>CM057348.1:90612005-93112005 GCA_030015575.1 Agapanthus africanus | reverse complement strand
GTGTAAAACATATACAACATCTAATAGTATATAAACCAATATACATAATCGCTCCAGGCGTGATAGTATGCAACATTACAGAAAAGTAATAAGCATCACAGAACAATACAGATAATCTGGGATCCCCGAGTTTCACAGAGCCGCTGCTGAAACTCGACGTTCCCCTGTCGTGTGGATAGCCTGTTCAATGAAACCTAGACCCCTACGGGTGCGGCAAGTTACCCGCCAAAACCTGAAGCGAGGTAGTCCCCACAGCATAGTGAATGGAACACCCGGCACTTCACGGAATCCGGTAATCTTGGGCACCCCTCCTTGGGTCAACCTGTACCCCCTACGAGTGCGGCGAATAGTCTGCCAATTCTAGAGTGGGACCCCTCTGCCTCTCAAAGCCATGAGATGCGGACCCGTTGCCCTCCCGAACCCGGCTATCCGTGCACTCCGTCTCGGGGCAAAACCTAGTACAGTAATGAAAAATAGTACAATAGGTACATCGACCGCAACCTGGTCGTGCCCCAAAAGAATATTATACAACAGGCAGTGACGGCTGTCCACAAGTTGGACGCTCGCCCCGCAATATCAAATGTACAAATAAACACAAACTGTACTACCATTGCACACTGCTATCCACCACGACAAATCCGCAACATCACAGCACAACACAGAACATCAACGCGAATGTCACGTTCGCAAACCCGTCTAAAAGAACTATAGCAATCAGACGCGGTTTACCGATCAAATGACATTCCCGGTCGGAGATATAATATAAGCACTGTAAACTAACGTGTTTAAATTTCGATCGACCAAAGACCAAATATCAAAAAGTGGGCCCCACTGCTTACTGGTGAACAGTAACAAAACCTGGGCCAAAAAGATATATACCAAAAATCACAAAACCCAACAGAGAAGCCACTGGAAAAATTTGGGATCATGAACTCCCCAAGTGGCCGCGGATGCGCGGCCAAACCAGGGGTTTGGCCGCGTTTCCGCGGCAAGTTGGAGGAATCACAATACCAAATTTTGTCGTGGTTCTTAGAATTTCCTGCACGGATTTTTAAGACATGCAGAAATTGATTTTGAGACCATTTAAAATTAACAGAACTGTCGAGCTAGGATTTTGTGTTTTTCGATTTTCGGTCGGATCGATGTTTTAAACGCGTTAGCAAAAGTTAGTATAGCAAAATGGTTAGGCTCTGATACCACTGTAAGTCTACGCTAGCGCCCCGGCAGTCTACAGACGCCAAAATGCGGAACAAAACTTTTAAACTGGCGCTATCGTATACTTTAACCCGGATCTGCCATTATTGCTAAACTAACAAACTGTAAAGAGTGTAGAATGGTTATACCGAACGATCCGAGTCCTTCGTTCTTCAACCATCATCCCACGCTCCGTTGCGGATGCTCCGATCTCGTCGATCTCCGATCTCCTCGTCGAGGTGGCACCACATGATCGGTTCTTTAAACGGGCTCCCGCCTCTGACTCGAGGCAACTCGATCGTCAAGTTTGCTAAAAGAGACGACCAAGAATGATGTAGAGAATGAGTAGATGACTTTGTCTCACTTCGTCCAAGTCCGTGGACGATCGGTTAATGAAGTTGCCGTGGAAATCGGGTGATGGAATGAAATGAACTGTGAATTCCATACACCCCAAAACTATCATATCTTTTCTAACCGATGAATTCAACAACCATCAGAGAGAGAGGAGGGGGCCGGCCTCTTATAAAGAGAGGGGAGGTGACCGTAGGAACCAAGTGGTGACCCTAAGACAAGAAGCTTCTTACAAAATATCTTTAGCTAAATAAAAGATCTTAACCAAAACAAGAAAGTGGTTAAAATCAAAGCATGAGTCACAAGACACCTCACCAAATCTAGAACCTTCTAGAACCTTCTAGAAGCATGACACACTCTCATCCAAGAAAAGATAAATCCGTCTTTAACCGAATGTTAAAAGACGGCTGATAGAAAACTGGAAACTGGCAACTTCCAAAAGTGATCCTGAAACGACTTTCAGGATAACCCCGAAACTGTATAAATATACCCGCATTTGTATTACGACCGAATACAAATGCAACTGAGACAAAGATATTATACCTACTCAATATAATACTCGGATCCAGCTTAAACCAAAGCCGACCAGTATTATCTGTCCGAAAATCGACATGTGCGTAAACGCACGTGCATTTTCCGAACCCTGCCATAAAACCATACGGCCTCTACAACGTTTCGCCCGAACATGGGAAACTGTCTGTGGGGGACTCTAATGACTCGTCAGCACCCTGGCAGTGGGTTTAACCACAAACCGTCAGCGGCACTAGCAATGCGTAACGGCTGCCCATGGACTGACCTCAAGGGATGCCGATGAGCGCACTCATCCGGAAAACCCTACTGAGCCTAACAGTGACAATGTATATACAGTCCGGTCCGTTCGTCAATGAGTATCGCATATCTGCCTAGGGGGCTAGTAACGTCAGACCCCCAATAGCAGTATAAGTCGTGTCGGAGTGAAGCCCAATTACACCCTGAGATACTACTGGAGTACCTACCAGTAAATCTCCTGCCATGGCCATGGACTTTGTGTAATGGCTCTCCTAGACACTGCACGACCTCGCCCCCAATACCGGGAGAGACGAATCCCCTGCCGATCCGCTCACGTGCCTCCATATGGCTCGGGACTGTACCCAAAAACTACCTGTTTGCACGACTCCTTTGAGCCGTGGTAGGGTAGAAATCAAAGCACAGTGGGAACTCACACGAGACAAATGACGACCTCAGGTCGATGAACTAACCTGTACACATGTCACCAGGGAACTGCTATCTGACGATAGGTATAGTACTAACTAGCAGATTCCCGGCGAGTCCTTTCCGGTGTACTCATAACCCAATGAACACCTGTATACATCTTAGGTGATCCAACTGACACCAGTGGCTTGTGAGACCGGCCACCGCCCCTCGTCGGGGTCTCGACTGTACACACTAGTCTACTCCGGAGTATCGATGCCCTGTCTCGAAACTCCCACGACTAGGGACTACAATTAAGGATATGCATATAAACTACCCAACTCTCACGTATATGATCGCCATCATACTGTTGGTAGTAAAGCAAGATCCTAAGGGCTCTATCAAAGTGTAACATGCAATCAGTCACCTGAACATGTACACGACTGATAAAGGCAAACCAGATAGCATACTATCATCTCGAGTAAGACTGTCCTACCGGGATAGGTCCTCCGCAATCATTGCAATCACGTACCTGCGATCCAATAATTGACTATGAGGGCACTATCTCCAACACTTACTGGCTTAGAGGTTAGAGAAGAGGGAGAGGAAGCGTTAAGAGGCGCCGGTGCGTCATTTCGTCGCCTGGATATCTTAGGATCGTCGTCGGAAGATCGCCGGAGTTTCGTCCTTCGCTAACTCCACTTATACACAAAAGTTCTATAGAGTTTTCTTGAAAGTTTGGACAGAATTGTGAGTGAAGGGGTGTGTTTAGGGTGGTATTTATAGGGTAAAGCTAGGGTTTAGGGTAGGTGAAAGGGTGTAAAGAAAAATGTATTAAATTGTATTAAAAATATGGTTTAATGGGATTTTAAAGTGTTCTGTTCATATGCAGGAAATTTAAACTATACAGGGGTGTTAAGAAAATCAAGAAACACAACTTTTGTGTTGGAGGATCGGCGATCCGGCCGAGGCCCGAGTCGGCCGAGTCGCCAGCCCGAGTCGGCCGCGTGTCCCTGGTCGCTTGGTGTAGCCCCCGAGTCAGTTTGTTTTACATGTGTAGTGGGGTTTTTACGAGTTATGCACGTGTAGGCTCTTGGGCTTCTAAAAATTTAAAAGAAAACAATATTAAAAATAATGTGGGTGATGGGATTTGAACTCTCGTGCTTTGGCTCAGCAGTGCAAGGTCTTACCAATGAGCTACAAGCTCTTGCTTACTATTAAAAAGCAAAACAAACTTATATCTTGTGCTCAGGCAAAAATACCCCTTTCTGTATTTTTTGAAAAAATTGTACAGAAAGTTTAGGGTTGTTACATTCTACCCTCCTTATAAAAATTTCGTTCTCGAAATTTGTAAAAGGAAAGTGCAATAGATTTAAGGAAAGTTTGGTGACTGAAATACCGATAGTGTATGAAAAAAATAACAAAGTGATACAAGGGGATTTTCTTCTTTCAGAGAATTGAATTCTCTTTTTCTTTTTCTTTTACATGTTTCTCTTTATGTTCTCTCCTTCTTTTTAACTTGAAGTCTTGGGTTCTTTATATAGTGGAGAGAAATTTGTTAATTAGTTTTAGGAAATCTCTCATTGAGAGACTCCAATTGATTTCCGGGTTTTACCCGCCTTGGATCTTTAATCCAAGGGTTCTGCCTCACAGAACATATTTTCTTGTTTCTTAAACAAGATTAGGAAAATATTTTCTTGTACATAATTTATTCTGTAGATTGGTAATTTTTAATCATCGCTAGATTTTTAATCTAAGGGTACTTGGTTTAACGGAGCACAATTTTTCTTTGTTTTAAAGAGAGATGAAAAATGTTTTCCAACTCATGGGATTTTTGATCCGCTAACTTTCTGTTAAACAGAAAATATCATTTCCCATTTAAAATTTTAACAGAATTTAATTCTATCATCATTGGATCTTTGATCCAACGGTTCCTTGTTCAGTAGAATTTAATTCTACGTAGGGAAGTGTTCTCACGTGTTTGACACGTGAAGTTTATTTGCCTGTTTTAGCTTGGCAATTGTTTTAATTGATGTGGGGCTCTTTGGCCTAGCAATTGTTTTAATTGCAGTGCCTATATGCAACGCATATAGGCACTCACGTGTTAAACACATGGGGCTCTTTGGCATTGCAATTGTTTTAATTGCTGTGCATATAGGCACTCACGCGTTAAACACGTGGGGCTGTGTAACAACCCTAATTTTCCTATACACTTTTCTATACAATTTTTTTTTTAATTTTTTTAAAAAATCCATAAAGGAGTACTTTAACCTGAGCACAATATATATATAAGTAATTATTTTGTTTTTAAATAACTCCATTTTTAGTGTATATAAAATTGTTTTAAATTTAAAGTAATACTTGGGGTATTTAATGTTGCTGTTACCACTTTAAGTAGTTATTTTCCCACAATAATTACAAGAAAGAGCTTGCAGCTCATTGGTAACACCTTGCACTGCTGAACCAAGCCACCATAGTTCAAATCCCATGCCTCACATTATTTTTGTATTTATTGTGTTTTAATTTCTTTTGGAAGTCAACGATCAAAAGGCCATAACTCCCAAAATATGTACTGGACAACAAAAAGTAAATATACCAAATTGTACCCCCGAAGTTTCCCCGGCCTCTGGTGGTGTGACTCGGCCCGACTCGGCGCCGCCGGCCGGACTTGGCCGGACGGCCGAGTCACCAACAGAGAAAAGATGCCCCTTGACCTGGTCTACCCTCCTGCATACTCTAAATGCTTGGATCGGTTATCAATTGTCCAATAAATCCTTTTTACTCCTAGGTTTAATGATTTTTATATATTTTATATATTTTTTTTAATTAAAACCCTAACCCTAACCTAACCCTATATAAACACCCCTACCCTCTACACCCTCATCACTTTTTCTAAGTCCACTCTCTCAAAATCTCAAGAGAACTTGGTACGTTAGAAAACGAGCGAAAGGCGAAGCGCTGACGAAATCGACGGAGAAATTCCGGTGATCGTGCTAGGACCTCTTCACGACGTTTCGACGCACCGGCAAACCCACTACCTTCCTCTCACTCTCTAGCGTTGTCCAAAACCGTAAGTCCCCTTTTCTACCTTTCTTTTCCTTCATAATAATACGATTTTTCAAACCCGACGGAAATCGGAACAAACCGATTTCCGATTCGGTTTTTCTATCAAAACTCACTTGTCACTAATTCCATAATGCTTAAACATATTCATGTTGACTACTAATCACTTAAAAATCAATTTGGATAAAGTTTCTCACATGAAATGATAACTTTTGCAAAATATCGTATTTTCGCACTTAAATACCACCATGTTTAGTTTATCACATTTAACCCTTTAACATTGCTATACCTTAAAATAGATCACGAGGTAATGACCTACCTCCACACACACGCAGATACAACCCTAATTGATATCATCAAAACTTAGGATACGATAATACAAGATTTTACATTAAAATACCATTTTCTTTATAAACCTTTTCTGAAAGTTCTAAGTTGTATACAATTTTAAAACAAAATCTTTTAATAGGAAAATACGATATGTCATGGACATCGATCGTTTATCTAAACCTGACTTTGTGGTGTCTAGGCAAGTGTGTCTAAGGCGAGTGGTTACTTAATTAGGACCACTACTTGTAGTGGAGAGCCTCCCACTCACCTGGCACTTACCTGGTCGCAATTGGCGGTGAAGAGGCGATTTGAGGCTTCTAATGACGTGTCGTTTAGACCATTTAGAAATAAGATAGTTGGCTTAGGAAACCCTAGAATCTAAAATACGGAAATTTACACCCTTTTACAAATAAATACCTTATCTTTATAAAACCGTTTTCTAAATGATTGGTATTTATTAAATCTTTGTAAAGCGCCACTACAACCCACCTTTGGGGAACTCGTTAGGGTTAGTACGGTTTATCGTGCACCCTCGGGCTTAGTAGTGCGAGATTCAGACCTCCGCAAGGAGCATTCGGTCTCGAAAGGTTTAGAATACGACATTTATGAAAAATGAGATTTTTGGAAAATAAAATATTTATTAAAAATTATTCTTGTATAAACATATGTATATTTATCATTTGAACACCTATTTTATTATAAGATAAAATTTCCACCTTTTCCTTAAAAATTACAAGATTAAAAGTTACATTAAAATACCATGAATTTCAAATAAATCAATATTACAGATTAATACATTTATTAGGATATATTCACTAGAAATATCACTAAATAAAATCACGCTCATTATAACAATAAAGACGAATAATAAATACTTGGGGTGTATCTTGAAGCTATGCAAAAGTATTTTTACATAAAACCCCCTCAAGTTTTATAAATTACAATAAGGACCCTAACAATTATAGAACTTCAAATTACATTTCTTTTAGTCTAAGTCGGGTTTGAGTCTGATTATTTCTGACTTGAATATGATTCAAGTCAATCTATTTTCCTTAATATTCCAACTCAATATGAACACATTAATCCCAGAATCCAGTTAACAATCTATACAACTTGACTGAACCAAACCATGGATATACCTCCATTATTCCGTTATTCCATTTACCTGATTATGCAGTTACAATCTGTTTACTGATATCATGGTTTTGGTCGGTCATCTAACTTACACAATACAATACAACAATACTATCAAAACACTACGGGGTTTAAGAGGTAGATTGGTACGGAAGGTGTTAAAGGTGGCACGAGGTGGTCAGATTAAGACACATAACCTATATTCCGTTGCTGTTGTACCGTGGCTTAACGGTTCCTTGTACATTCCGTTTGCCCTGGTCTCTAGCATATAGAGACCCCTCTCGTAAACACTGGCATCCTTCTGTACCAAACTATAAACAACAACGTTAACACAATATTCTATAATATTTTACAACCTCTTTATGAAATACTCTTATTCTGTCTTTTCTAATTCTTCTTTATCTTTGGGACTTACCGAGCGACCTGTTCGCTGACGACATTCTATTTCCTTCTTCTTTGAATGTCGTCAGGTGCTTTGGACCCAGCAGAGATCGAGCCCACCTGTGAAGACTTGGAGCAGTTTCACGAAGACCCCGAGCTCTAGATTTTGTACCTTGTTCTATTCAGTATTTTCATTTTCTGTTATGGTACTGTTTAGGCATCGCTTTTCATTTCAGTTGTATTTACTTTTCATGCATTGTACAAAAGAATGTTATTAATAAAGTTGTTGTTATTTCCATATCTCTTGTCTCTTGTGATTTACTTTTATATTGCTTAGATACACTTAGCGTATGTACTTCTAAGTATATACGTAGCGGACCCCGTCGCGTCCCCTTCGCCGTACACCGGGAAGCAGGGCGTGACAGGCTGTTTTAGCCGAGCAATTATTTTAATTGCTGTGCCTATATGCGTTGCATAAGCACTCACGTGTTTAGCACGTAAGGACTGTTTGGCCATTTGTTATTTTCTTTCAGCGCTTCTATGCTTTGCATATAAGCGCTCACATGTTTAACACGTGATGTCCTAACGTGAATTCTTTTCCTTTTTCTTCTCTCCCTTTTTTATAAGGGTTATAAGAGAATAACTAGCTCTTGGCCAAAAATTTTGGCGGGAACAGTGATTATGGAAATGCCCACGCCAAGAACTCTCAAACAACTGCCATCTCTCCAAGGAAAGCTCGCGTATATTCGGCGGTTCATAGCCAACCTCTCCGGAAAATGTCGTCCCTACAGTCACCCGATGAAGGAGACCCCGTTCGTCTGGGATTACAAATGCCAAAACGCGCTGGATGAGATCAAGGAATACCTATAAAATCTGCCGGTGTTGACTGCTCCGGTTAATGGAAAGCCCATCATCCTATACACAACAGCTCTGGAAGGTTCTTTAGACACGTTATGGGCACAGGAGAATGACCAGGGGAAGGAGATAGCTCTCTATTATTTGAGTCGAGTTCTCCTGGGGGCAGAAAACAACTACTCCCCCATCGAAAAGTATTGTCCGGCACTGATCTTCGCGATAACGAAGCTCAGGCACTATGCCTTGGTACATGAGGTCCATCTCACATCAAAGGTGGATCCTCTCAAATATTTGATGTCAAGAGCCATACTAATAGGAAGGCTAGCCAAATGGGTCCTCATCTTGATGGAATTCTCGATAACGTATCGACCCCTCAAGGCAGTGAAAGGTCAGGCCGTCGCCGACTTTCTCGCTGAGCATCCGATACCAGCCGATTCTCCCTTAAATTGTGGATTGCCAGACGAACACGCGTTCGATACAATCGAAGGGGAGAAGGAAGAAAATAATGTCCAATGGGAAGTCTACTTCGATGGAGCATCTTCCATAAAGAAGCGGAAGCATAACGCTCCTATAATTAAAGTCGTGGTGGACCTCATCTTCGTGACTCTGCAAGGAGGAATAATGCGTTTCTCCCTTTCCTTAACAGAGCCAAGGACAAACAACGAGGCTGAATATGAAGCTTTAGTAGCGGGTCTTGAGATCGCTGTCGATATGGGAATCAAAAACCTCCTCATATATGGAGACTCTCAGTTGGTTGTTAACCAAGTAAATGGCGACTATCAGACGTGCATACCAGAGTTGATAAAATATGGCAGGAGAGTGCAGCAACTGCCGACACAAATCCCCTCCTACATCGTGGAAAACATACTGCTTGCGGAAAATAGCAAAGCGGATGCGTTAGCCAAGGTTGCTAAAGAGCTGGCTGACGAAAACCTCGATGATGTAAGGATCGTTGTGCAAAACCGTCGAGTTCTCGCGCCAGCAAAAATACCTTCAGAGGATTCAATTGAGCCATCTGAAGGAAAAAAACGACCAAACAAGCGGTCCTCCAAATAAAAGACAAAGAAAAGGTCAAGGATTGGAGGGAAGTCTTCATAGATTACTTCAAATCCCATCGAACGCCTGAAAACGCGTCGTCAAGACATCAGCTCATGAAATGGGCTATGTTTCGCTTTCGTCAATGATACTCTATATAAGAGATCATTCGACTGTATGTGGCTGAGATGCCTGGGACCAGAAGAATCAAAAAGAGTCGTTCAAGAAACCCACGACGGACTCTGCGGTTCTCATCAGGCCTGACCAAAGATGAAGCTGAAAATCAAAAGGATGGGCTATTATTGGCCCACAATGGTTCAGGACTACCTCGAATAAGCAAAGCAGTGTCACTCGTGCCAAATTCACGGGGACTTCATCCACCAACATCCAAATCCGCTACACCCAATGGTAGCCAGCTGGCCGTTCGAAATGTGGGAACCGACATAATTGGCCCCATTGAGCCAGCATCATCCAAAGGACACCGGTTCATACTGGCAACGACCGACTACTTTTCTAAGTGGACGGAAGCAGTACCACTAAGGGAAGTGAAGACGGAGGATATTCTCCATTTCTTTAAGACACATGTCATCTACCGGTTTGGCACTCCGCGACGGATAATCTCGGATAATGGACCAGCTTATAGGAGCCATAAAATCAGCCGTTTCGCAGAACATCGTAAAATAGACTGGAGATACTCTTCAGTCTATAATCCCCGAGCCAACGGTCTAGCTAAAGCTTTCAACAAGACCTTGACCAAGATTATAAAGAAAACGGTGTCCAGAAACAAAAAGGACTGGCACGAGAGACTGCACGAAGCTCTCTGGGCGTACCGGACGACATTCAAGACAACCACGAATACAACCCCATACGCGTTGGTATTCGGCACGGAAGCAGTCCTCCCTTTGGAAATAGAACTCCCTTCTCTTCGAGTAGCGGTTCAATACAGACTGACAGATGAAGAAAACGCTCATCTCCGGCTTGAGGAGCTCGACGCCCTCGAAGAAACTCGCCTCATGGCGCAACAAAACCTATAAGCTTACAAGGCAAGGATGACGCGCTCATACGAAAAACTGACTAGGCCGAGAACATTCCGCCAAGGCGAACTTGTGCTAGTCGTCGAAAGACTTATGATCCCAAATCATGAAAAACGGGGGAAATTTGAGCCAAACTTTGAACGCCCGTACATCATAAACAAGGTCTATCATGGTGGGGCCTATTTTCTCATGGATATGCATGGCGAAAGACCTTTCCGGCCAATAAACGGCCGATTCCTCAAGAAATACCACGCTTGACGAGTCACGATTTAGGTCAATGATAGATGACGACGCTCGTGTTCGCTCGCTATCTTCCTGAGTCAAAACTCTAAGTGGTATTCGGAAAAACTTTACCTCAAACATGGCGACAACGGACCGTAATGTCCTTAAACTAAAGCTTCACCTCAAAAATGGTGATAATGGACCAAGATGTCCCTAAACTAACAATGGACCGAGATGTCTCTAAACTAACAATGGACCGGAACGTCCCTAAACTAGTGCGCCGCCCCTGATATGACGATACGGTCTCTTAAGCTCCATATTGCAATCAAAGTCTTGATAGAAAAAATCTCAACTCAAGTTCTACCGACTGTGCAGCTACTTCAGCGACAAAGCTATCCCTAAACACCAAGGCGCAATCTCGGTTAAAAAAATGTATGTCCACAAGCAAAATGGACACGGATAAAAACCCGAAGGGGCGCCGTGAGTAAAAACAGCAGGGCTACCGGCGAGCTTGTGAAAATCCGAATGGACACAATCTCGATTTAAAAAAAACAAAACGGTATGTCTACAAACAAAATGAGCACGGATGAAAACCCGAAAGGGCGCCGTGAGTAAAAACGGCAGGGCTACCAGCAAGCTTATGAAAACCCGAAAGGGCGCAATCTCGTAAAATTTTCACTTATGAGATCCTCTCGACTCGTAAGGAGAAATCCCCCTATGAGACCCTCATGGCTCATAGAACTTGAAAGTCTTAAGTTACAGGGAACCAAACCTATTCTTAAGCTGTCGTATTCCCCAAGTTACCCTACAGACGGTCCAATATTGGTCCTTGTATACAATCCACGGGAAAAAATAAACGATTTCCCCCACCAAGTTCCACCAATGACGAGGAATGTCCTCATATGATGAATGACACTTATAAGTCCTCTTGACTTGTAAGGAGAAAACACTCTTGTAAGATCCTTACGACCTGCAAGAGAAAATATAACTTAGGAGTCCTCACGACTTTTAGGGAGAATCTACACCTACGGGATCCTCTTGACTGGTAGGGAGAAAACCCTTTATGAGACCCTTGCGATTCATAAAGTCAAAAATCTTAGTCGGCAGGATCCTAACCCTGTCTACTAAGCCACCTTTGTTCAAATCAGTAAAGGCAAATGATGATCCGCTCCTGGCAATATCCCAGTTGTAGCGATGCTGATGCCTAAACCGGTATCAAATTCCAAGTCCTCTCAAGGCAAATGATGATTCGCTCCTGGCAATATCCCAGTTGCAGTAACGTCGATGCCTAAATCGGTGTCAAACTCCAAGTCCTTTCACGGGAAATGAAAAATGCATATAAAAATAGCCGAAATGATAGGGCATCTTGCAATAAAAATTAGCGAGCAAAAAAATATATGCATATGAAATAGCCGAAATGTTTGGGCAACTCGCAATAAAAAGCAGCGAGTAAAAATATAAAAATAGCCGAAATGATTGGGCACCGCGATAAATAGCCGAAATGATCGGGCAATCGCGACTTTTGCGATATGAAAAGCTGAAAGGATAGAGTATCGCGGAAATAAAAAATAAAAATAAATAAAATTTCCTCTGCCGTGCAGGTGAGCCTACACCGACCCCTGTATACAATCCATGGGCACAAATGAAAAAGGGAACCATGTTTTTCCACCAGGCTCCGTCAAAGGGAGAGCCAGATCTTGACGGTTCATATACAACCTAGAGACAACCCCGTCGTACCTTCTCATTCTAAAGACTATCCCGACATTCTTCTCATTACAGTAGATGCAATGTTAACAAAGGCTCCAAAACAGCCACATAAAAAAGGAAGCGAAAGCAAAATTCCTAGCTTCAGGGTCTTGACGACAACTCAAATAAAACCCGAAAGACTATCGGAGATCATCCTACACCAGTACGGAGTAGTTATGACTCATTGGGGCTCCCAAACTGAGCCTAACCTCAAGTAAATAGCGACATGGCAAAATTCCTAACGCTTGCTCTTCCGACGGTCAAGAGGATTACTTGAAGTCGTCTTGTCCAGCTCCCGAAGGGATCAGAAACACGACTGTCGCGAGGGTACTCGAACAGCAGCGTAAAGTCTGCATATCGGGGAATGCATCAGCCAACACGACGGTACCACGGACTAAAACCCCAATGCCACAAAACCTAACGGACCTCTGTCGCAAAGAGAAGGGGTTATCTATAACGTTGGGACGAGTTTTCCTATAAGCCCAAGGAAGGTAAACTAAACAAACTCCGAAATGAGTCCATAAACTAGAGACTCCGGAATGAGTGAATAAACTACAAACTCCGAAATGAATACGTAAACTAGAAACTCCGAAATGAGTTCATAAACTATAAACTTCGAAACGAGTGAATAAACTAGAAATTTCGAAACGAGTGAATAAACTAAAAACTCCGCAATAAGTACATAAACTACTTCACGTCAAGTCAAGACAGAAAGGCACAACCCATGGGCACCAACCGTGTGCTATGCAAGGCAGTAAGGAAAGTATTTGATTCACACCCGACTAAGCGTTCATTCACAACTGCATACGTACTTAAATGGAAATAGTGTTCAAAGCGTGCTGATTTATGTATGTGTGAGAAGGATTAGCGCACGACACAACAATGGCGTTCGCACTTAACAAAAATTCCTAAGGATAAAGTATAAAGCTTATGCACAGAGGAAAGATACACATACGAATATATGATGAAGATGAAACATTCAACAGTCAATAATAAGAGAAATACATCGAAATAAACATCCTACTTTACAGGGAAGAGATCGCCAAATATGGTATCAGAGATACAGGGGATAACAAAACAATAAACAAAGTTTCCCAATTCCATCTCTGCCCTCTACACCATGTCGAAGCGGCGGTCTTCGCGAGGAGTTGCACCCCATCGGTTAGCGCTGTGCTCATCAGCGAAGGCAGACATGATAGCTCGCTGAGCCCGTATCTGGCTTAGCAACTGAACCGAACGGTCCCTCAAAGATTGGGTAATCAAACATGCATCGTGAATGCACTCGATCTTGTCCTCTGCCGAATGAGGAGGGATGTCGGCAAGCATGGATAAGAAAATCATCCGGAGCCAAATGGAGCCCATAGGAAGAGGAGAGCCCCTACGAATTAGGAGCTCATACATCATCGTGTCATATTGAGTGTCGGTGAGGAGGGGATTCTCTAGCCGCGCACCAAAACGAGGAATAATCTCCTCGATACGTACTTCCCATGGTTGCCGACAAGCATGAGGATGAGTGCAAGCCATAACTCTGAGTCTATTAAAGAAGTTCTTCCCGTGTGAGGAAGAAGAAAAAAATAGCTTCAAATTATAAAGAGGGGCATTCAAGTTTAGGCACAGAAAATGTTGTTCATGATAGAGCTATTCCCAAGTCATGGAAAAAGAAAACGTTGACTCATGAGAATCAGGGCAAGAAGATGAAACGATTCCCTCGGTAGCTCCTCATGTGCATGACATGTGAGTGCAGGCGCTAATTCTTTTCAGGATTAAATCCTGAGGCGACGCCCCACGCGCATGACACGTGAGGCACATATGAACAATGGTGTAAAAGAAGGGGAAGTTTTTTCATTCATACTTCAGAAAATTTATACAGGGATAAAAAATATCATCAAAATGTTTACAATGGTAAAACACTAAATTCCGAACATGGATTTAGGAATTTAGAAGCAAGTCCGAGTAAAGTGCTTCTGGCTTCTCTGACCATTTTCTTATGCATCCTCTCACGAATACAACCGTCAGGATCCCCACTAATGTCGTTCGTCCTCTGGTATACGGATATTATCGCCCTCTGTTGGAAGACGCGATGCAAAATATCGACAAGGTCATCTCTTCGCTTCTTTGAAATCAGGGTCATTAGATATACTGAATGCGCCTTATTTTCGGCATCATCAAGCGCCTCGAGTGGCATAGCCTCGTCAAGCCCAGGAATTATTTCCCAGATCGACCCAACGATAATGTTCAAGATAGCAGAACGGCAGGGGAGTAATCGACCGTTGTAGTCTTCAAAACGCCGCATCACCTCAGCACATTGAGCGTCGATAAATTCTTGGCCTTGGCAACGGCCCTGGATGCGAATGTTCTCATAAGAGAAAATCTCTTCGAGGTCGTAAAGACGAGAAGCCATAATATCTGAAAAGAAAAATCAGGAAGAGGTTATTATGAGAATCTAAAAGGATTCTCATCAAATAAACAGTGGAGTTTAAACAAACTCCTAACATTCTCGAAAAACGAGTTCTGTTAAAATGCACAACAGATTTTGTAGGGTGCTTTTCGTCACCCCATTGAGATGGGAATACGCGCGCGCTTGTCAGGCGCCTTACAGATTCCCCCCGCGTAGGGTAGGCTGGGGTTTAATGATTGTGGGGATCCGAATCTCCGGCAGCCGTGGACTAAGCTGTCGTTAATTATCCCTCATCTTTGGAGCGAGGGAACCTCCGATTAACGGGTTAAACTGGTCACGCGAACTCAATGTGCAGTGTCGTGTTTTGAAGGGGTTTGGATATATCGGGAGCCATGCAGAGTTTTTACGGGGATCCCGCTACCCGGATAGCGGGCTGGGGGTCAGGGGGCTAGCAGCCCCCTTGCGGGGTGCGGGGCAGCTCCCCGGCCCAAATTTTTTTTAAAGGGACAGTGTTATGGAGTGTGTGAGTATATATATATATATATATATATATATATATATATATATATATATATATAAGAAAAAGGGAAAAAACGCCCAAAGGGCGCGTGGGGCCAGCGCATTGAGCGCTGTGCGCTTAGGCGCGAGCCACCACGTATCCGACACGTGGGCGCTGGGCGCTCGAGCACTGGCGCGCCACGTGTCGGCACGTGGGCGTTGGGCACTCGAGCGCTAGGCGCTCCACGTGTCGGCACGTGGGCGCTGCGCGCTTGAGCGCCACGTGTCGGCACGTGGGCGCTTAGCGCTAGGCGCTAGCGCGCCACGTGTCGGCACGTGGGCGCTTGAGCGCAAGGCGCTCGGGCGCCGGAGAAGGAAGAAAGGGCTTTTAGCCCCAGAAACTCCCGAAAGAGAAATTAGAGTGGAGTTAAACTCCTAAGATGTTTTGAAGCTGATGAAGGGCTTCTCCCCTTGAGCCCTAGTTCTTCCCCAAAATAGGGTTTCCGGAGATGAGTCTCCTTCTTCTTACTTTGTTGGCCAGATCTTAAAGATCAAGAAGTGTGAGATTTTAAAAATCTCTTCTTTTTGAGATCTGATGGAAGATCTGAGTTCCCCTTTGTGGGTTTTGTGGTGAAAAACTATTTAGTTTTATAAAAGGAAGAGTAAAACTCTTGATTTAATTCAAAAGAAAGAAGAAGGTTTTTAAAACCTTGAGAAAGGAGAAAGATCTCAGATCTAGATTTGCTCTATGGAGAGAGAAAAAGTTGTTGGGATATTTTCATTATCTTTGCCTTTATATGCTATACACTTTACATATAGCCCCTTGGGCTTCACAAAATGGCATTTTGCCTATCCCATGGCTCATGTGCCATTTCTTTTTTGCACATAAGCCATAGGCTTTACAAAAATTTGGCTTTATACCCATTTTTCTTACATTTATTCATAAAATAAAATAAAAGAAATACAACAAAATTATTTATTACAAAACTTTATTTTGGCATGGGGGAAGGCCGGCCGCTTCATGTTCGGGCTCGACCCGGGCATTGGCCCACTTGACCCGGGGCTTGGGCCCACTTAGCTTGGGGTTGACTTTGGTTTTGACTTGGTCAACCGGGGTGTAAATTTTTACCCCAACAGATTTCAAATCTGTCAAGAAATTATGAAGGGAATAAAATTCCCAAAAGAATTTCTTTGGCTCTGTACAACAATAGGATAACATCCCAGAACTCCATTCGAGAAAGGGAAATTAAATTTCAAATAACCTTCAAAAAACAAAATTTCTAACAGGATAAAACCCTAAAAGATCTTTAAGATCTACGATCTACTCAAGTAAAATTTTTTTTAGATCTCTAAGAGATCATTGCAAAAGAAGAGCAAGGCTCTGTTAATGAGTTAAAAACCCTAAGACATGAAAAGATTCCTCAAACATTAGGACATGGTCATGATTCTTGCCAAAACTTTGACAGTGTTTTGACTCTAAAAGAGTTTCTTTGAACAGAGATCAGAGTTCTGAAAGGAGAATTAAATTCTCAAGATAGAAGAAGATTAGAAAGAAGATGAACAGCAGCCATCTCAAGGACCAAAGACCCTATTTATAAAACTTTAAGAGATGGTTCAACTTCCCAGGAGATTGAACGGTGGAGAAGGTGCCACCGCTGCACTCACGTGTGAGCCACGTGCGCGCAACGGTGGGGGGCATTTGTTTCCCCCAATAAAAGAGCAAAGCTCTGTTCAAAATTTAAGAGGCAACGCTTCACGTGCCTTCCATGAGAGCAACAGCGCCAGAGTTAAAAACTCTTATATTGGCGATGCATGTGCTCCTCACGTGGGCGCCAATGTGCAAAGCATATAAAGGAATTAAACCCTTAATTAGTGCTCAAGTGCACAACACGTGAGCGTCGGCGCCCATATAGAATTAAATCCCACTCTCTGTTAAACAGAGCCGTTGGATCAAAAATCCAACGGAGATGATAAATTATCAAGACTCAAAATTAAAATTCTATTGAGAGGAAATATTCCTCAATCTTTCTAAAACCAGAAATATACCTTCGGTGGGATCGTAGAATAAAATTCTATGCCCTCTGTAAAACAGAGGACCGCTGGATTAAAATCCATGGGTAATTAAAAAATCACTGTTCTACAGAATAAATTCTCTGTGTGGGTAAATATTTCCCCAATTTTGTTAAAAACAAGAACAATATCTTCTGTAAAACAGAAGTCCTTGGATCAAAAGATCCAACGGTGGGTAAAATCCCCCAAATCAATTAGGGTCTCTTAATTAGAAATTTCTTCAACTAATCAACAGACTTGTCTCTACTATATAAAGGACCCAAGGCTTCAAGTCTAAAGGAAAAAAAGGAGGAACCCCCCATAAGCTTCTAAAAATAAAGCAGAAAGCTTCAAAAAGGAACAAAGAAGAAGATCTCTCTTCTCAGAAAAAAGAACTCTAGGTAAATAAAAAAGAGAGAGATCAAAGCATCTCATTTACCTATTGAAGGGTTTAACCCTTTTAAAAGAACTTAGTTCTTTCTCTGGATCTGAGATCCACAAGACAAGCCTCCCACAAGTTGAGAATTTAATTCTCATCGGGAAGAACTTGTTCTTGAGAATCAAAAATTCAGAAAAGAACTAGGAAATCGAATTCCTCAAAACAAAGCATATAAGGAAAAATCTAGCGCCCAGCGCCTCACGTGCCCCCACGTGGGCGCCACAGAAGAAAGAGTACTTCACACTCAATGAGCAGCGCCCAGCGCCCCACGTACTCCTCACGTGGGCGCCACAGAATGGAGGAGTGCTTAGTACTCATTAGGCAGCGCCTAGCGCCTCACGTGTCTCTCACGTGGGCACCATAAAGAGTGCATAGTACTCCATATAAAGACAAAAGGGGTAAAGTGTTTAACACTTATTGGGCAATCCCCATGACAAAAAGCCCACATGATTATATGTGAGCGTCAGAACTTACACAAGTGCTCAACACTCTTTGTACAAAAAAGGGAACTGATTATACAGAGCCCAAACAAGTGCTTGGCCCTTTTCAATAAAATAACTGAATGGACTAAGCCCAAATTAGCCAGGTCCCCTGAGGATAGGACTTCCTTGATTTAGACCATCCGAGTCCATATGCTCATGACTTCCCAAGATGATCTTAGTCCCAAATACAACTATTGATCTTCCAACCGATGATATCCGAAACGGTATTCATCCCACATCCTCCCGAGAAAATATTAGTCTCAAAATATAACTAATGATTTCCGGGTTTACCACTAACTCCTTTTCCCCTCAAATACGGGATTCGGTTTAAAGGGTACATCTTGTTACACCTCTGATATATGTCGTAATTCCTCAACGTCTTTAGAGAGGTGGCGGGTCCCGACAACCAACAACCCTTTGGTGCACTTCCAGATTGACGTGCACACCTCAAATCAAAATCGTGCCTTAAATTGGGCACATTACATATCAACATCGCTGTTCATCCCGTCACGTAACAAATATACGTGCGCGCAAGATGAATAACGGACCGAAATGTCCTTAAACTAACCGTTGCCTCCAAAATGGCAACAACGGACCGAAACGTTCTTAAACTAACCGTTAGCTCCAAAATGGCAACGGACCGAGACATCCTTAAACTAAAATCTCACCTGCAAAATGGTGATCAACGGACCGAGCCGTTCTCAAAGTAGAACTTCGCCTCCAAATTGACGATAATAGACCGAAACGTCCTTAAACTAAAACAGTAGAGCCCAAATACTCTTTTGTTGGATATGAAATAAAAATGATCCTGAAACCCCGTTAAGTCGACCTTAGTCTCAAATTGGACTAATGTATCCTTAACAAATCGAGCCCCAAATGCTCACATATATTTAAGTCGATCTTAATCTCAAAATAGATTAACGGTCCTTAAATAAAAACCCCAAATCTCAGAAATACGGATTTAGACTAATTCATGCCCTACGGGCGACGACATAAATTAGTCTCCGTATACAATCTACGGGCAACCTAAACAAATAAAAACATACACGACACGAAGTGAATTTCTGGAGTAGGAGAAAGTGGTTATCGCGATGCGATAACGTAATTAATTGGAGGGGCTTATGCCTGCAGGGAAGAGCATCCTCACAATCAAAAACCCCTCGCAAAATGAGGGGGAATCTGACGAAGTCACGCTACAACGGCTGCATCCATCCAAACCTCCGATATACAGTGTCATAAATCAACTTGGCATTTTCGGAAAGGTGGACAGATAAATCCAAATAGCATCTGCCCCCAAATTCAGGCAAGACGATCCATCCCGGTTCGTCTCTGTTTTCGGCGGTAAATAACTAATATAAGTGCTTCCATACCCGTCCCATACCAGTTATAGTTATACTTATATATGCCCCATAGGCGTCGACAATGCAATAACTAAACGGTTCTGCTGATTGTGTATAAGTATCACATCCACTATTCAGTCATACTTTTACACTAATGCACTTGCCACAATCCAAATACTAACACTTCGGTAATCTAAGAACAGTCGGTAGGGTATCGATGCAAATGAACATTAATTACAGAGGGTTTAACAGTTATGCAACATGATGGAGATACCGTAAAATACACTACTAATAATATATGAGCAGCCGGTATCGTTTGGATTAAGAAAATCACATAAAATCACACGTGCATTCAGAAAAACATATTAAATCATATGATCGTAATTGGGTAAAACGATATAAAAGGGGTATAAATTAAACTTAAACAGCATTCCAACAAAATTGGTTTCAGGAGAAACGAGTTTCAGGTTTGCAAGGTGTGGTCGTTTCATTTTAAGTGTTCATCGCTGGAAATTCAGTTCCTGAACTGAAAGCCCAATTCGTAACACATTTAAATCCCTGTTGGGATCATAATTAGGCGAAACTACAGTTAAGTAAAATTTATTTCTATAATTTATGTTTCCAACGCACCAAACGAATCGACAATACCCGCTGTGTGCTGGGAGTTATGTCCTGTCTAAGGTTAGGGTATACAACATGTCCCTATACTAATCTGCAGTACACCTCGACGGTTAAAAATGCAATTAAAATACCAAACGATGGTAAAATTGAACAAAACCAAAACCTATAGTTAACTAACAGGATTATCTTCGCAACGGTATAGGGTTCCACACAATTTTCATTTTCCTACAGAGTTATACAATTAATCAGAATCGGGTGACAATATGAAATGCTGCTCTGGACTACAGTCCAGAGCTGCATTCCAAGTCATTTTTCATCGTTGAGATATATCAGTATCTAAAAATAAATATTAGGGGTCCTACCTTATCGAGTCACCTTCGATATGAGTCATAGAACATTACATTACGGTATGTATCAAAATTAATATCAATTTAACACCACGACATGTACAGTAAAACCCAGATTTGGCGTCGCCCTATTGGGGCGACATTCCGTGATGATAATCTCAATATTTTTACCTTAAATCTCTACACAATAGTCATCAACAGTAACGAGATTCGACGATCACAAAACACGGGCATTTTAAATAGGGTTTTCATTAGGATAATCTATCGAATATCTTGGTAGACGTTCGGTTATCGATCATAACACATGTTTCCTTTAACCAACGGATTTAGATAAAGCCGTATAACTTCTACATGACACCAACACAGTAATAAGCCCTAATCGTGCTCCAATTAGCAAGACGGTACTATGGATCGCCACATGATTCCAATAATGAACTAATATCTAATTATAGCTATAGATATATTTAGTTATGTATAGTAAATATCATAGCTAAGGTTTGAAGTAGCATGATAAGCAAGTGGAGATTTCACTTGCTTTCGGTCGCTGATATAGAAGTGACAAAAGGTGCAGGATTCGTCTTGACATACGAGACGACGCGATGCTGGACATGGTGTGTGGTGCGTACGCGATGCGTGGTGACCCGGTACTGGACGCGGTGGCGACGCGGGCGTGATACGGTAGTAGGCATGGTGACGACGCGGGCATGACACGGTCTGGACACGGTCATGGCTCGGTGCATGATGCGAGTGTGGCACGGCGCGACACGGTACTGGATGCAATGCTAAGCACTACTGGGCACGGGCAACGTCGAAGCAACGGTGGTCCATGGGCTCGGCGGCGGCTCGCGGTGATGGCAATGGCCTCGATGACAAGAGAAGATGAAGGTCGGCGGCAGTCCAGAGAGCTCCGGTGAAGGCGGCAGCAAAGGCTTGGGGCTTAGGCTTGGATGCTTAGGAGCTCGGGTACGATGTGGCATGGAGGTGGCCGTCGGCGGTCTGAAGGTTGCAAGGGTGCTCACGATGGCTCAACGAGGCAAGAGAGGTGCAGGCGTGTTAGTGGGTGAGCTTGGGAGAGGGAGGTGGTGTGGTTTCGGTTGGAGGCGAGAAGGAGTAGGGTCAACAACAAGAATAGGTCAACAACAAGAATAGGTCAACGGTGACGGTCGGTTGGAGGAGACGTGGTTGGAGAGGATTCGAGGTCGGAGTGGCGTTGGTAAAGGCAGTCGGCTTTGGTGACCAAGTCGGGATGCTAGTCGATGGAGCTCGGGGCGGGTTTTAATGATGGCAGTGGATAAAGGAGGTGTTGGTGGTGGTCTTAGCGATTGTGTCTCGTCGAAGATGGCAACGGGATGGTCGACCAAGATGGTGATGCGGTGCTTGGGGGTTGGGGGCGTGATTTCGGTGAGAGAGGGAGGGAGAGAGAGAGAGCGAGATTTAGAGAGAGAGGAAGAAAGCAGTTGAGAAAGGGCGAGGTTAGGGGAGAAGATCGGGGTTGGGTGCGGTGATCTCGGGGACGTTGGGGGAGGCGCGGATGTGGGCGAGCGGCCGTATGGGTTACGTGGAGGAGGAAGGAGAAAGGAGAAGAGGGGGGAAATAGATGGGGGCTGGGGTGTAGGGATTGGGTTAGTTAGGTTCATGGGTTTGATGCATGCATGGGTTATATAAGTATGGGACTTGGTTTTAAAAAATGAGAATGGGTTTTGGGCTGTACAGGTTTGGGGTAGGGTTTTAATTAAATGTTTTAAGTTAAAAGAATTAGTAGTAATTATTTTTATACATGAAAAATATAGGAAATATTTAGATTGAAGAAATTGGGAAAACATTTATTTAAAAATATGGAAAGTATTTACAACAGCAGTGGGTATTACAGCCATGCCTATCATTTCTTAGTTATAAATTCTGATAGCAGTGAAATATCTTCCAATACAATAATGGAATCTAAAGATGCTACATTTTTTGAAAATTTATTTCCTTTGAAACATAAATTGTCCAAATCTATTTCCATTGACGTTTCCAGTAATATTACATCTTCTAGCACTTCTATTATTCATAAGCATGAAAATAATTTTGAACCAAAAAGAGGAAAAAGAATTAGAGAACAGAAAAAATTTGGTGATGATTTTTATTCTCTTTTGATTGAAATTTTTCTCATTGAAAACGATCGTTAAACATATTCGGATGCTATGGAATCAATTGATGCCAATTTTTGGAAATAGGCAATTGATTGCGAAATGGATTCTATTATTTTAAATAATACATGGGTTTTATGCAATTTGCCACCCGGTTGTAAAACCATAGGTTGCAAATGGATTTTTAGGAAAAAACTTAAACCCGATAGTACAATTGATAAATTCAAAGCACGGTTGGTTGCTAAAGGTTACACGCAACGACAAAACATTGATTATTTCGATGTATATTCGCCGTTAAATGGATGTAAAGACCGCATTTTTAAATGACGATTTAGAAGAAGAAATCTACATGGACCAACCCGAAGGGTTTATCACTTATGGTTAAGAAAATAAAGTATGTAGATTAGTGAAATTATTGTATGGTCTTAAACAATGGCACGAAAAATTCGACAAAGTAATTTTATCGTATGGTTTTTCAATAAACGATTCCGATAAATATGTGTACATAAAAGTTGATGTTAATGATTGTTTCATTCTTTGTCTCGATATTTTAATTTTTGGCACAACTTTAAAAGTTGTACTTGAAACTAAAAAATTTCTTTTGAATAATTTTGACATGAAGGACTTAGGTGAGGCTAATGTCATCTTGGACATAAAATTAATTAAAACTCAAGATGGTATGATTCCAACTCGGTCTCATTATGTTGAGAAGTTTCTTTAGAAATTTAATTATTATAATTGTCATATTGTGAGTACACCTTTTGATTCTAATTTTCATTTGGATAAAAATAAAGGATATAGCGTAAACCAATTAAAACACCTATATCTTATTGGTTGTCTTATGCATCTATCAAATTATACTAGACCGGATATATCTTATGCAGTGGGAAAACTTAGTAGATATACAAGTAATCCAGGTAAAGATTATTGAAAAACACTTGATAGATTATTTAAGTATTTGAGAGGAACCACTAATTATGGCTTGCATTATAAGGGATATCTGTGACGCCCCGCTTCCCAAAATACGGAATACGTGAGGTGACAAGGTCAGCCATGCTCCTACGGTCGAGGAAATATCCTGCCGTAGTCACACTTCGGCTTCTAGCACTACGTGGTAATCAGTAATCATAGCACATGTAATGAGAAATGCAGTCACTAATTCTATTAAAACAGATATAAAACTAACCAGATAGAAATCAAGGGAAAGATAGCGCTGGCGTCGCTGATCTAGATGTTCACAATATTCTCGAGGCAAGGCAGGTCCTGATCCGAGCTAAATCCACTTCTCACTCTGAACATGCATACTCATACTCAGGTCGTCAGAGCGACACAATAGCAGTATATATAAATATGTAATATGTGCAATAAACATAAAGCAGTAAGTATAGAGCAATGACGCGAGCATGGAATAACCGGTACATGTAACGATAAGCAAGTGTATCAAATCAGCAATCAATGCAATGTCCATGTCACTAAAGCTATCAATTTCTAAGTCTCAATGGCCAAGTCACTAAACCTATCGTCAGTCCAAGTGTGAGCGTCAACCATCGCAGAAGTATCCCCGGCCCAAGGGTAGGCCCCAGGAACATGGGCTCGAATCACGCTCGCTAATAATCAGAAACACCATCCATACGACTCCCGAAATCACTACATATGCCGACAGTGAGACTCCTGAGATTCCGTTGATCGAACTCACACTTAAACTACTCCACGCCCCACGGTCTACATCAAACGCCAACCATGAATCTAAATACTAATTGCTCCATGACAAGTCTACGCGAGAATTGAAGACAGTCTCCATCAAGCATGTCTCGATTGGTATCTTAGATAAATGGACAATGCTCAATGTCTTACCTATGACACTAATATAAGTGCTCTCATACCCGTCCCATACCAGTTATAGTTACACTTATATATACCCTATAGGCGTCGACAATGCAATAACTAATTGGTTCCGCTGATTATATACAAGTACGTATCATTCCATTATTCCATCACGCTTTTACACTAACGTACTTACCACAATCCAATCACTAATATTTAGCACTTGGTAATATAACACGATCACTAGGATGTTGATGCAAATAGACACTATTTACAAGGGTATAACAGTCATGAAACATGATGGGGATACAATAAATGCACTATTGAATACATATGAGCAACCCGTGTCGGTTGGGTTAGAAAAATCATATAAAATCACACGTGCATAATTTGGCGAAACAATATAAAAAGCGTAAACACAGTATTAAATTATTTCTACAACAAAATTGGTTTCGAGTCAAATGGGTTTCAGATTTGTGAGTTATGGTCATTTCATTTTAAGTGTTCACTGCTGGAAATCCAGTTTCAGAACTGAAAGTCCATTTCGTAACACGGTTTACTCCCTGTTGAAAGTATAATTAGGCGACATTACTGTTCAACTAATTGTAGGTCTATGAGTTAAATTTACAGCGCAGGAGACGGATCAACAGTAGTCATCTTGGGTCAGGAGTTATGATCAGATTACTGATGAAGGGTGAAAGCTGAAATGACAGAAATCTGCCGTACATGTCATCCGTTTAAAATATGATTTAAATACCAAATGATACAGGAATTTAGTGAAACCAGTACCATTGGAAAGCTAAAACAATTGTCTACGCAGCGTTAATTAGCTCTGCACACTATCACGATTAAACAGCAAGGTTTCATCGGTATAAATGCATGTCGAGGAGTAAGTTCCTGCTCTGGACTGCTGTCCAAAGTCAGGTAAGTTCTTTGTTTTTTATGTTCATAGAATATATCTAACAGTAAAGCTACACGTCTTGTTAAAGATTATGCAGTATCCTTCGCAATGAACCTAGGCACGCTGCGATTGGATTTTTCTGGAATTAACTATGAATTTAACAGTGTCAAGTATTCGGTAAAACGCGAGTTTCGGTATAGACATTAGGGGCATCACTTTAAGTGTGAAATTGCGTTCCTTACTATGAAACTTTTAATGTGTCTCTATCTATCACTAAACAAACATAAGTATCAGTGGTACCGCCATCAAGGCGTAAATACGAGGATTGACCTAAAGAGAGCCACATTAGTCTGTTTCGATACTCGACTTGGGGGTATCGAATCCTTGGTCAAACATTATCCGATCGGTGTCAATTTTCAATATGTTCTTCATCATGTATAAAAATTCATTGGTTATGTGTTCCGCAAACATTAATGGGCGATTTACACTAGGGTTTCGATTTTAGTTCAGTTAATACCAAAAGTGTTGTATTTATACACGAAATGTCCTAACTATAGCATGAAAACAAGTGAATGGGTTCACTTGCCTTGGTCGCTGATATAGAAGCGACGAACATGCGGATTATTCGTCTCGACGCAAGAGACAACGATAAACGTCGCAAAACCAACACGGCGTGAAGCACTGCTAAGCCTTAGGCGTTGCAAGACTAGGATATTGCTAATTACGCCTTAATAAGTGAGCACATTCGATAATCGGTTGGTTAGTACCTTAAGAAATATTAACAGTCGCATGAAGAATGTGTGAGCAAAACCATCTAAAACATCACCGACTAAAAAGTACTGAGAAAGATGGACAAAGGGTATGATAGTTTGAATTGAATTCTCCAAATGTAGGGATATTTTTTACAAACACGTAGGGATATATGATCGAGGTTTGGAGGAAAGGTAGGGATGAAGACTAAAGACGATGTTTATTGAAAGATGATGTGATTTCTGACATCTTTTCAAGACCGTTAAGATAGGGCTCATGACAACTAAAAAGCTAGTGTAGTTTGAAACACTTATTTTCAAGTTTTTTCTTTTATATGTTCTTTATCTTTGCATGTAATTTTTATCTTTTTTCTTTTATTTTGGGATTTTATGGGTGAAATCCGCTGAAAACCCTCAGGAGACAACACTCCTCCTACTAGGGACACCTAGAGGTTTAACGGCTTATTGCATGAGCTAAATGCAATCGTATTGCCTACGAAAGTGTGTTGGGTTTTTCTTTTTCTTTTGATAATAAAATAGTTTGCTCGGGACGATCAAAAATAAGTTTAGGGGTATTTGATCAACCAAATTTATTGCACATTTGTATGGACTTTTTCCCTATTATTGTTTACTACTAAAATGTGTTATTTGTAAATTAAGAACAAATGTGTGTTTATTTGTAAAAAGATTATCATCATATGTGGGTTTATTTGTAAAAATATTATTGTCATATGTTTCTTTATTTATAATTAATTTATTTAGGGAAATATATGCATTTCATATTTAAATAAAATATCTATGAGAGTATTTATTATTAAATATGCATATCATATCAAATAATCCTAACAAATATTCTTAAGATATCATATCATTTAATTGGTTGGAATAATATCTCAAATAAAACAAGTACTACTAACAATGTGATTTGAGATATTGTGCAGATGTTAAAATAAATCAGCTCATCTCTGAACTACAAGTAGGAGATCCACAGTAAATCGATTCACCAAACCAAATCTGCCAAATATTAGGAGCAAATTAGAGAATCTTGCAACGGAAGAGACTAAAAGCAATATTTTTAGAATACTTTTATCAGAAGGATCTTCAAATTTCGAGAGAAAAAGGCACGAAAAATTTGGAAGCACAAACCCGCCAAGGGACGGCGTATCCGCGGCCAATAAGGGCTTGAGGCGGCAGTATAGTGGCCATAGGATGAGAAAAATCAGGAGCTTGATCGTAATTTCACACACTTAAATATGACGTCTAGGGTTTCAAATTCTAGAGCCTATAAAAAGACCGAGAACTATCGATCGAAGAATCGAACTATCCATCGAAGAATCGACTGATCTACCGCCCAAGCAATCTAAAGAAAACTAGGGTTTTGTAATTTGGTTTTTCAGCGAGCAATTTTTGTAATGCAATAGTTAATCAATAAAAGGTAGTTCTTTCTTTTAATTTTGTCGCAATTGCTTTCCGTACTTACTTTTCGCATTTACTTTCTGCAATTACTTTCTACATTCTTTAATTTTAATTATGGGTTCAATTATCTTCAACCTTTCTTCTGCTTCGTTTGTCCTAATGAGCGAGTAAATTCTTGCTTGCTGGGGTTTGTAGAATATGGTAGAATAATTGATGAAGAATCTCTCTTCAAATCTTTTTAAACTTTTAATTTTTATAAATTTTAGCAAAATGAATATTAACCCTCTTATCGGGCGTCCTATCAATTCATGATGGTCGCGACCACGATTTGAGATTCGTTAATAATCATTTTCTTAAGGGTTTGAGACAAATAGGGATCAATGGAAGGACAAGGATCAGTAGAGGGAAACCCTAATTCCCTACAAGGTCCCTAATCCACATTCATCGCTATTTCTCTAGTATTAAATAATTAAAAAATAAAAAGAATTATTTTTAAAACTCCATCCATTAACTACTAGGTCCTATAAACTCTACAAGCTCGTCTCTTATAAATTTTCAAACCTTCTTATTAATAAACGATAACAATTCCACATTTTTTCTAATAACTCGTCTAAAGTAAGAAAAGCAGTTCACCGTTTCCCTGTGGACGACTCGTACTCACTATCGGCTAGCTATTGTGACACCGTTATTGATTGCGGTAATTTACAACACATATAGACACTTTTTCACGATCAATCATAACTCGGCAACAACACCAACTAACAACCCATTGAGATCCAATCTCTCTCTCTTCAAATCAAAACCCTTAAACTCGCTCGCCGCCAGAGCCATCAGATCGACAGAGGACAACATCTGAGGAAGATTCCGACCTCCATCACATAGGGTTTACCCCTTATAGCACTTCAGGTAAATTTGAAGGTTTCAAGGGTGGTTGTCGATGAAGAAGGGGGTGTTCGCACCAATAAATCACTTGAGAATGTGCGAGTGTGATGCGGGTAAACTAAAATGGGCGTGGGGGTTGAGCAATTAACACTATTATTCGATCATTCCATATAACAATCTTGACACATATCGCAGGGATCAGTAATTCAAGAACTACAGATCGAGGGCTCCTATGTTGCGACAGAAGCCATCAACGCACGGACGTATGTTACATGAAAAGCGATATCAGAAGCGATACTAAATCATCATCCATCTTGCTTTATGGGTCCCACTTCACCCGATACCAAACCCTTACAAAGATAACAACAGAGATGTGATAAACCAATGGATCGTTCATCACAATGTGTCGGCGATAATGCTCTCAACGGGTGGATACACATACGGTGTACCACAAGTTCAATGATGGTTTAATTCCATTATATATCACAGCGGAGAGGTTTAAAGGCGAAGTTGTGTTTGTGGTTTTAGAGTACCGTTCATCATGGTGGAAAACCAAGTATGGAGGTGTTGTGCAAAAGTTGACCAATTACAAACTGGTGGATTTTTCCAGTGATCATCGAGTCCATTGCTTGCCCTAGATGATCGTTGGCATAAAAATTCTCGGCAAGCTGACAATAGATCCAAAATTCATGCACAATGGTATTAGTTTCTCTCCTTTATCGCTATTAGAGTTTATTGCTCAAAAAAAAACCTGTAGTTTATCTCCTATAGCACACATACCCCTCAAGTAATTTATTAGCACGAACACCCCTTTTACTCATCGACCAAAACCTTTTATACACCCAAATTCAACTCTAAACAACTCAAAACGATTGTCTAATTTAGCTCTAGACCTTCACCGTGTTGTTTAGCGTAGATTAGATCATTTGTTCTGCGTGATTAAAAACTAAGCATATTTTTGCTGCCATTGCAGGCAAAGGAATCTGGGACTTCCAATCACTGCTTGGTCAAGGATTTAGTACGCCGCTGACACCAGAAATAGCACTGCCCGCCCATACACAGAGACCTAAATTAGTATTTTTCATCCCAAATCGATCCAGGGTGTTGCAAAACTAAAGAGAAATAATAAAAATTTGCGAGAGAACTGGATTCGATGTGCAAATCCTCAACCCCAAAAGAACAACTCCGCTTTCAGAGATCTACACTGCTCTGAACTCTTCAGATGCTATGCTAGCAGTTCATGGCGCAGCGATGACACATTTTATGTTCATGCAACCTGGAAAGGTAGTGATACAGATTGTTCCTTTGGGTTTAGATTGGGCAGCACAAACTAATTATGGGGAGCCAGCCAAAAAGTTAGGGCTACACTACATTGCTTATAAGATGAAGCCTGAAGAGAGTTCTCTGTATAAACAGTACGATCATCGAACCCTGTTATAAGAAATCCGGATTCGATCACTAGCAAAGGATGGTCGGAGACCAAAAAGATTTATCTGGATCGACATGATAATCAGATAAATCTGAGAAAATTCAGCAGGGTAATTACAAAGGTCCACACTGATATGGTTCATAGATTACATGTACAATTGTAGAGCTAAACATAGCAAAATGAGGTCAGAAATTCTTTTGGTTATATGATTGATTTTGTAGATAGCAACCTCTTCCCCATGTCAATAAAATTATATTCAAAGAGACATTGGATCCACCAACCATCAATTTTTCGTACCATGGCATCACCATGCGCCCTTCCGCCCACGCATATCAACTATGAGTGTTGATTTCGCCCCAATTCGAAACTGACTCAAAATAAACGAGTATGACGAGCATAACACGAGCAATAAACAAGTCAGGTTATCGTCAAAACTCTTACTCGAGTAACCCAATCTGACCCAATAAAAAAAGGTTCCTATAAAATACAAACTAAAAATTTGTTAGCCGGGTCAGATATAGGTCACCCAATTATCATCCGATCAGTTTCAGATCGTAATTAGCTCATATCAAAAACCAACCTGTCCTGAAACTGTCCGCATCTAAAATTTTCATAACACACACCAACTTTTGTCAGGCCATCGACAATTTGTTGGTCTACATTAGGTTGGTATAGAGTCCTACACGATAGTCTTTGTTTTGGGTGGGCTTGGTTGAGATAAGGAGTGCGTCCATGCGTCGTCATCAGGTACGAGCCTCATGATTGCTCTTTCTTGCTTCTTTCTCAAACCAAAACCAGTGGAATCCAGCAACAAGCAGACGTCTTTGCTTGGTTAATAAATATGCTATCAGCTGACTTTAAACCAATTCTTGAAGGTTAGTTCACATTAAACAACCATCCAATGATTGGGTATTATTTAGACCAAGAAACCTCTTCATCTTTTTTTTTGGGATAGCAAACCACTCTCTTGATCACGAAAGGATATTGGAGCATAGAAAGGTATCCATATTTTTAACAGGTGACAGTGGCGGGTCCACGTATCTACATCTAATACAGGTGGTAGTGGGTGGCAGGTCCAAGTTCCAATACCTAATACAGGAGGCATCGGGTTCAATCATACAAAATACACTTGCAGATCTAGTATATGTAACATGCATGAGGGATCCAATTTGGCTAACAATTCTGGGATACATCATTAAGTCTAAGCCAAAAGGATAATCATAAGATTTTTTTGTTATCTGAAACATATTTTATAGGTATCCAACAGAAGTGAACCATTCACATACATACCGGGAAGTTGATCCGTAATATTTGAGGATCTATAATAATACACTAGACTATAGGAAAAAGAATCTAAGGCCCCCGCCTCCGAGAGGATAAATCACATACCAGTTGATCTTCCATCATCCACTTCTATGGAGATGCAACCAACTGCAAGATCCCTGTCTCAACACGTCTTCCAAGTTCTTGGATCAGAGAGTTGTCATTTGCAAAAAAAATATTTTTATGTCCGTAGTACTTCCCGGGTGTGTCATCCATATGACGCCGATATATTTACGATTCTTAAGAAAAATTCAACATTGCGGCATTATTGACCCCAGTCAGCCTTCAAATTCCCAAGTTGACAAGAAGATGAACATATAGATAGAAGACTAAAATATTGATAAATTTAACTTTAGGTTTACATAAACTATCCACACATCCATCAAACCGGTAGGACTCTGAAATTTAAGTGTTAGTTTAGTACTCCTAGACCTATGTAAGTAGAGAGTTATAGTATCTCTCTTTATTCCCTATTATCACCAAGAGCAATGCAAGGGTAGACTTCGCGGGTTACATAAAGGACTACCTCTGCACTCTCTGATCCATGAGATCCACCACCCTATGAACCAGTTAGAGATTTTTAAAAATTCAATGACTTCATCCTACGCAGCCTACCACCATCAGGAAAATCTTCTTTGATGCTTTATAAGAGCAAGATCACATTCCTTTAAAACGGCATAAGATCACGGAATAGCTAGGCTGGTATCCTGTAATGTAGACATCTGTGCATCTTCTTAGGCTCTTATCATCAAGTAGAGATGCTGATGAGCTTCGGAAGTTGGGCACAGCTCACTAAAGACTAGTTCCCTAACAAAATGAATTAAATTTGGAAAAAAACAAAAACCTAAGACTGGTGGAAAGAGAAAATATAAGTTTTGCTACACTCCGCTTGGCCCGTGTACAAACTCAACTATCTAATGGCTTGTACAGGTTCAGCTCAAGTTTAAGTTCAACCATCAAAGGCTCGAGATGTTGGGACAGGTTCTGCTACTAGGTTCACATCGGTTTAATCTCAATTCTAATTGGTTCACATTTTAGTCTAATTGGGTGGGTTGTCGACTTCTAGTCAAATATAATAGTAGTTCAAATTAGTTCTCTAAACATAAGAAAAAACTTCCCTCGACATACAACATGGTAAATTGTACAACATATGTCAGACACTCAAACATGAATAGGCCCAGGTCTTGGAACCGAGTCTAACAACTAAAACACAGCATTTTCTCTTAGTCTTGCATTCTCTTTCATGTTCTCAAAATGCTTCGTATGGCTTATGTGTATATAGGTATATACCAATAGTTGCCCAGAATTGTAATCTCAAGAAGCTCGAGATTAAGCTGGAACATGTAGAGAACTCACCCAGGCTCGTTTGAATAACATAAATGAATCGTCAAGCTAGAATATGACATTAAGCTCATTTAAGTAATCGGAACAGCCTGAAGCTTCTTTGTTTAGCACCTAACCAGTAATATCGTTAACAAGAAATGCCATTTTCTCCCAAATACATGCACAATACAACAAGAACAGGATACATTCGAGTAACTAGGGTTGGTAAGTGCCTCGAGAAGCCCGAGGCTTGACTCAGGATGGCAAGGTAAGAGCTCGTTAGAACCTCTAAGTTGCCTTGGTGAGTGGAGATTGAACCAAAATCCAATCTACAGAAGAAGAAGAAACAATATATTGGAGCATCTAGGATTACTAATTGGCTCGAGAAAGCTCATTCGAACCTGCTAAATTACCTTGAATTGAGCTTGAACATCTAAGCCTGCTAAATTACGCCTACTGGCTCCAGTATGATTGAGCTTGACTGACATAACTCGTAGTCAAGCTAAGATCTGGTTAATAGTTTGTTTCCACTCAGATTCCCTCGTGACCCGTTAAAGGTTCAATGAGTTGGAAATAAGCCTCACTTTTATGTTCATGAGTTTCATATCTGTTAAAGGTTCAATAGTTGGAAATAAGCTTCACTATTATGTTCTTGAGTTTCAATTGATGGCTGGTCTAACATTTCAACTTCTCTTCCAATTTAAATATAATGATTTGATCAAGTTTTAGTTTTTTCGGGTGGGGGTGTGATAGGAGACACTATGTTACATAATTAGAGGTGTCTCATTTGAATAAGAATAGCCTATCTCTTACAATAGACTCCGCTCTCAAATTTCTTTTAATATTGGTATAATGGTAGTATTTTCGGCAAAGAGATCAAAAATTAAAGTGGGTGATTTTTGAATTATTTAGCACGCCAACAAAAAAGAAAAAAAAATAGCATTTGTTCCTATGCTTGACTTGGAAATGTCATTTTTGTTGTCGGATGATAATATCATAGATAAATTTAGCATTTAACCTGATATGCACCATCCAATGCCATTACAAGCTGCTCTACACTTTAAGGCTAAACATCCATTTATTTTCAGAAACATATTCTTGAAATGTCTGTTACTAGTTGTCTAGGATTACATGAGACAGAAGCTTGGCTTGGGATAGTTTGGTAACCAAAACGAGTGTGTGGACATGACGTGCAGGCTGTCCATGCGTTTGTGTGTGCACGTGTGACGTGTGGATGTGAGTGGGTGAAATGCAAGTGCTAACCAAGCTATTGCTAAATCAAACAAAAGAACCTTAACATACTTCTATGCAATACGGAGGGGAGAAACAAGAGACCAGGTTGCATCTGCAGCCATTCAGAACATTACAGCAATGCCCATAAGCATCGATCAAATTGTGTTCTACATATAGTAACTGCACTATGGAATGCCAACACCTAAATGTAGCATAAAAGCTATTCTACTGGAAGTAGCAAGTTTTGGCAAAGAACAGCATAGTAAGTAATAACTGACATAAAAGGGTGTATCCAAAGAAAATAGAGATTTAGCACATTACAGAAAATTTCATTTGCAACCATGAAACATTAACGAAAAGCTCATTTCATTTGCAGTAATGAAATTTCAACGCTCTAAACCGAGTAAGGGTAGCATTAAATTAAATCTCCATATTAACTTTAGGGTAATAGGTCATGAAATCTAATTTATCTAAATAGAAAAAATCTTACCAAAAGCAGACAACAAAAGAGATCAGTTGCCAAACAAAAATGTTACCACAAGTTCAGGGAACAAGCTTAAAGAAGGACTATCCCAAGTTCCGATGGCTTCAATGCACTCCGAATCCGGTAATTATATAAGTAGTAATGCAGGTGCCCATCTCCCGGACCGAACTTAAGCTCCTTCAAGAAACCCTCATTGTGCATCACATCAAGCGCATTGAACACATCGTAATCATTCTGCTTCGCCACTATAAGCGCATCATTCATAAGCTCAAGCAAAGGGGTCTTTGTGCTCACATTATAGTACGAATAAGCCGCCTTCAACACGGAGTAATTCTGATTGTTCAGTATCGAAGATGGCAGAGCATAAAAGCTGCAAAAATCCGTGACTTCATGCGTTTCCGGACTCTCAACTACATAACTATCAATCACATTCGCAACAGGGAGAAGCCAATGCTCAACATCATCCTCATCAAAATCCGGGGCCACAGCAAACTGACCCAAATAACCCCTCAACAGGCTCGTAACCGCAGGCACATCACGGAGCTCCATCTTCCTAAACCCCGGAGTCACGGTTGCTTCAGGGAGCTTATAAAGCCTAACCGTCCTGCTCATGGTCATCCTCGCCCCGAGCCTAGAAAACCCAACATCAATCAACTTCTTGGGGTTCAACGACCGATGCCAATACCGACAGCTCGTGATGGGTGTCGGCAGAACAATCCCAGCGGTATAAGCAGCCTGCCAGATATTCTCCAAATGCACTCTCCTCGTAACCTCCTTGATCATCACCGGCGCCAACCGCTTCGATCTCAGCTTCTTATGAACACAAAGGAAGTTAATTTCCGCCATCTTGACAACATCATCCCTCGCCCGAATCCTCGCGGGAACGCCAGTGATGAAAGCCACCAGCTTTTTGCTCGTCTTGACCCTAACCCCAATGTGCCAGTTCTTGAAATACCCGGGAGGCCGAAGCGCCCATTGAAGGAACTCCTTGGAGTAATTGAACCTGAACATATTCTCATCGTCTTCCACGTAATTGTTTGTCAATAGATTGTAAACCTCGAGGCAAGTGCCGTCGTCGTCCATGTCGCAAGTGGTCCATTCATAGGACGAAGGGAGATTGTAGGGCTCGGGCTTGACGTCAGAGATCGGGGTCGGGGGCTCGATCGGGCCCTCGACGAGATCGGCGTTGCCGAGATCTTTGAATTGGCCCACTGGTTGCGTCTCCCAGAACTTATGCTGCTTGGTTTTGCCTAGGGTTAGGCTTTCTTGAACCTTGCGAGCTAGGGTTTCGATGGAGATCTCGTCGGGTTCGGATCCTGCGGCGGAGGAGGACGGGTTCGGATCCGAGGAAGGGTTGGCGTCGCCGACCACCATGGCTGGAATTGGATCTGCAAAAAGGGATAAAATTGATTAGAGAACTGATTGGTGGATGAAAGAGGGGTGAAATTTTACCTTGATTTTGTTGAAAATCGGAGATAGGCTTAGAAGGGATTAGGGTTTTTATCTTCAAATTGGGGGATTCTTCAGTGGGAGGAAAGGGATCGTTCCGAATTTATGTACTACTCCTACTTCATTGGTTGAGATAGAAAAAGGGATTTGTTAATTCTCTTGATCTAAATATATCTAAACCATATTTTATCATTGTTTTAGTTTATTACTGATTCAGTGTCTTAATGAAATTTAAGAAGTTGGTTATGATTGTTTCAAATATTCTTTTTTTATTTCTTCTCAGAAAATTGAGAATTTATCTTGAAATACATGTTCCTAGTGTATTTGCATGAATATTAAACTTTTAAACTTATTTAAGGGGTTAATCATGGGCAAAATAAATGTATTAATAATCTGAGAAGTCAAAAATAAAACAGAAAAGTGGTTTCTGATCAAAGCAACTATTTTTAAATTAAATCCAAAAGATTAATAAAACCGGTTTTGGGCAAAAGTATATAAAATCAAAGTTGAGTAGCAATAACAAATATAAACAATCAAAAGTGGAGTTGGCTTTGGAAAAACACACTGAATTCCATCACCGAAATTTATTGCTTTCTTTTCCTGCTTTAACCTTTTTTTACCGCCCTTCATCCTTTTCTTCCTCGAAGCTTGTTCTTGGACTCATGGAACCCATAAAAAAATCAGAAGATGAAGGTAGGTGGTCCTTACAATCACTTCTCTGTCGCTTCTTCCTCCTCCTCCTCCTTTTCTTATTTCAATGTCCATTTTGGTATCATTTCTGTTTGTATGCCAAGATAGAAAGGGTAATGGTGGAGGAAATGGAAAAATGGATAGATATGTTTATTGAGGTATTTTGAAATTCAATTTTATCAATCATTTGTGAGCCATTTATCTCGACAATGTTTTTTGAAACCAAGACTCCCATAGATTATTTTTATCAATTTCCCAGCTATAGATTAGGAAATTTCGATGTTTCAAAGGCTTACAATGTTTTTTGAAACCAAGACTCCCATAGATTATTTTTATTGCTTCCTGTTTTCTCAGGTCCATGAAGCTATAGATTAGGAAATTTCGATATTAAGAAAAGTTCGCGTACCGTTATCCGCTAAAGGCCTCAAAGGGAAGGGCCGGGTGCGAACGGGTCATTGCGGATGACGGGTAAAATGGGTACAGATAAAAATGTCTGGATTTAACAGGTGTTGTTTTTTAGCCCAGCACTCGACCCGTATACGGCGGGCCGCGTGGCAGGTAACCCATATATCTGATAAATGAGTTATCCAAAACGGGGTAATAGATAACCTATGCTATTTTTTTAATGGTTGTTTTGAAAATGGTTTGCAATTTAATATAAAAGCCGACTAAGAATGATAGTTACATTTACCAGCCTATTTAAAAACCGGTTAGTATTCATGATATAACTTTAAAATAGAAAGTTTATTGAAATGACCACAAAAATAATACCATAAGTTGCTTAATTTTTCGTTTTCAACATGGGATGGGTAAAATCAATGAACCCATAAGTTGGGCTACCGGACGGGTAAATTACTAAATCCTATGACCAGTGGGTCCGGCCGATCCTGTGATACTCTTATCGTGCGGAACGGACACGGGAAATTTAAATGGGTTATAAATCCCTGATCCCATGATATTTTACGGGTTGACCAAAGGATCAAACGGGTCACGCGTCATTCTTAAAACCTATATTATCCAAAACAATCTAGAAGCCACAATGCAATCGTTAAGTAATGCTATCAAACTTCTTTATTTTGATAACAAGGGATTTCACATAAAGAATACTAAGTGACGTGATCTGGATCACGCCAAGATGTCACCTTCCGTTGATCTGCTGATGGCGGTGATAAGCGGCTGAGATTTAGATCTGGAGGCAGGCTCCTGAAGCGTGTGGATCTCAATGGGTTTGAGGTTGGTTGTTGCCGAGCTACCTGCAAGGAAGCCCCGGGATGGTTGTACCATCGAGGACCCTCTGACGGTCAAGTTAAAGAGAAAATCCGAGCAGAGTAATGACTTAGTGGAGTAAAAAATGGCTTACTTGAACCATCTGAAGAAGGGGTTTATATAGCGGTGGCAGCAAGCAGGGCAAGCGTGAGAATGACGCCGGCCGTTACGCTCCCGACGTCACGCCCGCGTGATGAGCGGGATCTCCCATTAATGGCGAAACAGGCTCGTTAATGGGGGATCGTGATGGCGTGGAACGTGGGATGTGGTCGGCGGATATCTCGCGCATGGCGAGATTCGCGGGATGGAGGTTGCTCCTGTGAGCCCGGAGACCGAGGAAGATGACCTCGGCGGGAGAGCTCGCGGACGAGCGGGAGGGCCGAGGTATCTTGGTTCTGCGGTAGCCCAGAGACGAGCTTCAACGCCGAGGAGGCCAATTGTGCTGGGGGATCGGAGGTGAGCCAGCGTTTGTTTGTAGGACGGGCATAGGAGTGGTCTGGTCAGCCACTGTAGGTCCTTTCTTGCATGCTTTGGGACACGTCATCTGCCACGTGTCAGGATCTGGGAGATCACCGATATCGAGCATCATCATTAGCCCCCTACTCTCGTCCCAACCAGCCGAAGGGTCGGGTCGAGAGTGGTCTGCCGAGTCACCCGAGGTGAGCTCCTTTTCGAAGATATCGTCGGGCGTGTCCCCGGGTAATCTGTTGTATTTTCTGGATGATGCCAGTGAATCAGGATGAGATCTTTGCATTAAAGAGGGTATGCCGGACCGTGCGTACTTTCGCTGAAGCGACAGACCACGTGTCGGGTGCTGGTTGGCTGACGCGATGGGTCGCAGACCGCTGGTGTCTGATGGGATACGGCCAATGCGCGTGCGGTAGGTGGAGCGATCGTGGCCGTCGAATGCGAAAAGTTGGTTTTGGCGGGAGTCGACTGTCGCCGTTGGATGAGGACGCCGGTGGCTATAACTAGAGGTGGGGGTCCACTTCAAGGCCTACATCTCTTCATATTTTCCTCGTTCTTGATCTTGTGAGATCGACGCTCTCCTCTTAAGGTCAGTTCTCTGGCTTTTCTCTCCCGATGACTTCTCTCCATCAGGTTAGATGTCTTCTTTTTCTTTCTTCCGCTTCTTCTCCTTCTGAGTTGAGTCTGCCTCTCCCTTTGTCAGGACAAATGGATCGATCCGGGACTCTTGGTGCCCTCGGTGCTCAGTCCCAGAGGGGGGACGGCGGTGCGGCCGTGCCTTTGGCTGACCCCAGCCCTGCACCAAATGTGCCGCTGACGGCGGGGCCATCTGCCTCGTCATGAGCTCCCGATGATTATGTCACGCCCCGCTTCCCAAAATACTGAATACGAGGGGTTGACAAGGCCAGCCATGCTCCTACGATCAAGAAAATATCCTGCCGTAGTCGCACTTCGGCTTCTAGCTTTACGTGGTAAACAGTAAAGAATGCTCAGGTAATGAGAAATGCAGTAACTAAAGCAAACAATACAAAGAACTGACCTGATGGAAATCAAAAAGTGTATAACTCTGGATAGCTGATCAGGATGCCCGCGATGTACGTCTAGTCCTGGTCCAGGCTAGATCCACTCCTCACTCTGACCATGCATACTCAGGTCGTCAGAGCGACACAATAGCAAAATATATATAGATGCAAGTGGCAACTCGAACAGTGATAATAGATGTGTAACAGTAAACCAATACAGTAAATATATGAACATGGAGTAACCAATGCAGTGTCTAGTAGATCAGGTGAACAGTAAAGCAGTAATATAGTATGCCAGGTATGTCAACACAGTAAGAAATGTATATCAATGTCATTATCCCTATCAGTCTCTAAGTACCACTGTACAGGTCATTAAGCCTATCGTCAGTCCAAGTGTGAGATTCAACCACTCACGAGTGTCCTCCACCCAAGGGTAGGACCCAAGGGTAAGGGACCACGGGCCCAACATGTAACTCACGGTAATAATCATGTACCCTGTAAATCTCCATATATCTCCATATATATAAGCCGGCATGGGACTCCCGAGATTCTGTTGAACTCACACTCGTACTACCCCACACCCCGTGGTCTACATCAAACGCTAACCATAACCTCAAATACTAGTCGGTCTGTGACAAGTCTGCACGAGAACTGGAGACAGGATCTTCATCAAGCACGTCCCGACTAATACTCAAGATAAATGGCAGTGTCTGGTGCCTTATCTGTGACACCCATGCAAGAGCTTCCATAAGTGTCCCATACCACTTATAGTCACACGTACACGCGCCCCACAGACGTCGACAATGCAATAGAATAATAAGGTTCACTGATTGTGTACAGGTACGTGTCACTTTCACTTATTCACTTATGCACGAACACTAACGTACTTGCCACAATCATCACTAATACTTAACACTGGGTAATGCACATGATCACTACGTTATCAATGCAATGGCATATGTATGGTATGATGAGGAAACAGTATGTAAAGCAATGATTAAGATGTCATAAAACAGTATTCTACCACTTGCATAATTTATCATAAATCATACGTGTACAGTTTAGCGAAACGATGAACAGGGAATAAATAGTACGTTTGATTATCTATCCAGCGAATTTAGTTTCACATCAATCGGGTTTTAGGACCACTAGTTATGGCCATTTCATTTTAAGCGTTCACGGCTGGAAATCCGGTTTCAGAATCGGAAGTCCGTTTCGTAACGCATTTTAATCCCAGTTGGGATCAGATTTTAGCGACGCTACAGTTGAATGAAATCTAGGGTTTTCAATAAGGTTTTCAACTCAATAGGAGGATTCTCAATCTCTTCTGTATGTCAGGAGTTATACACTATTCAACACTAGTATGTAAATTCTGATTCTGTTGGGACTGTTATACGTCCCTATCTTTTAAATTACAGATTAAATAGTAAACGATGACAAAACAGAATGAAACCACTTGTGTTATCTAGATAACAGTTTCAGCTTTTATAAACAGCGGAGTTCCGCAATATACGGGTTCAGGAAATAAGGTGGCACGCATTATGGGACAGTAAATAATAATTGGAGTCATTCTGGACTGCAGTCCAGAGTCGCACTCCGATCTAAATATTGTCACAATTTAGGTACAGAAACCATGAGAAACTTGCATAGGGTTATAGTTCGTCGAGTCGGCTTCGATTTAAGCCCTCTAACGCATCATTCCAGTATGTACATAATTTACGGTGATTTTAACGGTTTTCAGATACAAGAAATTTCCAGTTTTACAGGTATACTTGGGGGTAATCGTTTTAGTCGTTAATAGTCGTATTATCCAGTGAAATTTATATACCGCATTCATCACTACATGGGCTAGCATAGACAAACCAATTCCGTCAATTTAGACGAATATTTTCATTGAGGTCACACATCGAACAGGTATATCACATGGGTTATCATGAATTGTAAATTAGCAATCTATACGATTTGAGTTTGTAATGTAATTAGATTAGCATGTAGCAAGTATAAATACTTGCCTGGGAATGTGTCGACAATAATACTGCAGTGGTAACAGCACGATCGTGTCACGAACGCAACACCGGCTCAATCCTTTAGAATCCGACAATTGCACTCGATCTAGCTGCTCTCTGTGCCCTCATTTTCTTCACTGCTTCAAGCTGTTCTTTGTTTCGATGTGTGGGAGATTTAGACGCTATGATGACAGAAACGATGACGGCGATCTGTGGAAACGGCACGGCACGGCGAGGTAGCAATAGCATGGTCGTAGCAACAATAACACCTAAGGTTGCCTCGGCTAGGGTTTGGCTTGGACTCGAGCTCAGCTTTGCTGTTGATGCGTGGATGCTCGACGGAAGCGTGATGGAGCTGCTAGGTGTCCGTCATCGAAGAGATGCGGTGGAAGCACGGTAGTAGCTAGGCATAGGCAATGGCTGTGGCAGAGATAACAAGAGGCAGTGGCGACGACTGGTTTGGCTGTTCAGGTTGGATACGCTGTGAAGACAAATAGGAGGCTTGACTGTGTTGGGTTTTCTCGGGATCGAAGTCAGCGAGATGTAGTCTCAGCGATGGGGTCGGGGTCGAGTTTGGTGCAGACGAGGATATACTCAGTGATGATGGGTTTCGGTTGAGGGGGTGATCAACGGCGATTCAAGGTGTTGATGGTGGTGCTGTGTCGAAGAGAGGTCGGTTGAGGCTTGGGAGAAAACGAGAGAGGGAGAGATTGAATGCGAGATTTGAGAGTGAGAGAGTGTTATGAAGGGATTAGGAATTAAAAGGGAATTAAAAGGAATTAAATTTTATGTTAATAGAATTTATTGGAAGATTATTTTCAGTTTGGATTTATATGGGAATTCAAAAATGGAGAAGAGAAACTGTTGTGGAGAAGAGAAGGAGGGGCTTGGGCCAGGGAAAGATTTATTTAATTTAATGAATCCTCGTGGGCTGCCAGGCTGGGCTGGGGAAAAAGTTAAATAATAAAAGGAATGGGCTGAGGAATAAAATATGGTTTGGGTTTTAGGATTTAATTTTAAATAAAAAGAATTAGAGGAGTTGGGCTGGGTTTTAAGAAAAGGATTAAGTTTATTAAAAAGAATGGGCTGAGGGAATTAGTTGGGCTGGTTAGCTAAGGAATAATGGAACAAGAAAAGAAAGGATTTGGGTTTTGGTGTTTAATGGGATTTAAATAAATAAACAGTTATAAATAAATTTTATAGGTGAAAAATACAAATATTGGTATAAAAGGGGCTGGGTATTACATCATACCACCCTTACAAAAATTTCGTCCTCGAAATTTAAAAGAAATGACAGGCTACAAAATAATAAGCGAAAAGTTACCACATCGAACACTAATACATAGTGGTTTACTTAAAACGGGGGGATAAAATTTTGAAGGTATATATATGTAAGAACAACATACAAAAAGATAGGTCTAAATAGGTATAAAGCAGGAACAACTATAAGGGCAACTACATGTATGCGAGAATATAGATAACAATAGCGAACAATAATAATCACGGCGTGTCCGATAAAAATCGAAACCCAAATATGTGCACATATAAGTATATCCAAAGTAGCAAAGCAGAAATAATAAGTATAAGGCATAACTATAATGAAACGGTGAAGGACTTGTCGGTGGTTTAAAACATTTTAGGATAATGTATCGAAAGAAAAAAGAATTTTTTTTAAAATAACTTAGAAAACCCACATAGTGAAAATAAGGAACATGGAACAAAAATATGCTCGGTGTAAGGTTGCGCTACTGAAAATGAGGATAATAGTAGTGTACTTAAAATACATAAAACTTAGTAGTCAATAACACGCACTCTTCGATAAATACAAAATAATGAAAACTAAATTTTCGAATAACAATTTCCCTACATATATTTAAGGTAATAGGAAAAAGCACAAAAATGTATAGGGCTAGCTACGGTAAGAATTACGAGGAAGTGTGGCTCATCCAAAAAGTCGGAGTGTGGCGGCTTTAGGCTGAAGGTCAAAGAGATTGGGGTAAGGGTGAGCAGCAAGGGACTACAAGGGGAAAAAGAATGTATGGGGAAGATGACAGTCTATACATCATGTGAATCAAAAATTTCGAAGTGTCAGCTAACTCGGAAATCTTACTATCAATTTCCCTTCCCAGAAGGATCTCAAACGAGGCACATACGAAGGATGAAGGGTGGCCCATTCCAAGGATCAGGGTGCGATACTTTTTAATCGAAGCGAGGGTTAAAACAATACAAGGAGTAGGGGTGGACAGTCAGGGGTCTCAGTAGGAAAATAAATGTATATGAGAAATAATCAAGCATCAAGTGAACTAAGAAGATCGGAAGATTAGCGAACTCAGCAATTTATTTCATTCCAGGAATTTCAAAACAAAGCATTCTCAAGACGAAAGGTGGCCCTAAACTATACACAGATTTATTTGGCCAGAGAAGACAACAGCTAAAAAAATCCTGTCAGTCGCGGTTGTGGAGGTTCAGCAGGTTGCGGTAGGCTCGCGCGCTCAGGTAGGGGCGTCAATTCCCATATCGCCTCGCAGGGATCGCCATTGGGAGTTCTTCCACCGCAGGGTCTTGTTCTTCTGGGCCTCCTTCCTCGGCTGGAGCTTCTTCATCGAGATCTACTTCCATGTGATTCTCTTCTTATGGATTCTCTTCCATGGGATTTTCCTCAACTGGATTTTCTTCTATCGGGTCTTCCTCGGGATCTTCCTCTATCGGGTTCTCTTCAGGGTCTCCTTCCTCTTCGTCGGAATCGTCTATCACGTCAACTTCTGGGGCGGCGGCTCCTTCGTCCTCTGAATCGCTATTTCCGAAGATGACCTGGGGGCCGTCGATCTCATCGTTAGAACTCATCAGCGTGCGGTCTATGGAAACGCATGACTGTGCATCCTTATCTAGATACGGCGCTGCTCCAGGATGGGCCATGGTCTGAAAAGAAAGAGTCATGATTAGACAGTGGAACACATCAAGAAAATAGCTAAGGGTACGGAGTATAGGAAAATATGCGGTGGGCAGGAACTGAAAAAATCAGAATTAAAAATGTTGTGGTAATGAATAGTATAAATAAGGGGAAAAGCAAGAGAATGATACATATATTTCGATTCAAAGTTTTTATTGCATTCAACCAAAAGTTCGACGGCTACAAGATTTCAAACGAAAGGAAATTTTTCACAAAAAGGGTAACAGCATTATTATAGAATGCAGAAAACATAATAACTCTTCTTTGATTTCTGGACCGCTGCAATCTCGTCACACGGATTGAATCCTAAGCTGGGTCCGCCTTGTCCTCGAAGTTCGAACTACGCAATAATCATCACTTGGCAGAAGTGGAGAGTGTGGACGAGTCTCCACCTTGTAGGTCCTTCCTTTTGGGGCAACCGTTGATAAGATGTTCGCTGGATCCGCAAATCAGATATTTCCCTTGGGCGCGGCGACAATCCCTCTGAAGATGTCCTGGCCTCTTACAGTACCCACAACATTGGGTCTTCTGCTGCGTCTGTCGCGGGGAAACAAATGGGCGCTTCATCTTCTTCTCTTTTCCTCGTCTAACAGGGATCCCTTTACGATTGGAGACTCCCGCTGGTGCTTGATTCACCTGCCTTCTCAGTCCTTCAGCTAACAAGTCGTCAACTAAATCATGTCACGCCCCACTTCCCAAAATATGGAATACGAGGGGTTGACAAGGCCAGCCATGCTCCTACGATCAAGGAAATATCCTGCCGTAGTCGCACTTCGGCTTCTAGCTTTACGTGGTAAACAGTAAAGAATGCTCAGGTAATGAGAAATGCAGTAACTAAAGCAAACAATACAAAGAACTGACCTGATGGAAATCAAAAAGGGTATAACTCTGGATAGCTGATCAGGATGTCCGTGATGTACGTCTAGTCCTGGTCCAGGCTAGATCCACTCCTCACTCTGAGCATGCATACTCAGGTCGTCAGAGCGACACAATAGCAAAATATATATAGATGCAAGTGGCAACTCGAACAGTGATAATAGATGTGTAACAGTAAACCAATACAGTAAATATATGAACATGGAGTAACCAATGCAGTGTCTAGTAGATCAGGTGAACAGTAAAGCAGTAATATAGTATGCCAGGTATGTCAACACAGTAAGAAATGTATATCAATGCCATTATCCCTATCAGTCTCTAAGTCTCACTGTACAGGTCACTAAGCTATCGTCAGTCCAAGTGTGAGATTCAACCACTCGCGAGTGTCCTCCACCCAAGGGTAGGACCCAAAGACAAGGGACCATGGGCCCAACATGTAACTCACGGTAATAATCATGTACCCTGTAAATCTCCATATATCTCCATATATATAAGCCGGCATGGGACTCCCGAGATTTTGTTGAACTCACACTCGTACTACCCCACACCCCGTGGTCTACATCAAACGCTAACCATAACCTCAAATACTAGTCGGTCTGTGACAAGTCTGCACGAGAACTGGAGACAGGATCTCCATCAAGCACGTCCCGACTAATACTCAAGATAAATGGCAGTGTCTGGTGCCTTATCTGTGACATCCATGCAAGAGCTTCCATAAGTGTCCCATACCACTTATAGTCACACGTACACGCGTCCCACAGACGTCGACAATGCAATAGAATAATAAGGTTCACTGATTGTGTACAGGTACGTGTCACTTTCACTTATTCACTTATGCACGAACACTAACGTACTTGCCACAATCATCACTAATACTTAACACTGGGTAATGCACATGATCACTACGTTATCAATGCAATGGCATATGTATGGTATGATGAGGAAACGGTATGTAAAGCAATGATTAAGATGTCATAAAACAGTATTCTACCACTTGCATAATTTATCATAAATCATACGTGTACAGTTTAGCGAAACGATGAACGGGGAATAAATAGTATGTTTGATTATCTATCCAGAGAATTTATTTTCACGTCAATCGGGTTTCAGGATCACTAGTTATGGCCATTTCATTTTAAGCGTTCACGGCTGGAAATCCGGTTTCAGAATCGGAAGTCCGTTTCGCAACGCATTTTAATCCCAGTTGGGATCAGATTTTAGCGACGCTACAGTTGAATGAAATCTAGGGTTTTTAATAAGGTTTCCAACTCAATAGGAGGATTCTCAATCGCTTCTGTACGTCAGGAGTTATACACTATTCAATACTAGTATGTAAATTCTGATTCTGTTGGGACTGTTATACGTCCCCATCTTTTAAATTACAGATTAAATAGCAAACGATAACGAAACAGAATGAAACCACTTGTGTTATCTAGCTAACAGTTTCAGCTTTTATAAACAGTGGATTTCCGCAATATACGAGTTCAGGAAATAAGGTGGCACGCATTATGGGACAGTAAATAATAATTGGAGTCGCTCTGGACTGCAGTCCAGAGTCGCACTCCGATCTAAATATTGTCACAATTTAGGTACAGAAACCATGAGAAACTTACATAAGGTTATATTTCGTCGAGTCGTCTTCGATTTAAGCCCTCGAAAGCATCATTCCAGTATGTACATAATTTACGGTGATTTTAACGGTTTTCAGATACAAGAAATTTCCAGTTTTACAGGTATACTTGGGGGTAATCGTTTTAGTCGTTAATAGTCGTATTATCCAGTAAAATTTATATACCGCATTCATGACTACATGGGCCAGCATAGATAAACCAATTCCGTCAATTTAGATGAATATTTTCATTGAGGTCACACATCGAACAGGTATATCACATGGGTTATCATGAATTGTAAATTAGCAATCTATACGATTTGAATTTGTAATGTAATTAGATTAGCATGTAGCAAGTATAAATACTTGCTTGGGAATGTGTCGACAATAATACTGCAGTGGTAACAGCACGATCGTGTCATGAACGCAACACCGGCTCAATCCTTTGGAATCCGACAATTGCACTCGATCTAGCTGCTCTCCGTGCCCCCCTTTTCTTCACTGCTTCAAGCTTTCTTTGTTTTGATGTGTGGGAGATTTAGATGCTACGATGACAGAAATGATGACGGCGATCTATGGCAATGGCATGGCACGGCGAGGTAGAAATAGCATGGTCGTAGCAACAATAACACCTAGGGTTGCCTCGGCTAGGGTTTGGCTTGGGCTCGAGCTCAGCTTTGCTGTTGATGCGTGGATGCTCGACGCAAGCGTGATGGAGCTGCTGGGTGTTCGTCATCGAAGAGATGCGGTGGAAGCACAGTAGTAGCTCGGCATAGGCAATGGCTGTGGCAGAGATAACAAGAGGCAGTGGCGACGACCGGTTTGGCTGTTCAGGTTGGATGCGCGGTGAAGACAAATAGGAGGCTCGGCTGTGTTGGGTTTTCTCGGGATCGAAGTCGGCGAGATGGAGTCTCAGCGATGGGGTCGGGGTCGAGTTGTGTGCAGATGAGGATATACTCAGTGATGATGGGTTTCGGTTGAGGGGGTGATCGATGGCGATTGAAGGTGTTGATGGTGGTGTTGTGTCGAAGAGAGGTCGGTTGAGGCTTGGGAGAAAACGAGAGAGGGAGAGATTGAATGCGAGATTTGAGAGTAAGAGAGTGTTATGAAGGGATTAGGAATTAAAAGGGAATTAAAAGGAATTAAATTATATGTTAATGGAATTTATTGGAAGATTATTTTCAGTTTGGATTTGTATGGGAATTCAAAAATGGAGAAGAGAAACTGTTGTGGAGAAGAGAAGGAGGGGCTTAGGCCAGGGAAAAATTTATTTAATTTAATGAATCCTCGTGGGCTGCCGGGCTGGGCTGGGGAAAAAGTTAAATAATAAAAGGAATGTGCTGAGGAATAAAATATGGTTTGGGTTTTAGGGTTTAATTTCAAATAAAAAGAAATAGGGGAGTTGGGCTGGGTTTTAAGAAAAGGATTAAGTTTATTAAAAAGAATGGGCTGAGGGAATTAGTTGGGCTGGTTACTTAAGGAATAATGGAACAAAAAAAGAAAGGATTTGGGTTTTGGTGTTTAATGGGATTTAAATAAATAAACAATTATAAATAAATTTTATAGGTGAAAAATACAAATATTGGTATAAAAGAGGCTCTGTATTACAGATTATTCCGGCGGCGGCCAAAGCCGTCCACGGGTTCCCGAGCCCCAGACGAGGGATACAGGAGAGGACGAAGACGGGGTTCCTCTTAAGAGGAAGTGGACGGTCTCTCTCGCGCCACCGACGGAGATTCCGGGGGGGATTGCTGTGCAGGAGGGGGAAGTCCAGTTCGTGGTCCCGTCGGGGCTTTCCGTTGCCGCCGGCCTGCCTGCTAGTATGGAGGAGTCGGCCGGGGGCAAGATTCCGCGGGGGACCCTGAGGGCCCATATGGCGGCTATAGCTCAGGAGGCAGTTCAGGTACGTACTCCGTCATGTGTTATTCCGAGCGCCCTTTCTTTAGCTCGAGTGTATCTAAATCTTTCTGCTGTTCTTCGCCAGGTCCTTCAGCACTGCGCCCTCGTTACCCGCATGGAGGCCGAGGGGGTTATCCATGCTATGAGGTCAGAGGGAGAGTCTTCTTCGGAGGCTGAGGATCTGCGACTTGAGCTGCGTCTGGAGAGGGAGAGGATGGCCATCCTTGAGGCCCGGTCGGCCGTCGCGGAGCTCGCCGTCTCAAGATGCCGGGAGTCCTATCACCGCCTGAGTGAGTCCCACCGAGTCATCGAGGCGAAGTTGGTGGAACTGGCCGATCGCTTCGCAGCCATGAAGAGGGCGAGGGATGCCAGCAGGCGGGATGCCGAGGACGCGCTTCAGGCGGCGGAGGTTGCCGAGATTCGGGCTAGAAAGGTGGTGACTGATTACAAGGGGTCGGACCAGTTTTACGTCGACCTCGGCGAGGCCTCCGCCATTGCATAGAACAAAGCTCTTGATGCCATCAAGGAGCAGTTTCCGGAGTTTGCCGACGGTGAGCTTCGTGCTCGGGTCCCACTTTCAGTGGTCATGCCTCCGGCCGATGGCGATGAGGGAGGTCAGGTCTAGGCTGGGCTTGGGGCCTAAACTTTTTGGCTTTTCTTCCTCTCTCTTTTGTAAGCCTCCGGGCATTTTGTAAGGTTGGGGAGCCCACAATACCCTTGTAAAGACCTTTTGCTTTGTGAATAAAAACTTTTTGCAGTAATGTTTGTGGTCGTATTTTCCTTGGTAAACACTTGTATTTATACAGTACTGCCTTCATATTACATCGGTTCTTCGTATAGCGATTACGCGTCGAGTTGAGTCTGTTCATTTGCCAAGTGTGCAAAGACCGGTAGGAAGACGGTATCTCCCTGGCCCCGAAGTCGAGGTGGAGATCGCTCAGACGCAGATAGACCGGATGCCTCTTGGTGAGGGCTTCGATCTTTAAGGACGGGCCGAGCAGGGTCACTGCCAGGTGCCTCTTGGCGAGGGCTTTGATCCCTGGCGTTGTGGGGTAGGGGGCTACTAGCCAGGGATACCCGAGCAGGGTAGCCGCTCGGCTGCCTCTTGGTGAAGGCTTCGATCCTTAGCGCTGGAGGGGCCGTGAGTGGCCTACTAAGGACGGGCCGAGCAGGGTTGCTGCTCGATGCCTCTTGGCGAGGGCTTTGATCCCTGGTGTGTTGGGGTAGGGAGCTACCAGCCAGGGATAACCGAGCAAGGGCGGGCTCGGTTGCCTCTTTCGAGGGCTTTTGATCCTTAGCGCGGGAGGGGCCGTGAGTGGCCTACTAAGGACGGGCCGAGCAGGGTTGCTGCCCGGTGCCTCTTGGCGAGGTCTTTGATCCCTGGTGTGTTGGGATAGGGAGCTACTAGCCAGGGATAACCGAGCAAGGGCGGGCCCGGTTGCCTCTTGCGAGGGCTTTTGATCCTTAGCGCGCGAGGGGTCGTAAGAGGCCTACTAAGGATGGGCCGAGCAGGGTTGCTGCCCGGTGCCTCTTAGCGAGGGCTTTGATCCCTGGTGTATCAGGTCATGTCAGGTAGTGCACATGCATCAAATGGATGCCCAACAGTAAAATGTAGCAAGTATTGAATCAGGATAAAAGTACGGATGTACGGTAAAGCATGGATGCACAAATATCTATCAGGGGTTACATCATGACTATGTAAGATGCACTTTATCAAGCATGGGGTACTAATGTAACAATGATATGAATTAATATAATATGGCATGCAACTAGATATGCAGAATTAATGGTATGGATACACAATAAAACATGGATGCTCAAATATCTATCAGGGGTTACATTTACAGCTCCAAGGCTATGTGGGATGCACATTATCAAGTATGGGGTACTAATGTAACAGTAATATGAATTAATGTGATTTGTAGATGCAGCTACATATATAATAATGATATGGATGCATACGGGTATCCGAAAACAGTAAACTTTAATATGGATGTATAATGCAATCAACATATGATATTTTTATTCAAATGGATGCAAAATAAGATACATAGCATGTAGCAAGATGAACTTGCCTGAATGGATCTCACGACGGGTGCGTACGGCACATCCGACATCGGGTAAACGTCGCAATAACCACACGCGCGCACGGGACAGGACCAGGCAAAGCAAGAACATGACCACGCTGGCTGGGAACGTCCACTGGGTCACCCGGATCTTCGGTGGCGGGCACGGCTCCGGCGATGACCGGAAAACAAAATCAAGAAAAGAGAAGAAAATGTTAAAGGCGAAGAAGAAAAAGAAAGATGGGGTTCTCTTGGTTGGTTCTGGGTTTGGGACAGAGGAGGCAGAGGCTAGGGCAACGACACGGTCATAGCTCCGGCGATGAGGGTTCAGGCGAGGGTTGCAGTGGCCGATTTCTTAGGGTGTAGTGGTATGTCGGTTGGGTTTGCACGGTTGAGGAAGAAGTGGAGTGGTGGTGATGATGAAGGTCGGAAGGGGTTGAGGAAAGTCGTGGTGACGGCAAGGCGGTCGCCGAAAGTAGTCGACGCAGGCGAGGTGCAGGGATGAGGACAGAGGCAACGATGGGTGCAGTGTTGGGTTATGGTGGTCGGCGACGTGCCGGGGTGCTCGAGTGTAGGGAGGAAGGAGGCGAGGTGAGGGAGGTGGAGACAAGGCCGACGAGGGAGATCGGCGGCGACAGGTTCCTCGTCGAGGATTCTCGTGGTCGTGGGTTTCATGAGGAGAGAGGAAGGTCGAGGGTGTCGGAGAGGGAGGTGATGAAGGTGGTGACGTCGACGAGTGGATGAGGGTGGTGGCAAGGTGAGGAGGCGATGATGAGATCTTCGGCGGCGAGGACGACGACGAAGGTAGGGGCAGGCGAAATGATAGGTTCCTGGGTTTGTGGGGGTTGCGGGTTTGCCGGGGAGACGAGAGGAGAGAGAGGTGTGGTTGAGAAGGCAAGGTCGGGGATCGACGAGGGTGAGGCAGCGAGGGGCGAGCGTGAGGGCGATGGCTAGGGCTACGCGAAGAGGCGGGAAAGAAAAAAAAGTGGGGAGAGAGAAGAAGAAAACGTGGTTGTGAGGTAAGTGTGGGGTTTGATTATAAAATAAAGAATATATAAAAAGGAGAGAGAGAGTAGGGACAGTGACACTAATAAAAGAAATAAATATAATAAATATAAATATATACAGAGGGGATTTAGACGTGGGTAACAGGAAAATCTTTTAAATAAAATTTTAAAACAAAATAAAATATATAAATATAATTTTTAACAATTGAAATCTTAAGAATAAAATATTTATTATAATTGAGATTTTTGGCTAATACAAAAAATAGTTCAAAACACGCCCGGGTCGGGTCTAAAATTATGATTTGAAAATACGGTTAATATATGTGTCAACCAAAACCAAAACAGGATATCCGGGTAACGAAAAAGCATACCCCCAAGAACGGATGCACGTAGCGTGCACGTAGCAATCTAAACGGGTCCGTTTCACCAAACGGGACGAGAACATGATGCACGGATGCTACGACAGGGTTAGGAGTATGATGCAAGCCATGCTAATTATTTTTAAAATATTTTATTCGACTTTAAATGTTATATTAAAAATGCAGATGCCAGATATAATGCCAGTATGTAGTAAATAGAAAAAATATGAAAGTGCACGGATCCGCGTAATAAGCCGGGATAAATCATAAACAGGGATCAAGACGGGTTTCCAGCAAGCGGGTCGGGTTGGATGCAAATACAAATACCAAATACACTATTCGCACCCAAAACACAATAAATCAAGAAATAGCAATAAATGAATAAATACCCAAAATAGAACTGTTATAAAGGAACTAGGGTGTTACATTATACCCAACTACAAAAGAATTTCGTCATCGAAATTCCCGGAACAAGAAAAGACAGACAAACATGAATCTACGAGAAGAGGTGTGGAAACTTCTGTCGAATCTCGTCTTCTCGTTCCCAAGTGGATTCTCCGTGCGAGCGATTCCCCTAATAAACAAGTACGAGAGGGATAACCTTGTTCTTAAGGACATTTTCTCTTCGATCGACAATCGATATCGGTCGCTCCTCAGAGGTCAAACCTCCCTTACAGTCAGCTCCGAATGATCCAGCACGCGTGTTTCATCTCGAACATACTTACGGAGTTGAGATACATGAAACACGTCATGAACACTCGCCAAAGATGGTGGTAATGCCAATAGATAAGCCACTTCTCCAACACGCTCCATAATCTCGAAAGGCCCCACGAATCGAGGACTAAGCTTACCTCGACTCCCAAAACGAATCACTCCTCTAGTCGGTGATATCTTTAAGAATACAAGATCACCAACAGCGAACTCTAGAGCTCTTCTCGATGTATCGGTCCAACTCTTCTGCCGATCTTGTACTGCCTTCATGCTTCCGGATAGTATTAACTTTCTCCACGGTTTGCACGATCAAATCTGGTCCCAACAATCTTCGTTCTCCAACATCGTCCCAACAAACAGGTGAGCGACATTTGCGACCATACAATGCTTCAAATGGAACCATATGAATAGTCGCCTGGAAGCTGTTATTGTACGAAAACTCCACCAAGTGTAGATGATCCTCCCATGAACCCTTGAAGTCTAACATGCAAGCTCTCAACATGTCTTCAAGAGTTTGGATCGTTCTCTCCAACTGGCCATCTGTCTCGGGATGATAAGCAGTGCTAAATTTCAATCGTGTCCCCAAACTTTCCTGTAAACTCCTCCATAAGTGCTATAAGAATCAGGTATCACGATCGAAAACGATGCTCACAGGTACTCCATGCAATCTCACAATCTCCTGCATGTACCGCTCCGCCAACGCTTCCGTCGACTGACCAGCTCGAAACGGTATGAAATGAGCTGCCTTGGTTAGTCGATCAACAATCACCCAAACCGCATTGTTGCCCTTTGGACTCCGCGGTAAAGCTGTCACGAAATCCATGGTTATATGTTCCCACTTCCACTAAGGAATCAGAAGTGGTTGCAATAAACCAGCTACCCTTTGATGTTCAGCCTTAATTTGCTGACACACCAAGCACTTCGCTACAAAGCGGGCAATCTCTATTTTCATGCCTTCCCACCAGAAATGTTGTATTAGATCACGGTACATCTTCGTGCCTCCTGGATGTACGGAATATGCGGAACTGTGTGCCTCCTTCATAACTTCTTCGCGAATACCTCCTTTCGGCACACACAAACGGCTACCATATCACAATGAACCATCTTCATGAATCAACAAGTCTGTTCGAAGCCCCGCTTCAACCTGTTCTCAACACTTCTGTAACCTTGGATCGTACGACTACGCTGCTTTAATATTATCGATCAATGATGACTGTACTTGCAGCTGCAACAACTGTCCCAAAGAATGCGGTAGCACAACTCCAACTCGAATCTCCGAAAATAATCGATAAGCTCCTTCTGTGCAGTCAGCATCCGAATTGTTGGCAACCGACTAATCGCGTCCGGCACTACATTAACTTTCCCCGGATGATACTTGAGATCAAGATCATAGTCATCTATCAGCTCCAACCATCTTCGCTGCCTCATGTTAAGCTCTTTCTGCGTGAACACATACTTTAGGCTTTTGTGATCGGTGAATACTTCGACCCTTTCGCCCAATAAGTAGTGTCTCCAAATCTTCAAAGTGAAAATCACTGCCGCAAGCTCCAAATCATGGGTTGGGTAATTCTTCTCATGGGTTTTCAACTACCGCGATGCGTAAACTATAACTTTCCTATGCTGCATCAAAACACATCCTAGACCTTTCCCAGATGCGTCGCTGTGAATTACCAATCCTCCGGAACCGTTTGGTACGGTCAAAATAGGGGTGGTTATCAACCTTTGCTTCAACGCCTCTAAAGCTGACGCACAACTATCCGTCCATACGAACGGTACCTCCTTTCGCGTAAGCTTGGTCAAAGGCTCAGCCAATCGAGCAAAATTCTCCACTAACCTTCTGTAATATCCGGCAAGTCCAAGAAAACTTCTGATCTCTAATACGTTCTTCGAAATCGGCCAATCTTGAACTGCTGCAATCTTCTCGGGATCAACGGTGATTCCACTTCCGGATACGAAGTGCCCCCAAAACTTCACTTCTTCAAGCCAAAATTCGCACTTGCTCATCTTTGCATATAATCTTTCTTGCCTCAATGTCTGCAGTGCGATCTTCAAGTGTTCTGCATGCTCTTCAAGGCTCCTCGAGTAGACCAGAATATCATCGATGAACACCACTAAAAACTGGTCCAAGAACGGTGAAAAGATTCGGTTCATCAAGTCCATAAATATCGCCGGTGCATTTGTGACTCCGAATGGCATCACTAAATACTCGTAATATCCACATCGAGTTCAGAACGCAGTCTTGCAAATATCCTCTGATTTAACCCGGACCTGATGATATCCGGATCGTAAATCCAGCTTCGAGAATACCCTCACGCCACTGAGTTGCTCGAATAACTCGCCAATGCGAGGGATCGGGTACTTGTTCTTAATAGTCACCCGGTTCAACTCTCGATAGTCGATGCACATCCTCCTTGTGCCATCTTTCTTCTTGACTAGAAGAACTGGAGCTCCCTAAGGTGAATTACTGCTGCGAATCCAACCCTTCTCTAACAATTCAGTAACCTGCTTCTTGACTTCTTCCAACTCCACTGGTGCCATCGGATAGTACACCTTTGAGATTGGCACTGCACCAGGAACAAGATCGATCGATAACTCCATATCTCGTTTTGGCTGTAAACCTGAGATGTCCTCGAACACATCCATGAACTCTCGAACTACAACTGGCGCTTCCTCCTTATCAACTTCCATTGACGAAAGAACATTGTTTGTCGGCCTAGCCCTAAACTCGACTGGCCCGACAGAACTGCTACCTCCAGCAAAAACAAACTCCGGATGTCCAGGAATCTGGAAAATCATTTTATTTGCCCTACAATCAATGTGAGCGTGGAAAGTGACGAGAAAATCCATTCCCAAGTCAACATCAAACTGCCGGTATCAATCATCAAGAAATCTGCAAATAACTCCCGTCCGCAGATAACAACCGAACAATCTTTGCATTCACTACAAGATATAATCTTCCCATTCCCAGTGTGTATGTTCCAACAACTAGGCAGGGCCATGCAAGCAATCAAGTGTGCATCAATAAACTTGGACGACATACAACAATTGGATGCACCAGAATCGAATAATTCTAATGCAGGAAAAACATGAACAAGTAGGATACCCGAAACAACTTCATCTGAAACCAAGATACTGAAGAAGATAAGCACGGTAAACAGGATTTAAACTTGCGATAAAATATGAACTGGCAAGCAAGAGAAGCAAGGCAATAAAACAACCATGAAATAAGGAATTGAATCAAGAATATGACTCCAAGTTATTTAAATAGATTACCGCATTGTAACCATGCTGCAGTTCATAGTTACAATCACATAACTCCGTTCAAGTCGCTCAAGTCCTAGTATCGGAATCAAAGGAATAAGTAGGGAGAAACAGTAGGGAACCAAATATTTCAAGCCGAGATATAAAGTTGTTTGCATATCGTCAAGACAAGGGTCAAGAGAAAGATAAGATTCAAGTATCACGACAACAATGTGGCAGGACATGCTCCTAATTACGGGCTTTCTGATTCGTATATTGGGTCCAATACCCAACTACAAAATAATCAAACCCGATTAACCTAAATCCTATATCTCTGATACCAAACAAACCCTGTCACTCCCCGCTTCCCAGAGTGCGCTAAGATCGATACGGAGCCAACCATGCTACCTGTGGTTAGGAAACATCCCTCCACAGTCACATTACGGCTGTCCATAAGATATGAAGAACAGTAAAGTAAAATAAACTATCTAGTACATGTCCATATACAAGAATAAACGGGTCAAGAAATAATATGCGGAAGCAATAAATCCAATAAACAATAACATCTGGAAAGTACGTCCCAAATACGGGCTCACATCAGGAAATGAAAGTACGGAAAGGAAAATAAACAAAGCTAAACACCAATATGCTCCTCACTGTTCGGCCTGTCGGATGAAGTACTCCTGGTCAGCTTGTGAAAGAGATAAAGGATCAGGGCTATGCAAAACCTAGATGTCAGTGCGTCATAATATCAAATAATAGAATATAACCAGGAGGTAACAGGATATGCAGGCATAAGCATAAACAATAACATGAATGTAATAAGTAAACACGGATATAGAACAGTGAAGTGTATCAGTGTATGTGACGTGCAGCGATCAATCTAAACTGTGCTACTGGGTTATCTATTCTAAAGTTTGTTTGAAATCAATTAGTGTACTCCTCCATATAACTCAAAAGAATATGTCCCGTTATCCCCCGGGACCACGGATCAGGTAGTGGGAGTCACGAATGACTCTGTCCCATTATCCCCCGGGACCACGGATCAAGTAAGAATCACGAATGATTCTGTCCCATTATCGTCCGGGACCACGGATCAAGTAATACCATTTTAATCTACACTTCAGTTACACTTTTGATTTCCCCATACCCCCAAGGTTATGTGTTCAAGTCAGGTATTGATAATCTGGAGCTAATGCCAACACAGGATCAAGCAGGTACAGGTTTGTCTATGTAGACAACATGATACGTCCGTCGGGACGACAAGTCAGGATTGTCGGCATTATGAACAGGAGCAGGTAACAGGTCAAGTAGTGGTGTATCAGGTCATGTCAGGTAGTACACATGCATCAAATGGATGCCCAACCGTAAAATGTAGCAAGTATTGAATAAGGATAAAAGTACGGATGTACGGTAAAGCATGGATGCATAAATATCTATCAGGGGTTACATCATGACTATATAAGATGCACTTTATCAAGCATGGGGTACTAATGTAACAGTGATATGAATTAATATAATATGGCATGCAACTAGATATGCAGAATTAATGGTATGGATACACAATAAAATATGGATGCTCAAATATCTATCAGGGGTTACATTTACAGCTCCAAGACTATGTGGGATGCACATTATCAAGTATGGGGCACTAATGTAATAGTAATATGAATTAATGTGATTTGTAGATGCTGCTACATATATAATAATGATATGGATGCATACGGGTATCCGAAAACAGTAAACTTTAATATGGATGTATAATGCAATCAACATGTGATATTTTTATTCAAATGGATGCAAAATAAGATACATAGCATGTAGCAAGATGAACTTGCCTGAACGGATCTCACGACGGGCGCGTACGGCACATCCAACGTCGGGTAAATGTCGCAATAACCACACGCGCGCACGGGACAGGACCAGGCAAAGCAAGAACATGATCATGCTGGCTAGGAACGTCCACTGGGTCACCCGGATCGTTGGCTGTGGGCACGGCTCCGGCGATGACCGGAAAACGAAATCAAGAAAAGAGAAGAAAATGTTAAAGGAGAAGAAGAAAAAGAAAGATGGGGTTCTCTTGGTTTGGTTTGGGACAGAGGAGGCGTAGGCTAGGGCGACGATGCGGTCGTAGCTCCGTCGATGAGGGTTCAGGCGAGGGTTGCAGTGGCCGGATTCTTAGGGTGCAGTGGTATGTCGGTTGGGTTTGCAGGGTTGAGGAAGAAGTGGAGTGGTGGTGATGATGAAGGTCAGAAGGGGTTGAGGAAAGTCGTGGTGACGGCAAGGCGGTCGACGGCAGTGGTCGACGCAGGCGAGGTGTAGGGACGAGGACAGAGGCAATGGGTGCAGTGTTGGGTTGTGGTGGTCGGCGACGTGCCGGGGTGATCGGGTGTAGGGAGGAAGGTGGAGAGGTGAGGGAGGTGGAGACGAGGCCGACGAGGGAGATTGGCGGCGATGGGTTCCTCGTCGGGGATTCTCATGGTCATGGGTTTCGTGAGGTGAGGAGAGAGGAAGGTCGAGGGTCTCGGAGAGGTAGGTGATGAAGGTGGTGACGTCGATGAGTGGACGAGGGTGGTGGCAAGGTGAGGAGGCGACGATGAGATCGTCGGCGGCGAGGACGGCGACGAAGGCAGGGGGCAGGTGAAATGATGGGTTCCTGGGTTTGTGGGGGTTGCGGGTTTGCCGGGGAGACGAGAGGAGAGAGAGGTGTGGTTCAGAAGGCGAGGCCAGGGATCGACGAGGGTGAGGCAGCGAGGGGCGAGCGCGAGGGCGATGGCTAGGGCTACGCGAGGAAGCGGGAAAGAAAAAGAAGTAGGGAGAGAGAAGAAGAAAACGTGGCTGTGAGGTAAGTATGGGGTTTGATTATAAAATAAAGAATATATACAAAGGAGAGAGAGCAGGGACAGTGACATTAATAAAAGAAATAAATATAAAAAATATAGATATATACAGAGGGAAGATAGACGTGGGTAACAGGAAAATCTTTTAAAGAAAATTTTAAAACAAAATAAAATATATAAATATAATTTTTAACAGTTGAAATCTTAAGAATAAAATATTTATTGTAATTGAGATTTTTGGGTAATACAAAAAATAGTCCAAAGCACGCCCGGGTCGGGTCTAAAATTATGGTTTGAAAATACGGTTAATATACGTGTCAACCAAAACCAAAACAGGATATCCGGGTAAAGAAAAAGCATACCCCCAAGAATGGATGCACGTAGCGTGCACGTAGCAATCCAAACGGGACGAGAACATGATGCACGGATGCTACGACAGGGTTAGGAGTATGATGCAGGCCATGCTAGATATTTTTAAAATATTTTATTCGACTTTAAATGTTATATTAATAATGCAGATGCCAGATATAATGCCAGTATGCAGTAAATAGAAAAAAAATATGAAAGTGCACGGATCCACGTAACAAGCCGGGATAAATTATAAACAGGGATCAAGACGGGTTTTCAGCAAGCGGGTCGGGTCGGATGCAAATATAGATACCAAATACACTATTCGCACAAAAAACACAATAAATCAAGAAATAGCAATAAATGAAGAAATACCCAAAATAGAACTGCTATAAAGGAACTAGGGTGTTGCTGCCCGGTTCCTCTTGGGGAGGGCTTTGATCATTAAGGATGGCCGAGCAGGGTTGCTTCCCGGTGCCTCTTGGCGAGGGTTTCGATCCCTAGCGTTATGGGATAGGGAGCTACCAGCCAGGGATAGCCGAGCAGGGTAGCCGCTCGGCTGCCTCTTGGCGAGGGCTTTGATCCCCGGCGTTGTGGGGTAGCGAGCTACCATCCACGGATAGTCGTGCAGGGTAGCCGCTCGGCTGCCTCTTAGTAGAGCTTTGATCCCTGGCGTTGTGGGGTAGGGAGCTACCAGCCAGGGATAGCCGAGCAGGGTAGCCGCTCGGCTGCTTCTTCACGAGGGCTTTGATCCCTGGCGTTGTGGGGGTAGCGAGCTACCAGCCAGGGATAGTCGAGCAGGGTAGCCGCTCGGCTGCCTCTTGGTGAGGGCTTTTATCCCTAGCATTGTGGGGTAGGGAAGCTACCAGCCAGGGATAGCCGAGTGGGGTAGCCGCTCGGCTACCTCTTAGTGAGGGATTAGATTCTTAGCGCTGGAGGGGTCGTGGGAGGACTGCTAAGGATGGACCGAGCAGTGAAGCTGCTTAGTCGCCTCTTGGCGAGGGCTTTGATCCCTGGCGTTGTGGGGTAGGGAGCTACCAGCCAGGGATAGCCGAGCAGGGTAGCCGCTCGGCTGATGTTCCCCTCCGAATGACGGCGCAGACAACGTGAGGACGTCTGGCCTGAGATTCGGGGCAGATGCTATTTGGTTTTATCCGTCTACCTCTCCGAAGATGCCAAGTTGATTTATGGCACCGTGTATCGGAGGTTTAGATGGATGCGGCCGATTTAGCAGACTTCGTCAGATTCCCCCTCGCTTGAGGGGTTTTTGATTGTGGGGACGCTCTTCCCTGCAGGCGCAAGCCCCTGCAGTTAATTACGCTACCGCGTCGCGGTAACAACTTTCTCCTTCTCCAGAATTTTACTTCGTATCATGTGTGTTTGTTTTGTTTGTGGATGCCCGTGGATTGTATACGGAGACTAAGTTATGCCGTCGCCCGTAGGACATGGATTAGTCCAAATCCGTATTTTCTTAGATTTGGGTTTGGGATTTTGGTTTAAGGATACGTTAGCCCTAATTAAGGCTAAGATCAACTTAAACTTTTGTTAAGGATACGTTAGCCTAATCTCCAGACTAAGATCAACTTAACGGGATCGTTTGGATCCGACAAGAGAGCAATTGGTTCTATTGTTTAGTTTAATGACGTTGCGGTCGATTTCCAGTTTAGGGACATGGTGGTCCATCATTCCCATTTGGGGACGAACATTAGTTTAAGGACATTTCGGTCCAACGTTCCCATTTTGGGACGAATATTAGTTTAAGGACGTTTCGGTCTACGAGTTTAAGGACCCCGCGGTCCGTATCGATGTATGGTTGTCGGGACCCGTCACCTCCCTGACGTCGTTGAAGGATTACAACGATAGGTGTCAGAGGAGTTCAGAGATGTACCTTGAACTGGATGTAAATTGATTTAAGAGAGCGGTCTTGCTCAGTCAATTTAATTTGAGGACTTACGGCCATGATTGGGCTAAGTCCAGTTGAGAATATTCAACGTTTTTATCTTTGGCCTATTAGGCCTGTGCTAGGGCTTTGCCCCTGTTTGATAATGCACTGCATTTTCTGTTGGCCTGCTAGGCCTTTTTGATTTGGGCTCTGTCCCTTTTAAATGATGCATAGCATCTGTTTTTGTTTGGGCTCTGCCCTTTTTAAAATAATGCATTGCATTTTATTAGGCCTGTTAGGCCTTTTTTAATTGGGCTTGGCCCTTCTGTAAATAATGCAGTGCATTAATCGAACTGACAGTGGCCATGTGGCCTGTCAGACGCTTTGCACCAATTATTGAGCGCAAGCGCATGTGGAGGTGACACGTGTCACGCTCTGGTGAGCGCAAGCACAGTGCGCTGCGCTGTTGCGCTGCTGACACGTGGCGCGCTCTGGTGAGTTGCACCAATTTCAGAGAGCAATGCTCTATCTTAAAAGCGCATAGCGCAAGTTGTTATGGTGCTGCCACGTGGCGCTCTCTGGTGGCTTGCGTCAACCCAGGAGCGCAACAGTGCAGATTTACAAGTGCAAGGCACTATTTAAATTATCTTGATCCAATTTTGGATTCAAGAAAAGAATCTTTAAGATTCCAGAACCAATGGTTCATAAAAAAGGCAATGCCTTTGTTATTATTATTTTTTATTGAAGATCCTTGATCTTGTTCTTAGATCAATGATCTATTCAGAAGAAGTTCTTCTTTTTAAAAGGTTTTACCTTCTTTTTTTCTTTCTTAATTTCTTCTCAAGACTTTCTTTAGAAGAGTTCTCTCTGTGTTGATGTCTCTGTTTTTCTCTCTGTGTTGTTCTTGTTCTTCCTTTGAAATTGGGGTCTAGGGGCCTTTATATAGTGCCCATTAATTTGTTTAATTTGTTAAAGAGATCATTCTCTGAATGATTTGGGGAATTTTCCACACCGTTGGATCTTTGATCCAAGGGCTTCTGTTTTACAGAAGACAATCTTCTTGTTTTAACAAGAACAGAAAGATCTTACTGGAATTTTAATTCTGTTTGGTGCAAACGCATCTGCGCTTGACACGTGTCGCGCAGCGCAGAGTGCAGCGCATCTGAAGCGTTGCTTCCTTTAATTTTCATTTTAAGTAGAGCCTTGCTCTGATTGGCTGCGCTGCCTTGGATGCTGCGCTCCCTGAGCTGGCGTGTCTGATTTTGACACGTGGCACTCTGCGCGCAGCGCAGGGGATCTGAAGTGTTGCTTCATTTATTTTAATTTTAATTTTCACTTTAATTTTCAAAACAGAACGTTGCTCTGATTGGGGGAAACAGATGCGTTGCTTCGTTTCCCGCCTTGGAATTTGAACAGAGCTTTGCTCTGATTGGGGTAAACAAATGCCCCCCCACCGTTGCGCTTACGTGGCCCTCCAAACGTGAGCGCAGCGGTGGCAGAATTCCAACCGTCGAGGCAACACTTGGAAGTTGAAAGGGCATTTGATGCCTATAAATAGGACCTTTGGTCCTCCACAGATGATCATCATCTTTTAAGATTTTTACTTTCAAAACTTCAGAGCCTTGCTCTTGCCTTCAAGAACTCCAAGAGTTAGAATTTCTTTAGAAAACACTTTTTAGGTAAAAAATTTAATTAAATTAAATCAATTTTCATTGACAGAGCCTTGCTCTCAATAGATCCCTGATCTAAAGAAAACCCATTTAGGGTTTCAATTAGCAGAGCTTTGCTCTAAAAGGATCTAAAGAGAACTAAAGAGAACCCTGTTAGGATTCCATCAATAGAGTTCTGCTCTCTGAAAGATTTCATTTATAATTTCTTGATTCATTAATGGAGCTTTGCTCCTTTTAAATCATATAGCAGAACTCTTAAGAGTTGCTGATTTTTGTCGATCTTCTTTTATAGGAGTGATGGACGCCCACATGTACGACCTCGACGAGATTATCTCCTACGGGGACATCCGCCGACTCGTCCGTTCCCAAAATCGAGAATTTACTAATGCCGAGTGTGCCGAGATCATGAGTCGCTTCGATGCATACAACGGTCAATTGCTTCCCCGACGTTCCTCTCTCCTGAAGCTTATCGTGGGAGCCATCTGGGAAGCGCTTCCCTTATTCTGTTCCGGTGTGCCGCTTAGGGCGTTGGATGCTGCCGAGGATAAGGTGCACTCGGTGTACCTGATGAGCTTAATTTCAAAAAGACGGCGAGACAATCTTGTCGATCTCCTACACCAGGCCTTCCAACAGTCTGCCATACTCGCTGCTTATTGGAGGGAGGAGGACATCAGTGGGGACCCCGACGCTTGTGCTCGCGAAAGAAAGAACACCAGGATGGTTCGCCAGGCTTGGAAAGTTTTAGATAAGGTTACTTTCGAATTCCTCAACCCATGTCCTGGGTCCGAGGTTATACCGTTGTAAACATTTTAATAATGTTGTTGTTTATTTCTTTATTGATGTAAAAACTTTCCAAGTATGAATGACAACTCTTTTGCCTCCTTCCTTTTATTTTCTGCTTTGTTACTGGCACATTCTTTAAATAAGCATAGCCTGTAAGCGATATATAACATTCTGTCTTGAACATCTTGGGGAGTAGTGATTGCTTAGGAAGCAGGTTCAGGTCTGCTACCTAAGGCTTTTCAACTTCATGAGCCGTGAGGGTCTCATAAAGACTTTTCTCCCTACGAGTCGAGAGGATCTCGTAGGTGTATTTTCTCCTTAGGAATCGTGAGGATTCCTAAGTGCGTTTCCTCTTATAAGTCGTAAGGATCTTATAAGAGAATTTTCCCTCTTATGAGTCGAGAGGACCCGTAAGTGGTTGTTTTCCTCCTTGTCGAGATTCGACTTCGGAGAGTGAGACCCGTGAATAGTATGCAAGAGACCATTTTAGACCGACTTGCAGGGTCCCAGTGCTTAGGAAACAAGTTTTTTTTTAATCCCTGCTGCCTAAAGCTTTATCTTGCAAATCGAGACGAATCGGGAAGTCCTCGCGAAGACACTAATTTCCTTACGAGTCGAGACGAATCGAGTAGCTCCCGTCAAGGACACTAATTTCCCTGAGTTGAAGTATTTTGCCGAGGACGCTGGTTTCCTCGAGGTTGAAACGAATCGGAGTATTCCTGCAGAGACACTGGTTTCTCTGCGGGCCGACGCGGATTAGGAGGCTCTCATCAAAGACGCTAGTTTCCCTGAATTGAGGTATTTGCCAAGGACACTGGTTTCCCTGGGGTTGAAACGAATCGATGTATTCCTGCAAAGACGCTAGTTTTCTGCGGGTCGACGCGAATCAAGATGTTCAAGGACACTGGTTTCCCTGAGTCAAAGTATTTTGCCGAGGACACTAGTTTCCTCGAAGTTGAAACGAATCGGAGTATTCCTGCGGAGACACTGGTTTCTCTGCGGGCCGACGCGAATCAGGAAGCTCTCATCAAGGACGCTAGTTTCCCTGAATTGAGGTATTTGCCAAGGACACTGGTTTCCCTGGGGTTGAAACGAATCGATGTATTCCTGCAAAGACGCTAGTTTCTCTGCAGGTCGACGCGAATCAAGAATTTCTCGTCAAAGACACTGGTTTCCCTGAGTCAAAGTGTTTGCCGAGGACGCTGGTTTCCTCGAAGTTGAAATGAATCGGAGTATTCCTGCGGAGACACTGGTTTCTCTGCGGACCGATGCGAATCAGGAAGCTCTCATCAAGGACGCTAGTTTCCCTGAATTGAGGTATTTGCCAAGGACACTGATTTCCCTTGGGTTGATACGAATCGATGTATTCCTGCAAAGACGCTAGTTTCTCAGCGGGTCGACGCGAATCAAGAATTTCTCTTCAAGGACACTGGTTTCCCTGAGTCGAAGTGTTTGCCGAGGACGCTGGTTTCCTCGAAGTTGAAATGAATCGGAGTATTCCGGCGGAGACACTGGTTTCTCTGTGGGCCGACGCGAATCAGGAGGCTCTCATCAAGGACGCTAGTTTCCCTGAATTGAGGTATTTGCTAAGGACACTGGTTTCCCTGGGGTTGAAATGATCTGTAGTGGTCTTTCAGGTTTTATATAAGTTACCGTCAAAACCGTGAAGCTAGAAATTTGATCTTTGCTTCGTTTGTTGGCATTGTGTCTGCTGTATCAAGACGAATGTCACGGTTGTCTCTAGGTTGTTGGTGAACTGTCGAGATTTGGCTTCGCTTTCTGGCGGAGCCTGTTGGGAAGGTGTGGTTCCCTCTTCGTTTGTGCCCTTGGATTGCATACAGGGATCGACGTGATCTCAACTGTAGGGCAAAAGTTCCATCATATTTTTTTATTATTGTTTTATTTCCGTGATACTCTATCATTTCAGCATTTATATCGCGAAGGTCGCGATCGCCCAATCATTTCGGCTATTTTTCGCGGTGCCCAATCATTTCGGCTGTTTGTTTTATTTTTACTCGCTGCTCTTTATTACGAGTTGCCCAATTATATCGGCTATTTTGTGTGCATACGTTTTTATTTGCTGCTTTTTATTGCAAGTTGCCCCATCATTTCGGCTATTTCGTATGCATGTGCGGCCTACTGGCTTTTCACCGTAAACCTGAAATTAGACACCGATTTCGGCATCAGCACCGCTACAACTGAGATATTTCCAGGAGCGAATCATCATTTGCCTCTATCGATGTCGAACAAAGATGGCTTAGCGAACAGGGTTAAGGTCATGTCGACTAAGGCTTTTGACTTCATGAGCCGTAAGGGTCTCACAAAGGTATTTCTCCCTACAAGTCGTGAGGATATTGTAAGTATATTTTCTCCTTAGGAATCGTGGGATTCCTAAGTGTATGTTCCTCTGTAAGTCGTAAGGATCCTACAAAAGGGTTTTCTCCTTGTAAATCGAGAGGACCTACAAGGGTTGTTCACCATGCGAACATATCCCCAGTCACGGATGGGACTTGGTTAGGGAAATGTTTATTCACGCCCGTAGATTGTATACAAGGGTCAGTGCTAGGCCACTTGTAGGGCAATATCGAAGGTTGTGGGGGTTGCTTAAGCACAGGTTTAGGTCTCTGTAACTTAAGACTTTCAAATCTTATGAGCCGTGAGGGTCCCATAAGGGAGTTCTCCTTACGAGTCGTGAGGATCTCGTAAGTTTATTTTCTCCTTAGGAATCGTGGGGATCCCTAAGTGTGTTTCTCCCTTGTGAGTCGTAAGGATCTTACGCGGATGGTTTCTCCTTACAAGGTCGAGAGGACCCTGTAAGTGTCTTTTAACGAGCTTGCGCCCTTTCGGGTTTTCACAAACACTCGCTGGTAGCCCTGCTGTTTTTACTCACGGAGCCCTTTCGGGTTTTCATCCGTACCCATTTTGCTTATGGACATACCGTTTATTATTTTTTTAATTCTTTTTATTCACTTTTTTTTACGATGTCGCGCCCTTTCGGGTTTTCACGAACACTCGCCGGTAGCCCTGCTGTTTTTACTCACGGAGCCCTTTCGGGTTTTCATCCGTGCCCATTTTGCTTATGAACATACCGTTTATTTTTTATTTATTTATTTATTTATTTTATATCGGCTTTGTGATGTTTCAATCCACCGTAATTTATCGACATCTCGATCAACAACTAGTTTTAGGACATAGTGGTCCGTTGTTAGTTTAAGGACGTTTCGGTCCGTCATTAGTTTAAGGACGTTTCGGTCCGTGGTGAAGAAGGTCAGCTACTACTTATAGAGTTCGGGCTTAGGAAGATAGCGAGCGGACATAGTCGTCATCATCTACCATTGACCTAGGCTGTGACTCATTAAGCGTAGTATTTCTTTAGGAAGCGGCCGTTTATTGGCCTAAAAGGCCTTTCACCGTGCATATCCATGAGTAGATAGGCTCCACCCTGGTAGACCTTGTCTATTATGTACGGGCCTTCATAGTTCGGCTTGAATTTTCCCGCTTGGCGCGATTGGGGATCATAGGCCTTTTGACCACCAGCACGAGTTCGCCTTGGCGGAATGTCCTCGGCCGGGTCAATCTTTCATATGAGCGCGTCATCTTTGCTTTATAAGCCTCCAGATTTTGTTGCGCTATGATCCGTGTTTCATCAAGGGCAGTCTCTCGTGCCAGTCCTTCTTATTTCGGGACACCGTCTTCTTCAAGATCTTTGTCAAGGTCTTGTTGAAGGCCTCGGCTAGACCATTAGCTCGCGGATTATAAACTGAGGAATACCTCCAGTCTATATTATGCTGCTGCGCGAAGCGACTGATCTTGTGGCTTTGTAGGCTGGCCCGTTATCGGAGATGATCCGTCGCGGAGTTCCAAACCGGTAAATAATGTGCGTCTTGAAGAAATGGAGGATATTCTCCGTCTTCACTTGCCTCAGCGGTACTGCTTCTGCCCATTTGAAGAAGTAGTCAGTCGTCGCCAGGATGAAACGATGTCCCCTAGGCGATGCTGGTTCGATGGGGCCAACTATGTCAGTTCCCCACATTTCGAACGGCCAGCTAGCCACCGTTGGATGTAGTGGATTTGGATGCTGGTGGATGAAGTCCCCATGAATCTGGCATGAGTGGCATTGCTTCGCATATTCAAGGCAATCCTGAATCATCGTGGGCCAGTAGTAACCCATCCGTTTAATCTTCAACTTCATCTTTGGGCCTGCTTGGTGAGAACCGCAGAGTCTGTCATGAACTTCCTGAACGACTCTTTTCGCTTCGTCAGGTCCTAAGCATCTCAACCACAGAGAATCAAATGACCTCTTGTACAGAGTATTATTGACGAAGGCGAAAGACAGAGCTCGTTTCATGAGCTGATGTCTTGAGGACGCATCTTCAGGCGTTCGACGGGATTTGAAGCAGTCTATAAAGACTTCTCTCTAATCCTCAGCCTTTTCCTGGTCTTTTATTTGCATAGCCATTTGCTCCTCCCTTTTCTTCGGATGATTCCGGAGATATTTCTGCTGGGGCAAGCACCCGACGGCTTTGTACCACGATTCTGACGTCATCGAGGTTCTCGTCATCCAGTTCTTTAGCGAGCTTGGCCAACGCGTCCGCTTTGCTGTTTTCCGCGCGCGGTATGTTTTCCAAAGTGTAGGAAGGAATTTGGGTCAACAGTTGCTGCACCTTTTCGCCGTATTTTACCAGCTCTTGTTTGCACGTTTGGTAATCGCCATTTACTTGACTGACGACCAGTTGGGAGTCTCCGTATATGAGGAGGTTTTCAATTCCCATGTCAATGGCGATCTCGAGGCCTGCTATCAGAGCTTCATATTCGGCTTCATTGTTCGTCCTCGGCTCTGTTAAGGAGAAAGCAAAGCGCATTATCCCTCCTTGTGGAGTCACGAAGATAAGGCCTACCCCCAATTTGATTATAGGGGTACTTTGTTTGCGCTTCTTGATGGAAGATGCTCCATCGAAATAAAGCTCCCATCGGGTATCACCTCCGTCAATCGCGTCAAACGCATGTTCGTCTGGCAGATCGCAATTCAAAGGAGAATCGCCAGGTATCGGATGCTCAGCGAGGAAGTCGGCGATGGCCTGGAATTTCACTGCTTTAAGAGGTTGATACGTTATCGAGAACTCCATCAAGAGCAAGGCCCATTTAGCGAGCCGACCTGTCAATATGGCCTTCGACATTAAATATTTAAGGGGGTCCACCTACGAAATGAGACGGACTTCATGCGCCAACGCATAGTGCCTGAGCTTTGTTATCGCAAAGATCAATGCCAGGCAGTGTTTTTCAATGGGGGAATAGTTGCTTTCTGCCCCCAGTAGAACCCGACTCAAATAGTAGAGTGCTCTTTCTTTCCCTTGGTCGTTCTCTTGCGCCCATAATGCGCCTAAGGAACCTTCGAGGGTGGTTGTATAAAGAATAAGGGGTTTTCCCTTGATCGGAGCAGCTAACACTGGCGGATTATGGAGGTACTTCTTGATTTCATCCAGCGCTTCTTGGCATTTATGATTCCAGACGAACGGAGTTCCCTTCTTCATCGGGTGGCTGTAAGGACGACACTTGCCTGAAAGGTTGGCTATAAATCGCCGTATGTACGCGAGCTTCCCTTGGAGAGACCGCAGCTGTTTGAGAGTCCTTGGCGGAAGCATTTCCATTATCGCCGTGATCTTTGACGGATCTATTTCGATACCTCGGTGTCGGACGATGAATCCCAGGAATTTGCCCGAGGAAACTCTGAATGCACACTTGAGAGGGTTCATCTTCAAGTTGTATTGTCGAAGGCGTTGAAATACGGTCTTCAGATACTCGAGATGTTCCTCGTATGATTTGCTTTTATCCACGAGGTCGTCGATATAGCATTCGACGATTTCGTGTATAAGGTCATCGAAGATCTTCGTCATGGCCCTCTGATAGGTGGCACCGGCGTTCTTTAGACCGAATGGCATCACCTTGTAGCAGAATATACCTAGCGGAGTCCTGAAGGCGGTGTGCTTCTGGTCTTCGGGATGCATCTTTATCTGATTATACCCTGATGAGCCGTCCATGAAGGAGAAAACCTCATGAGTGGACGTATTGTCTATCATCAGTTCGGTGACTGGCACTGGGAAATCGTCCTTCGGGCAAGCTTTATTGAGATCCCGGAAGTCCACGCATATGCGCACCGTCCCATTTTTCTTCATCACCGGGACGATGTTGGCGATCCATTCAGGATATTGAACCTCCTGGATTAAGCCAGAGTCGATTAGCTTCTTGACCTCGGCATTGATACCCATCTCAAGCTCGAGCCGCATTCTTCTTGGCGCTTGTTTGACCGACTTGACGTCCGGAGATATCGCCAATCTGTGCACAGCAATTTCTGGATCTAGTCTCGGCATTTCGGAATAGTTCCATGCGAAACAATCTCTATGCTGTACAAGCATGTCTTTTAACGCAGCCACCCTTTCTTCAGATAGCAGCTCGCTGACGAATGTCGGTCGCGGGTCATTCTCCGTCCCCAACTCAATTTTCTTGAGGTTATCTGCGGTAGTATGTATTCCATCCTCCAGCTCTTTCGGTGCTGGTGGAAATTCTGAGATCACCTCATCGTTGCTGTTTTCGTAGCACCAGGGAAGGTCATCCATATTCTCGGGCTCTTCTTTTGATATTGTTATCATGTGACAGGTACGAGCTCGCTTCGAAGACCGATGTGGGTCTGGTTCTGCTTTCGTGGCTTTGGGTTCGTGCTTCTGTGGCGGCGTTACCCTCCAACCGTCAGATAGAGCGAACTTGCCGAGCTGATACTGATCTTCAACCCAGTTCTTGAAGGTGAAGCAGTCTTCGAGAGGGTGCCCTATTACTCGGTGATAAGAGCAATAGTTTGGGTGTGAGACTTCGCCTGCTTGTTCGGGGTGTTTAGACTCCGGCAGTGTAAGAATCTGGTATTTTATAGCTCGGTAAGTATCTTCTTCGTCTTGTCCCGAGGAAAAGAGTATGCTCGACTCATCTTCTTTACAAGGGACAGATCTAGACCACTCGATTCCCGCTTGCGTGGCTTCTTAATCCCGCTTTGTTGCTGTCGAGCGCCTTTTTCGCTTTTCGACCTGTTTCTGCCTCTGCGTCGAGCCTTTTTTTATAACAGGTTGACAGGGAGTGGCACTTTCATCTTTCACGGCCTGTTGGAGGAGGCGTTGCGTTTTGGCTTTCTCGTAGATGGCCATTTCGCGGTTGTGGTCGTCTCGGACTTTTTGGCCAGCTTCCCTTATAAGCTTGTCCATTTGTTCTTCGAACGACGGACTAGGCACTTTTGCATTAGGAACTTTTACTGGTTCAGGATTAGCGTCCTCCCCTTGAGCATCCGCTTCTTCATTGAAGTCATGCACGACGTAGCAATCATGGAGTTGCTCTCGTTTCTTGGACCGAATGTATCTAAGTCCGATTGTTTCCATTCTCCCATTAGGCAACTTGTGCTGAGTCCCGGGAACGTTCTAGACCCTGTCATAGAATTTGGCTTTTCGAGCGGTCTGTTTGAAGGATATCCCCTGGCGCTTCAGCAGCATCTTCAAGCCTTCTGTATAATATCTGGGCAGACGGATAAGCTGAAGCCTGTCAAGCGTAGGATCCGCGCCGTACCAGATTTCTTTCTCCACTTTGGTTTCTTCAGAGCGGTAGAATAGAATTGCCTTTTCGCCTTCTCGCCTGGGAGGGACATAGAACGTCCGCAGCTCCTCTACACTGTAGGTATTGAGCGCATCCAATTCTTTATGATGTTTAAGTGGAACCATGGCGACTTGTATACTTTGCTCTTCATCAGCGGATGTTCGTATTGAAGGTCGAGCGGAAAATATTGCATGAACTCCATCTTCCAAGTCACTGCCAAAGATCAACGTAGGAGCGGATGGTCCCGGTTTGTTGTATTGGGGCGGACCTGAATAAACCATATCCTCTTCTTCCTCGGTATCACTCCCGAAAACAGGGATGGTGGCGTTAGCCTTGTTCTCCGGCTTGTGACACCTCTCTGTGTCTTCGAAATCCGGTAAGAAGTATTTGGCATTTTCATATTTGCAGACCTCATTCGCGGAGAACGGGTTCAGTTCTCCCGTCACGGTATACTCGAGACCATCCTTAAAATATTTCATACACTGATGCTGTGTAGAAGGGATGATGTTGTACTCGTGTAACCATGGTCGGCCGAGCAGAGCATTGTAGCATGTCTTGGCGTCTATGACATGAAACTTAATGTCCGTGACGAGTAGCCCAAAGCGTAGCGTCAATATCACAGACACAAGAGTTCTTGATGATTGGGAGTCGAACCCGGAGATGGTGATCTTGTCCCGAGCAAGGTACTGGACGCTCATGCAGATTTTCTTTAACACCCGCACGTTGAGAAGATTAACGGAGGTGTCACGCCCCGCTTCCCAAAATACGGAATACGAGGGGTTGACAAGGCCAGCCATGCTCCTACGGTCAAGGAAATGTCCTGCCGTAGTCACACTTCGGCTTCTAGTTTTTCATGGTAAACAGTAAATGATGCGCAGGTAATGAGAAATGCAGTAACTGAATGAAACAATGTAAAGAACTGACCTGAGGGGAAACAAACGAATATAACTCTGGATAGCAAGTCGAGGTGTCTGTGATATACGTCTAGTCCTGGTCCAGGCTAAATCTTCTCTTCACAATGAGCATGCATACTCAGGTCGTCAGAGCGACAAAATAGCAATATAATATATAAATTCATGTGACAATTCTAACAGTGATAATAGATATATATAACAGTAAATCAATGACGGTATAAGTATGAACATGCAGTAATCAATGCAGCGGAACAGTAAAAGCAGTAGAATGATATGCCACGTATGTCAACACAGTAAGTATGTATATCGATGCCATCATCCCTATCAGTCTCTAAGTCTCACTGTACAGGTCACTAAACCTATCGTCAGTCCAAGTGTGAGAATCAACCACTCGTGAGTGTCCTCCACCCAAGGATAGAACCCAAGGGCAAGGGACCATGGGCCCAACATGTAAATCACGGTAATAATCATGTACCATGTAAATATCCATATATCTCCCTAAATATATAAGCCGTCATGGGACTCCCGAGATTCTGTTGAACTCACACTCAAACTACCCCACACCCCGTGGTCTACATCAAACGCTAACCATAACCCTAAATACCAATCGGTCTGTGACAAGTCTGCGCGAGAACTGGAGGCAGGACCTCCATCAAGCACGTCCCGACTAATACCTAAGATAAATGGCAGTGTCTGGTGCCTTATCTGTGACACCCGTGCAAGAGCTTCCATAAGTGTCCCATACCACTTATAGTCACACGTACACGCGTCCCACAGACGTTGACAATGAAATAGAATAATAAGGTTTACTGATTGTGTATAAGTACGTGTCACTTCCACTTATTCACTGATACACGAACACTAACATACTTGCCACAATCATCACTAATTCCTAACACTGGGTAATGCACGTTATCACTAGGTTATCAATGCAGTGACATGTGTATGACATGATGCGTGAACAGTATGTAAAGCATGATTAGGGTGTCATGAATCAATAATCTATCACTTGCATAATTTATCATAAATTAAACGTGTACAGTTTAGCGAAATGATAAACAGGTAATAATTAGTATGTTCAGTTGTCTATCCATCGAATTTATTTTCATACCAATCGGGTTCCAGGATCATTAATTATAGCCATATCATTTTAAGCGTTCACGGCTGGAAATCCGGTTTCAGAATCGGAAGTCCGTTTCGTAACGCATTTTAATCCCAATTGGGATCGGATTTTAGCAACTCTACAGTTGAATGAAATCTAGAGTTTTCAGTAAAGTTTTCAACACATTAGACGGATCTTCAATCGCATCTGTATATCAGGAGATATACATTGTTCAATACTAGTATGTAAATTCTGATTCTGTTGGGACTGTTATACGTCCACATCTATTAAATTACCGATTAAATATCAAACGATAATGAAACAGGATGAAACCACTTGTGCTGTCTAGATAACAGATTCACCTATAATAAACAGTAGAATTACGCAACCTACGAGCTAAGGAAACAGTGTGGTACCCATTACGGGACAGTAAACAACAACTGGAGTCGCTCTGGACTGCAGTCCAGAGTCGCACTCCGATCCAAATATTGACATAGTTTAAGTATAGAAACAAATTGAAACTTGCATAAGGTCATAGTTCGTCGAGTCATCTTCGATTTGAGCCCTTGAACGCATCATTCCAGTATGTATACAATTTATGGCGATTTTAACGGTTTTCAGGTACAAGAAAATTCCAGTTTTACGAGTAAACTTGGGGGTAGTCGTTTTAGTCGTTAACGGTCATATTTTCCAGCGAAACTTGCACAAGATATTCATCACTACAAGGGCCAATATAAACCATCCAATTCCGTCAAATTTGATAAGTATTCTCATTGGGAACAAACATCGAACAGGTATGGCACATAATTGACCTAAAATTGTAACTTTATGATCTATGTAATCTAAGATTGTAACTTGAGTATATAGCATGTAAGCAAGTAAAATACTTGCCTGGAAACGTCTCGGGGATGCACGGCAGCGACGCGGTCTATCGCAATGGCACGACGCGATCACGACGCGAATACGATAAAGATTTGCCTCGGCTCGAGCTTCGCTTGACGGCTCGGTGCAGTGGTTGTTTGTGTGGTTTTTTGGGTTTTGTTATTTTTGAAGAGAGAGAGATAACAGAAAGGGAGAGGGATAGAGTGAGAGAGAGCAGAGGGAGACAGAGAGAGAGAGAGAGAATAAGAGAGAGCCAGAGAGATTGAGTGAGAATGAGAGAGACAGAGGTAGAGAGTTAGAGGGAGAGAGAATTAGAGGGAGAGAGAGTGAGTGAGAAAGAGAGAGACACAGAGAGGGAGAAACAAAGAGAGAGAGAACCAGAGAGAGTTTGAGAAAGAGAGAGGGTGAGAACAGAGGGATTGAGGGATAGAGAGAAGGGGTTAGAGAGAGAGGGAGAGATCAGTGGAAAGGGGGAGAGGGAGAGATCGGAGAGAGAGGGTGAGATGATGATGGCGATGGTGATGATGAGGACGCTGCGAGATGGTGAAGGCGGAGGTAAAGCGACGTGGGCACGAGGTGGCTGCGGTCGTCGACGTCGTCGCCGGGGAAGCGGGTGCAGAAGGGTTCGAGCTCGGTGGGTTTTGGGTGTATTGGGTGGTGGCTGCGGGAAGAGCGATGGAGAAGGATGGTGGGGAGATGAGGGCAGTGACGGTGGTCTTTCTCTTCGTCGGCGGCGAGCGACGTTGGGTGCTCGGTGATAGGGGATGGGTGTGCAGTGGGTGTCGGCAGGGGGTATTTGATTGATTGAGCGGAGTGGTGAGTGTGCTGTTGGTGGAGGAGGGATGTGCGAGGGGGAGTACGAGGTGGTGGGGTCGTCGCCGGCGTCGTCGACAAGGAGGCTCGCGTTGGGCTCGGTTATGGGTTGTGAGGGGAAAGAGATGGGGAAAGAGAGTGAAAGAGAGTTTTGAGGGAGAGAGAAAGAGAGATAGGGGATACAGGGTCGCGCATCGTGGAGAGTAACGCGCGCGAGCGACGGGGGCGCGAGCGTGGGCGGAGGAGACGGAAGTGGGTCGAGCGCGCGAAGGGGAAAGGAAATAGCCGTTGGAGGAAGATGAGGTGGTAGTGGGCCGGGTCGGGTTGGAGGTGCGGTGCGGGCTGAAGAAGTGGGCCGGGGATTTTAAAGGGAAATTGAATGGAAAAAATTTTAAAATGAGTGGCCCGGGGAGGCTGCTGGGTCGGCATGCGAAAAAACAAAGAATTAATAATAGAACGGAAAGGGAGATGGGCCGTAGGGAAATTGATAAAATGAGGGAAGAAAGACTGGCTTAAAGAAATAAAGTGGGGGAAAATGGGCTTGGAAAATAGTATATGAGCTGGGGAAAATTATTTGCTGATTCTAAATAAATTTGTGTTGGGCTAAGGAAATAAAATATGGTTTGGGTTTGGGTTTAAAAAGGAGTTGTAAAATAAATAAACTAATAAATAATTATAAATAAAGTAAAATCTTATAAATTAACGAGAAACACGAATATTGGTATAAAAATGGCTGGGTGTTACATCATACCACCCTTATAAAAATTTCGTCCTCGAAATTTAAAAGAAACGACAAACTATAATAAATAATACGCGAAAAGTTACCACATGAATACTAACACTTAGTAATTTACTTAAAACGGTTGGATAAAATTTTGACGGTATATTTTATATAAGAACAACATACAAAAGAATAGATCAAGATGGGTATAAGACAGGAATAACTATAGGGGCAACTACATGTAGACGAGAATATAGATAACAATAATGAACAATAATATTCGAGGCATGCTCGGTAGAATTGAAACTCAAATATGTGCCCACATAAATATATCAAAATAGTACAGTAGACATAAAAGTATAAGTCACAACCATTTATAATAGTAACCATAGGCACAATACTCGAAATAAAATAGCGACAATAAAGTAGCGAAAGTTTTGTTGGTAGGTTAAAATATTTTAGGATAATGTATCGATCAAATAACTAAGAAACTCACATAATAAAAATAAGGAACATGGAACAGAAATATGCGCGGTGTAAGGTTGCGCTACTGAAAATGAGGATAATAGTAGTGTGTTTTGAAATACATAAAACTAAGTAGTCAATAACACGCACTCTTCGACAAATACAAGATAATGAAAACCAAATTTCAATAATAAAGTCCCTAAATATATATAGGGTAATAGGAAAACACAAAAAAAAATATAGGGCTAGCTAGGGTAGGGATTACAAGGAAGTGTGGATCATTCAAAGGTTGGAGTATGGCGGCTTTAGGCTGAATGTTAAGGAGATTGGGATCAGGTCAGCACATGAAGTAAGGGTGAGCAGCAAGGACTACTAGGGGAAAAATATGGGGAGGATAACGGTCGGTAGGTCATATGAATCAAAAATTTGAAGAGTTAGCTAACTCGAAAATTTCACAAGAATGTTCTCCTCCCAGAAGGATCTCAAACGGGGCACAGACGAAGGATGAAGGGTAGACCTCTAAAAGATCGGGTGTGGTACTGGTTAATCCGAGTGAGGGTTAAGGCAATGTAACGAGTAGGGGTGGACAGACCTCAGTAGGAAAAATAATTGTATAGGAGAAATAATCAAGCAGTAAGTGAACTAAGAAGATCGAAAGATTAGCGAACTCAGCAATTTATTTCCTTCCAGAAGATTTTAAACAAAACATTCTCAAAGACGAAAGGTGGCCCTAAACTATATACATATTTATTTGGCCAGATAAGACAACATCTAAAAGGAATCCCGTCAGTCGCGGTTGTGGAGATTCAACAGGTTGCGGTAGGCTCACGCGCTCAGGTAAGGGCGTCCATTTCCATAGCGCCTCGCGGGGACCGCCATTGGGAGTTCTTCCACAGCAGGGTCTTGTCCTTCTGATCCTTCTTCCTCGGTTGGAGCTTCTTCATCGAGGTCTGATTCCATGTGATTCTCTTCTTCTGGATTTTCTTCCACGGGATTTTCCTCAACTGGATTTTCTTCTATCGGGTCTTCCTCGGGGTCTTCCTCTATCGGGTTCTCTTCAGGGTCTTCTTCCTCTTCGTCGGAATCGTCTATCATGTTAAACTCTGGGGTGACTGCTCCTTCGTTTTCGGAATCGCTGTTTCCGAAATTGGCCTGGGGATCGTTGATCTCATCATCAGAACTCATCAGCGTGCGGTCTAAGGAAACGTATGACTGTGCATCCTCATCAAGATGCGGCGCTGCTCCAGGGTGGGCCATGGACTGAAAAGAAAGAGTCATGATTAGACAGTGGAATACATCAAGAAAATAGCTCAGGGTACGAAGTATAGGAAAATATGCGGTAGCAGGAATTGAAAGATCAGGATTAAAATGTTGTGGTAATGAATAGTATGAATAATGGAAAAACAAGAGAATGATACATATATTATGATTCAAGTTTTTATTTCATTCAACTAAAAGTTCGACGGATACAAAATTTCAAACGGAAAGAAATATTCATAAGAGGATGACAACATTATTACTGAAAGTAGAAAACATGAAAATTCTTCTTTGACTACTAGAACGTTGCATTCTCGTCACGTGAATTGAATCCTGTGCGGGGTCCGCCTTATCCTCGATGTTTGAACTATGCAATAATCATCACTTGGCAGAAGTGGAGAGTGTGGATGAGTCTCCTCCTTATAGCTCCTTCCTTTTTGGGCAACCGTTGATAAGATGTCCGCTGGATCCGCAAATCAGACATTTCCCTTGGGCGCGGCGACAATCCCTCTGAAGGTGTCCTGGACTCTTACAGTAGCCACAACATGGGGTCTTCTGCTACTTCTGTCGCGGGGAAACAAATTGGCGCTTCATCTTCTTCTCTATTCCACGTCTAACAGGTATCCCTTTATGATTTGAGACTCCCGCTGGTGCCTGATCCGTCTGCCTTTTCAGTCCTTCAGCTAACAAGTCGTTCGTTCGCTCCTGGGCTTCCTTCAGACCTTACAGTACACTCAGGATCTCAACGGTCTGATTCTGGGGAGTGGAGATAAAGGAAGAGTTGCTGGAAGACATGATCCTGAAACAATAATTTTGAGGATGATATAAGGCACAAGCTATAAGGATATAATATGGATTAGACAAAGATTCAAGAATATCGGATGTGATGAAATTTATTACAAGCGGAAAAATCAACTGTATGACTCCAAGTCACTTAAACAGAGTATGGTGGTGTAATCGTGATGTAGTTCACAATTACAACCATGAAACTTTGCCGAGTCACCTGGAACCCTAGTGAATGGATAGCAGAACACTCAATGTGAATATGGATCAAGAATATCAAGTTTACAATCTAGACCGATTGTCAAGCTATACACGGAAAACTGCAATCCCAATCGAAGCAAAACGTGGCGCTCTGATACCAACTAAACCATGTCACGCCCCGCTTCCCAAAATACGGAATACGAGGGGTTGACAAGGCCAGCCATGCTCCTACGGTCAAGGAAATGTCCTGCCGTAGTCACACTTCGACTTCTAGTTTTTCATGGTAAACAATAAATGATGCGCAGGTAATGAGAAATGCAGTAACTGAATGAAACAATGTAAAGAACTGACCTGAGGGGAAACAAACGAATATAACTCTGGATAGCAAGTCGAGGTGTCTGTGATATACGTCTAGTCCTGGTCCAGGCTAAATCTTCTCTTCACAATGAGCATGCATACTCAGGTCGTCAGAGCGACAAAATAGCAATATAATATATAAATTCATGTGACAATTCTAACAATGATAATAGATATATATAACAGTAAATCAATGACGGTATAGGTATGAACTTGCAGTGGAACAGTAAAAGCAGTAGAATGATATGCCACGTATGTCAACACAGTAAGTATGTATATCGATGCCATCATCCCTATCAGTCTCTAAGTCTCACTGTACAGGTCACTAAACCTATCGTCAGTCCAAGTGTGAGAATCAACCACTCGCAAGTGTCCTCCACCAAAGGGTAGAACCCAAGGGCAAGGGACCACGGGCCCAACATGTAAATCACGGTAATAATCATGTACCCTGTAAATCTCAATATATCTCCCTAAATATATAAGCCGGCATGGGACTTCCGAGATTCTGTTGAACTCACACTCAAACTATCCCACACCCCGTGGTCTATATCAAACGCTAACCATAACCCTAAATACCAATCGGTCTGTGACAAGTCTGCGCGAGAACTGGAGGCAGGACCTCCATCAAGCACGTCCCGACTAATACCTAAGATAAATGGTAGTGTCTGGTGCCTTATCTGTGACACCCGTACAAGAGCTTCCATAAGTGTCTCATACCACTTATAGTCACACGTACACGCGTCCCACAGACGTCGACAATGCAAAATAAGGTTTACTGATTGTGTACAAGTACGTGTCACTTCCACTTATTCACTGATACACGAACACTAACGTACTTGCCACAATCATCACTAATTCCTAACACTGAGTAATGCACGTTATCACTAGGTTATCAATGCAGTGATATGTGTATGACATGATGCGTGAACAGTATGTAAAGCATGATTAGGGTGTCATGAATCAATAATCTATCACTTGCATAATTTATCATAAATTAAACGTGTACAGTTTAGCGAAACGATAAACAGGTAATAATTAGTATGTTCAGTTGTCTATCCATCGAATATAGTTTCATACCAATCGGGTTCCAGGATCACTAATTATAGCCATTTCATTTTAAGCGTTCACGGCTGGAAATCCGGTTTCAGAATCGGAAGTCCGTTTCGCAACGTATTTTAATCCAAATTGGGATCGGATTTTAGCAACGCTACAGTTGAATGAAATCTAGAGTTTTCAGTGAGGTTTTCAACGCAATAGACTGATCTTCAATTGCATCTGTACGTCAGGAGATATACATTGTTCAATACTAGTATGTAAATTCTGATTCTGTTGGGACTGTTATACGTCCACATCTATTAAATTACCGATTAAATATCAAACGATAACGAAACAGGATGAAACCACTTGTGCTGTCTAGATAACAGATTCACCTATAATAAACATCAGAATTACGCAACCTACGAGCTAAGGAAACAGTGTGGTACCCATTACGGGACAGTAAACAACAACTAGAGTCGCTCTGGACTGCAGTCCACAGTCGCACTCCGATCCAAATATTGACACAGTTTAAGTACAGAAACAAATTGAAACTTGCATAGGGTCATAGTTCGTCGAGTCTTCTTCGATTTGAGCCCTTGAAGGCATCATTCCAGTATGTATACAATTTATGGCGATTTTAACGGTTTTCAGGTACAAGAAAATTCCAGTTTTACGAGTAAACTTGGGGGTAGTCGTTTTAGTCGTTAACGGTCATATTTTCCAGCGAAACTTGCACAAGATATTCATCACTACAAGGGCCAAAATAAACCATCCAATTCCGTCAAATTTGATAAGTATTCTCATTGGGAACAAACATCGAACAGGTATGGCACATAATTGACCTAAAATTGTGACTTTATGATCTATGTAATCTAAGATTGTAACTTGAGTATATAGCATGTAAGCAAGTAAAATACTTGCCTGGAAACGTCTCGGGGATGCACGGCAGCGACGCGGTCTATCGCAATGGCACGACGCGATCACGACGCGAATACGATAAAGATTTGCCTCGGCTCGAGCTTCACTTGACGGCTCGGTGCAGTGGTTGTTTGCGTAGTTTTTTGGGTTTTATTATTTTTGAAGAGAGAGAGATAACAGAGAGGGAGAGGGATAGAGTGAGAGAGAGCAGAGGGAGACAGAGAGAGAGAGAGAGCCAGAGAGAGCCAGAGAGATTGAGTGAGAAAGAGAGAGGCAGAGGTAGAGAGTTAGAGGGAGAGAGAATTAGAGGGGGAGAGAGTGAGTGAGAAAGAGAGAGAGACACAGAGAGGGAGAGACAAAGAGAGAGAGAGAACCAGAGAGAGTTTGAGAAAGAGAGAGAGAGGGTGAGAATAGAGGGATTGAGGGAGAGAGAGAAGGGGTTAGAGAGTGAGGGAGAGAGATCAGTGGAAATGGAGAGAGGGAGAGATTGGAGAGAGAGTGTGAGATGATGATGGCGATGGTGATGATGAGGACGCTGCGAGGTGGTGAAGGCGGAGGCGAAGCGACGTGGGCACGAGGTGGCTGCGGTCGTCGACGTCGTCGCCGGGGAAGTGGGTGCAGAAGGGTTCGAGCTCGGTGGGTTTTGGGTGTATTGGGTGGTGGCTGCTTGAAGAGCGATGGAGAAGGATGGTGGGGAGATGAGGGCAGTGACGGTGGTCTTTCTCTTCGTCGGCGGCGAGCGGCGTTGGGTGCTCGGTGATAGGGGATGGGTTTGCAGTGGCTGTCGGCAAGGGGTATTTGATTGATTGAGTGGAGTGGTGAGGGTGCTGTTGGTGGAGGAGGGATGTGCGAGGGGGAGTACAAGGTGGTGGGGTTATCGCCGGCGTCGTCGACAAGAAGGCTCACGTTGGGCTCGGTTATGGGTTGTGAGGGGAAAGAGATGGGGAAAGAGAGTGAATGAGAGTTTTGAGGGAGAGAGAAAGAGAGATAGGGGATACAGGATCGCGCGTTGTAGAGAGTAACGCGCGCGAGCGACGGGGGCGCGAGCGTGGGCGAAGGCGACGGAAGTGGGTCGAGCGCGCGAGGGGGAAAGGAAATAGCCGTTGGAGGAAGATGAGGGGGTAGTGGGCCGGGTCGGGTTGGAGGTGCGGTGCGGGCTGAAGAAGTGGGCCGGGGATTTTAAAGGGAAATTGAATGGAAAAAAATTTAAAATGAGTGGCCCGGGGAGGCTGCTGGGCTGGCATGCGAAAAAAACAAAGAATTAATAATAGAAAGGAAAGGGAGATGGGCCGTAAGGAAATTGATAAAATGAGGGAAGAAAGGCCGGCTTAAAGAAATAAAGTGGGGAAAATGGGCTTGGAAAATAGTATATGAGCTGGGGAAAATTATTTGCTGATTCTAAATTAATTTGTGTTGGGCTGAGGAAATAAAATATAGTTTGCGTTTGGGTTCAAAAAGAAGTTTTAAAATAAATAAACTAATAAATAATTATAAATAAAGTAAAATCTTATAAATTAACGAGAAACACGAATATTGGTATAAAAAGGGCTGGGTGTTACAGGAGGATCCATTGTCGACCAGGATTTTGCCTATCTTTATATTATGGCAGTATCCTGGGACATAAAGGGGGTAATTGTGTTCGCACGTCCCAAGGAGAAGGTCTTCATCGCCAAAAGTGACATCGGCCGTGTGCACTTCCTCCAATTCATCCTTCATCTTTTCTTCGGCCAGGAAAGCTTGGAATTGCGCTGGTTCCTGTAGTGCCTTGATTAACGAATCTCTCGCCTCTTTTGATAGTAAAAGGGCGTCAAGAATGCTGAGCTGCGAGGGTAGCTTCCTCAGATGCGCTAGAACGTTATAATCCATCTTATTTTTCTTCGGCGGGTCCTTGGCGGCTAGCTCTTCCATGACTTGGTCATCTAGGGCGATATCCTCAGAGACCTTTTCTTTCCCTTTATCTTTTTTTTTGAGGGTCCGAGATTCTTTTCGCGTAACATCCGATTACGCAGCGGGATATTTTCGCAGACCTTCGGCTCTTCCTCTTTTCCCGAGGTGGACTCTTTAAAGAGGGGGATAAGAGCCATTTCCTCGTCAGAGTCTCTCCCGAACGTGAAAACTTGCGATCCCCCGTCGTTAACCATGCGACAATCGTCGGCAGTTCTGTTAAGCCCCTCGGTCATACCTTTCCGCTCCCGACGAGTTTTGCGCTTCTCCCGCTTGAAATGTTGTCGGTGAGCAACATATCCCTGCCACCATTTATTGAAAGCTTTGCATTCTTCGGTGGGGTGCGAAATCTTCCGATGATACAAGCAGTAGGAGGGGTGCATTTCCGCTTCACCAGTAATGTTTCCTTCAGAGGATGGTAGCTTCATACCCATTGATATGGCTTTAGCAAACCTTTTCCTCATCTTGAATTTGCTTTTATCTGCAGTGGACGTACTTTGCTCCAGCGGGAGTATCTCAACTCTTTCGTCAAGTCGCTGGCGCTTGGCCCTTTCAAATATGACCGCCTCGCGTTCCTGATCAGCTTTACTTTTCAACAGAGCTTCTTTGAGGAATGCGTCAATTGTTTCATCCGATAGCCCCAGAATTTCCGGTTTAGGATCTTCCCCCAGCTTCTCAGCGCAAGGAATTTCCTTATCGTCTGTAAACGAATGGGAAATCATATGACAGCTCGCCACGTATTCCTCGGATTCATCCGACGAACTCTCTCCCTCATCTTCCTCTTGAAAGACGTGGTTGAGGAACTCCTGGAGTGTGATGGGAGTCCGTGCTTTCTGGTTGTACTCGTCCAGTGCGTCAATCTTCTTTTGTAAGTCCGTGCGCTTGTCGCCAAGCTTCACGGGCTTCTTGGATTTCTTCTTCTTCTTCTTTGAAGATTTTGACGGTTGATTGTGATTGCTTAGGCCACCACCATCGATCTTTGGAGTTGGGCGCGGCTTCAACATCCCTTCAATGATCTGAGGTTCCAACGGGTTCTTCCACCTGATTGCTGGGCATGTTTGAAGATCGTTCAGCATCCTCTTTGTTTTGGCTGATAGCACAACCTCCCATGGAGCCTCTTCAACGAGAGAGCACGTTGCCCCTGGCGTATTCACCCTTTTAGGGGTGTGAGGCTGCGGCGGATTCACCTTCCATCTGTCGGACAACGCGAACTTGCCCTGTTGATACTGGTCTTCAATCCAATTTTTGAAGACATAGCAATCCTCGATCGGATGACCCAATACTCGGTGATAAGGACAATAGTTAGGATCATTGACGTCGTTTGGCTGCGATGGGCGTCTTGGATCCGGCAGATTAATGAGTCGGTTGTGCAATGCTAGCTCGAACAATCTTCTCGTTTTATCTCGAGGAAACGAGTAAGGACGTCCTAGGCTTTCCTCGAGGGACAGGTGTGGACGCATATTGTTTTGATGGACAACCGGCTTCAAGTTGCTCGGCTGTTGTTGAGCATTGGCGACAACGATCGCTTTTCCCTTCCCCTTCTCATTTCGAGAGTCCGGCTTTGGAGGGGGCGGTCTATGACCCATCTGATCCATTTGAGCTAGCTTGTCGATCAGGGCTTGGAAGGTAGCCGGCTTGAAGAACATCATGAATTGCGAGATGGTCGCCTGCGGGTCGAGGGTTCCCACAAACATGCCTACTGCCGGAGCCTCTTCTATGCGTTGCTCGCATTTTGACCATAGGTTCCTCCACCGTATCGCATATTGAACCCACGTCTCGCCCGGCTTCACCCTGGCGTTAATCAATGCTGTTATCGGGGTGCGCTCGCTGGAGCTTGCGAAACGCTGGGTAAACAGCAGTTCCATCTCCGCGAATATCTTGATAGAGTCGTTTGGGAGCTCGGAGTACCACTCGAATGCTGTATCCGATAAGCTACCAACGAACTGGTGAAGCAACAATTTATCATCACCGCCGGTGTTGCCGCAAAGCGCCCTGAACTGGGCAACATGCTGGTGGGGATTGTCCGTCCCTTTATAGACATGAAATTTCGGTATTGTATAGCCCGACGGGTACTTGATCTGATCGTACCGGCTCGGATATGGTCGTCCTGTTTTTACGACCTAACCGGCTGCCTCAGTCGCCTGATGAACCCGTATCATCTGAGCTATATATTCGTCCAAGTCAGCTTTGGAGATTGTCTCCTCCTTGGCTGTTGACAGAGCCGGTGGAGGATTTGACGTTTCTCCCCTGTCGTCTTCAAGGACGATTGGAGGATCTTCAGCGGGAGGATCTTGTTGAATTATCATACCCACCATGTCCTGGAACAGGAGGGCCATTCGCTTTATGTTGGCTGCTTGTTCCGCAGCCTCTTTATCCTTCTTTTCCAATATCCTACGAAGGAATTCAACGTCAGTTTCTTGCTCCTGGCGTTGATCAGAGGACGCTTTGGGGCTTTCTTTTGGCCCAGTGAGTGCGGCCATCGTGTTCATCATTTCTTGGAGCTTCTGCTGTTGCTTCTGAGCTTTGGTCACTGACCGTGTAAGCGGTCTATGACCTGTAGATGCACGGCTGTCCTCCTTCCCCGACGCCATGTATACAGTATGGACTACAATGCCCCCAGACTTAGGGCGTTTGGGCTCTCCGCCTTTGACATTTGCCGCAGGCGTGGGAATTTTCTCCGGCCTCCTTCTCTTGTGGGCCGTTGAAGTTGAAGGGGCCGTTGCAGCGGGCACCCTGGCGGTTGTCGTCCTTTGCTGTTTGTCAGGACGGTTCTTTTCTTCCTGCACTTTCGCCCTTTTCTGCCGGCAAGAGTGGTATTGGTCGATTACGGAATCTTGAACCCTCCACCAGACCTTGTAAATTTTGGAGGACAGCCGTTGAGGGGGCTGCTCCAGCTTAGTTTCTGTAACTCTCTCCGCAGGTGGAGGAGATCTTTTTAGTGTGACAGTCGGAGAGTTCTTGCGTACCCTCCTTAGCGGTTCAAAGCTGTTCCCAGTTGGAACAGCAGCATTAACTTCCACCATTGGAGCAGGTGGAGTTAGCCCTGAGGGGGAGTTGCCCCCGGCCTTCCTTACTCGACGCCAGTGGCGACGTCGAGCGTGTCGAGCTGTTGGGACTGGCTCGGCGATAGGGATAGTTTCGTCTTGCCCCCTGTCCAGATGAGGTGCTGCCGGTGCCAGCCTCTTAAAGACTGATGTTGTCCTTTGAGTGGCGATGTTCAATCTGTCAAAGACAGACCCTCGAACAGGAGCAGGAGTCAGAATGGTCAGCCTTGAAAAGACCGACTCTTTAACAGAAGAAGCCGCCTTGATAACTTCAGGAGCAGAGGTGGTTGTCTTCCTCGGGACGGCCATTTCAGCGTTCATGGGCTTCTTGGCGGGCCCATCAGAGTTCTGGTTCAGCCTGGTAAAGACAGAGGCTGCCGGTTTGATATTGGACGACCCGTTGAAAGGGGCCGTTGTAGCAGTGAGCCGATCGAAGACCGACTTCTTGTGCGCTTCTGGTGCGGGCACTGGAATAGTGAAGCTTGCAGGCAGGAGCATGGTCTCGAAAAACAGACCGGTGGTGGCCTGGGTCACTTGTTCCACCGGCATGGCAAGGATGGAGGCCGCTTGAGGCCCATAAGCTACACCTCCAGGTGAGGTGGAGCGTCGGTTGCACTTGCATTTCGAGCAGCTCGAGAAGTTGGAGGCCATTGATGCTTGATTTCTGCGCCAGGCAAAAGACCAAATCTTAGTAACTTGAAACCCAAAGGCAACCATTAACAAACCGCGATTCGTTCGCGAAGACGACACACGAAGTGTGGAGTGGAAAGAGGAAAAGGTCCCACCGGGCGTGCCAGAATCTGTTCCCCTCCGAATGACGGCGCAGACGACGTGAGGATGTCTGGCCTGAGATTCGAGGCGGATGCTATTTGGTTTTTTCCGTCTACCTCTCTGAAGATGCCAAGTTGATTTATGGCACCGTGTATCGGAGGTTTAGACGGATGCGGCCGATTTAGCAGACTTCGTCAGATTCCCCCTCGCTTGAGGGGTTTTTGATTGTGGGGACGCTCTTCCCTGCAGGCGCAAGCCCCTGCAGTTAATTACGCTACCGCGTCGCGGTAGCAACTTTCTCCTTCTCCGGAATTTCACTTCGTATCGTGTGTGTCTGTTTTGTTTGTGGATGCCCGTGGATTGTATACGGAGACTAAGTTATGCCGTCGCCCGTAGGACGTGGATTAGTCCAAATCCATATTTTCTTAGATTTGGGTTTGGGATTTTGGTTTAAGGATACGTTAGCCCTATTAAGGCTAAGATCAACTTAAACTTTTGTTAAGGATACGTTAGCCTAATCTCCAGACTAAGATCAACTTAAAGAGATCGTTTAGATCCGACAAGAGAGCAATTAGCTCTATTGTTTAGTTTAATGACGTTGCGGTCGATTTCCAGTTTAGGGACATGGTAGTCCATCATTCCCATTTGGGGACAAACATTAGTTTAAGGACATTTCGGTCCAACGTTCCTATTTTGGGATGAATATTAGTTTAAGGACGTTTCGGTCTACGAGTTTAAGGACCCCGCGGTCCGTATCGATGTATGGTTGTCGGGACCCGTCACCTTCCTGACGTCGTTGAAGGATTACAACGATAGGTGTCAGAGGAGTTCAGAGATATACCCTTGAACCGGATGTAAATTGATTTAAGAGAGCAGTCTTGCTCAGTCAATTTAATTTGAGGACTTACGGCCATGATTGGGCTAAGTCCAGTTGAGAATATTCAACGTTTTTATCTTTGGCCTATTAGGCCTGTGCTAGGGCTTTGCCCCTGTTTGATAATGCACTGCATTTTCTGTTGGCCTGCTAGGCCTTTTTGATTTGGGCTCTGTCCTTTTTAAATGATGCACAGCATCTGTTTTTGTTTGGGCTCTGCCCTTTTTAAAATAATGCATTGCATTTTATTAGGCCTGTTAGGCCTTTTTTAATTGGGCTTGGCCCTTCTGTAAATAATGCAGTGCATTAATCGAACTGACAGTGGCCATGTGGCCTGTCAGGCGCTTTGCGCCAATTATTGAGCGCAAGTGCATGTGGAGGTGACACGTGTCACGCTCTGGTAAGCGCAAGCGCAGTGCGCTGCGCTGTTGCGCTGCTGACACGTGGCGTGCTCTGGTGAGTTGCGCCAATTTCAGAGAGCAATGCTCTATCTTAAAAGCGCATAGCGCAAATTGTTATGGTGCTGACACGTGGCGCTCTCTGGTGGCTTGCGTCAACCCAGGAGCGCAACAGTGCAGATTTACAAGTGCAAGGCACTGTTTTAATTATCTTGATCCAATTTTGGATTCAAGAAAAGAATCTTTAAGATTCCAGAACCAATGGTTCATAAAAAAGGCAATTCCTTTGTTATTATTTATTTTTTTATTGAAGATCCTTGATCTTGTTCTTAGATCAATGATCTATTCAGAAGAAGTTCTTCTTTTTAAAAGGTTTTACCTTCTTTTTTTCTTTCTGAATTTCTTCTCAAGATTTTCTTTAGAAGAGTTCTCTCTGTGTTGATGTCTCTGTTTTTCTCTCTGTGTTGTTCTTGTTCTTCCTTTGAAATTGGGGTCTAGGGGCCTTTATATAGTGCCTATTAATTTGTTAAATTTGTTAAAGAGATTATTCTCTGAGTGATTTGGGGAATTTTCCCCACCGTTGGATCTTTGATCCAAGAGCTTCTGTTTTACAGAAGACAATCTGTCACACCCCGCTTCCCAGTATACGGCGAAGAGGACACGACGAGGCCCGCTGCGTATATATTCAGAAGTGCATACGCTAAGCGTATCTAAGCAATATAAAATAAGTACACAAGAGACAAAATGTAAAAGAACGACAACTTTTATTTATTAACATTCTTTGTACAATACATGAAAGGAAATGCAACTGAAATAAAAAGATGCCTAAACAGTGGCATAACAGGAATGTAAAGTACTGAATGGAAAAGTGTACAATGAACTAAAGTGCTGGATCTTCGACAAACTGCTCCAAGTCTTCTGCAGATGGTTCGATCTCTGCCGGGTCCAAACCACCTGACGACATTCAAAGAAGAAAGAAATAGAATGTCGTCAGCGAACAGGTCGCTCGGTAAGTCCCAAAGATAAGAGGAGAATAGATAGAGAGTAAGAGAGAGGGAGAGAGTGGCTGTTACAGTTGTATTACATTGTTATATTATTGTAGTATTGAGTTAACGCTGTTGTTGTAGCTTGGTACAGAAGGATGCCAGTGTATACGAGAGGGTCTCGGTATGCCAGAGACCAGGGCAAATGGAAGTACAAGGCTCCGTTATACAACCCGGAACAACGACAATTGGATTCATATTAGGTGTCTTAATCTTACCGTCCCGTGCCACCTTTAACACCTTCCGTACCAATCTACCCCTTAAACCCCGCGATGTCTTGTTTGTATTGTTATCTTGTAAATTGTGTTGGTTGTATGATTGATTGACTGACTGACCGAAACCATGATATCAGGAAACGGTTATAACCGTGGAGTCATGTAAATGGAATACTGGAAATCATGTAGAAGGAATATATCCATGGTTCGGTTCAGCCAGATTGTATAAACTGGTAATTGTATTCATGGATTCATGTGTTAATATTGACTTGGAAACTTGTAGTTTATGGATTGACTTGAATCATATTCAAGTCAGATTAATCAGACTCAAACCCGAGTCAGACAATCAGAAATGTGAAACGAAGTCTTATAACTGCTAGGGTCCTTAGGGTAATTTATAAACTTGAGGGGGTTTTATGTAAAAATATTTTTATATACTTTTCAAAATACACCTCAAGTATTTATTACTCGTCTTTAGAGTTGTGGATTTTATGCTGTGACATTTCTAATGAAATTATCCTAGTTTCATAAATAATGGTATTTATCTGTAATATTGATTATTTGAAGTTCATGATATTTTAGTGTAACCTTTATTCTTTCGTGAATTTTAGAAAAGGGTGGAAAATTTATATTATACTAAAATAGGTATTTAAAAGATAAATATACATAGGTTTATACAAAAATAATTTTAATAGATATTTTATATTTCAAAAATCTCATTTTCTTAAGATGTCGTATTTTAAACCTTTCGAGACCGAATGCTCCTTGCGGAGGTCTGAATCTCGCACTACTAGCCCGGGGGTGCGCGATAAACCGTACGATCCCGAACGGGTTCCCCAAAGATGGGTTGTAGCGGCGCTTTGCAAAGATTGTAAAACACTAATATTTTAGAAAACGGTTTTATAAAATAAAAGGTATTTATTTGCAAAGTGTAGTTTTCCGTATTTTAGATTCTAGGGTTTCCTAAGCCAACTAGCCTATTTCTAAAAGGTCTAAACGACAAGTCGTTAGAAGCCTCAAATCGCCTCTTCACCGCCAATTGTGGCCAGGTAAGTACAAGTGAGGAAGGAAGGATCCGCTCACGAATCGTGAGGCGGGCCTTTTAAAGTTACCTAAGCTCACTTGCCTAGTCTAGACACCACAAAGTCAGTTTATATAAACGATCGATGTCCACAACTTATCGTATTTTCCTAGTAAGAAATATTTACTTAAAAGTGTAACAATCTAAAACCTTTTAAGAATGGTTTTATGAAGATTATGGTATTTTAATGAAAATTTCGTTTTATCATATTCTAAGTTTTGATGATATCATTTTAGGGTTGTATTTGCGTGTGTGTGGAGGTAGGTCATTACCTCGTGCCCTATTTTAAATGTATATTAAGGTTAAGGGGTTAGATGTGAAATTGAAACTTCATGGTATTAAAGTGAAAAATACGGTAAATTGAAAAGGTTATCATTTCATGTGTGAAAACTTATTCAAATTGATTTTTACAAGTTTAATGGTCAAGATGAAGATGTTTAGGAATGATTGAATTGATTAGAAGAAGAAAAATAAACATTATGGTATTAATGTGAAAAAGAATACGATATTGCAAAAGCTATCATTTCATGTGAGAAATTTTGTCCAAATTAATTGTTATGTGATTAATAGTCATCATGAATAAGTTTAGGTATTATGGAATTGGTGACAAGTGAGATTTTGTAGAAAAACCGAATCGGAAATTGGTTTGTTCCGATTTCCGTCGGGTTGCATAAGTTCGTATTTTTTTTTGAGAAGTAGAAAGAAAAAAAGAACGGGACTTACGGGTTTCGATCTATACTAAAGAGTATAGGGGAACTAGATGAGTGGCCGAGGCGTTGTTTCGTCGCCGGTTGATTCAAAAACGTCGCCGGAATTCTGTCAGCGCTTTGCCGTGAACTCGGTTTCAAGTACACCCTTCTTGTAGAAATTTTGAGAGAGCAAACCTAGTGTTTTGGGATGAAAGGGTAGAGGGTAGGGGGTCTATTTATAGGATATGCTAGGGTAGGGTAGGTGAAGGGTTTTTATTTTAAAAAAATTTGTAAAAATTAAAGAAAAATCATTAAAATTTGTAGTAAATAAGGTGTAATTAAAATTAGGGAACCGATCCAATAAATTGGAGTAAACAGGGGGTTAAAGAAGACGAAAAGGCGCAACTTTCGTGTAGACGACTCGGCCGTCCGGCCGAGTCCGGCCGGCGGCGCCGGCCCGAGTCGGGGTGCCGTCGGGCGTGGGTTCGCCTGACGTAGGCTCTGGTATACTCACTTTTTAGGGTTCAGTTCAACTTTTAGGAGTTATGGCCTGTGGACTGTTGGGCTTCCATGAATTTTAAAAGAGAAATAATCTAAAAATAATGTGGGGCATGGGATTCGAACTCTGGTGGCTTGGTTCAGCAGTGCAGGGTATTACCAATGAGCTACAAGCTCCTTCTTGTAATTATGGTGTTATTTAATTACTTAAAATGATAGCAGCAAGAGTAAATACTCCAAGTATACATTAAATTTAAATTAATTTCTTGTACACTAAAAATGGAGTTATTACATTCTTGTAGCTTATAATTAAAAACAAAACAATTACCTATACCTTGTGCTCAGGCTAAAATACCCCTTTGTGGATTTTTTTAAAAAATATTTGAAAAAATTTTGTATAGGAAATTTAGGGTTGTTACACAATTTTCTTATTTTAACAAGAACAGAAAGATCTTACTGGAATTTTAATTCTGTTTGGCGCAAACGCATCTGCGTTGACACGTGTCGCGCAGCGCAGAGCGCAGCGTAACTGCGCTGACACGTGTCGCGCAGCGCAGAGCGCAGCGCAACTGCGCTGACACGTGTCGCGCAGCGCACAGCGCAGCGCAACTGCGCTGACACGTGTCGCAGAGCGCAGCGCATCTGACACGTTGCTTCCTTTAATTTTCAGTTTAAGTAGAGCCTTGCTCTGATTGGTTGCGCTGCCTTGGGTGCTGCGCTCCCTGCGCTGGCGTGTCTGATTTTGACACGTGGCGCTCTGCGCGCAGCGCAGGGGATCTGAAGCGTTGCTTCATTTATTTTAATTTTAATTTTCACTTTAATTTTCAAAACAGATTTTTGCTCTTATTGGGGGAAACAGAAGCGTTGCTTCGTTTCCCGCCTTGGAATTTGAATAGAGTTTTGCTCTGATTGGGGTAAACAGCTGCTTCTTGGTGAGTGCTTTGATCCCTGGTATTGTAGGGTAGGGATCTACCAGCCAGGGATAGCCGAGCGGGTAGCCGCTCGGCTGCCTCTTGGTGAGGGCTTAGATCCCTGGCATTATGGGGTAGGGAGCTACCAGCCAGGGATAGCCGAGCAGGGTAGCCGCTCGGCTGCCTCTTGGCGAGGGCTTTGATCCCTGGTGTTGTGGGGTAGGGAGCTACCAGCCAGGGATAGCCGAGTGGGGTAGCCGCTCGGCAGCCTCTTGGTGAAGGCTTAAATCCCGGGCGTTGCGAGGTAGGGAGCTACCGGCCGGGGATAGCCGAGCAGAGTGGCCGCTCGGCTGCCTATTGGTGAGGGCTTCGATCCTTAGCGTGGGAGGGGTCGTAGTGGGCCTGCTGAGGACGGACCGAACAGGGTTGGCGGCCGGTTTGCGCAAGAATTTGCCGACCCTCCAGATACGTGAACATCGGGAAGGGCGATAGTCACGGATGACGCATGTCAGGGACGTACGGGGGGAAGGAGGAAAGTTTCGTGAAGCCGCGTCAGTATCTCCACATGGCTGCGGGGCATTGGATTAGCTGCCGCGATTCCCAAGATTCACGCCGGTATGCGCGAGAATCCGGGTCCTTGAAGATTTGCTTGGGGTTATAAATAGAGAGGGAGATGTCAGTTACTCCGGCATCACTTTCTTTGAGATGGTTGAGCGCGTGTATTTGATCAAATAGATCATCTCCCTTGATGATGTTGCTTTGTATGACCAGTCTCTGACAGAAGATGGGTACCGGAGAGTGGTTCAGCGCCTAGAGGATCACTTTGGCCTGCTTCTCCCTCGGCGGTCGTCCCTGCTTCAAATGCTGATGTACGCGGTTTGGAGGAGGTCCCCGGGTCTGGATAACCCCTTCACCGAGGAGCTTCTGGACAAAGCGCTCGACAAGGTGCGTTCGATCTTCCTGTTCGGCCTCATCTCGAAGGCTAGGCACGATCGATCCTTGGGTCTCATCCCGGAGTGCTTCAAGATGAGTGTTTACCCCAATCAGAGCAAAGCTTTGTTCAAATTCCAAGGCGGGAGATGAAGCAACGCTTCATCTTCCCCCAATCAGAGCAAAGCTTTGCTTTGAAAATTTAAACTTTAATAAATGAAGCAACGCTTCAGATCCCGTGCGCTGCACGCAATGCGCCACGTGTCAGAAGTTGATGCGTCAGCACAGCGCCCGAGGCAGCGCAACCAATCAGAGCATGGCTCTTTTAAAAACTAAAAGTAAAAGAAACAACTTTCAGTTGCGCAAGCGCTGCACTGCGCGACTCAGGTCTAATAGGCCAAAGACAAATAAAAATGTTGAACATCCAACTGGACTTAGCTCAGTCATGGCCATAAGTCCTCAAATTAAATTGACTGAGCACGGCTGCTCCCTAAATCAATTTACATCCGGTTCGAGGGTACATCTCCGAACTCCTCTGACACCTATCGTTGTAATTCTTCAACGACGTCAGAGAGGTGACGGGTCCCGACGACCACATACATGAATATGGACTGCGGGGTCCTTAAACTCGTGGACCAGAACGTCCTTAAACTAATATTGGACCGAAACGTCCTTAAACTAATATTGGACCGGAACGTCCTTAAACTAATATTGGACCGAAACGTACTTAAACTAATATACTAATATTGGACCGAGACGTCCCTAAACTAATATCGGACTGAGACGTCCTTAAACTAATATCGGACCGAGACGTCCTTAAACTAATATCGGACCACCACGTCCCTAAACTGGAATATGGACCACCACGTCCCTAAACTGGCGATGGACCACCACGTCCCTAAACTGGAAAATGGACCACTACGTTCCTAAACTGGAACAATAGAGCCTCCAAATGCTCTTTTGCCGGATCTAAACGGTCCCGTTTAAGTTTAGCTTAGCCCCAGATACGGCTAACGTATTCTTAGACATTTAAATGAATGATAAAACCCCAAATCAACTTTGGTTCAAGGGTACATCTCTGAACTTCTCTGACACCTGTCGTTGTAATCCTTCAACGACGTCAGAGAGGTGACGAGTCCTGACTGCCAGATATTAAATCGATCATCACGTCAAGTTGATCTTAGTCCAAACCAGGACTAACGTATCCTTGACGAAAGTTTAAGTTGATCTTAGCCGCAACGCGACTAATGCATCCTTAAACTAAAAACACCAAACCTAAATCTAAGTAAATACGGATTTGGACTAATCTACGTCCTACGGGCGACGGCATTACTCAGTCTCCGTATACAATCCACGGGCAACCACAAACAAAACAAACACACACGACACGAAGTGAAATTCTGGAGAAGGAGAAAGTTGTTACCGCGATGCGGTAGCGTAATTAACTGCAGGGGCTTGCGCCTGCAGGGAAGAGCATCCCCACAATCAAAAACCCCTCACCCTGAGGGGGAATCTGACGAAGTCTGCTACATCGGTCGCATCCGTCTAAAACCTCCGATACACGGTGCCATAAATCAACTTGGCATCTTCGGAGAGGTAGACGGATAAAACCACATAGCATCTGCCCCGAATCTCAGGCAAGACGCAAAGTCCGCGCCGCCATTCGGAGGGGAACAGATTCTGGCACGCCCGGTGGGACCTTTTCTTCTTTCCACTGCACACTTCGTGTGTCGTCCTCGCGAACCAATCGCGGTTTGTTAAACGGTTGCCTTTGGATTTCCAAGTCACTAAGATTTGGTCTTTTGTCTGGCGCAGAACTCAAGCATCCATGGATTCTAACTGCACCAACTGCGCGAAGTGCCACTGCAACGGACGCTCCACCTCACCTAAAGGTGTAGCATATGGGCCCCAAGCGGCCTCTTTCCTCGCTCTGCCGGTAGAACAGGTGACCCAGGCCACCACCGGCCTGTTTTTCGGGACCATGGTCCCACCTACAAGCTTCTCTATGCCGATACCTGCACCGGAAGTGGACAAGAAGTCGGTGTTCGACCGGCTCACTGCTACCACGACCCCTGTCAACGGGTCGCCCACCACCAAGCCAACAGCCTCTGTCTTTGTGAGGCTGGATCAAAACTCTGAAGGGCCCGCTAAGAAGCCCAGGAACTCTAAAATGGCTGTCCCAAGAAGGGCAACGGCCGCTGCTCCGGAAGACGTTAAGGCGGCTTCTCCTGTCAAAGAGTCAGTCTTTTCAAGACTGACGATTCCCGTTCCTGCCCCTACACGAAGATCTGTCTTTGACAGATTAGATATTACCCCGCAAGGAACAACCTCAGTTTTTAAAAGGTTAACACCGGCGGTGCCTCATTCAGACAGGGGGCAAAAAGAAGCTATCTCTATCTCTGAGCCAGTCCCAACGGCTCGTCATGCTCGACGTCGCCATTGGCAACGAGTGAGGAAGGCAGGGGGCAACTCCCCCTCAGGGCTAACTCCACCGGCTCCAGTGGTGGAAGTCAACGCTGCTGTTCCAACCGGGAACATCTTTGAACTGCTGAGGAGGGTACGAAAGAACTCTCCAACCGCTACATTGAAAAGATCTCCTCCGCCTGCAGAGAGAGTTCCAGAAACAAAGCAAGAACAGCCCCCTTAACGGCTGTCCTCAACAATTTATAAAGTTTGGAGGAGGGTTCAAGACTCCGTGATCGACACGGATCACTCCCGTCAACGAAAGAAGATGAAGGTGCAGAAAGAAAAAGATCGCCCTATTAAACAGCAGGGGACAACGATCGCTAGGGTACCCACTTCCACGGCCCCTTTAACTTCAACGGCCCACAAAAGAAGAAGGCCGGAGGAAACCCCCGCATCGGCGACAAACACCAGAGGTGATGAACTTAAACGCCCCAAGTCAGGGGGCATAACAGTTCATACGGTTTACATGGCATCGGGAAAAGAAGATAGCCGCATTTCAACAGGTCATAGACCGCACACGAGGTCAGTGACCAAGGCTCAGGAGCAGCAGCAGAAGCTCCAAGAAATGATGAACGCTATGGCCGCACTTACAGGGCCAAAAGAAACCCCGGAAACATCCTCAGACGAGCGTCAAGAACAAGAAACGGACGCCGAATTCCTTCGGCGCGTACTAGAGAAGAAAGACAAAGAAGCTACGGAGCAGGCATCCAACATAAAGAAAATGGCCCTCCTGTTCCAGGATATGGTGGGTATGATGATTCAACAAGATCCACCTGCTGAAGATCCCCCGATCATTCTTGAATACGATAGGGGAGAGACATCGAATCCTCCACCGGCTCTATCCACAGCTAAAGAGGATACCATATCAAAAGCTGATTTGGATGAATACATCGCCCAGCAAATACGGGTGCATCAGGCGACTGAAGCAGCCGGTCAGGTCGTAAAAACGGGGCGGCCATATCCGGGTTGGTACGATCAGATTAAGTACCCGCCAGGTTATACAATTCCTAAGTTCCATGTCTACAAGGGGACGGGCAATCCTCATCAGCACGTTGCCCAGTTCAGGGCACTCTGCGGCAACACCGGCGGTGACGACAAGCTGTTGCTTCGCCAGTTTGTTGGAAGCTTATCAGATACGGCGTTCGAGTGGTATTCTGAACTCCCAAACGACTCTATTAAAACCTTCGCGGAGACGAAGCTGCTGTTTACTCAACGTTTTGCAAGTGCCAGTGAACGTACCCCGATGACGGCACTGATTAACGCCAGGATAAACCCCGGCGAGACATGGGTTCAGTACGCTATACGATGGCGGAATTTATGATCAAAGTGTGAGCAGCGCATTGAAGAAGCTCCCGCAGTTGGTATGTTTGTGGGAACCCTCGATCCACAAGCAACCATCTCACAATTTATGATGTTTTTCAAGCCAACTACCTTCCAGGCGTTGATTGACAAACTAGCGCAAATGGATCAAATGGGCCATAAACCCCCTCTTCCAAGGCCGGACTCCCGAAATAACAAAGGGAAGGGAAAAGCGATCGTCGTCGCTAATGCTCAACAACAACCAAGCGACCCGAAGCCAGTGGCTCGTCAAAATAATATGCGCCCGTACGTACCCCTTGAGGATAGGATGGGACGTCCTTATTCCTTTCCCCGCGATAAAACGAGGAGGCTATTCGAGCTGGCGTTGCGCAACAGACTCATAAATCTGCCGGATCCAAAACGTCCGTTACAACCAAGTGACGTCAACGAGCCCAACTACTGTCCTTATCATCGAGTACTAGGCCATCCGATCGAAGATTGCTACGTTTTCAAGAATTGGCTTGAAAACTAGTACCGACAGGGCAAGTTTGCGTTATCTGACAAATGGAAGGTGAATCCCCCGCAGCCCCACACCTCTAAGGGGACGAATACGCTGGGGGCAACATGCTCCGTCATTGAAGAAGCTCCTTGGGAGGTTGTATTATCAACCAAGACAAAGAGAATGCTAAACGATCTTCAGGCATGTCCAGCAATCAAGTGGAAGAACCCGTTGGAACCGCAGGTCATTGAAGGGATGTTGAAACTGCGTACAACTCCAAAGACCGATGGTGGTGGTTTAAGCACTTATAGCCAGCCGTCAAAATCTTCGAAAAAGAAGAAGAAGAAATCTAAGAAGCCCGTGAAGCCTGGCGACAAGCGCACGGACTTACAAAAGCAAATTGACGCTCTGGATGAATACAACCAAAAGGCGCGGACTCCCATTACGCTCCAAGAGTTCCTCAATCACGTCTTTCAAGAAGAAGATGAGGGAGAAAGTTCATCGGATGAATCCGAGAAATATGTAGCGAGCTGTCATGTGATCTCCCATTCGATAGCGAACGATGAGGAGACTCCTGACACTGAAATGCTGGGGGCAGATACCGAATCAAGAATTCCGGAGCTATCAGTCGAAATGATTGACGCGTTCCTTAACGAAGCTCGACTGAAAAGTAAAGCTGATCGAGAACGCGAGATGGCTATATTTGAAAGGGCCAAGCGCCAGCGACTTGATGAAAGAGCTGAGACGATCCCGCTGGAGCAAAACACCTTTGCTAACGACAAAAGCCAATTCAAGATAAAGAAAAGGTTTGCTAAGGCCACATCAATGGGCATGAAGCTACCATCCTCTGAAGGAAAAATTACTGGTGAAATAGAAATGCACCCCTCCTTTTGCTTATATCATCAGAAGGTTTCGCACCCCACTCAAGAATGCAAAGCTTTCGATAAATGGTGGCAAGGATATGTTGCTCGTCAACAACGCTTCAAGCGGGAAAAGCGTAAAACTCGTCGAGAGCAAAGAAATACGACCGAAGAGCTTAAAAGAACTACCGGCGATTGTCGCATGGTTAACACTGCCGGGTCACAAGTGCCTACATTCGGGAGCGATTCTGATGAAGAGCTGGAACTCGCCCCTCTCTTTAAAGAGTCAACTTCGGGAAAAGAAGAAGAGCCAAAGGGTTGCGAAAATATCCAGCTACGCAATCGGACGTTACCTGAAAAGAGTCTCGGACCCTTAAACAAGAAAGATAAAGGGAAAGAAAAGGTCTCTGAGGATATTACTCTAGATGACCAAGTTGCGGAAGAGCTAACCGCCAAGAATCCGCCGAAAAGAAATAAGGTGGATTACAATGTCTTGGCGCATCTGAGGAAGCTGCCCTCACAACTCAGCATTCTTGATGCCCTGTTACTATCAAAAGAGGCGAGGGATTCTTTGATTAAAGCGCTACAAGATCCGGACCAGTTCCAAGCCTTCCTGGCCGAAGAAAAGATGAAGGATGAGTTGGAAGAGGTGCACACGGCCGACGTTGCTTTTGGCGATGAAGACCTTCTCCTTGGGATGTGCGAACACAATCGCCCTCTCTATGTCTCAGGATACTGCCATGACAAAAAGATAAGTAAAATATTGATCGATAATGGATCGTCTGTTAATCTCCTCAACGTGCGAGTGTTGAAGGAAATCTGCATGAGCGTCCAGCACCTTGCGCGGGACAAGATCACCATCTCCGGGTTCGACTCCCAATCGTCAAAGACTCTTGGATCTGTGATATTGACGTTACGCTTCGGGTTGCTCGTCACAGATATTAAATTCCATGTCATAGACGCCAAGACATGCTACAATGCTCTGCTCGGTCGACCATGGTTACACGAGTACGATATTATCCCTTCTACACAGCATCAGTGTATGAAATATTGTAAGGATGGTCTCGAGTACACTGTGGCAGGAGAATTGAATCCATTTTCCATGAATGAAGTTCGTAAGTATGAAGATGCCAAATACTTCTTGCCGAGTTTCGAAGACACGGAAAGGTGTCACAAGCCTGAGAACAAAACTAATGCCACCATCCCTGTCTTCGGCAGCGATACCGAGGAAAAAGAGGATATAACTTATTCGGGTCCGCCCTAATACACCAAGCCGGGACCATCCGTTCCTTCATTGATCTTCGGTAGTGATTCGGAGGATGAAGTTCATGCTGTATTCCCTGCTCGGCTTTCAATACGAGCTTCTGCTGATGAAGAGCGAAGTCTGCAGATAGCCATGGTGCCGCCTAGACACCATAAAGAACTGGATGCACTTAATATCTACAGTGTAGAAGAGTTGCGGACATTCTATATCCCTCCCAGGAGAAAGAGAGAGAAAGCAATTTTGCTTTACCGCTCTGAAGAAAATAAAGTGGAGAAAGAGATCTGGTATGGAGCAGATCCAACGTGGACAGGCTTCAACCCATTCGTCTACCCAGATATTATACGGAAGGTTTGAAAAAGCTGCTGAAGCGCCAAGGGATACCCTTCGAACAGACTGTTAGGAAGGCCAAATTCTATGACAGGGTTTGGAACGTCCCCGGAACTCAACACAAGCTACCTAATGGGAGGATGGAGACGATCGGGCTCGGATACATCCATTCAAAGAAACGACAGCTATTAAACAGCTGCTATGTAATATATGACTTCGATGAAGAAGCGGATGCTCAATAGGAGGACGCTAATCCTGAGCCAATAAAAGTGCCAGATGCAAAGGAACCCAGTCCATCGTTCGAAGAACAAATGGACAAGCTTATAAGAGAAGCGGGTCAAAAGGTCCGAGATGACCATAACCGCGAAATGGTCATCTACGAGAAAGCCAGAACGCAACGCCTTCTCCAACAAGCCGTGAAAGATGAAAAGGCTGCTCCCTGTCAATCTGTTATAAAGAAGGCTCAGCGTAAAAGCAGAAATAAGTCGAAAGGCCAAAAAGGCGCTCAACAGCAACAAAGCAGGGCTAAGAAGCCACGCAAACGGGAGTCGAGCGCTATTGATCTATCCCTTATGAAGAAAATGGGTCGAGCGTACTCGTTTCCTCGGGACAAAACGAAGAAGATACTTGACCTCGCTCTAAAACATCAGATGCTTACACTGCCGGAGTCCAAACACCCCGAACGAACAGGCGAAGTCTCACACCCAGACTATTGCTCTTATCACCGAGTAATAGGGCATCCTCTCGAAGATTGCTTCACCTTCAAGAATTGGGTCGAAGATCAGTACCAGCTTAGCAAATTCGCTCTGTCTGACAACTGGTGGGTAACGCCACCACAAAAGCACGAGCCCAAGGCCACGAAAGAAAAACCAGTTCCACATTGGGATTGGAAGCGAATTCTCACCTGTCACATGATCACAATATTAAAAGAAGAGCCCGAGGACATATATGAGCTCCCTTGGTGCTTCGAAAACAGCAGGGACGAGATAATCTCAGAATTCCTACCAGCGCCAAAAGAGCTGGAAGATGGAATCCATACCACTGCAGATAATCTCAAGAAAATTGAGTTGGGGACGGCAAATGACCCGCGACCAACATTCATCAGCGAGCTGCTATCTGAAGAAAGGGTGGCTGCGTTAAAGGATGTGCTTCTACAGCATAAAGATTGCTTCGCATGGAACTATTCCGAAATGCCGGAACTAGATCCGGAAATTGCCGTACACAAATTGGCAATATCCCCGGACATCAAGCCAGTCAAACAGGCGCCAAGGAGAATGCGACTCGAGCTTGAAATGAGTATCAATGCTGAAGTCAAAAAGCTGATCGACTCTGGCTTCATCCACGAGGTTCAATATTCGGAGTGGATCGCCAACATTGTCCCGGTGATGAAGAAAAATGGGACAATGCGTATATGCGTGGACTTTCGGGATCTCAATAAAGCTTGCCCGAAGGATGATTTCCCAGTGCCAGTCACCGAATTGATGATAGACAATACATCCACTCATGAGGTTTTCTCCTTCATGGACGGCTCATCGGGGTATAACCAGATAAAAATGCATCCAGAAGACCAGAAGCACACAGCCTTCAGGACCCCTCTAGGTATATTCTGTTATAAAGTGATGCCCTTCGGTTTAAAGAACGCCGGTGCCACCTATCAAAGGTCCATGACAAAGATCTTCGATGACCTTATACACGAAATCGTCGAATGCTATATTGATGATCTCGTGGTTAAAAGCAAATCATATGAGGAACATCTCGAACATTTGAAGACTGTATTTCAACGCCTTCGGCAATACAACTTGAATATGAACCCGCTCAAGTGTGCATTCGGAATTTCCTAGGGTAAATTCCTGGGATTCATTGTTCGACACCGAGGTATTGAAATAGATCCGTCAAAGATCAAAGCGATCATGGAAATGCCTCCGCCGAGAACTCTCAAACAGTTGCGATCTCTCCAAGGGAAGCTCGCATACATACGGCGATTTATAGCCAACCTTTCAGGCAAGTGCCGTCCCTATAACCACCTGATGAAGAAGGGAGCCCCGTTTGTCTGGGATCACAAATGCCAAGGCGCACTAGACAAGATCAAGCAATACCTACAAAACCCTCCAGTGTTGGCTGCTCCGGTTAAGGGAAAGCCTCTCATTCTTTATACAACCGCCCTCGAAGGTTCTTTAGGCACATTATGGGCACAAGAGAACGATCAAGGGAAAGAAAGAGCACTCTACTACTTAAGTCGAGTTCTACTGGGGGCAGAAAGCAACTACTCCCCCATTGAAAAACATTGTCTGGCGTTGATCTTCGCGATAACAAAGCTTAGGCACTATGCGTTGGAGCATGAGGTCCGTCTCATTTCAAAGGTGGACCCCCTTAAATTCTTGATGTCAAAGGCCATATTGATGGGACGACTCGCTAAATGAGCCCTACTCTTGATGGAGTTTTCGATAACGTATCAACCTCTCAAGGCAGTGAAAGGCCAGGCCATCGCCGACTTCCTCACTGAGCATACCATACCCGCCGATTCTTCTCTAAATTGCGATTTGCCGGACGAACATGCGTTCGATGCGATCGATGGTGGTGATACCCAATGGGAACTTTATTTCGATGGAGCATCTTCCATGAAAAAGCGCAAACAAAGTACCCCTATAATCAAATCGGGGGTAGGACTCATCTTTGTAACTCCACAAGGAGGGATAATGTGCTTTGCTTTCTCCCTGACGGAGCCAAGGACAAACAACGAAGCCGAATACGAAGCTCTGATAGCAGGCCTCGAGATTGCCATTGACATGGGAATTGAAAACCTCCTCATATACGGGGATTCTCAACTGGTCGTTAGTCAAATAAACGGCGACTACCAAACGTGCAAACCGGAGTTGGTGAAGTACGGTGAAAAGGTGCAACAACTGTTGACCCAAATTCCCTTTTATACTTTGGAGAACATACCGCGCGCGGAAAACAGCAAAGCGGACGCATTGGCTAAACTTGCTAAAGAACTGGCTGACGAGAACCTCGATGACGTTAGAATCGTGGTACAAAGCCGTCGAGTGCTTGTCCCAGCAGAAATATCTCCGGAATCATCCGAAGAAAAAGGAGCGAGCGAGCAGACGACCCTGCAAGTAAAAGATTGGGAAAATACCGAGGACTGGAGAGAAGTCTTCATAGATTACTTCAAGTTCCACCGAATGCCTGAAGAAGCGTCCACAAGACATCAGCTCGTGAAACGAGCTCTGTCTTTCGCCTTCGTCAACGATACTCTATACAAGAGGTCATTTGATTCTCTGTGGCTGAGATGCTTAGGACCTGACGAAGCGAAAAGGGTCGTCCAAGAAGTTCACGACGGACTCTGCGGTTCCCACCAAGCGGGCCCAAAGATGAAGTTGAAGATAAAACGGATGGGCTACTATTGGCCCACGATGATTCAAGACTGCCTCGAATATGCAAAGCAGTGTCACTCGTGTCAGATCCATGGGGACTTCATCCACCAGCACCCAAATCCACTACATCCAACGATAGCTAGCTGGCCATTCGAAATGTGGGGGACTGATATAGTCGGCCTCATCGAACCGGCATCGTCTAGAGGACATCGTTTCATCCTAGCAACGACTGACTACTTCTCTAAATGGGCAGAAGCAGTACCGTTAAGAGAAGTGAAGACGGAAAATATCCTCCACTTCTTCAAGACGCATGTCATATATCGGTTTGGAACGCCAAGGCGAATCATCTCCGATAACGGGCCAGCGTACAGAAGTCACAAAATCAGTCGCTTTGCGCAACAACACAATATAGACTGGAGATATTCCTCAGTTTATAATCCGCGAGCTAACGGTCTAGCTGAGGCCTTCAACAAGACCTTAACAAAGATCATAAAGAAAACGGTGTCCCGAAATAAGAAGGACTGGCACGAAAGACTGCAAGAAGCTCTCTGGACGTATCGAACTACATTCAAGACGGCCACGAACACAACGCCGTACGCGTTGGTGTTCGGTACGGAAGCAGTACTCCCCCTCGAGATAGAGTTACCCTCTCTACGAGTGGCAGTTCACCACGAGCTAACGGACAAAGAAAATGCTCACCTTCGGCTTGAGGAGCTTGATGCCCTTGACGAAACCCGGCTCATAGCACAGCAAAATCTGGAAGCTTATAAAGCAAAGATGACACGCTCATATGAAAGATTGACCCGACCGAGGACATTCCGCCAAGGCGAACTTGTGCTAGTGGTCAAAAGGCCTATGATCCCCAATCGCGCCAAGCGGGAAAAATTCGAGCCAAACTATGAAGGCCCGTACATCATAGATAAAGTTTACCAGGGTGGGGCCTATCTACTCATGGACATGCATGGTGAAAGGCCTTTCAGGCCAATAAACGGTCGCTTCCTAAAGAAATATTATGCTTAATGAGCCACAGCCTAGGTCAATGATAGATGACGACGACTATGTCCGCTCGCTATCTTCCTAAGCTCAAGCTTTATAAAAAGTAGCCGGCCTTCTCCATGACGGACCGAAACGTCCTTAAACTAACGACGGACCGAGATGTTCTTAAACTAATAGCAGACCGAAACGTCTTTAAACTACTACCGCAGCATCTTTAGGCTGACGAGATAAAAAAAACATATAAAAATAAAATTAAAAAAAAACGGTATGTCCATAAGTAAAAAGGGCACGGATGAAAACCCGAAAGGGCTCCGTGAGTAAAAACAGCACGGCTACCGGCGAGTGTTCGTGAAAACCCGAAAGGGCGCGACCTCATAAAAAAAATGAAAAAAAATATATATAAAAATAAAAAATAAAAAAACGGTATGTCCATAAGCAAAATGGGCGTGGATGAAAACCCGAAAGGGCTCCGTGAGTAAAAACAGCAGGGCTACCGGCGAGTGTTTGTGAAAACCTGAAAGGGCGCAACCTCGATAAAAGACACCTACAGGGTCCCTTCGACCTTGTAAGGAGAAACCACCCGCGTGAGATCCTTACGACTCACAAGGGAACAGCACACTTAGGGATCCCCACGATTCCTAAAGAGAAAATACACTTGCGAGATCCTCACGACTCGTAAGGAGAACTCTCTTATGGGATCCTCACGGCTCATAAGAGTTGAAAGTCTTAAGTTACAGAGACCTAAACCTGTGCTTAAGCAACCCCCACAACTTCCGATATTGCCCTACAAGTGGCTCAATATTGACCTTTGTATACAATCCACGGGCGCGAATAAACATTTCCCTAACCAAGTCTCATCCGTGACTGGGGATATGTTCGCATGGTAAACAACCCTTGTAAATCCTCTCGATTTATGAGGAGAAAACCTTCCTGTAGGATCCTTACGACTTACAGAGGAAACGAACACTTAGGAATCCTCACGAGTCCTAAGGAGAAAATACACCTACAAGATCCTCACGACTTGTAGGGAGAAATAACTTCGTGAAACCCTTACGGCTCATGAAGTCAAAAGCTTTAGCCGACAGGACCCTAACCCTGGTCGCTAAGCCACCTTTGTTCGACATCGACAGAGGCAGATGATGATTCACTCCTGGTAATATCCCAGTTGTAGCGGTGCTGATGCCGAAATCGGCTTACGGCGAAAAGCCAATAGGCCGCACATGCATATGAAATAGCCGAAATGATGGGGCAACTTGCAATAAAAAGCAGCAAGTAAAAATGTATGCATGAAAAATAGCCGAAATGATTGGGCAACTCGCAATAAAAAGCAGCGAGTGAAAATAAAATAAATAGCCGAAATAATTGGGCACCGCGAAAAATAGCCGAAATGATTGGGCAGTCGCGACCTTCGCGATATAAAAAGCTGAAATGATAGAGCATCGCGGAAATAAAATAAAATAAAAAGAAGAGATGATAAAACTTTGGCCCTACAGTTAAGATCACATCGATCCCTGTATACAATCCAAGGGCGTAAACAAAGAGGGAACCATACTTTCCCAGCAGGCTCCGCCAGAAGACGAAGCTAAATCTCGACGGTTCAGTCCAACTCCGAAGAAACCAGTATCTTCATCAAATTCCTCGACTCACGGATACAAACACTCCTTGACGAGAGCCTCCTGATCCGCGTCGACTCGCAGAGCCAGCAGTGCCTCCGTGGGAATCTTCGACTTGTTTCAAACCCCAAGGAAACAAATAATCATTAGCGCTTGGGAAACAAATAATCCCTAGCAAACTCCTCGACTCACGGATACAAACAATCCTTGACGAGAGCCTCCTGATCCGCGTCGACTTGCAGAGCCACCAGTGCCTCCGTGGGAATCCTCGACTCGTTTCAAACCCCAAGGAAACAAATAATCCTTGGCGATTGGGAAACAAATAATCCCTAGCAAACTTCTCGACTCACGGATACAAACACTCCTTGACGAGAGCCTCCTGATCCGCGTCGACTCGCAGAGCCACCAGTGCCTCCGTGGGAATCCTCGACTCGTTTCAAACCCCAAGGAAACAAATAATCCTTGGCGCTTGGGAAACAAATAATCCTTAGCAAACTCTTCGACTCACGGATACAAACACTCCTTGACGAGAGCCTCCTGATCCGCGTCGACTCGCAGAGCCACCAGTGCCTCAGTGGGAATCCTCGACTCGTTTCAAACCCCAAGGAAACAAATAATCCTTGGCGCTTGGGAAACAAATAATCCCTAGCAAACTCCTCGACTCACGGATACAAACACTCCTTGACGAGAGCCTCCTGATCCGCGTCGACTCGCAGAGCCACCAGTGCCTCCGTGGGAATCCTCAACTCGTTTCAAACCCCAAGGAAATAAATAATCCTTGGCGCTTGGGAAACAAATAATCCCTAGCAAACTCCTCGACTCACGGATAAAAACACTCCTTGACGAGAGCCTCCTGATCCGCGTCGACTCGCAGAGCCACCAGTGCCTCCGTGGGAATCCTCGACTCGTTTCAAACCCCAAGGAAACAAATAATCCTTGACGCTTGGGAAACAAATAATCCCTAGCAAACTCCTCGACTCACGGATACAAACACTCCTTGACGAGAGCCTCCTGATTCGCGTCGGCTCGCAAAGAAACCAATGCCTCCGCGGGAAATTCCCGATTCGTCTCAACTTGCAAATGAAGCCTCAGGCAGCAGGGACTAAAAAACTTGCTCCCTGAACAATGGGACCCTGCAAGTCAATCCAAAATGGTCTCTTGCATACTATTCACGGGTCTCACTCTCCAAGGTCGAGTTTCGACAAGGAGGGAAACAACCGCTTACGAGTCCTCTCGACTCGTAAAGAGGGAAAATTCTTTTATAGGATCCCTACGACTTATAAGAGAAAACCACACTTAGGAATCCTCACGATTCCTAAGGAGAAAAACCGGCCTACGAGATCCTCTCGAGGGCGAGGATCTCATAGGGCGAGGATCAAAACTCAAAAGGAAACTCAAAATCATCAAGAAAACTATAATACTACAACGCGCGACTCTAAGGCCGAAATAATAATACACTGGTTTCTAAGTCTGAAATAAATATACAAGTCTGGTTGATGGAATTACTAGATACAACTGATTAAAATAAATATAAGGGTGGTCACGATGCGGTGAACCCACCTATCAAAGCAATCACCCAGAAAGGAAGCAGTATGCCAGAAAGCCGCAATGAAACCTGTACGGCAAAACCTGTAAGAACTGTGGCACAACGGGGGTGAGTTGCCAACTCGTGAGTAGAAAACATCACAGAGCAGAAATCGTATCTATGACTCAATCCTAGGTCAAACGATCAGTAATAATATATCCTCAATATGAATAAGTCTGAAGCATGATAAGGTGGCAAGGGTAAACATCTATACATAAGTGTTGTACCAAGTGCTCGTGCCAGTGCCTCAGGTAGCAACATATCATAAATATGAGGTATGATCAATATAATCAGTGTCAACTATATCATGAAGTCTATGAGTATGTGGATATCATCCAACTATGTAATCAATGTCTGTATGCATGTGGATCTCGTCCACGTGTCAACCAATGACATAACAACATCATGCATGTAAAGATCATAAAAGCATATGCATGAAAGTATGATGATATAAATCAACATGTGTCCCTCGCGACACATCAAAATCATGGAACCTCAGTGTCCAGCATCGACACTCGAAAACATCATGAAACCCATGCCCAGCATCGGCACGTAAATCCTCATATATCGAGCTCCGTCAGCCCGGATCGGCCCATGGGCTCCGTCAGTCCGGATCGGCCCATATCATCTCTCGACTCCGGTCGGTATCCTCCGGATATCCGTCGAGCCCAAATACTATCACCGGTAGGTAGTGGTCCCTCTGGATGGCTCATCGTCATCCACACGAAATCTCTCTATCGCCCCGGGGTACCATACCGGGTTCACCATGTACCCGCAAACGGAATCATCCGCCTCCTCGAATCGTGTTTCACATATCACACGTCTCAGAACCGAGAAAACGCATGGTGGACGCACTGAAACATCATACCAAGAGAAACTGGGTTTTTAAAACAGTACATACTTTCTTTTGAAATACCCACGGTTCTCAAATCCAGCAATCTCATGGAAACAGCATATCTCAATGCGTATAATCGTAAAGCATGATGTATGCGACAAAAAGAAATGTAAGCATATCCGTATATCATACAGTAATATGCACATATCGAGAGAAACCGCTCTTTTAAAGTGAATCCAGTTTTAAAATATATCTTGTGGTTCCCAAATCTCAGAAATCAATCCAGAATCATCTATGTATGTGCAAATATGTATGTATGCAAGTATGGGTGTACAATTAGTCATATCCTGATGCAACAATCCTACTGTGTAGTGACATGGCAATTATTGATGATGAAGTGTGTGAGCCGGCAAGTAGGTGTACGTGGAACATACGGATCATCGATAATGGTGCCGGTGTCCTAACAGTATGGGTTTAATATAACAATAAACACATTTACACATGCAATGCGATGCGGATAGCAAGAATATGCGGAAATCGAATAATAAACGCAACCGTGAAGAATCTACATCAATATATAAAAGTCATACAGTTTTGCCATTTGAAATAAGACGAATCGGGGTTTTTAGAAAAATAAGGGCTACGGTATTTTTAAGAAAATATGTATCTTTTGAAAATATCCGAAGAATCCCTTTGCCTGTCTTTAAAATACTCACGATTCGTTAGTTTTGAAATAGGTATGACTCGGGTCTAGTCTAACATCTACTAAGTAAACTACGGACCTAACTAACAAGCTAATCAAAAAGGTGCGGAAACCACCTAAATCTGAGTCGATATATATATATACATATATAATAGTCGGTGATCTCGCCTCAATAGTACCGCGTACGATACAATATATCATATGACATTCTCGAGTCAAGAGTGCGGATCTATCATCAATATAAAGCTCGTACGGTAAATCCATCGTACGGCATCCCAAATCTGGGTACGGGTCGCATTTCACATTTATCTCTTCAATTATCTGGTATCCTTATCATCATATCTCATGAACTGGGATACTGATCTAAGTCTAGTACAAGCTGATACTATTTATATATGTGTGCGTGTATGAAAACACACGCCTAAAGGCCTGCAAAAATCTCATGCCATATCTCATAATACGAACCACATCATATCACCGACATCATGGCACCATGCCCAAACTCATCGACTCATCTCCAAATATCATCCACTATCATCATCATCCATGTGAGAATCTGTTCCCCTCCGAATGGCGGCCGAGACATGGAATGCATTGCCTGAGATTCGGGACAGATGCTATATGGTGTTATCCGTCCACCTCTCCGAAGATGCCAAGTTGATTTATGGCACAGTGTATCGAAGGTTTAAACTGTAATACCCAGCCCCTTTTTGTACGCCCATGTTTGTATTTCTTTTTCACCGATAATTTGTATTTATTATTATATTTTATTTTATTTTTCAAACCCCATTTGAACCCAAAATCCCCACACCATAACACTCAGCACATTTTTTCCACCTATCTTCTTTTATTCATTCCCATTTAATTTTCGTATTAACACCAGCCCAGCCCATCACCTTCCATTATCTATTCCAAAATTTTTCCCAAATAATGTTGTTCAAAATTACTCTGGCCCAACCCCAGCCTCTCTAAACATTTATTCCCTTTTTCTTTAATTGTTCCCGGCCCACTTCTTTATTTCCCAATTATTTTTCCAGCGAAATCCCTTGGCCCGGCCTACAGCCCTTTTCCTCTTTTAATTAAATTTTAAATCGCGGCCCGGCCCGTTGTCTTTACCCCAATTAATCCCTCTTTTATTTCGTTGCCTCAGCCCGGCCCGGCCCCATTCTTTTCTTAATTATTCTGATTATTTTTCCTAGCTCATTTTCTTGGCCCAACTCCTTTCCTCAGCCTTTCCTTCCAACTCGACTACTGTACATCTCCTTAAATCACCAACGGCTACCTCCACAGTTTGCGCGCGCGTTTCCTGCCGTTGCGCCCACGTCGCCGCCCGACACGCGCCGCGCCTCGCTCACCGTTACACCCACGACGCTCATCCCCTCGTCTCCCCACCTCTTCTCCCTCACTTCCATCATACCCTCCTCCTCGCTCGCCCCTCCCTCGTTCTTCTCTTCTTCACCCTGCACCCGTCATCGGCCAACCCCTTCACTCGCCTCGCCGCCGACGACGACGTCGACGACTGCAAACAACCCGAGCTCCCTCGCCTTCCTCCACTCTGCACCCATCACCTCCTCACCTCCCTCCAATACCCGACGACCCAACACCCGAGCACCCAATAAACCCATCCACCACCGCCGACCCCCTCGTTCCCTCTGTCGTCACCGGAAAACTTCACCGTCCCATCACCCCGGCATCACCAACCTCACCACGACCTCCACACCCTCTCTCATGCTTCATCTCCCTCTCCATTTCCGAGCTCACCACACTCCCCCGACCTCCGATCACTTCCTCCCTCTTCCCTGTGCTTTCTCTTTTCTCTCTCTAACTCAGTTCTCTCTCTCTCTTACTCTCTGCCTTTCCCCACTCTCTCTCCGGATCACTCTCTCTCTCTCTCTGTCACTCTCTCTCTCTCTACAACCTCCCCTCTCTCTTCCTCTGCCCCACTCTGTTTCCCTCTCTCTGCTCTTCTCTTCTCTCTCTCTGCCTCCCTCTCAATTCCCTCTCTCTCTCTATCCGTCTCTCTCCCTCTCCCTCTCTAAACTCTGTCTCTTCCCTCTCTCTAGCTCACACAGACCTCTCTCTCTATCTCTCACACAGTCTTCTCTCTCTCACTCTATTATCTCTCTCTCCCTCTCTCAAGTTCTTTCTCTCTAACTCTTTCCCTCTCTAAATTCGCTCTCGTCTCCTCTGCAATCTCTCCAGCAGGCTCCGACAACATCAGCGATCACTAGCCACGACTTGGCCCGAGGCCGCAACAGCCACTCCACCAAAACTGCGAGCCGTCGTGGCCGAGGCTCGAATTCGAGCCAAATCGAGTGCCGTGACGCGTGTGCGTCGCGCGTTCGTGACGTTACAATCACCGTGCGACCCCGAGACGTTCCCAGGCAAGTTTTTACTTGCTTTCATGCTATTCTCTATATGTTACAAGTCAATATCGTATATATATCCCATGTTTGCCTTATGTTAAATATTACAACACGACTGTTCGATACTTATTCTCTAGGGAAATCTTTCCCTAATTTGGCGGAACTAAACGGTATTGGTTGGCCCGTATAATTGTGAACTTAGTGTATGAATTTCGCTGTATGATTTGATCGTTAAAGGTTAAAACAACTGCCCCCAAGTTTAACCATAAAACCGTAATCTTGTTGTATCTGAAAAGCGTTAAATTCACCATAAATCATATACATATTAGAATGGTGCGTTCGAGGGCTCATATCGAAGATAACTCGACGAACTTTAATCTTATACCAGTTTCCATACATTTCTGTATTCGAACTGTGATGATATTCGGATCGGAGTGCGACTCTGGACTGCAGTCCAGAGCTACTCCAATCATTGCTTGCTGTTCCGTATTGGATACCATAGGATCTCCTTAACTTGTAGGTTGCGGAACTCCACTGCTCATTGTAGGTAACTCTGTTAGCTAGACAACACATTTGGTTTCGTTCTGTTTCGTTACCGTTTGATATTTAATCTGTAATTTAATAGATCGGGATACATAACAGTCCCAGCAGAATCAGAAGTGACATGTTAATATTAAACAGATTATAACTCCTAACGTACAGACGCGATTGAAGATCCGTTTGTTGAGTTGAAAACTTTACTGAAAACCCTAGAATTCATCCAACTGTAGCATCGCTAAAATCTGATCCCAACTGGGATTAAAATGTGTTGCGAAACGGACTTCTGATTCTGAAATCGGATTTCCAGCCGCGAGCGCTTAAAATGAAATGGATATAACTAATGATCCTGGAACCCGATTGGCTTGAAACTAAATTCTATGGATGGATAACTGAACATACTAACTACTACCTGTTTATCGTTTCGCCAAATTATATACGTATGTTTCATGATAAATCGTGCAAGTGAAAGAATGCTATTTCATGACATCCTCATCACGTTTATATACTTGTTCATGCATCACATCATACCCATATCATTGTAGTGATAACCTAGTGACATCGTGCATTTACCCAGTGTTAGATTTTAGTGATGATTGTGGCAAGTACGTCAGTGTTCGTGTATCCGTGATTAAGTGAAAGTGATACGTACTTGTACACAATCAGTGGCCCTATTATTCTATTGCATTGTCGACGTCTGTGGGATGCGTGTACGTGTGACTATAAGTGGTATGGGACACTTATGGAAGCGCTTGCACGGATGTCACAGATAAGGCATCCGACACTGCCATTTATCTTAGGTATTAGTCGGGACGTGCTTGATGGAGGTCCTGCCTCCAGTTCTCGCGCAGACTTGTCACGGATCGATTAGTATTTAGGGTTATGGTTAGCGTTTGATGTAGATCACGGGGTGTGGGGTAGTTTAAGTGTGAGTTCAACAGAATCTCGGGAGTCCCATGCCGGCTTATATATTTAGGGAGTTATATGGAGATTTACAGGGTACGTGATATATACACCGTGATATTCTTGTTACATGTTGGGCCCGTGGTCCCTTGCCCTTGGGTTCTACCCTTGGGTGGAGGACACTCACGAGTGGTTGACTCTCACACTTGGACTGACGATAGGCTTAGTGACCTGTACAGTGAGACTTAGAGACTGATAGGGATACTGGCATTTATATTCCTTTTGTATTGTGTTGGCATACGTGACATATTGTTATACTGCTTTACTATTCCGCTGCGTTGATTACTGTACATGTATATTCATGATGTCATTTATTTACTGCTTCATATACCTACTATCACTGTTAGAACTGTCACTTAATTTTATATATATTATATTTCTATTGTGTCGCTCTGACGACCTGAGTATGCATGCTCAGTGTGAGGAGAAGATTTAGCCTGGATCAGAACTATACGTGCATCACAGACTTCTTAACTTGCTATTCCGAGATTCATTCGTTTGTTCCACTTCAGGTCAGTTTATATTATTGTATCTTTCAGTTACTGCATTTCTCATTACCTGCGCGTCATTTACTGTTTACCATGAAAAACTAGAAGCCGAAGTGTGACTACGGCAGGACATTCCTTGACCGTAGGAGCATGGCTGGCCTTGTCTACCCCTCGTATTCCGTATTTTGGGAAGCGGGGCGTGACATAAACGGATGCGACCGATGTAGCAGATTTCGTCAGATTCCCCCTCGTTTGAGGGGTTTTTGATTGTGGGGACGCTCTTCCCTGCAGGCGCAAGCCCCTGCAGTTAATTACGCTACCGTATCGCGGTAACAACTTTCTCCTTCTCCAGATGGTCACTTCGTGTCGTGTGTGTTTATTTTATGTTTTGTTACCCGTGGATTGTTTACGGAGACCGAGTTATGTCGTCGCCCGTAGGGCGTGGACTAGTCCAAATCCGTGTTATCTTAGATTTTGGTTTGAGGGTTTGGTTTGAGGATACGTTAGCCATACTTGAGGCTAAGATCAACTCAAACGTTTGTTAAGGATACGTTAGTCTAGTTTGAGACTAAGATCAACTTAACGGGATCGTTTATATCCGACAAAGGAGCGTTTGGGCTCCATTGTTCCAGTTTAGGGACATAGTGGTCCATCGTATGTTTGGCCGTCGGGTCCCGTCACCTCTCTGACGACGTTGAAGGATTACAACGACGGATGTCAGAGGAGTTCAGGGATGTACTCTCGAGCCAGAGTTAATTGGGGGGATTCATAGTCCAGTCTGTTTGAAGGTTTAAGGATACATTAGCCATCTTTGAGGCTAAGATCAGCTTAAACGGGACCGTTTAGATCCGAAAAAAGAGCATGCGGGGCTCTATTGTTCTAGTTTAAGGACATTGCGGTCCATGGGTAGTTTAAGGACATTGCGGTCCACGGGTAGTTTAAGGACGTTGCGGTCCATGGGTAGTTTAAGGACATTGCGGTCCATTGTTAGTTTTAAGACATCTCGGTCGAGGTTAAGGACGTCGTAGTCCATGGGTTTAAGGACTCCACAGTCCGGTATGTGCTCTGGATGCTTCACACGGGTTCACTGCCGTGCTTGGCGAGGACCAGGCTCCGCTCTGGGCGTTTTCTGCGGGGTCAAAGAGTGACGTTATCCGCGTTTCACGTAACCAGGAATTTTGCACTAGATGCTTCACACGGGTTCACTGCCGTGCTCGGCGAGGACTAGGCTCCGCTCTGGGCGTTTTCCGCGGCGTCAAAGAGTGACGTTATCCGCGTTCCACGTAACCAGGAATTTTGTATTAGACACGGGTTTAAGGACCCCACAGTCCATATCAATGTGTGGTCGTCGGGACCCGTCACCTCTTTGAAGACATTGAGGGATTACAATGCCAAGTATCAAAGGAGTGAAGAGATGTACCCTAGAACCGGAATGGCTTAAATAGTCCTTGGCCCAATTTGGGATCAAGACCGATTAATTATGTTATGAGCCCATTAGCCCAGTTAATTACGAATTGAAGACTCATGGCCTAGCTTGAGCTAAGTCCTATCATGTCTGGAATATTGGCTTCTTGTTGGTCCATTGAAGGAGAGGCTTTGCCTCTATCCATTTAGCCAATTGGGCCAAAGCCTAGTGTTAAACACTACAGAGCAATCAGTGTTGAACACTGAGAATGAGGTTGACAAGTTAGTGTTTAACACTAAAAGATAATTGGTGTTAAACACTAGCAACAAGGGTTTCAAATTATCATAAACACTAAAACAGATCAGTGTTGAACACTGGCAATGGAGATCTCAGATTAGTGTTAAATACTAAGGTAATCAGTGTTGAACACTGCGAATAAAGTTCTTTGATTAGTGTTGAACACTAAGGCCCAATAGTGTTTCAATACTGTATTCAAGAGTTCCAATTTAGTGTTAAACACTAAGGCAAGAGGGGTCACGTGGCAACACGTGAGAGCGCCCTCCCTTCATTTATTCTGCTGAGATTATCGCATCACGTGCCCTCACGTGAAGGGCATTTAAATGCTTATATGTTAAAGCTTCTGCCGAGGGTCACGTGGGTCACGTGGGGTGCTGCCTCAAAGGGGTTTTCTGTAGATCTCTTGGGGGGGTCACGTGGTGACACGTGACCCTGCCTCTATGTATGTTGTTTAGAGGATCTGTTAATCTTTTCCAGGAATTAAATTCCTCGTAGGGTTAAACCCTGACAATAATTTCAGAGGAATTAAATTCCTACTTCCTTTTGAAGATTTATATTCTGAATAGAGTTAGACTCTGAATTTTCTGTAGGAATTAAATTCCTCATACATGTAAAGAACTAAATAGGGTTAAACCCTAATAAAAGCTTTTAAGGAATTAAATTCCCATTCTCTGTTAAATTATGATCAAGGGAATTAAATCCCCGCTGTTCCAACAGAACTAGGTTCTTAATTAGGGTTAAACCCTGTTTCTTTTTGTTCTGAAGGAATTAAATTCCCATAACACAGGGTCAAGCCCTAGTTTTGTTTTAAAGGAATTAAATTCCTATAGTTCTGTGAGAATTAAATTCTCGTGCTTCCATTCCCTCTCTATGTTTTGGATCTACATGGCAGGATCTCAACCCATTGAGAATTAAATTCTCAAATTCAAGGGGAGATGTGCACTTTGCAGATCCTCTATCAAAGAGAGAAGAAATATATTCTTCTGTTTTATATATATATCAGAGTTAAACCCTGTCGAGAATTAAATTCTCCTTTCTTTCAAGGAGCCTTCCCTTTCTTACCGAGGGTTTTCTTTTGCAGAAGATCCAAGTTCCTCGAAGTATCAAGGCTCTCTCTCCCTTTCTTCCCTCTGCGTATCTCTTTTTTTGTATCTCTTGGCTCCTATTTATAGGAGAAGCGGCCGAGTCAATTAGTTTTTGACGAATCTTCATTGAGAGATTTGATTTGCATCCATCATTCGTTCTGGACCTTTGGATTATTAGGTGAATTTTATTCACCATTGGATTTCAAATCCAGGGATTCCCCTTTGTTATTTCGGTTAGATTTAAAGGGGAAATCTTTCCAAACCCGAGATTTTCCCATAGATAGATGATATTTAATCATCTTTTAATTCGATTGGTTCCAGGTAATCGCTTTCCTTTGGAAAGATTTAAATCTCTTTCAGAATTTAATTCTGTTAGCAAAATGGGCTTTGAAAGCCGGTCACGTGTGACCACGTGACCCATGGTCACGTGTGGGAACGTGACCCTCTTTGGAATGAGCCTTCTTCTTTCTTTCTGCGCTTTGCTTTCTGTTCTCTGTTTAGCTGTCACGTGCCACCACGTGACAACTGGTCACGTGTGAGCACGTGACCCTGGCATGGAGTCTTCTTCTCGATTTAACCGGAGAATGAGCCTTATGTTTTGAGTGTCACGTGCCAACACGTGACCCTGGTCACGTGGGAGCACGTGACCTCTTCTGAAGCCTTTTTCTTGATTCGATCAGGGAACCGTTGTGTCTTTGCCGCTGCCTTTAAATGTCACGTGCCGACGCGTGACCCAGGTCACGTGGGAGCACGCGACCCTTTCTGAAGCCCCTTTCTTTGATGTATTTGGGAAACTGAATTTGCCTTGTCAATACTTTTAGGTGTCGCGTGCCCACACGTGACTGCTGGTCACGTGTAAGCACGTGACCCTTTTCTGAAGCTTTTCCCATAAGCTTTTCTGATTTTAAGTCAAGAAACAATCCATGTGTAGGTATACATGTATATATATACGTCGTCCTATACCTATGTGTGTATATATATACGTATCCCCATATACGCATAAGTATAACAAAGTAAGCATGTGTGTGCGTGTGGGTGTAAACCTATTCTAGGGTTCGCGACTAAGAAGCTATACTAGTTCACTTCTAATAACCCTAATCTAACCATTGAACACCTAATCATAACTTGAATATCCATGTCACACATAAAAGATATCATATATATATATATATATAGATATATAGATATATATATAGATATAGTATATATATATAGCATACTATACATCGAACTGCGGGGGTGCTATACGCCATCCACCCGACTTCCCCCATAGATATAATCTACTCACCTGCTCTTCGCTTCCTGGAGTCGATGTCGCCACGCCCATCCTTGTTGCTCTGAGCCCACTCAAGGGTACCTACATGTGTATCACATGACATTATAAATAGAAATCGCGCACGAAAACCAAATCGACACGCGTAGCGTTCATAGGTCAAAACCTATAGTCTCGCATGCAAAACACAACCAATAACCCTAGTCGTTGGCATTCAAACGCCACACGACGGAAACACAATATCAAATACCAAATCCCAATTTAAAACGAAGTCGCAAAACAATGTAGCAACTCAAGAAAATGGCCCAGATTTTACCCTATGTCAAATTAGCCAATTTTGCATATATGGAGGGTCTATTTTACTGATAAAAGAGCCACAGAACAAACACGGACCAAAATGGCTCTACTCTGGCCGCAAATTGCGGCCAGAACGATTAAATTTACGGCCTGGAAGTGGGGGTTGGGTCCAAGGTTTTGGGTATAGGTTCTGGGTTGCCTGCTTGTGTCTCAGTATATGCAAAAAAAATTCAGAGGCTCCGGGTGATAACAGATTTCATTTTACACTCACAGAATCCACAATTTTCCGATATCGGGTTTTCAAAGTTCGTATTCCGGGGTTCTTGTCTCTGGTTTGGGTCTGAATTCTAGCACTAGGGGGTTTGTGTGGTCCCTACTAAGCTTAATTACACATCACAACTCAAGAATTCCATAAACCCTAACTAGAATTTCCAAATCCCACTAAACGACACCAAATCGGTTCTAAACAAACATGGATGTAAAAGCAATGGAAATACTAGGCTAATGGTTAAGAGAATACCTCATTTGGCAACTCAAGAAAATTCTTGAGTTGCCCCAAGTGTCCAAAATGCAAGCTTTCTTGGTCCAATGTGTTGCTAGTGAGCTCATGCACATTTTTAATGAAATAGGTATTGAGTTTTGAGGTGTTTTTAATGGTGTTTGAGAGGATGAAGAGGGGAGGGGGTGAGGGCGGCAGCAGCAGCAGCAAGAGTGAGGAAGAGGAGAGAAGATGATGAAGAAATGAAGTAATGGGAGCTTGGTCCAAGATTTGACCCTTTACCCTCTCACTCTCTCCCATGCCCATCCCTCCATTCTTTATTCATAACGCTTTTTCTTTTCTTTCCTTTTTATTTCATCTCTTTAATTATAACCATACATGATAAAAAGAAGAAAGCATGAAGGAAAAATGTAACAAGTGCTAAAAAGAAAGACATGTGCATCACAAAACAAGCTTAATGCGCGATTAGCACTAAATAGCGTATAATTAATCATAAAAACTTATAATTTGCATAATTCACATAAAACACCCTCTTTTTAGTAATTTCCATAATTTTCCAAATTTTTCCCAATTTACCGGTATTTAATTATACCGCCTTATTAAAATATTCAATATTTTATTATTTAATTATAAAAATTCCTAAAAATAATATATTTTTTTGAAATTTTACAATCTTCCCCCCTTAAAGAAATTCGGTCACCGAATTTAAATTTAAATCCCTCATTACTAAAACATTTCAGCAAAAAGTCCAAGTCGTCGGGGCTCCGAAATCATCAATACATAAAACGCATCATAGCGCAATGCATGCGCATGAACAATGAGCAGATAACTCAAAAACAAAACTCCGTCAAGCATCCCACAATCATCGGAGTCATGGGGAAGACATCAATGTCTAAATCCAATATGAAAACCAATATGATATACATCAACACTATACATATAAACATCAAATATGTATATGTAAATATCTGAAGGAAATGCTTGCCAAACCGTTTTAAATCGCTGTGCGATGCACACAACACTCCACAGTGGCGGACGTCTATTGTAAGAAAATAACCATATATGTATATATCCTTTGTTTAATATGTACATCCCGCCGTTTTGAAAACAAGTTACAAGGGTTTCCTTATTTTTAAACGTTTCGTGTCATATCAGACACGTAGGTAAATACCGAGACTATAGCTCCCTTTTTGGAAATCCCTTCGATAACGATCAATGCATGTGAAATATATCCAGGTACTGTCCTCTGACTAGTCCTGCTCAGTACGAAAACAAATAGCAAATATCATAAACACTTACTGCTCCATAAGACATAAATCCCAAAATGTGCATAAGAATGCTACGCGCGTCTGCACGGAAATCAAAATCCATATATGTGCCATACATGTGCACAGAAACAACATCTAAGTGCAACGGGTGTGCACGAAACACCTGTCAGAGACAACGTGTGTGCCTGACAGCAAAATCAGGTGCATCTGATATGCACGAAGAATCTCGATTTAGTGCATCTGGTGTGCGCCAAAATCGCATCTCATAACATGCGCCAATCATGCTCGAAAATCCCAAATAAGGTGCATCCATCATGCACGAAATCACAAAATCCAATATCAAGTGCCGAACATGCGCAAAATCCAAATCAAATGCACAGAGCGCATGAAATCAACATCAATATCAGAATCGAAATCGACGGTATACAATACAGCTCAATTCAAATCAGGTATACCGCGGTATATAATCTCAAAACCATGTGCATTAGCGTGCACAAATCAACTCAAAACACTAAAGGTGCATGAAAACTATGCCGAAAGCATAAGTCGAATCACATGCATAACATAGGCATGAAATCTAAATCAACATATCGAATGACATCAAACCGAGGTCAGGTGCAACTGTGGTGCACAAATACGTATCAATGCACTGCAAGTATATGTGAACTATACCGAGTGCAAAAACCAAATCGTGTCGGTGCCTCGGGTAGCAACATATCGTAAATATGAGGTATCATCAATGTAATCATCATGAAATCAGTGTCAACTATATCATGAAGTCTAAAAATATGGATATCATCCAACTATGTAATCAATGTATGTATGTATGTGGATCTTGTCCACGTGTCACCCAATGACACAAAACATCATGCATGTAAATATCATAAAACATATGCATGGAAGTATAAGCATATAAATCAACGTGTGTCCCTCACGACACATCAAAATCATGGAACCTGAGTGTCCAGCATCGACACTCGAAAACATCAGGAAACCCATGCCCAGTATCGGCACGTAAATCCTCATATATCGGGCTCCGTAAGTCCGGATCGGCCCACGGGCTCCGTCAGTCCGGATTGGCCCATATCATCTCTCGACTCCGGTCGGTATCCTCCGGATATCCGCCGAACCCAAATACTATCACCGGTAGGTAGTGGTCCCTCTGGCAGGCTCATCGTCATCCACACGAAATCTCTCTCTCGCCCCGGGGTACCATACCGGGTCCCCCATGTACCCACAAACGGAATCCTCCGCCTCTTCGAATTGGGTTTCACATATCACACGTCTCAGAATCGAGAAAACGCATGGTGGACACACTGAAATATCATATCAAGAGAAACCAGGTTTTTAAAACAGTACATACTTTCTTTTGAAATACCCACGGTTCTCAAATGCAGAAATCTCATGGAAACAGCATATCTCAATGCGTATAATCGTAAAGCATGATATATGCGACATATAAAAAATGTAAGCATATCAATATATCATTCAATATGGAATAGTAATATGCACATATCAAGGGAAAACCGCTCTTTCAAATGAATCTAGTTTTAAAATATATCTTGCGGTTCCCAAATCTCCAAAATCATGCCAGAATCATCTATGTATGTGCAAATACGAATATATGCAAGTATGGGTGTACAATATGTATGTGTGCCAGTCTTTGATCGTCCCGAGCAAACTAGTTTATTCAAGAGAAGGAGAAAAAGAAAGGAGAAAACTAAGCACACTTTCGTAGGCAACACGATTGCAATGAGCACGTGCAACAAGCCGTTAAACCTTTAGGTGTCCCTAGTAGGAGGAGTGTTGTCTCCTGAGGGTTTTCAGCGGATTACACCCACAAAATCCTATAATAAAAGAGAGATGGTGAAATTTACATATAAAGATAAGAACCATAAAAGAAAGACTTTGAAAATAAGAGTTTCCAACTATACTAGCTTTTCAGTTGTTATGAGCCCTATCTTAATAGTCACGAAAAGATGTTAGAAATCACATCATCCTTCAATAAAACATCGTCATTATTCTTCATTCCTACATTTCATCAAAACATCAATCATATACCCCTACGTGTGTGAAATAGACATCCCTACACTCGGAGAATTCAATTCAAGCTATCATACTCTTGTCCATCTACCTCAGCACTTTTTAACTTGATGAATATTTAGATTTGCTCACACATTTTCATGCAACCGTTAATACTTATTGAGGTACTAACCGACCGATTACTCATGTGCTTGCTGATTAGGTGATAATATTTTCCTCGTCTTGCACCACCTAAGGCTTAGCAGTGACTCCCAGACCAGTTGGTCTTAGGGCACTAGGTGATGAAGCACCCTCGCTATATTTTTTTATTGCTGCCTTGGCGATACAAAACCAGTGTTCATTTTTTTCTTTTCACCATTTTTTATTTTATTCATTTGTTTTATTTCCTTCATACTTTGGCTTTTAGACAAGAGCATTTCAAGGTATCCTCTACTATCCCGAGTTTCATGACGTGTGTAAGTGCATATAGTAGGGTATCAACATTCAAATGTTTGGTTTCCAGAATAGAAACTATTTTTCAGACTTATTTTTATCCTCAGATTAGTGACTTCCTTCATCTTACTAACCTTTGGGACAACAGCTCATAACTACTTATTACTAGTTCGTTTAAGAAAACTTCTAATTTTCTTGGTTTTCTTAAACTATTCCTATCTTTTGGATGTAATTTTTCACTTTCTACTCTTTTGTTATAAAAGAAAAGAAAATTTAAAAATTTTTGTAAACGTTGTGCTTATGCAAAATATGATGCAAATTGATGTGTAAATAAGCACAAACCTCCCCCAAACTTGTTTTCAACAGTGTCCTCACTGTTGCCATTTGCTGGATCACAAAAAACCTATAACCTTGGGAGGACATTATTAATGGGGGAAAGAATATATGAAAGTGAAAATCCTCCCCCAAACTTATTTTTGGCTCACAAATTTGAGGACAAAAGTTATGTTCAAGAGCCAAAAATATACCCCCCTCAAACATGAGTTAGACAATACGAAGCATGTTAAGAGGGGGTGAGTCATTTGGTCAAAGTAAGACTTTACAAAGACCAAAAGTTAACACCAATCATTCAAAGATTTTATCAGTATATCCTATAGGTTGGTGGAAGAATGTGTTGTATCGAGTCAAGAAAAAGTGGGGAAGGGATAAGAGGTGGTCTGGAAAGGGTTGGAAATTAGAGAAAAGAAAGAATGAGGATGAATGTGAATGATTAGGAAGAAGGAATGGTGACGGTTCAACCTCTATAGGTGGAGATTGATTAATCACAAAATCCGTATTGTTTAAAAATTCAAGTTCGTCAGCAAAAAGTTCTTCAAAACTTTTATCAATGGTGTGATTGAACATTTTGCTGTCAAAGAGTTTTGTGCCAGAATTTATCCTACTTGATTCATAAAAAATTATTGAGGTAGAGGACTCGAAAAACTCATCTACCTCATTTTCAAAAATATCCAAATCAAGTTGAATTTCTGGTATTATTGAACTTGAATTAACGGATTGTGATTTATCAAAACTCACTGAAACTATAGGAACAGAAGAAGAACCGGAGAAAGTAGAAGGTGAAATGGGTAAACAAATTGGTGTGTCGAGTGTTGCTGTACCAGATGTGGAAGATGGAGGCTGTATTTCGGTCTGATCTTCGGGTATACCATTATCATCAACTTCAAGATATATTTGAGATTCGGGAAGAATTAAAGGCTCAAGATGATGACCACACAGAAGTGAAAGGATTTGATGAATTAGTGGGACAAAATCATCCAAAATTTCGGGTTCATCAATCAATATATCCCCAACATCAATCACCTCATTCAAGTGAAGGTTAAAATTCTCAAACACCTCATCAAAAGTATGGTTTTCAATCAGTTTTGGTTCAAGAGTGGAGGTGTAGAGATCACAAGGGTTGGGTATGGTTTCACTTGAATTGGACCCTTCACAGTCGGGTAAATCAAACACTACAAGGTCACACAACTTATCAGTCATTCTATTTGGTGTACTTGATGAATCTATGAAACTGGAATTGTGGATTTCAGTTTGGAAACAGGAGGTATGATTAGGAAGGGTGTACAGTTCTGTCTTACTACCCAAATCCTTCCTAATTTAGTTCGACAGTTCCAGAAATTTTTCTAATGTCTGCTCCAGACTAGTCTTGGGTTGATAAGGGGTTTCAGTATAAGATTGAAATTCCTGTGGATAATTAAAACTCCCAAATGACTGATTAGAAGAACTGTCTAGAGTAGGTGGAAAAGTCGGATTGGATTGATAGGAATAGAATGGTTGCGGAACTTGGGTAGGAGTAGGATCAATATTATGATAAGAAGAATATTGATATGGGTTGGTTGGTTGGCTATTTTCAACAGACATCTTATATGCCACAAACCGCATATCAAACTCTTCTCCGGACAGTGGTGGTGATGGTTGATATTGGTCCGGGTTGAAACTTTGGCCTCTAGCCCTAGCTATGTGCTCAGCAATGGACATTCGTCTAGGGGCTTCCTCACTCTGGGTATCAACTGAAACAGGTGTAGGATTAGGATACGGTTGATAAGACCTAGACTGAGGTGGCCAACTGTTTCTTCCTGCTTGTTCTATATGATCTCTTAAGGACATGGAAGAGCCGGACGGTATACCGAAGGGATTTTGAAAACAAGAGATATCTGGTTGTGGACAGCAAAGATCGGCAAGTGTTCTTCTGTTTAGGTCACCCATTATAAGAAGAGAAGAAGGGGGAAAAGGTAAAAAGGGGAGAAAATAATTGGTTTGTTTTGAAAAATGACGGATTTAGACAAATCACACAAAAATACACAAACAACCCTAGAACTATGGTTACCTAGGTCCAGTCTCTAGACCGCTCCTAGACTTCCAAAGGACAAGCCGCAGGATAAATCCTCTACCGCCTCTTTACTATCCTTGTAGCCAGGTAAGTGCCAGGTGAGTGGGAGGCTCCCCACTACAAAAGTAGTGGTCCTAATTAAGCAACCACTCGCCTTGGACACACTTACCTAGTCACCACAAAAGTAATGCGGATAAACGATAGAATACCCACGACCTTCCTCTGTCCTTAATGAGCATGACAATCCTTAGAGTCTGGTCTAGATGTTTTTAAATTAATGTAGGGTTGATGCGGATGCTCGGTTTGTGATTTGTGGGGCTTAGGAAGGGTGATGAAATCCCCACCTAATCTTGATTTGGTCTTTGCCCCTTAAAGTCCGTATTAAAATATGCAAAACAAGACGCAAAACAAAACTTTGCAAAAAGATTTTTGAGCGACGATATTTTGCAAAGAATCCTGCAGAAAATAGATTTTATTGGATTTGAGAGGAGAGAGAAGGAGTTAAGAAAGATACCAGAGAAGTGCGAAACCCTAGATCTCCTGTTTCCTTAAGTCCGTGACTCCAGATTCCCTCGCAAAATTCACACACAAATCGTTAAATATGCAATTTGCAGTTTTGTTTTAATAATGATATGAATCGTCTAAGAATTCAACACAAATAGCAAGAATAAAAAATTACGCACGTCTCCCCGGCAACGGCACCATTTGATTGATACGAATTTATGTGTTTGTAGTGTAACCGCAATCAGAACGGTGTCGCGTGTAGCTAGACCGAGATGAGTACGGGTCGTCCTCAGGGAAACGTTGAATCTTTTACTCTTACTTTAGATGTGTTGAAAAAGAGAGGAGGAATAAAGAATTTTGTGGAAAGGTTTCTAGATCTACATTAAGCAAGAATGCAAAATATATAGATCTAGATTATTTTAGGGATGTAGTTAATATAATAAGAGGGCTTGTAGGGTTCATTAGGATTTAGTAGTTATGGATGATTAATTAAAAATTACTCTTTCTATCCTTTAATAGATTTAAAACTAGAACGACAGTGATGCGTGTAGATTAGGGTTTCTGGAGGGAAAAGGAATCCCACTCTTAACCCCTGTCTCGACACGGAACTCCGTTCATATCTAGCCTTTACCAAAACAATCATTAATCTAATCTCTAATCGCGGTCGAGACTAACAATGAATTGGTAGCGCGCCCGATTAGGATGTTAATGATTCTTTTGATAAAGTTTATAAACTTTATAGGACGTAAAAAGAGTTTAGGTATTTTTATCATCCATTAACCTACCCTAATCCTACGAACCCTAACAAGCGGAGAATTACTCGCGCATGTTGGGAGAAAAAGAGATGGAGAGAAAATGCATAATTAAACTACAAAGAAATAGAATAGGAAAAAGAGCTACCTTTATTAATCAACAATATTCATTACACTTTGATCCCTTAGAAAATGATTACAAATACTAGTTTGCTTCTCGATCTCTTCCAAGGAGGTAGACGAACAGTTGATGATCAGCTTGGATGCGTGAGCCGTCTTGGACTTCGTGATCTCGTCGGCTTGATGATTTTTCCAAGAGGCTCTCGGTTCTTATTTATAGTCAAAGAGCCAGAACCCTAGTTTCCTAATATGGAAACTAGTTGTTAGGATCCTAACCACCACAATCACATATCTCAACTCCTCAAATCCGCGGCAGAACCGCTGTCATTGGATAGGTTTGGCCGCGGATTCGCCCCCTGTCACGCCCCGCTTCCCAAAGTACGCTAAAGTGAGCACGTGAGATAGCCAACCATGCTACCTATGGATAGGAAAAATCCTTCCACAGTCACATTACGGCTGTGGAGATATCAAGAACAGGAAAGTAAACTAACTACCTAGTACATGTCCATAAGCCAGAGTAAAAGAATCAAAAGATAACAATATGCGGAAGCCAAAAGATACAATAAATGAAACACCTGGAGTGAAACTACGTACCGACAGGAACCTCACCGCTCGTCTAACAGCGGCAAAACTCATAATCAGTCTGCAGCAAGGTAGAAGAATCTGGGCCATGCAAAACCCAGACATCAGCGCGTCAAGTCATCAAGTAATAACATAGTAAACAGGCAATGCGAATATAAACATGAATAAAGCAAGGGTAATAATAATATAAATCGGAGCAGTACAGGGTAGTGTGCAGTGGGTAAACTGGATTGTTCTATCAGGTTCTCTGTTCTAAAGTCTTTGAAACCAAATTGATGAATCATCGATGTAACTCAATAGTATCCCGTACATACCCGGGACCACGGCCACAATATTCTCGGCTGCAGCCGAGACATGCCGCTAGGCACAAAACAAGAATGTGTACACTCGATAGCATCCCGTACATACCCGGGACCACGGCCACAATATTCTCGGCTGAAACCGAGACATGCCGCTAGGCACAAAACAGGAATGTGTACACTCAATACAGGTAGTGAACTGTCGAGTTACAAGTCAGATTTCACCTTTGATTTCCCCATACCCCCAAGTTATATGTGTATGTCAAGTCAGGTATCCAGTAATCAAGAAACTAATGCCAACACAGGATCAGGTAAATAGGTTTGTCTGGATAGACAACAGGAACGGTCCATGAGGACTACATGTTATGTTTGTTGGCATTAGACACAAGATCGGGTAACAGGTAAAGCCATGGTACATCAGGTCAAGCCAGGTAATGTATAAAGGTGTCATGTCATGCCAAGAGTGTACGGTACCATGTCATGTCAAGTAGGAAGTGTAACAGGTCATGTCAGGAAGCACAAGATGTCATGTGGGTGCTCATAATCAAACTAACATAAGCATGTGTATAAATAAACAAGCATGAGTACTATCAGAACAATAAACTGGAACATGTAATATGATATGCAAATAAATATAATTTCAAGGATATGGATGCACAGTTATCGATTAGGGTTACATTTATAGTTCCAATATTAATTAGGATGCAATTTATTAAACATGGAGTGTTAATATCACATTATTATGTAGTATTGTGATCTATGGATGCAATTATATGTATCTTAAATGCGATGAATGCAAACGGGTATCCGAAAAGTTATAAAACTATAAAATGGTAATGTGAGATGTACAACTAAGCAATATGTGATATAAATATTGATATAATAATATTAATATGTATAGCATATTCAAAGCGATTAATAACTATAAAAGTGGTATTGATTAACCATGCACAAGAAAATTCCGTTCAGAAATTCAGCGTCATCCTAATTTGTAAAAAAGCTTAAAAATAACAAACATTCTCCAAAAGGGACGTGTCTTATACCAAAACAAAGATAATTCAATAAGCTTTTCAGTTTTATAAGTATAATCATCTCAGCTTGTCCCTACAAAAAGTTATGAACATTCGAAGTTGAAAGTTTGCTGCTGGAATTTCCCTGGACAGCAGTTTGGAGACATTTTCATTTGCATTTTACGTTATTTAAACAATTTATTTTGCAAGGAAATATTTCATAGAGTTATAGTATTCTGAATTAGCTTCGTAACGAACCAAAGAACGTATACTAATGATTTTTCTATGATTTATAATGAATTTTATAAGATAAGGTGTACAGTAAATTTCAGATTTGTCGTATCCGCTTTTTCAACGACGTTTCATGTGTAAACTATAATATTTTCAAATATATAATATTATAAAATGCAGATTATAAACTAATTAAAGATAATAATAATAAATATTACGACGACATATATTTTAATTGATATGGATGCAGTATAATGTAATCTAGTATGTCACAAGATAAGTTTTCATGATCTAGATTTAATATGATATAAACGGATGCAAACGGAACATCGAAACGTTATAAAATTAAACATGGGGTACTAGATTTAAACTATAGGTATGGTATTTATTTAAATAGGTATAAAATGAATTATATAGCATGTAGCAAGATTAACTTGCCTCGATGGTCGCGAATCGGGAAAACGGAACGTTAACCGTCGGCGGGGAAAACTCGCGACGGCGCACGGTTCACGGAATGAACCCAAACGACGAACAAAGGAACCACACGGGTCGGGGTACCTCGCTGGAACATCAAGAAGCGTCACCGGCACGATGGAATTCCGGCAACAAAAGAACAGTTAAAAAAATGAGAAACGAGATATGAAGCAAGAAGAGAAAGAATGATAAAGAGAAGTATGAGAGAATATATGAGGGAGAGAGAGAGAGAGAGAAAGTGGAGAGATAGAGAGAGAGCGAGAGAGAGAGAGAAGTGGGGCCCACGGGGTTAAAGGGGAGGTTGCGATTGGCTGAGAGAATAAATTGAGAAGGATATAAAAAATTGTTAAAATATTATATGGTTAACTTAAAGATTTAAAAGATAGGTGATGAACAGTAAGATATCATGTTAGTTAGAAAAATATATGCGATGGTTTTAATAATATTAAAATTTGGGATTTTGGCGCCAAATAAAACATTTCCAAATCGCGCCCGGGTCGAGTCCAAAAATTTGAAATTGAAATAATAGGATTTTAAGCGGGATCCAAATTTTAAAATTAAGTATTTTATGATTAAAAAGCATACCCCCAAAACGGACACACGTACGTGCACGTAGCCATCCAAACTCGCCGTTTCACTGAACGGGACGAGAACACAATGCACGGACGCTACCACGAGGCTAGGGGTGTCAAGTAGGACAAGATGAATATTTTCAATTTTATTTTAGATACCAAAATTTGTTATATGTAGAAATGATTTTGCCGGGTAAATTTTACAGTAAGCAACAAACAAGCAAGTTAAATGAAATGAGTACCACATTATGCTCAAACAGTAACTGAAAATATAGCATTGGGCTCGGGTGTTACATTATACCCAACTACAAAAAGAATTTCGTCCTCGAAATTCCAAGAATACACAGATAGATAACTACAAGAAAATGTGAGGAAACTTCTGCCGGATTTCATCTTCTCATTCCCAAGTGGACTCTCCATGCGAGTGATTACCCCCAAGAAACAAACACAAGAGGGATTACCTTGTTCTTAAGAACCTTTTCCCTTCGATCCACGATTCCAATCGGTCGCTCCTCAAAAGTCAAGTCTTCTCGTACTGTTAGCTCCGAATGATCCAATACGTGTGTTTCATCTCGAACATACCTATGGAGTTGAGATACGTGAAACACATCGTGCACATTCGCCAAGGACTGCGGTAACGCCAAACGATACGCTACCTCACCAACACGCTCCAAAGATCTCAAAGGGTCCAACGAATCGAGGACTAAGCTTTCCTCGACTTCCAAAACGAATCACCCCTCTAGTCGGTGATATCTTCAAGAATACCAAATCACCCACGGCGAACTCTAGAGGTCTTCTTGACGTATCTGCTCAACTTTTCTGTCGGTCATGTGCTGCCTTCATATGATTTCTGATAGGGTTAACCTTCTCAACTGTCTGCACAACCAAATCTGGTCCCAATAATCTTCGTTCACCGACATTGTCCCAACAAACAGGTGAACGGCATTTACGACCATACAAAGCTTCAAATGGAGCCATCTGAATAGTTGCCTGAAAACTATTGTTGTAAGACAACTCCACCAAAAGTAGATGATCCTCCCAAGACCCCTTGAAGTCCAACCTGCATGCTCTCAACGTATCCTCAAGAGTTTGGATCGTTCTCTCCGACTGACCATCAGTTTGAGGATGATAAGCTGTGCTAAACTTCAATCGATTCCCCAAACTTTCCTGTAGACTCCGCCACAAGTGTGATAAGAACCGAGTGTCCCGATCGGAGACGATGCTCACCGGTACTCCATGCAATCTTACAATCTCTTGCATGTACCGCTCTGCCAAAGTCTCTGTTGATTGACCAACCCGAAAAGGAATAAAATGAGCTGCCTTGGTCAATCGGTCAACAATCACCCATATAGCATGGTTGCCTTTTGGACTTCGCGGTAAAGCCGTCACGAAATTCATGGTTATATGTTCCCACTTCCACCGAGGAATCGGAAGTGGTTGCAATAAACCAGCAACCCTTTGATGTTCAGCCTTAACTTGCTGACACGCCAAGCACTTTGCCATAAAGCGAGCAATCTCCCGTTTCATGCCTTCCCACCAGAAATGCTGTCGAATATCTCGGTACATCTTTATGCCTCCTGGATGTACAGAATAAGCTGAATTGTGTGCCTCCTTCATAAGCTCTTCACAAATATCTCCCTTTGGCACACATAAACGGGTACCAAACCTCAACGAACCATCTTCGGGGATTAATAAATCTGTTCGTAGTCCGGCTTCAACCTGTCCTCGAAACTTTTGCAGTCTAGGGTCCTGCGATTGTGCTGCTTTAATATTCTCGATCAATGATGACTGTACTTGCAGCTGCATCAACTGTCCCGTAGAATGCGATAGCACAACTTCCAAGTCAAATCTTCGAAAATCTTCAACGATCTCCTTCTGCGTAGTTAACACCTGAATTGCTGGTAACCGACTAAGCGCATCCGGCATGACGTTAACCTTCCCCAGATGGTACTTAAGATCAAGATCGTAGTCAGCCATCAGCTCCAACCATCTACGCTGCCTCATATTAAGCTCCTTCTGTGTGAACACATACTTCAAGCTCTTATGATCTGTAAAAACTTCGACTCTTTCGCCCAAAAGGTAGTGTCTCCAAATCTTCAAAGCCAAAATCACAGCCGCAAGCTCCAAGTCATGAGTTGGATAATTCTTCTCATGGGTCTTCAACTGTCTCGATGCGTATGCTACAACCTTCCCATGCTGCATCAAAACACATCCCAATCCTTTCCCAGATGCGTCGTTGTGAATCACCAATCCTCCGGAATTGTCTGGCACGGTCAGAATAGGGGCGGTTATCAACTTCTGCTTCAACGTCTCGAAAGCTAACGCACACTTATCCGCTCATACAAAAGGTACCTCCTTGCGCGTAAGCTTGGTCAACGGCTCTGCCAGACGAGCAAAGTTCTCCACAAATCTCCTGTAGTATCTGGCTAATCCAAGGAAACTTCTTATCTCAGCAACATTCTTTGGAATAGGCCAATCTCGAACTGCTGCAATCTTTTCTGGATCGACGGCAATGCCATCGCCAGACACAACATGCCCCAAAAACCTTACTTCCTCCAGCCAAAACTCGCACTTACTCATCTTCGCATACAATTTCTCCTGTCTCAACGTCTGCAGTGCGATCTTCAAATACTCAGCATGCTCTTCAAAACTCTTCGAGTAAACCAGAATATCGTCAATGAATACCACAATGAACTGATCCAAGAACGGTGAAAAGATTCGGTTCATCAAGTCCATGAATACTGCCGGCGCATTCGTTACTCCGAAGGGCATCACTAAATACTCGTAATGTCCATACCGAGTTCGGAACGCCGTCTTGCAAATATCTTCTGTTTTCACTCGTACCTGATGATATCCGGATCGTAAATCTAGCTTCGAGAATACCCTCGCGCCACTAAGATGCTCAAAAAGTTCTCCAATGCGAGGGATCGGGTACTTGTTCTTGATAGCCACCCGGTTTAATTCTCGATAGTCGATGCACATCCTTTTTGTGCCATCCTTCTTCTTTACTAGAAGAACTGGAGCTCCCCAGGGCGAGTTACTGCTTCGAATCCAACCCTTTTCAAGCAATTCAGCAACCTGTTTCTTTACTTCTTCCAACTCTACTGGCGCCATTGGATAATACGCTTTAGATACTGGCGCTGCACCAGGAATAAGATCAATTGCGAACCCCACGTCTCTCCTCGGCGATAAACCCGATATATCTTCAAACACGTCCATAGAATCACGAACAACATCCGGCTCTTTACTTTCATCACTTCTATTGATTCAAGAATATTATTTGTCGGCCTAGCCCTAAACTCGACTGGCCCGACAGAAAAACTCCCCTTCATCCCAGATAAACTCTGCTGCTCTCGGCTGCCGCAAGTACTTGTGAGAAAGTGGTCAAACCCAGGGAGACAATCTGCCTCTGGATGTCCACATCCAGGCTGTGCATGAACCTCCGTGCCCTGTTTGCATCGTTGGCAACTAAAGGTCCAGCGAAACTACTGAATCTCGTCCATTCTGCTGCATGCACATCTACGGGTGCTCCCTTCTGCTTTAGTCCGATGAACTTCTCTTCCATTTCCTCCCGTGCAGTCCGCGGGAAGAACTTCTCCAGGAAACTCTTCGAAAAATCCGCCCACTTGATCGGCTTGGGCAAACGGTTCTCTTCTACAAGCCACCATTCTCGGGCGTAATCCACTAACTGAATGCGTACCACATCAACTCTTTCTCATCTGGAATCTGTGCCGCAATAAGCAAATTCTCTGTGTCAACTAGCCACTGCTCTGTTGGCAACGGCTCCTCCAATCCAGTAAATGTATACGGACCCAAACGTCTGAAATCTGCTACTGTCCCTACTCGGTCAACTGGCTTAGCTCCAACATTGTTCACAGACTGCTGAACGATCTGCAAACCTTCCTGAAACGAGTCCGCTTGCTGCTGGATCAGCTCGGTTTGTTTCTTTTGATTCTCCAGCATTCCCCTTATCACTCCAAGCATGGCGGCTTCGTCCACACGCCTTGGTACGTCTTCAAATTCTTACCGGCCATATTCCTGAACTCAAAACACCCAACATTAGCATGATGATAGATTCTGAATATAGATCAAGGCTAGAACTCTAAGATACTTAAATAGAGTGCCGCATTGTAACTATGCCGCGGTATCATAGCCACGATTACATAACTCCATCCAAGTCGCCTAAGTCCTAGAGATAACAAGGAATCAGGTTTTCGAATCGATATGCAAAGGAAGTTTGCACATCGTAAAAGATATAATCAGGAAGAATGTGATTCAAGAATGGTAAAACGGTCAAGGTGGCAGGACATGTTTCCTAAACACGGGTATTCTGATTCGTGTATTGGGTACAATACCCAACTACAAAAGAATCAACCCGACTATCCTATGGCTCTGATACCATAAAAACCATGTCACGCCCCGCTTCCCAAAGTACGCTAAAGTGGGCACGTGACATAGCCAACCATGCTACCTGTGGATAGGAAAAATCCTTCCACAGTCACATTCTGTGGAGATATCAAGAACAGGAAAGTAAACTAACTACCTAGTACATGTCCATAAGCCAGAGTAAAAGAATCAAAAGATAACAATATGCGGAAGCCAAAAGATACAATAAATGAAACACCTGGAGTGAAACTACGTACCGACAGGAACCTCACCGCTCGTCTAACAGCGGCAAAACTCATAATCAGTCTGCAGCAAGGTAGAAGAATCTGGGCCATGCAAAACCCAGACGTCAGCGCGTCAAGTCATCAAGTAATAACATAGTAAACATGCAATGCGAATATAAACATGAATAAAGCAAGGGTAATAATAATATAAATCGGAGCAGTACAGGGTAGTGTGCAGTGGGTAAACTGGATTGTTCTATCAGGTTCTCTGTTCTAAAGTCTTTGAAACCAAATTGATGAATCATCGATATAACTCAATAGTATCCCGTACATACCCGGGACCACGGCCACAATATTCTCGGCTGCAGCCGAGACATGCCGCTAGGCACAAAACAGGAATGTGTACACTCGATAGCATCCCGTACATACCCGGGACCACGGCCACAATATTCTCGGCTGAAACCGAGACATGCCGCTAGGCACAAAACAGGAATGTGTACACTCAATACAGGTAGCGAACTGTCGAGTTACAAGTCAGATTTCACCTTTGATTTCCCCATACCCCCAAGTTATATGTGTATGTCAAGTCAGGTATCCAGTAATCAAGAAACTAATGCCAACACAGGATCAGGTAAACAGGTTTGTCTGGATAGACAACAGGAACGGTCCATGAGGACTACATGTTATGTTTGTTGGTATTAGACACAAGATCAGGTAACAGGTAAAGCCATGGTACATCAGGTCAAGCCAGGTAATGTATAAAGGTGTCATGTCATGTCAAGAGTGTACGGTACCATGTCATGTCAAGTAGGAAGTGTAACAGGTCATGTCAGGAAGCACAAGATGTCATGTGGGTGCTCATAATCAAACTAACATAAGCATGAGTACTATCAGAACAATAAACTGGAACATGTAATATGATATGCAAATAAATATAATTTCAAGGATATGGATGCACAGTTATCGATTAGGGTTACATTTATAGTTCCAATATTAATTAGGATGCAATTTATTAAATATGGAGTGTTAATATCACATTATTATGTAGTAATGTGATCTATGGATGCAATTATATGTATCTTAAATGCGATGAATGCAAACGGGTATCCGAAAAGTTATAAAACTATAAAATGGTAATGTGAGATGTACAACTAAGCAATATGTGATATAAATATTGATATAATAATATTAATATGGATAGCATATTCAAAGCGATTAATAACTATAAAAATGGTATTGATTAACCATGCACAAGAAAATTCCGTTCAGAAATTCAGCGTCACCCTAATTTGTAAAAAAGCTTAAAAATAACAAACGTTCTCCAAAAGGGACGTGTCTTATACCAAAACAAAGATAATTCAATAAGATTTTCAGTTTTATAAGTATAAGCATCTCAGGTTGTCCCTACAAAAAGTTATGAACATTCGAAGTTGAAAGTTTGCTGCTGGAATTTCCCTGGACAGCAGTTTGGAGACATTTTCATTTGCATTTTACATTATTTAAACAATTTATTTTGCAAGTAAATATTTCATAGAGTTATAGTATTCTGAATTAGCTTCGTAACGAACTAAAGAACGTATACTAATGATTTTTCTATGATTTATAATGAATTTTATAAGATAAGGTGTACAGTAAATTTCAGATTTGTCGTATCCGCTTTTTCAACGACGTTTCATGTGTAAACTATAATATTTTCAAATATATAATATTATAAAATGCAGATTATAAACTAATTAAAGATAATAATAAGAAATATTATGACGACATATATTTTAATTGATATGGATGCAGTATAATGTAATCTAGTATGTCACAAGATAAGTTTTCATGATCTAGATTTAATATGATATAAACGGATGCAAACGGAACATCGAAACGTTATAAAATTAAACATGGGGCACTAGATTTAAACTATAGGTATGGTATTTATTTAAATAGGTATAAAATGAATTATATAGCATGTAGCAAGATTAACTTGCCTCGATGGTCGCGAATCGGGAAAACGGAACGTTAACCGTCGGCGGGGAAAACTCGCGACGGCGCACGGTTCACGGAATGAACCCAAACGACGAACAAAGGAACCACACGGGTCGGGGTACCTCGCTGGAACATCAAGAAGCGTCACCGGCACGACGGAATTCCGGCAACAAAAGAACAGTTAAAAAAATGAGAAACGAGACATGAAGCAAGAAGAGAAAGAATGATAAAGAGAAGTACGAGAGAATATATGAGGGGGAGAGAGAGAGAGAGAGAAAGTGGAGAGATAGAGAGAGAGCGAGAGAGAGAGAAGTGGGGCCCACGGGGTTAAAGGGGAGGTTGCGATTGTCTGAGAGAATAAATTGAGAAGGATATAAAAGATTGTAAAAATATTATATGGTTAACTTAAAGATTTAAAAGATAGGTAATGAACAGTAAGATATCATGTTGGTTAGAAAAATATATGCGATGGTTTTAATAATATTAAAATTTGGGATTTTGGCGCCAAATAAAACATTTCCAAATCGCGCCCGGGTCGAGTCCAAAAGTTTGAAATTGAAATAATAGGATTTTAAGCGGGATCCAAATTTTAAAATTAAGTGTTTTATGATTAAAAAGCATACCCCCAAAACGGACACACGTACGTGCACGTAGCCATCCAAACTCGCCTGTTTCACTGAACGGGACGAGAACACAATGCACGGACGCTACCACGAGGCTAGGGGTGTCAAGTAGGCCAAGATGAATATTTTCAATTTTATTTTAGATACCAAAATTTGTTATATGCAGAAATGACTTTGCCGGGTAAATTTTACAGTAAGCAACAAACAGGCAAGTTAAATGAAATGAGTACCACATTATGCTCAAACAGTAACTGAAAATATAGCATTGGGCTCGGGTGTTACACCCCCTTTTGGTGAGATCATGACCTCTAATTTTTGTAGTTTCATATCTGTAACACTTGGTAATCTTTTGAGTATCTAGACTTTGAAAATCTTTTCTACATTTCTACCAGAATTAGTTTCTTGAATATCTTTAGTAGATTTGATTTGCCAACTTTGATTTGCTTGATTTCAGCCCTGAAAATTCTGCACAATAACTCAACAAACAATATTAGTAGAGTTTGTTTTATTGAGATATTAACTTAACCATTAAGAATTGGTCAAAGACATTAATAAGGTAAGCATATTTAAATGGACCAAATGTTACATGGATATTATATGCTTACTTTTTCCTACAAAATGTTATTTATAATATATGAACACAAGAAAATAGTATTTTTACAGATAAACCCTCATATGTATCATATATTATAATAAACACCTTTTATTATATAATAATAGTAGGAAAAATGTCATATTAAATGTGCAGTTTTATCAACTGAACAGTCATACAAGGAGTCATATCCTGATGCAACAATCCTACTGTGTAGTGACATGGCAATTATCGATGATGAAGTGTGTGAGCCGGCAAGCAGGTGTACGTAGAACATATGCATCATCGATAATGGTGCTGGTGTCCTGACAGCATGGGTTTAATATAACAATAAACACATTTACACATGCAATGCAATGCGAATAGCAAGAATATGCGGAAATCGAATAATAAACGCAACAGTGAAGAATCTACATCAATATGTAAATGTCATACAGTTTTGCCATTTGAAATAAGACGAATCGGGGTTTTTAGAAAAATAAGGGCTACGGTGTTTTTAAGAAAAGATGCGTCTTTTGAAAATATCCGTAAAATCCCTTAGCCTGTCTTTAAAATACTCATGATTCGTTAGTTTTGAAATAGGTATGACTCGGGTCTAGTCTAACATCTACTAAGTAAACTACAGATCTAACTAACAAGCTAAACGAAAGGGTATGGAAACCACCTAAATCTGAGTCGATATATGTATACATATATAATAGTCGGTGATCTCACCACAATAGTACCGCGTACGATACAATATATCATATGACATCCTCGAGTCAAGAGCGCAGATCTATCATCATAGTTATCCCGTACGGTAAATCCATCGTACGTCATCCCAAATCTGGGTACGGGTCGAATCTCACATTTATCTCATCAATTATCTGGTATCCTTATCATCATATCTCATGAACTGGGGTATTGATCTAAGTCTAGTACGAACTGATACCATCTATATAGATATGTGTGTGTGTATGAAAACACACGCCTAAAAGCCCGCTATAACTCATGTCGTATCTCATAATACGAACCATATCATATCACCGATCTCATGGCACCATGCCCAAACGCATCGACTCATCTCCAAATATCATCCACTATCCTCATCATCAAAGTGTAGGTATACGTGTATATATATACGTCGTCCCATACCTATGTGTGTGTGTATATATATATACGTATCCTCATATACGCACAAGTATAATAAAGCAAGCATGTGTGTGCGTGTGGGTGTAAACCTATTCTAGGGTTCGCAACTAAGAAGCTATACTAGTTCATTTCTAAAAACCCTAATCTAACCATTGAACACCTAATCATATCTTGAATATCCATATCACACATAAAAGATATCATATATATATAGTGTGTGTGTGTGTATAGCATACTATACACCGAACTGCGGGGGTGCTATACGTCATCCACCCGACTTCCCCCGTAGATATAATCTACTCACATTGCTTTTCACTTTCCGTTGCCGACGTCGCCACGCGCTTACTTGTCGTCTCGAAGTCTTCATGGGGTACCTACACATCATAACGTATCGTGTCGCATTAAAACCCAATTCAAAACCAAAACGACACGCTAAAGGCCTATAGGTTAGAACCTATGGACCAAGCTTTCAAAACCACCAAATAACACTCGATTTTGACGTACAAACGTCAAGTGATCGAATACAACATAAATTACAAAAATCCAGAATTCAAAATACGCAAAACGAAACCCCGAATCAAAACAGCAGCTCTTGAAAATGGTCCCAAATTTTACCCTAGGTCAAATTAGTCAATTTTGCATATGCCAAGGGTCTATTTTACAGGAGATGGAGCTACAGACCAAACACGAACCATATCCAACCTACTCTGGCCGTAAATTGCGGCCAGAATGATTAAATCTGAGGCCAAAGAATGGAGTCAGGGGCTGGGGTCTTGGGGTTAGCTTCCTGGGTGCCTGCACATCTCTCTATGTTTGCTAAATAATTTTCAGAGGCTCCGGGTGATAGCAGATTTTTACACTCACAGAATCCACAATTCCTCCGATATCGGGTTTCTAATTTCTTATTCCGGGGTTCTAGTCTCTTGTTTGGGTCTCCAATCAATCACCACAGGGGTTGTATAGCCTCTAGTAACCTTAATTTCACATTTAGGTTGAACTAAAATCCTAATCCTCAACTCAAGTTTTCAAAGTTCCCAAAACCACACAATATCGGTTCTACTTTAACATGGATGCTAAAGGAAAGGAAATTCTACACTAATGATTGAATAATTATCTCATTTTGCACCCATGAATCCTCTAGAGCACCAAAATCAAATTTTTATTGGTCCATAGTGTAGCTTGTGAGCTTGTGCACAAAATTTGTGAAGAGGAGATGGGGTTTTAATGGGTTTTATTGCATGATTGTAAGGAGGTAGAGAGAAAGGGGGGAGAGGGCAGCATCAGCAGCATGAGTGAGGGAGAGGAGAGAAAATGGTGAAGGAATGAAGTGGGAATGGGAGCTTGGTCCAAGGTTTGACCCCGTACCCTCTCACTCTCTCTCATGCCCATCCCTCCATTCTTTATTCATATCCCTTTTTCTTTTCTTTTCTTTTCTTTTCCTTTTCTTCTCTTTAATTTTATAACCATGCATGATAAAAAGAAGAAAGCATGAAAGAAAAATGTGATAAGTGCTAAAAAAAGACGTGTGCATGTTTTACACAAAACAAGCTTAATGCGCGATTATCGATATTTAATCGCGATTAACACTAAATAGCGTATAATTAATCATAAAAACTTATAATTTGTATAATTCACATAAAACACCCTCTTTTTAGTAATTTTCATAATTTTCCAAAATTTTCCCCAATTTATCGGTATTTAATTATACCGCCTTATTAAAATATTCAATATTTTATTATTTAATTATAAAAATTCCTAAAAATAATATTTTATTTTTTTGAATTGTTACAATCTTGCCCCCCCTTAAAGAAATTCGGTCCCTGAATTTAAATTTAAACCCCTCAATACTAAAACATTTCAGTAAAAAGTCCAAGTCGTCGAGGCTCCGAAATTATCAATACAAAAAAAACGCATCATAACGCAATGCATGCGCATGAACAATGAGCAGATTACTCAAAATCAAAACTCCGTCAAACATCTCGCAATCATCAGAGTCATGGTGAAGACACAAATGTCAAATCCAATACGAAACCAATATGATATAAATCAACACAAATGTACACATCTGCAGGAAATGCATGCCAAACCTTTTTAAATCGCTGTGCGATGCGCATAACACTGCACAATGGTGGACGTCTATTGTATGAAAATAACCATATATGTATATATCTGTTGTTTAATATATACGTTCCGCCATTTTGAAAACAATTTAGAAGGGTTTCCTTGTTTTAAACGTTTCGTGTCATATCAGACACGTAGGTAAATACTGAGACTATAGCCCCCTTTTTGGAAATCCCTTCGATAACTATCAATGCATGCAAAATATATCCAGGTATTGTCCCCTGACTAGTCCTGCTTAGTACGAAAACAAATAGCAAATATCATAAAAACGTACTGCTCCATAAGAAATCAATCCCAAAATGTGCATATGAATGCTACGTGCGTCTGGTGCACACGGAAATCAAAATCCATCTATGTGCCATACATGTATACAGAAACAACATTTAAGTGCAATGGGTGTGCACGAAACACCTGTCAGAGACAACGTGTGTGCCTGACAGCAAAATCAGGTGCATCTGATATGCACGAAGAATCTCGATTTAATGCATCTGGCATGCACCCAAATCGTATCTCATAACATGCGCCCAACATGCGCGAAAATCCAAATCAGGTGCATCCATCATGCACGAATAAAATCTAAATCATGTGCATCCAACATGCACGAAATCATGAATTCCAATATCAAGCGTCGAACATGCGCAAAATCCAATCCAAGCGCGCCAAATATGCGCAAGAATCCAAATCAAATGCACAGAGTGCACGAAATCAACATCAATATCAGAATCGAAATCGACAGTATACAATAAACCTCAATCCAAAACAGGTATACCGCGATATATAATCTCACAACCATGTGAATCAGCGTGCACAAATCAAATCAAAACACTAAAAGTGCATGAAAACTATGCCGAAAGCATAAGTCAAATCACATGCATAACATATGCATGAAATAAAAATCAACATATCAAATGACATCAAACCGAAGTCAGGTGCAACCGTGGTGCACAAAATACATACCAATGCACTGCAAGCATATATGAAATATACCGAGTGCAACAACCAAATCGTGTGCGTGCCATATGCACAAAATCAACTCAACTGTATAAAGTCCATGAAGTCATAAACATGTGCAGCTAAGGCACAAAACGATATCAAGTGCAATAACTGTGCACAAATCATAAATCAACACAACGGTGTATAAAGCATAACTCAAGTGTAATAAGTATGCACAAAATATAAATACCCAGTAGGTGCAACCATGGTGCACGAAAACAAATATCATGAAACTCAGTCATCAAGACTAATTCATGCGAATAGATCGCCCAAAACACCGAAATCAAGTATGGAGGAATAGTCCCGCTCAAGCACATCTTCTACAGATCTCTAGCCAACTATCTCGTCGACGATGCCGAACTCTGGACTGCTGGGTGTGCGCAATATGACTGCTCCTGGGTCCAAGTCTTCTTGTATAGTATTCCAGAAAGGTCCTATCGAGATCTCTCTCAAATATCGCTTCTGCCGAACTGCCCGGAAGTCATCGTCCTTTACTAAAGTTATTTCTTGTTCCGGAACGGCTGCATACTCATCGGACTCCTTCTGGAAGATATATCCATAATCAACGCCTCCGCATGCGTATCACATCTCTGATGTCGGCGGAGTGGAACGTCATCTCATCAAGATCTCGTACGAACCTCTTACTCCACTTTTTCTCTAATGTCGACTGTTTCGGACTCGTCTCATCGTGGCTGCATGGACTATGCTCCAACGGCTATACTCGTATCTGGAGTCTCCCAAGCAATGTATCACATCACATGATATCCGAATGACGTCGAACCTTTCGATCGATTTTTCAAGGTTCCATAATCCCCCAAGAGCTCAACATCTTGGGTACAGTTTAATAGTACTCCAGTACATGCCACAGCACCTATGGACCAACCGTAAAAGGGCAAACCCAAGCCTCACAAATGGCACCGCTAAACTGCCGCAAACCCTAAGGTTCAAAGGCGTTCCATGGTCATTACGTCGAGTTAGGGTTTCATTCTTCTAGAGGGTCTATAGTAATACTTGCATTGTCTTCCGAATACTTTAAACTTGGAAATGGGTTCCTGACATTCGATCGTCTCCATCGACTCTCAACGTACCTGCGTGAAGTCGTCTTTAGCTGGAATCAATCTATCTGATGACCTCACATCGGGGCAAGCGAACAAACCACATGTCCTAGTCATTCATCCTCGGGTGACTAGCGACCTTCTATCATATCTCTAAGTACAACTCGTACTGCAACAGCTCCAACATCTGGGGCAATATCTCGCCGTTCGCAGCAACGACTGGCTCATTCATCTGTACGCTGAATAGTGCCTCGATCATCATGAATAAACGATACATCAATGGTCATCAAATTCTGGCTGGCCGCTATCAGTGGCTCAATCCTCTGGTGTTGATCTGCACGTCCGAGAAATCCGGTAAAAGCGATCCATCAACGCTCATGGCGCGAAAATACAAAACGACGCCTCTATACAGAATCGTATGTCCCTGGAATCACGCACTGGTCAGTCCTCGTCCGTGACGAGCTCGTGCTGATCGCAACTCTAGCTGTAGCTCTCTCTGCCCGTGTAATCGTGGCAGCAAAATCATAACCAATATCGATGAGGATAGATCATAGGAATGAATATAATACTGTGCAAGGGAATGTACATCCTAAGGCTCCTTAAGCGGAGTGGCGTATCGAAAGTATGCCGCGGAACATACACACGGTACGTCATTCTCCTTAAGTCACTTACTCCATCAACCAAGGTCAACCTATGCGACGAAAGTTCGAGTCTAATACCCCCCTCGACTAAGTCTAAGTTCAGTAAGGTCAAGCCTAAGTTCCGAATATATACAAACGCTCTAGGCTCCGCATAGTCAAACTTAGACTCGAACCAAGGTTAACCTAGCGCTCTGATACCAACTTTGTCACGACCCGAAATAGCACGTGACTGGCCCTTGAATCATATGAAGTCTATAGGACCTCGTCTAATTCAAGTAAGCCAAAAGCCCAGAAATCTAAAACCATTTTAAGAAAGAAGTAAAGGAAACTAGTTTTAAAACAAATGTTTTTAAATAAAGCCGAATACGCATTTTAAAAATCCCAAGTCTTTTCTGAAAATTTCGACAGAGTTTCCTTTGTAAATACTGGCCCCAAACGGGGTACAACATGAATGATATATACACAATGATAAAAGGCATCCCCAAGCAGGAGCTAGCTCTTCGTCAAACGACGGTCACAACCACGCAATCAATAAAATATACAATGCCGGAGGGCGAGGATCAAAACTCAAAAGGAAACTCAAAATCATCAAGAAAACCATAATGCTACAACGCGTGACTCTAAAGTCGAAAATAATACACAACTGGTTTTTTAAGTCTGAAATAAATATACAAGTCTGGTTGATGGAATTTTACTAGATACAACTGAAAATAAATAAGTACGATGGTGGTCACGATGCGAGTGAACCCACCTACCAAAGCAATCACCCAGCAAGGAAGCAGTGTGCTAGAAAATCGCAATGAAACATGTACGGCAAAACCTGCAAGGAACTGTGGCACAACGGGGGTGAGTTGCCAACTCTTGAGTAGAAGACATCACAGAGCAGAAATCGTATGTATGACTCAATCCTAGGTCAAACGATCAGTAATAATATATATCCTCAATATGATAAAGTCTGAAGCATGATAAGGTGGCAAGGGTAAACATCTATATATCAGTGTAATACCAAGCGCTCGTGTCAGTGCCTTAGGTAGCAACATATCGTAAATATGAGGTATCATCAATGTAATCATCATGAAATCAGTGTCAACTATATCATGAAGTCTAAATATGTGGATATCATCCAACTATATAATCAATGTCTGTATGTATGTGGATCTTGTCCACATGTCACCCAATGACACAAAACATCATGCATGTAAATATCATAAAGCATATGCATGGAAGTATGAGGATATAAATCAACGTGTGTCCCTCGCGACACATCAAAATCATGGAACCTGAGTGTCCAGCATCGACACTCGAAAACATCATGAAACCCGTGCCCAGCATCGGCACGTAAATCCTAATATATCGGGCTCCGTCAGTCCGGATCGTCTCGCGGGCTCTGTCAGTCCGGATCGGCCCATATCATCTCTCGACTCCGGTCGGTATCCTCCGGATATCCGCCGAGCCCAAATACTATCACCGGTAGGTAGTGGTCCCTCTGGCAGGCTCATCGTCATTCACACGAAATCTCTCTCTCGTCCCGGGGTACCATACCGGGTCCATCATGTACCCGCAAACGGAATCCTCCGCCTCCTCGAATCGGGTTTCACATATCACACGTCTCAAAACCGAGAAAACGCATGGTGGACGCACTGAAATATCATATCAAGAGAAACCGGGTTTTTAAAACAGTACATACTTTCTTTTGAAATACCCACGGTTCTCAAATCCAGAAATCTCATGGAAACAGCATATCTCAATGCGTATAATCGTAAAGCATGATGTATACGACATATAAAAGAAATGTAAGCATATCAGTATATCATGAAACATGGAATAGTAATATGCACATATCAAGGGAAAACCGCTCTTTCAAATGAATCCAGTTTTAAAATATATCTTGCGGTTCCCAAATCTGCAAAATCAAGCCAGAATCATCTATGTATGTGCAAATACGTATGTATGCAAGTATGGGTGTACAATATGTATGTGTGCCAGTATGTCATACAAGAAGTCATATCACGATGCAACAATCCTACTGTGTAGTGACATGGCAATTATCGATGATAAAGTGTGTGAGACGGCAAGCAGGTGTACGTGGAACATACGCATCATCGATAATGGTGCCGGTGTCCTGACAGCATGGGTTTAATATAACAATAAACACATTTACACATGCAATGCGATGCGAATAGCAAGAATATGCGGAAATCGAATAATAAACGCAACAGTGAAGAATCTACATCAATATGTAAATGTCAAACAGTCTTGCCATTTGAAATAAGACGAATCGGGGTTTTTAGAAAAATAAGGGCTATGGTGTTTTTAAGAAAAGATGTGTCTTTTGAAAATATCCGCAGAATCCCTTAGCCTGTCTTTAAAATACTCACGATTCGTTAATTTTGAAATAGGTATGACTCGGGTCTAGTCTAACATCTACTAAGTAAACTACAGATCTAACTAACAAGCTAATCGAAAGGGTATGGAAACCACCTAAATCTGAGTCGATATATATATATGCATATATAATAGTCGGTGATCTCGCCTCAATAGTACCGCGTACGATATAATATATCATATGACATCCTCGAGTCAAGAGCGCGGATCTATTATCATAGTTATCTCGTACGGTAAATCCATCGTACGGCATCCCAAATCTGGGTACGGGTCGAATCTCACATTTATCTCATCAATTATCTGGTATCCTTATCATCATATCTCATGAACTGGGGTACTGATCTAAGTCTAGTACGAACTGATACTATCTATATAGATATATGTGCGTGTATGAAAACATACGTCTAAGGGCCCGCTATAACTCATGTCGTATCTCATAATACGAACCATATCATATCACCGATCGCATGGCACCATGCCCAAACGCATCGAATCATCTCCAAATATCATCCACTATCCTCATCATCAAAGTGTAGGTATACGTGTGTGTGTATATACGTCATCCCATACCTATGTGTGTGTGTGTGTATATATATACGTATCCCCATATACGCACAAGTATAATAAAGTAAGCATGTGTGTGCGTGTGGGTGTAAACCTATTCTAGGGTTCGCAACTAAGAAGCTATACTAGTTCACTTCTAAAAACCCTAATCTAACCATTGAACACCTAATCATATCTTGAATATCCATGCCACACATAAAATATATCATATATATATAGTATATATATATAGCATACTCTATATCGAACTGCGGGGGTGCTATACGCCATCCACCCGACTTCCCCCGTAGATATAATCTACTCACTTTGCTTTTCGCTTTCCGTTGACGACGTCGCCATGCGTTTTCTTGTCGTCTCGAAGTCTTTGTGGGGTACCTACACATCATAACGTATCGTGTCGCATTAAAACCCAATTCAAAACCAAAACGACACGCTAAAGGCGTATAGGTTAGAACCTATGGACCAAGCTTTCAAAACCACCAAATAACACTCGATTTTTACGTACAAACGTCAAGTGATCGAATACAACATAAATTACAAAAATCCAGAATTCAAAATACGCAAAACGAAACCCTAAATCAAAACAGCAGCTCTTAAAAATGGTCCCAAATTTTACCCTAGGTCAAATTAGTCAATTTTGCATATGTCAAGGGTCTAGTTTACAGGAGATGGAGCTACAGACCAAACACGAACCATATCCAACCTACTCTGGCCATAAATTGCAGCCAGAATGATTAAATCTGGGGCCAAAGAATGGAGTCAGGGGCTGGGGTCTTGGGGTTAGCTTCCTGGGTGCCTGCACATCTCTCTATGTTTGCTAAATAATTTTCAGAGGCTCCGGGTGATAGCAGATTTCATTTTACACTCGCAGAATCCATAATTCCTCCGATATCAGGTTTCTAAGTTCGTATTCCGGGGTTCTAGTATCTGGTTTGGGTTTCCAATCAATCACCACAGGGGTTGTATAGCCTCTAGTAATCTTAATTTCACCTTTGGGTTCAACTAAAACCCTAATTCTCAACTCAAGTTTTCAAAGTTCCCAAAACCACACAATATCGGTTCTACTTTAACATGGATGCTAAAGGAAAGGAAATTCTACACTAATGATTGAATAATTACCTCATTTTGCACCCATGAATCCCCTAAGGCACCAAAATCAAATTTTTATTGGTCCACAGTGTAGCTTGTGAGCTTGTGCACAAAATTTGTGAAGAGGAGATGGGGTTTTAATGGGTTTTATTGCATGATTGTAAGGAGGTAGAGAGGAAAGGGGAGAGAGGACAGCAGCAACAGCATGAGTGAGGGAGAGGAGAGAAATTGGTGAAGGAATGAAGTAGGAATGGGAGCTTGGTCCAAGGTTTGACCCCTTACCCTCTCACTCTCTCTCATGCCCATCCCTCCATTCTTTATTCATATCCCTTTTTTTTCTTTTCCTTTTCTTTTCTTCTCTTTAATTTTATAACCATGCATGATAAAAAGAAGAAAGCATGAAAGAAAGATGTAACAAGTGCTAAAACAAGACATGTGCATGTTTTGCACAAAACAAGCTTAATGCGCGATTAGCGATATTTAATCGCGATTAGCACTAAATAACGTATAATTAATCATAAAAACTTATAATTTGCATAATTTGCATAAAACACCTTCTTTTTAGTAATTTCCAAATTTTTCCCAATTTATCGATATTTAATTATACCGCCTTATTAAAATATTCAATATTTTATTATTTAATTATAAAAATTCCTTAAAATAATATTTTATTTTTAGGAATTTTTATAATTAAATAATAAAATATTGAATATTTTAATAAGGTGGTATAATTAAATACTGATAAATTGGAAAAAAAATTGGAAAATTATGGAAATTACTAAAAAGTGAGTGTTTTATGTGAATTATGCAAATTATAAGATTTTATGCTTAATTATACGCTATTTAGTGCTAATCGCGATTAAATATCGCTAATCGCGCATTAAGCTTGTTTTGTGCAAAACATGTACATGTCTTTTTTTAGCACTTGTTACATTTTTCTTGATCCATAGTGTAGCTTGTGAGCTTGTGCACAAAATTTGTGAAGAGAAGATGGGGTTTTAATTGGTTTTATTGCATGATTTTGAGTTTCCTTTTGTGTTTTGATCCTCGCCCTCCGGCGTTGTATATTATATTACTTGCGTGGTTATGACCGTCATTTGACGAAGAGCTAGCTCCCGTTTGGGGATGCCTTTTATCATTGTGTATATATCATTCATGTTGTACCCCGTTTGGGGCCAGTATTTACAAAGGAAACTCTGCCAAAATTTTCAGAAAAGACTTGGTATTTTTAAAATGCGTATTCGGATTTATTTAAAAACACTTGTTTTAAAACTAGTTTCCTTTACTTCTTCCTTAAAATGGTTTTAGATTTCTGGGCTTTTGGCTTAATTGAATTAGATGAGGTCATATAGACTTCATTTGATTCAAGGGCCAGTCACATGCTATTTCGGGTCGTGACACCAGATCCTTGGCGTGGTCGGTCGACGAGACTGATTTAACGAGCATATCGTCGACGTAAACTTCCATGTTCCTGCCGATCTGTGGCTTGAACATGCGGTTAACCAACCGTTAGTACGTAGCCCCGGCGTTCTTGAGGCCGAAGGGTATCACCTTGTAGCAGTATACCCCCCGATCCGTTGTGAATGCGGTGAGATCTTCGTCTGCCGGATTCATACGGATCTGATTGTAGCCGGAGAAGGCATCCATGAAGCTCAATAGCTCGTGGCCTGCTGAGCTGTCGACGAGCTGATATATCCAAGGCAGTGGATAGCTGTCTTTGGGGCAGGCCTTGTTGAGGTCGGTGAAGTCGACGCACATGCGCCACTTCCCACTTCACTTCTTGACTAGGACAACGTTCGCTAGCCACTCCGAATAGGGCACGTTCCGAATGAAGATGGCGGCGAGGAGCCAATCTACCTCGTCCTCGATAGCCTTCTGTTTGACCGGGGCGAAACTTCGCTTTTTCTGTCTGACGGGTCGGGCCATAGGATCTACCCCGAGCCTGTGAGATATAACTTTGGGGTCGATCCCAGGCATGTCAGCAGGCGCCCAGGCAAACACGTCGGAGTTGTTTCTGAGGAAATGAACCAGGTCATCTCACTGAGTTCCTGTCAGAAGCGACCCGATCTGAACGAGTTTTTCGTCGTTCCCTTCTACGAGGGGGACCATTGTCAGAGGCTCTGCCGGGGTCCCTTGGACCCCTCTTTGCTCGTCTCGAGTGTCCAGGGAACCCCTGATGTCACCTTCACCTTCGACATCATCGACCGGCCTCTCCGATGAAGATGTCGCGGTGAAGCAAACCTTTGCCATTCGCTAGTCTCCATAGACCCGGCCTATCCCTCTCTGGTCGAGAGGGAATTTCATCGCCAGATGGTAGGTCGATATCTGGGTCCGGAGGGAGTTCAGCATGGGACGGCCGAGGAGGATGTTGCAGGCCGATGGAATTCTCAATACGATGAATTCCATCGGCACTGTCCGCATACGGATGGCCTCCCCAACGTTGAACTGCAGAGTGATTACCCCTTCCACCGGGATGGAGTGGTTGGTGAATCCTGAAAGGACGTGGGAGGTCGGCCTCAGGTCTTCGCGGTGAGCCCCATGCGCAGAAAGCAGTCGTAGAAGAGAATGTCTGCCGAGCTTCCCGAGTCGACCAAGATCCTGTGCACCTCGTATTGATGGACCCGAGCCGTAATCACCTGGGGTCGTTGTGGGGCAGGGATATGCCGTGAAATTCCCCGTCGTCAAAAGCGATCGGCTCGGTCTACCTGGGCTTCTTCCTCGGACGGCTGTCGGCCTCCGCGACTGGCATGAGGTGTTGAGTCTCGTAGGTACTCGACGTACGCCCCGCAGTCATGACCCTGATTTTTGACGAACCTCGGTTCCTTTCGGTGAGGTTCCTTACGCCTCCCGGTGGGGTTGCTTTTGAGCTGCCGTGGAGAGTCTCGCGTGCGCGACCCCGTCGAGGGAGGGGGTGGCGATCATTCCTGCGAACAGGCGAGCTGACCGCCACCGCCTCGGAGGCGACATGGGTGCGATGAGACTCGGGGCGAAACTCTCTGGCGTAAGACCTCGGAGCCAAACGGAGCGGTGCCCATCGGGTTATTGAATATGTCGGCCCGGGGGACCTGCGGCTGTTGGAAGCGGTGAGGCAACGATCGGCCACGCCAACGCGTGCGGAGTCTTCTCTCCCTCTGTAGAGGTCCCGGTCCCGAGGCGGGGGAGCGGCGATCTGGGGATCTTGCCCTGCCGTTTGGACGCTGATGAGCGCCTCCACGATGGACGCGAGTCGGTCTATCCGGCCGGTAAGGATGTTGATGGCATTCGGTGGAGGAGGTTCGTCCGCGCCTCCGTTGAGGGGGAGGCGGCAGCTAGTGCTTGGATCGTCATGATGATCGCTCGCCATTTGACTGGGATCAGAAGATGAACTTTTGTTTTTGTGGAATCAAGAATGTTTCCCACAGACGGCGCCAGCTGACGTGACCTGGATCACGCGAAGATGTTACCTTCCGTTGATCTGCTGATGGCGGCGATAGGCGGCTGAGATTTGGATCTGGAGGCAGGCTCCTGAAGCGTGTAGATCTCAATGGGTTTGAGGTTGGTTGTTGCCGAGCTACCTGCAAGGAAGTCCCGGGGTGGTTGTACCACCGAGGCCCCTCCGACGGTCAAGTTAGAGAAGAAACCCGAGCAGAGTAACGGCTTAGTGGAGTAAAAAATGGCTTACTTGAACCGTCTGAAGAAGGGGTCTATATAGTGGTAGCAGCAGACAGGGCAGGCGCGAGAATCACGCCGGCCGTTACGATCCCGACGTCACGCCCGCGTGTGTTGGGGTCAAAATTTGCATCCCGGTTGACCGAGTCAAAGCCAAGGTCAACCCCAAGCCAGGTGGGCCAAAGCCCAGGTTAAGCGAGCCCATGCCCAAGTCGAGCCTGCGGCCAGCCTCCTCCATGCCAAAATATAAATCATGTAATAAATAATTTTTATGTAATTTTTTTAATGCATGAATGTATGCAAAATGGGCATAAAGCCAAATTTTTGTAAAGCTCACGGCTTATGTGCAAAAAGAAATGGCACATGGCCCATGGGATGGGCAAAATGCCATTTTGTAAAGCCCAAGGAGCTATATGTAAATATATAAGCCTATATAAGGTAACATGATGAAAATATCTCCAGACTTTATTCATTCCCCTCAAAAATCTAGGGTGTGTGCCTCTTTCCCCTTTCTGAAGGTTCTAAATCTTCTTCTATCTTTTGAATTAAATTAAGAGTTTTACTCTTCCTTTTTCAAAACTAAATAGATTTTCACCACAAAGTCCACAAAGGGGAGCTTAGATCTCCCATCAGATCTCAAAAAGAAGAGATTTTTAAAATCTCACATCTCTTGATTTTCAAGATCCTGCTAATAGAGGAGGAGAAGGAGGCCCATCTCCGAAAACCCCATCTTTAGGAAGACCCAGGGCTCCAAAGAAGAACCCCTTTCATCAACTCCAAAACATCTTAGGAGTTTAACTCCACTCTAAATCCTCTTTTGGGATTTTAAATCCTTTTTCTGGGGCTAAAATCCCATTTTCCTCGCCGGCGCCCGAGCGTCCCAAGAGCCCAGCGCCCACGTGCCGGACACGTGGTGCGCTAGCGCTCGAGCGCCCAATGCCCACGTGCCGAGCACGTGGTGCGCTAACGCACGAGTGCCCAGCGCCCACGTGTCGGACACGTGGTGCGCTAGCGCTCAAGCGCACAGCGCCTAAGTGCACAGCGCTTGAGCGCCCACGTGGTGCGCTAGCGCTTAAGCGCATGGCGCCTAAGCGCACAGCGCTCGCGTGCTAGGCACGTGAGGCGATGGCCCCACGCGTCCTTTGGGCGCTTTTCCCCTTTATATATATATATATATATATATATATATATATATATATATATATATATATATATATATATATATATATATATATATGTATACATGTATATATATATAGATACTCACACCGTCACTCTAAAAAAAATTTTGGGCCGGGGGGCTGCTAGCCCCCTTGACCCCAGCCTGGTATCCGGGTAGTGGGACCCCCGTAAAAACTATGCGGGGCCCCCAATATATCCAAAACACAACACTGCACATTGAGTTCGCATGACCAGTTTAACCCATTAATCGGAGGTTCCCTCGCCCCAAAGGCGAGGGGTAATTAACGGCAGTTTAGTCCGCGGTTGCCGGAGATTCGGATCCCCACAACCAATAAACCCCCGTCTACCCTAGGCAAGGGGAATCTGTAGTACGCCTGACAAGAGCGTGCGTATTCCCATCTCAATGGGGTGACGAAAAACACCCTACAGATTCTGACACGCCCGGTGGGACCAATCTCTCCTCCCATATTTCGGGTTAAAACGTTCATGCGAACTTAATCAATATACATATCTATATTCATACTAAAATAATGCTCTTTCATGCAGGTTTTCAAGCAATCTGTAATACCCAGCCCCTTTTTATACCAATATTCGTATTTATGAAAATTGTCACTTACAAATTCGTTAGTTTATATTTAAAATTATTTTAGTTTAAAAACCCTATTACCTATATATTTTATATTTTTCCCAAACCCTTTTATTGCTATTTCCAAGCCGACCCCTCTCTTTTCCCTACTATTTTAATCCCTCAGCCCACCTCTAATTTTCCTTACTTCTATTTTTCCTTTACTACTTAAATCCCCCAGTCCGTTTCTTTATTTTCCCACTTAAATTCTTTTCTCTAAACCCCTGCCTGGCCCACACTCCTTCTCATCATTTTCTCTTTATTTTCCCCGGCCCACTCCCCTTCAGCTCGCTTTCTCAAACCGACCCGGCCCACACCCGACTCCCCCTTCTTCCCCAACGTTTCTCCTTAAATCCCACGTGAATCCTCCCGTTGCGCCCTCGTCGCCGCTCCCCACGCCGACGCTCACGCGCGTTACCCCACGACGCGCCCCCTCACGGTCCACTCAACGCGCACCCTCGTCTCCCCTATCTCATTCTCATCTCCTCTCTCCTCCTCCTACTCCTTCACCCAACCCACAGCACCCCTTCGGGTTGCCGCCGCCGACGACGACGAGAACGACCACCATCACCGCCCTCATCACCTCACCATCGTCTTCATCATCATTCTACTTTCCCCCTTTCCTCACCTCCCTGCAGAACTCCGAACATAAAGAACTTGAGCACCCTACCAACCCGAGAAACCCACTGCAGACATCTTCCTTCGCCGTCGTCGACCACCGCCATCACCCTCGCTTCAACCTCGGCCTCTCCTCATCGACACCCTACGTCACCATCATCATCGTCGCCATCTCTCTCTCTCTCTGTTCCCTCTCTCTCCGGTCCTCTCTCACTCCCTCTGTGTTTCTCTCTCTCTCTCTAAATCTCACTCTCATTCTCTCTCTCTCTTGATCTCTCGATCTCGATCTCCCTCTCTGTCCCTCCCTCTCTCTGCAATCTCCCTCTCTCTTTCTCTCTCTGTGTTCTCCCTCTCTCTCTCTTGATTTCTCTCTAAGTCTCTCTCTCTCTCTAATCCCTTATCTCTCTCTCTAACTCTCACTCTAACTCTCACTCTCCCTCTCTCTCTGCAACACCTCTTCCCTACTCCGGCCAACCAACGCCACTCTTCGCTGCCCCCAAGAACAGACCCGAGCTCACCCTGAGCCGCTACCGTCGACGTTGCTGTGCCGCGTGTGTGTCGTTACCGTGTCGTGCGTGCGTCGTTGCCACTGCCGTGTGCCCCAAAACGTCTCCAGGCAATTTTCCTACTTGCTACATGCTACTTTATGTTAATTACAAATCACAATCGTTTATATTCCATGTTTTACTTTTCTGTTAGATTATACGACGCAACTGTTCGATGCATGTTCTCTATGGAAATTCTCATTTAATTCGACGGAACTCAATTGTATAGTCTGGCCCGTATGGCTATGATTCTAGTTTGTGAATTTCATTAGAATATAAGACCGTTAATGACTAAAACGACTACCCCCAAGTTTACTCGTAAAACTGGAATTTTCTTGTACCTGAAAACCGTTAAAATCACCATAAATTATATACATACTGGAACGATGCGTTCGAGGGCTTAAATCGAAGCCGAGCCGACTCGACAAACTATAACTCTATGCAATTTTATAAATATTTATGTACTTAAACTGTGACAATATTTGGATCGGAGTGCGACTGTGGACTGCAGTCCAGAGCGACTTTGTTTACTGTGTGCTGTCCCGTAATGAGCACCATCCTGTTTCCTTAACTCGTAGGTTGCGGAACTCCGTAGTTTATTAAAGGAGAATCTGTTATCCAGACAACACAAGTGGTTTTACTCTGTTTAGTTATCGTTTGTTATTTAATCTGTAATTTAAAAGATCGGGACGTATAATAGTCCCAACAGAATCAGAACTGACATATTAGTATTGAATAGTGTATAACTCCTGATGTATAGACGCGTTCGAGAATCCGTCTATTGCGTTGAAAACCTTATTGGAAACCCTAGATTTCATTCAACTGTAGTGTCGCTAAATTATGATCCCAACTGGGATTAAAATGCGTTACGAAATGTACTTCCGATTCAGAAACCGGATTTCCAGCCGTGAACACTTAAAATGAAATGGCCATAATTAGTGATCCTGGAACCCGATCGGCGTGAAACCAAATTCGATGGATAGATAACTGAACATACTATTTATTCCCCGTTCATCATTTCGCTAAACTGTACACGTACGATTTATGATAAATCGTGTAAGTGATAGGATACTTTTTCATTACATCCTAATCCTGCTTTACATACTGTTTACGCATCATATCATACATATGTCACTGCATTGATAACCTAGTGATAATGTGCATTACCCAGTGTTAGGTATTAGTGATGATTGTGGCAAGTACGTTAGTGTTCGTGTATAAGTGAATAAGTGAAAGTGACACGTACTTGTACACAATCAGTGAACCTTATTATTCTATTGCATCGTCGACGTCTGTGGGACGCGTGTACGTGTGACTATAAGTGGTATGGGACACTTATGGAAACTCTTGCATGGGTGTCACAGATAAGGCACCAGACACTGCCATTTATTTTGAGTATTAGTCGAGACGTGCTTGATGGAGATCCTGTCTCCAGTTCTCGTGCAGACTTGTCACAGACCGACTGGTATTTGAGGTTATGGTTAGCGTTTGATGTAGACCACGGGGTGTGGGGTAGTTTGAGTGTGAGTTCAACAGAATCTCGGGAGTCCCATGCCGGCTTATATATATGGAGATATATGGAGATTTACAGGGTACATGATTATTACCGTGAGTTACATGTTGGGCCCGTGGTCCCTTGCCCTTGGGTTCTACCCTTGGGTGGAGGACACTCGCGAGTGGTTGACTCTCACACTTGGACTGACGATAGGCTTAGTGACATGTACAGTGAGACTTAGAGACTGATAGGGATGATAGCATCGATATACATACTTACTGTGTTGACATACTTGGCATATTATTTTACTGCTTCCACTGTTCCACTGCATTGATTACTGCATGTTCATTCCTATACCGGCATTGACTTACTGTATATATATTTATTATCACTGTTAGAGTTGTCACATGGATTTATATATTATATTGCTATTGTGTCGCTCTGACGACCTGAGTATGCATGCTCAGTTTGAGGAGTGGATTTAGCCTGGACCAGGACTAGACGTACATCACGGACATCTTGATTTGCCATCCAGAGTTATACCCTTTTGTTTCCCATCAGGTCGGTTCTTTATATTGTATTGTTTCAGTTACTGCATTTCTCATTACCTGCGCATTAATTACCGTTTACCACGTAAAGCTAGAAGCCGAAGTGTGACTACGGCAGGACATTTCCTTGACCGTAGGAGCATGGCTGGCCTTGTCAACCCCTTGTATTCCGTATTTTGGGAAGCGGGGCATGACATGGTTTAGTTGGTATCAAAGCCAAGTTTTGCTTCGATAGGGATTGCAGTTTTCCATATAGCTTGGCAATCTAAGACATTCCTCGGTCTAGGTTGTAAACTTGTTATTCTTGATCCATATTCACATTGTGTGTTCAGCTATCCATTCGCTAGGGTTTCAGGTGACTTGGCAAAGTTACGTGGTTGTAGTTGTGAACTACATAACGGTTACACTATCATACTCTGTTTAAGTGACTTAGAGTCATACAGTTGATTGTCCACTTGTAATGAATTTCATCACATCTGATATTCTTGAATCTTTGTCCAATCCATATTACATTTTGATTCTTATTGCTTGTGTCTTATATCGCCCTCAAAATTATTGTTTCAGGATCATGTCGTCCAACGACTCTTTCTCTATCTCCACTCCCCAGAATCAGACCGTTGAGATTCTGAGTGTACTGCAGGGTTTGAAGGAAGCCCAGGAGCGAACGAATGACTTGTTAGCTGAAGGACTGAGAAGGCAGGTGAATCAGGCACCAGCAGGAGTCTCAAATTGTAAAGGGATCCCTGTTAGGCGAGGAAAAGAGAAGAAGATGAAGCGCCAATTTGTTTCCCCGCGACAGAAGCAGCAGAGGACCCGATGTTGTGGGTACTGTAAGAGGCCAGGACATCTTCAGAGGGATTGTCGCCGCGCCCAAGGGAAATGTCTGATTTGCGGATCCAGCGAACATCTTATCAACGGTTGCCCAAAAAGGAAGGAGCTGCAAGGAGGAGACTCGTCCACACTCCCCACTTCTTCCAAGTGATGATTATTGCGTAGTTCGAACTTCGAGAATAAAGCAGACCCAGCTCAGGAATCAACTCGCGTGACGAGAATGCAGCGGTCTAGTAGTCAAAGAAGAATTTTCATGTTTTCTACTTTCAGTAGTAATGTTGTCATCCCCTTATAAATATTTCTTTTCATTTGAAATTTTGTATCCGTCGAACTTTTAATCGAATGCAATAAAACTTTGAATCGTAATTCCCTTGCTTTCCCCTTATTTGTACTATTCATTACCATAGCATTTTTAATTCTGATTTTTCAGTTCCTGCCTACCGCATATTTTTCCCATACTCCGCACCCTTAGCTATTTTCTTGATGTGTTCCATTGTCTAATCATGACTCTTACTTTCAGGCCATGGCCCACCCTGGAGCAGCGCCGCATCTAGATGAGGATGCACAGTCATGTGTTTCCTTAGACCGCACACCGATGAGTTCTGATGATGAGATCAACGATCCCCAGGTCATTTTCGGAAACAGCGATTCAGAGGACGAAGGAGCATCCGCCCCCGAGTTTGACATGATAGGCGATTCCGACGAAGAGGAAGGATACCCTGAAGAGAACCCGATAGAGGAAGATCCCGAGGAAGACCCGATAGAAGAAAATCCAGTTGAGGAAAATCCCGTAGAAGAGAATCCAGAAGAAGAGAATCACATGGAGGCAGACCTCGATGAAGAAGCTCCAGCCGAGGAAGAAGGACCAGAAGAACAAGACCCTGTAATAGAAGAACTCCCATTGGCGATCCCCGCGAGGCGCTATGGAAATGGACGCCCCTACCTGAGCGCGCGAGCCTACCGCAACCTGCTGAATCTCCACAACCGCGACTGACGGGATTTCTTTTAGATGTTGTCTTCTCTAACCAAATAAATCTGTGTATAGTTTAGGGCCGCATTTCATTTTTGAGAATGCTTTGTTTAAAATCTTCTGGAATGAAATAAATTGCTGAGTCCGCTAATCTTTCGATCTTCTTAGTTCACATAATGCTTGATTATTTCTTCTATACCATTATTTTCCTACTGAGATCTGTCCACCCCTACTCCTTACATTATTTTAACCCTCACTGAGATTAACCAGTACCGCATCCGATCTTTTAGAGGTCCACCCTTCATCCTTCGTCTGTGTCTCATTTGAAATCCTTCTGAGAGGAGAAATTTATAGTGAAATTTCTGAGTTCGCTAACCCTTCAAATTTTGATTCATAGGAGATACCGACCGTTGTCATCCCCATACTTTTCCCCCTGTAGTCCTAGCTGCTCACCTTTACCCCAATCTCTTTGACCTGCAGCCTAAAGCCGTCACACCCCGACTTTTTGGTTGATCCACACTTCCTTGTAATCATTACCCCAGCTAGCCCTATACCTCTTTGTGCTTTTTCCTATTACCCTAACTATATTTAAGAACAGTGTTATTCGAAAATTTAGTTTTCATTATTTTGTATTTATCGAAGAGTGCGTTTTATTGACTATCCCCACTTTACGCATTTCAAGTACTTCACTACTAGCTTTCCCACTATATTTTTTTTTTGGTAGCGCAACCTTACATCGCGCATATTTTCGTTCCATGTTTCTTATTTTCACTATTTGAGTTTTCTAAGTCTGATCGATACGTTATCCTAAAATGTTTTAATCTACCGACTAATCTTTCACTACTTTATTGTCATTCTTTTATTTTCGGGTATTGTGCCTATGGTTACTAGTATAAATGATTGTGCCTTATACTTATTATTTTAGCTGCGATACTTTTGATATGCGAGGTGTGCATATGTTTAGGATCTCGATTTTATTTAGCACGCCTCGAATGTTATTAATCGTTATTGCTATTCTATTTTTGTACATATGGGTTTCCCTCATAATTGATTTCTGCTTTATACTTATTTAGACCTATTCTTTCAGTTGTATTATTTGTATACATGTATAAACCTTCAAATTTCTTCATTCACCTATTCCAAGTAAATCATTATGTGTTAGTTTACGATATAATAGCTTTCGCTTATGATTTTATGGCTTATCGTTTATTTTAAATTTCGAGGACGAAATTTTTGTAAGGGTGGTATGATGTAATACCCAGGCCCTTTTTATACCAATATCCGTATTTATGAAAATTGTCACTTACAAATTCGTTAGTTTATATTTAAAATTATTTTAGTTTAAAAACCCTATTACCTATATATTTTATATTTTTCCCAAACCCTTTTATTGCTATTTCCAAGCCGGCCCCCTCTCTTTTCCTTACTATTTTAATCCCTCAGCCCACCTCTAATTTTCCTTACTTCTATTTTTCCTTTACTACTTAAATCCCCAAGCCCGTTTCTTTATTTTCCCACTTAAATTCTTTTCTCTAAACCCCAGCCCGGCCCACACTCCTTCTCATCATTTTCTCTTTATTTTCCCCGGCCCACTCCCCTTCAGCCCGCTTTCTCAAACCGACCCGGCCCACACCCGACTCCCCCTTCTTCCCCAACGTTTCTCCTTAAATCCCGCGTGAATCCTCCCGTTGCGACCTCGTCGCCGCTCCCCACGCCCACGTGCGTTACCCCACGACGCGCCCCCTCACGGTCCACTCAACGCGCACCCTCGTCTCCCTTATCTCATTTTCATCTCCTCTCTCCTCCTCCTACTCCTTCACCCAACCCACAGCACCCCTTCGGTTCGCCGCCGCCGACAAAGACGAGAACAACCACCATCACCGCCCTCATCACCTCACCATCGTCTTCATCATCACTCTACTTTCCCCCTTTCCTCACCTCCCTGCAGAACTCCGAACACAAAGAACTTGAGCACCCTACCAACCCAAGAAACCCACTGCAGACATCTTCCTTCGCCGTCGTCGACCACCGCCATCACCCTCACTTCAACCTCGGCCTCTCCTCGTCGACACCCTACGTCACCATCATCATCGTCGCCATCTCTCTCTCTCTCTTTCTCTGTTCTCTCTCTCTCCAGTCCTCTCTCACTCCCTCTTTGTTTCTCTCTCTCTCTCTAAATCTCACTCTCATTCTCTCTCTCTCTCTCTTGATCTCTCTCTCTCGATCTCCCTCTCTGTCCCTCCCTCTCTCTGCAATCTCCCTCTCTCTTTCTCTCTCTGTATTCTCCCTCTCTGTCTTGATTTCTCTCTAAGTCTCTCTCTCTCTCGCTCTAATCCCTTCTCTCTCTCTCTAACTCTCACTCTCCCTCTCTCTCTGCAACGCCTCTTCCCTACTCCGGCCAACCAACGCCGCTCTTCGCTACCCCCAGAACAGACCCGAGCTCACCCTGAGCCGCTGCCGTCGACGTTGCTGTGCCGCGTGTGTGCCGTTGCCGTGTCGCGCGTGCGTCATTGCCACTGCCGTGTGCCCCAAAACGTTTCCAGGCAATTTCCCTACTTGCTACATACTACTTTATGTTAATTACAAATCACAATTGTTTATATTCCATGTTTTACTTTTCTGTTAGATTATACGACGCAATTGTTCGATGCATGTTCTCTATGGAAATTCTCATTTAATTCGACGGAACTCAATTGTATAGTCTGGCCCGTATGGCTATGATTCTAGTTTGTGAATTTCATTAGAATATAAGACCGTTAATGACTAAAACGACTACCCCCAAGTTTACTCGTAAAACTGGAATTTTCTTGTACCTGAAAACCGTTAAAATCACCATAAATTATATACATACTGGAACGATGCGTTCGAAGGCTTAAATCGAAGCCGACTTGACGAACTATAACTCTATGCAAGTTTCTAAATATTTCTGTACTTAAACTGTGACAATATTTGGATCGGAGTGCGACTCTGGACTGCAGTCCAGAGCGACTCTGTTTACTGTGTGCTGTCCCGTAATGAGCACCACCCTGTTTGCTTAACTCGTAGGTTGCGGAACTCCGTATTTTATTAAAGGAGAATCTATTATCCAGACAACACAAGTAGTTTCATTCTGTTTTGTTATCGTTTGTTATTTAATCTGTAATTTAAAAGATCGGGACGTATAACAGTCCCAACAGAATCAGAACTGATATATTAGTATTGAACAGTGTATAACTCCTGACGTACAGACGTGTTCGAGAATCCGTCTGTTGCGTTGAAAACCTTATTGGAAACCCTAGATTTCATTCAACTGTAGTGTCGCTAAATTATGATCCCAACTAGGATTAAAATGCGTTGCGAAATGTACTTCCGATTCAGAAACCGGATTTCCAGCCGTGAACGCTTAAAATGAAATGGCCATAATTAGTGATACTGGAACCCGATCGGCGTGAAACCAAATTTGCTGGATAGATAACTGAACATACTATTTATTCCCTGTTCATCGTTTCGCTAAAATGTACACGTACGATTTATGATAAATCGTGTAAGTGATAGGATACTGTTTCATGACATCCTAATCCTGCTTTACATACTGTTTACGCATCATATCATACATATGTCACTGCATTGATAACCTAGTGATAATGTGCACTACCCAGTGTTAGGTATTAGTGATGATTGTGGCAAGCACGTTAGTGTTCGTGTATAAGTGAATAAGTGAAAGTGACACGTACTTGTACACAATCAGTGAACCTTATTATTCTATTGCATTGTCGACGTCTGTGGGACGCGCGTACGTGTGACTATAAGTGGTATGGGACACTTATGGAAACCCTTGCATGGGTGTCACAGATAAGGCACCAGACACTGCCATTTATTTTGAGTATTAGTCGAGACGTGCTTGATGGAGATCCTGTCTCCAGTTCTCGCGCAGACTTGTCATAGACCGATTGGTATTTAGGGTTATGGTTAGCGTTTGATGTAGACCACAGGGTGTGGGGTAGTTTGAGTGTGAGTTCAACAGAATCTCGGGAGTCCCATGCCGGCTTATATATATGGAGATATATGGAGATTTACAGGGTACATGATTATTACCGTGAGTTACATGTTGGGCCCGTGGTCCCTTACCCTTGGGTTCTACCCTTGGGTGGAGGACACTCGCGAGTGGTTGACTCTCACACTTGGACTGACGATAGGCTTAGTGACATGTACAGTGAGACTTAGAGACTGATAGGGATGATAGCATCGATATACATACTTACTGTGTTGACATACTTGGCATATTATTTTACTGCTTCCACTGTTCCACTGCATTGATTACTGCATGTTCATTCCTATATCGGCATTGACTTACTGTATATATATTTATTATCACTGTTAGAGTTGTCACGTGGATTTATATATTATATTGCTATTGTGTCGCTCTGACGACCTGAGTATGCATGCTCAGTTTGAGGAGTGGATTTAGCCTGGATCAGGACTAGACGTACATCACGGACATCTTGATTTGCCATCCAGAGTTATACCCTTTTGTTTCCCATCAGGTCGGTTCTTTATATTGTATTGTTTCAGTTACTGCATTTCTCATTACCTGCGCATTAATTACTGTTTACCATGTAAAGCTAGAAGCCGAAGTGTGACTACGGCAGGACATTTCCTTGACCGTAGGAGCATGGCTGGCCTTGTCAACCCCTCGTATTCCGTATTTTGGGAAGCGGGGCGTGACACAATCACTTCTCAACAATGTCTCCAAAGATGAACTCAGCTCCCATCTCCTACACGATGAAGATGGACTCCAGGACGGTCCTCCCGGCCAGTCTTGGGCGACAATGGGAAGAGCCGCCACTTCCATTCGGCTCTATTCTGTTCGTGTCAGCTAACGCCATCTCAGCTCCTCAAGCCTCGGTGACAGACAAACCGGTCTCGAAAGGCAATATGCCAAATGTGGTGGTCTCGAAGGCGCCCCAACTCAAACGCAAGTCGGTGTTTGAACGGCTCTCCTTGGCCCCAGCTGGGGGCAAGGCCATCAACACCAACAAAGCAACAGGGCGTCTCGAGCAAGCTCCGACGATGCCCATGACAACTGCTCAATTGTGTATCTTCTCCAAGCTCCCCATCACTCAGCCTATGGCGGCTTCCCGGAGAGCAGAAACCTGCCAAGCGCTCAAGGCAGAGAAGCTGAGGCAGAAGCGGCTCAGATACAGAGCCAACAAAAGGGCTTGGGCTCCGGCCATATTAAAATTTGTGAATTTCCAAAGTCCGGACCGCTCCGCGAAACCAGCTGCCAGTGATGAAAGGATGGCTGAATGTGTTATCCACACCGTCTACATAATGGGCACGCGTCCCAGCGACAGCTTTCGCAGCAAAAGCAAGGATGGGGCCACCACATCTCAAATCCAACCTGGTGTGAATATAGCTGTCACTTCTCAAGACCAGCCGCCTCTGCTGGGTGATGAAAACCCTCTCGATGAGGATGATAGGCAGAAAGACCCTTCGGTCCATGAGGAGTCGGGCTCGGAAAGCGAAGATGAGCCAATCTTCCATCCCAAGAACGCAGAGCAGCAACTTCTCCAAGAGCTCCGAAAACAGCTCAGAAGCAAAGAAAAGGAGATGGCCAAGCTCTACTCAAAAATTGACGGCTTGACAAACGTTGTCTTACAGCTCACGGCCCAACTTGTCTTTCAGTCGCCCAATCAGGCGCAGGGCTCTCATGAATCGGGAAACGGTGTCCCGAAACAGCCGACGCCCGTTCCCTCAAATCCAAAAGTGGGCGGACCGCATGAAAATCAGTCGCATCCTATCTCGGGAAATGTCTTGGCTACCGATGACAGTAGCCCGCTAACTCAAGATCAAATCATGGATTTAGTTGCCAACAAAGTCAAAACCTTGGTAGCCGAAGCCGAAGCGCAAAAAGATATCAGCAGTAGTGGGAGACTATATCCTGCTCAGTATGATCTGGTAGAATTTCCTAGCGGCTATATCATCCCTAAATTCAGAAGATTCGATGGGACGGGAAATGCGAATCAGCACATCGCCCACTTTAAAGCCTCATGCGGGAATACTGGGGGCAATGATGCGCTTCTCCTCCGCCAGTTCGTTAATAGCTTGGCCGATGTTGCTTTCGACTGGTACGCAAGCATACCGGATGGCTCCGTCACAACTTTCGTCCAAATGGAGTCTCTGTTTCGGCAGAGGTTCATAAGCATCAGCGATAAGATCACCATTGCCGAGCTCGTAAGGACCAAGCCAAAGAACAACAAAAGCAGCACAGATTTTATAACCCGATGGCGCAATCTCTCCATCAAATGTGAACCGCCGATAGAGTAGGACCAATCTGTCATTCTTCTTGTCGGAAATCTCAACAATTGGATGGCCCCGTTTCTATGCACCGCGAGTCTCAAAACATTCCAAGAGCTGACCAGGAAAGTTCAGATGCTGGAGCGCTCAAAACAGGAGTCCTCCTCGGATTCCGAAAATAACAATAGGCCCTGGAGAAACCGAAAGGACGATAATCGCAAAGGCGGAAATTCCAACGATTCTGAATCTTTTAACACTTCGGCTAACCGAAATAAGCAAGGGATGAGCGGGCCTAATGCTGACCAGCCTTGGAAGCCAGTGTTCGGAAAGGGAGGAGAATCTCCACTGAAAGAAAAGCTAGATAAGGTCTATTCCTTCAGAATGGACAAAATCCGTAAAATATTCAAAGACGCCCTGAGAAACGGTCTACAACTGCCAAGTCAAAAAGACCGCAGGAAGCGAATATGACCGACGACCCCAAATACTGCCCCTTTCACAGTGTGATAGGTCATGACATTGAGGACTGCTTCGTCTTTAAAGATTGGGTCGAAAAGCAATACAAGGCAGGAGAGATAGAACTGTCTAAAGGCGTGTTAGTAAACAGTCAAGCTGCGACCGCCAATTTCATACAAACGGAGACCGAAGTTCTTCGTGAAACTGATTCTCTCAGACATCTGCCTTTCTCTGAAAACAGCTGACCATCGCGTCGTTAAACTGGGAATGATAGACCTGTAAGTCTTTAAACTGGGAACCGCTGACCACCATGTCATTAAACTGGGAATGATCGACCTCTAAGTCGTTAAACCGGGGATGTAAAAATGTGTAAATAAAAATATATGTATGTATGTATGTATAAAGCCGAAATGATGGGGCAACTCGCAATAAAAATCAGCGAGTAAAAATAAAAATGAAAATAAAGCCGAAATGATGGGGCAACAGCGAATAAATAGCCAAAATGATGGGGCAATCGCGACCTTCGCGATAAGAAAAGTTGAAATGATAGAACAATCGCGGTAAAAAAAACGGCGAGTGATGAGTCGCTCCTGGTACCATATTCCAGTGTAGCGATGCAGACGCCAACCAAAGTCCAATTTCCCAAAATTCTCCCAGCCCTACGGCCAGTCCCCCAAATTGACTACCGTATGCAAACCACGGGCTCAAATAATTCTCATCATACTCATGCCCCACCGTAATCACCAGTTACGCGGCTGGTCTCCGCCCTTGGAATTATGCTCCATTGGAAAGACCCACTCATGTGTCCTCACGATACATGAGCAGAACAAACCTTCGTGGGATCCTTACGATTCACAAAGGAAAACACACTTGGGGGTCCTCACGACTCCTAAAGAGAAAATGCACCTACGGGATCCTTACGACTCGTAGGGAGAAAATGCTTTTATGGGACCCTTACGGCCCATAAAATTGAAAAGCCTTAGGTGATAGGGATCTAAACCTGTCTCCTAAGCCATCGCTTCTCAATCCCCAAGTGGCGAATGATGAGTCGCTCCTGGTACCATATTCCAGTGCAGCGATGCAGACGCCAACCAAATTCTAAATCCCATACCCTAACGGCGAATGATGAGTCGCTCCTGTACCATATTCCAGTGCAGCGATGCAGACGCCAACAAATTCCCGAAATTTTTCCGGCCCTACGGTCTGGATCATACATCCTGCAAAACCGTATACAATCCACGGGCATAAAACAATCCCAATCTATCCCAATTCCTACCGGTGAGACCACATTCAAAGCCCCCCCCCCCAAAATGGTATGTCCACAAGCAAAATGAGCACGGATGAAAACCCGAAAGGGCTCCGTGAGTAAAAACAGCAGGATTGCCGGCGAGTTTGTGAAAGCCCGAAAGGGCGCAAACTCGTAAAAAAGAGATGAAATGCACTCGCAAAGTCCTCTCGACTTTGTGAGGAGAAAATTCCTGCGTGAGATCCTTACAACTCACAAAGGAGCAACACACTTAGGAGTCCCATGACTCCTAAGGAGAAAATACACCTACGAGATCCTTTCGACTCGTAGGGAGAAAATGCTTTTATGGGACCCTTACGGCCCATAAAATTGAAAAGCCTTAGGTGATAGGGATCTAAACCTGCCTCCTAAGCCATCAATTCCCAAATTCTCTCGGGGCAAATGATGAGTTGCTCCTGGCATTATTCCAGTGCAGCAATGCAGATGCCAAACAAAAACCGAAATCCTCAAATCCACTCATGGCAAATGATGATTCGCTCCTGGTACCATATTCCAGTGTAGCAATGCTGATATCAACCCAAATCAAATCAAACCAACAACCTCTGCGGCGGAATCATGCTCCGTCCCAGAATTTACCCCGTGTCGAAACCATGCTTCATCTCGGGATATCTACCTTCCCTGCCGGAATTATGCTCCGCCTCGGAATCAAGTCAACCAGCAAGCTCTGCGTCGGAATCATGCTTCGTCTCAGAATGTGCACCCCGTGTCCAAATTATGCTTCGTCTCGGAATCAAGTCAGCCAATAAGCTCTGCGCCGGAATCATGCTTCGTCTCAGAGTGTACCCCGCGTCGAAATCAAGCTTTGCCTTGGAGTATCTGCCTTCCCTGTCGGAATTATACTTCGCCTGGGAATCAACCTCTGCATCGAAATTATGCTTCGGTCAGAATGTCTGCCGCTCTTCGGAATGATGCTCCGATCCTTGGAATCATGCTCCGCCCTTCAGAATGATGCTCCGAACCCTGGAATCATGCTCCGCTCTTCGGAATGATGCTCCGAACCCTGAAATCATGCTCCGCTCTTCGGAATGATGCTCCGAACCCTGGAATCATGCTCCGCCCTTCGGAATGATGCTCCGATCCCTGGAATCATGCTCCGCCCTTCGGAATGATGCTCCGAACCCTAGAATCATGCTCCGCCCTTCGGAATGATGCTCCGAACCCTGGAATCATGCTCCGCCCTTCGGAATGATGCTCCAATCCCTGGAATCATGCTCCGCCCTTCAGAATGATGCTCCGAACCCTGGACGCTCTTCAGAATGATGCTCCGATCCCTGGAATCATGCTCCGCTCTTCGGAATGATGCTCCGAACCCTGGAATCATGTTTCGCTCTTCGGAATGATGCTCCAATCCCTAGAATTATGCTCCGCAAATCAGAATGATGCTCTGATCCCGAAATTATGCTCCAACTCTTCGGGATGATGCTCCGATCTTTGGAATTATGCTCCGCGCTTCGGAATGATGCTCCAATCCCTGGAATCATGCTCCGCGCTTCGGAATGATGTTCCGATCCTTGGAATTATGCTCCGCAAATCGGAATGATGCTCCGATCCTCGGGGATCATGCTCCCGAGGGATACTCCGAACCCTGAAATCATGCTCCGCTCTTCGGAATGATGCTCCGAACCCTGGAACCCAGGAATCATGCTCCGCTCTTCGGAATGATGCTCCGAACCCTGGAATCATTCTCCGCTCTTCGGAATGATGCTCCAATCCCTGGAATTATGCTCCGCGAATCAGAATGATGCTCTGATCCCGGAATTATGCTCCGATCTTTGGAATCATGCTCCGCGCTTCGGAATGATGCTACGATCCCTGGAATCATGCTCCGTGCTTCGGAATGATGTTCCGATCCTTAGAATTATGCTCCACAAATCGGAATGATGCTCCGATCCCCGGGGATCATGCTCCCCAAGGGATACTCTGACCCTGGAATTATGCTCCGCAAATCGGAATGATGCTCCGATCCCCGGGAATCATGCTCCCCGAGGGATGCTCCGCCCCCGGATTGATGTTCCACCTCGAAGTCCAGCTTCAAGATCCATTAATTTCATGCACACAACTCAAATGTGCGGTGTGCATTTATTGATGGGGGCACTTTGTTGGGGTCAAAATTTGCACCCCAGTTGACTGAGTCAAAGTCAAGGTCAACCCCAAGCCAGGTGGGCCCAAGCCCAGGTCAAGCGGGCCCATGCCAAAGTCGATCCCGCGGTCAGCCTCCTCCATGCCAAAATATAAATCATGTAATAAATATTTTTTATGTAATTTTTTTTATGCATGAATGTATGCAAAATGGGCATAAAGCCAAATTTTTGTAAAGTCCATGGCTTATATGCAAAAAGAAATAGCACATGAGCCATGGGATAAGCAAAATGTCATTTTGTAAAGCCCAAGGGGCTATATATAAATATGTAAGCCTATATAAGGCAACATGATGAAAATATCTGCAGACTTTTTTCATTCCCCTCAAAAATCTAGGGTTTGTGCCTTTTCCCCCTTTCTGAAGGTTCTAAACCTTCTTCTTTCTTTTGAATTAAATCAAGAGTTTTACTCTTCCTTTTCCAAAACTAAATAGTTTTTCACCACAAAACCCACAAAGAGGAGCTTAGATCTCCCATCAGATCTCAAAAAGAAGAGATTTTTAAAATCTTACATCTCTTGATCTTCAAGATCCTGCCAACAGAGGACGAAGAAGGGGGCTCATCTCCGAAAACCCCATCTTTGGGAAGACCCAGGGCTCCAAAGAAGAACCCCTTTCATCAACTCCAAAACATCTTAGAAGTTTGACACCACTCTAAATCCTCTTTTGGGATTTTAAATCCTATTTCTGTGGCTAAAATCCCCTTTTCCTCGCCGGCGCCCAACTGCCTAGCGCTCCAAGCGCTCAAGCGCCCAGCGTCCACGTGCCGGACACGTAGTGCTCTCGTGCTCGAGCGCCTTACGCTCAAGCGCCCAGCGCCCACGTGCCGGGCACGTGGTGTAAGTCCACGTTACCTCTCCCGGTACTTACGGGCTTGCGGAAATGATGAAAAACGATTTTTCTAGAGGTGGTAACATGGACTCAAAATACGGATCTTTGTTAAACAACTATCTAACAAACCAAACAAGAGTTTTACCTACTCGGTTAGGTGGTTATACCATAACTTGAACTCCTTCATCTTCAACTCCTTGCGGTGGTCGGATCGGCCTCACCTCGTCGTCTCCTTGCGCCGAAGATGGATCCACCTGAAAGCTTCTACCTTTGGCTTCTCTTCAAACTAGAAGAAACTAGAACACTTGGTTTGCTAAACCTTATGAACTAGGATGAGTAGAGGAGTGTGTTGGGATTTATCTCCATGGTTCTTGCTTCTCAACACATGAGACAAGTGAACCATAGAGTAGAGAGAGCAAGAGGAAGAGGGAGAGCTCAAGCAAGAGAGAGAAAGCAAATGAGAGAATGAGTAAGCCTTTTGCCATCCAAGCTCTCATAATCCAAAATCATGATGACTCATAATAGTAATTGAGTATTATGTGATGGTTCAAGTCAAAATGGCCATATCATTTCATGCACTCATTTTGCAAAAAGAAACAAGTAAGCAAAGGTCTTTGCCATGAAACGATAGCCATTGTAATGATGATGGTCAACTAGTCCAACCTAGTCAACCGGTCAACAAAGTTAACAAGTCAACAAAGTCAACCCCTCAACAACCATGTCACTATAATACTTAATTAATATTATTGTTAATCATATTTCATATTCTCATTAGGGTTTTAGCAAAAGTCAACTGTCAACAGTCAACAACCCCAATGAGAATCCTCTGCCTCCGTCTCTCTGTCAACTGTGCATACACACCCGCATCCGCGTTCCGAGGAACACGAATACATACGAGATAAAACCAATCCCAAAACGTACACTAGGATCTGGCTTAAACCAAAGTCCGCTAGTGTTAACTGTCCGGACACTAAACGTGCACAAGTGCACGGATGTGACCGAACCCTGTCGCAAAACCATGCGACCTGTTCGCAAAACCATGCGACCTCTACTCTTTTGCCTAAAAGCGAATATCTTTCTGTGTGGGACTCTAAAGACTCGACACTATGCTGGCAGTAGGTTTAACCACAGACCGCAAGCGGCACTAGCTGTGCGTAATGGTCCCCAGGTAGATGCCGATAAAAAGACGGACGAGGTGAAACCCATCAGAACTCCTACTGAGCCTGGATGTGACAATCTCCGTACAGTCCGGTCTGTTCGTCTGATAACATCGCATGGCGGGCCTAGGGGGCGGTAAACGTCAGTCCCCTAATAGCGGTACAAGTTGTGTTGGGGTGTAGCCCAGAACACCCTGAGATAACACTGGAAACCTACCAGTATATCTCGCTTGCCCTGGCCAGGGACGACTAGTGTAATGGCTCTCCTAAACACAGCGCGATGTCAACCCCCAATACCGGGAGAGACGAATCCTGTCTAACCGTCACTGCCTCCAAATGCTTCGGGACTGCACCCAACTACTACCTGTTTGCACGACTCCTTTGAGCCGTGGTAGGGTAGTAATCTAAGTACAGTGGGAACACACTCGATGCGAAGTGACAGTGTCAAGTCAGCGGACTAAGCTGTACTTATGTCACCTGGGAACTGATAACTGACGATAGGTATAGTACCAACCAACAATTCCCTACGAGTCCTGTCCAGTGTACTCGTAACCTAACGAGCACCCGCATACTATCTCAAGTACGACGTACTGACGACTGTGGGACAGACCGTCTTCCGCACTGGGATGAGAAGCGCATACGCTAGTCTACTCCGGAGTATCGATGCCCTGTCTCGATAGTCCTACGACTAGGGACCTGCATAAGGATGTGCTTGTGGATTACCCATCCCCCACTAGTGTGACTGCCATCACAACGCTGGTAATCAAGCAAAGATCCTAAAGGCTCCACTAATGTGTATAGGTGATATACTAAAATAAACACATGTACACATTAAAGCAGAAACAAACCAAGTAGCATACTACTATATTGAGCAAGATTGTCTATACAAGGTGAATATCCCAAGCTTCCATTAAGTAATATACAAACTAGTATGATACAGTAATGGCCTCTAGGGCATATACACTAACAATCTCCCACTTGCACTAAGGCCATGTACTGGCGTATCGAAGACCTATCATCTCGATCAGCCGCTCGAACTGAGTCTGGGGTAAGGCCTTCGTGAATGGATCAGCAGTGTTATCTTCCGTAGCAACTCTCCGAACCTTGATCTCCTGGCGACTCACGATCTCCCTGATCAGGTGATACCGCCTCAAGATGTGTCTGGACTTCTGATGGGACCTGGGTTCCTTCGCTAAAGCTATAGCCCCGTTGTTGTCGCAATACAGAGGTATTGGATCAACAATGGACGGAACCACCTGAAGTTCTATCAAGAACTTCCTTATCCAGACGGCTTCTTTTGCGGCATCTGCAGCAGCGATATATTCCGCTTCCATCGTCGAGTCAGCAATGGTTTCCTGTTTGGAACTCTTCCAACACACCGCCCCTCCATTGAGGGTAAAGACATAACCCGACATGGACTTGGAATCAACCTTGTCACTCTGGAAGCTGGAGTCAGCAAAGGCCTCGATCTGGAGGTCTTTTCCGCCATAAACTAAGAATATCTCCTTAGTCCTTCTTAGGTACTTGAGAATGTTCTTTACCGCTATCCAGTGTTTCTCCCCAGGGTTTGACTGATACCGGCTTACCACACTCAGTGCATAAGCTACATCTGGTCTGGTACACAACGTCGCATACATTATAGAGCCTACCGCAGAAGCGTAGGGTATAATAGACATGCGATCCCTTTCCAAATCAGTCTTGGGAGACATCTCTTTGGAGAGGGTGATCCCGTGACAAGACGGTAGATTACCGCGCTTGGAATCTTCCATACTGAATCTTTTCAGTATGGTGTCGATGTACCTGGACTGTGAAAGTCCTAATATCCTCTTGGATCTATCACGATGGATCCGGATCCCCAGAATGTAAGAGGCATCACCCTGGTCTTTCATGGAGAACCTGTGTGACAAGAACCCTTTGACAGATTGTAGCATAGGAATGTCATTTCCTATCAAGAGAATGTCATCCACGTATAATACAAGGAATACGACAGTTCTTGCTACAAATCTACTATAGATGCATGGTTCATCTGGATTTTTGATAAAGCCAAAATCTTTGATCGTCTCATCAAAACAGATGTTCCAACTCCGCGATGCCTGCTTTAGTCCATAGATGGACTTAAGCAACTTGCACACCTTTCCGCTGCTCCCACTCTGAATGCAACCCTCTGGCTGGTCCATATAAACACACTCCTCTAAATTTCCATTTAGAAAAGCGGTCTTTATGTCCATCTTCCAAATCTCATAATCGTGGAAGGCAGCAATGGAAAGAAGGATCCGAATGGATTTCAGCATAGCCACTGGAGAAAAGGTCCCGTCATAGTCCAAACCAGGTCTTTGACGAAAACTCTTTGCAACAAGTCTAGCCTTATAGGTCTCAACCTGTCCATCTACACCAATCTTCCTTTTGAAGATCCACTTGCATCCTACGGGTTTTACCCCATCTGGAGCAATGTCCAACGTCCATACTTTGTTGGTGTACATGGACTCCATTTTGGTCCGCATTGCATCCAGCCATTTTACCGAGTCAACGCTCAGAATGGCCTGCTGGAAGCTAGTCAGCTCATCACTATCAATGATACAATCCTCTCTATCCCCGTCTATAAGAAAACCGTAGTATCTCTCGGGCGGATGAGACTGCCTACTACTTCTGCGGAGCAGCGTAGGAATGTCCTGATCTTTCGAACCCTCTGGTTCTACTAAGCTTTCAGTAATAGCTCGTGGTTCTGGACTTTCTTCCAGTTCTATTGCCCTCCCACTTATCTGTTTTTCCAAAAACTGAGTTTCCAAGAAGTGGTCATGACGAGAAACAAAAACCTTTTGTTCCTCTTCGCAATAGAAGAAATATCCCTTGGAGTTCTTTGGATATCCCACAAACTTGCACTGTACTGAGCGTGCCTCGAGTTTGTCCGCATGCTGCTTTTTGACAAAAACTGGACATCCCCATGTCTTAATGTGATTAAGATAGGGTCTCTTCCCACACCGCATCTGATATGCTGTAGTAGGCACAGTCTTAGCTGGAACTCGGTTCAAAAGGTATGCAGCTGATTCTAGTGCATATCCCCGGAATGATCGCGGTAACTCAGCGTTACTCATCATGGACCGTACCATATCCAATAGGGTTCGGTTCCGTCTCTCCGATACACCGTTATGTTGCGGAGTGTATGGAAGAGTAAGCTGAGAGATAATTCCATTCTCTTTTAAGTAATCCAGGAACTCGGCACTCAAGTATTCACCACCTCGATCAGATCTCAGTGTCTTGATACATTTGCCGGTTTGTTTTTCTACTTCATTCTTATAATCCTGGAATTTTCCAAAGGCTTCGAATTTATGTTTCATTAAGAAGACATATCCGTACCTTGAAAATTCATCCGTGAAAGTAATGAAGTAAGAATAACCGCTTCGTGCATGCGTAGACATTGGACCGCACACGTCGCTGTGTACGAGTCCCAAGAGCTCGCTCGCTCTTACTCCGTGTCCAGTGAACGGAGTCTTTGTCATCTTTCCTTTGAGACAGGATTGACAAGTTGCATATGATTGATATTCGAACGGATCCAAATATCCTTCTGTATGTAACTTCGTCAACTTTCTCTCATTGATGTGACCCAGTCTACAATGTCATAAGAAAGCCTGATTTGTTTCCGGAGACTTTCTTTTGTGTGTATTCTGGACATTGAAAATCTGTGGTTGGTTCAATACGTATATACCATTGCTTAATGTACCTGACCCAATCAGAACTTGATTAAGGTGAATGTTTACAACATTACTTACAAACGCAAATTCATAACCTTCTTTAGATATTAAAGATACAGAAATGATATTACAAGTTGCATTGTGTACAAAAAAGCAATTACGTAAAACCAAAACATGTCCATCTGACATTCCCATGTGATAGTCCCCCACGGCCTTAGCATCCATGCTAGCTCCGTTTGCAACTTTGAGGGTCGTATCACCTGCCTTAAAAAACCTACGCTTTCCCAACGCCTGCAAAGAATTACAGATATGAGATCCTGATCCGGTATCCAATACCCAGGAAGTAGAGTTTATTGATAGACAGTTTTCAATAACATACACACCTGAAGCTGAAGCCGCAACTTGCTTCAGATCCTGTGTTCTGGCCTTCCAAGCCCTGCAATCTTTCTTCCAGTGTCCACTCTTGTGACAGTAAAAGCACTCTTCCTTCCCTACAAGCTTCCCGCTACCTTTGTTGCTTTTGCCTTTCCCTTCGTATCCACTTTACTAACACCGCCCCTTGGTTTGGCAGGGGCTTTCTTCTTCTTTCCCTTGGCTTTCGTCTTGGACCTAGAAGAGGAAGATCCTCCTACAAACAAAGTGGATATTTCCCTACCTTTCTGTAGGGTGCCCTCTGCACTCCTCGGTATGTTGAGGAGTTCTGAAAGTTTAACTTCCTTTTCTTGCAAGTTGAAGTTCAGGATAAACTGGGCGTAAGTGGAAGGAAGGGACTGGATAATCAAGTCCGTGTAGAGCTCATTCTCTAACGTGGTCCCTAGGTCCGCGAGCTCCTCAATGAAGCCAATCATCTTAAGCACGTGTTCCGCTACCGATGATCCGACGGCCAATCTCGCCGAAAACAGCTTTTTCGAGACTTCGTATCTGGCGATACGAGATTGCTCTCCATACAGTTCTTTTGTATGAAGAAATATGGATTCAAGGTCCATATTATCGTGCCTCCTCTGATGTTCATTGTTCATAGAGGCAAGCACGAGGCACTTGGCCTTCGCGCAATCGATTTCCCAGGTCTTATGGATTTCCCTATCCGCGACGCTGGTTTTGGGACCTGGGACAGGGGGAGCTTTGGTGGTAAGGAGATACCCCAACTTGTCATAAGTGATTGCCATTTTGACATTCCTGAGCCAATTTTTGTAGTTTGGCCCTGTCAGTATGTTTTTATCTAGTAGTAACATAAGTCCGGTCATGATGTTTGGTCGCTGCAATTAGGAGAGAGAGAAGAAACACTTTAGCATGATGCTCTTGCAAGTTTAGAGTGGTTTTTAATTTGTCTAAACAGGATGGCTCCCACTGTCTCTCGAATCCCTCCTCAAACCAAAAAGGAAGAATTAGTCAGGATCAATCTCACCGTACAATACTTGCTTAACCGTTCAGCTAGGCTAGTGTCGGTACTTCGAGGGAGGTTTTCCAACGCTTTCGCGAAGTTCCTTAATTAAATAACCTCTTTTCCCTGGGGGCGTAGCCCCGCTAACACCTTTCTAGACACCTACTTGGTTTATAGCATTGATCGTTAAGTGAGAAATTTCCCGAGGAGTAGCATATACTCACAGTAGGATCGGGATCCAAATATCATCGCGTGACAAAACTGAAGGAATCCTACCAGAATCATCACACTCCAAATGGTATGCAGTGCTAGCAAGTTTCAGTTCTTTTGAAACTCCCGATGTGGATTTTTGCCCCATGCTCTTATGGCCTTGATTTTGGCCAAAATATCATAAGTTACATGTCAAGTTCTACCCGTCATTCTCCAGGTTAATTTGAACCCACCCGTACCTACCCTTGACTTTGGCCAACATGGCAGTACGACTGTCCCAAACCAACACATCTATCTATGCTGCACATGAATACCCAATAGCTACCAATCACTATGCCTTGACTTTGGCCAACATACATAGCTTGAATACTTATTGACCATTCATGTGAAACGACGGAGGGCTACGAATGGTTTTGGCGAAACCGTGAACGTGGTGAACTTGATATAATCGAAGGAACGAGATAGCTTTCAAAAAGGAGTGGTTCATGCTCCGCATTTAAAATTTGGTTTTGAAAAGAACCGAGTGGTTTTGAAAGTGTTCCAACGACTTTTACTTGGTTTATTTTTCTTGCATTAATTTTAATGCGTCCCATTATTTAATCCTGCCATTGCAGAAAACAACGAAAATATGACCTACGCTTATGCCATCCGCATTCGCCACGGGGCTCCGTCATTACCCGTTAGGTTACTTAACTAACGACAGAGCAGGGGCTGGACTAGCGCGGATGCAAAACATAAGCAACGCCTAAATAGATATCATATATAGATATACACATTCGTCACATGCAATGATAGCCATTCCAGATCACAGATGAACACATTGGATATACTAGGAATCCGCAATCCGTATGAGCCTGTAACGAAGAGCGGATTACACGGTCGCGATGAATAGCCAAGACCCCGCCCTAGACCCCTACGGGTGCGGCAAACTACCCGCCAAGTACCCGAAGCGAAGCAACCTCCCTCAACACCGTGAGTAGGCCGCTCGGCACTTCGAGATACCCGGTAGTTTGTGCACCCCACCTTGGGTTTATCCTAGGAGCAAAAACAGTAAAAGAAATTATACAATGACGGCTACAACCCCATCCCGGTTGTGCGGCCATATAAATAATATTACATCAATTACAAATTTACATGAATTGAAAGAAAAAGAAAACTCTCATCTCACAACCCCCCGGCTATTCATCCGCGACAATCCAATGAATTCATATACACATACCATCAATATTACAGATCACAGATATGTATAACCCCCACTAATCGACGTATAGCGATTAGCAGACGTTCAATACATATATCACATCACAGATATAACCCGTTAGCTTAAGTCTTTAGAAGTCCGATCAAAATACGGATTTTTAGGCCCCCAAAACAAATTTTGCTTTCTGGAAAATCTGGGCAGAAAAATCATATTGTAAAATCCCAAAACAACCCCAGAAACACACTGCAGGAAATTTGTGCCACGGCCGAGTCAACCCGGCCGCGGTTCCGCGGCGCTTTGACCGAGCCAGTGGACCAAATTTCTTGGGTGTCTTTTAAAAAGCCTGAGTCTATTTATGGTGCAAGATTTATTATTTTTTGAACAGAATACAGAATCGACAGAAACTTGATTTTTCGGGTTCGTTTCGCGACTTTTTCTCCGATCGAACTTCTAGTTACTTTGCTAACATGTTAGATAGTGTTTAACTAGGCTCTGATACCACTGTAAGTCCACGTTACCTCTCCCGGTACTTACGGGCTTGCGGAAATGATGAAAAACGATTTTTCTAGAGGTTGTAACATGGACTCAAAATACGGATTTTTGTTAAACAACTATCTAACAAATCTAACAAGAGTTTTATCTACTCGGTTAGGTGGTTATACCTTAACTTGGACTCCTTCGTCTTCAACTCCTTGCGGTGGTCGGATCGGCCTCACCTCGTCGTCTCCTTGCGCCGAAGATGGATCCACCTGAAAGCTTCTACCTTTGGCTTCTCTTCAAACTAGAAGAAACTAGAACAATTGGTTTGCTAAACCTTGTGAACTAGGATGAGTAGAGGAGTGTGTTGGGATTTATCTCTATGGTTCTTGCTTCTCAACACATGAGACAAGTGAACCATAGACTAGAGAGAGCAAGAGGAAGAAGGAGAGCTCAAGCAAGAGAGAGAAAGCAAATGAGAGAATGAGCAAGCCTTTTGCCATCCAAGCTCTCATAATCCAAAATCATGATGACTCATAATAGTAATTGAGTATTATGTGATGGTTCAAGTCAAAATGGCCATATCATTTCATTCACTCATTTTGCAAAAAGAAACAAGCAAGCAAAAGTCTTTGCCATGAAATGATAGCCATTGTAATGATGATGGTCAACTAGTCCAACCTAGTCAACCGGTCAACAAGTTAACAAAGTCAACCCCTCAACAACCATGTCACTATAATACTTAATTAATATTATTGTTAATAATATTTCATATTCTCATTAGGGTTTTAGCAAAAGTCAACAGTCAACTGTCAACAGTCAACAACCCCAATGAGAATCCTCTGCCTCTGTCTCTCTGTCAACCGTGCATACACACCCGCATCCACATTTCGAGGAACACGAATACATACGAGATAAAACCAATCCCAAAACGTACACTAGGATCTGGCTTAAACCAAAGCCCGCTAGTGTTAACTGTCCGGACACTAAACGTGCACAAGTGCACGGATGTGACCGAACCCTGTCGCAAAACCATGCGACCTCTACTCTTTTGCCTAAAGGCGAATATCTTTCTGTGTGGGACTCTAAAGACTCGACACTACGCTAGCAGTAGGTTTAACCACAGACCGCAAGCGGCACTAGCTGTGCGTAACGGTCTCCAGGTAGATGCCGATAAGAAGACGGACGAGGTGAAACCCATCTGAACTCCTACTGAGCTTGGATGTGACAATCTCCGTACAGTCCGGTCTGTTCTTCTGATAACATCGCATGGCGGGCCTAGGGGCGGTAAACGTCAGTCCCCTAATAGCGGTACAAGTCGTGTCAGAGTGTAGCTCAGAACACCCTGAGATAACACTGGAAACCTACCAGTATATCTCGCTTGCCCTGGCTAGGGACGACTAGTGTAATGGCTCTCCTAGACACAGCGCGATGTCAACCCCCAATACCGGGAGAGACGAATGCTGTCTAACCGTCACTGCCTCCAAGTGCTTCGGGACTGCACCCAACTACTACCAGTTTGCACGACTCCTTTGAGCCGTGGTAGGGTAGTAATCTAAGTACAGTGGGAACACACTCGAGGCGAAGTGACAGTGTCAAGTCAGCAGACTAAGCTGTACTCATGTCACCTGGGAACTGATAACTGACGATAGGTATAGTACCAACCAACAGTTCCCTACGAGTCCTGTCCAGTGTACTCGTAACCTAACGAGCACCCGCATACTATCTCAAGTACGACGTACTGACGGCTGTGGGACAGACCGTCTCCCACACTGGGATGAGAAGCGCATACGCTAATTTACTCCGGAGTATCGATGCCCTGTCTCGATAGTCCTACGACTAGGGACCTGCATAAGGATGTGCTTGTGGATTACCCAGCCCCCACTAGTGTGACTGCCATCACAACGCTGGTAATCAAGCAAAGATCCTAATGGCTCCACTAATATGTATAGGTTGTTGGAGATAGTGCCCTCAGAGTCAATTATTGGATCACAGGCACGTGATTGCAATGATTGAGGGAGGATCTATCCCGGTAGGACAGTCTTACTCGAGATGATAGTATGCTATCTGGTTTACCTTTATCATCGTGTACTGCTTTAGGTGACCTGACAGGTCGCTATTGCACGTTGATAGAGCCCATAGGATTCTTTCTTGACTGCCAGCAGTATGAGGGCGATCATATAAGTGAGAGCTGGAGTCTATAAGCACATCCTTAAAAGGTCCCTAGTCGTGGGAGTTTCGAGACAGGGCATCGATTCTCCAGAGTAGACTAGTGTATACAGTCGAGACCCCGACGAGGGGCGGTGGCCGGTCTCACAAGCCACTGGTGTCAGTTGGTTCACCTAAGATGTATACAGGTGCTCATTGGGTTATGAGTACACCGGACGGGACTCGCCGGGAACATGCTAGTTGGTCTTATACCTGACGTCAGATAGCAGTTCCCAGGTGACATGTGTACAGGTTAGTTCATCGACCTGGGGATCGTCATTTGTCTCGTGTGAGTTCCCACTGTGCTTTGATTACTACCCCACCACGGCTCAAAGGAGTCGTGCAAACAGGTTTTAGTTGGGTACAGTCCCGAGCCACATGGAGGCAGTGAGCGGATCTTCAGGGGTTCATCTCTCCCGGTATTGGGGGTGAGGTCGCGCTGTGTCTAGGAGAGCCATTACACGAAGTCCTTGGCCAAGGCAGGAGATTTACTGGTAGGTATTCCAGTAGTATCTCAGGGTGTTCTGGGCTACACTCCGACACGACTTGTACCGCTTTTGGGGGTCTAACTTTTACCAACCCCCTAGGCCCGACATGCGATGCTCATAGACGAACGGACCGGACTGTACGGATATTGTCACTGACAGGCTCAGTAGGGTGTCAGGATGAGTTCACTCATCGACGTCCCTTTTAGTCAATAGCTGGTGGCCCGTCACGTATTGACTTATACCTCTGACGTGCTAGTGGTTAAATCCACAGCCATAGTATTGACGAGTCTTTAGAGTCCACCACACTTACAGTTACTCAAGCTTTCGGGCGAAACGCTGTAGAGGCCGTATGGAGATATGGCAGGGTCCGATCAGACACGTGCGGTATTGCACGGATCAGGATCGGACGGTTAGTACTAGAGGCCGTATAGATATATGGCAAGGTTCGATCGGATATGTGCGGTATTGCACGGATCAGGATCGAACGGATATTACTAGCCGGCTTTGGTTTAAGCCGGATCCTAGTATAGTACAGTGTAGATTTTGTCTCATTGCATTTGTATCCGGACGGAATACAGATGCGGGTGTGTATGCACAGTATGGGGGTTTTCCTGTAATTTATTACGGGACCAGTTTTCTGGAGTTGCCAGTTTGCATTCCGTTCCGGCCGGTTTTCCTTTGTTCTTTCCCAGCCGGACTTTTCCGATGGAGGGTGTTATTTGCAAGTTTGCAAATAACATTTTGTGGAGGGTTTATTTGTAAGATGAGATATTATGAAAGTATCTTTTGATACCATTCTTATCTATCATCATCACTTGCTTTTTGTTGATTTGAGGTGATTAGTAGTTGATGTGAGTTAGTTATGATGATGTTTGGATATGGTCACCCTCTCTCTTTTCCTACACTCACCTCCCTCTTGCTTATGTATTCTTTCCTCCACCATTCTAAGATGATAAGGTTTCATTTTGGAGAGAAGAAAAAAAAATGAGAGTTTCATTCTTGAGAGTGTGGCATTCTTGATCTCATTTTCATGCTAGAAAAATGCAAGCACCATTTTTCTTATCTTGATTCCTCCATCATCTTCAAAGGCAACAAAACCCTAAATGAGACATAGCTTCAACCCTACACATTCTACAGCAAATCTTGGACGCGTCGGCTAGCCTACTTCGCGCCCGAGTTGCCTCGGTATTGAGGTGGAAGCCCGTAAAAGATACAGGCGATGTGGTGCCCTTCCGGCGAGGAGGCGACGACCGGAGTTTCCGCAGGAGATCGGGACGACGAGGAGAAGACCGGAGGACTCGGATCATTCGGTATATCTCTTCCCCTTCTTGTAGTTAGCTTAGACTAGTTAATGGTTCGATCCGGGTGTTTAGTGCGCGGTGGTGCCGGTTTGCTAAGTTCGCAAAATTAAAGTTTATCACCGCTTCCGCATTCCGGCGTCGGATTGACGGCCGGGGCGCCGCCGTGCACTTACAGTGGTATCAGAGCCTCGCCATTAACTTCGTCTAGCTTTGTTTGATGTGTTTGCATTTCCGATCGACCAAAATTCCAAAAAACCACATTTTCCTCACATCAGTTTTCTGTTGAAATTTTTTGATGTCTAAAAATTTTTCAGGTTGTATAAAATTGATGTACTATAAATTCTAAGAATACTGGAAAAATTCGATACAGTGAGTCGACCACTGAAGCGCGGAACTGCGGCCAAACCCCCCCTCAGGTCACGGTTCCGCCGCACATTGGTGTCCTCACTACATCATTTTTTTCCAGTGGGCTTCTGGGCTAATTTTAGGGGTTTTGGAATATTAATATTGGGCCCAGAATTTCTGTGAGTGCTACAGTATTGCTTTGGGGCCCACTTGTTAATTTTTGATCGATCGGATATTTTAAACACATTATTTCACAGTATTTACATTATATCTGCGACCGTGAATGTCACTCGATCGGTAAATCCGGTCTAATTGCTATAGCCCGGTTAGACGGATTTGCGAACGTGACTTTCATGTTGATGTTCTGTGTTTTTGCTGTGATGTTGCGGATCGGTCGTGGGGATAGCCTGGATGCAATGCTAGTACATTGTTATTGTATTATGTACATTTGATATTGCGGGGCGAGCGTCCGACATGTGGACTGCCGTCACTGCCTGTTTGTATTATTCTTTTGGGGCACGACCAGGTTGCGGTCGATGTACCCGTTGTATGTATTTTTTACTTTCTGTGCTAGGATTACCCCGCGGAGGGGTGCACGGATAGCCGGGTTCTGGAGGGCAACAAGCCCGCATCTCATGGCATTGGGACGGAGGGGGCTTCACTCTAGAATTGGCGGGCTATTCGCCGCACTCGTAGGGGGTACGGGTTGACCCAGGAGGGGTGCCCAAGTTACCGGATTCCGTGAAGTGCCGGATGGTCCATTCACGGCGCTGAAGAGGGCTGCCTCGCTTCAGGTTTTGGCGGGTAACTTGCCGCGCCCGTAGGGGTCTAGGATTTCATTGCACAGGCTATCCACACGACCAGGGGAACGTCGGGTTTCAGTAGTGGCTCTGTGAAACCCGGGGATCCCAGATATCTGTATTGTTCTGTGATGCTGTACATTTCTGTGATGTTGCATTTCTTATCACGCCTTGAGCGAATATAATATATTGGTATATATATTAGTAGATGTTGTATATGTTTTACATCCGCGCTAGTCCAGTCCCCGCTCTGTCGTTAGTTAGCTAACCTAACGGGTAATGACGGGACCCAGCGGCGAATGCGGATGGCATATACGTACATCAGTATATTTTCGTTCTTTGTGGTGTGATCAATTGATGGGACTGCGTTGATTCGGATCAATGCAAGTTAAAACAAACCTATTCTGATGTTGTTGGAACACTTTTCAAAAAGCTGTTATTGCAAGGACGTTCACTTTTGTTTTGCATCGTGGTATTCATTTGGAATATCCTGCTCCTCAGCCGACGAGGCAAGGGCCGAGATCCCTTCACCGGGAGTGACCCCTTGGACAGAAGTTTGCGCCAGGGCATTAACTTCACTATAGCCGATTACTTTTGCTTTGCATCGTGGTATTCATTTGGAATATCCTGCACCTCATTCTACGGGGAAAGAGCCGAGATCCCTTCACCGGGGGTGACCTCTTTAGCAAAAGTTTTCGTCACTATATTTTCTAAAAGCTATCCGTTCCTTCAACGATATCAAGTTCATTACGTTAAAGGTTTTCGCCAGAAACCATTCGTAGCCCTCCGTCGTTTCATATGGGTAGTCAATAGTATTCAAGCTGTGTATGTTGGCCAAAGTCAAGGCACAGTGATCGGTAGCTATTGGGGTATTCATATGCAGCATAGATAGATGCGTTGGTTTGGGATTGCCATTTTGGCCAAAGTCAAGGGTATGTACGGGTGGGTTCAGATTAACCTAGAAAATGACGGGTAGAACTTGACATGTGACTTATGATATGTTGGCCAAAGTCAAGGTCATAAGAGTATGGGGTAGAAATCACATCGGGAGTTTCAAAAGTACTGAAACTTGCCAGATATGCGCATACCTTCTGGAGTGTGACACCGTGAGCGGATTCCGTCACGTTATCATGCAATGATAGTTGGATCCCGATTCCCACTGATGAGTTGGTTTACTCCTCGGGTGACCCCGACTAATTCTTCTTTCAGGTTTGGAGGAGAATTTGAGGTACAGTGGGAGGTTTCCAGATTAGATAAATTGGTAACCATTCTGATCTAGGATAGAGTGCACGCTGAGTGTTTCTTTTCTCTCTCTCTCTGGCAGCGACCATTGACCCGATCCTAAGACTATGACTCAGAGACCAAGTTGACCGAACCTTCTTAACACTGGCTTTTGGATTGTCAGAGTTGCAGACCTCATTGCCACTCCTACTTTTACCCTTTTCTCCAGGACACCCCGTATTACTGCGAACGTCCACTTCCATTGGACAAAACCATCGTATGGTTAGATACGAACTCGAAGGAATTCGAGGATGGTTTCCGGTTCTGGAGAAAACGGATAAGATTTATTCAGTTGTCTTTTCCTTTTTGCCTTCTCTCAAGTTGCGAGTACTCCTTAGTTTAGGAGATAGTACACCTATTACGCAAATTGGATAGTCTTCTTCCAAACTTTAGGCTGGTGCCGAACAGTGGGGAATGAAGAAAACCAATTAGCATAACGATGGTGTGCAGAAGGTATTAAGATTAAGACAAAGCAAGGGATTAGTAAGAGGGCAAAGTAAATTGCGAGTGATATTCAGGACCAAACCAAGTATTTCTTCGCCAATCCTAAATCACCTTTGTATTTCTCCAGGACACTCCGTATCACTACGAAGATCCACAGTTTATTTGGATACTCCATCGTATGGTTATATACGAACTCGAAAGGAACTTGTTCTAGTTCGGGGATGGATTCTGGTTCAGGAGAAATAGGAATAAGGTTTATTCGGTTGTCTTTTATCTTCACCTTCTCTCGCATTGCGAGTACTCCTAGGACTAGGACAGTACACCCATTATGCTTATTGGATAGTCTTCTTCCAAACCATAGGCTGGTGCCGAACGGTAGGGAAGGAAGAAAACCATTTGGCCTAAGGGGTGTGCAGAAGGTAATGACTAAAGACATATAAAGGGATTTGGAGAGGTGGCAAAGAATTATACGGTTATAGTTGTGAATCTGGATAATGGTAGAGGCATTACTAGGAATACCAGGAAACCCCATCGAAACATTTCAATGTTTCAGTTCAACTGTGTACTGTTAAAAGAAAACTGATTTCCCGATTGGACACTTGCTCCAGGGTATGTATTTACCAAGTTTGATTCTCACATCTATATGGTTTTACAGATGATGAGTGGGAGTAAGTTATTGGGAATAGGGTGATCATCCTCATTATATCGGGATTCGTTGTAATCGGTGATATTTGAGGAGATCATCTGGGCTGTTTGCCGGTCGGCAAATATTTGGTTTTGAATATCCGCTGTTGTGCACCAATTTCAAATTAATATATCTGTACGTCTATTTTCATAGAGTGAGATATACCTTTTGATATTATGTCGATGACATTTACCTATATCAGTGGACGGTTAGGTAAGGAGCATTAAACAGCGGTGTAATTCTTCTTAACCATAAGTACAGTTTTCAACCTACGACACACAGTGAAAGAGTTGTTAGACTCAGCGGACTTATACAGAGTATTGTATGTTGTCCAGTGTCCATTAGGACAGAGGGGTTGGTCCTCATACTATATTCTGTTTACTTTTAACTTCTTTAGTTCTTAGACATGTGTTTCGTAGAAACGCAGGGTCTAAGTTTTGAGGAGTTATAGGTATTTGAATAGAGTAGAGAACCAGGTGTAGCAAGTATCGGGATTCTTCAAAGTGATCGAAGATGTAGATACTTGTGTATGGTATTCAGTTGATAGTAATGATAAAGAGAAATTGCTTCTCTTTCAGGTTACTCATAATTGGAAGCATTCCTAAGTTGAGTAACGCTGATCGGCCTCTCTCCATTTAGTTGACATGCACTGGAGACAGCTGCATGATTTGAATCTGGTTAAATTAAATCAGTGCCTCTGGTTCTATATTGGATATAGAACAGTTCATATCTTAACGTTGTTAAGGTACGGGGAGTTGTCCGGCTTATGATTAAAACCAGACACTGGACAACTCAAGGCACGTTTCTGTAATGGCTGTTTGTGGGTTGACCCAGGCTATGACGAGGGTTGACTTTCTACCATCTGGCAGATCAATAGAAATATTGTTCTAGACTCGCCACAGTTTTATTAAAAATGGATTTTTCAAAAACAGTAGTGGGAGTATGGTAGAACTGGAAGTGATTCCAGAACCGCAAACGATTACTGAAGATTTGATAAGGAACCTAAAGATTCAATCTGATTTGACATTCCATTGGCCACTCCGCAGATAAGGTGGGTAACTTCAGGCACCCGAGAGGTACTCCGGTAGCCTCAAGGACGGTGACAGGGAAGTTCTTGTTTACCCACACTTGCCATTGTTGTTGTTCCAGACTGCGAGACCCGGCAGGAGGATGAGTATAGCGTCGTTCTAAACTAGCTTTAGAAGTGGACATCTATATGACTCTACCAGAGGGTTGTCGTAGTCAGTGGGAGCAGCGGAAGCATTGGTGGACATCAGGCTTATGTCTATTTATAGACTAAAGCAGATATAGCGGAGATAGATCATCTATTTCTGATGTGGCAGTCATAGGTTTGACGTCATCAGAATAATGGATGGATCTGTTGAGAAGGTAGTAGGGTGTGATATCCGGGTTTTGGATGACATACACAAAGTAGGAAGTGGCATTCCTATACTACGATCGGTTATACTTTGGTCGTCACACGGTGGTTTCTCCACAAGGGACTTGGACATTATATCAGACATACTGGTTACTAGATTTATGGTTTTAGATCTAGATTTGGGTGGTTTCCCAATCAGGGTACTTTGACAGCATTCTAAGAGTATTTAGAATGGACGACTCCTGCCACGGTAGTGTACCTGCAGGTGATGGAGTCACCCTCTCTAAAGGTGTCTTATAGACTAAAGTAGAGAGGGATGTGCATGATTGGCAGATCACTTGCTTAGGCAATTGAGTCAATCATGAGATGTCAAGTACCACACCAGATGTTGTTCTTGCACTAGATGCAATAAGTTGACATTGATCCAATCCTGGAGAAACAGTCGGAAGCAGTTTTAGAACATAAGTGGATGTTCTAGGGATATGATAACGACAGCCTCATTTGGGAGACAATTATCATTCCAGGCTTCCAAGGTGACATGGACGACATGGTGATTGTCAGAGTTATAGTTTTTCCCTCTGACGAGGGGCGGTATTTTGGACAGGTGATCCAAGGCAATACTGAGGGAGGCATGGCGCAGGATACTGATTAAATTCAGTTGACGACACAGTCTAAGAAGTTTGGATTTGGAGTTCATTTATGAGCTAGGTCCCATCAGACATCCAGACATTCTAAGACAGGTATTGCTCATTTCGGGAGATGGCTTTCTCCGCGAACTTGAGATATAGAGAGACATAGAAAGAAACATCTAGGAGGATCCACTCACTGAGGCTATTCCTCGACCACAATAGTTTCACAAACGGGATTTGTGAGACTGACTAGTAGAGGAGTTGGGTGTTCGGTATCACACGGGCTGTGAGTATGCGACATCGCAATAATTAGCCTTGAGTGCAAGTGGGAGATTGTTGGAGATAGTGCCCTCAGAGTCAATTATTGGATCACAGGCACGTGATTGCAATGATTGAGGGAGGATCTATCCCGGTAGGACAGTCTTACTCGAGATGATAGTATGCTATCTGGTTTACCTTTATCATCGTGTACTGCTTTAGGTGACCTGACAGGTCGCTATTGCACGTTGATAGAGCCCATAGGATTCTTTCTTGACTGCCAGCAGTATGAGGGCGATCATATAAGTGAGAGCTGGAGTCTATAAGCACATCCTTAAAAGGTCCCTAGTCGTGGGAGTTTCGAGACAGGGCATCGATTCTCCAGAGTAGACTAGTGTATACAGTCGAGACCCCGACGAGGGGCGGTGGCCGGTCTCACAAGCCACTGGTGTCAGTTGGTTCACCTAAGATGTATACAGGTGCTCATTGGGTTATGAGTACACCGGACGGGACTCGCCGGGAACATGCTAGTTGGTCTTATACCTGACGTCAGATAGTAGTTCCCAGGTGACATGTGTACAGGTTAGTTCATCGACCTGGGGATCGTCATTTGTCTCGTGTGAGTTCCCACTGTGCTTTGATTACTACCCCACCACGGCTCAAAGGAGTCGTGCAAACAGGTTTTAGTTGGGTACAGTCCCGAGCCACATGGAGGCAGTGAGCGGATCTTCAGGGGTTCGTCTCTCCCGGTATTGGGGGTGAGGTCGCGCTGTGTCTAGGAGAGCCATTACACGAAGTCCTTGGCCAAGGCAGGAGATTTACTGGTAGGTATTCCAGTAGTATCTCAGGGTGTTCTGGGCTACACTCCGACACGACTTGTACCGCTTTTGGGGGTCTGACTTTTACCAACCCCCTAGGCCCGACATGCGATGCTCATAGACGAACGGACCGGACTGTACGGATATTGTCACTGACAGGCTCAGTAGGGTGTCAGGATGAGTTCACTCATCGACGTCCCTTTTAGTCAATAGCTGGTGGCCCGTCACGTATTGGCTTATACCTCTGACGTGCTAGTGGTTAAATCCACAGCCATAGTATTGACGAGTCTTTAGAGTCCACCACACTTACAGTTACTCAAGCTTTCGGGCGAAACGCTGTAGAGGCCGTATGGAGATATGGCAGGGTCCGATCAGACACGTGCGGTATTGCACGGATCAGGATCGGACGGTTAGTACTAGAGGCCGTATAGATATATGGCAAGGTTCGATCGGATACGTGCGGTATTGCACGGATCAGGATCGAACGGATATTACTAGCCGGCTTTGGTTTAAGCCGGATCCTAGTATAGTACAGTGTAGATTTTGTCTCATTGGATTTGTATCCGGACGGAATACAGATGCGGGTGTGTATGCACAGTATGGGGGTTTTCCTGTAATTTATTACGGGACCAGTTTTCTGGAGTTGCCAGTTTGCATTCCGTTCCGGCCGGTTTTCCTTTGTTCTTTCCCGGCCGGACTTTTCCGATGGAGGGTGTTATTTGCAAGTTTGCAAATAACATTTTGTGGAGGGTTTATTTGTAAGATGAGATATTATGAAAGCATCTTTTGATACCATTCTTATCTATCATCATCACTTGCTTTTTGTTGATTTGAGGTGATTAGTAGTCGATGTGAGTTAGTTATGATGATGTTTGGATATGGTCACCCTCTCTCTTTTCCTACACTCACCTCCCTCTTGCTTATGTATTCTTTCCTCCACCATTCTAAGATGATAAGGTTTCATTTTGGAGAGAAGAAAAAAAAAATGAGAGTTTCATTCTTGAGAGTGTGGCATTCTTGATCTCATTTTCATGCTAGAAAAATGCAAGCACCATTTTTCTTATCTTGATTCCTCCATCATCTTCAAAGGCAACAAAACCCTAAATGAGACATAACTTCAACCCTACACATTCTACAGCAAATCTTGGACGCGTCGGCTAGCCTACTTCGCGCCCGAGTTGCCTCGGTATTGAGGTGGGAGCCCGTAAAAGATACAGGCGATGTGGTGCCCTTCCGGCGAGGAGGCGACGACCAGAGTTTCCGCAGGAGATCGGGACGACGAGGAGAAGACCGGAGGACTCGGATCATTCGGTATATCTCTTCCCCTTCTTGTAGTTAGCTTAGACTAGTTAATGGTTCGATCCGGGTGTTTAGTGCGCGGTGGTGCCGGTTTGCTAAGTTCGCAAAATTAAAGTTTATCACCGCTTCCGCATTCCGGCGTCGGATTGACGGCCGGGGCGCCGCCGTGCACTTACATAGGTGATATACTAAAATAAACACATGTACACATTAAAGCAGAAACAAACCAAGCAGTATACTACTATATTGAGCAAGATTTTCTATACAAGGTGAATATCCCAAGCTTCCATTAAGTAATATACAAACTAGTATGATACAGTAATAGCCTCTAGGGTATATACACTAACACGTGGTGCGCTAGCGCTCAAGCGCCCACGTGTCGGACACGTGGTGCGCTAGCGCACGGCGCCCACGTGTCGGACACGTGGTGCGCTTGCGCTTGGGCGCACAGTGCCTAAGGGCACGGCGTCCACGTATCGGACACGTGGTGCGCTAGCGCTTGAGCGCACAGCGCCTAAGCGCACGGCGTCCACGTGTCGGACACGTGGTGCGCTAGCGCTCAAGTGCACGGCGCTCAAGCGTGTTAGACACGTAAGGCGCTGGCCCCACGCGTCCTTTGGACGCTTTTTCCCTTTATATATATATATATATATATACACACATGTGTGTGTGTGTGTGTGTCTCTATATATATACTCACACCGTCCCTCTAAAAATTTTTTTGGGCCGGGACGCTGCCCCGCGCCCCGCAAGGGGGCTGCTAGCCCCTTTGACCCCCAGCCCGGTATCCGGATAGCGGTACCCCCGTAAAAACTCTGCGGGCCCCCGATATATCCAAAACCCCTCCAAAACACAACACTGCACATTGAGTTCGCATGGCCAATTTAACCCGTTAATCGGAGGTTCCCTCGCCCCAAAGGCGAGGGGTAATTAACGACAGCTTAATCCGCGGCTGCCGGAGATTCGGATCCCCACAACCAATAAACCCCCGTCTATCCTAGGCAGGGGGAATCTGTAGTACGCCTGACAAGCGCGTGCGTATTCCCATCTCAATGGGGTGACGAAAAACACCCTACAACGTGATGAGCGGGATCTCCCATTAATGGCGAGATAGGCTCGCTAATAGGGGATCGTGACGGCGTGGAACGTGGGATGTGGTCGGCGAATATCTCGCGCATGACGAGATTCGCGAGATGACGGTTGCGCCTGTGAGCCTGGAGACCGAGGAAGATGACCTCGGCGGGAGAGCTCGCGGACAAGCAGGAGGGTCGAGGTATCTTGGTTCTGTGGTAGCCTGGAGACGAGCTTCAATGCCGAGGAGGCCAATTGTGCCGGGGGCTCGGAGGTGAGCCAGCGTTTGTTTGTAGGACGGGTATAGGAGTGGTCTGGTCGGCCACTGTAGGTCCTTTCTTGCATGCTTTAGGACACGTCATCTGCCACGTGTCAGGATCTGGGAGATCACCGATATCGAGCATCATCACTAAGGAAATAGGCCAAAGGAGGAAAGTCATAGAATCACACGAAATTTGGTGTATCTGTATCTTGGATGATAAATATGAAAACGATGGATGCAGATCGTCGAATAAAATGATGGAGAATTGATTTTTACCGACGGCATACGAGAAAATTTACTTCTATGGACACTTTACTGCATTATTCTCTTTTGAGAAAACCGAGGCCCTGAATGTTACGTCCAGTTTCTACCGAACACACTCATGGCCCTAAAAGACTGATCCCGTTGCAAATTAACCGGGGGCTCACGTCCACTCTGTTTTAGCCCTTTGTTCACGGCCAATAGAACCGTGGACGTTCGCGGCCCTGATAGGCTCTTCTCTTTTACATAAAGCAAAAACGTTTTAGAGGCGATATATGACAATGTGAGATATTGGAGGGGGCCTAAAGCTCAAAAAGGAAACATCTCGCATCCAAAAGCAACTCGTTGGCGCGCTCTACCGTCAATCGCAGCTCAAGGCGAGCTCCAAAAAAATGGCGACAAAAGTAGGAGGAGACGCGAGGGAGTGGGACGAAGATGGGTACAGAGACAGCATCCTCCTCGATCGAGAGCTCCGATCTCGAACCGTCTTCAGAAGCGTTTTCGCCCCTTCTCAAAACCCTAATCCCCAAACCCTAGCCGTCGCCTCTTGCGATGGATCCATCGCCGCCTACTTTCTACCCTCTCGTATCTCTGCTTCTCATCAGGTACCATTTAGATTCTATTCGAATTGATGCATCCCCTCATTCTCATGCCTGCCCTAATATTTATGTGAATTGGGAAAATACGAAACTTTACCAACTGATTCAGTTCATTAACAACTACTTCAAGAGCAACAATCGAAATGTGAGATTTTTTGCAGTTTAGTTATCAACTGGCTGTTGAAAAACAACACCTTGTTATGAAATATCTTTGGCGCAACTGTTCCATCACTAGGCTGTGTCAAGCGTGACATCTTAATCGGAGCTTTCTTCATTATATTTATTTTGAGCTCACCACAGAAAGAAACCATTGTTATTATGTGATGGAAGTTTTCCGAGTTTTCTCCCCTATTGATGCCTGGTCCATGTTTCACAAATTGGGACGCTTGGTTTGTGATAATATGTGCAATGACACCCAATTTGAAATACTAGAATTTTAGCCAGAAAAATAAACTGTTGCTTTATCTAAATAGTTGTGACTCATCTTGTTACCAATTTTTGCAGCCTGTTCACCCTCAAAAGAAAATATGCCAAGAGTAAGTATTCTGTTCATTGTATTCCAGGTTACTTGCTTCTTCATTTATATTTTGAGCCATTTCTTTTATTTTATATTTCTCATATGAAGGAATGCACCTGATTTTTTATTTGCGGATCCACTTTGCATCATCAAAGGACACAAAGGCCCGACATATGACTTAAAATTCTATGGCAATGGAGATGAATCTTTGTTATTGAGGTTTGTAAACTTTCTTCTTTTTTTACAAGGTGCTAATGCCACTAGGTTTTCTTCATCTATTTCTTTCATCCACTAAGAACAACTTAGAAAGGGGGCTCAGTTAACTGGTATGTCAAGGATGGAAAACTTTGATTCTCATTTTTTTAAGGAAAAAATATTGATTTTCAATTTTATTCCTTTTATATGAGAGAAAACTCAACGAAGGAGACAAAAAAAGATTGCTACAAGAGAATACTTCTAGTAGCTAAGAAAATGGAAATTTTGGATTTCAATACCATTCCTTAAGAATGGATAATCAAATTCAAAAAGGAAACGAAAAGGACCAAAATACTTTTAATAGATTGAGGGCATGTTTGGATATACACAATCCCCCCCCCCCCCCCCCCCGCGGGATTTGACCATTCTTAAATTTTGGCATGTTTGGATGGGTTTTATACAAGCGAGCCCGACATAAACCCCCCTAAATAGCCATGTTCCACGCGTTAGAAAAATTAGCTCTGAGCCAATGGCAGGTTTGGATAATTAGGATTATAATTGCAGGATTTACCCTAGTATTATGCACATGCATTTCCAAAATGAAATTCCTAAGGATTTTTTAATCTTAAGCATGTTTGGATATTTTGGGATAAGGATATGCATTAAATGTTTATTTCTTTTTTGAATGCATGGTTAGCTAAAATTATTCTTTTTTGGAAGCTAGCTAGCATGGCTTAGAAAAATATTTGATTCCAAATTTCCAAATAAAAAGAACATCATACCCGGTAAAAAGAAACTAACCAATTCCGTGTTATTTTAAACGATTCAAGAAACAAATTCCTAAAAGTCAAAGGAAATTCCTAATGCCGATAAATTCGAATATTGACAGAGGATAGAGAAAGTGGACCTTGAAACTTATAGATTGGGCTCGAGCGAGCTATGGCGGGTTCAAACTTAGCGGTGATCAATTTGATGAATAGGCCATGAACTTAGAGTTCTTTGGGGGGGAGAGAGGTTGGGTAAAGTTGGAGAGTTTTTCTCGTGTATTTATAGAGTGTGTGAGTGAAAAGGTGCAATAATTGGTGAGAGAGCTAATTTTTATAATCCTGTGGGATGGGGTTCTTTAGGGGTTTTTCCACGGATTTGCTTGTAAAAAACACATCCAAACAATTCAAAATTTTGGAATGGTTAAATTCGGGGGTAGGGGGGGAGGGATCGGGCCTTTTTATCCAAGGGATTTTTTGTATCCAACCAGGCCCTACTTCAATTCTTGCACTTCTCTCTTTTTTGAGAATCAGCCAATTATTAATCCTCTCGCTCATTACCCAAAAAATACTCTACCCCTAACTTTGCCCTGCGTCCTCCCCGCGACTCCAGTTGATAGCTTTCACCAAATTGATCACCGCAAAGTTTGATCCGCCATTGTTCGCTTGCAGCCTGTAACTCGTCCGAGCTTAAGCTACTGATTTTCAAGGTCCTTTTTATATATCCTTTGCCGCTACCTTGTTTCTTTAATTTTTTTTGCCGCTATGAATTTATCGGTGTTAGGATTTTCCTTTCATTTTTTTGGGGATTTTGTTTCTTGAACCGCTTACGGTAATTTAGAATTGGTTAGTTTCTTTTAACCGGTATTAGGTTTTTCTTTTTATTTGGAATCAAGTTAATTTTTTTAATAAGCCATAATGGCTAGTTTCCAAAAAAGGATAATTTTAGTCAACCGTGTATTCAAAGAAGAAGTAAGCAAATGCATATCATTATCCTAAACATCCAAACATGCACAAGGTTTAAAAAAATCCCTAGGAATTCTATTTTGGGAATGCACATGCATCCTAGGATATTTTAATCCCAGACTAAATCCTACGAGTTTCAATTCTGACCATTCAAACATAACTGGGATGAAAATTTTTGGGATATTAATATTATTCCTTTTTTACGAGTTTACAACCATAGCACATCTCCTTAGTGACCTGCTCCATAAAAGGTGATCCTTTTTCTCCTTATTTTTATAATATTAGATACCACTGGTGTAAACTGGCTTCTGGCTGAAATTTAATCTCCTCGTGGACACACTGCATATATTATATCACGAACTATTGAGTACCTAAGAATTCTGATTGTATTGTATTACTTGTAAAGAAATTGGAAATGATTGGGATCTTATTTAGCATACCTGATGCAGCTGTGGAGATGATGGCCACATTCGTGGTTGGAAGTGGATGGATATACTAGAGTCAGAGGTACCAATAGCAAGTCAAGGTAAATAATCTAATGATATGAATCTGTTACTCCTTCTTTGACATATATCCACACATGCACGCACTATATAGGAAACAAAAATTGAGTGTCATTCATGGAAATCTTGTACAATGGCATTCTAGAAGTCAAAATCTAGAACACATGACTTGAAACGGTTTCCAATTAACCTTCTCTATACAAATGCATGGCTTGAAACGGTGTAATCCATAATATTTACTTGCTCTCTTCGATATAGTTGGAGAGGTATAGAGCTGGCTTGCTGACGGTTTGGATCTAACGGTAATCTATGAATGAAATCTGTTTTAGTAGGTGCAAATTTCACCATTTTTGTGAGGCACATTATTTACATTTACTAAGAGGAAATCTTATAGGTTGTTTTGTTACCTTAAAAGTCGAAATTGTGAGATGAGACAAACCTCAGATTCTTATATTTCTGGAGATCTCTCTATTTAACACACTACTAATTTTACTGGCATATTTAGGTGGGCATATGCTGCAATTATGAGATGGATGCACCTTTCAGAGACACTAGTACTGCAAGCAAATTCATGCATTTAGTCCAGACAATATTTGAAATAGTTTAAACAATCATATTAATATGCCATCTGTTAGCTCGAGCTCTGTCCAAGTACTAAATTGACGTGTAAATTCTTAAAAGTAATTGAGAATGCTGAAGTTGAACTTGTTCAGCTTTTAATTTTGTTGTATTGAAGTTGGCACATATTGTTTCTTTTTTAATTAGTAAACCAGATAATATATTAATCGTTGATCACTAGAAATAGAATTCAGCATTTCTTCATGCTTGCATGTTATTGGTTATAAATATTTTTGTCAATTTGTATGGATAAACCATCAAAGGCTCTCCTGTCCACAGCAATCTTGTTCACCTATCAATGCACATGCCATACTTTTTTTTATGATGTTAAATTTGTATGCTTGCTAATTCATGCCATTTTTTCTTTAATTTTCTTGCAGGTAGTCATCTGAATCCCATACTTGACTTCGCAAACCCACAACATGAGTAAGTGTCTTGCAAGTGTTAATGTATATGCCCTAGAGGCCATTACTGTATCATACTAGTTTGTATATTACTTAATGGAAGCTTGGGATATTCACAGTTGTATAGATAATCTTGCTCAAAATGGTAGTATGCTACTTGGTTTGTTTCTACTTTAATATGTGTATGTGTTTCTTTTAGCATATCGCCTATACATATTAGTGGAGCCCTTAGGATCTTTACTTGATTACCAGCGTTGTGATGGCAGTCACACTAGTGGGGGCTGGGTAATCTACAAGCACATCCTTATACAGGTCCCTAGTCGTAGGATTATCGAGACGGGGTATCGATATTCCAGAGTAGACTAGTGTATACGCTTCTCATCCCAGGAGGGGAGATGGTCTGTCTCACAGCCATCAGTACGTCGTACTGGAGATAGTATGCAGGTGCTCGTTAGGTTACGAGTACACTGGACATGATTCGCTGGGAACTGTTGGTTGGTATTATGCCTATCGTCAGTTATCAGTTCCCAAGTGACATGAGTACAGCTTAGTCCGTTGACTTGACACTGTCACTTCGCCTCGAGTGTGTTCCCATTGTTCTTAGATTGCTACCCTACCACGGCTCAAATGAGTCGTGCAAACAGGTAGTAGTTGGGTGCAGTCTCGAAGCACTTGGAGGCAGTGACGGTTAGACAAAATTCGTCTCTCCCGGTATTGGGGGTCGATATCGCGCTGTGTCTAGGAGAGCCATTACACAAAGTCCCTTGCCAGGGCAAGCGAGATATACTGGTAGCGTTTCCAGTATTATCTCAGGGTGTTCTGGGCTACACTCCGACACGACTTGTACCGCTATTAGGGGACTGACGTCTACCGCCCCTTTAGGCCCGCCACGCGATACTCTCAGACGAACAGACTGGACTGTACGGAGATTGTCACATTCAGGCTCAGTAGAAGTTCGGATGGGTTCACCTCATCAGTCTTCTTATCGGCATCTACCTGAAGACCGTTACGTACAGCTAGTACCGCTTGCGGCCTGTGGTTAAACCCACTGCCAGCGTAGTGTCGAGTTTTTAGAGTCCCACACAGAGGTTTATTCGCCTTTGGGCAAAATAGAGTAGAGGTCGCATGGTTTTACGACGGGGTTCGTTCGCATCCGCGCACTTGTGCACGTTTGGTGTCCGGGCAGTTATTACTAGCGGGCTTTGGTTTAAGCCAGATTCTAGTATTTGTTTTGGGATTGGTTTTGTCTCATTGTATTCGTGTTCCTAGGAACACGGATACGGGTGTGTATGCACAGTTGATAGAGGCAGAGGAACCTCATTAGGGTTATTGACCGTTGACTTTTTCTTAACCCTAATGAGAATGAGAGATGTGATTAATGATATTAATTAAGGATAATTGTGCCATGGTTAGGTTGACCGGTTGACTTTTGTTGACCTTTTGACTTTGGTTGACCGGTTGACTTTTGTTGACTTTTTGACCATCATCATTTCACTTGCAAGATGCTTCTTGTTTCTTGCAAATTTCATTTAATGTGAAATGATAATGGTCATTCCAAACTAACCATCACAATTTCTTTTAATTATTATTATTATCATCATTTTCTCTCATATGAGAGATGGTTGTTATTTTCTAGTTCATTCTCTCTTGCTCTTTCTCTCTCATGTTTTAGCTCATCCTCTTCCTCTCTCAAAACTCTCATCTCTCATGTGTTGAGAACCATGAGCTTGTGAGACAAAACCATCAAAACTTCTCTATACTTTTTTTAGGGTTTTAGGTTTAGCAAGCCAAGCATTCTAGTTACCTCTTGGTTGAGGTAGGAGCTCAAGGTAGAGGCCTTCGGGTGGATCTTTCTTCGGCAAAGAGAAGACGAGGAGGAGGAGCAGTCAACACCATTCCAAGGAGCAAGCAAGAAGAGAAGGAGTTCAAGACCTAGCTATAGCCTTCTAACCGAGTAGCTAAAACTTGTAGTTAGTTTGTTAGTTTTTGTTTAGCAAAGATCCTTTAGTTCTTGTCCATGTTACCTTGTGTTAAAAAATCGTTTTTTACTTATTCCGTCTCCCCGTAAGCACCGGGGTGGGTAACGTGGACTTACAACAAGATCTAGGATGATATATGAACTTAAACTTCTACAATTTAAGTGCAGCTTGTTTGCAGTTTTATATCTATTTCCAATGGCAGCTCTTTTCAACTAATTAAAGTTTTTTCGTGCGTCATAGCGTCTGTAGCTTAGAAAAAAATTGTTTCCTTACTTAACAACTGTTACAGCTCTAGCGCTCTCACTGGATGTGACATGCTCAATTTGGACACAAGGCATAGAGGATTCATGATTCCAAAAAAATTCAACCGCTGTAGCACTTTATAATAATGTAAAAAGTATTATATCATGTAAAGCAAAGTACAGTCACTTTACATGATTGGAAAATTTTAAGTAAAATTAAATTTAGCAGACTAATTGTATCTCGTCTATATGAAAATTTCAACGCCATTAGCGTTGACACGATGAGAGTTGATGGAGTAACAATAACTGGGGTCAGACATAGACATACATGGATTGAGGCAATCAAAGTGTTTTATACTTATTGCTTATTAATTCAACAGAGTGTGCATGCCTGTAATGACCCTTAACAGAACTGAATGGAGAAAAAAGAATTCATTTAGCCTACCCTACCCCCACACGATTGAGATAAAGCTTTCTTGCTAATAGAATTGTGGAGAAGGCTAATTCTCTATGTTGTGTTCATCTTTACATGTAACGCCACATGTCTAAGGAACTCATATATAGCATCGTTCTTTACTGGAATCTACAATTTGATAGGCCATATACATTTCATATTATTGCTTGACAGTTTGAAGATGTCATACTGATTTATATTCCTTCAAACTTTTTTTTATTTCAATCTTCAGAGGTCCTTGGGGTGCTCTTTCCCCTATCCCTGAAAGCAATGCCATTGCAGTCAACCAACAGGTTTGTACTTCCATTTTCTCCTCTTAATTTTTTGCCCCCTTCCCACCGCCTTTCTTCATTTTATTCTCTGTAGATTTATTTACATCTAAGTTGTTGCAAGAAATTATATTCTATTAAGTTCTAATCCTTTTTCTTGATTGTTGTTATGATTGTGTTGGATGAGCATTGGCAGTTCAGATAGCAATGACAAATAGAAGAATGCAACAAAGTAAATGATAACCTGATCATAAAAAGTAGTTCGCGCTGTTCATTAATATCCATTGATGAGTTTGAATGATGATTACTTTTGCAAGATGTTGCAGTTTGGAACATACAGGCCTGTGCTCAGGGATAACATGCTAACATGCTCAGTAAAATTTGTTCTGTGATCATGTAATGTAGTCTCACCCAGAATATAATTTTATTTTATGCAACTATGAATTTAAAAGAAAGAATCGTTCACCTACAAGTTCCCTTATCTTCTCTTGAAAGATCTATCTGTTCCATTTCCCAAAGTGGTCTCTATTCATGAAGTGGTTATGCGTTTCAGTTTCCTGCTGAGACTGTCTTCACGACTTAGTCCATATATAGATTGGAACAGAGGCAGATGTAAATTTTTCCTCTCGGGAATTGGTTTGGCATACTCATCTTTACACATAAGCAACATGTTGTTGCATCCTAATATATCAACCTACAGTCTTGCTTCTATTCTACTCCATCTAATTGTTTTTACCGTAGATCCTGAAAGTTGATATCATTTCTTTTAATTTTGGCATTGTTTCAATAGATACAATATTAAATGATTTTCTACTTTATTAGCATGTTACAAATTGCTACATCCTGCAACAGGATGGATCCATTTTCTCAGCTGCTGGCGATTCTTGTGCTTATTGTTGGGATATGGTACATTTCGATTTAGTTGATACGTTTCCTATATATCCTTTTCTTTTACAAGCTAACCATCCATTATGAGGCAATATTACTGCAGGAGACAGGCAAAAGAAAAGTTGTCTTTAAGGGGCACGCAGACTACCTGCACTGTATCGTCGCTCGTAAATCCACTAATCAGGTCAGTGCATCGTGTTCATGCCATGTTCCTTGCAAGTTGCATGAAATTCCCAACAATACATTTCAAAGACTTTCAAAAACACCATGCGATTGTGGGCATCAAACTTGTTATAATATTTGGCAATAGTTATAATGGCAACTTGTTAAAGCTATTTTGAGAATACAAATGATTGTAGCTCTGAGAATATAATGATGGTAGCTTTGTGTTTCTATGTTAAATACATGCAGATATGTTAATATTGAATATCTTGGAAAATGCAAGTCAATGGATAAAATGTGCTCAACCAAATTAACCACAGGTGTGCCTTCAGGAAATTCTACAATAATATTGGGAGTCCTTTTGGTTGGGTTGTTGGATTTCATGCTAAGATAGAAATGCAATTTCCTGTAGCAAACTCATCATCTTTACCCCTTCTAGACTCTTAAGTAAGGAAATCTTTGCAGGGTCCTTCCTTCTTAGCACGCGTTTAACTGCATAGCCAATAAGGTAACCTAATCAATGGGAAACCCCTTCATCCATATTTCCTTGTCTAGGAATTTGTTACCGATATCCAGAGGGTTGACCTTAGGCTGATGATGCTTATCCCATTAGATCTTCCATTCAAGATTTCTCTATGGTGTTTTGCTCTGTATCCTATTTCATTTTTATTGGATAATCTTAGATGCTGGTGCAAGATGTTTCTATGTGAACATGAACTTGCTAGCATTCACAAGATAAATCTAGGGCACCAAAACCACAATAATGCTCCGATTGAAGATACATAAATAATTTATCCATAGACATGAAGTGTTTACTTTTGACCACCTTGTTAACAATTTCATACAAATAGATGACCACCCACAACTATTCACGGTCAAAATACAAAAGGTGTAGGCTCTTTGTATAGAAACTTTTGAGCTACAATATTGCTAAACTCCAAACCAACTTAAACTGTGAAATACAAAAGGCTAGAAAACCTCTGCAACCCACCGAATAAAGTGAAGGTACCACTATCTACTATAGTCCCTGATTAGAATGGCTTCTTGTGCTCTAGGTATTTATATAGAGCCATCATTTGCTACTCATAAATGTTCCTGGGCTTTCACTGAGCCAGTATTCTGCCAATTGATGTTCAGAACTTAAGATACCCCACTGGTTTTACGTGATTGGTTTAAACATAGAAAGCCATAAGCAAATTGCTGCCCGATTGATTTCTTAGGCTATAACTAGTGTTTTGGGTATATAGGCAAGTCCATTCCTCCATGTTATAATTCAAATTGTGTATACGAAATTGGTACAAGGAATACCTGCCTGGTGAAATGTGCTATGGCTTAGACCAAAAACAACAAATATATAAGAGATCTGTTTGATGCTAGAGGCTTTAGATTTTTTTGTTTTCTTTTTAGTTTTGGCAGTTATTAGATTACTTGTGGGCTCTATTGTTGTCTTGTTTTAGGTAATTTCTAGCATTTATAGCTTGCATGCAAGACGGTAAAAATTTACTATTCATCTTCACCAAGCTCAAGTTCTATATATCTGCATGCACCCAATGCACCAAGGTTCAAAGATGACCAAATATGTGCCATTATTTTCACGAGAGGCAAAATAGGTGAATTTGCATGAAAAGGAGAAACCAATGTTCAAAATAGCGATAGTGTAGCATAGCGTTCTACTAATGAATAGCGTTAAGCGCAAATAGCCTTGCACATAGCATAAGCTACATGAATTATTAATTATTATTAATTACTATGATCATCTCATTTACAATAAGTTATATTATTATAAAGATATAAAATTAGCTTGATAACATAGAACACTAAGTAATATAACAATATTTTCTAAATTTTCAATTCTTCATAATAGTATTAAACATATTGAAAATCATTCATATAATCTCTTTTTGAGAAACATGTTTCCTAAATATGATTTCAAATTGAGAGGTTAGAACTTCAATGAGACCGTCTTCATATAGTTTAGAATTAAATACCGAAATTTTAAGAACTTCAATAGTAAAATCTTATGTGAAAATAGCATACACATAGCATAGCGTATACTATTTGTTAAAAAACGTAAGCTATTTGAAGAAAAAGCATAAGCTACTTTGTATTTAAGCTATTTTCCTATGCTACGTAGCGAATAGACTAAGCTATGCTACATAGCGCAAAATACATTTTGAGCTATTTTAAACATTGAGAAACCCTTGAAAGGCCACGAGGAAGTGCAATGCAAAATTTCCAGTTTCTTGATTTGGCCTGAGTCTATTGTTTATTGTGCAGTATAGGAATTCATGCCCAAAGGAATAACTTCTAATTATAAAATCTTACAGTGATAGTGATGATGGGCCCAAAGTGGAATTTTGTTGATTTATTCTCAAGTTTAATCACTTTTATAGCCGACCATCCATCATGTCTGTAATTTTTCCATTGGGAATTATGTTATATAGTTTTCGATGCATGTGCCAATATTTTTAGTCTGTTTTTCATGTGTTCACCTTGTACCTATTCAGATCATTACTGGTTCTGAAGATGGGACAACACGTATATGGGGTAAGCTTAAACCTTTTTATTACGCTTCAAAAAACTTTTCGTTTACTAGTATTCAAAGACAGGTCACAAAGAGTCAATGAGATTCTAGATAGATCTAGGCAGTCGTAAGGTTTATCTAACATATGCGATGACCTTTAAAGAAATTGAAAAGGGAAAATAGTGCATTGGTCCCTAAATAATTGGGTTGAAAGATTTGATACTTGCCTGCTGCTGCTATTACTATAGAATATCTATAATATTGTTGTTGATAAACAAAAAAACAAATAGAAACATAGACAACCACAGCCAATATGACAAGTTAACCTCAGGAATCATGAGGCATCATGAGGCTGATATCAGTTAAGCAGCTGTGGCATGTCTAATTGTACTAAAATCTTTGTTGTTGCTGACACCCATGGTTACAAAATACTATTTCTAAAATTTACAAAATTGGTTGTAATGGCATGATAAAGCTTAAAAGATGAAATCTTGTTCCGGGAGATGGGGAAGAGGCTACATGTATATATTTTAAGGTTTTTTTTTGATTTGGACCCCCAAAACTTTCATATTTTCAAAAAAGATACCCTAAACTTGGAATTTTCAAAAAGGACACCCCAAACTTAAACATTAACTAAAAAAGACCTTCTGTTAAATTCAATGGTGAAATTCTAAGTACAAAGACAAAACTACCCCTCCTCTCTTCTTCTTCTCTTTTAAACTAGGCAGTGGTATTTCGGTCATTTATAGTCCCCAAAACTGATATGTTTAACGGAATTTGGATGGGAGTTAACAGAAGGTCTTTTTTAGTTAACTTAAAAGGTTTGGGGGTCTTTTTTGAAAATACCAAGTTTGGGGTGTCTTTTTTGAAAATATGGAAGTTTGGGAGATCCAAAATAAAAAAAACCCATATTTTAATTAATGACAACTTTTTTCTCCTATTTGGGGGGGGGGATAGTCACATATTTACTTCAAATACAATTGTTTTTTGTGATTACATGTTTGTTTAGGGTCCGAGGGCCTAAAAGCTATAGGCTTCAGTCCCTAAATCTGAAAAAAACTTGCAAAAAATCCATTACTTCAAAAAACCTGTGTCTCAGTCAAATATTAGATGGTCAATACATTTTCATATGCCAATATCGCCCTTTCAGACAAGTACCACATTTATGCTGAAACCACTACATTTATGCTGAAACCTACATTTATGCTGAAACCACTACATTTATGCTGTATATTTATGCTGAAATTACTTCATTGTGCCCGAAACTATTATATTGATGCTGAAACAATTATTAGTAAACTGCTACATATATCTCATATTCTCCTCCACTCTCACCTTATCCTCCACTCTCACCTCTTTTTCCAAGAACCATTTTCCTTTCTTCGGATTGTGTCTTCTCCAAAAGTTCATCAAACCCAAAACTCATTTTCTCTCTCTCCCAAAGCCTCTCTTCATCAAAATCAAAATACAATTTTATGTCTTCTAAAGACTCTTTCCTTCGAAACCCCATCTGAACCACAACCCATTTTTCTTCATCCTTGTACTCCAAAACCCTATCAACCACAACACACTTATTCTCTCTTCCAAAAGTCCCTTCCAAACATATCGAACTCAAAACTTATTTTCTATCTCCTCTTCTCCTACTCTCACCTCCTCTTCAAAACCCATCAAACCCAAATTCATTTCCCCTCATCTCCTCTAAAACTCCATCAACCCTAAATCCAAAAAGTTTGGCTTTGATGGAGTTTTGGAAAAGAGATCTATAGAAAGAAGCGGATGAGAGATTTGGGAGATTACAATTTATCATGAGAATGGATGAGAGATTTGGGAGATTACAATTTATCATGGAAATGGATGAGAGAAAAAAGAGGGTTAGTATTGGTATTTTCGAAATACGCATTTACCAAGTACAAGTATTGAATATAGTAGGGACCTATGAACTGCAAACTTTAAGTATTAGGAGTTTTTAACAACTTTTTTGGACTTGGGGACTGAAACCTATTGCTTTTGGAATTAGGGCCCTATACACAATTTTCCCATTTCAAAAATATAAATAATATGGAAAAGGAGCAAAGAAATATAGACAGTTCAGTCCGCATACAACTCAATTGTGCTGCACTAGTAGCATAATTATTCACCGTTCTATTATATGAACTATAATCGCAAAAGTGAACAACAATTACAAAAGAACCAAAAAAATCTCATTATAGTGTTAGGATACATATCTAGGCTCAATAGCGTTAAATTTGTATGTAAACTGATGCATTTTATTACTTGTAATATGTAGACTGTAGAAGTGGAACATGTACCCGAGTTATATATCCAGAAAAGGGTTACAAATTGAAGGAGGCTTCATGGGTCAGTTGCGTAGCCATTGATACAAGTGAAAGTTGGCTGGTAAATTGCTTATCATTCTCTATACCTTGTTTCATAAGCACCTGCTTCATTATGGTGCATAAGTAAAATTGGTCCTCTTGGTCCCACATCATCAGACATTATAAACTTAAAACGATATCAAATGAGGTGGCTGAGATTCTCATGATACAGCCTGGAATATATAACTATACATATCTGTGTGGATATCACTCAATTACAAACAAGTAACTATCCCGACCATGCAACTACATAACTAACTAAATTCTTCTACATCTTGTGCAACATTTCCCTTCAAGATCGAGAAAATGTGTCATGTACTCTAAACCTTTTTGTTTTTTTTTTTGTTCGAGGCTATCCCCTATGGGAAACAAACTGGCAACCTCTTTACCTTAGAGAGTAAAGTTCTACCCCAAGAGCTATGCTCCATACGTATGTGCTCTGAACTTGCTACATGTGAAGTTCGCATGGAGAAATTAGTCTTGGTAAGGAAGTCGCTACCGGATCACTTGTTCTCACATACTGTGTATGAATATCAACAGTTCAACACACTCGATCTTATCATGAGGCTATCATCTTCTGTGTGCTTTGTTAGCTCATGGAAGACTACTTAGATAAACGATTTATCATGCTGAAGCTAATATATATAGGCAATTTGAAAACCTATGTTGATATTGCAGGCAGAGGAAGGTGCCAAAAAACTGGATATCTTCCATTCCCTTGTATTTATGTTCGGTTTCTTTTCTAACTTAACATCATTTTCATTTGATTCCTCTTTAAGGAATTGCTTTTGAACACATTTAATCTTCTGTGCTCTCTTAGGATATGTGCACCATATAGGATATTAGGATGTACATTCTAGGCAATTTGCATTTGAATATAGAGAACACGTGCTTTTAACATTTTCATGATCAAGGATAGGCATGCATATAAGTATGTGCTTATAAAAGTTTGTTTCTTGCCAGGTTTGCGGCACTGGTAGGGGTTTATCAGCTTGGAGTCTTCTTTCATTCGAGTGCATCTTTAGCAAAGATAGCCGTGCTCCTACACAAGATATAATATTTGATGACAATCAGGTAAGCTCTTCATATATGTTACAATCATAATCTGAGTATCTTGTAAATTCAAGTTCTGTATGTCATATTCACTTGTTTGCCGTATCAAGTTGTCAATGGAACCTGCACCCTTCGCATGCATGCATACCACACCCCAATCTATCTATTTCTCCTCCATTCTTAGTGATGCACTGATGCTCTCGTTTGCATATCCCTTGTATTCTTCTTTACATCTTTGCTCTGTTGGATCTATACCTTGTATTCTCTATGCTCTTCTTTAAAGATGGACAGGCTCCTTGTTACATTACTGAGGTTTTTTCATTAAGATATTTGTGATCTTAGCTTATCATAGCATTCCTATTTCTCATCTTGAGTATGAAGTCATTGTTGTACTGAACATCTCAGGATTTTCTAGCACAAAATATTACATAGAGGCGAATACAATACTCATTATAATTCTAATGCATATTAAAGGAAATTTAATGAAGATGAAAAAAGGGGTTGTAACTGAAGACAGATATCAGATTGGCATATCACTGTGCCTAAAACCGTGTCTAATGAGGCATCATGGTGGAAGCTAATAATCAGAGCTTCATGGTATACTTTATTTTCAAGGGAAAAGCGGTAGATTCATACTCTATGCATAGTTTTTCTTCCCTCCAAATTATAATAGATAAATAATTGTCAAAGTGTATCCGACACATGATGTTTTGGCCGGACATATTGCATGATGAATGAGTCTGAAACTAAATAAAACTAAATATTGTATGGGGGAATTGATGTGGGTCCATATCATTTGTTTAGTAGCTTGCATGCTACTTTTATATTATGTGGAAATATCTAGCATACTACTATTATATTATTTGTTGCTCAAAATTATCAAAAACAAGATCTTTTATGTATGGCTGCATATTGTTGCGCTTGACTAGGATCTCTTATTTAGAGTCATATGCATCATAGATTGCTTGCAATTATCATTTCTGCAGTAACATACATATAGCCCTATGATTCCCATCTTGCGGCATAAAGGAATGCTACTAGATACACGTTAAAAAGCACACGATCTTGATTTTTGGTTACCTAAATGGGTCCAATGTGTGGGACTGATCACATAATACCTTTAAGGTTTCTTTACGCGTTCTAAGATTTGGATATAGACATTTTTTGGACAGAAAAGTCTGATATACATATTTGGTAGAAATGGATATAGATACAATAATTCGGATGGTAGAAATGGATGCAGATACAACAATTCGGATAAATATAATTGATCATTTTTGGCACAAATGGATTAGGTTGCACACCTATGTGAACGATGGCCTTGGCGGCACAGCTGATGTAGACGGTAAACAAGAATTTACGAAAGAACTGCTCAAAGGTTGACCATATCTTCTCCAATCGGAATTGTACCATTTGGGTTTTTTGATCCTATGTTGGTATTGGGTCTTACGTAGTAAGGTCGTAATATCAGATTAATAGGTTTATAATGGGCAATGTGTTGTATATAATTATAAGTATGTGTACTCATGTATACTTGGATATTCAAATCTAAATCACATTCCATTTGTAACTGAGTTCTGTATCCTGATTTTGAAAACTTACCATTTGAATGTCCAAATTTGATTTCCGTTCTTGTGCATAGATATAATACAGCAATTTTTTTTTTGTCACAATCAATATTTTATTATTTTTCTGATGTGAAGTTCACATTAGGGCCTGTTCTGTAGTTTCTATTTTTTAGTTTGTTTTATGCTTCTTTTCTCTCTGAAATTTAACTTCTTCTCTTTTTTCAGATTCTAACAGCTGGCTCCGAGCCTCTGTTGACAAGATATAGCATTAATGGGGCTGTTCTTTCACAAATCCAATGTGCTCCTCAGTCTGTATTTTCTGTCTGCCTTTGTCCGTCAGGGGTATGCTTGTATTCTTTTCCTTTTTAAGTTTAAAGACAATAAACCTTACAATTTGCTACTGTCGAACTTTTGCTGTAATTAATGACAAATACCCCAATACATCTTGATAACTCGTTGTAGCATATTTCTATATCATATTTTAATGTCATTCAGAAGAAATAGATACCAAAAAAGGAAGGGGAAAAAATCCGCCCCCAACAACAACAACAAAAATCCATTGCTGCCAAAGAAAACCAGACCATAGAGTGTTCTCTTGTTTGAAGTAAATGGTCAACAATGTGAAATGATCTTTAACGTGGGATTTACAAAATGGCACCAACAGCTCGCTCAATCTCTCTGGATCTCCTTTCCTGACTGCAGAATGGTGCTCTACTAAATTGAAAGAGTTTCTTTGTTAGAAGATTTGAAAATACTTCACTTGGTATGAAAAGAAACATTAGTTTTTAGATGGTCCACTAAATGAGGCAGCCTGGTTAGCGTGGCTTGGATATTTTGTACATGAGGAATAGGACGGTTCAGACTCTTTTTCTACATTTCATTTATTTATAAAAAATTGTTCTCCGTTCTTTTTGTCCATTTGGCAGCGAGGCTTCCTTCAAGCAGTGATGTATAAAAGAATGCATGGCCTATGAGTGGAGCCTTTCATTTCTCTTATTTTGACTCCTAAAACTCAATGTTGCAGCTGGAAAAAACTACTCTAGAAGGGCTTGCATGGTGCAAGCCCCTCTAGAGCCATTGGATGGGCTCCCCTTGCAAGTGGGGGGAGCCCATCCAAGGGCTATGCAAGGGCTTGCACCCCTTGCATAGTAGTTTTTTCCGTTGCAGCTGGCTCAAATGCAATCTCAGCTATTTACTGTCGTGTCTTTTCTCTTTATTAGTTTTATTTTCTTTGCTCACTTTATCCCTTGGGGCTAAAGAGATGACCGTTGCATTTACTTGGTAATTATTTCTCTGCAGTAATTCACAAAGCACTTCATTTTCATCTTTTATATAGGTTATAGCTGTTGGCGGTTATGGGGGCTTGGTAGACGTCATATCACCATTCGGTAGTCATTTGTGCACATTCTGTTGCTGAGGCATTAACGGCAATTAATGAACGGGAATTCAATACAAGGTTATTGCAGATCAGAGGTCCGTATGCTATCCTGTAAATGACTGCCTTTACGATATTTATTTTTATTGGTTTATCCCCTTCATTTTTATAGTACTTTCCTGGTGATATATCAATTATAAATAACAATATCTTCTTCTTTTCCCACCATTCAGCTGTTAAGGGTTACTTGGTGTGTGCCTCCATCAATGTGGCAACTAACAATTGGTGTTCTTATTGTTTTTATTGGTTTATTCCATATAGTCTCAATCCATATTTACCATAAATGGCCATTTTGGATTGCTTGCAGGGTTGGGCTTTGCAAAGCAGAATCTTCAGCAGAGGACTGCGTTCCAACAAGTGAAATCCTATTTGTGTTTAAGCATGGTTTTGTATGTTTTGAACTGTTAACGTAAATGTTTATGGTTTAATCACATGTATTCGGGACCATAATTATTGTTTCATCTGTGATTTGCTGGAATGCCCTTTAGCTTGTCAAGACATTCTCTTAAAGGGGTGAGGCCAAAAAGCTATGGATGGCTCATGAGACGAGGATCCATGATTAATAGGCCAGTTCCTGCTGTGATCTGTGTAATATATGGTCCTGATCAGATCAGGCGTGGCTAATGAAGCGAGCAGAAACAACTCGTTTCGGAATTCGTTTGCTTCGTCTAGCCGGCAAAGTGAATTTTTCTCGTTCGCAGGCTAGGCGAGGCGAGGGCATCATTAACGAAGTTAGAACCAGTTCGTTTCGTCTTGCCGGTTCGTGAGGCGAGACGCGGCAAATTCGCCGAGCTAGGTGAATTTTTCGTCAGGCTTTGTTGCTATATTTTTAATTTTTAAAAAAAAATTAAAATTAGGATTAAAAATATGAAATTTTAACTCGTTTTTTTATTAAAAAAAATCTTAATCAGAATCATAATTTTATAATACATTTTGTTGTATTTGTCTACATCAAGGATGGAACCAACTCGAGCTGCTCATGTATATCCTAAATATTGATCTTAATGAGAGAGAATCGGGCCTACGTAGTTCTTTTTCTACAATTATAGATCTTATTATTCGTCGAGACCGGTTGTGGTTCTTCCTTCTTTGGTGTTGGTCTCGTCCGATCTTTTAAGCTCTAAAGGTAGATAATCTGAGTCTAAAATGACTGCATTTTGTTTCCTGACAGCTGTTGCTTTCCAATCTTGTGAGCAAATCATGTATTTCTGTCGTGCGTCAAGCTGCATCTCTTCTTTTTTAATATCCTGCCTCCTGTACTAAAAGCATTTTCCGACGCTACTGTTGATACTGAAACGGTTAGTAAATCACGAGCTTTAGGAGAAAGCACCGGATATAAATGTCCGTAGCTTTTCCACTAGGCAAATATATCAAAATCATTTATAGTTAAATCTATATCTGAATCAGTTTGTAAAAATATTGATAACTCATTCAAAGATGACGATGATGAGGCTACCGGGCCTTTTGCCCTTTTCTTCTGTTGAATAGGTGCTAAAACTGAAGCCGAAGCACGTGAACTGGTTGAGAACGGTGGTCTACTAGTTTTACCAGAAGAAGATTGTGCAACATACAAATCAAACACTTCATCTAAATAACTTTTATCGATACTAACATAGGCATCAATATCTACACTATATCCCATGGCTGTGTGGAACCCGATTAAAAGAGCCTCCAGAGAAATCTTTAGAAACCTAATTTAATTTTAGGGCCCATTACCGAACATAAACAGTAAATAATTGGAATTTCAGAGAAATATTTAGAAATCTTAGTTAGCATAGTGAGTATCTGATGGTGAAATGCTGGATTTTCAAGGTTACTAGCAAAACAATTAGCTGTATTATACAATTCAGAGACACGAATTTGAGAAGTAAGGGTATAAGTAGCAAACATCGTTCGGTTGCTATTTTAAAAGTCATAAAAAAATCTCTAAAAAGATCTGCAACCGCCCAATGATCGGGTGTTAAATGGTTTTCTACATGCATTTGTTCATTCCACATGTTACTAATAATTCCGGCGTTCTTTAATGCAGTACGAAGCATGTCATATGTACTATTCCATCCAGTGAGCACATCTTTTTTAAGAGACGGCCTTACACCTGTAGCCAGGCATCTAGTTTTGTATTCGACTTTTCTTTTTCCAGAACTTTTAATAAACCTACATGTATTTTTAATTGTTTGAATATTTGTATTAAATACGCTATATGCATCCTGTACAGCAAGGTTAAGTATAAGACATGCACAACAAATATGAAAAAACAACCAATGCAAATTGGTTTGTATAGCCTAATGAGTTCGGCAATATCAGAATTATTGTTGTTAGCATTATCGTAAGAAATAGATTTTTTTTTATTTACATAATGATATTCTTCTAAAATAAATCTAATTTTAGAAGTTATATGAAAAGCACTGTGCGGGAATGGAAACTGTCTAAAAGCAATAATTCTTTTTTGCAAAAACCAGTCAGAATCAATCCAATGTGCAGTAACACGGATCCAGAGAAGTTCCCTTCTATCCGTCCAAATATCAGAAGTTAATGAAATACCGGTATCTAAAAAAACAAGAGTAGCAATTAATATCTGTTTACCGTCATTGTAGAGGTTAAAACAATGACTTTTAAGCGTAGTCTTCGGAACCCTTTTGAATGCCGGTTGTAACGCCATTTGAACGTACTGCTAAAAAACCGCGCTTTCTTCGAATCCGAGAAGATATTTATCTGCCATAACATATCTTGTCATTTCTGAAACATTTAAATCATGATTATATTGAAAAAGACATTGACCGGTGAAACCAATTTGTGTTTGTGTAGCAGAGGAACAGGCCGGGATTTCTAAGTGTTTCTTGCATGTTTATTCAAACTACCGGTGCCGGCACTATTCTTGTATTTATATGCATTACCATTATATTTGCAAACGGTGTATCTAACACCGTCCCTAAATTTCAATTTTATAGTGATCCCAAATATCACCGGTAGTTGCACGTTTTTTTAGTCTCTCTTGATGTATGAGTGGATCCTTCCACTTGTTGTTGGGGATGAGGAATTTGGGTTTGATGTGCATTGGATCAACCCCATATCAATATTTTAACTAAATGTTAATAAAAGAGTATTAGAGTAGAAAATTAAAAATAATAAATTAAAAACAAGAAATAAGAAAAAGAAAAGAATGGGCCGATCAGAGACTCGGAGTTTCGAAAACTCAGAGTCGGACTGTCGGAGGATTGGATCAGAGTTTCTATTATTTAGAGAGATGGAAATTGGCACAATAGTGGAGATTTAGATTAATTTATTTTAGAGAGATTGGAATTTTTTTTTTTTGGAAGAAAAAAAAGGTTTGGAATGAGAAGAATGGGGTTTGAGGGTATTTATAGGTTTTTGAATTTTTTCCCCGTTTCCTGCGGTTACAAGCCGAGGCGAAACGAAATTCGTCTCGCTTCGCTTAGATCCGACCGTTAAGGGCCGTTTGATGGGAATTCCAAGACGAGACGAAGCGAACCCGAAACGAGGCGAGGCGATTCGTCGAGCATGCGGCGGTTTGTGAACATTGGGTGGCGAGTTCGAGACGAATTCGTGGCGAATCGGTCAACAAGGTGCGGGTCTTGCCGATTTGTGGCGAATCGTGGTGATTTCCGAGACGAAGCGAGACGAGTTGGCGAGTTAGACGAGACGAACTACGACGAAGCACGGCCGGAAAAGTTGAGAACCCGCTTGCTTCACCAATTCGCGGCCGGCGAGATGAATCGATTCGCCCTCGTCATCACGAAGCGAATCAATTCGCTTCATTAGCCGGGCCTACTCCCGATGATGATAATCTCTCCATTACAACTTGCTTTTTGGCCCTTAAAATTTTGCTGAGTTTATGTTTATTTTTGATATTTTTTGATGATTTATGATTTCATAATATAGTTATTCAATTTTGTTACGATTTCAACAAAATCAAAATCAAAATCTAAAACAATTTTAACAAAATCAAAATCAATATTTTACTAGGCATATGGCAAAATACCATAGCGTTTTTATTTTGATGAAAACACCATAGGCAATATCGTTTTCACTTTTAGGAAAACGCTCTTCCAATAGTGTTTTCATCAAAAAGAAAACTCTATCACGTTTTTCTTTGATATGTAATTGCTAGGTGGCTGGACTGAGGTTTATTCTGAGAATTATTTTGGGCTTAGTATCATTTTGGGAATTATTTATTTTAATAGTATTATTTTGGGCAAAAATCCCCTAAGTAGCACCCAGTGAAAGCTGGAATTGGCTCCAGATTCGGTGGATAGCATTGTTGTGCTGACCTGAACAATCTTTGCTGTCGTCATGTCTGTTATTTGAACTCAAAAAAAAGCTCTACATTTTACATTTAAGTGTAGAGATTTGAAACGATGTTATACCGACGAACATAATTGATTCTTGTAGTTCAACGTATGGCACTTAAAATGCTCATATAAATGCAAATAAAATTTCATGATTTTTGTGAGTTACATGTTATTTGCGTTCATATGAGCTTTTTCCTGTGCTATATGCTATTTGCAAATAAAACTAAAAACAGCGAAAATTTTAAAGACAACAAAATTTGTGTTTCTTAAAAAATTTCATGCTTTTTGTGTGTTATAACATGCATAAAACTGAAAGACGGAAGAAAATAGAAAATTTTGTGATTTTCTTGTTTTATAACATGTAAAATATAAAAAACGGAGGACATAAAATATTTTGAAAAATTTGCTATTTTCATGTGCTACAGCAACTAAAATATTGGAAAATCAAAGAAAAACAAAAAATTCTTGAGATTTTTTAAAATATTTTGCTATTTTCGTATGTTATACTAAGGAAAATATTAAAAAACCAAAAAAAAAACAGAGTGTTCGAGATTTTTAAAAATTTTGCGACTTTCACGTGAGCATGCAAAATATTGGAAATTTAAAGAAAAACAAGTCTATGGAATTTTGTAAAATTTCATGATTTTCATGTGTTGCCAGAGATTCCTAGTCATCTAGAGTCTCGATCATCCGGAATGGATTTCCTTATTCTATTAGGTTTTTACTAGTATTCGACGACCTTTTCTTATTTTACTTCACATAGCTTTTTGTCTTTTTTATACTCGGAAGTTTTCTAAAGTAGGATCAAGTAAAATATTGAAAAACCGAATAAAACAAAACATTATGATATTTTTGAAATTTTATGATGTTCGTGTGCTATATAATATGCAAAATAATGAAAAACAAAGAAAACGTAAATTTCTTGGTATATTTTAAAATTTTACGATTTTCTTATGCTATATCATGCAAAATATAGAAAAAGTAAAGAAACCCCAAATTTTTTAAGGTTTCTAACAATTTGACAATTTTCGTTTGCTACAACAAGCAAAATATTGAAAAATTGAAGAAATGGTATATTTTAGGATTTTTGAAAATATTACAATTTTCATATTTTATATAGCAACATTAAATAAGACCGAAGAGAACATAATTTTTTGAAAATTTCATAATTTTCGTGTGCTATGTTTCATATAAAAAACTGCAAAACGGAAAAAAAGAAAAAAATTTAAGAATTTTAAAATTCAGTGATTTTCATATGCTATAAGAGGTGAACTGTTGAAAAATGGAAAAATGAAAATTTTTAACATTTTGCCAAAATTTTGAATTTTTAAAAATGCTTGATATTTCGTGTGCCAGCATACAAATATTTAAAATTTCAAAACAATATAATTTAGGAGCTTTCACGTGCTATATATAAGCAAAATATCGAAAACCTGAAAAGAAAAAAAAAATTGAGATTTTTAAAAATTTCTTTATTTTCGTGTGCGATGCAAAATATTGAAAAAATGAAAAAAATATTAAATTTCTCGATTTCGTGTGTGCTATATCTAGCAAAATATTGGAAAACTGAAGAAAACAAAAAGGTAGAGTTTTTTGAAACGACGTAATTTTTGTATGGTAGCATGCAAATCATTGTAAATTTGAAGAAATATATAATTTTAGGATTTTTGTAAAATTTGTGGTTGTTATGTATTTATATAGGAAGCAAAATACTGGAAACAAACGAAGAAAATAGAAATTGCGAAATTTTTTGAAATTTCGCAATTTTCATGGTCTTAACATACATGATATTGAAAAAACGAAAAAAAAAACAGAAAATATTAAAACTTTTAAATATTTTACGATTTTCATGTGCTGGAAACAGAGAAAACAAAAAAAAATGAAAATTTCATAATTTCTTGTACACAACAAGAAAAATATTGGAAAATCGAAGAAAACAGAAATTTATAACTTCATATGTAAAATATATTATACATCAACTTGCAAAAAAATAAAATTATGAGATCATATATTTTATATATAAAGTTCAAAAATATGAGATATTACAATTTTCAAACCATATAACAATAAAGTTTTATATTAATATGATTTTTCTTGACTTTAGACTTCACACATGTGTATTGCGCGGGGCTCTTGCTGCTATAATAGATAATATATATAAGTAATTGTTGATAAAATTATAATACCGTATACTTAAAAATTAAAAAGATGATTTTTACCACTTTAAAATTAAAATAGCAAATAAGATAAATTAAATTTAATAATAAAAGGACATACCGAGGGTGTTAAATCCCCTAGACTAGCTATAAAGTTAATCTGCATAAATCATAATCTTAAATTTCGTATTTTACAACCTATGATCTAGTTTGAAAATATAGACTATATGGATTTCGATCCTATATTAACTATTAAGCTATTTAGTTCTTAAGTTTATAAAAACACGATTTTTAATATTCTAATGTAAGTTAAATCTAAATATGATCTTACCCTTCCTAAATATAGGGTATGAGCATTGCTAAATAACCTATCAAAATGATCAGAAAAATCAATCTATATTCATCATGTATTTATCTTTTAAGTGTATCTTTTTAAAATAATAATTTATACGATTAATCTTTCTATTAGTCTAGATTAATCCTATGCCAAGCATGTTAATATTTAGCTACTCATACTAAAATTAACGACACAATAATTGCATAAATTAAAAGAAGGAAATATGATTAAAAATAAAAGCAAGTAAAAGAAAAACAAGAAAGAATAAATTGCAAAGTATTAAAATAAAAATACAAACTTGAGGACTTGATCTTTTTACTTTATCATGCATAAACAGAAAAGAATTACATTTCTTTTGGTGGCAAAAAAACTAAACCTAAGGTAGAAGATGATTTGTTATTTTAAGAGACCTTATATTTATAGAGTTATATCAAAAAACCCTAAATCTAAACAAATAGGAGCAACATGTTAGATTTTGACGGCAGATCTTGATTTTTGATTGCTAAATCTTGGTGGTTTATTCTGTTATGGCCGCTAAACCGCAGTGAAATTTCCACTGTTTTTCTTCAATTTTTTATGAAATCTTTTAATTTGATTTGGGTAGTTTTAATCATATACAATCTCGAGTATCTTTACGTCTCTCTGCAGTTAAGTGGATTCTCAATTTGTTATCAAATTATACTGATATGATTGATCTTTATTTGATTTTGATCTCTTAATTTGATTTTGCTCCTTGATTTGGCTGTATTTAAATCTGCAAAATATCTCAAACAGATATTTAGCAGCATCTATTTATTTAGGAAAATATTTAGACATTTTAACTCACAATTATCCATTTATTATTTAAGATATATATAAATATATTTTTAACAGATAAATCCATAAATGTTCTTTAATTATAATTAATATAATTTATTAATTAACAAAAAATAGGGAAATGCTAGTAAAAAATAGGCAATAAATGTGATGATCAGAGGGAATATTCCTCAAAGTACCACCTTATCCAACTTGTACATGGAAAAATTATTATATGGACCTTATTTAACTCTCTTGCTACATTTGGATAATCGAAATTTTTTTATTGGTTTTCGACTCGATATTTATCATCGTTTTGTCATAAACAGCTCAACCTATATGGTGGAAAAATTCTATAACCGGCCCCCTTCTTTAAATCTATTGCTATTTTCTCTCACTATTCAAGTTTTAGTGGCAAAATATTAAGAAATTTAATGATTTTTACCTGTTGTGTTATAGCACGCAAAATATAGAAAAATCGAAAAAGAGAGTTAGAAATTTCGTGATTTCCTTTTGGTTTTAAAAAATATAGAAAAACAAAGAAAGAAAATATTGACAATTTTGAAAAATTTGTTATTTTTATGTGCTGGCATATAAAATATTAAAATTTTGATGAAAACAGAAAATTTAATATTATTAAAAATTTCACGATTTTCGTGTGCTATCATATGCATAAAATTGAAAAACGGAAGAAAATATAAAAGTCTAAGATTTCAAAAATTTTGTTATTTTCTTGTGCTATAGAATGTAAAATATAGAAAATGGAAGAAAATATAAAATATTGACACTTTAAAAAATATCATGATTTGTGTGCTATAATAAAAAATATATATTGATAAATCGAAGAAAACTAGAAAATTCTTAAGAACTTATAAAGAATTTGCAATTTTTGTATATGCTATAAAAAACCAAATATTGAAAAACCAAATAAAATTGAAATTTTTAGATTTTTGAAAATTTCATGATTTTTGTATGTTATTGCTTGCAAATTATTGAAACTTAGGAAAAAATAAAAAAAATCGATTTTTTTATAAAAATTTCATGATTTTTGTGTGTTGCAAGGGATTTCCAGTCACCCGAAGTCTTAGTCACTCGGGCAAGATTTTTTTGTTCTGTTAGATTCTTAATAGAAATCAATGACCTTTTTCGTCTTTTATTTACATAGATTTTTGTCTCATGGATACCTGGAAGTTCCCCAAAAGTATGAGAAAGTAAAATATCGGACTGTAAAAATAGAAAAATTTAGAGTTTTGAAATTATATGATTTTTCGTGATATAAATGCAAAATAATGAAAAAGGAGATTTTTTTGGAGATTTCTGAATTTTTTGTGATTCCATGTGCTATATAATGCAAAATTTCGAAAAAGTGAACAAAACCAAAAGATTTAAAGATTTATAAATTTATTTTTGTTATGCAGCAAGCAAAATGTTGAAAATAGAAAATTATGGAATATTTTAAAATATCAATATTTTTGAGGAAAATAAAAAACAATTTTTTTGAGATTTTTGAAAATTCAACTAATTTTTGTGTGTTATGTGTAGCATAAAACAATTGTAAAACCGAAGAAAACAGAAATAATTGAGATATTTTTAAATTTAACGATTTAATGGAAGCAAAATATTGAAAAATGGAAGAAAACATAAATTTTGATATTTTAAAAAAAACTAGCAATCTTTGTATGCTATATAGCAAGTAAAATATTATAAAACCGAATAAAACAGAAAATATTGAGATCTTGAAAATTTCATGATTTTCATGTCCTAGCATGCAAATTATTCAAAATTTGAAGAGAACCGAAAATTTAGGATTTTTGAATTTAACACGATTTTCGCAAGCAAAATGTTGAAAACCTGAAGAGCACAAATTTTTTTTAGAATTTTGAAAATTTCATGATATTTAGTGCTGTATAATATGCGGAATAGTTGAAAAACAAAGAAATCCGAAAAAGAAAAAGTAGATTTTCGAATATTCCGCGGTTTTCTTGTCCTATATCATGCTAAATATTGCAAAACCGTATAAAACGAAAATGTTTTGAAGAAAACAAATAATTTTGGAATTTATTTTTAATTTCACAATCGTTATGTGCTAGCATGCAAAATATTTAGAAACAATAAGCAGAGGATTTTTTTTATTTTAATTATTTTCATGTGCAGAATACTAAAAAATGGGAAGAAAATAGAAAATTTAGGGATTTTTGAAATTTATGATTTTCGTGTACTATATTATGAAAAATATTGAAAACCGAAGAAACAAAAAATATTTTATTTTAGAAATTTTCATGATTTTCTTGTGCGATATAGTAAGCAAAATATCTGAGAACAAAAAAAAAACAGAATTTTTATATTTATAAAATTTGACCATATTCATATCCTATAGTAAGAAAAATATTGATAATCTGAAGAGAAAAAATGCCGAAATATTTGTAAGTTAATTCTTCATATATTTTACATATGAAGTTCATTATATGAGATATAAGAACTTATAAATCATATAATAACAAACTTTTAACTTAATATAATTTTACTTGAATTTGGACTTTGTATCCGCCCATTGTGTGGGTCCCATGCTAGTTTACCAAAAAAAGAAAAGAAAAAAGATAAGAAAATTATATTAAAAAAGTTAACCCGAGTAGGAGGAATTATTTTTAGCTTTTACCCCGGTAGCGAAAAAATACCCTTAAATTTCTGAAACTTGTTCTATGCCTCTCAACTTAATTCATTTCCAAAATGTCTTTACTTCAAATTCTATTTTGAAATTAAAAAAATCTTTTTTCTCTCATTCTTCCTATTTAATTAGCCTATAGCTTCTTCCTTCACATTTGTAAAACCCAAGAGAGAACTCGTCTTTTAATTCTAATTCTGAACCATAGTAAGCTTGGACAGAATTTTGATAGAGATTGCACTCTAGTCACTATTATTTTTCCCCTTTGGAATGGATTTAGGGCAAAGCGAATTGAGAGGAAATGTGAAATTTTAGGGAGAAAATTGATTTTATTTTGGGATGGAACCATATCGGTTGGATTTTGCTTGTATATAATTTGGTGAAGGGATTTTGGAAACACCGTGACGGATAATTTTAATATTGAAGAAAATATATATTTGTTTTTTTGGAAAAAAAATTCAAAAGAGAGCATTTTAGGCAAGAGTTAAAGTTGATGGGGGCATGGTCCATGTTTAAGAAATTTAGAGGTATTTCTTGCTATCCCCCAGTGACAGGTATTTTATGCAATTTAGCTAAAAGAAATTATTAGAGGACATAAAACAAGAAGCCACATCCACCTTGTGAAAAAGGAACCTTGCATGTTCAATAGAAAAAGGCATCAAAACGAACATGATGACATTTAATTTATTTAAGAACAGAAAACCAAAATCTACTATATTTGAGGTCTCATCTGCAAGAAAAGGATTTAGCACAAGAGTTTTCAATCAAAAAACTCTCTCTAGACTTGCCTATGGAAAAATAAAAAGAAAAAATTCCAGACTTGCTTGCAAATCATATGTAGATTGATGAAGAGAATACCATATGCCATCTATAAAATTTACCATATGAAACTCGATTGCATGTGAAGAATTCAATCAATCCTGCATACCCATCAAATTTTGGAGGGCAACACACAACATCAAACATTGAATGGACAAGCATTAAAACACACCAAGAAATAACTTTCACAAATGATCAAGAGTTTGTTGACCTTGTATACAAAAGAAATTTCACAAACAGATTTGCGTTTTTCCACGAGTATGTAAAGTAATAATAAATCTAAAAATGTTTCCTTCTTTTAAGCATAAAACAGGCGTAATTTTATCAAAGATGCCGCAGATCAATCTACCAACTTCCCGGAGCTATCCAGGGTCACAACTTCGCCGTGCTTACCTATATTATTTCAAACATCAAAACACGAAATTAGAAAAGATATTTAAAAACAAAAATCACGAGATGATATATTTAAAATCCGGTAACTCTTACATCTCTCATAAATTTCTTCAGCCAGTTTTAAGAATGCCTCTGCCTCTTCTTGCATTTTATAGATCCTTTCAGCTTCTTTCACTGCTTCAGCTGCTAGATATGCTTTAGCTTCTGCGTCCGCTAGTGAGTAAGCTATCAGCTCGGCTTCAGAAGGTTCTTCTCCGATCTCAGACAACTTTCCAAATTTAGAGCTCGAGGGCAGCCCTGAAAGACTGACAGGGCCCTTCTGTTTCGGTGTTGCAGATGTAGTTGCCAAGGACAATTCTTTGATCCTATACCCTTTCTCGCCCTGCATTGTAATTCATTGAAGAAAACTATGTTATTTTTCTCTTTAGAAAAGCTGCAGCTATCAACATTTCTTATGTCATCATCAATAAGCTATCACAAAACTTTCCTCCTTCCCTAGCATGTTTTAAACTACTGTCTTAGTAATTGCTCTAAAGTTCAGTTCCTAAGATGATAAGATATTTTTTTTAGTGTTTTGTACGAAATGCAAATGTTTCAAACTTCAGAGGAGCAATATGTCAAAATATCATTGAATTATAGACAAGTTATTTAGAAGCTACTATCTCAAAAGATGACAAGGACTTCACATTCTTATTGCCAATTTATGAAAGTAGGAGGCCATTAATATCTTATCTATGGGAGACTTTGAATGAGGAAATTGTGATGCTGACACATTGGAGTACCCTAGTTATATGGGGAATCAGAGTGGCAGGTCATCCTATTTCGATTGAGGTTTAAAACTTCCAATTTTCTGGAAACTTATGTCTAAATTCATTAAAAAAAATTGCCGCCACATCAGTTTCATATGTATAATAATTTCACATTGTGTTGGCTTGGGCAACATTGATTCAGCTGATCATCTTTTCCTCTTGTATTTATCCTTAAATATTAAGGTTTATATTCATAATGACCCTATTGCAAGTACATCAGGTTATATATATTCAGAAATACCATAGAAAGTACCCCCGTGCTCACCTAAGTTACAGGTATCTGTGGCGAATGTATTCAAATTAACCTTATTTGTTTAATAATCTTTGGACGCCACAATTCATGATACCAGCTTGTGGCTATTTTTCTGTATATATCCCCTAATTTATGGTTTTTAATCACATTCAGCTCTGGTTTATTTATAGCTAGTGTGGACGGTTGCACCATATAGAACGCCTGTGCCACGACTCATGAAGCATTAATAGATATAGCTAGGAATTAAGTACGACGCAGCAAATTTTAAATACTAAATAAAGGGCAGTGGCACTAAAGAGTATCAGGCATAGCTTCAGATTATGACTGCTGTGCAACATATGCTGCAAAAGGTTAAGCTGGACATCTTTATATGTTACAACTTGCAAGTTATAACATTGATTTCCTAATTAATCAATTTTGAATTATCACATTTTGCATAAAGCTGACAAATGGTTAGCTGGTCCAGGGTGCACAAGATATATACTATTTAATATGACCGGAATCAAATAGGGAATTTCTGGTCTGTTAGATGGGAAAACGCTCACCTTTTCAACTTTATTCTGTTGAACGAGCCGTCTGATCTTAGTACTTAGCAGCCGTCTGAAATTTGGTGGCACCTCGTGTCTTTGCTGGATATACCAAAATAAATGGAGAAAATGAGTATAATATGCAGATAACAGAAACTTATTGTTTATGCAGAAGTATCATTCAGCATTCTAAAATTCAAGGTAGGTTGTGTAAATTAAGAAGCCTAAGATAAATTTGATAGTGAGCAAGGGGCACAAGATATGTAAATCCAGTATATAAATGATACCATATGATTTTCAGATAAATATAAACATCAGTGGAAGTGGAGAAATGAGATCATGCCTTTACAATTTCTCACTATGTCTATTAGTATTTTGCACGTGCGATGCACGTGTGTATAATTTGAACAACATATATACTAAAGGCGTGTGTAAAATTTCTTGTCCCGGACATTTCATAAAAATTCTAAACATGTCTAGCTTTTCTAAATTTAAATTAAATGAGTCGGTTAGTAGTAATATTAGAATTAGAAATTAATTAGTTATATATACAAAATAACAAAAATATAAGGGCTTCGGTATAAATTTGTAAGGCAGATCTCTTTTTGGCCTTTTGAGCATAAGCGAGAATGTGTAATGAATGAAAGAGAGAGGGTTGTTGACTTTTCATTTATTTATTTTTGTCTTTTGTGGTGGATGGGGTGGATATCTCCAATGCTCATCTATGACTATTGGAATTTTGTCATTTTTTCTAATTTTTATTTTGTTGATAAATGGCATCATCTAAGGACTTCAAGTTGTAATAGTAAAGATAAAAAATATTGATAGGAGAGTGTACAAAAGAAGTCTCACCCGACAGAGCCTTTTCTTACAACCGAACTTCATTACGATTTTTTAAGGTCGCGGGCTTATCATAAGTTATAACTCCGTTAGTAAAACTCCTTTATCCCAATAATAACCCTAAATGCACTCACAAAACGAGAATAAATTTGTGTTGCATATGCAAAAAAGGCTTCACAACCATCCTTTCAACCTACTGCAAATAACTTTTTAACAATATTGCCCAATAGATAACTGATCTTAAATTACCTTGCTTCCAGAGTTTCTGAAGAGCAAACAAAATGAGTTCAACAGTTCAATTTTCCCAAAATCCAAGTAAATGAATCATTTTCCCCAAAAGGTTAGTTATTCGATACAATATTGAACGAAAACCAACAATACCGAAACCCACGGCTTTCACAATGTAAGCAAAGCATCTTTCACTGTCTGTCCAGTTACTAATTCTTGTAAATTGCAAGAAGTCTAACTTAATTTCCATCATTTGTAAGAAGATTCCAAGTGCATCACAGAAACATCATTTTCACATCCATGCTTTATCGTGAAGCACAATTCGTCTGAAATCCTTCCAGATTATACTAAAAATATCCATGATATGGCATTCTTGATATGATACAACATAAATGTGTTTCAATTCGTTTGAAATCCTTCCAGATTATACTAAAAATATCCATGATATGGCATTCTTGATATGATACAACATAAATGTGTTTCAAAACCAACCTCAAAATTATAATGAATGATAGAATAATGGATGCAATTAACCTCCTAATAAGAATAAACCATTGCTTCCCACACAATAAGTCCATCTCTTTGCTAAACTTTAACATATCCTTCCCTATGCACACGCAGGACATACAGATTACAAAGAAAGGCATGAACTAGTAAAGAAAATGAAGGAGCAATTAGCAGGCGTCAAAATATTTATTTGTTAAAGTCATAACAGCTTTGAAGGGGGAAAAAGAGTAAAAGGTAATTTAAAAAAATATGGACTAAATTCATTAGTTGTAGATATTAAATATTTGAAGTGAAATGGTTATTCCAATAGAAAGATGGCAATAATATGAAGTTTGAAGTTAACCTCAATAAAGCTGCGGACTGCACCGATTTCAATTTCTGAATTATTAGCATCTCTCAATGCTGTAAGAGCTTCAATTATCATTACACCATACCTGGTGGACAAGCCAAATTTTAAATTTTTCAAGGAAAAAAATTGCCATTCAAACTAAAACTGTAAATAAAAGTATGCTTGTAGAAAACCATAGGTGAAACTCCTTACTTTTCAATAGAATATATTTCTCATAAGGCTAATTGAATCCGGTAATACAAGAAATCACATCCCGTAATGAAACGAAAGGGAAATTATAGATACTTTGCAAATTCATAGGTTAGTCCATGCCTTAATACAGAAACTCCTTTAATACTTCAACAAGTGTTGACCATAATTAAATAAGCAGCCGTCTAGATGTAGGAGCTTCAGTATTTCTAACTAACAAAAATGTCCTCGTAAGAATGATCCTAGTACGTCAGAATTAGTTCTTTTCTAGAAACACTTGCATATGCTAAGCACCAATCTTGTACGATTTAAAATAATCAATTCATTTATATAGGCATCAAATATTTCCCTTATTTATTAATGTGAAAAATCTGACCAATGAATGTTTCTCGGCCTGTTGTCTACAATAGCAAGGTCTTATTCTAGGTATATCTAGATTTGGAATCATAAGTGCTTTTCTGATTGTTATTATTTTGTCATAATGACAACCGGCCAAGAAAATAACCATAACATTCATAATGCAAAGAATAAATAAACAGTACACCAAAAATTGTGATAAGATTTCAACAGCTATATCAAATCACATAACTTCAATCCATATTCCATTTAATTCTTTTCATGTTGTTCTCTCCGTCAATCTTCAATGTTGACCTCCTTCGGTTGTTGACTTAGAAGTTCTTGTCATGGATCCGTAGTCTTGGTGATTTCATTTAGTGTTAGGATGGTTTGCAAGTAATTGTTCATTTCGATTGAGTGATCTGTTGGGATTTCATGTGGGATTTGATTTAATTTGGTCTGATGATGGGGTTTGCTAATTCAAATTTTATTCTATGTGGAACAGAGAGAAGGCCACAGTGGGTGCTCGACAAAGAATTTTTTTAAAGTAAGTAACATGTAAATTCTCTACCTCTGTCAATCTACTTTAACCTCATTGTATTTCCACGGTTTCTTTCTTTCATGGTATCCTTCTTAAGGTTTTCCTTCTATAACTCCTAGAACTTATAATTCAGAAATAGAGAAGAAAAGGAATGACAAACCCGGGAACTTTCACATCTTGTGTGTTCTCGGTGGAATCAATAGCATTCAACACTCTGTCGCCCTTATGTGGAACCAAAGCAGATGAACCAGGGGAGGTAGACAACGGAACCGCCTGAACTATGGCTAAAGCAGAAGAACTTGTGCTGCTAGATGCCAGCGGAATCGCTTGAATAGCTTTCAGCGTCTTTGAACCTTCCCTCGTCCCCTGCCCACTGAAACTCACACTCAAATTCCTCCACTTGTCCTAAACATGAAACAAAATATCATCAACACACATCAAAACCACAACCTCAAAATTCAGCAAAAAATCACAGGATTGTAAACAAAATAGTGTAGATGTTTGCATAAACATAACCTAAGTAATTCAAAACTAAATCAAAACCCTAGCAAACCCTAGGCAGCTCACTTTGAGATCGATGTTGGATCGAGTAGCGAGCAAATGGCTGAACTCAGGGTCCTTTTGGATCGTTCGCCATTTCCCATGTCCGTGCTTCTCGACGCCAGCTCGAAGGGCGTCCTCTTCCTCTGAGGTCCACTTCTGCTTCGGAGCTCCCATTCTCCTTCCCTTCCACACCTTTATATTTCTCGTCGTCTCCCTCTTCTATTTATAGCTCTCTCGCATCGATTCCCCCTCGAGTTTGCCATTTTTAGGGTTAGGGTTAGGGTTAGGGTTTTTGCGTTTTTGGGGACGATGGAAGGAAGGTGTTGATGATGACGGATAGCGTATCGGACTCAAAATCTGAACCGTATCGTCTACTGTATCAGTTTTTATCTAAGCGTATCGTTTTTGGATACGCAGATGTAATTTGGTGTATATGCAGTGGATACGTGTAAAAATTACAATTGAATCTGGACGATTCATTTTGCCAAACAAAATTCGCATCAGTACCAAAAAAAAAGAAACAAAATTCGCATCATCCAAATTTATATTTGCAAGAGAGATACGGTGGTAGGATTTGCATTTGGATTTTGTAGATTTAGTGTATTTGATAATGATTCCATTAATGATCATGGGATATAAGGTGATCCGATCTGGATTCGGATTCATGGATCAAAATGTTATCATCTGATTTTATCTGCATACGAGGGCGGATGACCTATTTCCTCTGTTACCTTTTAAATATTTGAAGTAATCATATTTTATTCCATATACCTTCGGCCCGCATTCATTGCATAGAATTTTAACAGCTTTTGATTTTTATTATAGACTTATCGGTCCGGAATAATGTATGTTAGTATAGAACATAAATATTAGGGTAAATTGCCAAAAAAAACCAAGCCCTTATTTTCACTGTCAAAAACCCTCTCGAAACTGTAGTAAAAAATCCTCAGGAAATTTTTTCTACAAATCTTCATAGTAACCTGCTATATCTAATCAATTCATACAAACTATTTAGATATCGCAGAAAACGATTTAGATATCACAGACAACTGCTTAGATACCGCCTCCTACTGTTTAGATATAGCAGGAAACTACTAGATTTCACAGCTAAGTGGTTTTTTGACAACTAAAGTTTTTTTAGGAGGATTTTGACTACGGTTTCGGTGCCAAAGAATTTTTGACAATGTAAAAAAATGCTTGGGGGTGTTTTGACAATTTACTTTAAATATCGTTAAATTTGATTAAATTCGGATTAGTTAGGATTTAAATCCAACCTCTTTTAGTTTAGATTTAAATCTAATATTTAGATTAAATTCATATTTATCTCTAGTTTAAATATGGATTTATCTCCCATTATTTATCCTATAAATAGAAGGCTTTTTCTAAGATTTTTTGATGAATCCACAATTCTCTAATAACCTAGAATTTGATTAGAGTGGGAGAGGACGGCCAAGCGCGATCGTGAGATAGAGAGAGGTCTTGTAAGAGAGGGTATTTCTTTGTAACGGAGGGTGAGTAGTCAGTTTAATCTCTTGTAATTCTTTCTCATAATGGAAGTTTTCGTTGCGCTTTGCAGGATTAGGTGCTAGTTACGCCGAACCTGGGTAAATCTTGTGTGTTTTTGTTAGTGTGTTCTTTTTGTGTGATTTGATTTTCGTTGGATAGTCTTTTTCAATCCACCCTAAAACAAAGGTCTTGGATTTTCCGCTGCGCATAGATAAGCAATCCGTACAACAAGTGGCATCAGAGTATCAGATTTGGTGTTTTCAGATTATTTGAGAGATGACATCTACGCATTACAAGGTGGACAAGTTTGATGGGCGAAATAATTTCGGTCTTTGGAGGTTGAAGATGACAACTATTCTCAAGCAGCAAGGGTTCACAAGATTGTCTTTGTAAGAGAGTATTCCGAAGACGACGACGGAGGATAAGAAAGAAGAGATGGAGGACAAGGCTTTCATACAACTTCACTCGGCTAACGAAGTTCTTTGCGAGGTCGAGTGAGAGACTACAACATCGGGGTTATGGAGCAAATTGAAGTCCCTATACATGAAATTTCTTACAAATTGTCTTTACCTCAAGCAATTATTGTACACATTAAAGATGAAGGAGGGGACATTCGTTAAAGGCCATCTGGACGAACTCAACCAAATCGTGATGGACTTGCGGAACATGGAGGTGAAGATAAAGGATGAGGATCAGGCGATAATTCTACTTTGTTTGTTGACCTCAGAGTATGGGCAGTTCGTCAAGTCGATGGTATATGGCCGGGATAAGCTTTGCTTAGAGGATGTCAAAAAAGGTCTGCACAATGAGGTGTTGAGGGAGAAAGTTGTAGGTGACAAGAGTAGTTAGGGTGACACATTGTTCGTTAGATACCGCTCAGATGGAAGATCTAAGAGAAAATCGAGAAATCGCGAGAATGACAAGTGTTTTATTTGCAAGGTGAGCGGGCATTGGAAAAGGGATTGTTCGAAGCGCAAAGAGAAAGGTAAGCATAAATCTTTCGGTACTGCACTTGCGGTGGAGGATTCAGATGAAGGCAGTGATGGTTCGATTCTATCGGTATGTGTGATCTCAGGCGCACAAGGATCGTGAATGTTGGATTCAGGGTATTCGTTCCATGTGACTCTGAATCGGAGTTGGTTTGTTACATACCGTTCAGTTGATAGAGGCTCGATCTTTATGGGGAATGGTATGTTAAGCAAAGTTGTTGTGATTGGTACAGTTCGGATCCGCATGCATAATGGGAGAGTTCGAACATTGACAGATCTCAGGCACGTGCCGGATCTGAGGAAGAGTTTGATTTCATTTGGTGTTTTGGGCATGATCGGTTGCAAGTGCATGATCGATAGAGATTCCATGATAATTTTCAGGGATGCTCGTATTGTTATGAAGGCGAAAAAGGTGAGAAATCTGTATTTTTAGGAACGAACTGTCTTAGGAGATGTTGCTAGGCCTTTTACTAGTTCAGGTGATTCAGGCTCCGTCAAGGTGTGGCGTCCACGATTGGGCCATATTAACGAAGAGAGTTTGGAGGAACCTCGAAAGAGGTAGTCACTTGGAGGTGTAGAGATCAGCATGAGAGATCTTCGGGAGGACCGTGTTCAAGGGAAGAAGAAAGAGATAGTTCCGGCACAGGTTTGTTCTCGAGGTGGAGTCAGACATCATGGTTCCTTCATTGACGACTTCTCGAGGAAGTTGTGGGTGTACCTTTTAAAGCCGAAGATCGAGAATTTTGAGATTTTCAAGAAGGATGCTGTGGAGAATCAGTTCGGGAAGCACGTAAAGGTTCTTCGTACCGATTATAGTGGAGGGTTCTGCAAGTCAGGGAGGATCGTGTATCACACCACTTTTGATCCTAAATATATTGACGGAGTAGAGAAGATGGTTCTAATGGTGTTTGTGAAGAATGGGTATTCACGGCTTACGGCTGGATTTCTGAGGGGGTTTCGGGCTAGAGCCCTATCTACTACTGAGCACCTCATTGATCGGTCACCATCGACAGCGGTAGATATGAGAATTCCTGAGGAGTTATGGACTGGAGGGGCTGGGAATTACTCAGGGTTTCGTGGCATTCGATGCATTGAGGAGCCGAGGGTCGAGAGATGTTCTCTTGTCGGCTTTGGAGGCGAAGCGAAAAGGTATGAGTCATGGTGTTCTGGGACCTAGAGAGGAGTAATCAGCCGAGTGACATTCATTGAGTCTGTGATAATTCGAAGAAGAAAGACTCGGTCAGATGGTGAATGTCACGCCCTACTTCTCAGTAGACGGAAACGGTGACGTGGCAGGCCGCAACGTATTTACTAAGAAATAAATACATTAAATGTAATTAAGCAATATATATATATATATATATATATATATATATATATAATGCACATATATAATGCACAAGAATGATAAGTGATATAAAATTATAAACATCAAATTTTATTTACATTCACTTTACATACAACTGTTTGAAAATGAAAAGATACAATGATATAAACAGTGCCTAAACAGTGGTATACAAACTGAAAGTAAATATAAGGAGAGCTAGAAGTTCGGCTGGGTAGTGAGTTGATCCAAGTCCTCCTGGTTAGGCTCGATCTCCTGAGAGTCCGGTCCTCCCGATGAACATTCCAAAGAAAGAAAAGACATGAATGTCGTCAGCGAACTAGCACTCGGTAAGTGTCACGCCCCGCTTCCCAGTGTACGGATAAGGGGACGTGGCGGGTCACGCGACGTATTTACTCAGAAGTAAACACGCTAAGCGTAAATAAGCAATATAATGTAAATGTACACAAGAATGACAACAGATGTAAATGAACACCAACTTTTATTTATTAACATTTTTACAATATAACTGGAAATGTAAATACAAGAATGGAAAGCAATGCCTAAACAATGGAATGAACTGAAAGAAAAGTGAGTACAAATGAAGCCTAGTGGTCGTGCTGCTCAGTGGTCTGCTCCAATTTCTCCTGGCTGGTCTCGAACTCCTCAGAGTCGGGTCATCCTGACAACATTCCAAAGAAAGAAGAGAAATAGGTTTGTCGTCAGTGAACAATCGCTCGGTAAGTCCCAAAGAGAGATAGAAATAGAATAGACAGATAAGAGAATGTAACTGGTATAATGTTTGATTGTTATGCTAAAGCAGTTGTTTGTAGCTTGGTACAGAATATGCCGGTGTATACGAGATGAGTCCAAGTTACACCGTGGACTATGGTAACCCGTAGTACAAGGCTCCGTCGATAAAACCACGGAACAACGACAATGGATGTATAGTTACGTATTTTAATGACCATCTCGTGCCACTTTTAACACATTCTGTGCCAGTCTACCCTTTTAAAACCCCGTAATGTCTTTATTATTTATTGTATTGAAGTAAATTATAGATGTAAGACTTGCCGAAACCATGATTGTTTACCGCCGAAAGCAGAGACGAAACCTGGATGGATCGTCTTGCCTGAATTTGGGGGCAGATGCTATTTGGATTTATTCGTCCACCTTTCCGAAGATGCCAAGTTGATTTATGACACCGTGTATCGGAGGTTTGGATGGATGCGGCCGTTGTAGCAGACTTCGTCAGATTCCCCTCGTTTGTGAGGGGTTTTCGATTGTGGGGAAGCTCTTCCCTGCAGGCGCAAGCCCCTGCAGTTAATTACGTTACCGCGTAGCGATAACCACTTTCTACTGCTCCAGAAGGTCACTTTGTGTCGTGTTTTTTTTTAATTTTTGGTTGCCCGTGGATTGTATACGGAGACTAATTTATGTTGTCGCCCGTAGGGCGTGGATTAGTCCAAATCCGTATATTCTAAGATTTGGGTTTGGGTTGATTTAAGGACCGTTAATCTCGTTTGAGATTAAGATCAACTTAAATATTTGTTGAGGATACGTTAGTCTAATTTTAGACTAAGATCTACTCAACAGGATTTTGGGATCATTCAGACCCAACAAAAGAACATTTGGGCTCTATTGTTTTAGTTTAAGGATGTTACGGTCCGTAGATAGTTTAAGAACGTCGCGGTCCATAGCTAGTTTAAGGACGTTGCGGTCCATTGGGATGTCCTCATCGGTTTGGGAGTGCACCAAAGAGTTGTTGGTTGTCAGGATCCTCCACCTCTCTGAAGACGTTGAAGAATTACAACAACATGTATCAGAAGTGTGGAGAGATGTACCCTTGAACCAAATTCCAGATTGAGGGGAGAGATCATGGTGGACCATCTAAGAACCATTAGTCATTTTTGGGAGACTAAGATTAACTTAGGAGATGTGTGATGGACATCATTCTGGTCAATTAGTTTGGGAGGTCATGAGCATAGAGGCTCAGTCTATTTGGAGATCCAAGACGTTTTAATCTCAAGAAGTTTTAGCCAATTTGGGGCTGAAGTTGGCTTCTTATAATGTTAAACACTAATATATGCTCGGTTCTCATGTGCTCTCACGTGAATCTCTAAAGCGGTGTTAAACATTGAAATTTAGGACGCTCACGTGTGGCACGTGAGGCGCCTGAAAGTTGGCGCTGTACACTTGGGTCCAAATCCCCGTCTGTATATAAGTGTTAAACACTTAATTCTTGTGACCATCACATGTAGGCACGTGAGGCGCCCTAGAGTTGGTCACTGCTTCTTTAGGTTTATTCCCTTTTTCTTTTATAAGTGCTAAGCACTTAACTCATATAATGCTCACGTGCGAACACGTGAGATGCTCAAAACTGAGTGTTGTCTTTGGATTTTTCCCCTTTTCTATTTAAGCAACTGTTTGGGGTCATGTGAGAACACGTGATTCGATCTTAGTCATTCCTTTTTGTTTATCAGAGGTGCTCACATGGGAACACGTGACCAGTCTTTTCTTTTATATGCATAGAGATTTTGATATGAGTTTTAAGAATTTCAGGTCCCTTATTTTATAAGAATTAAATTCTTTTACATGGTTAAACCCTAGTTTTATCAGAGGAATTAAATTCCTATATACTTTTGGAAGAATTAAATTTGTTGAACTTAGTTCTTTCCCCTAAATTTTGAATCTGCATAACAGAATCTTCCCGATGAGAATTAAATTCTCAACTTGTGGGGAGATCTGCTTCTGCAGACTTCAACCTGAGGAAGAACTAAGTTCTTTGAGAAGAGTTAAACTCTTGGTTTGAGAATTAAATTCTCTTTTGTTTTGTGGGAGCTTTTGGGAGGCTTCTGTATATTTTTTTAGAAGCTTATGGAGTGGTCTCCAATGTACAAGACTTGAAGTCTTGGGTCCTTTATATAGTAGAAGCAAGTTTGTTGATTTAGTTAAAAAAATCTCTCATTGAGAGATCTTAATTGATTTGGGGATTTTATCCACCGTTGGATCTTTGATCCAAGGACTTCTATTTTACAGAAGATATTTTTCTTGTTTTTAACAAGATTAGGGAAATATTCTCCCATACAGAATTTTTCTGTAGATAAGTGATTTTTAATCACCATTGGATTTTTAATCCAACAATACTCTGTTTTATAGAGAGTGGTCTTTCTTGTTTAGAAAGATTTAAGGAAATATTTTCCAAATAGGGTTTTGATCCCTTTATTTAGAATTTAATTCTACCAGCTTGGAAGGTGTTTAGGACCACTCACGTGCAGCACGTGGCCCCCACTGAGTTAAACTTGTTTGTTTACATGCAACAGCCTAATAGGGCATCACGTGCTAACACGTGATCTTCTCTGGCCTGCTATTTGTTTTAATATGGTGCCTATATACCTTGTATATAGATGCTCACGTGCTTTCACGTGAGGCTCAATTTCAGCCTGTCAATTGTTAAGCGCAGCGCCTATAATCATTGTTCATAAGCGTTCACGTGTGGGCACGTGATGCTCTATTAGTGGGAGATTTTCCCATCGCTTTCTCTCTCTCTTTTTTATAAGGGAATAATTGCCCCCACAGTGTTGTTCTCACGTGGCTTGCACGTGAGCGCAACGCTGTCACCCTTAGAGCCGTTGGATCTGCCCAGGGGAACAGGAAGATGAACCGCTCTCGTCACGTCTTATAAATGCAAGGGTCTTGTCTTTGGGAAGCCACTGTTCTTTCATCTTCTTCTTTCCTTCTCTTCTTTGAGAATTTAATTCTTTTCCTTAGAGCTTAGTTCTCATATACTATGGATGTTTATCTGTATGATCTTGACGAGATTATCTCCTATGAAGACATTCGCGTCTAAGGTCGCTTTCAAGGCCAGGAGTTTACGAATGTCCAATGCGCTGAGGTGATGCGTCGCTTCGATGAATACCACGGTCGACTACTCCCCCGTCGTTCCGCCCTTTTGAAAATTATCGTGGGGGCGATTTGGGAAGCACTTCCTGAATTTAACGAGGCCATGCCGCTTGAGGCACTTGATGATGCCGAAGACAATGTGCACTCAGTATATCTGATGGGCTTGATCTCGAAGAGGCGGCGAGATGATCTTGTCGATATTTTGCATCAGGTCTTCCAACAGATGACGATAATCTCTGTCTACTAGGGGACGGACGATATCAGCGGGAATCCCGACGCTTGCATTCGTGAGAAAATGCATAAGAAAATGGTCAGAGAAGCCAGAAGCATTTTACTCGGCCTTGCTTCTGAATTCCTAAATCCATGTCCGGGATTCAGTGTCTTGCCATTGTAAACATTTTGATGATATTTTGTTTGTTGTTATCACCGATGTATAAATTTTTTGAAGTATGAATGGCAAAACTTCCCTTTCTTTTATACCACTGCTCATAGGTGCCTCATGTGAAGTAGTAGTTACTCATAAATATAATGCTGGGGTCCCCGTGTTATACGTGCGAGGTACGTGAGGCGCTGCCTCGTTACTGAAGGTGTCTTTCCACCTTCTTTTTTTGCTTTTCCTGAGTCAAACTTCTCTTTCCCAATGCTTTCTTTTAACAGAGCTTGGAAATAGTCCATCGTGCACAACCTTTTCTGTGCCTAGACTTAAATGTCTCCCTTCATAATCTGAAGCAATACTTCTCTTCTCTCTCACTTTCAAAGAATCATTTAACAGAGAAGAGCTATGGCTCATAATCGTCCACATGCTCGCCTGCAGCCATGGGATGTGCCTATAGAGGAACATGTTCCTCTTTTTGCTGCACGCTTGGTGAACCCTACTCTTACGTATGACTAATGTGATACGGTGCTGTACGAGCTCTTGACTCGTAGAGGATCTCCTCTCCCTATCGGCTCCATTTGGCTCCAGATGGTCTTCTTGTCCGTGATCGATGATATTCCCCGATACGCACTCTTGTTGTTCGAGTAGCCCTATGACTGTCATGTCTCTGATCCCTTCGGAGCTGGACAAGACGTCCTTAGATAATCTCCTAGGTTATATTACCGTCGGGAGAGCACATCCTCCCTAGAAATTATAAGGACTTCCAAGCGTTCATCGCCTCCTTGAGTCGTCAGGATCTCGTTTGGATATTTTTTCCTTACGAATCTTGATGACTCATAAGTAGCTCCTTTATTTCAGTGGCATGCAACTTTGGCAAATGTGGCCCGTAGATAGTCCATCTTGACCTCCTTGTAGGGCAGCGATGGCTTAGGAAACAGGTTTGGATCTGCCGCCTAAGACTTTTCAACTTTATGAGCCGTAAGGGTCTCATAAAGACTTTCCTTTCTACGAGTCGAGAGGATCCCATAGGTGTATTTTCTTCTTAGGAGTCGTGAGAATTCCTAAGTGTGTTTTCTCTTGAGAGTCGTAAGGATCTCACAAGAGAATTTTTCCCTTTACAGGTCGAGAGGACTCGTAAGTGGGTTTTCCCCTCCCTGTCGATATTCGACTTGGGAGAGTGTAGCCCATAGATAATATGCAATAGTCCATCTTGGACTTACTTGCAGGGCCCCAGTGCTTAGGAAACAGGTTTAGATCCCCGCTACCTAAGGCTTTTCACCTTCATGAAGATTTCGCGAAGATGTTTTTCCCTACGAGTCGAGACGAGTTGAGAAGTTCTCGCAGGAGCATTGTTTTCCCTACGAGTCGAGACGAATCGATAAGTTCTCGCAAGAATGTCCTAACGTCACAATTAACCTCTGCTGATAGAAGTCCGTTAGGGTCTGTGGCACTAGGGTTTTTGTCCGTCGTACCGTCGCGTTGGCCGATGTATTCCCCGATATGCAATCTTGCTATTCGAGTAGCCCCACGACTATCGTGTCTTTGATCCCTTCAAGGGCTGGACAAGACGTCTTCAAATAATTGTAAGTCCACGGTAGCGCCCCGGCCGTATAACAGACGCCAAATGCGGAACAAAAACTTTTTACAATTGGCGCTATCGCGTACTATAACCCGGATCTGCCATTAAAGCTAAACTAACAAACTACAAAGTAGGTAGAAATGTTATACCGAATGATCCGAGTCCTTCGGTCTTCAACCATCATCCCACGCTATGTTGCGGCTGCTCCGATCTCCTGAATCTCCAGTCTTCTCGTCCAGGTGGCACCACGTCGACGGATCTTTAAACGGGCTCCCGCCTCTGAACCGAGGCAACTCGGTCGTCAAGTTTGCTAAAAGAGACGACCAAGATGAAGTAGAGAATGAGTAGAACACTTTGTCTCGTTACGTCCAAAGCTATGGACGAACGGTTAATGAAGTTGCCTTTTATGGAATCGGGTGATAAGAATTTGAGCTATATGAAATTTCCATACACAAATCTATCATAATATTTTCCCCTAGTGAGTGTGAGAGAAGAGGAGGGGAGGGCCGGCCATATATAGAGGATGAGGGAGGTGAGTGTAGGAGAGGGGGGAGGGGTGACCATTACCATGAATGAAAGAATGAATCATCTAACACCTAGTATGAACACATTTAAAGCAAAGGATGAATCATTAACCTAGTCACCAAAACCATTAATGCAATAATCAATGCACTAATGACTCACAAGCCTAGTCACCATCCTAGTCATCATCTAGAAACTTCCACACTCATCTCAAGAAAAGATAAATCCGCATTTAACCGAATGTTAAATACGGCTGATAGAATACTGGAAACTGGCAACTTCCAAAAGTGATCCTGAAACGAATTTCAGGATAACCCCGTAACAGTATAAACATACCCGCATTTGTATTACGACCGAATACAAATGCAACTGAGACAAAGATATTATATCTACACAGTATAATACTGGGATCCGGCTTAAACCAAAGCCTACCAGTATTATCTGCCCGAAAAATGACACGTGCGAAAACGCACGTGCATTTTCCGAACCGTGCCATAATACCATACGGCATCTACAACGTTTCGCCCGAACTTGGGAAAGTGTCTGTGGGGGACTCTAATGACTCATCAATATACTGGCACTGGGTATAACCACTAGCACGTTAGAGATACAAGCTGTACGTAACGGTTGCCTATGTATTGATTGGAATGGGAGCTGACGAGCGAACTCATCCAGAAACCCTACTGATCCTGACAGTGACAATATCCGTACAGTCCGGTCCATTCGTCTATGAGTATCGCATATAGGGCCTAGGGGGCCGGTAAACGTCAGACCCCCAATAGCTGTATAAGTCGTGTCAGAGAGCAGCCCATAACACTCTGAGATACTACTGGAATACTTTCCAGTAAATCTCGATTACCCTGGCCAGGGATTTCATGTAATGTCTCTCCTAATCACAGCGCGATCTCACCCCCAATACCGGGAGAGACGAATCCCCGACGATCTGCTCACTGCCTCCATGTGGCTCGGGACTGTACCCAAAATATACCTATTTGCACGACTCCTTTGACCCGTGGTAGGGTATAAATCAAAGTACAGTGGGAACTCACATGAGACAAATGACGACCTCAGGTCGATGAACTAATCTGTACACATGTCACCAGGGAACTGCTATCTGACGCTAGGTATAATACCAACCAGCAAGTTCCCGGTGAGTCCTGTCCGGTGTACTCATAACCCAATGAGCACCTGTATACATCTTAGGTGAACCAACTAACACCAATGGCTTATGAGACCGGCCACCGCCCCTCGTCGGGGTCTCGAATGTATACACTAGTCTACTCTGGAGTATCGATACCCTGTCTCGAAACTCCCATGACTAGGGACACTTTAAGGATGTGCTTATAGACCCCAGCTCCCACATATATGATCGCCATCATACTGCTGGTAGTCAAGCAAGAATCCTATGGGCTCTATCAACATCTACATGATGATAAAGACAAACCAGATAGCATACTATCATCTTGAGTAAGACTGTTCTATCGGTATATGTCTTCCCTCAATCATTGCAATCACGTACCTGCGATCCAATAATTGACTTAGAGGGCACTATATCCAACAATAATGTCCCAGGTCATATTACCGTCGGAAGAGCAAGCGTTAGGGATTTTCCATGCCGCTTTTTACTTGAGGTTAGGCTCAATTTAGGAGCCCTGATGAGTCATGACCACTCCTCGTTGGTGTGGGATGATCTCCGATAGTCTTTCAGGTTTTATCTGAGTTGCCGTCATGACCCTGAAGCTAGGGATCTTCCTTTGCTTCGTTTGTTGATATTGTGTCTGCTATATTGCACCGAATGTCGAGTTTGTCTCTAGGTTGTCTGTGAACCGTCGAGTCTTGGAACTAGGGACTTTGCCATGGCTCCGTATGTTGATGTCGCGTCTGCATCCTGCTGGAGGGAGAAGAAACGTCGTTGTTGATCTCTGGGCTGTAGATGTTGCCGTCGAGACCCTGAAGCTAGAGATCTTCCTTCGCTTCGTTTGTTGACATTGTGTCTGCTATATTGCGACGACTGTCGAGATTTTCTCTAGGTTGTCTGTGAACCGTCGAGTCTTGGAACTAGGGACTTTACCATGGCTCCATTGTTTTGATCCTGGGGTCGTTTGTTGACGCCACATCTGCATCTTGCTGGAGTGAGAAGAAACGCCGTTGTTGATCTCTAGGCTGTAGATGCTGCCGTCAAGACCTGGCTCTCTTTCTGATGGAGCCTGGTGGGAAAATATGGTTCCCTTTTCGTTTTGTGCCCATGGATTGTATACAGGGGTCGATGTGGACTCACCCGCAGGGCATAAGTTTCATCATTTTTTTAATTTCTTTCCACGATACTCTATCATTTCAGCTTTTTATATCGTGAAAGTCGCGATTGCCCAATCATTTCGATTTTTTTATCGTGGTGCCCAATCATTTCGACTATTTTTTTCTTTTTTACTCGCTGCTTTTTATTGCGAGTTGCCCAAACATTTCGGCTGTTTCTATATGCATATATTTTGCTCGCTGATTTTTATCGCGAGTTGCCCCTTCATTTCGGCTATTTCATATGCATCTTTTGCTCGCTAATTTTTGCGAGTATGGAACTTGAAATCTAATACCAATCTCGGCATCAGCACCGCTGCGACTGGAATATTGCGAGGAGCGAATCATCATTTGCCGTGAAAGGGTTTGGAATTTGATACCAATTTAGGCATCAACATCACTACGACTGGAATATTACCAGGAGCGAATCATCATTTGCCTTTGCTGATTTGAAAAAAGGTGGCTTAGTAGACAGGGTTAGGATCCTGTCGACTAAGACTTTTCGACTTTATGAGCCGTAAGGGTCCCATAAAGGTATTTTCTCCCTACGAGTCGTGAGGATCCCGCAGGTGTATTTTCTCCTTAGGAATCGTGAGGACTCCTAAGTGATATTTCCTCTTGTAAATCGTAAGGATCTTACAAGAGTGTTTTCTCCTTACAAGTCGAGAGGACTTATAAGTGTCGTTCATCATATAGGGAAATTTTTCGCCAATGGTAGAACTTGGTGGGGGAAATCGTTTATTTGTGCCCGTGGATTGTATACAAGAGCTAATATTGACCGCCTGTAGGGCAACTTGGGGAATGCGATGGCTTAAGAACAGGTTCAGGTCCCTGTATCTTAAGGCTTTTGAATCCTATAAGCCGTGAGGGTCTCATAGGGGGGAATTTTCCTTATGAGTCGTGAGGATCTCGTAAGTGTAATTTCTCCTTAGGAATCGTGGGGATCCCTAAGTGTATTGCTTCCTTGGGAGTCGTAAGGATCTCACGCAGGTGTTTTCTCCTCACAAGGTCGAGAGGACCTTACACGTGTTTTTATTTTAACGAGATTGCGCCCTTTCGGGTTTTCACAAACTCGCCGGTAGCCCTGCTGTTTTTTTTCGACAACGAGATTGCGCCTTTCAGGTTTTCACAAGCTCGCCGGTAGCCCTGCTGTTTTTACTCACGGTGCCCTTTCGAGTTTTCATCCATGCCCATTTCGCTTGTGGACGTACCGTTTTTTTTGCAATCACGGTGGGACTTCGCCACCGGGGTAGCTGTGTAGCCAGCGAGATTTGAGTTGCAGTCTTTGCCGCTGGAACCTATGGACTTGAATTCCACTATCGCCATGTTTGAGACGACGTATTTAGTTTAGGGACATCTCGGTCCATTGTTAGTTTAGGGACATCTCGGTCCAAGTAGCTTTGAGGCAAAGTTTCGCCGGATACTACTTATAGAGCGTGGACTCAGGATGATAGAGAGCGGACATGAGCGTTGTCATCTATCATTAACCTGAGCCGTGACTTGTCAAGCGTAGTATTTCTTAAGGAACAACCCGTTTATTGGTCGGAAGGGTCTTTTGCCATGCATATCCATGAGCAAGTAGGCCCCACCTTGGTAGACTTTGTCTATGATGTACAGACCCTCATAGTTTGGTTCGAATTTCCCCCGCTTCACACGGTTGGGGATCATAGGTCTCTTGACAGCTAGCACGAGTTCGCCTTCCCGGAATGTTCTCGGCCTAGTTAGTCTTTCGTATGAGCGCGTCATCCTTGCTTTGTAAGCTTCCAGATTTTGCTGCGTCATGAGACGAGTTTCATCGAGGGCATCGAGCTCCTCAAGCCGAAGATGGGCATTTTCTTCATCTGTCAGCTCGTATCGAACTGCTACTCATAGAGAGGGTAGCTCTATCTCCAAGGGAAGTTCCGCTTCCGTGCCGAATTCCAACGCGAATGGCGTTGTATTCGTGGACGTTTTGAACGTGGTTCGATACGTCCAGAGAGCTTCAAGCAATTTCTCTTGCAAGTCCTTTTTGTTTCTGGACACTGTTTTCTTTATGATCTTAGTTAAGGTTTTGTTGAAAGCCTCAGCTAGACCGTTAGTTCGGGGATTATAGACTGAAGAATATCTCCAATCTATACTATACTGTTGTGCGAAGTGACTGATCTTATGGCTCCTGTAGGCCGGCCCATTATCCGAGATAATTCATCGTGGAGTGCCGAACTGGTAGATGACGTGTGTCCTGAAGAAATGGAGGATGTTCTCCGTCTTCACTTCTCTTAGCGGTACTTCTTCTGCCCACTTAGAGAAGTAATCGGTCGTCACTAATATGAACAGATGTCCCTTGGATGATGTTGGTTCGATGGGCCCGATTATATCGGTTCCCCACATTTCGAACGGCCAGCTAGCCACCATTGGATGTAGAGGATTTGGATGCTGGTGGATGGAGTCCCCGTGAATTTAGCACGAGTGACACTGCTTCGCATATTCGAGGCAGTCCTGAATCATCGTGGGACAATAGTAACCCATTCTCTTGATCATCAACTTCATCTTTGGTTCGGCTTGATGAAAACCGCAGAGTCCATCGTGGGTTTCTTGGATGACTCTCCTTGCTTTTCCTGGTCCCAGGCATATTAGCCACAAACTGTCGAACGATCTTTTATATAGAGTATCATTGACGAAGGCAAAAGACAGAGCTCGTTTCATGAGCTGATGTCTTGATGACGCATCTTCGGGTATTTGATGGGATTTGAAGTAGTCTATGGAGACTTCTCTCTAATCCTTAGCATTTTCTTCATCTTCTATTTGGCTGGCTGCTTGTTTGGTCGACTCCGGAGATATTTCTGCTGGCGCGAGAATCCGACGGCTTTGCACAGTGATCCTTACGTCATCGAGGTTTTTGTCGGCCAGTTCTTTAGCGAGTTTGGCTAATGCATCCGCCTTGCTATTTTTTGCACGCGGAATGCTTTCCAGAATGTAAGAGGGGATTTGTGTCAGCAATTGCTGCACTCTCTCACCATATTTTACCAACTCTGGTTTGCATGTCTGATTGTCGCCATTTACTTGGCTAACGACTAACTAGAAATCTCCATATATGATGAGGTTTTCAATTCCCATGTCGACAACGATTTCAAGACCCGCTATCAAAGCTTCATACTCAGCCTCGTTGTTTGTCCTTAACTCTGTTAAGGAAAGGGCAAAATGCATTATCCCTCTTTGTGGGGTCACGAAGATAAGGCCCACTCCAGATTTAATTATGGGGGTGCTTTGCTTTCGCTTCTTCAAGAAGAACACTCCGTCGAAGTAGAGCTCCCATTGGACATTATTTTCCCCCGTCTTTCCTTCGATTGTGTCGAACGCGTGTTCATCTGGCAATTCGCAAATTAAGGGAGAATCGGCTGGTATCAGATGTTCAGCGAGAAAGTCGGCAATGGCTTGGCCTTTCACTGCCCTGAGGGGTCGATACGTTATCGAGAACTCCATTAAGAGAATGGCCTATTTAGCGAGCCTTCTTGTTAGTATATCTCTCGACATCAAATATTTGAGAGGATCCACCTTTGATATGAGATGGACCTCATGTGCCAAGGCATAATTTCGAAGCTTCTTCATCGCGAAGATCAGTGCCAGGCAATGCTTTTCAATGGGGGAGTAGTTGTTTTCTACCCCCAGAAGAACTCGACTCAAATACTAGAGAGCTCTCTCCTTCCCCATGGTCGTTCTCCTATGCTCATGCGCGCCTAAAGAAACTTCAAAGGCTGTTGTATACAGGATGAGGTGCTTTCCCTTGACAGGAGTGGTCAGTACCGGCGGAACCTGCAGATATTGCTTGATTTCGCCCCGTGCACTTTGGTATTTCTGATCCCAGACGAACGGAGTCCCCTTCTTCATTAGATGGTTGTAGGGACGGCATTTGCCGGAGAGGTTGACTTGGAGTTTGACACCTGTTTAGGCATCAGTATCGCTACAACTGGGATATTTCCAGGAGCGACTCATCATTTGCCTTGAGAGGACTCGAAATTTGATACCGATTTAGGCATCAGTATCGCTACAACTGGGATAGTGCCAGGAGCGAATCATCATTTGTCCCTGTCGATTTGGACAAAGGTGGCTTAGTAGACAGGGTTAGGATCCTGTCGACTAAGACTTTTGATTTTATGAGCCGTAAGGGTCGAATAAAAGGTTTTCTCCCTACGAGTCGTGAGGATCTCGTAGCCGTATTTTCTCCTTAAGAATCATGGGGATTCCTAAGTGATGTCTTCTCTTGTACATCGTAAGGATCTTCCAAGAGTGTTTTCTCTTTATAAGTCGAGAGGACCTACAAGTGTTATTCACTATATGGGGACATTTCTTGCCATTTGTAGAACTTGGCAAAGAAATATATACTCGTGCCCTGTGGATTGTATACAAGGGTCAATATGGACCGCATGTAGGGCAATTTGGGGGATATGACGGCTTAAGAACAGGTCCAGATCCCTGTAACTTAAGGCTTTTGAATCCTATGAGCCGTGAGGGTCTCACAGGGGGGATTCTCCTTATGAGTCATGAGGATCTCGTAAGTGTATTTATTTATCGAGGTTGCGCCCTTCCGGGTTTTCACAAGCTCACCGTAAGTCCTGCTATTTTTACTCACGGCGCCCTTTCAGGTTTTCATCCGTGCCCATTTTGGTTGTGGACGTACCGTTTTTTTTAGCGGGGCATTCCACTAGATTGTAGAACCTGTTTGTAGGCCCCTTAATACCCTTCATGTCCTTTGAGAAGAAAGGACCATTCTACATAGAGATTCTTCCGCCAGTGAGAAATATGTCCCCTGTGTATATCTCGGGGGGAACGAGTACTCACGCCGTCGCTATTTTGGCGACAGGTTGCTTCAGAGCCGTTTATTTTTGTTGAGCGTAGGCAACAAACGCCATCTTGCCTCCGCTTTTCACTCATCATCATCAGATGAGAAGGAGTCTTGACCCATTTGATCCAATCGAGCCAATTTGTCTATGAGTTCTTGGAAGGTCGTCGGCTTGAAGAGGGCCATATACGGGAGCACCTTTGAATTTGGGTCAAGGGTGGCTATGAGCATTTCCATGTCTGCAAATTCATCGATGCGTTGCTTGTATTTGACCAGAGATTTAGCTATCGGGTAACATATTGAACCCAAGTCTCATTCGGTCTAACCCTTTCGTTGACCAGCGCCGTCACGGTAGTATGTTCGTTCTCATTATCGAATCCTTGATGGAAGAGCATATCCATTTCGTCAAAAATCTTCACGAAATCATTTAAGAGTTCCGCATACCATTCGAAGGCGATGCCCACCAGACCGCTGACGAACTGTCGGATGAGTAGTATGTTATTTCCTCCAGAATTGCCGCATATGGATTTAAATCGCGCAATGTGCTGGAGATGATTCCCAGTTCCTTTGTACATGTGGAACGTTGGAAGTGTGTACTATGGTGGGTACTGTATTTGATCGTATCACGTCGGATACAGTCGACCAGTCTTGATTGATATATTTGCGGCTTCATTGGCGTAGTGAGCTTTGATTTGCTGAGTGATATATTCGCTCAGCTTTGCTTTCGGAATCATTTCCTTTTCAGCCGTTGATGAGGTTTGCAGAGGATTTGAAATGTCACCCTTGTCTTTAAGACCGACTACTGGCGGTTCATCTGCCAGTGGTTCCGATTGAACCATCATTCCTGCTATATTCTGAATCAAAAAGGCCATCTGGTTCATTTGAGTGGACATTTCTGCCGCTTCTGCATCTCCCTTTTTCAGAGCGCGCTTTAGGAAATCAATATCCGACTCCTTCTCTATTCTTTCTTCGGGTGCGTCCTCGGGATTTTCCTTAGGCGGTGGATTACCGTTTGCTGCCGCCTGAGCGAGCATCTCCTGCATCTTTTCACGTTGCAGTTGAAATTTTGTCAGGGACCGAGTTTGAGGTCGGTGACTAGTAGAAGCTATAATTTCGTCTTTGGAATTCACCACATAAACTATGTGAACTACCATGCCCCCAGGCTTGGGGTGTTTGGAGTTTTGGCCTTTGGAGTTTGCTTCGGGCACTTGAGCTTTATTAGGCCTCTCTTTTTTGTGGAAAACCGCTTTGGTTCTGGGAGGAACCGCTGTATCAGGATCTGTCTTGGGATGAATCCCCTTGTATTTGAAAGGGGATTTGTCAGAATTTTGCTGACGTTTAGAGAAAGAGCCGCAGACGACAACTGAGTCCTTTACCTACTCCCACACCTTATAGATAGATGAGGAAAGTTGTTATAGGGAGCGAACTTGTTTCTGCTCTCGTGGGATCTCCATAGGTTGCGGATATTTCTTCAATGTTGCAGTGGGAGAATTTTTTCTGACTCTTCGCAACAGTTTGAAGCTGTCCCCGGTTGGAACAACAACATTCACCATTGGGGTTGAAACAGGACCATACGGAGAACTGCCCTCAGCTTATTTTATATGATGCCGATATCGACGTCGATCATTTCTTACGGCTGGGATTTGATTAGCCTCAGGATTTTGCCGAGCCTGCCCCCTGTTTCCTTTTGAGAGCTTGAATATTCTGCCCCCTGCATCGACCTTGGTCCTTGGCAGGTGCCAGTTGTTTGAGGACTGATTCTGTCGGCAAAGCTGCAGCTTGGGGAACCAGCCTGTGGAAGACAGACTTCCTCTATCGGTATTGAGGCACCAAGGGTAGGAGGTGGGAGTATCGACCTAAAGATAAGTCCATTGATTTCTTGAAGAGCCGGATTGCAGATATTTGAGGCTGCAAGTGACCCATTCTTGACTCCGCCAGATGTGACAGAGCCTGAGTTGCGGTGAGTGAAAGCAAATGCCATTCTTCATAGAGACGAAACACCGGCTTCAGTATCCCATCACCCAAGGGCAACCACAAACATATATACCATGATTATTTGATCGCGGAAAAACACGACACATGAAATGTGGAGTGGAAAGAGGAAAAGTTCTCACCGGGCGTGCCAGAATCTTTTTACCGTCGAAAAATAAAGATGAAACCTGGATAGATCGTCTTGCCTGAATTTAGGGGCATATGCTATTTGGATTTATCCGTCCACCTCTCCGAAGATGCCAAGTTGATTTATGGCACCGTGTATTGGAGATTTGGATGGATGCGGCCGTTGTAGCAGACTTCGTCAGATTCCCCCTCGTTTGTGAGGGTTTTTTGATTGTGGGGATGCTCTTCCTTGCAGGCGTAAGCCTCCGCAGTTAATTACGTTACCGCGTAGCGATAACCGCTTTCTCCTGCTCCAGAAGGTCACTTCGTGTAGTGTGTGTTTGTTTTATTTTTGGTTGCCCGTGGATTGTATACGGAGACTAATTTATGTTGCCGCCCGTAGGACGTGGATTAGTCCAAAACCGTATATTCTATGATTTGGGTTTGGGTTGATTTAAGGATCGTTAATATCGTTTGAGATTAAGATCAACTTAAATGTTTGTCGAGGATACGTTAGTCTAATTTTAGACTAAAATATACTCAATAGGATTTTGGGATCATTCAGACCCAACAAAAGAGCATTTGGGCTATATTGTTTTAGTTTAAAGACGTTACGGTCCGTAGCTAGTTTAAAGACGTTGCGGTCTATAGCTAGTTTAAGGACGTTGCGGTCCATTGGGATGTGCTCATCGGTTTGGGAGTGCACCAAAGAGTTGTTAGTTGTCGGGATCTTCCACCTCTCTGAAGACGTTGAAGAATTACAACGACATATATCAGAGGTGTGGAGAGATGTACCCTTGAACCAAATTCCAGATTGAGGGGAGAGATCATGGTGGACCATCTAAGAATCATTAGTCATTTTTGGGAGACTAAGATTAACTTAGGAGATGTGTGATGGACATCATCCTGGTCAATTAGTTTGGGAGGTCATGAGCATAGAGGCTCAGTCTATTTGGAGATCCAAGACGTTTTAATCTCAAGAAGACTTAGCCAATTTGGGGCTGAAGTTGGCTTCTTATAGTGTTAAACACTAATATATGCTCGGTGCTCATGTGCTCTCATGTGAATCTCTAAAGCGGTGTTAAACACTGAAATTTGGGATGCTCACGTGTGGCACGTGAGGCGCCTGGAAGTTGGCGCTGTACACTTGGGTCCAAATCTCTGTCTGTATATAAGTGTTAAACACTTAATTCTTGTGACCATCACGTGTGGGCACGTGAGGCGCCCCAGAGTTGGGCACTGCTTCTTTGGGTTTATTCCCTCTTCCTTTTATAAGTGCTAAGCACTTAGCTCATATAATGCTCACGTGCGAACACGTGAGATGCTCAAAAGTGAGTGTTGTCTTTGGATTTCCCCTTTTTCTATTTAAGTAACTGTTTGGGGTCACGTGAGAACACGTGATTCGATCTCAGTCATCCTTTTTGTTCATCAGAGGTGCTCACGTGGGAATACGTGACCAGTCTTTTCTTTTATATGCATAGAGATTTTGATATGAGTTTTAAGAATTTTAGGTCCCTTGTTTTATAAGAATTAAATTCTTTTACAGGGTTAAACCCTAGTTTTATCAGAGGAATTAAATTCCTATATACTTTTGGAAGAATTAAATTCGTTGAATTTAGTTCTTTCCCCTAAGTTTTGAATCTGCATAACAGAATCTTCCCGATGAGAATTAAATTCTCAACTTGTAGGGAGATCTGCTTCTGCAGAGCTCAACCAGAGGAAGAACTAAGTTCTTTGAGAAGAGTTAAACTCTTGGTTTGAGAATTAAATTCTCTTTTGTTTTGTGGGAGCTTTTGGGAGGCGTTTGTATATTTTTTTAGAAGCTTATGGGGTGGTCTCCTCTGTACAAGACTTGAAGTCTTGGATCCTTTATATAGTAGAAGCAAGTTTGTTGATTTAGTTAAAAAAATCTCTCATTGAGAGATCTTAATTGATTTGGGGATTTTATCCACCGTTGGATCTTTAATCCAAGGACTTCTGTTTTACAGAAGATATTTTTCTTGTTTTTAACAAGATTAGGGAAATATTCTCCCATACAGAATTTTTTCTGTAGATAAGTGATTTTTAATCACCATTGGATTTTTAATCCAACGGTACTCTGTTTTACAGAGAGTGATCTTTCTTGTTTAGAAAGATTTAAGGAAATATTTTCCAAATAGGGTTTTGATCCCTTTATTTAGAATTTAATTCTATCTGCTTGGAAGGTGTTTATGACCACTCACATGCAGCACGCGGCCCCCCACTAAGTTAAACTTGTTTGTTTACATGCAACAGCCTAATAGGGCATCATGTGCTAACACGTGATCTTCTCTGGCCTGCTATTTGTTTTAATATGGCGCATATATACCTTGTATATAGATGCTCACATGCTTGCACGTGAGGCTCAATTTCAGCCCGTCAATTGTTAAACGCAGCGCCTATAATCTTTGTTCATAGGCGTTCACGTGTGGGCACGTGATGCTCTATTAGTGGGAGATTTTCCCATCGCTTTTTCTCTCTTTCTTTTCTTTTATCTCTCTCTTTTATAAGGGAACAATGATATCAGTAGTTCATGTAAACGGAAGGGATATAAACGGATAGTCATGTAAACCAATCAAATGTATATCCATGGTTTGGTCAAATCATGTTCATGTTGATATAGATTGAATTCTGGTATAAATGGGTTCATGTTGTATTGCAGTTATATTTGAATTATATTCAAGGATAGATTGATTTCAGATTAGACCGAGACTCTGCCTGAGTCAGACACTTTAAACAGAATTGATGTCCTGAATTAGTTTTGATGTTATCGGTAACTGCTGCACATGGACGGTAGGATTTGTGTCTTTTTCCAAGAAAATTACCGTATTGATAACACCGTTTTTAGGTTGTCTACCTTAGATAGGCAAGCACCCATATTCTCCGGCTCCCTGAGGATCAAGAGAACTGGTCCCGCTTAAACCTATATTTACCAGGGTCCTTATTATAAATTAATATAACTTGAGAGGGTTTTATGAAAAATAGTTTTGATATATTTTCAAAATAAACCTCAAGTATTTATTTATCATCTTTAGGGTTTTCATAGTTGTAATTTTTATAAAATGAAATATTCTAATGGATATAAACGTAATTTTGAATAGTATATGGTATTTTCATGTAATTTGATTTGTATTGAATGTGATGGTATTTTCATGATCTTTTGTGATTCTTCCGATTTTAAAAAAAAAACATGCAATATATATAATATATTTAAAATAGATATTTTGATAATATTTATATATATATATATATATATTTATAAAAAAAATAGAATTTATTTATTAATAGAAATCACGTTTTTCTTAAATTGTAATACAAATTTCATCGAGATCGTATGCTCTGTGAGGAGGTCTGCATCTCGTCCTACTAGTCCGATGGATGCGTGATAATACGCACCAACCAAATCGGATTCCCCAAAATGGGTTGTAAGGACTTAATCGTCTGGAATTTAAATAAGACAATTTAAAGAATACGGTTTGTAATAGTTTAGGGTATTTTATTGTAAACTTGTAATTATCCCACAAACTAAAGTTCCAAAAGCCATCGTGCTATGTCCAGAATGAGTGTTGTGATGAGATAGGTCATTACCTCATGAGTTTTCTAAAGGTGATATGAGTGAAACAATAAAATAATGTCGCATGTAAACTTGATGGTATTTTACCGTAAAAATGAAATAAAAGTTGCAATACATATTATTTTGAATTGAAACTTGTTGTAAATGTTGTTTTATGTTTATTAAACAATATAAGAAGAGATGGTAAATTTGTTGTTTAAGAAAAGTCGAGTTTTTAAAGAAATGAGAAGCGGAAGTCGGAATAACTCCGCTTCCGACGTGTTTTGAGAAGAGAGTGTTTTAGATTAGAAATGTAGGAGGGGAGAGGGGACTTACTGATTGATTATAGAGGGAGGAGGTAGAGGAAGATTTCGAAGGTGTCGTGGAGTCGCGTCGTCTCCGGATTTGTCCCGAAATATCGCCGGAACTTTGACCTTGGCTAACTCCACTTGTACAACTTCTTGGACTTAGAAAATTTAGAGAGTTTTGGCAAAAGAATTCTGAATGAGGAGGGTTACGGTGTAGGGTGGTATTTATAGGAGAAATTAGGGTTTAGGGTATTGAAATGAGAAAAAATGCATTAAAATTTGGTTTTAAGGCTCATTTTAATTCTCTGGAAATATGCAGGGAAATCAAACAGACAAGGGTTAGTGGGGGGAGTCCAAGGGGTGTGTTTCCCCCAATCAGAGCAAAGCTCTGTTCAAATTTTCAAAATTTGAAATGAAGCAGCGCTTCATAAAGTGCCAGCAAGCAGCGCCCACGTGCAAAGCACGAGTGCGCTAGCGCAAAAAGCGCCAGCGCTCTGAGGCGGCACTCACGTGCAAAGCACGAGTGCGCTAGCGCTGGAACTAAATGTTCCCCACCGTCAGATCAAAGATCCAACGAACATGATTAAAAATTATCAATTGACCAGAATAGAATTCTGTTAAGGAAAGATTCCTCAAAATCTTTCCAAACAAAAAGATTGTGCTCTATAAATCAGAGCACCGTTGGATCAATGATCCAAAGGTGATTAAAAATCACCAAAATACAGAATAAATTCTGTGTGGGAAAAGATTTTCCAATCTTGTTAAAAACAAGAAAATTGCCTTCTGTAAATCAGAAGCCCTTGGATCAAAGATCCAACGATGGGGGAATTCCCAAATCAATTGGAGAAAAGATATCCTTAACCGATTGAACAAATTATCCTTCACTATATAAAGGCCCCAAAACTTCAAATCTCAGATATACAGAGACAAAATAGAGGAATCCCCCATAAACTTTGAAGACAAAGAGCAAGCTCTCAGAAGAAGAAAACTTTCTTCAAGGTAAAAAGAAAAAAAGAACAGAGAGACGAAATCTTCTCATATAAAAGAAGAATTTACTTCTTTTTCTAAGATCATAGATATATAAAACCAATATCTTTCACAACAGAGATCAAAGTATCTCATCATAAAAATAAGGGGAAGAACTCAACCTTCTTCAGATCATAGATCTATAAGACAAATTGTCTTTCAGAGATCATAGTATCTCATTATAAAAGGGGGAGAATAATTCAATTCTCTTAGGATCATAGATCCATAAAGGCAGAGCCTTTCGTCAAAAATATAAGAGATTGAAATATCTCCTATAAAAAAATAAGAACTTTGTTCTTAGATCCATGAGACAAAGTCTCTTATAAAAAAGTGAGTTTAATTCTCAGGGCGCAAAGCTGCCTAAAAAGAACCCTAGCGCTCCAATTAAAGAAGAGCGCCTTAGTGTTCCAAATATAGTGCACAGCGCTGCAGAGCCTTAGCGCTCCAAACTTGAACAGAAGCGCATTGCGCTCTTTGAACTGGCGCTCAACGCCAAGCGCGCCACGTGTTTCCCACGTGTGCACTACTTGAACAGAATCTCTTTGCGCTCTTTGAACTGGCGCTCAACGCCAAGCGCGCCACGTGATTCCCACGTGTGCGCTACTTGAACAGAAGCGCTTTGCGCTCTTTGGACTGGTGCTCAGCGCCAAGCGCGCCACGTACTCCTCACGTGTGCGCTATATCACAAGAAGCGCTCTGCGCTCATTGACTGGCGCTCAGCGCCAAGCGCACCATGTGCTCCTCACGTGTGCACTACTCAGCAGAAGTGCCTTAGCGCTCCAAATCTGGCGCACAGCTCCAAGCGCCACGTGATTCTCACGTGTGCGCTACCCAGCAGAAGTGCTCTGCGCTCTTTGACTGGCGCAAAGCGCCAAGCGCGCCACGTGCTCCTCACGTGTGCGCTAAAAGAATATAAATTGTTCTATAAATAAAGCTCAGAGCTATGATGAATGCTCAGCATTCAGTAAAAGACAAAAATATTGTCAGAACTCAAATCAATGCTCGACATTGTTAAATGTTTAACATTTTAACTAAATGGGCCGAGCCCAAAGTGGTCATAGAACCCTAACTCAGATTAATTGAGCCCATGTGCGCATAAATCTTTGATCTTAGTCCCAAATTGGACTTGTAATACCTAGTCCCTATAAATAATTAGCGTATTTTAATAAATAAGTCTCCAGGTATTTCCCCAAAATTTACTACAAATTTTCTTTATTTTTATAAGGGTCACTTACAAAATTTACTTATTGATATTTATAATTATTTTAAGTATTTTGAATAAAACCCTAATCCCTTCATTGTATCTTGGTTCCTTTTATAACCCTAACCCTATTTTCTAATCTCCTCTTCCTTTTATAATTTCCTAACCCAAACCCTAACCATACTTCCTTTTTTCCTTTCATTATTTTCCTTAAACTAACCCAGCCCACTCCCTCCTATTTCCTTTAAATTTCTTTTAAATCATTTCCCCCTTTTTCAATTAATCCCATTCCCTTTTATCAAATTCCCACAATAAAACCCCAGCCCAAGCAAAATAAAGTTAAACAAATAAAACCAGCCCAAACGAAATTTAAATTGAATTAAAATCTCCAAGCCCAGCCCATATCTATTTTTCCCTTTACCAAAATAAATTAAAACTAAATATATATTTATGCCGGCCCATACCCCTTCATTTCCAATTTCTTTTCTTTAAGCCCGGCCCACTTCCCACCAACCCACACTCATTTCCTCTCCCCTCACCGGCCCATGCCACTCAACCGGACCCGTTCCCAAACGACCCGAACCCCTCTTCTTCTCCCTACTCCCCTCTCCTTCCCGCTCTTTTCTCTCCTCCCCCACGTCGCGCCCGTTCCCCCACGCCCCCACGTCGTCGCAACCGCCGCGGCCCCTCCTTCGACCGTGTCTCCATCCCTCTCTCCCCATGTCTCTCTCTCTCTCTCTATTCTCACATCTCTCGACCTCACCTCTCTCCTCTCTACTCCTGCACAACCTAAGAACACCACCGACTGCGCGCCTCACCCAAGCCCTCGTCGCCGGAGCTCGCCTCACCGACGAACCTCCCTTCAAACCACCACCGACCTTCGCAAGCCTCTTCCTCCAGAGCCGCGTCACCACCGAACCCATCTCCTTCGTCAAGCCCCCTGCAACTTGCCGCACCCTAAGCTCCACACCCGCCATCTCTCGCTACTTCGACCACCATCGCGGCACCGCCAACACCGTTGACGACACCCTGAACCATCCCCTTGCACCATGAGCCGAGCTCCGCTACCTTCCTCCACGACTCCCCCTCAGCCTTCAGGCTCAATCGAGCACCCCCAAACCTAGCCGTCGCTGTCCAAGCTGTTGCTGCCGTGCCATTATCTCAGTCATCTTCGTCTCGCCAATCTCGACCACCCTTACTGCCTCATCGCACTGCCCATCGTAACACGCCATCATCGTAGCCAAATCGAGGCCCGTCTTTTCATCGAACACTAATGGTTGTCGCAAACACCGTTGTTCCCAGTTGCCGTCATCGCTGATTAAGCCGTGTCTTCGGTCGGTCTAATCATTGTCGTCGTCGACGCAGCAGCCGTCGCAACGCCAGCGTACGTCCGTAACACCCACCGAGCCATCAAGTCCAAGAACCAAGCTCCACCGAGGCCAACTCTTATCGTGCTCGAGTTGTGATCGCGTCGTTGCCGCTGCCGTAGCCGTGGTTCACCACTGTGCCGTCCGCTGCTGTCATATCACCGATCGTCGTCGTTAGGCAAGTATTACATACTTGCTTCATGCTATATATATAATCATTTCAATTACGATTCCATATTATTATAAGTATTTGATACTAAACTTTATGTGAGAACCTATCTTTAAATGGCGTAACTTGCGATCATTAAACCCGATTACTATTTACAGAAGTACTGTGGAAAATTGGTTGAAAATCAATATCGTTCCACCTACAAATATTACCCCGGCAATCATTGGGAAATCAGAATTTTCCTGAACACGCTAGATAGTTAAATTCATATTAAATCTTTTACAGATTGGATTTTAGCGTTCCGGGGCTCGCATCGAAGCCAATGGAATAAGCTACTGAACCCTATAACTGATAATTAGATTTGAACTATTTACAATAGAGAAAACTGTGGTGGATGTCCAGAATCAGTGATTCCAGGTAACCCCTGTATTTAATCCACTGATCTTCCTTGTTCAAATATGAGAATACGCGGAACCCTATATCGTTACGTAGGAAATTGAGTTAGCTTTCTCACTCCACTATTCTCACTGGATTCCTTAACTTTTTGATATTTTTAACTCATTTTATAGTGCCGATACGTCTTGCTGAATTCTGCAGAGACAGATTTTACACATCGAACATAATCCGTCCATAACTCCCTGTAGACATAGCATATTACTGATCCTCCAATTGAGGTGGAAACCTAACCGATAACCCTAAATATGGTTCAACTATAGCGTTGCCTAATTACGATCCCAACTGAAATTAAAATGCGTTGCGAAACGGACTTCCGATTCTGAAACCGGATTTCCAGCAGTGAACACTTAAAATGAAATGGCCATACCTAGCGATCCTGAAACCCGATTAAAGTGAAACCAATTTTGATGGATAGATAATTAAACATACTTCTTACCCCCTTTTCATTGTTTCGCTAATTTTGCATGTATGATGTATGATAAATTATCCAAGTGGTAGGACACCGACTGATGATATCTTAATCATGTCTTAATTATCGTATTCTCATCACATTATATGGATGTCATTGCATTGGTGACCTAGTGATCATATGCATTACCCAGTGTTAGGTATTAGTGTTTGATTGTGGCAAGTACGTTGGTGTTTAAGTATGAATGGATAAGTGAAAGTGACACGTACTTGTACACAATCAGTGGACCCTATTGATTTATTGCATTGTCGACGTCTGTGGGACGTGTACAAGTGTGACTATAATTGGTATGGGACAATTATGGAAGCACTTGTATGGGTGTCACATGTAAGGCACCAAACACTGTCCATTTATCTTGGGTATCAGTCGAGACATGCTTGATGGAGACCCTGTCTTCAGTTCTCGCGTAGACTTGTTATGGACCGACTGGTATTTGAGTTTATGGTTGGAGTTTGATGTAGACCACGGGGTGTGAGGTAGTTTGAGTGTGAGTTCAACAGAATCTTGGGAGTCCCATGCCGGCACATACAGCGATTCTGGAGATATATGGGGATATTACTGATTATTAGCGAGCGACTCGGGCCCGTGTTCCCTTGCCCTTGGGTGAGGGATACTCACAAGTGGTTGACTCTCACACTTGGACTGACGATAGGCTTAGCGACCTGTACAGTGAGACTTAGAGACTGATAGGGTTAGTGACATTGACATGCATTGCTTACTGATTTGACATACCTGCCATATTGTTTATTGCTCTACTGTTACCCGCTCTATTAGTTACCTACATTGGCTACTTCATGTTCACGTCTTTATTCCTCTGATTACTGTTACGTATTCGTTATTTTTGCACGAGTTCACATTTGTATCTACATATATATATATATATATATTGCTATCGCGTCGCTCTGACGACCTGAGTATGCATGCTCAGAGTGAGAAGTGGATCTAGCTTGAACCAGGACCTGACGTACCTCGAGAAAATCGCGGACATCTTGATCAGCTACCCAGAGCTATTCTCTCTTGATCTCCATTTGGTCAGCTCTTTTGTATTCCTTTTGATTTAGTTACTGCATTTCTCATTACCTGTGCATTGTTTACTGATTACCACGTAGTGCTAAAAGCCGAAGTGTGACTACGGAGGGACATTTCCCCGACCGTAGGAGCATGGCCGGCCTTGTCAACTCCTCGTATTCCGTATTTTGGGAAGCGGGGCGTGACAGGACTACAAATCCCAACCAATATTGGTTCAAGGGTACATCTCTTCACTCCTCTGATATTTGTCGTTGTAATCCTTCAACGTCTTCAGAGAGGTGACGGGTCCCGACAACCAAACATTCTACGGACTGTTGGGTCCTTAAACTCATGGACTATGATATCCTTAAACTTTACAGACTATGACGTCTTTAAACTACGGACTGTGGGGTCCTTAAACCCATGGACTATGATGTCCTTAACCTCGGACTGTGGGGTCCTTAAACCCATGGACTATGATGTCCTTAACCTTAGACTGTGAGGTCCTTAAACTCACAGACTATGATGTCTTTAAACTCCATGGACCGCAATGTCCCTAAACTAAACAATAGAGCCCAAATGCTCTTTTGTTGGATCTAAACGATCCTGTTAAATTGATCTTAGTCTAAAAATTAGACTAACGTATCCTTAACAAACGTTTAAGTTGATCTTAGTCTCAAATGAGACTAACATATCCTTAAACCCAACCCCAAACCCAAATCTAAGAAAATACGGATTTGGACTAATCCATGCCCTACGGGCGACAACATAAATTAGTCTCCGTATACAATCCACGGGCAACCAAAAACAAAACAAACACACACGACACGAAGTAACCATCTGGAGAAGGAGAAAGTGGTTACCGCGATGCGGTAGCGTAATTAACTGCAGGGGCTTGCGCCTGCAGGGAAGAGCGTCCCCACAATCAAAAACCCCTCAACGAGGGGGAATCTGACGAAGTCTGCTACACCGGTCGCATCCGTTTAAACCTTCGATACATGGTGTCATAAATCAACTTGGCATCTTCGGAGAGGTGGACGGATAGCACCAAATAGCATCTGCCCTCAAAGTTCTGGCCGGACGTCCCAACATCCCGGTCGCGTCTTTCGGCGGAGAACAGATTCTGGCACGCCCGGTGGGACCTTTTCCTCTTTCCACTCCACACTTCGTGTGTCATGTTCGCGAACGAATCGCGGTTTAATATGGTTGCCCTTGGGTTTGAGGTACTAAGATTTGGTTTTGCTCCCGTGCAGAAGAAAGAACATCAATGGCCTCTAACTGCTCCAACTGCAACTGCAAATCCCGTACCGCTTCATCTGGAGGAGTAACCTACGGGCCCCAAGCGGCCTCCCTTTTCACAATGCCGGTGGAACAAGTGACCCAAGCCACCACTAGGCTATTCTTCGGGATCATGATCCCGCCAACAAGCTTCAGCGCTCCTGTACCATCGTAAGAAGCTCCGAAGAAGTCGGTCTTTGATCGGCTTGCAACTACTGCGGCCCCTCTCAACGGGTCGTCCATGTCCGCTGCCTCAGTTTTCAACAGACTGGGCCGAAGCTCAAATGGGCCCATGAAGAAGCCCACATTTCCTGAAGAGGTTATCCCGAAGCGGATAGCCATTCCTGCCCCTGAAGTCGTCAAAGCAGCTTCCCATGCTAAGGAGTCAGTCTTTGCAAGACTGACCGTTTCAGCTCCCGTTCCAGGTAAAGTCATGAAGGTTGTTTCTCCTGTTCGAAAGTCGGCCTTCGCAAGACTGACTATCCCTTCTCAACAGACGTCAGTCTTCGACAAGCTAACGCCAATAACAGTCTCTCCTCAAAATAAGGGGCATGAGGAAGCTCAACCAACAGCGGAGGTGATCCCGGCCGCACGACATGCTCGACGTCGCCACTGGCGTCGTGTGAGGAAAGCTGGGGGTAGTTCACCCTCTGGATTTACGCCGCCAGCTCCAATGGTGGAAGCCGATGCTGCTGTTCTAACTGGGAACAACTTTGAACCACTCAGGAGGGTCCGCAAGAACTCTCTGACGGCTATGCTGAAGAGATCTCCTCCACCTATGGAGAGCACTACAAAGGCGAAGCTCGAACGGCCCCCTCAGCAGCTGTCCTCTAAAATTTACAAGGTCTGGTGCCAAGTCCAAGACTTGGTGATTGATCAAGATTACTCCCGCCGACAGAAAAAGATGAAAATTCGGCGAGAAGAGGACCATCCTGTCAAACCACAGAAGGTGTCATCTGTTTGGGTGCCCGCTGCAACGGCTCCCTCAGCTTCGACCGCCCACAAAAGAAGGAGGCCGGAGAAGATCCCTGCGGCTTTGGAAAATCGCAAAGACACTGAATCTAAATGCCCCAAGTCCGGGGGCATGGTGGTGCATACCATCTATATGGCATCCGGAAAAGAGGATAGCCGTATCTCCGCAGGTCATCGACCGCTTACGCGATCAGTGAGTAAGGCTCAGGAGAAATAACAACAAAAGCTCCAAGAAATGTTAACAGCTATGGCCGCACTCACGGGACCAAAAGAAAGCCCGGAGACGTCGTCAGAGCAACGTCATGAACAAGAGACTGATGCTGAATTCCTCTACAGAATCCTTGAGAAGAAGGACAAAGAGGCAGCGGAACAAGCTGCCAACATAAAACGAATGGTGCTTTTATTCCAAGACATGGTCGGGATGATGTTACAACCAGATCCTCCAGCTGAAGACCCTCCGATTATCCTTGAAGACGATAGGGGAGAAACATCGAACCCTCTTCCGGCTTGTTCAGCAGCCAAAGAGGAGACCATTTCTAAAGCCGCCTTGGATGACTATATCGCTCAGCAGATACGAGCTCATCAGGTGAGTGAAGCGGCCGGGCAAATTGTTAAGACCAGACGACCCTATCCGGGTTGGTACGACCAAATAAAGTACCCGCTGGGATATACGATCCCTAAATTCCATGTATATAAGGAGACGGGAAATCCACACTTACATGTCGCTCAATTCAGGGCTTTGTGCGGCAACACTGGAGGTGACGATAAGCTACTGCTTCGCCAATTCGTTGGCAGCTTATCGGAGACAGCTTTTGAATGGTACTCTGAGCTCCCGAACGACTCCGTTAAGACACTTGCAGAAATGGAGTTACTGTTCACACAAAGGTTCGCAAGCGCTAGCGAGCGCTAGCGAGCGCACCCCGATCACCGCATTAATTAATGCCAGAGTGAAGCCAGGCGAAACATGGGTGCAGTACGCGATACGGTGGAGGAATTTATGGTCGAAGTATGAGCAGCGCATCGAAGAAGTGCCTGCGGTAGGCATGTTTGTGGAAACCCTCGATCCTCAGGCGACCATATCCCAATTCATGATGTTCTTCAAGCCGACCACTTTCCAGGCCTTGATTGACAAGCTGGCCCAAATGGACCAAATGGGCCATAGACCGTCCTCCTCAAAGACGGATCCTCGGAATGAGAAGGGGAAAAGGAAAGCAATCTTCGTCGCCAACGCTCAACAAAAACCGAGTGGCCCGAGACCGGTTGTTCGTCAAAGCAACAAGCCGCGATCCCTAGATGAGAAGTTGAAACGTCCTTACTCATTTCCCAGGGATAAAACAAGGAGACTGTTCGAACTGGCAGTGCGCAACGGGCTCATCACTCTGCTGGACCCAAAACAACCGTCGCAACCGGGTGATGTTAACCATCCTAGCTATTGTCCCCACCACAGAGTAATGGGTCACCCACTCGAAGATTGCTACGTCTTCAAAGGCTGGATTGAGGACCGGTACCAACAGGGGAAATTCGCGTTGTCTGAGAATTGGAAGGTGAACCCGCCACAACCACATGCTCAGAAAAAGATGGACACGCCGGGGGCATCATGCTCTTTTATAGGGGAAGCTCCATGGGAAGTCGTTCTTTCGGCAAAAACTAAAAGAATGCTGAAAGATCTTCAAACATGTCCGGCGATCAGGTGGAAGAGCCCGCTAGAGCCGGAGATCATCGAGGGGACGCTGAAACCACGCCCAACATTGGGAGTTAATAGCGACGGGCAAAACACCCAAGCCCAGCCGTCAAAGTCTTCGAAGAAGAAGAAGAAGACCAAAAAGCCCGTGAAGCCTGATGACAAGCGTACGGACCTGTAAAAACATATTGACGCGCTGGAGGAATATAACCAGAAGGCGCGAACCCCGGTCACACTCCAAGAGTTTCTCAACCACATCCTTGAGGACGGAAAAGATGACAATGATGAGGGAGAAGACTCGTCAGATGAACCTGAGGATTATATGGCAAGCTGCCATGTGATCTCTCACTCGCCGGTAGATGGTAAAGAGGCTCCTGATGTAGAGAAACTGGGGGCAGATCCCAAACAGGAACTCCTAGAACCATTAGACGAGATGATTGGCGTATTCCTGAATGAAGCCCTTCAAAAAAGCAAAGCTGACAGAGAGCGGGAAACGGCCATATACGAAAAGGCCAGACGTCGGCGTCAAGTTAAAGAAGCTCCGGTGACGGGAAGCCATAGAATACCCCAACAGGATCGAAGCATCCCGATCGCCAGCAAAAACAAGCTTAAATCAAGGAAACGATTCGCTAGGGCCCTATCAATAGGAATGAAGTTGCCCTCTTTCAAAGAAAATTCTCCTGGCAGTATACATCTTGATGAAGCGGATGTATATCTTAACTTCTGCTTATACCATCAGAGGATTGCACACCCTATCGAAGAGTGCATAGCCTTTACAAACTGGTGGCAGGGATATGCTGCCCACCGACAACACATTCAACGAGTGAAGCGCAAGGCTCGTCGGGAACAGAGAAGCACGACAGATGAGCGCAAAAGAACTGCCGGCAACTATCACATAGTTGACACCAAGGGATCGCAAGTTATCACCTTTGGAAGCGACTCTGACGAAGAAATAGCCCTCATCCCTCTCTTCAAGGAATCCACCTCCGACACAAAAGATACGAAGACTTGCGATGACATTTAGCTGCATAATCGTACGTTGTTCGGAGAAAATCTCGGACCCATGAGCAATTGACCGAAACGTCGTTAAACTACTACAAACCCGCGGCGTCCCCACGCTGACGTGGTAAAAAAAAATGGTACGCCCATAAGCGAAATGGGCACGGATGAAAACCCGAAAGTGCTCCGTGAGTACAAACAGTAGGGCTACCGATTAGTTTGTGAAAACCCGAAAGGGCGCAATCTCGTTAAAAGACACTTGAAAGGTCCTCTCGACCCTGTGAGGAAAAAAAACCTGCGTGAGATCCTTACGATTCATAAGGGAACGACACACTTAGGGATCCCCACGATTCCTAAGGAGAAATTACACTTACGAGATCCTCACGACTTGTAAGGAGAACCCTCTTATGTGACCCCCACGGCTAATAAGATTCAAAAGCCTTAAGTTACAGGGATCTGAACCTGTTCTTAAGCCATCACAATCCCCAGATTGCCCTACAAGCGGTCCAATGCCGACCCTTGTATACAATCCACGGGCACGAATAAACATTTCCCTAACAGAGTCCCACCAGCGACTAGGGATATGCTCACACGGTGAACGACCCTTGTAAGTTCTCTCGACTTGTAAGGAGAAAACACTCTTGTAGCATCCTTACGACTTATAAGAGAACACGCACTTAGGAATCCTCACGATTCCTAAGGAGAAAATGCACCTACGAGATCCTCACGACTCGTAGGGAGAAATACCTTTATAAGACCCGTACGGCTCATGAAGTGAAAAGCCTTAGTCGACAGGATCTTAACCCTGTTTGCTAAGCCACCTTTGTTCGAACCGACGAAGACAAATGATGATTCGCTCCTGGAAATATCCCAGTTGTAGCGATGCTGATGCCTAAATCGGTATCAGATCCCAAATCCCATACTCGCGGTTAAAATCAGCGAGAAAAAATGCATATGAAATAGCCGAAATGATGGGGCAAATTGCAACAAAATTAGCAAGTAAAATATATGCATACAAAATAGCCGAAATGATTGGGCAACTCGCAATAAAAAGTAGCGAGTAAAAATAAAAAATAGCCGAAATGATTGGGCACCGCGAAAAATAGCCGAAATGATTGGGCAATCACGACTTTCGCGATATAAAAGCTGAAATGATAGAGCATCGGGGAAAGAAAACAAAAAAATACATATGAAATGAAACTTTTGCCCTACAGGTGAGATCACATCGATCCCTGTATACAATCTAGGGGCGCAAACAAAAAGGGAACCATATCATCCCACCAGGCTCCATCAGAAAGGAGAGCCAAGTCTCGACGGCCACATCTACAGCTTGGAGATCCACAACAACATTCCTCCTCATTCCAGCAGGATTCAGACGACAAAGCGGAGCCACGGCAAAGTCCTAGTTCCAAGACTCTATGGTCCACAGACAACCTAGAGTCAACTAATGACCTTCCTGCCGAATCAACGCTCCATCTTGGAAACAAGTCAACCAACTCTGAGGAAATCAGCGTCCTTTGCAAATACCTTGATTCAGGGGAAATTAGCGTCCTTGGCGAGAGCATCTCTATTCGCATCGACCTGCAAGAAAATCAATGTCTTTGCAGGAATACCTCGATTCGTCTCAACTCTGAGGAAATCAGTGTCCTTGGCAAAAACCTCGATTCAGGGAAATTAACATCCTTGGCGAGAGCATCTCGATTCGCGTCGACCCGGAAGGAAATCAGTGTCTTTGCAGAAATACTTCGATTCATCTCAACTCCGAGGAAATCAGCGTCCTTGGCAAATATCTCGATTCAGGGAAATCAGCGTCCTTGACGATAGCATCTCGATTCGTGTCGACCCGCAAGGAAATCTGTGTCTTTGCAGGAATACCTTGATTCGTCTCAACACCAGGGAAATCAGTGTCCTTGGCAAAACATCGATTCAGGGAAATCAACATCCGTGGCGAGAGCATCTTGATTCGTCTCAACTTCAAAAAAATCAGCGTCCTTGGCAAAAACCTCGATTCAAGGAAATCGGCGTCCTTGACGAGAGCATCTCGATTCGCATCGACCCGCAGAGAAATCAGTGTCTTTGCAGGAATACATCGATTCGTCTCAACTGACCCCAAGGAAATCAGTTTCCTTGGCAAAAACCTTGATTCAGGGAAATCAGCGTCCTTGACGAGAGCATCTCGATTCGTGTCGATCCGCTGAGAAATCAGTGTCTCTGCAGGAATATATGATGTCAGCAAAATGGAGCCATGGCAGAGTCCCTAGTTCCAAGTCTCGACGGCCACATCTACAGCCTGGAGACCCACAACAACGTTCCTCCTCATTCCAGCGGGATTCAGATGCGAAAATCAACAACGGACCGAAGGCAAAGTCCCTAGTTCCAAGTCTTGACGGTTCACCAACAACCTAGAGACCACCTCGACATTCGTCTCATTACAGCAGACGCAACGTCAGCAAAGTGGAGCCACGGCAAAGTTCCCAGTTCCAGGACTCGGTGGTGCACAGACAACCGAGAGTCAACCTCTGACCCCGTATGGCTAAAGTCAATCCTGACCCCATATGACTAAAGTCAACCCCCTGACCCCGTATGGCCAGAGTCAACCCCTGACCCCGTATGTCTAAAGTCAACCCCTGACCCCGTATGGCTAAAGTCAATCCTGACCCCGTATGGCTAAAGTCAACCACTGACCCCGTATGGCCAAAGTCAATCCTGACCCCGTATGGCCAAAGTCAATCCTGACCCCGTATGGCTAAAGTCAACCCCTGACCCCGTATGGCTAAAGTCAACCCCTGACCCCGTATGGCTAAAGTCAATCCTGACCCCATATGGCCAAAGTCAACGCTCGACCTTCCCGTCAAAGCAACGCTTTAATTCGGAATAGGTCAATCCATCAATCACTTACGAGTCCTCTCGACTTGTAAGGGAGAAAATTCTCTTGGGAGATCCTTACGACTCTCAAGAGAAAAGCACACTTAGGAATCCTCATGATTCTTAAGGAGAAAATACACCTACGAGATCCTCTCGACTCGTAGGAAGAAAAGTCTTTATGAGACCTTCACGGCTCATAAAGTTGAAAAGTTTTAGGTGACAGATCCTAACCCTGTCTCCTAAGCCATCACTGCCCTGCAAAGGGGTCAAGAAGAACTATTCACGAGCCATACTCTCCCAAGTCGAATATCGACAAGGAGAGAAACAATCACTTGTGAGTCCTCTCGACTTGTAAGGGAGAAAACTTTCTTGTGAGATCCTTACGACTCTCAAGAGAAAAACATACTCAGGAATCCTCACGATTCCTAAGGAGAAAATACACCTACGAGATCCACTCGATTCGTAGAAGAAAAAAATCTTTATGAGACCCTCATGGCTCATAAAGTTGAAAAGTCTTAGGCAGCAGACCTGAACCTGCATCCTAAGCCATCACTACCCTACAAGGAGGCTAAGATGAAATGTTCTTTACTATCTACAGGCCACACTTGCCAGGATAACATACCAACAACACAACAAAGAGAAGAAAGCAACAGTGGGAGATAAAAAAATGTGTATCTTTTATTCATGAATTCAATTGAGTACAAGACGAATCATATAAAAGAATAAAAAAATGGATACATGTTATTCAAAGGTTACAAGTGTTCAATCTATACAAAAACAACTACTGAGAAGGAGGTGTCTTCAATAAATCAGCTAGCTGCTCGCGCACTCCTCTCAATTCCTTCTCATGATCGGCGCCGCGGCCAGCTCCGCTTCGACTCGAGCCCGTTGCTGCAAGCATGATGAAACCTTTTCATCGATTTCCCATTGGGCAGCTTCGCGACTCTGCATAACCCTCTCAATGAAGTCGAGCTTCCGCCTCAATGCCAGCCCATCCGAAATACATCGCTGCAAATTGCCAAAGACGGCTGTCAGTTGTGCGGCATTCGCTTCAACTTGTGCGTGCGGCCGGGCAGATTCACCTGAAGCCTCCTCGTGTTCATTCCGTTTCAAGGTCGCTCCTTGTTCGAAATGGCGGAGGAAGGACACGCTCTGCTCAACCCATGCAGCCCGCTGGGAGTTCAAAGCCAGAATCTCAGGAGCAAGACGCCTAAGCTCAAGCGCATGCAGGAAGGCCTCAATCTTCCTGCAGTGGTTAACCCAAGACTCAACGACGCTTTCGTTATTGTCACGACCTAAAGTTTGGATGTGACCGACACTTAGATTGTATAACATCTAAAGATATATACACAACCCGAGTAAGCCGAAACCAAGATCAAAATCCTTTTTGCGGAATTCTTTATAAAAATTTAGTTTTTAAGTAAAAATCACAGTTGTTATGAAATTAAGATATAATAACCAATATAAAGTGTTAAGTTTGGTTGCATCCCTAGTTGGGATCAACAAAATACAATACGGAATAAAATTTACAACTTATATGAGACCAATAGAATCACAGATATAATTAAAAGAAATATCCACAAACATACCAACGATCTCATCTGTCAACTAATATACATATAACCATCTCTTGTTCTAAATCATAATACAAGGTTTGATGGAGTTTTCTAGATACAAGGATACAATACCAAAATAGAAGGTCACTACATATGTAACCCACCTATCAAAAGATGCGATAAAGGCTGCAAAAGTGGATCTACACCGCTGCTAACCGTCCACTCTATCCCTGCAAGGAACTGTGGCACAACGGGGGTGAGTTGCCAACTCAGTGAATATAACTAACATATAACGGTAAATAATATAAATATGACGATCACAACTACTGAGATGAGAGCAAGTAGGATGTACGATAGTATATGGAAGCATGAATTTGTACTACAATTCAAATAACCAAAAACTGAAATCTCATCATTTATTATCCACAAATTTATATTTCCGTGTCCATCATCGACACAAAACTTCCATTTCTCTCAGACATAATTCCTCGAACGATCCTGTAATCAACAAAGTCCATCATATATTCAACTGTATCCCCACCGACTCAGTCTGGATAAAACTTTAAATCTGTAACCGTATACCCACCGACTCGGTTCGGAATAAACTCAAATCAAAATCCTCAATAATATAAAGCTTCATATATCAACTTAGAATACTCGGATGATAGACATGATGTTATTTATGCAAATTACCACTATTGTTAATAATTTAGGTATGATAGGAATCATTTTTAACAAGATGAATATTTAGTGTAAAAGTGACATGTTATTATCGACGAAGTGTAGTGTAACATGTAGAGATGTGCACGTGCGGCATAACTCGTCGATAGTTGTGCAGTGTTCTAACAACTAAAATGAGGTATATGTAAATATGAATGCATATTGTCACGCCCCGCTTCCCAAAATACGGAATACGAGGGGTAGACAAGGCCAGCCATGCTCCTACGGTCAAGGAAATGTCCTGCCGTAGTCACACTTCGGCTTCTAGTTTATCATGGTAAATAGTAAATGATGCACAGGTAATGAGAAATGCAGTAACTGAAAGAAACAACAATATAAACTGACCTGAAGTGGAACAAACGAAAGTAACTCGGAGTGGCAAGTCAAGAAGTCTGTGATGCACGTCTAGTTCTGATCCAAGCTAAATCTTCTCTTCGCACCGAGCATGCATACTCAGGTCGTCAGAGCGACACAATAGCAAAATAATGTATATATAATCAAGTGGCAGTTCTAACAGTGGTAATAGATATGAACAACAGTAAATCAATGACAGCATGAATATGAGTGTGCAGTAATCAATGCAGCGGAACAGTAAATCAGTATAACGATATGTCACGTATGCCACACAGTATATAAGGAATAAAAATGCCAGTATCCCTATCAGTCTCTAAGTCTCACTGTACAGGTCACTAAGCCTATCGTCAGTCCAAGTGTGAGAGTCAACCACTCGCGAGTGTCCTCCACCCAAGGGTAGAACCCAAGGGCAAGGGACCACGGGCCCAACATGTAACGAGAATATCACGGTGTATATATCACGTACCCTGTAAATCTCCATATAACTCCCTAAATATATAAGCCGGCATGGGACTCCCGAGATTCTGTTGAACTCACACTTAAACTACCCCACACCCCATGGTCTACATCAAACGCTAACCATCAACCTAAATACTAATCGATCCGTGACAAGTCTGCACGAGAACTGGAGGCAGGACCTCCATCAAGCACGTCCCGACTAATACCTAAGATAAACGGCAGTGTCTGGTGTCTTATCTGTGACACCCGTGCAACGCTTCCATAAATGTCCCATTCCACTTATAGTCACACGTGCACGCATCTCACAGACGTCGACAATGCAATGAAATAATAGGATCGCTGATTGTGTACCAGTACGTATCACTTTCACTTAATCACGGATACACGAACACTGACGTACTTGCCACAATCACCACTAAAATCTAACACTGGGTAAATGCACGATGTCACTAGGTTATCACTACAATGATATGGGTATGTTGTGATGCATGAACAGTATAAGAAGCACAATTAAGGTGTCATAAAAACAGCAGTCTATCACTTGCACGATTTATCATGAAACATATGTATATAATTTAGCGAAACGATAAACAGGTAGTAATTAGTATGTTCAGTTATCCATCCATAGAATTTTGTTTCAAGCCAATCGGGTTCCAGGATCAATAGTTATAACCATTTCATTTTAAGCGCTCGCGGCTGGAAATCCAATTTCAGAATCAGAAGTCCGTTTCGCAACGCATTTTAATCCCAGTTGGGATCAGATTTTAGCGATGCTACAGTTGGATGAATTCTAGGGTTTTCAGTAAAGTTTTCAACGCAACAAACGGATCTTCAATCGCGTCTGTATGTTAGGAGTTATAATCTGTTTAATATTAACATGTCAACTCTGATTCTGCTGGGACTGTTATGTGTCCCGATCTTCTAAATTACAAATTAAATATCAAACGGTAACGAAACAGAATGAAACCAATTGTGTTGTCTAGCTAACAGAGTTACCTATAATAAGAAGCGGAGTTTTGCAACCTACGAGTTAAGGAGATCCTATGGTATCCATTACGGAACAGCAAACACGACTGGAGTCGCTCTGGGCTGCAGTCCAGAGTCGCACTCCGATCCAATTATTAACACAGTTTGAGTACAGGGATATCTGGAAACTAGTGTAGGGTTATAGTTCGTCGAGTTGGATTCGATTTGAGCCCTCGAGCGCACCATTCTAGTATGTATATGATTTATGGTGAATTTAACGATTTTCAGATGCAAGAAAATTCCAGTTTTACGGTTAAACTTGGGGGTAGTCGTTTTAATCTTTAACAGTCGTATTTTCCAATGGAATTTGCACACGTTATCCATCTATACAAGGGCCAATGTAATTTATCCAGTTCCGTCAAATTTGATAAAGATTTCCTAAGAGAACAAGTATCGAACAGTTGTGTTGAATAATCTAACGGAAAAGAAAAGCATAATTTATATACGATATTGATTTGTAACATGGCTAGAATAGCATGAAGCAAGTAGAGAACTTGCCTGGAGACGTCCCGGGGATGTACGGTGGCTGTGACGTCGCGAACGCGCGACTCACGCACGGTACGGCAACTTGATTTGGCTCGGATTCGTGTCTCAGCAGCGGCGGCTTGGTTACTGGGGTCGGCTGTTCGAGCTTCAGAGGTGGTGAGCGCAGCGACGGGTGGCCGAAGCTTGGATAGTGGCCGACGAGGGGAGACTCGGGTTGAAACATGAGGAGAGAGAGAAAGAGTTTAGAGATGTATAGAGAGAAAGATTGAGAAAGAGAGGGAGAAAGGAATTGAGAGAGAGATGAGAGAGAGATAGTTAGGGAAAGCCAGAGAGAGTTAGAGAGAGAGAGAGATAGTGATCAGAGAGGGGGCACAGAGAGAGTGAGCGAGAGTGCAGCGGGAGACAGAGAGAGAGTGAGAAGGAGAGAGAGGAGAGAGAGTGAGAGAGAAACAAGGAGATAGAGAGAGGGAGAGAGAGAAACTTACTGGGCGATGACGGGGTCGACGGAGGCGCGAGGGGAGCTCGTCGACGAGGTGCGGGCGATGGGGACAAGCTCGGTGGCGGCTGAAACGGGGTCGTAGATGGTAGAGAGGATGAGTGGAAGGAGCTGGGAGCTCGTGGTGGTGGTGAGGTCGAGGGTCGACGACGTGGGACGACGGCGAGGCGACGAGGAGGGTTGGGGCGGTTGCGGTTGTCGTCGACGGTGGGAAAAATGGTTGCAGGGAGTTTGAGGAGGGAGTGAGAGCGAGCGAGGGAGGGGAGTAGTGGGTAGAGGAGAGAGGTGGAGGGCGCACGTCGTGGGGTGTAACGTGCGCGCGAACGTCGGCGGAGGCGGAGGCGAGAAACGCGGGCGACGCGGTCGCGAGGGAAACGCGCGCGAAAGAGGGAAAGAGCCGTTGAGGTGAGGGAGATGAACAGGAGCGGGCTTCTGAGCTGGGCTGGAGAAAGAATGAAAATTAAAGGAATTATATGAAAAAATAGAATGGGCCGAGTCAGGGTTTGGGCTGAGTTTAACAAAATCAAATAATTTCTTTAACTGAAAACAGCTTGGGCTGGGTAAATTAAAAGAATGAAGGAAATAGGGGCTGGGCCGGGATTTATTATTTAAAGGATTTTAATAAAAACTAAGTGGGTTGAGGTTTTAAAATAGAAAATGAATTTCCATTAAAAATTGACTTGGGCTGACTTAGGGAATGGAAAAATTTCAAAGAGTAAATGAGAAAAGAATGGGTCGGGGCTGAGGTAAGGTTGGGCTGAAAAAAACAGAAAAAAGAGAAAACGAATATAAGAGAATATCTTGGGGTTTTGGTTTAGGGTAAATATTGGATCTAGGGTTTGGGTTTGGTGTTAATAAAGAAATTAAGTTAAAAAGGAATGGGTTGGGTTTAATTTTAATAAAGGAAATGGGTTGAGTGAATATATTATAAAAGGGAAAGTGGTATTGGGTTTGATGGAGTTTCTTTAAAATAATTAAATATTTAAAAAAATAACAAAATTTATAATTTAAAGAGAAATACGGATTTAAGTGTATATAAAAGAACCGGGTATTACATCATACCACCCTTATAAAAATTTCGTCCTCGAAATTTAAAGAAACAATAAGCTATAAACTAATAAGCGAAGGGTTATTATATCGAACACTAATACATGTGGATTTACTTAAAATAGTTAGACAAGATTGAAGGTAGTTATATATATGTAAGAACCAGGTACGAAAAATAGGTATAATAAGTATGATGCAGGAACACTATAAGAGCAACTACAAGTATACGAGAGTATAGGTAACAATAACGAACAAAATAATCAAAGCGGGTTCAATAAAATCGAGATTCAAATGGGTGCTCATATAAGTATATCAGAATAACAAACAGAAATAGTAAGTATAAGGCTCAACCATATATAATGGTAATCATAAACACAAAACCCGAAAATAAAGTAACGACAATAAAGTAGTGAAAGCTTAGTCGGTAGGTTAAAACATTTTAGAATAATGTATCGAAAAATAATTTAAAATAATTTAGAGGGCTTGTAAGTGAAATTTAGGAACATGTAACGAAATATGCGCGGTGTAAGGTTGCGCTACTAAAAAGAATAATAATAATGTACTTAAAATACGTAAAACGGGGTAATCAATAACACGTACTTTTGACAAATGCAAAATACTAAAACTACATTTTAAAATAATAGTGCCCCTAAATATAGTCGGGGTAACACGGAAAAGCATAAGTGTGTCCAAGCTTAGGTAGGGTAGAGATTACAATGGGATGTGGCTGATACAAAAGGTCGAAGGATGACGGCTTTAGGCTAAAGATCAAGGAAATTAGGATCGGGTCAACACAAAAGTAAAGGTGAGCCACAAAGGGCTACAAGGGAAACAGTATGGGGAGGATAGCTTTCGGTACAACAGGTGAATCAAAATTTGAAAAGTTAATGAACTCGGTATTTCATAAGAAAGGTCCTCCTCCCGGCAGGATCTCAAACGGGCGCAGACGAAGGATGAAGGGTGGACCTCAAACATTGGGTGTGTTGCTAGTGAATCTCAGTGAGGGTTAAGACAGGGTAAGGAGTAGGAGTGAACAGATCTCAGTAGAGAAAATAATTGTATGTAAGGAATAATCAAGCAACAAGTGGACTAAGAAGATTGAAGGATTAGCAAAAATCAGCAATTTATTCCATTTCAAAGGATTTTAGACAAAACATTCTCAAAGACGAGAGGTGGCCCTAAACTATACATAGTTTTATTTGGCCAGAAAGACAACATCAAAAGAAATCCCGTCAGTCGCGGTTGTGGAGATTCAGCAGGTTGCGGTAGGCTTGCGCGCTCAGGTAGGGACGTCCATTTCCATATCGCCTCGCAAGCATCGCCACTGGAAGTCCCTCCACAATAGGGTCCTGATCTTCTGGTCCTTCCTCCTTGGGTGGAGTTTCTTCATCGAGGTCCGATTCCAAGTGTCCCTCTCCTTCTGGGTTTTCTTCCATGGGGTCTTCCTCCACTGGATTTTCTTCTATTGGATCTCCCTCGGGATCTTCCTCTATCGGGTCTTCTTCTATAGGGTTCTTTTCAGGATCTTCTTCCTCTTCGTCGGAATCAGCTATCACGTTAAACTCTGGGGCGGCTACTCCTTCGTCCTCTGAATCATTGTTTTCGAAGTTGACCTGTGGACCATTGGCCTCATCATCGGAACTCGTCAGTGGGTGATCTAAGGAAACGCATGACTGTGCATCCTCGTCTAGATGCGGCGCTGCACCAGGGTGGGCCATGGTCTGAAAGAAAAGTCGTGATTAGACAATGGGATATCAAGGAAAGCTCAGGGTACGAAATATAGGAAAATATGCGGTTGCAGGAACCGAAAGATCAGAATGAAAATACTGTGATAATGAATAGAATTGACATAGAGAAAGCATGAGAATGATATCTATATTATGATTCAAATTTTTATTTCATTCAACTAAAAGTTCGACGGATACAAGGTTCAAACGGAAAGAAATGTTTATAAGAGGATGACGACATTACAACCGAAAGTAGAATACATGAAAAATTCTTCTTTGATTGCTAGACTGCTGCATGCGAGTTGAATCCTGGGTCGGGTCCTCCTTATTCTCAAAGTTCGAACTATGCGATAATCATCACTTGTCAGAAGTGTGGAGAGTGGACGAGTCTCCTCCTTGCAGTTCCTTCCTTTTTGGGCAACCGTTGATAAGATGTTCGCTGGATCCGCAAATCAGACATTTCTCTCGGGCGCGGCGACAATCTCCCTGAAGGTGTCCTAGCCTCCCGCAGTATCCACAACATGGGGTCTTCTGCTGCTTCTGTCGCGGGGAAACAAATTGGCGCTTCATCTTCTTCTCTTTTCCTTGTCTAACGAGGATTCCTTTATGATTGGAGACTCCCGCTGGTGCCTGATTCACCCGTCTTCTCAGTCCTTCAGCCAACAAGTCGTTTGTTCGCTCCTGGGCTTCCTTTAAACCTTGCAGTACCCTCAGAATCTCGACGGTCTGATTCTGGGGAGCGGATATAGACGAAGAGTCGTTGAAAGACATGATCCTGAAACAATGATTTTTGAGAATGATATAAGCCACAAGCTGAACGAATCAACATGTAATATGGATAGGACAAAGATTCAAGAATATCAGAGGTGATGAATTCATTACAAGTGGAGAATCAACCATATGATTTTAAGTTACTTGATTAGAGTACGGTAGTGCAATTGCAACCACGTAACCTTGTCAAGTCACCCGAAACCATAGCGAATGGATAGCTGAACACACGATGTGAATATGGATCAAGAGTGACAAGTTTACAACCTAGACCGAGGGAACGTCTTAGATTGCCAAACTATGCACGGAAAACTGCAATCCCAATCGATGCAAAACCTGGGCTCTGATACCAACTAAACCATGTCACGCCCCGCTTCCCAAAATACGGAATACGAGGGGTAGACAAGGCCAGCCATGCTCCTACGGTCAAGGAAATGTCCTGCCGTAGTCACACTTCGGCTTCTAGTTTATCATGGTAAACAGTAAATGATGCACAGGTAATGAGAAATGCAGTAACTGAAAGAAACAACAATATAAACTGACCTGAAGTGGAACAAACGAAAGTAACTCGGAGTGGCAAGTCAAGAAGTCTGTGATGCACGTCTAGTTCTGATCCAAGCTAAATCTTCTCTTCGCACCGAGCATGCATACTCAGGTCGTCAGAGCGACACAATAGCAAAATAATGTATATATAATCAAGTGGCAGTTCTAACAGTGGTAATAGATATGAACAACAGTAAATCAATGACAGCATGAATATGAGTGTGCAGTAATCAATGCAGCGGAACAGTAAATCAGTATAACGATATGTCACGTATGCCACACAGTATATAAGGAATAAAAATGCCAGTATCCCTATCAGTCTCTAAGTCTCACTGTACAGGTCACTAAGCCTATCGTCAGTCCAAGTGTGAGAGTCAACCACTCGCGAGTGTCCTCCACCCAAGGGTAGAACCCAAGGGCAAGGGACCACGGGCCCAACATGTAACGAGAATATCACGGTGTATATATCACGTACCCTGTAAATCTCCATATAACTCCCTAAATATATAAGCCGGCATGGGACTCCCGAGATTCTGTTGAACTCACACTTAAACTACCCCACACCCCATGGTCTACATCAAACGCTAACCATCAACCTAAATACTAATCGATCCGTGACAAGTCTGCACGAGAACTGGAGGCAGGACCTCCATCAAGCACGTCCCGACTAATACCTAAGATAAACGGCAGTGTCTGGTGTCTTATCTGTGACACCCGTGCAACGCTTCCATAAATGTCCCATTCCACTTATAGTCACACGTGCACGCATCTCACAGACGTCGACAATGCAATGAAATAATAGGATCGCTGATTGTGTACCAGTACGTATCACTTTCACTTAATCACGGATACACGAACACTGACGTACTTGCCACAATCACCACTAAAATCTAACACTGGGTAAATGCACGATGTCACTAGGTTATCACTACAATGATATGGGTATGTTGTGATGCATGAACAGTATAAGAAGCACAATTAAGGTGTCATAAAAACAGCAGTCTATCACTTGCACGATTTATCATGAAACATATGTATATAATTTAGCGAAACGATAAACAGGTAGTAATTAGTATGTTCAGTTATCCATCCATAGAATTTTGTTTCAAGCCAATCGGGTTCCAGGATCAATAGTTATAACCATTTCATTTTAAGCGCTCGCGGCTGGAAATCCAATTTCAGAATCAGAAGTCGTTTCGCAACGCATTTTAATCCCAGTTGGGATCAGATTTTAGCGACGCTACAGTTGGATGAATTCTAGGGTTTTCAGTAAAGTTTTCAACGCAACAAACGGATCTTCAATCGCGTCTGTATGTTAGGAGTTATAATCTGTTTAATATTAACATGTCAACTCTGATTCTGCTGGGACTGTTATGTGTCCCGATCTTCTAAATTACAAATTAAATATCAAACGGTAACGAAACAGAATGAAACCAATTGTGTTGTCTAGCTAATAGAGTTACCTATAATAAGAAGCGGAGTTCTACAACCTACGAGTTAAGGAGATCCTATGGTATCCATTACGGAACAGCAAACACGACTGGAGTCGCTCTGGGCTGCAGTCCAGAGTCGCACTCCGATCCAATTATTAACACAGTTTGAGTACAGGGATATCTGGAAACTAGTGTAGGGTTATAGTTCGTCGAGTTGTCTTCGATTTGAGCCCTCGAGCGCACCATTCTAGTATGTATATGATTTATGGTGAATTTAACGATTTTCAGATGCAAGAAAATTCCAGTTTTACGGTTAAACTTGGGGGTAGTCGTTTTAATCTTTAACAGTCGTATTTTCCAATGGAATTTGCACACGTTATCCATCTCTACAAGGGCCAATGTAATTTATCCAGTTCCGTCAAATTTGATAAAGATTTCCTAAGAGAACAAGTATCGAACAGTTGTGTTGAATAATCTAACGGAAAAGAAAAGCATAATTTATATACGATATTGATTTGTAACATGGCTAGAATAGCATGAAGCAAGTAGAGAACTTGCCTGGAGACGTCCCGGGGATGGCTGTGACGTCGCGAACGCGTGACACACGCGCGGCACGGCAACTTGATTTGGCTCGGATTCGTGTCTCAGCAGCGGCGGCTTGGTTACTGGGGTCGGCTGTTCGAGCTTCAGAGGTGGTGAGCGCAGCGACGGGTGGCCGAAGCTTGGATAGTGGCCGACGAGGGGAGACTCGGGTTGAAACGTGAGGAGAGAGAGAAAGAGTTTAGAGATGTATAGAGAGAAAGATTGAGAAAGAGAGGGAGAAAGGAATTGAGAGAGAGATGAGAGAGAGATAGTGAGGGAAAGCCAGAGAGAGTTAGAGAGAGAGAGAGATAGTGATCAGAGAGGGGGCACAGAGAGAGTGAGCGAGAGTGCAGCAGGAGACAGAGAGAGAGTGAGAAGGAGAGAGAGGAGAGAGAGTGAGAGAGAAACAAGGAGATAGAGAGAGGGAGAGAGAGAAACTTACTGGGCGATGACGGGGTCGACGGAGGCGCGAGGGGAGCTCGTCGACGAGGTGCGGGCGATGGGGACAAGCTCGGTGGCGGCTGAAATGGGGTCGTAGATGGTGGAGAGGATGAGTGGAAGGAGCTGGGAGCTCGTGGTGGTGGTGAGGTCGAGGGTCGACGACGTGGGACGACGGCGAGGCGACGAGGAGGGTTGGCGGTTGCGGTTGTCGTCGACGGTGGGAAAAATGGTTGCAGGGAGTTTGAGGAGGGAGTGAGAGCGAGCGAGGGAGGGGAGTAGTGGGTAGAGGAGAGAGGTGGAGGGCGCACGTCGTGGGGTGTAACGTGCGCGCGAACGTCGGCGGAGGCGGAGGCGAGAAACACGGGCGACGCGGTCGCGAGGGAAACGCGCGCGAAAGAGGGAAAGAGCCGTTGAGGTGAGGGAGATGAACAGGAGCGGGCTTCTGAGCTGGGCTGGAGAAAGAATGAAAATTAAAGGAATTATATGAAAAAATAGAATGGGCCGAGCCAGGGTTTGGGCTGAGTTTAACAAAATCAAATAATTTCTTTAACTGAAAACAGCTTGGGCTGGGTAAATTAAAAGAATGAAGGAAATAGGGGCTGGGCCGGGATTTATTATTTAAAGGATTTTAATAAAAACTAAGTGGGTTGAGGTTTTAAAATAGAAAATGAATTTCCATTAAAAATTGACTTGGGCTGACTTACGGAATGGAAAAATTTCAAAGAGTAAATGAGAAAAGAATGGGTCGGGGCTGAGGTAAGGTTGGGCAGAAAAAAACAGAAAAAAGAGAAAACGAATATAAGAGAATGTCTTGGGGTTTTGGTTTAGGGTAAATATTGGATCTAGGGTTTGGGTTTGCTGTTAATAAAGAAATTAATTTAAAAAGGAATGGGTTGGGTTTAATTTTAATAAAGGAAATGGGTTGAGTGAATATATTATAAAAGGGAAAGTGGTATTGGGTTTGATGGAGTTTTTTTAAAATAATTAAATATTTAAAAAAATAACAAAATTTATAATTTAAAGAGAAATACGGATTTAAGTGTATATAAAAGAACCGGGTATTACACATATTATCGTTTAGAATACAAAAGTAAGCATTTATTTAAATGAACTACGGGCGTAACATGCCATCTCTACAAAATTCCCCGGTAGATGTTTAGTCTACTCACCGGAAATATGTCGTATCTACTCAGGAATCGCCACTCCTTTTCCTTTCCTTGCGGCCTCCAAAGTTCTCGTATTTGAATCTAACATCGAAAATTAACTTGTATAAGGAAACAGTCATTCCGACACGGCGAAAAATCCAAACACACGTTCTTACGTACTATTTATATTGTATACGATTATTCCAAGCCATCCTATACTTAACCTTACTGGATTTTAACCCAAACCTGCATCGCAACAGAAAACAGACCGCGATACGTTTTAACCGTGTCTTATTTTGGGGTTTTAGATATCTTTTCCGATATAAGCTTTCAGATTTTATATACAGTTTAAATAACTTATTTAAATAATACCAAGATGGCCACAATTTTACACAGAAACCTACCCAACAAGCCAAAACACCCTAGCTTCCTACAAAACCGGCGACGCCGGAATTTTCCCTTTGGTCGCCGGCCCCAATCCGAGCCCTCTGGTTCGTGCTCCTATATTTTGCTCTAGATTCAACATACATCATTTAGACCTTGTTTAGTTAAATCAATTCCTCTCTAAATTACAGCAGATTCAAACAGAACCTAGTTTTTACTAAAATACGATATTATAGAACTTGTTCATTTCAAATTAAACTAATTACAGAATCTCAATCCCTACCGTGGTTAAGAATTTTACCTACACTTAATTTGTTAGAATAACACCCTCCAAGATGCACAAGCTCCTTGTCCTAGCTTGATGGTGAGGAAAATTCTAGAACTTAGCTTTTCTTCTCCTTTCTCTTGTTCTCCTTTGTTTTGTTCTTGTTTTCTTTTCTTTCTTTTAAAATTTTTCAGAGTTTAAATTAGCTACTGAACTGAAATAAGTTATATATATGAGAGAAGGAAGGGATAAGATGAAGGAGGAGGTGTCAAAGGCCAAGGGTGTCATCTTCATGCAAGGAGGAGGTGTGAGGTGTGTGTTGTGCATGAGTGTAGGAGGTGTCAACACACTAACCCTTCCAATTTGATTTAATTTGAAATTAACTTCTGAACTAAAACATTTTCTACCCATTTTCTACTTACACCCTCACAAAACCAAATTTGCATAATTTCCCTAAACTTGTATAAAAACCCCTCACAACTTATGTTATTGTATAACACCCTTATTATTAAAATGAAGCTAAAATTATCACTAAAACCCTTATAACTTATTTATGTTACATATAAATTTTTTAATTTAATTTATTTTACATACATCTTATGAAATTGTCTAATTTGGTTTTAATAACTTTTTAATTTAACACTTTATTATTTAATTAATTAATTTTATTTATTTCTAAAATTTTAGAATGCTACAGTTATGGAAGTTCACAAGCGTCGCCAACATTGGATTAATCTCGGCAGCAAAATCTGCAGCGAATGTAGGGGCCTCCGCGTCAAGCTATTCGACGTATTCGCTCGGCATACGCAGGCTGGTCACAACGCCTTTTGAAGATGTACGTCTAGAAAAGGCCCCTGCCGGCATTATGATGCGAGACTCGAACGGGGCAGGAACCGGTGCAATTGCTGCAAAACAAATTATGATCAAATGTCTGCTCAAGAAATAAAGAAAATGCACGGACAATAGAGTCTACCATACCGGCTACGACAGGGGGCAGAGTTGGGAGGACTGGGGGCGTAACGATTCACTCGTTCCTTCCTTCAATTTGTAATGCTGCAATCAACTCAAAATTAACAAAGGTCGGGTCGCCCATCTAAGAAAGGGAAGGACGTTAGTTTAAAAACCTATACTCACCCGCACCGGTAGGCAAAACGACTTCCGACTGGAAGGAGAAGTGCGGGTTCAGCACTTGATACATATGATCAAAGAGAACTCCTGCAAGATCACGATGGTACATGGTCAGTACACAGAAGATGCTGTCCCAATTTAAATTAATCGCAAATCCGTACCTTCCAGCATTTGAGAAGATATAAGAGGAGACGAAGGGACATCGACCGTCAGAGCGGCAGCTGGTAGTGCTTCTTCAGGTGTCACAACCTCAGCGCTCGTCACACCTACATTCTAAAGGAACAAAATGTCATCAGAAGGGATTGCAAAACGAAAAGAATGCAGCAACCCGAAACCTACCAGACAGGTCATCAGCCAAAACTGTGACGGAAGCATCGCCAAGCATCACAACTTCTTCGATCTCATTCGGGGGGATGGTTTCGCCACCCGTGGCTTCGTTCTCTGATTCCACGAGAGCTGTCGTAACACTCGCAATGCCAGGCGATGGCAGGGAACCGCAGGAGGAAAGGGCAGCAATTGGAGCAGTCCCGGACTCCTGAGAAAGAGTAGCCGCTTCGGGCTCGGTGGTTGCCGTTATCTCACCTGCCACCTCCTCACCAGGACTTGACCCTGCAGGGTAGGATATATGAGAATATGAAGATCAAACTCCGACAAAAGGACCCGGTGTTACGTTACCTTGTGACGGCTTTTCAACTGCTTCCCGAGCTGCGCGTACCGCCTGTCTATGAGCGGTAGACAGGGCAGCCGGAGCACCCTCTGAAGAAGCAGGAACAGGGGAAGCAGTGCTCGAGCCTGCACCTACAGCCAAGGCGACATTACGTTCTCTTATTGCACGCCTCCTGCGCTTCCTTTCTGCCTGGTCCGTTAGAGCTGATCTTCTTAAGACCTTCGTCAAGGAGACATCATCGTCCGAGCCAGGAGCTACCTCTGGAGCCGTTATGGCGTCCGTCATCGGTTTCTTAAGAGAAGCCTCTTTTGGAAATACTGGGGAAGCTGGGACTTTGGTAGCCGGCCTTGGAAGCGTCTCCGCACCACCCTGCGAAATCGGCACTGCACTCGAGATAACTCGGGTCGAGGTAGCCCCTGCAACAAGATGAAAAAGAAGGGTCAGATTACCTATAAAAAGGGGAATGAAAACACAGTAAGCCGAAATATATCAAGGCCCAACGAAGCGCGAAGCCTCTCTTCCTCTTCAAAAGTCTTGAGAGAGGCCGCGAGAGCCTCTTCGGTGGAGATGCCTATTGAAGAAGAAGTATTAGTTAAAGCATGATAATAAAAACGTAACAGCGTAAAAGTACAACTGAAGTCTACCTGACAGTGCAAGGGCGATTAGTCCTGCTTTGTTGCTAGCTAGTCACTCAGAAGCTGCGATGGCAGCCTCCAGATCAGTATCATCTAGCGCCATGAATAGACCCTCGTTGGTCCCTTATTCGCTTAAGCCTCGCTATAAGGAGCATGGGGCTCCTGGCCAAATGCGACGTCTGCAGAAAGAATCGACTTCTTCTTCTTCTGTGAGCGAGTACCGGCCGCCGGTAACACGAGCTTGCATTTAGCGGGCAACTTCGTGCGGCGAGTCCCGATCTCCACACCCAAGCCGGACTCAGGAGACGCCACAACTGCCACTTCAACGGGAGCACAGGGTGGTGGTAGCTCAGGCATATCGCGTGGTACCACAGCCGCGGCAGCTTCCCTCAAGGGAGGACGGACAATCGTCCGTTGTTTCAAGGGAACATCGGGGTTACCAGCCGGGGCGGTGCCCTTGCGATCAAGCAGCAATCGCTTTTCTTCCCTAATGACGGCGCCCATCGAATGTTGATACCACGCCACATACATGTTCAGGGCCTTCGGAACACATCTCGGTTCACTGATGAAGAAGTTGGACCCTGTGTTTAGGCGCATAAAATGATGCAACGCACTCCGGATACCCTCTTCGGTAGCAGCCGGTTCTGCCAAGAAAGCCTCAAGCGGGACGCCCTAATTATAGCTTAACTGCTGGGCGAAATGATGCGGGTTGTATCTCATGAACAACGCCGAATCATTCTGCCTAAACACGAGAAAGCCCAGCCTGATGGAGTATAGATGAAGAATCTCCCGAGCTTTCAAGACAGAGGCCCCGTCTTTAAAAATGTCCTACAATGGCAGCACCGTTTTCGTGGATTCCTGGCTGACGGTCAGAATTTTATCGGTGAAGGACATGCCATCTCTAACCGTGTGCGGACGAAGGAGCAAACCCCTAGCTTCCCGCGGTGTCGGGTTTACAATGGATGCGTCGACTAGCCGCATGATCCGAGGGAACTTACACCTGTTATAAAAGCAAGGCCTTCTGTGGATACCGAAGACGCCAAGCACATGCAACTCGAGCCATGAGGTGAAATAATGCATCGAGAAGTTTACAGGATGCACCCCTGGTTCAGTAGTGTCTGCTGCCAAGTTGAGGCCGTGATACAAATGAGCTAACCCAGCGATCCCGACGATCACTTGCATCCCAGCAACCATTTGGTGAGCTGGATAAAAAACGGATGGCCTCATATGGCGAGAGTGCATCGAAAGCGCAAACCAACTTAGCCATAGCCCGAGGAACCCCAAAAAGAATGTTTCTTCGTCAATTCCAGGAGTTGCAAGTTCTGTGAAAGAGACGACCGGGGTGTTGGGGAGAAAGAAATTTCTCTGATCCGCCTCCGCTGCCGGCTGGTTTTCCAAACCGAAACTAAAAGGATCGTCGAGTTTGGCGAATTTCGCGGCTTCCTTCGACAGGACTTCCGAGCGGAGAAAACGGGTAATGAAATCTGTGAAATTAACCCCACGACCTCCGGATTCGAGGAAAAGGTTCTCATAGATATTCAGCACCTTTATCAAACTTGGGAATTGTGTTGAATAGCGTTTTCCAGGGTAAGACCCATTACTACTGATTTGGTGGCAAAAATGTACTCATCCGAAGGAAGCATTTCCTCGTAATGTTCTCCCATAACGGGTAAACCAGAGACTTCAGCAAATTCCTCTAAAGAAATGGAGACTTCTCGATCCAATAAAAGGAAGGTGTGGGTCGGAATGTTCCATTGCTCCAGAAATGCCTTGACCCACCATGCAGGAGGTGTGGAATACTGGAACAAAGAAGCATAGATCGCAGGGTACAATCCGAGCTTTAGCAGCTGTGACTTCTTCGCCGATAAGATGTATCGGGCCCACTGCAGATATCCGGCTGGGTGACGGGGAGTTAATCCTATGTTGTATAGCTGTCCCCAAGGGCGCGACTCGCCTTGACATATGCGCCGCCCTAGAGTGTCCAAAGCCACCAGCGGCTGTACGGGTATTGCGGCCATAGAAGGCCGAAGGAGACCTTCTGAAGTCCAATTCACCTCCTCCACAACATAGTTTATCGGGGGTGCATCTGCATAAGGGATCGCCGAAATTGGATCCGAAGGTGTCACGCAAGAAAAACTTCGACGACCTTTGATGATTTGGTTGTACTATGTTCCCCATAAATGGATATTCTTCCGCTCTGGGTCGTGATCCTTGATCAGTGCAAAGACTTCTCGGTCTACTGGCTCTTCGGGGAATCCGCCTTCCGAACGGAAAAAGGGAAACAAAGTATCGAAAGACATGGTAACTGCGCGAAAGAGAACAAAGTTAGCCGTCAATGCTATAAGTCAAGTTCGGTACTGGGTACTTTAAATCCGTACCACACTGCAATGCAGTAAAAAAGGGGCCAAAGGGGACCCACTCAATCTAGATGACAGTTCATCATTAATAAAAACAGTCTCATCATTTGATGAGACTGTCATTAAATGAGGAAATCCTCAAAGGATTCTCATTTAATGAGAACTCCTTGGGCCAAGGAGTAAATCTCCTATTGAGAGCAGCGCTCTACAACAGGGTGACATCTGTCAGCTCTGATGATGAAAGGAATAAAATTCCTCAAGAAATATTCTAAGAGCCATGCTCTGTAAGAATGATGGAATAACCCATCAGAAAACTTAAAGTAAAGTTTGTAATGAATTAAAATTCCATGATCTTCAAGATCCATGAACAAACTCTTAAGAGTTCTTTATGAAAGATTAATAAATCTACATAATTTGAAAAAGCAAAGCTCTGATTATGGGTTAAGAAACCCTAAGGAAGATCTAAGATCAAACAAGAGCAAAGCTCTGTTGAGAAACCCGAAAAATGTTTTCTTGAAGATCTATGATCTAAGTAGAGCAAAAGCTCTGTTAATGGGTGAAACCCTAGATTATTGACTAATCTCTTCAAAAGATTTGATCTTTTACCTAAAAATTTGACAGAGTTCTGTCTCTAAGAGAGTTCTTACAACAGAGAGCTATGCTCTAAAGGAGAAATAATTCTCAGAAAACAAGAAAGAAGATGAACAGAGATCATCTCAAGGGCCAAGGGTCCTATTTATAGGCACTGAGAGCCGTTTCAACTTCTAAGTTGATCTAAGGGCGCAGATGCTGCCACCGCTGCACTCACGTGTGGACCACGTGAGCGCAACGGTGGGGGAGGGGGGCACTTGTTTCCCCCAATCAGAGCAAAGCTCTGTTCAAATTTTCAAAATTTGAAATGAAGCAACGCTTCATAAAGCGCCAGCAAACAACGCTCACGTGCAAAGCATGAGTGCGCTAGCGCAAAGAGCGTCAGCGCTCTGAGGCAGCGCTCACGTGCAAAGCACGAGTGCACTAGCGCTGGAACTAAATGTTTCCCACTGTCAGATCAAAGATCCAACGAACATGATTAAAAATCATCAATTGACTAGAATATAATTCTGTTAAGGAAATATTTCTCAAAATCTTTCCAAACAAAAAGATTGTGCTTTGTAAATCAGAGCACCGTTGGATCAATGATCCAAAGGTGATTAAAAATCACCAAAATACAGAATAAATTCTGTGTGGGAAAAGATTTCCCAATCTTGTTAAAAACAAGAAAATTGCCTTCTGTAAATCAGAAGCTCTTGGATCAAAGATCCAACGATGGGGGAATCCCCAAATCAATTGGAGAAAAGATCTCCTTAACCGATTGAGCAAATCAGCCTTCACTATATAAAGGCCCCAAGACTTCAAGTCTCAGATATACAGAGACAAAATAGAGGAAACTCCCCATAAACTTTGAAGACAAAGAGCAAGCTCTCAGAAGAAGAAAACTTTCTTCAAGGTAAAAAGAAAAAAAGAACAGAGAGACGAAATCGTCTCATAGAAAAGAAGAATTTACTTCTTTTTCTAAGATCATAAATCTATAAGACCAAGATCTTTCACAACAGAGATCAAATTATCCCATCATAAAAATAAAAGGGAAGAATTCAACCTTCTTCAGATCATAGATCTATAAGACACATTGTCTTTCAGAGATCATAGTATCTCATTATAAAAGAGGGGGGGGGGTGAATAATTCAATTCTCTTAGGATCATAGATCCATAAAGGTAGAGCCTTTCATCAAAAATATAAGAGATTGAAATATCTCCTATAAAAAATAAGAACTTTGTTCTTAGATCCATGAGACAATGTCTCTTATAAGAAAAATAGTTTAATTCTCAGGACGCAAAGCTGCCTAAAAAGAGCCCTAGCGCTCCAATTAAAGAAGAGCACCTTAGCGTTCCAAATCTAGTGCACAGCGCTGCAAAGCCTTAGCGCTCCAAACTTGAACAGAAGCGCATTGCGCTCTTTGAACTGGCGCTCAACGCCAAGCGCGCCACGTGCTTTCCACGTGTGCGCTACTTGAACAGAAGCGCTTTGCGTTCTTTGAACTGGCGCTCAACGCCAAGCGCACCACGTGCTTTCCACGTGTGCGCTACTTGAACAGAAGCGCTTTGCGCTTTTTGGACTGGCGCTCAGCGCCAAGTACGCCACATGCTCCTCAAGTGTGCGCTACATCACAAGAAGCGCTCTGCGCTCATTGACTGGCGCTCAGCGCCAAGCGCGCCACATGCTCCTCATGTGTGCGCTATTCAGTAGAAGCGCCTTAGCGCTCCAAATCTGGCGCACAGCGCCAAGCGCGCCACGTGCACCTCATGTGTGCGCTACCCAGCAGAAGCGCTCTGCGCACTTTGACTGGCGCAAAGCGCCAAGCGCGCCGCGTGCTCCTCACGTGTGCGCTAAAAGAACATAAATTATTCTATAAATAAAGCCCAGAGCTATGTTGAATGCTCAACATTCAGTAAAAGACAAAAATATTGTCAGAACTCAAATTAATGCTCGACATTGTTAAATGTTTAACATTTTTACTAAATGGGCCGAGCCCAAAGTGATCATAGAACCCTAACTCAGATTAATTGAGCCCATGTGCTCTTAAATCTTTGATCTTAGTCCCAAATTGGACTACAGATCCCAACCAATATTGGTTCAAGGGTACATCTCTTCACTCCTATGATATTTATCGTTGTAATCCTTCAACGTCTTCAGAGAGGTGACGGGTCCCGACAACCAAACATTCCACGGACTGTGGGGTCCTTAAACTCATGGACTGTGATGTCCTTAAACTTTACAGACTATGACGTCTTTAAACTACAGACTGTGGGGTCCTTAAACCCATGGACTATGATGTCCTTAACTTCGGACTGTGGGGTCCTTAAACCCATGGACTATGATGTCCTTAACCTTGGACTATGAGGTCCTTAAACTCATAGACTATGATGTCTTTAAACTCCATGGACCGCAATGTCCTTAAGCCAAACATTAGAGCCCAAATGCTCTTTTGTTGGATCTAAACGATCCTGTTAAGTTGATTTTAATCTAAAAATTAAACTAACGTATCCTTAACAAACGTTTATGTTGATCTTAGTCTCAAATGAGACTAACGTATCCTTACACCCAACCCCAAACCCAAATCTAAGAAAATACGGATTTGGACTAATCTACGCCCTACGGGCGACAACATAAATTAGTCTCCGTATACAATCCACGAGAAACCAAAAACAAAACAAACACACACGACACGAAGTGACCATCTTGAGAAGGATAAAGTGGTTACCGCGATGCGGTAGCGTAATTAACTGCAGGGGCTTGCGCCTGCAGGGAAGAGCGTCCCCACAATCAAAAACCCCTCAACGAGGGGGAATCTGACGAAATCTGCTACATCGGTCGCATCCGTTTAAACCTTCGATACATGGTATCATAAATCAACTTGGCATCTTCGGAGAGGTGGACGAATGGCACCAATAGCATCTGCCCTCGAAGTTCAGGCCGGACGTCCCAACGTCCCGGTCGCGTCTTTTGGTGGAGAACAGGGTGCTAGGGTTAAAATTTGAGGGCATTACATACGGTTTCACCCGCCGCCGCCGGTCATTTCCTTCATCTCCCTGGCCGTATGTGCTGGGGTGTGCTATGGATTCTTGCAACGTGTCGATATCGTTTCATATAGCTCAGTGCATATGTTCAATTTCTGAGACTTTTCATTTTTACGTGTTTTGCACGTGTAAACTTTTGGGCTTCCTAAAAGTTTAAAAGAAAAATCAGGAAAAATATTATGTGGCTGAGGGGATTCGAACACCAGGGCTATGTCACAGAAGTGCAAGGCTTTACTAATGAACTACAAATGCTTTCTTTCTGTTCAAAAGCAATTTAAATTTATAATTTGTGCTCAGGCTAAGGTATTCCTTTCTGTACTTTACAAAAAAAAAATTGTACAGAAGTTTAGGGTTGTTACATTCTACCCTCCTTATAAAAATTTCATTCTCGAAATTTATAGAAAGAAGTTGTAACAGATTCAAGAAAAGTTTGATTACAGTGGTGGTGAAAGAATACTGGTACTGCATGAAAAGTAACGAGATGATGCAAGGGTTTGAAAAGATTGAAGGGAATTACCAGTGTTACCTTGACCTATATTTTCGGCTTCCACGGCCGCTAAAGTGAAATCCTGACGCCGGGGTACATACCTTCTAGTTGGAGGCACATTCCTCTATCTTTGGGGCATGCTTCTCTACCCTCGAGGCATGTTCCTCATTGCCTGATGGAATTGGTGAGGAGGCTGTGCAGAAGGTCCACGTGGAGGTGGAGCTGGGAGAGCAAGACAAGGTGCAGGAGCCTGGATAGCTGGCCGCTGCGGATAAGTGATGTGAGTTGGAACTGGGTTGCGTCTATAAGGAGATGTTCCAATTCCATGAGTGTATGCGCCACAAACTAAGCACATGCCTTTTGCGCGCCTACAGTCCTTCCACAGGTGTCCATCCCTCTTGCAATAGAAGCAAAAATCTGGACTTGACCGGTTATTTGTTACTTCCAGTCTCCTGAGTTCAAAAGTTGGTATTGAATAGGCTCCTCCTGCCATCTGAGTAGCAGGGCGCTTCACTCTGGCAGATTGAGGTCTGCCCTTCTTCTTCACTACTGCCTCATATCGATGGGCAGCTTTCAGAGCTAGGTCATGGGTAGGGAAATCCCCTATAGATAAGGCAACTTGGATCTCCGGATCCAACCCTTGATGAAATCATCTGGCCCTGATCTCAGCAGTCGGAATGAGGTGTGCCGCGAACCTGCTTAACATAGTGAACTCAGCATCATACCCATCCACCGATTTGCTCCACATAGAGCCTTGTTGTAAGTGAATGAATTGCTGCTCCATATCGATTGGGCAGTCTCGGGAAAATACTTTGTGTCGAATATGTCGCGAAAAGTTTTCCATTCGATTGGCTGGTCAAGACGATTTCTTCCGCCTTCAACCAAACTCGGGTGTTGTCGGTGAGTTGCAGCTTTGCAACCCGTACCCAAGCGATCTCTGGCACTTGTGCTGCTGCCAGATCGTCCTCAATGCTCTGAGCCCATTCTTCAGCTTCCAAAGGGCTCTATTTCCCAGAAAATTGTTTAGAATGCAGTGCCCGGAATTGCTTCACTCCGGGTGCTTCCGCTTCTGGATGGTTTAGGAGGATGACAGTCTGATGCTGCTGTCCTTTTAGGAGGCTCTTAATTGTCTCGAGCAGTACCGTCTGCTCGTTGATCGGAGCTACAATGGTAGGCGTAAGTGGAAGAGGTGGTGGTGTGTTATTGACGTTTGTGTTGGTATTGTTTGGAGAATCCACAACCTTGAAAGAAAAAATAGGGTTATGATAGATTCAAAGAATATGAAATTGTAAGATTCAAGGAATATGAAATATAAAGAATGTTTTTAGTTGCCGATTCATGTGTTATATTGATTAGGTCTTCATGCAGAATTGACCTGCATGTCCATGTAGAACTGACCTGCATGGTAGGGTTCTATGCATCACTGATTTGCATGGGCCGCCAACAAAACCTGTCACGCCCCGCTTCCTGGTGTACGGACAAGGGGACGTAGCGGGTCACGCGACGTATTTACTCAGAAGTAAACACACTAAGCGTAAATAAGCAATATAATGTAAATGTACACAAGAAAGACAACAGATGTAAATGAACATCAACTTTTATTTATTAACATTTCTTTACAATACAATTGGAGATGTAAATACAAGAATGGAAAGCAATGCCTAAACAATGGCATGAACTGAAAGAAAAGTGAGTACACGTGAAGCCTAGTGGTCGTGCTGCTCAGTGGTCTGCTCCAATTGCTCCTGGCTGGTCTCGAACTTCTCAGAGTCAGGTCCTCCTGATAACATTCCAATGAAAGAAGAGAAATAGGAATGTCGTCAGCGAACAATCGCTCGGTAAGTCCCAAAGAGAGATAGAAATAGAATAGACAGATAAGAGGATGTAACTGGTATAATGTTTGATTGTTATGCTAACGCAATTGTTTGTAGCTTGGTACAGAATATGCCAGTGTATACGAGAGGAGTCCAACTTACACCGTGGACTATGGTAACCCGTAGTACAAGGCTCCGTCGATAAAACCACGGAACAACGGCAATGGATGTATAGTTACGTCTTTTAATGACCATCTCGTGCCACTTTTAATACATTTCGTGCCAGTCTACTCCTTTAAAACCCCGTAATGTCTTTTGTATTGATTGTATTGAATTAAATTATAGATGTAAAACTTGCCGAAACTATAATATCAGTAGTTCATGTAAACAGAAGGGATATAAATGGATAGTCATGCAAACCAGTCAAATGTATATCCATGGTTCGGTCAAATCATGTTCATGTTGATATAAATTGAATTCTGGTATAAATGGATTCATGTTGTATTGCAGTTATATTTGAATCATATTCAAATATAGATTGATTGATTTCAGATTAGACCGAGACTCTGCCTGAGTCAGACACTTTAAATAGAATTGAAGTCATGAACTAGTTTTGATGTTATCGGTAATTGTTGTACATGGACGGCAGGATTTGAGTCTTTTTCCAAGACAATTACCGTATTGATAACACCGTTTTTAGGTTATCTATCTTAGATAGGCACGCACCCATATTCTCCGGCTCCCTGAGGCTTAGGAGAGCTGGTCCCGCTTAAACCTATATTTATTAGGGTCTTTATTGTAAATTAATATAACTTGAGGGGGTTTTATGAAAAATAGTTTTGATATAATTTCAAAATAAACCTCAAGTATTTATTTATCTTCTTTAGGGTTTTCATAGTTGTAATTTTTATAAAATGAAATATTCTAGTGGATATAAACCTAATTTTGAATAGTATATGGTATTTTCATGTAATATGACTTGTATTGAATGTGATGGTATTTTCATGATCTTTTATGATTCTTCCGATTTAAAAAAAACATGATATATATATAATATATTTAAAATAGATATTTCGATAATATATATATATATATATATATATTTATAAAAAAAATAGAATTTATTTATTAAATAGAAATCACGTTTTTCTTAAATTGTAATACAAATTCCATCGAGATCGTATGCTCCCTGAGAAGGTCTGCATCTCGCCCTACTAGTCCGATGAATGTGCGATAATTCGCACCAACCAAATCGGATTCCCCAAAATGGATTGTAAGGATTTAATCGTCTGGAATTTAAATAAAACAATTTAAAGAATACGGTTTGTAATAGTTTAGGGTATTTTATTATAAACTTGTAATTATCCTACAAACTAAAGTTCTAAAAGCCATCGTGCTATGTCAAGAATGAGTGTTGTGATGAGATAGGTCATTACCTCATGAGTTTTCTAAAGGTGATATGAGCGAAATAATAAAATAATGTCGCATGTAAACTTGATGGTATTTTACAGTAAAAATGAAATAAAAGTTGCAATACATATTATTTTGAATTGAAACTTGTTGTAAATGTTGTTTTATGTTTATTAAACAATATAAGAGGTGATGGTAAATTTTTTGTTTAAGAAAAGTCAAGTTTTTAAAGAAATGAGAAGCGAAAGTCAGAATAACTCCGCTTCCGACGAGTATTGAGAAGAGAGTGTTTTAGATTAGAAATGTAGGAAGGGAGAAGGGATTTACTGATTGATTATAGAGGGGGGAGGTAGAGGAAGATTTCGAAGGTGTCGTGGAGTCGCATCGTCTCCGGATTTGTCCCGAAATGTCGCCGGAACTTTGACCTTGGCTAACTCCACTTGTACAACTTCTTGGACTTGGAAAATTTAGAGAGTTTTGGCAAAAGAATTCTGAATGAGGAGGGTTATAGTGTAGGGTGGTATTTATAGGAGAAATTATGGTTTATGGTATTGAAATGAGAAAAAATGCATTAAAATTTGGTTTTAAGGCTCATTTTAATTCTCTGGAAATGTGCAGGGAAATCAAATAGACTAGGGTTAGTGGAGGGAGTCCAAGGGGTGTTAGGGTTAAAATTTGAGGGCATTACATATGGTTTCACCCAGCGCCGCCGGTCATTTCCTTCATCTCGCTGGTCGTATGTGCTGGGGTGTGCTCTGGATTCTTGCCATGTGTCGATGTCGTTTCCTATAGCTCAGTTCACATGTTTGATTTCTGAAACTTTTCATTTTTACGTGTTTTGCACGTGTAAATTTTTGGGCTTCCAAAAAGTTTAAAAGAAAAATCAGCAAAAATATTATGTGGCTGAGGGGATTCGAACACCGTGGCTATGTCACAGCAGTGCAAGGCTTTACCAATAAGCTACAAATGCTTTCTTGCTTTTCAAAAGCAATTTAAATTTATAACTTGTGCTCAGGCTAAGGTATTCCTTTCTGTACTTTACAAAAAATAATTTGTACAGAAGTTTAGGGTTGTTACAGTAAGTCCCAAAAGAAGGAATGAAATATAATAAGTAATGTGAAATGAAACTGGTAACTTGTACAGGTATATGCTTGTTATTCTAACGTAGTTGTTTGTACTTTGGTACAGAAGGTATTTGTGTATACGAGAAGAGTCCATCTTGCCCCGTGGACTATGGTAACATGTAGTACAAGGCCCCGTCAAAACCCACGGGACAACGGCACGAGAGTTAATGTAGGTGTCTTTTAAGTGACCATCTCGTGCCACGCTATACGTTCCGTACCAATCTATCCGTTATCCCCGCGTAATATATTGTATAGAGTATATTTACAAGTCTTGCCGAAACCATGGATATAAATTATTCAAGTAATCAGGTTCAGGATGTAATGTTGTATTCGAATAGTCATGTCAAGTTATAACTATGGTTCGGTTAAGTCAAGTCAAGTATTCATGTTTGATATTGGTGTTTGAATTCAAGTATTCATGTTCATGTTCAAGTATTCAGGTTTGATTTTAGATTCAGGTTTGGATAGACTCAGACTTGAGTTTGGATTCAGTTTTGAAATGGACTCTGAGTGAGTCAGACACTAGTAACTGATTTAGATCTTGAAGTAGGTTCGGAAGTCATCGGTAACTGCTGCATATGGACGGCAGGATTTGTGTCTTTTTCCAAGACAATCACCATTGATAACTCCGTTATGTTGTCTACCTTAAATAGGCAAGCACTCACTTTTTCCGACTCCCTGGGGCTTAAGAGAATTGATTCCGCCTAAACCTATATTTACTAAAGTTCTTAAATGTTGTTTTATATAACTCAAGGGATTTTATGAAAAATATTTTTAATAGAATTTCAAAATAAATCTCGAGAATTTATTTATATTATTTAGGGTTTTCATGGATATGAATTTTAAGAATTTAAGATATTTTAGTGATAATTGCTTAGCTTGGAAAGTTCATGGTATTTTATTGTAAAACTTGTCTTTTGTTGGTAGCTTGATGGTATTTTAGTGAAACCTGTAATTCTTTCATTTAAGAAAATGTAAGTTTATTATATTTTAAAAATATATGGATTTGTAATTTTTATATAATTATTAAAAATTAAATTTTATTTAATTAGAAAAATGCGTTTTTCTTAAAAACCGTATTTAAAAACTTTCGAGACCGAATGCTCCGTGAGGAGGTCTGCATCTCGCTCTACTATGCCAAGGATGTGCGATAATCCGCACCATCCATTAGCGGGTCCCCTAAAGAGGGTTGTAGAGACATAATTGCAAAGGAATTTAAAATACCGTTTTAAAAGAAAACCGGTTTTAGATTTATGTGGTATTTTAATGTAATATTATCCTCGAAACAAAAATTTATACAAAAGAGGTGTCGTGCTATGGAACTAAGTGTGTACGTGAGCGGTAGGTCATTACTCCGTGAAGTTTTTCTAAAGGTATTGTTTTAACAAAACAATAAAAGATGATATTTAAAATTCATGGTGTTTAAATGAAAAACTTAAATTAAAGTTATTTTGCATAGAATTCTAGGTTAAAATTTATTCTAAACATTAAGGTTTAAGTTAACAAGTGATGTGTACAAGTTAGGTTAAACAAAGTATTAAAGAGAAGGAGTTTTCTAGGGTTTTGAAAAAGATATCGGTATTAACACCACTTACCGATATATGTTTTGAAATGGAATTTTTAAAGAAGAGAAATGAAGATTAGAAGGGACTTACTACTTGGTTATGTTAAGAAGAGGTAGAAGAAGGAGAGTTGATCTTCGTGGCATCGCGGGAGTTCCGGAATAGCTTCGATTCTTCGCCGGAAGTTGACCGTTTGCTAACTCCTCTTTACTCCACTTGTACTTAGAAATTTTTTGAGAGTTTTGGCTAGAAATTTCAGAATGATGTTGAGCCAAAGTGTGGGATGGTATTTATAGTGTAGAATTATGGTTTTGGAATTAAATGGTGAATTAAAATGCATTAAAAAGATAATAAATGGTGAAATGAATGGTCTCTGTTTGATTGCAGGGAAAACAAATAGTGCTGGGGTGTTAGGGGTAGGTGAAGAGATTAGTGTGTAAAGCCCGGGCCTCATTGGGCTCGGTTCAACCGTTGGTGCCGGCCGGTATGCACATTCCGCCGGTCGATCTAGGGTATAGGGGCTCTGGATTTGTGCCACGTGTACAACTCAGTGTTTACTCCATTTTCCACATGTTTGATTTTTCCGACTTTTCATTTTTCTGTGTATTGCACATGTAAGCTTTTGGGCTTCCAAAAAGTTAAAAAGAAAAATCAGAAAAAAATAATGTGTCTGATGGGGATCGAACACAGAGGCTACGTCACAGCAGTGCTAGGGCTTTACCTGTGAGCTACAAGTTGTTTCTTACTGTTATTTAACAAAATTTACTTCTAACTCAAACTCTGGCTGTAAAACTCATTTTCTGTATATTAAAATGGAAAATTCCGTACAGTAAATTCAGAGTCGTTACATTCTATCCTCCTTATAAAAATTTCGTACTAGAAATTTACATTTACCTAGGGACTAATTACAAATAAGTGAGGGTATCTTGTACGCATGTCTTCTTCTCATCCCCAAGTTGATTCTCCTGGTGAATCTTTTCTCCACATCACTCAGACCAAGTTTACTTCCTTGTTCCGCAATGTCTTCACCTTTCGATCCAGGATTTTAACTGGTTGTTGCTCACAAGTCAGGTCAGTCTGGACTGTGAGCTCTGAGTGATCAAGGATGTGGCTGGGGTTGCTCACATATCTTCATAGTTAGGATATGTGGAACTCATTGTGCACTCCTTTTAATGAGGGTGGTAGTGCCGAACAGTATGCCATTTCTCCAACTCGTTTGAGAATGTCGAACGGTCCTATGTATCTTGGACTGAGCTTACCCCTCTTACCAAAACGGATCACTCCTCTGTTTGGAGAGATCTTTAAGAAAATATGGTCTCCAGGTTGGAACTCCAGATGTCGACGCTTTGCACCAGCCCAATGCTTCTGTCGGTCTTGGGCTATGCGCATTCTTTCCCTGATCGTGTGAACTATGTCCACAGTTGCCACGATCATCTCTGGTCCAAGGAGTTCACGATCTCCAATGTCGTCCCAACTTATTGGTGAATGACACATCCTTCCGTAGAGTGCTGCAAATTGTACCATTCCAATGCTTGCCTGATAGCTGTTGTTGTATGAAAACTCCACAAGGTGTAGATGATCTTCCCACGAACCTCCGAAGTTTAACATACAAGCTCTTAGCATGTCTTCCAGAATCTGAATTGTCCGCTCGGACTGTCCGTCCGTTTTTGGATGGTAAGCCGTGCTGAAGTTCAGACTTGTTCCCAGGCTAGCTTGCAGACTCTACCAAAATTGTGACCGGAATCTGGTATCACGATCGGAGACGATGCAAACTGGTACTCCATATAATCTCACGATCTTATGCATGAGTTCATGGGTATCAAATATAGTACATCTTGAAGTTTTAAATCTTACTTTAGATTTATGCTTACCTCCATGTACTTCTTTGCTAACGTCTCAGTTAACTGGTCAACTCTGAATGGAATAAAGTGAGCTGACTTGGTGAGTTATCCACAATAACCCATACCACGTCGTTACCCTTTATGCTGCTAGGGAGGGCAGTCACGAAGTCCATGGTAATGTGCTGCCATTTCCATTCTGGGATTGATAACGGCTGAAGTAGACTAGCAGTTCTGTGATGTTCAGCCTTCACTTGCTGACACACCAAACACTTGGCTACGCTTCTGGCTACTTCGCGCTTCATTCCATGCCACCAGTAGTGTTGCCGTAGGTGTTTGTACATTTTTGTACTACCAGGGTGTACAGAGTAAGGAGAACTGTGAGCTTCTTTCATCAACTCTTCTCGAACTGGGCCGTGTGGTACACACAATCGACTTTCATATCTTAAGGATCCATCTTTGTGGATGATGAAGTCAGTTCGAACCTATTCTCGGATCTTTTGTAGCTTGGCATCATTTGCTTGAGCTGCCTTGATCTGATTGACAAGAGTAGACTGAACTTGTAAGTTCATCAAATACGAAGCGTTACCTGGCATAACTACTTCGATATCCATTCCATGCAATTCCTGCTGTAGCTTCTACTGAGTGGTGAGATTCATTGCTAATGGCTGACGGCTAAGTGCATCAGGAACTACGTTCACCTTCCTAGGATGATACTGTAGGTTGATGTCGAAATCCGCCATGAGTTCTAACCATCTTCTCTGCCGCATATGTAGTTCCTTCTGAGTAAATACATACTTCAGACTCTTGTGGTCCGTGTATATATCCACTCGTTCTCCCAGAAGATAGTGACGCCAAATCTTAAGTGCAAAATAACGGCTGCCAACTCCAGATCATGTGTTGGATAGTTGAGCTCATAAACCTTCAACCGTCTCGACACGAAAGACACAACTTTTCCATGCTGATGTAGAACACTCCTAATCCCTTACCGGACACATCATAATGTACGACGAATCCTCCAGATTGATCCGGTATTACAAGGATAGGAGCTAAAGTTAATCTTGACTTGAGTTCTATAAAAGCTTTTTCATATGCTTCTGACCACAGGAATGCTTCATCCTTACGTGTGAGCTTGGTCAGGGGTGCTGCAATATTTGAAAAGTCTTCAATGAATCGTCGGTAGTATCCTGCTAATCCCAAGAAACTTCGTATATCTTTCACCGTCTTTGGTGTCGGCCATTCGCTGAAAGTTGACACCTTAGCTGGATCTACTGAGATTCCTTCGCCTGAAACGATATGTCCGAGAAATCCGACTTGATCTAGCCAAAATTCACACTTGCTGTACTTGGCATAGAGCTGATGTTGTCGCAATGTCTCCAGGATAATCTATAAGTGCTCGGCGTGTTCTTTTTGATTCTTTGAATACACCAGGATGTCGTTGATGAAGATGACAACGAACCTGTCTAAGTACTCTCGGAAAACTTGGTTCATTAGGTTCATAAAGATGGCAAGTGCATTGGTCACTCCAAATGGCATTACGGGATACTCATAATGATCATATCGAGTTCTAAACGCCATCTTCGGAATGTCGGACTCTTTGACCTTCACCTGATGATAACCCGAACGAAGATCCAGCTTCGAAAATACACAAGATCCACTTAGCTGATCGAAAAGATCATCGATGCACGGTAGTAGATACTTATTCTTGATCGTCACTTCGTTCAGAGCTCGATAATCTACACTCATCCTGTATGAACCTTCTTTCTTCTTCACGAGCAAAACTGGAGATCCCCAGCTTGAAGTACCGGGACGAATCCAACCTTTATTCAGGAGTTCGTCCAACTGAATGCGGATCTCTTTCAATACTTTTGGACTTAACCGGTACGGAGCTTTGATTACCGGTTGCGCGCCAGGTACTAAATCAATACTGAATTTAAGATCTCGATCGGGAGGCAAACCTAATATATTTTCCGGGAATATATATTCTCGAACTCTCGAACTGCCTCTGGATTTTTTTCTTTCGGCGGTAGAGTAAACACTTCTGCATTATTTGGTTTAGCATGGAAGATTCCTGTCTCCAACGTTCTATCTCCACTCTTGAAGTAGAAGACTGGGTGATCTGGTATCTCAAATACTACCCTCCTTTAACGGCAGTCAATCGTAGCATAGAAAACTCCCAGCTAGTCCATTCCAAACACAACATCGAAGTTTGGGATGTCCAGTACTTTGAAATTCGCTTAGAACTCTCGTCCACAAATTACAACTTGGCACTGATCAAATCCCATAATTGCTTTCAAGACTCCATTCCTGGAACTGACATTCCAGCTTGAAATGAGTGGCTTCACGGGAATTGCATGCGTTCTCACGAATTGTTGCGACATGAAGCAGTGTGACGCTCCAGTGTCGAACAGTGCGAGTGCAGGAAGGGTGACTACTAGTATAATACCTAAGTTGTGTGAGGTTGGTTTTAGATACAGGAGAAATATAGTGATATACAAGAATTGAAAAGATGTGAAAGGATTGGGAATTACCAGTGATTACTTGGCCAGTGGCTTCGGTTTCCTCAACCGTCATTGTGAAAGCCTGACGTCTGAGTACATTCCTCCTTGTCGGAGGCACATTCCTCTGTCTTTGTGGCACGTTTCTTTGCCCTTGAGGCATGTTCCTTTGTGCTTAATGGAATTGACGATGAGGCTGTGCAGGAGGTCCACGTGGAGGTGGTGCAGGTAGGTCTAGGAGAGGTGCAGGAGCCTAAATAGCTGGCCGCTGCGGGACTGTGATTGCGGGTCTAGGTGCTGGAGCTGGGTTGAGTCGATATGGACATGCTCATATGGCGTGAATGGATGCGCCACAAATCAAACACAGGCCATTTGCATGCCTGCAGTCTTTTGCCAGGAGTCCATTTCTCTTACAGTAGAAGCAAAAGTCTGGACTGGGCCGGTTAAATGATCCTCCCGGTCTCCTGGGTGCAAAAGTTGGCCTGGAAGAGGCTCCTCCTGCCATCTGTGTGGTAGGGCGTTTCATACCGGTAGTCTGCGGTCTGCCCTTCTTCTTCACAATTGCCTCATAGCGTCGGGCAACCTTCAGAGCAAGCTCATGGGTTGAGAAATCCCCTGTAGCGAGTGTGCAGCTTGGATTTCCGGGTCCAACCCTTGCTGAAATCGTCGTGACCGGATCTCAGCTGTAGGAATCAGGTGTGCCGTGAATCTTTTACGGTCTTGTGTTAGTAGGGTAATAAGTGAAATCAGGAAATTGAATTTTGAGATAATATCTTACCTGCTAAGCAAGGTAAACTCAGTATCGTATTCATCCACAGACTTGACCCACATCGAGCCTTGTTGTAGATGAATGAACTGCTGTTCTATATCAAAACGGGCAGTCTCAGGGAAGTATTTCGTATCGAACATATAGCGAAACGTCTTCCATTCGATAGGTTGGGTGAGACGGCTTTCTTCAGCCTTCTACCAGACTCTGGCGTTGTCTATTAGTTGCAGCTTCGCAACCCTCACCCAAGCAATCTCTGGCACTTGTGCTGCTGCCAGGTCATCTTCGATAGACTTAGCCCATTCTTTCGCCTCCAGTGGGCTCTCTTTCACAGAGAAATGTTTCAAGTGCAGTGCCCGGAATTGCTTGACTCTGGGTGTCTCGACTTCTGGGTGGTGCATGAAGATAGCATTCTGCTGCTGCTGACCCTCTAAGAGGCTCTTGATTACCTCAAGCAGTACCGTTTGCTCGTTGATGGGAGCTGCAACGGTGGGTGGTGGTGTTAGAGTAGGCGGTGGAGTGTTGCCATTGACGTTCGTGATGGTGTTGTTGGGAGAATTCATGACCTTGATAGAAAAGGAATGGTTAGGATGTATTCAAGAAATCAGAAATGTAAGGAATGCATAGTTACCGATTCTTATAATTTTTGTGATATATATTGCTTAGGATTTCATGCAGAATCGACTTATATGGGCCGCCAACAAAACCTGTCATGCCCCGCTTTCCAGTAGACGGAAACGGTGACGTGGCAGGCGCAACGTACTTACTAAAAAATAAATACGTTAAGTGTAATTAAGCAATATATATATATATATATATATATATATATATATATATATAATGCACAAGAATGACAAGTGATTTAAAAATATAAACAGCAACTTTTATTTACATTCACTTTACATACAACTGTTTGAAAATGAAAAGATACAATTATTCCATCATGGGAACTGAATAAAGCAGCAAGGAAATACACAAGAGGAGCATCACGTGTCCACACGTGATCGGGCATTACGTGGGGACACGAGACCTTCTATGAGCAAAGTTATAGGCGCTGAGATACACAATTTGAGATGGGGTCACGTGCCAGCACGTGATGGATTCCTGAACCCTTTGAACTAATAGAATTGAATTCTGATCAAAAAGGGTCATGTGACCACACGTGATGGGCTTTTAAACCCACTGAAAGAAATTAAAAGGTATAATAAAACAGCAAGAAAAAACCCCAATGGGGCATCACGTGCCCACACGTGACCAGGGGTCACGTGCCGACACGTGATGAGTTCCCGAGCTCTTTAAAAGAATGGAATTAAATTCTGGTTAAATGCTTAATCAGTGGGTCACGTGCCACCACGTGATAGGGTCTTAAAACTCTCTGAGTCAAAGGAAAGAAAACTCTAAATGGGGCATCACGTGCCCACACGTGACAGGGGGTCACGTGCCAACACGTGATGGGTTCCTAAGATCTCTGAACTAATAGAATTAAATTTTAATTAAATGGTCAATCAGTGGGGTCACGTGCTAACACGTGATAGGCTCGTAAACCTTCTGAACTAATAGATTTAAATTCTAATTAAGGGAAATAAAAAACCCTAATATTTCCCTAGATCTTTCCAAACAAAAAGATTGTGCTCTGTAAAGTGGAGCACCGTTGGATTAAAAATCCAATGGTGATTAAAAATCACCAATTTATAGAAAGATTCTATATAAGGAAAGATTTCCTAAAATCTGACAGGAAGAACAAACAAAATATCTTTTGGATTAAAAATCCAATGGTGAATAAAATTCACCGAGTGATCTAACAGATCATGTTGGTTATAAAATCAATAAAATCTTTCAATGAGAGATTGACTAAACAAACTGATTCTTTTCTTTCTCCTATAAATAGGAGCCAAGAAGAGAAGAGAAAGATGAAGAGATACAACAACAGAGAGAAAAAAGAAGAGAATTTAATTCTCCAAAAAAGAAGAAAGATCTCTTGAGAAAAGAAAGAAACCCTAGCTAAGAGAGAGAAAGAGATCATTCTATAAGCTCCTACAAAACATAAAGAGAATTTAATTCTCAAACTAAGAGTTTAACTCTTATGAATAAGAACTTAGTTCTTCCTTTGGTCGAAGATCTGCAGAAGCAGATCTCCCCATAAGTTGAGAATTTAATTCTCATCGGGGAGATTCTGCCATGCAGATCCAAAACTTAGAGGGAGAATTAAGTTTAAAGAATTTAATTCTTTCAAATATATAGGAATTTAATTCCTCTAAATAAAATTACAGTTTAACCCTACAAAAGAATTTAATTCTTAAACAAGGGATCTAACTCTCCATGCACGTAAAAGAAATCAGTACTCAACCTGATCACGTGGTAACACGTGACCCTCCCCTCAATGGTCAAAAGAAGAAGAAGAATGAATGAGACGGGGTCACGTGCTCCCACATGACCCTTGGATAAATTCCTCAAAATAAAGAGAACAAAGCCAAGTCAGGATAGATTTTGGACGCCTTACGTGTCCCCACGTGACCCCTGACAAAAAGAGAAAACGAAGAAAAATTGAGGAGTTAATATCCAAATCATGGATACCCATCACGTGCCCGCACGTGATGGTCAGAAAGGAAAAGTGTTTAACACTTACTTGCATATTCTAAGAATAAAATAAAGGAAGTTTGGGCCCGACACTCAAGCGCCTCACGTGACCCCACGTGAGCGCTTCTTTTTTTTAGTGTTTAACACTATTTTGTGCGCTGCATCCTTAGTGTTTAACACTATTTTAAGCGCATCACATGGGAGCACGTGATAGACGAGTCTACTTTAGTGTTTAACACTATATTCGAGCCGATCTTAGCCCAAATTAGCTAAGTCTTCCAGAGGCAGGACCCTCCCTTTTGACTGAATCTCAAATACACTCTTGTCTTCCAAAATTGGTCATCTCATATGACATTCAAAGCAAAACTCAGAGCCTTTCAATCAACTTTGGTTCAAGGGTACATCTCTTCACACCTCTGATACATGTCATTGTAATTCTTCAACGTCTTCAGAGAGGTGGTGGGTCCCAATGACCAATAACTATCCGGTGCATTTCCAAACCCATATTGGCATCTGAACTTGGACCGCAATGTCCCTAAAATAAACAACAGAGCCCAAATGCTCTTTTGTTGGATCTAAATGATCATGTTAAATGGATCTTAGTCTAAAATTAGACTAACGTATCCTTAACAAACATTTAAGTTGATCTTAATCCCAAACGAGATTAATGATCCTTAAATCAATCCAACTACAGATCTCCCAACCAATATTGGTTCAAGGGTAAATCTCTTCACTCCTCTGATATTTGTCGTTGTAATCCCTCAACATCTTCGGAGAGGTGGACGGATAAAACCAAATAGCATCTGCCCCCAAAATTCAGGCCAGACGTCATAACGTCCCGGTCGCGTCTTTCGGCGGCGAACAGATTCCGGCACGCCCGGTGGGACCTCTTCCTCTTTCCACTCCACACTTCGTGTGTTGTGTTTCACGAACAAGTCGCGGTTCGACATGGTTGCCTTTGGATTTGAAGTACTAAGATTTGGTATCTTGCTCCGTGCAGAAAACAGAAGATCAAATGGCTTTCAACTGCACAAGCTGCAACGATGGCAATAACTCTCACTTCGTCCCTGTTGGAGGAGTGACCTACGGGCCTCAGGCGGCCTCCATTTTTACAATGCCGGTGGACCAGGTGACGCAAGCCACCACAGGGCTATTCTTCGGGACCATGCTCCCACCGATAAGCTTCAATGCCCCTGTACCATTGCAAGAAGCTCAGAAGAAGTCGGTCTTTGATCGGCTTACCACTACTGCGGCCCTTCTTAACGGGTCACCTAAACCAAGCGCCTCAGTCTTTAACAGATTGGGCCGAAGCTCCAATGGGCCTGTGAAGAAGCCCGCGATACCGGAAAGGGTTATCCCGAAGAGAATAACCATTCCTGCTCATGAAGCCGCCAAAGCGGCTTCCCCTGGTAAGGAGTCGGTCTTTGCAAGACTGACTGTTTCGGCTCTCGCTCCAAACGAAGTCACCAAGACTGCTCCTGCTCGAAAGTCTGCCTTTGACAGGTTGGCTATCCCCGCTCAGCGGACGTCCGTTTTCAATAGGCTGGCGCCAATAACAACACCTGACCAGAACAGGAGGCACGATCAAGCCACCCCTATAGCTGAGCCAGTACCGGCCGCTCGCCATGCTCGACGTCGCCACTGGCGCCGAGTAAGGAAGGCTGGAGGCAATTCCTCTTCTGGATCGACTCCGCCTGCTCCAATGGTGGAAATTGATGCTGCTGTTCCAACTGGGAACAACTTTGAACTACTTAACAAGGTGCGCAGGAATTCGCCAACTATCGTGCAAAAAAAGTCTTCTCCGCCTGTTGAAAAGATCACAAAGGCGAAGCCGGAGCATCCCCCTTAGCGGCTGTCCTCCAAAGTTTACAAGGTCTGGCGTCAAGTCCAAGACTCGATGATTGATCCAGATTACTCCCGCCGACAAAAAAGATAAAGGTTCGGCAAGAAAAAGACCACCCTGTCAAGCCACAGAAGGCGACAGCTAGTTGGGTGCCCACTGCAACGGCCCCCTCAACTTCGACCGCCCACAAGAGGAGAATGCCAGAGAAAATTCCTGAGTCTGTGACGAATCGCAAGACCACTGAACCCAAATGCCCTAAGTCTGGGGGCATAGTGGCTCACACTGTTTATATGGCATCCGGGAAAGAGGATAGCCGTATCTCTACGGGTAATCGACCGCTTACGCGATCCATGACAAAAGCCCAGGAGCAGCAACAGAAGCTTCAGGAAATGCTAACGCAAATGGCCGCACTCACTGGGCCAAAAGAAAGCCCGAAGGCGTCATCAGAGCAGCGTCATGAACAGGAAACAGATGCTGACTTCCTCCGCAGAATCCTCGAAAAGAAGGATAGAGAAGCAGCGGAACAAGCAGCCAATATAAAACGAATGGCGCTTCTCTTCCAAGACATGGTCGAGATGATGATACAACCGGATCCTCCGGCTGAAGACCCTCCGATTGTCCTTGAAGATGACAGAGAGAAGACATCGAACCCTCTTCCGGTTTGTTCAGCAGCCGAAGAGGAGACCATCTCCAAAGCCGCCCTAGATGATTACATCACTCAACAGATACGAGCCCACCAGGTGAATGAAGCGGCCGGTCAGATTGTTAAGACTGGACGACCCTATCCGGGTTGGTACGACCAAATAAAGTACCCACCGGGATATACGATCCCTAAATTCCATGTATATAAGGGGACGAGAAACCCGCACCAACATGTTGCTCAATTTAGAGCCTTGAGCGGTAATACTGGAGGTGATGATAAACTACTGCTCCGCCAGTTTGTTGGCAGCTTGTTGGAGACATCATTCGAGTGGTATCCGGAACTCCCGAATGACTCTATCAAGACATTTGCAGAGATGGAGCTGCTATTCACCCAACGTTTTGCGAGCGCTAGCGAACGTACCCCAATCATGGCGCTGATCAATGCTAGGGTGAAACCAGGAGAGACTTGGGTCCAGTACGCGATACAGTGGCGGAATCTATGTTCGAAGTGCGAACAACGCATCGAAGAGGCTCCTGCAGTGGGTATGTTTGTAGGAACCCTCGATCCGCAGGCGACCATATCCCAATTCATGATGTTCTTCAAGCCGACCACCTTCCAGATCTTGATTGATAAGCTGGCCCAAATGGACCAGATGGATCATAAGCCTTCCTTTTCAAAGACAGAGCCGCGGAATGAAAAGGGCAAAGGGAAAGCGACCTTTGTCGCTAATGCTCAACAACAGCCGAGCAACTTAAAACCGGTTGTTCGCAAAAGCAACGTGCATCCACGCCAATCCTTCGAGGAGAGACTGGGACGTCCCTACTCGTTTCCGCGAGAGAAAACAAAGAGACTGTTCGAGCTGGCAGTGCGCAACAGGCTCATCAATCTGCCAGATCCTACACGTCCGCTGCAGCCCGGCGATGCTAACAATCCCAATTACTGCCCTTACCACCGAGCAGTAAGCCACCCAATTGAAGATTGCTTTGTCTTTAAAGGCTGGATTGAAGACCAATACCAACAGGGCAAATTCGCACTATCCGAGAATTGGAAAGTAAGCCCGCCTCAACCGCACACTCTTAAAAAGGGGACACACCGGGGGCATCGTGCTCTTTTGTCGAAGAAGCTCCATAGGAGGTCGCTTTTTCAGCCAAAACAAAAAGAATGTTGAAGGATCTCCAAGCATGCCCAACGGTCAGGTGGAAAAATCAGCTAGAACCCGAGATCATCGAGGGAATGCTGAAGCCGCGCCCGACGCCAAAAATTGGTAGAGATAATCAAAACGCTCAGGCCCAGCCGTCAAAGTCTTCGAAGAAAACCAAAAATCCCGTGAAGCCTGCTGACAAGCGCACGGACCTGCAAAAACACATCGACGCGCTGGAAGAATATAACCAGAAGGTGCGAACCCCGGTCACGCTCCAAGATTTTCTCGACCACATTCTTGAGGATAGAGACGATGACAATGATGGGGGAGAGGACTCGGCAGATGAAACTGAGGGCTATGTGGCAAGCTTCTACATGATCTCTCACTCATCGATGGATGGTGAAGAAGCACCTGATGCAAAGAAACTGGGGGCAGATCCAGAACCGGAATCAAAACCCTTAGAATTGTCTGACAAGATCATCGACCTACTGCTGAACGAAGCCCGTCAGAAGAGCAAGGATGATCGAGAACGCAAAATGGCTATATTCGAAAAGGCCAGGAGTCGGCGTCAATTTAAAGAAGTTATGGGTCATGAAATACCCCAACCAGATCAAATCACTTCTGTCGCTAGCAAAAACAGGTTCAAGACGAAGAAATGGTTCGCCAAAGCCATATCGATGGGAATGAAGCTGCCACTTTTAGAAGGAAACACTCCTGATGGGATACACCTTGATGAAAGGGATGCACATCCAAACTACTGCTTGTACCATCAGAGGACTACACACCCTACTGAGGAGTGCAACGCCTTTAAAAACTGGTGGTAAGGATATGTTGCCCACCGACAGCATTTCAAGCGAATGAAGCGCAAGACGCGTCGAGAGCAGAAGAGCGCGACAGATGAGCGCAAACGAACTGCCGGCAACTGTCGCATGGTTGATAGTAAGGGATCGCAAGTTCCTACCTTCGGGAGCGATTCTGATGAAGAAATACCCATTGGCCCCTCTTCAAGGAATCTACCTTCGAGGCAGAAGAAATGAAGACCTGCGAGAACATTCAGCTTCGTAATCGCACGCTACCCGAAAAGAATCTCGGGCCTGCAAACAAAGGATCGAATAAAAAAGATAAAGGGAAGGGAAAAGTCCCTGAGGATATTGCCCTCGACGATCGAGTCGTCGAAGAGCTGGCAGCCAAGGACTCGCCCAAGAAAAGCAAGGTGGATTATAACGTTCCAGCACACCTGAGGAAGTTTCCTTTACAGTTGAGCATTCTCGATGCCCTTCTGCTATCTAAAGGGGCGCGAGACTCCCTAATCAAAGCGTTACAAGACCCCGGACAGTTTCAAGCTTTCCTCGCCGAAGAAAAGATGAAGGACGGGTTGGAGGAAGTGCACACTGCTGACATCACTTTCGGCGATGAGGACCTCCTCCTCGGGACGTGCGAGCATAACCGTCCGCTATATGTCGCTGGGTACTGTCATGACATCAAGATAGGCAAAATCCTAGTCGACAATGGATCCTCCGTTAACCTTCTCAATGTAAGAGTGTTGAAGGAGATCTGCATGAGCGTTTAACACGTCGCTCGGGATAAGATCACTATCTCCGGGTTCGACTCTCAGTCATCACAGACGCTCGGGTCTGTGATTCTGACGTTACGCTTTGGGTTGCTGGTCACCGACGTCAAGTTCCATGTCATTGATGCCAAGACATGTTACAATGCTTTGCTCGGCAGGCCTTGGTTACACGAGTACAGCATCATCCCTTCTACACAACATCAGTGTATGAAGTATTTCAAGGATGGTCTTGAGTATACCATGACAGGAGAGCTAAACCCATTCTCCATGAATGAAGTCCGAAAGTATGAAGATGCAAAATACTTCTTACCAGATTTCGAAGACACGGAAATATGCCACAAACCGAAGAATAAAGCTATCATTACTATTCCGGTCTTCGGGAGTGATATCGAGGAGGAAGAAGAAATAGTTTATTCGGGGTCGCCCCAATGCAACAAGCCGAGACCGCCCACCCCTATTCTGGTCTTCGGCAGCGACTCGGAAGATGTGGTCAATGCCGTATTTTCTGTTCGGCTATCAATACAAGCCTTCGCTGACGATGCTCGTAGTTTGCAAATCGCCATGGTTCCGCAAGAGAATTACAAAGAGCTCGACACACTTGATACCTATGGTGTGCAGGAACTGCAGACATTCTACGTCCTTCCCAGGCGAAGAGATGAAAAGGCGTTCCTCTTTTATCGATCCACGGAAACCAAAGTGGAGAAAGAAATTTGGCATGGTGCCGATTCTACACTTGACAAGCTCCAGCCCATCCGTCTGCCCAGATACTACACAGAAAAATTAAAAAGGCTGTTGAGGCACCAAGGCGTATCCTTTAAACAGACTGCTCGATAAGCTCAGTTCTACAATTGGATTTGGAAAGTCCCTGGAACTCAGCGAAAATTGCCCACCGGGAGAATAAAAACGATCGGGCTCGGATATATTCGATCCAAGAAATGGGAGCGAGTCCATGGCAGTTACGTCATACATGACTTCGATGAAGAAGGAGATGTTCTGTTAAAAGATGCTAACCCTGAACCAAAACGAGTTCCCGCCATGAAAATGCAAAGTCCATCGTTCGAAGAACAGATGGACAAGCTAATAAGGGAAGCAGGTCAAAAGGTCCGGGATGATCATAACCGTGAAATGGCCATCTACGAGAAAGCCAGGACACAACGCCTCCTTAAGCAGGCTACAGAGAATGACTATGCCCTCCGTTGCCAGTCTGTCATACAGAAGACCCGAAGCAAAAACAAAAACAAACTGTAGAACGGAAAAAACGTTCGATAGCAACGAAGCGGATCCAAGAAGTTACGCGATCGAAAATCGAGCAGCCGAGATCCGTCTCTTATAAAGAAGATGAGTCGAGCATATTCTTTTCCCCAAGGAAAGACAAAGAAAATCTTCGACCACGTCATGAAACATCAGATGATTACGCTCCCAGAGTCCAAGCACCCCGATCGAGAAAATGAGGTTCATCACTCAGACTATTGCTCCTATTACCGAACGATAGGACATCCTATTGAAAACTGCTTCACCTTCAAAGACTGGGTTAAAAACCAGTATCAACTCGGCAGATTCGTTCTATCCGACAGTTGGAGGGTAAGTCCGCCACAGAAGCATGAATCAAAAGCCACTTATGCGATGAGAGTAGGACCAGATCAACATCGGTCTTGGAAACAATCTCATACCTGTCACGTAATAACGCTGACATAAGAAGGAGTGCTCGAGAATATGGACGATCTCTCCTGGTGCTTCGAAAACGATGATGACGAAGTGATCTCAGAGTTTCCACCGGCGCCAAAAGAGCTGGAAGATGGGATACACACTACTGCGGATAACCTCAGAAAAATTGACTTGGGGACGGCAAACGACCCTCGGCTTACGTTCGTCAGCGAGTTGTTGTCCGAAGAAAAGGTGGCTACGCTAAAAGACGTGCTCATGCAGTATAAAGACTGTTTCGCATGGAACTATTCCGAGATGCCCGGATTGGATCCAGAAATAGCCATCCACAAATTGGCGATATCTCCGGATGTCAAGCCGATCAAACAAGCACCGAGAAGAATGCGGCTCGAGCTTGAGATGAGCATCAACGTCGAGGTCAAGAAGCTAATCGACTCTGGCTTCATCCAAGAGGTTCAGTATCTTGACTGGATCGCCAACAACGTCCCAGTGATGAAGAAAAATGGGACGGTGCGCATATGCGTGGACTTCCGGGATCTCAACAAAGCTTGCCCGAAGGACGACTTTCCAGTACCGGTCACTCATGAAGTTTTCTCCTTCATGGACGGCTCATCAGGATACAATCAGATAAAAATGCATCCCGAAGACCAGAAGAATACCACTTTTCGGACTCCGCTAGGCATATTCTGCTACAAAGTGATGCCCTTCAGTCTAAAGAACCCCGGTGCCACCTATCAGAGGGCCATGACGAAGATCTTTGATGACCTTATACATGAGATTGTCGAATGTTATATTGACGATCTCGTGGTAAAAAGCAAATCGCACGAAGAGCATTGGGAGCATCTAAAAATAGTGTTCCAGCGCCTTCGGAAATACAATCTGAAGATGAACCCTCTCAAATGCGCATTCGGAGTCTCCTCAGGTAAATTCCTAGGGTTCATTGTACGACATCGAGGCATCGAAATCGACCCGTCAAAGATCAAGGCAATTATGGAAATGCCTTCCCCACGAACTTTGAAGCAATTGCGGTCTCTCCAAGGGAAGCTCGCGTATATTCGGCGGTTCATAGCTAACCTTTTCAGAAAATGCCGCCCCTATAGTCACTTGATGAAGAAGGGAACCCCATTTGTCTGGGATTGCAAATGCCAAAGCGCACTGGAAGAAATCAAGCAATACCCACAGAATCCTCCGGTGCTAACCGTTCCAGTCAAAGGAAAGCCCCTCATTCTGTATACAACTGCCCTTGAAGGTTCCTTAGGCACGCTATGGGCACAAGAGAATGACCAAGGGAAGGAGAAAGCCCTCTACTATTTAAGTCGAGTTCTCCTGGGGGCAGAAAACAATTACCCCCCATTGAAAAACACTGCCTGGCGTTGATCTTCGCAATACGAAGCTCAGACACTATGCGTTGGCACATGAGGTCCATCTCATATCAAAGGTGGATCCTCTCAAATATTTGATGTCAAAGGTCATATTAACGGGACGACTCGCTAAGTGGGCCTTACTCTTAATGGAATTATCGATGACATACCGACCCCTCAAGGCAGTGAAAGGACAAGCCATCGCTGACTTCCTCGCTGAGCATCCGATACCTGCCGATTCTCCTTTGAACTGCGAATTGCCCGACGAGCACGCGTTTGACACGATCGACGGGGAGAGAAGAGAGAATGCTACCCGGTGGGAACTCTACTTCGATGGAGCATCTTCCATGAAGAAGCGCAAACAAAGCACCCCCATAATCAAATCAGGGGTAAGCCTCATCTTCACGATTCCACAAGGAGGGATAATGCGCTTTGCCTTTTCCTTGACAGAGCCGAGGACAAACAACGAAGCCGAATACGAAGCTTTGATAGCAGGTCTTGAGATCGCTGTCGACATGGGAATCGAAAACCACCTCATATACGGAGACTCCCAGCTGGTCGTTAGTCAAGTAAACGGCGACTATCAAACGTGCAAACCAGAGTTGGTAAAGTACGGTGAGAAAGTGCAATAATTGCTGGCTCAAATTCCCACCTACGCCCTGGAAAGCATACCGCGTGTGGAAAATAGCAAAGCGGATGCGTTAGTCAAACTCATTAAAGAACCGGCTGACGAAAACCTCGATGATGTAAGGATCGTGGTACAAAGCCGTCGGGTTCTTGCACCGGCAGAAATATCTCCGGAATCGTCTGAAGAAAAGGAAGCGACCAAGCAAACAACCCTACAAATAAAAGATCAGGAAAATGCTAAGGATTGGAGAGAAGTCTTTATAGACTACTTCAAATCCCGTCGAACGCCCGAAGATGCGTCCTCAAGACATCAGCTCATGAAACGAGCTCTATCCTTCTCCTTCGTCAATGACACTCTATATAAGAGATCATTCGATTCGCTATGGCTAAGATGCCTGGGACCAGAAGAAGCAAGGAGAGCCGTCCAAGAAACTCATGACGGACTCTGCGGTTCTCATCAAGCCCGGCCAAAGATGAAACTGAAGATCAAAAGGATGAGCTACTATTGGCCCACAATGATCCAAGACTGCCTCGAATACGCGAAGCAGTGCCACTCGTGCCAGATTCATAGGGACTTTATCCATCAACATCCAAATCTGCTACATCCAACAGTGGCTAGCTGGTCGTTCGAAATGTGGGGAACTGATATAATCGGGCCCATTGAACCAGCATCATCCATAGGGCATCGGTTCATATTGGCAACAACCGATTACTTCTCCAAGTGGGCAGAAGCGATACCGTTGAGAGAAGTGAAGACGGAGAACATCCTCCATTTCTTCAAGACACACGTCATTTATCGGTTCGGCACTCCACGACGGATTATCTCCGATAACGGGCCAGCCTACAGAAGCCACAAGATCAGCCGCTTCGCACAACAGCATAATATAGACTGGAGATACTCTTCGGTCTATAATCCCCGAGCTAACGGTCTAGCTGAGGCTTTCAACAAGACCTTGACCAAGATCGTGAAGAAGACGGTGTCCAGAAATAAGAAGGACAGACACGAAAGACTGCATGAAACTCTGGGCGTATCGAACTATGTTCAAAACGGCCACAAACACAACGCCGTATGCATTGGTATTCGTCACGGAAGCAGTACTCCCCCTCGAGATAGAGTTACCCTCTCTACGAGTGGCGGCTCACTATGAGCTAACCGACGACGAAAATGCTCATCTTCGGCTTGAGGAGCTCGACGCCCTTGATAAAACCCGGCTCATGGCGCAACAAAACCTGGAGGCTTATAAAGCAAAGATGATGCGATCATACGAGGGATTGACTAGGCCGAGAACATTCCGCCAAGGCGAACTCGTGCTAGTGGTCAAGAGACCTATGATCCCTAATCGTGCTAAACGGGGAAAATTCGAGCCGAACTACGAGGGCCCGTACATCATAGACAAAGTCTACCAAGGTGGGGCTTACCTGCTCATGGATATGCATGGCGAAAGACCCTTCAGGCCAATAAACGGCAGGTTCCTAAAAAAATACCGCGCCTGACGAGTCACGGCCTAGGTCAATGATAGATGACGACGCCTATGTCCACTCGCTATCTTCCCAAGACAAAACTCTATAAGTAGTATCCAGCGAAACCATTGTCTCCAAAATGGCAACAATGGACCGAAACATCCCTAAACTAACAACGGACCGAAATGTCCTAAAACTAACGACGGACCGTAACGTCCTTAAACTAACTACGGACCGAAACGTCCTTAAACTAACGATGCACCATTATGTCCTAAAACTGGCTATTGACCTAGACGTCTATAAACTACTACGGACCGCAGCATCCCAAGGCTGACAAAAAAAAAATTAAAAAAAAGAAGAAAGAAAACGGTATGTCTATAAGCGAGATGGGCACAGATGAAAACCCGAAAGGGCTCCGTGAGTAAAAACAGCAGGGCTACCGGCGAGTTTTGTGAAAACCCGAAAGGGCGCAATCTCGTTAAAAGACACTTGCAAGGTCCTCTCGACCTTATGAGGAGAAAATACATGCGTGAGATCCTTACGACTCACAAGGGAGCAACACACTTAAGACTCCTCACGATTCTTAAGGAGAAAACGCACCTACGAGATCCTCATGACTCGTAAGGTGAATTCCCCTTTGAGACCCTCACGGCTCATAGGATTCAAAAGCCTTAAGTTACAGGGATCTGAAGCTGTTCTTAAGCCATTATAATCTCCAATGCTGCCCTACAAGCAGTTCAATATTGACCCTTGTATACAATCCACGGGCACGAATAAACATTTCCCTAATAAAGTCCCACTAGCGACTAGGGATTTGCTCACACGGTGAACGACCCTTGTAAGTCCTCTCGACTTATAAGGAGAAAACACTCTTGTAAGATCCTTACGACTTATAAGAGAACACAAACTTAGGAATCCTCACAATTCCTAAGGAGAAAACGCACCTACGGGATCCTCACGACTCGTAGGGAGAAATACCTTTATGAGACCCTTATGGCTCGTAAAGTCAAAAGCCTTAGTCAACAGAATCCTAACCCTGTTTGCTAAGTCACCTTTGTTCGACATCGACAGAGACAAATGATGATTCGCTCCTGGCAATATCCCAGTTGAAGCGATGCTGATGCCTAAATCGGTATCAAATCCCACACTCGTGATAAAAAAAATCAGCAAGCCAAAAATGTATATGAAATAGCCGAAATGATGGGGAAACTTGCAACAAAATCAGCAAGTAAAAATATATGCATACAGAAATAGCCGAAATGGTAGGGCAACTCGCAATAAAAAACAGCGAGTAAAAAGAAAAAAATAGTCGAAATGATTGGGCATCGCGAAAAAATAGCCAAAATGATTGTGCAATCGCGATATAAAAATCTGAAATGATAGAGCATCACGGAAAGAAAAAAATGAAATGAAATGAAACTTTTTGCCCTACAGATGAGATCACATCGATCCCTGTATACAATCCAGGGGCACGAACAAAGAGGGAACCATATCATCCCACCAGGCTCCATCGGAAATGAGAGCCAAGTCTCGATGGCAACATTTACAGCCTGGAGACTCACAACGGCGTTCCTCCTCATTCCAGCAAGACTCGAACGCGGCAATCAATCTCGAAGCCATGGCAAAGTTCCTAGTTCCAGATCTTGACGGTTCACAACAACCTAGAGCCACCTTGACATTCGTCTCGTTACAGCAGACGAGATGTCACCCCAGCGTTCTTCCTCTAGCAGGATTCAGACACGACAACGGATCCACGGCAAAGTCCCTAGTTCCAAACCTCGACGGTTCACCAACAACCTAGAGACAACCGCGACATTCGTCTCGATACAGCAGACGAAATACCAGCAAACAAAGCAAAGGCAATATTCCTAGCTTTAGGGTCTTGACGGAAACTCATATAAAACCTGAAAGACTATTGGAGATCATCCCACACCAGCGCGGAGTGATCACCACTGCGACATTCGTCTCGATGCAGCAGACGCAATGCCAGCAAATGAAGCAAAGGCAATATTCCTAGCTTCAGGGTCTTGACGGAAACTCATATAAAACCTGAAAGAATATCGGAGATCATCCCACACCAGCGAGGAGTGGTTACCACCTCGACATTCGTCTCGATACAGCAGAAGAGATGTCACCACAGCGTTCTTCCTCCAACAGGATTCGGACGCCCCAAAACAACGAAGCAAAGGCAATATTCCTAGCTTCAGGGTCTTGACGGCAACTCATATAAAACCTGAAAGACTATCGGAGATCATACCACACTAGCACGGAGTGATCACCACCGTGGCATTCGTCTCGATACAGCACATGCAATGCCAGCAAATGAAGCAAAGACAATATTCCTAGCTTCAGGGTCTTGACGGTAACTCATATAAAACCTGAAAGACTATCGGAGATCATCCCACACCAGCGCGGAGTGGTCATGACTCATCGGGGCTCCCAAACTGAGCCTAACCTCAAGTAAAAAGCGATATAGAATATCCCTAAAGCTTGTTCTTTCAACGGTAATACTACCTGGAAGATTGCTTGAAGACGTCTTGTCCAGCCCCTGAAGGGATCAGAGACACGACAGTCGCAAGGCTACTCGAACAGCAAAATTGCCTATCGAGGAATACATCAGCCAACGCGACGGTACGATGGACACAACCCTAGTACCACAGACCCTAACGGACCTCTGTCGTATAGAGCAGAGGTTAACTGTGACGTTAGGGCATCCTTGCGAGAACTTCTCGATTCGTCTTGACTCGTAAGGCAAAGCCTTAGGTAATAGGGATTAAAAAACCTGTTTCTTAAGCACTGGGGCCCTGCAAGTTGGTCCAAGATGGACTCTTGCATACTATTCATAGGTCACACTCTCCGAAATCGAATATCGACAAAGAGGGAAACAACCACTTACAAGTCCTCTCGACTTGTAGGCGGGAAAATTCTCTTGTGAGATCCTTACAACTCTCAATAGAAAACGCACTTAGGAATCCTCACGATTCCTAAGGAGAAAATACACCTACGAGATCCTCTGGACTCGTAGGGAGAAAAATCTTTTTGAGATCCTCACGACTCATAAAGTTGGAAAGTCTTAGGCAGCAGGCCTGAACCTGCTTCCTAAGCCATCGATACCCTACAAGAAGGCTAAGACGAAATATTCTCTACGCTTGCCAGAGTAACATAGCGACATTACAGCAAAGAGGAAAAATGACGGAGGGAGACAAGAAAAATATGTCTTTTATTCATGAATCAAAATGAATACAAATTAGAATAAAAAAAAATACTCTCATTCAGGAGTATGTACAAAAGAAGAATAAAAGGAAAAATATACAATTTTTCAAGCCGACGGATGATTTAACAGATTTGTCAGTTCATCATTTTTCCGCTGGGCCTCAGCTTCATAATTTGTTATCGCTACGAGACGGGCCTCCGCTTGAGACTGTTGGGCCTGGTACGAGGCAAGCCGACTTTCAAGCTCCTGTTCAGTGACTTTGTGGGCTTCAACCATCTCGCGGGTAAAAATGACGGCTTTATCAATAGCTACTACCTCCCTAATAGCTTCTTGAAGCACCCGCCAGAGTTCATACGCACAAGTGGTCTTGGCCATAAGTTCAGCTTGAAGTTCCCCCAGTGCATTTGAAGCCAGCTTCCTCTCTGAAAATTTTCGGCTGAGCCTCTTCTCGCATGACAGCATATTTGCGGCGCACCGTTCAATCAGCCCCCGTAAGCTCGCCTTTGCAGCCACAACCTCTGAAGGAAGGCGCGTACATTCAAGACTATGCAAGCAAGCCTCCACCCGATGACAAAACTCAACCCAAACCTGCACCAATATTTCACTATGGTAAGCAACAAGAAAGGGGAGAGAACTGTTGGCTTCGGCGGCAAATTCTTCGGCTGTGATCAAGCTACCAGCACGAAGGTCTTCGATCAGAGCTGACAAAGAGTGAATGCTTAGCTTTGCCATCCGTTCAGAGGCACGTAGAGCATAGGGGCCGGGTGGCATGACGATGCGAGATTCCAGCGTGGTAAGAACTGGCAAAACTGTTAAGATTTATAAACAATCAACGAGACTTGCAAGCAAAGAGCAGATGGAACAACATCGAAAATTTACTTACCCACGGTCATGCAAGGAGGACTAGACGAATCTCCAGGCCCGTCAAGGATCTCAACTTCATCACCAGCTTCCAGAACTACAGAAGACATCGGCATCATTATACGAAATAATAATAATGCCATCAAGAGGACAAATAACACTAACCTTGCCTGGAAGAGAGGACGATGCGTTGAGGGGATATTGCCTGCGGAGCGGCCATCTCTAGCAAACGCTGAAAGGATTTTTGAGGAGACAGATCAACGATAAACGCCGCCAGCCCGCGTAATTCTGAAAAGACAGAAAGGTTCAGACGATGGAGAGATTATTAAAATAAAATATAGAAGGCTGCCTTTGATGCTCCTCCCGCTTTGAACATGAGGGATAGCCGCTTCGGCAGCTTCCTCTGTACCTTCAGGCGCATCATCGGGGACACGGGCCGGTATAACAGCTTGCAATTGAGGAGCATCGGCCACTGCTGCAGGCTCTAATGAAAGGACGATGGCCTCGACTACCTGTCCCACAATCTCCGGGCCGTGCCCAGAAAGATCCATTGAATCTGCGGCCAATGAAGATGCCTCTTCCGGGAGAGCAAGCTCCGGGAGAACGGAAACCACCAATGGGAGCTCTGTGGAAGGAAGAACAGCTGTATCGACCCCCTCCACACTTACTGGTGTCTCATCGGGGATATTTACAGAGTCCATAGTCAAGGCGCGACTCAAACTCAGATCCTCTGCCATTGCCGAAGTCCCTACAAAGTTTTCATGAAGATAAGGTATATATATATATATATATATATATATATATATATATATATATATATATATATATATAAGCAGTGCAAAATACTACAAAAAGATGTATAAGTATACCAATGCGCCTAGGAGCTTCTAGTATGGCTTTTTCAAGCCGACGTTCCTTCTCAAGAATTTGTGCTCGGTGGGGTTCGAGGGTAGACTCGTGGCCACTAGTCCACAACGACAGCTCATCTTCGGCATCGGCCGAGATAGGCTGCTTAAGGGCTATCTCGCCTCCCTCTTCCAAAGGACCTATAAATGTCCGCCGTATCGATGGAGGATCTTCGTAGAAGATGACGGCAGGATAAGGCCTCTTCAGGACACTCACATTTTCAGTCTCATCCTGGGAGCGTCTTATAGCCTCAGCCAATTGTGCGGCTTCCTCGGCAGATGAACCTGGAAAAAGAAGACCACAATCCGGCTCTTGCATAGCTATTGGTTCATCTTGAAAGATAAGCTCGGATTCCATTAAAAAGTCGAGCAGATTGGTGACTGTCTTCTTTCGTCTCTTTGACCCAGAGCTAACACCAGAAGACGATCGCTTCTTTCCCCTCGGTGCTTTGGTGCGATGTTGACCCACTTCGCCATCAGTATCCTCTCTCGGCGGTGCTACCGATGATGACACTGCCATCCCTGACGCCGCAGCCGATGAAACTGTTACTGGTGCCTTATCAAAAGCCCTCGCTTGAGCTCTAGTGCGCGTCGGCAGCCCAACAGTAGGAGGAGTCGGGCCCGCGTCCACCGCCTCAGGAATAAGTAAGGTGCCAGTCCCCCTCAAGGGAGGGCGAACTATTACCCGCGGTCGCGGCGGGATCCCCGTAGCCTGGAGCGGGGCGGGAGCCCTAAGCCCAAAAAGTATCCTCCTCTCCTCAACAATGATTGGACTAACCCGGTGGCGATACCAACCCATAAAAGCCTCCATGCACCTCGGAATGTAGTTAGCCTCGGGGATCATGAAATGAGAATCGGTGTTCAGCCTTATGAAATGGTGGGTGGCGTCATGAACAGCTTCCAAAGATGAGCTAGGCTCCACCATGAATGCTTCAAAGGGAACACCCTGGTCATAACCCAATTGCCGGGCGAAGCGGTGCGGATTATACCACATAAAAAAAACCGCATCATTTCGGCGGAACACCAGATAACCCGGCCTGATCGAATGCAAGTGCATGGCTTCCCTGGGCTTCAAGGATGGTGCTCCCTCTTTCGATAAATCAAACAACTGTTGGACAGGTCCCGAGGGAGCAGAGAGGATTCAATCATTAAATACCATTCCGCCTTCGTTAGCATACGGATTGAGCAGCACACGAAGAGCCCCTAATTGAGTTAGGTCAGGAGCAAAAGCGTCCACCAACCTCATGAGCTGCGGAAAGGTATAAGCATCATAAAAGCTGGGTCTCTGGTGCACAACAAATGCCCCTAGCACGTGCATCTCAATCCATGACGTAAAATAATGAAGAGAGAAATTCACTACGTTCACAACTGGGGTTGAGGTATTGGCTGCAGTGCTTAGCCCATGGTACAGATGCGATAGCCCTACAATGCCCACAGCTAGTCGCGTCCCTTCGGCAATGCGATGAGCAGGGTAAATGACCGAGGCTCTCATGAATCGACGGTGCGTTGGAACGAAAAACCAATTGAGCCAAACGCTGATAAAACCGACGAAGAAAGTTTCTTCATCCATGCCAGGAGCTGCGATCGACTCGAAAGGTACAGCCGACAAGATTGGAATGTAGAACTGTGGCAAATCCTCTTCTCTAGTCGGTAGCTTATTTAAACCAAACCCAAAGGGGTCATTAATATTCGCGAACTTCGGAGCCGCCTTTGATAGAACGTCTCCACGAAGGAAGCAGGCGATAAAGCTTTTAAAAGCGACGCTCTGTTTCTCTGACTCTGTGAACAGCTTCTCAAAAATACCCAGGGTCTTGATTAGACTCGGGTACTTATGGCGTACGACATTTTCAGTCGACAAGCCGTCAAGCGTAGTGGGCGCAGTCTCGAAGACATACTCGTCAGAGGGCAACAATTCTTCGTAAGGCGCTCCCCTGATCGGTAAACCCGAGATCTCACGAAACTCTTCCAAAGAAATCGAAACTTCGCGGTCTCCTAACAAGAAAGTGTTGGTGGGAAGATTCCATTGATTAAGGAAGGCTTTAACCCACCATACGTGAGGAGACTGATAATGGAAGAGAGACGCGTACACCGCCTGGTAAAGCCTGACCTTCTGCAGTCGCGCACGATGGGCGGACATGATGTAACGAGCCCAGAGAAGATAGCCCGTGGGATGGCGAGGGGTAAGCCCTATCTTGTAGACTTGTCCCCAGGACTGGGCTTCACCTTGGCAGATACGACGCCCTAAGATGTCTATGGCCGGCACAGGTTGGTTTGGTATCCCAACTGTCGACTGCTCGAGCCGGCCTGTAGGAGTCCAATCCGCCACCTCTACAGCAAAAGCAGTCAGTGGACGGTCCATCGGCAAGAATGGGCGGAGAGGTTCTATTGGCACCTCGCAAAGAAAGCTTCGGCGACCGCGGATGATAATCCCGTACCAAGTTCCCCATAAAAGTAAGTTGGTGCAATCCGGGTCATGAGCCCTGATCATTTCCATCGCTTCTTCGTCCGACTGTGATTGAGGAAAAGCCGTCTCTGAGCGAGTAAAGGGAAAGTATGGAAGAGAAGCCATTGTTCCTGAAATAAAGGAAGGGGAAACTGTTAGTGAAGCCTACACGTGTGTGTGTGTGTGTGTGTGTGTGTGTGTAAGAAGACAATGAAAGAAAACGACAAGCCACTTATTTCATGGGACCATTGGTTGCAAAACACATGGGCCCCACAAAATCAATATAGCGGCTCACTAATGATGAGGCAGGGTAATCATTATGAGAACAAAAGGAAGATTCTCAATTAAATTCGAACAACTCTACACATTCCCCCAAGGAGAAAACCCATTGCAGAAACTCTGTGCAAATCAAGAAGGATCTCTCCTAAACTATTTTTGCAAGAACTACTCAGGATGAAAAATCCCAAGAAGTCTTCTTTTAAGAACTAAGTTCTTTAGAGAAATTAAATTCCTTTTGAACAGAGGAATTAAATTCCTAGAAAAATTTTCAGAGCTAAGTTCTTTGGAATGGAATTAAATTCTAGAGGCAGACAAGTATCATCATCAATCCCCTAAGATCAGAGAAACGCCTAGCAGAGGGGTTTATTATTTAAAGATCGGACATTCTTAAAGAACTTGGAAAGATGGGCTTTTGTAGAAGGGAAAAACCCTTGGCATGGATTTAAAATCCAAAGAGTTTTTTTATACATATAAAAGTTCTTCGGTCGTTCAAAACAATTACCTGAAGAAAAGATTCTTTCTTGAACAGAGTTAAACTCTAAAATTTTTTGGAACAGAGAACTGAGCTCTGAGAAAGAGAATTAAATTCTCAAAGGAAAATGAACAAGGAAGAAGATGAAAGAGTGGAGGCGCTTCTGAAGAGACCCTTGCATTTATAGGATGTGATGGGAAACGGTTCATATGCCCCCTTCCCTAGGCAAATCCAACGGCCACAAAGATGACAGCGTTGCACTCACGTGCAAACACGTGAGAACAACGCTGTGGGGGCATTTGTCCGCTCATGGGAATTGAATAAAGCAGCAAGGAAATACACAAGAGGAGCATCACGTGTCCACATGTGATCGGGCATCACGTGGGAACACATGACCTTCTATGAGCAAAATTATAGGCGCTGAGATACACAATTTGAGATGGGGTCACGTGCCAGCACGTGATGGATTCCTGAACCCTTTGAACTAATAGAATTGAATTTTGATCAAAAGGGGCCACGTGCCCGCACGTGATGGGCCTTTAAACCCACTAAAAGAAATTAAAAGGTATAATAAAACAGCAAGAAAAAACCCCAATGGGGCATCACGTGCCCACACGTGACCAGGGGTCACGTGCCGACACGCGATGAGTTCCCGAGCTCTTTAAAAGAATGGAATTAAATTCTGGTTAAATGCTTAATCAGTGGGTCACGTGCCACCAAGTGATAGGGTCTTAAAACTCTCCGAGTCAAAGGAAAGAAAACCCTAAATGGGGCATCACGTGCCCACACATGACAGGGGGTTACGTGCCAACAAGTGATGGGTTTCTAAGATTTCTGAACTAATAGAATTAAATTCTAATTAAATGGTCAATCAGTGGGGTCACGTGCTAACACGTGATAGGCTCTTAAACCTTCTGAACTAATAGATTTAAATTCTAATTAAGGGAAATAAAAAACCCTAATATTTCCCTAGATCTTTCCAAACAAAAAGATTGCGCTCTGTAAAGTGGAGCACCGTTGGATTAAAAATCCAATGGTGATTAAAAATCACCAATTTATAGAAAAATTCTATACAAGGAAAGATTTTCCTAAAATCTAACAGGAACAACAAACAAAATATCTTTTGGATTAAAAATCCAACGGTGAATAAAATTCACCGAGTGATCTATCAGATCATGTTGGTTATAAAATCAATAAAATCAATAAAATCTTTCAATGAGAGATTGACTAAACAAACTGATTCTTTTCCTTCTCCTATAAATAGGAGCCAAGAAGAGAAGAGAAAGAGGGAGAGATACAACAACAGAGAGAAAAAAGAAGAGAATTTAATTCTCCAAAAAAGAAGAAAGATCTCTTCAGAAAAGAAAGAAACCCTAGGTAAGAGAGAGAAAGAGATCATTCTATAAGCTCCTACAAAACAAAAAGAGAATTTAATTCTCAAACTAAGAGTTTAACTCTTCTGAATAAGAACTTAGTTATTCCTTTGGTCGAAGATCTGCAGAAGCAGATCTCCCCATAAGTTGAGAATTTAATTCTCATCGGGGAGATTCTGCCATGCAGATCCAAAACTTAGAGGGAGAATTGAGTTTAAAGAATTTAATTCTTTCAAATACATAGGAATTTAATTTCTCTAAATAAAATTAGGGTTTAACCCTACAAAAGAATTTAATTCTTAAATAAGGGATCTAACTCTCCATGCACGTAAAAGAAATCAGTACTCAACCTGATCACGTGGTAACACGTGACCCTCCCCTCAATGGTCCAGAAAAAAGAATGAATGAGATGGGGGCACGTGCTCCTACGTGACCCTTGGATAAATTCCTCAAAATAAAGAGAACAAAGCCAAGTCAGGATAGATTTTGGACGCCTCACGTGTCCCCACGTGACCCCTGACAAAAAGAGAAAACGAGGAAAAACTGAGAAGTTAATATCCAAATCATGGATACCCATCATGTGCCCGCACGTGATGGTCATAAAGGCAAAGTGTTTAACACTTACTCGCATATTCTGAGAATAAAATAAAGGAAGTTTGGGCCCAACACTCAAGCGCCTCACGTGACCCTACGTGAGCACTTCTTTTTTTAGTGTTTAACACTATTTTGTGCGCTGCATCCTTAGTGTTTAACACTATTTTAAGCGCATCACGTGGGAGCATGTGATAGACGAGTCTACTTTAGTGTTTAACACTATATTCGAGCCGATCTTAGCCCAAATTAGCTAAGTCTTCCAGAGGCAGGACCCTCCCTTTTGACTGAATCTCAAATACACTCTTGTCTTCCAAAATTGGTCATCTCATATGACATTGAAAGCAAAACCCAGAGCCTTTCAATCAACTTTGGTTCAAGGGTACATCTCTTCACACCTCTGATACATGTCACTGTAATTCTTCAACGTCTTCAGAGAGGTGGTGGGTCCCAATGACCAATAACTATCTGGTACATTTCCAAACCCATATTGGCATCTGAACTTGGACCGCAATGTCCCTAAACTAAACAACAGAGCCCAAATGCTCTTTTGTTGGATCTAAATGATTCTGTTAAGTAGATCTTAGTCTAAAATTAGACTAACATATCCTTAACAAACATTTAAGTTGATCTTAATCCCAAACGAGATTAACGATCCTTAAATCAATCCAACTACAGATCCCCCAACCAATATTGGTTCAAAGGTACATCTCTTCACTCCTCTGATATTTGTCGTTGTAATCCCTCAACATCTTCGGAGAGGTGGATGGATAAAACCAAATAGCATCTGCCTCCAAAATTCAGGCCAGATGTCCTAACGTCCCGGTCGCGTCTTTCGGCGGCGAACAACAATGATATAAACAGTGCCTAAACAGTGGCATACAAACTGAAAGTAAATACAAGGAGAGCTAGAAGTCCGGCTGGGCAGTGAGCTGGTCCATGTCCTCTTGGCTAGACTTGATCCCCTGAGAGTCCGGTCCTCCTGACGAACATTCCAAAGAAAGAAATGACATGAATGTCGTCAGCAAACTAGCGCTCGATAAGTCCTAAAAGAAAGAATGGAATATAACAAGTAATGTGAAATGAAACTGGTAAGTTTTACAGGTATATGCTTGTTATTCTAACGTAGTTGTTTGTAGTTTGGTATAGAAGGTATTTGTGTATACGAGAGGAGTCCATCTTGCCCTGTGGACATGGTAACATGTAGTACAAGGACTCGTCAAAATCTACGGGACAACGACATGAGAGTTCATGTAGGTGTCTTTTAAGTGACCATCTCGTGCCACGGTATACGTTCCGTACCAATCTATCCCGTTATCCCCGCGTAATGTATTGCATAGAGTATGTTTACAAGTCTTGCCGAAACCATGGATACAAATTGTTCAAGTAATCAGGTTCAGGATGTAATGTTGTATTCGAGTAGTCATGTCAAGTTATAACCATGGTTCGGTCAAGTCAAGTCAAGTATTCATGTTTGATATTAGTGTTTGAATTCAAGTATTCATGTTCATGTTCAAGTATTCAGGTTTGATTTTAGATTCAGGTTTGGATAGACTCAGACTTGAGTTTGGATTCAGTTTTGAAATAGACTCTGACTGTGTCAGACACTTGTAACTGATTTAGATCTTGAATTAGGTTCGGGAGTTATCGGTAACTGCTGCACATGGACGGCAGGATTTGTGTCCTTTTCCAAGACAATTACCATTAATAACTCCGTTATGTTGTCTACCTTAAATAGGCAAGCACTCACTTTTTTCGGCTCCCTGGGGCTCAAGAGAATTGATTCCGCTTAAACCTATATTTACTAAAGTTCTTAAATGTTGTTTTATATAACTCGAGGGGGTTTTATGAAAAATATTTTTAATAGAATTTCAAAATAAACCTTGAGAATTTATTTATATTATTTATGGTTTTCATGGATATGAATTTTAAGAATTTGAGGTATTTTAGTGATAATTCCTTAGCTTGGAAAGTTCATGGTATTTTATTGTAAAACTTGTATTTTGTTGGTATTTTAGTGAAACTTGTAATTCTTTCATTTTAAAAATGTAAGTTTATTATATTTTGAAAATATATGAATTTGTAATTTTTATATAATTATTAAAAATTAAATTTCATTTAATTACAAAAATGTGTTTTTCTTAAAAACCGTATTTAAAACCTTTCGAGACCGAATGCTTCGTGAGTAGGTCTGCATCTCACTCTACTATCCCAAAGATGTGCGATAATCCACACCATCTATTAGCAGGTCTCCTAAAGAGGGTTGTAGAGGTATAATCGCAAAGGAATTTAAAATACCGTTTTAAAAGAAAACCGATTTTAGATTTATGTGGTATTTTAATGTAATATTATTCTCGAAACAAAAATTCATACAAAAGAGGTATCGAGCTATGGAACCAAGTGTGTACGTGAGGGGTATGTCATTACCTCCATGAAGTTTTCTAAAGGTATTGTTTTAACAAAACAATAAAAGGTGATATTTAAAGTTCTTGGTATTTAAATGAATAACTTAAATTAAAGTTAGTTTGCATGGAATTCTAGGTTAAAATTTATTCTAAATATTATGGTTTAAGGTTACAAGTGATATGTACAATAGATTGAACAAAGTATTAAAGAGAAGAAGTTTTCTAGGGTTTTGAAAAAGATATCGGTGTTAACTCCACTTACCGATATATATTTTGAAATGGAATTTTTAAAGAAGAGAAATGAAGATTAGAAGGGACTTACTACTTGGTTATGTTAAGAAGAGGTAGAAGAAGGATAGTTGATTTTCGTGGTGTCGCGGGAGCTCCGGAATAGGTTCGATTCTTCGTCGGAAGTTGACCGCTTGCTAACTCCTCTCTACTGCACTTGTACTTAGAAAGTTTTAGAGAGTTTTGGCTAGAAATTTCAGAATGATGTTGAGCCAAAATGTGGGTGGTATTTATAGTGTAGAATTAGGGTTTTGGAATTAAAATGGTGAATTAAAATGCAATTAAAAGATGATAAATGGTGAAATGCAGGGTCTCTGTTTGATTGCAGAGAAATCAAACAGTGCAAGGGTGTCAGGGGTAGGAGAAGGGGTTAGTATGCAAAGCCCATGCCTCATTGGGCTCGGTTCAACCGTCGGTGCCGGCCGATATGCACATTCCGCCGGTCGATCTAGGGCATAGGGGCTCTGGATTTGTGCCACGTGTACAACTCAGTGTTTACTCCATTTTCCACATGTTTGATTTTTCTGAGTTTTCATTTTTCTATGTATTGCACATGTAAACTTTTGGACTTCTAAAATGTTAAAAAGAAAAAACAGAAAAAAATAATGTGTCTGATGGGGATCGAACACAGGGGCTACATCACAGCAGTGTAAGGGCTTTACCAGTAAGCTATAAGTTGTTTCTTACTGTTATTTAACAAAATTTACTTATAACTCAAACTCAGGCTGTAAAACTCATTTTCTGTACATTGAACTGGAAATTTCCATACAGTAAATTCAGAGTCGTTATAGTGAACGAGGAGCAGGTATGCCTCTAAGAGAGGTGGAGTTCGAAGTTTCAGTCCAGGTCACGAGAGATGAGATAGTCGGTACTCCGATTCAGGTGGAGAGTCCAGTAGAGCTAGTGGTGCAGAGGCCGAGGACAGTTCAGCGCACATGGGTGGCTAGGGACAAGTCTTCAAGGCAAGAGAATTGGGTAGAAAGTCTGCACGTTTGGTTTGTGGCATGGTGAGTGTCATGGATGAATTGCGTCGGTTGTAGCAAAGTATCGAGTATGTTCTAGCTCGGTATAGGATGAAGAAGACTTGGCCCATGTCTTCTCACTTTGAGACGCACTTCAGGCTTTCAATGGTGTTATCAACAGGGTCAGATGCAGATAGAGATCACGTGTCTTTAGTGTCATATGCGAGTGTAGAGATTGGTATGGGATGCACACGACCGAGTATTGCATAGGCTGTTGGAGCAATCAACAGATGCTGAGCTATTCCAAGCGGAGAGCATTGGCAGGCTGTGGAGTGGATCCTAAGATACCTGAGAAATAGTGAAGGGTTTGCCTCATCATTCAGCGGAGGCAATATTGATGAGTGCATCGTGACAAGGTATGGTGATAGAGTCGACGGCGGGTTACATATTCGACACAGATGTAGTCCTAAAGAGATCGACGCTTCTGTCCAGTATCGCAGTATCCACATAGTCACATAATTAGCGAATTATTCGGCGAATTCGTGAATTTTTGATCGGACGATTTAATCGGACGTTGGCGAACGCTTCGAATAATTCATGAATTATTCATGAAAAATCAGCGAATAATTCACAAAAACAGCGAATAATTCGCAACATCAAAACCCAGCGCCTCATATATTAATTTCTTTCTTTAAATCCTTCCCAAATATTTCCTAAACACATACCAAATCTTTCTTGAATACCTGCCAAATTTTTCCCGAATAGTTCTCCGAATCCGAATTTTCGACCTCGTAGAATTAATCCTGAATCGCGAATTTGTGACTATGGTATCAACGATGGATGCAAAATTGACAATCGTCTTGGAAGCGGTTAGGGATGCTATCTATTTGCAGACATTGTTGGGTTTGGGAGAAGCAGAGAAGGCGAGAGTGTTTTTCTTGGAGGCCGAGAAGAAGGTGATATCTTTTACGAAGATCAGTATCTTAGAGGATCCAGCAGACACGTTTCTGAGATGGTTCCGGTGCAAATTCAAGTTTTGCTTAGTAGACTGTTGAGTTGCCTTCGGGCACAAGACGACGAGAACGAAACTCTAAGGTGTTGCGAAGGTGAAGTGATAATGGTGAATTTGATTCAAGTTGGAGATTGTTAAATTTGATCTAAATTCGAATTAATTAGGGATTAGTTAGAATTTAAATCTAATCTCTTTAGTGTAGATTTAAATCTAATCTCTATATTAAATTCATATTTATTTATAGTTTAAATATGGATTTATCTCATAATATTTATTTATCCTATAAATAGAAGGTTTTTTCTAAGGTTTTTTGATGAATCCATAATTCTCTAATAAGCGATGATTTGATTAGAGTGGGAGAGGACGGTCATGCGCGGTCGTGAAATAGAGAGAGTTTTTGTAAGAGATGGTATTTCTTTGTAACGGAGGATGAGTATGTAGTCGGTGTAATATTTTATAATTCTTTCTCATAGCGGAAGTTCTCGTCGCGGTTTGCAGGATTAGGTGGCGCAAAGTTTTTTTTTTTTGTGATTCGAGCTATAACCTAAATTGTTTCACCGTTAAGATCATCAATTAAGATCATCAATGACACACATTTGTGGTAAGAGAATATGTCAACCGGCCCTAAATTAATTATAGTAAACTTATTTGAGTTAGTTTCGAGACACTAAAATGAATTTCATCATGTTAATACATTTGCGGTTAAAGATTCTGAATATAAGCTAAGGATAATATCCTGAGGGCAAGACTTTTTTTTCTCTATAAAATGAGAAGGGGTTCACATCCCCTCAAACACGGCAAAACAAAAAACAAAAGGGAGAGGGAGAGGGAGGGAGAGGGAGAGGAGAATAGGAAAACAAAAGAGAGAGATTCAGAATATAACTACTGCCACTCGCTAAGCTGCATAAAGCTACGACTTTGCATCTCATTACAAGTACATCGATTACAAATCTTAAAACCCTATACACAATTTTGATAAGCCATAAAGATAATTTTGCATGCAAATAATAGTTGGAAGAAATGCACTCACCGTTCGATTTGTTGCTCCGGTACTGAAAATGTTATTAACTCGACCAGAGGCCCATTCACGTTAGATATTTCATCTTTGATGGAGGTCCTTTTCAGATCTACTTCAGATGATGTCTTCCGTTGATCTCTCGGTGGATTCTGCAGGGGATCCCCTGTTGTGTGTGGGTCTCAATGGGTTTTGAGGAGATTTGGTGATTGGAGGAGTTGGACGCCAAGTACCTGCAAAGAAGTCCCGGGGTGGTTTGACGCCACCGAGGACCCTCCGACGATCAAGTTAGTACTAGATCCGAGCAACGTAACGGCTAAGTGGAGTAAAAAATCGCTTACTTGACTCTTCTGTTATGGGGGTTTATATAGTGGTGGAGGCATGCAGCAGCAGGCGCGAGAATCTCGCCGGCAGTTACGCTCCCGACGTCACGTCCGCGTAGAGAGCGGATCGCCCATGAATGGAGATCGTGAAGGCGTGGAACGTGGGATGTTGCTGGCGGAGAATCCGCGCATGGCGAGATTCGCGGAGCTGCGGTTGCGCCTGTGACCGGCGGAACTGGTCGGATGTCCGAAGAAGACGGCCTCGGCAAGGATCTTGGGGACGAGCGAATAGGCCAAGGAGACTTGGTCTTGTGGCAGCTCGGGGCTAGCTGAGGAGCCGAGGAGGCCAATCTGCGGGGAGTCCCGAGGGGGGCTAGCTCGCGCTGGCTAGTTGGGTACAGGGATGGCATGGTCGGCCTTTGTGGGCCCTTTCTCCTGAGTTCTGGGACGTGCCGTCCGCCACGTGTCCCGATCTTAAGGGTTGCCAATATTGAGCATTATCAATCTTCAATAGCTTTATCTTCGCTATCACTGAGAACCATGTTTGAATTTGGTTTTGGAGACGCTATATGGACCGCAAGTTCTTTCTAATCGGATACTCCATTTTCATCAGGAGAACGTGCGATTGAAACGTTAGTTTGTTGATCTTTGAGGACTATACGTGGATCTAATCCTCTAAGCTTTACATCCATTGTAAGTTTGTTGCCAGTGAAACCCCATTTTCAGTCAACGAAGTTGAGATCAAAACATTTCTCTGATGGTCGTCGAGGCTGATAGAGAGTGGATTTCTTCCTGTCATTTTGGAGTAGAACAATAGACGATGTAGAATTTTGCCTAAATGAGAATGAAATATATAGCCATAAAATATACGATAGCAAATCAATTCGACCAGAAGATAGGAGAAAATGATATGGTGAATTGTAGTGAATAAAACGATGCATTGGATATTCATGAGAACAACGAATCTTACGTTTCCCAGTTACGAAGACCGATAGAAAAGATATAGTTGCAAATCAAATTGATGACAACATAGAAAAAATGTGATCCGGTTGAATACAGTTACAATTCATTAAAATGTTGCAGTAATTTTGGTTGTTTGCTTCCTTGGTTCTTCAGAATTTTGGTTCAAATAACGTTCTAAATATTAAAACAAAACACATACTCTTTCGATATTTTAAGAAGAATTTTTTTAACATACCACTTAATTTTTCTCCATTTTTTCCAACGTTCATGATTGTAAGTTGTAACTAATGTTATTTTGAGACACGTTTTGCAAATTAATTTTTATTTTATTAGAATTAGCAAAATTAGATAAAATGCAGATTTTAAAGGAGAGAAGAACCATTTGCTACAAATTAGCCTTGCCCAATCAAAGAACTACTGTTCAGTCTAACAAAAAGAGCCCATTAGGTAAGCCCAGGCCATTATCATTCTATTTTGCCCCTTTTGTTCCCAATTTTGTTCCTCTTCACAAAATTTGTTACGTCATTTCATAAAGGTTCGTCTCTCTTTTTCTCATTACAAATCTAGTGAATTTATTATTTCAGAAAAGTTCCCTCTTTTTTTCTTTTTTCTTTTGTTAATTTATTTATTTACTTGTGATATCGACTCACATAATTTTCCTCAATTTGCATATATGCTATCTCTGTGAACTATTAATTTTTAATTTCCTTTGTGTGATAATTTGGGGTGGAGGCTCATATATTTGATCCTTAATCAACTGTAAACAGGATCAGGGCTAGTGTTTTGCTTATATATTATTTGTAATCCTGCTATGGTGTTATTTGAATTTATGTTAGAATTTCTTAGTTTTTCCTTATGAATGTTGATTATGGGCCGGTTTGGATGCAAAATAATTTGGTCAACAATCACTTATTTTTCCTATCACCGTGGGTCCCATATCAATAAGCCTGTTTGGATGTATCCTGGAGACAAGTGATTGTTGTCTTGAATTATGTGTTTCCATCTGAAAATGGCATCTTTTCCCGCTTAAATATAAACTAGGATTCTTAGTTTATTTTATAAGTGATTATGTAATAGTAAACTTGACCAAGTAATATACCATAATACCCTTATCTTTTTATCCAAATTTTAAAACGGTATTAATGATACGTCATTTTGATAATTTTACACTCAATAATCACTTTTCATACAAAATCATCTAAACACCAAACAACTTATTTGTCATAATCACTTAAAAGTGATTATTTCACTTTTTTCAAAAAATAATCACTTATAAATGATTATGGCAAATAATCACTTAAAAAAAAGCTCATCCAAACAAGCTAGAACTTGCTTCTTTTTTGAAAAATAAAATATACGACAACTTCAGCTGTAAAATTCTCAAGAAATGCATATGTTCCTATTTTAAATTTCAAGGTTTAAACTACCTACACAAACTAAGTTAAAGTGACTATTACAAGCTTGTTTAGAGTCTAAAACTACTGTAAATCAACTTCTTAGGGTTAATTAATTTTATAAAGCACTATCGAATTTTTAGGATTTCTGACATAGAAATTCAATGAAACCCTCCTTGAAGCTTATTTTGTTAAAAAGTCGAAGGGTATTTTTGTTAGAAGAAAACTATATTCAGTTCAAATTAGGGCTATTTAGTCCATATACAAGGTCATTCCGGGGTTATTCAATCCCTTTGCTCCTTTAACGAGTTGAGAAAAGTAGCATTTTCGAACAACGTTGCCCGTTCAAGGGGGGTTAATGGCACTTTTAAAGCTTAATGGTGCTATCTCAGAAACTCTGAAAGTTCGATGGTGCTTTATCAGAATGAAATATGAACTATGTATCTATGTATATGTGCGTTGTTGTTGGGTGAACCTTCCGAGTACTCCTTGTAAAGAGTTAAACAAAACCTTTATAATTGCCATCAGACTTTTCCTCTATATGAGTTTGATCCCGAGGTTATTGGGAGGTAATTCGCAGGGAAAACAGTTAGAACTTAGAAGATTAGATATTAATCCAGTAGTTAGCGTCATACAATCGGAGTGTAGACAACGAGGGGAATGCCGATATAGGGATATCGCATTCATCTCCAGCTCGCCATATTAGCCGTGCGCCACTGGATCATATTGTCATTTATGTAGATTCTGTTACGAAAATAGTCTTCGAGATAATCTTTATTGTCCTCGTTATTTTGGTAAGCATATCCATGAGAACACTAGTCAATTATTTGGGTCCAACTTAATTCTGAGCTGCTTAGTAACTAGATTAGTACATTATTTTTATTGAATGAAGTGATATTTTCCCATATATATAGCCTTGCTTGACAAAGGCTTTTGTTCCTTAAGAGGGGATATTATTAGTGATATATGTTTGCAGGTATGCTTTGAGTATTGAGTATTGACACAATATTTACTTGGCGTTCTTGCTTAATTGCAATCATCTTACTTGAAAAACGTCATATCATAACAACATCCGTGCGCAAATGTCCCTGGAGGGAGGGTCGCCCGTCTCGATCCAGCGAATCGTCCCTGAGGCCTACAGAGTACCAATCAATAACATGCAAGTAATCAATGTTGTATGTTGTTGTTGCCCATAACAAAAAATTGGTTGACTAAGATGTGCCATACACTTTGACATTTATGATTTGGTTTGTATTTCTTAAAGAGTTTTCTTTGTACATGGTTGATAAAATTAGTAAACTACTTAGATTACCCTAGCAAAGATGATTTTCAAATTTATTTTCTAGTTTTCTTCTTCTTCTTCCTATGTTTCCGAGAGAGTTTCCTGTGTCATAGGATTCTGAAACCTGAGCATTAGCTTCTCTTCTTACAGGTTCATGCTGCGGCTAAGGAAGTGGGCATGAGTGCTTAATTACAATGAAGCTTCGGCTTCGCTTATTGCCGGGACCATACCCATGGAAATGATCTCATCTCCCGGCATTTACGGTACCCAGGGCATTGAATGGAGTAGGCCCAAAGATCAACTCTATATCCCTAGTCTTGCCTCCGTCGGCGAGCCCCACAACCTGTGATGATGTATCCTCCTCTACCCTCATCCCTATGGACCACCTTTCTTTGTTCTTTCTGTTCATTGAACCGGTTTAATGCATCTCTGTAGTATATATGCTTGAGATAATTCAACTTCAAGTAATTAGGGTCCTTTTCTGCTTTTAACTACCAATTTTGGATATGCACGGCACCGTATATATCCGTCTCTGAATTTATTAATTAATTGCACGCGTATACATTCAAGCTAATTAGTATTCGTGTATCGTCCAGGAAAATTGTCCAGGAAGATGTGAGGATAAACTAGAAACAGAAGTCGGCCGTGAAGGACATATATATGAAGACAATCGCCGAGGGGACCATCTCATAATTTAGTTTGTAACCATCCATTTTATTTTTAAAAAAAAATTCGCACGAAGACAATGGTGTTGCATGTCTGTACTGATGGGCAAAATTTAGTGCAGATTGGGACAAATCTTGAAATGGGCCGGTCGGAGGCTGTCTGATAGGGATTGCTTCGTTCTTTGAAAGGGGTAAGCACAAAAACGAGTGGGCATGGATGTGTTTGACTCTATCGAACTGGCGCTCGGAAGACGTCGCTTTCGTGATGGCGATGACAACGATCATGATGATGAAGCTTCACGAGTCCGAAAGGGTGAATATATATATATATATATATATATATATATATATATATATATATAACAGTTGGAAGTCAAACATTATATATATGGTATGTTTATTGTGGCGGCTTCAACCTAGGATTGAAATTTGTAGTTTGAACAGCCACCACCACAATCTGCTACTGTTGGTTTTGACAGAAACTATACACTCCTTCAGTTTGGGGAATGTATGTAGATTTCCTCCACAGGATATATATATGGATCATGAGCAACACTACCTTATGCTTTCATATTCTAAAGTTTTTGTGGATATAAACCCAAAGGCATGTTTATTTGGGTGGATTCTCTTCATTTAATTTCTAATATTATTTGTTGAGGCAAAATGATTCGAAGACATGCAAAAAGATAGAGAAGAACTTACAAAACAAATCACATGCAAATAGAAAATAAAATTACCAACCAAATAGACGAAGGCGAAGTTTTTATTAATCAACGAATACAGAGGAGTACAAAACCGGTGGGTGAATTACAAATCCCTAAAAACCCTAGCTCAAAAAAAATAACAAAAAGGGTTCTCTCAAAATATCACAAAAGTTATCAAATCCAGGGTTACTACTTGCTACAATATATATATCATACAAAAGATTTGATCAAATAACTAATTTTTTAACATAAGCAAATATCCGGTCCAAGACACGGCAGACGTCTGAAGAAGGAATGCTTAGACGTCTACCCAAGAGTCATCAAAATAACAGAGCGTCTCCAGTCGTCTGAAAAAATAGCTTCAAACGTTTAGCTTCAAACGTCTGGTCTTCAAGTCTTCAAAAGAACAGAGCATCCGCAGACGTCTGAACTCTTCGAGTCAAACGTTTGCCCAAAATATACCGTGTATACAGAGTATTGACAAACGTCTGAAGCTGTATGTCACGACCCGAAAAGGTACATGACCGGCACAAGGATCACATGAAGTCCCGTGCACCCCACCGTAACCCAAGTAAGTCAAAACCAGGAATCTAAACCATTATAAGAAAAATAAATAATTAATACAATAAAATGGAGGTGAAGTTTTAAAGAAAAGTTTTATAAGAAGTAAAACTTGTTTGAAATTATGTTTGAAAAACGGAAAGCACCTCATTTGTAAATTTTGAATAAAACTCCCGTACAATGATAGAATATGAATAAAAACATCTCATACAAGGGAGCTAGCCCGACGCCCAACAACGGTGACCAAAGCACGCAATAATTTACAACACTAAAAGGCGAAGAACATAAGCGGAAAGCAGTAAACACTATATACATAAAGATCAAGTCGACTTCACTCGAGTTCGACAAACAACAATATAATACAATATCTAAGGTCTCGCTCCAATACACTAGACTTGGTTTTGATGGAGTACTTCTAGATACAATAAAAGGTATAAGGCAAATGCTCATTTAAATTCTAACTCACTTGGTATAAAAAGATAAGGAACCACGCCCACAAGAACAGAAATGTACCAACAAAACCGTTATTGATCCAAGTTGTCGAACCTGCAAGAAACTATGGCACAACAGGGGTGAGTTGTCAACTCGTGAGTAGAATTCGCATAAAATGATAGAAATTGCATGCATAAGTGGTGAAACAACTAAAACAAGATAAATGTGTATATTAAGAAGGGTAAATAAGCATGCGTCGAAATTAGAGTTCGAGCGATGAATAATATTAATAATAATAACCCTCATGTACAACTCGTGTACCGCTATCTTAGCATGTGAAGTATGCATTATGTGTGGTTATCGTGGCATCATCAAATAATCTATATCTCGTCCGATACGGACATAACATAACCACAAGCATAAGAAAGCATGTGAGTAACAGAATCAATATAGATAATCGTGCAATAAAACGATAACTATCATCGATCGTCAATAACTGATCTGTAAATATATATACAACGGTGTCAAACCACGATCACCGTAGCCGTGATGCGATATCTATAGCACACGACCAAGTACACCATAATCAAGGTTATAACGTATATATAGCACGCATTCATGTGTAATCATATAAAAGTAGCCAAAAGATGTATATATGTAAATCCTCTCAAAATAGTCTTATGGTGTATATACCATGGCATAAGTATCAGACGTTAATTTGTAAAGCAATGTAAGAATTTTGTTTAAAGTATACGTCATGTCTTTTGAAAATGATTTAAAAAGGGTTTTCTTTGAAAGATTCCTGTGTCGATCATAGACACGTGGAAAATAGTGAAACTATAGCTCCTCTGAAAACCCCTTTAATATATATTAATATGAAAATAATATTCAGGTACTGTCTCTTGGATCGGTCCTGTTCAACTACTATAAAGCATAATACATTTCATTCTGTGCAGGGCATTTATATCTTCCCCTCACATATCCATCATATATCCATATATCCACAGAAGATTTCTCATGTCAACTGGCCTCAATCATTCATGGATTGATCATATATATCCACAGAAGATATCTTGTATCAACTGGGCTCAATCACTTATGGATTATGTCACGTCCTGCTTCTCAGTAGATGGAAGTGGTGACATGGCAAGCCCGCGGTATATTTATCCAGAGAAGGTAAATTCCCTGAATAAATATACTAAGCGTATTGAAACAATAATACACAATGCAAGAATAAATGTAGACTGTAAATTTTTTTAACAAATATCTTTATTTACATTCAAACTTGAAATATTTACAGATATATGAGTTCAATTGAAAATAAGTGCAAAAATAGAAATGCCGAAACATGTAGCATACATAAACTGAAAAAAGAAAACTAAGCTAATTCTAAGTAGCTATCTGGTCATATCCTCCTTTGGGCGTTCACCTCCTCCGTCTCCACAGTATCTGACGAACATTCTAAGAAAACAAAGATTAGTGAAATACTCGTCAGCGAACTAGCGTTCGGTAAATCCCAAGGGTAGGGTAAAAGTAAAGTGTGATAGATATAGCATAAAAGGAAATAATGTAAAAGACAAGTAAAAGTGTGTAGAAATGAATATGGGTATCTGTATCTATCAGTCTCTATATGGTTGCTATATTAACATTAAGTTCCAAGTTTGAATTTCAACGCAACCATAGAAGTATTCATGAGCTCAAGAGTGGAGCCTCAGGAGTAAGGAAACACGGGCTCATTTCATGTGTTAGCATCGGAACTCCAAGCTGTGGAGGAGTCAACCCGACTGAGATTCGAGTAAATAAAAAATAAGTTAATACGGGACTCCTGAAGCTCTGTTGGATTTGCACAAGAAACTAACCCAAACACCCGGAGTATAATATATTATAACTGTAATATATCCTTAGTTAATGTGATTGGTTGATTATAATATGTCTTGATCGAAACTATAGATTGTAAAAGTTGAAGAATGAAGTCGAGTAAGTCGAGTAGAATGCGAGTCATGTCAATTGCAATTCTGGGTCGAGTCAAGTTAGTCGAGTGGATTGAGTTCGTGTTAGTGTTCAAGTTTGGGTTCGAGTTGGATTAGAGTTCGAGTTGGGTTCGAGTTTGATTTAAATTCAAGTTTGAATTCGAGTTATAGACATTTCTTGTGAAGAGATTTAACGGTTAAAATTTTTAACTTCAGGAGTAATTGGATAACTGCTGCACATGGACGGCAGGATTTGTGTCTTTTTTCAAGACAATTGCCATTGATAACTCCGTTAATTTGCTGTGTTGTCTAACCTGAATAAGCAAGCACTTTCTCCGGCTCCCTAGGGCTCAAGAGAAATGTTGCCGCTTAAACTTATATTAATCCAGAGTCCTTAAATATTTATTATTGTTATTTACATTGTTTGCATTTCTTGAGGGGTTTTTATGAAAAATGTTTTAATATTATTTAAAAAATAAATCTCGAGGGTGATTTAGAACATTAAGAGTTTTATAGAAAATGTATTTTAGTTAATATGGTATTTTAATGATAAAAACCTAGTTTTTAAAAATTTATGGTATTTTTATGAAAACTATACTTTTATAAATTTATGGTATTTTTATGAAAACTATACCTTTATAAATTTGATGGTATTTTATTAAAATTTTAATCTATTATTTTAAAATATAATTTTCACAATTTGTTTTTATTGAAAATACGGATTCTTAATTTTATATAATTTTTCAAAGTTTAGTTTTGTTTAAAAAAAAATTTATTCTTTTTAAATCGTATTCTTATTCCTTTCGAGACCGAATTCTCAGTGAGGAACTATGCATCTCGCTCTACTATCCTAAGAACATGGGATAATCCGCACCATCCACAAACGGGTCCCCTAAAGAGGGCTGTAGAGGCGTAATTGCACAAGGATGTAAAATATCGATTAAAGAAAACGTATTTTTATAATAGGAGGGTATTTTCTTAAAATTTGATTTCTTTTAAAACAACGCTACAAGTATGATCGTGCTATGATACCATAGTGTTAGTGAGTGGGGTAGGTCGTTATCCCATGAATTTTCTATAGGTATAGGTCATGATATCGATAAGACGGTATATGTAATGTTCATGGTTGTTTTGTGTAAAATTTGATATATGTTCTATTTAACAAGAAATTCTAAACATTTGCAAAGTTAATTAGATGAAAATTATTGTAAGGTTATGGTTACAAGCTATTTGTGATCTATGTAGCATGATAATGATAGTAGAAATATTATAAAGAGAGTGATTAAGCTTGCTCCCCTTTTTTCGATATTGTTCTTAAGAAACGATTTGAGATGAAATGAAAGAGAGAAAGAAAGGACTTACTTGTTTTGCGCTAGGTGAAGAGAGGTAAAAGGAGAGGGTCTTGTGGATTTGTGGAACCGTCAATTGGCCGTTCCGGTCGCCGAAATTGAATCGCTACCCTTCTTGGTTTGCTTAACTCCACTTGTACTTAGAAAATTTTGGAGAATTTTTGCTTTGGATTTCAGAATGGGAGAGAGCTAGAGGATGGGGTAGTATTTATAGTGAAATTTGAGGGTATGGTAATTAAAAAATTGAATTAAAAAGAATTAAAATGATGTTAATGGGGGAATTGAAAGGTCTCTGGTTAATTGAAGAGTAATCAAACAATACATGAGAGTATATGGGAGCTGATGTCACGCCCTGCTTCCCAAAAATACGGAAAACGGGGTATGACTAGGCCAGCCATGCTCCTACGGTCAAGGAATAATCCCGTCGTAGTCACACTTCGGCTTCTAGCATTACATGGTAATCAGTAAACAAAGCACAAAAGTAAAGGAAATACGTCACTAAATCATTACATCAACTTTCATTGTTCACAATTTACAATAAAGAAAGGAAAGAACTATTAACCAAGTGCGAATACAAGGTTTCTTTAAGGAAAGCAGTAAAAGTGAAGGAGATACTCCCGATTAAATCTCCGCAAGCTTGAAGGGCAAGTCTGACTCCTGTACCGGTTCTTCCTCGAGGTCTGAGCATACATACTCAGGTCGTCAGAGCGACGTAATAGCAATATTATAATAGTGACAAGAAACAAGCAAGGAAGGTAATAACAGTGGAAGTAAAATGCAGGTAATCAATATGTCACTAACTGATGCAATGTATGATCTGTGTCCTTATCAGTCTCTAAGTCATCTTTGAAATCGAGTTGCGGAAAGGAGGATCATGTTTAACGAGGGTCTCATACATACCCGAGACTACGGCCCGCTATCGCCCGGGACATAACCCTGTCAGCCGGACCGCTACCCAACCTAATATATATAAGAGTCGTTGTTCGAATGATCATCCTCTAAATCACTGTCCTCGCTAAATACTATTCTCTTTCCACTTCGATTTCCCCTTTTTCCCAGGTCTACACTATTTATGAGTATGGTCTAGTCGTGTACAAGTACGCACCAATAGCACGGTTTTAGTCACTGTTCACTGTTGTTTCCCCCAATCAGAGCAAAGCTCTATTTTAAAATTCAAAAATTGAAGCAACGCTTCAGATCCAGCGCTCCGCGCTGTGCGCCACGTGTCAAACACAGATGGGCTAGCGCCAGGTGCGCTGCGCCCTAGGTAGCGCACCCCCAATCAGAGAAAAGCTATGTTTTAAAATTCAAAATTCAAAAGAATTGAAGCAACGCTTCAGATTCAGCACTCTGCGCTGCGCGCCACGTGTCAAACACAGGCGGGCTAGCGCCAGGTGCTCTGCGCCCTAGGCAGCGCATCCCCTATCAGAGCAAAGCTCTGTTTTAAAATTCAAAATTCAAAAGAATTGAAGTAACGCTTCAGATCCAGCGCTCTGCGCTGCGCGCCACGTGTCAAACACAGGCGCGCCAGCGCTGGAATTAAGAATTCCCCACCGTTAGATCAAAAGTTCTAATAATAAATTATTAATTAATCATAATTAAAATTCTGTTATGGAAAGATTTTCTCAATCTTCTTAAAAACAAGAAGATTACCTTCTGTAAAACAGAAGCCCTAAGATCAAAGATCCAACGGTGGGGAAATATCCCCAAATCAATCAGTGAAAGATCTCTTTAACTGATTTAACAAATCAATTTGCCCTATATAAAGGCCCCAAGACTTCAAGTCTGATATAGAGAAACCCCCCTAAAATTTTTTGAGAAAACTCAAAGAAAGAAAAGCAAGCTTTTAGCAAAATAAGATCAATTCTTCAAGGTAAAGAACATGATTCTTGAACACAGAGATGAAATAATCTCATGAAAAGAAGAACTATCTTCTAAAAAAAAAGAGATCATAGATCTAAAAAAAAAGAAGACCAAGGTCTTTCATAAAAGAGATCAAAAGATCTCATCATAAAACAACAAAAGAAGTATTTATTTCATTCACAGATCATTGATCTATAAAGGCGGCGCCTTTTTATAAATAAGAACTTTTGTTCTTGAATCTTGAGGCAAAGCCTCCTTTAAAGAGAACATAAACTTGTTCTCTGATCATAAATTTGATCAAATGCGCTTTGTGCTACTGAAAAGTGTCTTGCACTCATGAACTGCGCTTTTGTGTTCCTTGGACCGGCGCTCAGCGCCAAAATGTGCCACGTGTCAACCACAGACACAACTTGCGCTTTGCGCTTCTGAAACAGCGCACTGCGCTCATGGGCTGGCGCTCAGCGCTAAGCGCGCCACGTGTCACTCACTGGTGCGCCACTAAACTAGTGCAACGCGCTCATAAACTGAAAGTGCAATGCGCCCATCATCTGGCGCTTAGCGCTAAACGCGACACGTGTCATTTTCGTGTGCGCTACTTGGCAGAAGCGCAATACGCTCTTTAATTGGCGCAAAGCGCCTAGCGCGCCACGTGGCGCACTGTTAGAACACACATTGTTCTGATGGATGTTATGCATTCAATACAAGACAAAAAATGTCAGGATCTAATGCTTAACATTATTAAAAGGGCCAAGCCCAAATAAAGGCTCAACAGCCCAGAACAATAAAATGTTAACATTTTAATTGGACTTAGCCCAATTCTGGCCATAAGTCCTCAACCTATATTGAACTGAGCCCATCTGCTCATAAATATTCAACAGATCTAAGTCCCAAACTAGGCTACAAATGTTCCAATCAATTCATACCGGTTCGAGGGTACATCTCTTTACTCTTCTGATATCTGTCGTTGTAATCCTTCAACGTCTTCAGAGAGGTGACGGTCCCGACAACCATACATTTCACGGACTATGATGTTCTTAAACCTTATAGACTACGATGTCTCTAAACCGGACTGTGGGGTCCTTAAACTCATGGACTACGATGTCCTTAAATCTTATAGACTACGATGTCTCTAAACCGGACTGTAGGGTCCTTAAGCCCATGGACTCCGATGTCCTTAAACCTTATAGACTACGATGTCTTTAAACCGGACTGTGGGGTCCATAAACATATGGACTATGATGTCCTTAAACTAACATTGGACCACCATGTCCTTAAACCGGTCATCGACCGCAATGTCCCTAAATTAAACAATTGAGCCAAAATGCTCTCTTGTTGGATCTAAACGATCCCATTAAGTTGATCTTAGTTTGAAATTAGACTAACGTATCATTAACCAATGTTTAAGTTGATCTTAGTCTCAAATGAGACTAACGTATCCTTAAACCAAACCCCCAAACCCAAATCTAAGAAAATACGGATTTGGACTAATCCATGCCCTACGGTCGATAACATATATTAGTCTCCGTATACAATCCACGGGCAACCACAAACAAAACAAACACCCACGACATGAAGTGACCATCTGGAGAAGGAGAAAGTGGTTACCGCGATGCGGTAGCGTAATTAACTGCAGGGACTTGCGTCTGCAGGGAAGAGCGTCCCCACAATGAAAAACCCCTCAACGAGGGGGAATCTGACGAAGTCTGCTACATCGGTCGCATCCGTTCAAACCTTTGATACACGGTTCCATAAATCAACTTAGCATCTTCGGAGAGGTGGACGGATAGCACCAATTAGCATCTGCCCTCGGAATTCATGCCCCGACGTCCCGACGTCCCGGTCGCGTCTTCCGGCGGAGAACAGATTCTGGCACGCCCGGTGGGACCTTTTCCTCTTTCCACTCCACACTTCGTGTGTCGTGTTCACGAACGAATTGCGGTTTGATATGGTTGCCCTTAGGTTCGAGGTACTAAGATTTGGTGTCTTGCTCCGTGCAGAAAATGAAAAATCAATGACGTCTACTTGCACGAAGTGTTCCAGCTGCAACCGCAACTCACGTTCCGCCTCATCTGGAGGTATAGCTTATGGGCCCCAGGTGGCCTCTCTGTTCACAATGCCGATAGAGCAGGTGACACAGGCTACCACCGGATTGTTCTTCGGGACCATGCTCCCACCAGTGAGCACTAACATCCCGCTGCCTCAAGAAGCGCCAAAGAAGTCGGTCTTTGATCGACTCACTACCACCGCGGCCCCTCTCAACGGGTCGTCCAATGTCAAGCCAGCAGCATCAGTCTTCGATAGGCTGAGCCTGAACTCCAGTAGGCCCGTCAAGAAGCCCACAATACCTGAAGCGGCCATCCAGAAATGGACAACCATTCCCGTTCTCGAGGTTACTAAAGAAGCCTCTCTCGTCAAGGGATCAGTCTTTACGAGGCTGGCCGCTCCGGCTCCCGTTCCTGCTCAGAGGTCTGTCTTTGACAGACTGGATACTACTGCTCCACGGACGTCGGTCTTTAAGAGGCCGATGCCAGCAGCGCCTCACCAGAACAGGAGGCATGACAAAGCCATCCCCATCACCAAACCAACACCATCGGCTCGACACGCTCGACGTCGCCACTGGCGCCGAGTAAGGAAGGCTGGGGGCAACTCCCCCTCTGGGCTAACTCTGCCAGCCCCAACGGCGGAAGTCAATGCTGCTGTTCCAACTGGGAACAGCTTTGAGCTGCTTAACAAGGTGCGCAGGAACTCTCCTACCGCCGTACTGAAAACATCTCCACCACCGGTGAAGAATGTTACAGAAACAAAGCCGGAGCAGCCCCCTCAGCGGCTGTCCTCTAAAGTTTACAAAGTCTGGCGACGGGTCCAGGAGTTGGTGATTGATCAAGATTACCCTCGCCGACAGAAAAAGGCGAAAGTTCAGCATGAAGAGAACTGTCCTGTCAAGCCACAAAGGACGACAACCACCTGGGTGCCCGCTGCAACGGCCCCCTCAACGTCAACTGCTCAAAAGAAAAGGAAGCCAGAGAAAGCCCCTGTGGCTACGGCAGACCACAAAAACGCTGAGCCCAAATGCCCCAAGTCTGGGGGCATAACGGTCCATACTGTTTACATGGCTTCCGGAAAAGAGGAAAGCCGCGCTTCTACGGGTCACCGGCCGCTCACCCGATCCGTGACGAAAGCTCAAGAACAACAACAGCAGAAGCTTCAGGAAATGCTGATGCAAATGGCCACACTCACCGGGCCAAAAGAAAGCTCTGAGGCGTCATCAGAGCAGCGTCATGAACAAGAAACCGATGCTGACTTCCTCCGCAGAGTCCTCGAAAAGAAGGACAGAGAAGCCGCAGAACAAGCTGCCAATATAAAACGAATGGCGCTTCTCTTCCAAGACATGGTCGGGATGATGTTACAGCCGGATCCTCCAGCTGAAGACCCTTCGATCATTATTGAAGACGACAGAGGAGAGACGTCAAACCCTCCTCCGGCTCTTTCAACAGCTAAAGAGGAAACTATTTCCAAGGCCGCTCTGGATGACTATATTGCTCAGCAAATACGAGCTCACTGTTCCCCTCCGAAAGACGGCCTAGACTTTGCGTCTGTGCATGAGGTTCGGGGCAGATGCTATTTGGTTTTATCCGTCCACCTCTCCGAAGATGCCAAGTTGATTTATGGCACCGTGTATCGGAGGTTTAGACGGATGCGGCCGATGTAGCGGACTTCGTCAGATTCCCCCTCGATTGAGGGGTTTTTGATTGTGGGGACGCTCTTCCCTGCAGGCGCAAGCCCCTGCAGTTAATTACGCTACCGCATCGCAGTAACAACTTTCTCCTTCTCCAGAATTTCACTTCGTGTCGTGGGTGTTTGTTTTATTTGTGGTTGCCCGTGGATTGTATACGGAGACTGAGTAATGCCGTCGCCCGTAGGACGTGGTTTAGTCCAAATCCGTATTTACTTAGATTTGGGTTTGGTGTTTTTAGTTTAAGGATACGCTAGCCTCGTTGAGGCTAAGATCAACTTAAACGTGATTCCTTTAATATATGGCCGTCGGGACTCATCACCTCTCTAACTTCGTTGAAGGATTACAACGACAAGTGTCAGAGGAGTTCAAAGATGTACCCTCGAACCGAAGTTGATTTAGGTTTTTTTTATAGTCCATTTGAGTGTTTAAGGATACGTTAGCCGTATTTGGGGCTAAGATCAACTTAAACGATGGTTAAGGATACGTTAGTCCAGTTTGAGACTAAGATCAACTTAACGGGACCGTTTAGATCCGACAAAAGAGCATTTGGGCTCTATTGTGCCAGTTTAGGGACGTGGTGGTCCATATTCCAATTTAGGGACGTGGTGGTCCGATATTAGTTTAGGGACGTCTCGGTCCGATATTAGTTTAGGGACGTCTCGGTCCGATATTAGTTTAGGGACGTTTCGGTCCGATATTAGTTTAAGGACGTTTCGGTCCACGAGTTTAAGGACCCCGCAGTCCATATGGGTGTGTGGTCGTTGGGACTCGTCACCTCTTTGACGTCGTTGAGGAATTACAACGATGGATGTCAAAGGAGTTCGGAGATGTACCCTCGAACCGGATGTAGATTGATTTAGGAGAGCCATTTTGCTCAGTCAATTTAATTTAAGGACTTATGGCCATGATTGGGCTAAGTCCAGTTGAAAATGTCCAACATTTATTTGCTTTTGCATTGCATTTCTTTTTATTTTTATTTGGGCTTTGCCCAAAAAAGATGCAGAGCATCAATTTGTTTTGGGCTCTGCCCTTTATAAATGATGTAAAGCATCAATTTCATTTGGGCTCTGCCCTTTTTATTGCTTTGCAATTTATTTTGGCCTGCTAGGTCTTTTTGATTTGGGCCTGGCCCTTCAAGTAATGCATTGCATTTGTGCAAAGCACCAAGAATCTTTTAGCTTCAAGAACAGAAGTGCAAGGCACTTTTTATCCCTTGATTTGGATCAAAGAAAAAAAAAACAAGTTTTTCCTTGTTTCAGAGAACCAAAGGTTCATAGCAAGTGCAAGGCACTATTTTTATTATTTTTATTTATTTATTTATTTGTTGAAGATCACTGATCTTTTTTTTTAGATCAATGATCTATTCCTAAGATAATTCTCTCTTCTTTTAAAGGTTTTTACCTTCTTTTTGTGTTCTCAAGGAGTTCTCAAGAGTTCTCTTCTCTCTTCTCTTTTTTTTTAAAACCAGATGTTCCTCCCTTTTGAAATGAGGTCTGGGGTCCTTTTTATAGTGCTCAAAAATTAGTTAAATTTGTTAAAACAATCTTTTTCTGAGTGATTTGGGGAATTTTCGCCACCGTTGGATCTTTGATCCAAAGGCCCCTGCCTTATACAAGAAAATCTTCTTGTTTTAACAAGATTTATTCTGTTTTGCGCAACTCCCCCAGTGAGTGACACGTGTCGCGCAGTGAAGCGCTTGCGCAACTGAGCTTGCGCAACTGCGCAGACACGTGTCGAGCAGTGAAGCGCTTGCGCAACTGCGCAGACACGTGTCGAGCAGTGAAGCGTTTGCGCAACTCCGCTTGCGCAACTGCGCAGACACGTGTCGCGCAGCGGTGCACTTGCGCAGTTGTCTTTGCGCAACTGCGCAGACACGTGTCGCGCAGCCGTGCGCTTGCGCAGTTGTGCTTGCGCAACTGCGCAGACACGTGTCGTGCAGCGATGCGCTTGCGCAGTAGTGCTTGCGCAACTGCGCAGACACGTGTCGCGCAGCGGTGCGCTTGCGCAGTTGAGTGTTGCTTATGTTTTTTAAAGAGCCTTCCTCTGATTGGACGTACTGCCTTGGGCGTTGTGCTGCCGTGTCAACTTCTGACACGTGGCGCGTTGCGCGCTGCGCACGGGATCCGAAGCGTTGCTTCAAAATTTGAATTTTTGAAATTCAAACAGAGCCTTGCTTTGATTGGGGAAACAAATGCCCCCCCACCGTTGCGCTCACGTGGCGCGCACGTGAGTGCAGCGGTGGCAAGATCCCGACCGTTGGATCATGGAGGTCAGGTGAAGAGGTACAGGCGCCTATAAATGGGACCCTTGGTCCCTTAATTTCTTTACCGTTTCAAGAACTTTGATTCAGAGCCTTGCTCTTGCTATAGAACTCTCAGAGCCTTGCTCTTGCTTCTTCCCAAGAACTTTAAAGTTCAGGACTTGGAATCACTCTAGGTAAAAATTTAAATTAATTTAAATTAAATTTAATTAACAGAGCCTTGCTCTTATAGATCTTTGATCTAAAGAAAAACCACTTTGGGGTTTTATCCACAGAGCCTTGCTCTTGCTTCTTCCCAAGAACTTTAAAGTTCAGGACTTGGAATCAGTCTAGGTAAAAATTTAAATTAATTTAAATTAAATTTAATTAACAGAGCCTTGCTCTTATAGATCTGTGATCTAAAGAAAACCCCTTTGGGGTTTCATCCACAGAGCCTTGCTCTCAAAAATTTACAGAGATCTTGTTCCTGGGTTTTAACCCATGAACAGAGCCTTGCTCATAGATCAAATGGAGAACTCCTAAAAGTTTTCATGGATCTTTAAGATCCCAAATTTTTTCTTTTAATCCTTAGGAGTTATAGTTTTCATTACTATTACAGAGCTAGGCCCCCCCTTTTTTTTGAAGTTTTATTCCCTTGAGATCAGAGTTTGACAAATGTCACTCTGTGACAGAGCTTTGCTCTAAAAGAGGAGATTTTCTCCTTGTCTCTAGGGATTCCCCCCCAATGAGGATATTCTCTTGGGGGTCTTTTTCATTAACTGACAGTCTCATCAAATGATGGGACTGTCTTATCAAATGATGCGCCGTCATCTAGATTTTGTGGGTCCCCCTTTGGTCCCTTACCCACTGCATTGTAGTGTGATGTAGGACTTTAAAATGTGAAGCATTGGAACACTAACGGTTATTATTTTCTTGCCTTTTCTACAGGAAACATGTCTGAAGATTTGTCTTTCCCTTTCGTTCGCTCGGAAGGAGGGTTCCCCCATTCGCCAGTGGACCGGGTGGTGTTTGCCTTGATTAAAGATCATGACCCCGAGTGCAAGAAACTCCACCTGTGGGGAAGGTGGTACAGCCAAATCATCCAAGGCCGTCGCAGCTTCAGCTCCGCCTCGCCCTCTGAGCCCATAGTTACGATCCCTTATGCGGACGAGCCCCCGGTGAAGTATGCCGTGGAGGTTAAAAATTGGAATTCTGACGATCTCCCCCAGCCTGCCATTGGTGCCATCCCAGTGCAGCCGCCGCCGGCGATAGACATCTTGGGGAGGCGAATCTGTCAGGGTGAAGCACGCCCTTAGGGACAGGCTTATAATATTGGGCTGATCCCGCGACCGCTTGCCGGCTATTTGCAATGGGCCCGCTACATCTTAGCGGGGAAAAAGGCTCACCTGACGACGATTGGTTTATACTCGGCCGTCTACGTTTCGCTTTTCGAGTATCCTTCTCCTCCAACATGGTGGATGAAGGCCTTTATTGAACAATGGAACATCCCCACCCACACCTTCCTGATAGCGGATAGGGAAGTCTCCATCTCTTTGGAGGAATTTGCTGAGATTTCAGGTCTACCAATGAGGGGGGAGCAATACGAGGAGCTGCTTCCTCCTGACGAGTACGTCTTTGCCACTAAGCAGCTGGTGTTTGACTTAACTCCAGAGAACGCCATTCAGCATCAGCATCCGGGCTTGGTGAAGGTGTTGGAGATCTATGAGGAACTCCATTTGGAATCGGGCGACCGGGGCGTCAGTTTCGCGGATTTCATTGCTCGTTTTATTCGCCCGAAGTTCCTATCAGAGCAGAGCGAGAAGTTCGCTCAGCTTGTTGACCCTTTTGGTTTCGGCTTGGACCGCCGCCCTACATCGGAAAATGACCAGCGGGATTTTTATCTCCCCAGCACTGCCAGCGTCCCTTTCTCAGAGATCGCCGTTCCTGGCATGAACGAGGAGACTTTTTTCATAGGGTTCTTGGGTTTATGGTTATGCAGCTTCACGCTCCCCATGCACCCACGCCTCATGCGGCCCTTCGTCTTTTACCCGGCGCATCGAATGGTGGCCGGTTTGCAGTTATCGGTAGGGATCGCCGGATTGGCTTACCTTTACAATGGACTTAGCGTAGCGGCGGACGCTAGTGAGCCTGGGGTACAGCCTGCCAACTTCCCGATGCACTATTTTATTTCTTGGATGGAGATGCACGTGCGAGGAGTGTTTGGTGCCCACAAGACTCCTCCGCTCTTCGAGAAATACAGACTCCCGAGAGTCATGCGGTTGGTTGGGGCTTCAATTGTGGTTCCAGCCCCGCGGGAGTCTAGAGGGTTGCTCCTTCGTCCACATCTGGTCGGAGCGAAGGTTTCCTTTGTGGATAAGGTCATAACCATAGGCTCAGAGACCACAAAATCAGTGGTGCCCCTGCGTGATGACTTCAAAGATGGGGCTTCTGTATTGAAAGCTCGGGAAATCCTCCATCTCTACTCCATCCGGCCGGGCTATCTAGTGTTTAGGCAGAATAAGACAGCCTTGTTTATGAGGTATAACCCACACCGATTTGCCCGGCAGTCAAGCTACAACCAAGGAATCCCGCTGGAAGCTTTCTTGGAAACGCCCGTGGTCGGCCCAGAGGGGATAAAGAATGCGATGCATCATTTTACACGGCTTAACACAGGTTCCTATTTCTTCATTAGTGAACCCAGCTGTGCCCCTAAGATGCTTAATTCATATGTGGCATGGTATGCGCACGCGATGGGCCCAATTATCTTAACGGAGAAGCGTATGCTGGTTGACCGTAGGGGTGCGCCTCCCGGCGGCGATCGCAAGGCCCCTTTGCAGCCAAGGCTCCCGGTCGTCCCTCCGCTAAAAGATGCTGGAGTCGATCGACCACGCGTGTTGAGTACTCCGCGGGGATTGCCGCTGCCTACTACGGTGGATGCACCACCGGTGCCCCGTGCTCCCACGAAGACGGTTAATGTGGTATCGCCAGGGTCCGGCGCAGGAGCAGATATCGGGACCCGCCGCCCTAAAGTGACTGCCAAGCGCAAATCTGCTCCGGGTGGATCTAAAGCTGGTGGACAGCAGAAGAAGAAGAAGAAGAAGTCCGCCCTTTCCCTCGATGCGATCCTCAGCTTAAAGCCTGCGGCTCCTCCCACCGAAGGCATATGTGAATACGGAAGCAACGAGGGCTTCTTGGTAGACCCTGCGGACACCAATTTGGTTGCCTCCATTGCAGCTTCGGAGCGATCGGCGAGGCTCGAAGCGATGTTAAGTAGACTCGCTGAGTCAGGTAATCATCAGCCACTTTCTTCGTCATTTTATTGCACTTTTTATTATTATCTTTAGCTAATATTTGCCTCATTCTCAACAGGTGTTTCTACTGAAGAGGCCATTGCTGCCTCTTTGAAGACCTTCCAGGAGGAGGAGAAGAAGCGTGTCCTAGCAGGCGTTGGTATGTCCCACCCTTTCTCTTTTATAGGGAAAGCTCGTCATCTTTTCTGATGGTCAACCTAACCTTCTTTGTTTCTTTGCAGAGGTTATATCAGTTGATGCGGGGATCCTTCCTGAGCTTGTCACTGAAGTCCCGGTCTCGTCGAGGCTACTGGAGGAGCCTCGACTTGACAAGACGACGAGGGATGCCTTGAAAAATTTGGAGGCATCCTTATTCACGGACGAGGACACCTCAATTAGAGAAGCCCTAGTGGCGTCCGTCTCAACGGCTCGGGAGGAGCGGAAGCGGTTGAGACGCGAAGCAAAGGCGCGCAGAGCTGCTTTGGCCCCGGGAGCGGGCCCTAGCACTATTCCTCGCGCTGACACTCCTTCTGAAGAGGCCCCTATCGCCCTATCTACTGCTTATAGGCAAGCGGCGCGCGCGGCCCGAAGTGCAAACGATAAATCCTCTTCATGTAGCATTTCTTTCAGAGCTTTGTTGTAAGAATTATAAAGCCATTGGCTCATATGCATTCCATCTTGCAGGGCCTAGTCCGACTGAGGGGGAGGCGGAGACCGTTGGTCCCAAGAAAACGGCGGAAGCGGCGCCTGCCGAGCCCGAGCCGACGGTGGGGCGCGTTGTTGGGGCCACGGGGCCTGAAACAGAGGTTGAGGGATCCGCCGCCGAGAGGGTCATTGATGCCGCACCTGAAGTGGCGGCAGATGAGATGATTGTCTTAACCGAGCCGAAGGCGGTAGAGGGAGAGGCGCTTGAGGCTGGAGACCTCGCGGCGACGGTGGACGAGACAACCGTGACCGCACGACCCGAAGGAGTAGCGGGTGAGGTGGCCACGATTCCTGAGGACGAGCCAGCCGCTCCTTCTCTGGAATCTGGCAATACTCCAATGTCACGCCCCGCTTCCCAGAGTACGCAAGATTTGGGCACGTGACATAGCCAACCATGCTACCTGTGGGTAGGAAGTATCCATCCACAGTCACATTACGGTTGTAAAGATATCAAGAACAGTAAAATAAACTAAACTAATACATGTCCAAATCCATAATAACAAAATCAATAAACAATAAGTGCGGAAGCTAATGATCCAATACAATGAATAAACAGTATGTCCCATAATGCGGGCTCACATCTGGAAATGAAATGACATAAATAAACTAAACTCTCAAGAACTCACAGTTCAGCCTGCTGGCTGAAGTACTCCTGCTCGGTCGACGTCAAGGGCACGGAATCTGGGCCATGCAAAACCCAGACGTCAGCGCGTCAAGATATCAAGTATGAAGCATAAACATGGTAATAAACAGTGCAAGCATGAACATGAATAAGCAGTAATAAGAAGTAATAAACAGGGTAATGTGCAGTAGTGACTAAACTGTCCTATCAGGTTTCCTACTCTACAGTCTTTGAAACCAATTGATGAATCGTCGATGTAACTCAATAGTATCCCGTGCGTGCCCGGGACCACGGTCATAATTCTCGGGGCTGAATCCGAGACGTGCCGCTAAGCAGTAAAAGGTAGTAGGATAGATGAGTGATGTCAGCATCAACACTCCGGAGCTGGCCAAGCCCGTAAGACTGATCAGAACAATGTATCGAACTGTTGAGTTACAAGTCGGTTTCACCTTTGATTTCCCCATACCCCCAAACTAAGTATGTCAGTCAGGTATTCAGTAGTCAAGGACTAATGCCAACACAAGTCAAGTAAAGGTAGGTCTGTCTGGATCGACAGCAGGTATGGTTAGGTTTGTCGGCATTAGGCATGAGATCAGGTAACATGTCAGGTTGCTTTCAACAGGTCGAGTCGATATGTACAGGGTGTTGTGTCCGGTGTATCAGTGCATGAGTCAGGTGTATCAAGATCGGTCAATACGTAATGCAATCAGGTATATGATGATAACAGGTATAGTAACAAGTAATGAACAGTAGCAGAAAACAGTAAATAGCAAATATTATTCTATGTGAACACAGTGAGGTTTGTATTTTCATATTAATCCGGTTCACGCACCTTTGAGGTGCAAAAGCCACAAGATAAAACAATATCGATAGTATACGTAATGGAGTTACATGAGTTTGAACTAAGTATAATAATTGCCTCATGAGTGATTTTAACAAATGAAGTGGGGATGGTCTAGCAATTTAGGCAAGGAGGTGCCAAATTGGTTAATTAGTTAAGGTGTTGATTAAAAGCATACCGATTAACTACAAGTAACTACTACAATGGTTTAACATTACGGATGATTGTAATTGTCACCAAGTCGTGTGATTATAACAGATAACATGATTATTAAGTTTGTAGCATGTTAAAGCAAGTATTCGGATACTTGCCTCGGCGGTTCCGCAACCGAAACACGGGTGCGATGTCGGCAGAAACTGCGATATGGAAGCACGGGCCACGGATCGAGTCTTAACAGAGATCAACGGGGTCGCACGGACCAGGGGACTTCGCTGGAGCGTCGGGTTTGTCAGACGGCGCGGTCGGATTCCGGCAAAATGTCAAAAGTAACGGAGTTAGCGACAAAACTACGCATTCACGATACGGACCAGCGGGGGGGGGGGGTGTTGTACCAAAAGGAAGGAGAAGGAAACACTTACAGAGAGATGTACCAGGTGACCCCGGCGAGCTCGACGGCGCTGGAACGCCGGCGAAGCGACGGCAGCGGCTGCAGCGGGGTTGAAAGCTTCGGGTGCGCGGGAAAGTGTGCTGCGGCGAGCTGGAGGAGAGGGGTCGGCTCTGGTGGTCGTGGGAGAGAGGGAGGTGGTCGAAGGTGGTGTCGACGGGGTCGCCGGCGCGTTTTTCCGGCGAACAGGGAAGGTGCAGGCGTTGGGTGAAGGGTCGACTGCAAGTCGGTGGTCTGGCGAGGGGAGAGGGAAGGCGACGACGAAGTTGCGACGAGGAGGAGGAGAGGGAGTCGCGGCGTCGTCGGTGGCTGGAGGCGACGTCGACGACGAGGCTCTGCAGGTTGGAGGCGAGATCGGAGTTGGGTTGCAGGCGCGGGAAGGAGCGGGCGAACGGGAGGAAGAGGGTAGGTGAGTGCGGTGGAGGTCGTGGTGGTGAGGGCGGCGACGGCGAGGTCTCGAGGAGGCCGGCGGTGAGACTGCGGGAGGCTAGGGTTAGGGTTGAGGGGTTTCTCTCGTGGTCGCGTGGGGATGAAGGCGGCTGTAGCATGCGTTTAATAATATAGAGGAGAGAGGGAGATTGGAGATAGAGAGAGAGAGAGATTGAGAGAGATTTGTGAGGATGAGAGAGAGAGACTGAGGGAAAGAGAGCGGGGCCCACGAGAAAGCAATCCCCCCTCGCGATTGGCTGAGGGTTAGGTAATTAAAAGATTTGAGGAGATAAAACAGTTGAGGGAATATATATACGTATATATATAAAGTTTATAAATTAAATTGAAACGGGCCCTTTTTGGCGCAAAATGAAACATTTCCAAATCACGCCCGGATTGCGCCCAAATGTTCCAAATTCAAATTATAAGATTTTAAGCGGGTTCCAAATTTAGAAAATAGGTGTTTAATGATTAAAATGCATGCCCCCAAGTCGGACACTTGCACGCGCGCGTAGTCGCCCAAACTTGCCCGTTTAGCCAAACGGAACGGAATCTCGACACGCGGACGCTACCACGCGACTAGTGGCGACGAGTAGGCTAACATGGACATCTTAAATTTCATTTTCGGAGTTAAAATTTGTTATGTGCCAAAATGACTTAACCGGGTAAAATTTAGCAATAAACACCAGAAAATCAGGAAAATTAGAAGGAGCAATAAATAACCCTCAACTAGTAATATACATAGTATTATTGGGCTCGGGTGTTACATCCAATCATAGCCCTCCCCGCGTATGGTTCCTTTCCGTCTCCAGGGCTTGCGAGCACAACAACGGTTCCCATCGAGTCGGGTGATGAGGCTACGGGCGGTGGTCTCGTGTCAATAGAAGAGGGGATTGCTTCAGTTTCGGCTGGCAGCTCGTCGGGTAAACTTTGAGTTACCAGCGTTCTTCTTTTTATATATCTCGCGATCTCTTCTAACAAGTTTGTATTTGCAGGTGCGGCCAGTGCCGACGCTCCATTGCTCGAAGGAGCACCGTCAACTACTGCTTTGGCGGTGGTCACCTCCCCGCCTTCCCTTGTACCATCGCGGATGTTGGAAGGTATGGATTTACGACTCATGCGTTAATCTTTTAAACATGTAGCTTTTGTACTAACGTTATACCATTGTGCCCTTTCAGGAGTGCTCTTTGATCATTTATATCAAGTGTTGCTCCCACACTTCTCCTTCCCATCCGAACTCACTTCTCCCTCTAGTGGTGCCGGTGAGTATACGTTCACTACAATGTCTTTATTTACCCCCTTTTTTAGCAATGGGATGATTTCTGACTTTTCCTTTTCCTTATTGCAGTGCCACAAATCGAAGGAGGGGATGCAAGACCGGCCACGTCACCGGCCCTTCCGGCTTTGCCGTCCGTTGCAGCTGGTATAGTAAATTTCCTTTTTGGTAACCCTTCAACATCTCTTGAATCATTGTTTGACCATGTTTTGTTTTGCAGCTATTGTTCCGGCTTCGGTCCCTCTTGAGTCTCGCGTCCTTTCACCGGCAGGCCCTTTCTTGAAACGTCCATCTTCAAAGGGTGCTGTGATGAGTTTGGGCATGCTGAGCGGGTACATCGAAGAGCTTAACATGGACGCTCTCCCTTCTGCCGTAGATTTCGCTGTGGAGGTTAACCCGATGTTGGCGGCGCTCGTAAATTTTCATAACGAAGGCGTCGTCGAATCTTGGGTTAATCATTGCAGGAAAATCGAGGCCTGTCTACATCGGTTGGAGTCGACGCGTCCTTCTCCCGAAGTTTTAGCCCTAAGCACCCAACGAACAGCTTGGCTCGAGCAAAGCACCTCTCACTTCCGACATTTGGAGCAAGAAGCAGCTTTAAAACTAAGGGCATGCCAAAAGACCTCGAACGAAACGGCCCATCTGCGCGCTGAGGTTGAAGCAAATGCTGCCCAAGTGAAGACTATTTTTGAGGGTCTCTTGGAGCGTATCTCCCATCGGCTAAACTTGAAGCGGAAGCTTGACGTAGCTGAGCGCAATACCCCGGGTCGGGAAGTTGCTTATCAAGTCGTCAGGGAGCAGCTTGCGTCTGTCTTGCAGCAACGAGCCCAAGTGGAGGCGGAGCTGGCGGTGGTAGCCGATCAAGAGAAGGCGTGGAAGGAAGTATGCGAGCAATTGCTAAATCTATGCAAGACGCTTCCTTCTTAGTAATTCTCCTTGTATCATTTGTACTTGTAAAATATATGTATATATCTTTTTATTCTTTAGTACAATGTATCCTGTACCCAATCAATATTTATGAATAAAAAATACACATTTTTGAAATGTCCCGTGTCACTTCTCCGCCATTTTCTTTCTTTTGTTGTCAGTGTGCCACCTTAGTAATCATGGTTGACGGATAATAGGGCATGCATCTTGACTTTCTTAAGAAATAGCGATGGCTTAAGCCGCAGGTTCAGATCTGCTGCCTAAGACTTTTCAACTCCATGAGCCGTGAGGGTCTCAGAGAGACTTTTCTCCCTACGGATCGAGAGGATCTCGTAGGTGGGTTTTTCTCCTTGGGAATCGTGAGGATTCCTAAGTGTGTTTTCTCTTACAAGTCGTAAGGATCCTATAAGAGAATTTTTCCCTCTTACGAGTCGAGAGGACCCATAAGCGGTTGTTTCCCTCCTTGTCGAAAATCGACTTCGGAGAGTGAGACCCGTGAATAGTATGCAAGAGACCATTTTGGATTGACTTGCAGGGCCCCATTGTTCAGGCAGCAAGTTTTTCAATCTTTGCTGCCCGAGACTTCAACTTGCAAGGTGGGACGAACCGGGAATTCTCTCGCGGAGACAGTGGTGGCTCTGCGAGTTGACGCGGGTCGGGAGGCTCTCGTCACGGAGTGTTTGTATCCGTGAGTCGAGGAATTTGCTAGGGATTATTTGTTTCCCAAGCGCCAAGGATTATTTGTTTCCTTGGGGTTTGAAACGAGTCGAGGGTTTCCACGGAGGCACTGGTGGCTCTGCGAGTCGACGCGAATCAGAAGGCTCTCGTCAAGGAGTGTTTGTATCCGTGAGTCGAGGAGTTTGCTAGGGATTATTTGTTTCCCAAGTGCCAAGGATTATTTGTTTCCTTGGGGTTTGAAACGAGTCGAGGGTTCCCATAGAGGCTCTGGTGGCTCTGCGAGTCGACGCGAATCAGAAGGCTCTCGTCAAGGAGTGTTTGTATCCGTGAGTCGAGGAGTTTGCTAGGGATTATTTGTTTCCCAAGCGCCAAGGATTATTTGTTTCCTTGGGGTTTGAAACGAGTCGAGGGTTCCCATAGAGGCTCTGGTGGCTCTGCGAGTCGACGCGAATCAGAAGGCTCTCATCAAGGAGTGTTTGTATCCGTGAGTCGAGGAGTTTGCTAGGGATTTTTTGTTTCCCAAGCGCCAAGGATTATTTGTTTCCTTGGGGTTTGAAACGAGTCGAGGGTTCCCATAGAGGCTCTGGTGGCTCTGCGAGTCGACGCGAATCAGAAGGCTCTCGTCAAGGAGTGTTTGTATCCGTGAGTCGAGAAGTTTTGCTGAAGTCACTGGCTTCTTCGGTTGAAATGAACCGTTGAGGTTTGGCTTCGTCTTCTGACGGAGTCCGCTGGGAAAGTATGGTTCCTTCTTTATTTACGCCCTTGGATTGTATACAGGGATCGATGTGATCTTAACTGTAGGGCCAAAGTTTTATCATTTCTTCTTTTTATTTTATTTTATTTCCGCGATGCTCTATCATTTCAGCTTTTATATCGCGAAGGTCGCGACTGCCCAATCATTTCGGCTATTTTTTCGCGGTGCCCGATCATTTCGGCTATTTATTTTATTTTTACTCGCTGCTTTTTATTGTGAGCTGCCCAATCATTTCGGCTATTTTCCATGCATACATTTTCTTTACTTGCTTATTGCAAGTTGCCCCATCATTTCGGCTGTTTCATATGCATGTGCGGCCTATCGGCTTTTCGTCGTAAACCTGAAATTGGACACCGATTTCGGCATCAGCACCGCTGCAACTGGGATATTACCAGGAGCGAATCATCATCTGCCTCTGTCAATGTCGAACAAAGGTGGCTTAGCGAACAGGGTTAAGGCGCTGTCGACTAAGGCTTTTAACTTCATGAGCCGTAAGGGTCTCACAAAGGTATTTCTCCCCACAAGTCGTGAGGATCTTGTAGGCGTATTTTCTCCTTAGGAATCGTGAGGATTCCTAAGTGCATGTTCCTCTGTAAGTCGTAAGGATCCTACAGGAGGGTTTTCTCCTTGTAAATCGAGAGGACCTACAAGGGTCTTGTGAACATATCCCCAGCCACGGACGAGACTTGGTTAGGGAAATGTTTATTCGCGCCCGTGGATTGTATACAAGGGTCAATATTGAGCCACTTCTAGGGCCGTATCGGATGTTGTGGGGGTTGCTTAAGCACAGGTTTAGGTCTCTGTGACTTAAGACTTTCAAATCTTATGATCCGTGAGGGTCTCATAAGAGAGTTCTCCTCACGAGTCGTGAGGATCTCGCAAGTGTATTTTCTCCTTAGGAATCGTGGGGATACCTAAGTGTGTTGTTCCCTTGTGAGTCGTAAGGATCTCACGCAGGTGGTTTCTCCTTACAAGGTCGAGAGGACCCTATAAGTGTCTTTTAACGAGGTTGCGCCCTTTCGGGTTTTCACAAACACTCGCCAGTAGTCCTGCTATTTTTACTCATGGAGCCCTTTCAGGTTTTCATCCGTGCCCATTTTGCTTATGGACATACCTTTTTTTTATTATTCTTTTTATTTTTATATATTTTTTTATATCTTGTCAGCCTAAAGATGCTGCGGTAGTAGTTTAAAGACGTTTCGGTCTGCTATTAGTTTAAGGACATTTCGGTCCGTCGTTAGTTTAAGGACGTTTCGGTCCGTCATGGAGAAGGCTGGCCACTGCTTAGAAAGCTTAAGCTCAGGAAGATAGCGAGCGGACATAGTCGTCGTCATCTATCGTTGACCTAGGCTGTGGCTCATTAAGCGTAGTACTTCTTTAGGAAGCGACCGTTTATTGGCCTGAAAGGCCTTTCACCGTGCATGTCCATGAGTAGATAGGCCCCACCCTGGTAGACCTTATCTATGATGTACGGGCCTTCATAGTTTGGCTCGAATTTTCCTCGCTTGGCGCGATTGGGGATCATAGGCCTTTTGACCACTAGCACGAGTTCGCCTTGGCGAAATGTCCTCGGTCGGGTCAGTCTTTCATATGAGCGCGTCATCTTTGCTTTATAAGCTTCCAGATTTTGCTGTGCTATGAGCCGGGTTTCATCAAGGGCGTCAAGCTCCTCAAGCCGAAGGTGAGCATTTTCTTCGTCCGTCAGCTCGTAGTGGACTGTCATTCGTAGAGAGGGTAACTCTATCTCGAGGGGGAGTACTGCTTCTGTACCGAACACCAACGCGTACAGCGTTGTGTTCGTGGCCGTCTTGAATGTAGTTCGATATGCCCAAAGAGCTTCTTGCAGTCTTTCGTGCCAATCTTTCTTATTTCGGGACACCGTTTTCTTTATGATTTTTGTCAATGTCTTGTTGAAGGCTTCAGCTAGTCCATTGGCTCGCGGGTTATAAACCGAGGAATATCTCCAGTCTATATTATGTTGTTGCGCAAAGCGACTGATCTTGTGGCTTCTGTAAGATGGCCCGTTATCGGAGATGATCCGTCGCGGAGTTCCAAATCGATATATGACATGCGTCTTGAAGAAGTGGAGGATATTTTCCGTCTTCACCTCTCTTAACGGTACTGCTTCTGCCCATTTAGAGAAGTAGTCAGTCGTCGCCAAGATGAAACGATGTCCCCTAGACGATGCTGGTTCGATAGGGCCAACTATGTCAGTCCCCCACATTTCGAATGGCCAGCTAGCCACCGTTGGATGTAGTGGATTTGGGTGCTGATGGATGAAGTCCCCATGAACTTAGCATGAGTGGCATTGCTTCGCATATCCGATGCAATCCTGAATCATCGTGGGCCAGTAGTAGCCCATCCGTTTTATCTTCAACTTCATCTTAGGGCCTGCTTGATGAGAACCACAGAGTCCGTCGTGAACTTCCTGTACGACTCTTTTCGCTTCGTCAGGTCCTAAGCATCTCAGCCACAAAGAATCAAATGACCTCTTATACAGAGTATCGTTGACGAAGGCGAAAGACAGGGCTCGTTTCACGAGCTGATGTCTTGTGGACGCTTCTTCAGGCATTCGGTGGGTCTTGAAGTAATCTATGAAGATTTCTCTCCAATCCTTGGTATTTTCCCAATCTTTTACTTGCAGGGTTGTCTGCTCGTTCGCTCCTTTTTCTTCGGACGATTCCAGAGATATTTCTGCTGGGGCAAGCACTCAGCGGCTTTGTACCACGATTCTAACGTCATCGAGGTTCTCGTCAGCCAATTCTTTAGCAAGTTTGGCCAGTGCGTCTGCTTTGCTGTTTTCCGCGCGCGGTATGCTCTCCAAAGTATAGGAGGGAATCTGGGTTAGTAGTTGTTGCACCTTTTCACCGTATTTTACCAATTCCGGTTTGTATGTTTGGTAATCGCCGTTCACTTGACTGACGACTAGCTGGGAGTCCCCATATATGAGGAGGTTTTCAATTCCCATGTCAATGGCGATCTCGAGGCCTGCTATCAAAGCTTCATATTCAGCTTCATTATTCGTTCTCGGCTCTGTTAAGGAGAAGGCGAAGCGCATTACTCCTCCTTGAGGGGTCACGAAGATAAGGCCTACTCCTGATTTGGTCATTGACGTACTTTGTTTGTGCTTCTTCATGGAAGATGCTCCATCGAAATAAAGCTCCCAACGGGTATCACCACCGTCGATTGCGTCAAACGCATGCTTGTCTGGCAAATCACAATTCAGGGGAGAATTGGCAGGTATCGGGTGCTCAGCAAGGAAGTCGGCTATGGCCTGACCCTTCACTGCCTTGAGGGGTCGATACGTTATCGAGAACTCCATTAAGAGCAGGGCCCATTTAGCGAGTCGTCCCGTCAATATGGCCTTTGACATTAGATATTTGAGAGGGTCCACCTTTGAAATAAGATGGACTTCATGCGCTAATGCGTAATGTCTAAGCTTTGTTATTGCGAAGATCAACGTATTGTCTAAGCTTTGTTATTGCGAAGATCAACGCCAGGCAGTGTTTTTCAATGGGGGAGTAATTGCTTTCTGCCCCCAGCAGAACCCGACTTAAGTAGTAGAGTGCTCTTTCCTTCCCCTGGTCATTCTCTTGTGCCCATAATGCGCCTAAAGAACCTTCAAGGGCGGCCGTGTAAAGAATGAGAGGCTTTCCCTTAACTGGAGCGGCCAACACTGGAGGGTTTTGCAGATACTGCTTGATCTCGTCCAGTGCGCCTTGGCATTTGTGATCCCAAACGAATGGGGTTCCTTTCTTCATCAGGTGACTGTAAGGACGGCACTTTCCTGAAAGATTAGCGATAAACCGCCAAATGTATGCGAGCTTTCCTTGGAGAGATCGCAGCTGTTTAAGAGTTCTCGGCGGAGGCATTTCCATGATCGCCTTGATTTTAGACGGATCTATCTCAATACCTCGGTGTCGGACGATGAATCCCAGGAATTTGCCCGAGGAAACCCCGAACGCACATTTAAGAGGATTCATCTTCAAGTTGTATTACCGAAGGCGTTGAAATACAGTCTTCAGATACTCGAGATGTTCCTCGTATGATTTGCTTTTAACCACGAGATCGTCGATATAGCATTCAACGATTTCGTGTATAAGGTCATCGAAGATCTTTGTCATGGCCCTTTGATAAGTGGCACCGGCATTCTTTAAACTGAAGGGCATCACCTTGTAGCAGAATATACCCAGAGGAGTCCTGAAAGCGGTATGCTTCTGGTCTTCGGGATGCATCTTTATCTGGTTATACCCCGACGAGCCGTCCATGAAGGAGAAAACCTCATGAGTGGACGTGTTGTCTATCATCAGTTCGGTGACTGGCACTGGGAAGTCATCCTTTGGGCAAGCTTTATTAAGATCCCGGAAGTCTACGCATATGCGCACTGTCCCATTTTTCTTCATCACTGCGACGATGTTGGCGATCCATTCAGGGTATTGAACTTCCTGGATGAAGCCAGAGTCGATCAGCTTCTTGACCTCGGCGTTGATGCTCATCTCAAGCTCGAGCCGCATTCTTCTCGGTGCCTGTTTGACTGGCTTGACGTCCGGGGATATCGCCAATTTGTGCACAGCAATTTCTGGATCTAGTCCCGGCATTTCGGAATAGTTCCATGCGAAACAATCTTTATGCTGTAGAAGCACATCCTTTAACGCAGCCATCCTTTCTTCAGATAGCAGCTCGCTGATGAATGTCGGTCGTGGATCGTTTGCCGTCCCCAACTCAATCTTCTTGAGGTTATCTGCAGTGGTATGGATTCCATCTTCCAGCTCTTTCGGGGCTGGGGGAAATTCTGAGACCACCTCATCATTGTTGTTTTCGAAGCACCAGGGAAGGCTGTCCATGTTCTCGGACTCTTCTTTTAATATTGTTATCATATGACAGGTGCGAATTTTCTTCCAATCCCAATGCGGAGTTGGTTCTGTTCTTGTGTTTTCGGGTTCGTGCTTTTGTGGCGGCGCTACCCTCCAGTTGTCAGACAACGCGAATTTGCCAAGCTGATACTGATCTTCAACCCAATTCTTGAAGGTGAAGCAATCTTCAAGCGGATGCCCTATTACTCGATGATAAGAGCAATAATTTGGGTTGGAGACTTCGCCTGCTTGCTCAGGGTGTTTGGACTCTGGGAGTGTAAGCATTTGATGTTTTAGAGCAAGATCAAGTATCTTCTTCGTCTTGTTCCGAGGAAATGAATATGCTCGACCCATTTTCTTCATGAGGGCCAGGTCAATAACGCTCGACTCTCGTATGCGTGGTTTCTTAGCTCTGCTTTGTGGTTCTTGAGCGCCTTTTTTGCCTTTCGACTTGTTTTTGCTTTCGCGTCGAACCTTTTTTGTAGCAGGTTGACAAGGAGCGGCATTTTCATCCTTCACGGCCAGTTGGAGAAGGCGTTGCGTTCTGGCTTTCTCGTAGATGACCATTTCGCGGTTATGGTCGTCTCGGACCTTTTGACCTGCTTCTCTTATAAGCTTGTCCATTTGTTCTTCGAACGATGGACTGGGTTCCTTTGCATCTGGCACTTTCACTGGCTCAGGATTAATGTCCTCCCATTGAGCATCCGCCTCTTCATCGAAGTCATATACGACGTAACAGCCAGGTAATAACTCTCGCTTCCTCGACCGGATGTATCCGAGTCCTTTTGTTTCCATTCTCCCGTTAGGCAGCTTGCGTTGAGTCCCGGGAACATTCCAGACCCTGTCATAGAATTTGGCTTTTCGAACGGTCTGCTCGAAGGATATCCCCTGGCGTTTCAGCAGTTTCTTCAAACCTTCGGTATAATATCTGGGAAGATGGATAAGCTGAAGCCTGTCGAGCGTGGGATCTGCGCCATGCCAAACTTCTTTTTCCACCTTGTTTTCTTCAGAACGGTAGAATAGGATTGCCTTCTCGCCTTTTCGTCCGGGAGGGACATAAAATGTCTGCAATTCTTCCACACTGTTGGTGTCGAGTGCATCCAGTTCTTTGTAATGTTCAAGCGGCACCATGGTTATCTGCAGACTTCGCTCTTCATCGGCAGAAGCCCGTATTGAAAGCCGAGCAGGGAATACAGCATGAACTTCATCCTCCGAATCACTACCAAAGATCAATGAAGGAACGGATGGTCCCGGCTTGGCGGATTGGGATGGACCCGCATAAATTATATCCTCTTCGTCCTCGGTGTCACTGCCGAAGGTAGGGATGGTGCCGTTAGTCTTGTTCTCCGGCTTGTGACACCTTTCCGTGTCCTCAAAGCTCGGCAAAAAGTATTTGGCATCTTCATACTTGCGAACTTCATTCACGGAAAACGGATTCAATTCTCCTGCCATAGTGTACTCGAGACCATCCTTACAATATTTCATACACTGATGTTGTGTAGAAGGGATGATATTGTACTCGTGCAACCATGGTCGACCGAGCAGAGCATTGTAGCACGTCTTGGCATCTATGACATGGAATTTAATATCTGTGACGAGTAGCCCGAAGCGTAACGTCAATATCACAGATCCAAGAGTCTTTGATGATTGGGAGTCGAACCCGGAGATGGTGATTTTGTCCCGCGCAAGGTGCTGGACGTTCATGCAGATTTCCTTCAACACCCGCACGTTGAGGAGATTAACAGACGATCCATTATCGATCAGGATTTTGCCTATCTTTATATCATGGCAGTATCCTGAGACATAGAGAGGGCGATTGTGTTCGCGCGTCCCAAGGAGAAGGTCTTCATCGCCAAAAGCAACGTCGGCCGTGTGCACTTCTTCCAACTCATCCTTCATCTTTTCTTCGGCCAGAAAGGCTTGGAACTGGTCCGGATCTTGTAGCGCTTTAATCAAAGAATCCCTCGCCTCTTTTGATAGTAACAGGGCATCAAGAATGCTGAGTTGTGAGGGCATCTTCCTCAGATGCGCCAAGACATTGTAATCCACCTTATTTCTTTTCGGCGGATTCTTGGCGGTTAGCTCTTCCGCAACTTGGTCATCTAGAGTAATATCCTCAGAAACCTTTTCTTTCCCTTTATCTTTCTTGTTTAAGGGTCCGAGATTCTTTTCAGGTAACGTCCGATTGCGTAGCTGGATATTTTCGCAAACCTTTGGCTCTTCTTCTTTTCCCAAAGTTGACTCTTTAAAGAGAGGGGCGAGTTCCAGCTCTTCATCAGAATCGCTCCCGAATGTAGGCACTTGTGACCCGGCAGTGTTAACCATGCGACAATCGCCGGTAGTTCTTTTAAGCTCTTCGGTCGTATCTCTTTGCTCTCGACGAGTTTTACGCTTTTCCCGCTTGAAGCGTTGTTGACGAGCAACATATCCTTGCCACCATTTATCGAAAGCTTTGCATTCTTGAGTGGGGTGCGAAACCTTCTGATGATATAAGCAAAAGGAGGGGTGCATTTCTATTTCACCAGTAATTTTTCCTTCAGAGGATGGTAGTTTCATGCCCATTGATGTGGCCTTAGCAAACCTTTTCTTTATCTTGAATTGGCTTTTTTCGGTAGCGAAGGTGTTTTGCTCCAGCGGGATCGCCTCAGCTCTTTCATCAAGTCGCTGGCGCTTGGCCCTTTCAAATATAGCCATCTCGCGTTCTCGATCAGCTTTACTTTTCAGTCGAGCTTCGTTAAGGAACGCGTCAATCATTTCGACTGATAGCTCCGGAATTTTTGCTTCGGTATCTGCCCCCAGCGTTTTAGTGCCAGAAGTCTCCTCATCGTTCGTGATCGAATGGGAGATCATATGACAGCTCGCTACATATTCCTCGGATTCATCCGATGAACTTTCTCCCTCATCTTCTTCTTGAAAGACGTGATTGAGGAACTCTTGAAGCGTAATGGGAGTCCGTGCCTTTTGGTTGTATTCATCTAGCGCGTCAATTTGCTTTTGTAAGTCCGTGCGCTTGTCGCCCGGCTTCACGGGCTTCTTAGATTTCTTCTTCTTCTTTTTTGAAGATTTTGACGGCTGGCTGCGAGTGTTCGAGCCACCACCATCGGTCTTTGGAGTTGTACACAGTTTCAACATCCCTTCAATGACCTGTGGTTCCAACGGGTTCTTCCACTTGATCGCTGAACATGTTTGAAGATCGTTTAGCATCCTTTTCGTCTTGGCTGATAATACAACCTCCCAAGGAGCTTCTTCAATGACGGAGCATGTTGCCCCCGGCGTATTCGTCCCCTTAGAGGTATGGGGCTGTGGGGGATTCACCTTCCATTTGTCAGATAACGCGAACTTGCCCTGTCGGTACTGGTTTTCGAGCCAATTCTTGAAAACGTAGCAGTCTTCGATCGGATGGCCTAGTACTCGATGATAAGGACAGTAGTTGGGCTCGTTGACGTCACTTGGTTGCAACGGACGTTTTGGATCCGGCAGATTTATGAGTCTGTTGCGCAACGCCAGCTCGAATAACCTCTTCGTTTTATCGCGGGGAAAGGAATAAGGACGTCCCATCCTATCCTCAAGGGGTACGTACGGGCGCATATTATTTTGACGAGCCACTGGCTTCGGGTCGCTTGGTTGTTGTTGAGCATTAGCGACGACGATCACTTTTCCCTTCCCTTTGTCATTCCGGGAGTCCGGCCTTGGAAGAGGAGGTTTATGGCCCATTTGATCCATTTGCGCTAGTTTGTCAATCAACGCCTGGAAGGTAGTTGGCTTAAAAAACATCATAAATTGTGAGATGGTTGCTTGTGGATCGAGGGTTCCCACAAACATACCAACTGCGAGGGCTTCTTCTATGCGCTGCTCACACTTCGACCATAGATTACGCCACCGTATAGCGTACTGAACCCATGTCTCGCCGGGTTTTACTCTAGCGTTAATCAGTGCCGTCATCGGGGTACGTTCACTGGCACTTGCAAAACGTTGGGTAAACTGCTGCTCCATTTCCGCGAAGGTTTTAATAGAATCATTAGGGAGTTCAGAGTACCACTCGAACGCCGTATCTGATAAGCTTCCAACAAACTGGCGAAGCAACAGCTTGTCGTCACCGCCGGTGTTGCCGCAGAGCGCCCTGAACTGGGCAACATGCTGATGAGGATTGCCCGTCCCCTTGTAGACATGGAACTTAGGAATTGTATAACCTGGCGGGTACTTAATCTGATCGTACCAACCCGGATATGGCCGCCCCGTTTTTACGACTTGACCGGCTGCTTCAGTCGCCTGATGCACCCGTATTTGCTGGGCGATGTATTCATCCAAATCAGCTTTTGAGATGGTATCCTCTTTAGCTGTGGATAGAGCCGGTGGAGGATTCGACGTCTCTCCCCTATCGTCTTCAAGAATGATCGGGGGATCTTCAGCAGGCGGATCTTATTGAATCATCATACCCACCATATCCTGGAACAGGAGGGCCATTTTCTTTATGTTGGATGCCTGCTCCACAGCTTCTTTATCTTTCTTCTCTAGCACGCGCCGAAGGAACTCGGCATCCGTTTCTTGTTCTTGACGTTCTTCTGAGGATGTTTCCGGGGTTTCTTTCGGCCTTGTAAGTGCGGCCATAGCGTTCATCATTTCCTGGAGCTTCTGTTGCTGCTCCTGAGTCTTGGTCATTGACCGTGTAAGCGGTCTATGACCCGTGGATGTACGGCTGTCTTCTTTTCCCAACGCCATGTAAACCATATGAACTGTCATGCCCCCTGACTTGGGGCGTTTAGGTTCACCATTTTCAACTTTTGCCGCTGACGCGGGGGTTTTCTCTGACCTCCTTCTTTTATGGGCCGTTGAGGTTGAAGGAACCGTTGAAGTGGGCATCCTAGCAATTGTTGCCCCCTGCTGTTTAATGGGGCGAGTTTTGTCCTTTTCCACCTTTGCCTTTTTCTGGCGATGAAAGTGGTCTGGGTCAATCACGGAGTCTTGAACCCTCCGCCAAACTTTATAAATTTTTGACGACAGCCGTTGAGGGGGCTGTTCCTGCTTTGTCTCCATAGCTTTCTCCATAGGTGGAGATCTTTTCAATGTAGAAATTGGAGAGTTCTTTCTCACCTTCCTCAGCAATTCAAAGCTGTTCCCAGTTGGAACAGCAGCGTTGACCTCCACCACTGGAGCAGGTGGAGTTAGCCCTGAGGGGGAGTTGCCCCCTGCCTTCCTCACTCGTCGCCAATGGCGACGTCGAGCATGACGAGCCGTTGGGACTGGCTCAGAGATAGAAACAGCTTCTTTTTGCCCCCTGTCTGCATAGGGTGCCGCTGGTGTTAACCTCTCAAAGACTGAGGTTGTCCTTTGAGGGATGATATTCAACCTGTCGAAGACGGATCCTCGAGCAGGGGTAGGAGCAGGAATCGTCAGTCTTGAAAAGACTGACTCTTTGGCGGGAGAAGCCGCCTTAACGACTTCCGGAACAGCGGCCGTTGCCCTCTTTGGGATAGCCATTTTAGAGTTCTGATTTAGCCTGGTGAAAACAGAGGCTGTTGGTTCGGCAATGGGCGACCCGTTGACAGGGGCCGTCGTGGCAGTGAGCTGGTCGAAGACCGACTTCTTGTTCACCTCCGGCGCAAGTATTGGCATAGAGCAGCTTGTAGGTGGGATCATGGTCCTGAAGAATAGGCCAGTGGTGGCCTGGGTCACCTGGTCTACCGGCAGAGCGAGGAAGGAAGCCGCTTGGGGTCCATATGCTACACCTTCTGGTGAGGTGGAGCGTCCATTGCAGTGGCGTTTCGAGCAGTTGGTGCAGTTGAAGGCCATTGAATCTTGAGTTCTGCGCCAGACAAAAGATCAAATCTTAGCAACTTGAAATCCGAAGGCAACCATTAACAAACCGCGATTGGTTCGCGAAGACGACACACGAAGTGTGGAGTGGAAAGAGGAAAAGAGTCCCACCGGGCGTGCCAGAATCTGTTCCCCTCCGAAAGACGGCCTAGACTTTGCGTCTGTGCCTGAGGTTCGGGGCAGATGCTATTTGGTTTTATCCGTCCACCTCTCCGAAGATGCCAAGTTGATTTATGGCACCGTGTATCGGAGGTTTAGACGGATGCGGCCGATGTAGCGGACTTCGTCAGATTCCCCCTCGATTGAGGGGTTTTTGATTGTGGGGACGCTCTTCCCTGCAGGCGCAAGCCCCTGCAGTTAATTACGCTACCGCATCGCAGTAACAACTTTCTCCTTCTCCAGAATTTCACTTCGTGTCGTGGGTGTTTGTTTTATTTGTGGTTGCCCGTGGATTGTATACGGAGACTGAGTAATGCCGTCGCCCGTAGGACGTGGTTTAGTCCAAATCCGTATTTACTTAGATTTGGGTTTGGTGTTTTTAGTTTAAGGATACGCTAGCCTCGTTGAGGCTAAGATCAACTTAAACGTGATTCCTTTAATATATGGCCGTCGGGACTCATCACCTCTCTAACTTCGTTGAAGGATTACAACGACAAGTGTCAGAGGAGTTCAAAGATGTACCCTCGAACCGAAGTTGATTTAGGTTTTTTTTATAGTTCATTTGAGTGTTTAAGGATACGTTAGCCGTATTTGGGGCTAAGATCAACTTAAACGATTGTTAAGGATACGTTAGTCCAGTTTGAGACTAAGATCAACTTAACGGGACCGTTTAGATCCGACAAAAGAGCATTTGGGCTCTATTGTGCCAGTTTAGGGACGTGGTGGTCCATATTCCAGTTTAGGGACGTGGTGGTCCGATATTAGTTTAGGGACGTCTCGGTCCGATATTAGTTTAGGGACGTCTCGGTCCGATATTAGTTTAAGGACGTCTCGGTCCAATATTAGTTTATGGACGTCTCGGTCCGATATTAGTTTAAGGACGTTTCGGTCCGATATTAGTTTAAGGACGTTTCGGTCCACGAGTTTAAGGACCCCGCAGTCCATATGGGTGTGTGGTCGTTGGGACCCGTCACCTCTTTGACGTCGTTGAGGAATTACAACGATGGATGTCAAAGGAGTTCGGAGATGTACCCTCGAACCGGATGTAGATTGATTTAAGAGAGCCATTTTGCTCAGTCAATTTAATTTAAGGACTTATGGCCATGATTGGGCTAAGTCCAGTTGAAAATGTCCAACATTTATTTGCTTTTGCATTGCATTTCTTTTTATTTTTATTTGGGCTTTGCCCAAAAAAGATGCAGAGCATCAATTTGTTTTGGGCTCTGCCCTTTATAAATGATGCAAAGCATCAATTTCATTTGGGCTCTGCCCTTTTTATTGCTTTGCAATTTATTTTGGCCTGCTAGGTCTTTTTGATTTGGGCCTGGCCCTTCAAGTAATGCATTGCATTTGTGCAAAGCACCAAGAATCTTTTAGCTTCAAGAACAGAAGTGCAAGGCACTTTTTATCCCTTGATTTGGATCAAAGAAAAAAAAAACAAGTTTTTCCTTGTTTCAGAGAACCAAAGGTTCATAGCAAGTGCAAGGCACTATTTTTATTATTTTTATTTATTTATTTATTTGCTGAAGATCACTGATCTTTTTTTTTAGATCAATGATCTATTCTTAAGAGAATTCTCTCTTCTTTTAAAGGTTTTTACCTTCTTTTTGTGTTCTCAAGGAGTTCTCAAGAGTTCTCTTCTCTCTTCTCTTTTTTTTTTAAAACCAGATGTTCCTCCCTTTTGAAATGAGGTCTGGGGTCCTTTTTATAGTGCTCAAAAATTAGTTAAATTTGTTAAAACAATTTTTTTCTGAGTGATTTGGGGAATTTTCCCCACCGTTGGATCTTTGATCCAAAGGCCCCTGCCTTATACAAGAAAATCTTCTTGTTTTAACAAGATTTATTCTGTTTTGCGCAACCCCCCCAGTGAGTGACACGTGTCGCGCAGTGAAGCGCTTGCGCAACTGAGCTTGCGCAACTGCGCAGACACGTGTCGAGCAGTGAAGCGCTTGCGCAACTGCGCAGACACGTGTCGAGCAGTGAAGCGTTTGCGCAACTCCGCTTGCGCAACTGCGCAGACACGTGTCGCGCAGCGGTGCGCTTGCACAGTTGTGCTTGCGCCACTGCGCAGACACGTGTCGCGCAGCGGTGCGCTTGCGCAGTTGAGTGTTGCTTATGTTTTTTAAAGAGCCTTGCTCTGATTGGACGTACTGCCTTGGGCGTTGTGCTGCCGTGTCAACTTCTGACACATTGCGCGTTGCGCGCAGCGCACGGGATCCGAAGCGTTGCTTCAAAATTTGAATTTTTGAAATTCAAACAGAGCCTTGCTCTGATTGGGGGAACACTCACCAGGCGAATGAAGCGGCCGGCCAAGTCGTTAAAACTGGGTGACCGTATCTAGGCTGGTATGACCAAATAAAGTACCCGCCAGGATACACAATCCCAAAATTCCATGTGTACAAGGGGACAGGAAATCCCCATCAACATGTCACTCATATCAGGGCTCTTTGCGGCAACACTGGGGTGATGATAAGCTTTTGCTCCGCCAATTCGTCGGCAGCTTGTCGGAAACGGAATTTGAGTGGTACTCCGAACTTCCAAATGACTCCGTCAAGACTTTCGCAGAAATGGAGTTGTTATTCACCCAGCGATTCGCGAGTGCTAGTGAACGCACCCCAATAACGGCATTGATCAATGCCAGGGTGAAGTCAGGCAAGACGTGGGCTCAATACGCAATCCAATAGCGGAATCTGTGGTCGAAATGCGAACAGCACATCGAAGAAGCACCGGCGGTGGGCATGTTCGTGGGAACCCTAGACCCTCATGCAACTATTTCACAATTCATGATGTTCTTTAAGCCAACCACATTCCAAGCCTTGATCGACAAACTGGCCCAAATGGACCAGATGGGTCATAGACCGTCTCCTCCAAAGCCGGAATCTCGAAATGAGAAGGGAAAGAGGAAAGCGATAGTTGTCGCCAATGCTCAACAGCAGCCCGGTGGCCCGAGGCCAGGTGATCGCCAAAATAACAGAACTCGATCTCTCGAAGATAAAATGAGACGCCCTTACTCGTTTCCTAGAGACAAGACGAAGAGGTTATTCGAGCTTGCACTGCGCAACAGGCTCATCAATTTGCCAGAGCCAAGACGCCCAGCGCAACCAGGCGACATTAACAATCCTAATTACTGTCCTTATCATCGAATGTTGGGCCATCCAATCGAAGATTGTTACATCTTCAAAAGCTGGATAGAAGATCAGTACCAACAGGGCAAGTTCGTATTATCCGAGAACTGGAAGGTGAACCCGCCCAGCCGCACGCTCTCAAAAAGGCGGACACACCGGGGGCATCATGCTCTTTTGTAGAGGAAGCTCCATGGGAGATCGTTCTTTCAGCCAAAACTAAAAGAATGCTGAAGGATCTCTACACATGTTCGGCAATTAGGTGGAAGAATCCACTGGAACCTGAGATCATCGAAGGGATGCTGAAGCCGCGCCCAACTCCAAAAATTGGTGGTGATAGCCAAAGCACTCACACCAAGCCGTCAAAGTCTTCGAAGAAGAAGAAGAAAACCAAAAAGCCTGTGAAGCCTGGTGACAAACGCACGGACCTGCAAAAGCAGATTGACGCGTTGGAAGAATACAATCAAAAAGCGCGGACTCCAATCACACACCAAGAATTTCTCAGCCACGTCCTTAAGAACGGAGATGATGACAATGGAGAAGACTCGTCAGATGAATCTGAAGATTATGTGGCAAGCTGCCATGTGATCTCTCACTCGTCGATAAACGATGAAGAAGCTCCTTACACAGAGAAGCTGGAGGGAGGTCCTGAGCCGGAACTTCTAGGACCATCAGGTGAAATGATTGATGCATTCCTGAACGAAGACCGTCTTAAAAGCAAAGCTGATTGAGAGCGCGAGATGGACATATTTGAGAAGGCCAAATGCCGGCGACTGGACGAAAGGGTTGAAACACTCCCGCCGGGTCAGAGTACATCCGCAGAAAATAAAAGCAGGTTCAAGACGAGGAAGAGGTTCGCCAAGGCTATATTGATGGAAATGAAGCTCCCACCTTCCGAAGAAAATGCTCCTGATCAGACGGAAACACATCCTAGCTACTGCTTATATCATCGAAAGATTGCGCACCCCACAGAAGAGTGCAACGCTTTTAAAAATTGGTGGCAGGGATATGTTTCTCACCGACAACATTTCAAGCGGATGAAACGCAAAAATCGTCGGGAGCAAAGAAATACGACCGAGGAGCGCAAAAGAACTGCCGGCAACTGTCGTGTGGTCAAAGCTGGGGGATCACAAGTTCTCACCTTTGGGAGCGACTCTGATGAAGAAATGGCTCTTGGCCCTCTCTTCAAAGAAACCATATCCGAAATGGAAGAAATGAAGACCTGCGAGAACATTCATTTGCGTAATCGCACGTTACCAGAAAAAAATCTTGGACCTGTTAATAGTGGGCCGAGTAAAAAAGATAAAGGGAAAGAAAAAGTCCCTGAAGATATCGTCCTCGATGATCAAGCCGTCAAAAAGCTTGCAGCCAAGGACCCGCCCAAGAAAAGTAAGGTGGATTACAACGTTCTGGCACATTTGAGGAAGATACCCTCGCAGCTCAGCATTCTCGACGCTTTTCTGCTGTCAAAAGAAGCGAGAGATTCTCTGATCAAGGCGTTACAAGAGCCTGAACAGTTCCAAGCTTTCCTCGCCGAAGAAAAGATGAAGGACGAACTGGAAGAAGTGCACACCGCTGACGTCACTTTCGGCGATGAAGATCTCCTCTTCGGGACGTGTGAGCATAACCGTCCCCTTTATGTCTCCGGATACTGTCATGATATTAAGATCGGCAAAATCCTGATTGACAATAGGTCCTCCGTCAATCTCCTCAATGTAAGAGTGTTGAAGGAAATATGCATGAGCGTCCAACACCTCGCTCGGGATAAGATTACTATCTCCGGGTTTGACTCCCAGTCATCACGGACACTCGGGTCTGTGATACTGAAGCTGCGCTTTGGGCTGCTAGTCACTGACATCAAGTTTCATGTCATGACGCTAAGACCTGCTATAACGCTTTACTCGGCCGGCCTTGGTTACACGAGTACAACATCATCCCTTCTACACAACATCAGTGTATGAAGTATTTCAAGGATAGTCTTGAGTACACTGTGACAGGGGAACTAAACCCATTCTCCGTGAATGAAGTCCGCAAATATGAGGATGCCAAGTACTTCCTGCCCGACTTCGAAGATACAGAAAGATGTCGCAAACCGGAGGACAAGCAAAAAAGCTATCACTACTATTCCGGTCTTCGGGAGTGATACCAAGGAGGAAGAGGAAATAATTTATTCAGGGCCGCCCCAACGCAACAAGCCGGGACCGTCCACCCCTATTCTGGTCTTCGGCAGCGACTCGAAAGATGAGGTCAATGCTGTATTCTCCACTCGGCCATCGATACAAGCCTTCACCCATGGAGATCAAAGTTTGCAAGTTGCCATGGTTCTGCCAAAACATCATAAAGAGCTAGACGTGCTTGATACCTACAGTGTGGAAGAACTGCAGACATTCTACATCCCTCCCACGCGAAAAGGTGAAAAGGCGATCCTATTCTACCGATCCGGGGAAACCAAAGTGGAGAAAGAAATCTTGCATGGTGCGGATTCTACACTGGACAAGCTCCAGCCCATCCGTTTGCCCAGATACTACACGGACGGACTAAAGAGACTCTTGAGACGCCAAGGTGTATCTTTTAGGCAAACTGCGTGACAAGCACGGTTCTATAACAAGATCTGGAACGTTCCCGGAACTCAACGAAAGTTGCCCAACGGAAGGATGGAAACGACCGGGCTTGGGTATGTTCAACCCAAGAAACGGGAGCTACTCCACGACTGCTACGTCATACATGACTTTGATGAAGAAGGAGATGCTCTGTGGGAAGATGCTAATCCTGAACCAGAATGGGCTCCCGCCGTGAAAATGCTCAGTCCGTCGTTCGAAAAACAAATGGACAAGCTTATAAGGAAAGCAGGTCAAAAGGTTCGAGACGACCATAATCGTGAATTGGCCATCTACGAGAAAACCAGAACGCAGCGCCTCCTTCAGCAGGCTACGGAAAATGAGGATGCTCTTCGTCGCCAGCCCGTCATAAAGACTCGACGCAGAACCAAAAATAAATCAAAGAACGAAAAAAGCGTTCGACGTCGAGAGAGTGGGTCCAAGAAGCCACGCGATCGAGAATCTAGCAATCCGGATTCGTCCCTTATAAAGAAGATGGGTCGAGCGTACTCCTTTGCCCAAGACAAGACAAGGAAGATGCTTGATCTTGTCATAAAATATCAAATGATTATCCTCCCGGAGTCCAAGCACCCCGAACAAGCAGGCGAAGTCTCTCGCCCGGACTATTGCTCCTATCACCGGGCAATAGGACATCCACTTGAAGACTGCTTCACCTTTAAGAACTGGGTCGAAGACCAATATCAACAAGGCAGGTTCGCTCTATCCAATAGTTGGAGGGTAAGTCCGCCACAGAAGCATGAACCGAAAGCCACATATGCGACGAAAGTGGAACCAGACCAACATCGGTCTTGGAAGCGATCTCGTACCTGTCACGTAATAACACTGTCAGAAGAAGAACCCGAGAATATGGATGACCTCCCTTGGTGCTTCAAAAACGATAATGACGAGGTGATCTCAGAATTTCTACCGGCACCAAAAGAACTCGAAGATGGTATACATACCACTGCAGATAACCTCAAGAAAATCGACTTGGGAACGGCAAACGACCCACGGCCGACGTTCGTCAGTAACCTGTTGTCTGAGGAAAAAGTGGCTACACTCAAAGACATGCTCATGCAGTACAAAGATTGCTTCCCATGGAACTATTCCGAAATGCCGGGACTAGATCCAGAGATTGCTGTGCACAAATTGGCGATATCTCCGGACATCAAGCCAGTCAAACAAGCACCGAGACGAATGCGGCTCGAGCTTGAGATGAGTATCAACGCTGAGGTCAAGAAGCTAATCTACTCCGGCTTTATCCAAGAGGTTCAGTACCCTGATTGGATTGCTAACATTGTCCCAGTGATGAAGAAAAATGGGACGGTGCGCATCTGCGTGGACTTTCGGGATCTCAACAAAGCTTGCCCGAAGGACGACTTCCCAGTGCCGGTCACTGAGTTGATGATAGATAATACGTCCACTCACAAAGTTTTCTCCTTCATGGACGGCTCATCAGGATACAATCAGATAAAGATGCTTCCCGAGGTCCAGAAGCATACCGCTTTCCGGACCCCGTTGGGTATATTCTGCTACAAGGTGATGCCTTTCGGTCTAAAGAACGTCGGTGCCACCTATCAGAGGGCCATGACGAAGATTTTCGATGACCTCATACATGAAATCGTCGAATGTTATATCGACGACCTCGTGGTTAAAAGCAAATCATACGAGGAACATCTAGAACATCTGAAGATCGTGTTTCAGCGCCTTCGAAAATACAACTTGAAGATGAACCCTCTCAAGTGCGCGTTCGGAGTTTCCTCGGGCAAGTCTTAGGATTCGTCGTCCGACACCGAGGCATCGAGATAGACCCGTCGAAGATCAAGGCGATCATGGAAATGCCTCCGCCAAGGACTCTCAAGAAACTGCGTTCTCTCCAAGGAAAGCTCGCGTATATCAGGCGATTCATAGCTAACCTCTCTGGCAAATGCCGCCCCTACAGTCACTTGATGAAAAAGGGAACCCCGTTCGTCTGGGATCGCAAATGCCAAAGTGCACTAGACGAAATTAAGCAATACCTGCAGAATCCGCCAGTACTGGCCGCTCCCGTTAAAGGAAAACCTCTCGTCATGTACACAACAGCCCTCGAAGGTTCTTTAGGCGCACTGTGGGCACAAGAGAATGACCAAGGGAAAGAGAGAGCCCTTTACTATTTGAGTCGAGTTCTCCTAGGGGCAGAAAGCAATTACTCCCCCCATTGAAAAATACTGCATGGCATTAATCTTTGCAATAACGAATCCGGCACTATGCGTTGGCGCATGAAGTCCATCTCATATCAAAGGTGGACCCTCTCAAATATTTAATGTCAAAAGCCATATTAACGGGACGACTCGCTAAATGGGCCCTGCTATTGATGGAGTTCTCGATAACTTATCGACCCTTCAAGGCGATAAAAGGCCAGGCTATCGCCGACTTTCTCGCTGAGCATCCGATACCAGCCGACTCTCCCTTGAACTGCGAATTGCCCGACGAGCGCGCGTTTGACACAATCGACGGGGAGAGAAGAGAGAGTGACCCCCAATGGGAACTCTACTTCGATGGGACTGTAGGGTGTTTTTCGTCACCCCATTGAGATGGGAATACGCGCGCGCTTGTCAGGAGTACTACAGATTCCCCCTGCCTGGGGTAGGCCGGGGTTTAATGATTGTGGGGATCCGAATCTCCGGCAGCCGTGAACTAAGCTGCCGTTAATTACCCCTCGCCTTTGGAGCGAGGGAACCTCCGATTGACGGGTTAAACTGGTCATGCGAACTCAATGTGCGGTGTGCATGTGTTGTGTTTTGAAAAAGGGTTTTGGATATATCGGGGGCCCCGCAGAGTTTTTACGGGGGTCCCGCAACCCGGATAGCGGGCTGGGGGTCAAGGGGGCTAGCAGCCCCTTGCGGAGTGCGGGGCAGCGCCCCGTTAGAAATTTTTTTCTAACAGGGACAGTGTCGTGGAGTATGTGTGTATGCACATATGTATACATATGTATATATGCATATATGTATATATATATATATAAGAAAGAGGGGGAAAGGCATCCAAAGGATGCGTGGGGCCAGCGCCCAGGTGCTGTGCGCTCAGGCGCTAGCGTACCACGTGTCGGCACGTGGGCGCTCTGCGCTTGAGCGCAGGGCGCTGTAGCGCAAGCGCGCCACGTGTCAGCACGTGGGCGCTTTGCACGTCAGCGCCTGACGCTCGAGCGCAAGTGCGCCACGTGTCGGCACGGGGCGACTTGCGCTTGAGCGCAAGTGCGCCATGTGTCGGCACGGGGGCGACTTGCGCCAGAGCGTTGTGCGCTTGAGTGCAAGCGCGCCACGTGTCGGCACCGGGGCGACTTGCGCTCGAGCACTTGCGCTTGAGCGCAAGCGCGCCACGTGTCGGCACTGGGGCGACTTGCGCTCGAGCGCAAGCGCGCCACGTGGGCGCTTTGCGCTCGCGCATGGCGCTGTTGTGCAAGCGCGCCACGTGTCGGCACGTGGGCGCTTTGCGCTTGAGCGCAAGCACGCCACATGTCGGCACGTGGGCGCTCTGCGCTTGAGCGCCGGCGAGGAAAAGAGGCTTTTAGCCTAAAAAGATTCTCGGAGGAGAAATCAGAGTGGAGTTGGACTCCTAAGTGTGTTTTTGGGTTTAATGGAAGGGGTTCTTCTTCTTCCTCCTCTGTTAGCTGGATCTTGAAGATCAAGAGATGTGAGATCTCAAAATCTCTCCTTTTTGAAATCTGATGACAGATCCAAGTTTCCCTTTGTGGGTTTCGTGGTGAAAAACTATTTTGTTTTTGAAAAGGAAGAGTAAAACCCTTGATTTAATTCAAAAGAATGAAGAAGGTTTGAGACCTTCAGAAAAGGGAAAGAGATACAAACCCTAGGTTTTTTTGTGAGAATGAAAAGTGTATGCTTTATTCATCATCATGTTGCCTTTTATAGGCTTACATATTTTCATATAGCCCCTTGGGCTTTACAAAAATGGCATTTTAGCCATCCCATGGCTCATGTGCCATTTCATTTTTGCACATAAGCCATGGGCTTACAAAATATTGGCTTTATGCCCATTTTGTTTACATTCTTGCATAAACAATCACATAAAAATTATTTATTACATGATTTTGTTGTTGGCATGGGGAGGCTGGCTGCGGGCTCGACTTGGGCATGGGTCCGATGCTAGAGTCCGGGATCCGATATGGACAGCGAGGGGACTTCATCACGGAGCTATGGAGGTGGAGGATCGGATCTACAAAGGTTGTAGCCCCTTCCCTTTAGCTATAAATTCGTTTACTTGCTTGCATCGCCTTGTTTTCTAGTTAACGATCCGTATTAGGGTTTGTAGGCATAAGGAAATTTTTGAATTGAGCATGTTTGATCACTTGTGAGACTTCATTAGTGTGCCTAGGAACCCATCAGTGGTATCAGAGCCTAGCTAGAGCCTTAGGCGATGCATAGACGGAGTTTGAAGTCCGATCGAACCGAAACCCTAACTCCAAACTTGCTCTCTGTACATTTTTGAAAATTGTGGAATTTTGTGAATTAAAAATATGCAGAAATATCAGCAGGCATTTCTAAGAGTTACTGTGAAATCCGATAACCCAATTCCATCAAACCGCCGCGGTTCCGCGGTACGAGCATGGCTCGTGCGGCGGTTCCGCGGCAGTATGGTCTCCTTATCCAATTTGTTTTGCACAGTAACTCCTATTTTGTAGTTCTGGTTTTTCTAGGAATTTTTAATCTGAACTCAAGAGTTGAGTTTTCTGGGTTGTATTAGGGACTCGGTGTGTCGATCGGATTGTCTAATTTTGTCTGTGTGTTTTTCCGGGTAATTTTAGAATATGTTAAAAAGTTCGACCGGATATAAATACCCACTTTTTCCCCTGCCGGGAAATTTCCAATTGTTGGATTTTTCCGTAGTTTAACGACGTTCTAAGTAGTGCAAGTAACGCGATGGACCCTCTAGAAGACAACAAACCTTAACTCGATTATGTGACCGTCTTGAACTGCCCTTTGAACCTTAGGGTTTGGGGCAGTACGGCGTGCCACATGTGAGGCGTTGGCTTGACCATTCTACGGCTGGACCGTTGGTACTGAGGCACGAACTGAATGTTTTTAGACTTATTTCATGTGTTGAGCTGTATCGGGAAAACTTGGGTGTTCGATTGTTCGATCGGAAAGTTTAACATTTTTCCTATTTATCCGGAATGTGATACAATAATTGGAATTCACAAGCAGTTATGAGATAACTGAATGAATGTTATAAATCTAGCGGTTTAGTCTCACTTGATCGGTTGCCACGGAATTTTGATGTGATCAAAAGTCCGTCGCAATCACGTAGCGTACGCGGATACTCGCCGGGTAAACTTAATAGACATCCTCACTCCATAGCCCCGACCAAGTGACTGTAGGAGAACCCCATCGCCGAAAGCATCCGGTTGGGTGCTCGCGGCAGCGGTGTTCCGCCTTGGTGCACTTCGTCGACGGTATCAGGGGTGCGGCCGTCTACTAAAGTTTGCGACGAGCATTCGATCAGAATATCGGGAATCTTGCTGAATTGCCCGACTTGATATTGAAAAGAGTTTTCGATAATGAGACTAAAATGCGGGGTTTATAATTATTAGGCATGCGATGTCTAAGCATTTCATTTGATTAGGCATGCGATGTCTAAAGAGTTTGCGAATTCCAACTATTGTAGTTTTACACTTTCTTTTCTGTGACCGTAAGTGTAATATGTGATATTGCCGGTTTCGTTGCTATATGTCAACGACAATTGGGATGCGTATATTTACTTACGTTGATGATATGTGATGTTATGTGTTGCTGGATATGTTATATTGGATCGTCGTGTTCGAATAGACGGGGTTTTTTTTATGTGAGACGAGTGTTTTTTCATTTTCATTCATGTAAAAACTTGTATGTAATATTCTTTTATTGGGGCACTTCCAGGTTGCGGATGTTGTCACCATTTGTATATTATTTACTTTTCCGCATTAGGATAGACCCAAGGAGGGGAGCACAAGTAACCGGGTTCTGGGGTCCAGTGGGAGACCATCTCGAGGAGTCGAGTCCGGGTCTCCTAACCCTAGAATTGGTAGGGTTGCTTGCCACTCTCGTAGGGGTCTAGGGGTGTGGGATTGGCTATTCATCACGACCGTGGAATCCGTGTTTTATACTGGCTCATATTGAAAACACGGACGTCCTAGTATATCCAATATTTCATATGATATTTTCTGCTGCGTTATCTGTGATGTGATCATGTGATGTTCTGTGATAGATATAATATATAGTATATATGATATATTATATAGACGTTACTTATGTTTTACACCCGCGCTAGCCCTACCCCGCTCTGCCGTTAGTTACCTAACCTAACGGTGCACGAGGGGACATCGAGGCGAATGCGGATGGTATAAGTGTACGTCATATTTATCTGTGATGTTTAGGTAATTTAAAAGATGGGATATTCATTAATGAGATTAATGAAAGAAAATAAACCTAATTGATGTTGTGGAATCGAATTTCAAAATAAAAACAGGTAGCTACAGTTCTTGCTTTGCATCGCGGTGTTTCTTGTAGAACATCCTGCACCTTATTCGATAAGGAAAGGACCGAGATCCCTTCACCGGGAGTGACTCCTTTAGCAATAACTGGCAGATGCTACAACACTCAGTTTGTCTTTTGATTGCTTCTATAGTTTCTGATTTGCACAGTGATATATATGATATATCCTGCACCTCATTCGACGAGGAAAGGGCCGACGATCCCTTCACCGGGAGTGACCCCTTTAGCAAAACTAGAAAAGCCTCAAAAACATTCCATTTAAAAACCATTTGATTCCGCAACGAGATCAAGTTCAAAGCGTTAAAGGTTTTCATAAAAACCAGCCGCAACCCTCCGTCATTTTAGGAAGTAGAGTACTTAGTATTCGTGCTGTGTTTGTTGACCATAGTCAAGGCACAGTGTACGGTAGCTAAGTGATGTCTTCCTACACCGCATATGATGCGATTAGTTAGGACAGTCGCGTGATTTTGTTGACCTTAGTTAAGGGTCATGTGGGCGGGTCTAATTAATCACGAAATGACGGGTAGAACTTGACTAGTACTTATGATTTGTTGACCTTAGTTAAGGTCATAGGTGCTAGGGGTAAAAACCATTATCGGGAGTTTCAAGTGTTGAAACTTGCAATGAGATTGCATACCTTCTATGTGATAGTTGGATCCCGATACCCACTGCGAGTAATTGTTACTCCTGGGAGAGTTTTGCACTTTGTAATTAGCCGATCAAGTAGGTGTCTAGAAAGGTGTCAACGGGGTTACGCCTCTGGGAAAACAAGGTTTACTGTAATTAGGTCCGTGCGAAAGCACGGGGAACCTCCCTCAAAGTACCGACACTGGCCTGGCTGAAAGATTGGCGAACTTGTAGAGTGTAATTAATCCCGGCTAGTCTTTCCTTTTAGGGTTTGAAGGAAGATATGATAAAAACAGTGGGAGCCATCCTGATTAGATAAAATAAATAACCAATCTAATCTTGCAAGAGCGCACGCAGAGTGTTTTCTTCTCTCTCTCTCCAGGTAGCGACCATATCACGCCTTAATCAAGATAATAATATGGATGTATTGACCGAACCCGCTTGTTATACTGAGCTGGGGTAAGTTGGTCCCGCTCCAACTTATAATTGTTATAAGACAGAGCATTAAATAGGGGAATACCAGAATTCCTATGCCGCCCAAACGAAGAAAGTGCATATGATGCATCTCCTTCGGGTGTGTTCATTACAAAGAACTGTTTCTCAGTATCCTCTGCATCCTGGGTATTTGATACCGGATCAGGATCCCAGATATGTAATCTGTTACATAGGGCTACAAAAAGGTAGAAAAACTGAGAACGGGTGATAAGTTTCATGAGACAGAAACCGGGGCAAGTGTTGCAGCCAAGTCTGTTGGTCACTGTCACCCTGTATTACCAATACATTGATTCTAAATAAATGCTATTAGATACCGAACCTGATATACAAAATCATATCAATCTCTTTATTTATTAAAGAAATGATAAAATTTTGTATTGATGGATAATGTTTTGAACATTTCCTATATCAAAAGTTGATCGGTTCAGGAACGTTATCTAAAAGCATTGACGTTCTAAATCAAACTACAGTTCCTAGTATACAGAACACACACAAGAGGAAGAGTTCAGAAATGAACGATTCCTTCTTAAGGCATTGTAGACTAGGTCATATCAATGCGACCCGACTGGCTGAAGTTACATTTTAAATGCATATTTAAATCAGTTTGAATTTACATCTTGTGAAACTTGCCAGTCATGTCACAAAGATTAGATGACCATAGCTCCGTTTACTGAAAACAGAGAAAGAGTTAGTAAACTCTTGGGACTGATACATGATGATGTATGTAAGGTCTCCTGTCTACACATGCCAAGACTGGTTCTTTGTATTTCATTACATTCTCTGATAATCTCTCAAGATTCAGACATATGTTCCTGTTGAAACACAAGTCCGAACCTTTTGAGATATTCACAGAATATTAGTTAGAAGTAGAGAACCAATAACCGGGTATAAGTATTATGTCCTATGATAAGATCAGGGAGGAGAATACTTGTGCATGGCATTCCTGGACCATTCTAAAGGAGAATGAGATTCTCTCTCCGTATTACTCCTCTGAATACACCACAGCACAACGGTGTATCAGGGCGGAGCAATCGCACAATATTAGATATGGTGTGCTCTATGATGAGTACTACTGAGTTTCCTATTTCCTTTTGGGAGTTATGCACTTGAGAAGTTGCATACCTATTGAATTAGGGTTCGAATCAAATCAGTGCCTACCACTCCATATGAGATATGGTATGGGAAGAGCCTATCTCTTAAGTAAGTTAAGATTTGGGGTTGTCTGGCTTATGTCTAAAGCAAAATCCGGACAAAATCGAGGCAATGTCAGTTCTGTAGAACTGGAAAGGTTCCAGCTATACAAAACTGCAGCTGATGATTTGACAGAACCAAATGATTCAATAGTTCCCAACGAACCTCAGCCTCTCCGCCGATCTAGTAGGGTTCCTCATCTGCTTGAGAGATACTTCGGTTTCTCGATGACAGTGGGAGCGAGGAATGCATCATGAGATGATGACCCATCTAGTATCGAGCAGGCCATCGAGAGTAGGGACTCTGTAAGAATGGCTGGATGCTTAGCGATCTGAGATTGAATCCATATACACCAACAAAGTATGGACTTTGGTTGCGATATCTGAAGGGTTAAATCCCCATCAGGAGCAAGTATATCTTGAGAAGATTACTTGGTGTAGATGGAAAAGTTGAGACTTTCAAAGCTAGACTTGTTAAAGGTTTTCGTCATCGACCAAGAGTGGAAAATGATGAAACCTTTTCCAGGGACTATACTTAAGTCCATCCAGATCCTACTTACCATTGCTACATACCATGACTGCGATATCTGGTGGTTGGGTGTCATGACTGCTTTTCTAAATACTGATTTAGAATAGAAAGTCTATAAGTACACAGCCAGAGGGCTTCGTAAACAGTGGGAGCAGCGGAAACATGTGCAAGTTGCTTTACAGGATAAAGCAGGCATCGCGGAGTTGGAACATCTGTTTTGATGTAGTAGTCAAAGAGTTTGAGTTCATCAAAATGGTAGATGAACCTTGTATGTACAAAAGGGTAGTATGGAGTATGGTAATGATCCTCGTAGAGTACGTGGATGACATACTCTTGATAGGAAAGGAGTTTCCTATGCTACGATCGGTCGATCTCCTCTTATCACATAGATTCTCCATATAGGATCAAAGTGATACCTCCTAAATCCTGAGATTTGGGTCTATGAGATAGATCTAAATGGATGTTAGGATTCTCACTAGCTGTAGTAAGATTGTATCAATCGATCCTGAGGAGAATCACTGGAAAGGTTCCAGGGTGATAAGGACGACTGAATGTCAATCGCAGGCATTGTCTTTACCCTCGGTAAAGGGACGGTATGTTGGAAGAGTTCCAAGCTAGATACCGTGGCAAACTAGACGATAAAGGCTGGTAACATCGCTATTATAGATACTACCAAAGAGGCAGTTTGGGTGTATATTGGTTCATAAGATGAACTAGGTTCCTACCATTGTATGACAATGGAAGAGAGGCTTTGGCCCTGGAACCCTGGTCCCATCAGTGACCCAGACATATTCTGAGGCATCATCACCTGATCATGGAGATAGTTGATCTCCAGGGTGATCGAGGTTAGGAGAGTAGACTCAGAGGACAACACGGCGGATCCACTCACGAAGGCCTTTTCCCAGAGAGAGACTCATATGGGATGGTTGGGTATTAGATACTGCAACCACTGCTACAGATGGCCCTAGTGCAAGTAGGAGATTGTTAGTTATATGTATGCCCTAGAGGCCATTACTGTACATTGGATGTATATTGTAGTGGATGCTGGGACATATATAGGTAGGACTTTCTTGCTCGACATGATAGTACGCTATCTGGTTGCTCTTTATCTTAACATGTATACTTTCAGTCTCTCTGTTACATGTTGATAAAGCCCTAGGATGTGTACTCGACTTCCAGGACTATGATGAAGATCATACTAGTGGGGCCTGGGTAGTCAATGAGTACATCCTTCATTGTTCCTAGTCGTGGGAATATCGAGATGGGGCATCGATATTCCAGAGTAGACTAGCGTATATCTTCTCGACCCATGTGATGGGCGATGGATGATCCCATATCCATTGGTGTTTGACATCAGAGATGGTATGCGGGTGCTCAGTGGAGACTGGGTACACTGAACGGACTCGCCGAGAACTCCCAGATGGTATTATACCTCACGTCAGATGGCAGTTCTCTGGTGACACTGGTACAGCTTAGTCTGTTGACCCGAGATCGTCATAGAGTCTTGTGTGTCTCCCACTGTGCTTTGATTTCCACCCTACCACGGCTCTACTGAGTCGTGCAAACAGGTGGTTTTTGGGTACAGTCCCGATTCACATGGAGGCAATGAGCGATAGGAGGGGATTCGTCTCTCCCGGTATTGGGGGTGGATGTTGCGCTATGCTCGACTGGCCATAACAGGAAATCCCTCGCCAGGGTTGCAGTGATATACTGGTAAGAGTTATCAGTAGTTTCACGAATGTTATGGACCTTACGTCGGCATGACTTATCAAGCTACTGGGGTCTGACGTTTACCACCCCTAGGCGAGATATGCGACATATCAGACGAACAGACCGGACTATACGGTAAGTGTTACTGGTTGGATTCACAGGAGTGTGAGCGGGCTTGCTCGTCGATCTTCTGATCGCTCAATACCCGGGTGGCCGTTACGTTTAGCAGACCGCTTGCGGCTTGTGGGTGCTTGATATGATCATCATCTGCTGCCGGCGTATTGACGAGTCTTTAGAGTCCTACACAGAGGTTTCCTGGCTCAAGCGAAACGAAATAGGAGCGCATATGAGATATGTGCAGGACCGAGAATAATGCGTGTATGTGATACCGCATTCCATTCTCGCGATGAATGTATCGATTGGTTGTATGCGATATAACCTAGTTATCGAATCGAAGATTGATTCGATAAGCCGATACATAGGATACTAGTCGGTTATATGCGATATGACCGGATCGTTAAATCGATTATTGATTTAATGCATAATTGTATATTTGATATATTACTTTGCATTAACTAGTATTTGTTCACTTTGAATGGATTTTCTCACTTGAAATACACAAGTTGTATATGTGATATTCTTTTGTGCACATGATTGTATCATGTTTGATGATACATGCTAACTTGGTTAAGTGTATGATTAAACCATGGTTGTGTAATGGTTAGGGTTTTGATTTTATTTATTTGTTTATTTATTTAATCATTTTTTGGCAAAATAAAATGGTGGATTTATTTGTTCTTTGCTAAAAGCTTCTTGAAGCTTCAAAGCATCTTTGAAAAGTCTTCCATTTTGTTTTTACCACTAAACCTAACCATTCACCTAACCCTAGTTCATTCTCTACACTTTACCATGGTTACATTATGATAACCATCACTTGATTATTCAATTAGAATTAATTCATTTTCCATTCTTTTCTTCTTCTTCTTCTTGATGAAGAAAGAAAAGCTTTCTTGAAATTTATCAAGTGTTGATTCCAAGTGAGAAATCCAAATCCAAAGTGAACCCACTTCCTATTTCTTCATCCTCTACCTCTTGCCAAGTAGTATAGGGTGTTTTCTTCACAAGTTTCATGACTTGGTGAAGTGAGAGCTTGATCTTGTGATGCCTCGACGTAGATCATCTTCGGCATCGAAGTCGACGACCTAGCCCGCCTATTTCTCCGATGAAGCCGATGCTAGAGTCCGGGATCCGATATGGACAGCGAGGGGACTTCATCACGGAGCTATGGAGGTGGAGGACCGGATCTACAAAGGTTGTAGCCCCTTCCCTTTAGCTATAAATTCGTTTACTTGCTTGCATCGCCTTGTTTTCTAGTTAACGATCCGTATTAGGGTTTGTAGGCATAAGGAAATTTTTGAATTGAGCATGTTTGATCACTTGTGAGACTTCATTAGTGTGCCTAGGAACCCATCAGCCCTGGCACGGAGTGTACCTGTTAGACGTTTCCCTGATGCGGAGTGTCTGTGTTGGACGTTTCCCCAATGCAGAGTGTCGCTAGTTGACGTTTCCCCGGCACAGAGTGTCTGCTTGACGTTTCCCCGGTACGGAGTGTCGTTGTCGGACGTTTCCCTGATGCGGAGTGTCTGTGTTGGACGTTTCCCCAATGCACAGTGTCGCTGGTTGACGTGTCCCCAGTACGGAGTGCCTGCTTGACGTTTCCCCGGCACGGAGTGTCGTTGTCGGACGTTTCCCTGATGCGGAGTGTCTGTGTTGGACGTTTCCCCGATGCAGAGTGCCGCTGGTTGACTTGTCCCCGGTACGGAGTGCCTGCTTGACGTTTCCCCGGCACGGAGTGTCGTTGTCGGACGTTTCCCTGATGCAGAGTGTCTGTGTTGGACGTTTCCCCGATGCAGAGTGCCGCTGGTTGACTTGTCCCCGGTACGGAGTGTCTGCTTGACGTTTCCCCAGCACGGAGTGTCGTTGTCGGACGTTTCCCTGATGCAGAGTGTCTGTGTTGGACGTTTCCCCGATGCAGAGTGTCGCTGGTTGACGTGTCCCCAGTACGGAGTGTCTGCTTGACGTTTCCCCAGCACGGAGTGTCGTTGTCGGACGTTTCCCTGATGCGGAGTGTCTGTGTTGGACGTTTCCCCGATGCAGAGTGTCGCTGGTTGACGTGTCCCCGGTACAGAGTGTCTGCTTGACGTTTCCCCGGCACGGAGTGTCGTTGTCAGACGTTTCCCTGATGCGGAGTGTCTGTGTTGGACGTTTCCCCGATGCAGAGTGTCGCTGGTTGACGTGTCCCCGGTACGGAGTGTCTGCTGTTGGACGTTTCCCCGAGACGGAGTGTCTGCTGTTGGACGTTTCCCCGGTACGGAGTGTCTGTGTTGGACGTTTCCCCGAGACGGAGTGTCTGTTGTTGGACGTTTCCCCGAGACGGAGTGTCTGCTGGTTGACGTGTCCCCGGCGTGGAGTGTCTGTGTTGGACGTTTCCCCGATGCGGAGTGTCGCTGGTTGACGTTTCCCCGAGACGGAGTGTCTGCTATTGGACGTTTCCCCGGTACGGAGTGTCTGCTGTTGGACGTTTCCCCGAGACGGAGTGTCTGCTGTTGGACGTTTCCCCGGTACGGAGTGTCTGCTGTTGGACGTTTCCCCGAGACGGAGTGTCTGCTGGTTGACGTGTCCCCGGCGCGGAGTGTCTGCTGTTGGACATTTCCCTGGTACGGAGTGTCTGCTGTTGGACGTTTCCCCGAGACGGAGTGTCGCTGGTTTGACGCAGAGGTCGATGTTGGAATTGGTCGGTTTGATTTGTTTGATTTGAGTTGACATCAGCATCTCTATACTGGAATATGGTACCAGGAGCGAATCATCATCTATCTTTGAGAGGATTTGGGAATTGGTTTTCTGTCGGCATCTGCATTGCTGCACTGGAATAATGTCAGGAGCAACTCATCATGTGCCCCGGGAGGATTTGGATTTGGTTTTTTTTTGTTTGGCATCTGCATTGCTGCACTGGAATAATGCATTGAGCAACTCATCATGTGCCCCGGGAGGATTTGGATTTGGTTTTTTTTGTTTGGCATCTGCATTGCTGCACTGAAATATTGCCAGGAGCAACTCATCATGTGCCCCGAGAGGATTTGGATTTGGTTTTTTTTGTTTGGCATCTGCATTGCTGCACTGGAATAATGCCAGGAGCAACTCATCATGTGCCCCGAGAGGATTTGGATTTGGTGGCTTAGGAGACAGGTTTAGATCCCTATCATCTAAGGCTTTTCAATTTTGTGAGCCGTAAGGGTCTCACAAAGCATTTTCTCCCTACGGGTCGTAAGGATCCCGTAGGTGTATTTTCTTCTTAGGAGTCGTGGGGACTCCTAAGTGTGTTGCTCCTTTGTGAGTCGTAGGGATCTCACGCGGGAATTTTCTCCTCACAAAGTCGAGAGGACTTTGCGAGTGCATTTCATTTCATTTTTTTTACGAGTTTGTGCCCTTTCGGGTTTTCACAAACTCGCCGGCAGTCCTGCTGTTTTTACTCACGGAGCCCTTTCGGGTTTTCATCCGTGCCCATTTTGCTTGTGGACATACCGTTCTTTTTTTTCTTTTTTCTTTTTTTTTTGGAGAGATCGGGATTGTTTTACGCCCGTGGATTGTATACGGTTTTGCAGGATGTATGATCCAGACCGTAGGGCCGGAAAAATTTCAGGACTTTGTTGGCGTCTGCATCGCTGCACTGGAATGTGGTACCAGGAGCGACTCATCATTCGCCACTTTGGGGTTGGGGAGTGATGGCTTAGGAGACAGGTTTAGATCCCTGTCACCTAAGACTTTTCAATTTTATGGGCCGTGAGGGTCCCATAAAAGCATTTTCTCCCTGCGAGTCGTAAGGATCCCGCAGGTGTATTTTCTCCTTAGGAGTCGTGAGGATTCCTAAGGGTGTTTTTCCTTTGTGAGTCGTAAGGATCCCACAAAGGTTTGTTCTCCTCATGTATCGTGAGGACACATGAGTGGATTTCCCTCTTTCCCAGTTTAATGACTTATAGGTCGACTGTTTCCAGTTTAACGACTTAGAGGTCATCTGTTTCCAGTTTAACGACGTGGTGGTCATCTGTTTCTAGTTTAACGACGTGGTGGTCATCTGTTTCCAGTTTTAAAGACATGGAGGTCGATTGTTTCCAGTTTAAAGACTTAGAGGTCATCTGTTTCCAGTTTAAAGACTAAGAGGTCATCTGTTTCTAGTTTAAAGACTTAAAGGTCTACTGTTTCCAGTTTAACGACGTAGTGGTCATCTGTTTCCAGTTTAACGACGTAGTAGTCTATTGGATTGATTTGGAATTTCGGGATAGGGGCCGGACTCAGCGTTGTTAACACTGAAGCACATGCGCCAGGACACATGAGTGGGTCTTCCCAATGGAGCATAATTCCAAAGGTGGAGACCAACCGCGTAGCTGGTGGTTGCGGTGGGGCATGGATATGCTGAGAATTATTTGAGCCCGTGGATTGTATACGGTAGTCAATTTGGGGACTAACCGTAAGGCCAGGGGAATTTTGGAAAATCGGATTTTTGTTGGCGTCTGCATTGCTGCACTGGAATAATGCCAGGAGCAACTCATCATCCGCCTTTGTTTTGTTTGTTTTTCTTTTGTTTTTGTTTTACCGCGATTGCTCTATCATTTCAGCTTTTCTTATCGCGAAGATCGCGATTGCCCCATCATTTCGGCTTTATTTTCATCTTTATTTTACTCGCTGATTTTTATTGCGAGTTGCCCCATCATTTCGGATTTTCTTTATTTTTCTTTTATTTACACATTTTTTGTTTATTTACATTTTTTTTACATTCCCAGTTTAACGACTTAGAGGTCGATTGTTCCCAGTTTAATGACGTGGCGGTCGATTGTTCCCAGTTTAATGACGTGGCGGTCGATTGTTCCCAGTTTAATGACGTGGCGGTCGACTGTTTTCAGAGAAAGGCAGATGTCCGAAAGAATCAGTTTCACGAAGAACTTCGGTCTCCGTTTGTATGAAATTGGCGGTCGCAGCTTGATCGTTGGTTAACACGCCAGGGGACAATGATATTTCTCCCGCCTTGTATTGTTTCTCGACTCAATCCTTGAAGATGCAACAATCTTCAATAGTGTGACCCGGCACTCGATGGTATGGGCAAAAGTTGGGATGATCAGTCTTGTTCGCTTCACTTAACCTTTTCGGTTCTGGTAGCCGCAGGCCATTCTTCATAGCATCTTTAAAAATTTTGTGGACCTTGTCCCTTCGGAATGAGTAGACATTATTTCTTCTTCCCTCCAAAGTTGGCTCTCGAGACTGGTCAGTTTTTGCTCCGCCCGTTCTCTGCTTATTTGGAGAATCGGTGATGTTAGAACTTCCGCCTTTTCGGTTGTCGTCCCTCCAAGGTTTCGGTCTGTTTGTGAACTGAAGATCTTGAGCGGACTCAGGCTTTGGGCCTTCCAATGTTTGGACCTTTTTGGTCAGCTCTTGGAATGTTTTGAGACCCGCAGTACATAGAAACGGGGCCATCTAGTTGTTGAGATTTCCGACAAGGAGACTGACAGATTGGTCCTGCTCTATCGGCGGTTCGCATTTGAAGGAGAGATTACGCCATCGGATTATAAAATCCGTGCTGCTTTCGTCGCTCTTGGGCTTGGTCCTTACGAGCTCGGCGATGGTAATCTTATCGCTGACGCTCATGAACCTCTGCCGAAACAGAGACTCCATTTGGACAAAAGTTGTGACGGAGCCATCCGGTATACTCGCGTACCAGTCGAAAGAAACATCGGTCAAACTATTAACGAACTGGCGGAGGAGAAGCGCATCGTTGCCCCCAGTGTTCCCGCATGAGGCTTTGAAGTGGGCGAAGTGCTGATTCGCATTTCCCGTCCCATCAAATCTTCCGAATTTGGGGATGATATAGCCGCTAGGAAATTCTACCAGATCATACTGAGCGGGATATGGTCTCCCACTACTGCTGATATCTTTTTGCGCTTCGGCTTCGGCCACCAATGTTTTGACTTTGCTGGCAACCAAATCCATGATTTGATCTTGAGTTAGCGGGCTACTGTCATCGGTAGCCAAGACATTTCCCGAGATAGGATGCGACTGATTTTCATGTAGTTCGCCCACTTTTGGATTTGAGGGAATAGGCGTCGACTGCTTTGGGACACCACTTCCCGGTTCACGAGCAGAGCCCTCCGCTTGATTGGGCGGCTGAGAGGCAAGTTGGGCCGTGAGCTGTAGGACGACATTTGTCAAGTCATCAATTTTTAAGTAGAGCTTGGACATCTCCTTGTCTTTGTTTATGAGCTGCTTTCGGAGCTCTTGAAGAAGCTCTTGCTCCGCGGTTCTGGGGCGGAAAGTCAGCTCTTCTTCGCTTTCTGAGCCCGACTCCTCATGAATTGAGGGCTCTCCCTGCCTATCAGACTCATCGAGAGGGTTTTCATCATCCAGCGGAGGCGGCTGTTCTTGGGAAGTGGCAACCACATTCAAGCCAGATTGGATTCGAGATGTGGTGGCCCCGTCCTTGCTCTTGCTGCGCGTGCCCACCACGTAGACAGTGTGGACCACATACCCAGCCATTTCCTCATCTTCGGCAGGGTAACCCTGTTCTTCGAACCTCATGAGGTTTAGTCTGGCAGGAGCCCTAGCACTTTTGTTGGCTCTATATCGGAGCCTTTTCTCCCTCAGCTTCTCGATTTTGAAGGCTTGGCGGGCGTCCGCTATCCGGGAAGCCATTGTGAGTTGATCAGAGGGGAGCTTAGAGAAGACACCCGATCGAGCAGTGGTCAAGAGCACCGCTGGAGCTTGCTCGGGACGCGTTGTAGCTTTGTTGGTGTTGATGGCCTTGCCCCCAGCTGGGGCCAAGGAAAGTCGTTCAGACACTGACTTGAGTTTGGGTTGGGGCGCCCTTGAGATCACCACATTTGGTCTCCTGCCTTTCGAGACCGGTTTGTCTGCCACCGGGGCTTGAGGAGCTGGGATGGCGCCAACTGGCATGAACATAATAGAGCCTAATGGTAGCAGCGGCTCCTCCCATTGTCGCCCGAGACTGGCCGGAAGGACCGTCCTAGAGTCTATCCTCATCTTGTAGGAGACGGGAGCTGAGTTCATCATCGAAGACATCGTCGGAAGGTGATTGCTTGAAAATCTGCATGAAAAAGCATTATTTTTAGTATAAATACAGGTATGTATATTGATTGAGTTCGCATGAACGCTTAACCCGAAATATGGGAGGAGAGATTGGTCCTACCGGGCGTGCCAGAATCTGTAGGGTGTTTTTCGTCACCCCATTGAGATGGGAATACGCGCGCGCTTGTCAGGCGTACTACAGATTCCCCCTGTCTGGGGTAGGTCGGGGTTTAATGATTGTGGGGGTCCGAATCTCCGGCAGCCGCGAACTAAGCTGCCATTAATTACCCCTCTCCTTTGGAGCGAGGGAACCTCCGATTGACGGGTTAAAATGGTCATGCGAACTCAAAGTGCGGTGTGCATGTGTTGTGTTTTGAAAAGGGGTTTTGGATATATCAGGGGCCCCGCAGAGTTTTTACGGGGGTCCCGCTATCCGGATAGCGGGCTGGGGGTCAAGGGGGCTAGCAGCCCCCTTGCGGGGTGCGGGACAGTGCCCCGTTAGAAATTTTTTTCTAATAGGGACAGTGTCGTGGAGTATGTGTGTATGCACATATGTATACATATGTATATATGCATATATGTATATATATATATATAAAAGAAAGAGGGGGAAAAGCATCCAAAGGATGCGTGGGGCCAGCGCCTTGGGCGCTGTGCATCTAGATGCTGTGCGCTCAGGCGCTAGCGTGCCACGTGTCGGCACGTGGGCGCTCTGCGCTTGAGCGCAGGGCGCTGTAGCGCAAGCGCGCCATGTGTCGGCACGTGGGCGCTTTGCGCTTCAGCGCCTGATGCTCGAGCGCAAGTGCGTCACGTGTCGGCACAGGGCGACTTGCGCTTGAGCGCTAGGCGCCTGAGCGCAAGTGCGCCACGTGTCGGCATGGGGGCGACTTGCGCCAGAGCGTTGTGTGCTTGAGCGCAAGCGCGCCACGTGTCGGCACGTGGGCGCTTTGCGCTCGAGCGCAGGGCGCTGTTGTGCAAGCGCGCCACGTGTCGGCACGTGGGCGCTCTGCGCTTGAGCGCCGGCGAGGAAAAGAGGATTTTAGCCTAAAAAGATTCTCGGAGGAGAAATCAGAGTGGAGTTGGACTCCTAAGTGTGTTTTTGGGTTTAATGGAAGGGGTTCTTCTTCTTCCTCCTCTGTTAGCTGGATCTTGAAGATCAAGAGATGTGAGATCTCAAAATCTCTCCTTTTTGAGATCTGATGACAGATCCAAGTTCTCCTTTGTGGGTTTCGTGGTGAAAAACTATTTTATTTTTGAAAAGGAAGAGTAAAACTCTTGATTTAATTCAAAAGAAAGAAGAAGGTTTGAGACCTTCAGAAAAGGGAAAGAGATACAAACCCTAGGTTTTTTTTTGTGAGAATGAAAAGTGTATGCTTTATTCATCATCATGTTGCCTTTTATAGACTTACATATTTACATATAGCCCCTTGGGCTTTACAAAAATGGCATTTTAGCCATCCCATGGCTCATGTGCCATTTCATTTTTGCACATAAGCCATGGGCTTACAAAATATTGGCTTTATGCCCATTTTGTTTACATTCATGCATAAACAATTACATAAAAATTATTTATTACATGATTTTGTTGTTGGCATGGGGAGGCTGGCTGCGGGCTCGACTTGGGCATGGGCCCGCTTGACCTGGGCTTGGGCCCACCTGGCTTGGGGTTGACTTTGATTTTGACTTGGTCAACCGGGGTGTAAATTTTTACCCCAACAGGGACATCTTCCATGAAGAAGCGCAAACAAAGCACCCCCATAATCAAATCTGGGGTAGGCCTCATCTTCATAACTCCACAAAAGGGGATAATGTGCTTCGCCTTCTCCTTGACAGAGCCGAGGACAAACAATGAAGCAGAATATGAAGCTTTGATAGCAGGTCTTGAGATCGCTGTCGACATGAGAATCGAAAACCTCCTTATATACGGAGACTCCCAACTGGTCGTTAGTCAAGTGAACGGCGACTATCAAACATGCAAGCCAGAGTTGGTGAAGTACGGCGAGAGAGTGCAGCAGCTGCTGACTCAAATTCCATCCTACACCCTGGAAAGCATACCGCGTGCGGAAAATAGCAAAGCGGATGCGTTAGCCAAGCTCGCTAAAGAACTGGCTGACGAAAACCTCGATGACGTGAGGATCGTTGTGCAAAGTCGTCGGGTTCTCGCACCGGCAGAAACACCTCCGGAGTCGTCCGAAGAAAAAGGAGAGACCGAGCAAACGGCTTTACAAATAAAGGACCAGGAAGATGCTAAGGATTGGAGAGAAGTCTTTATAGACTACTTCAAATCCCGTCGAACGCCTAAAGATGCGTCCTCAAGACATCAGCTCATGAAACGAGCTCTGTCTTTTGCCTTCGTCAATGATACTCCGTATAAGAGATCATTCGATTCTCTATGGCTAATATTCCTGGGACCTGAAGAGGCAAGGATGTAAGTGCACGGCGGCGCTCCGGCCTCCATCCCGAGGCCAAATAAGGAAGCGATGGTTAACTTTAAATTTTCTTGAACCGGCACCACCGCGCACTAAAACCCGGATCGTACCATTAACTAGTCCTAGCTAACTACAAGATGGGGAAGAGAGATATACCGAGCGATCCGTGTCCTCCGGTCTTCTCGTCGTCGTCCCGATCTCCCGCGGAATGTCCGGTCTCCACCTCCTCGCCGGAAAAGCACCACATCGCCTGCATCTTTTACGGGCTCGCACCTCTATACCGAGGCAACTCGGGCACGAAGTTGGCGAGCCGACGTGCCCAAGATTTGCTGTAGAATGGTGTGTAGAACTTGTGTCTCATCTTGGGGTAGTGGAGGTTGCCATTTTGGTGGAGGAATCATATGTAGTTTTGGAGATGGAACTTGTGGGAATTTTTCAAAAACCAATTGAACAAAAACCCACACTCAAACAAAATGGGCAGCCTCCTCTCAAAAATGTGGCCGGCCATGTTGAATGGGGAGAGTGAGAATGAGAGTGGAAAAGTCAAGTGAGGCAATCATGCAAGAGGGAAAAATATGTGATTATCAAAAGAAATTATTCTCAACAAAATCCAACACTCAACAACCATATCATAACCCATCATCAAGCATGATGACTTCAAAAAGTCAAGCCATCATGAAGAAGTCAAGAAGTCAAGGTCAATGGATGGTGCACCATCAGGATGCAACAAAAAGCAAAGACCACCCTCCACAAATGCTTATTTGCACAAATGCAAATAAGCCCTCCTCCACCAATTTTCGGCCAATGAACGATACAAAGAAATATGGCCGAAACGGAAAGCAAAATGGCAACTCCAGAAAACTGGTCCCGTAATAAATTACAGGAAAACCCCGATACTGTGTATACACACCCGCATTTGTATTCCGACCGAAATACAAATGCAATGAGACAAAATCTACACTGTACTATACTAGGATCCGGCTTAAACCAAAGCCGGCTAGTAAAATCCGTTCGATCCTGATCCGTGCAATACCGCACGTATCTGATCGAACCCTGCCATATATCCATACGGCCTGAAGTACAAACTGTCCGATCCTGATCCATGCAATACCGCACGTATCTGATCGGACACTGCCATATCTCCATACGACCTCTACAGCGTTTCGCCCGAAAGCTGAGTAACTGAATGTGGGGGACTCTAAAGACTCGTCAACACCTTGGTTGTGGATTTAACCACTAGCACGTCAGAGGTATAAGCCAATACGTAACGGGTTACCAGGTATTGACCAAAAGGGACGTCGATGAGCGAACTCATCCTGACACCCTACTGAGCCTGTCAGTGACAATATCCGTACAGTCCGGTCCGTTCGTCTATGAGCATCGCATGGCGGGCCTAAGGGGTTGGTAAAAGTCAGACCCCCAAAAGCGGTACAAGTCGTGTCGGAGTGTAGCCCAGAACACCCTGAGATACTACTGGAATACCTACCAGTAAATCTCCTGCCTCGGCCGAGGGCTTCGTGTAATGGCTCTCCTAGACACAGCGCAACCTCACCCCCAATACCGGGAGAGACGAACCCCTGAAGATCCGCTCACTGCCTCCATATGGCTCGGGACTGTACCCAGCTAAAACCTGTTTGCACGTCTCCTTTGAGCGTGGTAGGGTAGTAATCAAAGTACAGTGGGAACTCACACGAGACAAATGACGATCCCCAGGTCGATGAACTAACCTGTACACATGTCACCAGGGAACTGCTATCTGACGTCAGGTATAAGACCAACTAGCAGGTTCCCGGCGAGTCCTGTCCGGTGTACTCATAACCCAATGAGCACCTGTATACATCTTAGATGATCCAACTGACACCAGTGGCTTGTGAGACCGGCCACCGCCCTTCGTCGGGGTCTCGACTGTATACACTAGTCTACTCTGGAGTATCGATGCCCTGTCTCGAAACTCCCACGACTAGAGACCTTTTAAGGATGTGCTTATAGACCACCAGCTCCCACGTATATGATCGCCCTCATACTGCTGGCAGTCAAGCAAGAATCCTAGGGGCTCTATCAACGTGCAATAGTGACCTGTCAGGTCACCTAAAGCAGTACACGATGATAAAGATAAACCAGATAGCATACTATCATCTCGAGTAAGACTGTCCTACCGGGATAGGTCCTCCCTCAATCATTGCAATCACGTGCCTGTGATCCAATAATTGACTCTGAGGGCACTATCTCCAACAATCTCCCACTTGCACTCAAGGCTAATTATTGCGGTGTCGCATACTCACAGCCCGTGTGATACCGAACACCCAACTCCTCTACTAGTCAGTCTCACAAAGCCTGTTTACGAAACTATTGCGTTCGAGGAATAGCCTCAGTGAGTGGATCCTCTTTGATGTTTCTTTCTATGTCTCTCTATATCTCATGTTCGCGGAGAAAGCCATCTCCCGAAATGAGCAATACCTGTCTTAGAATGTGTCTGGATGTCTGATGGGACCTAGCTCATAAATGAACTGCAAATCCAAACTTCTTAGACTGTATCGTCAACTGAACTTAATCAGTATCCTGCTCCATGCCTCCCTCAGTATTGCCTTGGACCACCTGTCCAAAATACTGCCCCCTTCGTCAGAAGGAAAAACTATAACTCTGACAACCTCCTTGTCGTCCATGTCACCTTGGAAGGCTGGAATGATAACTGTCTCCCGAATAAGGCTGTCGTTATCATATCCCTAGAACATCCACTTATGTTCTAAAATTTCTTCCGACTGCTTCTCCAGGATTGGATCAATGTCAACTTCTTGCATTCTAGTGCAAGAACAACATCTGGTGTGGTACTTGACATCTCATGATTGACTCAATTGCCTGAGCAAGTGATCTGCCAATCATGCACATTCCTCTCCCCTTTAGTCTGTAAGACACCTTTAGAGAGGGTGACTCCATTACCTGCAGGTACACTACCGTGCCAGGAGTCGTCCATTCTAAATACTCTTAGAATGCTGTCTAAGTACCCAGATTGGGAAACCACCCAAATCTAGATCTAAAACCATAGATCTAGTAACCAGTATGTTTGAAATAATGTCCAAGTCCCATGTGGAGAAACCACTGTGTGACGACCAAAGTGTAACCGATCGTAGTATAGGAATATCACTTCCTACTCTGTGTATGTCATCCAAATACCAGGACATCACACCCAACTACCTTCTCAACAGATCTATCCCCTATTCTGATGAAGTCAAACCTATGACTGTCACGTCAGAAATAGATGATCTTTCTCCGCTATATCTGCTTTAGTCTATAAATAGACATAAGCCACCTGTCCACCAATGCTTCCGCTGCTCCCACTGACTACGACAACCCTCTGGCAGAGTCATATAGACGTACACTTCTAAAGCCAGTTTAGAACGACGCTATACTCATCCTCCTGCCGGGTCTCGCATCCTGGAACAACAGCAATGGCAAGTCTGGGTAAACAAGAACTTCCCTGTCACCGTCCTTGAGGCTACCGGAGTACCTCTCGGGTGCCTGAAGTTACCCACCTTATCTGCGGAGTGGCCAATGGAATGTCAAACCAGATTGAATCTTTAGGTTCCTTATCAAATCTTCAGTAATCGTTTGCGGTTCTGGAATCACTTCTAGTTCTACCATACTCCCACTACTGTTTTCTGAAAAAATCCATTTTTATTAAAACTGTGGCGAGTCAAGAACAATATCACTATTGATCTTCCAGATGGTAGAAAGTCAACCCTCGTCATAGCCTGGGTCAACCCACAAACAGCCATTACAGAAACGTGCCTTGAGTTATCCAGAGTCTGGTTTTAAGCATAAACCGGACAACTCCCCGTACCTTAACTTCGTTAAGATATGAACTGTTCTATATCCAATATAGAACCAGAGGCACTGATTTAATTGAACCAGATTCAAATCATGCAGCTGCCTCCAGTGCATGTCAACTAAATGGAAGGAGGCCGATCAGCGTTACTCAACTTAGGAATGCTTCCAATTATGAGTAACCTGAAAGAGAATCAAGTTCTCTTAATCATTACTATCAACTGAATACCATACACAAGTATCTACATCTTCGATTCAACTTGAAGAATCCCGATACTTGCAACACCTGGTTCTCTACTTTATTCAAATACCTATAACTTCTCAAAATTCGGACCCTGTGTTTCCACGAAACACTTGTCTAAAAACTAGAGAAGTCATAAGTAAACCGAATATAGTATGAGGACCAACCCCTCTGTCCTGATAGATCCTGGACAACATACAATACTCTGTATAAGTCCCTTGAGTCTGATAACTCATTCACTGTGTGTCGTGGGTTGAAAACTGTACTTATGGTTAAGAAGAATTACACCGCTGTTTAATGCTCCTTACCTAACCATCCACTGATATAGGTAAATGTCATCGACATAATTTCAAAAAAGTATATCTCACTCTATGAAAATAGACGTACAGATATATCGATTTGAAATTGGTGCATAACAGCGGATATTCAAAACCAAATATTTGCCGACCGGCAAACAGCCCAGGTGATTTCCTCAAATATCACCGATTACAACGAATCCCGATATAATGAGGATGCTCACCCAATTCCCAATAGCTTACTCCCAATACCTGGTAAATACATACCCCGGAGCAAGTGATCTAATCGGGAAATCAGTTTTTCCTTTAACAGTACACAGTGAAACTGAAACATTGAAATGTTTCAATGGGGTATCCCGGTATTCCTAGTAATGCCTCTTCCAGATTCACGACTGTAACCGTATAATTCTTTGCCACCTCTCCAAATCCTTTTATATGTCTTTAGTCATTACCTTCTGCACACCCCTTAGGCCAAATGGTTTTCTTCCTTCCCTACCGTTCGACACCAGCCTATGGTTTGGAAGAAGACTATCCAATAAGCATAATGGGTGTACTGTCCTAATCCCAGGAGCACTCGCAAATGCGAGAGGAGGTGAAGATAAAAGGCAACCGAATAAACCTTATTCCTATTTCTCCTGAACCAGAATCCATCCCCGAACTGGAACAAGTTCCTTTCGAGTTCGTATATAACCATACGATGGAGTATCCAATAAACTGTGGATCTTCGTAGTGATACGGAGTGTTCTGGAGAAATACAAAGGTGATTTAGGATTGGCGAAGAAATACTTGGTCTGGTCGTGAATATCAGTCGCAATTTACTTTGCCCTCTTACTAATCCCTTGCTTTGTCTTAACTTAATACCTTCTGCACACCATCGTTATGCTAATTGGTTTTCTTCATTCCCCACCTTACGGCACCAGCCTAGGTTTGGAAGAAGACTATCCAATTTGCGTAATAGGTGTACCATCTCCTAAACCAAGGAGTACTCGCAACCTGAGAGAAGGTAAAATGAAAAGACAACTGAATAATCCTATCCGTTTTCTCCAAAACCGGAAACCATCCTCGAATTCCTTCGAGTTCGTATCTAACCATACGATGGTTTTGTCCAATAGAAGTGGACGTTCGTAGTAATACGGGGTGTCCTGGAGAAAAGGGTAAAAGTAGGAGTGGCAATGAGGTTTGCAACTCTTACAATCCAAAAGCCAGTGTTAAGAAGGTTCGGTCAACTTGGTCACTGAGTCATAGTCTTAGGGTCGGGTCAATGGTCGCTGCCAAAGAGAGAGAGAAAAGAAACACTCAGCGTGCACTCTAACCTAGATCAGAATGGTTACCAATTTATCTAATCTGGAAACCTCCCACTGTAACCTCAAATTCTCCTCCAAACCTGAAAGAAGAATTAGTCGGGATCACCCGAGGAGTAAACCAACTCATCAGTAGGAATCGGGATCCAACTATCATCGCATGATAACGTGACGGAATCCGCTCACGGTGTCACACTCCAGAAGGTATGCGCATATCTGGCAAGTTTCGGTTTCTTTAGAAACTCCCGATGTGATTTCTACCCCATGCTCTTATGACCTTGACTTTGGCCAACATATCATAAGTCACATGTCAAGTTCTACCCGTCGTTCTCCAGGTTAATTTGAGCCCACCCGTACATACCCTTGACTTTGGCCAAAATAGTAGTACGACTGCCCCAAACCAACGCATCTATCTATGCTGCATATGAATACCCCAATAGCTACCAATCACTGTGCCTTGACTTTAGCCAACATACACAGCTTGAATACTATTGACCACCCATATGAAACGACGGAGGGCTACGAATGGTTTCTGGCGAAAACCTTTAACGTAATGAACTTGATATCGTTGAAGGAACGGATAGCTTTTAAAAAAATATAGTGACGAAAACCATTGCTAAAGAGGTCACTCCCGGTGAAGGGATCTCGGCTCTTTTCCCGTAGAATGAGGTGCAGGATATTCCAACTGAATACCACGGTGCAAAGCAAAAGTAATCGGCTATAGTGAAGTCATTGCCCTGACGCAAACTTTTTGTCCAAGGGGTCACTCCCGGTGAAGGGATCTCGGCCCTTGCCTCGTCGACTGAGGAGCAGGATATTCCAACTGAATACCACGATGCTAAACAAAAGAGAACGTCCTTGCAATAACAGCTTTTTGAAAAGTGTTCCAACAACATCAGAATAGGTTTGTTTTTAACTTGCATTGATCCGAATCAATGCAGTCCCATCAATTGATCACACAAAAAAGAACGAAAATAATATGACGTACGTATATGCAATCTGCATTCGCCACTAGGTCCCGTCATTACCCGTTAGGTTAGCTAACTAACGACAGAGTGGGAACTGGACTAGCGCGGATGCAAAACATATACAACATCTACTAATATATATACCAATATATTATATTTCGCTCAAGGCGTGATAAAAAATGCAACATCACAGAAATGTACAGCATCACAGAATAATACAGATATCTGGGATCCCCGGGTTTCACAGAGCCACTACTGAAACCCGACGTTCCCCTGGTCGAGTGGATAGCCTGTGCAATGAAATCCTAGACCCCTACGGGCGCGGCAAGTCATCCGCCAAAACCTGAAGCGAGGCAGTCCCCTTCAGTACCGTGAATGGACCATCCAGCACTTCACGGAATCCAGTAACTTGGGCACCCCTCCTGGGTCAACCTGTACCCCCTACGAGTGCGGCGAGTAGCCCGCCAATTCTAGAGTGAAGCCCCTCCGTCTCAATGCCATGAGATGCGGGCCCGTTGCCCTCTAGAACCCGGCTATCCGTGCACCCCTCCGCGGGGTAATCCTAGTACAGAAAGTAAAATATACATACAACGGGTACATCGACCGCAACCTGGCCGTGCCCCAAAATAATAATACAATCAGGCAGTGACGGCAGTCCACATGTCGGACGCTCGCCCCGCAATATCAAATGTACATAATACAACCAAAAACTGTACTAGCATTGCATCCAGGCTATCCCCCACGACCAATCCGCAACATCACAGCATAACACAAAACATCAACGTGAAAGTCACGTTCGCAAATCCGTCTAACCGGGCTATAGCAGTTAGACTGGATTTACCGATCAAGTGATATTCACGGTCGCAGATATAATGTAAATACTGTGAACCAATGTGTTTAAAATATCCGATCGATCAAATTTTAACAAGTGGGCCCCAAGTACTACTGTAGCACATCAAGAAATTCTGGGCCCAAATTTAATATTCCAGAAACCCTATTTTCACCCCAGAAGCCCATTGAAAAAATTTGACGCATTGATCCCTCCATATTGCGGCGGAACCGCGGCGCCAAGTAGGGTTTGGCCGCGGTTCCGCGCTCTCCTTGAAAGATCAATGTCTCGAATTTTTCCAGAATTCTTAGGACTTCCAGTAAATCAGTTTTCTACAACCTGAAAAAAATTTCGATCCAGAAAAAATTCGACAGAAAACTGATGCATGTGTTATTGGGTTTTCGGAACATTTGTTCGATCGGAAGTGTAAAACACATTAGACAAAGCTAGACTATGTTAATGGCGAGGCTCTGATACCACTGTAAGTGCACGGCGGCGCCCCGGCCTCCATCCCGAGGCCAAATGCGGAAGCGATGGTTAACTTTAAATTTTCTTGAACCGGCACCACCGCGCACTAAAACCCAGATCGTACCATTAACTAGTCCTAGCTAACTACAAGATGGGGAAGAGAGATATACCGAGCGATCCGTGTCCTCCGGTCTTCTCGTCGTCGTCCCGATCTCCCGCGGAATGTCCGGTCTCCACCTCCTCGCCGGAAAAGCACCACATCGCCTGCATCTTTTACGGGCTCCCACCTCTATACCGAGGCAACTCGGGCACGAAGTTGGCGAGCCGACGTGCCCAAGATTTGCTGTAGAATGGTGTGTAGAACTTGTGTCTCATCTTGGGGTAGTGGAGGTTGCCATTTTGGTGGAGGAATCATATGTAGTTTTGGAGATGGAACTTGTGGGAATTTTTCAAAAACCAATTGAACAAAAACCCACACTCAAACAAAATGGGCAGCCTCCTCTCAAAAATGTGGCCGGCCATGTTGAATGGGGAGAGTGAGAATGAGAGTGGAAAAGTCAAGTGAGGCAATCATGCAAGAGGGAAAAATATGTGATCATCAAAAGAAATTATTCTCAACAAAATCCAACACTCAACAACCATATCATAACCCATCATCAAGCATGATGACTTCAAAAAGTCAAGCCATCATGAAGAAGTCAAGAAGTCAAGGTCAATGGATGGTGCATCATCAGGATGCAACAAAAAGCAAAGACCACCCTCCACAAATGCTTATTTGCACAAATGCAAATAAGCCCTCCTCCACCAATCTTCGGCCAATGAACGATACAAAGAAATATGGCCGAAACGGAAAGCAAAATGGAAACTCCAGAAAACTGGTCCCGTAATAAATTACAGGAAAACCCCGATACTGTGTATACACACCCGTATTTGTATTCCGACCGAAATACAAATGCAATGAGACAAAATCTACACTGTACTATACTAGGATCCGGCTTAAACCAAAGCCGGCTAGTAAAATCCGTTCGATCCTGATCCGTGCAATACCGCACGTATCTGATCGAACCCTGCCATATATCCATACGGCCTGAAGTACAAACTGTCCGATCCTGATCCATGCAATACCGCACGTATCTGATCGGACGCTGTCATATCTCCATACGGCCTCTACAGCGTTTCGCCCGAAAGCTGAGTAACTGAATGTGGGGGACTCTAAAGACTCGTCAACACCTTGGTTGTAGATTTAACCATTAGCACGTCAGAGGTATAAGCCAATACGTAACGGGCTACCAGGTATTGACCAAAAGGGACGTCGATGAGCGAACTCATCCTGACACCCTACTGAGCCTGTCAGTGACAATATCCGTACAGTCCGGTCCGTTCGTCTATGAGCATCGCATGGCGGGCCTAGAGGGTTGGTAAAAGTCAGACCCCCAAAAGCGGTACAAGTCGTGTCGGAGTGTAGCCCAGAACACCCTGAGATACTGTTGGAATACCTACCAGTAAATCTCCTGTCTCGGCCGAGGGCTTCGTGTAATGGCTCTCCTAGACACAGCGCGACCTCACCCCCAATACCGGGAGAGACGAACCCCTGAAGATCCGCTCACTGCCTCCATATGGCTCGGGACTGTACCCAACTAAAACCTGTTTGCACGTCTCCTTTGAGCGTGGTAGGGTAGTAATCAAAGTACAGTGGGAACTCACACGAGACAAATGACGATCCCCAGGTCGATGAACTAAGCTGTACACATGTCACCAGGGAACTGCTATCTGACGTCAGGTATAAGACCAACTAGCAGGTTCCCGGCGAGTCCTGTCCGGCGTACTCATAACCCAATGAGCACCTGTATACATCTTAGGTGATCCAACTGAAACCAGTGGCTTGTGAGACCGGCCACCGCCCCTCGTCGGGGTCTCGACTGTATGCACTAGTCTACTCTGGAGTATCGATGCCCTGTCTCGAAACTCCCACGACTAGGGACCTTTTAAGGATGTGCTTATAGACCACCAGCTCCCACTTATATGATCGCCCTCATACTGCTGGCAGTCAAGCAAGAATCCTAGGGGCTCTATCAACGTGCAATAGTGACCTGTCAGGTCACCTAAAGCAGTACACGATGATAAAGATAAACCAGATAGCATACTATCATCTCGAGTAAAACTGTACTACCGAGATAGGTCCTCCCTCAATCATTGCAATCACGTGCCTGTGATCCAATAATTGACTCTGAGGGCACTATCTCCAACAAAGGAGAGTCATCCGAGAAACTCACGACGGACTCTGCGGCTCTCACCAAGCCGCTCCAAAGATGAAGCTGAAGATCAAAAGGATGGGCTACTATTGGCCCACGATGATCCAAGACTGTCTCGAATACAAAGCAATGCCACTCGTGCCAGATTCACGGGGACTTTATCCATCAGCATCCAAATCCGCTATACCCAACAGTGTCTAGTTGGTCGTTCGAAATGTGGGGATCTGACATAATCGGCCCCATCGAACCATCATCCAGAGGATATCGGTTCATACTGGCAACAACCGATTACTTCTCCAAATGGGCAGAAGCGGTACCGTTAAGGGAAGTGAAAACAGAGAATATTCTCCATTCCTTCAAGACGCACGTCATTTATCGGTTTGAAACTCAACGACGGATTATCTCCGATAACGGGCCAGCCTACAGAAGCCACAAAATCAACTGCTTTGCACAACAGCATAACATAAACTGGAGATATTCTTCGGTCTATAATCCCCGAGCTAACGGTCTAGCTGAGGCTTTCAACAAGACCTTCACAAAGATCATGAAAAAGACGGCGTCTCAAAATAAGAAGGACTGGAATGAGAGACTGCATGAAGCTCTCTGGGCATATCGAACTACGTTCAAAACAGCCACGAATACAACGCCGTATGCATTGGTATTCGGCACTGAAGCGGTACTCCCCCTCGAGATGGAGCTACCCTCTCTACGAGTGGCAGTTCACTACGAATTAACAGCCAAAGAAAATGCTCACCTTCGGCTTGAGGAGCTCGACGCCCTTGACGAAACCCGCCTCATGGCGAACAAAATCTGGAGGCTTATAAAGCAAAGATTGTGCGCTCATATGAAAGATTGATTAGGCCGAGAACATTCCGCCAAGGCGAACTCGTGCTAGTGGTCAAAAGACCTATGATCCCCAATCGTGCTAAACGTGGGAAATTCGAGCCAAACTATGAAGGCCCGTATATCATAGACAAAATTTACCAGGGTGGATCCTATCTACTCATGGACATGCATGGTGAAAGACCTTTCAGGCCAATAAACGGTCGCTTCCTTAAAAAATACTACGCCTGAAGAGTCACGGCCTAGGTCAACGATAGATGACGATGCCTATGTCCGCTCTCTATCTTCCTAAGCCCTAACTCTATAAGTAGTAGCCGGCTTTTTGGACCGAAACGTCCCTAAACTAACGACGGACCGAAACGTCCTTAAACTAACGACGGACCAAAACGTCCTTAAACTAACGACGGACCGAAACGTCCTTAAACTAACGACGGACCAAAACGTCCTTAAACTAACGACAGACCGAAGCGTCGTTAAACTAACGATGGACCACTATGTCCTAAAACTGGCTGTTGACCGGGACGTCTATAAACTACTACGGATCGCAGCATCCCAAGGCTGACACAAAAAAAATAATAATAAAACAGAGAGAAAAAAGAAAACGGTATGTCCATAAGCAAAATGGGCACGGATGAAAACCCGAAAGGGCTCCGTGAGTAAAAACAGCAGGGCTACCAGCGAGTTTTGTGAAAACCCGAAAGGACGCAATCTCGTTAGAATAATAATAAAAAAAACGGTATGTCCATAAGCAAAATGGGCACGGATGAAAACCCGAAAGGGCTCCGTGAGTAAGAACAGCAGGGCTACCGGCGAGTTTTGTGAAAACCCGAAAGGGCGCAATCTCGTTAAAAGACACTTGCAGGGTTCTCTCGACCTTGTGAGGAGAAACCACCCGCGTGAGATCGTTACGACTCACAAGGGAGCAGCACACTTAGGAATCCCCACGATTCCTAAGGAGAAATTACACTTGCGAGATCCTCACGACTCGTAAGGAGAACTCTCTTATGAGGCCCTCACGGCTCATAAAATTCAAAAGTCTTAAGCTACAGGGATCTAAACCTGTTCTTAAGCAGCCACCATAACCTCCAATACTGTCCTACAAGCGGTTCAGTATTGACCCTTGTATACAATCCACGGGCACGAATAAACATTTCCCTAACAAAGTCCTATCCGTGACTAGGGATATGTCTACACGGTGAACAGCCCTTTTAAGTCCTCTCGACTTATAAGGAGAAAACACTCTTGTAAGATCCTTACGACTTATAAGAGATCATACACTTAGGAGTTCTCATGACTCTTAAGGAGAAAACGCACCTACGAGATCCTCACGACTCGCAGGGAGAAAAACCTTTATGAGACCCTTATGGCTCATGAAGTCAAAAGCCTTAGCCGACAGAATCCTAACCATGTCTACTAAGCCACCTTTGTTCGACATCGACAGAGGCAAATCATGATTCGCTCCTGGCAATATCCCAGTTATAGCGGTGCTGATGCCGAAATCGGTGTCTAATTCCAAGCTTGCAGCGAAAAGCCAACAAGCCACATATGCATACGAAATAGCCGAAATGATGGGGCAACTTGCAACAAAGTCAGCAAGTAAAAATGTATGCATGCAAAATAGCCGAAATGATTGGTCAACACGCAACAAAAAGCAGCGAGTAAAAATAAAATAAATAGCCGAAATGATTGGGCACCGCGAAAAATAGCCGAAATGATTGGGCAATCGCGACCTTCACGATATAAAAAAGCTGAAATGATAGAGCATCGCGGAAAGAAAAATATATAAAATAAAATTTTTTGCCCTACAGGTGATATCGCATCAATCCCTGTATACAATCCAGGGGCGCAAACGAAGAAGGAATCACCCCTTCCCTCCCCAGGCTCCATCAGAAGAAGAAGTCAAATCTCAACGGTTCACAGACAACCTAGAGACCACTTCGATATTCATCTCATTACAACAGACGCTACGTCATCCACATGACCCCGTCGCGGAAATACGTCATCCAAATGACCCCGTCTCGGAAATACGTCATCCACATGACCCCGTCGCGGAAATACGTCATCCACATGACCCCGTCGCGGAAATACGTCATCCAACATGACCCCGTCTCGGAAATACGTCATCCACATGACCCCGTCGCGGAAATACGTCATCCACATGACCCCGTCGCGGAAATACGTCATCCACATGACCCTGTCTCGGAAATACGTCATCCAAATGACCCCGTCGCGGAAATACGTCATCCACATGACCCCGTCTCGGAAATACGTCATCCACATGACCCTGTCGCGGAAATACGTCATCTACATGACCCCGTCTCGGAAATACGTCATCCAAATGACCCCGGCTCGGAAATACGTCATCCACATGACCCCGTATTGGAAATACGTCATCCATATGACCCCGTCTTAGAAATACGTCATCCAAATGACCCCGTCGCGGAAATACGTCATCCACATGACCCCGTCTCGGAAATACGTCATCCACATGACCCCGTCGTGGAAATACGTCATCCAAATGACCCCGTCTCGGAAATACGTCATCCATATGACCACGTCACGGAAATACGTCATCCACATGACCCCGTCTCGGAAATACGTCATCCACATGACCCCGTCACGGAAGTACGTCATCCACATGACCCCGTCATGGAAGTACGTCATCTACATGTCAATCTCATTAAACACTTACGGGTCCTCTCGTTTCGTAAGAAAGAAAACTCTCTTATAAGATCCTTACGACTTATAAGGGAAAACACACATAGAAATCCTCACGACTCCTAAGGAGAAAAGACACTTACGAGATCCTCATGACTCGTAGGGAGAAAAGTCTTTATGAGACCCCCACGGCTCATGAAATTGAAAATTCTTAGGCAGCAGATCGGAACCTGCTTTCTAAGCCATCACTACCCCTCGAAGAAGCCAAAATATGAGGCTCATCCTATCCTCTGCCGGCTGTGTTTGCTAAGGTGATATGCTGGTAACCAAAGAAAGAAGAAAGCAAAACGATGACACAAGACATTGCGAAAGAAATGTATTTTTTATTCATGAATTCAGTTGGGTACAAAATAAAAGAATGAATACATTTTATTCAAAATTACAAATGGTACAAAATAATTATTGAGAGGGAAGCGCTTTCAATAATTCGATCAGCCGCTCGCGCACTTCCCTCAGCCCTTCTTCTTGATCAGCTGCCGTAGCCAACTACGCTTCGACCTGGGCTCGCTGCTGCAAGTAAGACGAAAGTTGTTCCTCGACGGCCCGCCGAACTGCTTCACGATTTTGTGCATCCCGCTCGACGACGTCGAGCTGCCGCCGCAGTGTTAACCCGTTAGAGATGCACCGCAGAATGCCTTCAAAGATAACTTTCAGCTGGGCAGCATTCGCATCAACCTGAGCATGCAGTCGAGCAGATTCGCCTGAAGTCTCTCTGCACTCCTTACGTTTTAAGGCCACCTCTCGTTCAAGATGACGGAAGTAGGGAGTGCTCTGCTCGACCCATGCGGCCCGCTGGAAGTTCACAGCCAGGACCTCTGGAGCAGGATGTCCGGCCTCGAGCTCATGCAGGCAACCCTCAATTTTCCTGCAGAGATTGACCCAAGACTCAACGACGCCCTCATTATGGAAGTTCACAAGCGTCGTCAGCATTGGATTGACCTCGGCAGCGAAATCTGCGGCAGATGTAGGAGCCTCCGCGTCAAGCTCCTCGACGTATTCGCTCAGCATGCGCAGATTGATCGCGGCGCCTTTCGAGGATGGACGTCTGGAAAAGGGCCCTGCCGGCATCATAATGCGAGACTCGAACGGGGCTAGAGTCGATATGATTGCTGCAAAATAGATCATAATCAGATGTCGGCTCAGGAAATAAAGAAAATACACGAAAAGTAGAGTCTACTATACCGGCTGCAATAGGGGGCAGAGCTGGGAGTTCCGGTGGCGCAACAATAGCCTCGTCCCCTCCTTCAATTTGTAGGGCTACAAGCAATACAAAGAAGAATTAGGAATAATGTGACTGCCCATTTAAGAAAAGAACGTCGTTTAGAAAAGATATTCACCGACACCACCAGCCGGACTGATCTCTGACAGGAAGGAGAAATGTGGGTGCAGCACCTGATACAGGTGGTCAAAAAGGACTCCTGCAAGTACGTAGTAATGCAACGTCAGTACATAAGTTATACAACTTAAAAAATAAGACTGATGGGTCACGAATCCGCACCTTCCAACATCTGAGATGGTGTGAGAGAGGGTAGAGGAGTGGTCACCGTCAAAGCAGTAACTGATGGCGTTACCTCGGGTAGTGCAACCTCAGCGCTCACCACGCCTACATTAAAAATGAGATAAAGACTGTCAGGAAAGATTGAAAAGGATTGCAGAACAAAAAAGCAATGACCTAAAATCTACCTGATGAGTCGCCAGTCTGAATCGCGACGAGAGCGTCACTTGATAAAGCAACTGCTTCATCCTCTTCCATCGGGATGGTCTCACCTCCCGTTGCCTCATCCCCTGACTCTACGAGAGCCGTCGTAACGCTCGCGACGCCAGAAGATGGCAAAGAGCCACAGGCGGGAAAAGCGATGATCGGGGCAGTGCCCGACTCTTGCGACAGAGTGACTACCTCGGGCTCGGCGACCATGGCTACCTCCTCTACCGCCGTCTCGGGCTCGGCGATCGTGACTGTCTCACCCACCGTGACCTCGAGCTCAGCAATTGCAGCCATTTTACCTACTTTTGCCTGGGGTTCGGTAATCATGGCTATCTCCTCTACCGCTACCCCAGGTTCAGTGGTCGCTGCCATTTCTTCGGTAAGACTCGGCCCTGCAGGATAGGATATATGAGAACCTGAAAGTTAAAACTTTGACAAAAGAACCCAATGTCACGATACCTTGAGATGGTCTTCTAACTGCTTCCCGAGCCGCACGTGCTGCCTGTCTGTGGGCGGTGGACAAGGCAGCCGGGGCATCCTCTGAAGGGGTAGGAGCAGGGGTAATAGCTCTTGAACTTGCACCCGCATCCAAGGCGGCGGTACGCTCCCTTGCCGCGCGCATCCTACGCTTCCTCTCCGCCTGGGCTGTGAGGGCAGATCTCCTCAAGACCTCCGTCAACGGGACGTCATCATCCGCGCCAAGGGTTACCTCTAGAGCCGTTATTACATCCGTCATCGGTTGCTTAAGTGAAGCTTCTTTCAGCAACGACGGCGGAACTGAAACTTCGATAGCCGACCCGAGAAGCGTCTCCGCACCGCCCTGCAAAGCCGGTGCTACGCCTGGAATAACTTGAGTAGAGGTAGTTCCTATAATAAGATGAAGAGAAGGGGTCAGATTACCCATAAGAAACAAGAGTGGAGACGCGGTGAACCGAAATGTACCGATGCCTAAGGATGCTCAAAGTCTTTCCTCTTCCTCAAAGGTCTTGAGAGAAGCTGCGAGAGCTTCTTCAGTGAAAATGCCTGTTAAAGAAGGAAAAGCGTCAGTCAAAACACGATAATACAAATACAATGCAATGGAGAAAAATACAGCTAATGGTTACCTGATCGTGCAAGGATAGCCAACCCCTCTTCGTGGCTGGCCAATTGCTCAAAAGCTGCAATGGCAGCCGCCAGATCAGTATCATCTGGTGGCATGAATAAGCCCTCATTTGTCCCATACTCGCTCAGGCCCTCGCCGTAAGGAGCGTGAGGCTCCTGGCCAAGTACAACGTCGATAGAAAGGATCGACTTCTTTTTCTTCTTCTGTGAGCGAGCTCCGGTTGCAGCCAGCACCAGCTTGCGCTTGGTGGGCACTTTGGGACGTCGAATTCCAATGTCTGAGCCCACGCCAGATTTGGGAGAAACTATATTTACCGTCTCCACGGGAGCACAGGGTACCGATGGTACATCCACCGTCTCTACAGGAGCACGGGGCAACCCACGCATAGGGCTTAGCACACGTGGAGGCTCAACTGCAGCGACCTCTCTTAGCGGAGGGGGGACAGTGGCCCGTCGCTTCAAAGGGACATTGCGATCGCCGGCAGGGGGTGCACTCTTGCGATCGAGCAGCAGCCGTCTCTCTTCCCTGATAACAGCACCCATTGCGTGTTGATACCAGACCACGTGTACGTTAAGGGCCCTCGGGACGCAACTCGACTCGCTGATAAAGAAGTGAGAGCCCGTATTCAAGCGCATGAAGTGATGCAGCGCACCCCGCGTTCCCTCTTTGGTGGCAGCGGGTTCTGCCAAGAAAGCCTCCAGCGGGACCTCCTGATTATAACTCAGCTGCTGGGCAAAATGATGAGGGTTGTATCTCATGAATAGCACCGCATCATTTTGCCTGAATACAAGGAAGCCCGGTCTGATGGAGTATAAATGGAGAATCTCTCGGGCTTTCAACATGGAGGCCCCGTCCTTAAAAACGTCGCGCAATGCAAGCACCGTGTTAGAAGTCTCATGGCCGATCGTCAGGACTTTGTCCGTGAAAGACATACCATCTCCGATTGTGCGCGGACGAAGGAGCAAGCCCCTAGCTTCCCGCTGTGACGGACTCATGATGGAGGCGTCAACCAGCCGCATAATCCGAAGGAACTTGCATCTCTCGTAAAATGAAGGTCTCTTGTGAATGCCAAAGTCCCCGAGCACGTGCATCTCCATCCATGAAGTAAAGTAATGCATTGGGAAGTTGGCAGGATGCACCCCCGGTTCAGTGGTATCCGCCGCTACGCTAAGACCGTGGTATAAATGGGCTAACCCGGCGATACCGATGGCCACTTGTATTTCAGCAACCATGCGATGCGCGGGGTAGAAGACGGAAGGCCTCATGTAACGAGGATGCATAGGGAGCGTGAACCAACTCAACCATAGCCCAAGAAACCCAAGAAAGAACGTCTCCTCGTCAATACCCGGGGCGGCGATTTCTGACAGAGGCATGATCGCAGCGTCAGGAAGAAAGAAGCCCTTCTGATCAACTTCCAGTACTGGCTGACGGTCCAGGCCTAAGCCGAAGGGATCATCGAGCTTAGAAAACTTTTTGCCTCGTCGCGACAAAATCTCCGGGCGAAGAAACCGGGCAATGAAGTCATCAAAACTGACCCCCCCCCCGGCCTCCAGATTCTAGGAAAAGGCTCTCGTACATGTTCAACACCTTTATCAGACTAGGGAACTGGTGTTGAATGGCGTTCTCTGGCATGAGTCCCATCACCACCGGCTTGGTGGCAAAAATGTATTCATCCAGAGGAAGCAGCTCCTCATAGTGCTCCCCCCTGACCGGTAAACCAGAAACCTCGGCGATTTCTTCCAAGGAAATGGAGACCTCTCTGTCCAGTAGAAGGAAGGTATGGGTATGGATGTTCCACTGCTCCAAGAAAGCCTTAATCCACCACGTGGGAGGTGCAGAATATTAGAACAACGAGGCGTAGACCGCAGGGTATAGGCCGAGCTTTAACAGCTGTGATTTCTTTGCCGACAAGATGTACTGGACCCACTGCAAGTACCCGGCCGGATGACGGGGAGTCAGCCCGACGTTGTAGGGCTGTCCCCAAGGGCGCGACTCGCCCTGGCATATGAGCCGTCCCAGGGTATTCAAAGCCGCCGGCGGCTGCAGTGGTACGGCGGCAATCGAAGGTTGAAGAAGACCCTCCGAAGTCCAATTGACAACCTCCACGGCATAGTTCACCAGGGGTGCATCTGCATACGGAATCGCCGAGATAGGCTCCGACGGCGTCGCACAAGAGAAGCTTTGACGACCTTTCATAATATGGTCATACCATCTACCCCACAAGTGAAGATTTTTGTGTTCCGGGTCACGGTCTTTGATGAGCGCGAGAACCTCCCGGTCCACAGGTGCCTCAGGGAATCCTCCCTCTGAACGGACGAATGGAAATGTAGCATCGAAAGACATGTCGCCTGCAAAAAGGAGGGACATAAATCAACTGTCAGTACTATAATTTAATTTTAAAAATTCTGACACTCAGTACTTTAAAATTTGTACCACACTGCAATGCAGTGGAAAGGGGACCAAAGGGGGACCCACAAAATCTAGATGACAGTTCATCAATTAATAAAACAGCCTCATCATTGGATGAGACTGTTAATTAATGAGGAAATCCTCAAGAAAATTCACATTGAATGAGAGATCCCTCGGGAAAAAGAGAAAATCTCCCTTTGAGAGCAAAGCTCTATGACAGAGTGACACTTGTCAAACTCTGATCATAAAGGAATAAAATTCCTTAAAGAGCCTGGCTCTGTAATGATGATGGAAAAACCCATCAGAAAAGAAAATTAAAATCAATTAATTTTTATGAATAAAAAATACTGGGATCTTCAAGATCCATGAAAAAACTCTTAAGAGTTCTTCATCAAAAGATTAAGAAATCTACATGTTATTCAAAAGAGCAAGGCTCTGTATATGGGCTAAGAAACCCCAAAAGATCTCTTTAGATCTATGGGTTCATGAGAGAAAAGCTCTGCTAATGAAACCCTAATTGGGTTTTCTATAGATCAAAGATCTATAAAGAGCAAGGCTCTGTTAATGGGTAAAACCCTAATTTATTAAAATTTATTAAAAAAATTTAAAACTTTACCTAAGTTTGGAAAGAGTTTTACTCTTGAGAAGTTCTTAAACAGAAGAGCTGTGCTCTGAACAAAAATTCTCAAAGAAAGAAGATGATAATCATCTAAGGGACCAAAGGTCCTATTTATAGGCATTGAATCGCCTCTTCAACTTCTGAGTTGATCCAAAGGCTCAGATGCTGCCACCGCTGCACTCACGTGTGCGCCACGTGAGCGCAACGGTGGGGGGCATTTGTTTCCCCCAATCAGAGCAAAGCTCTGTTTTAAAATTCAAAATTCAAAAATTGAAGCAACGCTTCAGATCCAGCGCTCCGCGCTGTGCGCCACGTGTCAAACACAGATGGGCTAGCGCCAGGTGCGCTGCGCCTTAGGCAGCACACCCCCAATCAGAGCAAAGCTCTGTTTTAAAATTCAAAATTCAAAAGAATTGAAGCAACGCTTCAGATCCAGCGCTCTGCGCTGTTCGCCACGTGTCAAACACAGGCTGCGCTGCGCTCCGCGCTGTGCGCCACGTGTCAGACACAGGCGGGCTAGCGGCAGGTGCGCTGCGCCCTAGGCAGCGCACCCCCAATCAGAGCAAAGCTCTGTTTTAAAATTCAAAATTCAAAATAATTGAAGCAATGCTTCAAATCCAGCGCTAGCGCGCCTGTGTCTGACACAGGCGCACAGCGCAGGCTGCGCTGCGCCCTGCGCTGCGCGCCACGTGTCAAATACAGGCGCGCTAGCGCAGGCTGCGCTCCGCACCACGTGTCAAACGTAGGTGCGCCAGCGCTGGAATTAAGAATTCCCCACCGTTAGATCAAAAGATCTAATAATAAATTATTAATTAATCAGAATTAAAATTCTGTTATGGAAAGATTTTCTCAATCTTGTTAAAAACAAGAAGATTACCTTCTGTAAAATAGAAGCCCTAGGATCAAAAATCCAACGGTGGGGAAACATCCCCAAATCAATCAGAGAAAGATCTCTTTAACTGATTTAACAAATCAATTTGCCCTATATAAAGGCCCCAAGACTTCAAGTCTGATATAGAGAAACCACCTTAAAAACTTTGAGAAAACTCAAAGAAAAAAAAACAAGCTTTTAGCAAAAGAAGATCTATTCTTCAAGGTAAAGAACATGATTCTTGAACACAGAGATGAAATAATCTCATGAAAAGAAGAACTATCTTCTAAAAAAAAGAGATCATAGATCTAAAAAAAAAGACCAAGGTCTTTCATAAAAGAGATCAAAAGATCTCATCATAAAAAAACAAAAGAAGTATTTACTTCATTCACAGATCATTGATCTACAAAGACAGCGCCTTTTTATAAATAAGAAATTTTTGTTCTTGAATCTTGAAGCAAAGCCTCCTTTAAAGAGAACATAAACTTGTTCTCTGATCATAAATTTGATCAAATGCGCTTTGCGCTACTGAAAAGTGCCTTGCACTCATGAACTGCGCTTTTGCGTTTCTTGGACCGGCGCTCAGCGCCAAAACGTGCCACGTGTCAACCACAGACACAACTTGCGCTTTGCGCTTCTGAAACAGCGCACTGCGCTCATGGGCTGGCGCTCAGCGCCAAGCGCGCCACGTGTCACTCACTGGTGCGCTACTAAACTAGCGCAACGCGCTCACAAACTGAAAGCGCAATGCGCCCATCATCTGGCGCTTAGTGCTAAACGCCACACGTGTCATTTTCGTGTGCGCTACTTGGCAGAAGCGCAATACGCTCTTTAATTGGCGCAAAGCGCCTAGCGCGCCACGTGGCGCACTGTCAGAACACACATTGTTCTGATGGATGCTATGCATTTAATACAAGACAAAAAATATCAGGATCTAATGCTCAGCATTATTAAAAGGGCCAAACCCAAATAAAGGCTCAACAGCCCAGAACAATAAAATGTTAACATTTTAATTCGACTTATCCCAATTCTGGCCATAAGTCCTCAACCTATATTGAACTGAGCCCATCTGCTCACAAATATTCAACAGATCTAAGTCCCAAACCAGGCTACAAATCTTCCAATCAATTCATATCGGTTCGAGAGTACATCTCTTTACTCCTCTGATATCTGTCGTTGTAATCCTTCAACGTCTTCAGAGAGGAGACGGGTCCCGACAACCACACATTTCACGGACTACGATGTCCTTAAATCTTATAGACTACGATGTCTCTAAACCGGACTGTGGGGTCCTTAAACTCATGGACTACGATGTCCTTAAACCTTATAGACTACGATGTCTCTAAACCGGACTGTGGGGTCCTTAAGCCCATGGACTCTGATGTCCTTAAACCTTATAGACTACGATGTCTCTAAACCAGACCGTGGTGTCCTTAAACTCATGGAATATGATGTCCTTAAACTAACATTGGACCACCATGTCCTTAAACTGGTCATCGACCGCAATGTCCCTAAACTAAACAATTAAGCCAAAATGCTCTCTTGTTGGATTTAAACGATCCCGTTAAGTTGATCTTAGTCTGAAATTAGACTAACGTATCATTAACCAATGTTTAAGTTGATCTTAGTCTCAAATGAGACTAACGTATCCTTAAACCAAACCCTCAAACCCAAATCTAAGAAAATACGGATTTGGACTAATCCACGCCCTACGGGCGACAACATAAATTAGTCTCCGTATACAATCCACGGGCAACCACAAACAAAACAAACACCCACGACACGAAGTGACCATCTGGAGACGGAGAAAGTGGTTACCGCGATGCGGTAGCGTAATTAACTGCAGGTGCTTGCGCCTGCAGGGAAGAGCGTCCCCACAATCAAAAAACCCTCAACGAGGGGGAATCTGACGAAGTCTGCTACACCGGTCGCATCCGTTCAAACCTTCGATACACGGTGCCATAAATCAACTTGGCATCTTCGGAGAGGTGGACGGATAGCACCAATTAGCATCTGCCCTCGGAATTCAGGCCCCGACGTCCCAACGTCCCGGTCGCGTCTTCCGGCGGAGAACAACTGTATTATTCACTGTCACGAATCATTCACTTTTTCACTGGCGTACTTGACACTCCTAAACCGATACCATTCACGCACGACAATACTTTGTACACTGAATAATAACGCACACTATCACTAGAAGTATGGCAATCGGGTAAAATATGTGCATTTATGTAGTTAGCAAATCATGTGTAATACGAACTATTATGCATCTTATGAGCTTATAAAAATTGTATTAAATCATACATTCAAAATTCAGTAAAATGATACAAAGGCGGTAGCAAGTAAGCTCAGTTATCAGTTCAACAAAATTTATTTCAGTGCAATCGGATTTTGGGTTTGCAAGCTACAGCCGTTTCAATTTAAGTGTTCGCCGCTGGAAATTCAGTTCCTGAACTGAATGTCCATTTCGCAACACAATTTTCACCCTGTTGGGATCAAAATTAGGTGACGCTAGAGTTGAAAGAAATTTATGTTTTTCAATTGGGTTTCCAACGCATCATAAGGATTCTCAATCGCGCCTCTACGTCATAAGTTATGTACTGTACAACAATGGGGTATAGGTTCTGTTTCTGTTTGGGACTGCTATATGTCCTGTTCATTTAAATTACAGCTTAAATAGTAAATGACGGTAAAAAAGGACGAAACCACTTTCATTAGTTATCTAATTGTTTCATCTTCACTATGGTGTAGGGTTCCGCAATATAACATGTTCAAGCAGTAGAGGGTAAGCATTACAAGATGGGAATCAACAGCCATAGCTGCTCTGGACTGCAGTCCAGAGCCGCTCTCCGAACCAGTTTCCGTCATCTTTTCAGTATAGAAACAATTTAAAACTCTTATGGGGCCCTAGATCGTCGAGTCGGCTTCGAATTTAGCCCTCTAACACATCATTCTAATTTATAAACAATTAGTTATGATTTTTACAAGTTTCAGACGCGGAAAATTTTCAGTTTTAACGGGTGTAAATGGGGATGATCGATCACGTCAGTAACGACTGTATTTTTTAGCCAAATTTTAACACGATATTCATTATTATACGGGACAACTTATGTAATCAGTTTCCGTCAATTTAATAGGAGTTTTCCTCTCGGGTTTTGTGTCGAACACATACATTATATTAAATCGCACGAAGTATATATACGGAATTTAACGGTATTTCTAATTGTCACAAATAAAATTAGCATGAAGCAAGTGGTATACTTGCCTGATGACGCGTTGACGACGCACGGCAGCGTCAACGGCACGAACGTGCAACGAACGGCGCGGCTAGGATTCACGGCCTCGGCTCGAGTTTGGGTTCGTCGTCGGAGTTGCTCGAGGGATGGCTCTGTTGGCGTCGAGTGGGTGAGCAGGGGAGGCTCGGTGGCGAGGAGGGGATTCTTGCGAGGAGATGGGTTCGCCGCGTGGGAGCCAAGGGGAGGTGTGGACGGTGGTTCTAAGGAAGCTCGAAGATGGGAGGAAGGAGGAGAGAGGAGGTAAGGGCTCGGGGGGTCGCGGTTGCAGAGGAGGTTGGTGCAGTGAAGAAAAAAAACAGTGGGGATGGAAGCTCGACCTTGTATGGGGGAGAGGGGGACGAGGTCGAGATGGGTGCGCGGGCGCGCACGCGATCATAGGTCGAGGCGTGGGGTCGTGGTCGCGAACGGGGGCGCGGCTTGGGGCGAACGGCGACGTGGGGAGCGTGGTGAAAACGAGCGGGAAAAAAATTTAAGGGAGTGGGGAAGAGGGGATAACGGGTCGGGTACGGGCGTGGGGTTTTGGGCCAGGGTTGGTGTGGGCTGGGAATGGGTTTGTTTATTTATTTAGGTTTTTTTATTTTTCTTTTAGGCTAGGGGATTTAGGGAATACGGGGGTTTGTAAAGAAAAGAAAGTGGGCTGGGTAAAGAAATTGGGGCCGGGAATTTTGTTTAGGAAACCAAAAAAAATTAAATTTTAAAGAACAGGTGAATGTAATATCAAAAAAATATGGATAAAATATAGAAAAAAATTCAAGGGGGCTCGGAAAAATTATGGAAAAATTTTATTGACGGAACCGAGAATTTACATCATACCCTCCTTACAAAAATTCCGTCCTCGAAATTTAAAAAAAGCAACGAAACAACATCACTAAATAAATAGATGCGGAAAACGTTCACGGATATCTTCCTCACGCTCCCAGGTAGATTCTCCTGAGGAACGACCGCCCCAAGACACTCGGACTAACGGAATGACTTTATTCTTCAGCACTCTCTCTCTGCGGTCGAGGATAATGGTGGGCTGCTCCTCGTAAGACAGACCGGTACCCAAAGCTAACTCTGAATAGTCCAGAACATGGCTCTCATCCCGAACATAACGCTGCAACTGCGATACGTGGAAGGTATTGTGCACACCAGCTAGTGATGGAGGCAAGGCAAGTCGATAGGCTACCTCTCCTACTCGCTCTAGCACCTCAAAAGGTCCGATGAAACGGGGACTGAGTTTCCCGCAACCTCCAAACCCGATAACTCCGCGGGTAGGGGAAATCTTCAGGAATACATGATCTCCGACTTCAAATTCTAGTGCTCTCCTGCTGGTATCCGCCCAACTCTTCTGTCGATCCTGAGCCGTCTTAATGCGCTGCCTGATCATTTGGACCTTGTCGACTGTCTGAACAATAAGCTCGGGACCCAGTAATCTTCGTTCGCCCACATCATCCTAACAAGCTGGGGATCGACACTTACGCCCGTAAAGTGCTTCGAAAGGAGCCATCTGGATGCTAGTCTGGTAACTGTTGTTATAAGAAAACTCGACTAGATGCAGATGATCTTCACAGGAACCCTGGAAGTCCAGCATGCAAGCTCTCAACATATCCTCGAGTGTCTGAATCGTGTATGCTCGGATTGTCCGTCCGTCTGCGGGTGATAAGCTGTGCTGAACTTGAGGCGGGTACCCAAACTCTCCTGTAAGCTCCTCCAAAAGTGCGAAACAAATCTGGTGTCTCGATCTGACATAATGCTGACCGAAACTCCGTGAAGTCGCACTATCTCCTGCATGTATCTCTCCGCAAGTGACTCAGTCGACTGTCCCACTCGGAATGGTAAGAAGTGTGCAACTTTCGTGAGGCGGTCGACGATAACCCAAACGGCGTTGTTGCCCCTAGGGCTCCGTGGTAAGGCCGTCACGAAATCCATAGTAATGTGCTCCTACTTTTATTCTGGCATCGGAAGCGGTTGTAACAATCCCGCTGTCCTCTGATGTTCTACCTTCACATGCTGGCATACCAAGCACCTGGATACAAACCGCGCAATTTCTCGCTTTATCCCGTTCCACCAAAAATGCTGCTTTAAATCTCGATACATCTTCGTGCCTCCCGGAAGCACAGAATAAGCTGAACTATGCGCCTCAGCTAGTACCTCTTCTCGAACATCCCCTTTGGATACGCAGAGTCTGCTACCGAATCTCAGAGAACCGTCTTCATGTATGAGTAAGTCCGTTCTCAGCCCGGCTTCGACCTGCGCTCTGAACTTTTGCAATCGAGGATCATCCGCTTGCGCAGCCTTGCTGCGATCCACAAGAGAAATTGCACCTGTAGTTGCCAAAATTGCCTGATTGCGCTCACTGTAACGACCTCAAGCTCGAGTCTCTGAAAATCCTCAATGATGCTCCTCTGACTGGTCAACATCATGACCGCTGGCTTGCGACTAACAGCATCTGGTACAACATTTACTTTTCCCGGATGATACTGAAGGTCCAAGTCGTAATCCGCCATCAGTTCTAGCCATTGGCGCTGCCTCATATTTAGTTCTTTCTGAGTGAAGACGTACTTCAGACTCTTGTGATCCGTGTACACCTCCACCTTCTTGCCTAACAGGTAATGCCTCCAGATCTTCAATGCAAAGACCACCGCGGCTAACTCCAAGTCATGCGTAGGGTAGTTCCTCTTGTGATTTCTCAGTTGTCTTGAGGCGTAAGCAACCACCCGACCGTGCTGCATCAGAACACAGCCTAAGCCCTTCCCCGAGGCATCACTATGTATCACCAAACCACCGGAATCATCTGGTACTATAAGAATGGGCGCCATGGTTAACTTCTGCTTCAGTGTCTCAAATGCCCGAGTATACTCCTCTGTCCACACAAACGGTACCTCCTTCCGTGTCAGTCTCGTCAAAGGTTCAGCGATTCTTGAAAAGTCTTGGACGAACCGCCGATAATACCCTGCCAGTCCCAGAAAGCTTCTGATCTCGGCCACTGACTTCGGTGTTGGCCAATCTCTGACAGATTCTATCTTTACCGGGTCCACTGAGATGCCTTCGCCCGAAACAATGTGTCCTAAGAACTGAACCTTGTCGAGCCAGAACTCACACTTGCTCAATTTTGCGTACAGCTTTTCTTCCCGAAGAATTTGGAGAACCGTGCGCAAATGCTCGACGTGCTCCTCCCGGATTTTCGAGTAGACTAGTATGTCGTCGATAAATACAACGACGAACGTGTCCAAGTACTTCGCAAACACCCTGTTCATCAAATCCATAAATAGCGCTGGAGCATTGGTAACACCGAACGGCATCACAAGGAACTCATAATGTCCGTATCGGATCCTGAAAGTCGTCTTGCATATATCCTCGGCCGCTACTCTGATTTGATGATAGCCAGAACGGAGATCCAACTTCGAAAATACCTTGGCCCCACTTAACTGATTGAATAAGTCGTCGATGCACGGAATTGGGTACTTGTTCTTTATCGTGACTTTGTTCAGCTCCCGATAGTCTATACGCATCCGCAGCGATCCATCATTTTTCTTCACCAACAGAACCGGTGCACCCCACGGTGAAGCGCTTGGCCGGAAAAATCCCTTCTCCAGGAGTTCTTCAATTTGCTTCTTCAATTCTGCCAATTCAACCGGTGCCATTCTGTACGGGACCTTGGAAACTGGTGTTGTACCTGGAGTCAAATCAATCGAGAATTCCAAGATGCGTGGAGGTGGTAGACCTGGTAAGTCTTCAGGAAACACGTCCAGAAAATCCCGAACAATCTCTGGGGCTGGGCTCTCATCAATCCCCATAGCTGTCAACTCTTTTGGCTTGGCTCTATTCTTGGATGGCTCCAAATATTCTCTCCCGTCTTTGAAAATAAACTCTGGGTGATTGGGAATGCGGAAGGTCGCATTCCTTGCTCGGCAATCAATAACTGCATGGAAGGTACTCATCCAATCCATTCCGAGAATTGCGACATAGCTGCATGTTCCGATCAAAAGGAAATTCGCATAGAATTCCCTGCCACACACTACATTCTCGACTAGATACTATAACACCATTACCCATATGTATTTCCCAACCCTTGGTTAAAGGTTCATGTGGTATGGAGTGTGTATCAACGAAATGTGCAGATATGAAACAGTGCGATGCTCCAGAATCAAACAGTACTCTAGCTGGCATGGAATGTACGAGTAGAATACCCGTGACAACTTCGCCTGAAGCCTCTGCCTGCTCGGCGGTCAAGGTGAAAGCCCGTCCCTGACTGCGGCCTGTGTAGGGTTGCCTTTGATCCTGTGATCTCTGCTGCTGCGGTCCAGACCCTCCCTGTAACTCTGTTCGCTCGGGGCAACCACTAACTCTGTGCTAGCTAGATCCGCAAATCAAACACTGTCCTATGGCGCGGCGACAGTCCTTATGGGTGTGCCCATCCCTGTTGCAGTAGCTGCAAACTAAGTTCTTACTCTGGGGGAGATGCTGGGGCACGAATGGACGCTTCATCTATGTCATTTCTGGCCTGTGAACTGGTATGACTCCTCGAGACGGGATGTGAGTACATACTGGAACAACCGGGGGCTTCCTAAATTTATTGATCAGCTTCTCCTGAATTCGTGCCGCGTTGAGTACCTGTGCAAAAGTCTGCAACTCGAGTGACGCGATCAACTGCTGTAGCTCAAAATCAAGTCCCTGTAAGAAGCGCCTGGCCCTAGTGGCCTTTGAAGCGACCATACACGGAGCTAATCGGCTCAGACGGTTGAATTCTGCCGCATATACGTCCACGGGACGACCATTTTGCTTTAGTAAGATGAATCTTTCTTCCATCTCGACCTTGGCGGTGGAAGGGAAATAGTGGTCCAAGAAGCACTCCTTGAATTTGCTCCATTCGATTGGCCCTTCTAGTCTGCTTTCTTCAACTGACCACCAAGTACGTGCTTCGTCTTCCAACTGGATCTTTATCACGTTCACTTTCTCCTCATCGGGTACCCTTGCGGCCGTCAGTAGGTTCTCCATATTAACCAACCATTGCTCGGCCTCGAGTGGTTCGGCTAGTCCCGTAAATGCAGCTGGATGTAACCTCCGGAAATCTGACACGGTGCCAGCCCTGGCAGAAAAAGCTGGTGGAGCATTGCCCTCGGGGGCGGTAATGAGTGCGGAGGGTCCCCCTACTGCGGTAATAGCCCTGAGTCCCTCGGTGGGTAGGTCCGTCTTTCTCTCTTGAGCTTCTGCGATGGTCGTCAGTGCACTCAAGATCCTCTCCGTGCGATCCTGAGAACTTGAGTCCGAGGAGTGGTCGTTCGGGGACGTCATATCGCTGGAAGATATTTAAAAGGATATGATTAGATACAAGGATGAAAGTCAGGGATAGTGAAGCGAAAATATTGTAATAAAGTGTAGTTAATGTTATCCCTTACTACTAAACGCGGCTCTGATACCAACAAAACCATGTCACGCCCCGCTTCCCAAAAATACGGAAAACGAGGTATGACTAGGCCAGCCATGCTCTTACGGTCAAGGAATAATCCCGCCGTAGTCACACTTCGGCTTCTAGCGTTACATGGTAATCAGTAAACAAAGCACAGAAATAAAGGAAATACATCACTAAATCATTACATCAACTTTCATTGTTCACAATTTAAAATAAAGCAAGGAAAGAACTACTAACCAAGTGCGAATATAAGGTTTCTTTAGGGAAAGCAGTAAAAGTGAAGGAGATACTCCCGACTAAATCTCCACAAGCTCGAAGGGCAAGTCTGACTCCTATACCGGTTCTTCCTCGAGGTCTGAGCATGCATATTCAGGTCGTCAGAGCGACGTAATAGCAATATTATAATAGTGACAAGAAACAAGCAAGGAAGGTAATAATAGTGGAACTAAAATGCGGTAATCAATATGTCACTAACTGATGCAATGTATGATCTGTGTCCCTATCAGTCTCTAAGTCATCTTTGAAATCGAGTTGTGGAAAGGAGGATCATGTTTAACGAGGGTCTCGTAAATACCCGAGACTATGACCCGCTATCGCCCGGGACATAACCCTGTCAGCCGGACCGCTAGGCCCAACCTAATATATATAAGAGTCGTTGTTCGAATGATCATCCTCTAAATCACTGTCCTCGCTAAATACAATTCTCTTTCCACTTCGATTTCCCCTTTTTCCCAGGTATACACTATTTATGAGTATGGTCTAGTCGTGTACAAGTACGCACCAATAGCACGGTTTTAGTCACTGTTCACTGTATTATTCACTGTTACGAATCATTCACTTTTTCACTGGCGTACTTGACACTCCTAAACCGATACCATTCACGCACGACAATGCATTGTACACTGAATAATAATGCGCACTATCACTAGAAGTATGGCAATCGGGTAAAATATGTGCATTTCTGCAGTTAGCAAATCATGTGTAATACGAACTATTATGCATCTTATGAGATTATAAAAATTGTATTAAATCATACATTCAAAATTCAGTAAAATGATACAAAGGCGGTAGCAAGTAAGCTCAGTCAGCAGTTCAACAAAATTTATTTCAGTGCAATTGGATTTTGGTTTTGCAAGCTACAGCCGTTTCAATTTAAGTGTTCGCCGCTGGAAATTCAGTTCCTGAACTGAATGTCCATTTTGCAACATAATTTTCACCCTGTTGGGATCAAAATTAGGCAACGCTGGAGTTGAACGGAATTTAGGTTTTTCAATTGGGTTTCCAACGCATTAGACGTATTCTCAATCTCACCTTTATGTCAGAAGTTATGTACTGTACAATAATGGGGTATAGGTTCTGTTTCTGTTTGGGACTGCTATATGTCCTGTTCATTTAAATTACAGTTTAAATAGTAAACGACGGTAAAAAGGGACGAAACCACTTTCATTAGTTAGCTAACTGTTTCATATTCACTATGGTGTAGGGTTCCGCAATATAACATGTTCAAGCAGTAGAGGGTAAGCATTACAAGATGGGAATCAACAGCCATAGCTGCTCTGGACTGCAGTCCAGAGCCGCTCTCCGAACCAGTTTCCGTCATCTTTTCAGCATAGAAACAATTTAAAACTCTTATGGAGCCCTAGGTCGTTGAGTCGTATTTGATTTGAGCCCTCTAACGTATCATTCCAATTTATAAACAATTAGTTATGATTTTTACTAGTTTCAGACGCGGAAAATTTTCAGTTTTAACGGGTGTAAATGGGGATGTCGATCACGTCAGTAACGACTGTATTTTTCAGCCAAATTTTAACACGATATTCATTATTATACGGGACAACTTATTTAATAAGTTTCCGTCAATTTAATGGGAGTTTTCCTCTCGGGTTTTGTGTCGAACACATACATTATATTAAATCGCACGAAGTATATATACGGAATTTAACGGTATTTCTAATTGTCACAGATAAAATTACCCTGAAGCAAGTGGTATACTTGCCTGATGAAGTGTTGACGATGCACGGCAGCGGCAATGGCACGAACGCGCAACGAACGGCGCGGCTAGGATTCGCGGCCTCGGCTCGAGTTTGGGTTCGTCATCGGAGTTGCTCGGGGGATGGCTCTATTGGCGTCGAGTTGGTGAGCAGGGGAGGCTCGGTGGCGAGGAGGGGATTCTTGCGAGGAGATAGGTTCGCCGCGTGGGGTCGTGGGGAGGTGTGTACGGTGGTTCTGAGGAAGCTCAAAGATGGGAGGAAGGAGGAGAGAGGAGGTAAGGGCTCGGGGGGTCACGGTTGCAGAGGAGGTTGGCGCAGTGAAGAAAAAAAAAGCAATGGGGATGGAAGCTCGATCTTGTATGGGGGAGAGGGGGACGAGGTCGAGATGGGTGCGCGGGCGCGCGCGCGATCGTGGGTCGAGGCGTGGGGTCGTGGTCGCGAACGGGGGCGCGGCGTGGGGCGAACGGCGACGTGGGGAGCGTGGTGAAAACGAGCGGGAAAATTTTTTGAGGCGGTGGGGAAGAAGGGATAACGGGTCGGGTACAGGCGTGGGGTTTTGGGCCAGGGTTGGTTGTGGCTGGGAATGGGTTTGTTTATTTATTTAGGTTTTTTTATTTTTCTTTTGGGCTAGGGGATTTAGGGAATAAGGGGGTTTGTAAAGAAAGAAAGTGGGCTGGGTAAAGAAATTGGGGCCGGGAATTTTGTTTAGGAAACAAAACAAAAATTTAAAAGAACATGTGAATGTAATATCAAAAAAATATGGATAAAATATAGAAAAAAATTCAAGGGGACTCGGAAAAATTGTAGAAAATTTTTATTGACAGAACCGGGAATTTACAGCTGAAGAGGTGCATGGGCAAAGAATGGAGTGATTTGGAGTCATATCAACCGCCGGTGGCGGCCAAAGCGAGGATTTGGGTGGTCGGAACTTGGCCATTTGCCTCGAGATTTGTGCTTTGTGTTTTATTCAGTGTTAACTCCTTATTTATTCCGTTTGATTTTTCTGAAACTTTTCGATTCTTCGTGTATTGCACGTGCAACCCTTGGGCTTCCAAAAAGTTAAAAAGAAAAAATATTAAAATTAATTAGGACTGATGGGAATCGAACGCTCTTTTTGGACGCTCTATCCGTTCATAATAGATGCGGCCCAGATTTGAGCCAAGTTATGCTTGCTTTGTTAAAGTCTTGAGATAAGAGCGATCAATGGAAGAACAAGGGTCAATAGAGGAAACTCATTAGTACCTCTCTCAGTTCCCTAATTCACGTTGTTTGCCATTATTCTAGCATCAATTAAATGAAAAAGTAAAAGGAACATATTAAAAATACCATCGCTCGAACTATCCAATCCGAAAACCTAATAAATTTATTTACTTTGATTCTTAATATCTCATCTAGTTTAAAACAAACAACTCCAAACTTTTTAATTAACTCGTCTAAAACATGATCCTTAACGTTATTATGTCATGGTGGACGACCCGTACTCACCGCGGATAGCTTATGCGACACCGTATTGATTGCGGTATTTAGGATAATAAAAGACAAATTTTCACAACAATCACTTCAGTTTGTTCTACAATTTAAAGTAATTGATCTTAAAGTGCCCATTCTTCTTATAATAATTAAAAGTCAAGTTCTTATTCTTGGACTTCGACCTTAACTTTTTATTACCTTCCAGATCTCTCTTCTCCGCTCGCCCCCGAATTAATAAACCTGAAGATAGACCATCGCCTTCATAAGAAGTTAACTCCTTATCTATTTTCTCCTTGTTCATCAAATTTTCTTTGACATACTTGGTCGGGATAATATCTCGTCCATAGAACATGGTATCACGAAAGTGCTTATATGAGCGTGTCAACGAACATGACAAAAGAAGAGCCTGGTCTTCATTATCAATCTTAATTTCGATATTATCCAGATCCGTAATGATCGAATTAAACTCACTGACGTGAGATTTGATTAGAGAGCCTTCCGACATACGAAATGTATAGAAACGTTGCTTCAACAACAGTCGATTCATGAGAGATTTTCTTAAATATAATTTCTCTAATTTTTCCCAGAAACTAGCCGCCATCTTTTATACAAAAACTTCTTGCAAAATTTCGCTCGTCAGACACAACTAGATAGTCATGAGGGTCATTTCTTCCAACTCCTCCCAATCTTCTTCCGTCATAGTGGAAGGTTTTGCATCCTTCTCAAGAATCACCTTTCTCAAATTATTTTGAATCAACACGACAATCATACGGACTTGCCATAAACTGAAACTCATATTTTCTTCAAACTTCTTAATATCAAACTTCATGATTGTCGGAGACATAATACCTGATCAAACTAAAACATGATTGTTTCACTTTAAGTGTTTTTAAATCCTAAAACTTTAAAATCATGATCTAAAAAGATGGGGAAGGGGACACAAGTGTCGTTACCCATCGTTAACCAAGATCGCAATATTGAAAACCTAATGGTTCAACCAAAAGATTCCCAAACAATACAACATGGCTCTAATACCAGTTTGTTGCGGCAAGACAATCACGAAGATATGCAAACGATAGAGAAGAAAGCACAAAACAAATCACAAACAAATAGAAAATAAAAGTATTAACCAAATAGGCGAAGGCGAAGATTTTATTAATCAACGAATACGGAGGAGTACAAAACCGGTGGACGAATTACAAATCCCTCAAACCCCCAGCTCTCACAAAAAACAAAAAGGGTTCTCTCAAAATATCACAAAAGCTATCAGATCTAGGATTATTACTTGCTTCAATATATATAGAATACAAAAAAATTGGATCGAATAACTAGTTTCCTAACATAAACAAATATCCGGCCCAAGACATGACAGGCGTATGAAGAAGGAATGCTCAGACGTCTGTCTAAGAGTCATCAAAAGAACAAAGCGTCCCCAGACGTCTGAAGAAGAAACTTCAAACATCTGGTCTTGAAGTCTTCGAAAGAACAAAGCGCTCGCAGATTTCTGAACTTTTCGAGTTAGACGTCTGTCCAAAATATACCGTGTATACAGAGTGTCAACAAACATCTGAAACTGTAGCTCCAGATATCTATCCCCTTTACTTGCAGATAACTTCGAATTTTCGCCAACTCTGTGATGACGTCGGATCGAACATGAAATCAATATGGATCGGAATGGAAGACATACACAACGTTATTCATAGTTGGCCAGAGATCAACTTTGATTCTTTTTGCATGTAGCATTTGATTTACTAAAATTTAGAGAAAATTTCACTGTTACGAAGAGATTTAGGTTTTATCTCCCTCTTCCTCATGTTCGTCATTCGTCCCTATACCAATATAATAAGGAACTATTTTCTTTATTCACAACTTTTGAGTCAAAAACCAAACCTTTCTTTTCTTCTTGCATAAATTACGATCTTCCACTTGTGCTACCACAGTAGCCATGACAAATTTATGAATCGATTTTGAGTGTCATGAGTGTGCATATAATCCTTTCAACTCATATAGAATTGCAAGCATGGATTCTTCACATCAAAAAATATATGATTCCTTAAAATCATTACTACAAATAAGGGTTGCCCCTACGGATTTATCCGTAGGGGCAAACCACTGCCCCTACGGATATATCTGTAGGGGAAAAAAATACCCTGTAGGTGCAAACGCCGTAGGTACAAGTTGAAGCCCTGAACTTGTCCCTACGGACAAAAACTTGCCCCTACGGAGTTCTGTGTAGGTCTCATTTCCCTTACGGAGTAGGCCGTAAGGGCAAAAAAAATATTTTATTTACGGTTTTTAAAATATATTACTTGTACCTACGGATTAATCCGTAGGGCCAAGTAATATCCCCTACGGATAGATGCGTAGGTACATATCCGTAGAAGCAAAATATCAGAAATCCTGATATTTTGCCCCTACGGATAACTCCGTAGGGGCTTTTGTTTGCCCCTATGGATATACCCGTAGGGGCACTCCCAACCCCCTGATACTGAGATCATGGGGGAAAATATCAGTTATTCTGATATTTGGCCCCTACGGTTTAAGCCGTAGGGGCAACTTGTGTACCTACGGAGTAATCCGTAGGTACATATTATCTGTTTTTTTTTAAAAAAAAGGTTGCCTGATATTTTCTCGCCCTGTGCACAATAATATATACATCAATAAAATATAAAATTAATTATCACACAACATATATCGCAGTATTCATAATCACATCTCACGCATATAATATACAAAAGAAACCAAAAAACTGATTATGATATAAATATAAACCAATATCAATATCGTCCAAAATGTTTCAAAATGTAGTACAATATGTATCATATAGATAAATACATGTTTCAAAAAATAAGAATCAAAAAACTACCCTAGCTCGGTCCAGCTCCACCTCTGATAAATGCTAGAATCTGGCGCGCCTTCTCCTCCGTCAATAAACCATGCAATTCGGCGCGTGCGGGAGTCTAAGCAGGCTGTGGAGCTGGCGATGTGGTCTGCGCAGCCGCCGTCGAGGTAGTGGCTTGCGGAGCCGCGACTGCGGGCGGTGGAACTATAGGAGCTGTCTGCGGAACCGCAGCCGATGTAGTGGCTTGCGGAGCCGCAGCCGAAGGAGATGCATGTGGAGGCTCGGCCGATGTACCCTGTCGCGTCTGGACCTAACGTGTGTAATAAGCGTGTAAGAACTGTGTATTATTCGAATTCGTATCATTATCAAGTTATTTCGAAACCCCATTTGGATATCTAGTTTGGAAAACCGTAGTTTATTTTAATTAGATATGTATGTATGATTAATCAAACCTAAGTCTACAACCAAATAAGCTCAGGCTACATACTAATTATGGATATGTTGATATCTATAATATGACATGATATTTTACTATAAAGTAGTATACATACCAGCATCTCGTTTAACTCCTGAACGGTGGCCCTCAAGCTCTCCAGTTCCTGCTGGACACGTCGATCACTGGAGACAGAGCAAGTAACCGCCGGGGTGGAGTCCAACCTCATATGGGCCCTGCTAGGGCCCAGTCCCCGGCCTCTCTCCCAACCTCCGTGGTGCCCTCCATGTGCAGCGTCCAGGACTGGGGTCAGCAGCCTCGGATCGCTCTGTCCGGTAAAATCGATCCCCGAGGCCTCGGCCTGCTCAACCACCCGCTCCTACACCCACATTAAGCAGTAAAATATAAGTATAAAATTTAAATTTGAACCTTCCAAAACTAAAATTTCAAATATGGGTAGAATAAATATTAACACTTACGCAATACTCCTGGGTAGCGACATCGGGACATCGAAGCTCTCCCGTGGCGGGATCTGTCGAGGTGCCGTGGACGGCAAGATATGCGGACAGCACGCTCGGTGTACCACCTTGCGCCAGAGTCTGAGCTGTCTGCAATATTAGAAAATAACTCTTAATATTAGATATATTAGAAAATAACTCTTAATATTGCAGAATATCACAAAGGTCGGTCTATTGTAATTTACCGATAACTCCATGGCTCGAGTAATATTCCTCGAGCCACCTGTGTAAGTGGGGCGACCCCTCTTCGCCGACTTCCTGTTCTCTGTATTTTGAGCGGCCTGTTTCTGCACAACGCATTAACATTTAGTTTTCTAATTAAGAAACACAAAAAAATAAATTATATCCTAAACAATGAATTACATTTAAAATACATACCTGTTTGCGTTGGGAGTCGAAATATTCGCACAATAGAGGCCATGTCTCTACGTCGACTCTCGCAAACGCCGGAGTAGATAGGAGGGCCGCTCTCTCTGCCTCGGGGGTCGCCATCCACAGGGAGTAGGAGTTGGCCTTCAGCTCATTCCTGTTGTATCGGACCTTGGTCTGCATGTTCTTCATCATACCATTGTACAGAGCATGAAAGTCGAGCACCCTCCCATGGTGATCAGGGTCGGGTACAGGCTGAAAATCGTAATCCGACTGAAAATATAAAAAAAACATTGTTATTAGATTGCAAGTGTTAATAAGAACATATATTGGATAAATCAAATGAAAATATATATTAATACGTATCCGAGCCTGATCAAAGAAGAGGGCGAATGAGCGTCGGTGCTGCTCGCCCCATTCAACATGAAGTGGATAGTTCTTCACGAGCCGGCTCTCTTCCTCCATATACCGGCCGAACCTCTCGGCATGAGGACCGGTATAGCGATAGTCAAGGGTAAAAAAGAGGGGGAATGCTGCCTCCCCCCTAGCTCTGTTAGGCCTCAGCCTATGGGACTGATTCGGGCCTCGAGTCCCCCTCTGGGGATGGAGAGGCTCTGCGTCTGCAAGAAATATCAAGACAATCAATATTAAGACAAAGTTGTATTAAGAAATCAAGGTTAAACGAAAATTGAAATGTGATATATACCTCCGGTGACTAAAGCACGAGCCTGGGCCCGGGCAGCAGCACGAGCGAGACGATAGTTCCTCCGGTGAGGAACAGCCGGGGTACCGGATGCGGACGCATCCCCTCCAACTAGAAAATAAACATTGATGCTAAATTTCCATGAAGTTCATATTTATTCTATAGAGCATATGTAAAATGAATAAATATTTTATATTTATTCATACAAACTTGTAGACGATGCGGAGAGTATGGAAGTGGCAGGAGTGGCCCGTGCGTCAGATATGGACGCACCACCTATAATTAGACAATTAAAAATAGATTATATAAGTAATTGTAAAAAGAATGTGTAGATCAATAATATAACGTTCTAAATCAATATGCATGCACTATAGGATATATAAACATACCCGCAGGTGCGGTGGTGTCACCACCTACAGCTAGACAATAATAAAAATTGCTAAGTAAGAGCAAAAGGAATGTGTGTGTATTTATGATATAGAATTCTAAATCAATATACATGCACTATATGATATATAAACATACCTGGAGAAGCGGGAGTGGCCTCTGTCCCAGATGTGGACGCATCACCAACAACTAGACAATCAAACATTGACAATATAAGTAATTTTGACATAAACAGGCATGAATATCTGTAATATTACATTCAAAATGGATATGCGTGCAGTATACCTGGAGGTGTGGCAAAATCCACACGGAAGGAGGCATCCGAAGGGGTCTCCGATCTGGGTGCAAGATCGGCCCTCTGAATCTCCCTACGGAGCTCTCCGGACGGCAGAACCGCTCTGCCTCTGCCTCTGCCTCTGCCGCGGCTGGAGCTCCTGCCGCCCCTCGCTGCTCCCGACATCGTCATCAAATCTAGATAAACGGTTCGTGGACGCATTAGACAATCATTAAAAGTATTGACTATATATGTATAGATCGTAAAATATGAAGTAATAATATAACATTACTGATAACCTTTTTCGTTTCGTGGGCGCATTATACATATCTACTTGGATTTCATCGTCGATGAAATTTCTAACCCACGTAACTTCATGATCGGCCGAAGACTACCCGTCCTTCGAAACAGACGGTCGGAGCACTCTAAGCCTTCTCTCTTCTTCGTCCTCATCACTGTCCTCGAATTCTGGGACATCGTAGACATCTCTGGGTTTCCATCGGCATACAACACTCCATCCCGGATGCTTCAAACACTGTGAGTAGTATACTTGGAATGCTTGGTTCGGAAAGATAAACGGATCTTCCTGACCGTAAAATCGAAGTGTGTTCACACTGGTCAATCCATATTCATCTTTCCAAGTCCCAAGATTGCTTCTCCACTTGTCCGTATCGGTTCGCGTATCGTACCAAGTACACTGGAATATATAAAAGGGTTCTGATCGTCCGGGATACTGGATGCCGAGTATACAATTTAAGTACCCATAATAAATCACACCGTCTGATCCTACCGTCGCAATCCCACTATTCTGAGTGGTTCTAGATGTTTCTATATCCTTAACTTCGAATTTGTATCCAAGAACACCAAATCCTTTGTAATATGCAACCTTCATACTAGGAAATTGAGCTAAACATCTTGAATCACTCTCAAATGATGCAAACAAGTTCTGATCGTGGATCTAACAAAACAAATTTTACGAAAAATACATAACGATACAATTTTAGATTAAAACTGATAGCAATAAAATATTATTCGAATAACTTACATGATCTGTGACCCAATCACAAAAATTATCCTGATGATATTTTTCCAATTGTTCTTCGTTCCAATCAGGATGCCCCCTCACGTACCTCGTTAAAATGAATTCTGTTTTCTACAAATAATGGTGACATTAATATTATATCATTTCATACACACACAAACACGGATATAACAATTAATACAAAAAAAACTTACTCTCAAATTTGTTCAAGACATGCGCAATTAAGCAAGATAAACCTGTATATCTTGTTGATAAACATAGTGTCTACCCTCTTATACTCGGCTTTACCATATGGCCCATCTTGAATTCTTCGAGGCCGGTTAAGTCTTGTCTCAAAGTTCTCGTCCAGATAGCGGGAACAAAATGTGGTTGCTTCATCAAGAAGATAACCTTGCATGATAGAACCCTCTGGTCGATTTTTATTGCGTATATACTTCTTAAGAGTGTAGAGGTACCTAATGAAAATATGTTGAATAAATAAATACGGGCATACAGGACAACAATAAATTTATAAATTGCACGAAACGAAAAATTACACGTACCTCTCGACGGGATACATCCATCGATATTGTACCGGTCCGGCTAACTTATCCTCAGTTGCAAGATGAACCATCAAGTGTATTATGATATCGAAGAATGACGGTGGGAAAATACGCTCAAACTTGCAAAGTATCAACGCAATAGAATTTTCTAGTTTATCCAGCGTTATAACCTCCAGTGTTTTAGCACACAACTCTCTGAAAAAACAACATAGGTCGTTGATTACTAGACCAACCGATTCGGGGAGAGAAGTCCTGAGGGCTAATGGAAGAAGGTGCTCCACGATAACATGGTGATCATGACTTTTCAGCCCGTCGATCTTGCCCTTCACAATTTTTATTTTCTTGCTGAATGATCCTGAGAAACCTGTGGGAACTTTCAAATCATGCAACACCTGCAGGAATCTTTTCTTCTCCGGTTGTGACATATGATAAGCGGCATTGGTAAGTACAAACTTGCCCGGTTTACCCGCTACCGTTCTAGGGTGCAATTCACTTCTTATTCCCCACTCTTGTAGATCCATCTGAGCATTCAGGTTGTCTTTCGATTTCCCGTCTTTACAAAGAAGCAAGTTAAGTATGTGCTCTGATACTCCCTTCTCTATATGCATGACGTCCAGACAATGACGCACTAAATTTGTTGACCAGTACGGAAGCTCGAAGAAAATGCTTAACTTGTTCCAAAATGGTGGTTTGACCTGTTTCGTCGGATCCATCCCGAAGGTCACATTATTGTAACCATCCTATTTTGCAGTTACATCCTTTCCGGACAATGGGGATGGAGGTCCAAGAAGCTCCTGATGACCATCAAAGTGAACCGTGTCTAACTTATAGGGGTGGTCTGGAGGCAGGAAACATTGATGGCCGCAATAACAAACCTTCCTGCTAAAATTCAAGAATTTCGATGTTGTGTGTTCATGGCAATGAGGACATGCTTTGTGATCATGTACGGACCAACCTGATAGCATTCCATATGCAGGAAAGTCATTAATTGTCCACATTAAAGCCGCACGCAGTATGAAGGTTGTATTTGTGTTTGCATCATATGTCTCTACACCATCAATGAACAAAGATTTCAACTCCTCGATCAGAGGTAGGAGATAGACGTCGATATTGTTCCCCGGTAAGTTTGGTCCGTCGATAAGAAGAGGCATCATAAAGTATGATTGATCCATAGCCAACCAAGGCGACGGATTATAAATTATCATTACAACGGGCCATGTGCTGTGACTTCCAGCCATATAGTTGAATGAGCAGAAGCCATCAGTAGCCAGTCCGAGCCGGATATTGCGAGGATCGCTACTGAATATTGCGTGCCTCCTATCGAAATCCTTCCATGCCGGTGAATCTCTTGGATGGCTCATTTTTCCATCTTCACTTGGAGGAGCACGGTGATGCCAAATCATTGCCTCGGCTGTTTTCTTGCACCTAAATAGCCTCTGTAGCCTCTGTGTTATGGGAAAGTATCGTTCTATCTTGACAGGTATATCAGGCTTCTTATCAGAATCTTTCGGCATATACCTGGCCTCTCCGCATGTTAGACACTCTTTCAAATCTGAATTCTCTTTCCGGTACAACACGCAATTTTTAGGACATGCTTGAATCTTCTTGCACTTTAGACCCAAATCAGACATCATCTTCTGGGCTCCGTACCAGCTGTCGGGCACGTTATTTCCCTGGGGCATAGAATCTTTCAAGAACGAAAGAAGCATTGTGAATGACTTGTTGCTCCATCCATTTAGGCACTTAATCTGGAAAAGTTGGACGAACCATGAGAGCGTGTAATACTTCGCATTCTCATAAATTGGTTTTCTAGCATCATTCATGAAATTTTCATATTTATCCACACGCGGTCCTTGACCGGAAGGAATGTCATCTTCGGTACAAATAGATTCACCTAGGGCAGCCTCTACCATATCCTCCATTTCTTCTGATGGAAATAAATTACCGTCTTCTTCTCCTGCCGCATTACCGAATTCTTCTTCTTCTCCTTCCGCATTATCGTGTTCTCTTTCTTCTTCTGCCGCAGTACTGCATTCTTCTCCTTCCCCGTGATATTTCCAAGTTGTATAAAGTCTAGTAAACACATGTTTTACAATATGAAGCTCTGCCAATTCTACCTTCTGCCGGTACTTATTGCCACATCTATCGCACGGACAGAGAATCTTCTCTATTATGATCTTATTATTTGCGCGTGCAAATTCAATGAAAGCAGCAACTCCTGCGACAAACTTAGGTTGCATACGTTGTTGCCAATCCACATACATCTAGTCCTTAACTCTGACGTACTCATGGGCCATGTTAGACTGTATAACATATAAATTGTAGGTTATTGTGACTATATTGAGAAATATAAGAACGGGATAGTTACTGACAAAGGAGAAAATCTGTGTATATGCTTTGTGTATGCGTTTGTCGTTGAAAAGAATAAATTATCGAACGTATGTTAACCGATAGACGGGGACTAAGTGGCGCTTTTAGTTTCATATATGAGTATCGATGAGAATATGAATGTTTCATATTATCATCGAGTATCATATATTGGTTTTAACTTGAACATTTCGAATCACTCTCTAATTATGTGTTTGTTGTGTATTCTTGTTGTATGTGTGTGTTCCGGCTGTCGGGGGTAGGCTTCTATCCCATTAAGAATGTATAGAGCGAACACCCATCACTTGTGCTTTCAATCGTTTCGAGTAAATTTCGGCAGCACCTCCCCGCTGTTCTCCGAGTACACTGTAATAGAATAGATAATCATTTCAAAGCTGTGAAACAACGTTGAAATGAACATCTAATCTATCTTTGTACACGGAGAACCAGCGGAAAGGTACCGACGAAATATCTCGAAACGGATGAAAACACAAGTGAATGAAGGCGTTTGCTTTATACATTCTTAACTTGTCCACACGGGACAAATCTATCAGTTACCATACGATTGAATTTTCTCGTCGCGTAGACTATACGGCGGTTGTTAGTATCGAGCTATACCGTCCGATATTTAACAACCTTCGTATAGTTCTATGTCACGACGAATATCGCACGTATGTTAACCGATAGACGGGGACTAAGTGGCGCTTTTAGTTTCATATATGAGTATCGATGAGAATATGAAGGTTTCATATTATCATCGAGTATCATATATTGGTTTTAACTTGAACATCTCGAATCACTCTCTAATTATGCGTTTGTTGTGTATTCTTGTTGTATGTGTGTGTTCCGGCTGTCGGAGGTAGGCTTCTATCCCATTAAGAATGTATAGAGCGAACACCCATCACTTGTGCTTTCAACCGTTTCGAGTAAATTTCGGCAGCACCTTCCCGCTGTTCTCCGAGTACACTGTAATAGAATAGATAATCATTTCAAAGCTGTGAAACAATGTTGAAATGAACATCTAATCTATATTTGTACACGGAGTACCAGCGGAAAGGTACCGACGAAATATCTCGAAACGGATGAAAACACAAGTGAATGAAGGTGTTTGCTCTATACATTCTTAACTTGTCCACACGGGACAAATCTATCGGTTACCATACGATTGAATTTTCTCGTCGCGTAGACTATACGACGGTTGTTAGTATCGAGCTATACCGTCCGATATTTAACAACCTTCGTATAGTTCTATATCACGACGAACATCGCACGTATGTTAACCGATAGACGGGGACTAAGTGGCGCTTTTAGTTTCATATATGAGTATCGATGAGAATATGAAGGTTTCATATTATCATCGAGTATCATATATTGGTTTTAACTTGAACATCTCGAATCACTCTCTAATTATGCGTTTGTTGTGTATTCTTGTTGTATGTGTGTTTTCCGGCTCTCGGGGGTAGGCTTCTATCCCATTAAGAATGTATAGAGCGAACACCCATCACTTGTGCTTTCAACCGTTTCGAGTAAATTTCGGCAGCACCTCCCCGCTGTTCTCCGAGTACACTATAATAGAATAGATAATCATTTCAAAACTGTGAAACAACGTTGAAATGAACATCTAATCTATCTTTGTACACGGAGAACCAGCGGAAAGGTACCGACGAAATATCTCGAAACGGATGAAAACACAAGTGAATGAAGGCGTTTGCTTTATACATTCTTAATTTGTCCACACGGGACAAATCTATGGGTTACCATACAATTGAATTTTCTCGTCGCGTAGACTATACGACGGTTGTTAGTATCGAGCTATACCGTCCGATATTTAACAACCTTTGTATAGTTCTATGTCACGACGAACATCGCATGTATGTTAACCGATAGACGGGGACTAAGTGGCGCTTTTAGTTTCATATATGAGTATCGATGAGAATATGAAGGTTTCATATTATCATCGAGTATCATATATTGGTTTTAACTTGAACATCTTGAATCACTCTCTAATTATGCGTTTGTTGTGCATTCGTGTTGTATGTGTAACATGATTTTAAACCATTGAGATCAAGATTTGAGAAATTTTATAAGTGGCCGTTAACATGATAACAGTCATCTCTTCTTATCAGTCCATATCTGAATTCTAAAGGGCAGTATATTTGCTATTAAAAGATCATGTTCAACTCTAAAGTAAGGGGAAAACAGAGGAATATAGATCTATTAAAGTCAAGCCATAAAACTAATCACATATTTACAACATTGCAGATACATTAACGCAAAACATAGTTATGATGCTTCAAAAGAATCAATTATCAAGGATCTGGGAGTGGAGATGAACATACAGCTTCCCGTCAATAAGATCAACATGACAGAGACAGATAAAATATAAGATTAGAATGATGAACAAGATAATATGCTTGAAAGATGCTATATTTGCTGATTGAATATAAATGAATCCACCAATAAGATTATATACATGATAATATATATAGAGGAATTCAGGCCATGAACACAAACCACCAACTATTTCATATGCTGGCTGAAAGAAACAGGCGAAAAGATTCATAGTTTTCCATTAACTACAAGCAGATTCTGCCATTACTAAGTACAAAACAAAATGAATTATAATTTAAAGGAGAAAGAAGAGCTTGAAGCAAAATCAGATCAAATTATATTGTCCCACATGGGTTGCTCGTCCAGACATTCGATAGCATACATGTCACAAGAAAAATAACAGAAAAACAATTTCTTAAGCTTAAATACCCCCTAAATATGCCAAACAGCTTGCTTACAGTTTTACTGATACATTATTAAACATAAAGTCCCTGCAGACGCCAAATCTGGAACAACTATCACCTTATCATCGAATGTTACGTCCACAAAAGTGAAGGTAACAGAATAAATGCACCAGTACAAACTCGATCTCGAATTAGCCTAAAGCTTTGCCGGGATGGAACTAAATCAACAAACAAAGCATATTTACACTACAAGTTTGCACCTACTGCAAGGGATAAATAGGGCACTCTACAGTTCACATCTCACAGCCCAACCGAACCCCAGCCCCAGCCCCAGCCCAGCCCCAGCCCCAGCCCAACCGAGCCCTAGCCTCAGCCCCAGCCCAGCCCCAACCCCAACCAAACCCTAGCCCTAGACCCAGCCCAGCCCCAGCCCCAGCCCTAACTTCAACCCCAACCCCAACCGAACCCCACAACCTAACCCTAACCCTAACCGAACCCGATGCCGACGCCGATGCCCTCACCCCTACCCGAACCTGGCCTGAACCCTAGACTACAATGTCAAAATTAAAAATTATTTGAGATTTACTTACAAACCGTGCGCGCGGTGGAGGAGACGGTAGAAATTGGTGGTCGACGACGATCGACGAAGGTGGCGACGAGACGCGGGAAGTCGACGAAGGTGTGGGGAAGATCGACGAAGATGGCGACGAGGCGCGAGCGCGGTGGCGACGAAGCGCCGGAACAGGCGACGAGAGGCGCGGGAGTGAGAGAGAGAATTTTTGGGAACGATGAATATAATTTTTCTGTGTTTTTTTTTATTAATAACCTATTTAGATGCCCCTACGGACATAACTGTTGGTCCACGGCTTGCGGCTCCGTAGGGCCAAACAAAAAATTAGATCGTAAGGCAGCGTAGGGACAACGATTTGGCCCTACGGATAAATCCATAGGGGCAAGAAATATTTGCCCCTACGGATTTCTGAGTCCGTAAGGGCAACCCCATATTGTAGTAGTGAATATAGAATAAATGTAGTTCTAAAAAATTAAGCATCCAGGTTAGTTGAAAAAAACATTATGTATTTTTCTTCGTATAGCCCGTATACTTGTTCTTTGCGCTAATAAGTTTGTTGATATAGGAAGATGAAGATTATCCGCTGGTAACCTTATTCTATATTGATGTGTATAAACCGTACCAAAATACTCGTTCACTGTGTAGATACTAGTAAGCCGATTAAATAACATGTTGATATAATATTAAGCCACAAAACAAAAAAAATTAGGTCAATTAACCAAAAAAAATTGAAATAGGAAAAAAAAGGGCTACATTTAGTATATGTGGGGGCCACCTCCGAATCCAACTTCAATTAAAACAGAGATCTTTCAAAAAAAAATGTTGGCGCTAAATGGTCCCCATTTTCGAAACCCCAACCGTTTCTTAATCTCCCATGTGCGATCCGGTGATTTATCGGCACATGGGCCAATGGGACGTCGACGTCAAGCCCACAGGATGATCACATGCCGGTTCGCAAATAATTGAGAGAGCAAATAGGCCGGGTACACTCCCCCTCGAAATTTCACCAAGACCGGCGATTTGGGACCACCACCATCAAGGCCTGGGCCGGGCCGGACTGGTTCAATCAGTGGGTTTGTGGACCGCGTCAGCTTTCATTGCTGCTAATAAAAAATGACGCAGCGAAAACGATAAGTGGCCCACAAGAAACACCCATCATATCAACAACCGTACACTGGCACGTGTGGGCCCACACACCTAGGTTTGGTATTGTTTCATACGGAATTACTTAGTGTGCAGTGTGTAATACACCCGGCGGGGATGAGAAAGAGAGTGGAGTTTTGGATAGCCTTGGACGGCGTGCCACACTTCTGTTTCTTCTCATTTATCCGGGTGTATACGGCCGCCACATGGAATTCTTGTTTCCTGATCAATACTTTACCTACCGGCTTAAATTCGTACTGCAATCTACCAAGAGACAAAGTGACGTGATCTACAACACCTAGATACAAGTGCAAAACAAGTGAGCCCGTGATCTCTGTCTCTTTAGATAGGTTGTGGTAGGATTCAAAGCCCGGTAGATTGAGAAATTATTCGGTGTGCCGGATGTAATACACCCGCAGGAGGAGAGAAAGTGGAGGAATTTTTAGGCCATCTCGGGCAGCTTGTGGGGCCCGCATTTTTATTTTCTCTCTCTTGCCCTGGTGTATAGAGCCGACGCGTGAAAAAAATTTAGATTCGGTATTTTTCTTGTTCCCTCCAGCTGATTAAATTTAAGGTTATATATATTTTTAAGGAAAAAACAGGTAAGATCCTCCTCAATAAAAAATAGTAAAATAACATATATAATATATCTAAAAGACAACTATTGTTTTATATTGTTGGTATATCCAGTACTTTATACTTTTATCTTTTGCTATATTAATTTTTTTTCCCTTAATGATCAACAACTTTCATCTTTATTCATATATTACAAGGTCATCATACATAAAAAAAATTATGTGGGTTTGATACTTCTTGTATTTGTATCGGAGCATCGTAAATTTAATGGATTACCTGTCGTAGAACACGTTACATCGCAAAATCAATAGTCAAAAAATACCAAAATCATATGGAAATTAATGAACATATGTTTTAGACAATAAAAACAAAAACTGTAGATGCAGATTATCAAGAAAAAAAAATTTGACGAGACCGCTATAGAAGAAAACTTTCTCCAATGTTTTTCATACTCGTATTTCTCCTTTGTCTTGAGAATGATGTTACGAAGCTTTAGTTTATATTACTTTTTAAATCTGTATGCTTATATGATCATTTTATTATGCTATTATAGATTTTGTTCAATGAGTTGAAGGAGCCAATTACAAACAGGTCTATCGAATTTAAGCCGGCTCGGTTCAATTAACATATCTGCCTGTAGCATCTTTAAATTCAAATATAACCCATGAGACAACAAGGGCGGGGGTGCATCGGAGTGTTGCTGGAGGTGGTCATGAGGCAAGAGCAGTGATTGTGCGTGGGGCCCACCCCCAAAGCACGGGCTTCAGTGGTCCCCGCTCACTTCATCCTGGTTGGTACCTAGCAACCTCAGACTGCGACCCCCTTATTCTTTCATTTTAATTTTCTCTCTGTAATTTTCTCGTACTAATTAATTTGGACCATTACAGAAATTATATAATTTCATGGTATAATTCCTCTTTAAGGCGAAGAAAGTAATCTGTACTATGAAAGAAACCTGCATGAATGCCATGTTATCCATTTCAACAAAAAATCACGTCTCTTTGTCCCTAAGGCCCAGGCCACGGCACTTGTGCTCCTGCAATTCTCCTTTTTTTTGTTAACTTTGCTTGTTGCTGCATGCTACCAAAAGGAAAGGATAGCTGGCGATTGAGGTTAAGTTATCAAAGCAGCGTGACTCCTGATGTAAAACTTTCCTCTTCAAAATGAGAATTGGCACGATAGATTCTCAAAAAGGCTGCATCCAAGAAAGGAAACTGATGATGCTCGATATCGGTGAAATCCAAGACCATGACACGTGGCAGATGACGTGTCCCAGAGCATGCAAGAAAGGGCATACAGCGGCCGACCAGACCACACCTATGTTCGTCCTACCGAGCAAACGCTAGCTCACTTACGAGCCGCCCCGCATAACCGGCCTCCTTGGCCTCACAACTTGTCTCCGAGCTACCGCAGAACCAAGATACCTTGGCTCTCCCGCTCGTCCGCGAGCTCTCCCGCCGAGGTCATCTTCCTCGGTCTCATCAACCGACCGACAGCACCACTTGCAGGCGTAACCGTCATCCCGCGAATCTCACCATGCGCGAGATCTCCGCCGGCCACATCCCACGTTCCACGCCACCACGACCCCCCATTAACGAGTCTATCTCGCCATTAATGGGAGGTCCCGCTCATCACGCGGGCATGACGTCGGGAGCGTAACGGCCGGCGTGATTCTCGCGCATGCTGCACCTGCTGCCACCACTACTTAAACCCCTCTTTCAGACGGTCAAGGTAAACCATTTTTACTCCACTAAGCCGTTACTCTGCTCGGATCTCTAGACTAACTTGATCGTCGGAGGGTCCTCGGTGGTACAACCATCCCGGGACTTCTTTGCAGGTAACTCGGCAACCACAACCTCAAACCCATTAAGATCCACACGCTTCAGGAGCGACAGCCTCCAGATCCAATCTTAGCCACCAATCACAGCCATCAGCAGATCAACGGGAAGCAACATCTGAAGGAGAATCTACACCTCCATCAGCTAGCGCCGTCTGTGGGAACTCTTTGATTCCACAAAAACAAAAGTTCGCCTTCCGATCTCATTCCAATGTCCAACGATCATCACGACGATCCAAGCACCAACCGCCGCCTCCCTCTCAACGGAGGCACAGATGAGCCTCCTCCGCCGAATGACATCAACGCTCTCGCCGGCCGGATAGACCGACTCGCATCCTTCGTGGAGGCGCTCGTCCGCGTCCAAACGGCGGGGCAAAATCCCCAGGTCGCCGCTCCCACGCCTCGGGACCGGGACCCCTACAGGGGGAAAGAAGACTCAGCCCGCGTCGGCACGGCCGACAGCCGCCTCGCTGCCTCCCACGGCCGCGGATCCCCTGGGCCAGTACGTTCTGCAACCCGCTAGGCGCCCAACAGCTCGACACCGAGGTCCGTCGCTAGAGCGCCCCACCCCGAGGTCTTTCGCGCACATGTTCCTCCTGAGGAAATGTCGGTCAGCTCGCATGTAACCAGGCATGACCGACACACCCTCCCCCGACGGGGCCGCGCATACGGGGCTCTTCAAGGCAGCTCAAGGGCCACCTCACCCGGGGATTTGAGGAACCTCATTGAGAGAAACCGCGGCTGAGGCCAAACGCAGGCCGCCAACAGCAGGGGCCTGGGATCAGAATGCGCCGAGTCGCCGGGGTACCATGGCCGACCCGACGCCCTCGAGAAGAAGATCGAGAGTCTGCATCGGGAAGGTCACCGTTCGAGCGACGGGGCTAAGTATGCCGCCGACTCGCTCACAAAACCGTTCACCGAGGAGCTGCTCGCCGTCCACGTCTCCTCCCGCAACAAGCCCCCAAAGGTCTCCCTCTTCGACAGAAAATCTGACCCGAAGGACCACTTGGATGCGTTCATCGCGGGAATGAGCTTCCAGGACCACTCCGATTCCGCCCAGTGCCGAGCTTTCCCAGCCACTCTCATCCGCTCCAGGTGAGACTGGTTCCGAGGACTCGAGCCGCGATCGATCTCAACCTTTGACGAGCTGGCCACACAATTCCTCGGCCACTTCGTCGGGAACAGGTGGCAGAAGCGCACAGTCAACCACCTCTTCACGATCAAGAGCGGGGACAGAGAGACATTCAAGGCCTACGTCACCCGCTTCTACAAAGCCCTTCTCGAGGTCCCGGAGCACCGAGACGAAACGGTCATCACGGCTCTGAGGTCCGGTCTTAGGCACAAGGAGTGGTTACGCTCTTTTGCACTGGCGCAACCTAAGACCATGGCCGAGGTACAGGCCTGGACCGAGCGCGAGGTTCAACTCGAATCCGAGATGAACGCAAGCCTCTCCGAGCAGACCAAGCCGACCAGAAGAAGAGGGCAAGGGACGAGAGAAGGGGACCGGAATAGCAAAAGCCCTATCCCCCAAAGTTCCAGGAGTACACGCCGCTTAACGTCTCCCAGACAGTGCTACTTGAGGAGGCCAAGGACGAAGGGTTCTTCAAGTTCCCCCCGATCCCACGTGCGGCCTCAAAGCGAACCCGGGGCCCCTACTGCGGTTTCCACAGGTCGCTAGGCCACTCCACGGAGAGCTGCAAGCAACTCCGAGACTATATCGAGGAGCTCATCCGTTCGGGGCACCTCGCGGCGTACCTAAAGGACAAGCGGCAGGCTGACCGCGAGCAGGAACAGCGTCCCCCTCCAGCCGAGCAGACCATCGGCCGGATCATGGTAGCGTCAGCGGAGCATGCATCTGGTACCCCCGAAGCTCGGTACCCCATGCCGAGCACAGATACTAACAGACGTATGGGGGCTCAAGATGCATGAATAAAAGCATCTACTAGCATGTATTTTCTTTTCAATGCAATGTACCATCTTCCTAAGATCTTTTGTTTATACAATAAAAGGATCAATAGAGCATTACAGAAAAGAAAAAGAATCTTATTCATTCAAAATGTACTATAGGCTCCTCAGCCGTACACCAAAAGAATTTTTTTTTATTACAACAGCGGAGGAATGGGGTGCAGAGAGCACTGCTTGTGGTACTCTGAGCATATCTCATCCAGCCGAGCCCTCGCAGCGTCTAACCTCTGCCTCCGATCCCTCCCCCCCCCCCCCACCGTGAGCTTCGGCGCCGAGCCTCAACTGGTAGCACTCACGGACGAGCGCTTCCGAGCGGTCTAGCCGACTCGCAGAGATCAGGCCGAAGCACCTAAGAGACCTTAGCTTGTCTATGGCTTCGTCGAACAGCATTTCGGACAAAGGGTTGTAAAGCCCCGACGACGCCCTCCAGATGGAGTACATCAGCAGCTGAAGAAGGGAGGACCGCCGGGGAAGCAATCGGCCGAAGTGGTCCTCGATCCTGCCTATTACCAACTGCACCGTGTCCTCAGTGCAGTATGGGTCATAGAGGTAGACATCCTCGAAGCTTACGATGTCTTCGATGGTGAAGGGGAAGTCCTGCAATTTTGCATTTCGATTGCAAGGAAAAGAGTAATCAACAATCCCAAACGAGTCCGTTTTATAGCCAACAACGCCTGAGAGTCCAACAGTCGCCCATTTCACCCGCTACGCAGGTGCCACGCGGTAAGCGTCGCGCCTCCCCATGCGAAATCGGAATGACGCGACTTCGGCGCTTCGCCTCAACAGCGCGCCCTCGTGACACGTGTCCCCGCGACTGTCCTACTCCTCGGTGCTCATCTTGGTAAGGTCGGACAGAGCTTTGCCAAAGGGCAACCGAGCAGCTTCACTGCTTAGTCCTTCCTCATGGAGCTAAGCCCTCAACAAGAGGTAGCCCTGCAGCTACCCTGCTCGGCTATCCCTGGCCGGTAGCTTCCCTACCCACAACGCCAGGGATCTAAGCCCTCAAGGCAGCCCTGCAGCTACCATACTCGGCTATCCCTGGCTGGTAACTACCCTACCAACGCCAAGGATCTAAGCCCTCACCAAGAGGCAGCCCTGCAGCTACCCTGCTCGGCTATCCCTGGCTAGTAGCTACCCTACCAACGCTAAGGATCTAAGCTCTCACCAAGAGGCAGCCCTACAGCTACCCTGCTCAGCTATCCCTGGCTGGTAGCTACCCTACCAACGCCAGGGATCTAAGCCCTCACCAAGAGGCAGCCCTGCAGCTACCCTTCTCGGCTATCCCTGGCTGGTAGCTTCCCTACCCCACAACGCCAGGGATCAAAGCCCTCGCCAAGAGGCACCGGGCAGCAACCCTGCTCGGCCATCCTTAAGGACCCAAAAGCCCTCGCAAAAAGCAGCATGACCCATGCTCGGTTATCCCTGGCAACACACGAGAGATCAAAGCCCTCTCCAAGAGGCACCGGGCGGCAACCCCGCTTGGGCATCCTTAGTAGGCCTCCTACGGCCCCTCCCGCGCTAAGGATGAAAAGCCTTCGCAAGAGGCAACCGCTTAGCACGGCCCGTGCTCGGTTATCCCTGGCAACACACCATGGATCAAAGCCCTCGCCAAGAGGCACCGGGCGGCAACCCCGCTCGGGCGTCCCTAAGGATCAAAGCCCTCGCCAAAAAGCACCGAGCAGCTACCCTGCTCGGCCATCCTCAGCAGGTCTCTCACGGCCCCTCCCGCGCTAAGGATGAAAAGCCCTCGCAATAGGCAACAGCTTAGCACGACCCGTGCTCGGTTATCCCTGGCAGAACGCCAGAGATCGAAGCCCTCGCCAAGAGGCACCAGGCGGCAACCCCGCTCGGGCATCCTTAAGGATCAAAACCCTCACCAAGAGGCACCGAGCAGCTACCATGCTCGACCATCCTTAGTTGGCCAATTACGGCCCCTCCAACAACTAAGGATCAAAGCCCTCACCAAGAGGCACCGAGCAGCTACCCTGCTCGGCCACCCTTAGTAGGCCTCTCTCGGCCCCGCCCGCGCTAAGGGTCAAAGCCCTCGCCAAGAGGCACCGAGCAGCTACCCTGCTGGGCCACCCTTAGTAGGCCTCTCTCGGCCCCTATCGCACAAGGGATCAAAGCCCTCACCAAGAGGTGCCGAGAAGCTACCCTGCTCGGCCCTCGCTATTGAAGCCCCAACGAGAGGCATCCATTCTATCAATGTCTTAGCGATCTCCACTTCGACTTCGGGGCCATGGAAACACCATCTTCCCGCCTGTCCTCGCTCACTCGGTAAATGATCAGAGTCAAGTCGACGAGTAATCGCTAGACGAGGAACATGCCGACCATAAAGCAGTACTGTACTAATACAAAATGTCTACCAACAAAAGGAAGTGCAAGCACAAACACTACTGCAAAAACAAAAAGTTTTTATTCAAAAATTCAAAGCTTTTACAAGGGTACTGTGGGCTCCCCAGCCTTACAAAAATGCCCGAAGGCCTACAAAATACCCGACGAGACAAAAGAAAAGACAAAGAGAAGACGAGGGGCTTCAGGCCCCAGTGCCGGGCACGATGTCGACGAGCTCGACATCCACCGCGACTGGGGATGCGTCCGTCGCGGAAGCCTCGGCGTCGCCCTCAGCCGAGAGTCCCTTCCCCGGCGGTACTCCCGGGGGCATCCCCCTGCTCGTCATCCTCGCGGGGATATTCTGCGCGGAGCTCTTCATTAGAAAACTCCGGCATCCGGGCCATGACGGCGTCGAGAGCCTCGTGCCAGATGAGGGTGGTGGCCGACACTAGGACGGTGTAGAACTGCTCTGACTTCTGGAAGTTCTCCACTGCCTGCACCGCCCTGAGGTCGGCTCTCTTCGCCACCTCTACCGCAGCCCCCAACTCCTTTCGGAGGGTGCTCACTGATTTCTTCATGGTGTCGACGAGCACCTCAGAGCCCTGAAGCTTGGCCTCGGCGGCCTGGGCGGCCTCGCGGAGCCGAGCCACCTCCTGCTTCGAGGCCGCCACCTCCCGCTTCACTGCTGTCTCCTCCAGCTTCGCGGTCGCCGCCTCCTGCTTCTTGGCGGCCACCTCGCCCTCAAGGGCAGCGACCCTCGCCATCGCCGCCTCCAGCTCCCGCTTCGAGCTCTCCCCCAACGAGGAGAACTCGTCCGCGGCTCGCATCGCCGGGCCTATCTCCTCCTGCTCCATCCGGACGACAATGACGACGTGCTGGAGGACCTGAAGAAATCGGAGGGGGGTCAGAAAGAAAAAGGGGCACCAAATCTCGCAAACAATAAGACGATGTACGAGCGCTAACCTGCAGGGCCTCTTGAGCGATGGACGCCTATTGTTCCTTCAGTGCCCCCCCAGCGACCCGGCCCCCGGCCGACCTCTCCATGTCGTGCAGCAAGCTGTCAGCGACGGAAAGCCCCGAGGGCACCTCAAAGCGGAGCCCCCCTCGTCCACCAAGATCGGAGAGGCCGGGGTCCGTGGAACGGTTCGGGGGAACCTCTTGAGAGACGACAGCGGAGAGCTCGTCTCCACCTCCGAGGCTCGGGCGTCCTCTCCCCGATCCTTATTTCTTCCCGGCGCCCGGCTGGGCTCCGGGGCGCGATCCGCGCTCGAGCGCTGGGGCGGGACGGCTGCTGGGGAAGCCGAGACCGGCGTCTGACGAGAAGAGTTGGCCCCTCCAGCCTTCGACCCCTTCTTCGGCTTGCGCATAGCTACTCGGAAGATGTCCGCGTCTATGGTTTCTGCACAAGACAAGATATAATGGAATCGGCGACACAGACAAAGTAAAAATAAATACAAGCTCCTAACTTACCGATGAACTGGGCGGGGCTGAGCCCGGCCCAACTGAGGGCCCGCTCAGAAAGCAGCACTCAGCCCGAGGAATAGGCTCCCACGCCGCCACTCTCGCCACGTCGGGGTCATTGGACGGATTTCCCTGCCAGCACCTATCCCTAGACCACTGGACGGGTACGGGCCAGTCCTCACCCTCTGGCGGCCCGACGAAGAAAAACTTCTTCTTCCAATCATGGATGGAAGAAGGCAGGAAGACAACTCCTGACCCGGCTACGCTCCCTCGCTGCTTCCTAAAAGAGAGGTAAACCCACATCAGGTCGCCCGCGCGAGTTCCGGGGTGACTTTTGTAAATAAGGGAGGAGGCAAGGATGGACAGACTAAAGGGGATCGCCTGCAACTTTAACCGGACCAGGAACCCAAGGAGAATCCTCCACGAGTTCGGCACTAGCTGGCCCGGGACTAACCTAAAGTAATTTAACGCAGTTACAACCTTGGGGGAGAAAGGCAGGCGCATTCCGGCCCAAAGGGTTTCTAGGTATAAGGCGATCTCTCTGCCCCTTACCTGATCTGCCCTCTCTCCTTCATCGGCCAATCGTAGCGTGTAGCCGGGGGGAATATGGAAACGAGCCCGAGCAGTGACAAGCTCGTTGTCACGCCCCGCTTCCCGGTTTACGGGCAGAGGACGCGACGAGGCCGTTACGTATTTACTCTAAAATAAATACGCTAAACGTATCTAAGCAATAAAAAGTAAATACACAAGAGACAAGATATATAAAAATAATAGCAACTTTATTTATTAACATTCTTTTGTACAATGCATGATAAGTAAATACAACGGAAATAAAAGCGATGCCTAAAAAGTGGCATAACAGGAATTGAAGAGTACTGAATGGAAATGTACAATGCCTAGAGCTCAGGATCTTCGAGGAACTGATCCAAGTCGTCACTGGTGGGCTCTATCTCTGCTGTGTCCAGAGCACCTGACGACATTCAAAGAAGAAAGAAATAGAATGTCGTCAGCGAACAGGTCGCTCGGTAAGTCCCAAAGATAAGGGAGAAATAGACAGAGAGTAAGAGAGAGAGAAAGTAATTTTTACAGTTGTATTATATTGTTATATTGTTGTATTTAGTGTTAACGTTGTTGTTTGTAACTTGGTACAGAAGGATGCCAGTGTATACGAGAGGAGTCTCACTTGCCCCGGAGACTAAGCTATCAGGAACTCAAGGAACCGTTATGCCACGGTACAACAGCAACGGAATATAGGTTAGGTGTCTTAATCTTACCGTCTCATGCCACTTTTAACACCTTTCATACCAATCTACCCCTTAAACCCCGTGTTATCTTGATTGTATTGTTGTATTGTATTATCTTGTATTGTACACTGTATAGAATGTATAATTGGATGACTGACCGAAACCATGATATCAGTAAACAGATGTAACTGGAGAATCATGTATGTAACTGTAGAAGCATGGATGTAACTGTATAATCATGTAAATGGAATGTATATCCATGGTTCGGTTCGGTCAAGTTGATAGATTGAATATATGGAATAATGGATTCATGAATTCATGTTGAATTGTAATATTGTAGATTGTAGATTGAAAATTGTAGATTATAGATTGTACTTGAATCATATTCAAGTCAGATATAATCAGACTCAAACCCGAGTCAGACAATTAGAAATGTAAATCGAAGTCTTGATTATTTCTTAAACCTATATTTACTAGGGTCCTTAGGGTAATTTATAAAACTTGAGGGGGTTTTATATAAAAATACTTTTATATGCTTTTCAAAGTACACCCCAAGTATTTATTAATCATCTTTAGAGTTGTAATGATTGTAGATTTTATATTATGATATTCCTAGTGAAAATATCCTATTTTCATAAATAAAGGTGTTTATTTGTAATATTGATTTATGTGAAATTCATGGTATTTTAGTGTAAACTTGATTCTTGTGATTTTTAGAAAAAGGTGGAATATTTATATCATAACAAAATAGGTATTAATGATGAATATACATATATTTATACAAAAATAATTTTAATATATATTTTATATTCTAAAAATCTCATTTTCTTAAGATGTCTTATTTTAAATCTTTCGAGACTGAATGCTCCTTGCGAAGGTCTGAATCTCGCACTACTAAGCCCGAGGATGTGCGATAATCCGCACCATCTCGAACGGGTTCCCCAAAATGGGTTGTAGCAAAGATTGTAAAATACTAAATCCTTTAGAAAACGGTTTTATGAAGTAAATGGTATTTATTTGTAAAGATGTCAATTTTCCGTATTCTATATTTTAGGGTCTCCTAAGTCAACTAGACTATCCCTAACTGGTCCAAACGACAAGTTGTGAGATACCTCAAATCGCCTCTTCACCGCCAATTGTGGGCAGGTAAGTACAAGTGAAGAAAGGAGGGATCCGCCCACGAATCACCGTGAGACGGGCCTTTTAAAGTTACCTTTCTCACTTGCCTAGCCTAAACACCACAAAGTCAGGTTTAGATAAATGACTGATGTCCACAACTTATCGTATTTTCATAATAAGATGTATTTATTTAAAAGTGTATCAGCACTAAATCTTTTAGAAATAGTTTTATTAAGTTAATGGTATTTAAATGAAATTGTTTATTTTCTCGTATTCTAAGTTTTCGATGGAATCGTGTTAGGTTGTATGTAAGTGTGTGAGGAGCTAGGTCATTACCTCGTGATCTACGTTAAATATATAGCAAGTTTGATGGAGTTAAATAAAGGATTGAAACAATGTGGTATTTAAGTGAAAAATACGATAAATTGAAATAGCTATCATTTCATGTGATGAAACTTGATCAAATTATTTGATTAGTGTTTAATAGTCAACATGAGAGAGTTTAAATATGATTGATTGATTAGTGAGAAGTGGAATTTTATAGAAAACCGAATCGGAAATCAACCCTGTTCCGATTCCGTCGGGTTTTGTAATTTCATTTTTTAGAATAGGAAAGAGAGATAGAAAATGGACTTACGGGTTTTAGATTACACAATAGAGTGAGAGGGAACTAGAAGGATCGCCAATGTGTTGCGTCATCGCCGGTAGTTCCTAAAACGATCGCCGGAAGTTCCGCCGGGAATTCGTCAGAGCTTCGCCTCGAGCTTGTTTTCAAAGTACATAGGTTTTCTTGGAATTTTGAGAGAGTGGGCTCAGAATTTTGGGGTGAGAGGATAGATGGTAGGGGTGGTATTTATAGGGTTAGGCTGGGGTAGGGTAGATGAAAGGTTAAAATGAAAAATGTGATAAAATGTATTAAAATTATATTAAAAGTGGAGTAATTAGGGTTTTAAAAGAGCTCTGGAAATGTTCTGAGGCTAAAATTTTGCAGGTGCATAGGGAGTATGAAAAGACACAACTTTCATGTTGGGGACGTCGCCGGAATCGGCCGACTCGGCCGTGACTCGGTCGCCTGACGAGTTGGCCTGGTTTGCCGGCCGAGTTGGCCGATTCCGGCCAAGTCAGGCGGCAGGAATTCTTCCCCGACGACTGGTGATCCCTCTGGTACAGTTACATTTCAGGGTCTAGTGGGGTTTTTGTGAGACATACACGTGTAAACTCTTGGTATTCTAAATGTTCAAAATAAAACAATATTAAAAATAATGTAAGGTATGGGATTTGAACTCTGGTGGCTTGGTTCAGCAATGCAAGATATTACCAATGAGCCATAAGCTCCTTCTTGTAATTATAGAGTTATTTAATTACTTAAAATGATAGCAGCAAGAGTAAATACTCCAAGTATATATTAAATTTAAAGCAATTTCTTGTACACTAAGAATGGAGTTATTATGTTTTTGTAACTTGTAATTAAAAACAAAATAATTAATTATATCTTGTGCTCAGGCTAAAATACTCCTTTATGGATTTTGAAAAAAATTTGTATAGAAAAGTGTATAGAAAAATTCGGGTTGTTAAACTCGTCCTCATATCTTACTGAGGACGACGCACCAGGGGCGTTCGCCGCCGCCGCTCCAGGAGTCGCCCCAGACGCGCGATCCCGGGAAAGGGATCTGACCCCCAACTTCTCGAAGGGGCTCCAACCCGGGGGAAGAATCCCCAGTATCTATCCCTACGGCATCTACAAACTCCTCAAAACAAGACATCTAACCTGATGGAAGGAAATCCTCCAGAAGGGAAAACGCAAGATCCAACCTAAAAGGAGAGCGCCGAGCAAATAAGACTCAGAATGAGAGAAATGTGAAGAGAGAGGGATCCTGAATCAGGCTTCCCCTCGATTTATACAGCCGGCGTCCCCATCCAACGGCGACGGTCGACTCCCGCCAAAATGGTTCAGTGCGCCCGACGGCCACGATTGCTCCACCTGTCACGAGCACATTGGCCGCATCCTATCGGACGCCAGAAATCTGCAGCACGTCACATCAGCCAACCGGCACCCGACACGTGGCATGTCGCTTCGCCAATGTGCACACGATCCGGCGCACCCTCTTTAATGCAGAAGATCTCACCCTGATTCGCTGATATCATCCAGAAAATACAACGGATGGCCTGGGGACACGCCCAACGATATCTTCGAAAATGGAGCTCACCTCGGGTGACCCGGCGGACCACTCTCGACCCGACCCGTCAGCTGGTCAAGACGAGGGTGGGGGACTAATGATGATGCTCAATATCGGTGAAATCCAAGATCATGACACGTGGCAGATGATGTGTCCCAAAGCATGTAAGAAATGGCCTACAGCGGCCGACCAGACCACACATATGCTCGTCCTACCGAGCAAATGCTAGCTCACCTACGAGCCCCCCTGCATAACCAGCCTCCTCGGCCTCACAGCTCGTCTCCGAGCTACCGCAGAACCAAGATACCTCGGCTTTCCCGCTCGTCCGCAAGCTCTCCAGCCGAGGTCATCTTCCTCGGTCTCATCGACCGACCAACAACACTGCTTGCAGGCGTAACCGTCGTCCCGCGAATCTCGTCATGCGCGAGATCTCCGCCGGCCACATCCCACGTTCCACGCCACCACGATCCCCCATTTACGAGTCTGTTTCGCCATTAATGGGAGGTCCCGCTCATCACGCGGACGTGACGTCGGGAGCGTAACGGCCGACGTGATTCTCACGCCTGCTGCACCTGCTGCCACCACTACTTAAACCCTTCTTTCAGACGGTCGAGATAAGCCATTTTTACTCCACTAAGCCGTTACTCTGCTCGGATCTCTAGACTAACTTGATCGTCGGAGGGTCCTCGGTGGTACAACCACCCCGGGACTTCCTTGTAGGCAACCACAACCTCAAACCCATTGAGATCCACACGCTTCAGGAGCGACAGCCTCCAGATCCAATCTTAGCCACCCATCGCAGCCATCAGCAGATCAACGGGAAGCAACATCTGAAGGAGATTCTACCCCTCCATCAGAAACTAAATAGAGATGTTAATTGAACCGAGTGTGCACTTTGTATTAACCGGATCTGAGTCTCAAAATAGGATTCATGGAAACAAGGTTTGTTATCAATATGGTTAATTTGGTTTTAACTGTATTTTAAGTGAAACCTATCATCACTGGGAAAAGTAAATGAAAGTGAAAGAAAACAACACCACCATTTCCTTTCAATCCATCGTTTTCCTATGCCTATCTCTTGACTTTTATCATACATATAAACCTTTAATCCTTCCTAAACAGTTAATTTCATTTGGTGCCAGTGTACATGTAGCTAAATGGATACTTATCATTTATATTAGAAACAAATATATAATATATAAAGATCAAGAAAAAATAAATGTGACGAAGACATTGTTTGGTTTGCAGCAGTAGAAATACAACATTTGTTGCAAGCAAAATCTGTAAAAATGTTTTCATATAAATAAAGCTAAATTTCTATTTACTATATATATATATATATATATATATATATATATAATTTGCATAAATAGTACCATGAACTTCTAAATAAACGGATTGATAGCATGGACTTTCATATATCAAAAAATCATTTAACGGCGTTAACGGAAAATTATAAAAAGACTTTTCATTCCCCTCCCATATAATAAATAATGACTATATATATACAAAAAAAGTAATTACTATGGGAGCTAGGTGTATTATAGTCATTTTGCAAGTTCAAATGCTTAAGGATTTCTCTCTATTCACGTATACACATGATATGTGATATGGAAGTAACTTCAAATACTGCTTTTTGTTAGGACAAACAGTTGAAGTAACGAAATTATTCCTACTGTACTACTATTCTACTTTTCATGGTAAACAAACAGGCACTAAATATCACAAAAATGCATTCCCAAATTCATCTTAGAGTTGACTTGAACCTGATAGGATCCAGCATTTTATGACAAAATTTAATTGGATGAGAGGAAAGAAGTTTGACATGAAGACTTTAAATGAGCAACAAAAACTAAGTAGAGAGAATAGAACACCACCAAGCAGCTGCAACGGCAGCCCATTACGTGCATTGAGCTGTAATCATGGAATGCATGTGGAAACTCTCATGTATAATATATAATGCATATATACACACAACCATATGCATTAAAAACTGTACAACCAAATGCATTTATTTCTTATTATATGATGGCAAAACTACAAGGAACAACTTGTTATTCCCCTTCTACCTATGATTCTATCCCTCGTTTCTGACTCTATCACTTCTTAAAAGAGAGTTCAGAACTCAGATGACATTTATTTATTGCTATTTTTTTCAAACTAGCTCTAATCACATATGACTCTTCCTCAATATATATATAGAGAGAGAGAGAATAATGGAGGAAAGATGTCATAGGAGGGAATTTCCTCCAATGGCGTCGAAAACACACACCCTCCATCGTGTTTTCCGACGATCGGAATGTATCATCTTCATCGTTATCATCTAAGATATGGGTACACCAAATTTCATGTGATTCTACAACCTTTTCACCGTTGAATTAGTGGGTTCAAAATTAACGGTTTACCGACAATAGAACTTTTTACATTGCTAAATCAACCGTGAAAAAGTTGTAGAATCACATGAAATTTGGTGTACCCACATCTTAGATGATAACGATGAAGATGATGCATTCCGATCGTCGGAAAACACGATAAAGGGTTTTTTTCTCGACATCATAGCAGTAAATTCCCTCCTACGGCCTCTTTCCTCCATTATTCTCTCATATATATATATATATATATATATATATATATATATATATTGTTTTGTTTGGCTCTTAAAGTTGAACGTAATTCTATATAGCTAATATATATTAGCTTTCTTCTAGTTTTTTCTCGGGCTGGCGGAGTTAGAAGGTCGTCAACGACTCAACCGGTGTCAGAGATAACCCACAACTGTTTGTCTTTTAGATATTAGATAACCCACAACTGTCTTATATGTACTACTCAACAGCTCATATATGGATAGACAATTGCACGCAAACAAGTAATAGACTCCTGTTTTTGTGTTTGCTGTGAGAATTTAAATCTAGGACCATTAGTTAAACGAGGATTAACTACTGAATCTTATAGCACATGGGTGATGCCCCTATAATTCTTTGAAAATGATATCATACTTTAATAATTGTAGTACAGTCTTGTTGCTTTCATCCACATTTTATATAATTCCCAGTATTGCTTTCATTTTAGTACCCACTTACTTTGTTTGCTCCCAATGTATGCACTACTAGAGCATGAGGTTGTCTCTACGGAGTCGGGAATCCATAGGGGCAACTATTTCTTATTTTTACGGATTTATCCATAGGTCCTCATCGTTGTCCCTACGATACCTTAAGTTCTAATTTAAAAATATTAAATAGTAATTTGTTGTTTGGCCCTACGGAGCCGCAAACGGTGGACCTACGGTTATGTCCGTAGAGACATATAAATAGGTTATTAATAAAAAAAAAAGCACAGAAAATTCATTCATCGTTACCAAAAATTCTCTCTCTCACGTCTCGATCGCCCGTTCCCACTCCTCGTCGCCACCGCCCTCCGTGCCTCGTCGCCACCTTCGTCGGTCGTTCCCAAAACTTCCTCGTCGCCACCGTCCGCGACTCGTCGCCGATCGTCGTCGACCACCGATTTCTGTCGTCTCCTCCACCGCCGGTTAGTAATTAAATCTCAAATTATTTATAATTTTGATGATGTTAGATCTAGGGTTCAGGTAGGGGTGAGCGTTAGGCATCGGCATCGGTTTCGGTTAGGGTTAGGGTTAGGGTTAGGGTTAGGGTTCGGTTGGGGTTGGGGCTCGGCTGGGGCTGGGGCTCGGTTGGGGTTGGGGCTCGGCTGAGGCTGGGGCTGGGGCTAGGGTTCGGTTGGGCTGGGGCTGGGCTGGGGCTGGGGCTAGGGTTCGGTTGCGGTTGGGGCTGGGGCTAGGGTTCGGTTGGGCTGGGGCTGGGGCTGGGGCTAGGGCTTGGGCTTCATCACCTGATATAGTGAAATACAAAGCGTGCTTCAGTACACCCGATCTCATTGAGTTTCCTATTGAAGTTCCCGGTCAAACGGCATATGCATATTTTTATTCGCCATAAAATCCCAATTATCAAGCTACCGAGAACGAAAAGCCACCTTTGTTAGTCGAGAGTCATGGTAATAGATTTGTCATTATAGATCATAGTCAATTGTTTTTCCTATCATTTTCTTGATCCAGATACTAATCAACTTGTTAGTTACTGTTTTTATAACGTATTTGTCTATATTTGTTGACAGTGGCCTTTCTTTTGGATGGACATGTTTTTTTGATGCATGTTTCAGTCATGTGAATTCATATGTTGCGTATAACGCTTTATGATATCAGTATCCTACATTTGTAGTTTTAATTATTGATTGTTATAGATGAATGCCATTGCAATAATAATTTTTGGTTGATATATTAATTTTCCAAATATTTGCATGTATGTATCCATGCCTGCCTGCATATATGTATATATGAGGATAATGGGTATATTATTAGGTTGCCGTATGAGAAAATTTTCCTTCATATTGCAGTCAAAAGTCAATCCTTAATCTCTTTGTGGATGATCAGTTCTATCGCTATTGATCTCAATGGTTTAAAATCATGTTACACATACAACAAGAATACACAATAAACGCATCATTAGAGAGTGATTCAAGATGTTCAAGTTAAAACCAATATATGATACTCGATGATAATATGAAACCTTCATATTCTCATCGATACTCATATATGAAACTAAAAGTGCCACTTAGTCCCCGTCTATCGGTTAACATACGTTCGATGTTCGTCGTGACATAGAACTATACGAAGGTTGTTAAATATCGGACGGTATAGCTCGATACTAACAACCGTCGTATAGTTTATGTGACGAGAAGATTCAATCGTATGATAACCGATAGATTTGTCCCGTGTGGACAAGTAAGGAATGTATAAAGCAAGCACCTTCATTCACTTGTGTTTTCATTCGTTTCGAGATATTTCGTCGGTACCTTTCCGCTGGTTCTCCGTGTACAAAGATAGATTAGATGTTCATTTCAACGTTGTTTCATAGCTTTGAAATGATTATCTATTCTATTACAGTGTACTCGGAGAACAGCGGGGAGGTGCTGCCGAAATTTACTCGAAACGGTTGAAAGCATAAGTGAATAGGTGTTCGCTCTATACATTCTTAATGGGATAGAAGCCTTACCCCCCGACAGACGGAACACACACACACAATAAGAATACACAACAAACGCATAATTAGAGAGTGATTCAAGATGTTCAAGTTAAAACCAATATATGATACTCGATGATAATATGAAACCTTCATATTCTCATCGATACTCATATACGAAACTAAAAGCGCTATATCGGTTAACATACGTTCGATGTTCGTCGTGACATAGAACTATACGAAAGTTAAATATCGGACGGTATAGCTCGACACTAACAACCGTCGTATAGTCTATATGACGAGAAGATTCAATCGTATGATAACCGATAGATTTGTCCCGTGTGGACAAGTTAGGAATGTATAAAGCAAACACCTTCATTCACTTGTGTTTTCATCCGTTTCGAGATATTTTGTCGGTACCTTTCCGCTGGTTCTCCGTGTACAAAGATAGATTAGATGTTCATTTCAACGTTATTTCACAGCTTTGAAATGATTATCTATTCTATTACAGTGTACTCTGAGAACAGCGGGGAGGTGCTGCCGAAATTTACTCGAAACTCTATACATTCTTAATGGGATAGAAGCCTTACCCCCGACAGCCGGAAAACACACATACAACAAGAATACACAACAAACACATAATTAGAGAGTGATTCAAGATGTTCAAGTTGAAACCAATATATGATACTCGATGATAATATGAAAGCTTCATATTCTCATCGATATTCATATATGAAACTAAAAGCGCCACTTAGTCCCCGTCTATCGGTTAACATACGTTCGATATTCGTCGTGACATAGAACTATACGAAGGTTGTTAAATATCGGACGGCATAGCTCGATACTAACAACCGTCGTATAGTCTATGTGACGAGAAGATTTAATCGTATGATAACCGATAGATTTGTCTCTTGTGGACAAGTTAGTAATGTATAAAGCAAACACCTTCATTCACTTGTGTTTTCATCCGTTTCGAGATATTTCGTCGGTACCTTTCCGCTGGTTCTCCGTGTACAAAGATAGATTAGATGTTCATTTCAACGATATTTCACAGTTTTGAAATGATTATCTATTCTATTACAGTGTACTCGGAGAACAGCGGGGAGGTGCTGCCGAAATTTACTCGAAACGGTTGAAAGCACAAGCGAATGAATGTTCGCTCTATACATTCTTAATGGAATAGAAGGCTTACCCCCGACAGCCGGAACATATACATACAACAAGAATACACAACAAACGCATAAATAGAGAGTGATTCAAGATGTTCAAGTTAAAACCAATATATGATACTCGATGATAATATGAAACCTTCATATTCTCATCGATACTTATATATGAAACTAAAAGCGCCACTTAGTCCCCGTCTATCGGTTAACATACGTTCGATGTTCGTCGTGACATAGAATTATACGAAGGTTGTTAAATATCGGACGGTATAGCTCGATACTAACAACCGTCGTATAGTCTATGTGACGAGAAGATTCAATCGTATGATAACCGATAGATTTGTCCCGTGTGGACAAGTTAGGAATATATAAAGCAAACACCTTCATTCACTTGTGTTTTCATCCGTTTCGAGATATTTCATCGGTACCTTTCCGCTGGTTCTCCGTGTACAAAGATAGATTAGATGTTCATTTCAACGTTGTTTCACAGCTTTGAAATGATTATCTATTATATTACAGTGTACTCGGAGAACAACGGGGAGGTGCTGCCGAAATTTACTCGAAACGGTTGAAAGCACAAGCGAATGGGTGTTCGCTCTATACATTCTTAATGGGATAGATGCCTTACCCCCGACAGCCGGAACACACACATACAACAAGAATACACAACAAACGCATAATTAGAGAGTGATTCAATATGTTCAAGTTAAAACCAATATATGATACTCGATGATAATATGAAACCTTCATATTCTCATCGATACTCATATATGAAACTAAAAGCGTCACTTAGTCCCCATCTATCGGTTAACATACGTTTGATAATTTATTCTTTTCAACGACAAACGCACACACAAAGCATATACACGGATTTTCTCCTTTGTCAGTAACTATCCCGTTCTTAGATTTCTCAATATAATCACTATAACCTACAATTTATATGTTATACAGTCTAACATGGCTCATGAGTATGTCAGAGTTAAGGACTGGATGTATGTAGATTGGCAACAAAGTATGCAACCTAAGTTTGTCGAAGGAGTCGCTGCTTTTATTGAATTTGCACGCGCACATAATAAGATCATAATAGAGAAGATTCTCTGCCCGTGCGATAGATGTGGCAATAAGTACCGGCAGAAGGTAGAATTGGCAGAGCTTCATATTGTAAAATATAGGTTTACTAGACTTTATACAACTTGGAAATATCACGGGGAAGGAGAAGAACACAGTAATGCGGCAGAAAAAGAAGGAGAACACGATAATGCGGCAGGAGAAGAAGGAGAATTCGGTAATGCGGCAGAAGGAGAAGACGGTAATTTATTTCCATCAGAAGAAATGGAGTATATGGTAGAGGCTGCCCTAGGTGAATCTATTCGTACCGAAGATGACATTCCTTCCGGTCAAGGACTGCGTGCGGATAAATATGAAAATTTCATGAATGATGCTAGAAAACCAATTTATGAGAATGCGAAGTATTCCACCCTCTCATGGTTCGTTCAACTTTTCCAGATTAAGTGCCTAAATGGATGGAGCAACAAGTCATTCACAATACTTCTTTCGTTCTTGAAAGATTCTATGCCCCCGAAAAATAACGTGCCCGACAGCTGGTACGGAGCCCAGAAGATGATGTCTGATTTGGGTCTAAAGTGCGAGAAGATTCAAGCATGTCCTAAAACTTATGTGTTGTACCGGAAAGAGAATTCAGATTTGAAAGAGTGTCCAACATGCGGAGAGGCCAGGTATAAGCTGAAAGATTCTGCTAAGAAGCCTGATATACCTGTCAAGATAGCACGATACTTTCCCATAACACAGAGGCTACAGAGGCTTTTCAGGTGCAAGAAAACAGCCGAGGCAATGATTTGGCATCACCGTGCTCCTCCAAGTGAAGATGGAAAATGAGCCATCAAAGAGATTCACCGGCATGAAAGGATTTCGATAGGAGGCACGCAATATTCAGTAGCGATCCTCGCAATGTCCGGCTCGGACTGGGTAGTGATGGCTTCTGCCCATTCCACTATATGGCTGGAAGTCACAGCACATGGCCCGTTGTAATGATAATTTATAATCTGTCGTCTTGGTTGGTTATGGACTAATCATACTTTATGATGCCTCTTCTTATCGACGGACCAAACTCACCGGAAAACAATATCAACGTCTATCTCCGACCTCTGATCGAGGAGTTGAAATCTTTGTTCATTGATGGTGTAGAGACATACGATGCAAACACAAATACAACCTTCATACTGCGTGCGGCTTTAATGTGGACAATTAATAACTTTCCTGCATATGGAATGCTATCAGGTTGGTCCGTACATGGTCACAAAGCATGTCCTCATTGCCATCAACACACAATATCGAAATTCTTGAATTTTAGCAGGAAGGTTTGTTATTGCGGCCATCGACGTTTCCTGCCTCCAGACCATCCCTATAGGTTAGACACGGTTCACTTTGATGGTCATCAGGAGCTTCTTGTACCTCCATCCCCATTGTCCGGAGAGGACGTGACTACTCAATGGGATGGTTACAATAATGTGACCTTCGGGATGGATCCGACGAAACAGGTTAAACCATCATTTTGGAACAAGTTAAGCATTTTCTTCGAGCTTCCATACTGGTCAACAAATTTAGTGCGTCATTGTCTGAACGTCATGCATATAGAGAAGGGAGTATCAGAGCACATACTCAACTTGCTTCTTTGTAAAGACGGGAAATCGAAAGACAACCTGAATGCTCGGATGGATCTACAGGAGTGGGAAATAAGAAGTGAATTGCACCCTAGACCGGTAGCGGGTAAACCAGGTAAGCTTGTACTTCCCAATGCCGCTTATCATATGTCACAACCGGAGAAGAAAATATTCCCGCAGGTGTTGCATGATTTGAAAGTTCCCACAGGTTTCTCAGGATCATTCAGCAAGAAAATAAAAATTGTGAAAGGCAAGATCGATGGGCTGAAAAGTCATGATCACCATGTTATCGTGGAGCACCTTCTTCCATTAGCCCTCAGGACTTCTCTCCCCGAATCGGTTGGTTTAGTAATCAACGACCTATATTATTTTTTCAGAGAGTTGTGTGCTAAAACACTGGAGGTTGTAACGCTGGATAAACTAGAAAATTCTATTGCGTTGATACTTTGCAAGTTTGAGCGTATTTTCCCACCGTCATTCTTCGATATCATAATACACTTGACGGTTCATCTTGCAACTGAGGCTAAGTTAGCCGGACCGGTACAATATCGATGGATGTATCCCGTCGAGAGGTACGTGTAATTTTTCGTTTCGCGCAATTTTTAAAATTATTGTTGTCCTGTATGCCCGTATTTATTTATTCAACATATTTTCATTAGGTACTTCTACACTCTTAAAAAGTATATACGCAATAAAAATCGACCAGAGAGTTCTATCATGTAAGGTTATCTTCTTGATGAAGCAACCACATTTTGTTCCCGTTATCTGGACGAGAACATTGAGACGAGACTTAACCGGCCTCGAAGAATTCAAGACGGGCCATATGGTAAAGCCGATTATAAAAGGATAGACACTATGTTTATCAACAAGATATACCGGTTTATCTTGCATAATTGTGTATGTCTTGAACAAATTAGAGAGTAAGTTTTTTTTTGGATTAATTGTTATATTTGTGTTTGTGTGTGTATGAAATGATATAATATTAATGTCATCATTATTTGTCGAAAACAAAATTCATTTTAACGATAAGTGGAGAAGCAATCTTGGGACTTGGAAAGATAAATATGGATTGACCAGTGTGAACACACTACGATTTTACGGTCAGAAAGATCTGTTTATCTTTCCGAACCAAGCGTTCCAAGTATACTACTCACAGTGTTTGAAGAATCCGGGATGGAGTGTTGTATGCCGATGGAAACTCAGGGATGTCTACGATATCCCAGAATTCGAGGACACTGATGAGGATGAAGAAGAGAGAAGGCTTAGAGTGCTCCGACCGTCTGTTTCGAAGGGCGGGTTGTCTCCGACCGATCATGAAGTTACGTGGGTTAGAAATGATATCGACGATGAAATTTAAGTAGATATGTATAATGCGTCCACGAAACGAAAAAGGTTATCAGTAATGTTATATTATTACTTCACATTTTAAGATTTATACATATATAGTCAATACTTTTAATGATTGTCTAATGCGTCCACGAACCGTTTATCTAGATTTGATGACGATGACGGGAGCAGCGAGGGGCGGCAGGAGCTCCAGCCGCGGCACCGGCAGAGGCAGAGCGGTTCTGCCGCCCGGAGAGCTGCGTAGGGAGTTTCAGAGGGCCGGTCTTGCATCCAGATCGGAGACCCCTTCGGATGCCTCCTTCCGTGTGGACTTTGCCACACCTCCAGGTATATTGCACGCATATCCATTTTGAATGTAATATTATAGATATCCATGCCTGTTTATGTCAAAATTACTTATATTGTCAATGTTTGATTGTCCAGTTGTTGGTGATGCGTCAACATCAGGGACAGAGGCCACTCCCGCTCCTCCAGGTATGTTTATATATCATATAGTGCATGTATATTGATTTAGAATGCTATATCATAAATATACACACATTCCTTTTGCTCTTACTTAGATAGTAATTTTTATTATTGTCTAGCTGTAGGTGGTGACACCACCGCACCTGCGGGTATGTTTATATATCCTATAGTGCATTCATATTGATTTAGAATGTTATATTATTGATATACACATTCTTTTTGCAATTATTTATATAATCTATTTTTAATTGTCTAATTATAGGTGGTGCGTCCACATCTGACGCAGGGGCCACTCCTGCTACTTCCGTACCCTCCGCATCGTCTGTAGGTTAGTATGAATAAATATAAAATATTTATTCATTTTACATATCCTCTATAGAATAAATATGAATTTCATGGAAATTTAGCGTCAATATTTATTTTCTAGTTGGAGGGGATGCGTCCGCATCCGGGACACCGGCTGTTCCTCACCAGAGGAACTATTGTCCTGCTCGTGCTGCTGCCCGGGCCCAGGCTCGTACTTTAGTCACCGGAGGTATATATCACACTTCAATTTTCGTTTAACCTTGATTTCTTAATACAACTTTGTCTTAATATTGATTGTCTTGATACAACCAGAGGGGGACTCGAGGCCCGAATCAGTCCCATAGGCTGAGGCCCGACAGAGCTAGGGAGAGGCAGCATTCCTCCTCTTTTTTATCCTTGATTATCGCTATATCGGTCCTCATGCCGAGAGGTTCGGCCGGTATATGGGGGATGAGAGCCGGCTCGTGAAGAACTATCCACTTCACGTTGAGTGGGGCGAGCAGCACCGGCACTCATTCGCCCTCTTCTTTGATCAGGCTCGGGTATTAATATACATTTTCATTTGATTTATTCAATATATTTATTATTAACACTTGCAATCTAATAACAATGTTTTTTTTGTATTTTCAGTCGGATTACGATTTTCAGCCTGTACCCGACCCTGATCATCCTGGGAGGGTGCTTGACCTTCATGCTCTGTACAATGGCCTGATGAAGAACATGCAGACCAAGGTCCGATACAACATGAATGAGCTGAAGGCCGACTGCTACTCCCTGTGGATGGCGACCCCCGAGGCAGAGAGAGCGGCCCTCCTATCTACTCCGGCCTTTGCGAGAGTCGACGTAGAGACATGGCCTCTATTGTGCGAATATTTCGACTCTCAACTCAAACAGGTATGTATTTTAAATGCAATTCATTGTTTAGTATATAATTTTTTTTTGTTCCTTAATTAGAAAACCAAATGTGAATGTGTTGTGCAGGAACAGGCCGTTCAAAATATAGAGAATAGAAAGTCGGTGAAGAGGGGTTGCCCCACTTATACAGGTGGCTCGAGAAATATTACTCGAGCCATGGAGTTATCGGTAAATTACAATAGACCGGCCTTTGTGAAATAATGCAATATTAAGAGTTATTTTCTAAAATATCTAATATTAGAGTTATTTTCTAATATTGCAGACAGTTCAGACCCTGGCGCAAGGTGGTACACCGAGCGTGCTGTTCGCATATCTTGCCGTCCACGGCACCTCGACAGATCCCGCCACGGGCGAGCTACGATACCCCGACGTCGCTACTTAGGAGTATTGCGTAAGTGCTAATATTTATTCAACCCCTATTTGAAATTTTAGTTTTGGAAGGTTCAAATTTAAATGATATACTTATTTTTTACTGGTTAATGTGGGTGTAGAAGCAGGTGGTTGAGCAGGCCGAGACATCGGGGATCGATTTTACCGGACAGAGCGATCCGAGGCTGCTGACCCCAGTCCTGGACGCCGCACACAGAGGGCACCATGGAGGTTAGGAGAGAGGCTGGGGACTGGGCCCTAGCAGGGCCCATATGAGGTTGGACTCCACCCCGACGGTTACTTCCTCCGTCTCCAGTAAGCGACGTGTCCAGCAGGAACTGGAGAGCTTGAAGGCCACCGTTCAGGAGTTGAAGGAGATGCTGGTATGTATACTACTTAATAGTAAAATATAATGTCATATTATAGATATCAACATATCCAATATTAGTACATAGCCTGAGCTTATTTGGTTGTAGACTTAGCTTTGATTAATCATACATATATATCTAATTAAAATAAACTACGGTTTTCCAAACTAGATATCCAAATGGGGTTTCGAAATAACTTGATAATGATACGAATTCGAATAATACACAGTTCTTACTCGCTTATTACACACATTAAGTCCAGACGCGACAGGGTACATCGGCCGAGCCTCCACATGCATCTCCTTCGGCTGGGGCTCCGCAAGCCACTACATCGGCTGCGGCTCCGCAGACAGCTCCTATAGCTCCACCGCCCGCTCAGACTCCCGCAGCCGCGGCTCCGCAAGCCACTACCTCGACGACGGCTGTGCAGACCACATCGCCAGCTCCACAGCCCGCTCAGACTCCCGCACGCTCCGCATTGCATGATTTATTGACCGAGGAGCAGGCGCGCTGTAACACCCAAGCCCAATGCTGCTATTTTCTGTTACTGGTTGAGTGTTTGGCATTGCTCATTTCATTTATCTTGCTTGTTTGGTTCTTATTGCACAATTTTAACCGGCTAAGTCATTCTGCATATAACAAATTTTAGCACCTAAAATAAAATTAAAAATATTCATCTTGGCCTACTTGACACCCTTAACCTCGTGGTAGCGTCCGTGCATTGTGTTCTAGTCCCGTTCAGTGAAACGGGCGAGTTTGGATGGCTACGTGCACGTGCGTGTGTCCGTTTTGGGAGTATGCTTTTTAATCATAAAACATTTCATTTTAAAATTTGGAACCCGCCTAAAATCCTATTATTTGAATTTCGAATTTTTGGACCCAACCCGGACGCAATTTGGAAATGTTTCATTTGGCGCCAAAATCCTAAATTTTAATATTATTAAAACCTTCGCATATATTTTTCTAACTAACCTGATATCTTACTGTTCATTACCTATCTTTTAAATGTTTAAGTTAACCATATGATATTTTTACAATCTTTTATATCCTTCTTAATTTATTCTCTCAGCCAATCGCAACCTCCCCTTTAACCCCGTGGGCCCCACTTTCTCTCTCTCTCTCTCCACTTTTTCCTCTCTCTCCCTCTCCCTCATATATTCTCTCGTACTTCTCTTTATCATTTTTCTCTTCTTGCTTCATGTCTCGTTTCTCATTTCTTTTAACTGTTCTTTTGTTGCTGGAATTCCGTCGTGCCGGTGACGTTTCTCGACGTTCCAGCGAGATACCCCGACCCGTGTGGTTCCTTTGTTCGTCGTTTGGGTTCATTCCGTGAACCGTGCGTCGTCGCGAGTTTTCCCCGCCGACGGTTAACGTTCCGTTTTCCCGATTCGCGACCCATCGAGGCAAGTTAATCTTGCTACATGCTATATACTTTTATAATCTTCATTTTATAATGTTATACATTTGAAAATCTTATAGTTTACATATGAAATGTCGTTGAAAATCGGATATGACAAATCTAAAATTTACTGTACACCTTATCTTATAAAATTCATTATAAATCATAGAAAAATCATTAGTATACGTTCTTTAGTTCGTTACGAAGATAATTCAGAATACTATAACTCTATGAAATATTTACTTGCAAAATAAGTTGTTTAATTAACGTAAAATGCAAATGAACACGTCTCTAAACTGCTGTCCAGGGAAATTCCAGCAGCAAACATTCAACTTTGAATATTCATAACATTTTGTAGGGATAACCTGAGATTCTTATACTTATAAAACTGAAAACCTTATTGAATTATCTTTGTTTTGGTATAAGATACGTCTCTTTTGGAGAACATTTGTTATTTTTAAGCTATTTTACAAATTAGGGTGACGCTAAATTTCTGAACGGAACCTTCTTGTGCATGGTTAATCAATACATCTTTTATAGTTACTAATCGCTTTGAATATGCTATCCATATTAATATTATTATATCAATATTTATATCACATATTGTTTAGTTGTACATCCCACATTACCATTTTACAGTTTTATAACTTTTCGGATACCCGTTTGCATCTATCGCATTTAAGATACATATAATTGCAAGCATAGATCACACTATTACATAATAATGTGATATTAACACTCCATGTTTAATAAATTGCATCCTAATTAATATTGGAACTATAAATGTAACCCTAATCGATAACTGTGCATCCATATCCTTGAAATTATATTTATTTACATATCATATTACATGTTCCAGTTTATTGTTCTGATAGTACTCATGCTTGTTTATTTATACACATGCTTATATTAGTTTGATTATGAGCACCCACATGACATCTTGTGCTTCCTGACATGACCTGTTACACTTCCTACTTGACATGACATGGTACCGTACACTCTTGACATGACATGACACCCTATACATATCGACTCAACCTGTTAAAACGTGACCTGACCGGTTACCTGATTTCATGCCTAATGCCGACAAACCTGACCATTCCTGCTGTCTATCCAGACAGACCTACTTTACCTGATTTTGTGTTGGCATTAGTCCTTGACTATTGAATACCTGACCTGACATACATAACTTGGGGGTATGGGGAAATCAAAGATGAACCTGACTTGTAACTCGACAGTTCACTACCGTTCGAGTGTACACATTCCTATTCTGTGCCCAGCGGCATGTCTCGGTTTCGGCCGAGAATATTGTGGCCGTGATCCCGGGTATGTACGGGGTAATACCGAGTGTACACTTTCCTATTCTGTGCCTAACGGCATGTCTCGGTTTCGGCCGAGAATATTGTGGCCGTGATCCCGGGTATGTACGGGGTAATACCGAGTGTACACTTTCCTATTCTGTGCCTAACGGCATGTCTCGGCTGCAGCCGAGAATATTGTGGCCGTGATCCCGGGTATGTACGGGATACTATTGGGTTACATCGACGATTCATCAATTGGTTTCAAAGACTATAGAGTAGAAACCTGATAGGACAGTTCAGTCACCATTGCACTTTATCCTGCTCTGTTATTGTACTGCTTTATTCATGTTCATACCTGCACTGCTTATTACCATGTTTACATTATATACTTGATGTCTTGACGCGCTGACGTCTGGGTTTTGCATGGCCCAGATTCCGTACCACTGTCGACGACCGAGCTGGAGTACTTCAGCCAGCAGGCTGATTCGAGTTCTATAGTGGTCAGTTCATTTATTGCATTTTATTCCCAGGTGTGATCCCGCATTACGGGACGTACCCTTCTATTATTGTATTGGATCATTAGCTTCCGCACTTACTGTTTATTGATTCCTGTTATTATGGATTTGGACATGTGTTAGATTAGTATTTTATCTTGTTCTTGATATCCTTACAACCGTAATATGACTGTGGATGGATACTTCCTACCCACAGGTAGCATGGTTGGCTATGTCACGTGCCCAATCTTGCGTACTCTGGGAAGCGGGGCGTGACATGGTTCTTTTGGTATCAGAGCCATATGTTAATTGGGTTGATTCTTTGTAGTTGGGTATTGCACCCGATACACGAATCATAATACCCGTGATTAGGAAACATGTCCTGCCACCTTGACCGCTTTACCATCCTTGAATCATTCTTCCGGATCATGTCGACATGCAAACTTACTTTGCATTGTCAACTCGAAAACCTAATTTCTTGTTATCTCTAGGACTTAGGCGACTTGGGTGGAGTTAAGTAATTGCGGCTATGATACCGCGGCATAGCTACAATGCGGTACTCTATTTAAGTATCTTGGAGTTCTAGCTTTGATCCACATTCAGAATCTATCATCATGCTAATGTTGGGTGTTTTGAGTTCAGGATTATGACAGGTAAGAAGTTGAAGACTTACCAGAGGCGTGTGAACGAAGCCGCCATGCTTGGAGTGATAAGAGGAATGCTGGAAATCAAAGAGACAGACTGAACTGATCCAGCAATAGCAGATTCGTTTCAGGAAGGTTTGCAGATCGTTCAGCAGTCTGTAAACAACGATGGAACTAGACCAGTCGAACGAGTAGGGACTGTAGCAGATTTCAGACTTTTGGGTCCGTCTACTTTCACTGGTCTGGAGGAGCCGTTGCCAGCCGAGCAGTGGCTAGTGACACGGAGAATTTGCTGATTGCGGCACAGATTCCAGAGGACAAAGGAGTTGATGTAGTGCGCATTCAACTAGTGGATTACGCCCGAGAGTGGTGGCTTGTGGAGGAGAACCGCTTGCCCCAGGCCAAGCAGTGGGCGGATTTTTCTAAGAGTTTACTGGAGAAGTCCTTCCGCGGACTGCGCGGAGGAAATGGAAGAGAAGTTCATCGGACTAAGGCAGAATGGAGCAACCGTGGACGTGCATGCAGCAGAATGGACGAGACTCAGTAGTCTTGCTGGACCTTTCGTGGCCAACAATGTAGACAGCGGTTGCGGTAAGGAAGCAGTTCTGTCGGGCCAGTCGAGTTTAGGGCTAGGCCGACAAACAGTGTTCTTGCAGCTATGGAAGTTGATAGTAATGAAGAGCCGGCAGTTGTTCGCGACTTCATGGATGTATTTGCAGATATTTCGGGCTTACCGCCAAAGCGAAATGTGGAGTTTGCGATTGACCTTATTCCTGGTGCAGCGCCAGTATCAAAATCTTATTATCCGATGGCACCAGTGGAATTGGAAGAAGTTAAGAAACAAGTTGGTGAATTACTCGAGAAGGGTTGGATTCGAAGCAGCAACTCACCTTGGGGAGCTCCAGTTCTTCTAATAAAGAAGAAGGATGGCACGAGAAGGATGTGCATCAACTATCGAGAATTGAACCGGGTGACTATTAAGAACAAGTACCCGATCTCTCGCATTGGAGAACTTTTGAGCAGCTTAGTGGTGCGAGAGTATTCTCGAAACTGGATTTGCGATCAGGATATCATCAGGTCCGAGTGAGAGCAGAAGACATTTGCAAGACAGCGTTTCGGACTCGATATGGACATTTCAAGTATCTAGTGATGCCTTTCGGAGTGACTAATGCGCCGGCAATATTCATGGATTTGATGAACATGATCTTTTCACCATTCTTGGACCAGTTTATTGTGGTATTCATTGACGATATTCTGGTATACTCGAAGAGTCCGGAGGAGCCTGCTGAGCATTTAAGGATCGCACTGCAGACGCTGAGACAAGAGAAGTTATTCGCGAAGATGAGTAAGTGCGAATTCTAGCTGGAAGAAGTGAAGTTTCTGGGGCATGTTGTGTCGGGCGATGGAATCGCCGTCGATCCCGAAAAGATTGCAGCAGTTCGAGATTGGCCTATTCCAAGGAATGTAGCTGAGATAAGAAGTTTCCTTGGATTAGCCGGATACTACAGGAGATTTGTGGAGAACTTCGCTCGTTTGGCAGAACCGTTGACCAAGCTTACGCGCAATGAGGTACCTTTTGTATGGACGGATAAGTGTGCGTTGGCTTTTGAGACGTTGAAGCAGAAGTTGATAACCGCCCCTATCCTGACCGTACCAGACAATTCCGGAGGACTAGTGATTCATAGCGACACATCTGGGAAAGGATTGGGATGTGTTTGGATGCAGCATGGGAAGGTTGTAGCATACGCATCGAGACAGTTGAAGACCCATGAGAAGAATTATCCAACTCATGACTTGGAGCGTGCGGCTGTGATTTTCGCTTTGAAGATTTGGAGACACTACCTTTTGGGGGAAAGAGTCGAAGTTTTTACAGATCATAAGAGCTTGAAGTATGTGTTTACACAGAAGGAGCTTAACATGAGGCAGCGTAGATGGTTGAAGCTGATGGCTGACTACGATCTTGATCTTAAGTACCATCCGGAGAAGGTTAATGTTGTGCCAGATGCGCTTAGTCGGTTACCAGTAATTCAGGTGTTAACTACACAGGGGGAGATCATTGCAGATTTTCGAAGATTTGACTTGGAAGTTGTGCTACCACATTCTACGGGACAGTTGATGCAGTTGCAAGTACAGTTGTCCTTGGTTGAGAAGATTAAAGCGGCACAATCGCAGGATCCTAGACCGCAGAAGTTTCGAGAGCGGGTTGAGGCTGGACTACGAACAGATTTACTGGTCTACGAAGATGGTTCGTTGAGGTATGGTAGCTGTTTGTGTGTGCCAAAGGGGGATGTTCGTGAAGAGCTTATGAAGGAGGCACACAGTTCAGCTTATTCTATACATCCAGGAGGTACAAAGATGTACCGAGATATTCGACAGCATTTCTGGTGGGAAGGCATGAAACGGGAGATTGCTCGCTTCGTGGCTAAGTGCTTGGTATGTCAGCAAGTCAAGGCTGAACACCAAAGGGTTGCTAGTTTGTTGCAACCACTTCCGATTCCTTAGTGGAAGTGGGAACATATAACCATGGATTTCGTGACGGCTTTACCGCGAAGTCCAAACGGCAACAATGCAGTATGGGTGATTGTCGATCGATTGACCAAGGCAGCTCACTTTATTCCTTTCCAGGTTGGTCAATCAACGGAGACTTTGGCAGAGCGGTACATGCAGAAGATTGTAAGATTGCATGGCGTACCGGTGAGCATCGTGTCCGATCGGGACACTCGATTCTTGTCGCACTTTTGGAGGAGTTTACAAGAAAGTTTGGGGACTCGATTGAAGTTTAGCACAGCTTATCATCCTCAAACTGATGGACAATCGGAGAGAACGATCCAAACTCTTGAAGATATGTTGAGGGCATGCATGTTGGACTTCAAGGGTTCTTGGGAGGATCACCTACACTTGGTGGAGTTTTCTTACAACAATAGTTTCCAAGCGACTATTCAGATGGCTCCGTTTGAAGCGTTGTATGATCGTAAGTGCCGTTCACCTGTTTGTTGGGATGATGTTGGTGAACGAAGGTTACTAGGACCAGATTTGGTGGTACAGACAGTCGAGAAGGTGAATACAATCAGGAAGCATATGAAGGCAGCTCAAGGCAGACAGAAAAGTTGGGCCGACACGTCAAGAAGACCTCTAGAGTTCGCCGTGGGTGATTTGGTATTCCTGAAGATATCACCGACTAGAGGGGTGTTTCGCTTTGGAAGTCGGGGAAAGCTTAGTCCTCGATTCGTTGGACCCTTCGAGATTTTGGAGCGTGTTGGAGAGGTATCGTACCGGTTGGCGTTACCACAGTCATTAGCAGGAGTTCACGATGTGGTTCATGTGTCTCAACTACGGAGGTATGTTCGTGATGAGACTCATATCTTGGATCATTCGGAGTTGACTGTACGAGAGGACCTAACCTTTGAGGAGCGACCAGTGGAAATCAAGGATCAGAGAGAAAAGGTTCTTAAGAACAAGGTTACCCCTCTTGTGCTAGTTTCTTGGGGTAATCGATCGCATGGAGAATCCACTTGGGAGCGAGAAGACGAGATCCGACAGAAGTTTCCTCACCTTTTCCTGTAGTTTTCTATCTTGTATTCTTGGAATTTCGAGGACGAAATTCTTTTGTAGTTGGGTATAATGTAACACCCGAGCCCAATGCTGCTATTTTCTGTTACTGGTTGAGTGTTTGACATTGCTCATTTCATTTATCTTGCTTGTTTGGTTCTTATTGCACAATTTTAACCGGCTAAGTCATTCTGCATATAACAAATTTTAGCACCTAAAATAAAATTAAAAATATTCATCTTGGCCTACTTGACACCCTTAGCCTCGTGGTAGCGTCCGTGCATTGTGTTCTCGTCCCGTTCAGTGAAACGGGCGAGTTTGGATGGCTACGTGCACGTGCGTGTGTCCGTTTTGGGAGTATGCTTTTTAATCATAAAACATTTCATTTTAAAATTTGGAACCCGCCTAAAATCCTATTATTTGAATTTCGAATTTTTGGACCCAACCCGGGCGCAATTTGGAAATGTTTCATTTGGCGCCAAAATCCTAAATTTTAATATTATTAAAACCTTCGCATATATTTTTCTAACTAACCTGATATCTTACTGTTCATTACCTATCTTTTAAATTTTTAAGTTAACCATATGATATTTTTACAATCTTTTATATCCTTCTTAATTTATTCTCTCAGCCAATCGCAACCTCCCCTTTAACCCCGTGGGCCCCACTTTCTCTCTCTCTCTCTCTCTCCACTTTTTCCTCTCTCTCCCTCTCTCTCATATATTCTCTCGTACTTCTCTTTATCATTTTTCTCTTCTTGCTTCATGTCTCGTTTCTCATTTCTTTTAACTGTTCTTTTGTTGCCGGAATTCCGTCGTGCCGGTGACGTTTCTCGACGTTCCAGCGAGATACCCCGACCCGTGTGGTTCCTTTGTTCGTCGTTTGGGTTCATTCCGTGAACCGTGCGCCGTCGCGAGTTTTCCCCGCCGACGGTTAACGTTCCGTTTTCCCGATTCGCGACCCATCGAGGCAAGTTAATCTTGCTACATGCTATATACTTTTATAATCTTCATTTTATAATGCTATACATTTGAAAATCTTATAGTTTACATATGAAATGTCGTTGAAAATCGGATATGACAAATCTGAAATTTACTGTACACCTTATCTTATAAAATTCATTATAAATCATAGAAAAATCATTAGTATACGTTCTTTAGTTCGTTACGAAGCTAATTCAGAATACTATAACTCTATGAAATATTTACTTGCAAAATAAGTTGTTTAATTAACGTAAAATGCAAATGAACACGTCTCTAAATTGCTGTCCAGGGAAATTCCAGCAGCAAACTTTCAATTTTGAATATTCATAACTTTTTGTAGGGATAACCTGAGATGCTTATACTTATAAAACTGAAAACCTTATTGAATTATCTTTGTTTTGGTATAAGATATGTCTTTTTTGGAGAACATTTGTTATTTTTAAGCTATTTTACAAATTAGGGTGACGCTAAATTTCTGAACGGAACCTTCTTGTGCATGGTTAATCAATACATCTTTTATAGTTACTAATCGCTTTGAATATGCTATCCATATTAATATTATTATATCAATATTTATATCACATATTGTTTAGTTGTACATCCCACATTACCATTTTACAGTTTTATAACTTTTCGGATACCCGTTTGCATCTATCGCATTTAAGATACATATAATTGCAAGCATAGATCACACTATTACATAATAATGTGATATTAACACTCCATGTTTAATAAATTGCATCCTAATTAATATTGGAACTATAAATGTAACCCTAATCGATAACTGTGCATCCATATCCTTGAAATTATATTTATTTACATATCATATTACATGTTCCAGTTTATTGTTCTGATAGTACTCATGCTTGTTTATTTATACACATGCTTATATTAGTTTGATTATGAGCACCCACATGACATCTTGTGCTTCCTGACATGACCTGTTACACTTCCTACTTGACATGACATGGTACCGTACACTCTTGACATGACATGACACCCTATACATATCGACTCAACCTGTTAAAACGTGACCTGACCGGTTACCTGATTTCATGCCTAATGCCGACAAACCTGACCATTCCTGCTGTCTATCCAGACAGACCTACTTTACCTGATTTTGTGTTGGCATTAGTCCTTGACTATTGAATACCTGACCTGACATACATAACTTGGGGGTATGGGGAAATCAAAGATGAACCTGACTTGTAACTCGACAGTTCACTACCGTTCGAGTGTACACATTCCTATTCTGTGCCCAGCGGCATGTCTCGGTTTCGGCCGAGAATATTGTGGCCGTGATCCCGGGTATGTACGGGGTAATACCGAGTGTACACTTTCCTATTCTGTGCCTAACGGCATGTCTCGGTTTCGGCCGAGAATATTGTGGCCGTGATCCCGGGTATGTACGGGATAATACCGAGTGTACACTTTCCTATTCTGTGCCTAACAGCATGTCTCGGCTGCAGCCGAGAATATTGTGGCCGTGGTCCCGGGTATGTACGGGATACTATTGGGTTACATCGACGATTCATCAATTGGTTTCAAAGACTATAGAGTAGAAACCTGATAGGACAGTTCAGTCACCATTGCACTTTATCCTGCTCTGTTATTGTACTGCTTTATTCATGTTCATACCTGCACTGCTTATTACCATGTTTACATTATATACTTGATGTCTTGACGCGTTGACGTCTGGGTTTTGCATGGCCCAGATTCCGTACCACTGTCGACGACCGAGCTGGAGTACTTCAGCCAGCAGGCTGATTCGAGTTCTATAGTGGTCAGTTCATTTATTGCATTTTATTCCCAGGTGTGATCCCGCATTACAGGACGTACCCTTCTATTATTGTATTGGATCATTAGCTTCCGCACTTACTGTTTATTGATTCCTGTTATTATGGATTTGGACATGTGTTAGATTAGTATTTTATCTTGTTCTTGATATCCTTACAACCGTAATGTGACTGTGGATGGATACTTCCTACCCACAGGTAGCATGGTTGGCTATGTCACGTGCCCAATCTTGCGTACTCTGGGAAGCGGGGCGTGACACGCGCCAGATTCTGGCGTTTATCAGAGGTGGAGCTGGACCGAGCTAGGGTAGCTTTTTGATTCTTATATTTTAAACATATATTTATTTATATGATACATATTGTACTGCATTTTGGACGATATTAATATTGGTGGAGTTTGCGTGTTTATATTTATATCATATTCTGCATTTTGGTTTCTTTTGTATAATATATGCGTGAGATGTGATTATGAATACTGCGATATATGTTCTGTGTGATAATTAATTTTATATTTGATCAATGTATATATTATTGTGCACAGGGCGAGAAAAAAATAGGCAGCCCTTTTTTTAAAAAATCCTGATAATATGTATCTACGGATTAATCCGTAAGGCCCAAAGTTTTCCCTACGGAGTAATCCGTAGGGGCAAAATATCAGGATAACTGATATTTTCCCCTATGATCTCAGTATCGGGGGTTAAGCTTGCCCCTACGGATATATCCGTAGGGGCATACACAGTTATCTGTAGGGGCAAATTATCAGGAATCCTGATATTTTGCCCCTACACAGTTATCCGTAGGGGCAAAATATCAGGAATCCTGATATTTTGCCCCTACGGATGTGTACCTACGCATTTATCCGTAGGGGCTACTATTTGGCCCTACGGATTCATCCGTAGGTACATCTAATCTATTTTATAAAACCGTAAATAAAATAATTTTTTTGCCCCTACGGTCTATTCCGTAATGCAAACTGAACCTACACATAACTCCGTAGGAGCAAATTTTAGTCCGTAGAGGCAAGTTCAATGCTTCGACTTGCATCTACGGCGTTTGTACCTACAGGCACTAGTAAAATAAGGGGTTGCCCCTACGGATAATATCATCCGTAGGGGCAATAAAAGTTTGGCCCTACGGATTAATACGTAGGGCAAAGTGGTTGCCCCTACGGTCGTTCAATATTTATTTAAAATTTATTAAATCTTAAAGTGTTTTTTGCTCCTACGGTGGCGCAAACCAAGCACCTACGGGTATATCCGTAGGGGCATCTAAATAGCGATTTAAGTGATCGATCCCTACGCTGATTATTTCTTATTTCCTTTATCGTTGCGCGCGAACCCAAATCCCCAAACCTTGACGTTCCCGCCGATCGCCGTTCTCGTCATCGCCAGCGCCGGCCGAATCGTCGTCGCCACCGCCTGCAGTGATCTCGTCGTCGCCACCGCCGGCCGAATCGTCGTCGCCACCGCCTGCAGTGATCTCGTCGTCGCCACCGCCCTCGTCGTCGCCGATTGCGTCTCCGTCGCCTCCTCCACCGCCTAGCCTACAGGTTAGTTAAACATTATTTTAATGATGTTAGGGTAGCGATGAGGGTTAGGGTTAGGTATCGGTTGGGGTTAGGGTTAGGATTAGGGTTAGGGTACGGGTTCGATCGGTTGGGGTTCGACTGGTGTTGGGGTTAGGGTTAGGGTTAGGGTTCTGTTGGGGTTTGGTGTTGGGGTTGGGGTTCGGCTGGGGCTGGGTTGGGGTTAGGGTTTGGTGTTGGGTTGGGGTTCGGCTGAGGCTGGGTTGGGGTTAGGGTTTGGTGTTGGGTTGGGGTTCGGCTGGGGCTGGGTTGGGGTTAGGGTTAGGCCGGGTTAGGGTTTGGTGTTGGGTTGGGGTTCGGCTGGGGCTGGGTTAGGCTTAAAAAGGTGAAATTTTAGGGGATTGATCTGGAAAATAGTGAAAGTCGATACTGTTTATTTGTGAATAACACAGTCCATGATTTTTATATGAGAAAATGGTCCATGAAAGTCTATGGGATTTATCTAAAAAACGCTGAAAGTTCATGTATTTATTTGTAAACAACAAAATTCATGGTATTTATCTGGAAAACGTTGGAGGTCAATGGTATGTATTTGTAAACAACAAAATCTATGAAAATTATGTGAAACGTTAAAACTTCTTGGTTTTTATTTGTAACAAACAAAGTCTATGGTATTTGTTTGATAAATATTGAAAGACCATGACATTTATATGTAATGGGTCAAAGTCATTTGGGTTATGTCAATCTTATTGGCGATACTTTCTTTTTGTGCATATCCAAAAACTTTGAAAGTTCTTGGTACCTATTAGAAAATATAAAGGGTTTTGTAGTGAAAGGAAAGAATTGGATTTAGAAAAACCGTGTGTAACTTTTAGAAATTCTATACACTCAAGTATATAGAAAATGGTTACTTGCGGATACAGCCTATGTACTATGGGGATCAAGCACTTATAACCTCTGAAGTATAATAATAAGCACTTTTGTTTGTTTTTCATTAGTGATTAATTTTTAGTTTGCTATTTATTCTTTTTCAGTATGGATACTTGATAGAATTATAATTGCTTTACTATTGTTTGCCTTTTTCCTTTTGTGTAGAAAATATATCCATTGTGTCATATGGACACTATTAATTTCACATCGATTCAAGGGAAAAATTGAGGAAGATTGTGTTTGTTATATCAAAAACCTTTTTGTTGAACCCAACAGGTGAAACTTTAGAGTTGTTATAGATAGCTCTACATGTTTAATGCATGTACCATTGTTAAGAGAGTGCAAGGTGGAGAACAATAATTTGTTTCAACGGCACGTTTTTCAAGTTAAAACCAATATATGATACTCGATGATGATATGAAACCTTCATATTCCCATCGATACCCGTATATGAAACTAAAAGCGCCACTTAGTCCCCGTCTATCGGTTAACATACGTGCGATGCTCGTCGTGACCTAGAACTATACGAAGGTTGTTAAATATCGGACAGTATAGCTCGATACTAACAACCGTCGTATAGTCTACGCGACGAGAAAATTCAATCGTATGGTAACCCATAGATTTGTCCCGTGTGGACAAGTTAAGAATATATAAAGCAAACGCCTTCATTCACTTGTGTTTTCATCCGTTTCGAGATATTTCGTCGGTACCTTTCCGCTGGTTCTCCGTGTACAAAGATAGATTAGATGTTCATTTCAACGTTATTTCACAGCTTTGAAATGATTATCTATTCTATTACAGTGTACTCGGAGAACAGCGGGGAGGTGCTGCCGAAATTTACTCGAAACGGTTGAAAGCACAAGTGATGGGCGTTCGCTCTATACATTCTTAATGGGATAGAAGCCTACCCCCGACAGCCGGAACACATACATACAAACGCATAATCAGAGAGCGACTCGAGATGTTCGGGTTAAAACCAATATATGATAATATGAAACCTTCATATTCCCATCGATACCCATATATGAAACTAAAAGCGCCACTTAGTCCCCGTCTATCGGTCAACATAACGTGCGATAATTTATTCTTTTCAACGACAAACGCACACACAAAGCATATACATGAATTTTCTTCTTTGTCAGTAACTATCCCGTTCTTATATTTCTCAATATAGTCAGCATAACCTACAATTTATATGTTATTCAGTCTAACATGGCCCATGAGTACGTCAGAGTTAAGGACTGGATGTATGTGGATTGGAAACAACGTATGCAACCTAAGTTTGTCGCAGGAGTTGCTGCTTTCCTTGAATTTGCACGAGCACATAATAAGATCATAATAGAGAAGATTCTCTGTCCGTGTGATAGATGTGGCAATAAGTACTGGCGGAAGGTAGAATTGGCAGAGCTTCATATTGTAAAATATGGGTTTACTAGACTTTATTCAATTTGGAAATATCACGGGGAAGGAGAAGAATGCAGTACTGCGGTAGAAGAAGGAGAACACGATAATGCGGCAGGAGAAGAAGAAGAATTCGGTAATACGGCAGGATACGGAAATTTATTTCCATCAGAAGAAATGGAGGATATGGTAGAGGCTGCCCTAGGTGAATCTATTCGTACCGAAGATGACATTCCTTCCGGTCAAGGACCGCGTGCGGATAAATATGAAAATTTCATGAATGATGCTAGGAAACCAATTTATGAGAATGCGAAGTATTCCACCCTCTCATGGTTCGTCCAACTTTTCCAAATTAAGTGCCTAAATGGATGGAGCAACAAGTCATTCACAATGCTTCTTTCGTTCTTGAAAGATTCTATGCCTCCGGGAAATAATGTGCCCGAAAGCTGGTACGAAGCCCAGAAAATGATGTCTGATTTGGGTCTAAAGTGCGAGAAGATTCAAGCATGTCCTAAAAATTGCGTGTTGTACCGGAAAGAGAATTCAGATTTGAAAGAGTGTCCAACATGCGGAGAGGCCAGGTATAAGCCGAAAGATTCTGATAAGAAGCCTGATATACCTGTGAAGATAGCACGATATTTTCCCATAACACAGAGGCTACAGAGGCTATTTAGGTGCAAGAAAACAGCCGAGGCAATGATTTGGCATCACCGTGCTCCTCCAAGCGAAAATGGAAAAATGAGCCATCCAAGAGATTCACCGGCATGGAAGGATTTCGATAGGAGGCACGCAATATTCAGTAGCGATCCTCGCAATGTCCGGCTCGGACTGGCTGCCGATGGCTTCTGCCCATTCAACTATATGGCTGGAAGTCACAGTACATGGCCCGTTGTAATGATAATTTATAATCTGTCGCCTTGGTTTGCTATGGACCAATCATACTTTATGATGCCTCTTCTTATCGACGGACCAAACTCACCGGGGAACAATATCGACGTCTATCTCCGACCTCTGATTGAGGAGCTGAAAACTTTGTTCATTGATGGTGTAGAGACATATGATTCAAACACAAATACAACCTTCATACTGCGTGCGGCTTTAATGTGGACAATTAATGACTTTCCTGCGTATGGAATGCTTTCAGGTTGGTCCGTACATGGTCACAAAGCATGTCCTCATTGCCATGAACACACAACATCAAAATTTTTGAATTTTAGCAGGAAGGTTTGTTATTGCGGCCATCGACGTTTTCTGCCTCCAGACCACCCCTATAGGTTAGACACGGTTCACTTTGATGGTCATCAGGAGCTTCTTGGGCCTCCATCCCCATTGTCCGGAGAGGACGTGACTGCTAAATGGGATGGTTACAATAACGTGACCTTCGGGATGGATCCGACGAGACAGGTCAAACCACAATAGGGGTATGATGCGCCTATTGTGTAGAGACATATGACATCGACGATGAAATCCAAGTAGATATGTATGATGCGCCCACGAAACGAAAAAGGTTATCAGTAATGTTATATTATTACTTCACATTTTACGCTCTAGATCATATATAGTCAATACTTTTAATGATTGTCTAATGCGTCCACGAACCGTTTATCTAGATTTGATGACGATGTCGGGAGCAGCGAGGGGCGGCAGGAGCTCCAGCCGCGGCAGAGGCAGAGGTAGAGGCAGAGCGGTTCTGCCGCCCGGAGAGCTCCGTAGGGAGCTTCAGAGGGCCGGTCTTGCACCCAGATCGGAGACCCCTTCGGATGCCTCCTTCCGTGTTGATTTGGCCACACCTCCAGGTATACTGCACGCATATCCATTTTGAATGTAATATTACAGATATTCATGCATGTTTATGTCAAAATTACTTATATTGTCAATGTTTGATTGTCTAGTTGTTGGTGATGCGTCCACATCTGGGACAGAGGCCAACCCCGCTCCTCCAGGTATGTTTATATATCATATAGTGTATGTATATTGATTTAGAATGCTATATCATAAATATACACATTCCTTTTGCTCTTACTTAGCAATTTTTATTATTGTCTAACTGTAGGTGGTGACACCACCGCACCTGCGGGTATGTTTATATGTCCTATAGTGCATGCATATTGATTTAGAACGTTATATTATTGATCTACACATTCTTTTTGCAATTACTTATAAAATCTATTTTTAATTGTCTAATTATAGGTGGTGCGTCCACACCTTCCACAGGGGCCACTCCTGCCGCTTCCATACCCTCCGCATCGTCTGCAGGTTAGTATGAATAAATTTAAAATATTTATTTATTTTACATATGCTCTATAGAATAAATATGAACTTCATGGAGATTTAGCGTCGATGTTTATTTTACAGTTGGAGGGGATGCGTCCGGGACCCCGGTTGTTCCTCACCGGAGGAACTATCGTCCCGCTCGTGCTGCTGCTCGGGCCCAAGCTCGTGCGCTATTCACCGGAGGTATATATCACACTTGAATTCTTAATACAACTGTCTTATTATTGATTGTCTTGATATTTCGTGCAGACGCAGGGCCTCTCCACCCCCAGAGGGGGACTCGAGGCCCGAATCAGTCCCATAGGCTGAGGCCTGATAGAGCTAGGGGGGAGGCAGCATTCCCCCTATTTTTTACCCTTGACTATCGCTATACCGGTCCTCATGCCGAGAGGTTCGGCCGGTATTTGGGGGACGAGAGCCGGATCGTGGAGAACTATCCACTTCACGTTGAGTGGGGCGAGCAGCACCAGCGCTCATTCGCCCTCTTCTTTGAACAGGCTCAGGTATGTATTAATATATATTTTCATTTGATCTATCCAATATATTTATTATTAACACTTGCAATCTAATAACAATGTTTTTTTTGTATTTTCAGTTGGATTACGATTTTCAGCCTGTAGTCGACCCTGATCACCCGGGGAGGGTGCTCGACCTTCATGCTCTGTACAATGGCCTGATGAAGAACATGCAGGCCAAGGTCCGATACAACAGGAATGAGCTGAAGGCCGACTGCTACTCCCTGTGGATAGCGACCCCCGAGGCAGAGAGAGCGGCCCTCCTATCTACTCCGGCGTTTGCGAGAGTCGACGTAGAGACATGGCCTATATTGTGCGCTTATTTCGACTCCAAACGCAAACGAGTATGTATTTTAAATTTAATTCATTATTTATGATATAATTTATTTCTTTGTGTTTCTTAATTAGAAAACTAAATGTTAATGCGTTGTGCAGAAACAGGCCGCTCAGAATACGGAGAACAGGAAGTCGGCGAAGAGGGGTCGCCCCACTTACACAGGTGGCTCGAGGAACATTACTCGAGCCATGGAGTTATCGGTAAATTAAGAGTTATTCTCTAATATTCTGCAATATTAAGAGTTATTCTCTAATATTTCTAATATTAAGAGTTACTTTCTAATATTGCAGACAGCTCGGACCGTGGCGTCAGGTGGTACACCGAGCGTGCTGTCCGCATATCTTGCCGTCCACGGCACCTCGACAGATCCCGCCACGGGCGAGCTTCGATGTCCCGACGTCGCTACCCAGGAGTACTGCGTAAGTGTTAATATTTTTTCTACCCAAATTTGAAATTTTAGTTTTGGAAGGTTCAAGTTTAAATTTTATACTTATACTTTACTGCTTAATGTGGGTGTAGGAGCGGGTGGTTGAGCAGGCCCAGGCCTCGGGGATCGATTTTACCGGACAGAACGATCCGAGGCTGCTGACCCCAGTTCTGGACGCCGCACACGGAGGGCACCACGGAGGTTGGGAGAGAGGCCGGGGATTGGGCCCTAGCAGGGCCCATATGAGGTTGGACTCCACCCCGGCGGTTACTTCCTCCGTCTCCAGTGGCCGGCATGTCCATCAGGAACTGGATAGCTTGAGGGCCACCGTTCAGGAGTTGAAGGAGATGCTGGTATGTATACTACTTTATAGTAAAATATCATTTCATATTATATACATATCAACATATCCATAATTAGTACGTAGCTTGAGCTTATTTGGTTTTAGAATTAAGTTTGATTAATCATACATACATATGTAATTAAAATAAACAACGCTTTTCCAAACTAGATATCCAAACAGGGTTTCGAAATAACTTAATAATGAAACGAATTCGAATAATACACAGTTCTTACACGCTTCTTACACACGTTATGTCCAGACGCGACAGGGTAGATCGGCCGAGCCTCCACATGCATCTCCTTCGGCTGCGGCTCCGCAAGCCACTACATCGGCTGCGGTTCCGCAGACAGCTCCTGTAGCTCCACCGCCCACTCAGACTCCCGCAGCCGCGGCTCCGCAAGCGACTACCTCGACGGCGGCTGCGCAGACCACAACGCCAGCTCCACATGCCGCTCAGACTCCCTTATTTGTAGCATTGGAGAGTGTATTTACCGAGGAGCAGGCGCGCGTTATTTTAACGTTATTCGGAGGTGGAGCTGGACCGAACTAGGGTAGCTTTTTGGTTCTTATTTTTTGAAACATGTATTTATTTATATCACATTGTACTACATTTTGAAACGATATTGATATTGGTTTGAATTTATATCATATTCAGTTTTTGGGTTTCTTTTGTATATTATATATATGCGTGGGATGTGATTATGAATACTGCAATATATGATTTGATTGATGTATATAGTATTGTGCACAGGGCGGGAAAAAATCTAGCAGCCCTTTTTTAAAAAAAAATACTGACAAAATGTACCTACGGATTAATCCGTAGGTATATATATTGCCCCTACGGTGTTCTCCGTAGGGGCAAACTATCAGAAAACCTGATATTTTCCCACCTGATATCAGTGCAGGGTGTTGGGGGTGCCCCTACGGATATGTACGTAGGGACCACTTTTTATCCCCTCCGTATATATCCGTAGGGGCAAAATATCAGGTTTCCTGATATTTTCCCCCCGATCTCAGTGCAGTGTGTTGGGAGTGGCCCCTACGGATCAATCCGTAGGGGCTACTTTATATCCCCTACGACTGTATCCGTAGGGGACTAAATAGGACCTACGGGTATATCCGTAGGTATATACAATATATTCAAAAAAAAAAAAAAAATATATGATTTTATTACCCCTACGGGGTACTCCGTAGGGGCTATAGCACCTACCGAGTTATCCGTAGGGGCATAAATTTATCCGTAGGGGCAAGTTCAGGACCTCAACTTGCACCTGCGGCCTTTGCACCTACGGAGTCTTTTTTCGCCCCTACGTATATATCCGTAGGGGCAGTGGGTTGCCCCTACCGATAAATCCGTAGGGGCAAACCATATTTGTAGTAGTGAGGGTATTTTCTTGTCCCTACGGATATATCCGTAGGGACAGTGGTTTGCTCCTACGGATAAATCCGTAGGGGCAACCCTTATTTGTAGTAGCGATATAGTCCAAGATGTCTTGTTAGGGTGATTTGTGACTTGAGGTCCATTTTCCTCACTGCTTCCTTCTCTCTCATTTAATCCCACTTTTTTGTTTTTTCAGTACTCTATCTATTGTCTATCGTCGTTTTTAGATAATTATAAAAGTACTCATACTAATCCTCTTCATTTAAATCAAGAGTTCAACGAATTAAACATTGGCCGATTGTAAATGACCGTATCATCATGCATGAACCCTAAAATGAGGGGAGAAGTTTGAAAAGGTTGAAATATATTATACAATAAATGATTTCATCAGTGAAAATTTCAAGATTGGGGGGCCATCATATTCATTATAGTACAACCATGCAGAGATAGATAAAGACATATCAAGGTAACATATCAATTATCACACAAAACCCCCACATAATTATACCAAACAAACAGCTAAAAATTCAAAGCAAAGCCTATGTTCAAACCCACCCACCCCCAAAAAAAGAAAAAATTAACAAAAAAATTTAACACGAGAGAGCGTGGTAATGGGATCCAAGTTCTGAGGCTCTTTTCCCACTGCAGTTGCCTACTGAAAGTTGGCAGAGGGCATGGAATAAGCAGAAGCAACCAAAAAGAGGTGCAGGCTTTTTTTCTCCTCCCTTTTATGTTTCACCTTATACTACTAATAAATTATTCCAAAAAAAAAACTTTTGTAACTAATAGATTATTTTAAAAAAATATGCATACTATTTCTCTTCTGAAATCTCATATGCTGCCCATCTCTCTAAGCCCCAACTAAAACAATCCTTGAAAAGCCTTATCCTCTTTCTTTATTTAAAAATATATATAAATATATATTAAAAGGAGCCACATTCAACTAAAAGCAAGGACCATCTCTGCATCCAACCTCTTTATAAGCTTACTTTTGCTACAGGAAATTCTCATAGATCCATTCAAAAGGGATTCTCTCTTTCTCTCTCTATAAATCAGAACTCTTTACCTCTCTCTCTCACTCTCTCTCTCTCTCTCTCTCAACAAAAGAAGCTGAGCTTATCAAGCCAAGGAATCAAAATTTGATCTCTGGGTATTTTTCCTTACTCCTGGATATAATCTTCGGATAATGACTTGTTGTATATACCAGGAACTGTAGCTATAGAATTTTCATTAAAAATTTAGATTCTGCATATGATGTGTTTTCTATATACTATATTTGAGTTATATAATTAGCTGTTCATGATATTGGATTTTTGCAGGCTAAAGGAAACATTTATATTTCGCACGCGACGGCGCACCGATGGATCATTTGGGTTGGGATAATCCATCAACTATATGGAGCAACAGTCACTACCAGCATTTCTCCGAATCAGACAACACCGATTACAATTACTGCGTTATAAGCAACAAGGCGGAGCTCGAAGGTTCATTCTTCAACTCGGGCTCGGATCTTCAAGGAGATTCGACGCTAATCAACATCGATAGGGTTAACGAAATGGTGGAAATGCTAGCCCCGACTTTAGATCTCGACACGATGCTTTCGTCTCATCAGCTTTGTTCTCTCCCTCCCACAATAGCAGAAAACTTCAACACTTCTCAGGAAGTGCAAATCGCCACCAAGGCCGATGCTGCCATTTCGCTGACATTTCCCAGCGGCAGCGGCGGTAACTTCTCATCCTCCGGGGACTCCGAAGTCGAATCGTCGAAAAACCGACCAAATTCAAAGAGGAAATTGGAGGGGTTTCAGATAAATTTCGAAAAATCACCAAAGTCAAAGAGACACAAATCGGATTTGATCAGTTCGAACATCGATTTCCGACAGGAGAAGAAAGCGTACGAGCCTGACACGGAAGCTATCGCGCAAGTAAAGGAGATGATTTATCGAGCGGCGGCAATGAGACCGGTGAATTTAGTACTGGAAGAAGCCGGGATTGTAGAGAAGCCGAAAAGAAAGAATGTGAGAATATCGAGCGATCCGCAAACTGTTGCAGCAAGACACAGGAGAGAACGAATCAGCGACAGGTTAAGGGTGCTTCAGAAATTGGTCCCTGGTGGTAGCAAAATGGACACCGCTTCAATGCTTGATGAGGCTGCGAATTACCTCAAGTTTTTGAAATCTCAAGTCACTGCTCTGGAAACCCTAGGTACTTCAAATTCCAGCCCTTTTTCTACAATGATACCTTTCAATAACAACCTCCAGCAGGCTTTCCCCATGCAATCTACTTCCCCTTTCACTGCCCATCTCTCAAAACCCTAAAAAAAATCCATCAAGATCATTATTACCTTCATCATTTAGACTTGACTTTTTCCTGACCAAAAACCCTAATTCCCAAAGATAAGATTTATTATAGAGTTAAAAGGTTTACACTTTTGGGGTAGATTTTGTTATTGTGTCCCTTTTTTACCACCATTATCATTAGCTTTAAGGACTGTAAATTAAAAGTTGCTCTTTTACTTTCCTTGGGCTGGGTCACCTTTCCCCTGTTGCGTTTGCATTTGCATGCAAACCCTAATCCAAATAACCATCATGCAATCATGATTACTTACTAATGACGAGCAAAAGCTAGCTTTAATCACATCTCTCCCTCCTCTTGTAAATTACTAGAAATAGTAAAAGAACTTTATGTTTGGGGAATAATCATGGCACCTATGATTAAGAGCTGGCACGAATATTGAAGGGTGGAATGTTTGGAAGTGATGACCATGACATTGGAGTTTGGAATTGTTCTGTTGCATGAATATTCTGTTCTCTCTTTTGCTTTCCCCCCCCCTTTTTCTCTTGGGCTTGTGCATCAATGTATGTGTTCAAAATCTCAGTGCTTACTGCAAATGTACTAGTACTCTCATTTTTAAAAGGCCCAAAATTAAGCTAAAGAGACATTCCCCTTTGGGCATGTGTGGCAGAAGTGATTGTTCCCTTGGTTCTGACCAAAGCGTGCCCTTGAGAACACCACCCACTAATGTTGTTAATGTTTAGCACATGGAGACGGGGAGAGGGAGGGAGAGAGAGAGAGATGGATGTCTTCTTCTTCTTTTTTATAGTTGGGTATAGATGACAAAATCTTTCTCTCTCACACACAAAATATGTAACAAACTTGGAAAGAGAGAGAGGAGAGGAATGATGTATTGTGGGCTATCAAGTGGCCAATTGGGTTTTTGTTCTCTATTCAATATTTTCCATATATATGTCATCAAACTTTTTAGCTTTTTTTTAAGCCTTTTTTCTCTATTTAATAAATCCTTGACTCAAGAAAGGGAGTAGTGATGCATGCTTGGAACTAAGAGATTGGTTGGATGGTTAGAAAAGAAATTGAGGAATTCTGTTTTTGAGGGGACCCGATATGTCGCAATGATGAAGCCGGGACTTCAACTCTGCATGCGTGTTCATGTTGCTTTTATTCATCGGTTGAATATTTAATTTAATTTATGTACAATTCCTATCTTCCTATCAGCTTTTTAGTTGTTACTGAGAGACACAGAGAGAGAGAGAGATAAACTAAACTCTGGCAAATACTCTGAAGCCATGACTTCGGTGTTAAAATTAAAGCAAAAAGCAACAACTGAGCCTTTTATCCCCAGCATATGAGGTAGGCTATATGAACCAACATGAGAATCACGCCGGGTCCAGCACTTGAATCCTCCGCCTCCATTCACTCCTATCAAACAATATACTTTCATTGAGGCCTTTGGCAACCATATCTTTTCGTATCACTTCCATTCATATTTTCTTCGGTCTTCCTTTCGTCCTTTTGGCGTTGTCTATATTGAGAGTATCCATTCGTCGAACCGGTGCTTTTATAGGTCTGCGTCGCACATGAACAAACCATCTTAGCCGGTTTTCCCGCATCTTCTCCTCCAGAGGTGCTACACCAACTTTTGCACGAATATCCTCATTTCGCACCTTGTCTTTTCCAGTGTTACCACAAATTCAACGAAGCATGCACATCTCCGCTACGTGCATCTTCTGTGTATGATGCTTTTTAGGAGACCAGTATTCTGTACCATATAATAAGACATACCGAATATCGCTCCAATAAAACTTCCCCTTCAACTTTAACGGAAAGTTATGATCACACAAAATCTCTGTCGCACTCCTCCATTTCAGCCAACCAGCTTGGATATTTTGATTTGACTATTTGCTATTTAGCTTTCATGACTTTTATCTTTTATTAGGTTCAAGTGTATGGTTATTAAATTTGTTATCTAATGAATTTGAATATGAATCCAAACTAAGGGTCATGATGCAACGAGACAAAAACCCTACTCGGTAAAGATTATGAATTAATGTAAAGTGGATGATAGCCACCAGAGTTCTATCTACCTCATTCTCTTTATTGTTCTTTTCTCTTACAAGAACCTATTATCTATCCAAAATCAAATATTCCTCCACTAAATACCTACAAAATTGATCCTAATTCTATCAAATTGGTATCAAAGCAAAGTTTCATCATCAATCAGAGAAAGTGAGGTGCTTTGAAGGGAAAACAAGACCCAACAAAAACAAGCTCAATGGCAACCGAAATCAACCTCGGCATTAGTTCACATCAATTCTAGCTTCCGATCTTTGGTGGAGAAAATTATGATTTTTGATGTGTGAAGATGAAGACCCTCTTTCTTTCTCAAGAGATTTGGGATTTGGTGGATGTAGGGAATGAAGAAGTGGAATCCATAGCAAATCTTACACATGCCCAAAAACAAGTGCTCAAAGAAAATCAAAAGAAGGATGCCAATGCCCTCTTCTTCATTCAACAAGGCATTTCAAAGACTATTTTTTCAAGGATCATCATTTGCACGAAATCAAAGGAAGCATGTGATATTCAACAAGAGGCATTTTGAGGTTTTGCTAAAGTAAGGTCTATCAAAGTTCATACTCTACGAAGAGATTTTGAAAATTTGAAGATGAATGAGTCCGAAAATGTACAAGCTTATTTCTCTAGAATCATAGAGATTGTTAATCAAATGAAAACTTATGGAGAAAATATTGTGGAGCAAAAAATTGTTGAAAAGTTGATTAATTTGACGGGAAAATATGATTTTATTATCGGAATTATTGAGTCAAAAGATATGAGCAAATTGAATGTTCATAAGTGATTGGCTCTCTTGAATCCCATGAAAAGAGGTTGAGCAGGCATAAGGAAATTTTTTTGGAAAATGACTTTCAATCCAAATTAAATGTTTCTAACAAAAACAAAAGAAAGCAATCAAACTATAGAGACGAATCATCAAGAAGTGGTCGTTTCAGAAGAGAAAGTGAAAGAAATAATTATGATAGAAGACCGAATTCGGAGCCAAATCATCAAAGATATAATATTTGCAAAATGAGTTGCCATGTAGAGAAAGATTGTTGGTTCAAAGGAAAGCATCAATGTCAAAATTGCAAGAAATTTGGGCATCTTTAAAAGAATTATTGCATCTAAGGCAATCAACAAGCAAATTTTTCCAAAGAGTACAATGGTAATGGGTACATGTTCTATGTTTGTCATTCCGTCTCTGAAGAAAAAAATGATGTATGGTATGTTGATAGCAGTTGTAGAAACCACATGACCGACAACAAAAGCTTATTCGTGGATATGAATGCTTCATCGATCTCTCAAGTTAAGATGGGAAAATGGTGTCTTAGCGCAAACAAGGTCGCTATAAAAAAACAAAGATGGGAACCAAATACTTCAAAGATGTCATGCTTGTGCCGGAGTTAGATGCAAATTTGCTTAGTGTCGGGCGACTTATGGATCATGGATATTCTCTTCATTTTGAGGATAATGCATGCAAAATATTTGAGAAAAATGCAATGGGCCAACTTGTGGTTAATGTAAAGATGGAGAAGAATCGCAACTTTCCACTCACTTTCCAATATATATGTTCATGATGTTACTTTGAAGGCCAGCGTACAAGATGATTCATGGCTATGGTATCGGAGGTATGGTCATATAAATTTTCATAATTTGAAAATCTTGCATGAAAAGAATATGGTGTATGGTTTGCCTATTATTAAAGAAATGCAAGATGTATGTGAAGATTGTTCTCTTGGTAAACAACATCGAGATTCTTTTCCTAAAGATAATGTTTTCATATCGTAATCTCCATTAAATCTTGTTCACACTGATGTATATGACCCGATGAACACACCCACTTAATCCGGAAACAAATATTTCATTATCTTTATAGATGATTATTCGGGAATAACATGGGTGTACTTCATGCGAGAGAAACAGAGGCATTCACTATTTTCAAGAAGTTCAAAAGTTTGGTTGAAAAGTAAAGCCAGCATTTTATTAAAATGTTGAGAAATGATAGAGGTGGGAAGTAAAACTCCAATGAATATGAAATATTTGTGAAGATGTTGGTATCGATTGTCATTTAATGGTCGCGTACACCCCACAACAAAACGGCACAGCGGAGCAATAAAAATCAAACTATAATGGAAATGGCAATATCGATGTTGCATGAAAAGAAACTTCCAAATAGCTTTTGGGCCGAAGCAGTGTACGCCGCCGTTTATTTGATGAATCGATATCCTACAAAAGTGTTAGAAAATCAAACACCATTTGAAACATGGAACACCATTTGAAACATGGAGTGGAAGAAAGCCATAGACAATTACTTGAAGTTGTTTGGTTGCATATGCTATATATATTCCGAAAGAAAAGAGTCACAAGCTAGATCAAGCAACTGAAAATTGCATTTTCCTTAGCTATAGCACGAGATCTAAAGGCTACAGGCTCTTTAGTTTGAAGAAAAATAATGTGATAATTAGTAGAGATGTGTTTGATGAAATGTCCCAATGGGATTGGATAGAAAAAAAGGTCAAAGATAATACCATTATTGTTGAAGCCTCACCGGAAAGTATGTAAAATGAAAGTTGTAACGTTCAAGACTCGCCAATAAATTCAAATTCTCCAAGTAGCTAAAGCTCATCATCTCCAAGTTCATCTCCTACAAGAATGATGCTACTTAGCTATATTTATGCAAGTTGCAATTTTATGGTCGTTGAACTGAAAAGCTTTGAAGAAGCCATCAAAGAAGAAACATGGAGGAAAGCAATGAAAGATGAAATTGCCGTGATTGAAAAGAACAAAAGATGGAAACTTGTAGAGAAACCGAAAGAAAAGGAGGCAATTGATGAGAAATGGGTCTTCAAAACAAAAGCTCAAACCAGACGGGTCCATTCAAAAATAGAAAGCGAGGATCGTCGCAAAAGGAGACTCCCAACAACCTGGTAATGATTTTCATGAAACATTTGTGCCGGTAGCTCGACTCGAAACAATTAGAGCTCTCATAGCATTGGCCGTACAAAAAGATGGTATTTATACCAAGTGGTTGTTAAATCCGCTTTTTTGAATGGTGTGTTAGAACAGTAATTATATGTGGAGCAAGCTCAAGTGTTCACTATCAAAGGAGAGGAAGAAAAACTCTACAAATTGAAGAAAGTTTTGTATGGTTTGAAGTAAGCAACCTGAGGTTGGTATAGCCAAATTGATGCATAGTTCAAAAAGAAAGGATTTAAAAGAAGCAAAAATGAGCCCACATTATATATCAAAAGAAAAGATAACTGTCATATTCTCATTATTTTCTTATATGTTGATGATTTGAATTTTACCGGAAAAGATGAGAGTATGATTCTTGATTTCAAAAAGAATATGATGAAAAAATATGAAATGAATGTTACAGACCTTTTGCATTATTTTTTTGGAATTGAAAGTCATCAAAACGATGATGGAGTTTTCATTTTCCAAATAAAATATATGCAAGACACTCTTAAAAGATTCTGGAAGGATGATTTCAATCCGGTTGACATTCCTGTGGTAGTGAATGAAAAATTGGAAAAGAGGGATGTGAGTAAAGAAGTTTATCCTACTCTCTATAGAAGCTTGGTTGGAAGCTTGATGTATATCACGGCTACGAGGCCGGATATTATGTTTTCCACTTGTTTGTTGTCGCGATTTATGCTCAAACCAAATGAAACTCATTTTGCCGCGGCTAAAAGAGTATTGCGCTATATAAAAGGAACACTTGAGCATGGGTTCATGTATCAAAAAAATGTGCAATCAAAGTTGGTTGGATTTTGTGATAGTGATTGGGCCGGATGTGTTGATGATATGAGGAGCACTTCGGGCTATACTTTTTCACTTGGATCCGGGATCATCTCATGGAAGTCTAAAAAGCAAGATAGGGTGGCATTGTCATCGGCCGAGGCCGAGTATGTATCGGCATCACAGGCTACGTCCCAAGCTACGTGGCTTGAGAGGATTTTGGAAGATTTTGGTGATAAACAAGAAGCACCAACTCCAATATTTAGCGATAACAAATCCGCTATTGCTATGTCAAAAAATCACATCAATCATAGCCGTACAAGACATATGGCGATTAAACATCATTTTCTCCAAGAGGCGGTTAATGAAGGTGATGTCGAACTTGACTACATCTTGACCGAAGATCAAGTTGCGGGTATTTTCACGAAGGCTGTACCGAAAACAAAATTTCATCTCCTTAGAGAATTGTTGGACATCAAGGAACAATGTATTAAGGGGAAGTGCTAAAATATATGGATTGTTAGTATTTTGACTATTATTTAGCTTTCATGAATTTTATCTTTTATTAGGTTAAAGTGTATGGTTGTTAAATTTGTTATCCAGTGAATTTGAAGGTATGATTGTGATGAATTCAAACTAAAGGCCATGTAACGGAACAAAAACCCTACTTGTTAAAGATTATGGATTAATGCAAAGAGGATGATAGCCACCATAGAGCTATCCCTCCCATTCTCTTTGTTGTTCTTTCCTCTTACAAACCTATTATCTACCTAAAATCAAATAGTCTCCACTAGATACCTACAAAATCGATCCTAATTCTATCACTCAGCTCTCAGAAGTTCACCACCATAAGGTTCATACTCCTTAACATAATATCAATAATGTACATTGTCCAAAAACACAATGATGACTATATAAAACTTTTAAACAATGATGACACACGCTCTACATGCATGCACATATGACTCAATCAAGTCACCAAAGATGAATCAGAATCAATTGTTCTAATTTTTTTGGGTTGACAACACGAGTCACTTTCTTAATCCGCTAATTAAGCATTGTTAGATGGTGGCTTATCCACCATGAAGAAGCCTTCACATTGCATTTTAACTTTTCTTTCACCAAAATTGGTCATGTTTTATCATGTTGTCAAGCGTCAACTGTTGTCTAATATATATAACTGTTTTATGCCGACTTAATATAAATTATCAAGAGAATAAGACATGTGAGCAATCGATATAGCTAGTCATGCTCCATGTGAAATTTTTTATTGCTCTTCAAATTCAAGTAAAAATGCAGTGGAAGGTTGGATATTTATTCGAATGATGAGAGGATTTGAATTTGTTCATAAACTAGACAGTCATATATTAAATTGCGAACATGTCACTACTACAATGAGGGGTTGCCCTTATGGATAGAGAAATTCGTAAGGGTAACTTTTTATTGTCCCTACGGTTTACTCTATAGGGGTATTGTTTGCCCCTACGGTTCCCACTGTAGGGACATAAATAAATCAAAAAATATTAAAATATAATTTCATTATTTGGCCCTACGGTGCCGTAAAAAAAAGCCCTATGGATTAATCCGTAGGGACATCAAAGGTTATTTAAAAAAAATAAAGCTAAGTAATTTCCCACGGTTCCTCAAAATTTCCCACCAACCGTTTATCTCTCCCGCGCCCTCGATCGATCGTCGATCGATCTCTCGTCGTCGAAACCGTCGTCCCTCATCGTCGACTTCCTCATCGCCGATCAAGCTCATCGGCAAGTTCCTCTTCCGTCGCCGTCGATCGAGCTCGTCATGGACTTCCTCGTCGTCGCCAATCGATATCGAGCTCCTCTTCGCCGCCTCCACTTCCTCGAGCTTTTTGCCGCCGGCCGGTATTTGACAGAGGTGAGTTTATATATTTAAACAGTGCTTGAATTTTCCTAATTAGTGATATTTTTTATTTTAAATTAATTAGGAATTTAATTTATAATTTTATTGTTTTTGGTGTTATTGTTGTTGATTTTAGGGTTAGGGTTAGAATTAGAGTTATAGGGCCGGGTTAGTTTGGGTTAGGGTTAGGGTTAGGGTTAATTTGGGTTGGTTGGGTAAAATAGGGTTAGGGTTAATTTAGGTTAATTAGGTAAAATAAGATTAGGGTTTGGATGATTATTAGGGTTAGGGTTAATTTGGGTTAATTCGTTAAAATGGGGTTGGTGATGATTAGGGTTAGGGTTAATTAGATTAATTGGGGATAATTTTGGTTTGGGTCAGGGTTAATTAGGGTTTGGGTGATTATTAAGGTTAGGGTTAGGGCTAATTTGGGTTAATTAGGTAAAATAATGGTTGGTGATGAGTAGGGTTAAGGTTAATTAGATTAAATAGGGTTAATTTTGGTTTGGATTAGGGTTTGGGTGATGATTAGGGTTAGGGTTAATTTGGGTTAATTAGGTAAAATGGGGTTAATTTGGGTTAGGGTGTTGATTAGGGTTAATTTAGTTTAATTGGCTTAATTTTGGGTTAATTAGGGATAATTTGGGTTAATTTTGTGTTAATTAGGTTAATTTAGGTTAATTAGGATTAGGGTTTATGGTGCACTAGTTTCTTCAGTAGGATACTCGATGATAACGTAAACGTAAAATTTTATTGTAAACGTAAGAAAACCTTATCCTAAACTAAAAACTTCAAACCCTTAAAACGAAACGTAAACGTAAAAGCTATTCAAGTTAAATGTTTAAGTTAAAACCAATATATGATACTCGATGATAATATGAAACTTTCATATTCTCATCGATACTCATATGTGAAAATCAAAGCGCGACTTTATCCCCGTCCATCGATTAACATACGTTCGATATTCGTCATGATATAGAACTATATGAAAGTTGTTAAATATCTGACGGTATAGTTCGGTGCTAACAACCGTCATGTAGTCTATGTGACGAGAAGATTCAATCGTATGATGACCGATAGATTTGTCCAGTGTGGACAAGTTAGGAATATATAAAGCAAACACACGTATTCACTTGTGTATTTATTCGTTTCGAGTTATTTTGTCAGTACTTTTCCGCTGGTTCTCCGTGTACAAAGATAAATTAGATGTTCATTTCAACGTTATTTCATAATATTGAAATGATTATCTATTCTATTACAGTATACTCGGAGAACAGCGGAAACCATCAACAAGATATTAGATATGTGCAACCCCCACTAATCGACATATAGCAATTAGTAGACGTTTAGCAATATATATACAAACTGAAACGAATAAACGATGTTAAAATTCCGACTTCGAAATACTCCGTATTGCCCCTACACAAAGATAACAGAATATGAAATTTGGGCAAAAACAAACAATATCTAAAAACCTAAATTCAAGAGAACAGAACACCACAGAAAACCCAACACCTAACTCCTCAGTTTGGCCAGCCATACCAGGAAAATGAGCAATTTCGCCGGCCAAATTTTGGAGTTTGGGCATCGTTTTTCTATGGTGTTCTAGTTACAACTAAAGGAGCATTCTGCACTTATTTTAAAAAAATTTAGAAGCTCAATTGAAATCGACAGAAACTTGGATTTGGTTTTAATCGTTTTGGAGTTATTTCGGTTTTGTAACTTTAAACATCGTCTAAATAAGCTAGTTAAGATTTAAGTAGGCTCTGATACCATGTAAGTCGATGTCGCGCACCCCACATGGTTTGTGGGGAGGCATAATTTGCAAACAATGATTTTTATAGCGAGCAACATCAACTAAAACCCAGGATCTTATCGAAAGCCCTAACTAGCAATACTAACAAAGGTTCTAATCTACTATGAAGTGATTTATACCTTCATGTCCTAGTCCTTCGGGTCTTCTTATCCTCTTCTTAAGCTTCTCGTTTGTACGGATCGAGCTTGGTTATCGCCCTCCTCTTGTCGAAGAAGATCCACCCGAGAGTTTATGGTTCAAGCTCTAACCTCTAAAATGAGGTAACTAAATTACCTAGTTTGCTAATCTAGGTAGCTTAGGAGATGTAGAGAATGTTTATTTGATTAATTTATCTCATTAACCTTAGGTTTTTCAACTCATGAGAGTGTTTAGGGTTTGAGAGGGAAGAAGAGAGCAAAAGAGGAAAGAGAGTGTTGAAGTGAGAATGAATGTGAAGAATGGCTAAGTAATAATATCAAGCATATCATATACATTAAAAAAATAATGTGACATGCTTCAATAATTATCCAAATGAGTGAGTCATCTCATGTAGCCATGCTTCAACCATGCTTAAAAAATACCTCATACCTCCACCTCATTATCCATTTAAATAAATGGATTAATCACAAATGAAGTGTCTTCTACTAGAAGCACTCTTGTGAAAATTTTAAGAATACCCCTCACCGTATATACATACCCGTATTCGTATTGTGAATACCAAGAGATGAAAATAATCCAATATTATAATACTAGAACGCGGCTTAATCCTATGCCCGCTAGTATTATCCGTCCAATCAAAAATACGTGTATCTAGTACACGTATATGATCGAAACCCTGCACGTAAAACTATATGGCCTCTACATTGTTTCGCCTGAACCAAGGAAACCCTTTGTGTGGGACTCTAAAGACTCAACAGTACGCTGGCAGTGGGTTTAACCACAAGCTCGTCAGTGGCACTAGCTGTACGTAACGGCTACCCAGGTATCTGTCGAAAAGAAGGCCGACGAGCAAACTCGTCCGAACTCCTATCCGTCCGGGCCAGGGACTTATGGTGTTGGCCAACCGAACACAGCGCGACATCGACTCCCTGTACCGGGAGAGACGAATCCCCAACAATCGCTCACTGCCTTCATGTGGCTCGGGGCTGTACCCAACTAAAACCTGTTTGCACGACTCAGTAGAGCCATGGTAGGGTAGTAATCAAAGCACAGTGGGAACTCACATGAGACAAATGACAACCTCAGGTCGACAGACTATCTGTACTCATGTCATCTGAGAACTGCTATCTGACGATATGTATAATACCATCTAGCCAGTTCTCGGCGAGTCCGTCCAGTGTACTCACCCCCAGTGAGCACCTGTATACAATCTTTGGTGCATCACACCAATGGCTGCCGGACCAATCATCGCCCCTCATCAGGGTCTAGAAATGTATACACTAGTCTACTCTGGAGTGTCGATGCCCAGTTTCGATACTCTTACGCCTAGGGACATTTAAGAATGTGCTTATCGACTACCCAGCTTCCACAAGTATGATTGCCATCATAACGCTGGTAGTCAAGCAAGGATCCTACGGGCTTTATCAACATGTATACAAGATATGAAATACTAAGTAAAACACATCACATGTTAAGATAAAGGCAAACCAAATAGCATACTATCATGTTGAGCAAGATTGTCCTGTACATACATATCCCTGGCATCCTATACAATGAAGGCCTCTAAGGCATACATATCCAACAGGTGATATCTTCAGGAATACAAGATCACCAACTGCGAACTCCAAAAGTCTTCGTTTTGTATCGGCCTAACTTTTCTGTCGATCTTGTGCCGCCTTCATATGATTTTGGATCACATTGACTTTCTCCACGGTTTGCACAATAAGATCCGGTCTCAACAATCTTCTTTCTCCAATATCGTCCCAACAGACGGGCGAGCGACACTTATGACTGTAAAATACTTCGAATGGAGCCATCTGTATAGTCGCCTGAAAACTGTTATTATAAGAAAACTCGACCAATTTTAAATGATCCTCCCATGAACCCTTGAAGTCTAGCATGCATGCTCTCAACATATTTTCAAGAGTTTAGATCGTTCTTTCAGACTGGCCATCCATCTGAGGATGATAGGATGTGCTGAACTTCAAAAGAGTCCCCAAACTTCCTGTAGACTCCACCAAAAGTGCGATAAGAATCGGGTATCACGACCGGAAACGATGCTCACAGGTACTCCATGCAATCTCACAATCTCCTGCATGTACTGCTCTACTAAAGCCTCCGTCAACTGACCAACTCGAAACGGTATGAAATGAGCTGTCTTGGTCAATCGATCAACAATCACCCAAACTGTATTATTGCCCTTTGGACTCCGCGGTAAAGCAGTCACGAAATCCATGGTTATATGTTTTCACTTCCATTGAGGAATCGGAAGTAGTTGTAATAAACCAGCCACCCTTTGATGTTCAGCCTTGACCTATTGACATACCAAGAACTTCGATACGTAGAGAGCAATCTCCCTTTTCATGCCTTCCTACTAGAAATATTGTCGTAGATCTCGGTACATCTTTGTGCCTCCCAGGTGTACTGAATATGCGGAACCATAAGCCTCCTTCATAACTTCTGCACGAACATCTCCTTTCTGCACACATAAACGGCTCCCATATCGTAACGAACTATCTTCATGAATTAACAAGTCCATTCGAAGTCCCGCTTCTACCTGTTCTCTGTCACACCCCGCTTCCCAATAGATGGAAATGGTGACGTGACAAGCCCGCGACGTATTTATTTCGAGAAGGTCATTTCCCGGAATAAATACGCTAAACCTAAAAGAAGCAATATAAAATGATAAGAAAATTAACATGAGATTAAAACTTCAACAACTTTAATTACATTCAACTTGATTCATTTACAATATATGATTTCAACTGAAAGGAAATACAAGAAAAGAAATGCCTAAACAGGTGGCATACATAAACTGAGAAAAAGATAACTGGTCTAGACCTGGGTCGCGATCTGATCGTGATCCTCCTCTAAGATGTCTACCTCCTCAGTCTCCACAGTATCTGACGAACATTCCAAAAAACAATGGTAGGTGGAATGCCCGTCAGCGAACTTTCGCTCGGTAAGTCCCTAAGATATGAAGTGAAATATAAAGTGTATTGATAAAGGAAGTGTATATCATGAACAATTGATTATGAGGTATGGTATGTAAACATGGCAATTTTATTTAGCATGCAGTTCTTTCGTAATATATATGAACAAGTATGGTAATATATATGACAAGTAGGTAAACATGACAGTATAGCATGAGCATGGCAAACAAATATAACATGGTCGTGTAATGTAGGTATGGTGAACATGCAGTGAATGCAAGTGTCTTAACAAGTATCTGCTTGGGTACACTAATTTAACGTAAGTTCAAGGATGAATGTCAACCAATCTCAAGAGTGTTCTCGAACCCAACAGGCTGTAATCCACGGGTAAGAAACCACGGGCCCGAATCAAGTGTTAGTAACGGGACTTCAAGTGTTGAAGTATTCCAAACTCAACAGGCTGTAATCCACGAGCAAGGAAATACGGGCCCTCATGATAGCTTGCTTATGTTAGTAGACATGGATTCATGATCTAGTGGGACTCCTGAGATTTCGTTGGATTCATGCATGAACTACCCCAACACTCCATATATGCTAAGTTACAACTAAAATTACCAGTCTTGCTCGAATCCATGAATACATCGAGTTGAAAGATAGAGTTCATGTCTACATCAAGTATTCATGTCAAGTATTCATGTATTCATGTCAAGTTGTATTCATGGTTCGAGTCAAGTCATAGAGTTCAAATATTCGTGTTTTGCTTTAGTCAAGTTTCAAGTGTTCTGATTCTTGATCAATAGTCAAGTATACCTGTTTGAGTTCGATATTGATTTCGTGTGTTCAAGTTCATGATCAAGTATTCGTGTTTGATTTTAGATTCAAATTCTGAGTTTGGATTCAGACTTGAGTTAGACTCAGACTTGAGTCAGACACTTGTAACCGATTTAGATCCTGAATTAGGTTCGGGAGTTATCGGTAACTACTGCACATGGACGGCAGGATTTGTGTCTTTTTCCAAGACAATTACCATTGATAACACTGTTAAGTTTTCTGCCTTAAATAGGCAAGCACTCACTTTCTCCGGCTCCCTGGGGCTCAAGAGAATTGATCCTGCTTAAACTTATATTTACTAAAGTCCTTAAATATAGTTTTATATAACTCGAGAGGGTTTTATGAAAAATATTTTTAATATATAGTTTCAAAATAATCTCGAGAAATTATTTAGGGTTTCCATGGATGTGAATTTTAGGGATTTGAGGTATTTTAGTGATAATAGCTTAGCTTGAAAAGTTCATGGTATTTTACTATAAAGCTTGACTTTTGTTGGTATCTTGATGGTATTTTGATAAAACTTGTAATTCTTTCATTTGAAAAAATATAAGATTATTATATTTTGAAAATATATGGATTTGTAATATTTATATAATTATAAAAAATTAATTTTTATTTAAGTAGAAAATTGCATTTTTCTTAAAAACCGTATAAAAAACCTTTCGAGATCGAATGCTCCTTGAGGAGGTCTGCATCTCACTCTACTAGCCCAAGAATATGCGATAATCCGCACCATCTAATAGCGGGTCCCCTAAAAAGGGTTGTAGAGGATTATTTGCAAAGGAAATTTAAAATACAATTCTAAAGAAAACCGTTTTTATAGTAAATGGTATTTTGATTTAACCTTGTGTTCATAACTAAAAATACGTTCGAAGAGTATCGTGTTATGGAACCATATGTGTATGTGAGAGGTAGGTCGTTACCTCGTGAATTTTTCTAATGGTATGTTTAAGAAAAACAAATAAAGATGGTATATACAAAGTTCATGGTATTTTAATGTAAAAGTTAAATTAAAGTTATGTTACATGACATATTTGAGTGAAAGTTGGTTCTAAACCTTAGTTTTATGATTACAAACTTTATGTAAGGATATGAATGCAAAATATGTAAGGAAAATGGATTTTATATAGTATAGAAGATGTCAGTATTAACTCCACTTCCGACATATGTTTTGAAAAAGAATTTTAGAGAAGAAGAATGAGAATTGGAAGGGACTTACAATTTAGGAGGCTTAAGGAAAGGTGTAGGAAGAGAGGGTTGTCGTCGTGGCGTCGCGGGATCGTCGGAATTGCTTCGATTATTCGCCGGAAGTTGACCGCTTGCTAACTCCACTTGTACTTAGAAAATTTTGAGAGTTTTTGTTAGGAATTTCAGAATGATGAAGGGCTAGGGCATGGGATAGTATTTATAATGTGGAATTAGGGTTTTGGAATTAAAAGAGTAAATTAAAATGCATTAAAATGAGGATAAATAGGGAATTGAAAGGTCTCTGTTTGATTGCAGAGTAATCAAACAGTATAGGGAAGATAGGGGTAGGGGAAGGGTCGAGTGTGCAAAGCCCGGGCCTCATTGGGCTCGGGCCGACCGTCGGTGCCGGTGGAAATGGCCTTTTGGCCGGTCGATTTGGGGGGTGGGCTGGTGGATTGATGCTACATGTTCAAGTCTGTGTTTGAATCATTGTGCAAATGTTTGATTTTTCCGTCTTTTCGTTTTTGTGTGTACTGCACATGTAAACTTTTGGACTTCCAAAATGTTTAAAAGAAAATCAGAAAAAATAATGTGTCTGATGGGATTCGAACACAGGGGCTATGGCGCAATAGTGTAAGGGATTTACCAGTGAGCTACAAGTTGTTTCTTGCTGTTCTTAAACAAAATTAACTTATAAGTTGTACTCAAGCTGTCAAACTCTATTCTGTATTTTAACAGAAGAATTTCCGTACTAAGATTTCAGAGTCGTTACACGAAACTTCTGCAATCTTAGATCGTGCGGCTGCGCTGCTTTAACGTAATCGATCAAGGACGACTGTACTTGCAATTGCATCAACTGTCCCGAAGAATGCGGTTGTACAATCTCCAACTCAAATCTTTGAAAATCGGCTATAATCTCCTTCTGTGCAGTCAACATCCGTATTGCTGGCAACCGACTTAGAGCATCCGACACTACATTAACCTTTCCCGGATGGTATTTTAGATCAAGATCATAGTCAGCCATCAGCTCCAACGATCTACACTGCCTCATGTTGAGCTCATTCTGCGTGAACACATACTTTAGGCTTTTGTGATCGGTAAATACTTCTACCTTTTCGCCCAATAAGTAGTATCTCCAGATCTTCAAAGAAAAAATCACTGTTGCTAGCTCCAAATCATGAGTTAGGTAGTTCTTCTCATGAGTCTTCAATTGTCTCGATGCGTAGACTATAACCTTCTCATTCTGTATCAGACCACATCCCAAGCCTTTCCCAGATGCGTCGTGAAGAATAACCAACCCTCCAGAACTGTCTGGCACTGTCAAGATAGGAGCGGTGGTCAATTTTTGCTTCAAGTCTTCAAAAGGTAACACACATTTCTCCGTCCATATGAACGGTACCTCCTTTCGTGTTAGCTTGGTCAATGGTTCTGCTATTCAAGCGAAGTTCTCCACAAACCTTCTATAATATCCGGCAACCCCAAGAAAACTTCTGATCTCCGCTAAGTTCTTTGGAATCGGCCAATCATGAACTGCTGCAATCTTTTCAGGGTCAACGACAATTCCATCTCTGGATACGACATGGCCCAAGAACTTCGCTTCTTCGAGCCAAAACTCGCACTTGCTCATCTTAGCATATAACCTTTCTTGCCTCAACGTTTGCAGTGCGATCTTCAAGTGTTCTGCATGCTCTTCTTTACTCCTCGAATAGACCAGAATATCGTCAATAAACACCACTACGAACCGGTCCAAATACGGTGAAAAGATTCGGTTCATCAAGTCCATAAATATCGCCGGTGCGTTCGTGACTCCGAAAGGCATCACTAAGTACTCATAATACCCATATCGAGTTCGGAACATTGTCTTGCAAATATCTTCTGATTTCACCCGAACTTGATGATGTCCAGATCGCAAATCCAACTTCGAGAATACCCTCGCGCCACTGAGTTGATCGAATAATTCACCGATGCGAGAGATCGGGTACTTGTTCTTAATAGTCACCCGGTTTAATTCTCGATAATCGATGCACATCCTCCGCGTACCATCTTTCTTCTTGACTAGAATAACTGGAGCTCCCCAGGGTGAATTGCTGGTGCGAATCCAACCTTCTCTAGCAATTCGGCAACCTGTTTCTTTACTTCTTCTAGTTCTACCAGTGACATCCGATAAAAGTTTTCGAATTGGCGCAGCTACAGGAATAAGATCAATCACGGACTCCACATCTCGTTTAGACGGTAAACTCAAGATGTTCTTGAACACATCTATGGAATCCCGAACTGCTATCAGTGCTTCATCTGCAACTTGTTTACGAACTTCACCTTTCAGTAAACGGTTCCCTTCATCATGAATTTGCAAGTTTGTTCTAAGACTTGTAGGTTATTAGCCCACTACTCTTCCGCTGCGCTACTCTGATAAACTGAGGCGGTTCGTCAGAACTGCCTTAATCAACCATTTGCTCGGCCTTGAAGCGGTCTGTTCCAGCTCCCGCTGGGGTTAAACTCGAACTACTGCAATCATCAAAAGCTTCTCATGTGCTTCTCCTTGTTCTTCGAAACGTAAACGGATTGGTTCTTATGGGACGAGAGGAAAGATATAACGTGGTTGCTGGATTCAAACTCGAAATAAGACTTAAACTCGTAAGCAATGAAACCGAGAGAAACAAAGTAGTACAATGAACATAAGTCAAGAAAATGAATCGAAATAGGACTCCAGATTATGTAACGACCCTAAACTTTCTGTACAGAATTTTTTTTCAAAAATACAGAAAGGAACACTTAAGCCTGAGTACAAGTTATAAATTTGTTTTTCTTTTGAACAGCAAGAAAGCACTTATGGCTCATTGGTAAAGCCTTGCACTGCTGTGACGTAGCCCTGTGATCGAATCCCCCCAGCCACATTATATTTTTTAATTTTTTTTTAATCGTTTAGAAGCCCAAGGGTTTGCACGTGCACAACACGCAAAATGAAAAGACACAGAAAAATCAAACATGTGGAAAATGTTGCACACACAGACAGGGACACGTGGCGAGAATCCCATACCCCGACCCCACTTCTCGACCGGCGAGATCACCATATAGACCGGCACCGCCGGTTTAGCCCGACAGTAATGCCTCCAAACTTTGACCCCACACCCCTTAGACTCCCCCCTAACCCTAAACTGTTTGTATTCTCTGCACATTAACAGAGAGTGATAAATCCCCCTTTAATCCATTTTTTAATACAAATTTTAATGGATTCTTTAACCTTCTATAACCTAATCCTACCCTATAAATACAACCCTATCCTTGGCACTCCTCATTCTGAATTCAAGTACCAAAACTCTCTAAAAATTCTCAAGTCCTTATAGTGTGCAAGTGGAGTTAGTAAATGGTGAAGATCCGGCGAAGTTCCGAGGAGATTTCGGCTAGGAAATGACGCCCGGACGCTTCCCTAGTCTTCTCTTACCTCTCTTCCTTCTCAATAGCCAGTAAGTTCCATCTCCCCCTCTCTTCTTCTATTCTAAAAACTTTAATTTCTAAAACCCGACGGAAGCGGAGTTAATCCGACTTCCAATTCGGTTTTCCTTTAAAATTCTATTTTTCTTAAACAATAAAATACCATACTCTCATATAATGTTTAACAAACACTTTAAAACAAGTTTCATCTCAAAAGAATCCTTTATGCAATTTTTATTGTATTTTTACGGTAAAATACCACATACTTTACATTTCGCCATAATTCACATAATACTTGTATTACCTTTAGATAATTTACGTGGTAATGACCTATCTCATCACAACACACATCTTTGACATAGCACGATGAAGTTTTGGGAATATAGTTATGGGATAATACGACATTACAAATAAATACCATCAAACTTGCAAAACCATTTCTTTAAAAAGTGTGTTAATCAATTCCTTACAATTGTGCCTCTACAACCCACTTTTGGAGACCCCGTTTGGGATGGTACGGATTATCGCACATCCTCGGTCCTAGTAGAGCGAGATGCAGACCTCCGAAAGGAGCATTCGATCTCGATGGAATTTTAATGCATTTTTCTTTAGAAAATGAGATTTCTACAAAAATAAATAAAATTTATTTTTAAATATATATATATATATATATATTTATTATCAAAATATCTATTTTAATTATATTATATAAATATTCCAAGTTTTCTAAATCAAAGGAATCACCATTACAGGAAAATACCATTACAATTCAATGCAAAATACCGATATTTCAATATAATACCATATACTATGAAAACTAGGTTCTACTCACTAAAAATTTCACTTCTATAAAATATACATCTATGAAAACCCTAAAGATGATAATTAAAGGCTTGAGATGTATTTTGAAAATTATATCATAATTATTTTTACATAAAACCCCCTCAAGTTATACTAAATTACAATAAGGACCCTAGGAATATAGGTTTAAGCGGGACCAATTCTCTTGAGGCTCAGGGAGCCGGATAATGTAGGTGCTTGCCTATCTGAGGTAGGCAATCTAACAAATGGTGTTATCAACACGGTAATTATCTTGGAAAAAGACATAAATCATGCCGTCCATGTGCAGCTGTTACCGATAACATCAAAACTAATTCAGGATTTCAATTTCTTTTCAAAGTGTCTGACTCAGACTGAGTCTCAATCTAATTAAAGTGACTTGAATGTGATTCAGATATAAATTATAATACAACATAAATCCATGAACCCGTCTATTCAATCTATATCAATCTATTTTGACTGAACTGAACCATGGATATACTCCGTCTATATGACTCTCTATTTATATCTGTTCCGTTTACTGATATCATGGTTTCGGTAAGTCATCCATCTATATAATAAAATAATACAATCAATACAAAATACATCGCGGGGTTTATAAAGGGATAGACTGGTACAGAACATGTTAAAGGTGGCACGAGATGGTCACTTAAGACGTAATTACATCCGTGTCGTTGTTCCGTGGTATTTTCGATGGAGGTTTGTACTACGGGTTACCAAAGTCCACGGTGTAAGTTGGACTCGTCTTGTATACACTGGCATATTATGTACCAAGCTACAAACAACTGCGTTAAAATTATAATCAAATATTACTAGTTATACTCTCCTTTCTGTCTATTCTACTTTTTTTTTTCTTTGGGACTTACCGAGCGATTATTCGCTGACGACATTCCTTTTCTTCTTTCTTTGGAATGTTGTCAGGAGGACCCGACTCTGAGGAGCTCGAGACCAGTCAGGAGCATTTGGAGTAGTTCACAGAAGACCCTGAGCATTGACTTTACTTGTACATATTTTCTTTTCGGTTTATGCCATTGTTTAGGCATTGCTTTCTATCTTTGTATTTACATTTCCAGTTGTACCTGTAAAATAATGTTTAATAAATAAAGTTGTTGTTCATTTATATTCTTGTCTCTTATGTACATTTACTTTATATTGCTAAGATATGCTTAGCGTGTTTACTTCTGAGAAAATACGTAGCGGGCCTCGTCGCACCATCTTGCCATACACCGGGAAGCGGGGCGTGACAGATTACCTAAATAGAGTACCGCGTTATAACCATGCTGCGGTTCATAGTTACAATCACATAACTCCATTCAAGTCGCCCCAAAACCTACTATCAGAATCAAAGGAATAAGAACGGAGAAACAATAAGGAATCAGGAGGATTCCAAGTTGAGATGCAAAGTCATTTCCATATCATCAAGAAACAAGAGTTAAGGGAAAGATATGATCCAAGAACTTGAATGACAAGACAAAAATGTGGCAGGACATGTTCTTAATTCCGGGTTTTCTGGTTAGTGTATTGGGTTCAATACCCAACTACAAAAGAACCAAACCCAATTAATCCTAAATCGTATGTCTCTGATACCAAACAAATCCTGTCACGCCCCGCTTTCCAGAGTGCGCAAACTACGGCACGTGACAGAGCTAACCATGCTATCTATGGTTAGGAAACATCTCTCCACAGTCACATTACAGTTGTCTATAGGATATCAAGAACAGAAAATATATAAAATCTATCTAGTACATGTCCATTTGCCACAGTAAAAAGAGTCAAGAAAATATATAAGAGGAAACGAATTAAATCCAATAAACAACATCTGAAACTTGTCCCAATATGGGCTCACATCAAGGAAATAAAACTGTGGAAAAAATAAACTAAACTAAACATCTTTAAATAACACATGTTCAATTCCTCACTGCTCGGCTTGATGGCTAAAGTACTCCTGTTCAGCCTGCGATAAAGGTAGAGGAACTAGGCTATGCAAAACCCAGATGTTAGTGCATTATAATATCAAAGAAACAGTGATAACCAGGATGTAATGATATAAGTAAGCATGAATATAAATAGATAACACAGATATGAAATAGTGAGGTATGTGTATGTATATGATGTGTGATGTGTAACCTAACACTGTGCTTCTAGGTTACCTATTCTAAAAGTCTTTGAAATCAATTAATGTAATTCCCATCGTAACCCAGCAGAATATATCTCGTTCATTCCCCATGGTATCACGGTAACAGGATTTATTCCGTAACGCCCGGAAAAACGGCAAACAGGTAATTATTCTGTAACGCCCGGAAAAATGGAAAACATGTAATAATATCCTCTCGAGTTACGTTTCGGTTACATTCTTGATTTTCCCTTTTCCTCCAGGTTTGTGTTTAAGTCAGGTATTGCCAATATAGATCTAATGCCAACACATGATCAAACAGGTACAGTTCTCGTCTATGCAGACAACAAGTTACGCCCGTCAGGACAACACGTCAATATCGTTAGCATTGGTAACAAAATCCATGTAACAAGTCAGGTGGTGTATCGTGAACATGTCGGTGTTGGATGTGTATCAAATAAATATCCAAATGGGGACTGTAATCAATATCGGAACACAATTAATGTACGAATGCAAATGTATCTATCTGTAATAACCAGTATATATATATATATATATATATATATATCCATGCCTGTGTATGATGAAACTAAATAGCACGTTGTACTAATGTAATATTATAATGATATCATGATGTTCTGGCATGCAATTAGATATGCGATTATCAGTACGGATACGAACGGATACTGTAAAATGGTAAAACTATAATATTTGCTGCATAATGAAACACATGTACTCTTTTTATTCATATATAAATAGATATATTAACATAGCGTGTTGCAAGTTAAGCTTTCCTGATCGGATCTCACGACGGAGTACGTATGTCACGCTCGGCGTCGGATAAACGTCGCGATGCAAACTCAAGCGCGTGCAGGACTGGACCTGGCTGATCAACTACGTGACTGCGCTGGACGACGACGATGACTGGGTCATCCTGATCATCGGCGACATGTGCGACTCCGGCGAGACGGTCAAGAAACAAGAAAGCAAGAAAAGAGAAAGAAGAGAATAGGAATGTAGGTGTTGTGTCAGCTCTGGGTTCAGGGGATAGAGGAAAGGACGATGGCGACGATGGGCTGGCGTCGACGGCGAAGTCCAACGACGATGGGCAGAGGGATCTCGGATTACTGTTAGGTCGGGTAGTTGAGGGTGCAGGGTATGGTACTGGTGGTGGTTTGGGTGTCAGGGATCGGAGAGGGAGGTGAGGAGATGAAGAGGGTGACGGCGACGAGTCTCTGGTGAAGGGTAACGACGAGGTCGGGGTCGGGGTTTGCTGCAGGGGGAGGTTGCAGTGTGTGTTTTGGGTTCTCGGGGATGGAGATGGGAGAGGAGGAAGTGGAGGAGGGTGTGATGAAGGTGACGGGGTGATGGTGACGACGATGGGTGGTCGGCAGCAATGACGAGGAGAAGCGGCTAGGGTTGCAGGTGCTCGGGTTGTAGGTTCTCGGGGTTAGAGAAGAGAAGAGAGTATAGGAGGTGGTGGAGGGCTTGACGAGGGTGGCGAGGTGTTGGTAACGAGGTTGTTGGGAGGTCGGCGGCGACGTGAGGTGGGGGGTAGGGTTGGGTTCATCATGCGAAGGTAGAAAAATAGAGAAAGAGAAGAGAGAGATGAAGGGTGAGGTTAATTAATATATAGGGTTAAATAAGATATATATATATATATATATATATATATATATATATATATATATATATATATATATATATATAAGAGACAGAGGGTTAGAGAGAGAGCGATAAGAGAGAGAGAGAGAGACTGTGCGAGAGGGGAGAGAGAGGGACAAAGATATAGAGAGATACGTGAGGAAATATAATTAATTAGTTATTATATATATTTTTATAATATATTATGAACTTTTTAAATATAAAGAATATTATAATGTTTATATTTGGATTATACAGCTATTATCAAAATACTCCGAAAAATACCTGGGTCTCTTCTAAAAATCTAGTTTTAAAATATGGATAATATACGTATCAGTTAAAACTATAATACGATGTCCGGTAAATAAAATGCATACCCCAAGAACGGATATACGTAAATATATGCAGCGATCCAAACGAGTCTGTTTTATCAAACTGGACATGAACACGATGTATGGATGCACACACAAGATATGGGGTATGATAACAAGCCTTGCTAGATATCAAAAATATTAACTGGTTATAATTTGTATTATTTAAACGATATGCAGATACTAAATAGATCATACATGTATATAAAACCTAAATGTTCACGGATCCTCTGTACTAGCAAATATGTGACGTAATCTTGAACCATAATGGGTTTCAAGTATGCGGGTCGGGTCGGATACCATCCACAGTTACCAAATGCATTATCCGCACCCAAAAACGATAATAAGCAAGAAACTGTCGCATGATAAGGAAAACCCCAAATAAAATATCATATAAATGCACTCGGGTGTTACAACTACGCTTCGGGCTGCTTGTTCATCACAGAAAACTGCATTTTAATAACTCTCATTCATTATCAATTTTGTATATATCGGTACTATTAACCAGTGTCTGCTCAGTAAATACATATTACAGGTATTCGTGACATAATACTGGAAACACACTCAAAATCACGGATATAACGTTTGGGAGCCGACAATGCAAACAGAACAGAAAACCGATCAATGTCCAAAGAGTTCTTTTACGAATAAATGTGTGCACGCAATTTAGGTCCAACACAACACAAGTGTGCACATAGCTCTTTGATGACTTGGACCATGGTGGGGCTGCTTTGGCACAACAAATTGTGCAAATGGGCACATATGGGTGTGATGTGTAATAAATGCTAAAATATGTGATGTGATTTGAAATATCAAGTTTCCCTTCAAGTCTACTGAGTATAACCCAAGCTAATATGAAGAAATCAAACAATACCAATGGACTTGTTGAGTGCACTCGAGACCACCACACCAACACGAGCCTATTTGCCTACAACCAAACCGGCGTGACCCCCTAAAAAACCGGCACCACCGGGTCCCCTAGCTCCAAATCTCCCCATTTTTCTTCTGGTCATTTATTCGGGTCACATCAGTCCATCTATATTGTTTGTTTATTCTGAAGTTGAGCCTATAAATACCAGAACAGATATTGAGCAAAGGAGCCATATGTATATTCCATAGTTTTCTTTTGTTTTTGGTTTAGCTTGAGAGTTGTGTGAGCTTAACTTGGTTTTCTTTTTCTTCTTCCCTCTTGGAGCTTTCTTTTGAGAGCTTCACTATGGAGGTTGAACAAGTAACCAATATCTTGTACCTCAACCCATTCAAGTGTTAATACAATTGCTTTCTTTTTGTTTTGTTTATTTGCTTCTTTTGTTATTTGCTTTTCTTTTTATCATGCTTAGCTAATCTTTTGGTTGTGGCTATGGTGAGGAGGTGAAATGAATAGCTTTGCCTTCCTCCTCTTCTTGTTAATGTTTAATGTGTTATAATGTGACTCTAAATTTACTATTGCAACTTGGATTGATTTGATATGGTATGTTGATTCCATAGTTACTTTGTAACCTCATCACATACCATATTCTCTCCACAGACCCCATCTTGCAAGCCTAAGGTTAGAATCAATTTAGTGTTGAGGTTGCTAGATTTAGATATGGTATTTTGTGATCAAGTGACTTGACAAATCTCTTGGTTTCATATACCATATACTATAACAAACACTAAGCAAATTTAACACTGAAACTATTTGCTCTCACTCACTAATTTGTGTTTTTGATATTGCGGTATGCTTGCTAACCCTTATGCTTAATGTTGATACCTCAAGCTTGGACATGCAAACGGTAAGTGAACAAAACAGACTCGTTTTATATTTTGCGTCGAATATCGGTATTTTGATGATTTGTGTTTCGCAACCGCCTTGATAAGTCATTCTTCACGCCGGGATCGACACAAGGACGGACAACTAATGATCAAGGGAGCATCGAAGGAATCGCCGCAATTTAACCATCCGAGCCAAAGCCACAGCCATATTTCTTCTAAACTTGTTTTCTTTGCTTTCGTATTCTTTTTATTTTTTGTGACAACCAAACCAATTCTTTATTTCTCGAACCTTAATTCAACAATACCTAATCTCCAATTCCCTGCGGATCGACTCGTACTTGCCGGCTCGCTACAACGCGCCGTGCACTTGCGGTTTATAAATTTTAAAACGAGGCCGAGCTCGCGTGCCCAGTATTTCTAAAAACTATTTCTTTCAAAACACGTTTGCGCGCGCGGGTAAAGTCCCAACAAGTTTTTGGCGCCATTGCCGGGGAATTGGTAGTCATTAGGTATTGTTATTTCTGGTTCGTACTAACAAACTAACTACTAACTCAAAAAAATTTCAAAAACTAACACAACACTAATTTTTTTCTAACTTTACTCTCAGTTGTTGTAACCTGCTAACACCCAAAAATCTAATTTAAAAATCAAAGTATACCATAAGAACACTTAACTAGCCTAGAGAACCCACCAAAAATTCGAGCACCCAACTCTTAAAATCAACCGGGGACATTCACTAAAAATCCGGCGCCGCCGGTCAATTATTGGTGTTTTGAAATTTTTCTTTTTGTGGTGTCTCCAGTGCATTGTTAGTATTCTAGTGGTATTATTTGATTTTTTTATAATTTTGTGTATGCAGGAATTGGGGCAGATATATCGCTTTTTGGCAATAAATATCATATTTTCTGTCATTTTCAGGTTTTAACGAAATTACGAGGAGTGATCGTACGGAGCGAGATTCAAGTTCAATTACAAGACGTTAGTGAAGTACAGTGCCAAAGATCTGGGTAGTTTGACCCGCGCAAGCGAACCTTCAATGACTCGGGATCATGTCAAAGGGGTTTCTTAACCCAAATCGCATCGGTATGTATTTCCTAACACATTCTTCTCGAATTCGATGCATTCCAATATTTCTATCTTCTGTAGGATTCTTCGCACAAACTTGCCACCAATTGCACAGAGAACTAACCCGTATTTGTTGCAGCGCTTAAACTTAAACCGAAAAAGAATAGTTTGATTGATTGATTTCTTATATTCTTTTATTGAATTGCGCATTTACATCTTAATACGGATATTAAGGGCACAAAACCAAAACAAGATACGGTAAAGGATTTCATCACCTTTCTCCGTAGCCCACAAATTACAAAACTGCATTCTTGCATACCCACAGTAATTTAAAATCAATTAGAACTCTGACTTTAAGGACTTCGCGCTCATTAGGAGAAGTTAACTGTGTTTAGAACACCACTTAACGGTATATCGTTCACAGGGTTTCTAGGCAAGTGTTCACGGCGAAACCGCCAAAAGAGAAAGGGTTACTCTAATTAAGGAACTTCATGAAAGCGTTGGAAAACCTCCCTTTGTCTCTGCACTTACCTGGCTTTGTGATCAGTATATCTTAAGCCCGTTTCTCGACATAGTTTTACTTCGACAATTAGGTTCTTGAGCAGGTCTAGTTGACTTAAAATAACATATACTGCTACGGGTGTGATATTCTTTGTTTTTGTGATATTTGTGAATTCTTGTTGATATGGATGATACACTATTCAATTCAATTTTTCACGATTCTTATTCTTTTGTTTATACTCAGTCCCAATTCGTTTGTTCAAAATGCCAAGATTCTTCCCACATTCATGAAAAATGTCCTTTCTTAGGGATGACCAACTGTCCCAGAGTTTTGCAAACGGTCACCCACTTAACACTCTTAAACCCAGTCCCACTTCAAACATAGACCAAATGATTGAAAATTTAGAGAAAGAGGTCGACAGGATGACTGCTTTAGCATCATCACCATCACAACCCTCCCTTCCTGAAACAATTGACCCATCATTAGGGAATGATGGTGGGATGGATGCTAGGTTGACCGCTTTAGAGAAGGTTATTGAAGTGATGGCTGTGGTCGAGAATCAAACAGCTGTGACGCTAGCCCTGTTCATACAGCGGTCTGAGCCATTGTTTCTTGCTCAAGCTCATTCATTGGCTAGAATCGAAGAACAAGTGAAACATCTAGCTGTAAGGATTCTAGAGAGTGAACACAGTCAATTGGAACCCAATAATGTCAATGCCTGTCATCTAGGAAGTCACCCAAGAAAGATAAATGATCAAACAAATTTTGATGATTTCATAGATGATGATACGATTGAATTGACTGAGAGTTATCATGACACACAAAAAAACCTTCTAAGTCAGTCCAACACTAGCCTTCAGGTACCAACTGAATCTCTTGTCACTTGTGATCTTGAGGTTGATTTAACTGAAATAATACTTAAGAGGAAATTCTTGAACCGGCTGATTTTTGCACTCCAATTTTGAAGGAGGGAGCTTGTGAATTTGACGCGTATGGTTGGAATAGATTGTTAGAGGAGATCAATGATCAGGAACCACAATTTTTTATCACCTATTGATATTGTTTCAGAAGAAATGTTAGTGTGGGAACCTACTTTTTTAGATGACATGAACCTACCGGGATATGAATGTGACGAAGGAGAACTAGTTTTGGGTTGTAACGATGAGAATAGGATTGTGCAGGATTATAGGGAGAAAGGAGGCCTTGAAAAATATTCTTTCATGTCTAGTTTTAAGGAGACATTTGCTGATGAACTTGATATTCTTTCTGTGTTTGAGTTAGGATCAATTTGGGAACATCCTAAGAACCTTTCTTTTGCTAAACTTTTTGCGGATGAAATCCAGTTTTTAAACGAACTTGACTTTGAAACTCAACACGTTCTACTTGAAAATTCAATTCATTCGAGCAACAATTCTTTGACCTCTTCAAAACTTCATCTTCACCTTCAACGTCTTCCGATCCTTACTTTTACACGCCCATGCCCTTCACTAACAACTAACATATACATTTTCTTTTCTTTTTCTTTTTTATTATATACATATTATTTTACCAGCCCTTGCATTATATAGACAAAAATTTTAAATGGCTGGTATTAATTTCTGGACTAACCCAATCTTTTAACTTGTATATGCTGTAATTAGTCTTAGGTTTTTTCTTTTTCTTTGAATAAAATTCTCACCCTGATGTCTATGTCTAGCTACCGGAGACGGGGGCAACGATGAGGACATTGTAAAACTCAGGTTTGGGGGTGAGCACTGCATTTATTTTGCTGCATCATATGTATATTCTGCATTGCATACATATTTAAAAACCTATGAAAATTGAAAATTTTCTTTAAAAACATAAAAAAAAACTTTTTTTCGTCATGATTAGCTAGCGGGGGAAGTTAGACTCTAAATCTGACGGTTCGGGTGATAAGATAGAAATAACTAAATCCTTTTTTAGAGATTGAAAACCCGAAAGATAACCCTCCTTTGAGTTTAACCGTAGCTGATATACGTCTTTTATAACACTTTACACGTGTCGTATGTTTTTGAGAATTTGATGAATGTCTGACATGTTTCTAACCTTTTGGAAAATTGATAAATTTTTTAGGATCAAACAGGTTTGTTCTGAGTTAAGTAATATCAAGAATAGTTCATGAAGTAAAGTGAATATGAAGGATATTATTGAGGTTTTAATGGAAGCTACAAAGTCTGAAAAATAACCCATCTGGAACATTGTCGGAGTAATTACACACCTTATCCAAATAATCACGTCTTCAGAATTTAAAAGAAAAACTGGCTATATCTCCGTTTTCACTGCTTTCAGAATATTTTAAACGTAATAAAATAAGTCTTTTGTTTTGTGGCCTTGGTAACTTGGGTAATTAAGTCATTGGGGTTTCTTCACACCTAATGTCCTAAAACCATCTGGTTTAGGAGTCATTGACCCAAAGCTCGCTAAATTTTCAATCGCCAAATAAAACATGCTAAGCAAGTATTCTCCCCGAATTAAAAGTCCTCACGGTTCTTTGTAGGAGAATAATCTTTGCGAAGAAGAGTTTTCGATTATAAAACAGTTTTTTCGCGGAGATATGAAGATTTATATTTATAAAGACGTTGTGCATGATCACGAAGGTGTGCATGAACAACAACAGGTGAAAGGTAGGAGTGAAAAATAAGAGTTAGGTTCTCTGTTAAAAATGATATATATTCTGACTTGAAACCTAACTGGAGAACGAAACTTGAGAAAAATCTTAACTCCTTTCAAACTCGTGTGATCCTTTAGAAGTCTATCCTAGTCTGTATTTATGACATGATGACCCTAATCAAGTTCTTAAAAACTTATGGACACTATCCGCACAATCACGTAAAGACGTGTATTAACTTATGTTAAATAATTTGTGAGGAGTGAAAAATAGGGCTGGACGTTTCTAACTTGGTTGATAGAATTTATAGCTTTGATTCTTAACCTTAAGATTAGAATCAACAGTTTTTTTTCACGACGCTAACTTGACTGGATTTTATGGGTGTAATCCGCTGAAACCCTTAGGAGACAACACTCCTCCTACTAGGGACACCTAGAGGTTTAACGTCTTGTTGCACGTGCTCAGTGCAATCGCGTTCCCTGCGAAAGTGTGGCTAGGATTTTTTTTTTGCTCGGGACGAGCAAAAGATAAATTTGGGGGTATTTGTTCATCACAGAAAACTGCATTTTAATACCTCACATTCATTATCAATTTTGTGTATATCGGTACTATTAACCAGTGTCTGCTTAGTAAATACAGATTACACGTATTCGTGACATAATACTGGAAATACAATCAAAATCACGGATATAACGTTTGGGAGCCGACACTGCAAACAGAACAGAAAACCGATCAATGTCCAAAGAGTTCTTTTGCGAATAAATGTGTGCACGCAATTTTGGTCCAACACAACACAAGTGTGCACATAGCTCTTTGATGACTTGGACCATGGTGGGGCTGCTTTGGCATAACAAATTGTGCAAATGGGCACATGTGGGTGTGATGTGTAATAAATGCTAAAAGATGTGATGTGATTTAAAATATCAAGTTTCCCCCCAAGTCTACTGGGTATAACCCAAGCTGATATGAAGAAATCAAACAATACCAATGGACTTGTTGCGTGCACTCGAGACCACCACACCAACACGAGCCCATTTGTCCACAACCAAACCGGCGAGACCCCCTAAAAAACCGACACCACCGGGTCCCCTAGCTCCAAATGTCCTCATTTTTCTTCTGGTCATTTATTAGGGTCGCATCAGTCCATCTATATTGTTTGTTTATTCTGAAGTTGAGCCTATAAATACCAGAACAGATATTGAGCAAAGGAGCCATATGTATATTCCATAGTTTTCTTTTGTTTTTGGTTTAGCTTGAGAGTTGTGTGAGCTTAACTTGGTTTTCTTCTTCTTCTTCCCTCTTGGAGGTTTCTTTTGAGAGCTTCATTATGGAGGTTGAACAAGTAACAAATATCTTGTACCTCAATTTATTCAAGTGTTAATACAATTGCTTTCTTTTTGTTATGTTTATTTGCTTCTTTTGTTATTTACTTTTCTTTTTATCATGCTTAGCTAATCTTTTGGTTGTGGCTATGGTGAGGAGGTGAGATGAATGGCTTTGCCTTCCTCCTCTTCTTGTTAATGTTTAATGTGTTATAATGTGACTCTAAACTTAGTATTGCAACTTGGATTGGTTTGATATGGTATGTTGATTCCATGGTTACTTTGTAACCTCATCACATACCATATTCTCTCCACAGACCCCATCTTGCAAGCCTAAGGTTAGAATCAATTTAGTGTTGAGGTTGCTAGATTTAGATATGGTATTTTGTGATCAAGTGACTTGACAAATCTCTTGGTTTCATATACCATATACTATAACAAACACTAAGCAAACTTAACACTGAAACTATTTGCTCTCACTCACTAATTTGTGTTTTTGATATTGCGGTATGCTTGCTAACCCTTGTGCTTAATGTTGATACCTCAAGCTTGGACATGCAAACGGTAAGTGAACAAAACGGACTCGTTTCATGTTTTGCGTCGAATATTGGTATTTTGATGATTTGTGCTTTGCAACCGCCTTGACAAGTCATGCTTCACGCCGGGATCGACACAAGGACGGACAACTCATGATCAAGGGAGCGTCGAAGGAATCGCCGCAATTTAACCATCCGAGCCAAAGCCACGGCCACATTTCTTCTAAACATGTTTTCTTTGCTTTCGTATTCTTTTTATTTTTTGTGACAACCAAACCAATTCTTTGTTTCTCGAACCTTAATTCAACAATACCTAATCTCCAATTCCCTGCGGATCGAACCATACTTGCCGGCTCGCTACAATGCGCCGTGCATTTGCGGTTTATAAATTTTAAAATGAGACCGAGCTCGCGTGCGCAGTGTTTCTAAAAACCATTTCTTTCAAAACACGTTTGTGCGCGTGGGTAAAGTCCCAACACTGCTCGTCACTGACATCAAATTTATGTCATTGACGCCAAGACTTGCTATAACGCTTTGCTCGGCAGGCCTTGGTTACACGCGTACAACATCATCCCTTCTACACAATATCAGTGTATAAAGTATTTCAAGGATGGCTCAGAGTACACCGTCACGGGAGAGCTAAATCCGTTCTCCATAAACGAAGTCCGGAAATAAGAAGACGCAAAGTACTTCCTACCAGACTTCGAAGATACCGAAAGGTGTCATAAGCCAGAGAATAAACAGAAGTCCGTCGCCACTGTCCCAATCTTTGGGAGTGATAACGAGGAAGATGAAGAAATAGTCTACTCGGGGCAACCCCAGAAAGAAAACAATAAGCCTGGACTATTTACTCCTATTCTGGTCTTTGGCAGCGACTCTGACGACGAGGCCAACGCAGTGTTCTCCATTCGCTCGTCAATGCAAACATTCGCCGGAGCAGATCTGAGTTTGCAAATCACAATGGCTCTGCTTCGGCATTATAAGGAACTTGATGCGCTCGATACATACAGCGTACAAGAACTGCAAACTTTCTACGTCCCTCCCAGGCGAAGAGGTGAAAAGGCGATCCTCTTCTACCAATCTACGGAGACCAAAATAGAAAGAGAAGTCTGGCATGGTGTCGATTTTGCACTCGATAGGCTTCAACCCATCCGTTTGCCAAGATATTACGCGAAGGGATTGAATAGGCTGTTAAAATGCCAAGGTGTACCCTTCGAACAAACTGTTCGACAAGCCCAATTCTACAAAAAGATTTGGGATATTTCCGTGACTCAGCAAAAGTTGCCCAAGGGGAAGATAGAGACAACCGGGCTCGGATACGTTCGGTACAAGAAACAGGAGCAATTCCACAGTTGCCGCGTCGTCAACAGCTCCAGTGAAGCGGAAGATGCTCTTCCAAATAGCCGCGACGTCAAACCAGAGCGAGATCCCGCTCTAAGAATGTTAAGTCCGTCGCTAAAAGAGCAAATTGACAAGTTAATAAAAAAAGCTTAGCAAAAGAGCCGGGACAATCACAGCCGCGAAATGGCCATTTATGAAAAGGTCAGGATGCAGCGTCTTAGTTAGCAATCTGCGAAGAAGGAAGACTATAACGCTCTTCATCCACGGCCCACTGTATGTTCTCGCAAAAAGGGAAAATCCCGAAATAGAGGCAGAAATAGGGCAAAGAACGCAAACAATGTTCGAAAACAACAATGTGGATCCAAGACGCCATGCAATCAAGAAAAACTCGGTTGGATCCCGTCCTTTATAAAGAAGATGGGTCGGGAATACTCTTTCCCTCAACACAAGACAAGGAAAATATTTAACCTTGTCATGAAGCATCAGATGATGATGCTTCCGGAGTCTCGGTACCCCAAACAAATAAACGAGGTCCATCATCCGGATTATTGCTCCTACCACTGAGCAATAGGTCATCCCCTTGAAGACTGCTTTACCTTCAAAGACTGGGTAGAAGAACGGTATCGACAAGGCACGTTTATGTTATCTGACAGCTGGAGGGTAACCCCGCCACAAAAGCACGAGCCAAAAAGGACCCCTACCATCAGGATAGGACCAGCTCAACATCAAAAAGAAAAGCGAACTCGTACCTACCATATGATAACACTCTCAAAAGAGAGAGGGCATGAGACTATGAATGACCTCTACAGGTGCTTTACATATGAAGACGGGGATGAGCTGATCTCAGAGTTTCTACCAGCACCAAAATAGCTGGAAGATGGGATATACACTACGGCGGACAACCTAAGAAAAATTGACTTAGGAACGGAAAATGATCCGAGGCCAACGTTCGTCAATGAACTACTATCTGAAAAACAGGTAGCCACGTTAAAAGACGTGCTCATGTAATATAAAGATTGCTTCTTCTGGAACTACTCTGAATGCCGGGTTTAGATCCAAAGGTGGGCAGTACATAAACTGGCTATATTGCCGGGAATAAATCCAATCAAACAGGTACCAAGAAGGATACGACTCGAACTTGAGATGAGAATCAACGCTGAAGTTAGGAAACTAATCGACTCCGGTTTCATCCAAGAAGTTCAATATTCCGACTGAATCGCTAACATTTTTCCAGTGATGAAGAAAATGGGACGGTGCGCATCTGTGTGGACTTTCGGGATCTCAACAAAGTTTGCCCGAAGGATGACTTCCCAGTACCTGTTACCGAGCTGATGATCGATAACATGTCTACTCATGAGGTCTTCTCCTTCATGGATGGATCTTCAAGATATAACCAAATAAAAATACATCCAGAAGACCAAAAGCATACCGCCTTCCGAACCCCATTGGGCATATTCTGCTATAAAGTAATGCCCTTCGGTTTGAAGAACGCTGGAGCTACCTACCATAGGGCTATGACAACTATCTTTGATGGCGTCATACATGAGATCGTCGAATGCTACATCGACGACCTTGTGGTAAAGAGTAAATCTCACGAGGAACATTGGGAAAATCTAAAAATAGTGTTCCAACGCCTTTGGAAGTATAATCTGAAGATGAATCCTCTAAAATGTGCGTTTGGAGTTTCCTCAGGAAAATTCCTAGGATTCATCATACGTCACTGGGGTATCGAAATCGACCCCTCAAAAATTAATGCGATTATGGAAATGCCCACGCCGAGAACCCTTAAACAGTTGCGATCTCTTCAAGGAAAGCTCGCATATATCCGGCGGTTCGTAACCAACCTCTCTGGAAAATTCCGTCCCTACAGTCATTTGATGAAGAAGGGGATACCGTTCATCTGGGATAAAAAATGCGAAAACGCACTGGACGAAATCAAGCAATAACTGCAAAATCCGCAGGTATTGACCGCTCCGGTTAAGGGAAATCCCCTTATCCTATATACAACGGCCCTTGAGGGTTCTCTAGGCGCACTATGAGTACAAGAGAATGATCAGGGAAAGGAGAGGGCTCTCTACTATTTGAGTCGAGTTCTCCTGCGGGTAGAAAACAACTATTCCCCCATCGAAAAGCACTGCCTGGCACTGATCTTCACAATAACAAAGCTCAGACACTATGCCTTGGCACACGAGGTCCATCTTATATCAAAGGTGGACCCTCTCAAATATCTAATGTCAAAGGTCATACTAACAGGAAGGCTTGCTAAATGGGCCCTCCTCCTTATGGAGTTATCGACAACGTATCGACCCCTTAAAGCAGTGAAAAAGCAGACCATCGCCGACTTTCTCGCAGAGAATCCGATACCAGCTGACTCCCCTTTAAATTGCGAGTTGCCAGAAGAACATGCGTTCGATACGATTGAAGAAGAAAATGATTCCCAATGGGAAATCTACTTCGATGGAGCATATTCCATGAAGCAGCGAAAGAAGAACACCCCCATAATCAAAGCCGGGGTGGGCCTTATCTTCGTGACTCCGCAAGGAATGATATTGCGTTACTCCATCTCCTTAACAGAGCCAAGAACTAATAATGAGGCTGAATACGAAGCTTTGATAGCAGGTCTAGAAATCGCTATCGACATGGGAATCAGAGACCTCCTAATATATGGAGACTCCCAGCTGATCGTTAACCAAGTAAATGGCGACTATCAGAAATGCAAGCCAGAGCTGATAAAGTATGGCGAAAGAGTGCAGCAACTGCTGACACAAATCCCTTCCTACACCCTGGAAAATATACCGCGAGCGGAAAATAGCAAGGCGGATGCATTGGTCAAATTGGCTAAGGAATTGGCCGATGAAGATCTCAATGACGTAAGGATCATTGTGCAAAGCCGCAGGATTCTCGCGCCAACGGATATATCTTCGGAAGACCTTATAGAGCCATCCGAAAGAAAAGAAACGACCGAACAAGTAGCCCTTCAAATAGAGGACGAAGAAAAGGTCAAGGATTGGAGGGAAGTCTTCATAGACTATTTCAAATCCCAGCGAACGCCCAAAAATGCGTCGTCCAGACATCAGCTCATGAAACGAGCTTTGTCTTTCGCCTTCGTCAACGATATTCTATATAAGAGATCGTTCGACAGTCTGTGGCTAAGATGCCTGGGGCCGAAGGAAGCAAAGAAAGTCATCAAAGAAATTTACGACGGACTCTGCGGTTCTTACCAAGCTGGACCAAAGATGAAGCTGAAGATAAAAAGAATGGATTACTATTGGCCCACAATGATTCAGGACTGTCTCGAATATGCAAAGCAGTGTCACTCGTGCTAAATTCACGGGGACTTCATCCATAAACATCTAAATCCGCTACATCCAACAGTAGCTAGCTGGCCGTTCGAGATGTGGGGAACAAATATAATTGGCCTTGTCGAACTAGCGTCCTCCAAAGGACACCGGTTTATATTGGTAACGACTGATTACATCTCTAAGTGGGCAGAAGCAGTACCACTAAGGGAGGTGAAGACGGAGAATATCCTCTATTTCTTCAAAACCTATGTCATCTATCGGTTCGGCACTCCGCGACGAATTATCTCGGATAATGGGCCAGCTTACGGAAGTCATAAAATAAGTCGTTTCGCACAACATCATAAAATAGATTGGAGATACTCTTCAGTCTATAATCCTCGGGCCAACGATCTAGCTGAACCTTTTAACAAGACCTTGATAAAGATTATAAAGAAAACGGTGTCCAGAAACAAAAAAGACTGGCATGAAAGGCTGCACGAATCTATCCGGGCGTACAGAACAACGTTCAAAACAGCTACGAATACAACACAGTACGCATTGGTGTTCGGCATGGAAACAGTGCTCCCGTTGGAGATAGAACTCCCCCTCTACAGGTAGCAGTTCGATACGAGCTGACAGATGAAGAAAATGCTCATCTTCGGCTTGAGGAGCTCAATGCCCTCGACGAAACTCGCCTTATAGCACAACAAAACCTGGAGGCTTATAAGGCTAGGATGACACGGTCATACGAAAGACTGACCATGCCGAGAACATTTCACCAAGGCGAACTCGTACTAGTCGTCAAAAGACCAATGATCCCCAATCGTACAAAACGGGGGAAGTTCGAGCCAAACTATGAAGGCCCATGCATCATAGACAAAGTCTATCAAGGTGGAGTCTACCTGCCCATGGATATGCATGGCGAAAGACCCTTCCGGCCAATAAACGGCCGATTCCTCAAAAAGTACTACGCATGAAGCATCGTGACTTAGGTTAATGATAGATGACGGCGCTTGTGTCCGCTCGCTATCTTCCTGAGTCAGAACTCCGAGAGTAGTATCCAAAAAGCTCCATCACCTAAAAAACAATGACATTGGACCTAGACGTCCCAAAACCAACAACGGACCGAGATGTCCCTAAATTAACAATGGACCGAGACGTCCCTAAACTAATAATGGACCGAAGCGTCCTTAAACTAGCGTTCGTCCCTAAAATGGGAATGCTGGACCAAAAAGTCCTTAAACTAAAACTTCGCCTCAAATACGGCGATAATGGACCGAGATGTCTCTAAACTAATAATGGACCAAGATATTCTTAAACTAATATTCGTCCCCAAAACGGGAATGTTGGACCGAAAAGTCCTTAAACTAAAAATTCGCCTCAAATATGGCAATAATAGACCAGAACGTCCCTAAACTAGCGCATCGCCCCAAATATGGCGATATGCTCCCTTGAGATCTATATTGCAACCGAAGTCCTAGCAGCAAAGGTTGCAACTCAAGCCCCACTGGCTGCACAGCTACTCCAGCAATGAAGCCACCCCTAAATCCCACCGGCAAACAGATGGGTCACCTGCGACAAAGCTACTTTCGAGAGTTTCACCATTCAAAAAAAATGGTATGTCCACAAGCGAAATGAGTGCGGATGAAAACCCGAAAGGGCGCCGTGAGTAAAAACAGCAGGACTGCCGGGGAGCTTCACGAAAATCCGAAAGGGCGCGATCTCGTTAAAAAAAACCTGCGTGAGATCCTTAAGACTCATAAAGGAGCAACACACTTAGGAGTCCCCATGATTCATAAGGAGAAATTACACTTGCGAGATCCTCACGAACTCGTAAGGAGAATTTCCCCCTTATGAGATCTTCACGGCTCAAAAGATTCAAAAGCCTTAAGCTACAGGGATCTAAATCTGTTCTTAAGCCATCATATTCCTCTAATATTGCCTTACAAGTTGTCCAATATCGACTCTTGTATACAATCCACTGAAATAAATAAATATACCCACCACTAAGTTCCACCAATGACAAGAAATGTCCCCATATGGTGAACGACACTTGTAAGTCTTCTCGACTTATAAGGAGAAAACACTATTGTAAGATCCTTACGAATTACAAGAGAAAACACACTTAGGAGTCCCCACGATTCCTAAGGAGAAAATACACCTACGAGATCCTCACGACTCGTAGGTAGAAACACCTTTATGAGACCCTTACGGCTCATAAAGTCAAAAAGTCTTAGTCGATAGGATCCTAACCCTGTTTGCTAAGCCACATTTGTCCAAATTAAATGATTCGCTCCTGACAATATCCCAGTTGAAGCAATGCTGATGCCTAAACAGGTATCAAATTTCAAGTCCTCTCACAGCAAATGATGATTCACTCCTGACAATATTCCAGTTGCAGCGATGCTGATACCAAGATTGGTATCAAATCTCAAGTGCCTAACTCGCAATAAAAAGCAGCGAGTAAAAATAAAAAAAAGCCGAAATGTTTGGGCAACTCGCAATAAAAAGCAGCGAGTAAATAAAATAAAATAGCCGAAATGATTGGGCACCGCGAAAAATAGCCGAAATGATTGGGCAATCGCGACTTTCGCGATATAAAAAGCTGAAATGATAGAGCATTGAGGAAAAATAAAAAAAATGTAATAAAAAATGAAAATGAAACTTTTCTTCCCTACAAGTATGTCCATATTGACTCTAGTATACGATCCATGGGCACAAATGAAAGAAAGGGACCATATCTCCCACCATGCTACGTTAAAAGGAGAACCAAGTCTTGACGGTTCATATACAACCTAGAGACCATCAAGGCGTTCCTTCTCATTCCGGAAGAGTGCAGACACAACGTCACCATCAAACAAGAAAGACCCAAGGGTCGAAACAAAAATGGAGTAACGACAAAATCCTAGCTCCAAGTCTTGACGGTTCATATACAACCTAGAGATTATCTCGACGTTCCCCTCATTTCAGCAGGATGTGGACGCGACTATCAAATGAAATTGGAGCAATGGTATATTCCAAACTCCGGACTTCAATTGCAATACATACAGCATAGAGGTCCTATAGATGTCTACCCTACTTCAGTAAAGAATCGGCGCGATATCGTCAAAGCAAAAAAACGAAGTGACGGCATATTCCTAGTGTCACGCCCCGCTTCTCAAGATACTTAAACTACGGCACGTGATAGAGCCAACCATGCTACTTGTGGTTAGGAATCATCCCTCCACAGTCACATTACGGCTGTCTATCGGATATCAAGAACAGTAAAATATATAATCTATCTAGTACATGTCTATTGGCCATAATAAATAAAATTAAGAAAACTGCATAAAGCGGAAACGAATCAAGATCTAATAAACAATATCTGAATCATGTCCCAATATGGGCTCACATCAATAAACAAAACTACAGAAATAAACTAAACATCTCTAATAATACGCGTTCAACTCCTCATCACTCGGCTTGATTGCTAATAATACTCTCGATCTGCCTGCGATAAAGGTAGAGGAACTGGGTCATGCAAAACCCAGATGTCAGTGCGTCATAAATATCAAAAGATTAATAATAGTAACCAAGATAGGATGCTGTAATTAAACATGCATGTAACGGATAAATACAGATATAAAACAGCGAGGTACAAGTATGTGATATGGGTTCTAAATACTATGTTTCTAGGTTATCTATTCTAAAAGTCTTTGAAATCAATTTAATGGAATCGTCGATGTAACTCAATAGTATCCCGTGTGTGCCCGGAACCACGGTCAAGATTCTCGGGCTGTATCCGAGACGTGCCGCTGGGCAGTAAACAGGTAACATGTACAGATGAATGATGTCAGCAGCAGCATCCCGGGGCTGGCCGAGCCCGTAAAAACTGATCAGTATAAGTATCGAACTGTTGAGTTACAAGTCAGGTTTCATTATTGATTTCCCCTTACTTCTAAGGTTGTGTGTTCAAGTTAGGTATTACTGATATAAATCTAATGCCAATACAGGATCAAGCAGGTATAAGTTTTGTCTATGCTAACAACAGGTTACGTCCGTCAGGACATCACTTCAGGATTGTTGGCACTAATAATAAGATCCAAGTAACGAGTCAGGTAGTGTGTCGTGAACATGTCATGTGATGCATATTAATCAAATAGACACCCCATGTGAAACTGTAATCAATATCGAAACATGGTAAACAAAACTGATACCAGGATGCATATGTATCTGTTATAAACATTATACGTCCATGTTTACCCCAATCAGAGCAAAGCTCTGTTCAAATTCCAAGGTGGGAAACAAAGCAACGCTTCTGTTTCCCCCAATCAGAGCAAAGCTCTGTATTGAAAATTAAAACTGAAATAAATGAAGCAACGCTTCAGATCCTTTGCGCTGCGCACAACGCGCCACGTGTCTGGCGCAGATGCATCAGCGCAGCGCTCAAGAAGGCGCGCCCAATCATAGCAAAGCTCTATTTTAAGTAAAATTAAAGGAAGCAACGCTTCAGTTGCGCAAGCACTGCGCTGCGCGACACGTGTCAGCGCAGATGCGCTAGTGCAGTTGCGCTGCGCGACACGTGTCAGCGCAGATGCGCTAGCGCAGTTGCGCTGCGCTGTGCGCTGCTTGACACGTGTCACGCGCTGGGGCATTTGCGCCAAACAGAATTAAGATTCTAAAGAAATCTTTCTGTTCTTGTCAAAACAAGAAGATTTTCTTCTGTAAAATAGAAGCCTTTAGATCAAAGATCCAACGGTGGGGAAAATTCCCCAAATCACTCAGAGAAAGATCTCTTTAACAAATTTAACTAATTTATGGGCACTATATAAAGGCCCCTAGACTTCAATTCAAAGGCATCGACATTCTTGAAAAAATCAAGAGCTTCAAACAGATAGAACTGTAAGAAAAATTTCAAGAAAAAGGTAAAAATCCTTCACGAGAGAGAAGAAACTTCTTTTAATAAATCATTGATCTAAAAACCAGATCAATGATCTTCACATAATAAACAGTGCTTTGCACTTTTATGAACCTTTGGTTCTTGAAATAAAAAGAAAAAAACAAAAATAAAAAAAATAGTGCTTTGCACTTTTACGAACCTTTGGTTCTTGAAATAAAAAGAAAAACTTGTTTTTCTTTGATCTAAATTAGATCAAGGAAACGAATAGTGCTTTGCACTTTTGGTTTTTGAATCTGAGAGATTCTTAAATTATAGTGCCTTGCACTTGCAAACTGCGCTGTTGCGCTCTTGGATTAGCGCAAGCCACCAGAGCGCGCCACGTGTCAGCAGCGCAAGCGCAGCGCACTGCGCTTGCGCGACACGTATCAGCACTATAAGTGCTTGCGCTCTCTGATTGGCGCAAAGCGCCTGATAAATGCAATGCATTTCCTTAAGGGCCAAGCCCAAATCAAAAGACCTAGCAGGCCAAAATAAATTGCAAAGCAATAAAAGGGCAAAGCCCAAATAAAATTGATGCTCTGCATCATTTATAAAGGGCAGAGCCCAAATAAAATTGATGCTCTGCATCATTTATAAAGGAGCAGAGCCCAAAACAAATTGATGCTCTGCATCCTTTCTGGGCAGAGCCCAAATAAAAATAAAAACAAATGCAATGCGAAAACAAATAAAAATGATGAGTATTTTCCAATTGGACTTAGCCTAATCATGGCTGTAAGTCCTCAAATTAAATTGACTGAGCAAGATTGCTCTCCTAAATCAATTTATATCCGATTCGAGGGTACATCTCCGAACTCCTCGGACACATGTCGTTGTAATCCTTCAATGTCGTCAGAGAGGTGACGGGTCCCAATGACCACACATCAATATGGACTGCGGGGTCCTTAAACTCGTGGACCGAAACGTCCTTAAACTAATATTGGACCGAAACGTCCTTAAACTAATATCGGACCACCATGTCTCTAAACTGGAACATGGACCATCACGTCCCTAAACTGGAGTATGGACCACCACGTCCCTAAACTGGAACAATATAGCCTCCAGATGCTCTTTTACCGGATCTAAACGATCCCGTTTAAGTCGATCTTAGCCCCAAACACGGCTAACGTATCCTTAAACATTCAAATGGATTATAAAATTCCCAATCAACTCTGGTTCGAGGGTACATCTCCGAGCTCCTCTGACACATGTCGTTGTAATCCTTCAATGACAACAGAGAGGTGACGAGTCCCGATGGCCATATATTAAATGGATCATCACATTAAGTTGATCTTAGTCTCAAACAGGACTGATGTATCCTTAACGAACGTTTAAGTTGATCTTAGCCGCAACGCGGCTAATGCATCCTTAAACTAAAAATACCAAACCCAAATCTAAGTAATACGGATTTGGACTAATCCACGTCCTACGGGCGACGGCATCGCTCAGTCTCTGTATACAATCCACGGGCAACCACAAACAAAACAAACACACACGACACGAAGTGAAATTCTGGAGAAGGAGAAAGTTGTTACCGCGATGCGGTAGCGTAATTAACTGCAGGGGCTTGCGCCTGCAGGGAAGAGCGTCCCCACAATCAAAAATCCCTCAAGCGAGGGGGAATATGATGAAGTCTGCTACATCGGCCGCATCCGTCTAAACCTCCGATACACGGTGCTATAAATCAACTTGGCATCTTCGGAGAGGCGGACGGATAAAACCAAATAGCATCTGCCCCGAATCACAGGCCAGACGTCCTAATGTCTCGGCCACCGTTCGGAGGGGCACAGATTCTGGCACGCCCGGTGGGACCTTTTCCTCTTTCCACTCCACACTTCGTGTGTCGTCCTCGCGAACCAATCGCGGTTTGTTAAATGGTTGCCTTCGGATTTCAAGTTACTAAGATTTGGTCTTTTGCCTGGCGCAGAACTCAAAATTCAATGGCCTTTAACTGCACCAACTGCTCGAAATGTCACTGCAACGGACGCTCCACCTCACCGGGAGGTGTAGCATATGGGCCCCAAGCGGCTTCCTTCCTCGCTCTGCCGGTAGACCAGGTGACCCAAGCCACCACTGGCCTGTTCTTCGGGACCATGATCCCACCTACAAGCTTCCCTACGCCAATACCTGCACCGGAAGTGAACAAAAAGTCGTTCTTCGACCGGCTCACTGCTACGACGGCCCCTGTCAACGGGTCGCCCACTACCAAACCGACAGCCTCTGTTTTCACCAGGCTAAATCAGAACTCTAAACTGGCTGTCCTAAGGAAGGCAATAACTGCTGCTCCAGAAGTCGTCAAGGCGGCTTCCCCTGTCAAAGAGTCAGTCTTTTCAAGACTGACGATTCCTGCTCCTGCCCCTGCTCGAGGATCCGTCTTCGACAGGTTGAATATCACCCCTGAAAAGACAGCCTCAGTCTTTAAGAGGTTAACACCAGCGGCGCCTCATTCAGACGGGGGGCAAAAAGAAGCTATCTCCATCTCCGAGACAGTCCTAAAGGCTCGTCATGCTCGACGTCGCCATTGGCGACGAGTAAGGAAGGCAGGGGGCAACTCCCCCTCAGGGCTAACTCCACCGGCTCCAGTGGTGGAAGTCAACGCTGCTGTTCCAACTGGGAACAGCTTTGAACTGCTGAGGAGGGTACGTAAGAACTCTCCAACCGCTACACTGAAAAGATCTCCTCCACCTGCGGAGAGAGTTCCGGAAACAAAGCAGGAACAACCCCCTCAACGGATGTCCTCAAAAGTTTATAAAGTTTGGCGGAGAGTTCAAGACTCCGTAATTGACCCAGATCGCTTTCGTCAACAGAAAAAGGCGAAAGTGGAAAATGAAAAAGACCGTCCGATCAAACAGGAAAGGATGACAGTCACCAGGGTGCCCAAAGCAACGGCCCCCTAAATTTCTATGGCCCATAAAAGAAGAAGGCCGGAGAAAGTGCCAACGCCGATGAGAAATATCAGAGGTGGTGAACCCAAACGCCCTAAGTCAAGGGGCATTGTAGTTCATACCGTCTATATGGCGTCTGGTAAAGAGGACAGTCGTATATCCACGGGTTATCGACCGCTTACGCGATCAGTGACCAAAGCCCAGGAGCAGCAGCAAAAGTTCCAGGAGATGATGAACGCTATGGCCGCACTTACTGGGCCAAAAAAAATTCTGAAACGTCCTCGGATGAATGCCAAGAGGAAGAAACCGACGCCGAATTCCTTCGTCGGATATTGGAGAAGAAGGACAAAGAGGCTGCTGAACAAGCATCCAACATACAGCGTATGGGCCTCCTCTTCCAAGACATGATAGGGATGATGATACAACAAGATCCTCCGGCCGAAGAGCCCCCGATCGTCCTTGGAGAAGATAGGGGAGAGACATCAAATCCTCCGCCAGCACTGTCGACGGCTAAAGAGGATACAATCTCAAAAGCTGATTTGGACGAGTACATCGCCCAACAAATACGGGTTCATCATGCAACCGAAGCAGCTGGCCAGGTCGTAAAAACGGGACGGCCATATCCAAGTTGGTACGACCAAATCAAGTACCCGCCCGGTTACACAATTCCCAAGTTCCATGTCTACAAGGGGACAGGCAATCCTCACCAGCATGTTGCCCAGTTCCGGGCACTCTGCGGCAACACCGGCGGTGACAACAAACTGTTGCTTCACCAGTTTGTTAGAAGCTTATCAGATACGGCGTTCGAATGGTACTCCGAGCTCCCGAATGACTCTATTAAGACCTTCGCGGAGATGGAGCTGCTGTTTACTCAGCGTTTTGCAAGCCCCAGTGAACGCACCCCGATGACGGCACTGATTAACGCCAGGGTAAAACCAGGCGAGACATGGGTTCAATACGCTATACGGTGGCGGAACTTATGGTCGAAGTGCGAGCAGCGCATTGAGGAAGCTCCCGCGGTGGGTATGTTTGTGGGAACCCTTGATCCGCAAGCAACCATCTCACAATTTATGATATTTTTCAAGCCAACTACCTCCCAGGCCTTGATTGACAAGCTAGCGCAGATTGATCAGATGGGCCATAAACCTCCTCTTCCAAAGCCGGACTCCTGAAATGACAAAGGGAAGGGAAAAGCGATTGTCATCGCTAATGCTCAACAACAACCGAGCAACTCGAAGCCGGTTGTGCGTCAAAATAATATGCGCCCGTACGTAGACCTTGAGGAGAGGCTAGGACGTCCTTACTCGTTTCCCCGCGATAAAACGAAAAGGTTATTCGAGCCGGCGTTGTGCAACTGACTCATAAATCTGCCGGATCCGAAACGTTCGTTGCAACCAAGTGACGTCAACGAGCCCAACTACTATTCTTATCATCGAGTACCGGGCCATCCGATTGAAGATTGCTATGTTTTCAAAAATTGGCTTGAAAACCAGTACCGACAGGGCAAATTCGCGTTATCTGACAAATGGAAAGTGAATCCCCCGCAGCCCCACACCTCTAAGGGGACGAATACGCCGGGGGCAATATGCTCCGTCGTTGAAGAAGCTCTTTGGGAGGTTGTATTATCAGCCAAGACAAAGAGGATGCTAAACGATCTTCAAACATGTCCAGCGATTAGGTGGAAGAACCCATTAGAACCGCAGGTCATTGAAGGGATGTTGAAGCCACGTCTAAATACTGATGGTGGTGGCTCGAGCACTCGCAACCAGCCGTCAAAATTTTCGAAGAAGAAGAAAAAGAAGTCAAAGAAGCCCGTGAAGCCTGGCGACGAGCGCACGGACTTGCAAAAACAAATTGACGCGCTGGAGGAATACAACCAGAAGGCACGGACTCCAATTACACTCCAAGAGTTCCTCAATCACGTCTTTCAAGAGGAAGATGAGGGAGAAAGTTCATCTGATGAATCTGAAGAATGCGTGGCGAGCTGTCATGTGATTTCTCATTCGTTCATGGACGTTGAGGAAACTCCTTGTACTGAAACGCTGGGGGCAGATCCTGAACCAAAAATTCTGGGGCCATCAGATGAGGTAATTGACGCATTCCTTAATGAAGCTCGGTTAAAAAGTAAAGCTGATCGAGAACGCGAGACGACCATATTTGAAAGGGCCAAGTGCCAGCGACTTGATGAAAGAGCTGAGACGATCCCACTGGAGCAAAATAACTCCACTATCGACAAAAGCCAATTCAAGATGAGGAAAAGGTTTGCTAAGGCCATATCAATGGGCATGAAACTACCATCCTCTGAAGGGAGCATCACCGGTGAAATAGAAGTGCACCCGTCCTATTGCTTATATCATCAGAAGGTTTCGCACCCCACTCAAGAGTGCAAAGCTTTCGATAGATGGTGGCAAGGATACGTTGCTCATCGGCAATTCTTTAAACGGGAAAAGGGTAAAACTCGTCGGGAGCAAAGAAATACGACCGAAGGGCTTAAAAGAACTACCGGCGATTGTCACATGGTTAACACCGGCGGGTCACAAGTGCCTACATTCGGGAGCGATTCTGATGAGGAGCTAAAACTTGCCCCTCTCTTTAAAGAGTCCACTTTGGGAAAAGAAGAAGAGCCGAAGGTCTGCGAAAGTATTCGGCTGCGGAATCGGACGCTGCCTGAAAAGAACCCCGGACCCTCAAACAGAAAAGATAAAGGGAAAGAAAATGTCTCTGAAGATATCGTCTTAGATGACCAAGTTCTGGAGGAGCTAAGCGCCAAAGACCCACCGAAGAAGAATAAGCTGGATTACAACGTCTTAGCACATCTGAGGAAGTTGCCCTCACAGCTCATCATTCTTGACGCCCTTTTGCTATCAAAAGAGGCGAGAGATTCGTTGATCAAGGCACTACAAGATCCGGAACAATTCCAAGTGTGCCTGGCCGAGGAAAAGATGAAGGATGAATTGGAGGAAGTGCACACGTCCGATGTCACTTTCGGCGACGAGGACCTTCTCCTTAGGACGTGCGAACACAATCTCCCCCTCTATGTCTCAGGATACTGCTACGATATAAAGATAGGAAAAATCCTGATCGACAATGGATCCTCTGTTAATCTCCTCAATGTGCGGGTATTAAAAGAAATCTGCATGAGTGTCCAGCACCTTGCTCGGGATAAGATTACCATCTCCGGGTTCGACTCCCAGTCATCAAGAACTCTTGGGTCTGTGATACTGACGCTACGCTTCGGGCTACTCGTCACGGACATTAAGTTCCACGTCATAGACGCCAAGACATGCTACAACGCTTTGCTCGGCCGACCATGGTTACACGAATACAACATCATCCCTTCTATGCAACATCAGTGTATGAAGTATTTTAAGGATGGTTTCGAGTATACCGTGACGGGAGAACTAAACCCGTTCTCTGTGAACGAGGTCCGTAAATACGAAGATGCCAAATACTTCTTACCGGATTTCGAAGATACGGAGAAGTGTCACAAGCCGGAGAATAAAGCTAATGCCACCATCCCTGTCTTCGGCAGTGATACCGAGGAGGAAGAGGAGATAGTTTATTCGGGTCCATCCTAACACAACAAGCCAGGACCGTCCACTCCTACGTTGATCTTTGGTAGTGGCTCGGAAGATGAGATCCGTGTTGTATTCTCTGCTCGACCTTCAATACGAACGTCCGCTGACGAAAAGCAAAGTCTACAAGTCGCCATAATACCGCTTAAACACCATAAATAACTGGATGCACTTAATATTTACAATGTAGAAGAGCTGCAAACGTTCTATATCCCTCCCAGGCGAGAAAGCGAGAAAGCAATTCCATTCTACCGCTTTGAAGAAACCAAGGTGGAAAAAGAAATCTGGCATGGCGCGGATCCTACGCTCGACAGGCTTCAGCCTATCCGTCTTCCCAGATATTATACAGAGGGTTTGAAAAAGCTGCTGAAACGCCAGGGGATATCCTTCAAGCAGACCGTTCGAAAAGCCAAGTTCTATGACAAAATCTGGAACGTTCCCGGGACTCAACGCAAACTGCCTAATGGGAGAATGGAAACAATTGGGCTTGGGTACGTCCGGTCAAAGAAACGATAGCTACTACACGGCTGCTACGTCGTGTATGACTTCGATGAAGAAGCGGATGCTCAATAGGAGGACGCTAATCCTGAGACAGTAAAAGTTCCAGATGCAAAAGAGCCTAGTCCGTCGTTCGAAGAACAAATGGACAAGCTTATAAAGGAAGCGGGTCAAAAAGTCCGGGACGATCATAACCGCCAAATGGTCATTTACGAGAAAGCCAAGACACAACGCCTTCTCCAACAGGCCGTGAAAGATGAAAATGCCTCTCCTTGTCAACCTGTTATAAAGAAGGCTCGACGCAAAAGCAGAAATAAGTTGAAACACCAAAAAGGCGCTCAACAGCAACAAAGCAGGGCTAAGAAGCCATGCAAGCGGGAGTCGAGCGTTATTGATCTATCCCTTATGAAGAAAATGGGTCGAGCATGCTCTTTTCCTCGGGACAAGACGAAGAAAATACTCGACCTCGCTCTAAAACATCAGATGCTTACACTGCCGGAGTCTAAACACCCCGAACAAGCAGGCGAAGTCTCACACCCAGACTATTGCTCTTATCACCGAGTGATAGGGCACTCTCTCGAGGACTGCTTCACCTTCAAGAATTAGGTAGAAGATCAATATCAGCTTGGCAAGTTCGCTCTGTCCGACAACTGGAGGGTAGCGCCGCCACAGAAGCACGAACCCAAGGCCACGAAAGAAGAACCAGTTCCGCATTGGGATTGGAAGCGAATTCGTACTTGTCACGTGATAACGATATCAAAAGAAGAGCCCGAGAACATGGATGACCTTCCCTGGTGCTTCGAAAACAGCAACGACGAGGTAATCTCAGAATTCCCACCAGCGCCAAAAGAGCTGGAAGATGGAATCCATACCACTGCAGATAACCTTAAGAAAATTGAGTTGGGAACAGCGAATGACCCGCGACCGACATTCATCAGCGAGCTGCTATGTGAAGAAAGGGTGGTTGCGTTAAAGGACATGTTTCTACAGCATAGAGATTGCTTCGCATGGAACTATTCCGAAATGCCGAGACTAGATCCAGAAATTGCTGTGCATAGGTTGGCGATATCCCCGGACGTCAAACCAGTCAAGCAGGCGCCGAGAAAGATGCGGCTCGAGCTTGAGATGAGTATCAATGCCGAGGTCAAGAAGCTGATCGACTCTGGCTTCATCCAGGAAGTTCAATACCCTGAATGGATCGCCAACATCGTCCCGGTGATGAAGAAAAATGGGACGGTACGCATATGCGTGGACTTCCGGGATCTCAATAAAGCCTGCCCGAAAGACAATTTCCCAGTGCCAGTCACCGAACTGATGATAGACAACACGTCCACTCATGAAGTTTTCTCCTTTATGGACGGCTCGTCAGGGTATAATCAGATAAAAATGCATCCTGAAGACCAGACGTACACCGCCTTCAGGACTCCTTTGGGTATATTCTGTTATAAAGTGAGGCCCTTCGGTTTAAAGAATGCCGGTGCCACCTACCAAAGGGCCATGACGAAGATCTTCGATGACCTTATACACGAAATCGTCGAATGCTATATCGACGATCTCGTGGTTAAAAGCAAATCATACGAGGAACATCTCGAGCGTTTGAAGACCGTATTTCAACGCCTTCGGCAATACAACTTGAAGATGAACCCTCTCAAGTGTGCATTCGGAGTTTCTTCAGGCAAATTCCTGGGATTCATCGTTCGACACCGAGGTATTGAGATAGATCCGTAAAAAATCAAGGCGATCATGGAAATACCTCCGCCAAGGACTCTCAAACAGCTGCGGTCTCTCCAAGGGAAGCTCGCGTATATACGGCGATTTATAGCCAACCTTTCAGGAAAGTGCCGTCCTTACAGCCACCTAATGAAGAAGGGAACCCCGTTCGTTTGGGACCAAAAATGCCAAAGCGCGCTAGACGAAATCAAACAATACCTGCAAAGCCCGCCGGTGTTGGCTGCTCCGGTCAAGGGAAAGCCCCTCATTCTTTATACAACCGCCCTCGAAGGTTCCTTAGGCGCATTATGGGCACAAGAGAACGATCAAGGGAAGGAAAGAGCACTCTACTACTTAAGTCGAGTCTTGCTGGGGGCAGAAAGCAACTACTCCCCCATTGAAAAACACTGCCTGGCGTTGATCTTTGCGATAACGAAGCTCAGGCACTATGCGTTGGCACATGAGGTCCGTCTCATTTCAAAGGTAGACCCTCTTAAGTATTTGATGTCGAAGGCCATATTGACGGGACGACTCGCTAAATGGGCCCAGCTCTTGATGGAGTTCTCGGTAATGTATCAACCTCTCAAGGCAGTGAAAGGCCAGGCCATCGCCGACTTCCTCGCTGAGCATCCGATACCCGCCGATTCTCCTTTAAATTGCGATCTTCCAGACGAACATGCGTTTGATGTGATTGACGGTGGTGATACCCGATGGGAGCTTAATTTCGATAGAGCATCTTCCATGAAGAAACGCAAGCAAAGTACCCCTATAATCAAATCGGGGGTAGGCCTTATCTTCGTGACTCCACAAGGAGAGATAATGCACTTTGCTTTCTCCTTGACAGAGCCGAGGACGAATAACGAAGCCGAATATGAAGCCTTGATAGCAGGTCTTGAGATTGCCATCGACATGGGAATTGAAAACCTCCTCATATATGGAGATTCCCAGCTAGTCGTTAGTCAAGTAAACGGCGACTATCAAAAGTGCAAACCGGAGCTGGTGAAGTATGGTGAAAAGGTGCAACAACTGTTGTCCCAAATTCCCTCCTATACTTTGGAAAGCATACCGTGCGCGGAAAACAGCAAAGTAGACGCGTTGGCCAAACTTGCTAAAGAACCGGCTGACGAGAAACTCGATGACGTTAGAATCGTGGTACAAAGCCGTCGGGTGCTTGCCCCAGCAGAAATATCTCCGGAATCATCCGAAGAGAAGGGAGCGACTGAATAGACGACCTTGCAAATAGAAGACCGGGAAAAGGCTGAGGATTGGAGGGAAGTCTTCATAGACTACTTTAAGTCCCACCGAATGCCTGAAGAAGCGTCCATAAGACATCAGCTCATGAAACGAGCTCTGTCTTTCGCCTTCGTCAATGATACTCTGTACAAGAGGTCATTTGATTCTCTGTGGCTGAGATGCTTAGGACCTGACGAAGCGAAAAGGGTCTTCCAGGAAGTTCATGACGGACTCTGTGGTTCTCACCAAGCAGGCCCAAAGATGAAGTTGAAGATCAAACGGATGGACTACTACTGGCCCACGATGATCCAGGACTGCCTCGAATATGCGAAGCAATGCCACTCATGCCAAATTCATGGGGACTTCATCCACCAGCATCCAAATCCACTACATCCAACGATGGCTAGCTGGCCGTTCGAAATGTGGGGGACTGACATAGTCGGCCCTATCGAACCAGCATCGTCCAGAGGACATCATTTCATCCTGGCAACGACTAACTATTTCTCCAAAAGGGCAGAAGCAGTACCGTTGAGGGAAGTAAAGACGGAGAATATCCTCCATTTCTTTAAGACGCACGTCCTATATCGGTTTAGAACTCCACGACGGATCATCTCCGATAACGGGCCAGCTTACAGAAGCCACAAGATCAATCGCTTCGCGCAACAGCACAATATAGACTGAAGATATTCTTCGGTTTATAATCCGCGAGCTAACGGTCTAGTTGAGGCCTTCAACAAGACCTTGACGAAGATCATGAAGAAAACGGTGTCACGAAATAAGAAAGACTGGCACGAAATACTGCAAGAGGCACTTTGGGCGTATCGAACTACGTTCAAAATGGCCACGAACACAACGCCGTACGCGTTGGTGTTCGGTACAGAAGCAGTACTTCCCCTCGAGATAGAGCTACCCTCGCTACGAGTGGCGGTCCACTATGAGCTAACGGACGAAGAAAATGCTCACCTTCGGTTTAAGGAGCTTAACGCACTTGATGAAACCCGGCTCATAGCGCAACAAAATCTAGAAGCTTACAAAGCAAAGATGATGCGCTCATACGAAGGATTGACCCGACCGAGGACGTTCCGCCAAGGCGAACGTGTGCTAGTGGTCAAAAGACCTATGATTCCAAATCGCGCCAAGCGGGGAAAATTCGAGCCAAACTATGAAGGCATGTACATCATAGATAAGGTCTACCAGGGTGGGGCCTATCTACTCATGGACATGCACGGTGAAAGGCCTTTCAGGACAATAAACGGTCGCTTCCTAAAGAGATACTACGTTTAATGAGCCACGGCCTAGGTCAATGATAGATGACGACGACTATGTCCGCTCGCTATCTTCCTAAGCTCAAGCTTAATAAGCAGTAGCCGGCCTTCTCTATGACGGACCGAAATGTCCTTAAACTAACAACGGACCGAAACGTCCTTAAACTAATACCGCAGCATCCGTAGGCTGACAAAATAAAAAAATAAAAAAATGTATAAAAATAAAAAAATATATATATAAAATAAAAACGGTATGTCCATAAGCAAAATGGGCACGGATGAAAACCCGAACGGGCTCCGTGAGTAAAAACAGCAGGACTACCGGCGAGTGTTTGTGAAAACCTGAAAGGGCGCAACCTCGTTAAAGGACACTTAAAGGGTCCTCTCGACCTTGTAAGGAGAAACCACCCGCGTGAGATCCTTATGACTCACAAGGGAGCAACACACTTAGGGATCCCTACGATTTCTAAGGAGAAAATACACTTGCGAAATCCTCACGACTCGTAAGGAGAACTCTCTTATGGGACCCTCACGGCTCATAAGAGTTGAAAGTCTTAAGTTATAGAGACCTAAACCTGTGCTTAAGCAACCCCCACAACTTCTGATATTGCCCTACAAGTGGCTCAATACTGACCCTTGTATACAATCCATGGGCGCGAATAAATATTTCCCTAACCTAATTTCATCCGTGATTGGAGATATGTGCGCATGATGAACAACCCTTATAAGTCCTCTCGACTTACAAAGAGAAACCCTCTTGTAGGATCCTTACGACTTACAGAGGAACATACATTTAGGAATCCTCACGATTCCTAAAAAAAATACACCGACAAGATCCTCACGACTTGTAGGGAGAAATACCTTTGTGAGACCCTTACGGCTCATGAAGTCAAAAGCCTTAGTCGGTGGGACCTTAACCCTGTTCGCTAAGCCACCTTTGTTCGACACCGACGAAGGCAAATGATGATTCGCTCCTGGCAATATCCCAGTTGTAGTGGTGCTGATGCCGAAATCGACGTCTAATTTCAGGTTTACAGCGAAAAGCCAGTAGGCCGCACATGCATACGAAATAGCCGAAATGATAGGGCAACTTGCAATAAAAAGTAGCAAGTAAAAACGTATGCATACAAAATAGCCGAAATAATTGGGCAACTCGCAATAAAAAGCAGCGAGTGAAAACAAAATAAACAGCCGAAATGATTGGGCACAGCGAAAAATAGTCGAAATGATTGGGCAATCGCGACCTTCGCGATATAAAAGCTGAAATGATAGAGCATCGCGGAAATAAAACAAAAAAATGATGATAAACATCAAGCAATAATATAAACATGGATAGCAAGACATACAGGTATGATCATGAACTGTAAAACAGGTAAAACCATAATATAAATAAGGACAGTGAAAGGTAGTGTGCAGTGAGTAATCTAAACCGGTCTACTGTGTTAACTACTCTCAAGTCTTTGAAATCAATTTGATGAATCATCGATGTAACTCAATAGTATCTCGTGCATGCCCGGGATCACGGTCTATGACTCTCGGGCTGAATCCGAGACGTACCGCAAGGCAGTAAAGGGTAGTAGGTAATGACGAGTGATGTCAGCAGCATCACCCCGGGGCTGGCCTAGCCCGTAAGACTGATCGGTAAAGGTATCGAACTGTCGAGTTACAAGTCAGGTTTCATCATTGATTTCCCCATACCCCCAAGTTATATATGTTCAAGTCAGGTATTAATAAATCTGGAGCTAATGCCAACACAGGATCAAGCAAGTACAGGATGTCTGGATAGACAACAAGAAATGTCCGTAAGGACAACAGGTCAAGTTTGTTGGCATTAGTAACAAGATCAGGTGACAGGTAAAGCCATGGTGCATCAGGTCAAGTTAGGTAGTAAATAGGTATCATGTTATGTCAAGAAGTGCACGGTATCACGTCGTGTCAAGTAATGGTATATCAAGTCATGTTAGGGGTGCACAAATGGCACGTGGGTGCTCGTAATCAAACCCTAATAAGTATGGATACAAAAAACAAGTATGGGGTACCAAAAAAACAATAAAATAGAATAGTGTGATGTGGTATGCAAATAGGTATCGATTAAGACATACGGATGCACAGTTATCGATTAGGGTTAAAGTTAAAGTTCCAACATTAATTAAAATACACTTTATCAAATATGGAAAGTTAAATCACCTTATTATGTATTAAATGATCTAGGGATGCAATTGTATATATATTAGGCTAGATTGATGCAAACGGTTGTCCAAAAGGTTATAAACTATTAAAAATGGTACTATGGGCTATACAAATAAGCACTATGTGAGATAAATATTGGTATGGATGCGGTTTAATGTAATCTAATATGCAACATGATATGTTTTCAAGTTCTAGATTTAAAATGATATAAATGGAACAACGAAATGTTAAAATGGAATATGTGGTATTAGATTTAAACTACAGGTTTAATATGCATTTAAATAAGTATAAAATAATTTCATATAGCATGTAGCAAGTTTTACTTGCCTCGACAGATCAAGAAACGGGTGTACGAAATGTCTCACGTCGGCGGAAAAGTCGCGACACACGCACGGTACACGGAACGGATCCAAACAACGCACAAGGTGATTACACGGGTCAGGTACGTCCGCTGGGTCGTCGGGATCGTCGTCGTCGTTGTCACGGCTCCGGCGATCTACAGAGATTAAACAAATACAGAAAAGGAAAATAAAAGAAAGAAAGAATAGAAAAGAAGAAGAAGAGAAGGAGGGAAGAATGAAAGAGAAAGCTCACTGTGGATTGGTGCACTGGGGTTCCAGGGGATTGAGTAGATAAGGGAGTGGTGTAGGGTTCACCGGCGATGAGTGGCGATCGAGATGGAGGTTAGGGTTTCGGTTAGGGTTTGGGTTACCGGGTTTTCTTGGTGTATGGATGTGCAGGGTTTTGTGAAGGGAGAAGACAGAGGAGAGAGGAAGAAGAAGAGAGGAGAATGATGGTGACGTGGTGAGGTGGTCGGCGGCGAAGGGAAGGCGACGGTGATGGGTTCTGCGATGGTGCAGTGGGTGTGCAGGCGAAGGCTTGGAGGGAAAAGAAGAAGATGAAGATGGAGACGAGGAGGAGGAGGTTCGGTTGAGGGATAAGGCGATGAAGATAGGGTTAGGGTTTCGAGGAGAGAGGCTTGGAGACGATGGGTTGGCGAGGAGGGAGATGAGCTCGGGTTTTTAAAAAAAGAAGGAAAAATGAGATATGAAGAAGGGATGTGACGGGATCCAAGGGGCGGTGACGAGATTCGAAAAGTGCACAGTATTCGTGATATGAGAGAGAGAGAGAGAGTGCGAGAGGAGAGAGAAAGAGGGGAGAGAGACAGAAAGAGATCCGTGCTGGGAGAGAGAAAGAGAAGAGGAAAGGAAAGAGAGAGAGATTGAGTGGGGTCCGGCGCTAAGAAAAGGAAAGATTTGATTGGCTCGAAGGTGGGGCCAGAGGAAAAGAGAGAGCTGGGGAAAGGCTGGGGTTAGTTTGAAAGAAGATTTAAAAAAATTGAAAAGGATTTTAATTTGTTAAACGAATTTATGAGAACTGTAAAAATATTCGACTAGGTTTTAAAAATTTTAAATAAATGAATTTTGGCGGAATACGAAAATATTTCAAAACGCGCCCGGGTCGGGTCTAAAAATTTAGATTTAAAATAGGAAAATTATATGCAACTTCCAAATTTTAAAATGAATGATTAAGTAACGAAAATGCATACCCCCAAGAACGGATGCACGTACGTGCACGTAGCTATCCAAACATGTTCGTTTCACTAAACATGACGAGAACAAGATGCGTGGACGCTACCACGGGGCTAGGGGTATCATGCTGGCTATGAAATGAAATTTTTAATTTATTATACATGACCTAAAATGTTATATGTAAAGTATGCGATACTAGATGAAATGCCAGTATGCATTTTACATTTGATGCACGTGTCTGTGCTACAAGCCAGGGTAATCTATAAATATGAATCAACAAATTCAAGCAAGCGGGTCGGGTCGAATGCAATGTAAAGATGTAAAGTACCATTCGCACCCAAACACGATAAATCGGTAAAATACCACAGAAAAAATAAATACGGGAACTGGAATTGGAATAAATGAACTCGGTTGTTACATTATCCCTAACTACAAAAAGAATTTCGTCCTCGAAATTCCAAGAACAAGAAATGATAAACAAACAACAAACTACAAGAATAGATGGGGAAACTTCTGTCGGATTTCATCTTCTCTTTCCCAAGTTGATTCTCCATGTGAGCGATTTCTTCTAGAAACAAGCACAAGAGGGATAATTTTGTTCTTAAGAACCTTTTCCCTTCAATCCACAATCGACATCGGTCGCTCCTCAAAAGTTAAATCTTCTCGTACAGTCAGCTCCGAATGACCCAACACATGTATTTCATCTTGAACATATTTACGGAGTTGGGATACGTGAAACACGTCCTGAACATTCGCCAAGGATTGCGGTAACGCCAATCGATACGCCACTTCTCCAACACGCTCCAAAATCTCGAAAGGTCCAACGAATCGAGGACTAATCTTTTCTCGAATTCCGAAACGAATCACCCCTCTAGTCGGTGATATCTTCAAGAATACCAAATCACCAACGGCGAACTCTAGAGGTCTTCTCGATGTATCTGCCCAACTCTTTTGTCGGTCTTGTGCTGCTTTCATATGATTCCGAATAGTGTTAACCTTCTCAACTGTTTACACGACTAAATCCGGTCCCAACAATCTTCGTTCACCAACATCGTCCCAACAAACAGGTGAACGACACTTTCGACCATATAAAGCTTCGAATGGAGCCATCTGAATAGTCACCTGGAAACTGTTATTGTAAGAAAACTCCACTAAATGTAGGTCATCCTCCCATGAACCCTTGAAGTCTAACATGCAAGCTCTCAACATGTCTTCAAGAGTCTGGATCGTTCTCTCCGACTGGACATCTGTTTGAGGATGACAGGCTGTGCTAAACTTCAATCGAGTCCCCAAACTTTCTTGTAAGCTCATCCAAAAGTGTGATAAGAAACGAGTGTCACGGTCGGACACGATGCTCACCGGTACTCCATGCAATCTTACAATCTCCTGCATGTACCGTTCTGCCAAAGTTTTTGTTGATTGACCAACTCGAAAAGGGATGAAATGAGCTGCCTTGGTCAATCAATCAACAATCACCCAAACTGCATTGTTGCCTTTTAGACTCCGCGGTAGAGCCGTCACGAAATCCATGGTTATATGTTCCCACTTCCACTGAGGAATCGGAAGTGGTTGCAATAAACCAGCAACCCTTTGATGTTTAGCCTTAACTTGCTGACACACCAAACACTTCGCCACAAAGCAGGCAATTTCCCGTTTCATGCCTTCCCACCAGAAATGCTGTCGTATATCTCGGTACATCTTCGTGCCTCCTGGATGTACGGAATATGATGAATTGTGTGCCTTCTTCATAAGCTCTTCGCGAATATCTCTCTTTGGCACACACAAACGGCTACCATATCGCAACAAACCATCTTCATGGATCAGTAAGTCTGTTCGAAGTCCAGCTTCAACCTGTTCTCGAAACTTCTGCAATCTTGGGTCCTGCGACTGCGCTGCTTTAATATTCTCGATCAACGATGACTGTATTTGCAGCTGCATCAACTGTCCCGAAGAATGCAGTAGCACAATCTCCAAATCAAATCTTCGAAAGTCTTTAATAAGTTCCTTCTGTGCAGTCAACACGTGAATTGCTGGCAGCCGACTAAGCACATCCGGCACAACATTAACTTTCCCCGGATGGTATTTAAGATCAAGATCGCAGTCAGCCATCAGCAACAACCATCTACGTTGTCACGTATTAAGTTCCTTCTGTTTGAACACATACTTTAGGCTTTTGTGATCGGTGAAAACTTCGACCCTTTCGCCCAATAAGTAGTGTCTCCAAATCTTCAAAGCGAAAATCACAGCTGCTAGCTCCAAGTCATGAGTTGGGTAATTCTTCTCATGGGTTTTCAACTATCTCGATGCCTATACTATAACCTTCCCATGCTGTATCAAAACACATCCCAATCCTTTCCCAGATGCGTTGCTGTGAATCACCAATCCTCCGGAACTGTCTGGTACGGTCAAGATAGGAGAGGTTATCAATCTCTGCTTCAGCGTCTCAAAAGCTGACGCACACTTATCCGTCCACATAAATGGTACTTCCTTGCGCGTAAGCTTGGTCAAAGGCTCAGCCAAATGAGCAAAATTCTCCACGAACCTTCTGTAATACCCGGCATGTCCAAGAAAGCTCCTGATCTCTGCAACGTTCTTCGGAATCGGCCAATCTCGAACTGTTGCAATATTTTCAGAATCAACGGCGATTCCATCTCCAGACACTACATGCCCCAAAAACTTCACTTCTTCAAGCATACAATACTCTTCACTTGCTCATCTTTGCATACAATCTTTCTTGCCTTAATGTCTGCAGTGCGATCTTCAAGTGTTCTGCATGTTCTTCAATACTCTTCGAGTAGACCAGAATATCATCAATGAACACCACTATAAACTGGTCCAAGAATGGTGAAAAGATTCGGTTCATCAAGTCGATAAATATCGTCGGTGCATTCGTTACTCTGAAGGGCATCACTAAATACTCGTAATGTCCATACCGAGTTCGAAACGCCGTCTTGCAAATATCTTCTGTCTTAACTCGGACCTGATGATATCCGGATCGCAAATCCAGCTTCGAGAATACCCTCGCGCCACTAAGTTGCTCAAATAATTCGCCAATACGAGGGATCAGGTACTTGTTCTTAATAGTCACCCGGTTTAATTCTTGATAATCGATGCACATCCTCCTTGTGCCATCTTTCTTCTTAACTAGAAGAACTGGAGCTCCCCAAGGCAAGTTACTGCTGTGAATCCAACCCTTCCCAAGTAATTCAGTAACCTGCTTCTTGACTTCTTCTAACTCCACTGGTGCCATTGGATAGTATACTTTAGAAACTGGCGCTGCACCAGGAATAAGATTGATCGCAAACTTGACGTCTCTCTTCGACGGTAAACCTGTTATGTCTTCGAACACGTCCAAGAAATATCGAACAACCGCTGACGCTTCATCTTTATCAACCTTCATCGACGAAAGAACACTATTTGTTGTCCTAGCCCTAAACTCGACTGGCCCGACAGAACTGCTTGTTGGCTATAATGCCCTTAAGACAATTATCGTAGTCACAGGCACGTGATTGTGATGATTGAGGAAGGGCATATACCGATAAAACAGTCTTACTCGAGATGATAGTATGCTATCTGGTTTGTCTTTATCATCATATGTTGATAGAGTCCATATGATTCCTGCTTGACTTCCAGCAGTATGATGGCGATCATATATATGGGAGCTGGGGTCTATAAGCACATCCTTAAATGTCCCTAGTCGTGGGATTTTCGAGACAGGGCATCGATACTCCAAAGTACACTAGTGTATACAGTCGAGACCCCGACGAGGGGCGGTGGCCAGTCTCACAAGCCATTGGTGTTAGTTGGTTCACCTAAAATATATACAGGTGCTCATTGGGTTATGAGTACACCGGACAGGACTCGCCGGGAACATGCTAGTTGGTATTATACATATCGTCAGATAGCAGTTCCCTGGTGACATGTGTACAGGTTAGTCTGTCGACCTGGGATCGTCATTTTTTTATCAATGCAAGGATAAAAAAACCTATATTTGATGTTGTTGGAACCAATTTTAAAAAGTGTTATTACAAAGACGTTTCCTTTTGTTATGCATAGAGGTATTCGGTTATGAATATCCAGCACCTCATTCGACGAGGCAAGGGCCGAGATCCCTTCACCGGGAGTGACCCCTTGGGCAGAAGTTTGCGTCAGGGTAATAACTTCACTGTAGTCGATTACAAGTTGTTATGCATCGTGGTATTCGGTTATGAATATCCTGCACCTCATTCGACGAGGAAAGAGCCGAGATCGCTTCACCGGGAGTGACCTCTTTAGCAAAGGTTTTCGCCACTATATTTTTAAAAAAAGCTATCAGGTTCCTTCAACGTGATCAAGTTCATTACGTTAAAGGTTTTTCACCAAAAACCAGCCATAGCCCTCCATCATTTCTTATGGATGGTCAGTAGTATTCAAGCTATGTTTGTTGGCCTACGTCAAGGTATGGTGTTTGGTAGCTGCTGGGGTATTCATTTGCTGCATAGATAGATGCGTTGGTTTGGGACAGATGTATAGCCTTGTTGGCCTACGTCAAGGGCTTGTACGGGTGCTTCAAATTAACCTGGACAATGACAGGCAGAACTTGACATATGACTTATGATTTGTTGGCCTACGTCAAGGTCATAAGAGCATAGGATAAAAAAAATTATATCGGGAGTTTCAAACATACAAGAAACTTGCCAGACTTGCGCATACCTTCTGGAGTGTGATAACGTGAGTGGATACCGTCACGTTATCATGCGATGAGAGTTGGATCCCGATTCCCACTGATGAGTTGGTTTACTCTTCGGGTGATCCCGACTAATTCTTCTTTCAGGTTTGGAGGAGAATTTGAGATTACATTGGGAGGTTTCCTGATTAGATAAAGTGATAACCATTCTGATCTAGGTTAGAGTGCACGCAGAGTGTTTCTTTTCTCTCTCTTTTTGGCAGCGACCTTTGACCGACCCTAGACTATGACTCAGTGACCAAGTTGACCGAACCTTCTTAAAATACTGGATTTTGGATTGTCCGTGTTGCATAAGTCATTGTCGCTCTTTCTTTTACCCTTTGTATTTCTTGGAACACCCCGTATTACTACGGACATCCACTTCCATTGGATAGATCCATCGTATGGTTATATACGAACTCGAAGGGACTTCTTCAAGGATGGATCAAGGTTCAGGAGAAATAGAATTGGTTTATTCAGTTATCTTTTATTATCACCTTCTCTCAGGTTGCGATAGCTCCTTGGTTTAAGAGAGTACACCTATTACGCTTACTGGATAGTCTTATTCCAAACCATAGGCAGGTGCCGAAAGGTAGGGAATGAAGAAAACCAATTAGCCTAAGTAGGGTGTACAGAAGGTAATAACTAAAGACAAAATAAAGGGATTAGAAAGAGGGCAAAGTAAATTGCGACTGCTATCATTCACGACCAAACCGCGTACTTCATCGCCACTCCTATTTCACCTTTGTTTTTTTCCAGTTCGGGAGAAATAGAATAAGGTATTATTCAGTTGTCTTTTATCATCACCTTCTCTCAAGTTGCGAGTACTCCTTGGTTTAGGAGGGTACACCTATTATGCTTACTAGATAGTCTTCTTCCAGACCATAGGCTGGTGCCGAATGGTAGGGAAGGAAGAAAACTACTTAGCCTAACGATAGTGTACAGAAGGTAATGAATAAGGACAAATAAAGGGATTTGGAGAGATGTCAAAGAAATATACGGTTAAAGTCATGAATTGGATTATGGAAGAAGCGTTACTAGGAATACCAGGATACCCCTACGAAACATTTTTATGTTTCGGTGCATTGTTAATGGAAAACTGATTTCCCAATTAGATGCTTACTCCAGGGTATGTATTTACCAGGTATGATTCTCACATCTGTATGGTTTTACAGATGATGAGCGGGAGTAAGTTATTGAGAATTAGGTAATCATCCTCATTATATCAGAATTCGTTGTAATTGGTGATATTTGAGGAAATCGCCTGGGTACAATTTTCGACCTACGATACACAGGTTTTGAGTTATTCAACTCAGAGGACTTATACAGAGTATTGTATGTTGTCCAGTGTCCATCAGGACAAAGGGGTTGGTCCTCGTACTCTGTTCTGTTTACTTATGATTTCTCTGGCTTTTAAACAAGTGTTTCGTAGAAATACAATGTCTAAGTTATGAGAAGTTGTGGGTATAGGAATAAAGTAGAGAACCAGGTGTCACAAGTATCGGGATTCTTCAAAGAAATCGAAGATGTAGATTCTTGTGATTTGTATTCAATTAATGGTTTTGAGAAACTAGTTTATTTTTCAGGTTACTCATAATTGGATGGATTCCTAAGTTGAGTAATGCCGATTAGCCTTTGAAGTTGATATGCACTGGAGACAGTTGCATGATTTGAATCTGGTTCCAATTAAATATGTACCAAAGTTTCTATATTGGATATAGAATGGTTCATATCTTAACGATGTTAAGGTACGATGAGTTGTCCAGCTTATGCTTAAAACCAGACTCTGAATAACTCAAGACACGTTTCTGTAATGGCAGTTTGTGGGTTGACCCTGGCTTTGACGAGGGTTGACTTTCTACCATCTGGAAGATCAATAGTGATATTGTTCTAGACTCGCCACAGTTTTAGTAAAATGGATTTTTTTTTCAGAAAACAGTAGCGGGAGTATGGTAGAACTGGAAGTGATTCCAGAACCGCAAACGATTACGGAAAATTTAATAGGACCTATATATTCAATCAGGTTTGACATTCCAATAGCCACTCCACAGATATGGTGGGTAACATAAGACACCCGAGAGGTACTCCGGTAGCCTCAAGGACGGTGACAGGGAGGTTCTTGTTTACCCAGACTTGACACTACTGTTGTTCCAGGCTATGAAACCCGGCAGGAGATTAAGTATAGCATCGTTCTAAACTAGCTTTATAAGTGCACGTATATATTATTCTGTCAGAGGGTTGTCGTAGTCAGTGGGAGCAGCGGAAGCATAGTGGGCAAGTAGCTTATGTCTATTTATAGACTTGAGCAATTATAGCGGAGATAGATCATCTAATTTTGATATGAAAGTCATAGGTTTGACTTCATCAGAATAGGGGAAGGATCTGTTAAGAAGGTAGTAGGGTGTGATGTCCTGGTATTTGGATGACATACACAGAGTAGGAAGTAAAATTCCTATACTACGATCGGTTATACTGTGGTTGTCACACAGTTGTTTCTCCACAAAGGACATGGATATAATATCTGACATTCTGGTAACTAGATCTATGGTTTTAGATCTAGATTTGGGCAGTTTCCCAATGTGGGTACTTTGACAGTTTTCTAATAGTATTTTAGAATAGATGACTCCAGGCATGGTGGTGTACCTGTAGGTGATGGAGTCACCCTCTCTAAAGGTGTCTTACAGACTAAAGGGGAGATGGACGTGCATGATTGGCAGATCACTTGCTTAGGCAATTGAGTCAATCGTGATATGTCAAGTACCACACCAGATGTTGTTTTTGTACTAGATGCGATAAGTTTATATTAATCCAATACTGAAGAAACATAAGGAAGCAGTTTTAGAACATAAGTGCATGTTCTACGGGTTTGATGACGGCAGCCTCCTTCGGGAGATGGTTATCATTCCAGGCTTCAAAGGTGACATAGATGACAGAGTGATTGTCAGAGTTATAGTTTTCCATCTGACGAGGGACAGTATTATGGACAGGTGGTCCAAAAGGATATTGTGGGTGGCATGGTGCGGGATACTGATTAGGTTCAGTTGATGATACAGTCTAAGAAGTTTGGATTTGGAGTTCATTTATGAACTAGGTCCCATCAGATATCCAGACATATTCTAAGACATGAATTACTCGATTCGGGAGATGGCTTTCTCCACGAACTTGAAATTAAGAGAGATATAGAAAGAAACATCAAGGCGGATCCACTCACTAAGGCTATTTCTCGAACACAATAGTTTTACAAACGGGCTTTGTGAAACTGATTAGTAGAGGAGTTGGATGTTCGGTATCACACGGGCTGTGAGTATGCGATATCGCAATAATTAGCCTTGAGTGCAAGTGGGAGATTGTTGGCTATAATGCCCTCAAGACAATTATCGTAGTCACAGGCACGTGATTATGATGATTGAGGAAGGGCATGTACTGATAAAACAGTCTTACTCGAGATGATATTATGCTATCTGGTTTGTCTTTATCATCATATGTTGATAGAGCCCATAGGATTCTTACTTGACTGCCAGCAGTATGATGGCGATCATATATGTGGGAGCTGGGGTCTATAAGCACATCCTTAAATGTCCCTAGTCATGGGAGTTTCGAGATAGGGCATCGATACTCCAAAGTAGACTAGTGTATACAGTCGAGACCCCGACGAGGGGCGGTGGCCGGTCTCACAAGCCATTGGTGTTAGTTAGTTCACCTAAATTGTATACAGGTGCTCATTGGGTTATGAGTACACCGGACAGGACTCGCCGGGAACATACTAGTTGGTATTATACATATCGTCAGATAGCAGTTCCCTGGTGACATGTGTACAGGTTAGTCTGTCGACCTGGGATCGTCATTTATCTCGTGTGAGTTCCCACCGTGCTTTGATTACTACCCTACCACGGCTCAAAAGAGTCGTGCAAATAGTTTTTAGTTGGGTACAATCCCGAGCCACATGGAGGCAGTGAGCAGATCGTCAGGGATTCGTCTCTCTCGGTATTGGGGGCGAGATCGCGCTGTGTTTAGGAGAGCCTTTACATGAAATCCCTGGCTAGGGTAATCGAGATTTACTGGAAGGTATTCCAGTAGTATCTCAGGGTGTTCTGGGCTTCACACCGACACGACTTATACATCTATTGGGGGTCTGACGTTTACCAGCCCCCTAGGCCCTATATGTGATACTCATAGACGAACGGACCGAAATGTACGGATATTGTCACTGTCAAACTCAGTAGGGTTTCTAGATGAGTTCGCTCGTCAGCTTCCCTTCCGATCAATACATAGGCAACTGTTACGTACAGCTAGTACCTCTAACGTGCTAGAGGTTATACCCAGAGTCAGTGTGTTGATGAGTCATTAGAGTCCCCCACAGACAGTTTCTCAAGTTCGGGCGAAACATTGTAGAGGCCGTATGGTTTTATGGCAGGGTTCGAAAAATGCACGTGCGTTTACGCACGTGTCATATTTCGGGCAGATAATACTGGTGGGCTTTGGTTTAAGCCGGATCCGAGTATTATACTGTGTAGATATAATATCTTTGTCTCAGTTGCATTTGTATTCGGTCGTAATACAAATGCGGGTATGTTTATACTGTTATGGGGTTATCCTGAAATTCGTTTCAGGATCGCTTTTGGAAGTTGCCAGTTTCCTGTTTTCTATCACCCGCTTTAACATTCGGTTAAATGCGGATTTATCTTTTCGTCACTTGGGTGAGTCATGAGGGTGATGTGTGTGGAAGCTTCTAGAAGTTGTGACTAGGATTAGTGAGGTGTTCTTGATTCATTGGTTGCAGTTTATGAGTTGATGACTAGGTTAGATGAATCATTTGTTGCATTAATGTGTATGCAAGGTGTATTAGTGAGTCACCTTTAGCATTAATGTTTCTAGTAAACCTTTAAGATATTTCTCCTTGATCTTTTACCTTATGATTACCGCCCCTTGCTCCTACACTCACCTTCCTCCTCTTCTTATAGTGGTTGGCCCCCTCTTGGTGAAAGATGATTTATTGGTTCATTTGGAAAAAGTATATGAAATTTGCTTCATGGAAATTTCATAAGTTGATTTCTCATTTCACCCGATCCAAAAAGGCAACTTCATTAACCGTTCATCCATAGCTTTGGTTGTAACGAGACAAAGTATTCTACTTATTCTCTACATCAATCTTGGTCATCTCTTTTGGAAAACTTGATGTCCAAGTTGCATCGGTTCAGAGGCGGGACCCGTTTAAAGATCCATCGACGTGGTGCCACCTGGACGAGAAGACTGGAGATTCAGGAGATCGGAGCAGCCGCAACAAAGCGTGGGATGATGGTTAAAGAATGAAGGACTCGGATCGTTCGGTATAACATTTCTACCCTCTTTACAGTATGTTAGTTTAGCGTTAATGGCAGATCTGGATTATAGTATACGATAGCGCAAGTTTATAAAAGTTTTTGTTCCGCATTTGGCGTCTGAAAGACGGCTGGGGCGCTACCGTAGACTTACACTGCTTCCTCCAGTAAAGATAAACTCTGGATGTCCGGGAATCTGGAAAATTACTTTCTTTGCCCTACAATCAATATGAACGTGGAAAGTGCCGAGAAAATCCATTCCCAAGACGACTTCATCGCTTCCTGTATCAATCAACAAGAAATCTGCAACTAGCTCCCGTCCGCAAACAACAACTGCACAATCCTTACATTCTCTACTAGATATGATCTTCCCATTCCCAGTGTGTATGTACCAGAAACTAGATAGGGTCGTGCAAGCAATTGAGTGTGTAGCAATAAACATGGACGACATAAAACAATGGGATGCACCAGAATCGAATAACGCTAATGCGGGAAAACCATGAACAACTAGAATACCTGAAACAACTTCTCCTGAAGCCTTGGCTTCCTCAGCCGTCAGGGTAAATGCTCGAGCTTGATTGGGTCCCTGAGTCAGCTGCTTCTGTCCCTGAAACGGTTTCTGCGGTGACTTCTGAACATCATCCTTCGTGCGAAGCTTCGACGGACAAGCGTTGATAGTATGATCCGCCGATCCACAAATCAAACAGAGTCCACGTATCCTTCGACATTCCCTTTGCACGTGCCCAGGTAAATGGCAGTAGTCACAAATCACGGTCCTCCTCTGATCAACAACAACAAGCTTCTTCATCGGTGTTACGCCACGACGGTTCACTGGAATACCTCTGCGTCCATGGGCTCGGTTCGGTGCAAATGCCAGCTTCCGCACTGTAACTGCTGGCTGCTGAGTACTCCCAGTCTTCATAGATAGGCTCTGCTGCTCTCAGGCCACTGTAAGTACTTGTGAGAAAGTGGTCAAACCCAGGGAGACAATCTGCCTCTGGATGTCCGCATCCAAACTGCGCATGAACCTCCTTGCCCTATCAGCATCGTTGGCAACCAAAGGTCCAGCGAATCTACTGAGCCGCGTCCATTCAGCTGCATGTACATCCACAAGTACACCGTTCTGCTTCAAACTGATGAACTTTTCTTCCATTTCCTCCCGTGCAGTCTGCGGGAAGAACTTCTCCAAGAAACTCTTCGAAAAATCCGTCCAACTGATCGGCTTGGGCAAGCGGGTCTCTTCCACAAGCCACTATTCACGGGCGTAGTCCACCAACTGGATGCGTACCACATCCACCCTCTTATCCTCTGGGATCTGTGCTGCAACGAGTAAATTCTCCGTATCAACCAGCCACTGCTCCGCTGGCAACGGCTCCTCCAGGACAGTAAAGACAGACGGACCCAGTCTCCTGAAATTCGCCACAGTACCCACACGATCAACTGGTCTGGCCACAACGTTGTTCACGGACTGCTGGATGGTCCGTAAACCTTCCTGAAAAACTTCAGCTTGCTGCTGGTTCAGTTCGGTCTGTCGCTTTTGGTTTTCCAGCATCCCACGGATTACCCCAAGCAAAGCGGCTTCGTCAACACGCCTCTGGTACGTTTTCAGATTCTTGTCTGCCATGTTCCTGAAATCAAAACACCGAAAGGATTAGTATGATAACAGATTCAAAATATAGATCAAGGATATGAATCAAGGCTAGAACTCCAAGTTACTTAAATAGAGTACCGCATTGTAACCATGTCGCGGTATCATAGCTACAATCACATAACTCTACCCAAGTCGCTTAAGTTCTAGAGATAACCAAAAGGAAACCAGGTTTCGAGTCGATATGCAAAGGAGGTTTGCATATCGTAAAAGTAGAATCGGGAGGAAGTTAAGATTCAAAATGGTAAGACGGTAAGGTGGCAGGACATGTTTCCTAATCACGAGTATTCTGATTCGTGTATTGGGTCCAATACCCAAATACAAAGAAATCAAACCTGATTAACTTAAATCCTATGGCTCTGATACCAAAGAAACCATGCCACGCCCCGCTTCCCAGAGTACGCTAAGATAGGTACGTGACATAGCCAACCATGCTACCTGTGGATAGGAAATATCCTTCCACAGTCACATTACGGCTGTAGAGATATCAAGAACAATAATAAACTATCTAACACATGTCCATAAGCCAGAATAAAACGAGTCAAGAATAAAATAATGCGAAAGCAAAAGATCCAATACAAGAATAAACTGGAATGTACGTCCCATAATGCGGGCTCACATCAGGAATGAAAATACCGAAAGTAAAATAAACTAACTACTAACAAGTCCTCAACGCTCAGCCTGCTGACTGAAATACTCCTGCTCGGCCTGTAGCGAAGGTAAAGAATCTGGGCCATGCAAAACCCAGACGTCAGTGCGTCATAACATCAAGCAATAATATAAACAAGGGTAGCAATACATACAGGTATGATCATGAACTGTAAAACAGGTAAAACCACAATATAAATAAGGACAGTGAAGGGTAGTGTGCAGTGAGTAATCTAAACTGGTCTACTGTGTTAACTACTCTCAAATCTTTAAAATCAATTTGATGAATCATCGATGTAACTCAATAGTATCTCGTGCATGCCCGGGATCACGGTCTATGACTCTCGGGCTGAATCCGAGACGTACCGCAAGGCAGTAAAGGGTAGTAGGTAATGACGAGTGATGTCAGCAGCATCACCCCGGGGCTGGCCTAGCCCGTAAGACTGATCGGTAAAGGTATCGAACTGTCGAGTTACAAGTCAGGTTTCATCATTGATTTCCCCATACCCCCAAGTTATATATGTTCAAGTCAGGTATTAATAAATCTGGAGCTAATGCCAACACAGGATCAAGCAAATACAGGATGTCTGGATAGACAACAAGAAATGTCCGTAAGGACAACAGGTCAAGTTTGTTGGCATTAGTAACAAGATCAGGTGACAGGTAAAGCCATGGTGCATCAGGTCAAGTTAGGTAGTAAATAGGTATCATGTTATGTCAAGAAGTGCACGGTATCACGTCGTGTCAAGTAATGGTATATCAAGTCATGTTAGGGGTGCACAAATGGCACGTGGGTGCTCGTAATCAAACCCTAATAAGTATGGATACAAAAAATAAGTATGGGGTACCAAAAAAACAATAAAATAGAATAGTGTGATGTGGTATGCAAATAGGTATCGATTAAGACATACGGATGCACAGTTATCGATTAGGGTTAAAGTTAAAGTTCCAACATTAATTAAAATACACTTTATCAAATATGGAAAGTTAAATCACCTTATTATGTATTAAATGATCTAGGGATGCAATTGTATATATATTAGGCTAGATTGATGCAAACGGTTGTCCAAAAGGTTATAAACTATTAAAAATGGTACTATGGGCTATACAAATAAGCACTATGTGAGATAAATATTGGTATGGATGCGGTTTAATGTAATCTAATATGCAACATGATATGTTTTCAAGTTCTAGATTTAAAATGATATAAATAGAACAACGAAATGTTAAAATGGAATATGTGGTATTCGATTTAAACTACAGGTTTAATATGCATTTAAATAAGTATAAAATAATTTCATATAGCATGTAGCAAGTTTTACTTGCCTCGACAGATCAAGAAACGGGTGTACGGAACGTCTCACGTCGGCGGAAAAGTCACGGCGCGCGCACGGTATACGGAACGGATCCAAACAACGCACAAGGTGATCACACGGGTCAGGTATGTTCGCTGGGTCGTCGGGATCGTCGTCGTCGTCGTCACGGCTCCGGCGATCTACAGAGATTAAACAAATACAGAAAAGGAAAATAAAAGAAAGAAAGAATAGAAAATAAGAAGAAGAGAAGGAGGGAAGAATGAGAGAGAGAGCTCACTGTGGATTGGTGCACTGGGGTTCCAGGGGATTGAGGAGATGAGAGAGTGGTGTAGGGTTCACCGGCGATGAGTGGCGATCGAGATGGAGGTTAGGGTTTCGGTTAGGGTTTGGGTTACTGGGTTTTCTTAGGGTATGGATGTGCAGGGTTTTGTGAAGGGAGAAGACAGAGGAGAGAGGAAGAAGAAGAGAGGAGAATGATGGTGAGGTGGTCGGCGGCGAAGGGAAGGCGACGGTGATGGGTTCTGCGATGGTGCAGCGGGTGTGCAGGCGAAGGCTTGGAGGGAAAAGAAGAAGAGGAAGATGTAGACGAGGAGGACGAGGTTCGGTTGAGGGATAAGGCGATGAAGATAGGGTTAGGGTTTCGAGGAGAGAGGCTTGGCGATGGTGGGTTGGCGAGGAGGGAGATGAGCTCGGGTTTTTAAAAAAAGAACGAAAATGGAGATATGAAGAAGGGAGGTGACGGGATCCAAGGGGCGGTGACGAGATTCGAGAAGTGCACAGTAATCGCGATATGAGAGAGAGAGAGTGCGAAAGGAAAGAGAAAGAGGAGAGAGAGAGAGAGATCCGCGTTTGGAGAGAGAAAGAGAAGAGGAAAGGAAAGAGAGAGATTGAGTGGGGCCCGGCGCTAAGAAAAAGAAAGATTTGATTGGCTCGAAGGTGGGGCCAGAGGAAAAGAGAGAGCTGGGGAAAGGCTGGGGTTAGTTTGAGAGAAGGTTTAAAAAATTTGAAAAGGATTTTAATTTGTTAAACGAATTTATGAGAACTGTAAAAATATTCGACTAGGTTTTAAAAATTTTAAATAAATGAATTTTGGCGGAATACGAAAATATTTCAAAACGCGTCCGGGTCGGGTCTAAAAATTTAGATTTAAAATACGAAAATTATATGCAACTTCCAAATTTTAAAATGAATGATTAAGTAACGAAAATGCATACCCCCAAGAACGGATGCACGTACGTGCGCGTAGTTATCCAAACACGTCCGTTTCACTAAACGGGACGAGAACAAGATGCGCGGACGCTACCACGGGGCTAGGGGTATCATGCAGGCTATGAAATGAAATTTTTAATTTATTATACATGACCTAAAATATTATATGTAAAATATGCGATGCTAGATGAAATGCCAGTATACAGTTTACATTTGATGCACGTGTCTGTGCTACAAGCCAGGGTAATCTATAAATATGAATCAACAAGTTCAAGCAAGCGGGTCGGGTCGAATGCAATGTAAAGATGTAAAGTATCATTCGCACCCAAATACGATAAATCAGTAAAATACCACAGATAAAATAAATACGGGAACTGGAATTGGTATAAATGAACTCGGTTGTTACAATTTATAGGATGTGAAAGGGCGGTTCAACTTCCTAGAAGATCAAACGGTGGAAAAAGTGACACCATTGCACTGACGTGTGAGCCACGTGAGAACAACGGTGGGGGCATTTTTTCCCCTAATATTTAAACATAATAAAAGAGCTAAGCTCTGTTAAAATTTAATGATGCAGTGCCTCACGTGCCCCTCACGAAGGCGCTAGTGCCAACCCCTTAGGGTTAAATCCCAGGATGGCACTGCACGTGAAGCTCACGTGGGCGCCAATGTGCAAAGCACAGGAGCGCTTATCATGAATAAGAATTAAATTCTTAAGTGGCGCCCCACGTGCACAACACGTGAGCACCGGCGCCCAAATTTATATCAGTAGAATTAAATTCTATCTGGGGATATTTCTCTAGAAAAGTTGGGATACTCTTTGTTAAACAGAGCCGTTGGATAAAAGATCCAATGGTGATGATAAATCATCAAATAATAGAATTAAATTCTATTCCGAGAAATATTTTTCCTCGATCTTTACAAACAAAAAAATGATTGCTCTCTGTAAAACAGAGAGCCCTTGGATTAAAAATCCAATGGTGATTAGAAATCACCGTTTTACAGAATAAATTCTGTATATGGGAAAATATTTCTCCAATCTTACTAAAAACAAGAAAATATATTCTGTAAAACAGAAACACTTGGATCAAAGATCCAACGGTGGGTAAAATTCCCCAAATCAATTTTGAGATCAATTAAATCGATTGGAATATCTCAATAAGAGATTTTCTCAAAACTAATTAGCAAACTTACCTCTACTATATAAAGGACCCGAGACTTCAAGTCTCATATAGAGGAAACTCCCCATAAACTTCTGAAAAATATAGAAAGTTTTAAAAATAACAGAGAATTTAATTCTCAATAAAAGAAGAAGACTTGCGTCCTCAAAACCCCAGGTAAAAAAACATAGAGATCAAAATATCTCCTTTTACCTATCTAAGGGTTTAATCCTTCTCAAAGAACTTAGTTCTTTCTCTAGATCAGAAATCCACATGACAAATCTCCCACAAGTTGAGAATTTAAATCTCATCGGAAAGATCTTGTTCTTGAGAATCAAAAATTCGGAAAAGAACTAGGTTAAAAAGAAAGAAAAAAAGAAAAAGAACATATATTCTGGGAATTTAATTCCTCCGAAATTAAGGTTTAACCTTATATAAAGAACTTAGTTCTTATAAAAAGAAAAGAGGAACTTAGTTCTCCAATGAAGAAAAAACGATCCAAGGTCTTCAAAATGGAGATCTTGATAATCATTAATGGCCAAAATAGCATTAACAGAGATTTAATCTCTAAAAAAAAGAAAAAAGCTTAGCGCCTCACGTGTTTCCCACGTGTGCGCCCTCCCAACAGCGCTCATCACCTCACGTGAAAAACACGCGGGCATCCAAAGCAGAAGGTCAGCGCCTCACGTGAAATACACATGAGCGCTGAATAAAAGTACTCAGCACTTCATAATAGCCAAAAAGGCAAAGTGCTTAGCACTGATTGGGCAGCGCCCAGCGCCTCACGTGCTTCTCATGTGGATGCCACACAAAAAGTGCTTAGCACTTCATATGCAGCCAAAACGGCTAAGTGCTTGGCATTAATTAGGCAACGCCCAGCGCTGCACGTGTTCTTCACGTGGACACCATATAAAAAAAGTGCTTAGCACTATATATAACTGAGTGCTTAGCACTGATTAGGCAGCGCCCATAACTGAAGACTTTACATGATACCCATGTGAGCGCTAAAGCGTCAAACAAGTGCTTAGCACTTTTGCATAAAAAGGAGGGCTGAACAAACATAGCCCAAATAAGTGCTTAGCACTTTTGAACAAAAAAAACTAAACAAACTAGCCCAAATTGGCTAAGTCTCTTACAGTTGAGCCCAAATGCTCTATTGTTGGATCTTAATAAAATTTAAGGATCCCTAAAATATTGCTAAGTTGATCTTAGTCTCAAATAAGACTACTGTATCCTTAGTTAAAAATAATTGGGCCCAAATGCTCATATGTTTAAGTTGATCTTAATCTCAAACTAGATTAACGATCCTTAAACCAAACAAAATATTTTTGAACTAAAGGAAAAATATAACTTAAGTTCAAAATTCCAAATCTAAAATATACGGATTTGGACTAATCCGCACCCTACGAGCGACGACATAAACTAGTCTCCGTATACAATCTACGGGCAATTTTTAAAAAAATAAAATAACACACGACACGAAGAGAACTGCTGGAGAAGGAGAAAATGGTTATCCCAATGCGATAACGTAATTAACTGCAGGGGTTTGCGCCTGCAGGGAAGAGCGTCCCCACAATAAATAAATAAAACCCTCACAAATGAGAGAGAATCTGATAAACTCACACTACAACGGTCGCGTCTGTCCAAACCTCCGATATATAGTGCCATAAATCAACTTGGTATTTTCGGAGAGGTGGATGGAGAAGTCAAAATAGCGTCTGCCCCCAAAATTCAGGCGAGACGTCCCAACGTCTCGGTCCGGTCTTTTGGCGATGAACACTCCACACTCAAAACACATCTCGCGTTAGAAAAATTTTCTAACGGGACGCTTCCCTGCATCCCGCAAGGGGACTGCTAGCCCCCTTGACCCCTAGCTCGCTATTAGGGTAGCGGGACCCCCGTAAACTCTGCGAGGCCCCCAATATACCCAAAACCTCTCAAGACACACACATACGCACACTGCACATTGAATTCGCATGACCAGTTTGACCCGTCAAACGGAGGTTCTCTCGCTATAAAGACGAGAGGTAATTACCGGAAGTTTAGTCCGTGGCTGCCGGAGATTCGGATCCCCACAATCAATAAACCCCGACCTACCCTAAGCAGGGGGAATCTGTAATACGCTTGACAAGCGACGCGTATTCTTATCTCAATGGGGTGACGAAAAACACTCTACAGACACCTCGAGACTCTATCACCTTGGCGAGCTCCTTTATCGTCTTGGATTACTCTTCCATAAGCCCACATTGCTTTTCGGCCAACGCCGCTTGCTTGTTCACGAACTCAGCTTGCATGTTCACGAAAGTGTTAAATCCTTCACCGCCCCATTGATTATTATCTTCATTAAGGCCTTGTCATGCTGTCCTAAGAGTACGAGCAGACCTCCTTCCACGAGTCATAGGACCAAACTTCCATCCATTATTAATAGCAGAGGCATTCTGCAATGGTTCTGTCACCGAGTTTGCACGTAACTCTGGAACCTCAACGACTCTGCCGCCACCTCTAGTTCGAGGTTGCATAATGGTAACGGTGACATGAGCAGGAGGTGGAATGATAGTTCTTCCGCCCCTTCCAGCTGCTGCACCCCTCCCACGAGTTGCTGCACCTTCTCTACCATGCGCCATCGTCTAAAATTCACAAGATAAATAAACGGGTATAAAGATTCAAACGTATATCACAGAGTAAACATGTTAAATTATATACCATGCAATCTATACATACGTTTATCGTTTATAATCTTAACTTCCTATTGTGTAAGCTACGGTCAAATTCCCATCTCGGTCTACATCCTGAACTCTGATACCAAATTTGTCACGCCCCAAATCTACATTTATTAAAAAAATCATAATTGTGTGACATGTCGCGGTCTCGAAAATGAGACCGCAAGGCCTAACTTGATAATATACAAAAACAATATCTCTTAAAAGAAATAAGGTTGAAATAACTAACATAGTTTTTGCATTATTATTTTCTAAAAAAATAACATGATAAGTTCCAATAACCAAACTGCTAAATAGAAAGAAGAAACCGATTGTTCGTCTTGCGAGAACGCATTCCTATACAAGGTAATTATTGCTGCAGGCCACTACGAATTTTTTTTTAACTTTCTATCAAGATTCTCATCCAATTTGATTTCCTGCATTTTGATTAACAGCCATAATAAAAGATGGGTAAGCTACGAGGCTTAGTAAGAAAAATGACACATATCTGACAACTTATATAATAAAGTTAAATACCAGTAAAATAACAAATATCAATAATCATCAAATATCTAAAATTATGCAATTTGTGAATATATATTTTTCATGCACGAAAAAACTAGCAGATTACGACTAAGTACGGTCAACACCTCTGTCTCGGTTGACATAAGGAAAACGCCACTATAAATAGGCCATGGTAGGAAGAACCGTATGTTATGATCCGTGGTGAGATTGCCTTACGGCGCGCGTGTTCAGTTGATAAAACTGCACATTTGTTATTACATTTTTCCTACTATTTCTATATTAAAAAGGTCTTTATTATAATATCTCATACATATGAGGGTTTATCTGTAAAAATACTATTTTCCATATGTTGATATATTATAATTAGCATTTGGTAGGAAAATGTATGCGAATAATATCATTGACCAAATCTTAACTCTACTAAATATTATTTGAGTTGTTGTGCAGAATTTTCAGGACTAAAATCAAGGAAATCAAGTTGTTAAAGCAAACCTGCCTAATTAAGAAACTAAAACTTAGAAATCAAGTCTGGCAGCAACTACGAGAAGATTTCCAAGTTCCAAAGATTCTAAAGATTGCCAAATGTCACACAGATAAAGCCTCAGGAAATTGATCAAGAGATCTCCACCATTGGCCGCGGATCCACGGCGAAACCCCCTTGTTGGCCGCGGATCCGCCGCATGACAGATGAATTGAGGGCTGGCATTTTTCTGTTTGGATCTTAACTACTATTCCCCAATTTCGGCATCTAGAGTTCTGGATTTTGGAGTATAAATAAGGACCGAGAGCCTCTTGGAAAAATCATCAAACCGACGAGATCACGAAGTCCAAAACGGCTCACGCATCCAGGATGATCATCAATGGTTCGTCTACCTCCTTGGAAGAGATCGAGAAGCAAACTAGTATTTGTAATCATTTTCTAAGGAATCAAACTATAATGAATATTTTTGATTAATAAAGGTAGCTCTTTTTCCTATTCTATTTCTTTGTAGTTTAATTATGCATTTTCTCTCCATCTCTTCTTCTCCCAACATGCGCGAGTAATTCTCTGCTTGTTAGGGTTCGTAGGATTAGGGTAGGTTAATGGATGATTAAAATACCTAAACTCTTTTTACGTCCTATAAAGTTTATAAACTTTATCAAAAGAATTATTAACATCCTATTTGGGAATGCTACCAATTCTTTGTTAGCCTCGACCGCGATTAGAGATTAGATTAATGATTGTTTTGGTAAAGGCTAGATATGAACGGAATTCCATATTGAGATAGGGGTTAAGAGTGGTATTCCTTTTCCCTCCAGAAACCCTAATCTATACGCATCACTATCGTTCTAGTTTTAAATCTATTAAAGGATAGAAAGAGTAATTTTTAATTAATCATCCATAACTACTAAATCCTAATGAACTATACAAGCCCTCTTCTTATATAAACTTACATCCGTAGTCAATCTAGATCTATATTTTGCATTCTTGTTTAACGTAGATCTAGATCCTACAACCATTTTAAAATATTCTTTATCCTTCCTCCTCCCCTTTCTCAACACATCTAAAGTAAGAGTAAAATATTCAATGTTTTCCTGAGGACGACCCGCACTCACCTCGGTCTAGCTACGCGTTGTTCCCCTCCGAAAGACGGCGCGACGGACGTCTTGCCTGAAATTCGGGGCAGAAGCTAATAGGTGCTATCTGCCCCTATTAGCATCTGCCCCGAATTTCAGGCAAGACGTCCGTCGCACCGTCTTTCGGAGGGGAACAGATTCTGGCACGTCCGGTGGGACCTTTTCCTCTTTCCACTCCACTCTTCGTGTGTCGTGATTCACGAACCAATCACGGTTCGTTAATGTTTGCCCTTGGGTTGTGAGGTACTAAGATTTGGCGTTTTGCTTAGTGCGGAAAACAAAGAATCAATGGCGTTATGTTTGGTGCGGAAAACAAAGGATCAATGACGTTCAACAGCTCTGTTCCCGCCAAAAATTTCTGCGCAAAAGAGCCCAAGGTATCAAATGGCGGCGATACGCTTAAGAAAATGGGAACCAGTATCTTCCGGGCTGTTTTTTGACAAACTCCCGAATGAGAAACAGATAAATTCTGATGGTATCGAAAGAGGCTCGAAAAACCCTTCGATTTGATATATTATGGGCCTCGTAATTCATCCGGGATCAAAAGTTATGAGGAATTATGTGTCCACACGTGATGGGCTTTTAAGAACCCGCTGGAGGAGTTAAAAGATACAATAAAAACCCAGAAAAGACCCCAATGGGGCATCACGTGCTCACACGTGACCATGGGTCACGTGCAGACACGTGATGAGCTTTTAAAGCCTCTAAAATAATGAATAGAATTTAATTCTAAAAGTCAGAAAATACCTCAACGAGGTATCACGTGCTTACACGTGACCAATGGTCACGTGTTGACACGGGATGGTTAAAACTGAAACATAAATAAGCGGCTGATAAAGGAACCCAATTGGGGGTCACGTGCTCACACGTGACCAAAGGTCACGTGCCAGCACGTGACTGGCTTTAAAAGCATTATAATTTAATAGAATTAAATTCTAAAAGTTTCTGAATCTTTCCAAATGGAAAAGGGTCATGGGGAACCGTTGGATTAAAAATCCAAGGGTGATTAAAAATCACCAATTTATAGAAAACCCTTGGACAAGGAAAGATTTCCCTGAAAATCTCACCAGGATAACAAATAGAATATCTTTTGGATTTAAAATCCACGGTGAATAAAATTCACTGAATGATCTAAAGGCCCAGATTAATGATAAATATAAATCAAATCTCTTAACAATCAAATCAAATCTTCCAATGAGAGATTTGCTAAACAAATCAACTCTTTTCCTTCTCCTGTAAATAGGAGCCAAGAAAAGAAGAGGGGGGATCTACTTTTTTGAGAGAAAAACAGAGAGGGGAGAATTTAATTCTCAAGAGGGAAGAAAAGAAAGGAGAATTTAATTCTCAACAAAGAAAACCCTAGGTGAGAAAAGAAAAGGAATCAAAACTTCAAACAGAGAATTTAATTCTCAAAATCCAAGAGTTTAACTCTTATACAAAAAAGAACTTAGTTCTTCTTCTGGTTGAAGATCTGCACAGAGCACATCTCCCCATAACTTGAGAATTTAATTCTCATCGGGTCGAGATCCTGCCATGCAGATCCTAAACTTAGAAGGGGAATTGAGTTTTGAGAATTAATTCTCCTAAAACAAAACTAGGGTTTAACCCTAATCAAGAATTTAATTCTTTTACATATCTGGGAATTTAATTCCTTTGAAAAGAAATCAGGGTTTCATCCTAAATAAGAATTCAATTCTTTCACGATAGGAATTTAATTCCTCCAAAATCATAATTAGGGTTTAACCCTACGAGAATTCAATTCTTAAAAGATCTCTGTTCATGAAAAGAACTAGGGTCACGTGCCCCACGTGACCCTTGAAAAGATCCCCTGCAAAGAACTTTGAAGCATCACCTCGCGTGCTCCCACGTGAATCCCAAAACGCAGAAAGAAAAAGCAAAGGAAATGAAAGCTTTGGGCGCTCTCACGTGTTATCACGTGACCCCTCAGCAAATGCTTTAACAATTGGCGCACAGATCCCCATCACGTGCCAACACGTGATGCTCTAAAATAAAAATGAAAGTGTTTAACACTTAATGGCAAAACAAAAGAAAAGAAGCTTTGGGCGCTCTCACGTGTCCCCACGTGACCCCTCAGCAAGTGCTGTAATTATCGATGCATAAACCCCCATCACGTGCCAACACGTGATGCTCTAAAATAAAGATGAAAAGTGTTTAACACTTATTCACAGATTTGAGGATAAAACAAAGAAGATCTGGCTTCACATTTAGGGCGCCCTCACGTGTCACCACGTGACCCCTAATGAGCATTCTAACAGACCAGAGCGGGGGCCTCCATCACGTGTTCACACGTGATGGCCGTCAGAATTAAAAGTGTTAAACACTGATCTGCAGAATAAAATAAGGGAAATCAGGGCGCTCTCACGTGTCCACACGTGACCCCTCTCTCCTTAGTGTTTAACACTAATCTGAAGACTTTGTTCCCAGTGTTTAACACTGATTTGCTTTAGCGTTTAACACTAATTTGAAATCTCTGATTACCAGTGTTTAACACTGATTTGCTTTAGCGTTTAACACTAATTTGAAATCTCTGATTACCAGTGTTTAACACTGATTTGCTTTAGTGTTTAACACTAATTTGAAAGCCCTGTTGCTAGTGTTTAACACTGGTTATCTTTTAGTGTTTAACGCTAACTTGCTACTCTTATTCCCAATGTTCAACACTGTTGGTCTTTAGTGTTTAACACTAGCTTTAGCCCAATTGGCTAAGTTTCTAGGGGCAAAGCTTCTCCTTCAATGGACCAACAGAGGGCCAATATTTCAAACATAATTGGACTTAGCCCAAACTGGCCATAAGTCCTCAAATCATCTTGAACTGAGCACATCTGCTCTTTCAACCGACTCATTGGTTCAAGGGTACATCTCTGAACTCCTCTGATATTTGTCGTTGTAATCCTTCAACGTCTTCAGAGAGGTGACGGGTCCCGATAACCACACATCAACACGGACCGTGGGGTCCTTAAACTCATGGACTTATGCGTCCTTAAACTAAGATACGGACTGTGGGTTCCTTAAACCCGCGGACTTATGCGTCCTTAAACTAACGGACCAATGTGTCCTTAAACACACCTATATGGACTGTGGGGTCTTTAAACCCATGGACTTATGCGTCCTTAAACTACCAATGGACCACTATGTCCCTAAACTGCAGATGGACCACCACGTCCCTAAACTGGAACATGGACCACTATGTCCCTAAACTGGAAATGGACCACCATGTCCCTAAACTGTCAATAGACCACCATGTCCCTAAACTGGAACAATAGAGCCCAAACGCTCTTTTGTCGGATCTAAACGATCCCGTTAAGTTGATCTTAGTCTCAAATTGGACTAACGTATTCTTAACAAACGTTTAAGTTGATCTTAGCCTCAAATACGGCTAACGTATCCTTAAACCCTCAAACAGACTTTAGTCCCAAATTGGACTACAGGTCTCCCAACCAACTATGGTTCAAGGGTACATCTCTGAACTCCTCTGACATTTGTCGTTGTAATCCTTCAACGTCGTCAGAGAGGTGACGGGTCCCGATGGCCATACATGCAATGGACCACTATGTCCCTAAACTGGAACAATAGAGCCCAAATGCTCTTTTGTCGGATCTAAACGATCCTGTTAAGCTGATCTTAGTCTCAAATTGGACTAACGTATCCTTAACAAACGTTTGAGTCGATCTTAGTCTCAAATATGGCTAACGTATCCTCAAACCAAAACCACAAACCCAAATCTAAGTAAACACGGATTTGGATTAATCCACGTCCTACGGGCGACTACATAAATTAGTCTCCGTATACAATCCACGGGCAACCACAAACAAAACAAACACCCACGACACGAAGTGACCAGCTGGAGAAGGAGAAAGTTGTTACCGCGATGCAGTAGCGTAATTAACTGCAGGGGCTTGCGCCTGCAGGGAAGAGCGTCCCCACAATCAAAAACCCCTCAACGAGGGGGAATCTGACGAAGTCTGCTACATCGGTCGCATCCATTTAAACCTTCGATACATGGTGCCATAAATCAACTTGGCATCTTCGGAGAGGTAGACGGATAACACCAATTAGCATCTGCCCCGAATCTCAGGCAAGGCAGTCCATGTCTTGGCCGCCATTCGGAGGGGAACATGCTCGAACTACAAATGCAACCGACGCTCCGCCTCACATGGAGGTGTAGCATATGGACCGCAGGCTGCTTCCCTATTCACTATGCCTGTGGAGAAAGTGACCCAAAGTACTACCGGTCTATTCTTTAGGACCATGCTCCCGCCGGTGAACATTGATATCCCAATGCCCGTACCGGAAGCTTCGAAGAAGTCGGTTTTCGATCGACTTGCTACTCCTACGGCCTCTCCCAACGGGTCGTCCAACTCCTCGGACTTCTCCAGACTGGGCCAAAACTCCTGCGGGCCCACAATGAAGCTTGCAGTCCCAGAAAAGGTTATTCCAAAAAGAGTAGCCGAACCTACTCCTGAAGTCGCCAAGGCGGCTTCACCTGCTAAGAGATCGGTCTTCGCAAGACTGACTACCTTCGTTCCCCCTCCCGCTCAGAAAACTGTAGCTTCTCAACGAACGTCAGTCTTCAAGAGGCTGACACCGGCAACAGCTCTTCCCCGGAACAGGGGGCAAGACGCAGCCGTCGCTGAACCAGTCCCAACAACCCGTCACGCCCGACGTCGCCACTGGCGCCGGATAAGAAAGGCTGGGGGCAACTCCCCCACTGGGTTAACTCCACCATCTCCAATGGTGGAAGTTAATGCTGCTATCCCAACTGGGAACAGCTTTGAGCTGCTGAACAGGATACGCAGAAACTCGCCAACTGCGGTGCTCAAAAGATCTCCTCCACCGGTAGAGACTGCCGTGGAAGCAGAAAAGCCGGAGCAGTCTCTTCAATCGCTGTCCTCCAGGATCTACAAGACATGGCGACAAGTCCGAGAATCTATGATTGATCCTAATTACTCTCGCCAACACAAGAAGTCGAAAGGTCGGCCAGAAGAAAATTCCCCGATCAAGCAACGAAAGGTGACGACCAATTGGGTGCTCAAAGCAACGGCCCCCTCAACTTCAACGGCCTACAAGAGAGGAAGACCGGAGGAAGTCCCCGCTCCCGCAGCAAATATCAAGGACAATAAGCTAAAATGCCCTAAGTCTGGGGGCATGATGGTGCATATAGTATACATGGCGCTTGGAAAAGAAGACAGCCATGCATCCACGGGTCATAGACTGCTTACACGGTCAGTGACTAAAGCTCAGGAGCAACAACAGAAGCTCCAAGAAATGATGAACGCGATGGCCGCACTCACTGGGCCGAAAGAAAACCCCGAAGTGTCATCTGATCAACGCCAGGAACAGGAAACTGACGCTGAGTTCCTTCGTAGGATATTGGAGAAGAAGGATAAAGAGGCTGCCGAACAAGCAGCCAATATACAACGAATGGCCCTTCTGTTTCAGGACATGGTGGGTATGATGATCCAGCAAGAGCCTCCTGCAGAAGATCCTCCAATCGTTCTTAAAGACGACAGGGGAGAAACGTCAAATCCTCCGCCCGCTCTGTCCACAGCCAAGGAGGAGACAATCTCTAAGGATGACCTGGACGAATACATAGCCCAACATATACGCGTTCACCAGGCGAATGAGGCAGCCGGTCAAGTTGTCAGGACGGGAAGACCATATCCGAGCTGGTATAACCAGATCAAATACCCGCCGGGCTATACAATCCCGAAATTCCATGTCTACAAGGGGACAGGCAATCCCCATCAGCATGTGGCCCAGTTCAGGGCACTTTGTGGCAACACTGGTGGCGACGATAAGCTCTTGCTTCGCCAATTCATCGGCAGCTTGTCAGAAACAGCGTTCGAGTGGTATTCTGAGCTCCCGAACGATTCCATCAAGACGTTCGCTGAAATGGAGTTGCTATTCACTCAGCGATTTGCAAGCGCCAGTGAACGTACCCCGATAACAGCATTGATTAATGCCAGGGTGAAACCAGGTGAGACGTGGGTCCAGTACGCTATACGCTGGAGAAACTTGTGCTCGAAATGCGAACAACACATCGAGGAGGCGCCCGCGGTGGGCATGTTCGTGGGTACCCTAGATCCTCACACAACTATCTCACAGTTCATGATGTTTTTCAAGCCAACCATGTTCCAGGCTTTGATCGAAAAGCTGGCCCAGATGGACCAGATGGGTCACAGACCGTCTCCCCCGAAACCGGAACCTCGGAACGACCAGGGTAAAGGGAAAGCAACTTTCGTTGCAAACACTCAGCAGCAACCAAGTACCCCAAAGCAGGCGGATCAACTGGAAGAAAGACGGCGGTATTACAATGAGAAGATGAAGCGCCCCTACTCATTCCCACGGGATAAGACGAAGAGGCTATTTGAGCTGGCAATACGCAACAGGCTTATCAACTTGCCAAACCCAAGGCGACCGCCGCAACCCAGTGAGGTGAACAACCCCAACTACTGCCCTTACCATCAAACGGTAAGCCATCCAATTGAGGATTGCTTCGTCTTCAAAGGATGGATTGAAGATCAATACCTACAGGGCAAGTTTGCGCTGTCCGAGAAGTGGAAGGTGAACCCGCCACAACCTCACACTGCTAAGAAGACGGACACACCGGGGGCAACTTGTTCTTTCATTGAAGAAGCCCCATGGAAAATCGTGCTTTCAGCAAAAACTAAAAGAATGTTGAACGAGCTCCAGACATGCCCGGCAGTCAGGTGGAAGAACCCGCTGGAACCCCAGGTCATTGAAGGGATGCTGAAGCCGCACCCAACTCCGAGGATCAGTGGTGATAGCCCGAGCACTCGCAATCAGCTGTCGAAATCTTCAAAGAAAAAGAAGAAGAAATCTAAGAAGCCCGTGAAGCCTGGTGACAAGCATACGGACTTGCAGAAGCAGATTGACGCGCTAGAGGAATATAACCAGAAAGCACGGACTCCCATCACACTCCAAGAGTTCCTCAACCACATCTTTCAAGAGGAAGATGAGGGGGAGAGTTCGTCGGATGAATCCGAGGGATACGTGGCAAGTTGTAATGTGATCTCCCACTCGTTTACCGATGATGAAAAAACTCCTGGCACTAGGAAACTGGGGACGAAGCCTGATCAGAGCTTGTGTGGCCAACAGACGAAATGATCGACGCCTTTCTAGACGAGATTCGTTTGAAAAGTAAAGCCGACCAGGAGCGTGAGATGGCCGCATCGAAAGGAGACAAACGCAGGCGATTAAACGAAAGAGTTGAGGTACTCCCGCCAGATCGAAAGGCACCCGACACGGATAAAAACGTATTCAAGACGAGAAAAAGGTTTGCCAAAGCCATGTCAATGGGAATGAAACTACCACCCTCGGAAGGAAACACGCTCGATGGGGCGGAGAGGCACCCTAATTACTGTTCATATCATCGGAAGATTTCACACCCCACTGAGGAGTGCGACGCTTTTAAGATATGGTGGCGGGGATATGTTGCTCATCGGCAACATTTTAAGCGAATGAAACGTAGAACTCGTCGGGAGCAGAGAAGTATGACCGAAGGACGCAAAAGAATTACCAGTAACTGTTACACGGTCAACGCCGGGGGATCGCAAGTGCTCACATTCGGGAGCGATTCTGACGAGGAAATGGCTCTTAGCCCCCTCTTTAAAGAGTCCACCTCGGGAAAAGAAGAAGAACCAGAAGCCTGCGAAAACATTCAGCTGCGCAATCGCACGCTTCCGGAAAAGAATCTCGAACCCGCAACAAGAAAAGATAAGGGAAAGGAAAAGGTCGCTGAGGATATCACCTTAGATGACCAAGTTATGAAAGAGCTGATTGCCAAGAACCTGCCCAAGAAGAGTAGGGTGGACTACAACATCCTAGCGCACCTGAGAAAGCTACCCTCGCAGCTCAGCATTCTCGACGCCCTCCTGTTATCAAAGAAAGCGAGGGATTCATTAATCAAGGCGCTACAAGAGCCCGAACAATTCCAAGCCTTCCTTACCGAAGAAAGGATGAAGGACGAACTGGAAGAAGTGCATGCGGCCGATATCACTTTCGGTGACGAAGACCTGCTCCTAGGGACGTGCGACCACAACCGTCCCCTATACGTCTCTGGATATTGCCACGATATAAAGATAGGCAAAATCTTGGTGGACAATGGGTCTTCCGTTAACTTCCTCAACGTGCGGGTGTTAAAGGAAATTTGCATGAGCGTCCAACACCTTGCTCGGGAAAAGATCACCATCTCCGAGTTCGATTCCCAATCATCGAGAACTCTTGGGTTTGTGATATTGACGTTGCGCTTTGGGCTACTCGTCACGGACATTAAGTTTCATGTCATAGATGCTAAGACATGTTACAATGCTCTGCTCGGCCTAACTTGGTTACACGAGTACAACATCATCCCTTCTACGCAACATCAGTGTATGAAGTGTTTCAAGGATAGTCTCGAGTATACCATAACAGGTGAGCTAAACCCATTCTCCGTGAACGAAGTCCGCGAATACGAAGATGCAAAGTACTTTTTGCCAGATTTCGAGGATACAGAGAGATGTCGCAAACTGGAGAACAAAACCGCTGTCACCATTCCCGTTTTCGGGAGTAATACCGAAGAAGAAGAAGAAGAGATAGTTTACTCTGGGCCGTCTCGACGCAATAACCCGGGACCGTCCGCCCCCATATTGATCTTCGGAAGTGACTCAGAAGATGGGATTAATGTTGTGTTCTCTAGTCGGCCACCAATACAAGAATTCCCTGGTGATGATCAGAGTTTGCAAATCACTATGATTCCGCGGGAGCACTACAAAGATCTTGACGCACTTGAAGCTCACAACGTACAAGACCTGCAGACGTTTTACGTCCTTCCCAAGCGAAAAGGCGAAAAGGCGATCCTATTCTATCGATCCTCGGAAACAAGAGTGGAGAAAGAGATCTGGCACGGCGCGGATTCTACACTTGACGAGCTTCAACCCATCCGTTTTCCCAGATATTACACGAACGGACTAAAAAGGCTATTGAAGCGCCAAAGGGTACCCTTAAAACAGACTACCCGACAAGCTCGATTCTATAACAGGATTTGGGATGTCCCTGGGACTCAGCACAAGTTGCCCAACGGGAGAATGGAAACGCTTGGGCTTGGATACGTGAGAGCCGGAAAACGGGAACGGGTCTACTGTAGCTACGCCATATATACCTTTGATGAAGAGGAGGACGCCTCGGAACTGGATCCCGCAATTGAAGTCCCGAGTCCATCATTTGAAGAGCGAATAGACAAGCTTATCAGGAAAGCGGTTCAAAAAGCTCGGGACGATCATAATCGCGAAATGGCCATTTACAAGAAAGCCAGGGCGCAACGCCTTTTTCAACAGGCTGCGAAAGATGAAAACGCTCCTCCCTATCAATTTGTTGTGCAAGAGGTCCGACGCAGAGATAGAAACAAGTCAAAGAGCAGAAAAGGCGCTCGACAGCGACAAAGAGGGACCAAGAAGTCATGTGATCGGGTATTGCGCGGTCCGGATTTGTCCCTCATGAAGAAGATGAGTCGAGCGTATTCTTTCCCTCAAGACAAGACACAGAAGATACTTGACCTCGCTTTAAAACATCGAATGATTACACTTCCGAAGTCTAAACACCCTGAGCAAGCTAATGAGGTCTTTCATCCGGGCTATTGCTCTTATCACCGAGCCATAGGACACCCTATCGAAGACTGCTTCAGCTTCAAGAACTGGGTCGAAGACCAGTACCGGCAAGGCAAGTTCGCTCTATCTGACAGCTGGAGGGTAACCCCGCCACAGAAGCATGAACCCAAAGCCACAAGAGCACAACCAGATCCACATCGGTCTTGGAAACGAGCTCGTACCTGTCGTATGATAACGGTATCAAAAGAAGAGCCCGAGAATATGGATGACTTTCCCTGGTGCTTCGAAAACTGGGAGACGTGGTAATCTCAGAATTTCCACCAGCGCCGAGAGAGCTGGAAGATGGCATACATACTACTGCAGATAACCTCAAGAAGATTGAGTTGGGGACGGCGAACGACCCACGACCGACATTCGTCAGCGAGCTGCTATCTGAAGAAAGGGTGGCTGCGTTAAAAGACGTGCTTATGCAGCATAGAGATTGTTTCGCATGGAACTATTCTGAAATGCCAGGACTAGATCCAGAAATTGCTATGCATAAACTGGCAATATCCCCGGACGTCAAGCCAGTCAAACAGGCACCGAGAAGAATGTGGCTCGAGCTTGAGATGAGCATCAACGCCGAAGTCAAGAAGCTGATCAACTTTGGGTTTATCCATGAAGTTCAATATCCTGACTGGATCACCAACATCGTCCCGGTAATGAAGAAAAATGGGACAGTGCGCATATGCGTGGACTTCCGGGATCTCAATAACGCCTACCCGAAGGACGATTTCCTAGTGCCATTCACCGAACTGATGATAGACAATACGTCCACTCATGAGGTTTTCTCCTTCATGGACGGCTCGTCAGGGTATAATCAGATAAAGATGCATCCCGAAGACCTGAAGCACACCGCTTTTCGGACTCCTCTGGGAATATTCTGTTATAAAGTGATGCCCTTCGGTTTAAAGAACGCCGGTGCTACTTATCAAAGGGCCATGACGAAGATCTTCGATGACCTTATACATGAAATCGTCGAATGCTATATCGACGACCTCGTCGTGAAAAGAAAGTCATACAAGGAACATCTCGAGCATCTGAAGACCGTATTTCAACGCCTTCGGCAATACAACTTGAAGATGAACCCCCTCAAATGCGCGTTCGGGTTATCCTCAGGCAAATTCATAGGATTCATTGTCCGGCACCGAGGCATCGAGATAGATCCGTCGAAGATCAAGGCGATCATGGAAATGCCACCGCCAAGGACTCTCAAACAATTGCGGTCTCTCCAAGAGAAGCTCGCGTACATCCGGCGATTTATAGCCAACCTTTCAGGCAAGTGTCGCCCTTACAGTCACCTGATGAAGAAGGTAATCCCATTCGTCTGGGATCGCAAATGCTAAGGCGCACTGGACGAGATCAAGCAGTACCTGCAGAACCCGCCGGTGTTAGCTACCCCAGTCAGAGGGAAACCTCTTATTCTTTATACAACTGCCCTCGAAGGTTCCTTAGGTGCATTATGGGCACAAGCGAGCGACCAAGGGAAGGAGAGAGCGCTCTACTATTTAAGTCAAGTCCTACTGGGGGTAGAAAGCAACGACTCCCCTATCGAAAAACATTGCCTAGCGTTAATCTTTGCGATAACAAAACTCAGGCACTATGCGTCGGCGCATGAAGTCCGTCTCATTTCGAAAGTGGACCCCCTTAAATATTTAATGTCGAAGGCCATATTGACGGGGCGACTCGCTAAATGGGCCCTGCTCTTGATGGAGTTCTCGATAACTTATCAACTTCTCAAGGCAGTGAAAGGCCAGGCCATCGCCGACTTCCTCGCTGAGCATCCGGTACCGGCCGACTCTCCTTTGAATTGCGAACTGCCAGACGAACACGCGTTTGATGCGATCAACGGTGGTAATATCTAATGGGAGCTTTATTTCGATGGAGCATCTTCTGTGAAGAAGCGCAAACAAAGCACCCCTATAATCAAATCAGGGGTGGGTCTTATCTTCGTAACTCCACAAGGAGGGATAATGCGCTTCGCTTTCTCCTTAACAGAGCCGAGGACGAACAATGGAGCCGAGTATGAAGCTTTGATAGCAGGCCTCGAGATCGCCATCGACATGGGAATTGAAAACCTCCTCATATACGGAGACTCCCAACTGGTCGTTAGTCAAGTAAACGGCGACTACCAAACATGCAAGCCAGAGCTGGTGAAGTATGGAGAGAGAGTACGACAGCTGCTGACTCAAATCCCTTCCTACACCTTAGAAAACATACCGCGTGCCGAAAATAGCAAAGCGGATGCATTGGCTAAGCTCGCTAAAGAAATGGCTGATGAGAACCTCGATGACGTTAGGATCCTGGTACAAAGCCGTCGAGTACTTGCCCCTACAGGAATATCCCTGGAGTCACCCGAAGGAAGGGGAGCAAATGAGCACACGGCCCTGCAAATGAATGACCAAGAAAAGGCCGAGGATTGGAGGGAAGTCTTTATAGACTACTTCAAATACCGTCGAACGCCCGAAGATGCGTCTTCAAGACATCAGCTTATGAAACGAGCTCTGTCTTTCGCCTTCGTCAACGATACTCTGTACAAGAGGTCATTCGATTCTTTGTGGTTGAGATGCCTGAGACCTGTCGAAGCGAAAAGAGTCGTTCAGGAAGTTCATGACGGACTCCGCGGTTCTCACCAAGCGGGCCCGAACATGAAGTTGAAGATCAAACGGATGGGTTACTATTGGCCCACGATGATCCAGGACTGCCTCGAGTATGCGAAGCAATGCCACTCATGCCAAATTCATGGGGACTTTATCCACCAGCATCCAAATCCACTCCATCCAACGGTGGCTAGCTGGCCATTCGAAATGTGGGGGACTGATATAGTCGGCCCCATCGAACCAGCATCATCCAGAGGACATCGTTTCATCCTAGCGACCACTGACTACTTCTCCAAATGGGCAGAAGCAGTACCGTTGAGGGAAGTGAAAACGGAGAATATCCTCCACTTCTTCAAGACGCACGTCATTTATCGGTTTGGAACTCTGCGACGGATCATCTCCGATAACGGGCCAGCTTATAGAAGCCATAAAATCAGTCGCTTCGCGCAACAGCACAATATAGACTGGAGATATTCCTCGGTTTATAATCCGCGAGCTAACGGTCTGGCCGAGGCTTTCAACAAGATCTTGACGAAGATCATGAAGAAAACGGTGTCCCGAAATAAGAAGGACTGGCATAAGAGGCTGCAAGAAGCTCTCTCGGCGTATCGAACTACGTTCAAGATAGCAACAAACACAACGCCATATGCGTTGGTATTCGGTACAGAAGCGGTACTCGCCCTCGAGATAGAGTTACCCTCTCTACGAGTGGCGGTCCACTACGAGCTGATGGACGAAGAAAATACTCACCTTCGGCTTGAGGAGCTTGATGCCCTTGATGAAACCCGACTCATAGTGCAACAAAATCTAGAGGCTTACAAAGCAAAGATGACGCACTCATATGAAAGATTGACCAAGCAGAGGACATTCCGCCAAGGCGAACTCGTGCTAGTAGTCAAAAGGCCTATGATCCCCAATCGCGCCAAGCGGGGAAAATTCGAGCCGAACTATGAAGGCCCGTACATCATAGACAAGGTCTACCAGGGTGGAGCCTATCTACTCATGGATATGCACTGTAAAAGGCCTTTCAGGTCAATAAATGGCCGCTTCCTAAAGAAATACTATGCTTAGCGAGTTATCTCCTAGGTCAATGATAGATGACGACGACTATGTCCGCTCGCTATTTTCCTAAGCTCAAACTTTATAAGCAGTGGCCAGCCTTCTCCCGACGGACCGAAACATCCTTAAACTAATGGCGGACCGAAACGTCCTTAAACTAATGGCGGTCCGAAACGTCCTTAAACTACTACCGCAGCATCTTCAGGCTGACGAGATGAATAAAAGAAAAAAGAAAAGAAAATATATATATATATATAAAAAATATATATATAAAAACGGTATTTCCATAAGCAAAAAAGGGCACGGATGAAAACCCGAAAGGGCTCCGTGAGTAAAAACAGCAGGGCTATCGGCGAGTGTTCGTGAAAACCCGAAAGGACGCGACCTCGTAAAAAAAAAATATATATATATATATATATATATATATATATATATATAAAATAAAAAAAAGATATGTCCATAAGCAAAAAGGGCATGGATGAAAACCCGAAAGGGCTCCGTGAGTAAAAACAGCAGGACTACCGGCAAGTGTTTGTGAAAACCCGAAAGGGCGCAACCTCGTTAAAAGACGCTTACAAGGTCCCCTCGACCTTGTAAGGAGAAATCACCCACGTGAGATCCTTACGACTCACAAGGGAGCAACACACTTAGGGGTCCTCACGATTCCTAGGGAGAAATTACACTTGCGAGATCCTCACGACTCGTAAGGAGAACTCCCTTATGGGACCCTCACGGCTTATAAGATTTGAAAGTCTTAAGTCACAGATACCTAAACCTGTGCTTAAGCAACCCCCACAACCTTTAATTTATGCCCTACAAGTGGCTCAATACTGACCCTTGGATACAATCCATGGGCGCGAATAAACATTTCCCTAACCAAGTCCCGTCCGTGACTAGGGATATGTTCGTATGGCAAACAACCCCTATAGGTCCTCTCGACTTATAAGGAGAAAACCCTTTTGTAAGATCCCTACGACTTGCAAGAGGACATGCACTTAGGAATCCTCATGATTCCTAAGGAGAAAACACACCTGCAAGATCCTCACGACTCGCAGGGAGAAATACCTTTATGAGACCCTTACGGCTCATGAAGTCAAAAGCCTTAGTCGACAGGACCCTTAACCCTGTTTGCTAAGCCACCTTTGGTCAACATCGACAGAGGCAAATGATGATTCGCTCCTGGAAATATCCTAGTTGCAGCGGTGCTGATGCCGAAATCGGCGTCTAAAATCTAAGCTTGCAGCGAAAAGGCTAGCGAGCCACACATGCATACGAAATAGCCGAAATGATGGGGCAATTTGCAATAAAAAGCAGCAAGTAAAAATGTATGCATGAGAAATAACCGAAATGATTGGGCAACTCGCAATAAAAAAGCAGCGAGTAAAAATAAAATAAATAGCCGAAATGATTGGGCACCGCGAAAAATAGCCGAAATGATTGGGCAATCGCGACCTTCGCGATATAAAGCTGAAATGATAGAGCATCGCGGGAAAAAGAAATAAAATAAAAATGAAATTTACTCCCTACACGTGATGTTACATCTATCCCCTTATACAATCCAGGGGCGCAAATAAAGAAGGAATCGCACTCCTCCTCTCCCAGGTTTCATCAGAAGAAGAAGCCAAATCTCGATAAGCCGCAAGTGATCTAGAGATCGTCTCAACACTCGTCTTGCAGCAACGGACACAACTTCAAGCGAAGCGTAACAACGGCATCTCCCAGTTCCATGGCTCGGCGATATATAGATCACCAAGAGTCAAACCCTCATCCCGTGAAATGCGGATACAATGAGCAAAACTCCTGGTCACGTGGAACGCTGATAACGTCACTCAGTGAACCCGTGTGAAGCATCCAGAGCGGAGCCTAGTCCTCGCCGAGCACGGCAGTGAACCCGTGTGAAGCATCTAGTGCAAAATTCCTGGTTACGTGGAACGCGGATAACGTCACTCTTTGACCCCGTGGAAAACGTCCAGAGTGGATCCTGGTCCTCGCAGAGCACGGTAGTGAACCCGTGTGAAGCATCCAGAGCGGAGCTTAGTCCTCGTCGAGCACGGCAGTGAACCCATGTGAAGCATCCAGAGCGGAGCCTAGTCCTCGCCGAGTACGGTAGTGAACCCGTGTGAAGCATCTAGTGCAAAATTCCTGATTACGTGGAACGCGGATAACGTCACTCTTTGACCCTGTGGAAAACGTCCAGAGCGGATCCTGGTCCTCGCAGAGCACGGCAGTGAACCCGTGTGAAGCATCCAGAGCAGAGCCTAGTCCTCGCCGAGCACGGTAGTGAACCGTGTGAAGCATCTAGTGCAAAATTCCTGGTTACGTGGAACGCGGATAACGTCACTCTTTGACCCCGTGGAAAACGTCTAGAGCGGATCCTGGTCCTCGCAGAGCACGGCAGTGAACCCGTGTGAAGCATCCAGAGCGGAGCCTAGTCCTTGCCGAGCACGGCAGTGAACCCGTGTGAAGTATCTAGTGCAAAATTCCTGGTTACGTGGAACGCGGATAACGTCACTCTTTGACCCCATGGAAAACGTCCAGAATGGATCCTGGTCCTCGCAGAGCACGGCAGCGAACCCGTGTGAAGCATCCAGAGCGGAGCCTAGTCCTCACCGAACATGGCAGTGAACTCGTGTGAAGCATCTAGTGCAAAATTCCTGGTTACGTAGAACGCGGATAACGTCACTTTTTGACCCCGTGGAAAACGTCCAGAGCGGATCCTGGTCCTCGCAGAGCACGGCAGTGAACCCGTGTGAAGCATCCAGAGAGGAGCCTGTTAGTGCATATGCCCTAGGGGCCATTATTGTATCATACTAGCATGTATATTACTTAATGAAAGCTTGGGATATTCACAGTTGTATATATAACAGTCTTGCTAAACATGGTAGTATGCTACTTGGTTTGAGTCTACTTTAATATGTGCATATGTTTCTTGTAACGTATCACTTATACATATTAGTAGAGCCCATAGGATCTTTGCTTGATTACCAGCTTCGTGATGGCAGTCACACTAGTGGAGGCTGGGTACTCTGTAAGCAACATCCTATACAGGTCCCTGGTCGTTGGATTATCGAGATAGGGCATCGATATTCCAGAGTAGACTAAGTGTATACGCTTCTCATCCCAGTTGGGGAGATGGTCTGTCCCACAGCCATCAGTACGTCGTACTAGAGATAGTATACAGGTGCTTGTTAGGTTATGGGTACACCGGACAGGACTCGCCGGGGAACTGATTGGTTGGTATTATACCCATCGTCAGTTAACAGTTCCCAGGTGACATGAGTACAGCATAGTCCGCAGACTTGACACTGCTACTTCGCCTCGAGTGTGTCCCACTGTTCTTAGATTGCTACCCTACCACGGCTCAAAGGAGTCGTGCAAACAGGTAGCAGTTGGGTGCAGTCCCGAGCACTTGGAGGCAGTGGCGGTTAGATAGGATTCGTCTCTCCCGGTATTGGGAGTTGATATCGCACTGTGTCAGAGAGCCATTACGCAAAGTCCATGGCCAGGGCAAGCGAGATATACTGATAGGTTCCAGTAGCTTCTCAGGGTGTAATGGACTTCGCTCTGACACGACTTATACCGTTATTAGGGGACTGATGCTTGCCGCCCCCTAGGCTTGATATGCGATAGTCTTAGACGAACAGACCGGACTGTACGGAGATTGTCACATCAGGCTCAGTAGGGGTTCGGATGGTTTTCCTCATCGGCCTTCTTATCGACATCTACCTGGGGACCGTTACGTACAGCTAGTGCCGCTTGCGGTCTGTGGTTAAACCCACTGCTAGCGTAGTGTCGAGTCTTTAGAGTCCCACACAGAGAGTTTCCCTGCTCCAGACGAAATGATATAGAGGTCGTACGGTTTTACGACAAGGGTAACGCGTACGTGTGTTTACGCGCATACGACTTTTCGGACAGTTTTTTCTAGCCGGCTTTGGTTTAAGCCAGATTCTAGTATCGGGTTATTGGATTTGTACAGTCTAAAGTTTTTCCGTATTTTCACGGATTGGAGGGGCGTTCTCGTAATTTGTCGGGAAGCTTCTAGAAGAGTGGTGACTAAGGGGTTAAGGTGGCATTGCATTAAATGAGATTAGTGACTCATTTGTGTGATTCATCCAAGTCATTAATGCATCATAAATGCTTAATGACTCATGGAGATGAATCACTCATAGATATTTATGAAGCATGGTTGTTAATTCATTTATTTCATTTTTGGATAAATAATAATGCTTCATATATATTATGATAACATCATTATCTCATTTGATTCTAATCTTCACCTTCTCTCTCCTCAAGCTCACTCTCTCTTCAAACCCTAACCCTAACCTCTCATGTGTTGAGATCAAGGGTTAGCTAGACTAATACATCCATAACCTCACTCTATATCCCCTAGTTAGCTTAGATTAGCGATTTGAGCAAACTAGTTATCTCAAGTTTGAGATTAAGCTTGGCGTAGGAGCTTTCGGGTGGATCGTCTTTGATTCGAGGAGGTCGTTGAGGTGCCGATGTTCCAAGGAGCCTACGAGGAGTGGAGGACAGCGATGAAGACCCGAAGTACATGTAACGTGAGGTATAACATCGGAACCGAGTAGTTAAACCTCAAGTAGTTTGTTAGCAATGGTTTAGATTACGATTCATGCGCTCAAGTCCGTGTTACGAAGCTTTGATAATCGTTTTTCATATATTCCGCCTCCCCACAAGTTCGTGGGGTGCGTGACATGGACTTATAGTGGTATCAGAGCCAACTAAACCATTTCTAGCTTGTTAGCAACTGATTAGAAGTTCGATCGACGGAAAACACGAAAACAAATAACCGAAAATTCCTAGTTGCTGTTAATTTTAAAGCTGTCTGAAAAATTATTTGACATACTTTAAAATTCACAGCAGGGTATTTTAAGAATACTGAGAAAAAACAAGCCAGTGAGTCGGCAAAACGGCCGCAGTTCTGCGGCAATAGAGAGCTTGTGCCGCGGAACCGCCGCCGAGTCAACGCCGAGTTGACTCGGATTTGCTCAGTAATTCCTATTTTGTTGTTTTCTGTTTTCTTGTATGTTCTGTTTCTGCCCAGGTTGCCTCTGTGATGATTTGCTTTTGGGGTAGACACGGATATAGGTAATCGATCGATGTTCTAAACTATTTGCTAATTGGATCTTTATATGTGATGTTTAATGTGTTCATAAACCTCCCCTAACTGCTAGTATGTCGGTTGGCAGGGAGTTGCACATTTCTGAAATGTTTACTGTTTGTGTATATAAACTGTGTTGGACTGTTGTGATGATTAGCCGGGGTTTGAGATGTGTTTAATATTCATTCATTCAATGTAAATGTAATTTGATGTAATATTCTTTTGCGGGGCACATCCAGGTTGCGGTTGTAGCCACCGTTGTATTATTTCTTTTTACTGTTTTTTCTCCTAGGATAGACCCAAGGCGGGGTACAAAAACTACCGGGTACATCGAAGTGTTTAGTGGCCTACTCACGTTGTTGAGGGAGACCGCTTCACTTCGGGTACTTGGCGGGTAGTTTGCCGTACCCATAGGGGTCTAGGGTGGGGTAATGGTTATTCATCACAACTGTGTAATCCGTCTTTTATTGCAGGCTCAAAGCAAATGCGGATTGCTAATAAATCCAATAAAGTTCATCTGTGATCTGGAATGCTTATTATTGCGTCTGACGAATATACAATATCTATATATGATAGCTATTAGACGTCACTTATGTTTTACACCCGCGCTAGCCCAGCCCCCGCTCTGTCGTTAGTTAAGTAACCTAACGGGTGATGACGGGACCCAGTGGCGAATGCGGATGGCATAAGAGGGCGTGGTATTTTTGTTGTTTTCTGCAATGATAAGATTAAAAGATGGGACGCATTATTATAATGCAAAGAAAATAAACCAAAGTTTAAATCATTGGAACAAATTTAAAAGAAACCACTCGGTTATTTTAAAAGAGTAGAATTTTTAATTGCGGAGTTTTAGCCACTCCTTTTAAAAAGTATCAGGTTCCTTCGATTATATCAAGTTCACTACGTTCACGGTTTTGCCAAAACCATTCGTAGCCCTCCGTCTTTTCATTTGGTTATTCAATAGTATTCAAGCTGTGTTTGTTGGCCAAAGTCAAGGCACGTTGTTTGGTAGCTATTAAATATTCATATGCAGCATAGATAGATGCGTTGGTTTGGGACAGTCGTACTGCTTTGTTGGCCAAAGTCAAGGGTATGTACGGATGGGTTCAAATTAACCTGGACAATGACGGGTAGAACTTGACATGTGACTTATGATTTGTTGGCCAAAATCAAGGTCATAAGAGCATGGGGCAAAAAAAAAATCCATACCGGGAGTTTCAAAAGAAACTGGAATTTGCAGAGAGTTGCATACCATTTTGGAGTTTGATGAATGTTGGTAGGATTCCTTCAACATTATCATACGATGATATTTTGGAGCCCGATCCTACTGTGAGTACATGCTACTTATCAGGAGATTCATCACTTAACGATCGATGCTATAAACTAAGTAGGTGCCTAGAAAGGTGTCAGCAGGGCTACGCCCCCAGAGAAAAGAGGTTCTTTAATTAAGGAACTTCGCGAAAGCGTTGGAAAACCTCCCTCGAAGTATCGACATTGGCCTGGCTGAACGGTTAAGCAAGTATTGTACGGTGAGAATAGTCCTGGCTAATTCTTCTTTTATGGTTTGAGGAAGGATTCGAGAAACATTGGGAGCCATCCTGTTTAGATAAATTAAAACCAATCTAAGCTTGCAACAGCATCATGCTAAAATAGTTTTCTTCTCTCTCTCTCTTAATTGCAGCGACCTTGTGACCACACATAGGTTACATCTAGATAATAAATTTACTGAATCTGACTTATTTGACTGGAAAAAGTCTGTCCAGATGTCCATTGCCTATGACAAGCTGGACCACCCTATTAAGGGACATTCCTATTGTTGTAGGATTGGGCATTGGCAGAATGATTGCAGGGCTTTAGAAGCCAGTAGCCAGGATACGAAGCATGTTGTGGCTTCGACTTCGGGTGTGTTTATATTAGAGAACTGTATGTCAGTTAACCCTACTTCCTGGGTATTGGATACCGGATCAGGAACTCACATCTGTAATTTATTACAGGCTCTGAGAAATCGTAGGGTTATCGGGGTAGGTGATATGACCCTCACAGTTGCTAACGGAATGAGCATGGACGCTGAATCCGTAAGGGAATATCATCTTGGGATGACAACTGGGCAGATATTGATTCTGCGTAACTGTTTTTTTGTACCAGGTACGACTTGTAATATCATATCTGTACCCTTACTTTCTAAAGAAGGATATGATTTTGCTTTTACAAGAGATGTGGTTCACATCCACCTAAATCAAGATTTGATTGGGTCAGGTACATTAGAAAACGGAATATACGTATTAAATCAAGCTCATATTTTCAGTGTCCAGAACACACTTAAAAGAAAGTCTCCGGAATTAAATCAGGCTTTCTTATGGCATTGTAGACTAGGCCACATCAATGAGAAAAGGTTGACTAAGTTACATAGAGAAGGATATTTGAATCCGTTCGAATATCAATCTTATGCTACTCGTGAATCTTGTCTCATAGGAAAGATGACAAAGACTCCATTTACTGGACACGGAGTAAGAGCGAGCGAGCTCTTGGGACTCGTACACAGTGACGTGTGTGGTCCAATGTCTACACATGCGCGAGGTGGTTATTCCTACTTCATTACTTTTACGGATGATTTCTCTAGGTATGGATATATCTTCTTAATGAAACATAAATCCGAGGCCTTCGAGAAATTCCAAGAATACAAAAATGAAGTAGAAAAACAGACCGGCAAAAGTATCAAGACACTGAGATTTGATCGAGGTGGTGAATACTTAAGTGCCGAGTTCCTAGGTTACTTAAAAGAGAATGGAATTCTCTCTCAGCTTACTCCTCCATACACACCACAACATAACGGTGTATCGGAAAGGAGGAATCGAACCCTATTGGATATGGTTCGTTCTATGTTGAGTAATGCTGAGTTACCGCGATCATTCTGGGGATATGCACTAGAATCAGCTACATATCTTTTGAACCGAGTTCCAACCAAGACTATGTCTACCACACCATATCAGATATGGAGTGGGAAGAAACCTAGTCTTAAGTATCTTAAGACATGGGGATGTCCAGCTTTTGTAAAGAAGCAGCATGCGGACAAGCTCGAGGCACGCTCAGTAAAATGCAAATTTGTGGGATATCCAAAGAACTCCAAGGGATATTATTTCTATTACGCAGAGGAACAAAAGGTCTTTGTTTCTCTTCATGCCTGCTTCTTGGAAACTGAATTTTTGGAAAATCATAAGAGTGGGAGCGCAATAGAACTGGAAGAAATTCCAGAACCACAAACTGTTACTGAAAGTATGGTAGAACCAGAGGTTTCAGAAGATCAGGACATCCCGACGCCACTCCGCAGGAGTAGTAGGCAGTCTCATCCGCCCGAGAGATACTACAGTTTTCTCATAGACGGGGATAGAGAGGATTGCACTATAAACTATGATGAGCCTACTAGCTTCCAGCAAGCCATTCAGAGCGGTGACTCGGTAAAATGGCTGGATGCAATGCGGACCGAAATGGAGTCCATGTACACTAACAAAGTATGGACTTTGGACATTACTCCAGATGGGGTAAAACCCGTAGGATGCAAATGGATCTTCAGAAAGAAGATTGGTGTAGATAGACAGGTTGAAACCTATAAAGCTAGACTTGTTGCAAAGGGTTTCCGTCAAAGACCTGGTTTGGACTATGACGAAACCTTTTCTCCAGTGGCTATGCTGAAATCCATTCGGGTCCTTCTTGCTATTGCTGCCTTCCACGATTATGAGATCTGGCAGATGGACGTAAAGACGGCTTTTCTAAATGGAAATTTGGAAGAGAGCGTCTATATGGATCAGCCAGAGGGATTTATTCAGAGTGGGAGCAGCGGTAAAGTGCTTAAGTCCATTTATGGACTAAAGCGGGCATCGCGGAGTTGGAACATCTGTTTTGATGATGCTGTTAAAGAATTTGACTTTATCAAAAATCCAGATGAACCATGCATATACAGTAAGATTGTAGGGAGAACTGTAGTATTCCTCATCTTGTACGTGGATGACATTCTCCTAATAGGAAATGATATTCCTATGTTACAGTCAGTCAAAAGATTCTTGTCACATAAATTCTCCATGAAAGACCTGGGTGATGCCACCTACATTCTGGGGATCCGGATCTATCGTGATAGATCAAAAAGGATGTTGGGACTTTCACAGTCCAGGTACATAGACACCATATTGAAAAGATTCAGTATGGAAGATTCTAAGCGCGGTAACCTACCGGCTTGTCACGGAATCACCCTCTCCAAAGATATGTCTCCCAAGACTGATTTGGAAAGGGATCGCATGTCGATTATACCCTACGCTTCAGCGGTAGGCTCTATAATGTATGCGATGTTATGTACCAGACCAGACGTAGCATACGCATTAAGCGTAGTAAGCCGGTATCAAGCAAACCCAGGGGAGAATCATTGGATAACAGTAAAGAACATTCTCAAGTACCTAAGGAGGACTAAGGAGATGTTCTTGATGTATGGTGGAAAAGACCTCCAGATTGAGGCCTTTGCCGACTCCGGCTTCCAGAGTGACAAAGATGACTCCAAATCCATGTCGGGTTATGTCTTTACCCTCAATGGAGGGGCGGTCTGTTGGAAGAGTTCCAAACAGGAGACCGTTGCTGACTCGATAATGGAAGCGGAGTACATAGCTGCTTGCGATACCGCAAAAGAAGCTGTCTGGATGAAGAAGTTCCTCACAGAACTTCAGGTGGTTCCTACCAGTGTTGATCCAATACCTCTGTATTGTGAAAACAACGGCGCTATAGCTTTAGCGAAGGAACCCAGGTCCCATCAGAAGTCCAGACACATCTTAAGGCGGTATCACCTGATCAGGGAGATCATAGATCGCCGGGAGATCGAGGTAAACAGAGTAAAGACGGAGGATAACATTGCTGATCCATTCACAAAGGTCATTCCTCAGACGCGGTACGAGAGGCTATTCGAGATGATAGGTCTACGATATGCAAGCTCATGGCCCTAGTGCAAGTGGGAGATTGTTAGTGTATATGCCCTGGGGGCCATTATTGTATCATACTAGCATGTATATTACTTAATGGAAGCTTGGGATATTCACAGTTGTATATATAACAGTCTTGCTAAACATGGTAGTATGCTACTTGGTTTGAGTCTACTTTAATATGTGCATATGTTTCTTGTAACGTATCACTTATACATATTAGTAGAGCCCATAGGATCTTTGCTTGATTACCAGCGTCGTGATGGCAGTCACACTAGTGGGGGCTGGGTAGTCTGTAAGCAACATCCTATACAAGTCCCTGGTCGTTGGATTATCGAGATAGGGCATCGATATTCCAGAGTAGACTAAGTGTATACGCTTCTCATCCCAGTTGGGGAGATGGTCTGTCCCACAGCCATCAGTACATCGTACTAGAGATAGTATACAGGTGCTCGTTAGGTTACAGGTACACCGGACAGGACTCGCCGGGGAACTGATTGGTTGGTATTATACCCATCGTCAGTTAACAGTTCCCAAGTGACATGAGTACAGCATAGTCCGTAGACTTGACACTGCTACTTCGCCTCGAGTGTGTCCCACTGTTCTTAGATTGCTACCCTACCACGGCTCAAAGGAGTCGTGCAAACAGGTAGCAGTTGGGTGCAGTCCCGAGCACTTGGAGGCAGTGGCGGTTAGATAGGATTCGTCTCTCCCGGTATTGGGAGTTGATATCGCACTGTGTCAGAGAGCCATTACGCAAAGTCCCTGGCCAGGGCAAGCGAGATATACTGGTAGGTTCCAGTAGCTTCTCAGGGTGTAATGGACTTCGCTCCGATACGACTTATACAGCTATTAGGGGACTAACGCTTGCCGCCCTCTAGGCTTGATATGCGATAGTCTTAGACGAACAGACCGGACTGTACGGAGATTGTCACATCAGGCTCAGTAGGGGTTCGGATGGTTTTCCTCATCGGCCTTCTTATCGACATCTACCTGGGGACCGTTACGTACAGCTAGTGCCGCTTGCGGTCTGTGGTTAAACCCACTGCCAGCGTAGTGTCAAGTCTTTAGAGTCCCACACAGAGAGTTTCCCTGCTCCAGGCAAAATGATATAGAGGTCGTACGGTTTTACGACAAGGGTTCGAACGCGTACGTGTGTTTACGCACGTATGACTTTTCGGACAGTTTTTTCTAGCCGGCTTTGGTTTAAGCCAGATTCTAGTATCGGGTTATTGGATTTGTACAGTCTAAAGTTTTTCCGTATTTTCACGGATTGGAGGGGCGTTCTCGTAATTTGTCGGGAAGCTTCTAGAAGAGTGGTGACTAAGGGGTTAAGGTGGTATTGCATTAAATGAGATTAGTGACTCATTTGTGTGATTCATCCAAGTCATTAATGCATCATAAATGTTTAATGACTCATGGAGATGAATCACTCATAGATATTTATGAAGCATGGTTGTTAATTCATTTATTACATTTTTGGATAAATAATAATGCTTCATATATATTATGATAACATCATTATCTTATTTGATTCTAATCTTCACCTTCTCTCTCCTCAAGCTCACTCTTTCTCCAAACCCTAACCCTAACCTCTCATGTGTTGAGATCAAGGGTTAGCTAGACTAATACATCTATAACCTCACTCTATATCCCCTAGTTAGCTTAGATTAGCGATTTGAGCAAACTAGTTATCTCAAGTTTGAGATTAAGCTTGGCGTAGGAGCTTTCGGGTGGATCGTCTTTGATTCGAGGAGGTCGTTGAGGTGCTGATGTTCCAAAGAGCCTACGAGGAGTGGAGGACAGCGATGAAGACCCGAAGGACATGTAACATGAGGTATAACATCGGAACCGAGTGGTTAAACCTCAAGTAGTTTGTTAGCAATGGTTTAGATTACGATTCATGCGCTCAAGTCCGTGTTACGAAGCTTTGATAATCGTTTTTCATATATTCCGCCTCCCCGCAAGTTCGTGGGGTGCGTGACATGGACTTATAGAGCCTAGTACTCACCGAACACGGCAGTGAACCCGTGTGAAGCATCTAGTGCAAAATTCCTGGTTACGTAGAACGCGGATAACGTCACTCTTTAACCCCGTGGAAAACGTCCAGAGCGGATCCTGTTCCTCGCAGAGCACGGCAGTGAACCCGTGTGAAGCATCCAGAGTGGAGCCTAGTCCTCGCCGAGCACGGCAGTGAACCCGTGTGAAGCATCTAGTGCAAAATTCCTGGTTACGTGGAACGCGGATAACGTCACTCTTTGACCCCGTGGAAAACGTCCAGAGCGGATCCTATTCCTCGCAGAGCACGGCAGTGAACCCGTATGAAGCATCCAGAGCGGAGACTAGTCCTCGCCGAGCACGGCAGTGAACCCGTGTGAAGCATCTAGTGAAAAATTCCTGTTTACGTGGAACGCAGATAACGTCACTTTTTGACCCTGTGGGAAACATCCAGAGCGGATCCTGGTCCTCGCAGAGCATGGCAGTAAACCCGTGTGAAGCATCCAGAGCGGAGCCTAGTCTTCGCCGAGCACGGCAGTGAACCCGTGTGAAGCATCTAGTGCAAAATTCCTGGTTACGTGGAACACGGATAACGTCACTCTTTGACCCCGTGGAAAACGTCCAGAGCGGATCCTGGTCCTCGCTGAACACGGCAGTGAACCCGTGTGAAGCATCCAGAGCGGAGCCTAGTCCTCGCCGAGCATGGCAGTGAACCCGTGTGAAGCATCTAGTGCAAAATTCCTGGTTACGTGGAACGCGGATAACGTCACTCTTTGACCCCGCGGAAAACGCCCAGAGCAGAACCTGGTCCTCGCCAAGCACGGCCGTGAACCCGTGTGAAGCATCCAGAGCGAACACCGGACTGTGGAGTCCTTAAAATCCACGGACTATGATGTCCTTAACCTCGACCGTAATGTCTTAAAACTAACGACCAACCACGATGATTCTAGACTGATTTTCACCTTGGTTAAAGGGTACATCTCTTCACTCCTTTGATATTTGGCGTTGTAATTCCTCAACGTCTTCAAAGAGGTGACGGGTCCCAGTAACCACGCATTTTACGGACTGTGGAGTCCTTAAATCCACGGACTATGACGGCCTTAACCTTGACCGTGATGTCTTAAAACTAACATTGGACTGTGGAGTCCTTAAACCCACGAACTATGAGGTCCTTAACCTTAACCGTGATGTCTTAAAACAAACGCTGGACTATGGAGTCCTTAAACCCACGGACTATGAGGTCCTTAACCTTGACCGTGATGTCTTAAAACTAACATTGGACTGTGGAGTCCTTAAACCCACGGACTATGAGGTCTTTAACCTTGACCGTGATGTCTTAAAACTAACGATGGACTGTGGAGTCCTTAAACCCATGGACTATGAGGTCCTTAACCTTGACTGCGATGTCTTTAAACTACGGTACCCTGGAGTACATCCCAAAGCAACCCCTAACCCCGTGAGATACGGATAAGAGCGACCACACTCAACACTTGTGGATCCTCACAACCCGCAAGGAAGAAAACTCTCTTGTGAGATCCTCATGACTCCCAAGGGAAAACCCGCTTAAGAATCCTCACGATTCTTAAGAAAAACTCACACCTACGGGATCCTCTCGACCTGTAGGGAGAAAAACTCTTTATGAGACCCCCACGGCTCATAAAGCTCAAAAGCCTTAGGAGGCAGATCTTAACCCTGAATCCTAAGCCATCGCTGCCCTGCAAAGAGATCAAGATAGACTGTCCGCAGAACACATTCAATAAAAAGGGGACACACCATTGAGAAGAAAATATGTCTTTATTCATAAACCAAAATGGGTACAAAGTACAATTCATGAGAGAACAAAAAGAAAATACTCTTGCTCAAGAGTATGTACAAAAAAAAGAAAAAGAAGATACAAGTTTTTCAAGCCGGTGGGCGATTTAGCAATTTCGTTAGCTCATCCTGCTTTTGCTGGGCCACGGCTTCATGATTTAGGATCGCCAGAAGACGGGCCTCCGCCTGAGCCTACTGGGCCTGATACGAGGCGAGCCGGCCTTCAAGCTCTTTCTCGGTGGCCTTATGAGTCTCGACCCTCTCACGAGTGAACGTGGCAGCTTTATCAAGAGTCACCACCTCTTTGATAGACTCTTGAAGCACCCGCCAGAGTTCATATGCTTTGTTGGCCTTGGCGGTAAGATTGGCTTGAAGCTCGTTCAGCGCCTTAGAAGCCAGTTCCCTCTCCGAGAACTCGCGGCCGAGCCTTTTCTCACACAACAATGTGTTCGCCACGCGTCGCTCTATTAGACCACATAAGGACATATACGCTCAAGGCCGTACGAACGAACCTCCAGTCGACAGCAACAGTCGATCTAAAACGCGCTCATATCACCTGGTACGGAAAGCAACAAAAAGTTCTCGGTGTACATCCTATCAAGCATGCATTCACAACTATATGAATATCTGAAAAGAAATAATACCTGAAACTCTGTTGTGCATGCAACATAGTGACAGTGTTCGCAATTAAAGAAAATTCTCATGGGAAGAACACAAAGTTCATTTATGCAAGCAAAAACATACATACGGATACCCAACACACATTAAAGTTCAACATAAGGCATGCGAAAACTAATTTGAAGATACTACACTAGCGGGAAAAGGTCGCCGAACAAAAGGTCGGTAGTGCAAGGGTTGACAAAACAAAAGAAAAAATTCTCCATCTCTCTCTCCGCTCTCTCCAACACGTCAGAGCGCCGGTCCTCGCGAGGAGTCGCTCCCTACCGATTGGCGCCATGTTCGTCCGCAAAAGCAGACATAACAGCCCGACGGGCTCTTATTTCGCTCAAAAGGTGAACCGAGCGATCTTTTAAAGCTTGAGTGATTAGGCACGCTTCGTGAAAGCCCTCGAGCTTTTCTTCGGCCGCGTCAAGCATCGCCAGGGTCATCTCCGCCGGGTGAGGAGGGATGTCGGCAAGCACGGCAGCAAGAATCATCCGGAGCCAGAGGGAGCCTATTGGGAAGGAAGACCCCCTGCGGATCGAGAGTTCATACGCCGCTGAGTCGCATTCGTCATCGATAAGGAGGGGATCCACCAATCGGGCGGCAAAGCGGGGGATCATCTCCTCGATAGGAACTTCCCATGGCTGTCGACGTGCATGAGGGCGATTGCAGGCCATGGCGCTCAGTTGTCTCTCAAGACAAATCACACCAAAATGAAAATGAATTTCTCTGTGAAGAAAAAAGAAGGCCATGGCCCCAGGATATAAAGAGGAGCATTAAGTGCCGTGCATGGAAAATCTTGCATGATTGAAGCTATTTCCAAGGCCCAAAAAGGGGAAGGCATTGGAAATTAAGGATATGGAACTATTTCCAAGGCTCCTTTTCTGCATCTAATATTGTGCACTAAAAATATGGCATAATTTTTTTTTTTGAATTAAACAGCCCCGTCAAAAGGACCCCACATGCGAAGCACGTGACCCCCAAACTTGACGCACACTAAGAAAAAAAGGGGAATAGCACCCCGCACATTAAAAACAGCAACAGCAACAATAGCGGAATGATAAAATCCCATAGAAAGGCATGCAAACATAGAAAGGCACGATAAAGCTTATCATTCATGTTTTAAGAAGTCCATACAAAATGAAAAGAAAACGATTACAACGGCAAGACCTCAGACGCGGGGCACGGATTGAGAAACTCAAGCTTGACTTTGTCCAAGATCCTCCAAGCATTTCGAACCGCCCGAGTATGTTTTCTTTCGCGGTCACAAGCGTCGGGATCGTCACGAATGTCTTCTACCCTCCGATATGCAGCAAGTATGGCCAACTGCTGAAAATCCTGGTGCAAGAGATCGATGAGGTTGTCTCGCCTTCTCTTCAAGATTAGACTCATCAGATACACCGAATGTATCTTATCCTCAGCAGCATCCAATGCCCTGAGAAGTACACCAGTGCAGAAAAGAGGAAGCGCTTCCCAAATCGCCAACACGATGAGTTTCAGAAGAGAAGAGAGACGGGGGAGTAGCCGATGGTTGTACTCATCGAAGCGGCTCATGATCTCAGCACATTGAGCGTTGCTGAACTCCTGGTTCTGGCTACGGCCCAGCGCGCGAATATTCCCATAAGAAATGATTTCGTTAAGATCATACAAATGAGCATCCATGACACCTGAAATAACGATCATGAAAAATTCATTACAAACTTTTTCCTCTCGGATGTGAAGAAGGACAACCTAGGGCAAGGAAACCCTAAGAAGCCTCTATGGAAAAAACTTGGTTCTTCACAGGAATTAAATTCCTTTTAAAAAGGGGGAATTAAATTCCCAGAAACATCTTTTCTGTGAACGGAGTTAAACTCCATGGACTTGAACTGTCACCATCATTTCCCTAAGGACCATATGAAACCCTAGGAGATCTACAGTTTGAAGGTTAGGTGGTTTTCTGTTCTTGAGGAAAAACTTAAAGGAAAAATGGGTTCATATTTAAAGGGGTGAAACCCTCGCTATGGATTTAAAATCCAGAAGGACATGAGAGTTCATCGTTCGTTCGAAAGCATTACCTGAAGAAAAGAATTCTTTTCGAACAGAGTTAAACTCTGAAAATTGTTCAAGGCAGAGAACTAAGCTCTGGAAAGGAGAATTAAATTCTCAGAAAGAAAAGTATGCAAGGAGGAAGATGAGCAAAGTGGAGGCTCTCCTGAAAAGACAAGGGCATTTATAGGATGGGGTGGAAAACGTTTCGTCTACCCTACTCCCAAAGCAGATCCAACGGTCAAAAAAGTGACAGCGTTGCACTCACGTGCAGACACGTGAGAACAACGCTGTGGGGCATTTGTTCCCTGATTAAAAATCAGGAAAAGACTCAGAAGAGGCATCACGTGCTCACACATGACCAGCGGTCACGTGTTGGCACATGACGTTCAAAGCAGCGGCACAAAGCGCTTTCAAGAAAAGATTCCAGAAAAGGTCACGTGCGCACACGTGACCAATGGTCACGTGTTGGCACGTGACGGCTAAGCAGCGGCCAGAAGACAGTGCAAAAGAAGAAGAAAGGCCCGTTCCAGGGGTCACGTGCCTACACGTGACCAGGGGTCATGTGGCCACACGTGACCGGCGTTAAAAGATTTATTATTTAACAGGATTAAATCCTGAGAAGAGATCATTCAAATCTTTCCAGATAGAGAAGGATTATTTGGAACCGTTGGATTAAAAATCTAAAGGTGATTAAATATCGCTCATTCATGGAAAAATCTTGGACTTGGAAAGATTTCCCCCTAAATCTAACCGAAACAACAAGGAAATATCTTTGGATTTAGAATCCAATGGTGAATAAAATTCATTTAACAATCTAAAGGCCCAGATTAATGATAAATATAAATCAAATCTCTCAACATACAAATCAAATCTCTCAATGAGAGATTTACTAAGCAGATTGATTCTCTTCCTTCTCCTAAAAATAGGAGCCAAAAAAAGAAGAGACGAACCCCCTTTTCGAAGATCTTTTCTTTAAAACTTTTTTCTGAAACCTTGAGACCCTTAGATCTTTTTCTTTTGATACATAGAGAGAGAAAGAGTTAGAGCCTTTGATTCTCTGCAAAAAGGAAAACCTTAGGTAAGAAAGGAAAAGGGAGGCTTCAAAGGAGAATTTAATTCTCAAAAGAGTTTAACTCTTATATAAAAAGAAAAGAACTTAGTTCTTTCTTTGGTCGAGGATCTGCAAAGTGCACATCTCCCCATGAATTGAGAATTTAATTCTCATTGGGTTGAGATCCTGCCATGCAGATCTAAAACACAGAGGAGGGACTGAGTTTAGAGAATTTAATTCTCACAAAATGATAGGAATTCAATTCCTTTGAGATAAAATTAGGGTTTAACCCTATATTATAGGAATTTAATTCCTTCAAAATGAACAGAACTAGGGTTTAACCCTAACTGAGAATATAATTCTCTCAAACTCACAGGAATTTAATTCCTTTAAGGAAAGAAACTAGGGTTTAACCCTATTAAGAATATAATTCTTCAGAAGAAAGCAGGAATTTAATTCCTCTGAGGTTTAGGGTTTAACCCTATGAACAGAACTTTAAAACATGCAGAGTCACGTGCTACCACGTGACTCCTGCAAAGACCCACAGAATAGAACTCTGGAATAGGCACCTCACGTGCTGCCATGTGACTTCTACGAAGATATATAAAAGAGAACTTTGAGGCAATGCCTCACGTGCCCCACGTGATCCCCGGGACATATAAAAGAAACAGCAAAATAAAAGAGAACTCTGGGGCGCCCCCACGTGTCACCACGTGACCCCTAATGAGTATTCTAATAAACCAGAGCATGAGCCCCCATCACGTGCCTGCACGTGATGGCTTTCAGAACTAAAAGTGTTAAACACTTATCTGTAGAACAAAATAAAGGGAAGAAGGGCGCTCTCACGTGTTACCACGTGACCCCTTTTTGCCTTAGTGTTTAACACTAAATTGAAACTTCTGTATCCAGTGTTTAACACTGATTCTCCTTAGTGTTTAACACTAATTCGGAAAATTCTATCTGCAATGTTTAACACTGATTTGCTTAGTGTTTAACACTAATTTGAAAGCTCTTTTTCCAGTGTTCAACACTGATTATCTTTTAGTGTTTGACACTAACTTGTCAATCTTTTCTCAGTGTTCAACATTGTTGGTCTATAGTGTTCAACACTAGTTTTAGCCCAATTGGCTAAAGTTTCCAGAGGCAAAGCCTCTCCTTCAATGAATCAACAGAGGGCTGTTTCCTGATTTAAAATCAGGAAAGCTTCTGGGAAAAGCTTCAGAAGAGGGTCACGTGCTTACACGTGACCAGCAGTCACGTGTTGGCACGAGACACCTAAACGCATCATCAAGGCAAGTTCAGTTTCCTGACTACATTGAAGAAAAGGGGCTTCAGAAAGAGTCACGTGCTCCCACGTGACCAGCGTCAAAGGCACACCGGATCCCTGATCAAATCAAGGAAAAAGCTTCAAAAGATGTCACGTGCTCCCACGTGACCAGGGTCACGTGTTGGCACATGACGTTCAAAGCAGCAGACTCGCTCTCCAGTTGAACCAAGGAAAGAGGCGCCAGACAAGGGTCACGTGCTCGCACGTGACCAGGGGTCACGTGGTAGCACGTGACGGCTAAGCAGCAGAAGAAGGCAGAGTGCAAAAGAAGGAAAAGGCTCGTTACAAGGGAGTCACGTGTCTACACGTGACCATGGGTCACGTGGTCACACGTGACCGGCTTTCAAAGCCCATTTTGCTAACAGAATTAAATTCTGAGAGAAATGCAAATCTTTCCAAAGGAACGCAACTATATGCATCCAATCAAATTAAAGATTCAGAGGTCATTTATTTATGGAAAATCTCGGGTTTGGAAAGATTTCTCCCTTAAATCTAACCAAAATAACAAGGGAGAATCTCTGGATTTGAAATCCAATGGTGAATAAAATTCACCTAATAATCCAAAGGTCCAGAACGAATGAAGGATGCAAATCAGATCTCTCAACGAAGATTCGTCAAAAACCAACTGATTCAGCTGCTTCTCCTATAAATAGGAGCCAAGAGACACAAAATAAAGATATACATGCGCAGAGAAGAAAAGAAAGAAAAAAAGGGAGGAGAGCTTTGATATTTTGAAAAGACTCGGATCTTCTGCAAAAAAACCCTAGGTAAGAAAGGGAAGGCTTTTTGAAAACAAAGAGAATTTAATTCTCAACATATAAAACAGAAGAATATATTTCTTCTCTCTTTGGTAGAGGATCTGCAAAGTGCACATCTCCCCTTTAGGTTGAGAATTTAATTCTCAATGGGTTGAGATCCTGCCATGCAGGTCCAAAACATAGAGAGGGAATGCAAGCATGAGAATTTAATTCTCAGAACTACAGGAATTTAATTCCTTTAAGATAAAAGTAGGGCTTGACCCTGTATCACGGGAATTTAATTCCTTCAAAACAAAAGAAACAGGGTTGAATCCTAATTAAGAACATAGTTCTGTTGAAACAGCGGGAATTTAATTCCTTTAATCATAATTCCCAAAAAGGGGAGTTTAATTCCTTAAAAGCTTTTGTTAGGGTTTAACCCTGTTCAGTTCTTCGCATAAACGAGGAATTTAATTCCCACAGAAAATCTAGAGTTAAACTCTATTCCAGAATACAAGTCTTCAAAAGGAAATAGGAATTTAATTCCTCTAAGATTTAAAGTTCGAGGAATTTAATTCCTGGAAAAAAAAAGGAGTAACAGATCCTCTAAAAACTACATAGAGGCAGGGTCACGTGCTACCACGTGACCCCCCCAAAACCCCTACAGAAAGCCCCTTTGAGGCAGCACCTCACGTGACCCACGTGACCCTCAGCAGAAGCCTTAACACAAAGGCATTTGAATGCCCATCACGTGATGGCACGTGATGCTCTGAAAGACGCGATAGTTTCAGCAGAGCAAATGAAGGGAAGGCGCTCTCACGTGCTGCCACGTGACCCTTCCTGCCTTAGTGTTTAACACTAAAATTAAAACTCTCGAGCCCAGTGTTAAAACACTGTCGGGCCTTAGCATTCAATGCTGATTAAAAAAGCCTTATTTGCAGTGTTCAACACTGATTTGTTTTAGTGTTTAACACTAATTTGAAAAAGCCTTATTGCTGGTGTTTAACACCAATTATCTCTCAATGTTGAACACTAACTTGTCAACCGAGATGTCATTCCCAGTATTCAACGATGATTGCTCTGAAGTGTTTAACACCAGGCTTAGGCCCAATTGGCTAAAGGGATAGAGGCAAAGCCTCTCCTGATTGGACTTAGCCCAAGCTGGCCATAAGTCCTCAATTCGTGATTAACTGGGCCAATGGGCTCATAACATAATTGATCAGTCTTGACCCAAATTGGGCCAGGGACTATTTAATCCACCGCGGTTCTGGGGTACATCTCTTCACTCCTTTGATACTTGGCATTGTAATCCCTCAATATCTTCAAAGAGGTGACGGGTCCCGAAGACCACTCATGATATGGACTGTGGGGTCCTTAAACCCACGCATAATGCAAAATTCCTGGTTACGTGGAACGCGGATAACGTCACTCTTTGACCCCGTGGAAAACGTCCAGAGCGGATCCTGGTCCTCGCAGAGCACGGCAGTGAACCCGTGTGAAGCATCCAGAGCGGAGCCTGGTCCTCGCCTAGCACGGCAGTGAACCCGTGTGAAGCATCCAGAGCACATAACGGACTGTGGAGTCCTTAAACCCATGGACTATGACGTCCTTAACCTCGACCGAGATGTCTTAAAACTACCCATGGACCGCAATGTCCTTAAACTACCCATGGACCGCAATGTCCTTAAACTACCGACGGACCGCAATGTCCTTAAACTACCCACGGACTGCAATGTCCTTAAACTACCCATGGACCGCAACGTCCTTAAACTAGAACAATAGAGCCCCATATGCTCTTTCGTCGGATCTAAACGGTCCTGTTTAAGTTGATTTTAGCCTCAAAGATGGCTAACGCGTCCTTAAACCTTCAAGCAGACTGGACTATGAATCCCCCTAATTAACTCTGGCTCGAGGGTACATCTCTGAACTCCTCTGACATCCGTCGTTGTAATCCCTCAACGTCGTCAGAGAGGTGACGGGTCCCGACGGCCACATAGACGATGGACCGCCACGTCCCTAAACTGGAACATTAGAGTCCAAACACTCTTTTGTAGGATCTAAACGATCCCGTTAAGTTGATCTTAGTCACAAAGTTAGACTAACGTATCCTTAACAAACGTTTGAGTTGATCTTAGCCTCAAGTATGGCTGACGTATCCTCAAACCAAACCCCCAAACCCAAATTTAAGATAATGCGGATTTGGACTAGTCCATGCCCTACGGGCGACGACATAACTCAGTCTCCGTAAACGATCCACGGGCAATGAAACTTAAAACAAGAACACACGACACGAAGTGACCATCTGGAGAAGGAGAAAGTTGTTACCGCAAAGCGGTAGCGTAATTAACTGCAGGGGCTTGCGCCTGCAGGGAAGAGCGTCCCCACAATCAAAAACTCCTCAAACGAGGGGGAATCTGACGAAGTCTGCTACATCGGACGCATCCGTCTAGACCTCCGATACATGGTGCCATGGATCAAATTGGCATCTTCGGAGAGGTGGACGGATAGCACCAATTAGCATCTGCCCCGAATTTCAGGCGAGACGGCCCTACGTCCCGCGTGTCCGTTCGGAGGGGAACAGATTCTGGCACGCCCGGTGGGACCTTTTCCTCTTTCCACTCCACACTTCGTGTGTCGTGATTCGCGAACCAATCGCGGTTCGCTAACAGTTGCCCTTGGGTTTCAAGATACTAAGAATTGGCGCCTTGCCTATTGCAGAAAACAAAGGATCGATGGCTGCTGCTTCCGCAAAGTCCTTCAACTGCTCAAACTGCAATTGCGACCAACGCTCTACCTCGCCAGGAGGTATAGCCTATGGACCCCAAGCTGCTTCGTTGTTCACAATGCCGGCGGACCAGGTGACTCAGGCCACTACCGGATTGTTCTTTGGGACTATGCTCCCCTCATCAAGCTTCGTGGCGCCGGTGCTGACAAAGGAAACTCTCAGGAAGTCGGTCTTTGATCGTCTTACCCCTGCCGCGGTTCCTCTCAACGAGTCGCCCAACGTCAACGCCTCGGTCTTCTCTAGATTGGGCCAGAAATCTTGCGAACTCATCATGGGGCCTACAATCCCAGAGCAGACTGCTTCTAAGAAAGCGGCCGCTCCTGCCTCCGAAATCGCCCAGGCGGTTTCCCCGGTCAAGAAATCGATCTTCACAAGATTAACAGCTTTGACTCCCGCTCCCGCTGCACAAAGGACATCGGTCTTTGACAGGATAACACCAACAACGACCCCCCACCCACACAGGGGGCAAGACGAAACCATTCTTATATCTGACTCTACGCCGTCTGCTCGACGCGCTCGACGTCGTCATTGGCGCCGAATAAGGAAGGCTGGGGGCAACTCCCCCTCTGGATTGACTCCACCAGCCCCGGTGGTAGAAGTTAATGCTGCTGTTCCAACTGGGAACAGCTTCGAAATATTAAATAAGGTGCGAAGGAATTCCCCTACCGCAGTGCTGAAGAGGTCTCCTCCCCCATCAGAAAAGGTTGTGGAAATAGAATCAGAACAGCCCCGATCTCCTCAACGGCTGTCTTCCAAAATCTATAAGGTTTGGCGGCGGGCCCGAGACTCAATCATCGATCCAAACTTCTCCCGCCAGCATAAGAAGCTGAAGATCCAACCGAAGGCTGGCCACCAGGCGAAACCCCAAAAGGCTGTTTGGACGCCCACCTCGACGGCCCCCTCAACCTCCATGGCTCATAAAAGGAGGGAGCCCGAGAAGATCCCTCAACGTGCAACGACGGCTAAAAGCAACAAGCCCGGACACCCTAAGTCTGGGGGCATGATGGTCCACACCGTATACATGGCCTCTGGAAAGGAGGAGAGCCGCACTTCTACAGGCCACCGACCGCTAACCCGATCCGTAACGAAATCCCAGGAGCAGCAACAAAAGCTCCAAGAAATGATGAATGCTATGGCCGCGCTCACCGGGCCAAAGGAAAACCCAGAAGCGTCCTCAGACGCACGCCGGGAGGAAGAAACCGACGCTGAATTCCTTCGCCGGACACTGGAGAAAAGGGACAAAGAGGCTGCTGAACAAGCGGCCAACATACAACGGATGGGCCTTCTCTTTCAAGATGTGATAGGAATGATGATCCAGCAGGACTTACCCGCCGAAGATCCTCCGATTGTTCTTGAAGACGACCGAGGAGAGACGTCAAATCCACCACCAGCCTTCTCAACGGCCAAGGAGGAGACGATCTCTAAGGCTGACTTGGCTGACTACATAGCCCAGCAAATCCGAGTTCATCATGCGACTGAGGCAGCTGGTCAAGTCGTGAAAACAGGGCGACCGTATCCAAGCTGGTACGATCAAATCAAATATCCGCAAGGCTATACGATACCGAAATTCCATGTGTATAAGGGGACCGGCAATCCTCATCAACACGTCGCCCAGTTCCGGGCCCTCTGCGGTAACACCGGCGGTGACGATAAACTGTTACTCCGTCAGTTCGTTGGCAGCTTATCAGAAACAGCGTTCGAATGGTATTCGGAACTCCCGAACGATTCCATCAAAACGTTCGCTGAAATGGAGTTGTTGTTCACTCAGCGGTTCGCAAGTGCCAGCGAGCGCACTCCAATTACTGCTTTGATTAACGCCAGGGTAAAGCCAGGCGAAACCTGGGTCCAGTACGCTATACGCTGGCGGAATTTGTGGTCGAGATGCGAGCAACGCATTGAGGAAGCACCCGCAGTGGGTATGTTCGTGGGAACCCTAGACCCCCACGCAACTATCTCCCAGTTTATGATGTTCTTTAAGCCAACCACATTCCAGGCTTTGATCGACAAGTTGGCTCAGATGGACCAGATGGGTCATAGACCACCTGCCCCGAAGCCAGAACCTCGGAATGACAAGGGTAAAGGAAGGGCGACTTTTGTCGCGAACGCCCAACAGCAACCTGACGCCCCGAAATCGGCAGATCAATTGGAAGAAAGACGCCGATATTATAACGAAAAGATGAAGCGTCCCTACTCGTTCCCACGAGACAAGACAAAATGGTTATTTGAGCTGGCAATACGTAACAGACTTATAAACCTACCAAATCCAAGGCGACCGCCACAACCCACCGAGGTGAATAACCCCAACTATTGCCCTTACCATCAGACGGTAAGTCATCCGATTGAAGATTGCTTCGTCTTCAAAGGATGGATCGAAGATCAATACCTCCAGGGGAAGTTTGTACTGTCTGAAAAGTGGAAGGTGAACCCACCACAACCGCACACTCCTAAAAAGGCCGATACACCGGGGGCAACCTGCTCCTTTATCGAAGAAGTTCCATGGGAGGTCGTGCTATCAACGAAAACCAAAAGGATGCTGAGAGACCTTCATGCGTGCCCTGCAATCGAATGGAAGGACCCTCTTGAACCTCAAATTATCGAAGGGATGTTGAAGCCCCGCCCAACTATGAAGACTCGTGATAAGGGCCCAAACACTCAAGCCCAGCCGTCAAAAGCTTCGAAGAAAAAGAAGAAGAAATCCAAGAGGCCCGCGAAGCTTGGGGACGAGCGCACGAACTTGCAGAAGCAAATCGACGCGCTGGAAGAATACAATCAAAAAGCGCGAACTCCTGTCACACTGCGAGAGTTCCTCAACCATACCTTTCAAGAGGGAGATGATGGAGAGAGCTCATCGGATGAATCCGAAGAGTATGTGGCAAGTTGTAACGTAATCTCCCACTCGTTTACCGACGACGAGAGAACTCCTGACACTAAGAAGCCGGAGACGGAGCCCGGACCAGAGCGTGCGAGGCTGACAGTTGATATGATCAATGCCTTTCTGGATGAAATTCGCCTAAAAAGTAAAGCGGATCAGGAGCGTGAGATGGCAGCATCAGAAGGAGCCGGAGGCGGGCGACTAAATGAAAGAGTTGAACTACCCCCGCCTGATCAAAAGGCATTCGAAGTAAACAGGAAGATATTCAAGACGAGGAAAAGGTTCGCCAAAGCCATGTCAATGGGAATGAAGCTACCACCCTTGGAAGGAAACACACACAATGGGGCGGAGAAGTACCCCGATTACTGCGCATATCATCGGAAAGTCTCACACCCCACAGAGGAGTGCGACGCCTTTAAGATATGGTGGCAAGGATATGTTGCTCGTCGGCAACATTTCAAACGCATGAAACGCAAGAGCCGTCGGGAGCAAAGAAGCACTGTTGACGGGCCCAACAGAATTACTGGCAACTGTTATATGGCTCATGCCGAGGGGTCGCAAGTCCTCACCTTTGGGAGCGACTCTGACGAAGAAGTGACTCTGGGCCCTCTCTTTGAAGAATCCGCGCTAAGGAAAGATGAGGAATCAGAAGCCTGCGGAAACACTCAGCTGCGCAATCGCACACTCCCGGAAAAGAATCTCGGGCCTACGAACAGAAAAGATAAGGGAAAGGAAAAGGTCACTGAAGATATCACTTTGGATGACCAAGTCGCGAAAGAACTGGCTGCCAAAGACCCTCCTAGGAGGAGTAAAGTGGACTATAACATCCTCGCGCATCTAAGGAAGCTACCTTCTCAGCTTAGCATTCTCGACGCCCTCCTATTATCAAAAGAAGCACGGGACTCACTAATTAAGGCATTACAAGAACCTGAGCAATTCCAAGCCTTTCTCGCCACTGAAAAGATGAAGGACGAACTGGAAGAAGTGCATACGGCCGACGTCACTTTCGGTGATGAAGACCTCCTTCTCGGGACGTGCGACCATAACCGTCCCCTATATGTCTCTGGGTACTGCCATGACATCAAGATAGGCAAGATCCTGGTGGATAACGGATCCTCCGTTAATCTCCTTAATGTTCGGGTGTTGAAGGAAATCTGCATGAGTGTGCAACATCTCGCTCGGGACAAAATTACTATCTCCGGTTTCGATTCACAATCGTCACGGACTCTCGGATCTGTGATACTAACGTTACGCTTCGGGCTTCTTGTCACAGACATTAAATTCCATGTCATTGACGCCAAGACCTGCTACAATGCCTTGCTCGGCCGTCCTTGGTTACACGAGTACAACATCATCTCTTCTACACAACATCAGTGTATGAAGTATTTTAAAGATGGTTTCGAGTATACTGTAACAGGTGAGTTGAACCCATTTTCCGTGAACGAAGTCCGCAAATACGAGGATGCGAAATACTTTTTGCCAGACTTTGAAGATACAGAAAGGTGTCACGACTCGGAGAACAAGGCCGCCGCCACCATCCCTGTTTTCGGAAGCGATACCGAAGAAGAGGAAGAGATAGTTTATACGAGGCCATCTCAACGCAACAACCGGAGGACGCCCACCCCCATACTGGTCTTCGGAAGTGATTCGGAAGATGAGGTCAATGCCGTATTCTCCAATCGGCTTTCAATGCAAGCACCCCTTGGCGATGGCCGCAGTTTGCAAATCACCATGGTACCGCGAGAACACTACAAGGATCTCGACACGCTCCAAGCTCACAGTGTGCAGGACATGCAGACGTTTTACGTCCCTCCCAGGCGAAAGGGTGAGAAGATGATCCTATTCTATCGATCCTCAGAGTCGAAAGTAGAGAAAGAGATCTGGCACGGCGTAGATGCTACATGCGACAGACTCCAGCCCATCCGTCTGCCCAGATACTATACAAATAGATTAAAGAAGCTATTGAAGCGCCAAGGAGTACCCTTAAAACAAACTGTTCAACAGGCTCGGTTCTACAACAGGATTTGGGATGTCCCTGGAACCCAACGCAAATTGCCTAATGGGAAAATGGAGACACTTGGGCTTGGATACACGAGAACCGGAAAACGAGAGCGGGCCCACAGCAGCTACGCTATATATACCTTTGATGAAGAAGAGGACGCCCTGTCAGGAGAGGCCGATCCCTCATCAAAACCAGACCACGCGATTGAGGCGCCAAGTCCGTCATTTCTAGGACGAATGGACAAGCCTATCAGGAAAGTGGGTCAGAAAGGTCGGGAAGACCCCAACCACGAAATGGCCATCTACGAGAAGGCCAGGACGCAACGTCTATTTCAACAGGCTGCGAAAGGCAAGAATGCTCATCCTTGTCAACCCATCATGCGAAAGGCCCGATGCGGAGACGGAAATAAGCCGAGAAGCGGAAAGAAGAGCCGACAACAACGACGCAGGATTAGAGGGTTACGCGATCGGGTACTGCACAGCTCGGATTCGCCCTTCATAGAAAAGATGAGTCGAGCGTACTCCTTCCCCCGAGACAAGACGGAAAGTTTACTCAAGCTTGCCCTAAAACATCAGATGATCGCGCTTCCGGAGTCTAGACACCCTGAGCAAGCTAATAAGGCCTCTCGCTCAGGCTATTGCTCTTATCACCGAGCCGCAGGACATCCTACCGAAGACTGCTTCACCTTCAAGAACTGGGTCGAGGACCAGTACCGACGGGGCAGATTCGCTTTATCCAACAGCTGGAGGGTAACGCCGCCACGAAAGCACGAGCCCAAGGCCGCAAGAGCAGAGCCGGATCCGCCTCGGCCCCGGGAGTGGATTCGCACCTGTTATACGATTACGATAGACAACCCCCCCCCCCCGGTGCTTCGAAAACAGCGATGATGAGGCTATCTCAGAATTCCCGCCCGCTCCGAAAGAACTGGAAGACGGTATACATACTACCGCAGATAACCTCAGAAAGATTGAGTTGGGATCGGCAGAGGACCCGCGACCAACATTTGTCAGCGAGCTACTCTCTGAAGAAAGGGTGACCGCGTTAAAGAACGTGCTTCTACGGCATAAAGACTGCTTCGCGTGGAACTACTCCGAGATGCCAGGATTAGATCCGGAGGTCGCTGTGCATAGATTAGCAATATCCCCAGATATCAAGCCAGTCAAGCAGGCACCAAGGAGGATGCGACTCGAGCTGGAGATGAGCATCAACGCCGAAGTCAAAAAACTGATCGACTCTGGATTTATCCAAGAAGTCCAATATCCCGATTGGATCGCCAATATCGTCCCGGTAATGAAAAAGAACGGGACGGTACGTATATGCGTGGATTTCAGGGATCTCAACAAAGCCTGTCCAAAGGATGATTTCCCGGTGCCGGTAACCGAGCTAATGATAGATAACACGTCTACTCACGAGATCTTCTCCTTTATGGACGGTTCTTCAGGATACAATCAGATAAAAATGCATCCCGAAGACCAGAAGCACACCGCTTTCCGGACCCCTTTGGGTGTATTTTGCTACAGGGTTATGCCCTTTGGTCTAAAGAACGCCGGCGCTACCTATCAAAGGGCCATGACAAAGATCTTCGACGACCTCATACATGACATCGTCGAGTGCTATATCGACGACCTCGTAGTAAAGAGTATGTCATACGAAGATCACTTAAAGCATCTAGAGACTGTATTTCAACGCCTTCGGCAATATAATTTGAAGATGAATCCCCTCAAATGCGCGTTTGGAGTCTCCTCGGGAAAATTCCTGGGATTCGTCATCCGACACCGAGGTATTGAGATAGATCCGTCAAAGATTAAAGCGATCATGGAAATGCCTCCGCCAAGAACCCTCAAACAGTTGCGGTCTCTCCAAGGGAAGCTCGCATACATCAGGCGATTCATAGCCAACCTTTCCGGAAAGTGCCGTCCTTACAGTCACCTGATGAAGAAGGGAACCCCATTCGTCTGGGATCAAAAATGCCAAGGGGCACTAGACGAGATCAAGCAATACCTGCAGAACCCGCCGGTATTGGCTGCGCCGGTCAAGGGAAAACCCCTCATTCTTTATACAACCGCCCTCGAAGGTTCCTTGGGCGCATTATGGGCGCAAGAGAACGATCAGGGAAAAGAGAGAGCACTCTACTACTTAAGTCGAGTTCTGCTGGGGGCAGAAAGCAACTACTCTCCCATTGAAAAACATTGCTTGGCATTGATCTTCGCGATAACAAAGCTCAGGCACTATGCGTTGGCACACGAAGTCTGCCTCATCTCGAAGGTGGACCCTCTTAAATACTTGATGTCAAAAGCCATATTGACGGGACGACTCGCTAAATGGGCCCTGCTCTTGATGGAGTTCTCGATAACATATCAACCTCTCAAGGCAGTGAAAGGCCAGGCCATTGCCGATTTCCTCGCTGAGCACCCGATACCGGCCGATTCTCCTTTGAATTGTGACTTACCGGACGAGCATGCATTTGATGCGATTAGCGGTGGAAGCACCCGATGGGAACTCTATTTCGATGGAGCGTCCTCTATAAAGAAACAAAAGCAAGGTATCCCAATGATCAAGTCAGGGATAGGCCTCATCTTTGCGACTCCACAAGGAGGGATAATGCGCTTCGCCTTCTCCTTAACAGAGCCGAGGACAAACAATGAAGCTGAATACGAAGCCCTGATAGCAGGCCTCGAGCTTGCCATTGACATGGGAATTGAAGACCTCCTCATATACGGGGATTCTCAGCTGGTCGTTAGTCAAGTAAATGGTGACTACCAAACGTGCAAACCGGAGCTGGTGAAGTACGGCGAAAGGGTGCAACAACTATTGTCCCGAATTTCCTCCTACACTTTGGAGAACATACCACGCGCAGAAAACAGCAAAGCAGACGCATTGGCTAAGCTTGCTAAAGAACTGGCCGACGAGAACCTCGATGATGTCAGAATCGTGGTACAAAGCCGTCGAGTGCTCACCCCCGCAGAAATACCTCCGGAACTATATAAAGAGGGAGCAACTGAGCAGACAACCCTACAAATAAAAGACCAAGAGAAGGCCGAGGACTGGAGGGAAGTCTTCATAGACTACTTTAAGTCCCGCCGCATACCCAAAGAAGCGTCCTCGAGACATCAGCTCATGAAACGAGCTCTATCTTTCGCTTTCGTCAACGATACTCTATACAAGAGATCGCTTGATTCTCTATGGCTGAGATGCTTGGGACCTGACGAAGCAGAAAAGTCGTTCAGGAAGTTCACGACGGGCTTTGCGGCTCTCATCAAGCAGGCCCAAAGATGAAGTTAAAAATCAAACGGATGGGTTATTACTGGCCCACGATGATCCAGGACTGCCTCGAATACGCGAGGCAATGCCACTCGTGCCAGATTCATGGAGACTTCATCCACCAACACCCAAATCCACTACACCCCACGGTGGCCAGCTGGCCATTCGAAATGTGGGGAACTGACATAGTCGGACCCATAGAGCCGGCATCATCTCGGGGACACCGTTTCATCCTGGCGACGACTGATTACTTCTCCAAATGGGCAGAAGCAGTACCACTGAGGGAAGTGAAGACGGAGAATATCCTCCACTTCTTCAAAACGCACGTCATCTATCGGTTTGGGACCCCACGGCGGATTATCTCCGATAACGGGCCAGCCTACAGAAGCCATAAGATTAGCCACTTCGCGCAGCAGCACAATATAGACTGGAGGTATTCTTCAGTTTACAACCCACGAGCCAACGGTCTGGCCGAGGCCTTTAATAAGACCTTGACGAAGATCATAAAAAAGACCGTCTCCCGGAATAAGAGAGACTGGCACGAGAGGCTGCAAGAAGCCCTTTGGGCTTATCGAACTACGTTCAAGACGGCCACGAACACAACGCCATACGCGTTGGTATTTGGGACGGAAGCAGTACTCCCCCTCGAGATAGAGTTACCCTCTCTACGAGTGGCGGTCCACCACGAACTGACAGACGAAGAAAATGCTCACCTTCGGCTTGAGGAGCTTGATGCCCTCGACGAAACCCGGCTCATAGCGCAACAACATCTAGAAGCCTACAAAGCAAAGATGACGCGCTCGTACGAAAGATTGACCAGGCCAAGGGCATTCCGCCAAGGCGAACTCGTGCTGGTAGTCAAAAGACCTATGATCCCCAATCGTGCCAAGCGAGGGAAATTCGAGCCAAACTATGAAGGCCCGTACATCATAGACCAGGTCTACCAGGGTGGAGCCTATCTACTCGTGGACATGCACGGTGAAAGGCCTCTCAGGCCAATAAACGGCCGCTTCTTGAAGAAATACTATGCTTAATGAGCCACAGCCTGGGTCAACGGTAGATGACGACGACTATGTCCGCTCGCTATCTTCCTAGGCTGAGACTTTACAAGCAGTAGCTGGCCCTCCCATATCAACGGACCGAAACGTCCTTAAACTATCAACGGACCGAAACGTCTTTAAACTATCAACGGACCGAAACGTCTTTAAACTAACGACGGACCGAAACGTCCTTAAACTATCAACGGACCGAAACGTCTTTAAACTATCAACGGACCGAAACGTCCTTAAACTAACGAGGGACCGAAACGTCCTTAAACTATCAACGGACCGAAACGTCCTTAAACTAACGAGAGACCGAAACGTCCTTAAACTAACGACGGACCGAAACGTCCTTAAACTATCAACGGACCGAAACGTCCTTAAACTATCAACGGACCGAAACGTCCTTAAACTATCAACGGACCGAAACGTCCTTAAACTATCAACGGACCGAAACGTCCTTAAACTATCAACGGACCGAAACGTCTTTAAACTAACGAGGGACCGAAACGTCCTTAAACTATCAACGGACCGAAACGTCCTTAAACTAACGAGAGACCGAAACGTCCTTAAACTAACGACGGACCGAAACGTCCTTAAACTAACGACGGACCGAAACGTTCTCAAACTAACGACGGACCGAAACGTCCTTAAACTAACGACGGACCGAAACGTCCTTAAATTAACGACAGACCGAAACGTCCCTAAACTACTACCGCAGCATCCTCAGGTCGACCAAAAAAGAAAAAAAAATATAAAAAAAAAAAGAAAAAACGGTATGTCCATAAAGCAAAATGGGCACGGATGAAAACCCGAAAGGGCTCCGTGAGTAAAAACAGCAGGACTACCGGCGAGTGTTTGTGAAAACCCGAAAAGGCGCAACCTCGTTTAAAGACACTTATAGGGTCCTCTCGACCTTGTAAGGAGAAATCACCTGCGTGAGATCCTTACGACTCACAAAGGAGCAACACACTTAGGGATCCTCACGATTCCTAAGGAGAAAATACACTTACGAGATCCTCACGACTCGTAAGGAGAATTTTCTTATGAGACCCTCACGGCTCATAAGACTTGAAAGTCTTAAGTTACAGAAACCTAAACCTGTTCTTAAGCGAATCCTCCACAACCTCCGATACTGCCCTACAAGCGGCTCGTACTGACCCTTGTATACAATCCACGGGCGCGAATAAACATTTCCCTAACAAAGTCCCACCCGTGACTGGGGATACATCCATACGGTGAACGACCCTTGTAAGTCCTCTCGACTTATAAGGGGAAAATCCTCTTTGTAAGATCCTTACGACTTACAAGAGAACATGCACTTAAGAATCCCCACGATCCTTAAGGAGAAAACACACCTGCAAGATCCTCACGACTTGGAGGGAGAAACACCTTTGTGAGACCCTTACGGCTCATGAAGTCAAAAGCCTTGGTCGGCAGGACCCTTAACCCTGTTTACTAAGCCACCTTTGTTCAAACGTCGACAGAGGCAAATGATGATTCGCTCCTGGCAAACATTCCAGTCGTAGCGGTGCTGATGCCGAAACCGGTATCCAAAAAATCCGAGCTTGCCGCGAAAAAGCTAGCAAGCCACACATGCATGACAAAATAGCCGAAATGATGGGACAACTTGCAATAAAAAGAAGCAAGCAAAATCTCGGCGGTTCACAGATAACTTAGTGATCACCACCGTGGCATTCGTCTCGATACAGCAGACGCGATACCAGCAAATGAAGCGAAGGCCAAATTCCTAGCTTCATTGTCTCGACGACACAACATCAAGCGAAACGGAACAGCGGCAACCCCAAGTTCCATGGCTCGGCGACACATATCGCCAAGAGTCAACCCCCATCCCGTGAAATGCGGATACAATCAGCAAACTTCCTGGTTACGTGGAAAGCGGATAATGTCACTCTTTGACCCCGTGGAAAACGTCCAGAGCGGATCCTGGTCCTCGCAGAGCATGGCAGTGAACCCATGTGAAGCATCCAGAGCGGAGCCTAGTCCTCGCCTAACGCGGCAGTGAACCCGTGTGAAGCATCTAGTGCAAACTTCCTGGTTACGTGGAAAGCGGATAATGTCACTCTTTGACCCCGTGGAAAACGTCCAGAGCGGATCCTGGTCCTCCCAGAACACGGCATTGAACCCGTGCGAAGCATCCAGAGCGGAGCCTAGTCCTCGCCTAACGCGGCAGTGAACCCGTGCGAAGCATCTAGTGCAAACTTCCTGGTTACGTGGAAAGCGGATAACGTCACTCTTTGACCCCGTGGAAAACGTCCAGAGCGGATCCTGGTCCTCGCAGAGCATGGCAGTGAACCCATGCGAAGCATCCAGAGCGGAGCCTAGTCCTCGCCTAACGCGGCAGTGAACCCGTGTGAAGCATCTAGTGCAAACTTCCTGGTTACGTGGAAAGCGGATAACGTCACTCTTTGACCCCGTGGAAAACGTCCAGAGCGGATCCTGGTCCTCGCAGAGCATGGCAGTGAACCCATGCGAAGCATCCAGAGCGGAGCCTAGTCCTCGCCTAACGCGGCAGTGAACCCGTGTGAAGCATCTAGTGCAAACTTCCTGGTTACGTGGAAAGCGGATAACGTCACTCTTTGACCCCGTGGAAAACGTCCAGAGCGGATCCTGGTCCTCGCAGAGCATGGCAGTGAACCCGTGCGAAGCATCAAGAGCGGAGCCTAGTCCTCGCCTAACGCGGCAGTGAACCCGTGTGAAGCATCTAGTGCAAGATTCCTGGTTACGTGGAACATGGATAACGTCACTCTTTGACCCCACGGAAAACGCCCAGAGCGGAGCCTGGTCCTCGCCAAGCACGGCAGTGAACCCGTGTGAAGCATCCAGAGCAAACACCGGACTGTGGAGTCCTTTAAATCCACGGACTATGACGTCCTTAACCTCGACCGCGATGTCTTAAAACTAACGATCAACCACCCCTGTTCCTTACAGATTTTTGCCCTGGTTTAAGGGTACATCTCTTCACTCCTTTGATGCCTGGCGTTGTAATTCCTCAACGTCTTCAAAGAGGTGACGGGTCCCTGTAACCAAACATCGGACTGTGGAGTCCCTAAATCCACGGACTATGAGGTCCTTAACCTTGACCGTGATGTCTTAAAACTAACATCGGACTGTGGAGTCCTTAAATCCACGGACTATGAGGTCCTTAACCTTGACCGCGACGTCTTTAAACTACAATACCTGGAGAAACCCCTGACTCCGCGAAACACGGACAAGGGTGACCACATCCAGCACTTACAAGTCCTCACGACCTGTAAGGAAAAAAACTCTCTTGTGAGATCCCTACGACTCTCAAGGGAAAACCCGCTTGAGAATCCTCACGATTCTTAAGGAGAACTTACACCTATGTGATCCTCTCGACCTGTAGGGAGAAAAACTCTTTATGAGACCCTCGTGGCTCGTAAAATGCAAAAGCCTTAGGAAGCATATCTTAACCCTGAATCCCGAGCCATCGCTGTCCTGCAAGGAGATCAAGATAAATTATCCGCAGAACACATTCAATAGAAAGGGGACACACCATTGAAGAGAAGAATATGTCTTCATTTATAAACCTCCATTCGACAACAATACTCGATCTAAAGCCAGCACAAACCACCCGATACGGGAGATAACGCGGCAAGTTTCTGATCTGTATCCTATCAGGCACGCATTTGCAACTGTATGAATGTTTAAAAGGAAATGTTGCCCGAGGCACTGATGTGCATGCCCGTAACGATGGTGCTCGTAATTAAAGAAAAACAAACAGCTCATTTACGCAAGCAAGACACAAGTACGACTGTCTGACAAGCATGAAAATTCAACAGAAAGCATGCAAACCACCAATGATTAAAGGAGCACATTGATTCAAACATACTACATTGGTGGGAAAAGATCACCAAACAAGGGATCAGAAATACAAGGGTTAACAAAGCAAAACACAAAATTCTCCAACTCCCTCTCCGCCTTCTCCAGCACGTCAAAACGGCGGTTTTCGCGAGGAGTCGCTCCCCACCGGTTGGAGCCGTGCTCATCAACAAAAGCAGACATGACGGCCCGACGAGCTCTTATCTGACTCAGTAAATGAACTGAGTGATCCTTCAGAGCGTGAGTGATTAGACAAGCCTCATGAAAACACTCAAGCTTGTCCTCCGCCGCGTCAAGGATCGCCGAAGTCATCTCCGCCGGATGAGGGGGTATATCGGCAAGCACAGACAGGAGGATCATCCGGAGCCAAATGGAGCCCATGGGAAGAGGAGAGCCCCGACGAGTCAGTAGCTCATACATCACCGTGTCACACTGATCATCGGTGAGAAGGGGATCTGCCAGCCGCGCAACGAAGCGAGGGATTATCTCTTCAATGGGCACATCCCATGGTTGCCGACGAGCATGGGGACGATTGCAAGCCATGGCGATTGATCGGGTTCTCAAATATGATCACCTTAAGGTATGAATGGATTTCTCTGTGAAGAAAAGAAGTAAGGAATGGGTTCAGGTTATAAAGGGGAGCATTTAATGCTATGCACAAAAAATGTTGTGCATGGTGGGACGATTCTCAAAGCCCGGAAAAAAGGGGAGAGCGTTGGAAATGAAATCCAACGACGCATTGGAATCAGGTTAGGGAAATGAAACGTCCCCATCAAACAGATCCCTGCATACGCAACACATGAGCACTAGCCTTTGATTGGCGAATGAGGCGGCACTGCACAGACACAACAGAGAACTAAGCTCTGAGAACGAGAATCAAATTCTTAAAAGAAAGGTCTGAAAGGAAAGACATGAAAAAGTTAAGACGCTTTTGAAAAGACGTTTCGTCTACCCTACTTCCCAAAGCAGATCCAACGGTCATATGAGGTGACAGCGTTGCACTCACGTGCAGACACGTGAGAACAACGCTGTGGGGGCATTTGTTTCCCGATTTAAAATCAGGAAAGCTTCTGGGAAAAGCTTCAGAAAAGGGTCACGTGCTTACACGTGACCAGCAGTCACGTGTTGGCACGAGACACCTAAACGCATCATCAAGGCAAGTTCAGTTTCCTGACTACATTGAAGAAAAGGGGCTTCAGAAAGAGTCACGTGCTCCCACGTGACCAGCGTCAAAGGCACACCGGATCCCTGATCAAATCAAGGAAAAAGCTTCAAAAGATGTCACGTGCTCCCACGTGACCAGGGTCACGTGTTGGCACGTGACGTTCAAAGCAGCAGACTCGCTCTCCAGTTGAACCAAGGAAAGAGGCGCCAGACAAGGGTCACGTGCTCGCACGTGACCAGGGGTCACGTGGTAGCACGTGACGGCTAAGCAGCAGAAGAAGGCAGAGTGCAAAAGAAGGAAAAGGCTCGTTACAAGGGAGTCACGTGTCTACACGTGACCATGGGTCACGTGGTCACACGTGACCGGCTTTCAAAGCCCATTTTGCTAACAGAATTAAATTCTGAGAGAAATGCAAATCTTTCCAAAGGAACGCAACTATATGCATCCAATCAAATTAAAGATTCAGAGGTCATTTATTTATGGAAAATCTCGGGTTTGGAAAGATTTCCCCCTTAAATCTAACCAAAATAACAAGGGAGAATCTCTGGATTTGAAATCCAATGGTGAATAAAATTCACCTAATAATCCAAAGGTCCAGAACGAATGAAGGATGCAAATCAGATCTCTCAACGAAGATTCGTCAAAAACCAACTGATTCAGCTGCTTCTCCTATAAATAGGAGCCAAGAGACACAAAATAAAGATATACATGCGCAGAGAAGAAAAGAAAGAAAAAAGGGAGGAGAGCTTTGATATTTTGAAAAGACTCGGATCTTCTGCAAAAAACCCTAGGTAAGAAAGGGAAGGCTTTTTGAAAACAAAGAGAATTTAATTCTCAACATATAAAACAGAAGATTATATTTCTTCTCTCTTTGGTAGAGGATCTGCAAAGTGCACATCTCCCCTTTAGGTTGAGAATTTAATTCTCAATGGGTTGAGATCCTGCCATGCAGGTCCAAAACATAGAGAGGGAATGCAAGCATGAGAATTTAATTCTCAGAACTACAGGAATTTAATTCCTTTAAGATAAAAGTAGGGCTTGACCCTGTATCACGGGAATTTAATTCCTTCAAAACAAAAGAAACAGGGTTGAATCCTAATTAAGAACATAGTTCTGTTGAAACAGCGGGAATTTAATTCCTTTAATCATAATTCCCAAAAAGGGGAGTTTAATTCCTTAAAAGCTTTTGTTAGGGTTTAACCCTGTTCAGTTCTTCGCATAAACGAGGAATTTAATTCCCACAGAAAATCTAGAGTTAAACTCTATTCCACAATACAAGTCTTCAAAAGGAAATAGGAATTTAATTCCTCTAAGATTTAAAGTTCGAGGAATTTAATTACTGGAAAAAAAAAAGGAGTAACAGATCCTCTAAAAACTACATAGAGGCAGGGTCACGTGCTACCACGTGACCCCCCCAAAACCCCTACAGAAAGCCCCTTTGAGGCAGCACCTCACGTGACCCACGTGACCCTCAGCAGAAGCCTTAACACAAAGGCATTTGAATGCCCATCACGTGATGGCACGTGATGCTCTGAAAGACGCGATAGTTTCAGCAGAGCAAATGAAGGGAAGGCGCTCTCACGTGCTGCCACGTGACCCTTCCTGCCTTAGTGTTTAACACTAAAATTAAAACTCTCGAGCCCAGTGTTAAAACACTGTCGGGCCTTAGCATTCAATGCTGATTAAAAAAGCCTTATTTGCAGTGTTCAACACTGATTTATTTTAGTGTTTAACACTAATTTGAAAAAGCCTTATTGCTGGTGTTTAACACCAATTATCTCTTAATGTTGAACACTAACTTGTCAACCGAGATGTCATTCCCAGTATTCAACGATGATTGCTCTGAAGTGTTTAACACCAGGCTTAGGCCCAATTGGCTAAAGGGATAGAGGCAAAGCCTCTCCTGATTGGACTTAGCCCAAGCTGGCCATAAGTCCTCAATTCGTGATTAACTGGGCCAATGGGCTCATAACATAATTGATCAGTCTTGACCCAAATTGGGCCAGGGACTATTTAATCCACCGCGGTTCTAGGGTACATCTCTTCACTCCTTTGATACTTGGCATTGTAATCCCTCAATGTCTTCAAAGAGGTGACGGGTCCCGAAGACCACTCATGATATGGACTGTGGGGTCCTTAAACCCACGCATAATGCAAAATTCCTGGTTACGTGGAACGCGGATAACGTCACTCTTTGACCCCGTGGAAAACGTCCAGAGCGGATCCTGGTCCTCGCAGAGCACGGCAGTGAACCCGTGTGAAGCATCCAGAGCGGAGCCTGGTCCTCGCCTAGCACGGCAGTGAACCCGTGTGAAGCATCCAGAGCACATAACGGACTGTGGAGTCCTTAAACCCATGGACTATGACGTCCTTAACCTCGACCGAGATGTCTTAAAACTACCCATGGACCGCAATGTCCTTAAACTACCCATGGACCGCAATGTCCTTAAACTACCCATGGACCGCAATGTCCTTAAACTACCGACGGACCGCAATGTCCTTAAACTACCCACGGACTGCAATGTCCTTAAACTACCCATGGACCGCAACGTCCTTAAACTAGAACAATAGAGCCCCATATGCTCTTTCGTCGGATCTAAACGGTCCTGTTTAAGTTGATTTTAGCCTCAAAGATGGCTAACGCGTCCTTAAACCTTCAAGCAGACTGGACTATGAATCCCCCTAATTAACTCTGGCTCGAGGGTACATCTCTGAACTCCTCTGACATCCGTCGTTGTAATCCCTCAACGTCGTCAGAGAGGTGACGGGTCCCGACGGCCACATAGACGATGGACCGCCACGTCCCTAAACTGGAACATTAGAGTCCAAACACTCTTTTGTAGGATCTAAACGATCCCGTTAAGTTGATCTTAGTCACAAAGTTAGACTAACGTATCCTTAACAAACGTTTGAGTTGATCTTAGCCTCAAGTATGGCTGACGTATCCTCAAACCAAACCCCCAAACCCAAATTTAAGATAATACGGATTTGGACTAGTCCATGCCCTACGGGCGACGACATAACTCAGTCTCCGTAAACGATCCACGGGCAATGAAACATAAAACAAGAACACACGACACGAAGTGACCATCTGGAGAAGGAGAAAGTTGTTACCGCAAAGCGGTAGCGTAATTAACTGCAGGGGCTTGCGCCTGCAGGGAAGAGCGTCCCCACAATCAAAAACCCCTCAAACGAGGGGGAATCTGACGAAGTCTGCTACATCGGACGCATCCGTCTAGACCTCCGATACATGGTGCCATGGATCAAATTGGCATCTTCGGAGAGGTGGACGGATAGCACCAATTAGCATCTGCCCCGAATTTCAGGCGAGACGGCCCTACGTCCCGCGTGTCCGTTCGGAGGGGAACAAGGGCCAATATCCCATATGCAATTGGACTTAGCCCAAGATGGTCATAAGTCCTCAATTCAAATTCAACTGGGCCAATGGGCTCATAATATAATAATTGATCTTAGTTTCCAAATTAGACTATTGATCGCTTAATCTACCTTGGTTTAAGGGTACATCTCTTCACTCCTTTGATACTAGGCGTTGTAATTCCTCAGCGTCTTCAAAGAGGTGGCGGGTCCCGATAACCACACATTGATACGGACTGTGGGGTCCTTAAACTCATGGACTATGAGGTCCTTAACCTTGACCGTAATGTCTTAAAACTAACATCGGACTGTGAGGTCCTTAAATCCACGGACTACGACGTCCTTAACCTTGACCGGAATGTCTTAAAACTAACAACGGACTATGACGTCCTTAACCTTGACCGTAATGTCTTAAAACTAATATCGGACTGTGGGGTCCTTAAATCCACGGACTATGATGTCCTTAACCTTGACCGAAATGTCTTAAAACTAACAACGGACTATGACGTCCTTAACCTTGACCGTGATGTCTTAAAACTAACATTGGACTGTGGAGTCCTTAACCTTGACCGTGATGTCTTAAAACTAACATTGGACTGTGGAGTACTTAAATCCACGGACTACAACGTCCTTAACCTTGACCGCAACGTCTTAAAACTAACACTGGACCGCAATGTCCTTAAATTACCTATCGACCGCAATGTCACTAAACTATACAACAGGTCCCCCTTAATTCTCTCTTGTTGGATCTAAACGATTCTGTTAAGTTGATCTTAGTCTAAAATCGGACTAACGTATCCTTAAGAAACGTTTAAGTCGTTCTTAGTCCCAAATGAGACTAACGTATCCTTAAACACAACCCCCCCACACCCAAATCTAAGAAAGATACGGATTTGGACTAGTCCATGCCCTACGGGCGACGACATAACTCAGTCTCTGTATACAATCCACGGGCAACCAAACACAAATTAAACACAAAAGACACGAAGTGACCACCTGGAGAAGGAGAAAGTTGTTACCGCAACGCGACATCGTAATTAACTGCAGGGGCTTGTGCCTGCAGGGAAGAGCGTCCCCACAATCAAAAACCCCTCAAACGAGGGGGAATCTGATGAAGTCTGCTCCATCGGCCGCATCTGTTTAAACCTCCGATACACGGTGCCATAAATCAACTTGGCATCTTCGGAGAGGTGGACGGATAGCACCTATTAGCATCTGCCCCGAATTTCTGGCAAGACGTCCGTCGCGCCTTCTTTCGGAGGGGAACAGATTCTGGCACGTTGAGGAATTACAACGCCAAATATCTAAAGAGTGAAGAGATGTACCCTTTAACCAAGGTGAAAATCAGTCTAGAATCATCGTGGTTGGTCGTTAGTTTTAAGGCATTACGGTCGAGGTTAAGGACATCATAGTCCGTGGATTTTAAGGACTCCACAGTCCGGTGTTTGCTCTGGATGCTTCACATGGGTTCACGGCCGTGCTTGGCAAGGACCCGGCTCCACTCTGGGCGTTTTCCGCGGGGTCAAAGAGTGACGCTATCCGCGTTCCACGTAACCAGGAATTTTGCACTAGATACTTCACACGGGTTCACTGCCATGCTTGGCGAGGACCAGGCTCCGCTCTGGATGCTTCACACGGGTTCACTGCCGTGTTCAGCGAGGACCAGGATCCGCTCTGGAAATTTTCCACGGGGTCAAAGAGTGACGTTATCCGCGTTCCACGTGACTAGGAATTTTGCACTAGATGCTTCACACGGGTTCACTGCCGTGCTCGGCGAGGACTAGGCTCCGCTCTGGATGCTTCACACGGGTTCACTGCCGTGCTCTGCGAGGACCAGGATCCGCTCTGGATGTTTTCCATGGGGTCAAAGAGTGACGTTATCCGCGTTCCACGTAACCAGGAATTTTCACTAGATGCTTCACACGGGTTCACTGCCGTGTTCGGCGAGGACTAGGCTCCGTTCTGGATGCTTCACACGGGTTCACTATCGTGCTCTGCGAGGACCAGGATCCGCTCTGGACGTTTTCCATGGGGTCAAAGAGTGACGTTATCCGCGTTCCACGTAACCAGGAATTTTGCACTAGATGCTTCACATGGGTTCACTGCCGTGCTCGGCGAGGACTAGGCTCCGCTCTGGATGCTTCACACGGGTTCACTGCCGTGCTCTGCGAGGACCAGGATCCGCTCTGGACATTTTCCACGGGGTCAAAGAGTGACGTTATCCGTGTTCCACGTAACCAGGAATTTTGCACTGGATGCTTCACATGGGTTCACTGCCGTGCTCGACGAGGACTAGGCTCCGCTCTGGATGCTTCAGACGGGTTCACTGCCGTGTTCAGCGAGGACCAGGATCCGCTCTGGACGTTTTCCACGGGGTCAAAGAGTGACGTTATCCGCGTTCTGCGTGACCAGGAATTTTGCACTAGATGCTTCACACGGGTTCACTGCCGTGCTCGGCGAGGACTAGGCTCCGCTCTGGATGCTTCACACGGGTTCACTGCCGTGCTCTGCGAGGACCAGGATCCGCTCTGGATGTTTCCCATGGGGTCAAAGAGTGACGTTATCCGCGTTCCACGTAACCAGGAATTTTCACTAGATGCTTCACACGGGTTCACTGCCGTGGTCGGCGAGGACTAGGCTCCGTTCTGGATGCTTCACACGGGTTCACTATCGTGCTCTGCGAGGACCAGGATCCGCTCTGGACGTTTTCCATGGGGTCAAAGAGTGACGTTATCCGCGTTCCACGTAACCAGGAATTTTGCACTAGATGCTTCACATGGGTTCACTGCCGTGCTCGGCGAGGACTAGGCTCCGCTCTGGATGCTTCACACGGGTTCACTGCCGTGCTCTGCGAGGACCAACGTCTAACTCTTGCACAACCAACGACTCATCTAGAAGTATGGGCTCCGACTCCGTTAAAGAATCAAGCAGGTTGGTGGCCACCCTCTTCCGCCTCTTAGAACCAGGACCGGCCGCCGAAGACGACCGTTTCTTTCCTCATGGAGCCTTGGTGCGGCGGCGGCCCACGTCGCCTTCAACACTCTCGTCCCTATTACCCTCGCTTGGTGCCACAACCGAGGATGACACCGCCATTGTCGATGCCATGGGGGGCAGTGCTGCCGCAGGCGGTGGTGTTACTACTGGGGCCTGTCTACCCCGCGATCGGGTACCTAGGGGCATACCAGCTGTTGGAGTAAGGTCCACCCCTGACTCCCGCGGAATGAGCGCGGTGCCAATCTCCCTCAGAGGGAAGCAGACCGGAACTCGCGGTCTCAACACAGCTCCCATGGCCGGGACCTGAGGAGGGGCATCATGACCATGAAGCACCCTTCTCTCCTCGAGAATGATTGGACTAACTCGATGGAGATACCAACCCGTGAACGATCCCACGCATCGGGGCATATGCTCATCTTCAGGGATCATGAAATGGGAGCCGGTGTTCAACCTCACGAAATGATGAGCGGCATCGCGAACGGCATCAAGTGAAGGGACCGGCGCAACTATGAAAGCCTCGAAGGGAACGCCCTGGTCGTATCCAAGCTGCCGAGCGAAGCGATGCGGATTGTACCGCATGAAAAGAGCTGCACTGTCCTGGCGGAATACCAAATAGCCTGGCCTAATGGTATACAAGTGCACGGCCTCCCGGGGCCTCAGGGAGGGTACATTGTCTTTTAACTGGTCCCAGAGTTGTTGAACTGGACCTGAAGGAGAAGACAGGACCCGATCATTAAAAACCAGCCCGCCAGCAGTAGCGTAAGGAGAAATCAGCACCCGAATAGCCCCGAATTGAGTCGGGTCGGCGGCAGAAGCATCCACCAATCGCATAAGTCGTGGGAAGGGGTAAGCGTCGTAAAATGCGGGCCTCTGATGCATAGCGAAAGCCCCCAGCACGTGCATTTCGACCCAGGACGTGAAATAATGAAGCGAAAAGTTTACTACATCCACGCCGGGAGTAGAGGTATTAGCTGCGGTGCCGAACCCATGATAAAGATGCGCCAACGCCGGGATGCCGATGGCCAACCGTGTCCCCTCAGCGATACAATAAGCCGGATAGATAACCGAAGCTCTCATAAAGCGACGATGCATGGGGATGACAAACCAACTGAGCCAGACACTAACAAACCCCACGAAGAACGTCTCCTCATCCATGCCGGGAGCGGCAATGGATTCAAAAGACATCGGCGACATAATGGGGATGTAGTACTGTGGTAGATCCGATTCAGTGGTCGGCAGCTTCTTCGGACCAAACCCAAAGGGGTGTTTGATGTTCGCGAACTTCGGAGCTGTCTTCGACAGGACGTCCTCACGAAGGAAGCAGGCAATGAAGCTCTTAAAAGTAACACCCTGCTCCTCAGATTCGGTGAACAATCGATCGAAGATACCTAGCGCCTTGATCAAACTGGGACGCTTGTGGCGGACGGCATTCTCAGCAGACAGGCCGTCAACCGGAGCAGGCTCGGGCTCAAAGACGTACTCGTCAGAAGGCAGCAACTCCTCATACAGGGTACCCCTGATTGGCAACCCCGAGATGTCATAGAATTCTGCCAGAGAGATCGAGACCTCACGATCCCCTAAAAGGAAAGTGTTGGTGGGAAGGTTCCACTGGTTCAAGAACGCCTTAACCCACCAGACATGCGGGGATTGGTAGTGAAAGAGCGATGCATATATCGCCTGGTAAAGCCCGACCTTCTGCAGCCGCGCGCGATGGGCGGACAGGATGTAGCGAGCCCAAAGAAGGTACCCCGTAGGGTGTCGAGGGGTGAGCCCTATCTTGTAGATTTGTCCCCATGGTTGGGCCTCAACCTGGCAAATGCGCTGCCCCAGAATGTCTATAGCCGGGATCAGATGGTTCGGGATACCGGTCGTTGAAGGCTCGAGCTGTCCTGTTGGAGTCCAGTTCGGCATCTCCACAAAAACCGTCCTCGGAGGATCCATCGGCAAGAACGGGAAAGTAGGCTCTGTCGGTATTGCGCAGAGGAAACTCCGGCGACCCCGAATAATATGACTATACCAAGTTCCCCAAAGAAGTAAGCTGGTGCAGTTCGGGTCATGAGCCCGGATCATCGCCATCGCTTCCTCGTCAGACGGTGATTAGGGAAAAGCGGCCTCTGAGCGAGTGAAGGGAAAGCGCGGGACAGAAGCCATTACACCTGAAATAAAATAAAGGAAAACTGTCAAAAGCGAAGTCGACAGCATGTGTGTGTGTGTGTGTGAGAGCGTAAATATATGTATGAAGACAGTTGAAGAAAGCGACAACAGATTTCCTGTATGGGGGCGTTGGTTACAAAACACATGGGCCCCACAGAATCAGGTTGACGGCTCGTTAATAATGAGGCCAAGCAATCATAATAAGACAAAGGGAATATCCTCATTAAATAGGCAGTGGGTTTCAAGTGACCCTACACATCCCCCTAAAGGACAAATCTACCTTGGGCTCTACAACAAATCAAGATCAGCATTGCAACCGTCTTCTTCACCGATCACAGAAGGACAACCTGGGGCGAAGGAAACCCTAAAAAGCCTCTATGGGAAAGAACTTAGTTCTTCACAGGAATTAAATTCCTTTTGGAAAGGGGAATTAAATCCCTAGAAACTTTTTTCTGTGAACGGAGTTAAACTCCATGGATTTGAAATGTCATCATCATCTCCTTGGAGGATCAGATGAACCCTAAAAGAGATTTACTGCTGAAGATTAAATGGTTTCATATTTCGGTTGAAAAACTTAAAGGAAAAATGGGTTCATGTTTAAAGGGGTGAAACCCTCGCTATGGATTTAAAATCCAGAAGGACATAAAAGTTCATCGTTCGTTCGAAAGCATTACCTGAAGAAAAGAATTCTTTTCGAACAGAGTTAAACTCTGAAAATTATTCAAGACGGAGAACTAAGCTCTGGAAAGGAGAATTAAATTCTCAAAAAGAAAAGTATGCAAGGAGGAAGATGAGCAAAGTGGAGGCTCTCCTGAAAAGACATAGGCATTTATAGGATGGGATGGAAAACGTTTCGTCTACCCTACTTCCAAAGCAGATCCAACGGTCATAAAAGTGACAGCGTTGCACTCACGTGCAGACACGTGAGAACAACGCTGTGGGGGCATTTTTTCCCTGATTAAAAATCAGGAAAGGACTTAGAAGAGGCATCACGTGCTCACACGTGACCAGCGGTCACGTGTTGGCACATGACTTTCAAAGCAGCGGCACAAAGCGCTTTCAAGAAAAGATTCCAGAAAAGGCCACGTGCTCACACGTGACCAATGGTCACGTGTTGGCACGTGACGGCTAAGCAGCGGCCAGAAGACAGAGCGCAAAAGAAGAAGAAAGGCCCATTCCAGGGGTCATGTGCCAACACGTGACCAGGGGTCACGTGCCAACACGTGACCAGGGGTCACGTGCCTGTTTACCCCAATCAAAGCAAAGCTCTGTTCAAATTCCATGGCAGAAGATGAGGCAACGCTTCATCTTCCCCAAATCAGAGCAAAACTCTATTCTGAAAGTTACAATAAAAATTAAAGAAGCAACGCTTCAGCTGACTTGTGCTCTGCGCTGCGCAACACGTGTCAGCGCAGTTGCGCCAGCACAGTTGCGCTGCGCTCTGCGCTGCGCGACACGTGTCAGCGCAGTTGCGCGAACGCAGTTGCGCTGCAATGTACGCTGCGCGACACGTGTCACGCTCTGGAGCATTTGCACCAAACAGAATTAAAATTCTGAAAGATCTTTCTCAATCTTGTTTAAAACAAGAAGATTGTCTTCTGTAAAACAGAAGCCCTTGGATCAGAGATCAAACGGTGGGGAAAATTCCCCAAATCACTCAGAGAAAGATCTCTTTAACTAATTTATGGGCACTATAAAAAGGACCCTAGACCTCAATTCACAGGAGGAACATTTTTTTTTTGAGAAATAAAATAGAGAGAACTCTGAAGAATTGGAGAGAATTCCTCAAGAACAAAAAAGGTAAAAACTTTTAGAAAAAGAGAAAATTCTCTTATGAATAGATCATTGATCTGAGAACAAGATCAATGATCTTTAATAAAAAACAAAAGTAAAAATAGTGCTTCGCACTTATGAACCATTGGTTCCCTGAGATAAAAAAAACAAAAGGAACTTGTTTTCTTTGATCTAAATTAGATCAAGAAAACAAACAGTGCTTTGCACTTCTGTTATGAACCATTGGTTCTAGAATCTAAAAGATTCTCAAATTAATAGTGCCTTGCACTTAGAGATCTGCACTGTTGCGCTTCTGGGTTGGCGCAAGCCACCTGAGAGGGCCACGTGTCAACATCTGAACCATTTGCGCTATGCGCTTTGAAATAGAGCCTTGCTCTCTGAGATTGGCGCAAGCCACCAGAGCGCGCCACGTGTCAGCAGCGCAGGCGCAACGCATTAGCGCAGCGCACTGCGCTTGCGTGACACGTGTCAACGCCACAAGCGCTTGCGCTCTCTGATTGGCGCAAAGCGCCTGACAAATGCAATGCATTTCTTAAAGGGTCAGGCCCAAGTCAAAAAGACCTAGCAGGCCCAAAATAAATTGCAAAGCAATAAAAAGAGCAGAGCCCAAATAAAATTGATGCTCTGCATCATTTATACATGGGCAGAGCCCAAAATAAATTGATGCTCTGCATCTTTTATGGGTAGAACCTAAATAAAAATAAAAAGAAATGCAATGCAAAGGCAAATAAAATGTTGAACATTTTCAACTGGACTTAGCCCAATTTTGGTCGTAAGTCCTCAAATTAAATTGACTGAGCAAGGCCGCTCCCTAAATCAATTTACGACCAGTTTGAGGGTACATCTCTGAACTCCTCTGACACCCATCGTTGTAATCCTTCAACGACGTCAGAGAGGTGACGGGTCCCGACGACCACACATCGATACGGACTGCAGGGTCCTTAAACTCGTGGACCGAAACGTCCCTAACTAATATTCGTCCCAAAATGGGAACGTTGGACCGAAACGTCCTTAAACTAATATTTACCCCAAAATGGGAATGACGAACCGAAACGTCCTTAAACTAATGACGGACTGAAACGTTCTTAAACTAATGATGGACCTAGACGTCCTTAAACTAATAATGGACCACCACGTCCCTAAACTGGCGATGGACCACCACGTCCCTAAACTGGAATATGGACCACCACGTCCCTAAACTGGAACATGGACCGCAATGTCCTTAAACTACCAATGGACCGCAATGTCCCTAAACTACCTATGGACCACTACGTCCCTAAATTGGAACAATAGAGCCCCCAAACGCTCTTTTGTTGGATCTAAACGATCCCGTTTAAGTTGATCTTAGCCTCAAATATGGCTAACGTATCCTTAAACATTCAAACAGACTTTAGTCCCAAATTGAACTATAAGACCCCCAATCAACTTTGGTTCAAGGGTACATCTCCGAACTCCTCTGACACATGTCATTGTAATCCTTCAACGTCGTCAGAGAGGTGACGGGTCTCGACGGCCATATATTAAATGGACCACCATGTCCCTAAACTGTAAATGGATCTAGACGATCCCGTTAAGTTGACCTTAGTCTGGAAATTAGACTAACGTATCCTTAACAAACGTTTAAGTTGATCTTAGCCTAAAAAATGGCTAACGTATCCTTAAACCAAAACCCAAAACCCAAATCTAAGAAAATACGGATTTGGACTAATCCACGTCCTACGGGCGACGAAATGAATAGTCTTCGTATACAATCCACGGGCAACCACAAACAAAACAAATACACACGACACGAAGTGAAATTCTGAAGAAGGAGAAAGTGGTTACCGCGATGCGGTAGCGTAATTAACTGCAGGGGCTTGCTCCTGCAGGGAAGAGCGTCCCCACGATCAAAAACCCCACTAGCGAGGGGGAATCTGACGAAGTCTGCTACATCGGCCGCATCCGTCTAAACCTCCGATACACGGTGCCATAAATCAACTTGGCATCTTCGGAGAGGTGGACGGACAAAACCAAATAGCATCTGCCCCGAATCTCGGGCAAGACGTCCTCACGTCGTCGGCCGCCATTCGAAGGGGAACAGATTCTGGCACGTCCTGTGGGACCTTTTTCTCTTTCTACTCCATACTTCGTGTGTCATGTTCGCGAACAAATCGCGGTTTGCTGTGGTTGCCTGTGGATTCGAGGTACTAAGATTTGGTGTCTTGCTCCGTGCAGAGAACTGAAGATCAATGGCTTCAAACTGCACTGCCTGCAACTGCAACTCTCATCCCGTCCCTGCTGGAGGAGTGACTTACGGGCCCCAAGCGGCCTCTCTTTTCAAGATGCCAGTGGAGCAAGTAACTCAAGCAACCACTGGACTATTCTTCGGGACCATGCTCCCACCGATGAGCTTCAATGCCCCAATGACATCGCAAGAAGCCCCAAAGATGCCGGTCTTTGATCGGCTTACCACTGCCGCGACCCCTCTCAACGGGTCATCCAGTTTCAATACCACAGTTTTCAATAGACTGGGCCAGAACGTCCGCAAACTTGCGATACCCGAAGCTACCATCCCAAAGAGGATAGCCATCCCGACTCAAACGGACGAAATCATTGGAAAGGTTCCTTCTTCTGAGAAGTCAGTTTTTACAAGGCTGGCCATTCCGGTTACTGCTCCAGGCAAGGTCCTCAAAGCTGCTTCCCCTACCCAGGGCAGGGGGCATGAAGAAGCTTATCCAACAACGGAGGTGACTCCATCCGCAAGACACGCTCGACGTCGCCACTGGCGTCGAGTAAGAAAGGCTGGGGGCAACTCCCCCTCTGGATTTACGCCACCAGCTCCGATGGTGGGGATCGATGTTGTTGTTCCAACCGGGAACAACCTTGAATTGCTGAATACGGTGCGCAGAAACTCTCCTACTGCGATGTTGAAACGAACTCCTTCACCTGTGGAGAACACTCCAGAGAAAGAGCTTAAGCAATCCCCTCAACGACTGTCCTATAAAATTTACAAAGTCTGGCGACAGGTCCAAGAGTCGGTGATTGATAAAACTATCTCCGCCGACAGAAAAAGATGAAGGTGCGGCAGGAGAAGGATTACTCTGTCAAGCCACAAAAATCAAAAGCTACTTGGGTGCCCACTACAACGGCCCCCTCAACTCCAATCACTCAAAAAGGAGGCCGCAAAAAGCCTATGTGTCTTTGGCAAATCGCAAAGATACCGAACACAAACTCCCCAAGTCTGGGGGCATGGTGGTGCACACTGGTTATATGGCCTCCGGAAAGGAGGAAAGCCGTGCTTCGACGGGTCACCGACCGCTCAGCCGATCTGTGACGAAAGCCCAGGAGCAGCAACAGAAGCTTCAGGAAATGATGACTGTGATGGCTGCACTTACCGAACCGAAAGAAAGTTCGGAAGTATCATCAGAGCAGCGTCATGAACAAGAAACTGACGCTGACTATCTACGCAGAGTCCTCGAAAAGAAGGACAAAGAAGCCGAAGAGCAAGCAACTAACATAAAACAGATGGCGCTCCTCTTCCAAGATATGGTAGGGATGATGTTACAGCCGGACCCTCCAGCTGAAGACCCTCCGATCATTGTTGGAGACGACAGAAGGGAGACACCTAATCCTCCTCCGGCTCTTTCAGCGGCCAAGGAAGAAGCCATTTCCAAGGCCGCGCTGGATGACTATATAGCTCAGCAAATACGAGCTCATCAGGCGAGTGAATCGGCTGGACAAACTGTTAGAACTGGACGACCCTATCCGGGCTGGTATGACCAAATCAGTTACCTGCCAGGATATACGATCCCTAAGTTCCACGTATATAAAGGGACAGGGAATCCACATCAGCACGTCGCTCAGTTCAGGGCCTTATGTGGCAATACTGGAGGCGATGACAAATTGTTGCTTCGCCAATTCGTCGGCAGCTTAGCAGAAACAGCCTTTGAATGGTATGCGGAGCTACCTAATGACTCTGTCAAAACATTTGCGGAGATGGAGCTACTGTTTACGCAAAGATTCGCGAGTGCTAGTGAACGCACCCCGATAACAGCACTGATAAATGCCAGGATAAGGCCCGGCGAGACATGGGTCCAATACGCAACACGATGGCGGAACCTATGGTCAAAATGCGAACAACGCATAGAAGAGGCACCTGTGGTAGGCATGTTCGTGGGCACTCTTAATCCGCAAGCGACCATCTCGCAATTCATGATGTTCTTCAGGCCGACCACCTTCCAGGCATTGATCGACAAATTAGCCCAAATGGACCAGATGGGCCACGGACCGTCTCCTCCAAAACCAGACTCTCGAAATGAAAAAGGAAAAGGGAAAGCGGCTGTCGTTGCCAATGCTCAACAACAGCCGAGCAACTCAAACCCGGTCGTTCGCCAAAATAACGTGCATCCACGCCCGTCCCTCGAGGAGAGACTAGGACGTCCTTACTCGTTTCTTCAGAATAAAACGAGAAGACTGTTTGAACTGGCAGTACGCAACAGACTCATCAATCTGCCGAATCCAAAACGTCCGTTGCAGGCAGGCGATCTTAATAATCCCGATTACTGCCCTTACCACAAAACGGTAAGTCACCCGATCGAGGATTGTTTCGTCTTCAAGGGATGGATCGAGGATCACTACCTACAAGGCAAGTTTGCTCTGTCTGAAAACTGGAAAGTAAACCCACCACAACCGCACACTTCAAAGAAGACGAACACGCCAGGGGCAACTTGTTCTTTTGTTGAGAACGAAGATGATGGAGAAGACTCATCACACGAATCCGAAGACTACGTGGCGAGTTGTCATGTGATCTCTCACTCATTGGCGGATGATGAAAAGGCTCCTTGCGCCGAGGAACCGAAGGCGGACCTTGAACAAGAAATTCCGCGGCCATCAGACGAGTTGATCGACACCTTCCTGAATGAGATTCGTCTGAAAGTTAAAGCCGATCAAGAGCGTGAGATGGCCATACTGGAAGGAGCCAAACGCCGACTACTAGACCAAAGAGTCGAAGCACTTCCATAAAATCAAAAGCCATCCGCTGCGAATAAAAACAAATTCAAGACGAGGAAAAGGTTCGCTAAAGCCCTGTCAGCAGGAATGAAGCTACCGACCTCTGAAGAGAATACTCTCGGTGGAGTATAGATGCATCCTAACTTCTGCTTATATCATCAGAAGATCATACATCCTACCGAAGACTGCGAATCCTTTAAGTGTTGGTGGCAAGGATATGTCGCACAAAAGCGACGCTTCAACAGGACAAAGTGTGAAGCTCGTAGACATCGGAAAAATACGATAGATGAGCGCAAAAGAACCGTCGATGATTGTCATATAGCCGACTCCAAGGGATCACAAATTATCACCTTTGGAAGCGACTCTGATGAAGAAATTGCCCTCAACCCTCTTCTCAAGGAATCCATTTCAGAAATGAAAGAAGTAAGGAGTTGCGAGAACATTCAGCCGTGCAATCGCCCGCTACTCGAAAAAAATCTCGGCCCCGCAAACAAAGGATCGAGCAAAAAGGATAAAGGAAAGGGGAAAATGACCTTCGTCGTCAACACTCGACAACAGTCGAGTGGCCCTAGACTAATTGTTCGTCAAAACAATGTGCGTTCATGCATATTCCTCGAGGAAAGGCTAAGACGTCCTTACTCATTTCCCCAGGATGAAACGAGGAGGCTGTTCGAAGTGGCAGTGCATAACAGGCTTATCACTCTACCGGAGCCGAAACGCCAACTATAAATGGATGATGTCAACAGTTCTAATTATTGCCCTTATCACCAAGTATTGGGCCATCCGATCGAAAACTGTTACATCTTCAAGAACTGGGTTGAAGACCAATACCAACAAGGCAAGTTCGTCATATCCGAAAACTGGAAGGTGAACCCGCCGCAACCGCACGCTCTGGGAAAGACAGATACGCCAGGGGCATCATGCTCATTCAGAGAGAAAGCACCATAGACCAAAAAGTCAGTAAACTAGAGATTCGCCTCAAATACGGCGACGGCGGACCGAAACATCCTTAAACTAATGATGGACCACAATGTCCTAAAACTTGCAAACGACCGAAACGTCTTTAAACTACTACCTCAGCATCCTCAGACTGACGAGAATAAAAAAGAAGAAGAAGAAAATAAAATAAACGGTATGTCCATAAGCAAAATGGGCACGGATGAAAACCCGAAAGGGCTCCGTGAGTAAAAACAGCAGGGCTACCGACGAGTGTTCATGAAAACTCGAAAGGGCGCGACCTCGTAAAAAAAACGTCCATAAGCAAAAAGGACACAGATGAAAAACCCGAAAGGGCTCCGTGAGTAAAAACAGCAGGACTGTCGGCGAGTGTTTGTGAAAACCCGGAAGGGCGCAACCTCGTTAAAGAACACTTACAGGGTCCTCTCGACCTTGTAAGGAGAAACCACCCGCGTGAGATCCTTACGACTCACAAAGGAGCAACGCACTTAGGAATTCTTACGATTCCTAAGGAGAAAATACACTTGCGAGATCCTCACAACTCGTAGGGAAAACTCTCTTATGGAACCCTCACGGCTCATAAGATTTGAAAGTCTTAAGTTACAGAGGCCTAAACCTGTGCTTAAGCAACCCCCACAACTTCCAATATTGCCCTACAAGTGGTTCAATACTGACTCTTGTATACAATCCACGGGCGTGAATAAACATTTCCCTAACCAAGTCCCATCCACGACTGGGGATATGTGCGCATGATGAACAACCCTTATAAGTCCTCTCGACTTACAAGGGGAAAACCCTCTTGTAGGATCCTTACGACTTACAGAGGAACATACACTTAGGAATACTCACGATTCCTAAGGAGAAAATACACCTACAAGATCCTCACGACTTGTAGGGAGAAATACCTTTGTGAGACCCTTACAGCTCGTGAAGTTAAAAGCCTTAGTCGACAGGACCTTAACCCTGTTCGCTAAGCCACCTTTGTTCGACATCGACAGAGGCAAATGATGATTCGCTCCTGGTAATATCCCAGTGGTAGCAATGCTGATGCCAAAAAAACGGTATCAAATTCTAAGTCCTTTTACGGAAAATGATGATTCGCTCCTGGCAATATTCCAGTCACAGCGATGTTGATACTAAGATTGGTATCAGATCCCAAATCCCCTACTCGCGATACAAAAAAATAGCGAGCCATACATGCATACGAAATAGCCGAAATGATAGGGCAGCTTGCAATAAAAATCAGCAAGTAAAAATGTATGCATACAAAAATAGCCGAAATGATTGGGCAACTCGCAATGAAAAGCAGCGAGTGAAAACAAAATAAACAGCCGAAATGATTGGACACCGCGAGAAATAGCCGAAATGATTGGGCAATCGCGACCTTCGCAGTATCAAAGCTGAAATGATAGAGCATCGCGGAAATAAAACAAAAAATGAATGAAACGTCTGCCCTACAGATTAGATCACATCGATTCCTGTATACAATTCAGGGGCACAAACAAAGAGGGGACCATACTTTCCCAACAGGCTCCATAAAAAAGCGAAGCCAAATCTCGATGGTTCACAGACAACCTAGAGACCATCTAAGCATTCGTCTCGTTACAGCAGATGAGATGTCAATAAAGGCGTTCCTTCGCAATCCATCAAGATGCAGATACAACGCTAACAAAAAGAACTTGCGGTCGAAACAAAGCGAAGCGACGGCAAAATCCCAGCTTCATTTCGACGTTCGTCTCGATACAGCAGACGAGATGTCACCCCAGCGTTCTTCCTCCAACAGAGTTCAGACGCGACAATCAAACAAGTGGAGTACCGGCAAAATCCCAGCTCCACCGCAACGTTCAGCTCGACACAGCAGACGAGATGTCACCCCAACGTTCGTCTCGACATAGCAGACGCAACATCATCAAACAAATGGAGCCACGGCAAAATCCCTAGTTCCAAACCTCAACGGTTCACCAGCAACCTAGAGACAACTACGACATTCGTCTCGATACAGCAGAGGAGATGTCACTCTAGCGTTCTTCCTCCAGCAGGATTCAGACGCGACAATCAAACAAACGGAGCCACGGCAAAATTCCAGCTCCACCCCGACATTCGTTTCGATACAGCAGACGAGTTGTCACCCCAGCGTTCTCCCTCCAGCAGGATTCAGACGCGACAATCAAACAAACGGAGCCACGGCAAAATTCCAGCTCCACCCCGACGTTCGTTTCGATACAGCAGACGAGTTGTCACCCCAGCGTTCTCCCTCCAGCAGGATTCAGACGCGACAATCAAACAAATGGAGCCACAGCAAAATTCCAGCTCCACCCCGACGCTCGTTTCGATACAGCAGACGAGTTTTCACCCTAGCGTTCTTCCTCCAGCAAGGTTCGGACGCGACAATCAAACAAACGGAGCCACGGCAAAATCCCTAGTTCCCACCGCGACACTCGTCTCGATACAGCAGACGCGATGCCAGCAAACGAAGCAAAGGCCAAATTCCTAGCTTCAGGGTCTTGACGGCAACTCACATAGAACCTGAAAGACTATTGGAGATCATCCCACACCAGCGCGGAGTGGTTATGACTCATCGGGGTCACCAAAATGAGCCTAACCTCAAGTAAAAAGCGGCATGGCAAATTCCTAACGCTTGCTCTTCCGACAGACAAACTGCCTAGGAAGATTGCTTGAAGACGTCTTGTCCAGCCCCCGAAGGGATCAGAGACACGACAGTCGCGGGGCTACTCGAGCAGCGCGATTGCCTATCGAGGAATATATCAGCTTATGCGACGGTACGACGGCTAAAACCCTAAGTACCACAGACCCTAACGGACTTCTGTCATAAATAGCAGAGGTTAACTGTGACGTTAGGATATTCTTGTGAGAAATGCTCGATTCGTCTCGACTTGTGAAGAAACTGATGTCTTTGCGAGAAATTCTCGATGCGGCTCGACTCGTGAGATGAAGCCTTAGGCAGTAGGAATAAAAGGAGCTTGTTTCCTAAGCACTGGGACCCTGCAAGTTGGCCCAAAACGGTCTCTTGCACACTATCAACGGGTCTCACTCTCCAAACTCGAAACTCGATAAGGAGGGAAACAACCGCTTATGGGTCCTCTCGACTCGTAGGAGGGAAAAATTCTCTTATGAGATCCTTACGACTTACAAGAGAAAACACACTTAGGAATCCTCACGATTCCTAAGGAGAAAACCCACCTACGAGATCCTCTCGATCCGTAGGGAGAAAAGTCTCTATGAGACCCTCACGGCTCATAGAGTTGAGAAGTCTTAGGCGGCAGATCCGAACCTGCGGCCTAAGCCATCGCTATCTTTTGGAAAAACTAAGTTATCTTCCAATTATGTTTATCAAGACAGCATGCTGATAATAAAAGAAAGAGAGAAGCGACAGAAAAAACATCCGATTTGCATTTGATCAAGCGTTCGAGACACACTCATCCATGCATGTACAAAAGATTCAGAACAAGGGATAAAACAAGCTGAAATGGAAATTTTCTATTCATATCATAAAAAAGGGTTCTTACAATCACGGAGAAATGGATAATAACATTATTAAAATGTTTACAAAGGTATAACCTCGAACCCAGGACATGGATTGAGAAACTCGAAAGCGACCCTATCTATGACTTTCCAAGCCTCGCGGACCATCCTGGTGTGGTTTCTTTCGCGAGCACAAGCGTCAGGATCCCCCCTGATATCTTACACCCTCCGATAAGCAGCGAGTATGGCAGACTGTTGAAAGACCTCGTGCAAGAGATCGACGAGACTGTCTCGCCGTCTCTTCGAGATAAAGTTCATCAGGTACACCGAGTGCACCTTATCCTCGGCGGCATCCAACGCCCTAAGCGGCACACCGGAACAGAATAGGGGAAGCGCTTCCCAGATGGCTCCCATGATAAGCTTAAGGAGAGAGGAACGTCGGGGAAGCAGCGGACCGTTGTATGCGTCGAAGCGGCTCATGATTTCAGCACACTCCGCGTTTGTGAACTCTCGATTTTGAGAACGGCCAAGTCGGGGGATCTCCCCATAAGAAATGATCTCGTTAAGAGCATACATATGGGCGTCCATTGTTTCTGTGAAAGAAAATCAACAAAATGATCAGAAAGACTGATTAAGCAAAACGATATAATGCACTGAGGAATAAAATGCCATCTTTAACTTCCAAGATCCATGAAGAATTCTTAAGAGTTCTTTTATATGATTTGGAGGAGCAAAGCTCCATTAACGAAATGAGAAAATACAGGGAAGATCTTTTAGAGAGCAAAGCTCTGTTAATGGAACCCTAATAGGGCTCTCCTTAGTCTTCTATAGACCCCCTTAGAGCAAAACTCTACTAAGTGAAACCCTAAATAGGTCTTTTTTAGATCGGGGATCTATTGAGAGCAAGGCTCTTAAAATTGATTTAATTTAATCAAAATTAATATTTTTTTACCTAAAATTCTCTAAAATTTGAACTTTTAAAAGTGTTTAAACAAGAGAGCAGGGCTCTGAGTTCTGAAAGTAAAATTGTAGAGATGAAAATCATCTAAGGGACCAAAAGTCCTATTTATAGACATTGAAGTGCCGTTTCAACTTCCAAGAGATGGCGCGACGGTTGGAATTCTGCCACCGTTGCGCTCACGTTTGGAGGCCACGTAAGCGCAATGGTGGGGGGGCATTTGTTTACCCCAATCAGAGCAAAACTCTGTTCAAATTCCAAGGCAGAAGATGAGGCAACGCTTCATCTTCCCCAAATCAGAGCAAAGCTCTGTTCTGAAAGTTACAATAAAAATTAAAGAAGCAACGCTTCAGCTGACTTGCGCTCTGCGCTGCGCGACACGTGTCAGCGCAGTTGCGCTGCGCTCTGCGCTGCGTGACACGTGGCAGCGCAGTTGCGCAAATGCAGTTGCGCTGCGCTGTGCGCTGCGCGACACGTGTCACGCTCTGGAGCATTTGCGCCAAACAGAATTAAAATTCTGAAAGATCTTTCTCAATCTTGTTTAAAACAAGAAGATTGTCTTCTGTAAAACAGAAACTCTTGGATCAAAGATCCAACGGTGGGGAAAATTCCCCAAATCACTCAGAGAAAGATCTCTTTAACTAATTTATGGGCACTATAAAAAGGACCCTAGACCTCAATTCATAGGAGGAACATTTTTTTTTGAGAAAAAAAAACAGAGAGAACTCTGAAGAATTGGAGAGAATTCCTCAAGAACAAAAAAGGTAAAAACTTTTAGAAAAAGAGAAAATTCTCTTATGAATAGATCATTGATCTGAGAACAAGATCAATGATCTTTAATAAAAAACAAAAGTAAAAATAGTGCTTCGCACTTATGAACCATTGGTTCCCTGAGATAAGAAAAACAAGAGGAACTTGTTTTCTTTGATCTAAATTAGATCAAGAAAACAAACAGTGCTTTGCACTTCTGTTATGAACCATTGGTTCTAGAATCTAAAAGATTCTCAAATTAATAGTGCCTTGCACTTGGAGATCTGCACTGTTGCGCTTCTGGGTTGGCGCAAGGCACCTGAGAGGGCCACGTGTCAACATCTGAACCATTTGCGCTATGCGCTTTGAAATAGAGCCTTGCTCTCTGAGATTGGCGCAAGCCACCATAGCGCGCCACGTGTCAGCAACGCAGGCGCAGCGCATTAGCGCAGCGCACTGCGCTTGCGTGACACGTGTCAACACCACAAGCGCTTGCGCTCTCTGATTGGCGCAAAGCGCCTGACAAATGCAATGCATTTCCTAAAGGGCCAGGCCCAAGTCAAAAAGACCTAGCAGGCCCAAAATAAATTGCAAAGCAATAAAAAGGGCAGAGCCCAAAATAAATTGATGCTCTGCATCTTTTATGGGTAGAACCTAAATAAAAATAAAAAGAAATGCAATGCAAAGGGAAATAAAATGTTGAACATTTTCAACTGGACATAGCCTAATTTTGGTCGTAAGTCCTCAAATTAAATTGACTGAGTAAGGCTGCTCCCTAAATCAATTTACGACCGGTTTGAGGGTATATCTCTGAACTCCTCTAACACCCATCGTTGTAATCCTTCAACGACGTCTGAGAGGTGATGGGTCCCGACGACCACACATCGATACGGACTGCGGGGTCCTTAAACTTGTGGACCGAAACGTCCCTAAACTAATATTCGTCCCAAAATGGGAACGTTGGACCGAAACGTCCTTAAACTAATATTTACCCCAAAATGGGAATGACGGACCGAAACATCCTTAAACTAATGACGGACTGAAACGTCCTTAAACTAATGATGGACCGAGACGTCCTTAAACTAATGATGGACCACCACATCCCTAAACTGGAATATGGACCACCACGTCCCTAAATTGGAACATGGACCGCAATGTCCTTAAACTACCAATGTACCGCAATGTCCCTAAACTACCTATGGACCACTACGTCCCTAAACTGGAACAATAGAGCCCCCAAACGCTCTTTTGTTGGATCTAAATGATCCCGTTTAAGTTGATCTTAGCCTCAAATATGGCTAACGTATCCTTAAACATTCAAACAGACTTTAGTCCCAAATTGGACTATAAGACCCCCAATCAACTTTGGTTCAAGGGTACATCTCCGAACTCCTCTGACACATGTCATTGTAATCCTTCAACGTCGTCAGAGAGGTGACGGGCCCGACGGCCATATATTAAATGGACCACCATGTCCCTAAACAGTAAATGGATCTAGACGATCCCGTTAAGTTGATCTTAGTCTGGAAATTAGACTAACGTATCCTTAAAAAACGTTTAAGTTGATCTTAGCCTCAAAAATGGCTAACGTATCCTTAAACCAAAACCCAAAACTCAAATCTAAGAAAATACGGATTTGGACTAATCCACGTCCTACGGGTGACGAAATGAATAGTCTCCGTATACAATCCACGGGCAACCACAAACAAAACAAATACACACGACACGAAGTGAAATTCTGGAGAAGGAGAAAGTGGTTACCGCGATGCGGTAGCGTAATTAACTGCAGGGGCTTGCACCTGCAGGGAAGAGCGTCCCCACAATCAAAAACCCCACTAGCGAGGGGGAATCTGACGAAGTCTGCTACATCGGCCGCATCCATCTAAACCTCCGATACACGGTGCAATAAATCAACTTGGCATCTTCGGAGAGGTGGACGGACAAAACCAAATAGCATCTGCCCCGAATCTCGGGCAAGACGTCCTCACGTCGTCGGCCGCCATTCGGAGGGGAACAGTGCCTACACGTGACCTGGGGTCGCGTGGCCACACGTGACCGGCGTTAAAAGATTTATTATTTAACAGGATTAAATCCTGAGAAGAGATCATTCAAATCTTTCGAAATAGAGAAGGATTATTTGGAACCGTTGGATTAAAAATCTAAAGGTGATTAAATATCTCCTATTCATGGAAAAAGCTTGGACTTGAAAAGATTTCCCCCTAAATCTAACCGAAACAACAAGGAAATATCTTTGGATTTAGAATCCAATGGTGAATAAAATTCACTTAACAATCTAAAGGCCCAGATTAATGATAAATATAAATCAAATCTCTCAACATACAAATCAAATCTTTCAATGAGAGATTTACTAAGCAGATTGATTCTCTTCCTTCTCCTATAAATAGGAGCCAAGAAAAGAAGAGAAAAAAAAACCCTTTTGGAAGATCTTTTCTATAAACTTTTTTCTGACACCTTGAGACCTTTGGATCTTTTTCTTTTGATACATAGAGAGAGAGAGAGAGTTAGAGGCTTTGATTCTCTGCAAAAAGGAAAACCTTAGGTAAGAAAGGAAAAGGAAGCATCAAAGGAGAATTTAATTCTCAAAAGAGTTTTAACTCTTATATAAAAAGAAAAGAACTTAGTTCTTTCTCTGGTTGAGGATCTGCAAAGTGCACATCTCCCCATGAATTGAGAATTTAATTCTCATTGGGTTGAGATCCTGCCATGCAGATCTAAAACACAGAGGAGGGACTGAGTTTAGAGAATTTAATTCTCACAAAATGATAGGAATTCAATTCCTTTGAGATAAAGTTAGGGTTTAACCCTATATTATAGGAATTTAATTCCTTCAAAATGAACAGAACTAGGGTTTAACCCTAACTGAGAATATAATTCTCTCAAACTCACAGGAATTTAATTCCTTTAAGGAAAGAAACTAGGGTTTAACCCTATTAAGAATATAATTCTTCAGAAGAAAGCAGGAATTTAATTCCTCTGAGGTTTAGGGTTTAACCCTATTAACAGAACTTTAAAACATGCAGAGTCACGTGCTACCACGTGACCCCTGCAAAGACCCAGAGAATAGAACTCTGGAATAGGCACCTCACGTGCTGCCATGTGACTTCTGCGAAGATATATAAAAGAGAACTTTGAGGCAATGCCTCACGTGCCCTACGTGATCCTCGGGACATATAAAAGAAATAGCAAAATAAAAGAGAACTCTGGGACGCCCCCACGTGTCATCACGTGACCCCTAATGAGTATTCTAATAAACCAGAGCATGAGCCCCCATCACGTGCCTGCACGTGATGACTTTCAGAACTAAAAGTGTTAAACACTTATCTGTAGAACAAAATAAAGGGAAGTAGGGTGCTCTCACGTGTTACCACATGACCCCTTTTGCCTTAGTGTTTAACACTAAATTGAAACTTCTGTATCCAGTGTTTAACACTGATTCTCCTTAGTGTTTAACACTAATTCGGAAAATTCTATTTGCAGTGTTTAACACTGATTTGCTTAGTGTTTAACACTAATTTGAAAGCTCTTTTTCCAGTGTTCAACACTGATTATCTTTTAGTGTTTGACACTAACTTGTCAATCTTTTCCCAGTGTTCAACACTGTTGGTCTATAGTGTTCAACACTAGTTTTAGCCCAATTGGCTAAAGTTTCCAGAGGCAAAGCCTCTCCTTCAATGAATCAACAGAGGGCCAATATCGCAGATGCAATTGGACTTAGCCCAAGATGGCCATAAGTTCTCAATTCAAACTTAATTAGGCCAATGGGTTCATAATATAATAATTGATCTTAGTTCCCAAATTGGACTGCAGATCACTTAATCTACCTTGGTTTAAGGGTACATCTCTTCACTCCTTTAATACTCGGCGTTGTAATTCCTCAACGTCTTCAAAGAGGTGACGGGTCCCGACGACAATACATTGATACGGACTGTGGAGTCCTTAACCTTGACCGTAATGTCTTAAAACTAACATCGGACTGTGGAGTCCTTAAATCCACGGACTACGACGTCCTTAATCTTGACCGTAATGTCTTAAAACTAACATCGGACTGTGGGGTCCTTAAATTCACGGATTATGACGTCCTTAACCTTGACCGGAATGTCTTAAAACTAACAATGGACTATGATGTCCTTAACCTTGACCGTAATGTCTTAAAACTAATATCGGACTGTGGGGTCCTTAAATCCATGGACTACGACGTCCTTAACTTTGACCGTAATGTATTAAAACTAACATCAGTCTGTGGGGTCCTTAAATCCACGGACTATGACGTCCTTAACCTTGACCGGAATGTCTTAAAACTAACAACGGACTATGACGTCCTTAACCTTGACCGTATTGTCTTAAAACTAACATTGAACTGTGGAGTCCTCAAATCCACGGACTATGACGTCCTTAACCTTGACCGTAATGTCTTAAAACTAACATCGGACTGTGGGGTCCTTAAATCCATGGACTATGACGTCCTTAACCTTGACCGGAATGTCTTAAAACTAACAACGGACTATGGCATACTTAACCTTGACCGTAATGTCTTAAAACTAACATCGGACTGTGGGGTCCTTAAATCCACGGACTATGACGTCCTTAACCTTGACCGGAATGTCTTAAAACTAACAATGGACTATGACGTCCTTAACCTTGACCGTGATGTCTTAAAACTAACATTGGACTGTGGAGTCCTTAAATCCACGGACTATGACGTCCTTAACCTTGACCGCGATATCTTAAAACTAACATCAGACTGTGGAGTCCTTAAATACACGGACTACGACATCCTTAACATTGACCGCAACGTCTTAAAACTAACACTGGACCGCAATGTCCTTAAACTACCTATCGACCGCAATGTCACTAAACTAAACAACAGGGCCCCCTTAATTGCTCTCTTGTTGGATGTAAACGATCCCGTTAAGTTGATCTTAGTCTCAAACTGGACTAACGTATCCTTAACAAACGTTTAAGTTGATCTTAGTCAAATCTAGGATAATACGGATTTGGACTAGTCCACGCCCTATGGGCGACAACATAACTCAGTCTCCGTATACAATCCACGGGCAACCAAACACAAATTAAACACACACGACACGAAGTGACCACCTGGAGAAGGAGAAAGTTGTTACCGCAACGCGGCAGCGTAATTAACTGCAGGGGCTTGCGCCTGCAGGGAAGAGCGTCCCCACAATCAAAAACCCCTCAAACGAGGGGGGATCTAACGAAGTCTGCTACATCGGCCGCATCCGTTTAAACCTCCGATACACAGTGCCATAAATCAACTTGGCATCTTCGGAGCGGTGGACAGATAGCACCTATTAGCATCTGCCCCGAATTTCAGGCAAGACGTCCGTCGCGCCGTCTTTCGGAGGGGAACAGATTCTGGCACGCCCGATGGGTTAGAGCCTTTGATTCTCTGCAAAAAGGAAAACCTTAGGTAAGAAAGGAAAAGGGAGACTTCAAAGGAGAATTTAATTCTCAAAAGAGTTTAACTCTTATATAAAGAGAAAAGAACTTAGTTCTTTCTCTGGTTGAGGATCTGCAAAGTGCACATCTCCCCATAAATTGAGAATTTAATTCTCATTGGGTTGAGATCTTGCCATGCAGATCTAAAACACCGAGGAGGGACTGAGTTTAGAGAATTTAATTCTCACAAAATGATAGGAATTCAATTCCTTTGAGATAAAGTTAGGTTTTAACCCTATATTATAGGAATTTATAAGAATTTCGGAGGGTTTAAGGATACGTTAGTCTCATTTGGGACTAAGATCGACTTAAACGTTTGTTAAGGATACGTTAGTACGATTTTAGACTAAGATCAACTTAACGGGATCATTTAGATCCTACAAGAGAGCGATTAAGGGGGCCATGTTGTTTAGTTTAGTGACATTGCGGTCGATAGGTAGTTTAAGGACATTGCGGTCCAGTGTTAGTTTTAAGACGTTGCGGTCAAGGTTAAGGACATCGTAGTCCGTGGATTTAAGGACTCCATAGTCCAATATTAGTTTTAAGACATCACGGTCAAGGTTAAGGACGTCATAGTCCGTTGTTAGTTTTAAGACATTCCGGTCAAGGTTAAGGACGTCATAGTCCGTGGATTTAAGGACCCCACAGTTTGATGTTAGTTTTAAGACATTACTGTCAAGGTTAAGGACGTCATAGTCCGTTGTTGGTTTTAAGACATTCCGGTCAAGGTTAAGGACGTCGTAGTCCATGGATTTAAGGACCCCATAGTCCGATGTTAGTTTTAAGACATTACGGTCAAGGTTAAGGACCTCATAGTCCATGAGTTTAAGGACCCCACGGTCCGTATCAACGTGTGGTCATCGGGACCCGCCACCTCTTTGAAGACGCTGAGGAATTACAATGCCAAGTATCAAAGGAGTGAAAAGATGTACCCTTAAACCGAGGTAGATTAAGCGATCCATAGTCCAATTTGGAAACTAAGATCAATTATTATATTATGAGCCCATTGGCCCAGTTGAATTTGAATTGAGGACTTATGGCCATCTTGGGCTAAGTCCAATTGTATCTGGGATATTGGCCCTCTGTTGATTCATTGAAGGAGAGGCTTTGCCTCTGAAAACTTTAGCCAATTGGGCTAAAACTAGTGTTGAACACTATAGACCAACAGTGTTGAACACTGGGAAAAGATTAACAAGTTAGTGTCAAACACTAAAAGATAATCAGTGTTGAACACTGGAAAAAGAGCTTTCAAATTAGTGTTAAACACTAAGCAAATCAGTGTTAAACACTGCAAATAGAATTTTCCGAATTAGTGTTAAACACTAAGGAGAATCAGTGTTAAACACTGGATACAGAAGTTTCAATTTAGTGTTAAATACTAAGGCAAAAAGGGGTCACGTGGTAACACGTGAGAGCGCCCTTCTTCACTTTATTTTGTTCTACAGATAAGTGTTTAACACTTTTAATTCTGAAAGTCATCACGTGCAGGCACGTGATGGGGGCTCATACTTTAGTTTATTAGAATACTCATTAGGGGTCACGTGGTGACACGTGGGGGCGCCCCAGAGTTCTCTTTTATTTTGCTATTTCTTTTATATGTCCCGGGGATCACGTGGGGCACGTGAGGCATTGCCTCAAAGTTCTCTTTTATATATCTTCGCAGAAGTCACGTGGCAGCACGTGAGGTGCCTATTCCAGAGTTCTATTCTGTGGGTCTTTGCAGGGGTCACGTGGTAGCACGTGACTCTGCATGTTTTAAAGTTCTGTTCATAGGGTTAAACCCTAAACCTCAGAGGAATTAAATTCCTACTTTCTTCTGAAGAATTATATTCTTAATAGGGTTAAACCCTAGTTTCTTTCCTTAAAGGAATTAAATTCCTGTGAGTTTTAGAGAATTATATTCTCAGTTAGGGTTAAACCATAGTTCTGTTCATTTTGAAGGAATTAAATTCCTATAATATAGGGTTAAACCCTAACTTTATCTCAAAGGAATTGAATTCCTATCATTTTGTGAGAATTAAATTCTCTAAACTCAGTCCCTCCTCTGTGTTTTTGATCTGCATGGCAGGATCTCAACCCAATGAGAATTAAATTCTCAATTCATGGGGAGATGTGCACTTTGCAGATCCTCGACCAGAGAAAGAACTAAGTTCTTTTCTTTTTATATAAGAGTTAAACTCTTTTGAGAATTAAATTCTCCTTTGAAGCCTCCATTTTCCTTTCTTAGCTAAGGTTTTCCTTTTTGCAGAGAATCAAAGGCTCAAACTCTTTCTCTCTCTATGTATCAAAAGAAAAAAAATCCAAGGGTCTCAAGGTTTCAGAAAAAAGTTTTAGGGAAAAGATCTTCGAAAAGGGGGTTCGTCTCTTCTTTTCTTGGCTTCTATTTATAGGAGAAGGAAGAGAATCAATCTGCTTAGTAAATCTTTCATTGAGAGATTTGATTTATATTTATCATTAATCTGGGCATTTAGATTGTTAAGTGAATTTTATTCACCATTGGATTCTAAATCCAAAGATATTTCCTTATTGTTTCGGTTAGATTTAGGGGGAAATCTTTCCAAGTCCAAGATTTTTCCATGAATGGGCGATATTTAATCACCTTTAGATTTTTAATCCAACGGTTCCAAATAATCCTTCTCTATTTGGAAAGATTTGAATGATCTCTTCTCAGGATTTAATCCTGTTAAATAATAAATCTTTTAACGCCGGTCACGTGTGGACACGTGACCCCTGGTCACGTGTGGACACGTGACCCCTGGTCACGGGCCTTTCTTCTTCTTTTGCGCTCTGTCTTCTGGCCGCTGCTTAGCCGTCACGTGCCAACACGTGACCATTGGTCACGTGTGAGCACGTGACCTTTTCTGGAATCTTTTCTTGAAAGCGCTTTATGCCGCTGCTTTGAACGTCACGTGCCAACACGTGACCGCTGATCACGTGTGAGCACGTGATGCCTCTTCTGAGTCCTTTCCTGATTTTTAATCAGGGAACACGCGCGACACCGTTCTGATTGCGGTTAATTATTCTACAAACACTCTTTCGAAACAATCAAATGGCGCCGTTACCGGGGAAACGTGTGTAATTTTTTATTTCTTACTATTTGTGTTGAATTCTTATTCGATCTATATCATAATTAAAACAAAACTGCAAATTGTATATTTAATGATTATTGTGTGAATTTTGCGAGGGAATCTGGAGTCACAGACTTGAGGAAACAGGAGACAGATACATTCATTGAGATCCAGAGAAGTAGAGAAGGCCACAGAACAAAATTCATCAATTGATCTCTCCCTCTTGCGGCAGAACCGCGTCCGGAAGTGCACATTGGCGGCGGAAGCGCGGCCAGTTAGGAGATCCAGGGCGTCAGTCTTCTCTGGTAAGATTCTAACCTCCTTCTCTCTGCTCTGAAATCCAATAAAATATCTTTTCTGCAGGATTCTTTGCAAAATATCGCCGCTCAAAAATCTTTTTGCAAAGTTTTGTTTTGCGGTTTGTTTTTGCATATTTTAATACGGATTTTTAAGGGGCAAGACCAAAATCCAGATTAGGTGGAGATTTCATCACCCTTCCTAAACCCCCACAAATCACAAACCGAGCATCTGCATCAACCCTACATTAATTTAAAAAATATCTAGACCAGACTCTAAGAATTGTCGCGCTCAATAAGGACAGAGGAAGATCGTGGGTAATCTATCGCTTATCCGCATTACTTTTGTGGTGTCTGGGCAAGTGTGTCTAAGGCGAGTGGTTACTTAATTAGGATCACTACTTTCGTATTGGGGAGCCTCCCACTCACCTGGCACTTACCTGGCTATAAGGGTAGTAAAGAGGCGGTAGAGGATTGATCCTACGGCTTGTCCTTTGGAAGTCTAGGAGCGGTCTAGAGACTGGACCTAGGTAACCATAATTCTAGGGTTGTTTGTGCATTTTTGTGTGATTTGTCTAAATCTGTCATTTTTCAAAACAACTCAATTATTTTCCCCCCTTTTTACCCCTTCCCCCTTCTTCTCTTCTTATAATGTGTGACCTAAACAGAAGAACACTTGCCGAGCTTTGCTGTCCACAACCAGATATCTCTTGTTTTCGTAATCCCTTCGGTATACCGTCCGGCTCTTCCATGTCCTTAAGAGATCATATAGAACAAGCAGGAAGAAACAGTTGGCCACCTCAGTCTAGGTCTTATCAACCGTATCCTAATCCTACACCTGTTTCAGTTGATACCCAGAGTGAGGAAGCCCCTAGACGAATGTCCATTGCTGAGCACATAGCTAGGGCTAGAGGTCAAAGTTTCAACCCGGACCAATATCAACCATCACCTCCACTTTCCAAAGAAAAGTTTGATAGCCAACCGACCAACCCATATCAATATTCTTCTTATCACAATATTGACCCTACTCCCACCCAATTTTCGCAACCATTCTATTCTTATCAATCCAATCCGACTTTTCCACCTTCTCTAGATAGTTCTTCTAATCAGTCATTTGGGAGTTTTAATTATCCACAGGAATTTCAATCTTATACTGAAACCCATTATCAACCCAAGACTAGTCTGGAGCGGACATTAGAGAAATTTCTAGAACTGTCGAACCAAATTAGGAAGGAAACAACAGAGTGAATGCAAGCAAAGAATTTCAAAGCTGCCCAAAAATTTTCAGTATATGATTCGGGCATAGGACAAAATGAGAATTTGGGTAGTGAGACAGAACTGTACACCCTTCCTAATCAAACCTCCCCATTCCAAACTGAAATCCACAACTCCAGTTTCATAGTTCATCAAGTATACCAAATGATTCATCAATTGAAGATAGAATATCTGATAAGTTGTGTGACTTTGTAGTGTTTGATTTACCCGATTGTGAAGGGTCCATTTCAAGTGAAATCATACCCAGCCCTTGGGATCTCTACACCTACACTCTTGAACCAAAACAGATTGAAAACCATACTTTTGATGAAGTGTTTGAGAATTCTAACTTTCACTTGAATGAGGTGATTGACGTTAGGAATATATTGATTGATGAACCCGAAATTTTGGATGATTTTGTCCCACCAATTCTTCAGATCCTTTCACTTCCTTGTGGTTATCATCTTGAGCCTTTAATTCATCCCGAACCCCAAATACGTCTTGAAGTTGATGATAAAGGTATACCCGAAGAAATACAGCCTCCATCTTCCACATCTGGTACAGCAACACTCGACACACCAATTTGTTTACCCATTTTACTTTCTACTTTCTCCGGTTCTTCTTCTGCTCCTATAGTTTCAGTGAGTTTTGATGAACCACAATCCGTTAATTCAAGTTCAATAATACCAGAAATTCAACTTGATTTGGATATTTTTGGAAATAAGGCAGATGAGTTTTTCGAGTCCTCTGCCTCAATGATTTTTGATGAATCAAGTAGGATAAATTCTGGCACAAAACTTTTTGACAGCAAAATGTTCGATCACACCATTGATAAAAGTTTTGAAGAACTTTTTGCTGACGAACTTGAATTTTTAAACAATACGGATTTTGTGATTGATCAATCTCCACCTATAGAGGTTGAACCGTCACCATTCTTTCTTCCTAATCATTCACATTCATCCTCATTCTTTCTTTTCTCTAATTTCAAACCCTTTCCAGACCACCTCTTATCCCTTCCCTATTTTTTCTTGACTCGATACAATACATTCTTCCACCAACCTATACGCTATACTGATAAAATCTTTGAATGGTTGGTGTTAACTTTTGATCTTTGTAAAGTCTTACTTTGACCAAATGACTCACCCCCTCTTAAAATGCTTCGTATTGTCTAATTCATGTTTGAGGGGGGGTATATTTTTGGCTCTTGAACATAACTTTTGTCCTCAAATTTGTGAGCCAAAAATAATTTTGGGGGAGGATTTTCACTTTCATATATTCTTGCCCCCATTAATAATGTCCCCCCAAGCTTACAGGTTTTTGTGATCCAACAGATGGCAACAGTGAGGACACTGTTGAAAACAGGTTTGGGGGAGGTTTGTGCTTATTTACGCGATACTTTGCATTATACTATATATAAGCACAAAAAAAATGATAATAAAAGAATAGAAAGTGAAAAATTATATATGAAAGATAGGAATAGTTTAAGAAAATCAAGAAAATTAGAAGTTTTCTTAAACGAACTAGTAATAAGTAGTTATGAGCCATTGTCCCAACGGTTAGTAAGATGAAAGAAGTCACTAATCTGAGGATAAAAATAAATCAGAAAAATAGTCCCTATTCTGGAAGCCAAACATTTGAATGTTGATACCCTACTATATGCACTTACACACGTCTTGAAACTCAGGATAGTAGAGGATACCTTGAAATGCTCTTGTCTAAAAGCCAAAGTATGAACAAAATATAAAAATGGTGAAAAGAAAAATGAACACTGGTTTTGTTATCGCCAAGGCAGCAATAAAAAAATATAGCGAGGGTGCTTCATCACCTAGTGCCTTAGACCAACTGGTTTGGGAGTCACTGCTAAGCCTTAGGTAGTGCAAGACGAGGAAAATATTATCACCTAATCAGTAAACACAGGAGTAATCGGTCGGTTAGTACCTCAAGAAGTATTAATGGTCGCATGAAAATGTGTGAGCAAATCTAAATATTCATCAAGTTAAAAAGTACTGAGGTAGATGGACAAGAGTATGATAGCTTGAATTGAATTCTCCGGGTGTAGGGATGTTATTTACACACACGTAGGGTTATATGATCGATGTTTGGATGAAAGATAGGAATGAAAAATAAAGACGATGCTTTATTGAGGGAAGATGTGATTCCTAATACCTTTTCATGACTATTAAGATAGGGCTCATGACAACTGAAAAGCTAGTATAGTTGGAAACTCTAAATTTTCAAAGTATTTCTTTTATGGTTCTTATCTTTATATGTAAATTTCACCATCTCTCTTTTATTATAGGATTTTGTGGGTGTAATCCGCTGCAAACCCTCAGGAGACAACACTCCTCCTACTAGGGACACCTAGAGGTTTAACGGCTTGTTGCACGTGCTCAGTGCAATCGTGTTTGCCTATGAAAGTGTGCTTAGTTTACTCCTTTCTTTTCCTTCTCTTGAATAAACTAGTTTGCTCGGGACGATCAAAGATAAGTTTGGGAGTATTTGTTCAGTTGATAAAACTACATATTTGTTATTACATTTTTCTTACTATTTCTATATTAAAAAAGATCTTTATTATAATATCTCATACATATGAGGGTTTATCTGTAAAAATATTATTTTCCATATGTTGATATATTATAATTAGCATTTGGTAGGAAAATGTATGCAAATAATATCATTGACCAAATCTCAACTTTACTAAATATTATTTGAGGAGTTGTGCAGAATTTTCAGGACTAAAATCAAGGAAATCAAGTTGTTAAAGCAAACCTGTCTAATTAAGAAACCAAAACTTAGAAATCAAGTCTGGCGGCAACTACGGGAAGATTTCCAAGTTCCAAAGGTTCCAAAGATTGCCAAATGTCACACAGATAAAGCCTCAAGAAATTGATCAAGAGATCTCCACCATTGGCCGCGGATCCACGGCGAAACCCCCCTGTTGGCCGCGGATCCGCCGCATGACAGATGAATTGAGGGCTGGCATTTTTTTGTTTGGATCTTAACTACTATTCCCCAATTTAGGCATCTAGGGTTCTGGCTTTTGGAGTATAAATAAGGACCGAGAGCCTCTTGGAAAAATCATCAAGCCGACGAGATCACGAAGTACAAGACGGCTCACGCATCCAGGCTGATCATCAACGGTTCGTCTACCTCCTTGGAAGAGATCGAGAAGCAAACTAGTATTTGTAATCATTTTCTAAGGAATCAAAGTGTAATGAATATTGTTGATTAATAAAGGTAGCTCTTTTTCCTATTCTATTTCTTTGTAGTTTAATTATGCATTTTCTCTCCATCTCTTCTTCTCCCAACATGCGCGAGTAATTCTCCGCTTGTTAGGGTTCGTAGGATTATGGTAGGTTAATGGACGATTAAAATACCTAAACTCTTTTTACGTCCTATAAATTTTATAAACTTTATCAAAAGAATTATTAACATCCTAATCGGGTACGCTACCAATTCTTTGTTAGCCTCGACCGCGATTAGAGATTAGATTAATGATTGTTTTGGTAAAAACTAGATATGAACGGAGTTCCGTGTCGAGATAGGGGTTAAGAGTGGGATTCCTTTTCCCTCCAGAAACCCTAATCTACACGCATCACTGTCGTTCTAGTTTTAAATCTATTAAAGGATAGAAAGAGTAATTTTTAATTAATCATCCATAACCACTAAATCCTAATGAACCCTACAAATACTCTTCTTATATAAACTTACATCTGTAGTTAATCTAGATCTATATTTTGCATTCTTGTTTAACGTAGATCTAGATCCTACAACCATTTTACAATATTCTTTATCCTTCCTCCTCCCCTTTCTCAACACATCTAAAGTATGAGTAAAATATTCAACGTTTCCCTGAGGACGACCCGTACTCACCTCGGTCTAGCTACGCGCGACACCGTTTTGATTGCGGTTAATTATTCTACAAACACTCTTTCGAAACAATCAGCGTGCTATACTCGTATATGGACTACAATACCAGCCTGGATGTAACCTACTTATTTTTCCAACTCATACCAGTATTCATCTACAAAATGCATACGACCCCTTTTATTTTAAAAAATAGAGGTATATGTTATTTAAAATAATCAATAGTATGCCTAAGGTATAAATATATATAATCATATCCGCGTGCCCAATGCACAAATATATAATCAAAACCCCAAGTCGTATGCATATCAATTTCTATATGAAAAACATGCTTTCATGATACCAAAATAAAAATAGCCTTACTTGCATACTCGAAATAAATAGCATATCATTAACCAAGAAAAAGCACACATTTCATATGAAATGGATGCCAATAAACAATAAATTATCAAATGTGTATCATAAGCTTAGAGTCACCGAAAGTCAGAGTCGATTTGATAGATCCAACGTCCCTTATAAGCCCCAACTGGATTCTTTAAATTAACGTGTAATGCTGGAATTAATAACTTGTCGTGTTTTAACAAATTAGTTATGCTATGTAGGCTTCCAGTGCTGATAAAATACATTTATATGGGTCTTTACGCCTAAACAATATTATAAATAATTCTTCTATATTTTTCTAACCATTTTATATCGTTTCAGAGGTCTACAATTAATTTAGAGATGTTTAGGGACCTAAACAGAAAATTCCAGGCTAAAAGTACTTCACTGATTAATAGTTATGGTGCTGCAGGAGGTAAAGATAATAATTTATAGATGCAGGGGCTTAGTATAAAATTCCAGATTGACATATCAAAACGAAATTACAAACTAAAGGGGTTAGAAATAGTATTGAAGCAATACAAGATTCGAATCCAAATCCGCAACCCAAAGGATTTATCATAGATTTTAGAGTCTAAATGGATCGGACACGGATGATTTGAATTGAACCCGATCCGGATTCAAATTCTAAACTAAAAAGTTTTTCCTCTCTCAATCCCACCGCATCTCTCTGTCCCCCTCCTCGGGTCATCACCTTCTTCTTTATCTCGTTTTCTTTTCTTTTCTTTTTAAAAACAACACCAAGAACAAATTCAAAGTCCTAACCCTAACCATTAATTCGACGTCGACTTCGATGGCTATCGATGACACCACGGCGTCGACTCTCATCCTCAATCGATCACATCTCAAAATCCTAATTTCTATTTTCCCCTTCGATGTCAATGTTCGTCTAAGATAAAATTTTGACAACTCGTCAGAAGCCCTTAATCTCTCTCTATCTAAATCTTATTTATTTAAACATGAGAAAGATGAGCATTTTAGTTTTTAACTTTAACCGAAATCGATCGACAATTATGGATCCGCGGCTAAAAGATACGCTTCCTTCCCTCCGCTTCTCGCTTTCTCTTTTATGTCCCATTCTCCGCCTCGATCTCTTAAGGTTTTTTTTTCTTTTTTTTCTAATTTTTTTGTTGTGTTGTGTGTTGATTGAGGAGAACTTAGATTATAGGTATAAAATAGATATAATACCTCCCACAGAATCTTAAAAATTCAGCAACTGCTGAAATTACTCTTGATAATGGTTTCATGCCAATTATAGATTATTTCAAATTTTGAAAATTTGAAGCAATTATGTCTTGACATTCTGATTTTCATTTATTTCCATAAAAATAAATTTGACTCTTCCAGCAATTACTATTATAATTGTTGTTAACTATTTTGGTTATTACAGATATGGATATGGTAACATCTATTATCCGCTTATTTTGCATCCCTGATTTTAAGCGGGTATTATTTGTAGTTGGGGTTTGTGATCTTATTTTCCAATGATAATCTAGACTCTTGATCGAATTTTTAAAAAAAAAAACCACCCCCACATTGTTTTTATTGAGTATGGACCTCTGTTATTATTTATCCATGTTATTTATTGCTTGTTATCAAATCCGAGGATGGATGAACTGGTAAAACAAAGGGCCGCAGGCTTGGATGCGTTTTAAATTTGAGATGTTTGGCTTAGATATAATGATAATTGCAGACAATAATAACAAAGTCCATGAATCCCTGTTTTATTCGAACATCCGCTGTCGGTGGATGGATTTAAACACAATGATCATTTTTTTATTGCTTAAATTAAGTTTTTTGCTAAGCCTTAGGCTAAAAGACATTCTGCTCGCTTGTAATTAAAAAACTATATGTTGATGTGTCTTGATTAGAGAAGAATCTTGCTTGAATTTTTCTTTCCTCTTTTTTAAACTGTCCTGTAAACCTAACCTATCTCTGGACCCACAAATTTGCCTTGAAATCGTTAAATTGCTTGAATCAAGTGGGATCGACCGCGAAGGCTTGCATGTGCAGGTACAAAGTGGAGATCTATCTTTTAAATCTGTTGCAAAACTTTGGGCTTTCCATCTGAAATCGAGCTCGTGCGTTTTGGATACTAAAAAATCCCAGTCCGATGCAGTCCGATCTCAATGGGTATATTCGTCATTGACTATTTCTAGGGTTTATCTCCCGATATAAATCAATCTAGGCTTCGTTTCCCTAAACTTTCCTTCTCAGCCGCCGAAGCCCAGAGACGAAGAGGACCAGCAAACCCTAGACAACAACAAAAAATTTCGCAATGGGTAAACCCTAAAATCTCTTCATTTAGTCCAAATCTAGGGTTTTAACCTTCGATTTTTCGTCTCTAATGTCTTTGTGATTCGTGTGTCAATAGGAAAGGTGCATGGATCGCTGGCACGTGCGGGGAAGGTGAGGGGGCAGACGCCGAAGGTGGCTAAGCAGGACAAGAAGAAGAAGCCCAGGGGCAGGGCCCACAAGCGCATGCAGTACAACCGCCGCTTCGTCACCGCCGGTGAGCCTCACCCCTCCTTTTGATCTTTTTCCTCTTAAAAATCGAATCTTTATGAGTTTTTTTTTTGTATTTGTGTTTTGTGATCAGTTGTTGGCTTTGGCAAGAAGAGGGGACCCAATTCATCTGAGAAGTAAAGATGATCTTGATCTTGATCTTGATCGATGAGAGATTCCATCTTATTAAGGTTTTAATTTTTTAAATTTTATTAGCGTGTTCTCATTGTACTTTGGATGTTTGTGTTATTATCTTTTGATCATGGATCCTGAGACCTTTATTTGATATGCACCATGACTCATTTTGCTTATGTTGTTGCATTGCCTATTATTATAGGTAGATAGCTTATTATTTTACACGATGGTATTTGATCTTATTTCATCAGCAATCTGCTTGCAAATTTTGTGATGACAGCCTATATATTGTTATACAATGCGCTCTTTAGATTTGACTAAAAACCAATAATACAGACGGATAATCATAATGAGACTGCTCCTTTCGAGGGCCCTCTTGAAATAATTGTGATCAATATAGTGTAATCGATGAAGCGGCATGAATATAGAGATATGTATGCAGTTTTCGAGGATTGAGGACCTTGGGGTAGGAAAATATATCTGAGGATGCAATTACTCTCATCTAACCAATTGTTCGAACCTTACATCCTTTAGATGGATGAGTTCCAGATGAATTGGTGTAATGAGAATGGATACAGTCATTATTTACTTGATAAAAACCAACTTATAACCCGAAATATTTTGGTGTTTGCTCTCTTTGCCCATGCTGTTTCTCTTTGTAAATATGGGTAAAGAGTGCGGCATAGTGCTTGACATACCATTTGGGTTTCTGTCAAATGTTTACTGAATATTGTTATAAAAACTGCTTCTTCATAGGGTGGACAATATGATGTGCTATGAAATATGGAAGAAACTGGCGCTTAATCCTATCTGGTGCTGATCTTATATTACTGGCCTATTGCACACAGTATGTCGCGGTTTTACTTGTGTTTGATCATCTAGATCAAGCCATATGTTTCTGTGCTTCGAATCTTAATTTGTAAAGAGTTTATTGCTGTTTATGTTGAGTGTGTGGTTCTTTATCATTGACTTCATGCTCAGGGGCCTTTGAAGAAAGAAATATCAGAATGTCTTAAAGGATCAGGATCTCTGAACAAATGTGTTGAATTGTCTTGTTGGCTGCTCCTGGTTCTGAAACAGTTGTGTTTGGATATCTCAAGTAATTGAATTGTGATATTTATCTTATTTATGTTAAAACTCTGTTTTCTGAGGTGAAATCCATATGCTATGCATTCTTCCTCTAATTCTAAAGTTAATCTGCACTTTGTTTATCCAGAACTTATATAAGAAGCAAAAGTACTTAAAAAGATGCGTTTTCTAATGTTTTGTTAGAAGCAGCAACATTGCTCTGATCTTTCAGCTGACTTTCTGATTTAGGTTTGAAATCTAAGACCGGCTCTATATTTTAAATCCATATTAGCATCTAAGCCGAGCATCGTACACAAAACTAGAATAAAGATTTTAAAAAAATGCATACACAAAACTAGAATAAAGATTAGTACTTCAAAAAGAGCATACACAAAACTAGAATAAAGATTAAAAAAAAATGCATACACAAAACTAGAATAAAGATAACACGCACTGGAAGATTCTGTGGTTTCACCCGAGTCATGAAATTCTCAAAATGCTCGACTTTAAAGACAGACAATCGTTGATGTAAACCCTAGCAAAATTATACAAGCTTTTTCTATTTAAAATTTAAATAAAGAAAATGCAAGTATTTTATGAAGAAGATACCTTAAAAGAGAAATAAACAGTTCCAAATATAATCAAGCAAGGTATTAAGATATCATCACTTCAATTACTTCGTAAGACACAGTGTATGAATACTTGTTTCACACAAAGAAACAATCCAGATGCACAGAGATGTCTCAAACAAAAAAGACAGGATCCAAATCATATGGAATACAACATTTGCTGGAAATTCACACCACACTAACATACGAAATCTTGTGTTCAATGGGTGAGCTTGTAATATACTATTAAGAAAATTGCGAGCACGAGGGCGACGATGATGGAACCAATGATCCATTTGTTCCTGTCCATTCTTTTTGACATGGCTGTCAGTATCTTTCTGCTCTTTCCGATGTTATCATCCACCCCATGCAGCTACAAAATCAAAACACAAACCGATTCAATCAACATGGTGGAATATGATCGAAAATGCATCCATTAATCTCAATATACTTATAGCATTAAAGTAAGAACAAGCAATTAAATTTAATGAACTTCTTGACTGATGAACAATGCAAGTAGTTATATGCACAAGCTCTCAAATATATTAATGAAGACCGCATCAATATAGCATTTTGCAATTATTAGAATTTATTTGGGAAGTCCGGCTTAAATGACAAAAGTTGCTATAAGTTAATTTGGGAGGTTCAACACACTGCACAAGAAGATTGAAAAAGTTGAGCTAGTTGCCATAAAACCTACCATATTCATGCTTGTTCTTGAACAAATGGGCTCAGTAATTAAATTAGTTGCCATCAAAATTAATGTCATCATAACACTTATGCACCATGTTGCTCAACATTAAGAGGTTATAGAGCCAATTTTAAGAAGCAATAATTGTGTGGACATTGCCGGCTTCCTTTCATCATGATTTGACAGCACAGCCATCAAAGAAAACTCAAGCCTTCTCAAGTTGCACCATTTTATACGGGTACCACAAGCGTTGAGTAAAGGAAGGACCAGAGGAGAAAAAAATCGAGACTGGATAAAAAAAATAAGCCATCCCTCTCTTTTTTCCTTGCGACTAACAAGTTCTCAACTTAGTTTATTGACTGAATAAAAAAAGAAGCCATCCCTCTCTTTTTTCCTTGCAACTAACAAGTTCTCAACTTAGTTTATTGCAAACTGCAGCTCATTTATGAGCCGTGCAAGCTGGTGTAAGAGAACATGTTCGGCATCTCTTGGTATATACTAGTCCTGGTTTATGGTTACTACCAATCATAGCATAAACAGATTGACCAGTACAAGCAGTAAGCTAATACTACTTGATATCTAAGCACTTGCCCACCGAAAATATTCAAAACATTCGAGTTTGATGGTTGCCAACTTGGTTTTCTCAGCAATTAATTTCATACGTGTTATATTAATCAAAATAAAAGGACATACATTCCGAGAATATAAGCTTCAAACATTGAAGAAATGAAATACTGTGGCTTATAGGAAACGTTACAGTATCCCGTGTCATAATGGCTCAAGAGTCGATCCCAAGAGTGTCATAGCATGTTAAGCACGCAAACCTACAGGTAAAACCCTAAACAATAATCTCAGATGAATCCAATGAATCAATATAGTATCGCTAGTCTCTCATAGGACGCAGATAGCTGATTTCTAACATATATTCTGTCTCGAGTAGCACAAACCAGATAACAAAGTGACCGTTTGAGCTAGGATTTCACCAAGTACTTTCTACAAACCAATCAGCATCTTTCACTTAAACATGAGAGAAAATGTGCATTAATATAGGCCGGAAAATTAGTTTTTAGTGAGAACACTATGAATTTACATGCACTGTACAAACAAACTACAATATGAATACTTAAGACCAACTCACCAGACGATTTACCGGCATTTCACTTAAAAATGAGTAACAAGTTACACTAATACAGACTATACAACCAGATACCAGATTATAGAAACATTTGCAAGATCTGATCCGAACTACTCCTTTCAAGCTTAATATTCATCATGAAAACAATACCAGCAACCAAATCTACAGAATTTTATAGTTTTTCCATGATTAAGCTAGTTTCAATCCGAAAATTTATTATCTGTTTTAGAACAATGGTTCAGATAGCATGCAAGGCAAAACACTGGTAGATCAAGAAAAAGCAAAATTTTCAGAGTTTGGAAATGATAATAGGAAATGCAAAAGGCCCATCTTTTCAATTAATATACGATTTCTTGCAACCGCAGAAACCAGAAGCACGAAAAGAATGTCCAGAAAAACATGTCAAGTATCAGAACAAAAAAAGAGGTCATATTTAGCACAAGAGAAATCGTAGAGCTGAAAACATACTGTACTGTGAGCATGCAGCAAAGATTGGCGCTGCTGATGCAAGTCCTGGAGGATTGAGACACCAAGCTCTTCAGTTTCCAGCATGGTTCTTCTGCTCTCCTTGATTCTATCGCTAGATTGGTTCAATCTGTCAGTTGACATGAGTAGTCTTCCTCTTTGATCTGCAGAGGCCTGCACCATCAAAAAGATGGTTAATAAAACCAGTATAGTTAAAAGCAAAATGAGTTCCTGATATAGTTAGCTAACACTTGCTGTCTTCCTCTGAAATCCATGAAGACGATGTCGGTCAGAATAACTAGCAGAGAAATCTTATAGCTGCCCAATGAAAAGAAGACGGATGAATAGTATTATGGGAAAAAGAGTTAAGAATATTAGAAACTCTGGTGACATGAGGATCGACGTTTTATTTTAGGAAAATAAGACCGCATGAACAATAATCAGCGATAAAGTCAACATCTAAATTGCATGATCTCGTAATATCCTACGATAGCTGTCACCAATGACGACCAAATTTATAGATGAACTCATATTATACCTAGCCTAGAGTACATAACCAAACTAATTTACATCTAAATGATGCTATATATCCTGAATTGCTTAAGATTAAAACATTTTGGTGCAAGATAATGAATTTCTTATCAATATCCATTGCATAAAAGCATTAAAGACAACACCATCATATTACTACTAATCTATGCAGATCTCAATTTCGCAACATAATATATATTGTTCGAGTTGTTACGTCAAATTATACAATATATGTCTTAATCGCTTATATTGTAATCATCATATATTTAATTAGGATAGATATATAAAGTTTCTAGTCATCCATTATACCATAATCTTAATTTCTTTGTAAAACAGTTTCCAATTTCAAAATATAATTTTGGTGTAGAAAAAGCTGAGAATAAAGGGCACACATGTAATGATCGGTCATTCAGAAGCGCATGCAAATATTGGAGAGTCAACAGTTGTGCATGAAGACCGAAGCCAATAATTGTTAAGCTCTTTGACTCTATTCGCAAAAAATGTATACTAGGAAGTTATGATAGGGTTGAGGTAACCACTCTGTTAAATCCCAAAGGGACTTGCACAATCATATATGCTTACTCGCTTCGTACTATGGTCCTGGGCCTCCAGGCTCAAATATGAGAGAGAGAGAGAGAGAGAGAGAGCTTCTAGTCATGCTCAACCAATCAATCTCTCTTACTGTGGGCCTCCCTGAATGATTTTTCATCCCATTTAATTTTGCTGGTTCTCCATTTAGTTTTCCTCTTAGTCGTCGTGCCTGATTAAAAATGATGGAAGGATCGTTTTTTTAATTATTATTATGAAAAAAACAATCTTCTTCACTTAGTCGATCTTAAGGGCTGAAGGTTCAATGAGAGACTGAGAGTGTTTCTTGTTTGAATAGCTCTGTATTATTAGTCAATCAAGATAACATAGTAAAAAAGGATGTCATGTGTAAGAAGAATACATGGAAGTTCAAGAACAAGAAAAGGATGAGCAACCATAACATTGGTGCAAGTCTGGAGAATATACAATGAATGAATGATAAACAACTTAATCCCAGCAAGTCCACATAGTTATTTATGGTTATGTTATTATGCTATAAGAGGTTGTACTGATTGCTATTCACTGCAAACAGTTGCATAAGAGTTTTCCTTTGACCTAATACACCCTGACCGTTTCAAACAGAATTAACAAAAACACCATACTATCAAAAATGAATTCAACCTCCCTTGTCAACATGAAATCAATATGTAATATAATAAATATATAAGCCTGCCTATAAATTTAAATTCTAGCTCTATTTCTAAAAACGCATCAAAATTTATATGGTATATATATATACATGCTAGCAGACAAACCCAGCAACACCCTTAAAGAAAGGCTGCATTTGAAACACACATTCATAACTGTATCCTGGTTTCCCAAAGTGTCCAAATAACGAATTGACTCCTCCAAGAATGAGTTGTGTTAATTATTCATTTTACACTTTTAGAACTCAATTGTTTTAAAGTACTTTCCCACTCAACACTTAATCTTTTTAGTCTCTAGCGGTCAATTACGAGAAGTAACAAATGTAGTTAATGGCACAACAAGGGCTAGAAGTAGACCTAAACAAATACGGATGGAGGCAGTTAACAACAATACGTTGGCTCCCATATTAACTGAGCAAACAGTTTTGATAGAGTAGAGTGGAAGAAATATATTCGTCAAACCCAAAATTTCAGGGCGGGGGTTTGTTTTTGTTGTGGTTAGTATAGAATGCTGAGTACCTGATAGAGCACAACTAATGCAATAACTGTGTTCTTTTTAGATTTTTGTTCTAATGAAAAATAAAGGAAATTTAAAAGTTAGCAACATAAGCTCCTGACTTCTACATGTAACTTCTTAGCCATTCCATAACAGCGGATTGATGACATTCTATGAGTTTTGCATGATTCAAAACATAGGGACATTCCCTTTAATGGTTTATCAAATTTAAAGACTCAAACATAGGGACACTCCCTTTAATGGCTTATCTAATTTAAAGCAGATCAAGCCAAAGAAAAATAGCAAGCGCACATAGGTTCAGAAACATTCATGCATAATTCATTCAAGCAAGAACAAAGTTACCCATCATACCGCTAGCGTGTCCGCCATCCCGGATTCCAGCAGCTCCTCCCTTGTAGCCTTCGAATTCGCTAACGTAATTCTCTTTACCTCACTTTTCAAATTGTTCAAATCCGATTTGTACTCCCTCAACTTTGCAAGCAATGCAGCCTTCACGCTTGGCTGCAGACTTCTTGCCTCGAGATCCATTTTCCGAATCTAATCATAATAAAATAAATTAAGATTACAAAGTACAGCATTTTCCATAACCACTTCACTACGGGAATCAAAAACGTTGATTTCTCGATCAGTACCAATCCTTCAGCTTCTTCGAGTCCTGATTTAATCTCAGAAACTTTCTGCTTCTTTTGTTCTGCAAATCAAACAAAATTCGTCATGTAATTGACAAAAAAAATACATTTCGCTTCAATAATTGTACCGAAATCTTACCTCCATCGAGTTGAGCAGCTGACGTGCACTTTCTAGAGAGAGAAGCAGAGATCTCACAGTATTGGCGCTCGTATCCTTCAAATACCTCACTCATGGTGCTTGATCGATAGAACTATCACGAATTATTATATTTTCTATCAAAAATTCACCGAAGAATCAAAATTCCCAATCTAAAAACCCCTAATTTCATTTAAATTTCGGCAAGAAAATAGCAGATCTACGATAAAGACCCTTACAACATCAAAATCGCCATGAAACCCTAGAATCGATCATTTCCCAAACTTCAAAATAGATATTAATACCAAAATTCCACACACACAAAAAAAAAATCAATCGAGAGAGAGAGAGAATCGATTCTTACAATTTTTTAGCTCCACGGATCAAAGGAGAAGAAATAAAATAAAATAAAATAAAAAGAAAATAGAAGGCAATATACGGGGGCCTCGTGGCTTTTCGATCGAACTCTCTAGCAAATTATAAGAGGGCAGTTACTGATAACCCCTCCGACAAATATGAAACTTGCAAATGACCCCTTCCTTCAAATGGGTGATGCATGGCAATGGGGTTGCGTTGGGTTGCTTGGGCCTTGGCCCTGTCCAGTGCCGATTAAGCCTAAACATATTGGACTATCATTTAATTGCAGAAATAGAAAAACTTAGCACGTGTGTTTCATGTGTAATAATTCATACATTATTCGGTATGGTCACCGTCAGCCTTGCTTTCATATATTTTATTAATTGGTACGGATCTAATATCACCTGTGAGATCCAAATCTAACATATTCAGACTCCAAACCCGTTCAACAAGTACCAAGTTGGATCTCCAATAAACCACACAAAACATTAAAGAGGACTTCTCTTTCCTAGAAAGATGCAGAAATAGAAAGGGGAGAGAGAGAGAGACAGAGAGAGGAGATTGAAAATTTTGATTTGACCAGGTTTCTTAAGTAACATATTGACCCACACAGTAGAAATTTAATTGGCAATACTGATATCTGTATTCTGGCGTTATCTATTTCAACGCTTAATTTTTGAAACAAAAAACGCTTCAGTATTCAAAATGCTTCTTTTCATTCAACCAACCAATCAAATAAAACAAGAGGAAACGGGTCGGGATGAGGCCCGCTAATTATTTTGCACTTAGACCCATGTGTTCAATCCTTAGCCATGTGTAATCATTGCAGTTCGGGGCCTACATAATCCCTGCATTCTCAGTATTTTGGAATCTATGACTCCAGAAATAAAAAAATACTACAGCAAAAGATATCCCGGTCCAAGAGGTCAATCTCGATGGCCTTAACCAATTTTAATTAGTGATACCGATTGATTTGGAAAGATGGACAAAAACGGAAAAGCTAAAAAGATATATAGAAAAAAATTTAGTAAAGTGCATCCTGAACTAATTGTTCCTTTTGAGAGTAAGGTTTTGTTTTGATAACGAAGAAAAGTTGAGAAGTTGATATAAAAAATGTTGTAGCTGCTTGAATATAAAATATATTATCCATAAAAGAAATTCAGGTTTAATTTCAGTCGGACATTTATTAAATATAATTATGGATTAATCTAAATTAAGAACTTCTGCTGTGTGAAAGCCAAGGTTTCGGCCCAAAGAGACTTCGACTAGCAGGGACGTGTTAGGATAAAAAAAATATATTCCTAGATCCTCATCAGAATTTCAGAGTTCTAATGCAGAAGCAACAAAAGACATGATTTCGGACCAAAGGCACTTCGACTTGTGGGGATGTATTAAAGATATAAAAAAAATTACATTCCTCAGTCCTCATTAGAATTTCAGACTTATGATGCGGTCACAAAAAATACTTAGGGTCTATTTGGATGAGCTTATTTTTAAGTGATTATTTGTCATAATCGCTTATAAGTGATTATTTTTAGAAAAAGCGAAAATATCATTTATAAGTGCTTATAGCAAATAAATTTTTGGGTGTTTAGATGATTTTGTATGAAAAGCGATTATAAGTAAATAATGTGTTTGGATGAAAAAATAGATAAGTGATTATTGAGTGTAAAATGACCAAAAGGAAGCATCATTAATACTATTTTAAAATTTGGATGAAAAGATAAAGGGTGTTATGATATATTACTTTGTCAACTCTACTATTTCATAATCACTAATGGAATAAGCTTGGAATTCCTAGCTTATTTTTAAGTGGGAAAAGATATTATTTTTAAACTAGTCATAATGGGCCTGTTTGGTTTGAAGGATTTACAAGGATTCTTGAGTTTTGGATTACCAAATTCTAGGATTCACAAATTTTGTGTTTGGTTGGCTTGGATTACAAACATGGATTTATATGGATTGTGTGATGGGGCCCACAAAAAAGATGGATTCCAAAACCCTTGAAAAATGAATGGATTCTTAAGGATTTCTCACTATTTGGTAGCCCCCACATGTACTTTAGTTATTAAAAAATTTCTCCTCTCTCTATCTCTCTCTAAAATCCTCAAATTCAAATCTCATTTTCTTTTCACCAACCAAACAAAGATTACAAGGATCTACAAATCCAATACTGGGAATCCAATACCAACCAAACAACAAATTACCAAATCCAGAAATTTTCAATCTACTATTTTGGAATCCAAAGTTCATAATCTTGCAACCAAACAGCCCCTAATGGGACCCGCGGTAAAATAATCATTTATTGAATAAAAAAAAAGAGATTCAAACATACTATCTACATGGGGCCCATCATGATGTGATTTTTAATCACTTGTTGACCAAAAATAATCATATCCAAACTGGCCCTTAACAGCAGCAGACTCTCTTGTCATACCAGACCACTTTTCTATAGCAAAAATATGCAACACTTCACAGTTATATGACTAAGCCCCCTAGGATCACACACGAAATATAAAAGTCTCCCCCATATTTTCTCATTTGAATGCATTTGTGATGAATAAATGGAGGTTGGTGGATATGAATGAAGAAAGGTAATTGATTGATATGGTGTATGAATGGATTGATAATGAGTTATTGACAAGGCGATATACGAATCGGATATAGTCATTACCATATCTGTATCCGGTATATATTTGCGGATACGGATAATTATCGGTAATAAAAATTTACTATTCATATCCGCTGCAAATCGAATACGGACACGGATCGGATATTGTAAAAACCATATCCGTTAAAATCGGATACGGATATTACTCGGATAAATATAAAAATTCATTATTTATAACTATAACTAATAAAAAATTTAAATAGCCGATAGTTTTATATTCAAACAATCACATCAAGTCCACAAGTCTCGAGATATTTTGAAATTAGGGTTTTCTCATATAACATTAGTCCACCGGTCATCTATAAGTTGTAGGGATGGCCTAGCACCTTGTCAAGGGTTCGGTGGCATCACACATGCCATAATCAAAATTTTAGAGGTGCTAAGCTAGCCCCGACGAGAATCGTAGCTAGAAGTTTTAGGGATTCATACACTAAGCATCACATGCAAATGTAAAACTTACAACCCTTGTAGATCTTCCTCGGTGACTCCTTGGCACTATGAGATTTTGAAACGGATCGATGGAAGCCTTCCTTGTCCACGATGATCCACCCGAAGTCCCGCGGAATGTCCGGTCTCCATCTCATCGCCGGAAGGGCACCACATCGCCTACGTTTTTTACGGGCTCCCACCTCAATGCCGAGGCAACTCTGGCGCGAAGTTGGCTAGCCGACGCGTCCAAGATTTGATGTAGAATAATTGGATTAACTTGAAATCCTAAGCTTTTGATTCACATCTCATGTGAGGGTTAAAGCTAGGAAGAATGATCACCATCATTTTTCTCTCTCTTCTTATGAACTTGTTATGATACACTTATCATAACTATGTTAAGGAATTGAATGCCTTGAATTCACATCTCATGTGAAGGTATTTATAAGAGAAAATGGAGGAGAGAATAATTTCATTTATAATTAAAAAGATTAAGCATGATAGAAAAAAGAAAGAAAAGAATTTAGCACTAATTAAAGCATGCATTATGAAAGAAGTATCATGCTTAATTAGTACATCCACTTCTATCATGCTTATACTTTTCAATTTACACCTCACTTATTTATTTTCACAAAATAAATGATGTCATAATTATGTCATTATGAGGTGGCATCTTCTAGAAGGTATTTTGTAACAATTACAAAAATACCCCTCCTCCGTATACCGTATACTATATACCCGTATCCGAATTCCGAAAAATACGAATACCATTAATCCAATAATATAATACTGGTGTCCGTCCAGTATTATTCTTTCGATTATTATTCCTGTAACAATTACCGAACATAATCGAAAACCTGCCGCAACACTTTACGGCTGCCGTAACAACTTACGGTTTTCTACATCTTTTCGCCCGAAAACTTGAGTAACAGAATGTGGGGGACTCTAAAAACTCGTCAACACCTTAGTTGTGGATTTAACCACTAGTACGTTAGAGGTATAAGCCAATACATAACGGGCTACCAGGTATTGACAAAAAGGTGGCCGACGAGCGAACTCATCACAACCCTTACGAGCCTGTAAGCAACACTTACCGTACAGTCCGGTCTCTTCGTCTGATACGTCGCATATTCAGTCTAGGGGTGGTAAATGTCAGACCCCAGTAACTTTATAAGTCATGTTGATTTATGGCTCATAACCGGTCGAGGAACTACTGATAACACTTATCAGTAAACCTCGAGAACCCTAGCCAGGGATTTAGGTGTTATAGCCGATCAAACATAGCGCGACATCAACCCCCTATACCGGGAGAGACGAAACCCCTCCTATCGCTCACTGTCTCCATATGATTCGGGACTGTACCCAAAATCCACCTGTTTGCACGACTCAGTAGAGCCGTGGTAGGGAGGAAATCAAAGCACAGTGGGAACCACACAAGACTCTATGACGATCTCGGGTCTACAGACTAACCTGTACAAGTGTCACCAGAGAACTGCTATCTGACAATAGGTATATATACCATCTAGGAGTTCTCGGCGAGTCCGTTCAGTGTACCCGGTCTCCACTGAGCACCCGTACACCATCCTTGATGTCAAACACCGATGGATATGGGATCATCCATCGCCCATCATATGGGTCAAGATGCGTATACGCTAGTCTACTCTGGTGTATCGATGCCCTGTCTCGACACACCCTCGACTAGGAACAGTTATAGGATGTTCTCATAGACTACTATGGCCCCACTAGTATGATCTCATCATAGTCCCAGTAGTCGAGTACAAATCCTAAGGGCTTTATCAACATGTAACAAAAGAGACAATCAGAGTACATGTTAAGATAAAGTACAACCAGATAGCGTACTATCATGTCGAGCAAGAAAGTCCTCCCTATATATGTCCAAGCATCCACTACAATATACATCGTATGTACAGTAATGGCCTCTAGGGCATACATATAACTAACATAAGTCTAGTTATAACTGATAGTAATTAGTAGTTGAATAATGAGTACCATTAGTTCGGATATCTGGATCCGGATCCGAAAAGTTTGTTAGGTTCCTATCCGGAAAATCCATATCCGCTAGTTGTCGGATTTAAAAACGGATCCAGATTTGATTATTTGGGTCCAATTACATCCCTAGTTTTCAAGAGGGAAATATTTAGGATCAGAGGTGACTTGGAGGGAAGAATCGGAGAAAAAAGTTTGGAGATTTTCATTGTTCCCCAAAATTAAATATGTGAAAAATATCTAGTTTAATGTAGTTACTATTTTGTTAAATATGGTACTAAACAAGTACGTTTTCAATTTCACAAAATATAATTATTTGATTATAATTTGGCAAATGACAGCGGTTAAAATCATGGTTGTATTTACCGGTCACCATCTGGAGAATTTTGGTGCGGTGAAGTTAAGATAAAAGGGTTTTATCTGCTTGCAACCCAGAAACTTAGCTAATTCTAAATACAACCACTAAAACTATCCATTTTTAAATACAACCCTCAAAACTTCTAACTAGATTAAATAAGACCCATGGTTAATTTCGATCCATCTTGCTGTTAGTTTTATCCGATAGGGGTTAAAATGACCAAATACTCTCTAATGGTTTTATCTTCCCCTTTAAATAACCCATCAAACCATTGAATTTGCACCTATCACTACTTGATACCATAGTCACAAATTCGTGATCCGGTAATAATTCGGCGAGGTTGAAAATTTGGATTCGGAGAACTATTCGGAAAAAATCGGCAGGTATTCGGGAAAGATTCGGTAAGTGTTCGGGAAATGTTGGGGAAGGATTTCGAGCAAAAAATTAATATAAAATTAATAAATGAGACGCTAGATTTTGATTTCGTGAATTATTTGCTGTTTTTTGAATAATTCTTTTTTTTTTGAATAATTCGGGAATTATTCACGAATAATTCGGCAGTAATCCGGCGCGTTCGGTGATGACGAATAATTCGCAAATTTAATCGGTAGTCACATAATTCGCGAATTCGCTGAATAATTTGCGACTTATATGACTATGCTTGATACAGTGAGTATTAGCAACCGTTCTATACGGTCGCTAATACATAATGAACGGTCGCTAAAGTGTATTAGTGACCGTCTATATTTTAAACGCTACCTAATACACGGTCGCTGAAAGTTTGGTCGCTGATACGTGTATTTGCGACTGTTTAATGAACGGTTGCCATACGATCGCTGAAACTTATCGGCGACCGTTTATGACCATCCCGGATACGTGACACGTGGACATCCCTCAGATATATAACGGCTTAACCATATCAGCGAACGGTCACTGATACTCGTATTAGCGATCCTTCCTGTAGCATAAACGTCTTTTATGAGGGTTTTTTTTGTTTGGGGGCAGATGCTATTTAGATTTATCCATCCACCTCTCCGAAAATACCAAGTTGATTTATGGTACCATATATCGAAGGTTTGGATAGACGCGATCGTTGTAGCGGACTTCATCAGATTCTCCTTCATTTTATGAGGGTTTTTTTTTGTGGGGACGCTCTTCCCTGCAGGCGCAAGCCTCTGCAGTTAATTGCGTTACCGCATTGCGATAACCACTTTCTCCTATTCCGGAAGTTCACTTCGTGTCGTGTGTATGTTTTGTTTGTTTTGATTGCCCGTGGATTATATACGGAGACTAGTTTATGCCGTCGCCCGTAGGACGCGGATCAGTCCAAATCCGTATATTTTAGATTTGGGTTTGGGTCAAGGATTTTCTTGACGGGGTTTTGAACTTAGGTTTTATATTCCTTCAGTTCAGAAATATTTTTGTTTTCTTTAAGGACCGTTAATCTAGTTTGAGATTAAGATCAACTTAAATCTATAGATGAGCATTTAGGCTCAGTTTGTGGTTCCTAAGGATGCGTTAGTCTTATTTGAGACTAAGATGAATTTAACAACATTTTAGGATCATTTTTGCTTAAGATCCAGCAAAAGAGGGTTAGGCTCGTGTAACACCCGAGCCCAATAATACTATGTATATTACTAGTTGAGGGTTGTGGTTTGCTCATTACCAATTTTCCTGATTTTCTGGTGTTTATTGCTAAATTTTACCCGGTTAAGTCATTTTGGCACATAACAAATTTTAACTCCGAAAATGAAATTTAAGATGTCCTTGTTAGCCTACTCGTCGCCACTAGTCGCGTGGTAGCGTCCGCGTGTCGAGATTCCGTTCCGTTTGGCTAAACGGGCAGGTTTGGGCGACTACGCGCGCGTACAAGTGTCCGACTTGGGGGCATGCATTTTAATCACTAAACACCTCTTTTCAAAATTTGGAACCCCCTTAAAATCTTATAATTTGAATTTGGAACCTTTGGGCGCAATCCGGGCGCGATTTGAAAATGTTTCATTTCGCGCCAAAACGGCCCATTTCAAGTTAATATCTTAAACTAATTTTTATACGAATATATATATATTTTACCTAACTAAAATCATTCAAATCCTCAGAATCTTTAATTCTAACTATTCTCTACCTCCTACAGCCAATCACGAGCTCCTATTGAGCTCGTGGGCCCCGCCTCTCCTTTCACCAGCGCTCTCTCTCTCTTCACTCAATCTAACTCTCTCTCTCTATCAACAACTCTCTCTCTCTTTCTCTATATATTCTCATGCAACAGCCGCCTTCACCCCCACGCGACCACGAGAAACCCCACGCAAACCCTAACCCTAGCCTCGCGATCCCACCGCCGGCCTCCTCGAGACCTCGCCGTCGCCGCCCTCACCACCACGAACTCCACCGCACCCACCTACCCTCTTCCTCCCGTTCTCCCGCTCCTTCCCGCGCCTGCAACCCATCTCCCCGACGCCTCCATCCCCTCGTAGACCTCGCCGTCGACGTCTCCTCTCACCGCCGACGCCTCCACGACTCCCTCTCACCCTCCTCGTCGAGACCTCGTCGTCGCTGCCCTCCTCCCCTCGCCGGAACAGTAAACCCGAGCCCTAACCCATCGCCTACCCCGCTGTTCGCCGGAGAAACGTGCCGGCGACCTCGTCGACGCCACCTCCGACCACCTCTCTCTCTCCCACGACCACCAGAGCCGACCACACCCTCCTCCAACTCGCCGCAGCACACTACCCTGCACACCCGAGGCCTTTCCCCTTGCTGCAGCCGCCGCCGTCGTTTCGCCGGCGATCCAGTGCCGTCGAGCCATCGTGTTTGCACCCTGTTTCTCTCTGTAAGTGTTTCCTTCTCCTTCCTTTTGGTACAACACCCCCGCTGGTCCGTATCGTGAATGCGTAGTTTTGTCGCTAACTCCGTTACTTTTGACATTTTGCCGGAATCCGACCGCGCCGTCTGACGAACCCGACGCTCCAGCGAAGTCCCCTGGTCCGTGTGATCCCGTTGATCTCTGTTGGGACTCGATCCGTGGCCCGTGCTTCCATATCGCTGTTTCTGCCGACATCGCATCCGTGTTTCGGTTTGCGGAACCGCCGAGGCAAGTATCCGAATACTTGCTTTAACATGCTACAACTTAATCATCATATTATAACCACACAACTAATATAACATCGATACCTTTTATAACTTAGAATTACTAGCCACGATTATCCGTAACTTTAAATCAATGAAATCATTGCTCGCTTTAACCGGTCTGCTATTAATTCATACTTAACTAATCAAACCAAGTAGATCATCCCCACTTCATTTGTTAAAATCACTCATGAGACAATTGTTGTGCTTAGTTCAAATTCATGTAACTCCATTACGTACATTATCGATATTGTTCGTCTTGTGGCTATTGCCCCTCAAAGGTGCGTGAACCGGATTAATATGAAAATACAAACATCACTGTGTTCACATAGAATAATATTTGTTATTTACTGTTTCCTGCTACTGTTCATTATTTGTTACTATACCTGTTATCATCATATACCTGATTGCATTACATATTGACCGATCTTGATACACCTGACACATGTACTGATACACCGGACACAACACCCTGTACATATCGACTCTACCTGTTGAAAGTAACCTGACCTGTTACCTGATCTTATGCCTAATGCCGACAAACCTAACCATTCCTGCTGTCGATCCAGACAGACCTACCTTTACTTGACTTGTGTCGGCATTAGTCCTTGACTACTGAATACCTGACTGACATACATAGTTTGGGGGTATGGGGAAATCAAAGGTGAAACCGACTTGTAACTCAACAGTTCGATACATTGTTCTGATCAGTCTTACGGGCTTGGCCAGCTCCGGAGTGTTGATGCTGACATCACTCATCTATCCTACTACCTTTTACTGCTTAGCGGCACGTCTCGGATTCAGCCCCGAGGATCATGACCGTGGTCCCGGGCACGCACGGGATACTATTGAGTTACATCGACGATTCATCAATTGGTTTCAAAGACTATAGAGTAGAAAACCTGATAGGACAGTTTAGTCACCTTTGCACATTACCCTGCTTGTTACTTCTTATTACTGCTTTATTCATGTTCATGCTTGCATTGTTTATTACCATGTTTTGCTGTATACTTGATATCATGACGCGCTGACGTCTGGGTTTTGCATGGCCCAGATTCTGTACCTTTGTCGTCGACCGAGCAGGAGTACTTCAGCCAGCAGGCTGAACTGTGAGTTCTTTAGAGTTTCGTTTATTTATGTCATTTCATTTCCAGATGTGAGCCCGCATTATGGGACATACTGTTATTTCATTGTATTGGATCATTAGCTTCCGCACTTATTGTTTATTGATTCTTGTTATTATGGATTTGGACATGTATTAGTTTAGTTTATTTTACTGTTCTTGATATCTATACAACCGTAATGTGACTGTGGACGGATGCGTCCTACCCACAGGTAGCATGGTTGGCTATGTCACGTGCCCAAATCTTGCGTACTCTGGGAAGCGGGGCGTGACATGGTTTTATGGTATCAGAGCCATAGGTTAATTGGGTTGATTCTTTGTAGTTGGGTATCACACCCGATACACGAATCAGAATACCCGTGATTAGGAAACATGTCCTGCCACTTTGACCGTTTTACTATCCTTGAATCATTCTTCCGGATCATGTCGACGTGCAAACTTACTTTGCATTTGTCAACTCAAAAACCTAATTTCTTGTTATCTCTAGGACTTAGGCGACTTGGGTGGAGTTAAGTAATTGCGGCTATGATACCGCGGCATAGCTACAATGCGGCACTCTATTTAAGTATCTTGGAGTTCTAGCCTTGATCTATACTCAGAATCTATCATCATGCTAATGTTGGGTACCTTGATTTCCAGGAATATGGCTGATCAGAATTTGAAGATGGACCCAGGGCATGCGGTCTTAGCCGCCAGGCAAAGAGTGATAAGGGGATTGATGGAGAAACTAAAGGAACAACTCGAGCTGGAACCAGCATTTACAATGGACCCCACGCCCGTACGTAGACGTATTCCAGTGAACAGGCGCAGCGTGGCACCAATGAAGAAAACAAGTATGGGTGATCGGAAGGGCAGCGTGATCTGTAGATACTGCCATAAACTCGGACACGTGCGAAGGGAGTGTCGTTTGAGGCTGGGACTTTGTTTTAGATGTGGAGCGGCAGATCACACCGTTGATGCTTGTCCGTCGAAGCCTCGCACAAAGGATGATACACAGAAGCCTCCGCAAGGACCGTTCCAAGGACAGGAACCGCTTACTCAAGGACCACAGCAGGCTCGAGCGTTCACGTTGACAGCTGAAGAAGCTAAGGCATCGGGAGAAGTGGTTTCAGGTAATTTACTCGTTCATGGTTTTCCCGCTTTGGCATTACTTAATTTCGGAGCATCCCATTGTTTATGTCATCCAAATTTATAACTACACACTCGATCAACTGCACGACCCTGTCTAGTTTTGGGACATACACACTGGGAATGGGAAAATCATAGCTAGTAAGGAATGTAGAGATTGTACTGTTGTTGTTTGTGGACGGGAGCTTTTTTGCGGATTTCTTGGTGATTGATACAGGCAGTTATGAGGTTGTCTTGGGGATGGATTTTCTTGGCACTTCCCATGCCCACATTAGCTGTAGGGCAAGGAAGGTAATTTCCAGATTCCCGGACAACCTAAGTTTACTTTCATTGGAGAAAGAAATCCTGTCGGGCCAGTCGAGTTTAGGGCTAGGCCGACGAACAGTGTTCTTGCGGCTATGGTAGTGGAGAGTGATGAAGAGCTGGCAGTTGTCCGCGACCTTATGGATGTGTTTGAAGACATTTCGGGCTTACCACCGAAGCGAGATGTGGAGTTTGCGTTGACCTTACTCCTGGTGCAACGCCAGTATCAAAAGCTGACTATCCAATGGCACCAGTAAAGTTGGAGGGAGTTAAGAAACAAGTGAGTGAATTACTCGAGAAGGGATGGATTCGAAGCAGCAACTCACCTTGGGGAGCTCCAGTTCTTTTAGTGAAGAAGAAGGATCGCACTGCCGACGCTGAGACAAGAGAAATTATTCGCGAAGATGAGTAAGTGCGAATTCTGGTTGGAAGAAGTGAAGTTTCTGGGGCATGTCGTGTCGGGCGATGGAATCGCCGTTGATCCCGAGAAGATTGCAGCAGTTCGAGATTGGCCTGTTCCAAAGAATGTTGCAGAGATAAGAAGTTTTCTTGGACTCGCCGGTTACTACAGAAGATTTGTGGAGAACTTCGCTCGTTTAGCTGAGCCGTTAACCAAGCTTACGCGTAAGGAGGTACCGTATGTTTGGACAGATGGATGTGCATTGGCCTTCGAGACGTTGAAGCAGAAGTGATAACCGCCCCTATCCTAACCGTACCGGATGATTCAGGAGGACTGGTGATTCACAGCGACGCATCTGGAAAAGGATTGGGATGTGTTTTGATGCAGAATGGGAAAGTCGTCGCTTACGCATCGAGACAGCTGAAGACTCATGAGCAGAACTATCCGACTCACGACTTGGAGCTTGCAGCCGTGATCTTCGCCCTGAAGATTTGGAGACACTACCTTCTGGGCGAGAGAGTTGAAGTCTTTACGGATCACAAGAGTTTGAAATATGTGTTCACTCAGAAGGAGTTGAACATGAGGCAACGCAGATGGTTGGAGCTGATGGCCGACTACGACCTTGATCTTAAGTACCATCCGGGAAAGGTTAACGTCGTGCCAGATGCGCTAAGTCGGTTACCAGCAATTCAGTTATTGACTGCACAGAGAGAGATCATTGAGGAGTTTCGGAGATTTGACTTGGAGGTTGTGCTACCGCGTGCTACAGGACAGTTGATGCAGTTACAAGTACAATCGTCCTTAGTTGAGAAGATTAAAGCGGCGCAATCGCAGGATCCTAGACTGCAAAATTTTCGAGAGCAGGTTGGAGCCGGACTACGAACCGATCTACTGATCCATGAAGATGGTTCGTTGAGATATGGTAGCCGTGTGTGTGTGCCAAAAGGAGATGTGCGTGAAGAGCTTATGAAGGAGGCACACAATTCAGCTTACTCTGTACATCCAGGAGGGACAAAGATGTACCGAGATATTCGACAGCATTTCTGGTGGGAAGGTATGAAGCGGGAAATTGCTCGCTTTGTGGCTAAGTGCTTAGTGTGTCAGCAAGTCAAGGCTGAACACCAAAGGGTTGCTGGTTTGTTGCAACCACTTCCGATTCCTCAATGGAAGTGGGAACATATAACCATGGATTTCGTGACGGCTTTACCGCGGAGTCCAAAGGGCAACAATGCTGTATGGGTGATTGTCGATCGGTTGACCAAGGCAGCTCACTTTATTCCTTTTCGGGTTGGTCAATCTACGGAGACTTTGGCAGAGCGGTACATGCAGGAGATTGTCAGATTGCATGGAGTACCGGTAAGCATCGTGTCCGATCGGGACACTCGGTTCTTGTCACACTTTTGGAGGAGTTTACAAGAAAGTTTGGGGACTCGATTGAAGTTCAGCACAGCTTATCATCCTCAGACTGACGGACAATCAGAGAGAACGATCCAGACCCTTGAAGATATGTTGAGGGCTTGCATGTTAGGCTTCAAAGGTTCTTGGGAGGATCATCTACACCTGGTGGAGTTTTCGTACAACAATAGCTTCCAAGCGACAATTCAGATGGCTCCGTTTGAGGCGCTGTATGGTCGTAAGTGCCGTTCACCTGTTTGTTGGGATGATGTTGGTGAGCGAAGGTTATTGGGACCAGATTTGGTGGTACAGACAGTTGAGAAGGTGAATACAATCAGGAAGCATATGAAGGCAGCTCAAGACAGACAGAAGAGTTGGTCCGACACGTCAAGAAGACCTCTAGAGTTCGCCGTGGGCGATTTGGTATTCCTGAAGATATCACCGACTAGAGGGGTGATTCGCTTGGGAGGTCGGGGAAAGCTTAGTCCCCGATTCGTTGGACCCTTCGAGATATTGGAGCGTGTTGGAGAGGTATCGTACCGGTTGGCGTTACCATCGTCATTAGCAGGAGTTCATGATGTATTTCATGTGTCTCAACTACGGAGGTATGTTCGTGATGAGACCTATGTTTTGGATCACTCGGAGTTGACCGTTCGGGAGGACCTGACTTTTGAGAAGCGACCAGTCGAGATCAAGGATCGAAGAGAAAAGGTTCTTAAGAATAAGGTTATCCCTCTTGTGCTAGTTTCTTGGGGTAACCGATCGCATGGAGAATCTACTTGGGAGCGAGAAGACGAGATCCGGCAGAAATTCCCTCATCTTTTCCAGTAGTTAGTTATCTGGTATTCTTGGAATTTCGAGGACGAAATTCTTTTGTAGTTGGGTATGATGTAACACCCGAGCCCAATAATACTATGTATATTACTAGTTGAGGGTTGTGGTTTGCTCATTCCCAATTTTCCTGATTTTCTGGTGTTTATTGCTAAATTTTACCCGGTTAAGTCATTTTGGCACAAAACAAATTTTAACTCCGAAAATGAAATTTAAGATGTCCTTGTTAGCCTACTCGTCGCCACTAGTCGCGTGGTAGCGTCCGCGTGTCGAGATTCCGTTCCGTTTGGCTAAACGGGCAGGTTTGGGCGACTACGCGCGCGTACAAGTGTCCGACTTGGGGGCATGCATTTTAATCACTAAACACCTCTTTTCAAAATTTGGAACCCGCTTAAAATCTTATAATTTGAATTTGGAACCTTTGGGCGCAATCCGGGCGCGATTTGGAAATGTTTCATTTCGCGCCAAAACGGCCCATTTCAAGTTAATATCTTAAACTAATTTTTATACGAATATATATATATTTTACCTAACTAAAATCATTCAAATCCTCAGAATCTTTAATTCTAACTGTTCTCTACCTCCTACAGCCAATCACGAGCTCCTATTGAGCTCGTGGGCCCCGCCTCTCCTTTCACCAGCGCTCTCTCTCTCTTCACTCAATCTAACTCTCTCTCTCTATCAACAACTCTCTCTCTCTTTCTCTATATATTCTCATGCAACAGCCGCCTTCACCCCCACGCGACCACGAGAAACCCCACGCAAACCCTAACCCTAGCCTCGCGATCCCACCGCCGGCCTCCTCGAGACCTCGCCGTCGCCGCCCTCACCACCACGAACTCCACCGCACCCACCTACCCTCTTCCTCCCGTTCTCCCGCTCCTTCCCGCGCCTGCAACCCATCTCCCCGACGCCTCCATCCCCTCGTAGACCTCGCCGTCGACGTCTCCTCTCACCGCCGACGCCTCCACGACTCCCTCTCACCCTCCTCGTCGAGACCTCGTCGTCGCTGCCCTCCTCCCCTCGCCGGAACAGTAAACCCGAGCCCTAACCCATCGCCTACCCCGCTGTTCGCCGGAGAAACGTGCCGGCGACCTCGTCGACGCCACCTCCGACCACCTCTCTCTCTCCCACGACCACCAGAGCCGACCACACCCTCCTCCAACTCGCCGCAGCACACTACCCTGCACACCCGAGGCCTTTCCCCTTGCTGCAGCCGCCGCCGTCGTTTCGCCGGCGATCCAGTGCCGTCGAGCCATCGTGTTTGCACCCTGTTTCTCTCTGTAAGTGTTTCCTTCTCCTTCCTTTTGGTACAACACCCCCGCTGGTCCGTATCGTGAATGCGTAGTTTTGTCGCTAACTCCGTTACTTTTGACATTTTGCCGGAATCCGACCGCGCCGTCTGACGAACCCGACGCTCCAGCGAAGTCCCCTGGTCCGTGTGATCCCGTTGATCTCTGTTGGGACTCGATCCGTGGCCCGTGCTTCCATATCGCTGTTTCTGCCGACATCGCATCCGTGTTTCGGTTTGCGGAACCGCCGAGGCAAGTATCCGAATACTTGCTTTAACATGCTACAACTTAATCATCATATTATAACCACACAACTAATATAACATCGATACCTTTTATAACTTAGAATTACTAGCCACGATTATCCGTAACTTTAAATCAATGAAATCATTGCTCGCTTTAACCGGTCTGCTATTAATTCATACTTAACTAATCAAACCAAGTAGATCATCCCCACTTCATTTGTTAAAATCACTCATGAGACAATTGTTGTGCTTAGTTCAAATTCATGTAACTCCATTACGTACATTATCGATATTGTTCGTCTTGTGGCTATTGCCCCTCAAAGGTGCGTGAACCGGATTAATATGAAAATACAAACATCACTGTGTTCACATAGAATAATATTTGTTATTTACTGTTTCCTGCTACTGTTCATTATTTGTTACTATACCTGTTATCATCATATACCTGATTGCATTACATATTGACCGATCTTGATACACCTGACACATGTACTGATACACCGGACACAACACCCTGTACATATCGACTCTACCTGTTGAAAGTAACCTGACCTGTTACCTGATCTTATGCCTAATGCCGACAAACCTAACCATTCCTGCTGTCGATCCAGACAGACCTACCTTTACTTGACTTGTGTCGGCATTAGTCCTTGACTACTGAATACCTGACTGACATACATAGTTTGGGGGTATGGGGAAATCAAAGGTGAAACCGACTTGTAACTCAACAGTTCGATACATTGTTCTGATCAGTCTTACGGGCTTGGCCAGCTCCGGAGTGTTGATGCTGACATCACTCATCTATCCTACTACCTTTTACTGCTTAGCGGCACGTCTCGGATTCAGCCCCGAGGATCATGACCGTGGTCCCGGGCACGCACGGGATACTATTGAGTTACATCGACGATTCATCAATTGGTTTCAAAGACTATAGAGTAGAAAACCTGATAGGACAGTTTAGTCACCTTTGCACATTACCCTGCTTGTTACTTCTTATTACTGCTTTATTCATGTTCATGCTTGCATTGTTTATTACCATGTTTTGCTGTATACTTGATATCATGACGCGCTGACGTCTGGGTTTTGCATGGCCCAGATTCTGTACCTTTGTCGTCGACCGAGCAGGAGTACTTCAGCCAGCAGGCTGAACTGTGAGTTCTTTAGAGTTTCGTTTATTTATGTCATTTCATTTCCAGATGTGAGCCCGCATTATGGGACATACTGTTATTTCATTGTATTGGATCATTAGCTTCCGCACTTATTGTTTATTGATTCTTGTTATTATGGATTTGGACATGTATTAGTTTAGTTTATTTTACTGTTCTTGATATCTATACAACCGTAATGTGACTGTGGACGGATGCGTCCTACCCACAGGTAGCATGGTTGGCTATGTCACGTGCCCAAATCTTGCGTACTCTGGGAAGCGGGGCGTGACATGGTTTTATGGTATCAGAGCCATAGGTTAATTGGGTTGATTCTTTGTAGTTGGGTATCACACCCGATACACGAATCAGAATACCCGTGATTAGGAAACATGTCCTGCCACTTTGACCGTTTTACTATCCTTGAATCATTCTTCCGGATCATGTCGACGTGCAAACTTACTTTGCATTTGTCAACTCAAAAACCTAATTTCTTGTTATCTCTAGGACTTAGGCGACTTGGGTGGAGTTAAGTAATTGCGGCTATGATACCGCGGCATAGCTACAATGCGGCACTCTATTTAAGTATCTTGGAGTTCTAGCCTTGATCTATACTCAGAATCTATCATCATGCTAATGTTGGGTACCTTGATTTCCAGGAATATGGCTGATCAGAATTTGAAGATGGACCCAGGGCATGCGGTCTTAGCCGCCAGGCAAAGAGTGATAAGGGGATTGATGGAGAAACTAAAGGAACAACTCGAGCTGGAACCAGCATTTACAATGGACCCCACGCCCGTACGTAGACGTATTCCAGTGAACAGGCGCAGCGTGGCACCAATGAAGAAAACAAGTATGGGTGATCGGAAGGGCAGCGTGATCTGTAGATACTGCCATAAACTCGGACACGTGCGAAGGGAGTGTCGTTTGAGGCTGGGACTTTGTTTTAGATGTGGAGCGGCAGATCACACCGTTGATGCTTGTCCGTCGAAGCCTCGCACAAAGGATGATACACAGAAGCCTCCGCAAGGACCGTTCCAAGGACAGGAACCGCTTACTCAAGGACCACAGCAGGCTCGAGCGTTCACGTTGACAGCTGAAGAAGCTAAGGCATCGGGAGAAGTGGTTTCAGGTAATTTACTCGTTCATGGTTTTCCCGCTTTGGCATTACTTAATTTCGGAGCATCCCATTGTTTATGTCATCCAAATTTATAACTACACACTCGATCAACTGCACGACCCTGTCTAGTTTTGGGACATACACACTGGGAATGGGAAAATCATAGCTAGTAAGGAATGTAGAGATTGTACTGTTGTTGTTTGTGGACGGGAGCTTTTTTGCGGATTTCTTGGTGATTGATACAGGCAGTTATGAGGTTGTCTTGGGGATGGATTTTCTTGGCACTTCCCATGCCCACATTAGCTGTAGGGCAAGGAAGGTAATTTCCAGATTCCCGGACAACCTAAGTTTACTTTCATTGGAGAAAGAAATCCTGTCGGGCCAGTCGAGTTTAGGGCTAGGCCGACGAACAGTGTTCTTGCGGCTATGGTAGTGGAGAGTGATGAAGAGCTGGCAGTTGTCCGCGACTTTATGGATGTGTTTGAAGACATTTCGGGCTTACCACCGAAGCGAGATGTGGAGTTTGCGTTGACCTTACTCCTGGTGCAACGCCAGTATCAAAAGCTGACTATCCAATGGCACCAGTAAAGTTGGAGGGAGTTAAGAAACAAGTGAGTGAATTACTCGAGAAGGGATGGATTCGAAGCAGCAACTCACCTTGGGGAGCTCCAGTTCTTTTAGTGAAGAAGAAGGATCGCACTGCCGACGCTGAGACAAGAGAAATTATTCGCGAAGATGAGTAAGTGCGAATTCTGGTTGGAAGAAGTGAAGTTTCTGGGGCATGTCGTGTCGGGCGATGGAATCGCCGTTGATCCCGAGAAGATTGCAGCAGTTCGAGATTGGCCTGTTCCAAAGAATGTTGCAGAGATAAGAAGTTTTCTTGGACTCGCCGGTTACTACAGAAGATTTGTGGAGAACTTCGCTCGTTTAGCTGAGCCGTTAACCAAGCTTACGCGTAAGGAGGTACCGTATGTTTGGACAGATGGATGTGCATTGGCCTTCGAGACGTTGAAGCAGAAGTGATAACCGCCCCTATCCTAACCGTACCGGATGATTCAGGAGGACTGGTGATTCACAGCGACGCATCTGGAAAAGGATTGGGATGTGTTTTGATGCAGAATGGGAAAGTCGTCGCTTACGCATCGAGACAGCTGAAGACTCATGAGCAGAACTATCCGACTCACGACTTGGAGCTTGCAGCCGTGATCTTCGCCCTGAAGATTTGGAGACACTACCTTCTGGGCGAGAGAGTTGAAGTCTTTACGGATCACAAGAGTTTGAAATATGTGTTCACTCAGAAGGAGTTGAACATGAGGCAACGCAGATGGTTGGAGCTGATGGCCGACTACGACCTTGATCTTAAGTACCATCCGGGAAAGGTTAACGTCGTGCCAGATGCGCTAAGTCGGTTACCAGCAATTCAGTTATTGACTGCACAGAGAGAGATCATTGAGGAGTTTCGGAGATTTGACTTGGAGGTTGTGCTACCGCGTGCTACAGGACAGTTGATGCAGTTACAAGTACAATCGTCCTTAGTTGAGAAGATTAAAGCGGCGCAATCGCAGGATCCTAGACTGCAAAAGTTTCGAGAGCAGGTTGGAGCCGGACTACGAACCGATCTACTGATCCATGAAGATGGTTCGTTGAGATATGGTAGCCGTGTGTGTGTGCCAAAAGGAGATGTGCGTGAAGAGCTTATGAAGGAGGCACACAATTCAGCTTACTCTGTACATCCAGGAGGGACAAAGATGTACCGAGATATTCGACAGCATTTCTGGTGGGAAGGTATGAAGCGGGAAATTGCTCGCTTTGTGGCTAAGTGCTTAGTGTGTCAGCAAGTCAAGGCTGAACACCAAAGGGTTGCTGGTTTGTTGCAACCACTTCCGATTCCTCAATGGAAGTGGGAACATATAACCATGGATTTCGTGACGGCTTTACCGCGGAGTCCAAAGGGCAACAATGCTGTATGGGTGATTGTCGATCGGTTGACCAAGGCAGCTCACTTTATTCCTTTTCGGGTTGGTCAATCTACGGAGACTTTGGCAGAGCGGTACATGCAGGAGATTGTCAGATTGCATGGAGTACCGGTAAGCATCGTGTCCGATCGGGACACTCGGTTCTTGTCACACTTTTGGAGGAGTTTACAAGAAAGTTTGGGGACTCGATTGAAGTTCAGCACAGCTTATCATCCTCAGACTGACGGACAATCAGAGAGAACGATCCAGACCCTTGAAGATATGTTGAGGGCTTGCATGTTAGGCTTCAAAGGTTCTTGGGAGGATCATCTACACCTGGTGGAGTTTTCGTACAACAATAGCTTCCAAGCGACAATTCAGATGGCTCCGTTTGAGGCGCTGTATGGTCGTAAGTGCCGTTCACCTGTTTGTTGGGATGATGTTGGTGAGCGAAGGTTATTGGGACCAGATTTGGTGGTACAGACAGTTGAGAAGGTGAATACAATCAGGAAGCATATGAAGGCAGCTCAAGACAGACAGAAGAGTTGGTCCGACACGTCAAGAAGACCTCTAGAGTTCGCCGTGGGCGATTTGGTATTCCTGAAGATATCACCGACTAGAGGGGTGATTCGCTTGGGAGGTCGGGGAAAGCTTAGTCCCCGATTCGTTGGACCCTTCGAGATATTGGAGCGTGTTGGAGAGGTATCGTACCGGTTGGCGTTACCATCGTCATTAGCAGGAGTTCATGATGTATTTCATGTGTCTCAACTACGGAGGTATGTTCGTGATGAGACCTATGTTTTGGATCACTCGGAGTTGACCGTTCGGGAGGACCTGACTTTTGAGAAGCGACCAGTCGAGATCAAGGATCGAAGAGAAAAGGTTCTTAAGAATAAGGTTATCCCTCTTGTGCTAGTTTCTTGGGGTAACCGATCGCATGGAGAATCTACTTGGGAGCGAGAAGACGAGATCCGGCAGAAATTCCCTCATCTTTTCCAGTAGTTAGTTATCTGGTATTCTTGGAATTTCGAGGACGAAATTCTTTTGTAGTTGGGTATGATGTAACACCCGAGCCCAATAATACTATGTATATTACTAGTTGAGGGTTGTGGTTTGCTCATTCCCAATTTTCCTGATTTTCTGGTGTTTATTGCTAAATTTTACCCGGTTAAGTCATTTTGGCACATAACAAATTTTAACTCCGAAAATGAAATTTAAGATGTCCTTGTTAGCCTACTCGTCGCCACTAGTCGCGTGGTAGCGTCCGCGTGTCGAGATTCCGTTCCGTTTGGCTAAACGGGCAGGTTTGGGCGACTACGCGCGCGTACAAGTGTCCGACTTGGGGGCATGCATTTTAATCACTAAACACCTCTTTTCAAAATTTGGAACCCGCTTAAAATCTTATAATTTGAATTTGGAACCTTTGGGCGCAATCCGGGCGCGATTTGGAAATGTTTCATTTCGCGCCAAAACGGCCCATTTCAAGTTAATATCTTAAACTAATTTTTATACGAATATATATATATTTTACCTAACTAAAATCATTCAAATCCTCAGAATCTTTAATTCTAACTGTTCTCTACCTCCTACAGCCAATCACGAGCTCCTATTGAGCTCGTGGGCCCCGCCTCTCCTTTCACCAGCGCTCTCTCTCTCTTCACTCAATCTAACTCTCTCTCTCTATCAACAACTCTCTCTCTCTTTCTCTATATATTCTCATGCAACAGCCGCCTTCACCCCCACGCGACCACGAGAAACCCCACGCAAACCCTAACCCTAGCCTCGCGATCCCACCGCCGGCCTCCTCGAGACCTCGCCGTCGCCGCCCTCACCACCACGAACTCCACCGCACCCACCTACCCTCTTCCTCCCGTTCTCCCGCTCCTTCCCGCGCCTGCAACCCATCTCCCCGACGCCTCCATCCCCTCGTAGACCTCGCCGTCGACGTCTCCTCTCACCGCCGACGCCTCCACGACTCCCTCTCACCCTCCTCGTCGAGACCTCGTCGTCGCTGCCCTCCTCCCCTCGCCGGAACAGTAAACCCGAGCCCTAACCCATCGCCTACCCCGCTGTTCGCCGGAGAAACGTGCCGGCGACCTCGTCGACGCCACCTCCGACCACCTCTCTCTCTCCCACGACCACCAGAGCCGACCACACCCTCCTCCAACTCGCCGCAGCACACTACCCTGCACACCCGAGGCCTTTCCCCTTGCTGCAGCCGCCGCCGTCGTTTCGCCGGCGATCCAGTGCCGTCGAGCCATCGTGTTTGCACCCTGTTTCTCTCTGTAAGTGTTTCCTTCTCCTTCCTTTTGGTACAACACCCCCGCTGGTCCGTATCGTGAATGCGTAGTTTTGTCGCTAACTCCGTTACTTTTGACATTTTGCCGGAATCCGACCGCGCCGTCTGACGAACCCGACGCTCCAGCGAAGTCCCCTGGTCCGTGTGATCCCGTTGATCTCTGTTGGGACTCGATCCGTGGCCCGTGCTTCCATATCGCTGTTTCTGCCGACATCGCATCCGTGTTTCGGTTTGCGGAACCGCCGAGGCAAGTATCCGAATACTTGCTTTAACATGCTACAACTTAATCATCATATTATAACCACACAACTAATATAACATCGATACCTTTTATAACTTAGAATTACTAGCCACGATTATCCGTAACTTTAAATCAATGAAATCATTGCTCGCTTTAACCGGTCTGCTATTAATTCATACTTAACTAATCAAACCAAGTAGATCATCCCCACTTCATTTGTTAAAATCACTCATGAGACAATTGTTGTGCTTAGTTCAAATTCATGTAACTCCATTACGTACATTATCGATATTGTTCGTCTTGTGGCTATTGCCCCTCAAAGGTGCGTGAACCGGATTAATATGAAAATACAAACATCACTGTGTTCACATAGAATAATATTTGTTATTTACTGTTTCCTGCTACTGTTCATTATTTGTTACTATACCTGTTATCATCATATACCTGATTGCATTACATATTGACCGATCTTGATACACCTGACACATGTACTGATACACCGGACACAACACCCTGTACATATCGACTCTACCTGTTGAAAGTAACCTGACCTGTTACCTGATCTTATGCCTAATGCCGACAAACCTAACCATTCCTGCTGTCGATCCAGACAGACCTACCTTTACTTGACTTGTGTCGGCATTAGTCCTTGACTACTGAATACCTGACTGACATACATAGTTTGGGGGTATGGGGAAATCAAAGGTGAAACCGACTTGTAACTCAACAGTTCGATACATTGTTCTGATCAGTCTTACGGGCTTGGCCAGCTCCGGAGTGTTGATGCTGACATCACTCATCTATCCTACTACCTTTTACTGCTTAGCGGCACGTCTCGGATTCAGCCCCGAGGATCATGACCGTGGTCCCGGGCACGCACGGGATACTATTGAGTTACATCGACGATTCATCAATTGGTTTCAAAGACTATAGAGTAGAAAACCTGATAGGACAGTTTAGTCACCTTTGCACATTACCCTGCTTGTTACTTCTTATTACTGCTTTATTCATGTTCATGCTTGCATTGTTTATTACCATGTTTTGCTGTATACTTGATATCATGATGCGCTGACGTCTGGGTTTTGCATGGCCCAGATTCTGTACCTTTGTCGTCGACCGAGCAGGAGTACTTCAGCCAGCAGGCTGAACTGTGAGTTCTTTAGAGTTTCGTTTATTTATGTCATTTCATTTCCAGATGTGAGCCCGCATTATGGGACATACTGTTATTTCATTGTATTGGATCATTAGCTTCCGCACTTATTGTTTATTGATTCTTGTTATTATGGATTTGGACATGTATTAGTTTAGTTTATTTTACTGTTCTTGATATCTATACAACCGTAATGTGACTGTGGACGGATGCGTCCTACCCACAGGTAGCATGGTTGGCTATGTCACGTGCCCAAATCTTGCGTACTCTGGGAAGCGGGGCGTGACAGCTCGGCTGCGAGAAAACTTCAGAGACTCGGCCAATTTTGGTTTAGTCTACTTAGTCTTTTTTTATTCAAAAGTGCTAAGCACTTATTTGGGCTCTGTTTGTTCAGCCCTTTTCTTTTTATGTAAAGGTGCTAAGCACTTATTTGAGCTCCGACGCTCACGTGTATGTCACGTGAAGCATTCGGTCATGGGCGCTGCCCAATAAATGTTGAACACTTTAGTCGCTTTGACTAAATGTGAAGTGCTAAGCACTTCTTATGGTGTCCGCGTGAGATGCACGTGCGGCGTTGGGCGCGGCCCAATTAGTGCTAAATACTCAGTCGTTTTGGCTGCATATGAAGTGCTAAGCACTTTTTATATGGCGCCCACGTGAGGAGCGCGTGCGGCACTAGGCGCTGCCCTATCAGTGCTAAGCACTTAGCTGTTTTCGGTTGTACATGGAGTTTTGAGCATTTTTATTCAGCGCCCACGTGTGTTTCACGTGAGGCGCTGGCCTTCTGATTTGGATGCCCGCATGTTTTTCACGTGAAGCGTTAGGCGCTGTTAAAAGGGTGCCCACATGGGATGCAGGTGAGGCGCTAGGCTCTTTTTTTTATTATGGAGATTTAATCTTTTTGATATTTTCAGAGTGGTTAAACATCTGTTAATGGTATTTTGACCATTAACGCTCACCGAAATCACTATTTTAAGGATCTCGGGTTGAGTTTTAAAGAACTAAGTTCTTGATTAGAAGGAACTGAGTTCTTGGAGTTTTATGGACTCTATCTTCTTTCTTTTTAAATTTGGTTTTCCCTGAATATTTGATTCTCAAGAATAAGATCTTCCCGATGAGAATTAAATTCTCAACTTATGGAAGACTTGTCTTGTAGATCACAGATCCAGAGAAAGAACTAAGTTCTTTTAAAATGGTTAAACTCTTAGATGTGATATGATAGGTAATAGAAATATTTTGATCTCTTTTGTTCACCTAGCGTTTTGAGAATTGAGCTCTTCTTCTTTGAGAATTGAATTCTCTGTTCTTTTTGAGAGCTCGCTGTATTTTTACCGAAGCTGATAGGGGTTCCTTCTATATGAGACTTGAAGTTTTGGGTCCTTTATATAGTGGAGGCAGATTGTTAATTGGTTTTGAGAAAATCTCTCATTGAGAGATTCCAATTGATTTAATTGGTCTCAAAATTGATTTGGAGAATTTCACCCACTGTTGGATTTTTGATCCAAGAACTTGTGTTTTACAGAATATGTTGCTCTTGTTTTTAACAAGATTGGGGAAATATTTTTCCATATACAGAATTTATTCTGTCAAGTGATGACTTTTAATCACCATTAGATTTTTAAAGGTTTTCTGTTTTACAGAGAGCAATCTTTTTTTCTTCAGAAAGATTGAAAGAATATATTCCCAAAATAGAATTTTATTCTATTATTGGATCATTGATCCAACCGAGAGTATGTTTCTTATTTAGAAAGATTTGAGAAATATTTTCTCTTAATAGAATTTGATTCTATATCTTGATGATTTATTATCTCCGTTAGATTTTTTGATCCAACAGCTCTGTTTAACAGAGAGTATATCAACTTTTTGTTAGGAAAACGTAGAATTTAATTCTACTTGGGCGCCGGCGTTCACGTGTTGTGCACGTGAGCGCCATAGTCACATAATTCGCGAATTATGTCACTGCCGATTAAATCTGCGAATTATTCGTCGTCACCGAACGCGGCGAATAATTTGCGAATAATTCCCGAATTATTCGTGAATTATTCAAAAAACAGCAAATAATTCACGAAATCAAAATCCAGCGTCTCATATATTAATTTTTTGCTCGAAATCCTTCCCGAACATTTCCCGAACACTTACCGAATCTTTTCCGAATACCTGCCGATTTTTTCCGAATATTTCTCCGAAACCGAATTTTCGACCTCGCCGAATTATTGCCGAATCACGAATTTGTGACTATGGTGAGCGCCACTTAAGTATTTAATTCTTATGATCGGTATTCCTGTGTTTTGCACATTAGCGTCCACTATGATGAGCACATGCGGCGCCATATAAGAATTTAATTCTTACTCAGAAAGTGTTTCTGTGCTTTGCACACTGGCGCCGGCGTGAGGAGCACGTGCAGCGCCGTATAAGAATTTAATTCTTATCCGGAAGCTTTTCTGTACTTTGCATATTGGCGATGGCGTTCTCGGAAGAAGCACGTAGGGCACTGCCCCATTAAATTTCAACGGAGGTTTGCTCTTTTAATATGTTTAAATATTAGGGAAATACTAACTGTTGCAAGAATGAACTATTCATTGTTGATATCATAGACTAGATATTTTCTATGGATTGAGAAACCGCAGTATGATTTTACAAAACTTGTTACGTTTTCAAAAGTGGGGTTTTCTCTGATATGATGATTTGACGTTCACCATGAGTTTTCTGGTATTCATGATATGATATCCGAATCGAGATAGAGGATAACCGATTATGGATATATGGTGGACCTGATACAACATCGAGGGGCAGGAATTCCGTAGGTAGGTACGGAGAGCCTAACGAGATTGATCGATACCGGTGATAATTTGAATCACGGTGGATATTCGGAGGATACCGCCAGGGATAGTCTTGAACACGGAGGATGTCATCCGAGGTTCAAAGACAAGATTGATGATTTCGAGTGTCAATAATGGATGCTCATTTGATGATAATTTCGAATGTCGATGATGGAGGCTCATTTTATCACGATTCATTAATGATGTTGATTCTATTTTACGTGATTCAGTTATGTTGCACCACATTCATTTACCATTCATTTACATATAGATCTTGTGATGTTATATTTCTATTCATTGAGTTGGCAACTCACCCCCGTTTTGCCTTAGCTCCTTGCAGGATCGACCACTTAGGATTATTAGCGGCTTGTCGGCACACATCTCTTTAGGATTTTGTCGCTTATTTTGCTATGTAGGTTACATGCTTAGTAATCGTCTCTTGTGTATGTTATTTCTAGTGTCACTCCATCGACCAAAGTTGTATTATTATATGACTTAGATCGAGTCGAGACTTGATGTTTATATTTTTGGGTCGAACTCGGATAGAGTTGACTATGAGCTTTACTTATGCAGTTTATTTATATTTTGTTTGTGATTCTTCGCCTTTGAACGTCGTATATTAACTGCATAGTTGTGATTCCGCCGGGTGGGCGTTGAGATAGCTCTTGAGTGGGGATGCTTTTATATATCGATTATCGACTCTTTTTTATGATAATTTACAAAAAAGGTGCTGCCCAAATTTTAAAAGACGAAAATGTTTTCAAATATTATTCCAAAACAACTTGTTTATACTTTTAAACAAACCATCTTTTAAAACACACCTTATTTCATTTGGTACATCCTTTCGAAAACTTCATCTCCAATATTTCTTTAAAATGGTTTAGATTCTGGGTTTTGGTTTACTTGAATTGAGTTAACGTCTCTAAGCGTTGTGTGATTTAAATGTCGGTCGTTTCCGTTTCCGGATCTTCACATGTAGTGTGCGTATGATGATACGTGCGGGAGTTCGATTAAATACGTGTATATGATACATATACAATAATCGGATAATTAAATCATGTGTTGATTTACTTATATAATATATATTGCAGTATTATGTTCACTTTCTATTTCTCTCTCATTTACTATTTGTATATGATACAAATACGTGTATATGCATACGATATATATATTTTGTGTATATGATACACATACTAGAATATTAATGTGTTTGTTGCATTAAATATTCTAGAAAGAAACACCTCATTTCTTATTATGAATAAAAAAAATGACTCATTTCTTTTCATTATTAAGAAATGAGAAGGTTGTAGAGATGTATGGTTTCATCTTTTAATTGTTAAAAAGACTAATTCAGGTTGAAGTGTTCTCTCTCCTCGTCATTCCTTCATGTCTATTCTCTTTTCCTTTTTTCAAGAGAGCAAAAGAGAGAGAAATAGAGCGTGTTCTTGCTACATCTCTTCCTCTCAATTTTTAGTAAATTAGGAGAGCAAGTTACTTCACAAAATATGTTTTTTTTGTGAAGTTGAAGTTTGAGTTGAGCTCTTCTTCGAAATGGATTATCTTCGGTAAGGAGGTCCGCTTGTAAGCTCGATCCCTACGATGCGCTATTGAAACATTTCTTCCTTTTTGGATAAATTGTTTCATAATACCTTAATGTTTCACCGCTATAAATCTTATAGTTTTTTCATCAACACTTTAACACCTTAATGTATTCCGCTGTTAGCATTTTGCTACCTCCTGCTTTCACCGCTGTATTTATGTTTCGTCGGTTTATTCCTCAAATCATGCAGACAAAAAATTATGAGAACGGTTCGCAATGAATTAACCGGCGTAAAATAGACACAACGGTAAAAACAGAAGGTATAAAATGCTAATGGCGAAATACATTATGGTATGTAAGTGTTCAGGAAAAACTATATGGTATTAAAATGTAATAGTGATGGAACATTGGGATATTATTAAGCAATTTAACCTTATTTTTATGTGCAATCTCTTACACTTCTAACTTTTTATTATTATTATAAGTTGTTTATAAACAGAACTGCAAACACATGTAATTCATAAATCTGGATTTTAAAATTTATTACCGATTTCTTGCATATTTTCAAATTCTATTTCATCCCATCTCATATTTTTCAATGAAAAATCGAGACATATCTGGCATCAATAGTATATTAATGATAAAAACTCTAATTGCATATAACCAATTATTTTGATTGAGCATAAAGCAAAGTTCAAGAGAATATCAAAAGTTGCAAAACTCGTACAATTTTTTCCCCTTTTCCCTCAACTTGTTGTTAGTTGTCCCTGCCCACCACTCGATGATAAACTTTGATATTTTGCGGTGTATCGAATTTGTAGTGACTTAATATTGTTAGCAGCCTCATTTTTGGTTTAAGTTCAATTCTTATTGACTTTTATAAAAGAGTCATGCCCGTAAACAAATCAAAATGAGCTTAACTCGAGTTCATTTGTGAGTCGCCTCATTTTTAAGCTTGTTAACTTATAAAAATATATATTATTTGATATTAAGCATTGGGTTATGGATTTTATAGAAGAGAAAGGAAAGCCTGTGATGCCCTCATTATTAATCGAAATAAAAATATTCAAACAAAAAAATCTTAAATCTAAGATCATAAACTTTTTTCAATTGTAAAGAATATGACTATACGTTAACATCATATGAACAAAAGATTTGAAGAGATTTCTGAAGTCTCTTAGTTAAGATGATAGACCGTTTAGAGTTTTTTAATTGAAATAATGAAGACATACATATAAAATCTTTATTTTAATATGCATGCTAATCACACTTTTAAGATACCAGTTATTACGCAATGGTCTGATGTCATCAGGATGCGCATTTTTCGCTCTTTTTGAATTATTGGGCTTATGCTTACTACTTTTGTACAATTATTTAGCTTATCCTTGTCGACTTTCAAATTTTATAACCCATTGAAACAAAGCTCAAGTTATTACGATCAAGACATGGCTAGTTTAAGTTTGACTTGTCAACTAAACGAGCCTATCTTGATCGACCTATACTTTAAATTTTGAACTCATATTATTATAATTTTTTTGGCACTAGCCCGAAGCCCTAACCTAAACACACAACACACCCACACACACCTCTCATAGCTTCAAATTTTGAACTCTTATATTGTTTATCTGTTTTTGATGTTGGAAATTTTGAAGCATCAACTAATGGTAGTGGGGTCCAAGGTTGGACGTCCCCAAAGAAAGAAGCATGGGAGTCAACTTCATTAAGCATAATATTAATTTGCTTTTGCCAAAGCGAATGATCCAACTTTCAAAGAAGGAGAAGGAAGAAGATTCCAGGCTTTTAAAGGAACAAAGCTTCCTCAAAACCTAAGAAGAGGCCAAAGCTCAAATAGTCCTACAAGGACTTTCAAAAAATAACAACGATTTTTGTATTTTAATTGCAGAAAACGAGAGGTTTGAAGGGAATCAAGGAAAAGCAAGAAAAGTCTGGCTGAGTTTGGAAGGAAGAAAAGTCTGGCTGAGTTTGGAAAGAAGAAAGACTGAAATTAAATAAACGATATGAAGAGGGCGTGAGACTACTTTTCCTCTTTGTGTTTTAGCTCCATCGATTTTCTGTATTTTTGAGTTCTTATTTCCAACAATTATCTTGACTGATGTTGCATTGTGTATGTGTAAGTTCAAGGGTTGCTCATTTAAATTAATCTGCCCCTTGGTCCATAATTGATAATTATCTACAATTGTTAATAAAATAATTAATAAATACTTATTATAATAATTCGATTTAATAAAAGGGTAAAACAATCATTTAATATACACATACACACAGGTAACACCATTAAATGTTAACCATCGTTGAGCATCATTCACAGTATTTTTTTGCCAGACGCTTAAATCTTCAAGTAGTTTTTGAAAGCGTTAAGTGTGGCTGGAGGCAACTCCAACAAGTTTGTTGCGGTCGTCCCTCACCGTTACAGGGGCGGGCCCGCCCAATTAATCTCGCATGGGGCCCACCCGCTTCCACATTAATTTGTCCGGGCAGCAACGATAGCCACTTATAGCCCTTTCAGAAAATAAGCCGACAGCAAGTTTTCTAACAATAACACATCATCGGCTCGAACAGAGGCTCACATGACTTCTAAAACAGCCCCAAAAAGAAAGAATTCCAAAAGCTATATAAAATGGGAGGCGTCCAAGGGATCATGTAAAATATGAAAAATTACAAGGGGTATCTGCAAAAAGACCCCCAAAATATCTCAAACAGCATCAATCCTTTCCCACCGTGGGGGCCACCAAACATCATATCCACCGTCCAATCCTCTCAGTTATTACAGTGTACGGTAGATACAAAACAGAACAAAGACGAACTGTACAAACAAAAGTAAGTTGGCATTTAGAATAATAGCACGTGCTTAATAATTTCTCTCGCGATAAATTTTCATCTCAGCTTCCTCTTTTCCAACGTCAAACAAACTCTCAATCGAAATGGGGCTCTTGAAATGGGTCACTCTAACCCTGCTCCTCAACCTCTTTCGGGCGCCAATCGGGTTCGGGTCCGGATCCGGACCCGAAACCGCGGCGTTCCTCCGGCGAGCGAAGGAGGCGGAGTTCGTGGAGTGGATGCTGGGGATCAGGAGGAAGATCCACGAGAATCCTGAGCTCGGGTACCAAGAATTTAAAACAAGTGAGCTTGTGAGAAGGGAATTGGATGCGTTAGGGATCCGATATCAGTACCCGATAGCGGTTACGGGCGTCGTTGGGTTCGTTGGGAGCGGGGAGGCGCCGTTCGTGGCGTTGAGAGCTGATATGGACGCTCTGCCGATGCAGGTTAGGTTTTTTTTCATGGGGTTAATTTTTTGTTTTTGGACTAACGATTTGTTTGGAAGCAGTAAAATTGCTGTCTTTATGGGAGAAATTTGAGGACAATTTGGGGGTGGGGGGTGGGGGTGGGGGGAAGCTTTTGGAGCTCTAAATTTCTACTATACTTTTAGTTTTATGATAATTTGGTCTTGGACATACTTATTGTCACCACCTGCTTCCCAAAAAACGAGAAACAAGAGGAACAAGCCTGTGTATTCATACCGAGAAGCACTTTTTCCCTAGATGAATACGCCAAGCATTTGGATTAAGCAGAGTAAGTATAAACCAACAAGAATTTAAAAATAAATAAATAATATTTCATCAACATTTATTACAAGTTTCAAGTTCCCTAATAAAAGTCTAAAACATCAAATAGAACAAGAGTTAAATGAAAGCTAGAGCTTGACTTGACTAGAAAGATGTTAACTGTCCTCCTCAGTTGGTATCACCTCGTACTAGCCTCTTCTTCCGTCCCACAGTCGTTTGACGACATTCCCCAGAAAGAAAACAGAAAATAAGAATGTCGTCAGCGAATTAAAGTTCGGTAAGTTTCTCGTTATAAAACATTTGTACTTGAAAAAGAAAGGATAACAATCAAATCATTTAAAAGATGATAATAAATTTGCAATGTATAATTTTTGTTATAAAAGACAAAAAAAATACGCAACATATATAAAATGAAACGGCATAAAAACAAACATGTTACTAGGAATACATGGCAATAAAGAATGTAATATTAACATAGGCATGATGGTACAGGTCAGGGATTTAACATATTATTTTGGAAAAGAAAACAGATTATAAACAAATAGCAAGTCATGATGATCATTTATATGACGGTATGTGCAAACAAGTATAATAGAGATCCGGAAATTTATATACAAGCATGAAGAGACATGTCAGTGATAAATAAAGATGTCAGTTTTATAAGCATTGTGTAAGTTAACATAACCATACAATAAGTATAACTGACGAACATGAAGTGACTGGTAATATGGTCTAAAGCTGTCACTACAAAGGTAAGATAATCAAAACCCAGTTCGAATGTGTTAACCACCACAGAAGTATTCTCAGACCCAAGGGTATAATCCAGGAGAGAAAATATGGGCCCGGGTTAATGTACCGTTTCGACACGGCAGCTCAGAGACACGGATTTAAAAGAGTTGGGTGTTAGTATTGAGACTCCTAAGATTCCGTTGATCGAACTCATTACTTAAAATAAAAATGGTAGTGTCATTAAAGTGTAGATTTTATATTCTACCGTAAGTTAAGACATGACGTCCAACCGATTCGTGAGTTTTTATATATGGTGGTCGAGTACATGAATACGGAAACTTCGAAGCGACTGAACGACGTATCCTCAATTTCCAACATCCCCGGTAAATATTGGTTATGACCATTTTTAACGTAACCTAAGGTATAGTGTTCAACCATTTCAAGAGTACATGATTACATGAATACTTGAGTACCGAGAGTACATACATGTTGGGTCCGAAGTAGCTGAACTAATCATTTTTAATTACCCCAACACCCCCGGCAAGCATTAGTCAAGCTATTCATAAGCTAATACAGGTTCAAGTACATAGTATAATACAAAAATATATGAGTACATGAATACAGAATATAGGAGTATCGGAATACATGAATACATGAGTACAACGATACATAAATACATGTAGTCAACCCATTTATAAGTTGACACATGTTCATGGGTACTTATGTAGAGAAAGTCAGGTCAAGTCCTAGATATAATTCCAAGTATCTATATATACACGAAGCATGTAATCATAGTCAAGTTTAAGGCCAGAAATCAAGCATAAGTTTGCATGCAGAAAATAATAGTTTTGGTTTGGAATTTGGATATGTTACACAAGAAATAAGTTGCAGGTCAGCGTGTCTTGTAAATTACGAGACCGAGTTTGCCTCGATTGGATTTCTGGTGAGAGAGTTACGGAAGTTTTCATATCGTTGCGTAAAGTAGGCCAGTGCAGATTTCAGAATAATGTGCTGGTAATATTTTGCATTTTCGAGAAATTTATGTTCAATTTATGGTTTTCAAAATTAAGCGTCTAGGTGTTGTGAACGAAACCCAATAAGAAAATCCAGATTGCGATAATCAAGTAGGAGTTATGCCTATTTAACTACATCCGTGCAGATAGTTCCTGCCGCTGTCCAGATTCGACACCTTTTGTTAGAATCAGGTTTTCATAAAGTCCTATTAATTTGCAGGTAAATTAATTTAGGAAGAAAATGTAACTATCTCCCAGTAGATGTTTCAGCAACTTGAGTTTGCTCAATTTGGAATCCAGAGGTAGACGTTATGTCTATTCTAAGACAGGTGTAATCAATTTCAACATTTCCAAAATTCAGATGTCATACACAAATGAAAACAATACAACAATCTGACTTAACCTAAACTATGAAATTCGTACTGACCACGATAATACGTCATCGCTCGTAGGTTAGGTAACTACGACTGAGCGGTCGCTGGATTATTATGAAATACAGTTATGGTTAAGACTTCCTTATATGAAAATATAGAACATATTTCATACATAAAAACTTAAAGTAATAATCATGACAATGATGCACTCATGCCATGAGATCTATCGAATATAACAAATATTCATAAAACAAATTAATATCAATTAATTAGGACATCAATACCCGTGACATGGGGTGCGAGAATATCAATAAACACTTCAAGGAAACAATATAGATATCATCGCGCCTGTGACATGGGGTGGATGATATCACATAATAATTTTGAACATGAATGAATAAAGAAAGTTATACAACATATTAATATTTTTCTATCACTAAAGTGTATATGCAGCTAACGATGGATTCATAATTGAGAGTATTTAGCTATATGAGATAATACAACTATGAAAGTATAATATTAAAATATGCTAACTGTAACTGGTTGAATAAAACTGAAACAACGAGATTGTAAACTAGAACACTCCTAGTTACACACAAATATTACATATGATTACTGCGTTTTTAATGATTAACTTGCCTGAATTGTGTAATAAACTACTAATCAATATAATAGTTTACTAAATATAAACCGTGTGTATATATATGTGAATATATTAACTCATACTGATTTGTAAAACCAAATGCTAATGTTTATTACTATATATCATCAAATGTATAATCAATAAGTAGTGCAATATTTATGTATAAATGAACATGAATATGATCATTATTAAGTAAAATAATTTTGCTTATGAACCAATTTTAAGATCAAAGAACAATGTGTATTGCTATAAAATATTAACAATGTTATTTACGTATGCTACATTTCAATATTTTAACCTTAGTGATACTAATTCTAGGTATGTGATAATATTGAATGATTAGCATATTGTATAGTAAATCACAAAAATCATGATGATTGAAAAATCAACGATTGTTTGATTGCAAGGAAGTGGAACTTACATGGTCGAGGAGAAAGAGAGGATCAGGATCTTGTACACGGGGCGGTGGCGATTACTGGATCGACAGCGGCGTTCGAAGACGAAGCGATGACAACAATGGAAACAAGGCGGGTTTCGGCTAGATGCAGCCAAGGGATCAAGTCGCAGAGAATAAGTAGATCACGGCATGACCGATTAGGGTGCGACGGCGGGAGAAAGTAGATGGTAAGGACATCGTCGATGGGGTTGCATCCGGCTTGTCGACGAGGAAGTCAAGGGTCACGCCGTGCTTGCGGAAGTCCTTCACATGAGTCAAAGAGGATGGTGGGTTCTGCCAAGTGAAGAAGAAGATGATAGCGATGATCGGCGACAAAGTGCTCGGCCTGATGGCGCAATCGAGAGAGAAGTCACAGGTTGTCGAGGTGATGGGCTGCTCAGGTTTTGGTTAGGAGGTCAACCGAAAAAGAAGGAGAGGAGACGGCGACGCCGACGCGATCTCGGTTGAGTGCTCGATCGAAGTTGGGTGCGGGTTGACGGCCGAAGTAAGAGGTTCGACTATAGGTTTTGAGTTGAGGGAAGAGAGATAGGATCGGATATGGGTTTTTGATTTTTAGAGTTGAAATGAGGAAAGATGAAGAAGGGGATGGGTTAGATGATGATGGGGGTTTATGGGTTGCTGTAGACTAGGGTGGTGCCGACGAGGAAGAAGACGACCATAAGAAGGGTGCGGCTGGAGTTTTTAAGAAGAGAAAAAATGAGAAAGATAATGGATTAAATAGGGATGGATGCACTTTAGCACATAAAAACCCCTAAAATTGGTTTTCTCACAAACACCCCCAAAACAAATCTATTTAAAAAGATTTGCATTTATTTTTCAATTTCTAACCATATCTCTAAACCATATATCTTTTATTTTATTGTTTAATTCTCTTAAACTAATAAAAATTTATGAACACATAAACATGATAATAAAATAATAAAAACTATTGCAAATATAAACACAATATAATGGTTATAATAATTTAAATAAATAACATACCCAATAATATATATTATGCAGTACAAGTTGGAAAGCCTAGGGTTTGAATTCAAGACCTATGGTATAGCAATGCAATGTGATAACCAATATATACAGGAGTAGACTTTGTATTAATATAGAAAAGAAATAACTTATATATAAGTGATTCAAAGAAAACCCTTTATTAACAAAGGGAAAATTAAATTAAAAGAAAAGTGCATGAAATTTGCGGTTGTTACACCTATGGATAAAGACCTGATTGTAAAAATATTTAGAGGTACGGTTACCTAGAGAGAGAGAGCTCAGAAAGACGAGAGCTTTACCATTTTAGAAGATTAACTGACAGAGAAAGTTAATTATTGCAATTTTTTGTGCAGTTTGTCATAGAGACGCGGAGAAAGAGATTGGTTAGTAATTGATGACCGGTTATATATTTATTTGAATCATGGTAATATGTAATATTTTGCAATTATCTCAAAAATATATTTCAAACAGGAAATATAGTATAGATATGGTTCCTCATAATGTTCCACTGTTTAAGAAACTATTGCATAGCGGGGTTGTGAGACAAGGTTTAAGAGTCCGATTAATCGGCTGTTTATCCGGTGTTGGCTTGCAATTGCATTGAATAGTGGTAAGAGAGTCAATGACCCCATATTTGGTCTTATGCGAAATATATGGCCGAACGAGAATTTACCGGCATATATAAAACCAATATATAAATAAAGGCATATTCTTTCTTTTCTTTTTTACTCCTTCCTACCAACATATCTCCTTGTACCTTTTTAATTCTGATGATTCATTTATATTAAACATCAAAAATATTTTTTTCTCGCCGCATAATTTGATGAGGCATATCATCCATTTATGTGTTAAGCACAGGCCAACCAGATAGAGAATGGATACTTGTTTTACAACATTGTTTCATAGTGAAATGCAATATAAAATATTTATATTTTTTCCCTTCAACTTTAATTAGATTCTAGCAGCTTTGACTTTCTTAGTAATTAGAATGAAAATTAGCTTAGGGAATCTATATAGTAATAGATTTTTAGCATGTGGAGTCAAAAACCAATTTACACTTCATACGTTAAAAACACAAATATCTGGAGAATTTGGAACCGTATGTTCGATTAAACACTTGAATCCATAATTTTGGCTTGTTGAGTGTTTACTTATTAGTAGCGGGACGCATCGGAAAACTTCCATATCTATCCAGTTCCCATATTGGATGGATAAAAGTTTGCATGAATACATAAGATCATGTGACTTATATGGCTTAGATCAGATAAGATTGGGGGTTACATTAGCAAACAAATATGCGGCGAAGCCCTAATGAGAATTTTATGCTCGATCTGGTATCAGGTTAAGCGAACAAGACAAACATATACATGCCAATCCCCGATTCTGGACTTTGTGGGTGTGCATTAGATGGGTTTGGTTTTGTTATTTATTGCAAATGAATAATTCCATTTTTACCATTTATTTTTTGGATATTGACATATATTTTGGATGGATGTGCTCTAATGTTTGGACTTTGGAATGAATCATGATTCTCTCGTATTGTTAGCCACAGTTATAAATGGAGAAATGGGTAGGTTACCATGTGCCGTGATTTGATCTGAATATTCCATCCTATTTTTAATGCGCTGCACAAGATTTAATAGATAAACTCCAAGAAGCTTTTGTAAGAAACAGAGAACAACCATTGCTTATTCTTAAAAAAAAACACATTATACTTTCATCTTCATCACTTGTCCTTTTCTCGGAACAAAGGATTGCATTGTATCAAATGGTTAGACTGCTCACTGCACAATGTGAGGCCACCTGTGAAGGGTTTATTGTTGTATCTCGGAGGTAGCCACATCCTGTGGGAGGCAAAAATCTATTTCGGAACAAAGGATTCTATTTTTCCTTTACGCTTAAATTAGTTTCCATATATTGCATTCGCATTTAGCATTATTTTGTGAGAGTTCCTTCATATAGAAAATGCCCTACTAATATGTAAAATTAGAACCTTTTTTTCCCCTCTTTCTTCTGACTTGCGCCTTTGTGATGTTCATTAGTTTGAATAATCTTTGTCTTGACATCTACAAGACGAGCTGATTTAGCTCTATTCAAGTTCTTTTGCCCCCAATCTATCCTCAATCTAGATGATTTGTCAGTGAGGAGGAGAGAGAAGTGTGGATGTTACAACTGTTGGAATTTGCTTTTGAGTTTATTCATTTTTGTCCTCTCTCTCTCTCTCTCTCTTTCTCTCTGTGTGTGTGTGTGTGTGTGTGTGTGGGCGCGTGCGCGCGCTGAGGTTTCTACTCTATTCTTTTCTTGAATTTTACTCCAAAATGCAGACAAGCAAAATTTATACTAAATTACGACATGATGACAATGTGTAGGAGAGTGTGAAGTGGGAGCACGAGAGCAAAGTCCCTGGGAAGATGCATGCCTGTGGTCATGATGGACATGTAGCTATGCTGCTAGGTGCTGCTAAGATTCTTCAGGAGCATCACGATGAGTTAAAGGTTTGCTATTTTATCCTTTTCATTCTCAAGTCGAGAATCCCTTAAAGAACCATGCCCAAGGAAGTTGAAGATGGGTTAAACCTTCTCTGGGATACTGCACCATGTTTTCATTGCTACGGGGATGGTAATTATGGGGTACATAGTTACTGGGAGATTGAAGTAATTTTTCTTTTATTATCTTTGGTTCAATTAATGCCACTCATGCTAAAACCACCTCATTATATTCCTTGTATTGTAAAAGGGAACCGTAGCTCTTCTTTTTCAACCAGCTGAGGAAGGAGGTGGTGGTGCAAAGAAAATGATTGAAGCTGGAGCTGTGAAGAACATTGATGCTATTTTTGGGTTTCATCTTGCGACTGACGTTCCCCTTGGTGCTGTGGCATCCAGAGCCGGGCCTGTAATGGCTGGGAGTGGTTTTTTTGAGGCAGTAATCAGTGGGAGGGGAGGTCATGCAGCCATTCCTCAGCACACAATTGACCCCATTTTAGCTGCATCCAATGTGATTGTAAGCTTGCAGCATCTTGTTTCCCGTGAGGCTGATCCCCTTGACTCTCAGGTATTTATTTAGTTGGCACTTAAAAAGGTACTATTTGCAACTTTTATAAAAAAAGATAAATCTTCATACCTTCGGAAGTAATTTGCTGAAACCGCTATAAGTATAGAGGGCTCTTTGGTTGCTTGGAAATGGAGATTCGTTAAACATTTGTTGCAAAAAAGAAAAGAAGAAAGAAAAGAAAAGAAGAAAGAAAAGAAAAGAAAAGGCAAAAGAGAAAAAAAAACACCATTTCACTTGTTTCGTTAAGAACAACTTGAGTTGCAATGGGAAATGAAGTGTGAAAAAGGCAGTAAATTATTGAGCCATTTATTCATACCAAATGTGACCGTAGCCGTGTTACCATAAATCGCAGAACCATTAGCGATTTAGTATGGTCGTACCCAATCCGAGAACACTAGCGATTCGGATCGGAAAAATCATTGTTCTGGTCTAACCCATTAGGAACTCAAGTTAAGAGCCGGCTTTGTGTTAATACTTAAATTATACTAGGAACACATTTAATTCTTTTTTAAGAACTTAAATAGACAGCAAAGAAATTAAACTATATAAATGTATATAATACACTCACATATATATATACAAACGAGAAAAAAAACACTCCATGTTCTAGAGCTATGTTTTTCATGTTGTATAAATGTATCGAAGAAAATTACTCGTATTGTACCACGTTCCATGACAAGTAGCATTCTGTGTTTATGTTTTCGTTCCGCGTACCAAAACATTCCACGTGCCAGGTAACCTCAGACCGTGGTAATTATCAACATAAGCTTATAGTATGCCACCTAAGCAAATTTGCAACAAATGTTGCATTCCAATTTGTTTTTTGTTCAACCAAACACAAAAATTTGTTAAGGTTTGGAAATCCAACACCAAAAGTCGAAAACAGCCAAACAATGGATTTGGGACCTTTTATTTGCAACGCATTCTGGATCCGATATTTCTTGCATGTAAAATAAATTGTATTTTTTGGTTAAAAAAATTTAAATTGTATTTCCGATTTTTGCTGACCACCCAACCTTTGATGCTGATAGTTCATTTTGCTTGCATACAGAATCCTGGAATCATAATTGCATGTAGTTCATTCTACTTATGTAATGCGCCGATGTCAATATTTGTTATTATCTTAAAAAAATGCCCATTACCTCTCTAGGCATTAGCTAAGTCGAAGTTCTGCATATCTAGAAAATAAGTATTTGGTAAATCTATATCTTGCAGTTATATTTGGCTGAACTATTTTTTGTCTGTGGTTTTCCTACAAAACCTGTTTGACACAAGCTTTTGATTGTAGGTGGTAACTGTAGCTAAATTTCAAGGAGGCGGTGCATTCAATGTCATTCCTGATTCTGTTACTATTGGTGGCACTTTCCGGGCCTTCTCAAAAGAAAGCTTTTTCCAACTCAAGCAGCGAATTAAGGAGGTAACATATCCACGATTTACATAGTGCTTTCTCCTGCATGCTATAGTTGGTGCTCGGAAAGATCATGTGTTATTCCGTGCATCTTTGATTTAGAAACTGGTAAATAAATCTGCCAATTTGCAATCTGTCCTGGCTATAATATTAGATATTAAGCTCAGAGTGCCCAGTCGCCTTAATGGCAATATGGTATGGTATGGACATATTTGGGTATAAACAACATCGATCCACTACCAAACTTTTGGAAATTGTCTCTGTAAATTCTAGCTTTAGCTCTGGACCTAAAGGGTTGTCTCGTCAATTTATTCGACAATTAAAGTACCTAAATCTGTGTAATGAAGACAACCCAAACTACATTTCATTTGATAAAATATTTACACAATTGCTTGCCAAATATTTGGGAGAATCTGCATTGCATGGTCCTATTAAAGTCTCTAGTTTAGCACTTCTTTTTATATAGAGATAAAAGTTGTACGGAGGGGAATACTGTGCCGTTGTGTTTTAGATATATTTTAAGTCTTTTTTCATTAAAGTATTTATATTTATATTTGTTTTCACATCATTTTAATAGACTATACATTTAGTAAGTAATATCCATCCTGCGTCAATCATGATATTAATTTATTTCTGCTTCTGGACAATAACCCTCCCGGGCAATATGCGTGGGGGAATTTGCTAGTTCATGATACATTCCATTTTCTGTAATAAGATTTACAATTATACGCTGCACTCTATGCAATATCATTACTGGTTATTGGTTTTCCTCACTGTTTTGATTTGGTGTAGAATAAAATTATGATTGAAATAAGCTTTATATGGCTTCTAAACGTGTTCTCTTAAACCAGGCCACGCTCAGGTAGTTGTCTTGTCTTTTACCGGTATAACTACCTAGTGTAAACTAAAGTTACAACAGCCTTTAACAAAATTCATGTGAATTATCGTCTGCTCAAGTTATCTGATTTTAGCTTTCCCCCTCTCTCTCGCCTTTTCAGTTTAGCAACAAGATCTGAGAAATCCTGCTGTTTCTTAGCTGAATGATTGAAAATTCTCTATTGACCATGACATCCATAATTTTCTTTCATATACAATCTTTTTGTATAAAAACCGCTTTCTAGATTAAATTTAATCTTCTTCATCTTTAATTTAATGAAATACAATATATGAAAATGAAAGTTTTTGCGATAAACTAAAACAGAAGCTCTTAGAAATAGGAAAGAAATGCCCCCGATGCCAAATTACTAACGTTCTTGGTTTTGGAAACGGACAGGTAATAACTTTGCAAGCATCGGTACAGCGTTGCACTGCCACAGTAGACTTTCTCACAAAAGAATGTCCATTCTCCCCTGTCACAGTCAACAGCGAGAACCTCCATGACTACTTTCAAAAGGTCGCAGGTGAAATAGTGGGGCCTAAGAACGTGAGAGATAGGACCCCGTTGATGGGAGCCGAAGATTTTGCTTTCTTCACTGAGGTCGTACCCAAGGCATACTACTATTTCTTAGGGATGAAGAACGAAACTGAAAGAGAGATGTATCCTGCACACTCGCCTTACTTCACTATCAATGAGGAGGCCCTTCCTTATGGGGCAGCTCTTCATGCATCCCTAGCTGCGAAATATCTCTCTTCGGTTCGTGGGATACCGTCAAAGGTGGAGGGAACTAACCATGATGAGCTTTAGGTTTCACCCTTATTTTTAATGGGGTAAACGCTCTAATTCTCAAATGGTTTGTTACCCTGCAATTGTAAATTTTAACCTGTAGCTATTTGGTAATAGCAGGGTGAGATGAGTATTGGTTTCTGTTAATAAAATGAGTAAATTACACTCAAATAGCCTCACCTATCAAGATTTTTCACTAGAGTACCTTTTAAGTTTTTTTTATTACAGCAAAATACCTTGAGCTGTGGTTTTTAAGGGAATTCTTTTATAACTAAAATACTACCCTAAAAAGCTCTCAATGTACTTTGCTGTAGCAAAAGAACTTTAAGGTATTTTAGGGAAAGAGCATGATAGTTTAGGATAGTTTAGGATAGTTTAGTCTAATAATATTAGTGCATATACTTGATGGGGGGTTCGGGGGAGCGGCGCTCGCCGGGAGCGGTCGCACGGTTCCCACCGTTTGATTCGAGCTGTGGGAACAAAAGTGTGGGCCCCCTTTTTTAATTTTTTTTTAAAAATTAAAAGTTTAGTGTCATTTAAAAAAAAAAAAATTACATTTAAAATTATGGTTACAAAACCATGGTATAGGTTTATCTAGACGCTCCATAGTTACAAAATCATGGTTTCACACCGCTCCTCCAACACATCTCGATATATGATTTGGTTATAAAACCATGGTTGAACCTCAACCATGGTTTTAAACCGCTCACCCACTCACCCGGAGCCTAGTCAAGTGAGAAATTTGTAGAGCTGTGGTTTCAGGCATGGTAAGAGCAACTGTCTTACTGCCCATCAAAAAAAATTTGCTGGATGCTTATAAGGTATAAACCACACAAAAAATACATCTAGGTTCATGGATATTGCAGCTGGATAATATGCTTTTGGATTTTAATATATCTATCTGTAATTAATTGGCTGGACATTAAAGTTGTGTACTGGAATTATCTTTGATAACGAGTTTATTAGGCTCAAGTTAAGTCACGGGCCTGTTTGGTTACAGGATTTGCTTGGATTGTGCACTGTTTGGATGGTAGAATCCCCCAGAAAAAAAGTGAGGATTTGAGAATCCTTTAATTGATTGGATAATTGTAAATTTAGGAAAAATCTACTATGCAAGGGCTTGCATAGTGCAAGCCCCTCTAGAGCCTTTGGATGAGTTTTTCCCACATACAGGGGAGCCCACCCAAGGGCTCTAGAGGGGCTTGCACCATGTAAGCCCTTCTAAAGTAGTTTTTTCGTAAATTTATGTATTCCTTTGTTCTTATTATTAGGGCTACACAAAAATATGGATTGATGAATCCTATTTTTTTTGTTGGATTAGGATGGATTTGGCACTGTTCGTGTTGGGCTCGCGTACTTTAGTTATTAAAAAATCTCCACTCTCTATCTTTTTTTAATTATCAAATCCAAATCCCACTTACTTTTTCCCAAACAAATAAGGATTACAAGCATCTACAAATTCAATACTAGGAATCCAATACCTACCAAACACAAAATTAGTTAATCCAGATTTTTTCAATTGTATTGTTTGGGAATCCAAATTTCATAATCTTGAAACCAAACATCCCCTTAGGAAAACTAGAGTTTCATAGGGTTATATTAACTTAACTCCAAAATTATAACTATGTCGCCTTTGATTTTTATTTAAGATTTATTTTAGAGTTTAGTTAAGCTGAGTTTTCTAAACTTCAATCCAACCTAAATTTTCTGAACTCCGAAAGAAAGAACAAAAAATTGAAAGCATCCATTTTAGGCCTTGTTTGGGAACAGAGGTAAGTTTTCTAAACTGAAGTTTATTAAAGTTAGAAATAGTTAACTCCAAAATTCCAACATTATTCTGTTTGGTATTCATTTTGAAGTTGAGATAACTACCAATTATCTCACCTCCAAAGTTGAAATAACTGCAATTATCTGGACTTCTATCTAATCAAAGTTATCTACACTCTGTTTTTCCAAACATATCTTTTATAATAGAACAAGCGTTTATCTTAAAATATAGTTTGAGGATGCAAATCATATCTCCACTTAAAAATAAACCCCGGTTATCCTAACTCCATACCCACACAAGGGGCCTTAGAGTTTATTTACTTAGATAACCCCATTACCAAAGCTCCATCAACTTTCAAGTGAACGTAAGACCTCGCAAATTTATGTTTGCATTGCCTCCACCTCCATTAAAAATAAAAGCTGGTTTTCATAAGTCTAAACAGGGCCTAAATTAGAAGAGGGAAGTGACAGAAAAAATAATTAAGTGTTTTTTGAGCATAGTTGAAAAGTAATTGATTCTATCAATATATACTCAATACCACCATCTTAAACATAAATCAGTCCTGTTTTCGCAGCTGATCGAAAAAAAAGGAATCATTAAAAGCAAAACGAGTTCATTCAACATAGTAATAATATATCCTTACAAATTCTCTTATATACATGCCTCAATCACCAAACAAGCAACACATATATAAAGAATCTGTCAGCAAAAGGCAAAAGAGAAAGTAACGAATTTGAATGGGAAATCATTAAATCATAGCTCTCAATTCCTTTTAGTGGCGGAGCGATCCGATGAGGACCGCGAGAGAGGAGCACAAAAGAGCGGCGACGATCGGAGATGAGGCAGCGGAGGCGGTTGATGTTGGGCTGGGAGCAGGGGCCTCCGCCGCCATGGCGACGCCGGCGAGAGAGATCACGGCGAGGAACGCCATGAGAAAGAGAGATTTGGATCCAATGGCCGCCATTTGATGTCAGGGCTTAGTTTTGGATCGAAAAAAAATAGAGGGTTTTGGAAAAAGAATGAAGATGAGCTGGTGTGTGTTTTTTTTGGAGGCCAAGCGGGAAAGGTTTTTTTTTTTTATAGCAAGAGATCATGCTGGTGGCTTGCCATTATAACAGCTGGACTTGGTGGTTTGGTGCTTTCCAACCTCTAGTATTAATTAATGATCATCACTTATAAGGAAAAGTTTAGAGACATGAATAGTTATTCAACAAAAAATATTTGTAAAGAAATAATTGTAGGTGGGGATGTCGCTTTTCTTGTGCCGGTGGCATTTATTTTGAAATCCGCATTAACTTTGTTGATCCATTTTGTAGTCTTAATTAGTTGGATGATAAAAAATAACTGGATTAGGTCTCTGGCCCAAAAGAAGTTATGAAAATCTTCGTAAATTTAAAAATTCTTGTGTTTTAGTTTGTATAGCGCATTTACTATTGTTTTATACCGAAACCGCCCTTTCAGATAAACTACAACATTTACTTTGTAAAGTACTATAATTTTCTTTCAAAATGTTACAGTTATGTTATAAAGTACTACATCTGTGTTAAAATGCTACATTTGAGATGGAACTGTTACATTTTTTTAGTAAAATTACTATATCTATCACATTTGATCTATTTCAATATAAATGTAGTGCTTTATAATATAAATATAGTATTTTGAAAGATATCTATGCTACTTAAAAAGGTAAACCCATTTGCGATAAGAAGCCTCTTTTATGTTGAAAGATATCTATGCTACTTAAAAAGGTATCTATGCTACTTAAAAAGGTAAACCCATTTGCGATAAGAAGTCTCTTTTATGTTGAAAGATATCTATGCTACTTAAAAAGGTAAACCCATTTGCGATAAGAAGTCTCTTTTAGGTAGATGAGACGTATCAATCAGCCTATCACATTTGCAATGATTATTGCCAAAACTTTAGAGTAATCCCTAACTCGTCCTTTAGGAAGAAACTCAATTTTTTCCTCTTATGCTTCTTCAAGCTGTTTAGGTGGAACTGCATTCAATGGTGTTGTTGAGGAGTTAAAAAAGGTTACTACCCGAGTTGCACATGTCCTTCCAGTCTCTGATGATGGAGGAAGTACGGCTGAGATTGTCCGTGTGCTTGGTGCGTTCAATGTATATTTTTTCTTTTGTGTCGCTTTGGATGGAAACTTGGTAGGTATCTAGAGTTGGATTATAACTTGGTAGGTATCTTGCAGGTGGGCCAGCTGTCGGTGATATCAGATCAAGATGTTTGAGATTGTCTGATGAAAGCACTGCTGAAGCACTTGCTGTTCGGAATTTGCTTGGTCATAGACTGCCTATTGATGCAGCAGAAGCAAAATTAGAATGGTATTTGAAACCTTATAAAATCAAGAAACGTATTTGATTTTTTGTTCCTTTATAGCGAATGAGAGATTAGCTTGTCTGGACATTACTCGTATCTTATGTATAGTTGCACCTTACAAATTTTTTATGAGACTCTTAATGTAATTACATGCACAGCTTTCCTTTCCTCGTGACATCATGACATCTAATAGGTGAAGCAACCTATATGGCATTAAATACACGTGATATGACAAATTATGTGATAGTTTGAAGTTTCTATTCACGTTTACTCTTCGTTGGCCATCACACCATATGCAGCTGTACCAGCATATTACCAATTTCCTTTTGTGGCAAGTAATGAACTCTCCAGTTAAATTTCAGCTATCACTAAGCTTATATTCTAATCTATTACCTTGGACAATGCTTCAACCTTCAAATAACTGTAGATTCTGCTGGAATGTATTTTCTGTTGTTCAACAACCTCCATCGAACAGAAGAATTACAATCCCCACTACAAACTAAGACCTTATTATGTTCTGTGTAGGAAAACGAGGGCTTTTCAGGTTGGAACTGAATACTGCTTGTAATTTTTGATCAAGTAGGCTCTAGGAATATCTACTTGTTGGTAAAAGGACCTATCTCTTAGGATATTTGATATTCTACGTTGTTATGTACAGGCTGAGCTACTTGATAAGAAAAGGTTAGGTAGAATCAACACCACTTAAATTTTATGAGGCATTCTCATCTATCTTGGTAACAAGCAATATGCCACATTGTCGCTCTATTTCTGGCGACTAATGAGTAAGTGTTGAATTTTGTTGCTAAATCCGATCTAAGCCAAGCCTAGACCGGCCCAAAGAAGCCCAGACGAGAGGTTCGAGCCCGAGCTCGAGCAACCACGGGAGACGCACATGACTATGAAAATAGCGGGTACGGGAGGACTTAGCGGGCCGGGTCATAAGGTAATTAAGATATCCGTTTAGATTAATTATTCTCCAAGTTTCCTGTAAACTATAAATATAATAGTTTACCTAGGGTTTCTGTGTGCCTCATAAATAGTTTCCATCAAAAGGAGACGGCCATTAAAACCTAGGGTTTGAGAGAGAAAAGTGAGACTTTAGAGAGAGATAACGGTGTTCTCGTATTAGGGCCAATACATGGCTATTGTATCTCGTGTAATACTTGTTATAGTAGAAGTTTCTCATTGGTGAAGACAGGTGCGATTTGGCATCGAACCTGGGTATATTCTTTTGTTCTTGGCTTTTCTCTATTTCTTGTTTGATTGCTTGATAGGCGTTAGATAAGTCTTTTCATTATCTTTGATTGCATGTGGTTCTGCTTAATTCCACTATGCCGTACCGTTTGTTTGCATTCGGCTTGTGTGATCTCTTCAAGGCTTTCCGTGCTGAGCTTGCTTAAACGCTCAGAATACAACAAGTGATATCAGAGCCATGGGTTCGGTGATTCGAAGATTTTGGGAGATGGCAGCTATGAGTTTCAAGATAGAGAGGTTTGACGGTCGTAACAATTTCGGGCTATGGAAGTTGAAGATAATCGCGGTTCTAAAACAGTAAGGAGTACACAAGTTCGCAAAAGAGAAGATTTCGCAAACCACTACCGAAGTAGAGGGAGGTTATGGAAGATAAAGCATATAGTTCTTTGTACCTTTACCTAGTCGACGAAGTACTTTGTGAGATCAAGCAAGAGACCACAATAGCGGCATATGGCACAAGCTGGAGGCCTTCTACAATAAGAAATCTCTCACGAACTGTCTCTATCTCAAGTAGAGGCTGTATATATTAAAAATGAAAAAGAGACTTATGTCAAAAATCACATCGACGAGCTCAATCAGATTGTGATGGACTTACGAAATGTGGAGGTGAAGATCGATGATGAAGATCAAGCAATGATCCTATTGTGGTTCTTAACCACCGAGTTCAGCCAGTTCGTTAAATTTATGGTGTATAGTCGAGACATGCTCTCTTTAGAGGATGTCAAGGCAGGTTTGCACAACGAGGCGTTGAGGGAAAAGGTAACCAGTGACAAGGAAAGTTCGAGTGATGCGATGTTTGCTAAAGGCCACAAGAAGCGGTCAGACAGAGGCTCCAAGGAAAAAGCGAGGCCCAAGTCTAGGAATCGCAAGAGTGACGGATGCAATGAGTGCAAGGAGAAGGGGCATTGAAAAATGGATTGTTTGAAGCTCAAAGGGAAGGGCAAGCAAATAGATATCTTTAGTATCGTAGCTGTAGTGGAGGATTCAAAGGATGTCAGTGACAGTTCGGTCTTGTCCGTGTGCACGGTTGCAAACACGCATGATGCATGGATGATGGATTCGGAGAGCTCATTTCATATGACTCCGCTTCGGAGTTGGTTTGCTACGTATCGTTCTCTTGATGGAGGCTTGGTCTGATGGGGCACAATGCGTCGTGCCGAACAATGGGGATCGAGACTGTTCAGATTCATATGCATGACAGAATAGTCTGAATCCTGATTAGGGTTAGATATGTGCCAGATCTGAGAAAGTGCTTGATCTCTTTAGGGGATTTGGATAGGCTAGGCTACAAATGCGTGGCCAAGGGTGGTTCCATAAAAATTTCCACGGGTTCTCTTATAGTCATGAAGGGAAAGAAAGTAAGGAACTTGTACTACATACAGGGACAGTCAATACCCGGAGATATAGCAGCAGTTTCCACTGGCTCGGGAGATTCAGACTCGGTCAAATTGTGGCACCTTCGGTTGGGCCACATAAGAGAGAACGGTTTTGAGGTGCTTCAGAAAAGGCAGTTGCTTGGCCAAGTAGATATAGACATGCTTGATTTTTGTGAAGATTGTGTTCTAAGGAAGCAAACGAAGGTGAAGTTTGGGACAACAGTACATGATACAAAGGGTATTATCGACTATGTCCACACCGACGTTTGGGATCCGGCACCGGTACTTTCTCGGGGTGGAGCCAGATACTTTGTTTCTTTCATTGATGACTTCTCGAGAAAGTCGTGGGTGCACGTTCTCAAGTCTAAGGCCGAGACTTTTGGGAAGTTCAAACAATGGAATGCCATGGTGGAAAAGAAAACTTGTAGGTCCGTAAAGGTTCTTCGATCCGATAATGATGGAGAGTTTACTTCACATGAGTTCTGCAAGTTTAAACAATAGAAGGCCATCGTAGAGTTCTGTAGGTTCATGAAAGAAACGATAAGCTAGAGCCGAGAGCTAGAAAGTGCATCCTGCTCGGCTATTTAAGTGAAACCAAGGGATACAGGTTGTGGTGTCCTGAGACCCGGAAAGTAATAATGAGCCGGCACGTCACATTCGATGAGTATGCGATGCTTCGTTAAAAACAAACTCAAATAGATGGTGAGACAAGAACAAAAGCGCCATCAAGCAAGGTGTGGTTAGAAGTTTCAGTCCAGGACACTAGGAATGATGAGGTGATTGATACTCACACTCAGGAGAAGGGTCCAGCATAGACTGATGATTAGCGATCTACGGGAGCTAGATGTCCGTCGATCAGATACAGTTTTGAGGACATGACCGTGGTTAGTTTCGACGACATGGCATCATATGTGCTGACCATTGAACATGAAGAACCATCCAGTTCCCGAGAGGCTGTGCAGTTAGGCGACTTTCCTAGCTGGAGAGCTGCTGTTAGTGTATATGCCCTAGAGGCCATTACTGTATCATACTATTTGTATATTACTTGATAGAAGCTTGGGATATTCACAGTTGTATATACAATCTTGCTCGAAATGGTAGTATGCTACTTGGTTTGTCTCTACTTTAATATGTGCATGTGTTTCTTTTAGCATATCGCCGATATACATATTAGTAGAGCCCTTAGGATCTTTGCTTGATTACCAGCGTTGTGATGGCGCTCGCACTCGTGGGAGCTGGGTAATCTATAAGCACATCCTTTTACAGATCCCTGGTCGTTGGACTATCGAGACATGGCATCGATACTCCGGAGTAGACTAGCGTATGCGCTTCTCATCCCAGTGTGGGAGACGGTCTGTCCCACAGCCGTCAGTGCGTTGTACTTGAGATAGTATACGGGTGCTCGTTAGGTTATGAGTACACTGGACAGGACTCGTCGGGAACTGTTGGTTGGTATTATACCTATCGTCAGTTATCAGTTCCCAGGTGACATGAGTACAACTTAGTCTGTTGACTTGACACTGTCACTTCGTCTCGAGTGTGTTCCCACTGCACTTTGATTACTACCCTACCACGGCTCAAAGGAGTCGTGCAAACAGGTAGTTTTTGGGTGCAGTCCCGAAGCACTTGGAGGCAGTGACGGTTAGACAAGATTCGTCTCTCCCGGTATTGGGGGTTGACATCGCGCTGTGTCTAGGAGAGCCATTACACAAGTAGTCCCTGGCCAGGGCAAGCGAGATATACTGGTAGGTTTCCAGTGTTATCTCAGGGTGTTCTGGGCTACACCCCGACACGACTTATACCTCTATTAGGGGACTGACGTTCACCGCTCCCCTAGGCCCGCCATGCGATGTATCAGACGAACAGACCGGACTGTACGGAGACTGTCACATACAGGCTCAGTAGGAGTTCAGATGGGGTTCACCTCGTCAGTCTTCTTATCGGTATCTACCTGGGGACCGTTACGTACAGCTAGTGCCGCTTGCGGTCTGTGGTTAAACCCACTGCCAGCGTAGTGTCGAGTCTTTAGAGTCCCACACAGAGAGCTATTCGTCTTTAGGCAAAATGAGTAGAGGTCGCATGGTTTTGCGACAGGGTTCATTCACATCGGCGCACTTGTGCACGTTTGCTGTCCGGACAGCTTATACTAGCGGGCTTTGGTTTAAGCCAGATCCTAGTATATAATTTGGGATTGGTTTTTCTCATTGTATTCGTGTTCCTCGGATCGCGAATACGGGTGCGTATGCACAGTTGCTTGAGACAGAGGGAGAGGACTTTGATTAGAGTTAATGACCATTGTCATTTTATTAACCCTAATGCTTTGTGTGAAGTATGGTTAATTGATATTAGTTTAATAATTGTGCATGGTTATGGTTGTTGACCATTTGACCTATCTTGACTTGTTGACCTTGTTGACACTTTGACCATCATCATTTCATTTGGAAGATGCTCTTTGATCCTTGCAATTTGCATTAAAAATGAAATGATAATGGTCATGTCTTGATTAACCATGACAATTATCTAGCTAATTATCTAATTACAATAATTCACACATATATGTGAGAATGGTTTATTTTATTCTCATTCTATCATTCCCTTTCTCTCTCTTGTTCTTCCTCTCCCTCAAGCTCTCCCCTCTCATGTGTTGAGAAACACTTGAGCTTGAGAAAAACACCTTCTTGATAATCTCTACTCTCATCTAGGGTTTAAGGATTAGCACTTCTTGCACCCTAGTTACTTCTAGCTTGGAGTTGAAGCCAAAGGTTGAGGCTTTCGGGTGGATCCTTCTTCGACGTGAGAAGACGACAAAGGTGACATCTTTCTACTACTCCAAGGAGTAAGGAGAGAAGGACATAAAGCCCTAGGTATAACCATTTCTACCCTTAGCTAGTTTCTGGTTAGCTTTAGCTTGTTTTTGTTTAGCAAAGATCCTTCTTTGTGTAGTCCATGTTGCCTAAGTTGATAAAAATTTGATTTTTATTCCGTTTTCCGCCTCTCCGTAAGCACCGGGGTGGGCAACGTGGAATTACAGTGGTATCAGAGCCTAACTAAACATAAACTAGCTAGGTAGTGAAGTGTAACGAAGTTCGAATCGGAAAAATCGAAAAACCGAGTTTTCAAAACCCTAAGTTTCTGTTAAAATTTTTTCTGTTCAAAACAAAATAAATCATACCCCTAAAATCATCTCTGGGTTTTGTGAAGAAAGCCACCAAACCCGGTCCAGTGAATCGACCAAAGCACTGCGGTTCCGCTGCAATAGCAAGCTATTGCCGCGCAACCGCGGTCGTCTTGGCTCGTCTCTGGGTCGAGTTTGGTGCAGTGTATTTCTGGTTTGGTTTTGGGATTTTTAAGATGGTTTATATGTGCCCAGATTTTCCAGAATAGAAATTTGTTTTTGGGGCCTATAAATCCGTATTTTTTTTCGAACTTCACTACACTTTGACTATAAGGGTTATATCTGTGATGTTTATATGTATTGAACGTCGGCTAATCGCTATATGTCGATTAGTCGGGGTTATACATGTCTATGATCTGTGTTTGATGATGGTATGTGTATGAATGGGTTGGATTGTCGTGGGTGAATAGCCGGGGTGGATGTGAGATGAGTGTTGCTTTTTCTTTCATTCATTGTAATATGTAAATTGATGTAATATTATTATTTGTATGGCCGCACAACCGGGTTGGAGTTGTAGCCGTCATTGTATAATTCTTTTTACTGTTTTTGCTCCTAGGATAGACCCATGGAGGGGGTGCACAAACTACCGGGTATCTCGAAGTGCCGAGTGGCCTACTAACGGTGTTGAGGGAGGTTGCTTCGCTTCGGGTACTTGGCGGGTAGTTTGCCGCACCCGTAGGGGTCTTGGGTGGGGTATTGGCTATTCACCGCGACCGTGTAATCCTCTTTTCGTTGCAGGCTCGAACGGATTGCAGATTTCTAGTATATCCAATGTATTCATCTGTGATCTGTAATGTCTATCATTGCTATATATATTTATATATGATAACTATTTAGGCGTTGCTTATATTTTACAGCCGCGCTAGCCCAGCCTCCGCTCTGTCGTTAGTTAAGTAACCTAACGGGTGATGACGGGGCCCCGTGGCGAATGCGAATGGCATAAGCGTACGTCATATTTTGATTGTTTTCTGCAATGGTAGGATTAAATGATGGGACGCATTAAAAGAACTAATGCAAGAAAATAAACCAAGTAAAAGTCGATTGGAACACTTTGAAAACCACTCGGTTCTTTTCAAAACTAAACTTTTAAACGCGGAGCTTGAACCACTCATTTTAAAAGCTATCTCGTTCCATCGATTATATCAAGTTCACTACGTTCACGGTTTCGCCAAAACCATTCGTAGCCCTCCGTCATTCCACATGAATGGTCAAAAAGTATTCAAGCCATGTATTTTGGCCAAAGTCAAGGCATAGTGATTGGTAGCTATTGGGTATTCATGTGCAGCATAGATAGATGCGTTGGTTTGGGACAGTCGTGCTGCCATTTTGGCCAAAGTCAAGGGTAGGTACGGGTGGGTCCAAATTAACCAGGAGAATGACGGGTAGAACTTGACATGCGACTTATGATATTTTGGCCAAAGTCAAGGTCATAAGAGCATGGGGCAAAAATCCACATCGGGAGTTTCATAAGTACTGAAACTTGCTAGCGCTGCATACCATTTGGAGTGTGATGATTCTGATAGGATTCCTTCGGTTTTATCACGCGATGATATTTGGATCCCGATCCTACTGTGAGTATATGCTACTCCTCGGGAAAACTCTCACTTAACGATCAATGCTATAAACTTAGTAGGTGTCTAGAAAGGTGTTAGCGGGGCTACGCCCCCAGGGAAAAGAGGTTCTTAAATTAAGGAACTTCGCGAAAGCGTTGGAAAACCTCTCTCGAAATACCGACACTGGCCTGGCTGAATGGTTAAGCAAGTATTGTACGGTGAGATTGATCTTGACTAATCCTTTTTTTACGGTTTGAGAAGGGATTCGAGATACAGTGGGAGCCATCCAGTTTAGACAAAATTAAAAACCACTCTAAACTTGCAAGAGCATCATGCTAAAGTGTTTCTTTTCTTTCTCCTAATTGCAGCGACCATTCAACATGACCGAACTTAAGTTATTACTAGATAAAAACATACTGACAGGGCCAAACTACAAAGATTGGCTCAGGAATGTCAAGATGGCAATCACTTACGACAAGTTGGGGTATGTCCTTACCACTAAAGCTCCCCCTGTCCCAGGTCCTACCTCCAGCGTCGCGGATAAGGAAATCCGTAAGACATGGGAGATAAATTGCGCGAAGGCCAAATGCCTCGTACTTGTCTCGATGGACAACGAACATCAGAGGAGGCACGAGAATATGGACCTAGAGTCCATATTTCTCCATACAAAATAACTGTATGGAGAGCAGTCTCGTATCGCAAGATACGAAGTGTCGAAGAAGCTATTTTCAGCAAGATTGGCCGTCGGACCATCGGTAGCGGAACACGTGCTTAAGATGATTGGCTACATTGAGGAGCTCGCGGACCTTGGGACCACGTTGGAGAATGAACTCTATACTGATTTAATTCTCCAGTCCCTTCCTTCCACTTACGCCCAGTTTATCCTTAACTTCAACATGCAAGGAAAGGAGGTTGAACTTTCCGAACTTCTGAACATGTTGAGGAGTGCTGAGGGCACCCTACAGAAAGGTAGGGAGACATCGACTTTGTTTGTAGGAGGATCTTCCTCTTCTAGATCCAGGGCGAAAGCCAAGGGTAAGAAGAAGAAAGCCTCCGCCAAACCAAGAGGCGGTGTCGGTAAAGTGGATACGAAAGGAAAAGCAAAAGCAACAAAGATAGCGGGGAAGCTAGTGGGGAAGGAAGAATGCTTCTATTGTCACAAAAGTGGTCACTGGAAATAGGATTGCAAGGCTTGGAAGGCCAGAACACAGGATTTGAAGCGAGTTGCGGCTTCAGCTTCAGATGTGTATGATATTGAAAACTGTCTATCAATAAACTCTACATCCTGGGTATTGGATACCGGATCAGGATCTCATATCTGTAATTCTTTGCAGGCGTTGAGAAAGCGTAGAGTTTTGAAGGCAGGTGACATGACTCTCAGAGTTGCAAACGGTGCTAGTATGGATGCTGAGGCCGTGGGGGACTATCACCTGGGATTGTCGGATGGACATTTTTTGGTTTTGCGTAGTTGTTATTATGTACCAAATGCAACCTGTAATATCATTTCTGTATCTTTATTATCTAAAGAAGGTTATGAATTTGCATTTGTAAGTAATGTAGTGAACATTCACCTTAATCAAGTTTTGATTGGGTCAGGTACATTGAACAACGGTATATACGTATTAAACCAACCACAGATTTTCAATGTCCAGAATACACACAAAAGAAAGTCTCCGGAAATCAATAAAACTTTCTTATGGCATTATAGACTGGGTCACATCAATAAGAGAAGGTTGACTAAGTTACATGCAGAAGGATATTTGGATCCGTTCGAATATCAATCGTATGCAACTTGTCAATCCTGTCTCAAAGGAAAGATGACAAAGACTCCGTTCACTGGACACGGAGAAAGAGCGAGCGAGCTCTTGGGACTCGTGCACAGCGACGTGTGCGGTCCAATGTCTACACATGCGCGAAGCGGTTATTCTTACTTCATTACTTTTACGGATGACTTTTCAAGGTACGGTTATGTCTTCTTAATGAAACATAAATCTGAGGCTTTTGAAAAATTCCAGGAATATAAGAATGAAGTAGAAAAACAAACATGCAAAAGTATCAAGGCACTGAGATCTGATCGAGGTGGTGAATACTTGAGTGCCGAGTTCCTGGGTTATTTAAAAGAGAATGGAATTCTCTCTCAGCTTACTCCTCCATACACTCCGCAACATAACGGTGTATCGGAGAGACGGAACCGAACCCTATTGGATATGGTACGGTCCATGATGAGTAACGCTGAGTTACCGCGATCGTTCTGGGGATATGCGCTAGAATCAGCTGCATACCTTTTGAACCGAGTTCCAACTAAGACCGTGCCTACTACACCATATCAGATGTGGTGTGGGAAGAGACCCTATCTTAATCACATTAAGACATGGGGATGTCCACCTTTTGTAAAAAAGCAGCATGCGGACAAGCTCGAGGCACGCTCAGTACAGTGCAAGTTTGTGGGATATCCAAAGAACTCCAAGGGATATTACTTCTATTGCGAAGAGGAACAAAAAGTCCTTATTTCTCGCCATGCCCACTTTCTAGAACACCAGTTCATAGAAAAAGAATTAAGTGGGAGCGCAATAGAACTGGAAGAAATTCCAGAACCACGAGCTATTACTGAAAGCTTGGTTGAACCAGAGGGTTCGAAAGATCAGGACATTCCCACGCCACTCCGCAGGAGTAGTAGGCAGTCTCATCCGTCCGAGAGATACTACGGTTTTCTCATTGACGGGGATAGAGAGGATTGCATCATAGACTGTGATGAGCCTACTAGCTTCCAGCAAGCCATTCAGAGCGTCGACTCGGTAAAATGGCTGGATGCAATGCGGACCGAGATGGAGTCCATGTACACCAACAAAGTATTGACGTTGGACATTGCTCCAGATGGGGTAAAACCCGTAGGATGCAAGTGGATCTTCAAAAGGAAGATTGGTGTAGATGGACAAGTTGAGACCTATAAAGCTAGACTGGTAGCAAAGGGTTTTCGTCAGCGATCTGGTTTGGACTACGACGAAACCTTTTCTCCAGTAGCTATGCTGAAATCCATTCGGATCTTTCTTGCCATTGCTGCCTTCCACGATTATGAGATTTGGCAGATGGACGTAAAGACAGCTTTTCTAAATGGTCATTTAGAGGAGTGTGTCTATATGGACCAGCCAGAGGGTTTATTCAGAGTGGGAGCATCGGAAAGGTGTGCAAGTTGCTTAAGTCCATTTATGGACTAAAGCAGGCATCGTGGAGTTGGAACATCTGTTTTGATGAGACTGTCAAGGAGTTTGGCTTTATCAAAAATCCAGATGAACCATGCATCTATTGTAGATTTGTAGCGAGAACTGTAGTATTCCTCGTTTTATACGTGGATGATATTCTTTTAATAGGAAATGACATTCCTATGCTACAATCTGTCAAGGGGTTCTTGTCACACAGGTTCTCCATGAAAGACATGGGTGATGCCTCATACATTCTGGGTATCCGGGTCTACCGTGACAGATCCAAGAGGATATTAGGACTTTCACAGTCCAGGTACATCGACACCATACTGAAGAGATTCAGTATGGAAGATTCCAAGCGCGGTAATTTACCGGCTTGTCATGGGATCACCCTCTCCAAAGAGATGTCTCCCAAGACTGATTTGGAGAGGGATCGCATGTCTATTATACCCTACGCTTCTGCGGTAGGCTCTATAATGTATGCAATGTTGTGTACCAGACCGGATGTGGCTTATGCACTGAGTGTGGTAAGCAGGTATCAGTCAAACCCTGGGGAGAAACATTGGATAGCAGTAAAGAACATTCTTAAGTACCTGAGAAGGACTAAGGAGATGTTCTTGGTGTATGGTGGAAAAGACCTGCAGATTGAGGCCTTTGCTGTCTTCAGCTTCCAGAGTGACAAGGATGATTCTAAGTCCATGTCGGGTTTTGTCTTCACCCTCAATGGAGGGGCGGTGTGTTGGAAGAGTTCCAAACAGAAAACCGTTGCGGACTCGACTATGGAAGCGGAATACATCGCTGCATCTGATGCCGCAAAAGAAGCCGTCTGGATGAGAAAGTTCTTGAAAGAACTTCAGGTGGTTCCGTCCATTGTTGACCCAATCCTCTGTATTGCGACAACGGGGCTATAGCTTTAGCGAAGGAACCAGGTCCCATCAGAAATCCAGACACATCTTAAGGCGGTATCACCTGATCAGGAAGATCGTGGATCGCCAGGAGATCGAGGTCCGGAGGGTTGCTTCAGAAGATAACACAGCAGATCCATTCACCAAGGCCTTGCCCCAGACTCAGTTTGAGCGGCTGATCGAGATGATAGGTCTTCGATACGCCAGTACATGGCCTTAGTGCAAGTGGGAGATTGTTAGTGTATATGCCCTAGAGGCCATTACTGTATCATACTAGTTTGTATATTACTTGATGGAAACTTGGGATATTCACAGTTGTATATACAATCTTGCTCGAAATGGTAGTATGCTACTTGGTTTGTCTCTACTTTAATATATGCATGTGTTTCTTTTAGCATATCGCCGATATACATATTAGTAGAGCCCTTAGGATTTTTGCTTGATTACCAGCGTTGTGATGACGCTCGCACTCGTGGGAGCTGGGTAATCTATAGGCACATCCTTATACAGGTCCCTGGTCGTTGGACTATCGAGACAGGGCATCGATACTCCGGAGTAGACTAGCGCATGCGCTTCTCATCCCATTGTGGGAGACGGTCTGTCCTACAGCCGTCAGTGCGTTGTACTTGAGATAGTATACGGGTGCTCGTTAGGTTACGAGTACACTGGACAGGACTCGTCGGAAACTGTTGGTTGGTATTATACCTATCGTCAGTTATCAGTTCCCAGGTGACATGAGTACAGCTTAGTCCGTTGACTTGACACTGTCACTTCGCCTCGAGTGTGTTCCCACTGCACTTTGATTACTACCCTACCACGGCTCAAAGGAGTCGTGTAAATATGTAGTTTTTGGATGCAGTCCCGAAGCACTTGGAGGCAGTGACGGTTAGACAGGATTCGTCTCTCCCGGTATTGGGGGTTGACATCGCGTTGTGTCTAGGAGAGCCATTACACAAGTAGTCCCTGGCCAGGGCAAGCGAGATATACTGGTAGGTTTCCAGTGTTATCTCAGGGTGTTCTGGGCTGCACTCCGACACGACTTGTACCGCTATTAGGGGACTGACGTTCACCGCTCCCCTAGGCCCGCCATGCGATGTATCAGACGAACAGACCGGACTGTACGGAGACTGTCACATACAGGCTCAGTAGGAGTTCAGACGGGGTTCACCTCGTCAGTCTTCTTATCGGCATCTACCTGGGGACCGTTACGTACAGCTAGTGCCGCTTGCGGTCTGTGGTTAAACCCACTGCCAGCGTAGTGTCGAGTCTTTAGAGTCCCACACAGAGAGCTATTCGCCTTTAGGCAAAATGAGTAGAGGTCGCATGGTTTTGCGATAGGGTTCGTTCACATCCGCGCACTTGTGCACGTTTGCTGTCCGGACAGCTTATACTAGCGGGCTTTGGTTTATGCCAGATCCTAGTATATAATTTGGGATTGGTTTTTCTCATTGTATTCGTGTTCCTCGGATCGCGAATACGGGTGCGTATGCACAGTTGCTTGAGACAGAGGGAGAGGACTTTGATTAGGGTTAATGACCATTGTCATTTTATTAACCCTAATGCTTTTGTGTGAAGTATGGTTAATTGATATTAGTTTAATAATTGTGCATGGTTATGGTTGTTGACCATTTGACCTATCTTGACTTGTTGACCTTGTTGACACTTTGACCATCATCATTTCATTTGGAAGATGCTCTTTGATCCTTGCAATTTGCATTAAAAATGAAATGATAATGGTCATGTCTTGATTAACCATGACAATTATCTAGCTAATTATCTAATTACAATAATTCACACATATATATTCTCATTCTATCATTCCCTTTCTCTCTCTTGTTCTTCCTCTCCCTCAAGCTCTCCCCTCTCATGTGTTGAGAAACATTTGAGCTTGAGAAAAACACCTTCTTGATAATCTCTACTCTCATCTAGGGTTCAAGGATTAGCACTTCTTGCACCCTAGTTACTTCTAGCTTGGAGTTGAAGCCAAAGGTTGAGGCTTTCGGGTGGATCCTTCTTCGACGTGAGAAGACGACAAAGGTGACATCTTTCTACTACTCCAAGGAGCAAGGAGAGAAGGACATAAAGCCCTAGGTATAACCATTTCTACCCTTAGCTAGTTTCTAGTTAGTTTTAGCTTGTTTTTGTTTAGCAAAGATCCTTCTTTGTCTAGTCCATGTTGCCTAAGTTGATAAAAAATTGATTTTTATTCCGTTTTCCGCCTCCCCGTAAGCACCGGGGTGGGCAACGTGGACTTACAGTTGCAATGGAGGAAGAGATGGGGTCTCTTCACCGAAATGATACATAGAATTTGGTTATTCTACCAGAGGGTAAACACTCTGGTAAACACGCTATCGGCTGCAGGTGGGTTGAAATCGGCTGCAGGTGGGTCTTCAACGTTAAGGAAAGTACCTCAAAGACCGAAGGCATTAGACACAAGGCGAGATTGGTGGCCAAGGGGTTTGCATATAGGAAGAGTGAGAACTACAATGAGATCTTTTCTCTAGTAGTTCGACATACTTCGATTCACATTCTTTTGGCCATGGTTGCGAGCTATAATATGGAGCTAGAGCAGCTTGATGTCAAGACCGCTATTTTGCACAGTGACTTGGAGGAAAAGATTTATATGCATCTGCCAGACGGTTTCATGGTTGAAGACAAAGAAGGCTATGTTTGCAAGCTGAAGAAATCGCTTTACGGTTTGAAGCAGTCTCCGAGACAGCGGTATAAGCGATTCAATTAGTTCATGTTGGCTATTGGGTACACAAGGAGCATAAAAGATCAGTGTGTTTATGTAAAGATACTTGATGGATCCATGATTTATCTCCTGCTGTATGTGGATGATATGTTGACGGCGTCACGCAACGTATCAGAGGTTGACGGGTTGAAACAGCAGTGCAGCCGAGAGTTCGATATGAAAGAATTGGGGGCTACGAAGAAGATTCTTGGCATGGAGATTGTCAGGGACAGGAAGCATGAGGAGTTGCGTCTACAGCAGAAGCAGTATATCGAGAAGGTTTTCACTCGATATGGGGATGGAGAAGGCGAAGCCCGTGTCTACTCCTTTAGGGGTGCACTTTATGCTTTCGGTGAAATTATCACCATAGTCAGATGCGGATAAAGAATACAAGTCTCGAGTGCTATATGCGAGTGCAGTTGGCAGTTTGATGTATGCGATGATATGCACGAGGCCAGATATTGCACAGGCAGTCGGAGTAGTCAGTTGACACATGGCTAATCAAGGCAGGGAGCATTGTCAAGATGTGAAGTAGATTATGAGATATCTGAGGGGTACTTCAGGGTTCGGCTTGTTATTTAGCCAAGGCAATGGTGATAGATGCATTGTGACGAGTTATTGCGACTCATATTTTGCTAGTGATGGGGATAGACGAAGATCGATGTTGGTTACGTATTTACGTTAGGCACTGGTGCAGTGTCATGGAGATCGACGCTTCAATCGGTCGTCGAATTATCAACGACCGAGGCAGAGTTGTTGACCGCTACCAAGGTGGCTAAGGAAGTCATTTATTTGCGGAGGTTGATGAGTGATTTCGGTGTTCCGCGGAGGTGACAAAGGTATTGTGTGACAATCTGAGTGTCATTCACTTGGCCGAGCAGCAGGCTTATTGTTCGAGAACTAGGCATATCGAAGTGAGAGATTTCTTCTTAGAGAATGAGAACAAGATCGTTGCTCTCACTAAGATTGGTACCCATGAGAATTCAGCATATGCTTTCACAAAGGTGGTTCCGATTTCGAAGTTCAAGCTTTGCTTGGACTCAATATGCCTAGTTGATCGTTGAGAGGGAAACCGCGATGAGAACAGAGTTCCAAGGTTGAGCAAGTGATGCGATGAGTTGGTGGATTTGGCAACAAGGTGGAGATTGTTGAATTTTGTTGCTAAATCCGACCTAAGCCAAGTCTAGACCAACCCAAAAAACCTAGACGAGAGGTTTGAGCCTGAGGTCGAGCAACCACATGAGATGCACACTACTATGCAAATAGTGGATGTGGAGAACTTAGCGGGCCGGGTCGTAAGGCAATTAAGATATCTGTTTAGATTAATTGTTCTCCAAGCTTCCTGTAAACTATAAATAGAATAGTTTATCTAGGGTTTATGTCTGCCTCAATAGTTTCCATCAAAAGGAGGCGGCCATTAAAACCTAGGGTTTGATGGAGAAAAATGAGATTTTAGAGGGAGATACCGGTGTTCTTGTATTAGGGCCAATACGTGGCTATTGTATCTCGTGTAATACTTGATATAGTGGAAGTTTCTCAACGGCGAAGGTAGAACCAGGTGCGATTTAGCACCACACTTGGGTATATCCTTGTGTTCTTGGATTTTCTCGATTTCTTGTGTGATTGCTTGATAGACGTTAGATAGGTCTTTTCATTATCTTTAATTGCACACAATTCTGTTTATTTTCGCTACGTCATACCGCTTATTTGCATTCATCTTGTGTGATCCCTTTGAGGCTCACCGCGCTTAGCTTGCTTAAGCGCTTGGGGTACAATAGTTAGATTTTGACTTTCAACCGGGTATTTCTTTGGGATCATACTCGATTCAAGTAGACTTGTCTTTGTTATTTTAGTTCCTTTTACTTCAGTTTTATCCTCTCAAATTAATACAATGCCATCATCTTTAAGAATTTATACCGCCTCAATTTGAATAGTGATTCATATATTGGCCTTTGGCATTGGTCGTACACTGTCTTATGTCGAATGCCTTCGGTCTATAATGACGACACTGTTTTGTATCAGGCTTGTTTCTTACAATTTCTTATTTAGTCATGATAATAGTCTATGTACAGTGATATTTGGTACTTGATTATCTCTTGACAACTTTATATGCATTTTTTGAAACATACTGTCTGAATTTTTGTCATTTATTTGCTAAGTATAACATTGGTGGAGGTATTGAATTAAATTTTGCTGAGTTGAGAATGTTGAAAATTGATTCAAAATTGGTGGCGAGATTACCACGAGACGGCGCCGACAAAGAAGACCACCGTCCACGTGAAGCGGCGAGAACGCCCACGAGGGCGGCGCCGACAATGAAGACCACCGTCCATGTAGGACGGTGAGGGCGGCGGCGCAGGAGCCCACACGCATGGGTTTGACCGCACGTGGGATCTCTGCCTTGAGAAAGAGAAAGAGAGAAAGAGAAAGAAAGAAAGAGATATGAAGAATAAAAAGAGAGAGATGGGAAATAAAAATGTATTTGGGGAATAAGAGAGAGAAGTGGGTTTGGGTTTAATTTTGGGTATTCGACCCATTAACCAAATCCTATATATATGTACTCATTCCTTTCAGTTTACAACCCAAGAAAAAATCCTATAAAAATTTCACAAAAAATCGGTGACAAAACACTCTGATATAGAAAGTGATTACTGCAAGTTTGCAGTGAGAGAAAAGTGTTTGTAATTTTATATCTTACGAAGAAAGAAAAGAAGAAAAACTTGTGCAGCAAAATGGACTAGGCAAATTGCCGAATCACTATAAAAATCCCGTATCTCCATTTTATTTCTGCGATTTTTTTCTTTCATACGTCGTTCTCATATATTCGATGGAAATATTCCTAACAACTAGTATCAGAGTGAGAAACCAAAAGGGTCTTCGATTAACGACTCATGTGCCCTCTTCCCCATCTTCTTATATTGTAGTTTTGAAGGTGTTGGTTCAAAAATCCGAATGAGAAAATTAAATTTGCGGTAAGCAAAAATGGCGTCGGATGAAAGAAAAGTGAAGTTCGATAAATTTGATGGAAAGGATTTTGGGTTCTGAAAGATGCAGATTGAAGATTACTTGTATCAGAAAAAACTTCACAAACCCTTGTTGGGTACGACGCCAGCAGATACAAAGAAAGAAAATTAAGATCTATTAGATCGTCAAGCCTTGAATGTGATCCGTCTGACGTTGGCGAAGAATGTTGCATTCAACATTATTAATGAGAAGATTACAATGGATCTGATGAAGGCACTATCAAATGTGTATGAAAAACCATCTGCCTTTAATAAAGTATATTTGATGTGGCGTCTATTTAATCTGAAAATGAGAGAAGGTGCGTCAGTTGCAGATCACATTAACGATTTCAATGTGATTACAACTCAATTGTGTTCAGTGGAAATAAACTTCGATGACGAGATTAAACTTTTGATCCTGTTGTCCTCCTTACCTGAAAGCTGGGCCGCAATTGTGACCGCGGTGAGCAGTTTTTCAGGAAGTAAGAAGTTAAAACTCGATAAAATCCCAGATTTGATTCTCAGCGAGGATGTTCATAAGAGAGTCGAGAATTTTCGGGGTCTGCTTTGAGTACCCAAAGCATAGAAAGGAGTTTTCAACGAAAACATAGGCCAAGCAATGGCAGATCTAAGTCCAAAGGGAGGAATAAATTAAAGTCTCGCAAAGATATCAACCGCTGGAATTTTGGTATTCAGGACTATATCTCCAATAATTGCACTAAACCAAACAAGAACAAGAAGATTCAAAAGCACTAGAAAAATGATCATCAAGAAGAAACGTCGCCTTCTTCTGCAAATGTTGCTACTGAAGAGATCTATGATGCTCTTATCTGAAGCGTTGACAGTCCTATTGAGTTCTGAATTCTGGACTCTGGTGCTTCGTTTTATTCAACTCCGTGCAAAGACTTATTACACAACTTCGCCGCAAGGAAGTTTGGAATGGTTTATCTGGCTGATGATGAACCTTTAAAGATCATCGGAAAATGTGATGTTCATGTAAAGACTGTGAATGAAACTTAGTGGAAGTTGCAGAATGTTAGATATGTTCCTGGCCTGAAGAGAAATATATTTGTAGCGTTGACAGTCCTATTGAGTCCTGAATTATAGACTCTGGTGCTTCGTTTTATTCAACTCCGTGTAAAGACTTATTACACAACTTCGCCGCAAGGAAGTTTGGAAAGGTTTATCTGGCAGATGATGAACCTTTAAAGATCATCGGAAAAGGCGATGTTCATGTAAAGACTGCAAATGAAACTTAGTAGAAGTTGCAGAATGTTAGATATGTTCGTGGGCTGAAGAGAAATCTTAACTCCATGAGTCAGCTAGACAACATGTGATATACAATAATTTTTGGAGGTGGAGCTTAGAAGATCTCCAAAGGTGCTATGGTCATAGCAAGGGGCATTAAGTTGGGAACCTTGTATATGACTGCAGAATGCAAAGATACAATGGCAGTGGCTAAATGTGGTGGTGATTCTAAACTATGGCATCAAAAGGCTCAGGCATATGAGCGAGAAAGGAATGGAGTTGCTAGTATCAAAGGGACGACTGCCTGAAATGAAGACGACAGATATCGGTTTGTATGAGAATTGTGTCTATGGCAAATAGAAAAGAGTTAGCTTCTCAAAAGTTGGAAGGCCACCAAAGAAAGAGAAGTTGGAGCTGATGCATACAGATATATGGGGATCAGCCCCGGTTTAGTACTTGGAGGCTCTCACTACTGTGTTACTTTCATTGACGATTCCACTAGAAATGTATGAGTTTATTTTTTGAAAAATAAATCTGATGTGTTTACTACTTTTAAAAAGTAGAAAACTGAAGTTGAAAATCAAACTGGTTTAAAAATCAAGTGTCTGAAATCTGATAATGGTGGTGAGTATGACAGTATGGAGTTCAAGGCATTTTGTGCAGAATGGAATCGGGATGATAAAAACGATTCCGGAAACTCCAGAACTAAATGGTATCGTTGAACTAATGAACAGAACCTTGAACGAGTGTGCAGAAGCATGGGGCTACATTCAGGGTTACTAAAACATTTTTGGGCAGATGCAGTCAATACAGCAGCCTACTTAATAAATCGAGAATTTTCAGTTCTGTTGGGTTTCCAGATACCAGAAGAGATATGGACAGGGAATGAGATAAATCTTTCTCATTTGAGAGTTTTTGGCTGTATTTCCTATGTACAAATAGATTCTGATAAAAGAGACAAGCTTAATCCTAACGATAGAAAATGTTATTTCATTGGTTATGGTTCTGACTATTTTGGTTATCGGTTTTGGGATGATCAAAATAGAAAAATCATAAGACACAAAGATTTAACCTTCAATGAAAATGTACTGTATAAAGATAGTCTTGTAGCAGGATCTGATAGTGCAGAAAAACAGTCAGAAGAACGTGAAAGGGCTGTGTTAGAAGAGATCGCAGATAGTGATGTAGTTATGAGATCTCAAGGAAATTCTGAAAACACTACTACATCTGAACAAGAAATAGAACAAGAACAAACCACTTCTCAAGTGGTTGTAAAGAGATTGGAAAGGATGTCTAGGCCCACACAACGGTATTCTCCATCCTTACATTATTTACGGTTGACTTATGCTGGTGAACCAGAATATTTTAAAGAAACAACGCAGGTAAAAGATTCTGTCCAGTAGGAGTTAGCCATGAAAGATGAAATGAATTCTCTAGAGAAAAACAAAACATGGGTACTAACTCAGTTTCTAGAAGGAACGAAAGCTCTGCGGAATAAATTGGTTTACCGGATCAAAGAAGAGAATGATGGCAGCATGAGATACAAAGCAAGGTTAGTAGTAAAGGGTTTTCAGCAGAAGAAAGGTATTGACTACACCGAAATTTTTTCTCCTGTAGTCAAATTAACTAGATTGGTGCTGAGTATTGCTGCTACTGAGAATTTGCATCTAGAGCAACTAGATGTGAAAACGACTTTTCTCCATGGTGAATTAGATGAGGATATACACATGGTGCAACCAGAAGGTTTTCAAGTTCCTAGTAAAGAAAATCTTATGTGCGGTTTAAAGAAAAGTTTGTATAGCTTAAAACAAGCTCTCAGATAGTGGTACAAGTAATTTGATAACTTCATGAGTGACAATGGTTTCATAAGAAGTGAAATGAACCATTGTTATTTTAAGAATTTTGATGATCCCTATATTATTTTGCTTTTGTATGTGGATGATATGCTTGTTGCAGGATCTAGTATGAAGGAGATCAACAAGCTAAAAACACAATTGTCAAAAGAATTTGAGATGAAGGACCTAGGACATCGAAGCAAATACTTGGATGAGAATCACCAGAGATAGAGCAGAAGGAACTCTGGAGTTTTCCTAAGAGAAGTACATAGAAAAGGTGCTGAGCAGCTTCAATTTTCGTGATGCAAAACCAAGAAGCACACATTTGGGAAGTTAATTCAAACTTACCAAGAAACAGTCGCCTAAGATAGATGAGGAGCGGAAACGGATGGAAAAAGTTCCATATGCCTCAGCGGTTGGGAGTTTGATATATGCTATGGTTTGTACCAGACCCGACATAACACATGCAGTGAGAGTAGTAAGCAGATACATGAAGAATTCTGGAAGGGTTCATTAGGAAGCTGTGAAATGTCTCCTACAATATCTCAAAGGCATCTCAGGTATGACACTTCAGTTCAAGAAAAGCAGTGTAATATTGTAGGTATCCACCGATGCAGATTTTGGTGGTGACTTGGATGGGCGGAAGAGTATAACAGGTTACATGTTTACTTTGGATGGTACGGCTGTAAGTTGGATGTTTAAACTTCATAAAAGTGTTGCTTTATCAACCACTGGAGCAGAGTATATGGCTATATCTGAAACCGCAAAAGAGATGATTTTGTTGAAAATTTTTCTAAAGGAGCTGGGCAAATAGCAAGACAATAATGCTCTTTTCAGTGACAGTTAGAGTGTTATCCATCTTACAAAGAATCCAATGTTTAATTCAATAACAAAGCACATCCAGTTAAGGTATCACTTTATTCGCGAGCTGGTAGATGGTGGAACATTGTCATTAGAGAAGATTCTTGGATCAAAGAATCCGGCAGATATGTTTATCAAAGTTGTCACTATTGAGAAACCGAGATTGTGCAATACCTCAATTGGCCTCCACGATTAATGCTCAGGAGGCGCCGTACTAGAAAGTATTTTTTGGATTACGAGAATGAGACAAAATTATGACGAATTTGAATCAAGTGGGAGATTGTTGAAAATTGATTCAAAATTGGTGGCGAGATTACCATGAGGGCGGTGCCGATGTAGGCGACCACGAGACGGCGCCGACAAAGAAGACCACCGTCCACGTGAGGTGGCGAGAATGCCTACAAGGACGGCGCCGACAACGAAGACCACCATCCATGTGGGGCGGCGAGGTCAGCAACGAGGGCCGCGGCGCATGGGCGGCGGTCGATTGCACATGGTCGGCGGCGGGCCCACAAGCTTGGGTTTGACCACACGTGGGAACTCTGCCTTGCGAAAGAGAGAAAGAGAAAGAAAGAGAGATATGAAGAATAAAAAGAGAGAGATGGGAAATAAAAAGATATTTGGGGAAATAAAAGAGAAGTGGGTTTGGGTTGAGAGAAGTGGGTTTGGGTTTAATTTTGGGTATCCGACTCATTAACCAAATCCTATATATATGTGCTCATTCTTTTCAGTTTACAACCCAAAAGAAACCCCACAAAAATTTCACAAAAAATTAGTGACAAAACGTTTTGATATAAAGAGTGATTACTGCAACTTTGCAGTGAGAGAAAAGTGTTTGTAATCTTGTATCATGCGAAGAAAGAAAAGAAGAAAAACTAGTGCGGTTTTATTTCTACGATTGTTTTCTTTCATGCGTCGTCGTTCTCATATATTCGGTGGAAATATTCCTAACAGAGAACTTTACAGGTATAAGATTGTTGAAGGAGAGCATTCTTTGTGGAATGGTGTCTCACGACCCTATGGCGAATCAATCCGCGCATTTTTAGTGTACTTTCAAATTCAGGTAGCAATTTTCTTTTTAATTGCCAAGATTATAAAAGAAGCTGGTCTTCTTTATATATATATATATATATATATATATACACACACACACACACACACACACACACACACACACACACACATACTGCATGATATCTATTCTTGGATGTTGCTAGTAATTTAAAGCTATTCTTATGGCGGTATTTCTTCACCTGGGCATTCTAAGTTGCGTGTTTTATGTTATCTTGAATATTATACGTTTTGTTATAAGCTGGCGTTCAAATTCTTGTCTTCTATGATTCATGCATCGATTATTATATATTTTCCCATAAATTTACACTACAGTTTCCGCCATGCAGATCCTCCAACACTCGAATGGATCTTTTTGTTTCAGTAATGGCAGGTAACTTCCTGATAATTGAAAAGCACTGATATATATTTTATGGAAAAATGTAGTTGGGGTCAACTGCATGTTAGCTGCGTTCAATCAGACATGAACTGTCACTTTATTTACATATTACAGTAATGATTTGTTGTTGTAATTGTTTCTTTCCTTTTTACTTTATATATTTTCGCTGCTAGCTCTTGAGTATCTGACATAATGGATATTTCCTTAGCGTTTCTGTTTCTTATGCAATATGATGTCTACAATCTGAAATACATTGTATAATTTTTTATCTATGACCACTTTTCAATTTAGGACTTGAGTATCTTAAAATAACTTTTCTTCTTTAAAGCATTGGAAATTTCTTCTTTGCTGGAGCTCGCATCTTCTTCCAGTCTTTGGATGCTGCCATATTTTTGTTTTCCCGTGTCTCAGAAATTCCCAGAGAAAGTCTTGTGCTTCCTGTGATCTCTACTAATGACAGGCTCACACTAGGATGTGAATTATGGGTACTTACTCTTATCCTTATTTATAATAATTGAATTCATGGCAGTTTTGACTTGATGTCATATGATGAAATGTTTTTATTTATTTATTTATTTTGAAATGTTCCCTATGCAGCTACAGAAATTTCAATATCTTAATTTGTGTTTACATTGTAGCTATTCAAATAATTACATATATGTCATTAAATTATTTGGTTTTATCATGTGTATAGATTGCCTAGAGAAGAGATGCAGATCCATTTCTTAACAGGATCCATTATTCTTAACAGGATCTATTATTCTTAACAATAACTAATACAATAAGACATAAAGAGAAATCTAGACATGAGGTGAATTCTTATTAAATCAAATGGCACGCCATTTCCCCCCCCCCCCCCCTATGTATCACCATATACCTATATCTTTTAGGGAATCTATAAATCCAAGGCAACCATATTATATACCTACCCAAGTTTTAAAAAAAAGAGAATATAATACTAAGTTTTATTTATTTAATTTTGATCAGTTGACTGATCAAATGCAAAGCATTCTGTTGAGGAAATAAGCATAATATAACACTCCAATATCCATGAAAGAGTTAATTGTATAGCTCGATCCTCATCTTGGCTTTTGAATTTTTGATTTAATAAATGATGTTGATTTTTAATTTAAGATGTTATGTTGGTCTTATAGCTCTCCATTATTTTCTTCTTGCATCTAGAAGTGATAAGAAATATATCTAAAATTTGTACAAAATTATCCTTAGAGATAGCCATATGGATTTAATTAGTAACATCAAAAGTAGGTCTTTAAAGTTATCTCTCTCTCTCTCTCTCTGTGTGTGTGTGTGTGTGTGTGTGTGTGTGTGTGTGTGTGTTTCTATAACTCAGATGCTATTATTTCCAAAGTACACTGTGAATATGAATAATAGAATAGGTTTTGGTCTTAAAGTAATTATGTTCTTCTAACTCGATTCTCCTTTTGAAACTCCAGGATGGAACTATTATACGTGGCCAGAATGAAATATCACATCCAACTAATGGATTTATGGAGGTGGTAGACAAGGTGAGGTAGCTTTTTTTGTGTGCGCGCGCGCTCGCGTGTGTCTGAGGGAAGTCATATATTTTCTGTGGTTTTGCCTCTCTTACTGAAGCAATCTTTGTTGAACAAGTTTATTATGCTGAGAAACATTAGTCATTCAAAAGTACTTTTTAATTCATTTTGAAGGTCTGATGTAAGATATTTCTTCGTTAAATGTTTTATCAGCTAGGGTCACTGCATGTTATTGTTTAAAATTAGATGTATTACCAAATTCCTAGTATTTTTGCTTTTAGCTTTTTATTGAGAATATTCTTCTGTGTTTTAATAGGCTTGTTCATATTAAACTGTGTTCGATTACAATTTACATTTCAACTTTCTTCTTACTTGCACATCAGGATTTCGTTGATATCTCATGTGTATTCTTATATTATACAGAATTGTCCTTCAATTAGAAGTTTACCAGCAAGAATAAAACGGGTATTTTATATGTCAAGTGAGGGTTGTAACTTGCTGCACGAGGTTGGTGAAAATCCCTTTCTGCAAGGTCATTTGCATGCATATATGTTTTGTGGATAATATTTATCAATTTAAACTCTTGATATGCATCATATGTATTGACTTTTGAGTAACATGTACACTAGATTTTTGTTTGAGGGCGTCCTCGTCACAATTCCTATCCATTACTAACACATCTGCCTTCGGGTGTATGTAAAGTAATTCTTTTTCTTTTTTTGGATTTGCATGAGCTTTGTATTTTCTTAGAGCCTATATAGCAGCATATTTTCACCAATGTGTATGGAGGACAAGTGGTATACCATCTTTGCATCACACTTACGAAGTTATGTATATTGTATATACACCATGCTGTAATAAAATTATATACTGGACAAATGCTGAGATCATTTGATTCCATGATTTCAAATGACAAAGTTATAAAAGAAATTATGACTGCTACACCATTCTCTTACCATTCTACTTGAAACAATATTATGAAAATTGTTAATTGTGTGCTAGTTGTGAAAACAGTTACCGAGTTATGCGATCGAATAATGACTTATCTGGTGTTTTCAGTTTTCAAACATTTTGATAATTATTTATTAATATTAATTTCTTGAAAAATATTTATCAGTCATAATAAAAGCATTAATTGAGAGTTGTTCTGAACCTTTTCGCGACTTTTCAGCCAAAATGTTTATTACTTTATGCAGACATTATTAGTTCTTTCGAACCATTACCCCCTCTCTCTTCTGTGCCCCCCCCCCACCCCCACCAAAAAAAAAATAAAAAGGAAAAAAAAAGAAGTAAAAAATAGACTCACTTTCTCTGTGAGAAACAAAAAAGGGCTCTTCAGAAAAGGCTACTTGAACTGGTTTGGCTTGTTTAGGAGAGATATGGTTGTAGTTGGCTGAGAAGTTAAGAATAGCGGTAGATCAAAATATACATGGATTGAAGAAATAACCAAAAAGGAAAAACAAGTTTTTATTCTCCTATTTAAAGGGATGAGAACTATTGTATTATTTTATTGTCTTTCCTTTTTAGTTAAGATTTATTTCTTTTTGTTTAAGTTTTTATTCTCTTATTTAAAGGGATGAGAACTATTGCGTTAGGGAATGGAAATGATTATTGAATAAAAGTTGCTTGTTAGCAAAGGAAAAGTTGCGGCTTTTGTGTTGAAGAAGAGGCCATCATACCTTATCCTTGGTTGTTTTAGAGTTTTAGCTTGTGATTTCTCTTGAGAGGGAGTAGATCGGGTTGAGCATCGAGCCTCCGTAGGCCGATCCTCATCAATAAGTTAACCACATGGCCTAGCAATAAATTTTGGCTTACAAGGCGTTGTCACTGTTTTTGCTGCTGTTGTAAATCTTCATTTCTTTTGTTCGATGTCTTAGGAGATTTTTGCAATTTACCAGACATCAGCTATTGAATGAAACTTACTGATGTGAAATGATTGGTTGCTTATTTATCCGTACTCTCTTTGGAGAATTTAATGATCAGCCGACAGTGAAGTTAGCTCTTGCCTAGCCTAATTTCATGAGGAAATAAAATTTTGTTTTTAACATAGAACGATAATTCTTATGATCGTCTATGACTGTATATGACATAGGACCTTGACTATATTGCAACATCTGTAAATAGAATGCAAAATGATGCATTTTAAGATGGGTGGGTGAGCTGTAGTTCACTCTAATAGGATTTTACCAGCTAATCAGTGTGTGAAACCACAGTAATGTAAGAAGCTAAATCAATCTTATTGGAATATTGGCATATGAACAATATTAGTTAGGGCTGAAGGTGAGGGCAACTGGGGCATATGACTGGAGGTGAGTTCAACAGGAATATTGAGTACAATGATATTGGTAGATAGAGGGGCTACTGCGCAATCGCTTTCAATTCGATACACCTGAGCCATTTAAATATAATTGATTTAGATCCAGCTACAAAACAAAGTTATGCTTGGGGCATTATTCTATACGTAACTGCATGGTTTGTTCAGCAAAAGTTTTGTTGGAATTCTAATTTCATTGCCATTGTACAGACAAGGGAAAAAATTGTAATAAAATATTATTTAGGCAGAACATTCAAGGAACATCCTTCACAATGTTACTTTAAACTATGCATTCTGAGTAATGAGCTCTGGAATGGTCATCTCACTATTACTCTACTATGTAGGTTTTCCCTACAGTGAATCCTACAGTTTTAGAGCAATTAAGTAAGGTGGACTGTATTTTTTATGGCATGGGATCTCTTTTCACTTCCATATGCCCATCTCTGGTAAGTCCTCACATTCGTTTATTATGCTATGTTTTTTCTGGACATTCTTTGGAATTGTTTATCATGTTCATTTCTTATGTAGGATTTATGTCAATTTGTCACGTAGGGTATCAAAACACAGACCTTGCTACCACCATTTAAGTGCAATGTGACTAGCATATTTAATTGCTTTCCCATTAAGTAATAGCGCCTATTATTCGAATAACTTTTAATAAAACATGTTGATGCTGTAATGAATGTATCATGGTATATCATGAAATTGTTTAATTCCAATAATAGCTCATCATTTGTATCTGAAATGCTGTCTGTTTACTTTTATTTATTAATTCAATGTTCAGTTTAATGTCCCTTGGGTCTGCATTTAACACACATTAGTGTCTAAATTCCTTACTATTGTGAAACTATATTGCCGATCTTCTTGGACCATGCCATGTCAGTACAGAATACTCTGTTGGAATACATCTTTATGCATTTATGAGTAGTTCTGGCAAGCTTCATAGTTAATTTGGACATTCCTGTGCATTTTTGTTTTGCCTCCCTTGGTAAGTAACTTTCAGACTTCAGGATTACACTTAGAACCTGATCTAGAGACTCATCTGTAATGTCTGGACTGTCTGGAATGTATCTTATGACTGTGGCGAAGAGGTGTATGATATCATTGGCGGAACAAGAATTATCATGAACTTATATTCCCCTGTTTATAGTTTGGACCTTATAGTATAAAGCTTATTATCGATAGATATTGATACATTCATCTTACTTGATGTTGCCCTTGAGAGAAAAAAGATCCTTTAACTGTTTTCCCCCCTCTATTTTGAAATTTCAGCCCTTTTTGGTTTCATGCAGTCGATTGGCATATTATACCTATAGTTGCTAGATAGGGTTATATTTCTTATTTCTCTAGTGATTTTCTTAGTCCGCGTTAGATTGTATCGTCAAAAGCTTTTAAAGGAAACATTTGGGATTCATTTATAATAGATTCTTTTGCTTACAGGTTTTGCATGGCATAGGCGAGATAATTGCTTCAAGAAGGACCCCTAAGGTAACATATTTTGGTAGAACACCGTTCATTTAGCTTCTAATTGGTTATATTTACTCTCTAAGTTGTCTGTTTTAGTTTCTGTATGGAAAAACATTATCCTGTCGTATATGCACTCTATCCATTGCTTCAATGTGAAAAACTTAATAATATTTCCCAAACGCTGAATCTTTGAATGTCTTTGATTAACCTAACAAGGCGTCTGAACAATTGTCAGTATACTCTAATGGAAAACAAGTAGGCAAAGACCCCTCTACAATTTCAAGAATTTTTTTGTATAGGCCATCTAACATACTTATTGGCTATTGCTGAGGGACTTTAGGGTACATGATAATTCAAGAGGGAATCCTAGATAACCATAAAATTTTCCCATGCTTCGTATAACATAAATAGGATTGCCGAGTATATGTGATTCCATCGGGCACGCAAGCCTCTGAAGGTGGGAATCCGATTCCCATTAAAATAGATGGGTATCCAGCATTCCCAAGCGGGACTCTTATACCACCCTACTGCAACCCCTATCATGGTTGATGTCCCCTCTGCTGCTGTCCACCACACTGTTGGACGGTTGGCCTCGAGGCGAGAGCTTCAAGCCCGATTTCTGGCGGCACGTAGACTTCCAGCTGCTCGGTATCCATCACGCCCCCTGAGCTGGCCTTAGGCACCCACTGCCAGTGGGCGGCCGTGCAATACCATCATCGGTTAGCATAATCTTCATCATAATTTGTTGGCAAGCATTATTCCCTGCCAAACCCTATTAAAAATTCGACCAGATGCTTGTATCAATGCTTGTCGCATATGGGATGCAGGTAGACTGATCAATTGTTGGTGTACGTTCTTCCTACTTTTTACCATTCAGATTACTCTTAAATCGGTATGCTTTGCAATTAATAATCTATTTATCACCTAAAAGACCAGTTTGAATAACAAATGCCTTTTCGAGTTTCTTCTTAGAAGGAACATTATCTAACTTGAGGATCTATCATCTAATGATGCAGAATAGCTATTAAGCTAATTAGTCATGTCTTTTTATCAAGCTTACAATAGATCATCGATCATGTTTTTTAGAAGTCAGCTGATATAGCAGAATAATTTTATTCGAACTTGTTCACCATCCTTCAGTCGAATGTTTTACATGATAGATTAGCTACTGCCTTATCATCTATAGTCTTTATGGTCACATCTCGCTAATTTATAGTTTCGTAATTCATCAGACTTCCAGAAGTATATAGTCATTGCTACTTTGAGGTCTTGCTGATGTGGTATAGCTTCTTGAATAATTTTTGAAACTGGTTCTTCTGTTGAAGGGTTCACATGATTTGAGGAACTGCAACCTTATCTTCTTAGGATCAGCAGTCGTATTTAGTTTATTATTATGGTATCTATTCCAGAAACAGTGAAGCGTATAATTTGCTGCCACCCTTAACTCAATATATAGTTAGTTAATTACCAATCTTTGGTTGATATTGATGTTGCATGTTTCCTTGAACAATGTTTAATATAGGTTCTTCTATTGAATGGTTCTCATGATAGAGAAACACTGTCTTTATCTGCATCAGACTTTGTGACTGCGATTACAGATGCTCTAAATCGAACTCATGGGGATCCTCACAGATCTCTGAACAACCCTGTAAGTTAGAACTCCCAACTTTTTTTCCGCTTACATTAACTCAGTCTGGTGTGTCTATTTGGTTGCTTTTGGCTCATTATCAAGAATGTGTGGAGTGTGGACTTTAAGCAGTATTAGAGCGTAAGGTAATGTGTACTTGTCTCAGCATTGTCAAAAATCTGCAAACAGTAACTCTGCAATTTTTTCAAGCAACTTATACTTTACAGTTTAATCCTCAAATGACAGCTTATCACCGACCAGGTGAAACATGGTGTTGGAGCGTAATATATTATCCCCCATTAATTTGCACCAAAATGTGTATGTTTGAGTTTACTTATAATATGTTACTATGTTTTTAAAACATTCAGATTTATGCTTGTACTAGCAAGGGCCTTTGCGCAATGCGTGGGTATGAAGTTCAAAGTCAATAAAAAATCATATTAATTTAATTGTTATTGTTGTATGATTTGTAAGTTGTGATATTCATATGATATATTTATGAACTTCTTAAAATATATGAAGGTTTAACTTGCAAATACTTCGGTATTTTTCTTCGGTTTTTTAATATTTTCCTTACTATAGCATAGAAAATCACGAAAATTTTAAAATCTTAAAATTTTCTTTTTTCTTCTGCCATTCAATATTTTGCTTGTTAAAGCACATGAGAATCATGAAATTCCAATTTTTTTTGTTTTCTTCAAATTTTTTAACATTTTGCATGCTATATAGTACACGATTATGGAGAAATTTTAAAAATCTCAAAAGATTATGTTCTCTTCGGTTTTCCAATATTTTGCTTGTTATAGCATAAGAAAATCATGAAATTTTCGAAAACAAAATATATTTTTGTTTGTGCTGTATTTAATATTTTCCATGATACTAATGCATACGAAAATCGCAAAATTTTCAATATTATGTATGAAATATATGACACATGAAAATCATGAGATCCTAAAATATCTTAAATATATATGTTTTCTTCGGTGTTTTAATATTTTGAATGCTACGGATATGACAATCGCGAAATTTACAAAAATCCTAATTTTTTTTTTGTTTTTCAAATTTACAATATTTTGGAAGCTGCCACTAGAAAATTACATAGGGTTTTCAATATTTTGTGTGCACGAGAATTGTAATTTTCTTTATAAGGTTTTCTTTGAATTTTCAATATTTTGCATACTCACACGAAAATTGCAAAATTTTCAAAAATTTCGAGATTTTCTGTGCTTTTTGGTTTTTTAAATATTTTGCTTAACAAAAATCGCGATATCTTCAAAATTCTCAAAATTATTTGTTTTTTTTTCAATTTTTCAATATTTTGCATTCCATAGCACACGAAAATTATGATCTTTTAAAAACCTGAAAGATTTTCTGCTTTCTTCAAATTTTAAATATTTTCCATGCTTCACACGAATATTGTGAAGGTTTCAAAAATCTTAATATTTTCTATTTTATTTGATTTTTCAATATTTTACTTATTATAACACACAAAGGTCACAAACTTTTCAAAAATATGAATTTTTTCTGTTTTCTTCCATTTTTTCAATATTTTACTTCTTATATAGAACACGAAAATCGCTAATTTTTTTAAAAAAAATGTTTTTTTCGGTTTTACAATTTTTTGTATGCTATATATAGAACAAAAAATCATGATTTTTTAAAATATTTTGCCAATAAAACCTAAGTGGTGAGAGAAAATAAAAAAAATTCAAAGAAGGAGGCCGATCAGAATTTTTCCACCATATAAGCCTAGCTGTATGAGATAAAAAGCGATAAATATTTTAGTAGAGAGCCAATAATTTTTTTCATCACCTAAATATAGCAAGAGAATTAAATAAAGGCCAGAATTTTTCCACTAAAGCCTAAGTTAGATAAGGGAATATTCCAAGGAATATTCTCTTATATGGCTTTATATATTATATATTATGTAGATAGATGGATTGGGGCAAACATAAAAGAAAACATTTTTCCTTTAATGGAATTTTCGAGCTAATGATGTAGGCAATCCCTTCATCATGGGCAAGATCTTCTCAAGGCCCAATAGCGCCAAGGAAGGATAACATTACACTGTGCATGCTGATATTGTTAAGGGCTGGTTTTGTTGACCTTTGTAATGGCTTTGCTATATACCCATGATTCAATCTGAATTTTAGTTTGGTCAGGCGTTTCAGCTGAAGCACAACCCAATTTTTTCTCTACCCAGCCTTGAACATTTGTTGCATGGGTCACATCCAACCCAACTTGCAATTTGCAAAGCCATGTAAGAGGCAGATGAATGTAAGGCTGTGCTTGACCTTTAAGTCTTGCAACTTAGATTTCAGCTTTGTGAGTCTGTGACTGAAATCGTCATCTTAAATTGTTTCATAGCTATAGAAACAGATTCTTCCATTACATATTTTGCTTTCTTACTCCTAAAGGACATCTTCTACATAGGGTAATTGTTCACTGCTAACAGCAGCCCAGACTCGTCAAATTGTTAGATTTTTAAGCTATTGCTATATGAAAAATCATCATAAGCAGCATTTTAGCATTTTATGGTAGCTCATCATGTGGAACGTTTTATCTGAAAGACTATTTTCTTATCACTATTTGTAAATCATTCGCAGCCCAGCGCGTACGTTAATGCGCTGTTGGTTCCTAGAGATGGTCAAGTCCCTGTAAATTATGAAGATCTGGCTGCTCAAGGAATCTTCCAAGTGGTATGATGACTTTTACTAATATGTCAGAAATATCTGTTCCAATTATTGGAGTGCAGTAATTTTCACTACCGTACCAACATTCATATAACAATTTAACCTCTCTTGTGCATGACTGGCTAGTTGAATCTGACACCCACACCGTGAAGTGTTCCTTCCACTGCACTGAAACTCCAAAGTTGTGATGAGAGTAGATGAAATATATTTTATATTCTAATACGTCTCGCAGGTCGAAGGGCCTTTGGGCAGAAACCCGGGCGTTTGCGCAGCGGTATTTTTAATTTAAATAAATCCGTATTTAATACGCGCCCGGTGGGAATCGAACTTGGGTTGTTTTAATACAATGTTAAATGTCCTTTCCACTACACCAAAACTCTGAAGTTATGATGAGGGTTGAAGGAATATATTTTATATTTTACCACGCCCCTGCAAGTCGAAGGTCTTTTGGGCCGAAACATGAGCTTTTGCGTAACGGTATTTTAGTTCAAGTCCAATCATTTAACTTATGGCTGGAACTTAGAATTTGACATCATTGACCCATTTATTATTTCTAGAGATCTTATTATTTGGGTGCTACATTTTGACAATGAAGCACGGATGCGGACATTGAGACAGACATGGGACACAACGTATCTGTAAAAAAGTAGGACACAGGAGCATGACTACACAACACAATGAGAAAAATATGTAGTGATGTAACTTTAAAATCCATGATTATAAGATTTCTTGAGCATACACAATAGATAACATGCAATATACAAGAGTTACACTCGAGTTAAAGCAGAAGAAAAGCCAACCCTTTTTACTTGAAGCCGATTTCTATTGGCCCAACTTCGTCATTTGGATCATTTCGAAGCACCGCTTCTAGCTCTACTGAGATTTGAAATATTTAGTACTCTTGTATGCTCAAAGTTGTTTATAGTTTCACTCCACAATCTTGTTTCTCAACCAATATGTGCTAAATAGAAGTTGGTTCTGGCACAAACACAGTGAAAATAGAAGCTGTCGGTGCTTCCTAGTGCACCAAGTATGGAAGAATGTTTGAGTGCCTTATTTGATACAGTTACGTATTTGCGATTATAAGGATAGTAATTTGGGTTCAGTCTACTCCAATGTTTAATTTTGATTTATATGAAGACCTCAAGGCTGCTATACTCATTTCTGCTTCTATTGCTGTCAGGTGAATGTGGACTCCAAGCATGATCCTAAGGTGGGGCCAGTATTTGACCCCAGGTCTTTAATCGGTGCTCTTACCAATTTGATTTTGGATTTTAGAGACTCTTCTTTAGTTGATTCCAGCTCTCTTTCCGATAGCACAGGCCATGCTGTGTAAATATGAGACGTAAGTGCAATTTTCGTTTAATCTTTTGCCCTTCGGGAATAAATATTTGTGCTGCGTTTCTTCACTGTAGAAATTATAGAATTTGCTTCCCCCGTGTCTACCCATTTGATTGATGTACTGCAATTTTCCTTTACACTTGTACATGTAAGTAGATATGGGAAGGCTGATTATTGAATAATAATTCCGATAGCGCGTTTCTTCTTATAATAATTAGATATGGGAAGGCTGATTATTGAATAACAATTCAATAACCATATTTGGCGATATTTATTTTAAGATTAAAAAGAATTTTATTCATAGAGATTTCAGCATGGCTAGACTGGATTATCAACATTAATATAAAAAGTCCGAATCTTTTTCCTATCCAATTTATCTACACCCCCCCCCCCCCCCACCCCTTTGAGGAATAGGTGAAGAGAGGGGATTGCTGTACTATTTTTCACTTTAATAGGTACTTATAGACAATAGAAATAAATATGTGTGTATTCATGTCTATCTCTGTAATAAAAAGTTTGGTGTATTTGTGTATTTATTTCATTCTAGTACCCTATATACGTGAATTCAGTACAGGTTTATGATGCATTAGTGCCAACTAGGGAACAACCCATCAATTAACAAACGGTAAAGCTAGCACAGGCCCAACATCCCTGGCATTAACGTTGTTAGCCTATCAATTAACAGTGCATGTTAACAAACGGTAAAGCTAGCACAGGCCCAACATCCCTGGCAATATTTGTTTTAGGTCCAGGCTGGGTGCAAGGATCTTTACTTTGATCTTCACATTTTCTCAAGGACAGCATGTTGGATCTTTTATTGATGACATCTTTCTCATTCTTCCGCATCTTCATTTCTCCCTCTTGATGTTGATATATGGCTCTTGATCCCCATGGTGGTTCGATGGGCGAGCTTCCTTACAACAATGACGTCGCGAAACAACCCCCATCCTCACTGTCGACACCATGCAAACAAAGTGAGGGGATCTCCATTTTTCCGATCATGTGGATCGACACTGCTCAAGGAACCGAAGGCTGATTCCAATCTTTATTCAGATTGGTCGGTGGCGAATTCGGGTGGACCTCCATTCTCTGATTCGCATGTCTTCTCGAGGGTTCTTACGGTTGCAATTATTTGGATGTCTATGATTGCTAGAGAAACAATTCAAGATAAGAAATTGTTGCCTGAGGATAAAGATGCAATGGTTGGCATATTGGAGAATGTCTGCCTTATGAAATCTGCTATCGGATACCTTTTAAATGAAATGTGTTGTGATATCGCGGATGATGTTGATGACACAAACCATGGCGACATGGCCGAACATCACAATGATAGTGTTTGAAGCAGCGGCTCTTATGAAGCCGATATTATAGAAGAAGAAGAGAATGATGATGTGGGGAAGATCAAGGATTCAAAAAGTCACACAAACAAGGAAATCAAGGATTCAATTCCTATAGAGATCAATTAATGGAGTGCAGTTGTTTTTCAAGCAGAATGGTTGATGACGGCGGTGGCGGCGACGATGATAATGAAGATGATGATGATTTAGGTAGCAGCAGCTCTGTCATTGTCCTCGAAGAAGACGATGTCAAAGAAAAAGAGTTCGCGAGATATCGTCGTAACCGCTAAGGATACATCGGAAACAGAGAAGGTATTACTGGCGGAGGACAAGGAGGCGCCGGTGGAGATGCTCCATTTTTCCCAAATGGTCAAGCTCTTGATTTAGAGATGCCAATGCAGAACCCGGTCAAAAGCATGAGGAATGCAATCTCTACAATGAGAAAGGCGTGCAACCTGTTCACATCCTTAATTCCGATGGAAACTAGAAACCTGGTAGAAGTGTGAAATCGACGATCTCCGCTTCTTGAAGAATCTAGAGGGCAGGTAGCATCTTCCAACACATATTTTGGAACAACTGCGTGGCGATGATGGATGTTGCTGCTGCAAGCATCAGCGACGGCAAATTCATTTGTTGTTAGAAAGGGAAAAAAACTAGTATTCAAGGGCTTGCATGGTGCAAGTCACTTGCAAGCTCTTGGATGGCTTTAGGATTTGTGCAAGGAAAGCCATCCAAGGGCTTGTAAGTGGCTTGCACCATGCAAGTTCTTGCATAGAAGTTTTTTCCATTGGAAAGGATGAGCTCTTACATTGTGCATGCACTAGATCCAGCTATAGAAGAGGAAACTTTTTATCTTACACTATTTGTTGTGAAATTCCTCAGTTACATATATGCATTGTTCCTATCTATATAAATTCTTGGTTCCTTATAGACTATTTAGAATTCGGGAAAATAATTCTCAAGTTTTATAGGCCGCTCAAAGATTACGAGTTAGTTGGTAGATACCGTAGGAGACGACATGTCACTGTAATTTTTTCCTGACATTAAGGTTAAACCTGAACCTGGCTTTGTTTAAGTGATTATGAAATCAGAGGATGCAAGCGGGGTTTGAATCTAGGACATACTTTTTGCTCAACTGCAAAGAGACTTCAGGCTATAGTGGTGTTCGCTAAGCAAAAACGACTTGGATGTATGCGAAGCAACTACACTTGAAGACCACGGGTTGTCCTGTTGTTGTTGAGGTATGTGGTATTAAGAGTCTCGATATTGGAAAATCTAAAAGAGGAACATATGTATAAAATATAATTGGACATTAAAAAGGGCTTAATTCTATTTAGAGGGAGTCATTATATTAAAAGCTCGTGTACCCTCTCAAATAAAAAATACAACACGTCTAGAATATTAAAAATAACACTTGTGTACTAGTTGTGTACTAGCTTGCTTAGTGTATGAGCTCAAATATTTGTTATCTAGGCTTTTATAAGAGCTGGACTTATCATGAGTTTGAGAAATGATGTTGAAATTTTGAATACCATATGGGTAAAATATATTTTCAATGCAACTAGAATTGCTAATATGATTATTATTGAGATTCTATGTATTTGACTTGTAATCGCGTCAAGATGTTACCTTCCGTTGATCTGCCTTCCGTTGATCTGCTGACGGCGGCGATGGACGGCTGAGATTCGGATTTGGAGGCTGGCTCCTAAAGCGTGTGGATCTCAATGGGTTTGAGGTTGGTTGTTGCCGAGCTACCTGCAAGGAAGTCCCGGGATAGTTGTACCACTGAGGACCCTCCGACGGTCAAGTTAGAGAGGAAATCCGAGCAGAGTAACGGCGTAGTGGAGTAAAAATGGTTTACTTGAACCGTCTGAAAAAGGGGTTTATATAGCGGTGGCAGCAGGCAGGGCAGGCGCGAGAATCGCGCTGGCCGTTACGCTCCCGACGTCACGCCCGCGTGATGAGCGGGATCTCTCATTAATGGCGAGACAGGCTCGTTAATGGGGATCGTGATGGCGTGGAACATGGGATGTGGCTGGCGGATATCTCGCGCATAGCGAAATTCGCGGGATGGCGGTTGTGCTGTGAGCGGTGTCGTTGGTCGGTCGATGAGACCGAGGAAGATGACCTCGGGGGGAGAGCTCGTGGACGAGCGGGAGAGCCGAGGTATCTTGGTTCTGCGGTAGCCCGGAGATGAGCTGGGAGGTCGAGGAGGCCAATTGTGCAGGGGGCTCGGTGGCGAGCCAGCGTTTGTTCGTGGGACGGGCACATGAGTGGCCTGGTCGGCCACTATAGGTCCTTTCTTGTGAGCTTTGGGATACGTCATCTGCCACTTGTCATGATCTCGGAGATCACCGATATCGTGCATCATCATTAGTCCCCCACTCTCGTCCTGACCAGCTGACGGGTCGGGTCGAGAGTGGTCTGCTGGGTCATCCGAGATGAGCTCCTTTCCGAAGATATCATCGGGGCGTGTTCTTGGACAATCTGTTGTATTTTCTGGATGACGCCAGCGGATCAGGGGAGAGATCTCTGCATTAAAGAGGGTGCGCTGGATCGTGTGTACGTTTATTAAAGCGACAGTCCACGTGTCGGGCGTTGGCTGGCTGATGTGACGGGCCGCAGACCTTTGGCGTCTGAGGGGATATGCCAATGTGCGTGCGACAGGTGGAGCGATCGTGGCCGTCGAGTGTACTGAACCGTTTCGGCGGGAGATGACTGTCACCGTTGGATGAGAACGCCGGTGGCAATAAGTAAAGGTGGGGTTCACGTGAGGACCCATTCCTCTTCATAATCTCCTCGTTTTTTGTCTTGTTAGCTCGGTGTTCTCCTCTTTAGGTCGGGATTTCCGCATTTGCTTTTCCGAGGACTCTTCTTCATCAGGTTAGATGTCTTCCTCTGAGGAGTCTGTAGATGTAGTTGGTGTAGAGTCTGGGGAGCCCTCTGTAGATTCTTCCTCTTCTTCTTCTTCTGGACCGGAGTCCTCCCAAGGAGTTAGGGTTAGGTCTTCTTTCCAGGGTCGCGCGACGGGGGCGGCTCTCCGAGTGGAGGTCGCGGATGCGCCTGGCGTGCCGTCTATGATGAGGCACGTGGAAGAGCTTGCCAACGCTCGGACTCGTTTCCATATTCCTGCTGGATACACGTTGCGTTTGGCCGGGGAGGGGGAGAGGGCAGATCAGGTACGGGCAAGGAGATTGCCCTGTACTTGGAAGCCTTTTGGGTCGGAATGCGCCTGCCCATCTCCCCCGAGCTTGTTAGAGCGCTGAATTATTTCGGGTTAGCCCTGGGCCAGCTAGTGCCGAACTCCTGGAGGATTCTCCTTGGGTTCCTGGTCCGTTTGAAGTTGCAGATGATTCCCTTTGGTCTGTCCATCCTTACCTCCTCTCTCACTTACAAAGGTTACCCCGACACTCGCGCTGGCGACCCGAGGTGGGTTTACCTCTCCTTTAGGAAACAACGGGGGAGTGCAGCCGAGTCGGGAGTCGTCGTCTTGCCTTCTTCCATCCACGATTGGAAGAAGAAGTTTTTCTTTGTTGGGCCGCCAGAGGGTGAGGACTGGCCCGTGCCCACCCAGTGGTCTAGGGATAGGTGCTGGCGGGGAAGTCCGTCCAACGATCCCGACACGGTGAGAGTGGCGGAGTGAGAGCCCATTCCCCGGGCCGACATGCTGCTTTCTGAGCGGGCCCTTAGTTGGGCTGGGCTCAGCCCCGTCCAGTTCGTCGGTAAGTTAGGAGCTTGCGTTTGTTTTCATTTTTGTTTGTGTTGCTAATTCCATTATATCTTGTCTTGTGCAGAACCCATGGACTTGAGCCATCTCCGAGCGGCCATGCGCAAGCCGAAGAAGGGATCGAAGGCTGGAGGTGCCAGCTCTTCTCGTCCGGCGTCGGTCCCGGTTCTTCCCCGGAGCCCAGCCAGGCGCCGAGCCGAAAGTGGGTTCGGGGACCGGAGGCCTAGGCCTGATAGGTGGAGACCGGCTCTCCGCCGTCGTCTCTCAAGAGGTTCCCTCGAACGGTTCCGCGGATCCCGGCCTCCCCGATCTTGGTGGACGAGGGGGAGCTTCGTTTTGAGGTGCCCTCGGGGCTCTTCGTCGCTGACAGCTTGCTGGTCGACATGGAGAAGTCGGCCGGGGGCAAGGTCTCTCGGGGGACTCTCAAGGCTCAAATGGCGGCTATCGTCCAAGAGGCCGTGCAGGTTAGTGCTTGCTCCTTACTCAATTTTACATTCAGCGTCTCATCATTCGCGAGATTTTGTGCCCCCCTTTCCTTTCTGACCCCTTCTGATTTCTTCAGGTCCTCCAGCACATCGCCCTCGTCGTCCATATGGAGGAAGAGGAAATTGCCCCGGCGGTGTGAGTCGCGGGCGAGCTCTCCTCGCTGGAGGAGAGCTCAAAGCGAGAGCTGGAGGCGGCGATGGCGAGGGTCGCTACCCTGGAGGGCGAGGCGGCGGCCGGGAAGCAGGAGACGGCGGCTACGAAGCAGGAGGCGGCGGCCGTGAAGCAGGAGGCTGCCAGGTATCGCAAGGCCGCCGAGGCCAACCTTCAGGACTCCAAGGTGCTCATCGGCACCATGAAGAAGTCGGCGAGCGCCCTTCGGAAGGAGATGGAGGCGGCGGTAGAGGCGACGAAGCGAGCCGACGTCAGAGCGGCGAAGGCGGTGGAGAACTTCCAGAAGTCAGAACATTTTTACACCGTCCTATCTTCGGACACTACCGCCATCTGGCACAAGGCCCTCGATGCCGTCAAGGCTCGGATGCCGGAGTTCGTTGACGACGAGCTCCGAGCTGAATATCCTCGCGGGGATGACGAGCAGGGGGACGGCCCCGGGGGCGAGGCTGGGGAAGAGATTCCTGGCGAGGGCGATGCCGAGGCTCCTGTGATGGGCGTTGAGCTTCCAGAGGCTGCACCTGGCCATGAGGCCTGAAGCCCCTTGTCTTCTTGTTTCATTTCTTTGTTGTATCGGGAATTTTGTAGGGCTGGGGAGCCCCCAATACCCTTGTAAAGACTTTTTATTTTGGGAATAAAAACTTTTTGTAGTGTTTGTACTCGTATTTTCCTTTATCGGTAAACACTTGTATTTGCACAGTACTTCGTCTAGCAATTACGCGTCGAGTTGAATCTGTTCATTTGCCCAGTGTGCAAAGACCGGCGGGAAGACAGTATCTCCATGGCCCCGAAGTCGAGGTGGAGATCGCTCAGACGTAGATAGACCGGATGCCTCTTGGTGAGAGCTTTTGTTCCTTAGTCGTTGCAGGGTAGGAAGTTACCCGCTGGGGATGTGCCGAGCTGGAAAAAACTCGGCGGCCTCGCGAAGAGGGCTTCGGATCCTCAGCGTCTGACGGGCAGGAGATTGCCCGCTGGGGATACACCGAGCAGGGTAGCTACTCGGTGCCTCATGGTGAGGGCTTTGATTCCTGGTGTGTTGAGGGTAGGGAACTACCAGCCAGGAATAACCGAGCAAGGGCAGGCCCGGTTGCCTCTTTCGAGGGCTTTTGATCCTTAGCGCAGGAGGGGCCGTAAGTGGCCTACCAAGGACGGGCCGAGCAGGGTGGCTGCCCGGTGCCTCATGACGGGGGCTTTGATCTCTGGTGTTGGGGTAGGGAGCTACCAGCCAGGGATAACTGAGTAAGGGCGGGCCGATCGCCTCTTTCGAGGGCTTTTGATCCTTAGCGCGGGAGGGGCCGTAAGTGGCCTACTAAGGACGGGCCGAGTAGAGTTACTGCCCGGTGCCTCTTGGCGAGGGTTTTGATCCCTGGTGTGTTGGGGTAGGGAGCTACCAGCCAGGGATAACCGAGCAAGGGCGGGCCCGGTTGCCTCTTTCGAAGGCTTTTGATCCTTAAAGACAGGCCGGGTTACTGTCCGGTGCCTCTTGGCGAGGGTTTTGATCCCTGGTGTGTTGGGGTAGGGAGCTACCGGCCAGGGATAACCGAGCAAGGGCGGGCCCGGTTGCCTCTTTCGAGGGCTTTTGATCCTTAGCGCGGGAGGGGCCGTAAGTGGCCTACTAAGGACAGGCCGAGCAGGGTTACTGCCCGGTGCCTCTTGGCGAGGGCTTTGATCCTTAAGGATGGCCGAGTAGGGTAGCTGCCCGGTGCCTCTTGGCGAGGGCTTTGATCCCTGGCGTTGTGGGGTAGGGAACTACCAGCCAGGGATAGCCGAGCAGGATAGCCGCTCGGCTGCCTCTTGGTGAGGGCTTCGATCCCCGGCATTGTGGGGTAGGGGGCTACCGACCAGGGATAGCCGAGCAGTGTAGCCGCTCGGCTGCCTTTTGGTGAGGGCTTTGATCCCTGGCGTTGTAGGGTAGGGGAGCTACCAGCCAGGGATAGCCGAGCAGGGCAGCCGCTCGGCTACCTCTTGATGAGGGCTTCGATCCCTGGCGTTGTGGGAGTAGGGGAACTACCAGCCAGGGATAGCCGAGCAGGGCAGCCGCTCGGCTGCCTCTTGGTGAAGGCTTCGATCCTTAGCGCTGGAGGGGCCGTGGGAGGCCTGCTAAGGATGGACCGAGCAGTGAAGCTGCTCAGTTGCCTCTTGCGAGGGCTTTGATCCCTGGCATTGTGGGGTAGGGAGCTACCAGCCAGGGATAGCCGAGCAGGGTAGCTGCTCGGCTGCCTTTTGGTGAGCGTTTTGATCCTTGGCGTTGTGGGGGTATGGGAGCTACCAACCAGGGATAGCCGAGAGGGGTAGCCGCTCGGCTGCCTCTTAGCGAGGGCTTTGATCCTTAGCGTTGGAGGGGCCGTGGGAGGCCTGCTAAAGATGGACCGAGCAGTGAAGTTGCTCAGTTGCCTCTTGCGAGGGCTTTGATCCCTGGCGTTGTGGGGTAGGGAGCTACCGGCCAGGGATAGCCGAGCAGGATAGCCGCTCGGCTGTCTCTTGGTGAGGGCTTCGATCCTTAGCGCCACAGTCACATAATTCGCGAATTATTCAGCGAATTCGCGAATTATGTGACTGCCGATTAAATCTCCGAATTATTCGCCATCCTTGAACGTGCCGAATTATTACCGAATTATTCGCGAATAATTCCCGAATTATTCAAAAAAAGCGAATTATTAAAAAAACAGCAAATAATTCACGAAATCAAAATCTAGCGTCTCATATATTAATTTTATATTAATTTTTTGCTCGAAATCCTTTCCGAACACTTACCGAATCTTTCCTGAATACCTGCCGATTTTTTTCGAATAGTTCTCCGAATCCGAATTTTCGATCTCGCCGAATTATTGCCGAATCACGAATTTGTGACCATGCTTAGCGCTGGAAGGGCCATGGGAGGCCTGCTAAGGATGGACCGAGCAGTGAAGCTGCTCAGTTGCCTCTTGCGAGGGCTTTGATCCCTGGCGTTGTGGGGTAGGGTGCTACCAGCCAGGGATAGCCGAGCAGGGTAGCCGCACGGCTGCTTCTTGGTGAGGGCTTTGTTCCGCCCTCCCTGGTGTGAGTACCGAGAAAAGGGACAGTCGCTGGCGACACGTGTCATGATCGCGTGGGGAACGCGAAGCGCCGGAGCAGTGTCGTTTCGATTTCGCATCGAGCGGCGCGATGTCTGCTGCGTGGCGCACAATTGCGGGTGAAACGGGCGACCGTTGAACTCCGGGGGCGGTGTGGGCTATAAAACGGAGGGAGCGTTGATTACTCCCTTCCTCACACCCGAAACGCAAGAATGGAGGACTTCCCTTTCACCATCCCCGAGATTATAAACTTCGAGGACGCGTACTTCTACGATCAGTACTGTACTGAGGACACAGTGTAGTTGGTGATAGGCCGCATCGAGGATCATTTTGGCCGATTGCTCCCCCGGCGCTCCCTCCTACTTCAACTGTTGATGTACTCCATCTGGAGGGCGTCGCCGGGGCTCTACAACCCCCTGTCCGAACAGCTGAAAGACGAGGCCGTTGGCAAGCTAAGGTCTCTGAGGCGCTTCGGCCTGATCTCTGCAAGTCGGCTAAATCGCTCGGTGGCGCTCGTCCTTGAGTGTTACCAATTGAGGCACGATACCGACGTTCGTGGGGGGCATCGAGGGCAGAGGCTAGATGCTGCGAAGGCTCGGCTGGCGGAAATATCCTAAGAGTACCACGAGCAGTGTTCTCTGCACCCCCTTCCCCCGCTATTGTAATTTTTCTTTTTGGACGATGTATGGCTGAGAAGCCCATAGTATCTTTTTTGAATAAATAAGATTCTTCTTTTTACAATGTTTCATTGATCCTTTTTATCATATAAACAAAAAGATCTCAAGAAGGGTTTACATTGCCTTAAAAAGAAATACATGCTACTAGATGTTCTTATTTGTGCAGCTTGAGCCCCTCGGATGTCTGTTGGCCTCTATGCCCGGCATAGGGTACTGAGCTTCATAAGTACCCGGTGCATCCTCAGCTGATACGACCATGATTTGGCCGACTGTCAGCTCGGCGGAAGGGGGACGTTGCTCCTGCTTGCGATCGGCTTGCCGCTTGTCCCTCAAGTACGCTGCGAGGTGCCCCAAACGGATGAGCTCCTCGATATAGTCTCGGAGCTGCTTACAGCTCTCCATGGAGTGGCCTAGCGACCTGTGGAAACCGCAGTAGGGGCCCCGGGTTCGCTTTGAGGCCATTCGCGAGATCGGGAGGAGCTTGAAGAACCCCTCACCCTTAGCCTCCTCTAGCAGCACTGTCTGGGAGACGTTGAGCGGGGTGTATTCCTGAAACTTTGGGAGGTAGGGCTTTGACCGCTCAGGTCCCCTTATCTTTTCCCTTGCCCTTTTCTTTTGGTCGGCTTGCTCTGTCCGGGGGAGATTCACGTTCACCTCGGACTCCAGCTGGACCTCGCGCTCGGTCCAGGCCTTTACCTTGGCCATGGTCTTGGGTTGCGCTAATGCAAAGGAGCGTAACCACTCCTTATGCCTAAGACCAGACCTGAGGGCTGTGATGACCGTCTCGTCCCGATGTTCTGGGACCTCGAGAAGGGCGTTGTAGAAGCGGGTGACGTATGCTTTGAACGTCTCCTTGTCCCCGCTCTTGATCATAAAGAGATGGTCAACTGTGCGTTTTTGCCGCCTGTTCCCGACGAAGTGGCCGAGGAATTGGGTGGCCAGCTCGTCGAAAGTTGAGATCGAGCGAGGCTCGAGTCCTCGGAACCAGTCTCGTCCGGCACGGAGGAGAGTGGCCGGGAAAGCTCGGCATTGGGTGGCGTCGGAGTTATCTTGGAAGCTCATTCCCGCGGTGAACGCATCCAAATGGTCCTTCGGGTCAGATTTGCCATCGAAGAGGGAGACCTTCGGGGGCTTGTTGTGGGAGGAGACGCGGACAGCGAGCAGCTCCTCGGTGAACGGTTTGGTGAGCGAGTCCGCGGCGTACTTAGCCCCGTCGCTAGAGCGGTGGCCTTCCCGATGCATAACCTCGATCTTCTTCTCGAGGGCGTCGAGTCGGCCGTGGTACCCAGACGATTTGGCACATTCTGATCCTTGGCCTTTGTTGTTGGAGGCCTGCGTTTGGCCGCGGCCCCGGCTCCTCCCAATGAGGCTCCTGTTCCCGCCAAAAATTTCTGCGCAAAAGAGCCCAAGACATCAAATGGCGGCGATACGCTTAAGAAAATGGGAACCAGTATTTTCCGGGCTGTTTTTTGACAAACTCCCGAATGAGAAACAGATAAATTCTGATGGTATCGAAAGCGGCTCGAAAAACCCTTCGATTTGATATATTATGGGCCTCGTAATTCATCCGGGATCAAAAGTTATGAGGAATTACGTGTCCACACGTGATGGGCTTTTAAGAACCCGCTGGAGGAGTTAAAAGATACAATAAAAACTCAGAAAAGATCCCAATGGGGCATCACGTGCTCACACGTGACCATGGGTCACGTACAGACACGTGATGGGCTTTTAAAGCCTCTAAAATAATGAATAGAATTTAATTCTAAAAGTCAGAAAATACCTCAACGAGGTATCACGTGCTTACACGTGACCAATGGTCACGTGTTGACACATGATGGTTAAAACTGAAACATAAATAAGCGGCTGAGAAAGAAACCCAATTGGGGGTCACGTGCTCACACGTGACCAAAGGTCACGTGCCAGCACGTGACTGGCTTTAAAAGCATTATAATTTAATAGAATTAAATTCTAAAAGTTTCTGAATTTTTCCAAATGGAAAAGGGTCATGGGGAACCGTTGGATTAAAAATCCAAGGGTGATTAAAAATCACCAATTTATAGAAAACCCATCGTTAGTTTAACAAGGAAAGATTTCCCTGAAAATCTCACCAGGATAACAAATAGAATATCTTTTGGATTTAAAATCCACGGTGAATAAAATTCACTGAATGATCTAAAGGCCCAGATTAATGATAAATATAAATCAAATCTCTCAACAATCAAATCAAATCTTCCAATGAGAGATTTGCTAAACAAATTAACTCTTTTCCTTCTCCTATAAATATGAGCCAAGAAGAGAAGAGAAGAGAAGGGACCACCTGGGAATCTACTTTTTTGAGAGAAAAACAGAGAGGAGAATTTAATTCTCAAGAGGGAAGAAAAGAAAGGAGAATTTAATTCTCAACAAAGAAAACCCTAGGTGAGAAAAGGGAAAAAGATAAACTTCAAACAGAGAATTTAATTCTCAAAATCCAAGAGTTTAACTCTTATACAAAAAAGAACTTAGTTCTTCTTCTGGTTGAAGATCTGCACAGAGCACATCTTCCCATAACTTGAGAATTTAATTCTCATCGGGTCGAGATCCTGCCATGCAGATCCTAAACTTAGAAGGGGAATTGAGTTTTGAGAATTAATTCTCCTAAAACAAAACTAGGGTTTAACCCTAATCAAGAATTTAATTCTTTTACATATCTGGGAATTTAATTCCTTTGAAAAGAAATCAGGGTTTCATCCTAAATAAGAATTCAATTCTTAAAAGATCTCTGTTCATGAAAAGAACTAGGGTCACGTGCCCCCACGTGACCCTTGAAAAGATCCCCTGCAAAGAACTTTGAAGCATCATCCCACGTGCTCCCACGTGACTCCCAGAACGCAGAAAGAAAAAGCAAAGGGAATGAAAGCTTTGGGCGCTTTCACGTGTTATCACGTGACCCCTCAGCAAATGCTTTAACAATTGGCGCACAGATCCCCATCACGTGCCAACACGTGATGCTCTAAAATAAAAATGAAAGTGTTTAACACTTAATGGCAAAACGCAAGAAAAGAAGCTTTGGGCGCTCTCACGTGTCCCCACGTGACCCCTCAGCAAGTGCTGTAATATTCGATGCATAAACCCCCATCACGTGCCAACACGTGATGCTCTAAAATAAAGATGAAAATTGTTTAACACTTATTCGCAGATTTGAGGATAAAACAAAGGAGATCTGGCTTCACATTTAGGGCGCCCTCACGTGTCCCCACGTGACCCCTAACGAATCCCTTTAATATCGAATGGATGGATGCCTATCACGTGCCCACACGTGATGGCTAGGAAATTAAAGGTGTTAAATACTTACCTGCTGAAGAAAATAAGGGAAATCAGGGTGCTCTCACGTGTCCGCACGTGACCCCTCCCTCCTTAGTGTTTAACACTAATTGGAAAACTCCATTTGCAGTGTTTAACACTGATTTGCTTAGTATTTAACACTAATTTAAAAACTCTGTTCCCAGTGTTCAACACTGTTGGTCTGTAGTGTTTAACACTAGCTTTAGCCCAATTGGCTAAGTTTTTAGAGGCAAAGCCTTTCCTTCAATGGACCAACAGAGGGCCAATATTTCAAACATAATTGGACTTAGCCCAAACTGGCCATAAGTCCTCAAATCATCTTGAACTGAGCACATCTGCTCTTTCAACCAACTCATTGGTTCAAGGGTACATCTCTGAACTCCTCTGATATTTGTCGTTGTAATCCTTCGACGTCTTCAGAGAGGTGACGGGTCCCGACAACCACATATCAACACGGACTGTGGGATCCTTAAACTCATGGACTTATGCGTCCTTAAACCAAGATACGGACTGTGGGGTCCTTAAACCCGCGGACTTATGCGTCCTTAAACTAACGGACTAATGCGTCCTTAAACACACCCATATGGACTGTGGGGTCCTTAAACCCATGGACTTATGCGTCCTTAAACTACCGATGGACCGCAATGTCCTTAAACTACCAATGGACTACTACGTCCCTAAACTGGCAATGGACCTCCATGTCCCTAAACTGGCAATGGACCTCCATGTCCCTAAACTGGAACAATAGAGCCTCCAAATGCTCTTTTGCCGGATCTAAACGATCCCGTTTAAGTTGATCTTAGCCTCAAATATGGCTAACGTATCCTTAAACCTTCAAATGGACTTTAGTCCCAAATTGGACTATGGATCACCCAACCAGCTTTGGTCCAAGGGTACATCTCTGAACTCCTCTGACACCTGTCGTTGTAATCCTTCAACGTCGTCAGAGAGGTGACGGGTCCCGACGGCCATACATTAAATGGACCACTATGTCCCTAAACTGGAACAATAGAACCTAAATGCTCTTTTGTCGGATCTAAACGATCCCGTTAAGTTGATCTTAGTCTCAAACTGGACTAACGTATCCTTAACGAACGTTTGAGTTGATCTTAGCCCCAAATATGGCTAACGTATCCTCAAACCAAAACCCCCAAACCCAAATCTAAGATAACACGGATTTGGACTAGTCCACGCCCTACGGGCGACGACATAACTCGGTCTCCATAAACAATCCACGGGCAACGAAACATAAAATAAACACACACGACACGAAGTGACCATCTGGAGAAGGAGAAAGTTGTTACCGCGATGCGGTAGCGTAATTAACTGCAGGGGCTTGCGCCTGCAGGGAAGAGCGTCCCCACAATCAAAAACCCCTCAAACGAGGGGGAATCTGACGAAGTCTTCTACATCGGCCGCATCCGTTTAAACCTTCGATATACGGTGCCATAGATCAACTTGGCATCTTCGGAGAGGTGGACGGATAGCACCAACTAGCATCTGCCTTGAATCTCAGGCAAGACGCAAAGTCTAGGCCGCCATTCGGAGGGGAACAGATTCTGGCACGCCCGGTGGGACCTTTTCCTCTTTCCACTCCACACTTCGTGTGTCGTGTTCGCGAACAAATCGCGGTTTGCTGTGGTTGCCTGTGGATTCAAGGTACTAAGATTTGGTGTTTTGCTCCGTGCAGAAAACAGAAGATCAATGGCTTCAAACTGCACTGCCTGCAACTGCAACTCTCGCTCGGTCCTTACTGGAGGAGTGACTTATGGGCCCCAAGCGGCCTCCCTTTTCAAGATGCCAGTGGAGCAGGTAACCCAGGACACCACTGGAATATTCTTCGGGACCATGCTCCCACCGTTGAGCTTCAATGCCACAATGACGTTGCAAGAAACCCCGGAGAAGTTGATCTTTAATCAGCTTACCACTACCGCGACCCCTCTCAACGGGTCGTCCAGTTTCAATACCTCAGTTTTCAACGGACTGGGCCAGAACGTCTGCAAACCTGCGATACCCGAAGCTGCCATCCCGAAGCGGATAGCCATCCCGGCTCAAGCGGACGAAATCATTGGAAAGGCTTCTCCTTCCAAAAAGTCAGTTTTTACACGGATGGCCATTCCGGCTTCTGCTCCAGGCGAGGTCCTCAAAGCTGCTTCCTCTTCCCAGAGGTCTGTCTTTGACAGATTAGACATTGCTTCTCAACGAGTGTCAGTCTTCTTCGATAGGCCAACACCAATAATGGTCTCTCCTCAAAACAAGGGGCATGTGGAGGTCACCCCTACAGCTGAGACAACTCCATCCACACGACACGCTCGACGTCGCCACTGGCGCCGAGTGAGGAAGGCTGGGGGCAACTCCAACGGTAGGGATCGATGCTGCTGTTCCAACCGGTAATAGCTTTGAATTGCTGAACACGGTGCGCAGAAACTCTCCTACTGCGATGCTGAAGAGAACTCCTTTACCTGTGGAGGATACTCCAGAGAAGAAGCTGAAACAGCCCCCTCAACGGCTACCCTCTAAAATTTACAAGGTCTGGCGACAGATCCAGGAGTCGGTGATTGATCAAGACTATCTCCGCCGGCAGAAAACGATGAAGGTTCGGCAGGGGAAGGATTACTCCGTCAAGACACAAAAAGCAACGGCTACTTGGGTGCCCACTACAACGGCCCCCTCAAATTCAACCCCTCAAAAGAAAAGGAGGCCGCAAAAAGCCCCTATGAACATGGCGAACCGTAAACGCGCTGAGCACAAACACCCCAAGTCTGGGGGCATGGTGGTGCACACCGTATACATGCTTCTGAAAAGGAGGAAAGCCGTGCTTCGACGGGTCACCGACCGCTCACCCGATCCATAACGAAAGCCCAGGAGCAGCAACAGAAGCTTCAGGAGATGATGACTGCAATGGACGCACTTACCGGGCCAAAAGAAAGCTCGGAGGCATCATCAGAGCAGCGTCATGAACAAGAAACTGACGCTGACTACCTACGCAGAGTCCTCGAAAAGAAGGACAAAGAAGCCGCAGAGCAAGCGGCTAATATAAAACAAATGGCGCTTCTCTTCCAAGATATGGTAGGGATGATGATCCAACGAGATCCTCCTACTGAAGATCCTCCAATTATTCTTGAAGATGACAAAGGAGAGACATCGAATCCTCCTCCGGCTCTTTCAGCAGCCAAGGAAGAAACCATTTCCAAGGCCGCACTGGATGACCATATAGCTCAGCAAATACGAGCTCACCAGGCAAATGAAGCGGCTGGGCAAATTGCTAGAACCGGACGACCCTACCCGGGCTGGTATGACCAAATTAGTTACCCCCGGGATATACGATCCCTAAGTTCCACGTATATAAGGGGACGGGAAATCCACATCAGCACGTCGCTCAATTTAGAGCCATGTGCGGCAACACTGGAGGTGATGATAAATTGCTGCTCCGCTAGTTTGTTGGCAGCCTGTCGGAAACGGCATTTGAGTGGTACTCTGAACTCCCAAATGACTTTATCAAGACATTTACGGAGATGGAGCTGCTGTTCACTCAACGGTTCGTAAGTGCCAGTGAACACACCCCGATAACAGCACTGATGAATGCCAGGATAAGGCCAGGCGAAACGTAGGTCCAATACGCAACACGATGGCGGAACCTATGGTCGAAATGCGAACAACGCATAGAAGAGGCTCCTGCAGTAGGCATGTTTATGGGTACCCTTGATCCGCAAACGACCATCTCACAGTTCATGATGTTCTTCAAGCCGACCATCTTTCAGGCCTTGATTGACAAGCTGGCCCAAATGGACCAGATGGGCCATAGGCCTTCCTCTTTAAAGACGGAGCCTTAGAATGAAAAAGGCAAAGGGAAAGCAACCTTCGTCGCCAACGTTCAACAACAACAGAGCAACTTAAAGCCGGTTGTTCGCCAATACAACGTGCGTCCACGCCCATCCCTCGAGGAGAGACTGGGACGTCCTTACTCGTTTCCCCAGGATAAAACGAGAAGACTGTTCGAGCTGGCAGTGCGCAACAGACTCATCAATCTGCTGAGTCCAAAGCGTCCGTTGCAGCCAGGCGATGTCAACGATCCCAATTATTGTCCTTACCACCAAACGGTAAGTCACCCGATCGAGGATTGCTTCATCTTTAAAGGATGGATCGAGGATCAGTATCTACAAGGCAAGTTCGCGTTATCCGAAAACTGGAAGGTGAACCCGCCACAGCCTCACACTCCTAAGAAGACAAACACACTGGGGGCAACATGCTCTTTTGTTGAGGAAGCTCCATGGGAGGTGGCTCTTTCGGCCAAGACCAAAAGGATGTTAAATGATCTTCAGACGTGCCCGGCGATTAGATGGAAGAACCCGTTGGAACCTGAGATCATCAAGGGGATACTGAAGCCGTGCCCAATTCCAAATATCGGTGGTGATAGCCAAAGCATTCACGCCCAGCCGTCGAAATCTTTGAAAAACAAGAAGAAATCCAAGAAGCTCGTGAAGCCCGGCGACAAGCGCACGGATTTGCAGAAACAGATTGACGTGCTGGAAGAGTATAACCAGAAGGCGCGGATTCCAATCACGCTCCAAGAGTTCCTCAGCCACGTCCTCGAGGACGAAAATGATGGAGAAGACTCATCAGATGAATCTGAGGACTACGTAGCAAGTTGTCATGTGATCTCTCACTCATTGATAGATGATAAAGAGGCTCCTTGCACCGAGAAACCAGGGGCGGGGCCTGAACCAGAACTTCTGTGGCCATCAGACGAGATGATCGATGCCTTCCTGAACGAAGCCCGTCTTAAAAGCAAAGCTGATCGAGAGCGCGAGATGGCTATATTCGAGAAAGCCAAACGCCGGCGACTAGATGAAAGGGTCGAAACACTCCCACCGGATGAAAGTACATCCGCCGCAAATAAAAGCAGGATCAAGACAAGGAAACGATTCGCCAAAGCCATATCAATGGGGATGAGGCCGCCCTCTTTCAAAAAAAATTCTCCTGGTGATATACATTTTGATGAAACGGACGTACACCCTAACTTCTGCTTATATCATCAGAGGATCGCACATCCTACTGAAGACTGCAACTCTTTTAAGTGTTGGTGGTAAGGGTATGTCGCTCACAGGCAACACTTCAACAGGACAAAGCGTGAAGCTCGTAGACAGCGAAAAAATACGACAGATGAGCATAAAAGAGTTGCCGGCAATTGTCATAGGGACGAGCCCGGGGGATCACGAGTTCTCACCTTTGGAAGCGATTCTGATGAAGAAGCCGCTCTTAACCCTCTCTTCAAGGAATTCATTTTTAAAACAAAAGAATTGGAGAGTTGCGAGAATGTTCAGCCGTACAATCTCACGCTACCCGGAAAGAATCTCGGACCCGCAAACGACGGAGCAAACGAAATGAGAAAGGAAAAGGAAAAAACGGCCTTTGTTGCCAACACTCAATAACAGCCGAGTAACCCGAGACCGTTTTGTCGTCAAAACAACAAGCCGCGATACCTCAATGAGAAGTTGAAACGTCCTTACTCATTTCCCAAAGATAAAACAAAGAGATTGTTCGAGCTAGCAGTACGCAGCGGGCTTATCACTCTACCAGATCCAAAACGTCCATTGCAACCAGGTGACGTTAACAATCCTAACTATTGTCCCTACCACAGATTAATGGGTCACCCACTCGACAATTGCTACGTCTTCAAAAACTGGGTTGAAGACCAATACCAACATGGCAAGTTCGTGTTACCCGAAAAGTGGAAAGTAAACCCGCCACAACAACATGCTTCGAAAAAGGTGGATATGCTGGGGGCATCATGCTCGTTCATAGGGAAGGCCTCCTAGACCGAAAAGTCAGTAAACTAGAAATTCGCCTCAAATACGGCGACGGTAGACCGAAATGTCGTTAAACTAACGATGGACCACTATGTCCTAAAACTGGCGTCGGACCGAAACGTCCCTAAACTAACGACGGACCGCAATGTCCTAAAACTTGCAAATGACCGAAACGTCGTTAAACTACTATCAACCCGCGGCATCCTCAGGCTGGCGTGGTTAAAAAAAAAAAGAGAAAAAATGGTATGTCCATAAGCAAAATGGGCACGGATGAAAACCCGAAAGGGCTCCGTGAGTAAAAACAGCAGGGCTACCGGCGAGCGTTTGTGAAAACCCGAAAAGGCGCAACCTCGTTAAAAGACACTTACAAGGTCCTCTCGACCTTGTAAGGAGAAACCACCCGCGTGAGATCCTTACGACTCACAAGGGAGCAACACACTTAGGGATCCTCATGATTCCTAAGGAGAAAATACACTTGCGAGATCCTCACGACTCGTAAGGAGAATTCTCTTATGGGACCCTCACGGCTCATAAGATTTGAAAGTCTTAAGTTACAGAAACCTTAACCTGTTCTTAAGCAACCCCCACAACCTTCGATATTGCCCTACAAGCGGCTCATATTGACCCTTGTATACAATCCACGGGCACGAATAAACATTTCCCTAACCAAGTCCCGTCCGTGACTAGGGATATGCTTGTATAGCAAACAACCCTTGTAAGTCCTATCGACTTATAAGGAGAAAACCCTTTTGTAAGATCCTTACGATTTACAGGGGAACGTACACTTAGGAATCCTCACGATCCCTAAGGAGAAAACACACCTATGAGATCCTCACGACTTGTAGGGAGAGATACCTTTGTGAGACCCTTACGGCTCATGAAGTCAAAAGCCTTAGTCGACGGGATCCTAACCCTGTTTGCTAAGCCACCTTTGTTCAACATCAACAGAGGCAAATGATGATTCGCTCCTGGCAATATCCCAGTTGTAGCGATGCTGATGCCTAAACCGGCATCAAATTCCAAGTCCTTTCATGGCAAATGATGATTCGCTCCTGGCAATATTACAGTTGTAGCGATGCTGATGCTGAGATTGGCACCAGATTCCAAGTTCCACACTCGCAATAAAATAAAAATAAAAAAAAACAGTGAGCCATACGTGCATACGAAATAACCGAAATGATGGGACAACTTGCAATAAAAATCAGCAAGTAAAAAAATGTATGCATGAAAAATAGCCGAAATGATTGGGCAACTCGCAATAAAAAAATAGCGAGTAAAAATAAAATAAATAGCCGAAATGATTGGGCAATCGCGATTTTCGCGATATAAAAAGCTGAAATGATAGAGCATTGCGGAAAGAATAAAAAAAATGATGAAAGAATGAAACTTTTTGCCCTACAGGTGATGGTACATCAATCCCTGTATACAATCCAGGAGCGCAAACAAAGAAGGAGTCACACTCCTCATCCACAGGTTTCATCAGAAGAAGAAGCCGAATCTCGACGGGCCATAAATAACCTAGAGATCGTCTCAACACTCGTCTCGTCATAGCGGACACATCATCAAGCAAAGCGGAACAGCGGCAACTCCCAGTTCCATGACTCGACGATGTACTCCCACAGAGAGTCAAATCCCAACTCCGTGAAATGCGGATATAATCAACAAAATTCCTGGTCACGTGGAACGCGGATAACGTCATTCTTTGACACCGTGGAAAACGTCCAGAGCGGATCCTGGTCCTCGCAGAACACTGCAGTGAACCCGTGTGAAGCGTCCAGAGCGGAGCCTAGTCCTCGCCGAGCACGGCAGTGAACCCGTGTGAAGCATCTAGTGCAGAATTCCTGGTTACGTGGAACGCGGATAACGTCACTCTTTGACCTCGTGGAAAACGTCCAGAGCGGATCCTGGTCCTCGCAGAGCACGGCAGTGAACTCGTGCGAAGCATCCAGAGCGGAGCCTAGTCCTCGCCTAATGCGGCAGTGAAACCGTGTGAACCATCTAGTGCAAAATTCCTGGTCACGTGGAACGAGGATAACGTCACTCTTTGACCCCGTGGAAAACGTCCAGAGCGGATCCTCGTCCTCGCAGAACATGGCAGTGAACCCGTGTGAAGCATCCAGAGCGGAGCCTAGTCCTCGCCTAACGCGGCAGTGAACCCGTATGAAGCATCTAGTGCAAAATTCCTGGTCACGTGGAACGCGGATAACGTCACTCTTTGACCCCGTGGAAAACGTCCAGAGCGGATCCTGGTCCTCGCAGAATACGGCAGTGAACCCGTGTGAAGCATCCAGAGCGGAGCCTAGTCCTCGCCTAACGCGGCAGTGAACCCGTGTGAAACATCTAGTGCAAAATTCCTGGTCACGTGGAACGCGGATAACGTCACTCTTTGACCCCGTGGAAAACGTCCAGAGCGGATCCTGGTCCTCGCAGAGCACGGCAGTGAACCCGTGCGAAGCATCCAGAGCGGAGCCTAGTCCTCGCCTAACGCGGCAGTGAAACCGTGTGAAGTATCTAGTGCAAAATTCCTGGTCACGTGGAACGCGGATAACGTCACTCTTTGACCCCGTGGAAAACGTCCAGAGTGGATCCTGGTCCTCGCAGAACACGGCAGTGGACCCGTGTGAAGCATCCAGAGCGGAGCCTAGTCCTCGCCTAACGCGGCAGTGAACCTGTGTGAAGCATCTAGTGCAAAATTCCTGGTCACGTAGAACGCGGATAACGTCACTCTTTGACACCGTGGAAAACGTCCAGAGTGGATCTTGGTCCTCGCAAAGCACGGCAGTGAACCCGTGTGAAGCATCCAGAGCGGAGCCTAGTCCTCGCCTAACGCGGCAGTGAAACCGTGTGAAGCATCTAGTGCAAAATTCCTGGTCACGTGGAACGCGGATAACGTCACTCTTTGACCCCGTGGAAAACGTCCAGAGCGGATCCTGGTCCTCGCAGAGCATGGCAGTGAACCCGTGCGAAGCATCCAGAGAGGAGCCTAGTCCTCGCCTAACGCGGCAGTGAACCCGTGTGAAGCATCTAGTGCAAAATTCCTGGTCACGTGGAACGTGGATAACGTCACTCTTTGACCCCGTGGAAAACGGCCAGAGCGGATCCTGGTCCTCGCAGAACACGGCAGTGAACCCGTGTGAAGCATCCAGAGCGGAGCCTAGTCCCCGCCTAACGCGGCAGTGAACCCGTGTGAAGCATCTAGTGCAAAATTCCTGGTCACGTGGAACGCGGATAACGTCACTCTTTGATCCCGTGGAAAACGTCCAGAGCGGATCCTGGTCTTCGCAGAGCACGGCAGTGAACCCGTGCGAAGCATCCAGAGCGGAGCCTATTCCTCGCCTAACGCGGCAGTGAACCCGTGTGAAGCATCTAGTGCAAAATTCCTGGTCACGTGGAACGCGGATAACGTCACTCTTTGACCCCGTGGAAAACGTCCAGAGCGGATCCTGATCCTCGCAGAACACGGCAGTGAACCCGTGCGAAGCATCCAGAGCGGAGCCTAGTCCTCGCCTAACGCGGCAGTGAACCCGTGTGAAGCATCTAGTGCAAAATTCCTGGTCACGTGGAACGCGGATAACGTCACTCTTTGACCCCGTGGAAAACGTCCAGAGCGGATCCTGGTCCTCGCAGAACACGGCAGTGAACCCGTGCGAAGCATCCAGAGCGGAGCCTAGTCCTCGCCTAACGCGGCAGTGAACCCGTGTGAAGCATCTAGTGCAAAATTCCTGGTCACGTGGAACGCGGATAACGTCACTCTTTGACCCCGTGGAAAACGTCCAGAGCGGATCCAGGTCCTCGCAGAGCACGGCAGTGAACCCGTATGAAGCATCCGGAGCGGATCCTAGTCCTCGCCTAACGCGGCAGTGAAACCGTGTGAAGCATCTAGTGCAAAATTCCTGGTCACGTGGAACGCGGATAACGTCACTCTTTGACCCCGTGGAAAACGTCCAGAGCGGATCCTGGTCCTCGCAAAGCACGGCAGTGAACCCGTGTGAAGCATTCAGAGCGGAGCCTAGTCCTCGCCTAACGCGGCAGTGAAACCGTGTGAAGCATCTAGTGCAAAATTCCTGGTCACGTGGAACGCGGATAACGTCACTCTTTGAACCCGTGGAAAACGTCCAGAGCGGATCCTGGTCCTCGCAGAGCACGGCAGTGAACCCATGCGAAGCATCCAGAGCCTAGTCCTCGCCTAACACGGCAGTGAACCCGTGTGAAGCATCTAGAGCAAAATTCCTGGTCACGTGGAACGTGGACAACGTCACTCTTCGATCCCGTGGGAAACATCCAGAGCGGATCCTGGTCCTCACACCAACATGGAGTGATCACCACCGCGACATTCGTCTCGATACAGCAGACGCGATACCAGCAAACGAAGCGAAGGCTAAATTTCCTAGCTTCAGGGTCTTAACGGCAAGTCATATAAAGCCTGAAAGACCACTGGAGATCATCCCACATGGAGTGGCCACCACCTCGACGTTCGTCTCGATACAGCAGACGCAACATCACCAAAAGGAGCTACGGCAAAATCCCTAGTTCCAAACCTCGACGGTTCATCAGCAATCTAGAGACAACCACGACATTCGTCTCGATACAGAGGACGCAATGCCAGCAAACGAAGCAAAGGCTAAATTCCTAGCTTCAGGGTCTTAACGGCAAGTCATATAAAGCCTGAAAGACTATCGGAGATCATCCCACACCGGCGCGGAGTGGTTATGACTCATCGGGGCTCTCCAAAATGAGCCTAACCTCAAGTAAAAAGCGGCATGGCAAATTCCTAGCGCTTGCTCTTTCGACGGTCAAACTGCCAAGGAGGATTGCTTGAAGACGTCTTGTCCAGCCCCCGAAGGGATCAGAAACACGGCAGTCGCAGGGCTACTCGAACAGCACGATTGCCTATCGAGGAATACATCAGCTCATGCGACGGTACGACGGCCAAAACCCTAAGTACCACAGACCCTAACGGACTTCTGTCGTAAAGAGCAGAGGTTAACTGTGACGTTAGGATATTCTTGCGAGATCTGCTCGATCCGTTTCGACTCATGAGGAAAATGATGTCTTTGCGAGAACTTCTCGATTCGTCTCGACTCGTGAGATAAAGCCTTAGGCAGTAGGGATTAAAAAACCTGTTTCCTAAGCACTGGGATCCTGCAAGTCGGCCCAAAATGGTCTCTTGTATACTATCCACGGGTCTCACTCTCCGAAGTCGAATTTCGACAAGGAGGGGAACAACCGCTTACGGGTCCTCTCGACTCGTAAAAGGGAAAAATTCTCTCATAAGATCCTTACGACTTATAAGAGAAAACACACTTAGGAATCCTCACGACTTCTAAGGAGAAAATACACCTACGAGATCCTCTCGATCCGTAGGGAGAAAAGTCTTTATGAGACCCTCACGGCTCATAAAGTTGAAAAGTCTTAGGTGGCAGATCCTAACCATCTCCTAAGCCATCACTGCCCTGCAAAGAGGTCAAGAGGGACCATCTATGAGCCACAATCGCCAAAGCTACATGCCACTGAAATGGAAAAGCTACTCATGAGCATATAAACTACTTCACTCCAGAGTGAGATATAAAGAGATAGAAGGGTGCGGCTCATGCAGTTAAGGGTTTGGAACTATATCTCTTAAGAGTCGAGATTTGAGTCAATGATAAATGACGACGCTTGTGTCCGCTTGTTATCTTCTCAGATCAAGATTCTGAAAGTAATATACCAACCCGAAACTGGTCATACGCTATGCATTACTTTGCACTACTTCACCCACGTAAATACTTACGTGGGCAAAGTAGTGGGGGGCATTTGTTCCCGCCAAAAATTTCTGCGCAAAAGAGCCCAAGGTATCAAATGGCGGCGATACGCTTAAGAAAATGGGAACCAGTATTTTCCGGGCTGTTTTTTGACAAACTCCCGAATGAGAAACAGATAAATTCTGATAGTATCGAAAGCGGCTCGAAAAACCCTTCGATTTGATATATTATGGGCCTCATAATTCATCCGGGATCAAAAGTTATGAGGAATTACGTGTCCACACGTGATGGGCTTTTAAGAACCCGCTGGAGGAGTTAAAAGATACAATAAAAACTCAGAAAAGACCCCAATGGGGCATCACGTGCTCACACGTGACCATGAGTCACGTACAGACACGTGATGGGCTTTTAAAGCCTCTAAAATAATGAATAGAATTTAATTCTAAAAGTCAGAAAATAGCTCAACGAGGTATCACGTGCTTACACGTGACCAATGGTCACGTGTTGACACGTGATGGTTAAAACTGAAACATAAATAAGCGGCTGAGAAAGGAACCCAATTGGGGGTCACGTGCTCACACGTGACCAAAGGTCACGTGCCAGCACATGACTGGCTTTAAAAGCATTATAATTTAATAGAATTAAATTCTAAAAGTTTCTGAATTTTTCCAAATGGAAAAGGGTCATGGGGAACTGTTGGATTAAAAATCCAAAGGTGATTAAAAATCACCAATTTATAGAAAACCCATCGTTAGTTTAACAAGGAAAGATTTCCCTGAAAATCTCACCAGGATAACAAATAGAATATCTTTTGGATTTAAAATCCACGGTGAATAAAATTCACTGAATGATCTAAAGGCCCAGATTAATGATAAATATAAATCAAATCTCTCAACAATCAAATCAAATCTTCCAATGAGAGATTTGCTAAACAAATTAACTCTTTTCCTTCTCCTATAAATATGAGCCAAGAAGAGAAGAGAAGAGAAGGGACCACCTGGGGATCTACTTTTTTGAGAGAAAAACAGAGAGAGGAGAATTTAATTCTCAAGAGGGAAGAAAAGAAAGGAGAATTTAATTCTCAACAAAGAAAACCCTAGGTGAGAAAAGGGAAAAAGATAAACTTCAAACAGAGAATTTAATTCTCAAAATCCAAGAGTTTAACTCTTATACAAAAAAGAACTTAGTTCTTCTTCTGGTTGAAGATCTGCACAGAGCACATCTCCCCATAACTTGAGAATTTAATTCTCATCGGGTCGAGATCCTGCCATGCAGATCCTAAACTTAGAAGGGGAATTGAGTTTTGAGAATTAATTCTCCTAAAACAAAACTAGGGTTTAACCCTAATCAAGAATTTAATTCTTTTACATATCTGGGAATTTAATTTCTTTGAAAAGAAATCAGGGTTTCATCCTAAATAAGAATTCAATTCTTAAAAGATCTCTGTTCATGAAAAGAACTAGGGTCACGTGCCCCCACGTGACCCTTGAAAAGATCCCCTGCAAAGAACTTTGAAGCATCATCCCACGTGCTCCCACGTGACTCCCAGAACGCAGAAAGAAAAAGCAAAGGGAATGAAAGCTTTGGGCGCTTTCACGTGTTATCACGTGACCCCTCAGCAAATGCTTTAACAATTGGCGCACGTGTGCACAGATCCCCATCACGTGCCAACACGTGATGCTCTAAAATAAAAATGAAAGTGTTTAACACTTAATGGCAAAACAAAAGAAAAGAAGCTTTGGGCGCTCTCACGTGTCCCCACGTGACCCCTCAGCAAGTGCTGTAATATTCGATGCATAAACCTCCATCACGTGCCAACACGTGATGCTCTAAAATAAAGATGAAAATTGTTTAACACTTATTCGCAGATTTGAGGATAAAACAAAGGAGATCTGGCTTCACATTTAGGGCGCCCTCACGTGTCCCCACGTGACCCCTAACGAATCCCTTTAATATCGAATGGATGGATGCCTATCACGTGCCCACACGTGATGGCTAGGAAATTAAAGGTGTTAAATACTTACCTGCTGAAGAAAATAAGGGAAATCAGGGTGCTCTCACGTGTCCGCACGTGACCCCTCCCTCCTTAGTGTTTAACACTAATTGGAAAACTCCATTTGCAGTGTTTAACACTGATTTGCTTAGTGTTTAACACTAATTTAAAAACTCTGTTCCCAGTGTTCAACACTGTTGGTCTGTAGTGTTTAACACTAGCTTTAGCCCAATTGGCTAAGTTTTTAGAGGCAAAGCCTTTCCTTCAATGGACCAACAGAGGGCCAATATTTCAAACATAATTGGACTTAGCCCAAACTGGCCATAAGTCCTCAAATCATCTTGAACTGAGCACATCTGCTCTTTCAACCAACTCATTGGTTCAAGGGTACATCTCTGAACTCCTCTGATATTTGTCGTTGTAATCCTTCAACGTATTCAGAGAGGTGACGGGTCCCGACAACCACACATCAACACGGACTGTGGGGTCCTTAAACTCATGGACTTATGCGTCCTTAAACCAAGATACGGACTGTGGGGTCCTTAAACCTACGGACTTATGCGTCCTTAAACTAACGGACTAATGCGTCCGTAAACACACCCATATGGACTGTGGGATCATTAAACCCATGGACTTATGCGTCCTTAAACTACCGATGGACCGCAATGTCCTTAAACTACCAATGGACCACTACGTCCCTAAACTGGCAATGGACCTCCATGTCCCTAAACTGGCAATGGACCTCCATGTCCCTAAACTGGAACAATAGAGCCTCCAAATGCTCTTTTGCCGGATCTAAACGATCCCGTTTAAGTTGATCTTAGCCTCAAATATGGCTAACGTATCCTTAAACCTTCAAACGGACTTTAGTCCCAAATTGGACTATGAATCCCCCCAATCAATTTTGGTTCAAGGGTACATCTCTGAACTCCTCTGACACCTGTCGTTGTAATTCTTCAACGTCGTCAGAGAGGTGACGGGTCCCGACGGCCATACATTAAATGGACCACTATATCCCTAAACTGGAACAATAGAGCCTAAATGCTCTTTTGTCGGATCTAAACGATCCCGTTAAGTTGATCTTAGTCTCAAACTGGACTAACGTATCCTTAACGAACGTTTGAGTTGATCTTAGCCCCAAATATGGCTAACGTATCCTCAAACCAAAACCTCCAAACCCAAATCTAAGATAACACGGATTTGGACTAGTCCACGCCCTACGGGCGACGACATAACTCGGTCTCCGTAAACAATCCACGGGCAACGAAACATAAAATAAATACACACGACACGAAGTGACCATCTGGAGAAGGAGAAAGTTGTTACCGCGATGCGGTAGCGTAATTAACTGCAGGGGCTTGCGCCTGCAGGGAAGAGCGTCCCCACAATCAAAAACCCCTCAAACGAGGGGGAATCTGACGAAGTCTGCTACATCGGCCGCATCCGTTTAAACCTTCGATACACGGTGCCATAGATCAACTTGGCATCTTCGGAGAGGTGGACGGATAGCACCAACTAGCATCTGCCCCGAATCTTAGGCAAGACGCAAAGTCTAGGCCGCCATTCGGAGGGGAACAGTTCCTTAGATCCCCTGGCGAGGTAGCCTTCGAGCCGCCGTGGCGAGTCCCGTCCGTGCAACCCCGTCGAGGGAGGGGGTGTCGGTCATGCCTGGTAGCAGGCGAGCTGACCGACATCTCCTCGGGAGGGACAGGTTCGCGAAGGATCTCGGGGCGAGGCACTCTGGCGACGGACCTCGGTGTTGAACTGTGGGGCGCCCAGCGGGTTTCAGAACGTATTGGCCCAGGAGATCTGCGGTCGTGGGACGTAGCGAGGCGGTGGTCGGCAGTGCCGTCGCGAGCGGAGTCTTCTCTCCCTCTGTAGGGGTCCCGATCCCGAGGCGAGGGAGCAGTGACCTGGGGATCTTGCCCTGCCGTTTGGACGCGAACGAGGGCCTCCACGACGGACGCGAATCGGTCTATCCGGCCGGTAAGGGCATTGATGGCATTCGGTGGAAGAGGTTCGTCCGCGCCTCCGTTGAATGTGAGGCGGCTGCTAGTGCTTGGATCGTCGTAATAATCGCTCGCCATTAGATTGAGATCGGAAGATGAACTTTTGTTTTTGCGGAATCAAGGAGTTCCCACAGACGGCGCCAGCTGACGCGACCTGGATCGCACCAAGATGTTACCTTCCGTTGATCTGCTGACGGCAGCGATGGACGGCTGAGATTCGGATCTGGAGGCTGGCTCCTAAAGCGTGTGGATCTCAATGGGTTTGAGGTTGGTTGTTGCCGAGCTACCTGCAAGGAAGTCCCGGGGTGGTTGTACCACCGAGGACCCTTTGTCACGCCCCGCCTCCCAGTGTACGGCGAAGTGGACGCGACGAGGTCCGCTACGTATGTACTCAGAAGTACATACGCTAAGCGTAGCTAAGCAATATAAAATAAATACACAAGAGATAAGAATATAAAAAGAACAGCAACTTTTATTTATTAACATTCTTTGTACAATGCATGAAAAAGGAAATACATCTGAAATAAAAAATGCCTAAACAGTGGCATAACAGAAAAAGGAAAGTACTGGAAAGAAAAGTGTACAATGAAATTATACTGCTGGGTCTTCGGCAAATTGCTCCAAGTCTTCTTGGGTTGGTTCAACTTCTGCCGGGTCCAGGTCACCTGACGACATTCAAAGAAGAGAGAAACAGAATGTCGTCAGCGAACAGATCGCTCGATAAGTCCCAAGAGTAAGGGAAGTACAGAGGACAGAATAAGAAGATACATTTTTAAAGTGTAAACTATTGCTGTAATGTTATGTTAACGCTGTTGTTTGTAGCTTGGTACAGAAGAATGCCAGTGTATACGAGGGGAGTCTCACTTGCCAGAGACTAGGGCACGTGTAGTACAAGGAACCGTTATGCCACGGTACAACAGCAATAGGATTCAGGTTAGGTGTATTAATCTGACCACCTCGTGCCACCTTTAACACCTTCCGTACCAATTTACCCCTTAAACCCCGCGATGTCTTGTTTGTATTGTTATCTTGTAAAATTGTATTGATTGTAAGATTGATTAACTGACTGACCGAAACCATGATATCAGGAAACGGTTATAACCGCAGAGTCATGTAAATGGAATACTGGGAAACATGTAAAAGGAATATCCATGGTTCGGTTCAGTCAAGTAGATTGTTAACTGGATTCTGGAATTCATGTATTCATCTTGAGTTGAAATATAAAGAATATAGATTAACTTGAATCATATTCAAGTCAGAAATAGTCAGACTCTAACCCGAGTCAGAATAAAAGAAGGTAAGTTAAAGTTCAATACTTGTTAGGGGTCTTATTGTAATTTATAAAACCTGAGGGGGTTTTATGTAAAAAGTACTATTGTATATTTTTTTTCAAAATACACCTCAAGTATTTATTATTCGTCTTTATAGTTATAATGAGTGTGAATTTTATTTGTGTTATTCTAGTGAATATATCCTAATAAAAGTATTAATAGATTTATTTGAAATTCATGGTATTTTAATGTAACTTTTAAACTTGTGATTTTAGAAAAATGTGGAAACTTTATATTAGGATAAAATAGATGTTTAAATGATAATTGCATATATATTAACACATGAATAATTTTATATAAATATTTTATTTAGAAAAAATCTCATTTTCCCTAAATATCGTATTTTTGAACCTTTCGAGACCGAATGCTCCTTGCGGAGGTCTGAATCTCGCACTACTAGCCTGCGGGTGCACGATGAACCGTACTATCCCTAACAGGTTCCCCAAAAGTGGGTTGTAGCGGCGCTTTGCTTAGGTTTATAAATACTTTTCATTTGGGAAAATGGTTTTATAAATATGGGGTATTTATTTGCAAAAGAGTACAGTTTCCCGTATTTTAGTTATTAGGGTTTCCTAAGCCAACTAGCCTATTTCTAAGGTCTAAACGATGAGTCATTAGAAGCCTCAAATCGCCTCTTCACCGTCAATTGCGGCCAGGTAAGTGTCAGGTAAGTGGGAAGGAACCACAGTCGTGGGCCTAATTAAAAACCACCAGCCTTAGACACACTTGCCTAGGCACCACAAGACAGTTTAGATAAACGATCGATGTCCATGACCAATCATGTTTTCATTTTATTAAAAGATTTTATCTAGAAAAGTTTACAACTTAAAGCTTTAAATAAAAGTTATAAAGATTATGGTATTTTAGTGAAAAGTCCTGTAATTTTCGTATTCTATATTTTGATATTTATCAATTAGGGTTATATTTGTATATGTGTAGAAGTAGGTCATTACCTCGTGACTTATTTTAAGTTTTAATGAAGTTTATAGGTTAAACATGATATATTAAACTTGAAGGTATTAAAGCGCAAGAATACGGTATTTGAAAACGTTATCATTTTATGTGTGAAATTTCATTCAAATTGATTTCTACAAGTTTATTTATCAAGGTAAACATATTTAGAAGTGAGGGAATTGACTAGAACAAGAAAAATAAACTTTATGGTATTTTTATGAAAAGAATACAGTTTTGCAAAGAACCTATCATTTCATGTGAGAAACTTTATTTAAATTGGTTTATGGGTGATTAATAGTCAACATGAATATGTTAGAGTATTGTGGATTAGATGACAAGTGAAATTTTGTAGAAAAACCGAATCGGAAATCAGTTTGTTCCGATTTCCGTCGGGTTTCATAAATCCGTATTTTTAAGAAATAGAAAGGTGAGAAGGATGAGACTTACATGCAAAAGCCGGTATTGTCACCGGGCTTGTCTATCCGCCGATAGCCTCGCGTTAGCAGCGAGACCTTCTTGAAAACTTCTTCATGTTCTTCTTCTTGGACTCTAGGTGAAGAGGAAGAAGTGAGAGATAGAAAAATGTGAGGAAGGAAAAGATAGAGGAGGACAATAAAGATGGTGTAATGGTGAATTATGTATAATAATATATGCATTCAACATGAGAATTAAAAGAGAAATGAAAGGTCACCATTCATTTTGGAAATGAAAGGTCTCATTTGTAGGCTATGAGAAGAATAAAAAATGATAAAAAATAGTTGCAAGAATGGGGATTTGAACATGTGACTTATGGAATAACAATGCAAGGACTTAACCAATGAGCTATAAAGTTGTTCATACATATATTTAATTAGAATTAAATATATGATGTTGCTTAAAAAGAAAATGGGCTTTTTAGATGGGCTGTAGAGAATAAGAATAATGGATTTGGGTTAAATATTTATGAAAGGAAAAATAAGAATGAGAAATTAAAAACTTAAATATAAGAAAAAGAAATTGTACCTAGAAAAAAAATACATAATAGATTGAGGAATAAAATAATAATAAATTTAATAGAAGAAGGAAAATACCAAGTACAAATAAATACGGTATATTATTGAAAAGGGATAATACAAATGTATAAAGATTTTGGGGTCATTACACCCTTCGACGGTCAAGTAAGAGAGGAAATCCGAGCAGAGTAACGGTGTAGTGGAGTAAAAATGGCTTATTTGAACCGTCTGAAGAAGGGGTTTATATAGCGGTGGCAGCAAGCAGGGCAGGCGTGAGAATCGTGCCGGCCGTTACGCTCCCGATGTCACGCCCGCGTGATGAGCGGGATCTCCCATTATTGGCGAGACATGCTCGTTAATGGGGATCGTGACGGTGTGGAACGTGGGATGTGGCCGGCGGATATCTCGTGCATGGCGAGATTTGCGGGATGGCGGTTGCGCCTGTGAGCGGTGCCGTTGGTCGGTCGATGAGACCAAGGAAGATGACCTCGGCGGGAGAGCTCGCGGACGAGCGGGAGAACCGAGGTATTTTGGTTTTGCGGTAGCCCGGAGACGAGCTGGGAGGCCGAGGAGGCCAATTGTGCATGGGGCTCGGTGGTGAGCCAGCGTTTGTTTGTGGGACGGGCACAAGAGTGGCCTGGTCGGCCACTGTAGGTCTTTTCTTGTGAGATTTGGGACACGTCATCTGCCACGTGTCATGATCTGGGAGATCACCGATATCGTGCATCATCAAGGACATTCTTCAAGCCATTCATCATTTCCTTGTGTAAATCACTAAACCCAAATAATGTTCATGTTTAGTTGTTAACATGTCTTTGTCCACGACAAAATTGTGGACCACACAAAAATATTCATATCATGGATTGCAGTGGGTTTCGGATCTTTTCACTGTACATGCTGGGGTAGAACATCCACTTCTTTTTATTCAAGCTGTAAAAGATCAACGAGAAACGGGAAGCTTAAAGCATGTTTTGCTCATTGTTGCATATGGTGGACCGAAACGAGTATAACTGAAACAATCATGTTAAAATGGTTTAGAACCTTGGATAATTAAGAAACAACATGTTTGAAAAACGAGTGTGGCTGTGAAATCAGAATATTAAGATAGATGAGTGACAATACATTAAAAGATAAGATATGCATGATACGAAGTGAGTGTAGTTTAATAAGTCAAAGGTGGCTCCCATAAAAGATAAGAGAGTATCGATCGATTGAAATGGTTTAATCATGTGCAATGAAAGCACATTAAAGCTTCAGTTAGAAAAGGTTATAAAATTGTGGTTAATGGCGTAACTAAAAGTAGGTGCATGCATAAACGAATTTAATTAAAGACCATTAAGAATGATATACAGCCGGGCTTAGCTCATTTGGGACTAATTACACATCCAAAAACCATGAGCATGCAAGGGACGCTTAAATATAATATTTTATTTTCTTTCCGATCCAGCTGTCTGTGTATCGCATCGCGAACTCTGGCCCTCAGATGTAACATATGATGCCCTTGTGATGAATGGAACTATTGAACCCATTAGTGAATCATGTGTTGGTCATGAAATGGACACGAGGAGAAAAACATACAAAATCCTTATCGTGCGTAGCCACCATATATTCACCACTATACCTAACGTGACAGTCAAGTTGTGTCGCAGCAATTTTCAAAAATGTAGTGGAAGCATTTGATTAATTAATATTAAACCCAAGACAAATTTTCATATTCTGGTCCCATTCATGCGTCCACAAAAAGGAGTTTAATGAAATTCAAACGATCAAATGATCATTTGAATAAATGCTTTAAAGAATTTAATCGTTACATTTTTCTAATAAGACGCACTACCTAATTACCTAATGCCGTGTGTGGGGCTGTATTTTCCTTTCAAAATCATGTGTAATTAGGCATTAGGTTGACCTTATTTTTCATGTACCCAAAAAAAAACATACGGATAAAGATTTTAGTTTTGTACACGATATCTAGCAACCTTGAAACGTTCTAGTGTCATGCTAACTAATTATGTTGTAATCACGATAAATCGATGCATCTAATATGGTTATCCCACCCAGTTTATTTAAACAAAGATTGCTAGGAGTCGGTCAATCTTTATAATTTTACTCAAAACATCGCCCAGTCAAACAAATTATTGTTTATCAAATTTACAAATATTTACATTATTGCTTAAGTCGTGCCATGGAAGACTTCAATTATTTGTGCTTAAATGCGGCATGCTATAAGTAGTTACATTGCATCTACGGGAAATCGTTACATCTAATATGGTTATCCCATCTAGTTTAGTTAAGCAAAGATTATTAGTGGCTGGTCAATCTTTGTACTTTTACTCAAAACTTCACTCGGATGCTATTATTCGGATCTGTTATTCTTTATCAAAACTACAAATATCTCCTTTCTCGCTTAATTTATGCCACTGAATTCACCTATTACTGCATGCTGCATGCGTGTATTGAAATAAAGTTTTGATGCTGCAAACTAGCTAATTTTCAAAAAATCTTTAATAACCCTTTCATATCTTTTGTCTGCATGCTAACATATATCCATGTGTATCGCACGTGCAAAAAGTTGATAATGTGGACCAATGCCCCATTCTCTTATGATGACAATATTAAAGAGAAATCTTCTTAAAAATAAGAGATCGAAGATTTTTTCTTCTAAGAATTCATTACTGTTGCCCCTTTTAACTGAAAAAGGAACAACTTTCCAGAATACTTTTAAGTTAGAAATAGTTACTAACAATATATATCAAGCCCCCTATAATTCATAACTGTAAGAATTTTTGGGGGGCAAATATCATTAACACGCGCCAAAAAATGATTACTTGGTAAACATAAAAATGATGAAATGGGAATTTAGAGATCTAGGATTTGGTTCCTCTCCTCCCTCCAACAAATTCATCTCTCCCCCTCTCTCTAAATCTTTTACAGCCATTTACTTTACAATTTACCCTATGTCAAAATACAGAAGAAATCTCCCGCGTGAAAGCAACATTCTATACATTTGGCACCATATATTACACCCCCCCCCCCCCCCCCCCCCCCACTCTCTCTTCTTCTCTCCTCATCCATTTCTAATTCATCCTCTCTCCATTTCCATGGAATCCAAAATCATTTTCGGTTTTGGATTCGTAATCGCTGCTACTCTCTTCGTGGTTCTCATCGACGGCGCTCTATCGTTGAAATCGAGCCATGTTGATAACAATATGTCGCTGGCACAGAAATCTCCGATAAAACAAGGAAAATGCAACATGTTCCAAGGGAGATGGGTCTATGACAACTCTTACCCGCTTTACGATTCGTCGGGTTGTCCGTTCGTCGAGCCTGAGTTCGATTGCCAGAAATACAAAAGGCCTGATAATCTCTATCTCAAGTTCAGGTGGAAGCCCAACGCCTGTGAGCTCCCAAGGTAATATCTTTTTGTAAAACATGTGTCTGTAACCTAAGCAGCCAACTCATTTGGTCCTAAACTAGTTTTTTTAATTTTTTTTTTCATGTATATATATCCGAATGTTTAATTTAGGTTCGACGGAAAGATTTTTCTGACGAGATGGAAAGGGAAGAAGATAATGTTCGTCGGCGACTCGCTGAGCTTGAATCAATGGGAGTCTCTCAACTGCATGATTCATTCAGCTGTGCCCAATTCAAAGACCTCAAGTTTCAGGAATGGCTCTCTATCTACTGTTAGATTTGAGGTCATTTTCTTATCTTTTTATTTTTGGCTTATCGGCAACTTACATGATGTCTAAAATTTCAAAATAGTTAGTGAATGTGAGTTAGGCGATCATTGATGTTATAAGTAATATATTTGGGTTTTTGGTAACTTTCTGGATGTTGATCTCTTGCATGAGAGACAGCATGGCAGACAACAGCGCATGTTTGCTATTTTGGACTTGGTTGAATTGGTCCATTTAAGTTTTATATTTAATATCTGGCTAATCATTTGTATACATGCATCTTTATTTATTTTTAAAGAGAAAAAACATTCTTATTCGGAAATGTCGCTCTTGGTTAACCTTGATTGCTACGTCAACCTTTTGAAAGTGGTTAAAAAGGAGAAGATTATAATTATAAAGTTTTCTGATCGTAAAATCCATTCTTCCGTTTTATGTAAGTTTTCAGTTTTTCGTCGATTATATATCTTGTGGACTGAGAGGAAAATTAGTGAAGATAACCCCAAATCGACCGCTTTTGAATTGGTGTCACAACCAACATTATGTTTTGAAATAATGAATTATGAATTTTTATATTCCTCAATGCCAACAAATCTTCAGTCAAAATCAACTCATGGCCCCTCAAAAAGCCTAAGAGGAACCTCCAGCAAATATATATATTCTAGTATCAGGTACTCACGAGGAATTTGTATAGAGATCTGAACTAAGAAGCGAGAAGAAAAAACAAAAGCATACCAGTATATTTCTATTCAAGTTTCAATCAAAGGGAATCTATCACGTATCACGGGAGATATCTCAGTGCTATCATCCGAAAACTGTTGTCAAAATTTGGTGGCATGCAGGACTTTGGAGTGTCGGTGATGTACTACCGGACACCGTACCTAGTCGATATCGCCTCCGAATCGATCGGACGGGTTCTGAAGCTGGACACCATCGATAGCGGGAGCGACGCTTGGCTGGGCACGGACATGCTCATCTTCAACACCTGGCACTGGTGGACTCACACCGGAAACAGCCAGCCGTATGTTTATTTATTTATTGTTACCTACAGTGGCGATGATGTGACAACATAGGTTTTGTCTGTGATGATCGATGTGCAGCTGGGATTACGTTGAGGATGAAGGCCAAGTATATAAAGACATGAATAGGTTGGCGGCATTCTCCCGAGGGCTGACAACATGGGCGAAATGGGTGGACTCCAATATTAATCCAAGCAAAACCAAGGTTTTCTTTCAAGGGATCTCACCTACACATTACCTGTTAGTGATCTAATTTCTTTAAATTAATTTTGACCCTAAAACATCAATACTAAACTAGTCTCATGAATTTTATATGCAGAGATTATACTTTGTTTAAATATTTATTTTGCCTTATTCTATAAGAGATTATATGAGATGAAGAGAACATAATCACATGATCTGTTGCTTAATTATCTCATTTCACAAACACTCACATGCTAGCAGTTTGTATACATGCAACAGCTCCCCACTTCCATTAGATTAAACCAGTAGTAGCATACAGCTCAGAGGAATCATGGTAGCATGTAACAAGACAAACCAACTCGATTCATCTCAATTTCACTTGCTAATCTTTATATTATGATATAAATTCGGGTGCGGTTCCGATGAAAGACGTCTTTGAAGCTTTTCTGTCAAAGATGGATATCCACCATTCATCGTCTATAACAAATCAAGATATCAACGGCTGGTATTATTTATTTTCATTTGAAAATTCTTCGTCAATTTTGTATATCCCTTATAAATAGAAAATGAATAATTCTTTGCTATGCTTTTTTTAATACCGGGAGAAATCAAATTGTTAGGAAAAACCACACAAATTTGATATACAAATTTAATGAGGTTTGGCCAAATAGATCTAATTCCTCAAACAAGAGCATGAATAAATTAAAGGCACACATAACACAAATAAATATCAATTATTTCAGTTAATTCGACGCATCATGAGCAGGTGCGCATGTAATGAATCAAAGAATTTTACGATTATGACCCCTCTTGACTGGGCTAATATTTTTCGTAAAATCTTTGGTGCATTTTTCAAATTATATATGCTTATTCAAATTCTTTATTTTATACGGATTAATTGCCTATTCTCTAATATTTATAAATAATAATAAACTTCAATTTGATGCATTTTCTTGTTAGTTTATAGATACTAAATATATATATATATAATCTCTTCATGGCAAATTCATTTATATATAATAAACAGGGGCAAAGATTGGGGAGAACGAAAAGCGAAGAACTGCTACCGACAAACCCAGCCTGTGAGCGGATCATCGTATCCCGGGGGTTCACTTCCTGAGGAGGCAGTCGTAAACTCAGTGCTCAGTAGCGCGTCAAAGCCCGCGTACCTTCTCGACATAACGCTATTGTCTCAGCTCAGGAAAGACGCTCACCCATCGTCATACGGCGGAGAGCATGCAGGAATGGACTGCAGCCATTGGTGCGTCGCTGGGCTTCTAGATACCTGGAATCAAATCCTATATGCAACTCTTTTATGACGGAGGCGAATAAGCGAAACATAGAAACAAATTTACGGAACCATACAATATTATTTTGCATGGAATTATTCTCAAATTATGATTTATCATTATTTAGGGGTTGTTTGAGTGAAGAAGTGGGGGTTGTAAATGTGGGACAACTTTTTTAAGATTTCTCCAATTATACCTTAATTAGTGAGAAAGGGCTGATTTATTTGTAGGAAAATTTCATGGTAATGCCCCTATATATAGGGAAATGAAATCAATTGAATGAATGTGCTCATTGTGTTCCATCTTATTTTTATCTTACTTCTTAAAAATTATCTTTTTATTTTGTAGGCTTTATAACCTTTACTTGATACTACAATCATTTTGGATTATTGGCTTCTTATTGCACTTTTTTGACGTTATAAGGTTGAATTTACGTGAGATCCATCCTCTATTCTATTTAATAGATAGAGCTGGATTTCTCTTTTCTTGTGATTTGTTGTTCCACTTTTGGATGCAAATTCCAGCACTTAAATCACTAAACATCGATTAATTTATTTAATGACATTATGGTTGATTTAAATACTTTATTTAATATCATTTGTCCGCCTTATTTAAGGATATTTTTTCTTTCATCATGGTCAAATTTGATTAAATAACTATTTAATTTTTTAGTATATTGTATTTTCAGTTTATATGATCTATGCTTATATCGTGGTTAAATTATCAAAAATCCCTCAGCCCGCTCGGTAGTTGTCTAAGAAACCCTCTAATCTTCAAAGGTTGGAAAGGACCCGCTGTTCAAATCTTTGTGAAAAAACCTTGAGCTTTATTTCGTTTAGCCTTTGTATTTCCTCAACTACTTGGATATTACAATCAACTGCTCAGAATTTTAAAGACAACTGCAGCTGTTTAGATATTACAAACAATTGCATAGATATTATAGGAAACTATACTAACATACAAGGTTTGATTTGGGGGCCGTGGGTTTTTTAACAAGAGAAAAAGCCCACAATCTTTGTAATACCGATAGCGGCCCAAATAACTCGGGCTCTTAAAAAAATGCTCATTTGAGTTCCAAGTTGGGACCTGGTTGATTAGAAGAACCAATGAGACGGCCCAAATCAGTTAGGCCCAAATCAAGTATCGCTTCATATCTAAAAATTCTAAAGTTTGGTACCTTCTATGTATGCCAAACAATATTTGCAGGCATAATTCGAAGGAGTGCTCAGATTGGACTTTTACTTGAGCCTAAGTTTTTTTGATAAAGTCACTGATGTCATGTAGATTAGATAGTGAATTGAAAATCCCACAACGTGTTACCGACACTTGTACCTATCAAAATAGAGAAATGACACTCGAAAAAGACACTTGTACCTATCAAAATAGAGAAATGACACTCGAAAAAGATGTTTATGGCTTTCGGGTTGAGCTTTGTCAAAAATGTATTGTATTCTTCTACAATATTTATGGATTTTAGTGTGCGATTGGAAGCAAAATTTTGAAAACCTTAAAATAACAAAATAAAATTGATATTTTTGAAAAATATTGAAAACCTGAATAAAACATAAACTATCAAGATTTTATAAAATTTCAAAGAAATCGTGATTTTCGTGTGCCGGGCGCATGCAAAATTTTAAAAATTCGAAGGAAATAAAATATTTTGGGATTTTTGAAGATATTTTCGTGTGTTAAAAGCAAAATATTGAAAAAATCGAAAATACAAAAAACATTAAGATTTTTAAAACTTTCGCGATTTTTGTGTGCCGTAGTATGCAAAATATTGAAATATCTACGAAAGCTGATTTTTCTTGAGATTTTCTAAATTCTTATGATTTTTATGTGCTAGCAAACAAAAAATTGAAAACCGGAAGGAAAATAAAAATATTGAGATTTAAAAATAATTACATAATTTTTGTTTCTTAGGGCACAAAATTTTATTAATGTGATGACAACGAATAATCTTTGAATTGTCACGTGGTACTGCAGAATTTTTTTATTTGAGATTTTTAAAATTTTGAGAAAAAAAAAGTAAGATTTTTGAAAATTTTATAATTTTTTATGTTTTATAATATTGAAAAAGAAAGAAAACAGAAAAATTTAAGATTTTTGGATTTTATGTGGTTCGTGTGCTATTTCTTGCAAATTGAAAAAGCAAAGGAAAAAAATATTTTGTTTGAAATTTCATGACTTTTTTGTGCTATAACAAACAAAATATTAGAAAACCGATGTAAACATAAATTTTGAGATTTTTAAAAGTATGGTATATTCTTGTGCTATATAACGTGTAAAATGTTGAAAATTTAAAGAAAATAAAAAAATGAATTTTTTTGTATATTACTATCATAAGCAAAATATTGAAATACATAAGATTATTTTTTTTGTGAGATTTTTAAAATTTCACTATCTTCATGTAATATAGAAAAGAAAATATTGAAAAACTGAAGAAAAATGTTAAAGTATTTTAAGTTATATATTCATATATTTTATATATGAATTTCATAAATATAAAATATTACAATTTATAAACCATATAAAAATGAAATTTTAAATTATATTTTTCTTGACTTTGAACATTGCACTGGCCCCCTTCTAGTTTAATTCTAAAAGTTAAGAAATCCATTGTTACAAGAAAGTGTAGGTCTAGTTGTATAAGGATAACAATATTACTATGTGTTACGCGCATTTAATATTTATTTCATATGTCTCTTTGGTGACATCTGATAATATTTGTTTGATAGATTATATTATCTTTGTTGATGGTTGTTCTCTTTTTTTCCTCTCTCTTTTATCGTTACATTCAATATTTCGTTTAATAATCCTAGGGTTTTGTGGCTTTTATTTTAGCCATAACGTTAACTTTTATTATTCTCCAACGAGAGTAGGTAGAAATATAAAAAATATAATTCGCCAATAAAAGCTAGACACTAAGTTTTATTACCCTGCAACCCCCTGCACACTATATCCGATACTATATCAAATTTATATATGATATGACGATATATCTCGAAATCAAGACTCTGTGTGTGTGTGTTGGGAGGGAGGGGAGGGGGGGTTGAGATCGATGTGTAATCTGATATAGCATGGAATATTCTCATGTGCCCTCACTCATGCATTTCCGTATTTACAAGCCTACTAAAGGCCTATGAAGTGAATAGAGGCTATGAATAAGGAAGAAGCAGAATACTTATACCCGCATAGACCTGTTGGGGTCAAAATTTACACCCCACGTCCGAAGTCAAGGAGTCAAAGTCAACACCCAAAAAGTGGGTCCGGACCTAAGGTCGAATCCAAGTCAAGTGGGCCCAAGCCCGAATCTAAGCCAAGTAGGCCCAAACCGGTCCAAGTTCAAGCAGGGGGCCGACCCATGCTAAGAAAAGAATTAAAATGTAAAAGCTAGATATATTATGTAATAAGTAGGAATAATTTAAGAAAAATAGGCAAAAAACCAATTTTGTAAAGCCCAAGAGCTTAAGTGCAAATGTATAAGGGTATTTATACACATCATGTGATGAAATGAACAAGTTTTTTTCCTCCCCATAATTTTTGCTGGGGTTTTGAAGGCTTTATCTCTCTTGAGGTGATTTTCTCTCTTAGCCCTTATTTCATCTTTAACCTTGAGAAAACTCATAAAAAAATTCATCTTCGCTTAAAATCCTAAATAAAACTACATCAAGACCCAAATCAAGAGAAAAGACTTTACTTTTCTTTATCAAATCTAAGAAAGGAGGAAAAGGGAGGACTCTTGGGGTGAAAGCCCATGGCTTTCACCCCAAGCAAGCACCATGGATGAAAGACCTTGATGAAACCCATCAGTTTCACCATTAAAATACATAAAATCGATGACTTTAGGGTGAAAGCTCATAGCTTTCACCTCCCCGAACGCCCCGGCGCCGGATCTCCCCACGAGATCTATGGGAACATGGGTTGCAACCCATATTCCCTATCATGTGAACACGGGACACATCCTGTGTTCAGCCTTGGGATCCCTTTTGGGATCTCTGTTTCGGGACCCTTTTAGGGGTCCCTGTTATGGAAACCCACCAAAGGGGGTTCCTACCTTCTGAACCGCTCCAGAAAGGCTCCCGATTTCAGGACCCCCCAAAGAGAGTTCCCAATGTCCCGTCCCATTTCCCAAAAGACGGGAGCAGGAGACGTGACGAGACCCACAACGTATTTATTCTGAGAAGGTCATTTCTCGTAATAAATACGCTAAGTGTAAAGTAAGCGATATAATATTGACAAGAATAGACAAGTGATAATAAAATCCAACACTTTATATATTTACATTTCCAACTTTACAAAGTTTACAATGATACAAGATAACTTAAAAAGAAAAGTGCAATGAAAGTGCCTAAACAATAGCAATCTGGAATGAAAAGAAATAACTACTGAAGGACCAGTAGTCGGCTTGGGCTTCAAACTTTGAGTGGTCCTCTGAAGTCGGTTCCACCTCCTTAGTCTCTAAATTATCTGACGAATATTCCTAGAAAAAAAGAAAGAAAGATGGGTGGAATGCCCGTCAGTGAAGTTTCACTCTGTAAGTCCCCAATAAGGATGGGTGATGTATATAAATGAAATATAAGATATAATATGATATAATATGGATGGAATGAAACATGAACAAATATAACATGGCAATATTAAAGGAAACTATGTAAGTGTGGAAATGTAACATGAGCATAGCAAACAAGTATAGTATGGCCGTATAGTGAAGGTATCGTGAACATGAAATGTACTATCAATGCGTTCTATGGAGGTCACTAAAAGGTAATCTAACCAACGTAAGTTTAAATGTGAATATCAACTAATGTCAAGAGTATTCTCAAACTCAAGGGTAGGACCCCAGGAGCAAAGAAACACAAGCCCGAGTAGCGACGTTAATTGTACCGTTTCAGCCTGGTACCATAGCGACGTTAGTCGTACTATTTCAGCCCGGTACCACAGTGACGTAATAGGACTCCTGAGATTCCGTTGAATTCATATTCAAACTATCTCAACACCCCGTGTATTCTAGATTACAGTTAAAGTTACCAGTCTTGCTCGAATCCATGAATACATCAAGTTACAAGATTGAGTTCATGTCGAGATCAAGTATTCATGTATTCATATCAAGTTGTAATCATGGTTCGAGTCAAGCCGGTTCAAGATTATATGTCACGCTCCACTTCCCAAAATACGGAATACGAGAGGTGACTATGCCAGCCATACTCTTATGGTCAAGAAATAATCCTGCCGTAGTCACACTACGGTTTCTAGTATTATATGGTAATCAGTAAATACATCACTAGAGTAAAGGAAATCACAGCTCACAACTTTATTACATTAAAATGACAGAGTTCAGGATACATTTATTTGCATGAAAGAAATAACTGACCAAAGAAATAACAAGGTTCTTATAGCAAGTAGAAGGCGATAGCGCCGATGTTGTGGTTTAAATCTCCACGATCTCGAATGAAAAATCCTGCTCCTGAGCAGGGTCTATTTCGTCCTCTGAGCATGCACACTCAGGTCGTTAGGGCGACACATATAACAACATATATATAGTGTGTGTACTATGATATTAAATATGAAATGGACGGCAGAATACAGTAACATGAGAATAACGAATATCAATGATAGGTACGGTATAGGTATCATGTCAGCAATTCACGCATTATGTATGTCATTACCTATCAGTCGCTAGGTCAAATGAAATCAATTGGTGGAAAAGAATGCTCGTGTTTAACAAGGGTCTCTTGCATAACCGAGACTACGGTCCACTGTTGTCCGGGACATAACCCTGCATTCGTGCCGCTATGCCCATGACCTAACACACACACACACACATCGCTAATATCGAATGATCATCCTGTTAGTTGTATGTATGCCCTAGAGGCCAGTATTGTACAGATGATGTATATTATATTGGATGCTTGGACATATAAAGAGATGACTTTCTTGCTCGATATGATAGTATGCTATCTGGTTGCTCTTTATCTTAACATGTATACTTGTCTCTTTATACTTTCTTATAGTTACATGTTGGTAAAGCCCTTAGGATGTGTACTTGACTACCTGGACTATGATGCGGATCATACTAGTGGGGACATGGTAGTCCATAAGTACATCCTTCAAGGTCCCTAGTCGTGGGTGTATCGAGACGGGGCATCGATATACCAGTGTAGACTAGCGTATACGCTTCTCGACCCATGAGATGGGCGATGGATGATCCCATATCCATTGGTGTTTGACATCAGAGATGATATACGGGTGCTCAGTGGAGACTGGGTACACTGGACGGACTCGCCGAGAACTCCCAGATGGTATTATACCTCACGTCAGATGACAGTTCTTAGGTGACACTTGTGCAGGTTAGTCTGTAGACCTGAGATCGTCATAGAGTCTTGTGTGATTCCCACTGTGCTTTGATTTCCACCTTACCACGTCCATGAGGGCGTGCAAAACGGTGGTTTTTGGGTACAGTCCTGAGTCACATGGAGGCAATGAGCGATAAGAGGGGTTTCGTCTCTCCCGGTATTGGGGGTTGATGTTGCGCTGTGCTCGATTGGCCGTAACAGGGAAGTCCCTGGCCAGGGCTGATTAGAGATTTACTGGTAAGTGTTACCAGTAGTTTCTCGACCCGTTATGAGCCTCACATCGGCACGACTTATCGGTTATTGGGGTCTGACATTTACCACCCCTAGACTCGATATGCGACATATCAGACGAGGAGACCGGACTGCATGGTAGTGTTGCCGGTTGGCTCGACGGGAGTTGTAGCAGGTTCGCTTGTTTTCTTCTGATCGCTTAATACCCGGGTGGCCGTTACGTTTAGCCGACCGCTTGCGGCTTGGGGGTGCCTGATATGATCATCACCCGCTGCCGGCGTATTGACGAGTCTTAGAGTCCCACAAAGGAGTTACCTAGTCCAGGCGAAACGTTGTGGTGCGCGTATGCGATATGCGCTTGGACCCGATTAAAATGCGCGTATGGGATACCGTATATTAATTGGGTGGCTTGCTTTTGGTCGGGTCGTATGTGATATGACCGGATTGATAAATCAAGTGTTGATTTATCATTTAACCATTAGCTTCTCACTAAGAATCCTATCTTGTTTCTTTTGGATGTATGCATGCATGTATGCATTCATTCTTGTTCATGCACATATGGATGTGCATGCACACATGCATACATACATCATTCTATCATGGTTGCTTATACAAAGAAAATGGTGGCAATATAAGACTCACACCATGGTTTTATTTATATGAATTATTATTGCATTTGATTTAAGACAAAAAGGAAAAAGGAAAGGATAATTCATGGTTTCTTTCTACACTCTTCTTTGACCTAACCATGCTCACCCACCTTTTAACCATGGATTAACTTTCCTTTTAGGTTTCAACTCAAGTTCAATAATATATTTATTGTTTAACCATGATTTGAGATAAGAGAAGAAAAATATATATTGATATATTTTTATTTTCTCATGTGGGTTTTATCTTTTGTATTCTTCTTAAAAAGCCATCATCTTCTTCAACCTTGAGCTCTTGCTCTCTAGACTTTTCAAGTGAGCAAAATACTCAACAAGATAGGATTTTGAAGTGAGAAAGAGAACCACAACACCATTCTACACAAGTCTAGCCCACTTGTTTAGAGTGTTAGCTTCGTTTCATCTTCTTGATAAAGTGAAGTTGCAAGCTTGGACAAAGCGGACTCCGGGTGGATCATCGTGGACCTAGAGGAGATCAAGTGGACCTTTTTCCAAACCCCAAGTGGCCGAGGAGTCTAGCGTAGTGAGCTACAAAGGTTGTACTCTCAAAACCCTAGCCTTTCTTACTTGTGATGAAGTGTAGTTTATGAAACCCTAATTTTTCTAGGAATGATTCTTTGTATGCTTACTTAGCAACCTAAAATTTTAATCTTTGGTACATGTGATGCTTCCAAACCCTTCATATGGTGCTAGGTAAACCTTTAATTGGTATCAGAGCTACTAGACATTGGATGTCGACCTATGGGGGGTTCTCACTGTGTGACAGTGTGGCGAAGCATAGGCTCTTACCCCCAGGATGTCCCGAGACCGGAAGGTGTTCCGACGGGTTGTAGTCCTCGCGAGGGGGCATGCGTAAAAAGTAGCGGCTGAGGGACCCGTTGGTGCCACGGCGACCCCATTGGATGGGGTGGCTGCCTGACCAACATTGGTATCAGAGCTACTAGGCATTGGATGTCGACCTATGGGGGGTTCTCACCGTGTGACAGTGTGGCGAAGCATAGGCTCTTACCCCCCAGGGTGTCCCGAGACCGGAAGGTGTTCCGGCGGGTTGTAGTCCTCGCGAGGGGGCATGCGTAAAAAGTAGCGGCTGAGGGACCCGTTGGTGCCACGGCGACCCCATTGGATGGGGTGGTTGCCTGACCAACATTGGTATCAGAGCCAACCTAGAACATTAGGCGACACTACTATGAAGCAAAAACTCCGATCGAACCAAAATACGACGTTACGAGACCCTCTCTGGACAATTTTTAAAAACTGGTTATTTTCAGAATTAAAAATATGTAAAAAATCCAGCAGGTAAATATAAGAATTACTGTAAAATTCGATGCAGTGAACAGTCTTTCTTGCCACGGAAACGCGTCCTAAGCGTGCTTGGGCCGCTGTTCCGCGGCCGTACTCATCAATCACTGCATGAATTTTATAGAGTAATGCTTGTTTATGCTTGTACATTTTTTAGGGTATTTTTAATCTGAATTTTGTGCTGTTTGTTCTGGAGATGGTTTTGGACTCGTCGATTCGATCGGAATTTTCATTTCGTGACTTTTTCGGATAAATTAGAATGTATTGAAGTGTTTGAACGAGTATCATTTGCTCACTTTTCACGGGGTTTAAAATCTTTCGGAAATACGTGCAAGTTTGTTTATGGTGGACCCTCTGAAAGACAATAAACCTTAACTCGATTATGTGACCGTCTTGGACTGCCTTTTGAACCTTAGGGTTTGGGGCAGTACGGCGTGCCACATGTGAGGCGTTGGCTTGACCCTTCTACGGCTGGACCGCTACCACTGTGTCACACTCCGGGTTTTTGAACTCCGCTCAAGTGTTGAGCTTTAGCGAATCTTGGGTATTTGATCGTTCGTTCGAAAACTTTAATACCGTCTATTTATCTGGAATGTGATGCAATATGTGGAATTCATATAGTTGGACATGAAATACGAAGTATGTGATATTTCGCATTTACGATGTCTAAAGAGAATGTGGATTCCAAATATTGCAGTTTTACACTTTCTTTTCTGTGACCGTAGGTGTAGTATATCGATATCGCCGGTTTCGTTGCTATACATCAACGACAATTGGGGTACGCATACTTACTTACGTTGATGATATATGATATTATGTGTTGCTGAGATATGATGTGCAGGATTGTCGCAATTGAATAGCCGGGGGGTTTTATGTGAGATGAGAGTTTTATATTTTCATTCATGTAAATTCAAATGTAATATTCTTTTATTTGGGGCACTTCCAGGTTGAGGTCGATGCCACCAGTGTTGTATATTATTTACTTTTCCGCATTAGGATGGACCCAAGGAGGGGAGCACAGGTGACCGGGTTCTGGGGTTCAGTGGGAGGCCATCTCGAGGAGTCGAGACCGGGTCTCCTAAACTCCAGAATTGGTAGGGTCGCTTGCCGCTCTCGTAGGGGTCCAGGGTGTGGGCTTGGCTATTCATCGCGACTGTGGAATCCGTATTTTCTATTGTTGGCTAAATACTAAATACGGACGTCCTAGTATATCCCACATTATATCTATATTTCTGCTGCGATATCTGTGATGTGATCATTAGATATGTTCTGTGATGGATACAATATATAGTATATATGATATATTATATAGGCGTTACTTATGTTTTACACTCGCGCCAGCCCTGCCCTACTCTGCCGTTAGTTACCTAACCTAACGGTGCACGAGGGGACATCGAGGCAAATGCGGATGGCATAAGTGTACGTCGTATTTATCTGCCATGTTTAGGTGACTTAAATGATGGGACTTCATTAATGTGATTAATGAAAGAAAAAAAACCTAAAAGATGTTGTAGAATCAAATTTTTAAATAAAGGGTAGCTACAGTTTTGCTTTGCATAGCGGTATATATGATATACCCTGCACCTTATTCGATGGGGAAAGAGCTGAGATCCCTTCACCGGGAGTGACCTCTTTAGCAAAACTGGCAGATGCTACAACACTCGGTTTGACTTTTGACTGATTTTGGAGTTTCGCTTTGCACAGTGATATATATGATATATCCTGCACCTTATTCGATGAGGAAAGAGCCGAGATCCTTTCACCGGGAGTGACCTCTTTAGCAAAACTAATGAAAGCCTCAAAATCACTCCATTTCAAAATTCACTTGATTCTATAACGATATCAAGTTCATTATGCAATAGGTTTTCAGAAAAACCTGTCGTAGCCCTCCGTCATTTCAGATAAGTCCTACTTAGTATTCGCACTACGTTTGTTGGCCTGCGTCAAGGCGTAGTGAGCGGTAGCTAACTAGTATTTATCTGTTAGTGCATATGATGCAGATTGGATTAGGGTAGTCGTGAGACTTTGTTGGCCTGCGTCAAGGGTCGTACGGGTGGGTTTAATTCAATCAAGAAATGACGGGTTGAACTTGACTAGTGCACTATGGTTTGTTGGCCTGCGTCAAGGTCATGGGACGCTAGGGGCAAAATATTATCGGGAATTTCAAGTGTTGAAATTTGCAATGAGATTGCATACCTTCTATGAGATAGTTGGATCCCGATACCCACTGCGAGTAATTGTTACTCCTGGGAGAGTTTACACAGGACAATTAGCCGATCAAGTAGGTGTCTAGAAAGGTGTCAACGGGGTTACGCCTCTGGGAAAACGAGGTTTACTTTAATTAGGTCCGTGCGAAAGCACGGGGAACCTCCCTCAAAGTACCGACACTGGCCTGGCTGAAAGATCGGCGAAGTTGTAGGGTGTAATTAATCCCGGCTAGTCTTTCCTTTTAGGGTTTGAAGGAAGATTTGATAAAAACAATGGGAGCCATCCTGATTAGATAAGATAATAACCAATCTGATCTTGCAAGAGCATACGCTAAAGTGTTTTCTTCTCTCTCTCTCTCCAGGTAGAGACCATGTCATGCCTTAATAACGATAATAATATGGATGTATTGACCGAACCCGCATGTTATACTGTGCTGGGGAACGTTGGTTCCGTTCTTTCTTATAAGAGTTATAAGACTGAACAGGATATAGGGGAATACCAGGATTCCCATGCCACCTGAATGAAGAAAGTACATGTTGATGCATTTTCTTCGGGTGTGTTCGTTATAGAGAACTGTTTCTCCATTTGCCCTACGTCCTGGGTATTAGATACCGGGTCAGGATCCCATATATATAATCAGTTACATGGGCTTAGGAAAGGTAGAGAACTTGGTGAAGGTGATAAAGACATAAGAGTTGGAAATGGTGCAATTATTGCAGCTAAGACCGTCGGGGAATATCACCTTGTATTACCAACTGGTAATACATTGATTCTGAATGAATGCTATTATATGCCGAACCTGATATGTAACATTATATCGGTTTCTTTGTTGAGTAAAGAGGGATATAATTTTGTATTACAGGATAATGTTATGAACATTTTCCGTAACCAAAAGTTGGTTGGATCAGGCACGTTGTGCAATGGCATTTATGTTCTAAATCAATCAACAGTTCTGAGTATAACAAACACACACAAGAGGAAGAGTTCAGAACTGAACGAGTCCTTCTTGTGGCATTGTAGACTGGGTCACATCAATACGACACGACTAGCTAAGTTGCATAAGGATGGATATTTGAATTCGTTTGAATTTTCATCTTATGACACTTGCCAGTCATGTCTCAAAGGCAAGATGACCAAAACTCCGTTTACGGGACACGGAGAAAGAGTTACGGAACTCTTGGGACTGGTGCATAGTGATGTATGCGGTCCAATGTCTACACATGCCAGGAATGGTTCTGCATACTTCATTACATTCACTGACGATCTCTCTAGATTCGGATATGTGTTCCTGATGAAACACAAATCAGAAGCTTTTGAAAAATTTAGAGAATATAAACAAGAAGTCGAGAACCAAACCGGAAAAAGTATTAAAATCCTTCGATCTGATCGAGGAGGTGAATACTTGAGCAATGAATTCCTGGACTTCCTAAAAGAGAATGGGATTCTCTCTCAGCCGACTCCTCCATATACACCACAACACAACGGTGTATCGGAACGGAGGAACCGCATCCTATTAGATATGGTGCGCTCTATGATGAGCACAGCTGAGTTACCTATTTCCTTCTGGGGGTATGCACTGGAAACAGCTGCAGACCTATTGAATATGGTTCCCACCAAATCCGTGCCAACCACTCCATATGAGATATGGAAAGGAAAGAGACCATGTCTTAATTATGTTAAGATATGGGGTTGTCCGGCATATGTAAAAACGCAGAATCCGGACAAACTCGCGGCAAGGTCCATTCTGTGTAAGTTTATTGGATATCCCAAACATTCGCGCGGGTATATCTTCTACCACACCGAGGAACAAAAGGTGTTCGTTTCTCGACATGCCACCTTTTTAGAAAAGGAATTTCTTAAAAAAGAGATTAGTGGCAAGGAGGTAGAACTGGAAGAGGTTCCAGCATTACAGACTACGACAGAAGATTTAGAGGAACCAGAGGATTCAGTAGCTCCCAACGAACCTCAGCCTCTCCGCCGATCTAGTAAGGTTTCTCACCCACCTGAGAGATACTATGGTTTTCTCATGGATGGTGGGAGTGAAGACTGCATCATGGAGGATGATGACCCAACTAGCTTCGAGCAGGCCATCACGAGTGGGGATTCAGTGAAATGGCTGGATGCAATGCGGTCCAAGATGGAATCCATGTGCACCAACAAAGTATGGACTTTGGAAAATGCTCCTGAAGGGGTAAAACCCATTGGGAGCAAGTGGATCTTCAAGAAAAAACTTGGTGTAGATGGGAAAGTGGAGACTTTCAAAGCTAGACTTGTAGCAAAGGGTTTTCGTCAAAGACCAGGTGTGGACTATGACGAGACCTTTTCTCCAGTGGCTATGCCTAAATCCATCCGGATCATGCTTGCCATCGCTGCATATCATGATTACGAAATCTGGCAAATGGATGTTAAGACCGCCTTTCTAAATGGTGATTTAGAAGAGTGCGTGTACATGACTCAGCCAGAGGGCTTCGTAGATAGTGGGAGCAGCGGGAAGGTGTGTAAGCTGCTTAAATCCATTTATGGATTAAAGCAAGCGTCGCGGAGTTGGAACATCTGCTTTGACGTCGTTATCGAAGAGTTTGATTTCGTAAAAAACGTAGATGAACCTTGTATCTACAAGAAGGTGGCAGAGAGTAAGGTTGTCTTCCTCGTATTGTACGTGGACGACATACTCTTGATAGGAAATGACATTCCTATGCTGCAATCGGTCAAACTCTTCTTATCACAAAGATTCTCAATGAAAGATCTTGGTGATGCCTCCTGCATATTGGGAATTAGGATCTATAGAGATAGATCCAAACGGATATTGGGATTGTCCCAATCCAGATACATTGACACCATACTAAAGAGGTTTAGTATGGAAGAATCCAAGCGTGGGAACTTACCCACGATCTCTGGAGTCACTCTCTCCAAAGAGATGTCTCCCAAGACTGATTTGGAGAGAGCTCGCATGCAAGGGATACCCTATGCTTCAGCTGTAGGCTCTATCATGTACGCGATGCTATGTACCAGACCCGATGTAGCATACTCACTAAGTGTAGTGAGTAGGTATCAAGTTGATCCTGGAGAGAGTCACTGGACAGCTGTGAAGAGCATTCTCAAGTACTTGAGAAGGACTAAAGAGATGCTCTTGGTGTATGGTAATGGAGAACTCCAAGTAGAGTCCTTTACCGATTCGAGCTTCCAGAGTGATAAGGACGACTCTAAGTCGCAGTCGGGATTTGTCTTTACCCTTTACGGAGGGGCGGTTAGCTGGAAGAGTTCCAAGCAGGAAACCGTGGCAGACTCGACGATGGAGGCTGAATACATCGCTGCCAACGATGCTGCCAAAGAGGCTGTCTGGATCAAGAAGTTCATTACTGAACTTGGAGTGGTTCCATCTATTGAGCATCCAATACCTTTGTATTGCGATAACAATGGAGCGGTGGCTTTGGCCAAGGAACCCAGGTCCCATCAGCGATCCAGGCATATTCTGAGGCGATATCACCTGATCCGGGAGATAGTTGATCGCCGGGAGATCGAGGTCAGGAGAGTTGACACAAAGAATAACACAGCGGATCCACTCACGAAGTCCATTCCCCAGATACAGTTTGAGAGACTCTTCGGGATGCTCGGTATGCGATACTACAGTAGCTGGCCCTAGTGCAAGTGGGAGATTGTTAGTTGTATGTATGCCCTAGAGGCCAGTATTGTACAGATGATGTATATTATATTGGATGCTTGGACATATATATAGATGACTTTCTTGCTCGATATGATAGTATGCTATCTGGTTGCTCTTTATCTTAACATGTATTCTTGTCTCTTTATACTTTCTTATAGTTACATGTTGGTAAAGCCCTTAGGATGTGTACTTGACTACCTGGACTATGATGCGGATCATACTAGTGGGGACATGGTAGTCCATAAGTACATCCTTCAAGGTCCCTAGTCGTGGGTGTATCGATACGGGGCATCGATATACCAGTGTAGACTAGCGTATACGCTTCTCGACCCATGAGATGGGCGATGGATGATCCCATATCCATTGGTGTTTGACATCAGAGATGATATACGGGTGCTCAGTGGAGACTGGGTACACTGGACGGACTCGCCGAGAACTCCCAGATGGTATTATACCTCACGTCAGATGGCAGTTCTCATGTGACACTTGTGCAGGTTAGTCTGTAGACCCGAGATCGTCATAGAGTCTTGTGTGATTCCCACTGTGCTTTGATTTCCACCTTACCACGTCCATGAGGGCATGCAAAACGGTGGTTTTTGGGTACAGTCCCGAGTCACATGGAGGCAATGAGCGATAGGAGGGGTTTCGTCTCTCCCGGTATTGGGGGTTGATGTTGCGCTGTGCTCGATTGGCCGTAACAGGGAAGTCCCTGGCCAGGGCTGATTAGAGATTTACTGGTAAGTGTTACCAGTAGTTTCTCGACCCGTTATGAGCCTCACATTGGCACGACTTATCGGTTATTGGGGTCTGACGTTTACCACCCCTAGACTCGATATGCGACATATCAGACAAGGAGACCGGACTGCACGGTAGTGTTGCCGGTTGGCTCGACGGGAGTTGTAGCAGGTTCGCTTGTTTTCTTCTGATCGCTCAATACCCGGGTGGCCGTTACGTATAGCTGACCGCTTGCGGCTTGGGGGTGCATGATATGATCATCACCCGCTGCCGGCGTATTGACGAGTCTTAGAGTCCCACAAAGGAGTTACCTAGTCCTGGAGAAACGTTGTGGTGCACGTATGCGATATGCGCTTGGACCCGATTAAAATGCGCGTATGGGATACCGTATATTAATTGGGTGGCTTGCTTTTGGTCGGGTCGTATGTGATATGACCGGATTGATAAATCAAGTGTTGATTTATCATTTAACCATTAGCTTCTCACTAAGAATCCTATCTTGTTTCTTTTGGATGTATGCATGCATGTAAGCATTCATTCTTGTTCATGCACATATGGATGTGCATGCACACATGCATACATACATCATTCTATCATGGTTGCTTATACAAAGAAAATGGTGGCAATATAAGACTCACACCATGGTTTTATTTATATGAATTATTATTGCATTTGATTTAAAACAAAAAGGAAAAAGGAAAGGATAATTCATGGTTTCTTTCTACACTCTTCTTTGACCTAACCATGCTCACCCACCTTTTAACCATGGATTAACTTTCCTTTTGGGTTTCAACTCAAGTTCAATAATATATTTATTGTTTAACCATGGTTTGAGATGAGAGAAGAAAAATATATATTGATATATTTTTATTTTCTCATATGGGTTTTATCTTTTGTATTCTTCTTAAAAAGCCATCATCTTCTTTAACCTTGAGCTCTTGCTCTCTAGACTTTTCAAGTGAGCAAAATACTCAACAAGATAGGATTTTGAAGTGAGAAAGAGAACCACAACACCATTCTACACAAGTCTAGTCCACTTGTTTAGAGTGTTAGCTTCGTTTCATCTTCTTGATAAAGTGAAGTTGCAAGCTTGGACAAAGCGGACTCCGGGTGGATCATCGTAGACCTAGAGGAGATCAAGCGGACCTTTTTCCAAACCCCAAGTGGCCGAGGAGTCTAGCGTAGGGAGCTACAAAGGTTGTACTCTCAAAACCCTAGCCTTTCTTACTTGTGATGAAGTGTAGTTTATGAAACCCTAATTTTTCTAGGAATGATTCTTTGTATGCTTACTTAGCACCCTAAAATTTTAATCTTTGGTATATGTGAGGCTTCCAAACCCTTCATGTGGTGCTAGGTAAACCTTTCACATCCTTTAAGTCACTGTACCTGGCTAAATACGAGTTCGATTCCTTCTTGATTTCCCTATTTCCCCAGGTTACAATAACAATATGTATAGGACTAGTTGTATACAAGCACGCGCCAAATCACGGTCTTATTCAATTTTCACTGCACTGTTCACTTTCACGAATCAATCATTTATCACTGACGTACTTGACACAACTAATCCAATACCACTCACGTTTGACAATACAAAGTTCGTTATTGTCACGCCCCGCTTCCCAGAGTACGCTAAGATGGGCACGTGACATATCCAACCATGCTACCTGTGGATAGGAAAAATCCTTCCACAGTCACATTACGGCTCTAGAGATATCAAGGACAGGAAAGTAAACTCACTATCTAGTACATGTCCATAAGCCAAAGTAAAAGAGTCAAGAAATAATATAGTATGCGGAAGCAAAAGATCAAATAAACACCTGGAAAGTAAGACTGGATACCAACAGGATCCCTACCGCTCGGTCTAACAGTGGCAATACTCCTGATCAGTCTGCAACAAAGGTAGAGAATCTGGGCCATGCAAAACCCAGACGTCAGCGCGTCATAACATCAAGCAATAATATATAAACAGAGTAGCAAGACGTGCAAGTATGATCATAAAAGGTAAAGCAAGTGTAACAGCAATATAAATCAGAGCAGTGAAAGGTAGTGTGCAGTGAGTAATCTAAACTGGTCTATTGGGTTAAATACTCTCAAGTCTTTGAAATCAATTTGATGAATCATCGATGTAACTCAATAGTATCCCGTGCGTGCCCGGGATCACGGTGAAGATTTTCGGGCTGAAACCGAGACATGCCGTTAGGCACTAAAAGGAAAAGGGTAACGATGAATGATGTCCATGGCATCATCCCAAGGCTGGCCTAGCCTCTAAAAGGTAATGGATAACGATGGATGATGTCAGCAGCATCATCCCAAGGCTGGCCTAGCCTCTAAAACTGATCAGTAAAGGCAGCGAATTGTCGAGTTACAATTCAGGTTTCATCATTGATTTCCCCATACCCCCAGGTTGTGTATTCAAGTCAGGTATTAAATAATCTCAAGCTAATGCCAACACAGGATCAGGCAGGTACATGTTTGTCTGGATAGACAACATGAACGGTCCGTAAAGACAACATGTCAGGTTTGTTGGCATTAGATACAAGATCCGGTAATAGGTAAAGCCATGGTATATCAGGTCAAGTCAAGTAATGTATATAGGTGTCATGTCATGTCAAGAGTTGCATGGTACCATGTCGTGTCAAGTAATAAGTGTAACAAGTCATGTCAGGGTGCACAAGATGTCAAGTGGGTGCTCATAATCAAATTAGCATAAGCATGGGTATACAAAACAAGCATGGGTACTAATAAAACAATAAACAGGAACATTGTAATATGATATGGAAATGGATAAAGATTAAACTATATGGGTGTACGGTTATCTATTAGAGTTAGGGCTATGGTTCAAACATGAAGTATCATGCCCTAAATGAACATAGAATATTAAAATCACATTATCATGTATTAAAAGACCGCTTGATGCAATTATATATAAAAAGGGTTAAATGGATGCAATAATACGTATACTAGACGAGATGGGTGCAAACGGGTGTTGAACAGTTATAAACTATTTAAAGGGTATTATGGCTATGCGACCAAGAACTATGATATAAATATAGGCATGGGCATAAAATATTGTGATCTAACATGCAACCGGGTGTGTTTTCATAATTAACTCAAAAATGATATAAACGGACATCGGATGGTAAAATGTAGGGCACCAAATTCAAACTTCATGCTTAATATATATGCAAATAAATATGAAATACTATAAATAGCATGTAGCAAGTTTTACTTGCCTTGACGGATCGCGAGACGGGTATACGGAACGTCACACGTCGGCGGGAAAAGTCGCGACGCGCGCACGGTACACGAAACGAATCCAGACAACGCACAACGGGATCACACGGGTCAAAGATGCTTGCTCAGTTTTTCTAAGCTCTGTACAGACAAGATCGAGGAGCTCTCCAGTTCCAATACCAGAAATGGCAGATATTGGTAGAGGAGACAACCCTAAGGACCAAAATTCTGAGGCTTGCATCAGACCCTTACGTGGAGACTCACATTTGTTAACAGCAAGGACGATACATTTATCGGAGTGGCTTTTACGCAACCGATCTGGCCATCCACGAGGAATATAATAACAGCTGCTTCGTCAACAGCAACAGCAGCTTGTCTCTCTACCATTGAAGGCATCCTTGCAACAGCTGCTTCCCTCAAAGCAAGAGGAATTCCATCCATACCAACTGTAGTTGTAATTGCTAGTTCCTCCATGACATCATCCTGAGACTTGGAAAAGGTCATGACACCCCCGGTATCTACAACCATAAATTGACAATCACCCCAAAAGGATCTACCATACAATCGATCTCTAGTAACACCAGGTTCATCGACAACAATAGCCCTGTTTCCCCCAACAAAACGGTTGAATAATGTCGATTTACCAACATTTGGCCGTCCAACTATTGCTACCCTTGGAAGAAGATGATCAGGGACAGTTAAAGACATGCTCACATTGTCATTGTGAGCCTTCTGCCTGTTCTGCTTCTTGCCCTCATATAAGCCATCCTCTATCCCCAATTGGCGAGACAAAGAGAGACTGTGATCCCTAATAACATCCCTCGCCTCTTCTTCCATCGACCGAAAATCGAGCAGCTCATCATCTATCACTTCGTCTTCGCTCTCCTCGACCACAGATTCCTCCTCCGATTCGTCCTCGGTGTCGCCTCGAAGAGAAGTAACACCAAATCGCAGGCGATTTTGCCCAAGATTGAAGGTCGAGTGAGCACAAGAGAAGAGCCTTGGGGTTATAGGAGGAAATTGAGAGACGCGAGTTTGGGGGGAGATGGAAGTGGAGTGAATTGGGGGAAGCGAAAACCTAAAATGGATTGAAGAAGCGAAATGGAGAGAGAGAGAGAAACGGGGAGAGAGAGAGAAATAGATTTTAAGTTAAAAATATATTTTTTTAGTTAAAGAAACTTTAGAGAATATAATATTATAATATTAGTCCGTTTTGAGATTTTGGCAAATACAAACTTACTCCAAAACATGCCCGGTTCGGGTCTAAAAATTCAGATTTAAAATATGAAAAATATATGCGACTTCCAAATTTCAAAATGAAGGCTCAGGTAACGAAAAAGCATACCCCTAAGAACGGATGCACGTACGTGGGCGTAGCCATCCAAACACGTCCGTTTCACTGAACGGGACGAGAACAAGATGCGCAGATGCTACCACGGGGTTAGGGGTATCATGCAGGTTATGAAATGCAATTTTTATTTACTTTACAAGACCTAAAATGTTATATGATAAAAGATGCGATACTAGATAAAATACCAGTATGTACTAAACATGAGATGCACGTGTTCATGCAACAAGTCAAGGTAATCTATAGATAAGAATCAAACAGGTTAAAGCAAGCGGGTCTGGTCGAATGTAATGTAAAGTGTAAAATACCATTCGCACCCACCATACGTTAAATCAAGAATATCACGAATAAAGAAATACGAGAACTGGAATTGGTATAAATGAACTCGAGTGTTACGTTATACCCAACTACAAAAGAATTTCGTCCTCGAAATTCCAAGAACAAGAAAGGATAAACAATCAAGAATTTCAAGAATAAATGTGGAACTTCTGTCGGGTTTCATCTTCTCGTTTCCCAAGTTGATACTCCATGTGAGCGATTACCCCAAGAAACAAATACAAGAGAGATAACTTTGTTCTTAAAAACCTTTTCCCTTCGATCCACAATCGACATCGGTCGCTCCTCACGAGTCAAATCTTCATGTACAGTTAACTCAGAATGATCCAGCACATGTGTGTCACCTCGAGCACAATTACGGAGTTGAGATACGTGAAATACGTCATGAACATTCTCCAAAGATTGTAGTGACCCCAAACGATATGCCACTTCTCCAACACGCTCAAAAAATCTCAAAAGGTCCAACGAATCGAGGACTAAGCTTTCCTCGACTTCCGAAACGAATCACCCCTCTAGTCGGTGATATCTTCGAGAATACTGGATTACCAACAGCGAACTCTAGAGGTCTTCTCGATATATCTGCCCAACTCTTATGTCAGTCTTGTGCTGCTTTCATATGATTCTGGATAGTGTTAACTTTCTCCACTGTCTGCACGATCAAATCCGGTCCCAACAATCTTCGTTCTCCAACATCGTCCCAACAGACAGGTGAACGGCGCTTGCGACCATATAAAGCTTCGAATGGAGCTATCTGAATAGTCGCCTGGAAACTGTTGTTGTAAGAAAACTCCACTAAATGTAGACGATCCTCCCATGAACCCTTAGTCTAACATGCAAGTTCTCAACATGTCTTCAAGAGTTTGGATCGTTCTCCCCAACTGGCCATCTGTTTGAAGATGTTAAGCTGTGCTAAACTTCAAACGAGTCCCAAAACTTTCCTGTAAGCTCCTCCAAAAGTGTGATAAAAGCGGGTGTCACGGTCGGACACGATGCTCACTGGTACTCCATGAAATCTTACAATCTTCTGTATGTACCGTTCTGTCAAAACTTCTATTGATTGACCAACTTGAAATGGGATGAAATGAGCTGCCCTGGTCAATCGATCAACAATCACCCAAACTGCATTGTTGCCTTTTTGGACTCCGCTGTAGATCCGTCACGAAATCCATGGTTATATGTTCCCACTTCCATTGAGGAATCGGAAGTGGTTGCAATAAACCAGCAACCCTTTGATGTTCAGCCTTAACTTGCTGACATACCAAGCACTTTCCTACAAAGCGGGCAATCTCCCATTTCATACCTTCCCACCAGAAATGCTGTCGTATATTTCGGTACATCTTCGTGCCTCCTGGATCTACGGAATATGCGGAACTGTGTGCCTCCTTCATAACTTCTTCATGAATGTCTCCTTTTGGCACACACAAACGGCTACTATATCGCAACGAACAATCTTCATCAACAAGTTCGTTCGAAGTCTAGCTTCAACATGTTCTCGAAACTTTTGCAATCTTGGGTCCTGTGACTGCGCTGCTTCAATATTCTCGATCAACGACAACTGTACTTGCAGCTGCATCATCTATCCCGAAGAATGCGGTAGCACGATCTCCAACTCGAATCTCCGAAAGTCTTCAATAAGTTTCCTTTGTGCAGTCAACATCTGAATTGCTGGCAACCGACTAAGCGCATCCGGCACAACATTAACTTTCCCCGGATGGTACTCAAGATCAAGATCGTAGTCAGCCATCAGCTCCAACCATCTACGTTGCCTCATATTAAGCCCCTTCTGTGTGAACACATACTCCAGGCTTTTGTGATTAGTAAATACTTCGACCCTTTTACCCAATAAGTAGTGTCTCCAAATCTTCAAAGCGAAAATCACAGCTGCTAATTCCAAGTGATGAGTTGGGTAAATCTTTTCATGGGTCTTCAACTGTCTCTATGCGTAAGCTATAACCTTCCCATGCTGCATCAAAACACATCCCAAACCTTTCCCAGATGCGTCGCTGTGAATCACCAATTCTTCGGAACCGTCTGGTACGGTTAAAATAGGTGCGGTTATCAACCTCTACTTCAACGCCTCAAAAGCTAACGCACACTTGTCCGTCCACATAAATGGTACTTCTTTGCGCATAAGCTTGGTTAAAGGCTCTGCCAGACGAGCAAAGTTCTCCACGAACCTCCTGTAATACCCGGCAAGTCCAAGAAAGCTTCTTAACTCCGCAACATTCTTCGGGATCGGACAATTTCGAACTGCTGTAATCCTCTCGGGATCAACGGCGATTCCATCACCGGATACGACATGCCCAAAAACTTCGTTTCTTCAAGCCAAAACTCGCACTTGCTCATCTTAGCATACAATCTTTCTTGACTCAATGTCTGCAGTGCGATCTTCAAGTGTTCTGCACGCTCTTCAATACTCCTTTGAGTAGACCGGAATATCATCAACGAACACCACTATAAACTGGTCCAAGAATGGTGAAGAGATTTGGTTCATCAAGTCCATAAATATCGCCGGTGCATTCGTTACTCCGAAGGGCATCACTAAATACTCGTAATGTCCATACCGAGTTCGGAACGCAGTCTTGCAAATATCTTCTGATTTAACTCGGACCTGATGATATCCGGATCGCAAATCCATCTTCGAGAATACCCTCACGCCACTAAGCAGCTCGAACAATTCGCCAATGCGAGGGATCGGGTACTTGTTCTTAATAGTCACCCGGTTTAATTCTCGACAATCGATGCACATCCTCCTTGTGACATCATCTTCTTTACTAGAAGAACTGGAGTTCCCCAAGGTGAGTTACTGCTGCGAATCCAACCCTTCTCAAGTAATTCAGTAACTTGCTTCTTGACTTCTTCCAACTCCACTAGTGCCATTGGATAGTACGCCTTTGAGATTGGCGCTGCACCAGGAACAAGATCAATCGCGAACTCCACATCTCGTTTTGGCGGTAAACCCGAGATGTTCTCGAACACGTCCATGAACTCTCGAACTACAGCTGGCGCTTCCTCCTTATCAACTTCCATCGACGGAAGAACATTATTTGTCGGCCTAACCCTAAACTCGACTGGCCCGACAGAACAGCTTCCTCCAGCAAAACAAACTCCGGATGTCCGGGAATCTAGAAAATCACTTTCCTTTCCTTACAATCAATATGAGCGTGGAAAGTGCCGCGAAAATCCATTCCCAAGACAACAACAAACAAAGGGATGCACCAGAATTGAATAATTCTAATGCGGGGAAAACATGAACAAGTAAGATACCGAGATGACTTCATCCGAAGTAAAGATACTGAAGAGGGTTAAGCACGGTAAATATGCTTCAAGCTTGCGATAAAACGTGAACTGGAAGCAAGAGAAACGAGGCAATATAACGACCATGGAACAAGGAAGTGAACAAGACCAGGACTCCAAGTTACTTAAATAGAGTACCGCATTGTAACCATGTTGCAGTTCATGGGTACAATTACATAACTCCACTCAAGTCGCCCAAATCCTAGTATCAGAATCAAGGAACAGGGAGAAACAATAGTGAACCAAAAAGGTTTCAGGTCGAGGTGCAAAGTCGTTTGCATATCGTCAAGACAAGGATCAAGAGAAAGATATGATTCAAGAATCACGATTACAAGATGGCAGGACATGCTTCTAATCACGAGTATTCTGATTTGTGTATTGGGTCCAATACCCAACTACAAAAGAATCAAACTCGATTAACCTATATCCTATGGCTCTGATACCAAAAGAACCATGCCACGCCCCGCTTCCCAGAGTACGCTAAGATGGGCACGTGACATAGCCAACCATGCTATCTGTGGATAGGAAAAACATTCCACAGTCACATTACGGCTGTAGAGATATCAAGGACAGGAAATTAAACTCACTATCTAGTACATGTCCATAAGCCAGAGTAAAAGAGTCAAGAAATAATATAGTATGCGGAAGCAAAAGATCAAATAAACACCTGGAAAGTAAGACTGGATATCAACAGGATCCCTACCGCTCGGTCTAACAGCGGCAATACTCCTGATCAGTCTGCAACAAAGGTAAAGAATCTGGGCCATGCGAAACCCAGACGTCAGCGCGTCATAACATCAAGCAATAATATATAAACAGAGTAGCAAGACGTGCAAGTATGATCATAAAAGGTAAAGCAAGTGTAACAACAATATAAATCAGGGTAGTGAAAGGTAGTGTGCATTGAGTAATCTAAACTGGTTTATTGGGTTAAATACTCTCAAGTCTTTGAAATCAATTTGCTGAATCATCGATGTAACTCAATAGTATCCCGTGCGTGCCCGGGATCACGGTGAAGATTCTCGGGCTGAAACCGAGACATGCCGCTAGACACTAAAAGAAAAAGGGTAACAATGAATGATGTCCATGGCATCATCCCAAGGCTGGCCTAGCCTCTAAAAGGTAATGGATAACTATGGATGATGTCAGCAACATCATCCCAAGGCTGGCCTAGCCTCTAAAACTGATCAGTAAAGGTAGCGAACTTTCGAGTTACAATTCAGGTTTCATCATTGATTTCCCCATACCCCCAGGTTGTGTATTCAAGTCAGGTATTAAATAATCTCGAGCTAATGCCAACACAGGATCAGGCATGTACAGGTTTGTCTGGATAGACAACAGGAACGGTCCGTAAGGACAACAGGTCAGGTTTGTTGGCATTAGACACAAAATCCGGTAACAGGTAAAGCCATGGTACATCAGATCAAGTCAAGTAATGTATATAGGTGTCATGTCATGTCAAGAGTTGCACGGTACCATGTCGTGTCAAGTAATAAGTGTAACAAGTCATGTCAGGGTGCACAAGATGTCAAGTGGGTGCTCATAATCAAACTAGCATAAGTATGGGTATACAAAACAAGCATGGGTACTAATAGAACAATAAACAGGAACATTGTAATATGATATGCAAATAGATACAGATTAAACTATATGGGTGTACGGTTATTGATTAGAGTTAGGGTTATGGTTCCAACATGAAGTATCATACCCTAAATGAACATAGAATATTAAAATCACATTATCATGTATTAAAAGACCACTTGATGCAATTATATATAAAAAGGGTTAAATGGATGCAATAATATGTATACTAGACGAGATCGGTGCAAACGGGTGTTGAATAGTTATAAACTATTTAAAGGGTATTATGGCTATGTGACCAAGAACTATGATATAAATATAGGCATGGGCATAAAATATTGTGATCTAATATGCAACCAGGTGTGTTTTCATAATTAACTCAAAAATGATATAAACGGACATCGGATGGTAAAATGTGATATAGGGCACCAAATTCAAACTTCATGCTTAATATATATGCAAATAAATATGAAATACTATAAATATCATGTAGCAAGTTTTACTTGCCTTGACGGATCACGATACAGGTATACGGAACGTCACACGTCGGCGGGAAAAGTCGCGACGCGCGCACGGTACACGAAACTAATCCAGATAACGCACAACGGGATCACACGGGTCAAATATGCTTGCTCGGTTTTTCTAAGCTCTGTACAGACAAGATCGAGGAGCTCTCCAGTTCCAGTACCAGAAATGGCAGATATTGGTAGCGGAGACAACCCTAAGGACCAAAATTCTGAGGCTTGCATCAGACCCTTACGTGGAGACCCACATTTGTTAACAGCAAGGACGATACATTTATCGGAGTGGCTTTTACGCAACCAATCTGGCCATCCACGAGGAATATAATAACAGCTGCTTCGTCAACAGCAACAGCAGCTTGTCTCTCTACCATTGAAGGCATCCTTGCAACAGCTGCTTCCCTCAAAGCAAGAGGAACTCCATCCATACCAACTGTAGTTGTAATTGCTAGTTCCTCCATGACATCATCCTGAGACTTGGAAAAGATCATGACACCCCCGGTATCTACAACCATAAATTGACAATCACCCCAAAAGGATCTACCATACAATCGATCTCTAGTAACACCAGGTTCATCAACAACAATAGCCCTGTTTCCCCCAACAAGACTGTTGAATAATGCCGATTTACCAACATTTGGCCGTCCAACTATTGCTACCCTTGGAAGAAGATGATCAGGGACAGTTAAAGACATGCTCACATTGTCATTGTGAGCCTTCTGCCTCTTCTGCTTCTTGCCTTCATATAAGCCATCCTCTATCCCCAATTGGCGAGACAAAGAGAGACTGTGATCCCTAATAACATCCCTCGCCTCTTCTTCCATCGACCGAAAATCGAGCAGCTCATCATCTATCACTTCGTCTTCGCTCTCCTCGACCATAGATTCCTCCTCCGATTCGTCCTCGGTGTCGCCTCCAAGAGAAGTAACACCAAATCGCAGGCGATTTTGCCCGAGATTGAAGGTCGAGTGAGCACAAGAGAAGAGCCTTGGGGTTATAGGGGGAAATTGAGAGACGCGAGTTTGGGGGGAGATGGAAGTGGAGTGAATTGGGGGAAGCGAAAACCTAGAATGGATTGAAGAAGCGAAATGGAGAGAGAGAGAGAGAGAGAGAGAAACGGAGAGAGAGAGAGAAATAGATTTTAAGTTAAAAATATATATTTTTAGTTAAAGAAACTTTAGAGAATATAATATTATAATATTAGTCCGTTTTGAGATTTTGGCAAATACAAACTTATTTCAAAATATGCCCGGTTCGGATCTAAAAATTCAGATTTAAAATATGAAAAATATATGTTACTTCCAAATTTCAAAATGAAGGCTCAGGTAACGAAAAAGCATACCCCCAAGAACGGATGCACGTACGTGCGCGTAGCCATCCAAACACGTCCATTTCACTGAACGGGACGAGAACAAAATGCGCGGATGCTACCACGGGGTTAGGGGTATCATGCAGGCTATGAAATGCAATTTTTATTTATTTTACAAGACCTAAAATGTTATATGATAAAAGATGCGATACTAGATAAAATACCAGTATGTACTAAACATGAGATGCATGTGTCCATGCAACAAGTCAAGGTAATCTATAGATAAGAATCAAACAGGTTCAAGCAAGCGGGTCGGGTCGAATGTAATGTAAAGTGTAAAATACCATTCGCACCCACCATACGTTAAATCAAGAATATCATGAATAAAGAAATACGAGAACTGGAATTAGTATAAATGAACTCGGGTGTTACAGTTATAAATCATTATGAACGTTCGCTATCACTAAAGGTATCACGGCGGGTAAAATACGAGAATGATGCAACATAGCAAGTCATATACGATATGAAACACAATGTAAATTACGAGTTCAGAAAAACATATTAATTCGTACGATTGTAATTAGACAAAATTCTACAAACGAGGCTATAAGTAAACTCAAACAGCGATCCAAAAAAATTGGGTTTCAGGTCAATCGGGTTTTAGGTTTGTGAGTTACAGTCATTTCATTTTAAGTGTTCATAGCTGGAAATTCAGTTCCTAAACTGAAATTCCATTTCATAACACATTTTAATCCCTATTGCGTTCATAATTAGGTGAATCTACAGTTAGGTAAAAATTATATCTATCAATTATTTTTCCAACGCATTAGACGGATCTACAATATCCACTGTGTACTGGGAGATATGTCCTATTTAAGGTTAGGGTATACAATCTGTCTCTGTACTAAACTGTAGTACACCTCGACAGTTTAAGATGTAATTAAAATATCAAATTGCAGTAAATCAAACGAAACCACCACCTATAGTTAGATAACAGAATTATCTTCGCAGAGGTATAGGATTACGCACAATTTCATTTTCATACAGTGTTGTATTTTCATTTAAAGTCAGGTGTCGATATGGAATGTTGCTATGGACGGCAGTCCAGAGCCGTATTCCAAGTCAGTTTTCATCGTGGTGACATATCGATATTGAAGGATAAATTATAAAGATTTATAGCTTATCGAGTCAGCTTCGATATGAGCTATAGAATATTACATTCTGGTATGTATCAAAATTTATATCAATTTAACATTTCGACATGTACAGTAAAACCAGAATTGACATTGCCTCTTTGGGGCATTGTTACACGTGCGATATTTCGTTATTTTGAGTCCAGTTTTCTACACGATATTCTTAAACAACAAAAATATATTAGCAAAAGCTTAGAGTCTTCTCGACAGGGTTTTGGATCAGTTCGGCACATCAAACTCTTAGCGTACAATATCTAGAATTATCGAATTAATGTCGGTTTTGCCCAACTCATGAAGATTGTATCTGATACTTACAATTCCATACGATACTAATATGACGTTTGAGATCCAATTATGCTCAAAACTACCATCTTAGAATTACTATGGTTTTCCATGAAAATACGATGACGGCTTACACTATATATGTGATAATATACTACTTAACGCACGTTCGTAATAATCTATCTAATATAGTTTTAACACGAAAACATATAGCATGTTAAAGCAAGTGAGGATTTTCACTTGCCTGCGGCGACGGCACAATGGCGGCGATCCTACATACGGTTACAGCTGCAGCACGGACACGAGCACAGCATGCTCACTGCTGCGACGGCGGCTACTTGGCTCGGCTATGGGCGCTGGAATTGGCCATGGCTGGAGCGGCGACGTGGGGAGGTTTTCTGAGATAGGGTCGATGGCGACTGACGGATGAGATGTCGGTGGTGGCTGTGGCGGCGGTGCTCAGGCGATGTGCGCCAGCTGTGGGTTGCAGAGGAGCTTGAGGTGTGCACGGAGTGGTGGTAGGTCCTGGAGTGAGGAGGGTGGTGCTTGAGGGAGGAGAAGCAGGGGGTGTCAGAGGAGGTCGTCGGCGAGAAGCCGAGGAGCTAGGCCGGTACGATGGCGGCTGCTGTGAGGCAGTGACGGAGGTTGGGTATGGATTCTTATGAGTTATGGTGGGTGTAGAGGTGATGGTGATGGTCAGAGGAGCGGGGGGAGCTCGAGGTCGTGGAGATGACCGGTGGTGATATTGGTCGATGGAGGGTTCGTCGGCGGCGAGCTCAGGGAGCTTTGAGAGTAGAGAGAAAGAGATTATGAGCGAGATGGAGTTAGAGAAAGAGAGATAATAAATGGAAATGTAGAGAGGGGAGTGGCTCGGTTGAGAAGAAAGGATTTGAAGGAGGCAATCTCGGAGGGGTTTAAGATTGAGTGGGGGCGTCAGCGTGGAGCGGGTCTCTCGGGGGTGAGTGCGAGAGAGGGGGAGCAGTTGGGGAAAATGAGGGAAAGAGAGGAGAAGGAGAAGGAGGGGGGTCTCAGGCGAACGTTGAGGCGAGGGCGAGATCGAGGAGGCGAGCGGTTTACAAGGGTGAGCGGGTCTCGTGGCAAAGAACGAGGACGTGGGATTTTCGAGCGGGAAGGAAAAGAGAAGAAGAAGGAGGAAAGAGAGAGAGGGATGGGGACCAGGCCGGGTCAGATTGGGTTGGATGGTTGGGTGCATAGGTTTGGGTTTTTTTCTTTAAATATATATTTATAAACAAAAGATTTACTTACGAAGATATTAGGGCATGTAGGAAAATATAATTTGGGAATTTTTTTAGGAATTATCTTAGAATTTAAAACGGAAATTTATCGGGATTAAAATTTAAATACAGGCGGTACAACAGAACTAGGGATTTACATCATACCCCCTATAAAAATTTCGTCCTCAAAATTAAAGAACGAAAATAACGGAATGAACAAACAACTACTCAACATGTGCGAAAATCGTGAACGGATGTCCTCCTCATACTCCCAGGTAGACTCCCCTGGAGAACGATCACCCCAAGAGACTCGAACTAAGGGAATGATTTTATTCTTTAGCACTTTTTTTCTACTATCGAGAATGGTAGTAAGCTGCTCCTCATAAGACAGATCGGTGCCTAACGTCAACTCTCAATATGGCGGCTCACTAATGATGAGACATGATAATCATTGTGAGAATCAAAAAAGATTCTAATTAAACGGACACGGGAGTTTAAAACAACTCTTGACATCCTCATAAAGAAAACAAATTCTGTTAAAATACCCAACAAATTTAAATTTGTGCAAGTAGGAAAAATCCTATGAAAATATGCTCAAGAACACCAGGGAATGAAATTCCCGAAGGGCTCTCTTGATCTTCAGAGCAAAGCTCTTTGGTAAGGAATTAAATTCCTTTTCTGCAATGGAATTAAATTCCGGAAACCCCCATGACGAGGAAAAGAAAAATAAAACTGCCATGAATCCTTAAAAGGTCAAAGGAGGAATGCCCAAGACATTGTGGTTTACTACTCAAAGATCATGTCTCTGGATCTCTAAGAGATGGGTTTCATAAGAGAACAAAGCTTTTATGGTGGATTTAAAATCTAGGGAATTTTTAAGAAACGGGTTTCTTTGTTATTCAAGATCGTTACCTAAAAAAGGTTTCTTTTCTGACAGAGTTTAACTCTGGAAATTGTAATGGGTAGAGAATTAAGCTCTGAAGAAGAGAATTAAATTCTCAAAGAAAATAAGAAAAGAACCAAAGACCAAACCCTTGCCTTTATAAGACGTGACAAGAGCGGTTCAGCTCCCCATTCCCCTAGGCAATCCAACGGCTGTAAAGATGACAGCGGTGCACTCACGTGTAAGCCACGTGAGAACAACGTTGTGGGGGCATTTGTTCCCTTATAAAAAAAATAAATAATGAATAAAAAGCGATGGGAAAAATTCCCCAAATGGAGCATCACGTGCCCACACGTGATGCGCCTTGGAGCAAAGATTATAGGTATTGCACCTAAGAAATAAGGCTGAAATTGAGTCTCATGTGGAGGCACGTGAGCATCTATATACAAAGTATATAGGCGCTTTCCTAAAACAAATAACAGGCCAGAGAATCTCACGTGTCAGCACGTGATACTCTTTGTTGGACCTAACTTCGTGGGGGTCACGTGCCACACGTGATATACCTGAACATCAGCTCGCGTGCCAACACGTGATGCTTTTCTCTGGGACTGCTGCATATAAGTAAACCGGTCTAATGCTATGGGTCACGTGCTACACGTGAGGGTTCCTAATGCCTTCTGAGCCGATAAAATTAAATTCTAAATAAGAGGGATCAAAACCCTATTTTGGAAAATATTTCCTTGAATCTTTCTAAATAAGAAAGATTGTGTTCTGTAAAATAGAGCACCGTTGGATTAAAGATCCAATGGTGATTAAAAATCACTAAACTACATAATAAGCTCTATATGGGAAAATATTTCCCCAATCTTTCTAAACAAGAAAGATTGTGCTCTATAAATTGGAGCACCGTTGGATTAAAGATCCAATGGTGATTAAAAATCACCAAGCTATAGAATAAGCTCTGTATGAGAAAATATTTCCCCAATCTTTCTAAACAAGAAAGATTGTGCTCTGTAAAACAGAGCACCATTGGATTAAAGATCCAATGGTGATTAAAAATCACCAAGCTACAGAATAAGCTCTGTATAGGAAAATATTTTCCCAATCTTGTTAAAAACAAGAAAAATGTCTTCTGTAAATCAGAAGTCCCTGGATCAAACATCCAACGGTTGATAAAATCCCCGAATCAATCAAAAAAATCTCCCAATGAGAGATTTCCTTAACTAAATCAACAAACCTGCCTCTACTATATAAAGGACCCGAAACTGAAAGGAGAAGGAGAAGGAGAAACCCCCCCATAAGATTTAAAAAAGAAGAAGAAGAGGAGTTCTCTTTGAAGAAAAATAAACCCTAGGTGAGGGAAAAGACCTCGAGATCATTTTATCTTCTTTTACAAGAGTTTAACTCTTCCAAAAAAAGAACTTAGTTCTTCCTCTGATTGAGTTCTGCAGAAGCAGATCTCCCCAGAAATTGAGAATTTAATTCTCATCGGGAAGATTCTGTTATACAGTCCCAAAACTTAGAGAAAAGAACTAGGTTTGAAGAATTTAATTCTTCCAAACACATAGGAATTTATTTCCTCTGATAAAACTAGGGTTTAACCCTGCATAAGAATTTAATTCTTATAAAACAAAGGACTTGAAATTCTCAAGACTAAGATCAAGAGCCTCATGCATATTAGCGTTCAACGCTATAACGACATATCACGTTTTCCTACGCGAGCACCTCTAAGGACCAAAAAGGAATGACTGAGTTCGAGTCATGTGATCTCACGTGACCCCTAATAGTGTTCAACACTTGTAAAAAGGGAGGGGGAATAAATTAAGAAAGTTCTCATTTTATGGAGCCTCACTTGATCCTACGTGACCCCCAATAATGCTTAGCACTTAGAACAAAAATGGAAGATAAATCTAAAGGAGGCAGTGCCCAACTCTGGAGTACCTCACGTGCCCACACATGATGGCCACAGGGACTAAGTGTTTCACACTTATATACAGATGGGGATTTAGACCCAAGTGCATGACGCCCAATTTTCTGGTGCCTCACGTGCCGCACGTGAGCGCTCCAAATTTCAGTGCTAACACTACTTTAGAGTATCACGTGGGAGCACGTGAGTGCCAAGCAAATGTTAATGTTTAACACCGTGAGAAGTCGACCCTAGCCTAAAATTAGCCAAGTCTCCCGAGGCCAAAGACTTTTGACCATCAATCAACTGAGCCCTCCTATCCTCAGGTCTCCCCGACTCGATCTTAGTGCCAAAGATGGCCAATGATCTCCTGACACATGGCATCTAAAATGATGTTCGTTCCACCATGATCTCTCCCTTCAATCTGGAGTTCGGTTCAAGGTTACATCTCTCCACACCTCTGATACATATCATTGTAACTCTTCAATGATGTCAGAGAGGTGGAGGGTCCCAACAACCAACAGCTCTTAGATGCACTCTCAAACCCATGAGCATACCATAATGGACCGTAATGTTCTTAAACTAGCTGTGGACCGCAACGTTCTTAAACTAAAACGATAGAGCCCAAATGCTCTTTCATTGGATCAAAAATGATCCCGAACCCCCGTTAAGTAGATCTTAGTCCAATATCGGATCAACGTATCCTTAACAAACATTTAAGTTGATCTTAATCTCAAACAAGGTTAACGATCCTTAAATCAAACCAAACCCAAATCTAAGAAAATACGGATTTGGACTAATCCACGCCCTACGGGCGACAACACAAATTAGTCTTCGTATACAATCCACGGGCAACCAAAAATAAAACAAACACACACGACACGAAGTGACCTTCTGGAGCAGGAGAAAGCGGTTATCGCTACGCGGTAACGTAATTAACTGTAGGGGCTTACGCCTGCAGGGAAAAGCGTCCCCACAATCAAAAACCCCTCACAACGAGGGGGAATCTGACGAAGTCTGCTACAACGGCCACATCTGTCTAAACCTCCGATACACGGCGCCATAAATCAACTTGGTATTTCGGAGAGGTAGACAGATAAAACCAAATAGTATCTGCCCCCAAATTCAGGCAAGACGACCTACGCAGTTTCGTCTTTATTTTCGGCGGTAAACAGATATCTACCTCGTGTATCCATCAACGACACAATAATTATGGAATCCGACACTCGAAACATCATGAAACCCGTGTCCAGCATCGACACGTAAATTCTCATATCTCAGGTGCCGCATACTCAGATCGGCCCTCATATATATCTCATCTCAGGCGCCGTATACTCAGATTGGCCCTCAAATCCATCTCATATCATAACTTCAAATCGGTATCTTTCGGATATCCGCCGAGTTCTATACAATCACCGGTAGGTAGTAGTCCCTCTGCCAGGCTCATCGTCTACTGCACAACATACATTTCTTGCCCCAGGGTACCATACCGGGTCCACCATGTACCCGTAGATGGCTCATCCAGCTCCTCGAATCGGGTATCACATAGCTCAGAACCGAGAAAACTCATGGTGGACGCCTCGAAAATCATATCAAGAGAAAACGTGTTTTTAAAGCAATACATAATTCCCTTGAAATATAACTGCGGTTCTCAAATCCAGAGATCTCATAAAAACAACATCTCAAGCATATAACCATAAAGTACGATGTATGCAACATAGAGTAGTAGTATGAGAATATTGAGTATATCATGTAAGTATATCAAGTGATAGTACTGAACAATGAATGTACTTTTACTTTTAAGATTAATCTCATAATATGGAAGTTCTACTGTGTAAATGGCACGACAATTCTACTGTGTAAGTGACATGGCAATTCTACTCCGTAAGTGACATGACAATTACCGATGAAGAATGTGTATGAGCTGGCAAATCTGTGTATGTGTAATATGCGCATCAACGGTAATTGTGCAGGTGTACTAGCAAATTATATCATATAGCATTAAATATCAGCACGTGATATGTACATCACGAGGGGTAATATCTTACCCAACCTGAATAATAAATGGGTATATCTATCTACACAAGAATCATACGGTCCCTTTCTAAATGATACACATCGTCATTTTGAAAATAGGTATGGTTCAGGTGGTAATCTTTATATCGGCGGTCCCGCCTCATAACATCCGATATGACAATAATTCTCGATCATCATCCTCAAATCACTAGCATGGATCAATCATCCGGTACATCTCATTGCGTACGGTAATCCATCGTATGGGGTCATCAAACAGAATATGGAATCTATCGACCTATACAATAATGGGGGTACGGATCTAAAGTATCGTACGGTATATTACTCATTATACTCATAAATACACACACCCACACATATCTCAAATCACATTTGTATAAACGTCATATCTTATTAATTCTACAACACTTCTATCTCAATTTCGTGTCGTGCTTATCGATCTCGCTCTCATATCATACCATTAACAGCTCATACTTGTCCTCTTTCAATTCATACTTATCATGTTTCACTTTCTCATTTCATATTCTCATATATCAATATATTCATTAGCGTCAAATTTTATCATATCATCTTTTACTAAATCCTATAATTATGTTATCTTAAGTTCGTAGCATATCTTTTATCAATGGCCGCGGAGGTGCTATATGCCATCCACCCGACTTCCCCCGTAGATATAAATCTACTCTGCTAAACTTCTCTCTTAGCTGAAGTTGATGTGCTTCGTCGTCTCGGAAGTCCACGCGAAGGTACCTACAATCAATACACAATCGCAATGCAATTCTATTAAAATCAAGTCCGAAAAACCGATACGACACATGTATTCGCTCATAGGTTAAAACCTATAGCCTACGCATGCAAAATTAATCAAATAACCCTCGTCCGTTGACGTACAAACGTTCAACGACGGAATCCAAAATCAAATACCAAAACCAAGTTTCACAAATCGCATAACACGAAATCAGCAACTAAGAAAATCTATCCCAGATTTTACCGTAGGTCGAACTAGCAAATTTTGCATATCAGGTTACTCTGGATATAGGATAAGGGAGCCGCTGTACAAAAATCATCACATTTCACCCCGACTTGGCCTCAAATTGTGGCCCTAGACAATAAATCTGCGGTCAGAACAATAGGGAATGGGCTCGGGTTTCTAGGGTAGGTTCCTGGTTGCCTGCATGTCTCTCTGTAATCACTAAATAATTTTTAGGGTCTCCGGGTTATAGCAGATCTAAGCATCCCATCACAATTCTCACGAAATACGATATCGGCCAATTTCAAAGTTCGTGTTTTGTGTTTCTAGTATCTGGTTTGGCCAATAAAGCGATCAATAAGGTCTTGCAAACACTCACTATACCTCAAATTAACACTTAATAGAAACTTGTAAATTTCCAAAATCACAAAACCTATCTAATCAATATCTAAACTAGAATAGCATATATTAAACACAAATACCGAATTAAAAGTGTAGGTTTATACCTTATTAGCAACTAAAGAAAATTCTTGAGTTGCCCAAAGTCTTCAAAATCCACACTTGATTGGTTTAAAAGGTTTAGAATAGGCTTGTGCAGATTTTATATGAAGATGATATAGGGTTTTGGAAAGAAATTAGAGATGATACATGGAGGTAGAAGAGATTGAAGGAGATGAAGAAAATAATGGAGAGTGAAGGAATTAGTGAAGGAATGAAGAAGGAAGAAGAATTGTGAAGAAGTCAAATATCTTTCTCTCTCTTAACCTCACTCTCTCTTACCCTCACTCTCTCTTTAAAATATCTGCTTCTTGTTTCTTTCTTCTTCTTCTTCTTTTTGTTTTACTCTCATAACTCTTTCTCTCTTTTCTTTTCTTTTCTTTTCTCTTCTCTTTTGTTTTTCTTTTCCTTTTGTTTTCTCATAAAATTCACAAGTCATAAACACAAACACAACACGCACATAACATGGTACACTAACCATGAAAAAATGTAAGAATACGGATTTGGCTTAATCGCGATTAGCAGTGCACTAATCGATTTAATTTAAACTTGCATATATTTAATTATAAAAATACCAAAATCTGATAAATGTCTTTTAAATGAATAATCATTTTAATCTCCAATTATATTTCAAATATTGGTATATACTTATACCATTTTACGAAAAACCCCTATTCGCAAATCGAATAGTTTTCGCGAAATATATTATTTTAATATTAAATTTCCAAAAATAATATTTTATATTTCTGAAATGTTACACACGTGCTATACTATACTGCCATTCTATGTAAAACTGTCATGTTACATAGAATTGTCATGCTTAATAGTTAGTGTTGCTCGTTCACTGCTTGATGATATTAGTTCTTAATTTATACACTTGTCATCATTATTTCTACACTTATCCTTTTTGGGGACTTACCGAGCGCAAGTTCGCTGACGTGCATTACATCCATCTTTGTTTTTTGGAATGTTCGTTAGATGATCTAGAGACCGAGATAGGAAAATCAATTGAAAAGGAGTACAATCATTCTCATCACAAGCAGACATCTAGTTTCTTCAGCCTTTACTTTTAAAATGCCACATATTTAGGCATTTTCATCTTATTTTTATGTTTCTCGTTCAGATATCTTGTATCAGTTTAAATCTTGTAAAATTGGGAATGTAAATATATAAACTGGCTGGATTTTATTTTCACTTGTCTATTCTTATCATTGTTATACTGCTTACATTACGTTTAGCGTATTTGTTTTGAGAACCTTCTCGAAATAAATATGTTGCGGGCCTCGGCATGTGCCGCTCCCATCTTTTGGGAAGCGGGGCGTGATAGAACGCCTACTGAGCCTATAAGTGATATTTATCGTACATTCCGGTCTGTTCTTCTAAGAGTATCGCATACCAGATCTACGGGGTAGAAAACATCAGACCCCCTAATAACCTGATAAGTCATGCCGATATCAAGCTTATAACCAATCGAGAAACTACCGATCCAATTAGTAAATCTCATCTGCCTGGGCCCAGGTCTTATGGTGATGGCCAACCGTACACAGCGCGATATCGATCCCTATACCGGAAGTGATGAATCCCATCTATCAAAATACAATGGAAACACTTTCGAGACAACTGACGATTTCAGGTTGATAGACCACCCTGTACTCATATCATCAGAGAATTGCTATCTGACGATAGGTATAATACCATCTAGCAGCTCCCGACGCGTCCGTCCAGTGTAACCTAATTAACACATGTATACAATTTTTGGTGCCGTATACCAATGGCTGCGGGACCGGCCATTCCCCTTTCAGGAATAAGAAACTTATACACTAGTCTACTCTAGATTATCGATGCCCAATCTCTATACTCACACGACTAGAGACATTTAAGGACGTGCTTATAGAATACCCAGTCCCCACGAGTATGATCGTCATCACAACGCTGTTAGCCAAGTAAACATCCTATTGACTTTATCAACATGTATTAGTAATACGTAATATAAGAAAAACATATACATATGTTAAGATAATGACAAAGCAGATAATATACTATCATATTGAACAAGACTGTCCGGTACATATATATCCCAAGTATCCAAATGTAATATACAATCCCATGTAATATACAATAATGGCCTCTAAGGCATACATATCCAACAAAGTGGCCCCTTAAGCTTTTGGGTAAGTGGTTCTTAACAATTTAACTGTTTTCGTGTGTCATAACATGTTGCATTTTGCAAATTTGAAGAAAACAAAAAAAAATTGAATTTTAAAATTTCGCTTTTTTCTTATTCTATCGTGTGCAAAATATTGAAAATTTAAAGGAAAAAAGATATTTTATTTTTATTTTTGAAGTTATTATGATTCTCGTGCGCTATGGCAAGCAAAATATTGTAAAACCAAAAAACACCAAAATATTTAAGATTTTTGAAAATTTCGTGATTTTTGTGTAACAAACGAAATATCGAAAAACCGAAGAAAATAAGAAAGTTTAAATCTTTTGAAAATTACACAATTTTCTTGTGATAGCATGCGAAATATTATAAATTTGAGAAAAACAAATAATTATGGGATTTATGTAAATTTCGCAATTTTAACGTGCTAAAACATGTAAAATATTTTTTTAAAACGTTAAAAAAAAAGGAAAATTTGATGTTTTTAAAATTTCATGATTTTCTTGTGCTATGTATGCACAATATGAAATAAAAAGAAAATTTTGAGATTTTTGAAAGTTTTATGACTTTTTGTGTTATATCATGAAAAATATTAAAAATACCAAAAAAAAAATGTTTGTTTTTTAAAACAAAGAGACGGGCATTATCATAATTACCTATAGATAAGTAGCCTAATCCGTCTGTCTGCCACCTCTGATTAGGTACTCTCCGAGATAACAAGACTTATCAACCAATACGCAAATGAAAAGATGAGCATCACCATAACCGGACACAGCCTCAGTGCCGCCCTTGCCACTTTAAACTCCGCCGACATCGTCTCCAACAAACTCAACACCCCCATAAACCAACCAAACAAATCCATCCTCGTCACCGCCTTCGTCTTCGCCAGCCCTCGCGTCGGCGACTCAACCTTCAAGAAACTCTTCTCCAGTCTCCTAAGCCTAAAGCTCCTACGCATCCGTAACGCCATCGACTTGGTCCCGAACTATCCGTTTCTTGGGTATGCAGATGTCGGAGTGGAGTTAAAGATCGACACGCAGAAGTCGGAGTACCTTAAGGATCCGGGGAATCCGTCGACATGGCACAATATGGAGGCATACATGCATGGAGTTGCAGGGACTCAGGGGAGCAAAGGGGGGTTTAAATTGGAGGTTGATAGGAATATTGCACTTGTGAATAAAGGCATGGATGGGCTGAAAGACGAATACTTGTGTCTTGGTGGGTTGTGAGAAAATAAAGGGATGGTGCAGGGTTCGGATCGGCATTGGAGGCTAATGGACCATGAGGGTGATGTGACTCATGGTTTGGGCTATGATCCATCGAGTGATTTGGGCTTTGGTTGATTAACTTGCTGTATGATATTGGACTTAGGTTTTGGTTTTGCCACTTGAATTATTGGCCTTCTTTAATGAAATTGATAAATTGGATTTGCTAATAGAAGAAGTGTTATATATGCACTCTCAAGGTCCATAATCAGGTGGGGTCAAGTCTAGTGGGTGATTTTCTTTCTTTCTTCCTTTTTAGGGAATTTAAAACCTAAACCTGTTCGGAAATTTATATCCAAATTAAAGAAAGGAAATGCCCAAAACTTCCATTGGTGGAAGCCAATCCATGAAGATTCTCCCTTCTCTTACATGAAATTCCCCTCTTTCGGTAAGCATCCATCATCTAAGCAAATGAACATTTCTCTAAGCTTATATGTAGCTTATACGTGGTTTGAAAGCTACTCCAAGCATCCAACGAATAATGTTGTGCATCATGAAGATGAGCGGACAAATAAAGAGTGGTCTATGGAGCTGTGATGTAAGATGACACGTTCAACGGTAGTGCTGAACTTCTCCAGATGAAGGGTGCTGAGACCATAGAGCGTTTTGCGAAGCCGGAAAACAAGTGAAGAGGAGAGGGAGGCAGGAAGGCATGCTCCACTGTAGGGTCGGGCAGCAGCAAAATGAAATCAGAGTCGGTCTTCTCTGAAGAAACAAACCGAGGCAAAAGAAAGCAGGGCAGTTAATCTAGAGTTTTGGATGGACTTCAAATGGATTTGACCGGGCAGATCAGATCTTTACGGAACTGGCCGAATATAAATTATGAAAAGAAATTCAATAATAAAAAATCATGATAGATACTACAAAAAATATATGCTGCAAAATAAACACTTTAATGGAACTATGTTAAATTGTATAATATATATTTATAAATTAAACCTAAACATAAGTACAATACAACACAATAAATTATAAAGTGCACACTTTAATATTTATATTGTAAGCCACAATTCGGATTTGGTTGAATATGAGCAGTGGTTTTAGTTTGGGTTGGTTTTAAGATCCGAACGGATGGACAAGTGTTGTATTAAATCCATACCGACTCAACAATTTGTAGCCAATCTTTATAGGATGCTTACAAAAACTGGAAAATTCGGTTCTGGAAGGATCATCTTCAGGCCAATCTGGATGACCTGCATCCCTAGTTTGTTTGTTTGTTGTTGTTGTTGCAACAACCGGTATGCTTGGTTTGGGGGATCATGCCTCTAGACGCATAAGAACCTTTCTCCACATAATTGTTTAAAAATACCCGTTACAATTGTAAATAGAGGGTTTCGAATTCAAGACCTCAAATCAAGTGAAGGAGTGTCATTGTCGTTTGAGCAAATGCTCATTGATGCATCCCTAATTTTGGGATTGCATAAACGTTATATATAAACGCCAAAGAGCGGGTCGAACAGGGAAAGTTTTATTTCTTTTTAACTCAATCCATAAATAATACATAATATAAAACTAATTTCCTAGTGTCTATTATTTGAGTGGCAACTTTCACTGATATGTCATCGTTTTGACAATATTGAATGCATATGCATGTCGCGTGAATACGCAAAGAATGTGTCAGAAGTAAATGCATGATTTGCCCTCTTGTCCTTTTGAGCTTGGTCTGATACGTATAATCCAGTCAAGTTCCAACATTTTAGGAGACCTAAGCCAATTAAATTTATAGATAGGTTAAAATTGACTATTTCAATGCGTAAGCAGTTATACTTGACTGAATCTCATAAACACAAAATAATAGAAATACAATATTAGAAATTTGAATCATAAGGTCAAAAACCATTGGTCATCGGGTAATATAATAAAATATATCTGGGCAGATCTGGTAATTAAGCATCACGTAAAAGTGACATTTTGAGATAGAACGGTCATACAGCGTCCCATTAATACGTGACATAGAGAAAACCGGGATTCAAACGAAAATTAAACCTAATTCTGCAGCTGACTTTTCTTTCTTATCAAATCTTAATCATTCATGTATCAAACCATGGGATAGATAAGCCGCCTCTACCTCGAAATCAAATAATTAAGTGAAAATGACGACCTAAATGGACAATCATCAACTTAGTACACCGGGAGATATAGTTTTATATCTCTGCCACTATAATAACAAAAGAAGGGGGTTAGAAACTTGCTAAGAAATTGAGACTCTAATTTTATGCCATATGGAATTTGCTGATGTGTCAAAATATGATTAAACTACCATAATTAAATGTTTAAAAAAAAAAGAAAGGAAAAAAAGAAACTACTCTATTTCTAACTTCTCCACGATAAAAACTACCTATTTTTTGTGTTGGTAACTACCTTTACCTCTTAAACCAATTATATCTAAATCTATCCATCTAAACCACTCGGCAAAGAGAAACGAGGAGACAAATTTGGTAGTCTTCTTTTTCTATTCTCACTCCGTCATTTGTTTTATTCTAGTTCTTGTAAAAAAAAATTGTTTAAATTTTTTTGTTTACATAAGAAGTGAAATGCACAAATTGGGAGTAAGAATATAATTGTGCCATAGGGCATTACTTGAATTAGTCGTTTCCTTCAATTTTGTAAGTGGGCAATTTCTTTCAGTTTTTTAAAACAAAAAGATCTAAAAGTAGTTCACAAAATAATAGTAAGAATATAAATGTGGCATTAGGCATTATTTGAATGGGCAGTTTACTTTTATTTTTTTAAGTGGGTAAATTTTTTTACTCAGAAAAAACTGAGTTTTTAAAACAAAAAGATCAAAAACATAAATTAAGTAATTCATTTTTGATACATGTGGAGTGCTTAATAGACTTTATGGGAAGTTATTGCGCAGTGGATTTTTCACAATCTCTAAACCGCCTTGCAACTCCATGTTCTCCAAAAGAAAAAAAGACCACACCGTCTCTGAGCCGCCTTCCTAACCCAAACAAGATACCTTTAAATGGTCCAGAAATTTATTTTCCTTCTATCGATTCGGATGGATTTGAACTGAGTTTATTTTGAAAGTTAATTTGCATATCTTTTTTTATTTCTTTTGCTTCAAATAGAAAAAAAATAATTTTGCCGATTTAGAAATTAATGTAACTTTTTAGGGTTTTTACTTGTAGCCTTCCAAAACGTAGCAATTTCCTTTCTTACCCACAAAACTTGGTATTTACTTTTTATCCGTCAAAACTAATAAGATACATCATTTTACCCTCTTTACGATTTCCGCCAGAAAAAAACCCTTTAACTTTTCTCCTTAGATTTTAGATTTATCATTTACCCGAGAACAACAAATAAGACCAAAACATTCAACTTCTTCATAACTAAAGAAAAATATTGAAAATACTCATGATTTCATAACCGATTTTGAGAAAAGTGCTGCAGAAGCCTAAACCTTAATTTCATTTTAGAGAAGAAATTGTCTATTTTCAAATAAAAAGAGAGGTTGAGATATTTAAAAAAAAAACTCTTATGTTATGCCGTTAAAATTTGATGGAAATCGTAAAGGGGGATAAAATGATGTATTTTATTAGTTTTTTGAGGATAAAAGTATATACCAAATTTTAGGGGGTTTAGAAAGAAATTTGCTATATTTTAGGAGGGTACAAGTAAAAAACCCAACCTTTTAATGTCTTTCATGCAGTGAAATTCATTTCCCTTTTAATTTCGATCTTGGTGGATTGGGTCGTTGGATTGAATCGGTGTATTTAGAAAGTAATTTGCAGCATCTCTTTCTAATTCTAGAGATTTCAATCCGCAAAAATTAATTTTTGCTGATTGAGAAATTAATATAAATTTTCTCAATGTATTTGATCTAGATAAATTTATTTCCTTCTTATGTACGATATCAGTTACATATAGATGCCCTAGAGGCAATTATTATGATTGTACTTGGACCTATATGTAGGGAACAATCTTACTCGATATGATAATATGTTATCTGGTTTGCTTTATCCTTCATGTGTATATGTTTTACTTGATATTATGTATCGCTAATATAGGTTGATAAAGCTCTTAGAATTCTTGCTTGACTATCAGGATTATGATGAGATCATACTAGTGGGACCTGGGTAGTCTATAAGCACATCCTTAAAAATTCATAGTCGTGAGAGTATCGAGACGGGGCATCGGTAGTTCGGAGTAGAATAGTATATATATTTCTTGACTCCGACCGGGACGGTGGTTGGTCCCACAGCCATTGGTGTTTGTGTTAGTATTTCGATGCTAGGGTCGTAACATTTACGGACCGCGGCGGAATGAAAAATCAGAATTTTTTAAGGCTTAGCACCAATTTACAAACCAAGATCAACATTTATAAAGAAAAATTGTAAAACTAAAGAGAGCAAGAGAAGATTAGTAAGTTACAACCTTTGTAGCGTGTCCGGCTAATTCCGGAAGCCCCATCTACTCTCTTACATCATCCAAGACGCGTTTGCAAACCGGTCTGCATGCCGAAGATGATCTATTTCGATAAAGCCCCACTTTAAGCTCCATCTCCATTTCAAGAATAATCTAGTGAAGAAACTCGATATGGTAGGATGTTAATCTACTAAATAGAGGATGCAAATGGCTCACTAATTTTAATTACTCTCATTTTCCAAATTAAAGAAATATGAAGGAGGAGGAAGAAGAAAAAGATGAAGTTTTCTCTTGAATAAATAGTTTTGCAGAGAACGGCTACTTGTTATTTCTTTTTATTAAAAACATTTTTCATATAGAATAATAATATAAAATAATAAGCAACCATACTTGTTACTATTGTATCAAGACACATATTCGTATCTTTTTCTTTTTCTTAAATTTGAAAATGAGATGTATATATTCTAGATGTTTAAGTTATTTAACTTTTAAATATTCATGAAATCTAATATATACAATGTATATGTATCTCATACAAGTATTCTTATCGTATACAAAAAGTCAATAAGAGGAAAAATATAAAGTGATTATAATACTATAATACACACACACACACATAATATTATTAAATCATATCATGATTTAATAATCCAGTTTTAAACCTAAATCTTCTAGTATTATCAGACGTCTGATTATCGCATATAATCGAACTCTGGCACGTATTCCTATACACGCACTACATCGTTTTGGATGAGCGAGAAAAACCTCTGCGTGAGACTCTAAAGACTCAATCAATATGCTGGCAGTAGGTTAGGATCAAATCCATGAGCCCACAAGCACGTCAGCAGTACTAGCTGCACGTAATGGCTACCTAGGTATTAATCAAAAGAAAGACCGACAAGCAAACACATCCGAACGCAAATCAGAGCCTATAAGTGACATTCGACGTACAGCCCGGTCTCTTCATCTGAAAGTATCATATATCGGGTCTGGGGGATGGAATCTGTCAGACCCCTAATAACCAGATAAGTCGTGCTAATGTAAACCGCATAACCACTTGAGATATAACTGATAACCCTTATTAGTTTATCTCAACTGCTTTGGCCGAAAACTTCTGGTTATGGTTTATCAAGCACAGCGCGACATCCACCCCTATGCCGGGAGAGACGATTTCCTTCGACCGCTCACTGCCTCCATATGCTTCGGGACTGTACCCAACTAAAACCTGTTTATACGACTCAGTAGAGCCGTGTTAGGGTAGTAATCAAAGTACAGTGGGAACACACACAAGACACTGTGGTTATCTTAAGTCTAGGGACTACCACGTACTCATATCACCAGAGAACTGCTATCTGACAATTGGTATAATACAAACTAGGAGTTCTCTGTAGGTCCGTCCAGTGAAACTCATTCCTAACGAGCGCCTGTATACAATCCTCGGTGTCAAACACCAATATCTATGGGATCAGCTATCACCCTCCAAACGGGTCAGGAAATGTACACACCTAGTCTGAACTGGAATACTGATGCCCAATCTTGAAACTCTTACGACTAAGGACTTTTAAGGTTGTGGTTATAAACTAATCCGGTCCAACTAGTATGATTCCTATCATTAATCCTGGTATTCAAGCATATATCCTATGAGCTTTATCTCATATAATTGCGATACGTTATAACAGGTAAAACGTATACACATACAAGATAAAGACAAACCAGATATCATACTACCATCTCGAGTAGGATTGTTCTATTGTATAGGGCCTCCTTCAATTATAATAATTGCCTTGAGAGAACCTATATCCAACGATCTTCCATTTGCACTTAAGTCCAATTATTGCGTTGTCTCATATCCAACTTCTTTACTAACTATTTCACAAACCGTGTTCGAGAAATATGCTTTAATGAGTGGATCCACTACAGTGTTTCTAACTATATCTCTCTGCATGTCAATTTCGCGGAGATCAACTATCTCCCGAAAAGATCGATACCTATCTTAGAATTTTGTTTGGACATCTGATGGGATCATGTTCATAACTGAACGTATTTATTTAAACAACATCTTAGGACGTATCTTTTACTGATTCAAAATCAGCATCCAGCACCACAACTATCTCAGTATCCCGCTTGGAACTCTTTCTAATATACTGCTCCTCATAAGAGGGTAAACTAATATCTTGCGACAGATACTCTGTCATCCATGTCACCTTGGAAGCTGGAATCGGTAATCGCCGTCTTATAGAGGCTGCCATTAACAAATTCCTAGAACATCCTCTTATGTTCTTTACTACTTTTTATGTTACTCCAGGATTGAACTAATTTCTCTTATTACACCATGTGCAAAACTATTATCTGGTCTTGTACATTATATCGCATGACTAACCCAACTGTCGAAGCAAGTGGAATGTCATTCATGCGAGTTTTTCTCCTCATCAATCAATAAGATATTTCTTTGGAGAGGGTGACTTCACTACTTGCGGGTATACTACTACGCTAGAGTCGTCCATTCTAAACCCCTTTAGAATCATTACAAGAAAATTGTATTTATTCCGTCGGTATAAACCCGACGGATTAAATTGATATCCAACGGAACAATTTTATTCCGTCGGACATTACCCGACGTATAAAAGTACAACGTAATAAGGTTTATTACGTATGGTCTTTAACTTATTTCGTCGGCAATTTTTTTCCGTCGGCTTCATCCCGGCGGAAAAAGTTAAAAAAACCTGGGAAGGTAAGTCATTTTTCCCAGGTTTGAAGACTTTTTCCGTTGGCTATTTACTTTTTCTGTCGGGTAAGGCCCGACGAAATAAATTGGCAACAGAGAAAAAAAAGTCTGAATTGCAATTGCTTCATTGAAAAAATTCGATAAACAAAAATATATACCTGCTATATAATGCAGTTCCAAATCAAATTCAAATCCATTTCCATTTCATCAATTGGCGCAAACGATACATATTCAATTCAATATATTGCTATATAAGATATATATTCACCACAAACTCAATTCAATTCACGAAAAATTCAAATCAAATATCCACACAATTAATCCATTTCACAACAAATCAATTGAAATATGTACAAATCAATTCAACTATATACAAAATCACGGGCTTACATCCGGTACTTTTTTCCTTTAATAGGTTAAGCTCTAGATGAACAAATTGTATACAACAACGATCGACTTCATCCTCATCTGACTCCGACAAAGCACACATCACATATTTAATTGTATGCTCAAAATTTCTGCAAATAATAACTATACAACCGTAGCAGTTATCTTACCCAGCAAAAGTAAAATTTAGTTTTGAAACAAGCATGTATCAGTTAAACTTCGCGAAAGTATCTTTAGAGTCACCAACATTCCTATAAATCAAATTAGATTGTACAAATCATGTTATGATATCAATGATATTAACAAAAGATGGTCTACATCAAGCAAACAATACCTTTCAAACACAAGTTTCTTATTCGATTGTCCTATACTGCAGGCAGACTCCATGTTCCTTCCGATGCTAGACAGAGAGTGAGACACAAGAAACAAAACAAACTACCTAGTTGATCTCCTGTCACAAATAAATAAGCAACTATCCTAACATCTCTCCATCTATCCACTCTTTTTTCACATCAAAAAGATGGATAGAGGTGAAACACAATACACATCACTCGCCGATACTCGATGACATTCTTTCATCTCAATTCCAATTTGGAAAAGTATTTCATTAAACGTCAATGAGTGTTGTGCATTGTGTCTCACTCTCTATTCATCTTTTCAATGTGAAAAATGAGAGGATAGAAGGAGAGAGACTGAAATGGTTGCTTGGTTTATTTATAGTAAGAGATTTACTAGCTAGATGTGCATAATAAACTGGAGGCACTGCAAATGAGGAAGAAATCGATAAATTAGCTCAATTTTACTAATTACACTAAAATACCCTAAATTGTTGCTATTTATTCACTTGTGTATGTGTGCGTGTACACATACACACAGACATGCGCGCGCGCGCGCACACATATTCTCTCTCTCTCTCTCACATATTCACACGTAAATAGTTTATTTGTGGCAAGAGACTAGCTAGATGTGCATAATAAGCCGGGGCAATTCAAATGAGAAACAAATTGATAAATTAGCTTAATTTTGCTCAATTTTACTATAGTGTTATCTATACATAATATTAATTAGTACACAATACTATCGAAAATTATATGAAAAATGTATATAAAGTAAAGATTATCAAACTTACATCCGGTACTTTCTTCCCTCGGTGCCTCAAGAAAGAATGACAACTATTGATTTATATACCTTGCATATTTCACGCTGGAATATGAATCCAAACTATAGCCCTTTTAGCGTTAACTCATTTTTCATATCTAAAAGATGAATAGAGAGTACGAGGAGACGAGCCACAACCACAAATCCAAGCATTCATATAAATTAAGCAATCCAAGCATTCATAATTTAAGCCTTCACAATATGAAAATTTAAGGAATAATCCGGGAAAAGAATGCGTTATATGCCTTTTCAATCTACTTAAACTCCAAAATTCGTTTTTTTAAATGATAATCCCATCAATATGAAAATCTAAGGTGCGTTTCGATTTTTAAAATTTGAGATCCTCGATGACAAGAAGTATATATCATGTTATCACCGAGTTTCATCCATTAAATATAAGATTTTTGTGTTGTTTTGATGTTCAAGGTTCATTTTTTTGATTGTGAGATTCTCGATGACAACAAGTATATTTTATGTTATTATCGAGTTTCATCCACTAAGTATAAGATTTTCGTGTTGTTATGATATTCAAGATTCGATTCTTTTGACAATGAGATTCTTGATGACAATGAGTATATTTCATGTTATTATCAAGTTTCATCCTTAACCCTCACCATAACCCTAGCACTAACTCTTAACACTTTAATATTGTTACTTTTCACTAAACTACCTAGAAAAATTAGCTTAATTACCCGTACCCTAACCTTAACCCTAACCCTAACACAAGCACTTAACCCTAACCTCCAACCCGAACCGTCCCTAACCCATCAACAACAGCAACAACATCGATAACATCACAAAAAATTTAAAATTGAAAAAATTTAAAATTAAACCAAAATCAATTACCTCTAGGTCTCGACGGCGGTAGATCTTGATGGAGGAGCTCCGGTCGCCGGTTGAGGAGGAAGATAACGACGACAGATCTAGACAAAGGAGCTTCGTTCGCCTGAGAGAGAGGGGGAGAGAGACAGTGTGATAAAGAGAGAAGGGGGCTAGCCATCTTGGAGGAGCTCCGGTCGCCGCTCGAGGAGGAGGACGACGGTTTCGGTTCCTGAGAGAGAGGGAGAGAGAGACAGTGTGAGAAAGAAAGTGGTAGAGAGAGAGGTTATCGACTTAGAGGAGCTCCGGTCGCCGTCGCCGATCGTTGAGGAGGTGGAGGAGCTCCGATCGCCTTAAGGTTATTTTTTTTTTTTGGGGAAAATGAGGGGAGAGTCTCGGTCTTGAGGTATTTTAAGTATATTGTATTATTCCTTCGGGTATTAGCCGAAGAAATAACTCTATAGAAATATTAAACATACAGGCGACCACATTTGGCTTATTTGGGGTTTATTCCATTGGATTTTAGTTTTGTTTCGTCGGCTATCAGCCGACGGAATAAACCTACCGACGAAATAAACCCTTTTTCTTGTAGTGAATGGTGTCAGAGTACCTGAATCGGGACAATCCCAAAACCTATCTAGATATATCTCTAAAGACCTACTCTCCAGATCTATAGCCCAAATCCTATATAGAGGAATATCCGTGACAACCATATTTTAACCGATTGTAGCCTAGGAACAATACTTCCTATCAAGAGTATGCGATCCACATCAATATGGGGAACCTAACACTACTGCCTACATCCTTCTTATAAATACCATGTTCATCTCTTATTCAAATACTTTGACCGCAATATCAAAATAGATGATCCATCTGCACAATGCCTGCTTTAGTCTACTTATAGACTTAAGCAACTTGCATACTTTCCGCTGCTCTCACTGACTACGACAAACCCTCTGGTAGAGTTATATACACGTACATTTCTAAATCCAATTTAGAAAGACGTTATAATCATCCAATTTAGAGTTCATTTATGAACTTGATCCTATCAGATATTCAGACAAACTCCAAGACAGGTATCGCTCATTTTGGGAGATAATCTTTCTCCGCGAAGTTGAGACATCGAGAGATAAAGATAGAAATATTGGAGCGGATCCACTTACTGAGACTATTTCTCGAACGCAATAGTTTCGCGACGTGCTTTGCAAGATTGATTAGTAGAGAAGTTGGGTGTTTAGTATCACACAGGCTGTGAGTATGCGACACCACAATAATTAGCTTTAAGTGCAAGTGAGAGATCGTTGACTATAGTTCCTTCAAGTCAATTATTGTAATCGCAGGAAGGTGATTGTGATGATTGAGGGAGGACCATACGGGTAGAACAGTCTTACTCGAGATGATAGTATGTTATCTGGTTTGACTTTATCATCATGTACATACATTATGTGGTATTACAGATCACTATTACATGTTGATAAAGCCCATATGATTCTTGCTTGACTACCAGCATTATGATGGCATCATATACGTGGGAGCTGGGTGGTCCATAAGCACATCCTTAAATGTCCCTAGTCAAGAGAGTATCGAGACCAGGCATCAATATTCCGGAGTAGACTAGTATATATTTTTCGAGACCCCGATGAGAGGTGGTGGCCAGTCTCACAAGCCATTGGTGTCAGTTAGTCACTTAAGATAGTATACATGTGCTCATTGGATTATAAGTTACACTGACGGACTCGCCGGGAACATGCTAGATGGTACCTATTGTCAGATAGCAGTTCTCAGGTGACATGAATGCAGGTTAGTCTGTCGACCTGAGATCGTCATTTATCTCGTGTGAGTTTTCATTGTACTTAGATTACTACCCTACCCCGACTCAAAGGAGTCGTGCAAACAAGTTTTAGTTGGGTACAGTCCCGAGCCACATGGAGGCAGTGAGCGGATCATCGGGGATTCGTCTCACCCGGTATTGGGGGTAGATGTCGTGCTGTGCACGGGTGACCATCACCAGAAATCCTTGGCCAAGGTGGACGAGAATTATTGATTTGAATCAGTAGTTTTTCAGTGGGTGATGGGCTTCACACCGACACGAAATATCGCGTTATTAGGGGTTTGACTTTATCCACCCCCTAGACCTGGTATGTGATACTCTTAGACGAACAGACTGGACTGTACGGAGATTGTTACAGACAGGCTCAGTAGGGGTACAGATGAGTTTGCTCGTCGGTCTTCTTTTCGATCAATACCTGGGTAGCCGTTACGTACAGCTAGTGCCGCTAACGTGCTTGTGGTTAAACTCACTGCCAGCGTATTGACGAGTTTTTAGAGTCCTACACAGAGGGTTTTCCCGGTTCGATATGATGTAGATGACATATGTTGGTACATACATATGTCCGATTAAATATGTGTACAGGTGTTCGCTCATAAAAGAGAAAAAGGGGAGAAAATTCCCCACAACTCAAGCCTCACGTGTTAAACACGTGAGCGCCTATATGCAAAGCATATACACGCTGCAATCAAATAATTAATAGGCTAAATAAACCCCACGTGTTAAATATGTGAGCGTCTATATGCAAAACGTAGAGGCGCTGCAGTCAAACAACTAAAGGACAAATTGGCCTCACGTGTTAAACACATGAGTGCCCATATGCAAGGCATATGGGCGCCAACTCAGAGAAGCTAAATAAGCCTCACTTGTTAAACACGTGAGGGCACCTCCTTACGTAGAATTAAATTCTATTCTTTGGAAATACTTCCATGGATTTTTCTAAAAGAGAAAGATCTTCTCTATTAAACAAGGAGCCAATGATCCAATGGTGATTAAGCATAGAATTAAATTCTATTGGGAAGAATATTTTCTGTTAAATAGAAAGTTGGTGGATCAAAAATCCAATGAGATGGAAAATATTTCGCATATCTTTCTAAACAGAGAAAGATTGTGCTCTGTTAAATCGAGCACCCTTGGATTAAAAATCCAATGGTGATAAAAATATCACCGTTCAATAGAATTTTATTCTATATATGGGAGAATATTCCCCCAATCTTGTTTAAATGAGAAAACATATTCTGTAAGACAGAAACACTTGGATCAAAGATCCGACGGTGGGTAAAATTTCCCGAACAGATTTTGAGACCAATAAAATCAATCAGAATCTCTCAATGAGAGATTTTAATTACCAAACTTGCCTTCACTATATAAAGGACCCGAGATTTCAAGTCTCACAGATAGACACAGACAGACGAACAGAAGCTTCTGCAAAAAAAAAATTACAGTGAGCTCTTGAGAGAACAGAGAATTTAATTCTTAAAGAAACAAGACCTTCCTCTTTCAAAAAAACTCTAGGTGGATAAAAAAAGGAGTGATTAAAAGTATCCCTTTTGCCTAGTATAATGGATATAAGGGCTTAACCCTTCATACAAGAACTTAGTTCTTCCTATGGTTTGAGATTCGGAAAAGAAAATCTCCCCACAAGTTGAGAATTTAATTCTCATCGGGGAGATTCTGTTCTCCAAACTCAAAACTTAGGGAAAAGAACCAGGTTAAAAAGAAAGAGAAAGAAAAAGGAAAAGAACATATGTTCTGGGAATTTAATCCCCCCGAAATTAGGATTTAACCCTACATAAAGAACTTAGTTCTTATAAAAATAAAAAAGAAATTAGTTCTCCAATAAAACAATGTTTATGATCTAAGATCTTCAAAACAGAAATCTTGATGATTATCAATGACTAAAATGCCATTAACAGAGATTAATATCTCTAAAAAATAAGAAGAACTTGGCGTCTCACGTGAAACACACGTGAGTAAAATTAGTGCTTAGCACTATTATAGTGCCTCACGTGTTTCCCACGTGAGTGCTTAAAACAAACAAAAGAAAAACTAAAATGCCTCACGTGCTTTCCACGTGAGCGTCCAAAGAGCAAAGAAAAACTCTTTTGTGTTGATTAGGTAGCCACCAAATAAAGCAGCCCAACACCCCAAAATAAAGCAATCACGTGAAATACTCTTGGAAACCCAAAATCTGGCGTCTCTTGTGTTTCACACGTGAGCTTTAACCAAGTGCTTAACACTTATATCAAAAAGGGGGTGAGCAAACAAAACATGAAATCAATGCTCAGCACTTTCGTGCTTCCCACGTGAGTGCCATGCAAAGTGCTTAGCACTCTATATTTAGTCAAAATGACTAATGTGCTTAGCACTGATTAGGCATGGCCCATATCTGAGCGCCTCACATGTTTCACACGTGAGCGTTAAAGAAGGTTAGTGCTTAGCACTATAGTAGCGCCTCACGTGAAAAACACGTGAGTGCCAGAAAAGATTAGTGCTCAGCACTATTCCAGCGCCCCACGTAAAATACATGCGAGCACTACATATATTAGTGTTTAACACTACTGGGTAGTATAGGAACCCAATCTTAGCCCAAATTGGCTAAGTTCCCCGAGGTTAAATCTCTTTGATTTTAAATCAACCGAGCCCATATTGCTCATAATTTCCCAAACTGATATTAGTCTCAAACACGACTAAAGATCTCTCATTGACGATATCCAAAATGATATTCATCCTATATCTCCTAAGGTAATCTTAGTCTCAAATATGACCAACGATTCTTAGGACCATCACCCCTTTTCCCTCAAATACGGGATTTGGTTTAAGGGTACATCTCTTCACACCTCTGATATATGTCGTTGTAATTCCTCAGCGTTTTAAGAGAGGTGGCGAGTCCCGACAACCAACAACTCCTTTCGTCATACATTGATGCACTTCTAAATTGACGTACAAACCTCAAATCGGATCGCGCCCCAAATTGGGCGCATTCCATGTCACCATCGTCCACTCTGCCACGTAACAAATACACGTGCACGCAAGATGAATGTTGGACCAAAATGTCCCTAAACTAATATTCTCCTCAAATATGGCGATAATGGACCAAAATGTCTTTAAACTAACATTCGTCCCCAAAACGGAAATATTGGACCGAAATGTCCCTAAATAAATATTCGCCTCAAACATGGCGATAATTGACCTTGATGTCCTTAAACTAAAATAATTGGGCCCAAATTCTCATATGTTTAAGTCGATCTTAATCTCAAACCAGATTAACGGTTCTTAAATAAACCAAACCCAAATCTAAAATATACGGATTTGGACTAATCCGTGCCCTATGAGCGACGATATAAACTAGTCTCCGTATACAATCCACGGGCAACCAAAATAAATAAAAACACACACTGCACGAAGTGAACCGCCGAAGCAGGAGAAAGTGATTATCGCAATGCGGTAACGTAATTAACTGCAGGGGCTTGCGCTTGAAGAGAAGAGCGTCCCCAGAATCAAAACCCCCTTACAAACGAGGGGGAATCTGATAAAGTCTGTTACAACGGTCACATCTGTCTAAAATTCCGATATACAGAGCCATAAATCAACTTGGTATCTTCGAAAAGGTAGATGGAGAAGTCCAAATAGTATCTGCCCCCAAATTCAGGCTAGACGTCCGAGCGTCTCGGTCTTTGTTTTTCGGCGGAGAACAACAGGCTACACGGACTTTATTCGGACGGTTGATAATACTTGCGGTTTAGGATTAAACCAGATTATTAAATTAAGTTTCGATTTAATAATTTATATATATATTTTTAATATATGTATTCTAGTATTTTTGTTCACTATTCATTTTCTCTCTTGGCTATTCATATTTTTATACGAATACACATATATGTATTTCGATACGTATACCGGGTTGTATTCCGTATTTATACGGAATTTGTTCTAGAAGATGGACACCTCATTTGTGAATATTCATAAAATGAGGTGGAGGGTGAGGTGCCATTGAGCATGGTTGAAGACATGTAGAGAGAAATGGGTTTCATTATTTTATTAACAAATGTGTTATGATTTTTATTTGTATGGTTGTAAAATGAAAATGAAGCCATTCTCTTTTCTATTCTTCATACATTCATTCTCTCATGCCTTCAAGAGTTGCTCATGGCTATTTTTCCTCATCTCCTCTTTCTTCTTCTTTGTTTTCTCTCTTGAGCTTAGATTTGAGAGAGAAAGTTTGTGGAAAATTTCTATATGCCCACTCTCCATTCCTAGCGAGCTTGGAGCGTCGATTGCTTCACTAGGTGAAGCCGGAGTTTGGATTGATTCCGTCGGGTGGATCTTCTTCGGTAAAAGAGGACCGGCTTGCAAATACGACCCGGAGCTTTTGAGAGCATGCTAGAGTCCAACCCAATTGGAGCAAATGAAAACTCTAAGTTTGTGATTTGTATCTTTATGTGCTTGCTAATTTACGCGTTTGGTTAGATTCTTGGTTTTAAGTTTTTAATGTCAAGAAAATTTTTGTTTTTGAATTCCGTATTGACTGCGGGTTAGCGACGATAGCACTAGGAACTATCAATGGTATCAGAGTCATCAAAACACCATAAAGTAGATAGATACGACTTCCGAATCCAGTTGGTTTTTGCCCCGCAAAAACTGCAGAAAAACAATGAGGAATTTCATGCTATATTGATATTTTGACTCCTTGCAGGCTCTCGGTTTGGACCAAGAAGCTGCGGGGAGGTGCACGGGGACCCCGGAGATGTCTCAGGGGTACCTAAAGAGGGCCCACACCCCTGAGACCACCCAAATGGTGGCCTTTAGGTGGGTGGGGACCCGAAATTGCCTTAGAAGGCAGTTTCGGGTCTGCCTTCCCCTTGGGCCACCTTAAGGTGGCCTAGGGGGTGGGTACCCCCTTAGGTACCTCCAGGTCGACATTAATTTTTTACCGGGGCCCTCCACGAAGTTTTGGATCAATCCGAGCTTATTTCAGACTCCTGGAGTGGGTTTTAGCATGGAATTTCTTGCCGGTTTCTAGCACACTTGATTTTCGGTGTTATGGAAAATTGAAGTGTTAGCTATTTGTGTGCGGTGTTCGATTATCATATACTTTGTGATGGTTGCATATATTATAACGTTTGGTAAAACGTCGTCTAATTGCTATACGTATTAATTAGACGGGGTTACGAATTGATACTCGTAAGTTTGCATGTTCTGTAATGGATATTGCTTATTGATTGTGGTTATGTTGGATTTGTCGCGATGGATAGCCCGGTGTATGTAATATTTGATATAGTTCTATGTGATTTAATGTATATTTATATTATGTGGTGAGCGTCTGACATGTGGACTGCCGTTATCGCGGCTTGTATTATTCTTTGGGGCACGTTCAGTTTGCGGACATAGTCACCGTTGTATATTAAGTTTTTCATTACATACACTAAGATTATCTCGCGGCGGAGTGCTCGAGTAGTTGGGTTCTAGAGGGCAATGGGCTTCCATCTCATGGCGTTGAGACCAGGATGCCTTACTCTATAATTGGCGGGCTATTCGCCGCACTCGTAGGGAGTATAGGATTGACCCACGGAGGGGTGCCCAAGTCACCGGATTTTAGAAGTGCTGGATTGCCCACTCACTTCGTTGATTGGGGTTGCCTCGCTTCTGGGACTGGTGGGTGTCTTGCCACACTCATAGGGGTCGAAGATCCGATATTACGGGCTATCCATACGACCAGGAAAATTGCATTTTATATTTGGCTCCGTTGAAATGTACTTTTCCTAGTTTATTCGCATTTCCATATTGTGTTTGTTTCCGCTGTGATTCTGTGGTGATACTTCTATGATGTTACTTGATATTATGCCTGAGATGAATGTTCATATATATATATATATATATATAGTAGATGCCATATATGTTTTGCATCCGCGCTAGTCCTGTCCCCGCCCTACCGTAAGTTAAGTAACCTTACGGTGAAGACCCGGGGCCCTGTGGCGAATGCGTTTGGCATATATGTGCATGCCTATTTTTGTTTCTTTATGGAATGATATGATTAATTGATGGGACAGCATTAATTCTGATTAATGCAAGGAAAACAAACCTAAATGATATTGTTGGAACAAATTTTTGAAAACTATAGGTATTTCCTTTTGCTTTGCGTCGAGGTATTCCGTTAGGAATACCCTACACCTCATTTGATGAGGAAAGAGCCTAGATCCCTTCATAGGGAGTGATCTCTTTGGCAAAAGTTTATGTGACTATAAACTACTCGGTTTTCTTCAAAACCATCGGTTTTCTATAAAACCACTTGTTTATAAAACTGTGAAGCCTAAACCACTCTTTTTCAAAACTGTTCGGGTTCCTTCAATAATATCAAGTTCATTATGTTCAATGTTTTTTGCCAAAAACCAGTCGTAGCCTTCCGTCATTTTAGATTAGTATTGCTTTGTATTCGTGCTGCGTTTGTCGTGCTCAGCCGAGGCGTAGTGTTCGGTAGCTATGTAGTGCTTTTCTGTTTGCATGGTATTACGATTGGTTAGGACAGTCGTACGACCTTGTTGACTCAGTCAAAGGCTCATGCGGGTGGGTTTAATGCAATCAAGAAAATGACGGGTTGAACTTGACTAGGAGCCTATGATTTGTTGGCTCAGTCAAGGTCACTGGGGTCCTAGGGGCAAAAACCATATCGGGAGTTTCAAATATAAGGGAAACTTGTTAGGCATGCGTATACCTTTTGGAGTGTGGTCACTTAAGTGGCTTCCGTCAGGTTATCACGCGATGATAGTTGGATCCCGATTTCCACTGATGAGTATGAGTTACTCTTCGGATGATTTTCAGATGATCCTGACTAATTCTCCTTTTAGGATTTGAAGGAGAATTCAAGGAAACAGTGGGTGCCATTCTGATTAGATAAAGTGATTAACCAATCTATTCTAGGTTAGCGTGCACGCTGAGTGTTTCCTTTCTCTTTCTCTTTGGTAGCGACCATGACCTGACCTTAAACTAAAACACATGAACCAAGTTAACTGAATCTTCTTACACTCTTTGGCTTTGTATTGTCATGATTTACGACAACGTCGCATATATCCCTGTCACTCCTACTTCCACTTTGCATTTTTCCAGAACACTTCGTATCACTACGAAGATCCATATTTTTTGGGTATGCCATCGTATAGTTACATACGAACATGAAGAAACTTGTTTTAGTTTGATAATGGATTCTGGTTCTGGAGAAATTGAATAAGGCCATTCGGTTGTCTTTTCTTTTTCCCTTCTCTCATGTTGTGAGAGCTCCTAGTATTGCGCTTATTGGATAGTCTTCTTCCAAACCTTAGGCATGTGTCGAAAGGTAGGGAAGAAGAAAATCAATTAGCCTAAGTATGGTGCATAGAAGGTAAGAAGTAAAGACATATAAATGGTTTGCAGCGAGGGAAAGGAAAATTGTGACTACTGTCATGAATCTGGATGGTAGAAGAGGCATTACTAGGAATACCCGATTGATCGAGATATTTATGTGTGCTTATGCGCTTTTTAAAAGATAAATCAAAGAATAGTTAACCGCAATCAAGAACGATGTCGCTTGGTAGCTAGCCGGTTGAGTACGGGTCGGTCCACAGGGAGATGGATTCCTATTCTTTGTGTTTTAACGAGTTAAATAAAAAAGATTTTGGTTTTATTTTAAGATCTAAGAATGAGATAAAATTTTATAAGAATCTTGCTATGGTTAAGATTAGGTTAGTTTGGAAAATCAATTATTCCCACCGCTTTCTTTGCCCTAATTAAGAACTTTTAGGTGTTAAGCTAATAGTTAACAAAGGGGATTAGCACGATCGGGAAGAAACTAGGTTTCTTCCTCTAGGTCCTTGTCCGTCCTTTCTTAACTCTTACCCTAACCTCCATGGAAAACATACACAACCGGTTTTTAACTATGGTATCACTGCTACCTCGTGGGATAGGGTGCCGTAGTGAGCGGAGTGTGTATGTATGCATAGAGTCCTATTAAAAATGTTGAATGGACAAGAAAGGGGTGAGAGATTTTTCATCTCTCAAATCTTTCCCAAACCTAAGCCTAACAAGTGAGGAACTACTCACTCATTAGGGAATTGATAAACGAATTCATTTTTATGGTTTTCTTTTAATTAACTACGGCAGATAAAAAATTTACAACTACGACAGAGAAATAAAATTACTAGATAAGTAGGGCAGAAAAGAAATTAAAATAACTAAGGCAAGATAAAAAAACTTACTTCTTTATTGATGCACTCTTTGACAATTACAAGGAATGAAAATCTAAGATCTAGAAATAAAAAGAGGCATCTCAAAAGAAGCACCCAAAAAGAGGCACGAGAATTATTGGCCTTTTGCTCTCCTATTTATAGATACAGGAAACCCTAGGTTACATTATGATCCATTCATAAATTTACAAATCTACCCTAAGAAGACCCGGTCAACGCATTGTCACCTGCATCGACACGTGCATTGCACGGCCGCGGTTCCGCGGCAGAAAGGCCTTTTTGGCTGCGGATCCGCGGCCATTTGGTAGGCTCATGGGCCTAATTCTTTAGGGTTTTCTTCAAGTTGCCTTTATCTTCTATTTTCTTCACTTGGTTCTTCAGAATATCTTCTAGTTTCTTCCAGATTTCCACAGTGCAGAATATTGTGGACTTTTTACCCTTCGCTTCGCGTTGAAGTCTTGAATCTTTGTACCGCCATCGTACCTTGTGCAATTGAACTGTTCATTGATCTTCACTTGTTCCTTAAACTGTAGGCGGTATTATAAAGATTCTCCTATTTGTTGGTCGTACTCTTACTTTTGTAGCGTCTTTTCACCATTTTCACTGTATTTGTTCTGAGAACCTGTAACCTGCAACTATTTAGCAGACATGGATCAAAAGCACCTATTTATTTGCAATATGATTAAGAATGGGGAATATAATAATGCAAAATTCTGATATGAACAAATACCCCAAACTTATCTTTTGCTCGTCCCGAGCAAAGCCATTTTTATTCTCAACAAAATTCTAACCTCACTTTCACAGGGAATCGCGATTGCACTGAGCTCGTGCAACAAGCCGTTAAACCTCTGGGTGTCCCTAGTAGGAGGAGTGTTGTCTCCTGAGGGTTTTCAGCGGATACTACCCACAAAATCCGATCAATTTGGCTTGTTGACTTTCATTCTTCAATTCGGTGTTCTAACAAGAAATTCTATTATCTTCAACTTAGAAATCATCAACCCATATTTTTCACACTTACTTATCATTTAACTTAAGATCGTATATATTCTGCAAATTTATTAAGCTTTCAGTATCTTTTGAATTTTCTTTCTAAGGTTCCATCTCAACTTAGAATTTTTTATCATCTCTACTGAAGATATAAGTCCTATTTTTCATTCCTATCTCTCATCCAAATCCCAATCATATACCCCTACGTGTGTGTATGTATCACCCCTACACTTGGAAATTCAATTCAAGCTATTATACTCTTGTCCATCATCCAAAGTACTTTTAATTGGTGAATTTTTAGATGAAATCGCTCACACATCCTTCATGTGACCGTTAATACTTCTTGAGGTACTAACGATCGATTAAAAAACGTGTTTGCATATTAAGGCATAATTCCTCGTCTTGTAATACCTAAGGCTTTAGCAGTGACTCCCAAACCAGTTGGTCTAAGGCACTAGGTGATAAAGCACCCTCGCTATAGATTTTTTTTATTTTACGCAGCCTTAAGTAATTACAAAACCAGTGTTCATTTTTTTATATCTCTTTATTCACACTTATAATTTTATTTTCCTTCATACTAAGGATTTTAGACAAGAGCATTTCAAGGTATCCTCTACTATTCCAAGTTTCAAGGTTCGTGTTTGTGCAAATTGTAGGGTATATATTTTCAGAATTTAGACTTAAGCTTAGGAATTATTTTTCAGACTTATACTTTAATAAAAAATTCAATACTCTTCCTTTATTTTGACTTAGCCCAAGAAGTGAACTCAAAATTTGCCTATTTCTAAGTAAACCACAAAGACATATATTTTCTACCGTTAAATTTTAAGAAAGATCATTTTTAGGGTTTTTAATTTACTAAGTTTAGGATCTAGTTTTTCCTAGCTAGGTAACCGTCTTGTCAAACTTAAGTCAATCATGGCCAAAATTGAATTTTTCAATTTTTAAAATTTTTAAAATTTTTCAATTTTTATGGGTTTTAAAATAAGTATGCAAATGCAAAAATATACACATGAATGCGAAGGAAGAAACCTTACCGAGCACACCCCCAAACTTAAACTTGACAGTGTCCTCACTGTCAGGCTACACCAAGAGGGTCAAAATTTTAGGCACTCCCCTGTTTATTTTTTATTTTTTAATTATTAACAGAAAAAGAAAACAAAATATATATACGCAAAAAGGCGCCCCCAAACTTAAGTGAAACAGTGTTTCCACTGTTTAGACGTTAAAGTTCAGAGTTAGGGAGAAGAAAAATACAGTATCAAGCTATACAAGGCCTTACATAGGCCAAAAGTTAGCACCAACTATTCAAAAATTTTATCGTTATAATGGTGTGGTTGGTGAAAGAATGGAGTGTAGAGAAAAGAAATGAGAAACACACGAGACCGTATGGGAAGAAATGTGGAATATGGTCTCGGTATATTAGGAGAAGAATGGCGGAAGAGAGAAAGAAGTGTAGTACGGACTTGAAGGTGTAAATTGAGTGAATAAATTAGCACAAATTATGACGACTGATGTGTTAAAAGCAATTGTGCTAATCTATCAACCCGTCGAGAAATGGGGTCAAATCCCTCAAGATTCGCGAGAAAACATAGGTACATTGAACTTGGTAAACCAGACATTGAAAATGAAAGTGTAATGGTTTTTTGCAAGGTCGGAACGATGGAAAGGACGAAGGGGAGTGATTTAGGAAGGGTCACAGTTAAAAGTTCAGGAGGGTGTACACAGTCAGTGGAAAGAACATGGTGAATTGAAAAATCCGACTCATCAAACAAAACTGGTTTATCCTCAATAATTTTCTCAATATTCTCCTCAAAATTTAGCTTATCCATGCCATTCTCATCAAAATCAAGACGCATATGAAGTTCGGGAAAAACATTTAATGATTCAGGATGTTGAATTGGAGAGAAAAACTCGGCTAAATCTGCGGGTTCATCATCCAAATTATTCCCTGCGTCAATATCCTCAATCAAGTGAAAATCAATTTTTTCGGACACCTCATCAAAAGCATGGATATTTATCAATTCAGGTTCTAGATTGGAGGTGTAGAGGTCAAAAGGATTGGTGATGGTTTCACTCAAAAGGGACCCTTCACAATCTGGCAAATCAAGCACTACAAAGTCACACAACTCATTAAATATTTTATTTTCAATTGGTGAATCATTTGGGACACTTGATAGACATTCAAAACCGGAGTTGTGGGATTCAATTGGGGATGGGTGGGTTTGATTTGGAAGGGTGCACAACTCACTCTCTTCACTCAAATTCTCAATCTGTCCAACCGCCTCATCATACATTGGAAAATTTGGAGCTAGTTGGAAACTAGCTACCGGTTCACTAGGTTGTCTTGATAAATTAAGGGCGGCAATGGACGCATCCAAATTCCTCATCTGTTGGTTTGTCGCTACAATATAAGCTTCCAACGACTGTTCCAGACTAGACATGAGTTGTGAAGGGGTTTCAGTAAAAGATTCAAAATTGTTTGGATTCTGGAAACTCCCAAATGGCTGTATAGAAGCAATGTCTAGGGAATGTGCGAAAGTCGAGTAGGACTGGTAATTGAATGGTTGGACAGGAGTAGGATCAACATTTGGATAAAAAGGTGAATGGACTTGTTGATCCCAAGAACTGGAAGTGTTGAAAGGAGTGAAAGATCGGTTACAAGATTATTCAATATGTTCAGCAATAGACATGGGTTTCGGAGTTACAACAGGACTCGAAAAAGGAGTATCAACATAAAAAGGTGGTGAAGGTTGAAATGGTTGATACAAAGTGGATTGTGGAGTCCAACTGTTTCTCCTAGACGCTTCTATTCAATCTTTCAAAGAAATTTTGGGCATGAAGGGGTCGTCCATAATTCGACCAAAACAATGCGCGTAGGAAGCGATGTTTGGATGAGGGTAGCAAAGTTCGGCAAGAGTTTTGCGAGGTGGGGTACCCATGATGTAAGAAAGAAGAAGAAAAAGAATGTGATGATTTTTTTTATTTTTTATTTTATTTTAATTTTTTTAAAAGAAATTGTTTGTTTTTGGGTTTTTGAAATTTCTGAAAGTGGTTCTTTTTTTAAAACAGTTTTTGCACAATTTGTATGGACTACTACACACTTTAAAACAGTCATAATATAAGCATGCACAATCAAGCCTAGAGCTAGGGTCTCCTAAGTCAACTAGACTGCTCCTAACTGTTCCAAAGGGCAAGTTGTGAGATCCTCAAATCTCTTCTTCACCGCCAATTGTGGCCAGGTAAGCACAAGTAAAGAAATGAGGGATCCTCTCACGAATCACCGTGAGACGGGCCTTTTAAAATTACATTTCCTACTTGTCTAGCCTAGGCACCACAAAGTCTGGTTTAGATAAACGACCAATGCCTACAACTTTTCCTTTGTCCTATTAAGCGCGACAGTCCTTATTGGCTGAGTCTAATATTTTTTATTAATTCGAAGGTTGATGCAAATACTTTTTGTGATTTTTGGGGTCCTAGGAAGGGTAATGAAATCCCTATCCAATCTGGATTGGTGTTATAGCCCCTTAAAAGTCCGTTTTAAATATGCAAAGCAATTAACACACCAAAAATCTAAAACACTTTCAAATTTTTTTTTGCAGCGCAAAGAATCCTGCAAAAAAACAATTTATTGGAGAGGGAGAAAGATTTTTCGCAAAGAACCCTGCAGGAAAAATTTTTAGTTGAGTTCAGAGGGTAGAAGAGAGGATAAAATACTCACAGAGAAGTTTTGGGATGCTGACGTCACTGGTTGACCGCGGTTTCGCGGTCAAACCCCTGAATCTGCTTCGGTTCCGCGGCGGTTTAGTTGGTTTAGATCTCCAAATTATTTCTCTGTGTTGTTTGGATTCTCTCCTGTTTGTTCAGATTCTCTGTTTCTTGATTTGTTCACTGGGATTTTCCAGATCTGAATTTTTCCATCTTCTTTTCCTGCACAATTCACACAATACCTCTAAAAATGAACAAGTTGAATCTTTTATTTTATTATTTTTTTGTTTTAAAATTTTTCAATTTTTATAATTTTTTTTTAAATTTTTTTTTATTTTTTTTAACCCGAAATTACACAAAGAAAGAGACTACCGTCTCCCCGGCAATGGCGCCATTTGATTGATCGAGATATTTATGTGTGCTTATATGCTTTTTAAAAGATAAATCAAAGAATAGTTAACTGTAATCAAGAACGGTGTCGCTTGGTAGCTAACCGGTTGAGTACGGGTCGGTCCACAGGGAGATGGATTCCTATTCTTTATGTTTTAACGAGTTAAATAAAAAAGATTTTGGTTTTATTTTAAGATCTAAGAATGAGATAAAATTTTATAAGAATCTTGCTAGGGTTAAGATTATGTTAGTTTGGAAAATCAATTATTCCCACCACTTTCTTTGCCCTAATTAAGAACTTTTAGGTGTTAAGGTAATAGTTAACAAAGGGGATTAGCACGATCGGGAAGAAACTAGGTTTCTTCCTCTAGGTCCTTGTCCGTCCTTTCTTAACTCTTACCCTAGCCTCCATGAAAAACATACACAGCTGGTCTTTAACTATAGTATCACCGCTACCTCGTGGGATAGGGTGCCGTAGTGAGCGGAGTGTGTATGTATGCATAGAGTCCTATTAAAAATATTGAATGGACAAGAAAGGGGTGAGAGATTTTTTATCTCTCAAACCTTCCCCAAACCTAACCCTAACAAGTGAGGAACTACTCACTCATTAGGGAATTGATAAACGAATTCATTTTTATGGTTTTCTTTTAATTAACTACGACAGATAAAAAATTTACAACTACGGCAGAGAAATAAAATTTCCAGATAACTAGGGCAGAAAAGAAATTAAAATAAGTAAGGCAAGATAAAAAAAAACTTCGTTATTGATGCACTCTTTGACAATTACAAGGAATGAAAATCTAAGACTTAGAAATAAAAAGAGGCATCTCAAAAGAGGCACCCAAAAAGAGGCACGAGAATTATTGTCCTTTTGCTCTCCTATTTATAGGTACAGGAAACCCTATGTTACATTCTGATCCATTCATAAATTTACAAATCTACCCTAAGAAGACCCGGTCAACGCACCGTCACCTGCACTGACACGTGCATTGCACGGCCGCGGTTCCGCGGCAGAAAGGCCTTTTTGGCTGCGGATCCGCGGCCATTTGGTGGGCTCATGGGCCCAATTCATTAGGGTTTCTTCAAGTTGCCTTTATCTTCTATTTTCTTTACTTGGTTCTTCAGAATGTCTTCTAGTTTCTTCCAGATTTTCACAGTGCAGAATATTGTGGACTTTTTACCATTCGCTTCGCGTTGAAGTCTTGAATCTTTGTGCTGCCTTCGTACCTTGTGCAATTGAACTGTTCATTGATCTTCACCTGTTCCTTAAACTGTAGGCGGCATTATAAAGATTCTTCTATTTGTTGGTCGTAGTCTCACTTTTGTAGCGTCTTTTCACCATTTTCACTGTATTTGTTCTGAGAACCTGTAACCTGCAACTATTTAGCAGACATGGATCAAAAGCACCTATTTATTTGCAATATGATTAAGAATGGGGAATATAATAATGCAAAATTCTGATATGAACAATACCCGGCCACCCCCACGAGACATTTTCATGTTTCAGTTTCACTGTGCAGTGTTAATTGAAAACTGCTTTCCCAATTAGTTTTTGACTCCAGGGTATGTATTTAGCTAACTTGATTCTCACATCTGTATGGCGTTACAGATACTGAGTGAGAGTAGAATATTGGGAATTAGGTGATTAGATCCTCAATATCAAAATTCTTTGTAATTGATGATATTTGAGGAAGTCACATAGATTTTGCCTAACGGCAAATATTTGGTTTTGAATATCCGTTGTTATGCACCAATTTCAAACTGATATATCTGTACGTTTATTTTATAAAGTGAGATATAACCTTTTGAAATTATACTTATAACATTTACCTATATCATTTGATGGTTAGGTAAGATGCATTCAACAACGGTGTAATTCTTCTTATGTATAACATAGTTTTCAACCTACGACGCATATGGTTTAAATTATTAAACTCAGAGAATTTATACAAAGTATTGTATATTGTCCAATGTCCATTAGGATAAGGGGCTTGGTACTCGTACTATATTCCGCTTACTTATGACTTCTCTGGTTTTAGACACACATTTCGTTGAAATACAAGGTCCAAATTTTGAGAAGTTATAGGTATATGAATAAAGTAGAGAACCATACGTTGCAAGTATCAGAATTCTTCAAGGTGATCGAAGGTGTAGATACTTATGCTAGGTATTTCGTCGTAAGTAATATATTTAAGAACTTACTTCTCTCTCAGATTACTCATCCGTGAGTGCGCTCCTTGATGAGTAATACTGCATGGCCTTCTTCCATTTAGTCGATATGCAATGGAAACAGCAGCATGTATTTTGAATTTGGTCCCAATTAAATTACCGTCTTTGTTTCTATATTGGATATAGAATTGATTCATATCTTAACGATGTTAATGTATATGCAGTAGTCCGGCTTATGCTTAAAACCAGAATTTGGATAAAATCAAGGCACGTTTCAATAATGGCGGTTTGTGGGTTATCCCGGGCTTTGACGAAGGTTAACATTCTACCATTTAAAGGATTAATAGTTATATTGTTCTTGACTCTACACCAGTTTTAGTAAAATGAATTCTTTTCAGAAAACATTACTGAGAGTATGGTAGAACTGGAAGTGATTCCAAAACCACAAACGATTACTGAAAATTCAGTAGAACCTAAGGATTCAATTGGATTCGATAATCTATTAACCTCTCCGCAGATTTGGTAGGTAGCCTCAGCCACCCGAGAGGTACTTCGGTCACCTCAAAGACGGTGACATGGAGGTTTTGATGACCCAAGCTTGCCACTACTGCTGTCCTAGACTATGAGATCTGACAGGTGAATGATTATAACGTCGTTCAAAATTAGTCTTAGAAGTGTACATATATATGACTCTGCTAGAAGGTTGTTGTAGTCAGTGGGAGCAGCCGAAGCGTAGTGGGCTAGTAGCCTATGTCTATTTATAGACTAAAGTAAGCATAGCGAAAATAGATCATCTATTTTTGATGTGACAGTCATAGAATTTGACTTCATTAGAATAACAGATGGACCTGGTAAGAAGGTAGTACGGAGTGATATTCTGGTATTTGGATGATGTACTCCTTATATGAAGTGATATTCCTATACTACGATCGGTTATACTGTGGTCACAAGGTTTTTCTACACATAGGATCTGGACAAAATATCAGGGATTCTGGTGACCAGATCTATGGTTTTAGATTTAGATTTGGGAAGTGTCCCAATTCGGGTATTTTGACACTATTCTAAAGTGTTTTAGAATGGACGAATCCTGGCGTAGTGGTGTACCCGCAGGAGATGGAGTCACCTTCTCTAAAGAGATGTATTCTAGACTGACGAGGATAGAGATTTGCATGATTGACATATCACTTGCTTAGGCAATTGAGTCAATCATGGGATATCAAGTACCACACCAGATATTGCTTTTGCACTGGCTACAATAAACATATATTAATCAAATCCTGGAGAAACATAGGGAAGCAGTTATAAACACAAGATCATGATCTTGGTATATGGTAACGACAGCCTCCTTCAGGAGGCGGTTATCATTTCATGCTTCCAAGGTAACATGGATGACATAGTGACTATCAGAGTTAAAGTTTACCCTCTTCTGAGAGGCAGTATGTTGGACAAAGGGGTCCAAGTGGATACCGAGGAAGGCATGGCGCAGGATACAGATTAAATTCAATGGAGGATACGGTATAAGAAGTTTTCTGGATTTGGAGTTCATTTATGAACTTGATCCTATCAAATATTAAAACAAATTCCAAGACATGTATCTCTCATTTTGGAAGATAATCTTTCTCTACGAAGTTGAGACATAGAGAGATAAAAATAGAAATATTGGAGCGGATCCACTCATTGAGGCTATTTTTTGAACGCAATAGTTTCGCAAATATGCTTTGCAAGACTGATTAGTAGAGAAGTGGGGTATTCAGTATCACACGGGCTATGAGTATGCGAAACCATAATAATCAGCCTTAAGTGAAAGTGGGAGATTGTTGGCTATAGTGCCCTCAAGTCAATTATTGTAATCGTAGGCAGTCGATTGTGATGATTGAGGGACAACCTTTACGGGTATAACAGTCTTATTCGAGATGATAGTATACTATATGATTTGATTTTATCATCATGTACATACATTATATGGTATTACAGATCAGTATTACATGTTGATAGAGCCCATATGATTCTTGCTTGACTACCAGCATTATAATGTCGATCATATACGTGGGAGCTGGATGGTCCATAAGCACATCCTTAAATGTCCCTAGCCGAGGGAGTATCGAGACCGGACATCGATACTCCGGAGTAGACTAGTGTATACTTTTCGAGACCCTGACGAAGGATGGTGGCCGGTCTTACAAGCCATTGGTATCAGTTAATCACCTAACATAGTATACGGGTGCTTATTGGATTATGAGTTACACTGGATGGACTCATTGGAATTATGCTAGATGGTATTATATTTATTGTCAGATAGCAGTTCTCAGGTGACATGAGTGCAGGTTAGTCTGTTGACCTGAGTTCGTCATTTGTCTCGTGTGAGTTCCCACCATGCTTAGATTACTATCCTACCACGGCTCAAAGGAGTCGTGCAGACAGATTTGTTAGTTGTATGTATGCCCTAGAGGCCAGTATTGTACAGATGATGTATATTATATTGGATGCTTGGACATATATAGAGATGACTTTCTTGCTCGATATGATAGTATGCTATCTGGTTGCTCTTTATCTTAACATGTACACTTGTCTCTTTAAACTGTCTTATAGTTACATGTTGGTAAAGCCCTTAGGATGTGTACTTGACTACCTGGACTATGATGCAGATCATACTAGTGGGGGCATGGTAGTCTATAGGTACATCCTTCAAGGTCCCTAGTCGTGGGTGTATCGAGACGGGGCATCGATATACCAGTGTAGACTAGCGTATACGCTTCTCGACCCATGAGATGGGCGATGGATGATCCCATATCCATTGGTGTTTGACATCAGAGATGGTATACGGGTGTTCAGTGGAGACTGGGTACACTGGACGGACTCGCCGAGAACTCCCAGATGGTATTATACCTCACGTCAGATGGCAGTTCTCAGGTGACACTTGTGCAGGTTAGTCTGTAGACCCGAGATCGTCATAGAGTCTTGTGTGATTCCCACTGTGCTTTGATCTCCACCTTACCACGTCCATGAGGGCGTGCAAAACGGTGGTCTTTGGGTACAGTCCCGAGTCACATGGAGGCAATGAGCGATAGGAGGGGTTTCGTCTCTTCCGGTATTGGGGGTTGATGTTGCGCTGTGCTCGATTGGCCGTAACAGGGAAGTCCCTGGCCAGGGCTGATCAGAGATTTGCTGGTAAGTGTTACCAGTAGTTTCTCGACCCGTTATGAGCCTCACATTGGCACGACTTATCGGTTACTGGGGTTTGACGTTTACCACCCCTAGACTTGATATGCGACATATCAGACGAACAGACCGGACTGTACGGTAAGTATTACTAGTTGGATTCACAGGAGTGTGAGCGGGCTAGCTCGTCGATCTTCTGATCGATCAATACCCGGGTGGCCGTTACGTTTAGCAGACCGCTTGCGGCTTGTGGGTGCTTGATATGATCATCATCTGCTGCCGGCGTATTGACGAGTCTTTAGAGTCCTACACAGAGGTTTCCTGGCTCAAGCGAAACGAAATAGGAGCGCATATGAGATATGTGCGGGACTGAGAATAACGCGTGTATGTGATACCGTATTTCATTCTCGCGATGAATGTTTCGATTGGTTGTATGCGATATGACCTAGTTATCGAATTATTGATTCGATAAATCGGTACATTGGATACTAGTCGGTTATGTGCGACATGACCGGATCATTGAATCAAATGTTGATTTAATGATTTAATGTATAATTATATATTTGATATATTACTTTGCATTAACTAGTATTGGTTCACTTTAAATGGATTTTCTCACTTGAAGTTCACAAGTTGTATATGTGATATACTTTTGTGCACTTGATTGTATCATGTTTGATGATGCATGAATATTGGCTTTGTGTAAAGAATTGTACCATGGTTATGATAATGGTTAGGGTTTTGATTTATTCACTCATTTATTTATCCATTCTTTATTTATTTAAATAGATAAAAGAAAACAAGATGGTTTCTTTTTATCATGAAGCTTGTTGAAGCTTCATGAAGCTTTGACTAAAGAGACCATTTTGTCTTCATGCTTAACCCTAACCATTCCCACTTACCATGGTCTATTCTCTACACTTGACCTTAGTTAGGATATGATAAGTATTGATCTCTTTTCTATTATGGATATACTTTTATCATATTCTATCTTCATCTTCTCCTTCTTCTTTTAGAAAGAAAACTAGACTCCATTAATGGCATCTTGAGTTCTAAAGTGAGAAATCCAATTCTAAAGTGAACCCACCTCCTATTTCTTCATCCTCTACCTCTTGCCAAGTGGTTTTGGGTGTTTTCTTCACAAGTTTCACAACTAGGTGAAGTCGGAGCTTGATCCAGTGTAGCCTCGACGTAGATCATCTTCGGCATCGAAGCCGACGACTAGTCCGCTCATTTCTCCGATGAAGCCGATGAGAGAGTTCGGGATTCGAGATGGACAGCGAGGGAACAACTACATGGAGCTAAGGAAATGCATAACCGGATCTACAAAGGTTGTAGCTTTCTTCTTTTAGTTAAGATGTTAACTAGTTTATTGTTTCGCCTAAAATTCTAGTCGACGATCCGTAATAGGGTTTCTCGGCACTCATAAAATTTAAAATTGGCATGGTTGATGTCTAGTGAGACTTCATTAGCATGCCTAGGAACCCTACAAGATTTTAGTTGGGTACAGTCCCGAACCACATGAAGGCAGTGAGCGGATCGTCAAGGATTCGTCTTTCCCGATATTGGGGGTAGATATCGTGTTGTGCACGGGTGGCCATCACCAGAGATCCTTCGCTAAGGTGAACGAGAATTACTTATTTGAATCAGTAGTTTCTTTATAGGTAATGGGCTTCACACTGACATGAAATATCGCGTTATTAGGGGTCTGATTTTATCCACCCCCTAGACCCGATATGCGATACTCTTAGATGAACAGACCGGACTGTACGGAGATTGTCACAGACAGGCTCAGTAGGAATACAAATGAGTTTACTCGTCGGCCTTTCTTTCGCTCAATACCTGGAAAGCCGTTACGTACAACTAGTGCCGCCGATGTGCTTGTGATTAAACCCACTGCCAGCGTATTGACGAGTCTTTAGAGTCCCACACAGAGAGTTTTTCCGGTTCAGGCGATATGATGTAGATGACGTATGTTGCTACATAAAAGCGTCAGATTAAATATGTGTATAGGCTACACGGATTTTAATCGGTCGGTTCATAATACTACCAGTTTAGGATTAAACCGGATTATTAAATCAAGCTTCGATTTAATAATTTATATATATATATATATATATATATATATTTAATATATGTATTCTAGTATTATTGTTCACTATTCATTTTCTCTTTTGACTATTCGTATTTTTATACGAATACCCGTATATGTATTTCGATACGTATACCGGCTTGTATTTCGTATTTATACGGAATTTGTTCTAGAAAATGGACACCTCATTTGTGAATATTCATTTATGAATATTCATAAAATGAGGTGGAGGGTGAGGTGGCATTGAGCATGGTTGAAGACATGTAGAGATGAATGGGTTTCATTATTTTATTAACAAATGTGTTATTATTTTTATTTGTATGGTTGCAAAATGAAAATGAAGCCATTCTCTTTTTTATTCTTCATACATTCATTCTTTCATGCCTCAAAGAATTTCTCATGGCTATTTTTCCTCACCTCCTCCTCCTTTGTTTTCTCTCTTGAGCTTAGATTTGAGAGAGAAAGATAGTGGAAAATTCCTATATCCCCATTCTCCATTCCTAGCGAGTTTGGAGCGTTGGTTGTTTCATTAGGTGAAGCCAGAGCTTGGATCGGTTCTCTCGGATGGATCATCTTCGGCGAAGAAAGACCGGCTTGCAAACGTGACCCGGAGCTCTTGAGAGCATGCTAGAATCCAACCCAATTGGAGCAAATGAAAACGCTACAAAGATTGTGATTTCTATCTATGTGTGCCTGCTAGTTTAGATGTTTGGTTAGATTCTTGGTTTTAAGTTTCTAGTGACAAGAATATTTTTGTTTTTGAATTCCGCATTGGCTGTGGGTTAGTGGCGAGGGCACTAAGAACTTTCAGGATCAAATCGCCATTTCCCATTACTCTACCCCTTTTCAGCATTTATAAATTTTTACAGATGTGGGATCCTGATATGGTATCGCATACCCAGGAAGCATGGTTAATTGAGGAACAGTTTCAATTACAAACACATAGAGGTTGAAACATCAATATGCTTCAAGAAGGTGGCCAGGTATTCCCAATAATGCCTTTTCCACTGTCCAGGCTCATGACAGTAATTGCAATCTCCTTTCCTTTTAACTGCAACCCCTCAAGATGTCTCTATCTCTTACCTTGTGTACTTCGAACTTAGGCTTGGTTGATTTTCTTCTTTCCTTTCTTTTTAGCTCTAGCTTCAAGATTGGAAGAAGACTATCTAACAAGTATAACCGGTGTAAACTTCTTATTTAAGGAGCTTTCAAACTTGAGATAAGGTGGAGAGGAGAAATAAATGAATTATATCAATATACAATTCACTTTCTCCAGAACCAGTGACCATTCTCGATTGAAACACTTTCTTCGAGTCCATATGTAACTATACGAGATGACCTTTCAAGCAATATGGATATCTGTATCTGATACAAAAGTGTCAGGAGGAGGCAAAAGGGAAAGTAGGATCGATAAGAACGTATGCGACTTTGTCGTGAATTAGGGCAATCATGATATTACAAAGCCTAAGTTTGTAAAAAGATTTAGTTAAGTTGGTTTACGAGTTTTAGTTTAAGTCAGTTATGGGTCACTGCTAGAAAGAAAGAAAAGAAATACTTAGAGTGCACTCTAACCTTGATTAGATTGGTTTATTAATTCATCTAATCAGGATGGCTCTCACTATTTCATCGAATCATCTTTTAAACCCTTAAAATGAGAACTGGACGGGATTATGTATAAAAAAATCTCCAGAAAGTAACTATTACTCACAGTGTGAATCAGGACCTAAACTATCATGGCGTGGTAATCTTGATGAAGGTTAACAAGTCACCCCACTCCATAGAAGGTATACAATCTCATTGCAAGTTTCAACAATTGAAACTCCCGATATTGTTTTTGCCCTTAACAGCTTATGACCTTGACGAAGGCCAACAAATCATAAGCCGTTAGTCAAGTTCTACCCATCATTTCGTGATTAATTTAGACTCACCCGCATGAGCCATTGACGAAGGCCAACAAGGCTATGCGACTGTCCTAGCTAACTGCATCATATGCAAGTAGGAAGACATCACTTAGCTATCGTACACTACGCCTTGACGAAGGCTAGAAAATGCAGCACGAATACTAAGTACTGTATTTCCTGAAATGACAGAGGGCTACGACTGGTTTTGAAGAAAACTATTAACGTAATGAACATGATATCACTGTAGGAACCGAGAAGTTTTTTAAATTTATAGTCACATAAACTTTTGCTTAAGTATGGATTCCCCGTGAAGGGATCAGGGATCTTACCTCATCGAATGAGGTACAAGATATTCCTAACCGAATACCTCGATGCCATGCAAAAGAATAATGTTATAATATCTTTTTAGAAAAAGTTTTGTTCCTACGATGTGTTTTAGGTTTGTTTTCTTTGCATTAATTCGAATTAATATAATCCTATCAATTAGATAATCTCATTACCTAGCATCTTTTCACACAATTGCAAAAAAAGTATGAAAAGAAAATAGAATACATATATATGCCATCTGCATTCGCCATGGGGCTCTGGGTCTTCACCGTAAGATTACTTAACTTACGACAGGGTGGGGGCATGGCTAGCGCGGGTGCAAAACGTATATAACTTTTATTTATATATACAATATATCATCACACACAAATAATCACATTACAGCATGTCGGGCCCTGGTCCTTGCCAACGGCACAAAGTGCCACACAAAACAAAGTGCCATGCCAAGGGGCGGGGTCCACCTCTTGAATCCGTGGGACCTACACTAGAACAATGCAATCGGGTCCTTGAATCACATTCCGAAAGAGGACCGAACTGCATTATAAATGTAATGATGCCACTCTCAATTATAGAAGCGCCTTTTAAGTGAACCGGCACTACATGAGCTTGAGAACTCCGTAATTAAGCATGCTCGAGCCAGGGAAATTCTGGGATGGGTGATCTCTTGGGAAGTGGTCCCTGGCCGGGTCCTGTTCACTCTGAAGAAAAAAACATGCGGTTTTGACCAGAGCAGACAATACTATCTGTACTGGGATGTGGGGCGTTATATTTATGGTGGCCCATATAGGTTCCTCAGTAGTAGGTCTGTGGTTCGAGGACGAACCATTGTTCTAGGTAGGGAGGATGTCGGGCCCCGGTCTTTACTTACGGCACAAAGTACCACACAGAACAAAGTGCCACGCCAAGGGGCGGAGGCCACCTCTTGAATCCGTGGGACCTACTCTAGAACAACGAGATCGGGTCCCTGAATCACATTCCGAAAGAGGACCGAATTGTCACGTCCTGCTTCCCAAATGAAGGTGAAGAGGTAATGTGGTATGGTTCGCAACCTAACTGCATTGAAGATGGTCTATTCAATACAGTTACGTTAAGCATATGAATATGTATAACATGTAGGGTATGTGTCAAAACGAAATAATAAAAACGGAAGGCGTTTATTTCCATTAACAAAAACTTTATTACATCCCAAAAGAAATGAGTAAAATAAACTAAATAGTTTAATTACATCGAAGGAAAGGAGCAAAGCCCTAAACATGTGGGAAAACAAAAAAAATGTAACTAGCTAATCTTCCATTGCCAAGTCCCATAATCTTCATTAGTAGGCTCCACACCTTGATCCTCATCATAATACTCATCCTCATCTAACAGAAATTCCAGAAATAGAGAAGCGAGAAAAAGGAAAGTCGGTCAGCGAATTATACTCGGGGAGGATTGCCTCATAAGGAAGTAAGAATACTAAAAGAACAACAAGTGTATATAGGTATGATACGTGTATAAAAGTATGATGTATATGTGTATGAGGGTATGTTGTATATGTAAATAAGGGTATGTTGTATGATGTATCTGCTAGGTAAATATTCGCATTAGTTTGTTAAATAAGGGTCCGAATACTCATGATTATTCCGTTGTAACCACGGAACAACAACTGGGGAAGTGAAATGTACGGTTTCACTTCCCGGGATCATGATCGAGTAGTAGAGAATCCGAGTTCCGCACATCCTTACCTAATCAAACTACCCATCCTTGTTGTTCAGTGTAAGGGTTTTGACGAATTAGAGTAAGTGCGTATGTCATCTAGGCATGGAATTTCCACATTATATGTCATCCACATATTGGATTATTCGCCTTTAAAGTAGGATTAGTATTCGCCCGAAAATCGGGTTAGTATTCGTCTGAAAATCGGGTTGGTATTCGCCCGAATATCGGGTTAGTTTTCGTCCACATATTGGACTGTTCACCCTGCCTGCAGAAATCTTCATTTATAAAGTATTCCATATCTACGTTCGCGTATTCTAACCCTAACCGTATCATGTGTCATGTATGTCGTAAGTTTGTATTTCAAATAGTTGATCTCATTTAATATGGCCTTTCACAACCACTCATTTTATCTTGTCACCTTTTAAAATTTGTAATGTGGATCATAGTATTTTATAGAAACCTTAGTTAATAAAGACCATGGTATTTAATTGTAGTTATTGTTTATAAGAAAACTATGGTATTTTAGTGTAAATATAATTTTGGGAAATCCAGGGTATTTTAATGAAATTATCTTTTAATGAAAAATTATGGTATTTATTTGAAATTATGTTTTAATAAAAATTTAGGTATTCTTTTAAGAAATATCGTTTATAAAAGGTTATGGGTTTTGTTGAAAATTGCCTTTTAGTAAAGGTCAAGGTATTTAAATGAAATTATATCCTTCTAGGATGGATTAAGATATTTTATTGTAAATAATAATTTATAAAATTATGGTGTTTATTTGGAGGTAATATTTTAGAAATACGTCCGTGTTGGCAACCGCGGCATATGGGCGGCAGGATTTGTGCCCTTTTTTGTGACAATTGCCTATCAATCACGAGATATTTACGTAAAACATTACCCTAATTAAATTTGGTATTTTATTAAAAATGACATTCTACAAAAATATCTCCGCATTGGCAACCGCTGCACATGGACAACAGAATTTGTATTCTTTTCAGGGATGATTGTCTAGTAACCACGGGGTGTTTCATGTAAAATATTACCCTATTAAGGTATTTTATTAAACCTTAGTGGTTATAGGCTGAAAAATATTAATATAAAATTATTCCCTTTAAGTGAAAGGGTATTAATGTGAAAAACTATAATATAATTATCTTATTAGAAGAATATGGTATTTATGCAAATATAGCTTATTTTGATAATATCGTATGGTATATATATAGTTTTAGGCATTATAACAACCTTCCCCAACGTAGATGGATTTTAATAAAACTAAAATAATTAGTGGATAAAAGTAAAAATAAAATATTATTTTAATGTGCCTAAAATATTTTATTCAAATTGTCCTATATCATATGGGTACTTTAATTAAATACAACATATTAATAAAATGAGAGTATTTTATGGAAGTAACCTATTTCGAGATCTAATTGATATCATAGGATAAGATTATCATGTCAACTTAATATCCAATAAGCAAAGTGTAGTTTTTATGATCATGGATATGTGTGGGTACATGTAGGGTAGATCGTTCTCCCGTGGGTTATCAACATCTAGCTATGATTCTACAAATTTGATGGTATTATAATATAAGCATGCAAGGCTAAGTTTAACATCATATTTGTAACACTCTAGTTCATTTATACCATTATTTATTTGGGTTTTTTTCCTAATTCTGCGACAACTTTTAGTTCATATTTGTTTTGGATGCGGATAGTGCATTTGGTATCTGTGGATAGTATCCGACCCAACCCGCATGCTTGAAACCCATCTTGATTCTAGATTACGTCATATAATTACTAGTACAGAGAATCTGTGCACATTTAAAATCTATATATACATGTATAATATTTGGAATCTGCATATCTTTAAATAATACAAATAATAGTCAAATAATATTTTTAAATATCTAGTATGGCCTGTATCATACCTCATACCCTATGGTTGCATCCAGATATCGTGTTCATGTCCAGTTTGATGAAACGAACTCGTTTGGGTCGCTGTGTACATTTACGTGTATCCGTTCTTGGGGGTATGCATTTTATTTAACCGGACATCGCATTATAGTTTTGGCTGATACATATATTATCCATATTTTAAAACTAGAATTTTAGATGAGATCTGGGTATTTTTCGGAGTATTTTTGTATTAGCTATATAAACCCAGAATATATATTATAATATTTATATAAAACCTTAACAGTAATATATATACGAATATATATATATATATATATTAACTAAATAATATATTCTCTCTTTTTTTTCAATTCTCACCGTCTCTCTCTCTGCTCACCCTCTCTTTCTCTCCCTCTCTCTACTTATATATATATATATAATATAATTATATTAATATATTATTTAGAACATCTTTTCTCTCCTCCTTAATTTCTTCCTTCCTCGCCGCGACGAAGCCCTAACCCTAACCTGCTCTCGCCTTCGCCGCCGATCACCCGACCATCCTAACCACGTCATCACCCTCATCCACTCGATCTCACTACGACCTTCTCCTTCGCCACCTCCTCTTCCCGAGCCTCACCCAAGAACCTACAACTGACCCCAACACCCGAGCAACCCAAGAACCGCCCTCACCCCGCCGTCGACACCCTCGTCGACCTTATCCCATCACCCTCATCACCTCCACCACCTTAACACCTTCTCTTCCTTTTCCCTCGACCACGACCCTGCACCCGACGACCCTCTGCACACCCATCCCTAAGAACCCACAACCCAGCACCCTATAAATCCCTCACCGCCGATCACCGACGACCTCATCGTCTTCACCCCTCCGTCTCTTCACCTCCCTCTTCAACTCTCGACACCACACACCACCGTCAACCACCACACCTTGCCATCCCCGACGACCACAACAGCAACCCCGACCAACTCAAGAAACCCCTCTGCCCTTCGCCGTCGATGGCCGCCCATCATCGCCGTCGTCACCTCCTCGTCTCCCCTGTCTTCTGAACCCAGAGCCAACACCCAGCCCCATTCTCCTTCTCCTTTCTCTTCTTCTTCTTTCTTTCTTCTCTATTCTTGATTCTTGCTTTCCGGCCGTCGCCGGAGTCACGCACGTCGCCGAAGATCCGGGAGACCCAGTTATCGTCATCATCCAGCGTGGTCACGTATTTAAGTAGACAGGTCCAGTCCTGTGCGCGCGTGTGCGCATCGCGACGTTTACCCGACGTCGAACGTGACGTACGTATCCCGACGTGAGATCCGACCAGGCAAGTTTATCTTGCAACATGCTATGTTATAATATATTTATTTTTATATGAATAAAAATAATACATGTGTTTTAATTATGCATCAAATATTATAGTTTTACCGTTTTTCGATATCTGTCCGTATCCGTACCAACAATTGCATATCTAGTTGCACGCCGGAAGATCATTATATCATATTACTTCTATATTTGTGCAACATCCTATCTAGTTGTATCATACACAGGCATGGCTACATATACAGATTATTACAGATAGACATATATGCATCCTGATATCCGTCGTGCTTACCGTGTTCAAATATTCATTACAGTTTTACATTTGGGTATCTATCTGATACATATGCATCACATGACATGTGCACGACACATTACTTGACTCATTACTTGGATCTAGTTATTAATGCGAACAATCCTGACTTGTTGTCCCGACGGACGTTACGTGTTGTCTGCATAGACGAAAACCTGTATCTGCTTGATCCTGTGATGGCATTAAATCTATATTGGCAATACTTGATTTGAACACAAATCTGGGGGTAAAGGGGAAATCAAGAATGTAACCGAAACGTAACTCAAAAGGCTATTATTACATATTTGCCGTTTTCCGGGCGTTACGAAATAATCTTGTTTGCCGTTTTCCCGGGCGTTACGGAATAATCCTATTTGCCATTTTTCCAAGTGTTACGGAATAATCTTGTTATCGTGGTCCCGTGGGGAATGAACGGGGCATAGACTGATAGGTTATGATGAGAATTACATTAATTGATTTCGAAGACTTTTAGTATAGATGACCTAGAAAACCAGTTTTAGGTCACACATCACATACACACACGTACCTCACTGTTTATATTTAAGTTGTGATTTATATTCATATTTTCATATCTTGTTACATCCTGGTTACTACTACTATTTTGGTATTATGACGCACTGACGTCTGGGTTTTGCATGACCCAGTTCCTCTATCTCTATCACAGGCTGAACAGTAGTACTTTAGCCGTCAAGCCGAGCAGTGAGGAATTAAACATGTGTTGTTTAGAGTAGTTTAGTTTAGTTATTTTCCGCAGCTTTATTTCTTGATGTAAGCCCATATTAGGACGTATTTTCAGATGTTGTTTATTGGATATTAATTTGTTTCCGCTTATACATTTTCTTGACTCTTTTTATTATGGCAAATGGACATGTACTGGGTAGATTTTATATTTTACTGTTCTTGATATCCTATAGACAGCCGTAATGTGACTGTGGAGGGATGTTTCCTAGCCACAGGTAGTATGGTTGGCTCTGTCACATGCCGTAGTTTGCGCACTCTGGGAAGCGAGGTGTGACAGGGTTTGTTTGGTATCAGAGCCATAGGATTTAGGATTAATCGGGCTTGGTTCTTTTGTAGTTGGGTATTGGACCCAATACACTAACCAGGAAACCCGGAATTAGGAACATGTCCTGCCACATTATTATCTTGTCTTTCAAATTCTTGAATCTTTTCTTTTTCTTAAACTCTTTTATTTCAACGATTTGGAAATGACATTGCATCTCAACTTGGAATCCTTCTGATTCCTTATTGTTTCTCCCTTCTTATTCCTTCGATTTTGATAGTAGGATTTAGGCGACTTGAATGGAGTTATGTAGTTGTAAGTATGAACCGTGGCATGGTTACAATGCGGTGCTCTATTTAAGTAACTTGGAGTCCTATTTTGACTCATTTTCTTGACTTATAGTCGTTATATTACCTTGTTTTTCTCGATTTCATTGCTTACCAGTTTATGTCTTATCGCGAGTTTGAATCCAGCAACCACAATATATCTTTCCTCTCGTCCCGTAAGAACCAATCCGTTTGCGTTTCAAAGAATAAGGAGAAACACAGGAGAAGTTTTTGATGGTTGTAGTAGTTCGAGATTAACCCAAGCGGGAGCTGATACAGACCGCTTCAAGAACGATCAGATGTAAGATATTTGATTGAAGAGGTTTTGACAGACCCGCCTCAAATTATCAGAGTAGCACATTAGAAAAGTGGTAGGCTGATAACCCACAAGTCTCAGAATAAACTTGCAAATTCATGATGAAGGAAACCGTTTACTGAAAGGTGAAGTTCATAAACAAGTTGCAGAGGAAGCGCTGATAGCAGTTCGAGAGTTTATGGATGTGTTCAAGAACATCTTGGGTTTACCAAAAAGAGATGTGGAGGTCGCGATTGATCTTATTCCTGTAGCAGCGCAAATTTCGAAGGCTTATTATCCGATGGCGCCGGTGGGACTAGAAGAGTCAAGAAACAGGTCGTCGAATTATTAGTGAAGGGTTGGATTCGCAACAACAATTCACCCTGGTGAGCTCCAGTTCTTCTAGTCAAGAAGAAGGATGGCACACGAAGAATGTGCATCGATTATTGAGAACTAAACCGGGTAACTATTAAGAACAAGTACCCGATCCATCGCATCGGCGAATTATTCGATCAACTCAGTGGCGCGGGGGTATTCTCGAAGCTGGATTTGCGATCCGGATATCATCAAGTTCGGGTAAAATCAGAAGATATTTGCAAGAAAGCGTTCCGAACTCGATATGGGCATTGCGAGTACTTAGTGATGCCATTCGGAGTCACGAACGTACTAGCAATATTTATAGACTTGATGAATCGAATCTTTTCACCGTATTTGGACCAGTTCGTAATGGTGTTTATTGATGATATTCTGGTCTATTTGAGGAGCCAAGAAGAGCATGCCGAACACTTAAAGATCGCACTGAAAACGTTGAGGCAAGAAAGGTTATATACTAAGATGAGCAAGTGCGAGTTTTGGCTCAAACAAGTGAAATTCTTGGGTCATTTCGTATCTGAAGATGGAATTTCCGTTGACCCTGAAAAGATTGTAGCAGTTCATGATTGACCGATTCCAAAGAACGCAGCGGAGATCAGAAGTTTTTTTAGGCTTGCCGGATATTATAGAAGGTTTGTGGAGAATTTCGCCCGAATTGCAGAACCATTGACCAAGCTAACACAAAAGAAGGTACCGTTCATATGGACGGATGAATGTGCATAAGCTTTTGAAGCGTTGAAGCAAAGATTGACCACCGCTCCTATCTTGACAGTGCCGGACAGTTCCGGAGGGTTGGTTATTCACAGCGACACATCTAGGAAAGGCCTGGGATGTGTTCTAATGCAGAATGGGAAGATTATAGCCTACACATCGAGACAATTGAAGATTCATGAGAAGAACTACCCAACCCATGATTTGGAGCGAGCAGCAGTGATTTTCGCTTTGAAGATTTGGAGACACTGTTTATTGGGCGAAAGGGTAGAAGTATTTACCGATCACAAATACCTAAAATACATGTTCACGCAGAAAGAGCTCAAGATGAGGCAACGTAGATGGTTAGAGCTGATGGCTGACTATGATCTTGATCTAAAATACAATCCGGGGAAAGTTAATGTAGTGCCGGATGCGCTAAGTCGGTTGCCAGCGATATGGATGTTGACTGTACAAAAGGAGATTAGAGATGATATTCAGAGATTGTACTACTGCATTCTTCGGGACAGTTGATGCAGTTGCAAGTACAGTCATCCTTGATCAATAATATTAAAGCAGCGTAGTGCACGATCCAAGGTTGCAGAAGTTTCGAGAACAAATTGAAGCGGGACTTCGAACAGACTTGTTAATTTATGAAGATAGTTCATTACGATATGGTAGTCGTATATGTGTGCCTAAAGGAGATGTTCGTGAAGAAGTCATGAAAGAGGCGCATAGTTCCGCATATTCCGTACATCCGGGAGGCACAAAGATGTATTGAGATCTACGACAACATTTCTGGTGGGAAGGCATGAAAAGAGAGATTTCTTGCTACGTATCGAAATGTTTGGTGTGTTAACAAGTCAAGGCTGAACATCAAAGGGTAGTTGGTTCGTTGCAACCACTTCCGATTCCTCAATGGAAGTGGGAATATATAACCATGGATTTCGTGACAGCTTTACCACGGAGTCCAAGGGGCAATAATGCAATTTGTGTTATTGTCGATCGATTGACCAAGGCAGCTCATTTTATACCATTTCGAGTTGGTCAGTCTACGAAGGTTTTAGCAGAGCGGTACATGCAGGAGATTGTGTGATTGCATGAAGTACCCGCGAGCATCGTTTCCGATCGTGATACCCGATATTTATCGCACTTTTGGAGGAGTTTACAGGAAAGTTTAGGGACTAGATTGAAGTTTAGCACCGCCTATCATCCGCAGAAAGATGGTTGGTTCGAAAGAACGATTCAAACACTTGAAGATATGTTGAGAGTGTGCATGTTAGACTTCAAGGGTTCATGGGTACTTATTGGAGTTTTCTTATAACAACAGTTTTCAGGCAATTATACAGATGGCTCCATTCGAAGCATTATATTAGAGAAAGAATATTGTTGGGACCAGATCCGACCGTGCAAATAGTGGAGAAAGTCAACATGATCCGAAATCATATGAAGGCGGCACAAGATCGACAGAAAAGTTGGGCCAATACAGGATGAAGATCTCTGGAGTTCGCAGTTGGTGATCTTGTATTCTTGAAAATATCACCGACCAAGGAGTGATTCGATTTGGTAGTCGAGGCAAGCTTAGTCCTCGATTCGTGGGGCCTTTCGATATTATCGAGCGCGTTTGAGAAGTAGCTTATCGATTGGCTTTACTACCATCCTTGGTGAGTGTTCATGACGTGTTTCATGTATCTCAACCCCATAAGTATGTTCGAGATGAGACGCACGTTCTACATCACTCGGAGCTGATAGTAAGGGAGGACTTGACATATGAAGAAAGACCGATGGCGATTGTGGATCGACGAGAAAAGGTCCTTAAGAACAAGGTTATCTCTCTAGTACTTGTTTTATGGGGAAATCGTTCGCATGGAGAATCAACTTAGGAACATGAAGACGAGATCCGACAGATATTTCCACACCTCTTTTCTTAGATTCATGTTTTCTTGTCTTTTCTTGTTTCAGGAATTTCGATAACGAATTTCTTTTGTAGTTGGGTATAATGTAACACCCTAGTTTATTTATACCATATTTTATTTGGGTTTTTTTTCTTAATCTTGCGACAACTTTTAATTCATGTTTGTTTTGGGTGCGGATAATGCATTTGGTATCTGTGGATAGTATTCGCCCCAACCCGCACGCTTGAAACCCATCTTAATTCGAGATTACATCATATAATTACTAGTACATAGGATCCGTGCACATCTAGGCTCTATATATACATGTATAATATTTGGCATCTGCATATCTTTAATTAATACAAATAATAGTCAAATAATATTTTTAAATATCTAGCATGGTCTGTATCATACCCCATATCCTATGGTTGCATCCAGACATCATGTTCATGTCCAGTTTGATGAAACGAACTTTGGGTCGCTACATGCATTTACGTGTATCCATTCTTGGGGGTATGCATTTTATTTAACCGGACATCGCATTATGGTTTTGGCTGATACGTATATTATTCATATTTTAGAACTAGAATTTTAGATGAGAGATCTTGGAGCCGATCACCTGACCATCCCAACCTCGTCATCACCCTCGTCCACTCGACCTCACCACGACCTTCTCCTTCGTCACCTCCTGTTCCCGAGCCTCACCCAAGAACTTGCAACCGACCCCAACACCCGAGCAACCTAAGAACCGCCCTCACCTCACCGTCGACACCTTCGTCAACCTTACCCCATCACCCTCATCACCTCCACCACCTTAACTCCCTCTCCTCCTTTTCTTCCCGACCACGACCCTGCACCCGACGACCCTCTGCACACCCATCCCCGAGAACCCATGAACCCATCACCCTACAAACCCCTCACCGCTGATCACCGACGACCTCATTGTCGTTACCCCTCCGTCTCTTCACCTCCCTCTTCAACTCCCGACACACCACCGTCAACCACTACAGCATTCCATCCCCGACGACCACAACAACAACCCCGACCAACTCAAGAAACCCCTCTGCCATTCGCTGTCGACGGCTGCCCATCGTCGCCATCGTCACCTCTTCGTCTCCCCTGTCCTCTGAACCCAGAGCCGACACCCAGTCTCATTCTCCTTCTCCTTTCTCTTCTTCTTTCTTTCTTTTCTTTCTTCTCTTTTCTTGATTCTTGCTTTCCGGCCATCGCCGGAGTCACGCACATCGCCGACAATCTGGACGACCCATTTATCGTCATCATCCAGCGTGGTCACGTTTTTGAGTAGCCAGGTCCAGTCCTGTGTGCGCGCGTGTTCATCGCGATGTTTACCCGACGTCGAACGTGACGTACACACCCCGATGTGAGATCCGAACAGGTAAGTTTATATTGCAACATGCTATGTTATAATATATCTATTTTTATATGAATAAAAATAATACATGTGTTTTAATTATGCATCAAACATTATAGTTTTACCGTTTTTCGATATTCGTTCGTATCTGTACTGACAATTGCATATCTAGTTGCATGCCAGAACATCATTATATCATATTACTTCTATATTTGTACAACATGATATCTAGTTGTATCATACACAGGCATGGATACGTATACAGATTATTAAAGATAGACACATATGCATCCTGATATCTTTCGTGCTTACCGTGTTCAGATATTCGTTACAGTTTTACATTTGGGTATCTATCTGATACATATGCATCACATGACATGTGCACGACACACTACTTGACTCATTACTTGGATCTAGTTACTAATGCCAACAATCTTGACTTGTTGTCTTGACGGACGTTACTTGTTGTCTACATAGACGAAAACCTGTACCTTCTTGATCCTGTGATGGCATTAGATCTATATTGGCAATACTTGACTTGAACACAAATCTGGGGGTAAAAAGGAAATCAAGAATGTAACTGAAACGTAACTCAAAAGTCTATTATTACATGTTTGCCGTTTTTCCGGGCGTTACAGAATAATTCTGTTTTCCGTTTTTCCAGGCGTCACAGAATAATCCTGTTTGCCGTTTTTCCGGGCGTTACGGAATAATTACATCTTTGCCTTTTTTCGGGCATTACGGAATAATCTTGTTTGCCATTTTTCCGGGCGTTACGGAATAATTCTGTTACCGTGTCCCGTGGGGAATGAACGGGGCATAAATTGATAAGTTACGATGATGATTACATTAATTGATTTTGAAGACTTTTAGTATAGACAACCTAGAAGCCCAGTTTTAGGTTACACATCACATACACACACGTATCTCACTGTTTATATTTATGTATTGATTTATATTCATGTTTACATATCTTGTTACATCCTGGTTAATACTGCAATTTTGGTATTATGACGCACTGACGTCTGGGTTTTGCATGGCCCGGTTTCTCTATCTCTATCGTAGGCTGAACATGAGTATTTTAGCCGTCAAGCCGAGTAGTGAGGAATTAAACATGTGTTGTTTAGAGTAGTTTAGTTTAGTTATTTTCCGCATCTTTATTTCTTTATGTGAGCCCATATTGGGACGTATTTTCAGATGTTGTTTATTGGATATTAATTCGTTTCCGCTTATTCATTTTCTTGACTCTTTTTATTGTGGCAAATAGACATGTACTAGATAGATTTTATATTTTACTGTTCTTGATATCCTATAGACAACCGTAATATGACTGTGGAGGGATGTTTCCTAACCATAAGTAGCATGGTTGGCTCTGTCACGTGCCGTAGTTTGCGCACTCTGGGAAGCGAGGCGTGACAATATTAAGGCAAAATTCAAGATTAGTATTTAGATCTAAGAACCTAAAAGAAAGAAAGTGATAGATGAAAATAGTGAGAAGCGGATCCTGCCTTTGTTTTGAGATAAATAATTACGAAGCCGAAACGTCTCGTTGCTCTAAAACGCGAATATTTCCGCGTTCTGTTTTTCTCTCGACGATTAGGTGGAACCACAGCGTCGGCGTTGGTGAGATGAAGGTCTGGATATTTTTTCCAGAATTTTCGGAGTTCTGTGGTGTGAGAAAAGTGATTGGGAAGGGGTTGTATATATAAGGTTTAATTACAACAATAAAATCCAAAACATGGTCAAATCCCACAAAAAACCGCTCCCACAATTATTGTGAATCATTGCTGGATGATTAGCCACCGCCGCCGAAGCTTCGTGAACCGTTGGATTTGTAACACCCTAGAACCTTGGTACGGTATAGTAATAGTATCAAGTTATTTTTCTAATAAAATTATTATTGGAGTTTAATATTTATTTTAGAATAAAATAATTAAGTATGTGGTGTTTTTTTTTCAAAATAGATTATAGTATGGTTTTCCAAGTCTGTTAAATAAATAATATTAGTACCTAATTTGTTGCAAATCTATTAACATCCTATTTTTAATAATTCATAAAGTATATTTTAAATATTAGATATGTAACCATAGATATTTATTTAGCTAAAATATTTAGTTATAATAAGTTTTGAGAGATCCCTTTTTAAAAATCTTTTACCCATATATATATATATATATATATATATATATATATATATATATCCTTTATACTTCTTTAAAACTATACATAATATTCCCCAACATCCTAAACATAATTCTACATATGCTAATATCTTTACACACACACACACACACACATAGACACACACACACACATACATACATACATACATACACACACACACACACACACACACACACACACATATATATATATATATATATATATATATATCTAACAAATCAACTTTCTCTCTGCAGTCTTTCCTATCTCTTTTCCCCTTAATCCCAGCGGACTCACCCCTCTCTCATCATCAAATCTCTCTCTTCTTAAAATCTCTTTCCCCAACAACAAAATCTCTTCTTTTGCTTTACAACAAATCTCTCTTTCATCTCTCTCTTTAACCCATATATATGTGTGTGTGTGTGTGTGTGTGTGTGTGTTATAAAACCCCCATCATCTCCTAATCATCATAAACATCATCTCTCTCTCCTCTATTTTTAAGACAAAGCCCGAGCCCTCCTACGAAACCCAAAGTCGAACCCTCCAAACTTCGGCCGATCCTCCTCCATACCCGCATCTTCTTCCTCTATCCACCTTTGACATCGATCAGCCGCCAACACCCACGATCTCATCGAGAACTCCCCATCGCGTCCCCATCTCCTCCAAGCACCGAGGCCTTCACCACAACCCCATCGTCCTTACCTCACTGAACCCCATCATCGCCACCTCCTTTGAATCGCAGCACCCATCGCCGTCGTGGTTCCCTCACTAGTAACACTTAACCTAACACCGAGATCCCCCACACCGAGCACCATCTCCACCCATCTCCTCTTGCCGTCGCCGAAACCCTAGTAAACCCATCGTTGCCATCGGCAGTACCCGCACCATGCAGCTGCCTGCATCTCATCCGCAGCACCCTCATCATCGGCGCATCAACAGCTGAGCGATCACATCGATCATTACCAAAACCCTAGCACTCGAGATCTCTAGACGTGTAGTCGAACATCAAAGCTTGGAGTTGCGTCGCATCGTCGTGTTTTTCCCCCGTCTCCAAGGCAACATATTATCTTCATCGATCGACATCTCAAATCAAAAGTAGGATCCGCCTCTCACCACTTGTCTGTCACCTTCTTTCTTTTAGGGTTCTTAGTTTCAAATTTCGATCTCCAATATTACTTTAAAATGATGTTAAAAATAATTATGTAAGCTTTTTGTGATACCTCATAATTATAGACTAGACACATACTTAAAATGGGATGATTAAATTATTCTTATATGCATAAAAATTGTACCATCGTTCTATATGAGAAATGATATGCTTGATGTTATAACTCATGGGGTATCAATCCATCCCTCATGTACACACACTTACCTATGATACCAATTAGATATCAAAATAGATTGCTTCCACAAAATATCCTCATTTTATTAATATGTTGTATCTAATTAAAGTACCCATATGATATAAGACAATTTAAATAAATTACCTTAGGCACATTAAAATAATATTTTATTTTACTCTTATCCACTAATTATTTTAGTTTTATTAAAATCTCTTTACCTTTTAAAAAGGGGTATTACTAATCTAAATAATTATATTATGGTTTTTCACCTTAACTCCCTTTCACTTAAAGAGAATAGTTTTATATTAATATTTTTAGCCTATAACCACTAAGGTTTAATGAAATACCCTAATAGGGTAATATTATACATAAAACACCTCGTGGTTACTAGGCAATCGTCCCTGAAAAGGACACAAATTCTGTCGTCCACATGCATTGGTTGTCAATGCGGAGTTGGTTTTGTAGAATACCACCTTTTATAAAATACCCTGATAGGATAACGTTTTACGTAAATACTTCATGGTTGATAGACAATCGTCCCTAAAAAGGACACAAATCCTGCCGTCCATATGCAATGATTGCCAACACAGACGTATTTCTAAAATGTTACCTTCAAATAAATACCATAACTCTATAAATTATTATTTACAATAAAATACCTTAATCCATCCTAAAAGGATATAATCTCATTTAAATATCTTGACCTTTACTAAAAGGATATTTTTAACAAAACCCATAACCATTTATAAAAAATATTTCCGAAAAGTGTAACAATCCTAAACTTTCTCTACAGAATTCTTTTTCAAAAATACAGAAATGGGTACCTAAGCATGAGCATAAGTTATAAATTTAAATTGCTTTAGAATAGCAAGAAAACACTTATAGCTCATTGGTAAAGCCTTGCACTGCTGTAAGATAGCCCCTGTGTTCAAATCCCCTCCAGCCACATATTATTTTATTTGATTTTTCTTTTAAACTTTTAGAAGCCCAATAGTTTGCACGTGCACTATACGTAAAATGAAAAGTCACACAGAAAACAAACATGTGCAAAATACTATTCATACAGACCCTGTTACGTGGCACAAATCCAAGACCCCACCAAGCCAAGATGGCCGGCGAGATCAGGCTTGGGGCCGGCGCCGCCAGGCCCCCCGTAGGAAATGCTCTGAAAGTTTTACCCTAGCACCCTGTAGCCTACCCCACTACCCCCATGTTGTTTGATTTCTCTACAATTATCCAGAGATTGATAATTCCCCCTTTAAATCTATTTTTAATGCACATTTTAATTCTTTCTTCATTACCCTTAACCCTAATTTATCCTATAAATACCCTCTACCCTTTAACCCTCCTCATTCATAATTCCATTATCAAAACTCTCTAAAATTCCTAAATCCAAGAAGTTGTACAAGTGGAGTTAGCTTAAGGCCAAGTTCCGGCGACGTTTCGGGACAAATCCGGCGACGAAACGAATCCCCGACGGTTCCATAAGCTTCCTCTACCTCCCATCTTTCTTTCTAATATGTAAGTCCCACTTTCCCTCTATTAAAACGAATTCTATTTTCAAACCTAGTCGGAAGCGGAGTTAATCCGACTTCCGTTTCTAATTTAACTAAAAACACCTTAATAACAAATTTACAATCTTTTTGTATATTATTTAGCAATCATAAACAAACACATTAGAATATGTTTCATCTCAAAATAATATGTATTGCAACTTTTATTTCAGTTTTATGGTAAAATACATCATGTTTACATACGCCATTGTTTATTCATTTTGCTCATATTACCTTTAGAAAACTCACGAGGTAATGCCCTATCTTATCACAACACTCATTCTTGACATAGCATGATGACTTTTGGAATATTAGATTGTGGGAATTTACAAGTTTATAATTAAATACCATAAAAATTCAAAAACCGTTTTCTTTAAAAGTGTATTACTTAATTTCTTGCAAATGCGCCTATACAACCCATTTTGGGGAACCTCGATCAGGATGGTGTGGGTTATCGCACATCCTATGACCTAGTAGAGCGAGATGCATACCTCCTCACGGAGCATCCGATCTTGATGGAATTTTTAATGCAATTTTAAGAAAAATGTGATTTCTATTTAATAAATAAGTTATATATATATAAATATTATCAAAATATCTACTTTAAATATACAATATATATATATATATGTATATATATATATTCCATGTTTTCTAAATTGAAGGAAACACAAATTTCATGAAACTACCATTACAAATCAATACAATTCCAATATTACACTATAATACCATATACTATTCAAGTTAGGTTTATATCCACTAAAATATTTCATTTTATAAAAATTATAACTATGAAAACTCTAAAAACGACAATTAAATACTTGAGCTGTATTTTGAAAATACATCAAAACTATTTTTCATAAAACCCCCTCAAGTTATACTAATTTACAATAAGGACCTTAGTAAACATAGGTTTAAGCGGGACCGGTTCTCTTGAGCCTCAGGGAGCCGAAGAATATGGGTGCTTGTCTATCTAAGGAGACAACTTAAAAACGGTTTTATCAATACGGTAATTGTCTTGGAAAAAGACACAAATCCTGTCGTCCATGTGCAGCAGTTACCGATAACATCAATACCAATTCAAGACTTCAATTCATTTTAAAGTGTCTGACTCAGGCAGAGTCTCAGTCTAATCTGAAATCAATCAATCAATCTATTCTTGAATATAATTCAAGTATAACTCTATGAATCCATTTATACTATAATTCATTCCATATCAACATGACTCGACTAAACCGAACCATGGATATATTCTGATTACATGACTATCCATTTATATCCATTCCGTTTATATGATATCATGGTTTCGAAAAGTCGTACATCCATTAAACAAAACAGTACAAATCAATACAAAATACATTACGGGGTTTTAAAGGGGTAGACTGCCACAGAATGTGTTAAAAGTGGCACGAGATGGTCATTAAAAGACATATCTATACATCCATTGCCGTTGTTCCGTGGCTTTATCGACGGAGCCTTGTACTACGGGTTACCATAGTCCATAGTGTAAGTTGGACTCCTTTCGTATACACTGGCATATTCTGTACCAAGCTACAGTCAACTGCGTTAACATAACGAACTTACAATATACCAGTTATATTCTCATATCTGTCATTTCATCTGTCTATTTTATTCCTACTTTTCTTTGGGGCTTACCGAGCGATTGTTCGCCGGCGACATTCTTATTTCTCTTCTTTCTTTGGAATGTTGTTGAAGGACCCGACTCTGAGGATTTCGAGCCCAGTACTGAAGACTTAGAGCTGTTCGCCATTGACTCAGAGCTCTAGATACTTGTATATATTTTCTTTTCAGTTCATGCCATTGTTTAGGCATTTCTTTCCATTCCTGTATTTACATTTTCAGTTGTACTTGTAAAGAAATGTTTAATAAATAAAAGTTGCTGTTCATTTACACTTTATGTATTCTTGTGTATATTTAAATTATATTTTTTAGTTACGCTTAGCGTGTTTACTTCTGAGTAAATATGTAGCGGGCCTCGCCGCGTCTTCTTACCCGTACACTGGGAAGGAGGGAGTGATAGGTTTGGTTGGCGGTCCATGCAGATCAGTGCTGTATGGAACCCTACCATGTAGGTCAATTCTGCATGAAGGCCTAAGCAATATAACACCAAAATCAGCAACTAAAAATATTCTTTACATTTCATATTCCTTGAACCTTACAATTTCATATATTTTGAATCTATCATAACCCTAATTTTCTTTCAAGATTATGGATTCTCCAAACAATACTAGTACAAACTTCAACAACAAACCACCACCTCTACCGCTTACGCCTACCGTTGTAGTTCCGATCAATGAGCAAACGGTATTACTTGAGGCAATCCGAAGCCTCCTGGAAGGACAGCAACAACAGACTGCTATCTTATTGAACCGCCCAGAAGCGGAAGCACCCGGAGTGAAGCAATTCCGGGCATTGCACCCGGAGCAATTTTCTGGGAAAGTCAGCCCTTTAGAAGCTGAAGAATGGGCTCGGAGCATTGAAGATGATCTGGCGCAGCACAAGTGCCAGAGATCGCTTGGGTACGAGTTGCGAAGCTGCAGCTCACAGATAACGCCAGAGTATGGTGGAAGACGGAAGAAAGCCGTCTTGACCAGCCGATCGAATGGAGGACTTTTCGCGAGATGTTCTACGCGAAATATTTCCCCGAGACTGCCCGCTGGAACAGCAATTCATCCATCTACAACAAGGTTTGATGTGGACCAAATCTGTGAATGAGTATGATGCTAAGTTTACCATGCTCATAAGATATGTCTCAAATATTCGATTTTCTTATATCACATACTACACAGCTAACACAATACCGTAACGGGTTTGCGGTACACCTCATTCCGATTGCTGAGATCAGGTCCAGACGATTTCAGCAAGGGTTAGATCTGGAGATCGAAGCTGCCTTAACTACATAGGATTTCCCAACCTACGACCTAGCTCTGAAAGCTGCCCGTTGATACGAGGCAGTAGTGAAGAAGAATGACAGATCTCAATCTGCCGGAGTGAAGCTCCTTGCCACCCAGATGGCAGGAAGAGCCTCTTCAATACCAACTTTTGAACCCAGGAGATCGGAAGTAACAAATAACCGGCCAAGTCCAGATTTTTTCTTTTACCGCAAGAGGGATGGACACCTGTGGAAGGACTGTAGGTGCACAAAAGGCCTGTGCTTAGTTTGTGGCGCATCCTCACTTAGAATTGGAACATGTCCTTATAAACGCAACCCAGTTCCAACTCACAACACTTATCCGCAGCGGCCAGCTATCCAGGCTCCTGCACCTCGTCTTGCTCTCCCACCTCCACCTCCACGAGGACCTCCTGCACAGCTTAATCTCCAATTCCATTAGGCACTGAGGAACATGCCTCGAGAGCAGAGAAACATGCCCCAAGGACAGAGGAATGTGCCTCCAGCTAGGAGGAACGTACCCCGAGCGTCAGGCTTTCACATTAGCGGCCGTAGAAGCCGAGACTGTAGACCAAGGTAACCCTGGTAATTTCCTTACATCTTTTTCACTCTTTCCAAAACTTTTGCATTCTTTCGTTCTTCCAAATATTTTTCATGCACTATCAATAGTTCTATCACCAAACTTTTCTTGAATCTGTTACACTTTCTTTCTATACATTTCGAGGATAAAATTTTTATAAGGAGGGTAGAATGTAACAATCCTAAAATTTCTGTATAGATTTTTTTTTCAAAAATACAGAAAGGAGTAATTAAGCCTGAGCACATGTTATAAATTTAAATTGCTTTAGAACAATAAGAAAACACTTGTAGCTTATTGGTAAAGTCTTGCACGGCTGTGACATAGCCCTCCCAGCCACATATTATTTTATTTGATTTTTCTTTTAAACTTTTAGAAGCCCAACAGTTTGCATGTGCACTACACGTAAAATGAAAAGTCACACAGAAAACAAACATGTGCAAAATACTATTCATACAGACCCTGATACGTGGCACAAATCCAAGACCCCACCAAGCCAAGATGGCTGGCGAGATTAGGCTTGGGGCTGGCGCCGCCGGCCCCCCCTAAGGAAATGCTCTAAAATTTTTACCCTAGCACCCTTTGGCCTACCCCACTATCCCCATGTTTGATTTCTCTGTAATTATCCAGAGAGTGATAATTCCCCTCTTAAATCCATTTTTAATGCACATTTTTAATTCTTTCTTCATTACCCTAAACCCTAATTTATCCTATAAATACCCCTACCCTTTAACCCTCCTCATTCAGAATTCCATTACAAAAACTCTCTAAAATTCCTAAGTCCAAGAAGTTGTACAAGTGGAGTTAGCTTAAGGCCAAGTTCCGGCGACATTTTGGGACAAATCCGGCAACGAAACGACTCCCCAACGATTCCATAAGCTTCATCTACCTCTTCTCTTTCTTTCTAATATGTAATTCCCACTTTCCTTATTCTCCTTCTATTAAAACGAATTCCATTTTCAAAACTAGTCGTAAGCGGAGTTAATCCGACTTCCGTTTCTAATATAACTAAAAACACCATTTATATTAATAACAAATTTACAATCTTTTTATATATTGTTTAGCAATCATAAAAAAACACATTAGAACAAGTTTCATCTCAAAATAATATGTATTGCAACTTCTATTTCAGTTTTACGGTAAAATAACATCATGTTTATATACGACATTGCTTATTCATTTTGCTCATATTACCTTTAGAAAACTCACGAGGTAATGCCCCATCTCATCACAACACTCATTCTTGACATAGCTCGATGACTTTTGGAATATTAGATTGTGGGAATTTACATGCTTACAATTAAATACCATAAACATTCAAAAACCGTTTTCTTTAAAAGTGTATTATTTAATTCCTTGCAAATACGCCTCTACAACCCATTTTGGGGAACCCCGATCGGGATGGTGCGGGTTATCATACATCCTCGGGCCTAGTAGAGCGAGATGCAGACCTCCTCACGGAGCATCCGATCACGATGAAATTTTTAATGCAATTTTTTAGAAAAATGTTATTTCTATTTAATAAATAAGTTCTATATATATAAATATTATCAAAATATCTACATTAATTACAATATATATATATATATATATATTCTATGTTTTCTAAATCTAAGGAAACACAAATTTCATGAAACTACCATTACAAATCAATACAATTCCAATATTACACTATAATACCATATACTATTCAAGTTAGGTTTATATCCACTGGAATATTTCATTTTATAAAAATTACAACTATGAAAACCCTAAAGATGATAATTAAATACTTGAGGTGTATTTTAAAAATACATCAAAACTATTTTTCATAAAACCCCCTCAAGTTATACTAATTTACAATAAGGACCCTAATAAACATAAGTTTAAGCGGGACCAGTTCTCTTGAGCCCCAAGGAGCCGGAGAATATGGGTGCTTTCCAATCTAAGGTAGACAACCTAAAAACGGTATTATCAATACGGTAATTGTCTCGGAAAAAGACAAAAATCCTGCCGTCCATGTGCAGCAGTTATCGATAACATCAAAACTAATTCAAAACTTCAATTCATTTTAAAGTGTCTGACTCAGGCAGAGTCTCAGTCTAATCTGAAATCAATCAATCAATCTATCCTTGAATATGATTCAAGTATAACTCCATGAATCCATTTATACTAGAATTCAATCCATATCAACATGACACGACTAAACCGAACCATGGATATATTCTGATTACATCACTATCCATTTATATCCATTCCGTTTACATGATATCATGGTTTCGGCAAGTCGTGCATCCATTAAACAAACAGTACAAATCAATACAAAATACATTACAGGGTTTTAAAGGGGTAGACTGGCACGGAATGTGTTAAAGGTGACATGAGATGATCATTAAAAGACGTATCTATACATCCATTGCTGTTGTTCCGTGGTTTTATCGACGGAGCCTTGTACTACGGGTTACCATAGTCCACGGTGTAAGTTGGACTCCTCTCGTATACACTGGTATATTCTGTACCAAGCTACAATCAACTGTATTAACATAACAAACTTACAATATACCAGTTATATTCTCATATCTGTCTATTCATCTATCTATTTTATTCCTACTTTTCTTTGGGACTTACCGAGCGATTGTTCGCTGACGGCATTCCTATTTCTCTTCTTTCTTTGGAAAATTGTCTGGAGGACCCGACTCTGAGGAGTTCGAGCCCAGTACTGAAGACTTGGAGCAGTTCGCCATTGACCCAGCACTCTAGATACTTGTATATATTTTCTTTTCAGTTCATGTCATTGTTTATGCATTGCTTTCTATTCATGTATTTACATTTTCAGTTGTACTTGTAAAGAAATGTTTAATAAATAAAAGTTGTTGTTCATTTACACTTCATGTCTTCTTGTTTATATTTACATTATATTGCTTAGTTACGCTTAGCGTGTTTACTTCTGAGTAAATATGTAGCGGGCCTCATCGTGTCTTCTTACCCATACACTGGGAAGCGGGGCGTGAAAAAAAGAATTCCTAAATTTTTATTGAAAGATAATTTCAAATAAATACCATAATCTTTCATTAAAAGATAATTTCATTAAAATAACCTGGGTTTCCCAAAATTATATTTACTATAAAATACCATGGTTTTCTTATAAACAAAAAGTATAATAAAATACCATGATCTTTATTAACTATGGTCTCTATAAAATACTATGATCCATCATACAAACTTTAAAAGGTAATAAGATAAAATGAGTGGTTGTTGAAGGCCATATTAAATGAGATCAACAATTTGAATACAAAATTATGACATACATGACACATGATACAGTTAAAGTTAGAATGCGCGAACTTAGGTATGGAATACTTTATAAATGAAGATCACTGCAGGCAGGGTGAACAGTCAAATATGTGGATGACTACTAACCCGATATTCGGGCGACTACTAACCCGATATTCGGGCGAACACTAATCTGATTTTTGGGCGAATACTAACCCTACTTAAGGGCGAATAATCTAATATATGAATGATATACAATGTGGAAATTTCATGCCTAGATGATATACGCTCTAATTCTAATTCGTCAAAACCTTTATACTGAACAACGGAGATGGGTAGTTTGATTAGGCAAGGATGTGCGGAACTCGGATTCCCCTACTACTCGATCATGATCCCGAGAAGTGAAACCGTACATTTCACTTCCCCAGTTGTTATTCTATGGCTACAATGGAATTATCGCAAGTATCCGGACCCTTGTTTAATAAACTAATGCGAACATTTACCTAGTAGATACATCATACAACATACCCTTATATATCACATACCCTCTTACATATATACATCATACATATATACATATATCACACATATATACACCTGTTTGTTTTTCCTGTACCCTTACATCCATATGAGGCATCCTACACTAGAGTAACTCGCTTAGGACTTTCCTTTCTTTCTTTTCTCTATCTCTTGAATGTCCGTTAGATGATGACGAGTATTGCGATGGGGATCAAGGCGTGGAGCCCACTGATGAAGACTACACGGAATTGACTCAAGAGTATTAGGATAGCTCTTTTATTTATCAGTTCCTCACATGTTTAGGGCTTTGCTTTGCTTTATGTCAATGTAATTAAACTATTTAGTTTATTTTACTCATTTCTTTTGGGATTTAATAAAGTTTTTGTTAATGGAAATAAATACCTTCCTCTTTTATTATTTCGTTTTGGCATATATCCTGCTCGTTATAGATATTCATACGCTTAACGTAACTGTATTGAATAGACCACCTTCAATACAGTTAGGTTGCGGACCATACCACGTTACCTTTTCATATTCTTTTGGGAAGCGGGGCGTGACAGATTTTAGTGGTGGCCCATGCAGGTCCTCAATGTACTAAAACGAAAATATTAACCGACCTTTTACATTTGTGAATCTTATCCACTTTTTATCCTTTCCATATATTCCCCAAGTTCCCTTGTTATTTTCTTCGCCATCCGTATTCTGACCACGGCCTTTTCTTCCAGACCATGGCCAACCTATAAGGCATACCCTTTCCCGACGATGACGACATGTCGGATATTACTCTTGAAGTTGCACTTAGGTATTCGGACGATGAAGTCGTAGGTCCCCGGACGGTTATTTCCGACAGCGGCTCCGAAGATGAAGAAGAAAATCATACGAAAGAGGAGCATATAGAGAAGGAGTCAGAAGAAGAGGCTCCTACTGTAGAAGAGGATCCTATGGAATATGATCCTGATGGGAAGGCTCCTGCAAAAGAAGAAGACAATATAGAGGGGGGATCCGAGAACGAGGTGTTAGGGTCAAAAATTACACCCCGCTTGAGTAAGTCAAAGTCAGTCAACCCCAAGCCAAGCGGGCCCAAGCTCAAGCAAAGTGGGCCCAAGCCCAAGTCAAAACCAAGAATAGAAGGGGCCGGCTCCATGCCAAGAATGAAGCAATAAATTAGTTCAATGCAATTTTTTAGAAATAAATATATGAAAAATGGACAGAAAACCAAAATTTTGTAAACCCCATGGTTTATGTGCAAAAAAAATAAGCACATAAGGCATGGGGTGACACAAGTGCCATTTGGCAAAGCCCAACGGGCTATATGTAAAGTGTGTAGCCTATAAAGACAAACATGATGAAAAAATCAACAAGAACTTTTCATTCTCTCCAGAAGTTAAGGTTTTGTTCCTCCATCTCCTTCCTCAAGGTTCTAAATCTTCTTCTTTTTTCTGAATTAAATCAAGAGTTTAACTCTTCTTTTTCGAAAAATAAATAGTTTTTCATCATAAAACCCTTGAAGGGGTACTCAGATCTTTCATTAAATCTCTAAAAGGGGAGATTTTAAGTCTCACCCCCTTTTTCTCTAAGATCCAGCCAACAGAGAAGAGGAAGGAGACCCATCTATAAAAATCCCACTTTGGGAAGATCTAAGGCTCAAAAGAAGATCTATAGCTAAAGGGGAGAAGAAAGGGGTCCCCTTTGATAATCTCCGAAGATTTTTGGGAGTTCAACTCCATTCAAAATCTTTTCGAGTCTCACTCCAAAAATAAAAATTCTTTTTGGAGTTTAACTCCATTTAAAATCTTTTGGAGTTTAACACCATAATAAAATTTCTTTTGGAGTTGAACTCCACAATAAAAAAATAAAAATCCTTTTGGGAGTTTAGCTCTAGATCCCGGGATTAAGCCTTTTTTTCTGCAAGCGCCTAGCACCCACGTGCCGGGCGCGTGAGGCGCTAGCACTCCAGTGCCCACTTGCCGGGTGCATGAGGCTTTGGCGCTCCAACGTCCACGTGCCGGGAGCGTGAGGCGCTGGAACCTAGCGTTTATGCGCCGTGCACATGGCCCGTGGGCGCCCAGCGCCGAGGCGCCGGACGCGTGAGACGCTGGCGCCCATGCGTCATTAGGACGCTACTCACCCATATTTTTTTCATACATTTCCCACTAAAAATACCTCTTTCGTTAGAAAAAAATTTCTAACGAGACATTGAGTTCGCATGACCAGTTTAACCCGTCAATCGGAGGTTCTCTCACTTCAAAAGCGTGGGGTAATTAATGGCAGCTTAGTTCGCGGCTGCCGGAGATTCGGATCCCCACAATTAATAAATCCCAGCTTGCCCCAGGCATGGGGAATCTGTACAAGCGTGCGCATTCCCGACAAGCGTGCGCATTCCCATCATAATAGAGTGATAAAAAACACCCTACAGATTCTGGTACGCCTGATGGGACCCTTTCTCTCCTCCCATAATTCGGGTTAAATGTTCATGCGAACTCAATCAAGATATATATCGATTGCCTGTACTGAAGTCATTTTTTTAGTGTGTACAGGTTAACAAGTTTTCAGTCACAATCTCGAACTCAGCAATCATGTCTCCCAAGACGAGCTTCGTTTCTGACGCGACTCCGATTTCCTACGTGGTTAAAATCAATGCCCGCGTGGTTCTCCCTGCAAGTCTCTGCCGGCAATGGGAGGAGTCACCTCGCTAATTTGGTTTTGTCATCATTTACCCTGCCGGAAGCGCTCATCTGGCAGAAATCCCGGCAATTCAGGTGGCTAAGCCGGTCTCAAGGGGAAAGAGTTTGAACGTTGTGATCGCTAAGGCACCACAACCCAAACTTAAGACGGTGTCCGAACGACTCTCTGGTGCTCCAGCTGGGACAAGACTTCTGGTACAAAGGGCATCATCAAATGTTGCGGACGAGCTCAGGCGACTACTCCAATAAGTGCACAATCAGGTGTATCTCCAAAGCCCTCCATCACCTAGTTTATGGCAGCTTCCTAAAGAGCCGTAGCCAACCAAGTGCTTAAAAGAGAATGGTTGAGACAGAAGCGGCTCAGGTATCGAGCTAACAAGAGGGCCAGGACTCCGGCCAAATGGAATCTTATGAGGCTCCAAGAGCAGGTCACCCCGCGACGATGGCTGAGTCGGCCATAAAAGTCAGCAATTCCTTCGAACCTCTGAAGTGGGTTCAGAAAAATGCCATGACCGCCGGAATCAGGAAGACTGCTGCCCGAATGATGCTACAAAGAGATGTATCCCAGCCCCAACAGAGAAAGACTGACACTGTCTCTTCAAGAGTTTATCAGGCGCTCTGTGCCACGTGAAAACAGCGGTGCAAAGCCAAAAAGAAAGCGCCATCACCATTCAAGAACCTGGTCAGGCCAGCCGCCTTCAGTCGATTGCCCGTTACCGAAAAAGAAGGGCCACGACATCAGTCCGCAAAATTAGCTGCCAATAATGAAAAGACGGCTAGATATGTTATCCATACGGTCTATATGGCGGGCGCGCCTCTAAGCAACAACTTGCGCAGCAAAAGAAAGGATGGGGCCACTACATCCCAAGCCCAATCTGGCTTGAATATGGTTGCCATTTCCCAAGATCAACCACTTCCGTTGGACGATGAAAACCTTCTCGATGAGGCCGATAGGCAGAAGGACCCCTCAGTCCATGTGGAGTCAAGCCCGGACAGCGAGGAAGAGCCGACTTTCCGCCCCAGTACCGTAAAGTAAAAGCTGCTTCAAGAGCTTCAAAAATAGCTCAGGAGCAAAGATAAAGAGATGGCTAAGCTCTACTAAAAAATTGAAGACCTGACGAATGTTGTGATGCAGCTCACGGCTCAAATTGCTTGGGCGCCTTCCAATCAGGCACATGTCTCTACTCATGAGCCGGGTGATGACAACCCGAAACAACCGATGCCTGTCCCTTTGGGTCTAAGATTGGGTGAGCCGCACGAAAGACGGTCACATTCCGCTTCTGGGGATGCCTTGGCCCCAGATATCACTATCTCGCTAACACAAGATCGGATAATGGATTTGGTCACCAGCAAGGTTAAAACATTGGTGGCCGAAGCCGAAGCTCAGAAAGAAATTGACAGTAGTGGGTGGCCATATCCCGCACAGTACGATCTGATCGAGTTCCCGAGCGGCTACGTCATTCCAAAGTTCGGACGGGATGGAAAACGCAAATCAGCATGTCGCCCACTTTAAAGTGTCGTGCAGAAATACAGGGGGCAATGATGCACTCCTTCTTCGTCAGTTTGTCAACAGCCTAACTGGTATCGCTTTCGACTGGTACGCAAGTATACTAGACGGGCCTGTCATTACTTTCTCCTAAAGGGAGTCTCTTTTTCGGAAAAGATTCATGAGTGTTAGTGACAAAATCTCCATTGCTGACCTTGTGAGAACCAAGACGGGAAAAAACGAAAGCAACACGAACTTTGTTGCCCGATGGCGCAACCTCACTGCCGAGTGCGAACCGCCGCTAGAGCAGGACCGGTCCGTCAGCCTTCTCATTGGGAACCTTAGCAATTGAATGGTCCCATTCTTATGTACAGCAGGCTTCAAGACGTTTCAAGAGCTGACCAAGAGAGTACAAATGTTGGAACGCTTGAAGTAAGAGTCTATCCCGGACTCTCAGGGTGACAAGTCTTGGAAGAGCAGAAGGGACGATAACCGTAGAAGCAGGAATTCCAGCAATATGAATGTCTTCAATGCGTCCGAAAATGAAGACAAGCAAAAGGCAGACGAATCCAAAACCAACCGGTCTCGAAAGCCAGTGCTGGGAGGAGAAGGGCCTTACCTAGAGGAGAAAAAGAACAAGGTTTACTCTTTCAGAAGGGACAAGGTCTGCAAGATATTCAAAGATGCCTTGAACAACGGTCTACAATTGCTAGAGTCGAAAAGACCCCACGAAGCAAAAATGACCGACAATCCTCTATATTGCCTGTACCACCGAGTAGTGAGCCATGCGATCGAGGATTGCTATATTTTCAAAGATTGGGTCGAGAAGTAGTACAAAACTGAGGAGATCGAACTTTCCAAGAGTGTGTTGGTGAACAATCAAGCCACAACCACCAACTTTATACAGATATAAGCTGAAGCCTTTTAGGAGCAGACAGTTGAACCCGCTACCCTAAGAAATGAAACTAACTCGCCGCAGCCTCCATGGAGCATGCACATATCCAAAAAGACGAAGAAGATGTTAAAATTGATTCAGCAAGAGCCCAGAACTGAATGGGAAGGGCAGAAGAAGCCCACCATTCCAGCTGCCAATTCGGCTTAATCCGGCCCAAAATCCAAAAATCTCAAGAAGAAGAAAAGTGCGGCTCGACAAGAAAAAGTTTTTGCGGGGAGATCGACCATTCAAAAGTACATCGATTCACTCGAAGACTATGAACAAAAGGAAAGAACTCTGATTCAATTGAAGGAGTTCTTCCCCGTGGAAGCGGCTGAGATTCTGGAGAAGCTAGAAGAAGACTCCAATGACGAGATCTCTATAGTGACCTGCTACGTCGTCCACCTTGGTAGCGACTCTGAGGAAGAGCTATATTTTTCCGAAGAGAACGGAGAGCTCGCCACAAAGGCCAACCAAATCAAGTTCAGAAGCAGCAGGGCTCTACCGCCAAATCAGGGTAACGCCCTAAAAGGAAAGGAAAAACAGGTCAATAATGAAGAAGATGGCAAAGAGCCGGCTCATGAAAACTTGATTCCTTCCTCAGTGGACTATAATATCTTGGTCCATCTCCGGAAGCTTCTGTCTCTCCTGAGCATCTATAATGCGTTGGTTCTATCTAACGAGCTCAGAGATATTCACATTCACGCTCTACAAAACCCTGAGCGGTACCAAGCTCGCTTTGTGGAAATTAATATGAAAGAAACTCAATACACTCTGCATGCCGCCGTCGTCATGTTTAAGGACGAAGACCTGCTTCTGGGAACGACTGAGCATAACCGGCCGCTTTAAGTGACAGGGTACAGCGACAGAGATCAGATTAATCGCATATTGATTGATCCGGGGTCCTCAGTGAACATCATGAACTTGCGGACTCTAAAGAGTTTATCAATGGACGCCCAACACCTGTCAAGGGAGAGGATTGTCATTCAGGGCTTCAATCAAAACTGCCAGCAAGTTCTGAGATCCATAGCTTTGCCAATTAGGTTTGGGGACCTACAAACCGAAGCTAAGATATACATGATCGACGTTGACACGTCCTATAAGATCCTCCTGGGATGACTGTGGCTTCATGATTATGGCATCGTTCCGTCAACACTCCATCAATGCATGAAGTATACCAAAAATGGAGAAGAAAGACGCATTGACGGAGACATCCATCCGTTCGGTGTGCATGAAGTCTAATACGAAGATTCTCGGTACTTCATGAACTCCGAAAATACTGAGCCATGGTTGACCAAAGACAGAGCGGCCCTGAAACCCAAAAGCAAATCTGAGCCAGCTGTCACTTTCAAAAGCAAAACCCCCCAAGTGCATCCACGTTTCGGCAGTAACACTGATGAGTCCTACGCTGGAAGTCCATCCTTCCGTAAAACTCGCCCTCATTTCAGTATCAATACAGACGAGTCTGATGCTGAAGGCACATCCGGCAGCAAAATTCATCCTCATTTCGGCAGCGACACTGAAGAGTCGGAGGAAGAGGACTCGCCTTGCAACAGCTATGTAGATTGGGCCCTCATGCAAAAAGCGAAGTTAAGAGAAACCTTCAAGATTACAGAAATGTCCTTAGCTATCACAAGGGTGCCAGGACAGATGTGCAAGGAGCTAAATACTTTGTTGGTCTCTACCTTGAACCAACTGCAAACTTTCTACGTTCCCGGAAGGAAAAGTGGATAGAAGAGCATTCTGTTTGATGGGTTAAATCCCGTCGTGCACCCGGACGATTTTTCTGTCATGTGCATTCCCTATGAGAGAGGCATAAGAGCCGTTCTCAATCCCAGATATTATGCGTCCGAGATGAGGGAATATTTTAAAAAGTGTGGATGTCGGTTATATCAAACAGAATCCGAAGCGAAGTTTTATGAGGGGCTGTGGCATCCGCCTGAGGTCCGAGCACTCATCGATGGACGAATCCCAGATAGACGGGGCATAGGTTTCATTCAACCTGATGCCAAAGCATGCCATATGATCCATGTTGGTGAAGCCAGCGAAAGGTCAAATGATGAAGACGAGCTAGCCGAGCCAGAAGAAGCCCCTCGAGAGCTTGAAGACGACGGACAAACAACCTTTAACGAGCTAACCGAGATTGACTTGGGAATGCCCGATAATCCAAGGCCGACCTACATCAGCTCACTCTTGTCAGAGGAAATGAAAGAGCATATAGTCGCCCTGCTGCATGAGTTCGCTGACTTCTTCATGTGGACGTACAAAGAAATGCCTGGCTTCTCTCCTGAAGTGGCCGTGCATAAACTGGCTATATCTCCTGATGCCAAGCCGGTCAAACAAGCTCCTTGAAGAATGAGAAGAAAGCTAGAAGAAAAGGTCATCGAGGAAACTAAGAAACTTATCGATGCTGGCTTCATCAGAGAAGAGAAATATGCGGACTGGATCGCATGCATCATCCCAGGGAAGAAGAAAAATGGGTAGATCCGAGTTTTTGTCGATTTCAGGGACCTCAATAAGGCATGTCCTAAAGACGACTTCCCGCTACTGGTCATGGAAATGATGGTCGACGGCACCTCAAATTACGAGCTGTTCACCTTCATGGATGGCCCTTTTGGATATAATCAGATCAAAATGTCTCCCGAGGATGAGAAACACATAGCATTTCGAACCCCGATCGGAATATACTGCTACAAGGTGATGCCGTTCGGATTGAAGAATGCAGACGCCACAATCAAAGGGCAATGACCAAAATCTTTGATGACTTTATCCATAAAGTCGTCGAATGTTATGTTGATGATTTGGTTGTTAAGACTAAAGCCAAGGCCGATCACATCCGAGATCTCAGGACCGTTTTCACCCGACCGAGGAAACACGATCTAAAGCTGAATCCTCTGAAGTGCGCTTTTGGCGTGTCGTCGGGAAAATCCTTAGGCTTCATAGTCCGACATCGAGGGATCGAAGTTGACCCATCAAAGATAAAGGCCATCATGGAGATGCTTCGTCCAAAGAATCTGACGCAGATAAGATCCTTTCAAGGCAAGCTCGCTTACATATGAAAGTTCATCTCGAACCTATCGGGAATATGCAGGACCTTCTCGAAGCTCATGAAGAAAGGAGCTCCTTTTGTTTGGGATGCCGAATGTTAAGAAGCGTTCGAAAATATCAAACAGTATCTGTTGCACCCTCCAGTGCTTGCTGCTCCCATTCTAAATAAACAGTTGATTCTCTATACTGTCGCGCTAGATGAGTCACTCGGTGCACTTCTTGCCCACAACAATGAGGAGGGAAAAGAAAATGCCCTCTACTATATCATTCGAAATTTATTTGGGGCGGAACATAACTATTCCCAGATCGAAAAACAATGCCTGGCTCTGATATTCGCTGTGAAGAAGCTGAGGCACCATCTGCTCGCTCATCTGGTTATGCTGATCTCCAAGATCGACCCGCTCAAACACTTAATGAACAAAGAAGCCTAGCCGGTAGAATGGCAAGATGGGCTGTCATACTCGACATAGCCTATACTCCTCAGAAAGTAGTAAAAGGGAAAGCTCTTGCCGATTTCTTCGCCGCTCATCCCATATTAGAAGGTTCGCCACTCAATTGCGAGCTACCCGACGAACATGTGCTGCATCTCGAAAATAACGAACCATGGTGGGAGCTCTACTTCGATGGAGCCTCATCAATAAGGAGCTCCAGCAAATCAAGCATCCCGCAGATAAGAGCAGGGATAGGATTGGTGTTCATCACGCCATCGATGGGAACCCTACGACGTTCTTTTGCTCTCACCGAGCCTTGCACAAACAACGAGGCTGAGTATGAAGCTCTGATAGCTGGTCTGGATTTGGCCATAGAAATGGAAATCCTTCGGCTATGGGTCTATGGTGATTCCCAGCTTGTCGTCAACCAAGTAAGCGGCGATTATAAGATATACAAACCCGAGTTAGCTCGGTACAGAAGCCGGGTGGTGGAGCTCATGAAACAGTTCATCCATATTGAACTGATGAGAGTTCCCAGGGCATTGAATGGAAAAGCTGACATACTCGCTCGCTTAGCCAAGGAGTTGGCTGATCTCGATATGGATGAAATTCTAATAACAGTCAGAAGCCGGCAAATTCTACCTCCAGTCTCTTTGCGTGAAGAATAAAGCGTAGAACAAGAGAACAATTTTGCCAAAGAAGCTCTGATCATTCAAGACGAGCCCGATTGGAGAGAACCCTTCATAGAGTACCTCCGATGCAACAAGCTTCCCGAAGAAAAATCTTCGAGGGTTCAGTTGAAGAAAAGAGCCCTCCGATATGTGTTTGTAAATAATACGCTATACCGCAGATCATATGACCAACTCTGGCTCAGGTGTCTGTCATCGGCCAAAGCCTAAAAAGTGATGAAAGAAGTTCACTCAGGCGTCTGCGGAGCTCACCAATCTGGCCCTAAAATGCGGCTTCAAATCAAACGGCTTAGGTATTACTGGCCTACCATGATAAGGTATTGCAAAGAGCATCCAAAGAAATGTTATCTCTACCAAACTCACTGTGACTTCATTCACAAGCACCCCAACCCGTTGCATCCTACAGTGGCGTCATGGCCCTTCGAAATTTGGGGCACCGATATAGTTGGTCCAATTGATCTTCCGTCATCCAAAGGCCACCGGTTCATATTGGCCGCAACTGACTACTTCTCCAGATGAGATGAAGCTGTCCTGTTAAAAGAAGTCAAGACAGAAGATATTCTGACGTTCTTCCGGCATAATATTCTATACCGCTTCGGTACACCTAGAAGAATCATTTCTGACAACGGGCCTTCTTTCAAGAGCTTCAAAGTCTCAAGGTTCGCTACTCAACATAAGATAGACTCGAGATATTCCTCCATCTATAATCTAAGGGCCAATGGGCTAGGCGAAGCCTTTAATAAAACTCTATGTAAGCTCCTGTGGAAAATGCTTCAGCCAACAAGAGAGACTGAAATCTCAAACTTCATGAGGCGTTGTGGGCATATCGTACCACGCAGCGCACTCCAACTCAGTCTACTCCATACTCATTACTCTTCGGAGTGGAGGCGATCCTCCCTCTCGAAGTTGAAGTTCCAAGCCTCAGGATGTCTGTCCAGCATAATTTGACAGAGGAGGAAAACGTTCTCCTTCGCTCGAAGAACCTGACGCCCTCGAAGAAAAGAGTCTCGCGGTAGAGCAAAATCTAAAGCTGTACTGAGCCCAAATGTCACGGGCCTATGAAAAGACAACCTGTCTATGTGCTTTCAAGAAGGGAAAATTGGTTTTGGTCCTCAAAAGTCTGATCATCCCCAATCAACATGGCAAGGGAAAATTCGAGCCAAATTGGGAACGGCTATACGTCATCGAGAAAGTGTTCGACGGAGGATCCTACCAACTAATAAGTGCCGAGTGAGAAAGGCCCATATCATCCATCAATGGCTGATATCTCAAAAAATACTACACATGAATGCTCCAAGTCGCAGACGAATTGAGCATACCGGCCTTACGGTCCGGATCATTCATCCTGTAAAACTGTATACAATCCACAGGCATAAACGACTTCTATCTCTCCCAAGTCCCACCAGTGAGACTATATTTAAAGTCCCACCGGCGATGAAGCTCCACCAATGTAAAAAAAGGAAAAAAATGTATGTCCACAAGCAAAACAAGCATGGATAAAAACCCGGAAGGGCTCCGTGAGTAAAAAACAGCAAAACTGCCGGCGATTTTGTGAATACCCGAAAGGGCGCAAACTCATGAAAAGAGATGAAATACACTCGCAAAGTCCTCTCGACCTTGTGAGGAGAAAATCCCCGCGTGAGATCCTTATGACTCACAAAGGAGAAACACACTTAGGAACCCCCACGATTCTTAGGGAGAAAATACACCTGCAAGATCCTCTCGACTTGTGGGGAGAAAATGCTTTTATGAGATCCTTACAGCTCATAAAATTGAAAAGCCTTAGGTGATAGGGATCTAAACCTGTCTCTTAAGCCATCGTTCCTAAACGGGCAACGGCAAATGATGAGCCGCTCCTAGCATTACGCTTTAGTGTTAGCGGTGCTGATGCCGACCCAAAACTCAAATCCCAACTTTTCCCAATCGCAAATGATGAGTCTCTCCTGGCTCTACACTTCAATGTTAGCTAACTGATGCCGACCCAAAACCAAATCCCAAGTCCTCCCAGGGAAAATGATGAGTTGCTTCTGGAATTATTCCAGGACAGCAATGCTGATGCTAAACAAATTCCAAATTCCTCTCAAATTCAAAAGTCCCACCAAATACGGCAGAAATCAAACAGATCAAATCAACATCCCACCCAGTATCACTTCTAATCTCAAAAGTCCCACTGGACGGGTAGGGAACTCTCAAAACAAATCAAATCAAACAAGTCAACCAATCACTTCATCGGTGGAATCAAGCTCCATCTCGGAAACAAATCAATCCCGACACTGCAAGAAGCGGAGAAAGAAAACTTCAATCCCGACACCGCAAGAAGCGGAGCAAGTCAAATCAAGCATCGACCATCCAAGTCGCAAAAATGGCAGCATCGATCGTCCAAGTCGCAAAAATGGCAGCATCGACTGTCCAAGTCGCAAAAATGGAAGCATCGACCATCCACGTCACAAAAAGGGAAGCACAGACCGTCCTAGTCGCAAAAAGGGCAGCACCGACCGTCCACGTCGCAAAAATGGCAGCACCAACCGTCCAAGTCGCAAAAAGGGCAGCACCGACCGTCCACGTCGCAAAAAGGGCAGCACCGACCGTCCACGTCGCTAAAATGGCAGCACCGACCGTTCACGTCGCAAAAATGCCAGCACCAACTGTCCACGTCGCAAAAAGGGCAGCACCGACTGTCCACATCGCTAAAAGGGCAACATCGACCATCCATGTCGTGAAAAGGGAGCATTGACCTCCACGTCATCAAAACGGGAACCAAATCAAGTCAACCTCTACGTGAAAGAAGATCCATCAATTTCGTGCATACGACCCATATACGTGGTGTGCATTTATTGATGGGGGCACTTTGTTGGGGCAAAAAATTACATCCCGGTTGACCAAATCAAAGTCAGTCAACCCCCAGCCAAGCGAGCCCAAGCTCAAGCGAAGTGGGCCTTAGAAGTCAAGACCAAGAATGGAAGGGGCCGACTCCATGCCAAGAATGAAACAATAAATTAGTTCAATACAATTTTTTAGAAATAAATGTATGAAAAATAGGCAGAAAACTAAAATTTTGTAAATCCCATGGCTTATGTGCAAAAAGAAATAAGCACATAAAGCATGGGGTGGCACAAGTGCTATTTGGTAAACCTTAAGGGCTATATGTAAAGTATGTAGCTTATAAAGATAAACATGATGAAAAAATCAACAAGAACTTTTCATTCTCTCCAAAAGTTAGGGTTCTGTGCCTCCTTCTCCTTCTTCAAGGTCCTAAACCTTCTTCTTTTTTTGAATTAAATCAAAAGTTTAACTCATTCTTTTCCAAAAAGAAATATTTTTTCATCATAAAACTCTTGAAGGGGAATTCGGATCTTCTATTAAATCTCCAAAAGGGGAGATTTTAAGTCTCACCCACTTTTTCTCCAAGATCCAGCCATCAGAGAAGAGCAAAAAGGAGACCCATTTCCAAAAATCTCACTTTGGGAAGATCCAAGGTCAAAAGAAGATTCAGGGCTAAAGGGCAGATGTAATACCCAGTCCCTACATATATTTAGCGTATTTTAATAAAAAAAGTCTTCAGATATTTCCCCAAATTTTTCTATAAATTTTCCGTATTTTTCCAGAATTTAATCCAGACTTATTCTAACTTAAATATATATATGTGTAAAATTTTTATTTAAACTAATTTAATAAAACTCCTAACCTAAAACTAAAATCCTATTTACTTATTTCTTTTTCCCTTTTCCTACACCAAACCCAGCCCAGCCCGAAGAAAATAAAACCAAACAAATATAATTAATCCAATTCCTAAGCCCATGCCTCTAACCTACCGGCCCATGCCTCTCCAAACCCGACCCGCCTCCATTCCCTCTTCCCCACCCCGTTTCCTTTTTTCCCCGCTCTTTCTCTTCTCCCCACGTCCCTACCTCGTCGCCACGAACCCCATGTCCCCGCCTCGTCGCCACACGTCCCCACTCGTCGACGAGACCACGCGCGCTCACAAGCTCCTCAACCTCTCCTCGTCTCTCTAACTCTCTCCCTCCTCGCTCTCGTTTTCTCTCTCTCCTTCCCCATATCATCTCTCTCTCTCGAACCCATGCCCACGCCGTGCTCGCCGCGCCACCACCGCCGGCTGCCTCCTCACCACCACTACACCCCAAGTCGAGCCCTCTACACTTCTCTCCTTTAACCCATCAACCCGTCGAGCTTCCCCCTGCACACCCCTCGCTGCAACCTCACCGCCGCTGCACCCATCGCCGACGAGTTTGCCTCCACCACCACAACGCCTGAGCCCTCCACCAATCTGCATCCACCGCGTCTTCGTCGCCTCCCACTGCAGACCCCGAGTTCACCCCCTCACCTGCACGCAGGAAACCCCCCTGCAGGCCACCTCGGTCCCCGTAGCCGTTACGGTCGTTAACGCAGTCACCATCGCAACACCGTACACATCCATCGTTGCCGTGCCGTATCGTGCGTGTGTCGAACCCAAGCCGTGTCGAGTTTGTGCCATCCGTGCCACCGCAGACCCGCTTCCGTATCGCGCCCCGTGCCCAGTCTCCATGCCACCGCAGACCCACTCACGTGTCGCGCCCCGTGCCCAGTTGCCGTGCCGCGCCTGTGTCGTGTCGTGCCCACCTCCGGACCAGGTCCCGTGCCGCACCGTGCCTGCCTCCGTGTCATCACCAGGCCCAGCACCGCGTCGCGCCCGCGTCGTCACCAGACCCAGTTCCGTGTCGCGCCGTGCCACGCACCGAGCCAGGACCATACCCACTGCCGTATCACGCCCGCGTCGCCACCGCGTCCAGTACCGGGTCATCGTGCACCGCGCTCGCGCCGCGTGCCCGTATCCAGCATCGCATCGTCCCGTGTGTCGGGACAAACACTGCAGCGGCGTCGCTTCCATATCAAGCGACCGAGGTAAGTGATTTCCATTTACTTTACATGGTATTAATGTTATACACATACTTATTTATATCTTTGCACAACCGAAGTTTCGATCACCATATGTATAAAAAAGTGTTTGATGGGAAACTATATGTGAGAACCTGTCGTTAAACAACGGAACTTGTGATCTTTAGACCCGTCTACTATTTACCCATGTGCTGTGTTGGGGTAAAAATTTACACCCCCGTTGACCAAGTCAAAATCAAAGTCAACCCCAAGCCAAGTGGGCCCAAGCCCAGATCCAGTGGGCCCATGCCCGGGTCGAGCCCGAACATGAAGCGGCCGGCCTCCCCCCATGCCAAGATAAAAATTTTGTAATAAATAATTTTGTTGTATTTCTGTTATTTTATTTTATGGATAAATGTAAGAAAAATAGGCATAAAGCCAAATTATTGTAAAGCCCATGGCTTATGCGCAAAAAGAAATGGCACATGAGCCATGGGATAGGCAAAATGCCATTTTGTGAAGCCCAAGGGGCTATGTGTAAAGTGTGTGGCCTATAAAGGCAAAGATAATGAAATATCTCAACAACTTTTTCTCTCTCTCAAAAAAAGTCTCAGAGCTGAGCTCTCTCTTCCATCTTCAAGGTTCCAAAACCTTCTTCTTTCTCTTGAATTAAATCAAGAGTTTTACTCTTCTTTTTACAAAACAAAATAGTTTTTCACTACAAAACCCACAAAGGGGAACTTGGATATGTTTTCAGATCCCTAAAAGGAGAGATTTTGAAATCTCACATCTATTTGATCTTCAAGATCCAGCTAACAGAGGAGGAAGAAGAAGAACCCCTTTCACTTAACCCAAAAAAAAAGAAGAAGAAAAACACACTCAGGAGTCCAACTCCTCTCTGATTTCTCTTCTGAGAAATTTTTTCAGGCTAAAAGCCTCTTTTTCTCGCCGGCGCTCAAGCGCAGAGCGCCCGCGTGCCGACACGTGGCGCGCTTGCGCTCAAGCGCACAGCGCTCAAGCGCACAGCGCCCGCGTGCCGACACGTGGCGCTCTTGCGCTCCAGCGCAAGTCGCCCCGGTACCGACACGTGGCGCTCTTGCGCTCCAGCGCAAGCGCTCGAGCGCAAGCGCTCGAGCGCAAGTCGCCCCGGTGCCGACACGTGGCGCTCTTGCGCTCGAGCGCAAGCGCTCGAGCGCAAGTCGCCCACGTGCCGACACGTGGCGCGCTTGCGCCCAAGCGCTCAGCGTCCGAGCGCAAAGCGCCCACATGCCGACACGTGGCGCGTTGCGCTCCAGCACTCTGCGCTCGAGCGCAAAGCGCCCACGTGCCGACACGTGGCGCGCTTGCGCTCAAGCGCCTAGGCGCTGGCCCCACGCATCCTTTGGATGTCTTTTTCCCCTTTATTTATATATGCAAGTATATATATACATATGTATACAAATGTACACATACACATACTCCACGACACTGCCGCTGTTAGAAAAAAATTTCTAACGGGGCGCTGTCCCGCACCCGCAAGGGGGCTGCTAGCCTCCTTGACCCCCAGCCTGCTATCCGGGTAGCGGGACCACCGTAAAAACTCTGCGTGGCTCTCGATATATCCAAAACCCCCTTTTCAAAATACATCATACGTACACTGCACATTGAGTTCGCATGACCAGTTTAACCCGTCAATCGGAGGTTCCCTCGCTCCAAAGAAGATGGGTAATTAACGGTAGCTTAGTCCGCGGCTGCCGGAGATTCGGATCCCCACAATCAGCAAACCCCGGCCTACCCTAGGCAGGGGGAATCTGTAGTACGCCTGACAAGCGCGCGCGTATTCCCATCTCAATGGGGTGACGAAAAACACCCTACAGATTCTGGCACGCCCGGTGGGACCAATCTCTCCTCCCATATTTCGGATTAAACGTTCATGCAAACTCAATCAATATACATACCTGTATTTATACTAAAAATAATGCTTTTTAATGCAGATTTTCAAGCAATCAACCTTCGACGACAATGTCTCCCCAGACGAATTCAGCTTCCAACGTGACCACGATTCCGTACGTGGTCAAGATCAATACTCGGGTGGTTCTCCCCGCAAGCCTCAGTCGACAGTGGGAGGAACCGCCCCGCCAGTTCGGCTCCGTCATCATCTACCCTGCCAGAAGCGCTCATCTGGCGGAGATCCCGGTGGAACATGTGGCCAAGCCGGTCTCAAGGGGTAAGAGGCCGAATGTCGTGATCGCCAAGGCACCACAACCGAAACTTAAGATGGTATCTGAACGACTCCCTGGCGCTCTAGCTGGGGGCAAGACTTCCGATGCGAAGGGCAACATTAAATATTGCGGACGAGCTCAGGCGATGACTCCAAAAAATGCACAATCGGGCGTATCTCTAAGGCCCTCCATCAACCGGTCTGCGGCATCTTCCCAAAGAGCCGAAGTCTGCCAGGTCCTTAGAACAGAAAAGTTAAGGCATAAGCGGCTCAGGTATCGAGCCAACAAAAGGGCCAAGGCTTCGGCCAAATGGAATCGTATGAAGTTCCAAGTGCAGGGTTGCCCCGCGACGACGGCTGAGTCGGACGTAAGAATCAGCAATTCCTTCGAGCCTCTGAAGTGGGTTCAGAAAAATGCCATGACCGCCCGAATCAAGAAGACAGCGGTCCGAACAGTGCCACAAAGAGACGTGTCCCGGCCCCAACAGAAAAAGTATGACACTGTCTCTTCAAGAGTCTATCAAGCACTCTGTGCCGCATGAAAGCAGCGGGGCAAACCCAGAAAAGAAGCGCCAGCACCATTCAAGAACCTGGTTAGGCCAGCCGCCTTCAATCGACTACCAGCTACCGAAGCAAGGAGGTCAAGACAGCGATCCGTGAAATCAGCCGCCAATGATAGAAAGACGGCCGGATATATCATCCATACGGTCTATATGGCGGGCGGGCGCCCCAGCGACAACCTTCGCAGCAAAAGCAAGGACGGGGCCACCACATCCCAAGCCCAATCTAGCCTGAATGTGGTTGCCGCCGCCCAAGAACATCCGCCCCCGCTGGATGAAGAAAACCCTCTCGACGAGGATGATAGGCAGATAGACCCCTCGGTTCATGTAGAGTCAAGCTCGGACAGCGAGGAAGAGCCGACTTTCCGCCCCAGGACCGCGGAGCAAGAGCTGCTTCAAGAGCTTCGAAAACAGCTCAGGAGCGAAGATAAAGAGATGGCCAAGCTCTATTCGAAGATTGACGACTTAACGAACGTGGTGATGCAGCTTACGGCTCAAATTGCTCGAGCGCCTCCCAATCAGGCACAAGACGCTACTAATCAGCCGGGTGATGACAATCCGAGGCAGCCAATGCCTGTTCATTTGGGACCAAGACTGGTCGAGCCAAATGAAAGCCGGCCACATTCCGCTTCTGGGAACGCCTTGGCCCCAGATAGCACTATCCCGCTAACACAGGATCGGATAATGGATTTGGTCACCAGCAAGGTTAAAACATTGGTGGCCAAAGCTGAAGCTCAGAAAGAAATCGGCAGTAGTGGACGGCCATATCCCGCGTAGTACGATCTGATTGAGTTCCCAAGCGGCTACGTCATTCCTAAGTTCGGAAGATTTGATGGAACGGGGAATGCAAACCAGCACGTCACCCACTTCAAAGCATCGTGCGGAAATACAGGGGGCAATGACGCGCTCCTTCTTCGTCAGTTTGTCAACAGCCTGATCGGCGTCGCCTTCGACTGGTATGCAAGTATACCGGATGGGTCCGTCATTACCTTTGCCCAAATGGAGTCTTTGTTCCGGCAAAGGTTCATGAGCGTCAGTGATAAAATCTCCATTGCCGACCTTGTGAGGACCAAGCCAGGGAAGAATGAAAGCAACACTGACTTTATTGCCCGATGGCGTAATCTCACGGTCAAGTGCGAACCGCCGCTGGAGCAGGACCAGTCCGTCAGCCTTCTTATTGGTACCTCAGCAATTGGATGGTCCCATTCTTGTGTACAGCGGGCCTCAAGACATTTCAGGAGCTAACCAAGAAAGTCCAAATGCTGGAACGCTCGAAGCAAGAGTCCCCGCCGGATTCTCAGAGAGACAAAACTTGGAAAAGCAAGCGGGACGACAACCGTAGAAGCGGGAGTTCCAGCAGTACCAATGTCTTCAATGCCTCCGACAATGAAGAAAAGCGAAGGGCGGGCGAATCCAAAACCAACCGGTCTCGAAAGCCATTGCTGGGAGGAGATGGGCCTTCCCTAGAGGAGAAAAAGAACAAGGTTTACTCTTTCAGAAGGGACAAGGTCCGCAAGATATTTAAAGATGCCTTGAACAATGGCCTACAATTGCCGGAGTCGAAAAGACCCCAAGAGGCAAAAATGACCGACAATCCTCTGTATTGCCCGTACCACCGAGTAGTGAGCCATGCGATCGAGGATTGCTATATCTTCAAAGACTGGGTCGAGAAGCAGTACAAGGCTGGAGAGATCGAGCTGTCCAAAAGTGTGTTGGTGAACAATCAAGTTGCAACCACCAACTTTATACAGACAGAAGTTGAAGCCTTTTGGGAGCAGACAGCCGACCCCGTTGCCTCGAGAAATGAAACGGAATCATCGCGGCCTCCGTGGAGTACGCACATATCTAATAAGATGAAAAAGATGATAAAGCTACTTCGGAAAGAACCCAGGACGGAATGGGAAGGGCAGAAGAAGCCTACCAGTCCAGCTGCCAATGCGGCTCCATCAGGCTCAAAATCCAAGAAGCTCAAGAAGAAGAAAAGTGCAGCTCGGCGCGAAAAAGAGTCTGCAGGGAGATCGACCATTCAAAAATATATCGATTCCCTCGAAGAATATGAACAAAAGGAAAGAATATTGATTCAATTGAAGGAGTTCTTCCCTGTACAAGCGGCTGAAATTCTGGAGGAGTTAAAAAAAGACTCCAATGAAGAGATCCCAGTAGTGACCTGCTACGCCATCCATCTTGGCAACGACTCCGAGGATGATCTCTGTTTTCCCGAAGAGGACGAGGAGCTCACCACAAAGGCCAATCAAATCCAGCTCAGAAGCGGCAGGGCTCTACCGCCAAATCAGGGCAACGCCCCAAAAGGGAAGGAAAAACATGTCGCTAATGAAGAAGATGGCAGAGAACCGGTTGATGAAAACATAAGTCCTTCCTCGGTGGACTATAATGTCTTGGCACATCTCCGGAAGCTTCCTTCTCTCCTGAGCATCTATGACGCCTTAGTCCTATCTAAGGAGCTTAGAGATGTTCTCATTCACGCTCTATAAAACCCCGAGCGGTATCAGGCGCACTTTGCGGAAATTAATATGAAAGAAGCCCAGCACGCTTTGTATGCCACTACAGTCACATTTAAGGATGAAGACTTGCTGCTGAGAACGGCTGAGCATAATCGGCCGCTTTACGTGACCGGGTACAGCGACGGAGATCGAATTAATCGTATATTGATTGATCCGGGGTCCTCAGTGAACATCATGAACTTGCGAACTCTGAAGAGTTTGTCAATGGACGTCCGACACCTGTCAAGAGAAAGGATTGTCATTCAAGGCTTCAACCAAAATTGCCAGCAAGTTCTGAGGTCTATAGCTTTGCCAATCAAATTTGGGGATCTGCAAACTGAAGCTAAGATATACGTGATCGACGCCGACACATCTTATAAGATTCTCTTGGGGCGGCCGTGGCTCCACGATTACGGCATCATTCCGTCAACTCTCCATCAATGCATGAAGTATACTAAAAATGGTGAAGAAAGACGCATTGACGGAGACATCCAGCCGTTCGGTGTGCATGAAGTCCGATATGAAGATTCTCGGTACTTTACGAACCACCAAAATGCTAAGCCACAACTGACTGAGGATAGAACGGCCCCAAGACTCAAAAGCAAATCTGCGCCGGCTATCACTTTCAAAAGCAAAAATACCCAAGTGCGCCCGCATTTCGGCAGCGACACTGATGAGTCCGACGCTGGAAGCTTGTCCTTCCGCCAAACTCGCCCTCATTTCGGCAGCGATACAGATGAATCTGTTACTGAAGGCCCGTCTAGCAGCAAAGTCCGCCCTCATCTTGGCAGTGACACTGAAGAGTCAGAAGAAGAGGACCTGCCGTGCAACAGCTGTGCAGATTGGCCCCCCATGCAGCAAGCGAAACTACGAGAGACATTCGAAGTCGTAGAAGGGTCCCTGGCCATCACAAGGGTGCCGAAACGGATGTGAAAAGAGCTCGACGCATTGTCAGTCTCTACCGTGGACCAGCTGAAAACTTTCTATGTGCCCGGGAGGAAAAATGGACAGAAGGGCATCCTGTTTTACAGGTCAAACCCCGTTGTGCACCCGGACGATCTTTCTGTCGCGTGCCTTCCATACGAGAGAGGCATAAGAGCCGTCCTCAATCCCAGATACTATGCGCCCGAGATGCGGGAATACTTTAAGAAGTGCGGATGCCGGTTATATCAAACGGAGTCCGAAGCAAAGTTTTACGAAGGGCTATGGTATCCGCCCCAGGTCCGAGCACTCATCGATGGACAAATTCCAGATAGACGGGGCATAGGCTACATTCAACCCAATTCCAAAGCGTGCTACATGATCCATGTTGGTGAGGCCAACGAAAGAACGAATGATGATGACGAGATAGCCGAGCCAGAAGAAGCTCCTCAAGAGCTCGAAGATGGCGGACAAGCAACCTTTGATGAGCTAACCGAGATTGACTTAGGAACGCCCGATAATCCAAGGCCGACCTACATCAGCTCACTCTTGTCGGAGGAAATGAAACAGCAGATAATTGCCCTGCTGCGTGAGTTCATCGACTGCTTCGCGTGGACATACAAAGAAATGCCTGGCCTTTCCCCTGTAGTGGCCGTGCATAAGTTGGCTATATCTCCCGATGCTAAACCAGTCAAACAAGCTACTCGAAGAATGAGAAGGGAGTTGGAAGAAAAGGTCATCGAGGAAACCAAGAAACTCATCGATGCCGGCTTCATCAGGGAAGAGAAATATGCAGACTGGATCGCATGCATAGTCCCAGTGAAGAAGAAAAATGGGCAGATCCGAGTTTGTGTCGATTTCAGGGACCTCAACAAGGCATGTCCTAAAGACGACTTCCCGCTACCGGTCATGGAAATGATGGTCGATGACACCTCAAATTATGAACTGTTCACCTTTATGGATGGCTCGTCTGGATATAATCAGATCAAGATGTCGCCTGAGGATGAGAAGCACACAGCATTTCGAACCCCGATCGGAATATATTGCTACAAGGTGATGCCGTTCGGACTGAAGAACACAGGTGCTACATATCAAAGGGCAATGACTAATATCTTTGATGACCTAATCCATAAAGTCGTCGAATGCTATGTTGATGATCTGGTCGTCAAGACTAAAGCCAAGGCCGATCATATCCAAGATCTCAGGACCGTTCTCACCAGACCGGGGGAATACGATCTGAAGATGAATCCTCTGAAGTACGCTTATGGCGTGTCATCGGGAAAATTCCTGGACTTCATAGTCCGACATCGAGGGATCGAAGTTGACCCATCAAAGATAAAGGCCATCATGGAGATGCCCCCTCCAAAGAGTCTGACTCAGCTAAGATCTTTTCAAGGCAAGCTTGCTTATATACGGAGGTTTATCTCAAATTTATCGGGGAGATGTAGGCCCTTCTCAAAGCTCATGAAGAAAGGAGCTCCTTTTATCTGGGATGCCGAATGTCAAGCAGCGTTCGAAAGCATCAAACAATACTTGTTGCACCCCCCAGTGCTGGCCGCTCCCATTCCAAATAAACCGCTGATTCTCTACACTGCCGCGCTGGAAGAGTCACTCGGTGCGCTCCTTGCCCAGAATAACGAGGAGGGAAAAGAAAATGCCCTCTACTACTTCAGTCGAACTTTAGTCGGGGCGGAGCACAACTATTCCCCAATCGAAAAGCAATGCCTGGCTCTGATATTTGCTGTGAAGAAGCTGAGGCACTATCTGCTCGCTCATCGGGTTATGCTGATCTCCAAGGTCGACCCGCTCAAACACTTGATGACCAGAGCAAGCCTAGCCGGCAGAATGGCAAGATGGGCTGTTATGCTACTTGAGTTTGACATACTTTACACTCCTCAGAAAGCAGTAAAATGGCAAGCTCTTGCAGACTTTCTCGCTGCTCATCCCATACCAGAAGGGTCGCCGCTAAATTGTGAGTTACCCGACGAACAAGTGTTGCACCTCGAGAATGACGAGCCATGTTGGGAGCTCTACTTCGATGGGGCCTCATCGATAAGGACCTCCAGTAAATCAAGCGTCCCGGAGATAAAAGCAGGGATAGGATTGGTGTTCATCACACCATCAATGGGAACCCTACGGCGTTCTTTTGCTCTCACCGAGCCTCGGACAAACAATGAAGCTGAGTATGAAGCTCTGATAGCTGGTTTGGAGCTCGCCATAGAAATGGAAATCCGTCGGCTACGAGTTTACGGTGACTCCCAGCTCGTCGTCAACCAAGTAAGCGGCGATTATAAGATATACAAACCCGAATTAGCTCGGTACAGAGGCCGAGTCGTGGAACTCATGAAACGGTTCACTCATATTGAACTAACGAGAGTCCCTAGAGCGTCGAACGGAAAAGCCGACATACTCACTCGCCTAGCCAAGGAGCTGGCTGATCCTGACATGGACGAAATTCTGATCACAGTCAGGAGCCGACAAATTCTACCCCCTGTCTCTCTGCGAGAAGAGGAAAGCGCGGAACAGAAGAGCAGTCCCGCCGAAGAAGCTTCGATCGTTCAAGACGAGCCCGATTGGAGAGAACCCTTCATAGAGTACTTTCGATACAACAAGCTGCCCGAAGAAAAATCTGCGAGGATTCAGCTGAAGAAAAGAGCTCTCCGATACGTGTTTGTAAATGACACATTATACCGCAGGTCATATGACCAACTCTGGCTCAGGTGTCTGTCGTTGGCCGAAGCCCAAAAGGTCATGAAAGATGTTCACTCGGGCGTTTGCGGTGCTCACCAATCTGGCCCCAAGATGCGACTTCAAATCAAACGGCTTGGGTATTACTGGCCCACCATGATACGGGATTGCGGAGAGCATGCAAAGAAATGTTATATCTGCCAAATTCACGGTGATTTTATTCACAAGCATCCTAATCCATTGCATCCTACGGTGGCGTCGTGGCCTTTCGAAGTCTGGGGCACCGACATTGTTGGCCCAATTGATCCTCCGTCATCTAAAGGCCACCGGTTCATACTGGCCGCGATAGACTACTTCTCCAGATGGGCTGAAGCTGTCCCGCTAAAAGAAGTCAAGACAAAAGATATTCTGACATTCTTCCAGCATAATATTCTATACCGCTTCGGTACACCAAGAAGAATCATTTCTGACAACGGGACTTCTTTCAAGAGCTTCAATGTCTCAAGGTTCGCTACTCAGCTTAAGATAGATTGGAGATATTCCTCCATCTATAATCCAAGAGCCAATGGGCTAGCCGAAGCCTTCAATAAGACTCTATGCAAGCTCCTGAGGAAAAATGCTTCAGCCAACAAGAGAGACTGGAATCTCAAGCTTCACGAGGCATTGTGGGCATATCGTACCACGCACCGTACTCCAACTTAGTCCACTCCATACTCATTGCTCTTCGGAGTGGAGGCGGTCCTCCCCCTCGAAGTCGAAGTTCCAAGCTTAAGAATGGCCGTCCAACATGAGTTGACGGAGGAGGAAAACGTGCTCCTTCGACTTGAAGAACTCGATGCCCTCGAAGAAAAGAGGCTCGCGGTGCAGCAAAATCTGGAGCTATACCGAGCCCAAATGTCACGGGCCTATGACAAGATAACCCGTCTCCGCGCTTTCAAGAAAGGTGAATTGGTGTTGGTCCTCAAAAGACCGATCATCCCCAATCGACATGCCAAGAGAAAATTCGAGCCAAACTGGGAAGGACCATACGTCATCGAGAAAGTGTTTGACGGAGGATCCTACCAACTAATAAGTGCCGAGGGAGAAAGGCCCATGCCACCCATCAACGGCCGATATCTCAAGAAATACTACACGTGAATGCTCCAAGTCGCAGGCAAATTGAGCACATCAGCCCTACGGTCTGGATCATACATCCTGCAAAACCGTATACAATCCACGGGCATAAATGACCCCTATCTCTCCCAAATCCTGCCGGTGAGACTACTTTTAAAGTCCCACCAGCGGCCAAAAAAAAAGAAGAAAAAAAAAATAAAAGAAATAAAAAATAAACGGTATGTCCACAAGCAAAACGGGCACGGATGAAAACCCGAAAGGGCTCCGTGAGTAAAAACAGCAGGACTACCGGCGAGTCTGTGAAAACCCGAAAGGGCGCAAACTCGTGAAAAGAAATGAAATACACTCGCAAAGTCCTCTCGACATTGTGAGGAGAAAACCCCTGCGTGAGATCCTTACGACTCACAAAGGAGCAACACACTTATGAATCCTCACGATTCCTAAGGAGAAAATACACCTGCAGGATCCTTACGACTCGTATGGAGAAAATGCTTTTATGGGACCCTCACGGCCCATAAAATTGAAAAGCCTTAGGTGATAGGGACCCAAACCTGTCTCCTAAGCCATCGTTCCCCAACGGGCAACGGCAAATGATGATTCGCTCCTGGCATTTCGCTTCAGTGTTAATGGTACTAATGCCGACCAAAAATCCAAATCCCAAGTCCTCCCAAGGCAAATGATACGTTGCTCTTGGCATTATTCCAGTGCAGCAATGCTGATGCTGGATAAGGTCCAAATTTCAAGTCCCCAAACGGCGAATGATGAGTCGCTCCTGGTGCCACATTCCAGTGCAGTGATGCAGACGCCAACCAAAATCCAATTTCTCAAAATTCTCCCAGCCCTACGGTTGGTCCCCAAGTTGACTACCGTATACAATCCACGGGCTCAAATAATTCTCGTCATACCCATGCCCCACCACAATTACCAGTTACGCGGCTGGTCTCCGCCTTTGGAATTATGCACCATTGAGAAGACCCACTCATGTGTCCCCACGATACATGAGGAGAACAAACCTTTGTGGGATCCTTACGACTCATAAAGGAAAAACACGCTTAGGAGTCCTCACGACTCCTAAGGAGAAAATACACCTGCGGGATCCTTACGACTCGTAGGGAGAAAATGCTTTTATGGGACCCTCACGGCCCATAAAATTGAAAAGTCTTAGGTGACAGGGACCTAAACCCGTCTCCTAAGCCATCGCTCCCCAACCCCAAAATGGCGAATGATGAGTCGCTTCTGGTACCATATTCCAGTGTAGCGATGCAGACGCCAACCAAATTCTAAATCCCATACCCCAACGGCGAATGATGAGTCGCTCCTGGTACCACATTCCAGTGCAGCGATGCAGACGCCAATAAAGCCCTGAAATTTTTCCGGCCCTACGGTCTGGATCATACATCCTGCAAAACCGTATACAATCCACGGGCGTAAAACAATCCCGATCTCTCCTAAAAAAAGAGAGAAAAAGAAGAAGAAAAAAATAAATAACGGTATGTCCACAAGCAAAATGGGCACGGATGAAAACCCGAAAGGGCTCCGTGAGTAAAAACAGCGGGACTGCCGGCGAGTTTGTGAAAACCCGAAAGGGCGCAAACTCGTAAAAAAGAAAAGAAATGAAATGCACTCGTAAAGTCCCCTCGACTTTGTGAGGAGAAAATTCCCGCGTGAGATCCCTACGACTCACCAAGGAGCAACACACTTAGGAGTCCCCACGACTCTTAAGGAGAAAACACACCTACGAGATCCTTTCGACTCGTAGGGAGAAAATGCTTCTATGGGACCCTTACGGCCCATAAAATTGAAAAGTCTTAGGTGATAGGGATCTAAACCCGCCTCCTAAGCCATCAATTCCCAAATCCTCTCGGGGCAAATGATGAGTTGCTCCTGGCATTATTCCAGTGCAGCAATGCAGATGCCAAACAAAAACCAATTCCCAAACTCTGTCATGACAAATGATGATTCGCTCCTGGTACCATATTCCAGCGTAGCGATACTGATGTCAACCCAAATCAAAATCAACAAGTCAACTTCCACTCCGACACCGCAGAAAGCGGAGCAAGTCAGAATCCAATCTCGACACCGCAAGAAGCGGAGCAAGTCAAGTCTACCCCTGACACTGCAAGAAGCAGAGCAAGTCAAATCAAGAACCGACCGTCCACGTCGTAAAAAGGGCAGCATCGACCGTCCACGTCGCTAAAATGGCAGAACCGACCGTCCACGTCGCAAAAATGGCAGCATCGACCGTCCACGTCGCTAAAATGGCAGCACCGACCGTCCAAGTCGCAAAAAAGGCAGAACCGACCGTCCAAGTCGTTAAAATGGCAGTACCGACCGTCCACGTCGCAAAAAGGGCAGCATCGACCGTCCACGTCGCTAAAATAGCAGAACCGACCGTCCACGTCGCAAAAATGGCAGCATCGACCATCCACGTCGCAAAAAGGGCAGCATCGACCATCCACGTCGCTAAAATGGCAGAACCGACCGTCCACGTCGCAAAAATGGCAGCATCGACCGTCCATGTCGCTAAAATGGCAGAACCGACCGTTCACGTCGCAAAAATGGTAGCATCGACCGTCCACGTCGCTAAAATGGCAGCACCGACCGTCCACGTCGCTAAAATGGCAGCACCGACCGTCCAAGTCGCAAAAAGGGCAGAACCGACCGTCCAAGTCGTTAAAATGGCAGTATCGACCGTCCACGTCGCAAAAAGGGCAGCATCGACCGTCCAAGTCGCAAAAAGGGCAGAACCGACCGTCCACGTCGCTAAAGTGGCAGCACCGACCGTCCACGTCGTAAAAAGGGCAGCACAGGATTCCTACAAAGCGGGAACCAGATCACTCCGGGCCAGGGAAACGTCTATCACGGACACTCCGTCTCGGAGACGTGTCAAGCAACGACCGTCCATGTCGTAAAAAGGGCAGTGCCAGCTTCCCAAAAAGCGGGGACCAAATCAGGTCGCCTCCAAGTAAAAGAAGATCCATCAATTTCATGCACACGACCCACATATGTGGTGTGCATTTATTGATGGGGGCAATTTGTTGGGGTAAAAATTTACACCCCGGTTGACTAAGTCAAAATTAAAGTCAACCCCAAGCCAAGTGGGCCCAAGCCCAGATCCAGTGGGCCCATGCCCGGGTCGAGCCCGAACATGAAGCGGCCGGCCTCCCCCCATGCCAAGATAAAAATTTTGTAATAAATAATTTTTTTGTATTTCTATTATTTTATTTTATGGATAAATGTAAGAAAAATAGGCATAAAGCCAAATTTTTGTAAAGCCCATGGCTTATGTGCAAAAAGAAATGGCACATGAGCCATGGGATAGGCAAAATGCCATTTTGTGAAGCCCAAGGGGCTATGTGTAAAGTGTGTGGCCTATAAAGGCAAAGATAATGAAATATCTCAACAACTTTTTCTCTCTCAAAAAAAAAGTCTCAGAGCTGAGCTCTCTCTTCCATCTTCAAGGTTCCAATACCATTTTCTTTCTCTGGAATTAAATCAAGAGTTTTACTCTTCTTTTTACAAAACAAAATAGTTTTTCACCACAAAACACATAAAGGGGAACTTGGATCTGTTTTTAGATCCCTAAAAGGAGAGATTTTGAGATCTCACATCTATTTGATCTTCAAGATCCAGCTAACAGAGGAGGAAGAAGAAGAACCCCTTTCACTTAACCCAAAAAAAAAGAAAGAACAAAAACACACTCAGGAGTCCAACACCTCTCTGATTTCTCTTCTGAGAAATTTTTTCAGGCTAAAAGACTCTTTTTCTCGCCGGCGCTCAAGCGCAGAGCGCCCGAGTGCCGACACGTGGCGCGCTTGCGCTCAAGCGCACAGCGCTCAAGCGCAGAGCGCCCGCGTGCCGACACGTGGCGCTCTTGCGCTCGAGCGCAAGTCGCCCCGGTGCCGACACGCGGCGCTCTTGCGCTCGAGCGCAAGCGCAAGTCGCCCCCGTGCCGACACGTGGCGCTCTTGTGCTCCAGCGCAAGTCTCCCCCGTGCCGACACGTGGCGCTCTTGCGCTCAAGCGCAAGCGCTCGAGCGCAAGCGCTCGAGCGCAAGTCTCCCCGGTGCCGACACGTGGCGCTCTTGCGCTCTAGCGCAAGCGCTCGAGCGCAAGTCGCCCTCGTGCCGACACGTGGCGCTCTTGCGCTCAAGCGCAAGCGCTCGAGCGCAAGTCGCCCACGTGTCGACACGTGGCGCGCTTGCGCCCAAGCGCTCAGCATCCGAGCGCAAAGCGCCCACGTGCCGACACGTGGCGCGTTGCGCTCCAGCACTCTACGCTCGAGCGTAAAGCGCCCGCGTGCCGACACGTGGCGCGCTTGCGCTCAAGCGCCTAGGCGCTGGCCCCACGCATCCTTTGGATGTCTTTTTCCCCTTTATTTATATATGCAAGTATATATATATATATATATGTATACAAATGTACACATACACATACTCCACGACACTGCCGCTGTTAGAAAAAAAATTTCTAACGGGGCGCTGTCCCGCACCCCGCAAGGGGCCTGCTAGCCCCCTTGACCCCCAGCCCGCTATCCGGGTAGCGGGACCCCCGAAAAAACTCTGCGTGGCTCCCGATATATCCAAAACCCCCTTTTCAAAATACATCATACGTACACTGCACATTGAGTTCGCATGACCAGTTTAACCCGTCAATCGGAGGTTCCCTCGCTCCAAAGACGATGGGTAATTAACGGCAGCTTAGTCCGCCGCTGCCGGAGATTCGGATCCCCACAATCAGTAAATCCCGGCCTACCCTAGGCAGGGGGAATCTGTAGTACGCCTGACAAGCGCGCGCGTATTCCCATCTCAATGGGGTGACGAAAAACACCCTACATGCTGTAGAAATTTAGTGGAAAACCACGGCCGTTTCAACTATGTAATGCTGCTCCCGATAGTCAGTACGAAACCTGAATTTCCTGAACATGCTAGACCGTTAAATTTATATTACATCTTCTGCAAGTCGGATTTTGGCGTTCCATGGCTCGTATCGAATCCAACGGAATAAGCTACAGAACCCTATAATTGATATTTAAAGTTTAACAAGTTACGATAGATAAAACTGCGGTGGATTACGATTTTGGACTGCAGTCAAGAACGGACATCCCAGTTAACCCCTGTTATTAAACCCCTGTTTATTCCTGTTCAAATATTAGAATGCGCGTAACCCTATATCATTATGTAGAAAATTGAGTTAGATTTCTTACTCCACTAGTCTCGCTGTATTCCTCAACTTTTTGATATTTTTAACTCATTTTATAATGTCGATACGTTTTGCTGAATTCTGCAGAGGCAGATTTTACACATCGAACATAACCTGTCCATAACTCCCTGTATATATAGTATATTACTGATCCTCCAATTGAGGTGGAAACCTAACTGATAACCCTAAACTTTGTTTAACTATAGCGTCGCCTAATTACGATCCCAACTGGGATTATAGTGTGTTACGGAATGAACTTCCGATTCTGAAACCGGATTTCCAGCCGTGAACACTTAAATTGAAATGGTCATAACTAGCAACCCTGAAATCCGATTGGCGCGAAACCAATTTTGATGGATATATAATTCAATATACTGTTTACCCCTTTTTCATTGTTTCGCTTAATTCTGCACGCATAACTTATAGTGAATTATGCAAGTGGTAGGACACTGACTGATGGTATTCCATTCATATGGTAATTATTGTATTCTCATCATATCGTGTAGAAGTCATTGCATTGGTAACCTAGTGATCATGTGAATTGCCCAGTGTTAGGTATTAGTGTTTGATTGTGGCAAGTACGTTAGTGTTTAAGTATGAATGGATAAGTGAAATTGCACGTACTTGTACACAATCAGTGGACTCTATTGATTTATTGCATTGTCGACGTCTATGGGACGTGTTAAGTGTGACTATAATTGGTTTGGGACGATTATGGATGCATTTATATGGGTGTCATAGGTAAGGCACTAAACACTGTCCATTTGTCTTGGGTATCAGTCGAGACATGCTTGATGTAGATCCTGTCTCCAGTTCTCGCGTAGACTCGTTATGGACCGACTGGTATTTGAGTTTATGGTTGGCGTTTGATATAGACCACGGGGTGTGGGGTAGTTTGAGTGTGAGTTCAACAGAATCTCGGGAGTCCCATTGCCGGCACATACATCGATTCTGGAGATATATGGGGATATTACTGATTATTAGCGAGCGACTCGGGCCCGTGTTCCCTTGCCCTTGGGTCCTACCCTTGGGTGGGGGATACTCACGAGTGGTTGACTCTCACACTTGAACCGACGATAGGCTTAGCGACCTGTACAGTGAGACTTAGAGACTGATAGGGTTAGTGACATTGACATGCATTGCTTATTGATTCAACATACCTGCCATGCTGTTTACTGCTTTACTGTTTACCTGCTCTATTAGCTACCTGTATTTGCTACTTCATGCTCACGTCATTATTCCATGCTTACTGTTTCATATTCAATATTATTGCACGTGTTCACATTTGTATCTATATGTATATATTGCTATCGTGTCACTCTGACGACCTGAGTATGCATGCTCAGAGTGAGGAGTGGATCTAGCTTGGACCAGGACCTGACGTACCTCGAAGACATCGCGGACATCTTGATCAGCGACCCAGAGCTACACTCCCTTGAGCTCCATCTGGTTAGTTCTTTTGATTTAGTTACTGCATTTCTCATTACCTGTGCATTGATTACTGATTACCACGTAGAGCTAGAAGCCGAAGTGTGACTACGGAGGGATACTTCCTTGACCGTAGGAGCATGGCTGGCCTTGTCAACCCCTCGTATTCCGTGTTTTGGGAAGCGGTGCGTGACATGGTTTTGTTGGTATCAGAGTCAGGTTTTGCTTCGATTGGGATTGCAGTTTCCGTGTAGGGCTTGACAATCTAAGACATCCTTCGGTCTAGATTGTAAACTTGTTATTTTTTATCTTGATTCACATAGTGTGTTCTGCTATACATTTTGATCCACCCGCTAGAGTTTTGGGTGACTTAGTAGAGTTACGTGGTTGTAATTGTGAACTGCAGTATAGTTACAATACTGTACTCTGTTTGAGTGACTTGGAGTTGTACATTTGATTTCCACTCGTTTGAATTTCACCTCACCCAAGATTCTTGTTTCCTTGCTTAATCTATATTGTATTCTGATTCTTATAGCTTGCACCTTATGCCGTCCTAAAATTGTTGTTTCAGGAATATGTCTTCCAACGACTCTTCTTCTATCTCCACTCCCCAGAATCAGACCGTCGAGATTTTGAATGTACTGCAAGGTTTGAAGAAAGCCCAGGAGCGAATGAACGACCTGTTAGCTGCAGGATTAAGAGGGCAAATGACTCAGGCACCAGCGGAAGCCTCCACTCGTAAGGGAATCCCCGTTAAACAAGGAAAAGAGGTGAAGATGAAGCGCCCACTTATTCCACAGCAACGGAAGCAGCGGAAGACTCAACGTTGTGGATACTGCAAGAAGCCAGGACACTTTCAGAGAGACTGTCGCAGCGCCAAGGGATAGTGCCTAATTTGCGGATCCAGCGATCATCTTGTCAATGGTTGCCCTAAAAGGAAGGAACTACAAGAAGGAGATTCGTCCACACTCTCCACTCCAATGAAGTGATGGTTATTTCATAATTCGAGCTTTGAGGATAGTACAGACCCAGCGCAGGATTCAACTCGCGTGACGAGAATACAGCGGTCTAGATATCAAAGAAGAATTATCACCTTTTCTGCTTTCAATAAACATATTGTCACTCTTTTGTAAATATTTCCTTTCGTTTAAGATCTTGTATCCGTTGAACATTTAGTTGAATGCAATAAAATTCTGAGTTGTGATGTATGTATCGTCCCCTTGCCACTCACTTTACTTATACTACTTATTGCATCGGTATTCTAAATTTTTTTTTTGATTTTGTCCCTACCTACCGCATATTTTCCTTGGGCTCCGTATCCTTAGTTATTTTCTTGGGATGTTCCACTGCCTAATCATGACTCTTTCTTTTCAGGCCATGGCCTATCCTGGAGCAGCACCGCCTCTAGATGAGGACACGCGGTCATGCGTTTTCTTGGACTGCATACTGGTAAGTTCAGATGACGAGACCAACGGCCCACAGGTTATTTTCTGAAACAGCGATTCCGAGAGTGATGGATTCGCAGCCCCAAAAGTTAACATGATTAGCGACTCTGACGACGAAGAAGAGGACGACGAAGAAGACCCAATAGAGGAGGACCCCGAAGAGGACCCAATAGAGGAAGATTCCGAGGAGGACCCGATAGAAGAAAATCCAGGAGAAGAAAACCTTGAGGAGAATCCGGTGGAAGGAAATCTCGTGGAAGAAGATCCAGAAGAGGCAAATCACGTGGAAGCATACCATGATGAAGAAGCTCCAGTCGAGGAAGAAGGACCAGAAGAAGAAGACCCCGCGGCGGAAGAACCTCCAGTGGCGATCCCTGCGAGGCGCTATGGAAATGGACGCCCCTATCTGAGCGCGCGAGCCTACCGTGACCTGCTGAACTTCCATAACCGTGACTGACGTGATTTAATTTTTGTCTCCTCTGGCCAAAAAAAATCTATGTATAGTTTAGGGCCATCTTTTATTTTTTTCGAGAATGCCCTGTTTGGAATTTTCCGGAATGATGATAAAGCTTCTGAGTTCGCTAACTCTTCGAGTATTGATTTATTGACTGTTTTCCCTTCCCAATAAATTTCTTCCCTCTGGAGATTCATGACTGTTCACCCTTGCACCCTGTGCTGACCCTACCCCAGTCTCTTCGACATCCAGTTTGAAGTACCACAATCCGACCCTTTGAGTGGGCCATACTCCATTGTAATCCCTAACCTGACCAGCCCTATACACTTTTGTGCTATCTTCTGCTACCATAATTACATTCAGGGACATCGTTATTCAAAAATTTAGTTTTCATTATTTTGTATTTATCGAAAAATTGCGTGTTATTAACTACTTCCGTTTTATTCATTTTAAATGCTTTATTATTCTTCACATTTTCAATAGCGCAAACATATATCGCGCATATTATTTTGTTCTATATCTCTTATTTTCACCATGTGGGTTTTCTAAGTTATTTTAAAATTGTTTGATCGATACATTATTCTAAAATGTTTTAACCTATCGACAAATCCTTCATTATTTTATTGTTACTTTATTTTCTCGGGTATTGTGCTTATAGTTTGCTATTATAAATGGTTACGCCTTATGCTTATTATTTTAGCTGCGCTATTTTTGATATACATATGTATATATATATATATATATATATATATATATATATATATATATATATATATATATATATATATATATATATATATATATATATATATATATTTAGGATTCTGATTTTATCTAGCCGCTTCTACGTAGATCACTATATAGTAGTATTTGATTCTGTGGTTTTTTCGCATATTATTTGTAGCTTATCGTTTACTTTAAATTTCGAGGACGAAATTTTTGTAAGGGTGGTATGATGAAATACTTAGTCCCTATATATATTTAGCGTATTTTAATAAATAAGTCTTTAGATATTTCCCCAAAATTTTCTATAAATTTTCCGTATTTTTCCAGAATTTAATCCACACTTATTCTAATTTAAATATATATGTGTGTGTATAAATTTTATTTAAACTAATTTCTTAAAACTCCTAACCTAAAACTAAAATCCTATTTACTTATTTCTTTTTCCCTTTTCCTACACCAAACCCAGCCCAGCCCGAAGAAAATAAAACCAAACAAATATAATTAATCCAATTCCCAAGCCCATGCCTCTAACCTACCGGCCCATGCCTCTCCAAACCTGACCCGACCCCCTCCATTCCCTCTTCCCCACTTCGTTTTCTTTTTTCCCGCTCTTTCTCTTCTCCCCACGTCCCCGCCTTGTCGCCACGAAGCCCACGTCCCCGCCTCGTCGCCACACGTCCCCACTCGTCGACGAGACCACGCGCGCTCACAAGCTCCTCAACCTCTCCTCGTCTCTCTAACTCTCTCCCTCCTCACTCTCGTTTTCTCTCTCTCCTTCCCCATATCATCTCTCTCTCTCGAACCCACGCCCACGCCGCGCTCGCCGCGCCACCACCGCTGGCTGCCTCCTCACAACCACTACACCCCAAGTCTAGCCCTCTACACCTCTCTCCTTTAACCCATCAACCCGTCGAGCCTCCCCATGCACACCCCTCGCTGCAACCTCACCGCCGCTGCACCCATCGTCGACGAGTTCGCCTCCACCACCATAACGCCTGAGCCCTCCACCAATCTGCATCCACCGTGACTTCGTCGGCTCCCACTGCAGACCCCGAGTGCACCCCCTCACCTGCATGCAGGAAACCCCGCCTGCAGGCCACCTCACCGGCGCCTCCGTCTACCTCACGTCGTCGCCACCTCCTCCTCCTCTCCCTCGAGCCCCCTCGCCCCACTTTCTGCACCCCGGACTTCCCCAGAACCAACCACCATCATTTCCAACACCACCGGGCTCACCCCCTGAGCTCACTGCCGGCCATTTTGACCACCAACCGCCGGCCTCCCCTTTTGCAAGCATCACGGCGACCCCTATGTCGTGGCCGAGCCCCTACGCGACACCCACCACCGACACCCCCTCACTGCATCCTTAGCCACCGCAGTCGAGCCCCCGGCATTTCGTCAAACACTTATACAAATCGCTACTGCCGCTATTCTGGTCACCATCATCGCCATCAAATCTGTGGCCTTGGTTCTCATAGCCGTTACGGTCGTCAACGCAGTCACCATCGCAACGCCGTACACATCCATCGTTGCCGTGCCGTACCGTGCGTGCGTCGAACCCAAGCCATGTCATGTTCGTGCCACCGCAGACCCACTCCTGTGTCGAGCCCCGTGCCCAGTCTCCGTGCCACCGCAGACCCACTCACGTATCGCGCCCCGTGCCCAGTTGTCGTGCCGCGCCTGTGTCGTGTAGTGCTCACCTCCGGACCAGGTCTCGTGCCGCACCGTGCCTGCCTCCGTGTCATCACCAGGCCCAGCACCGCGTCATGCCCGCGTCTTCACCAGACCCAGTTCCGTGTCGCACCATGCCACGCATCGATCCAGGACCACGCCCACTGCCGTATTACGCCCGCGTCGCCACCGCGTCCAGTACCGGGTCACTGTGCACCGCGCTCGCGCCGCGCCCTCGTATCCAGCATTGCGTCGTCCCGTGTGTCGGGACAAACCCTGCAGCGGCGTCGCTTCCATATCAAGCGACCGAGGCATATGATTTCCACTTGCTTTGCATGCTATTAATGTTATACACATACTTTTTTATATCTTTGCACAACCGAAGTTTCGATCACCATACATATAAACAAGTGTTTGATGCGAAACTATATGTGATAACCTATCGTTAAACAACGGAACTTGTGATCTTTAGACCCGTCTACTATTTACCCATGTTCTGTAGAAATTTAGTGGGAAACCGCGGCCGTTTCAACTATGTAATGCTGCTCCCGATAGTCAGTACGAAACCTGAATTTCCTGAACATGCAAGACCATTAAATTTATATTACATCTTCTACAAGTCGGATTTTGGCGTTCCATGGTTCGTATCGAAGCCAACGGAATAAGATACAGAACCCTATAGTTGATATTTAAAGTTGAACTAGTTACGATAGATAAAACTGCGGTGGATTACGATTCTGGACTGCAGTCCAGAACAGACATCCCAGTTAACCCCTGTTATTAAACCCCTGTATATTCCTGTTCAAATATGAGAATGCGCTGAACCCTATATCGTTATGTAGAAAATTGAGTTAGATTTCTTACTCCACTGGTCTCACTGTATTCCTCAATTGTTTGATATTTTTAACTCATTTTATAATGTCGATACGTTTTGCTGAATTCTGCAGAGGTAGATTTTACACATCAAACATAACCTGTCCATAACTCCCTATCTATAGTATATTACTGATCCACCAATTGAGGTGGAAACCTAACTGATAACCCTAAATATTGTTCAACTATAGTATCGCCAAATTACGATCCCAACTAGGATTATAGTGTGTTACGAAATAGACTTCCGATTCTGAAACCGGATTTCCAGTTGTGAACACTTAAATTGAAATGGTCATAACTAGCAACCCTGAAATCCGATTGGCACGAAACTAATTTTGATGGATAGATAATTCAATATAGTGTTTACCCCTTTTTCATTGTTTCGCTTAATTCTGCACGCATAACTTATAGTGAATTATGAAAGTGGTAGGACACTGACTGATGGTATTTCATTCATATGGTAATTATTGTATTCTCATCATATCGTGTAGAAGTTATTGCATCGGTAGCCTAGTGATCATGTGCATTACCCAGTGTTAGGTATTAGTGTTTGATTGTGGAAAGTACGTTAGTGTTTAAGCATGAATGGATAAGTGAAAGTGACACGTACTTGTACAAAATCAGTGGACCCTATTGATTTATTGCTTTGTCGACGTCTATGGGACGTGTATAAGTGTGACTATAATTGGTATGGGACGATTATGGAAGCACTAATATTGGTGTCATAGGTAAGGCACCAAACACTGTCCATTTGTCTTGGGTATCAGTCGAGACATGCTTGATGGAGATCCTGTCTCCAGTTCTCGCGTAGACTCGTCATGGACCGACTGGTATTTGAGTTTATGGTTGGCGTTTGATGTAGACCACGGGGTGTGGGGTAGTTTGAGTGTGAGTTCAACAGAATCTCGGGAGTCCCATTGCCGGCACATACAGCGATTCTGGAGATATATAGGGATATTACTGATTATTAGCGAGCGACTCGGGCCCGTGTTCCCTTGCCCTTGGGTCCTACCCTTGGGTGGGGGATACTCACGAGTGGTTGACTCTCACACTTGGACCGACGATAGGCTTAGCGACATGTACAGTGAGACTTAGAGACTGATAGAGTTAGTGACATTGACATGCATTTCTTACTGATTCAACATACCTGCCATGCTGTTTACTGCTTTACTGTTTACCTGCTCTATTAGCTACCTGTATTGGCTACTTCATGCTCACGTCATTATTCCATGCTTACTGTTTCATATTCAACATTATTACACGTGTTCACATTTGTATCTATATGTATATATTGATATCGTGTCGCTCTGACGAACTGAGTATGCATGCTCAGAGTGAGGAGTGGATCTAGCTTGGACCAGGACCTGACGTACCTCGAAGACATCGCGGACATCTTAATCAGCGACCCAGAGCTACACTCCCTTGAGCTCCATCTGGTTAGTTCTTTTGATTTAGTTACTGCATTTCTCATTACCTGTGTATTGATTACTGATTACCACGTAGAGCTAGAAGCCGAAGTGTGACTACGGAGGGATACTTCCTTGACTGTAGGAGCATGGCCGGTCTTGTCAACCCCTTATATTCCGTATTTTGGGAAGCGGGGCGTGACATGAGAAGAAAGGTTCCCCTTAGATCATCTCCGAAGATTTTTAGGAGTTCAACTCCGTTTGTCAAAATATTTTGGAGTCTTTCGGAGTTTAACTCCATTCAAAATCTTTAGGAGTCTAACTCCACAAATAAAAATTCTTTTAGAAGTTTAACTCCATTTAAAATCTTTTGGAGTTTAATTCCATAAAAAAATTCTTTTGGAGTTGAACTCCACAATAAAAAAAACTAAAAATCCTTTTGGGAGTTAAACTCTAGATCCCGGAGCTAAGCCCCTTTTTTCTGCAGACGCCCAGTGCCCACATGCCGGGCGAGTGAGGCGCTGGCACCCCAGCGCCCACATGTCGGGCGCGTGAGGCGCTGATGCCAGTGGCCATGCGTCTTGCTCGTGGCCCGCAGACGTCCAGTGCCCATGTGTCGGGCGTGTGAGGCGCCAGCGCCCACGCATCCTTAGGATGATACTCACCCTTCTTTTTTTCTTTACACTTCCCACTAAAAATACCTCTTTCGTTAGAAAAAATTTCTAACAGGGCGCTGCCCCGCAACCCCGTAAACTCTGCGAGGCCCCCGATACGTCCAAATACCCTTCAAAACACAACACACGCACACAGCATATTGAGTTCACATGACCAGTTTGACCCATTAATCGGAGGTTCCCTCGCTTCAAAAGCGAGGGGAAATTAACGACAGCTTAGTCCTCCGCAGCTTCCGGAGATTCGGATCCCCATAATCAATAAACCCGGCCTGCCCTACGCAAGGAGAATATGTACAAGCGCGCGCATTCCCATCTCAATGTGGTGACGAAAAACACCCTACATGAGGCTCCTGCCTTGGATGGGTCAAAGGATGAAGTTTCGAGTGAGTAGGAACTCGAGGCCGAAGAACCTCTGGTATTTGTCCCCGCAAAACATTATGGGAACGACTGTCCCTCTCTTAGTACGAGAGCCTATCACAATATGCTGAGCTCCCATAATCGAGATTAATAAGACGTGTTTCTCTTCTGGTCGAATAAATCAATGTATAGCAGTAGGGACATGTCCTTAATTTTCAGTTGTACTCTCTTGGTTGAAGTTGAATATAAAATCTTGGTTTCAAACAAACGCTCTATGGTGTCTCATGTCTATTCCTTTTATACATTGATTATCTTTTCTCTTGCATTAATTGTTGTTTTTTGTGCAAGTTACTATCTTAACTCGTCCTTCAGTCTGTTTGTAGCCTAACCCCTTCAGCCTGTTTGTAGCCTAACCCCATCCTATTCAGATCACCATGGCCGGAAGACACCCCAACCACAATAGAAGAGGAAATAGGACCAATGAAGCTACTGCTCAACAAGCAGCTATATTACAAATGACGCAAAGGCTACTAGAACAACAACAGCAGCAGACGGCTGCCCTTCGCCAGGAGCTATAAGAAAGTAGGCAGTAACAAGATGAGATTTTAGGGAAGACACTAGCTCCAACTCTTTAAGGTTCAACGGGAGTTAAACAATTCAGATCACTACACCCTAAGACATTTTCAGGAAAGGAAACTTCCTTAGAAGCGGAAGAATGGCTCAAAGGAACCACCACTGATCTTGGTGCCGCTTAAATTATTAAGGATGCGTGGGTAAATATTGCCAAACTACAACTCACAGAGAATGCCAGAAAATGGTGGGAAGCGGAGGAAAGTAGATTGGTAGAGCCCATCATATGGAAGACGTTCAAGCAGCGCTTTGATACCCAGTATTTTCCAGCTATGGCACACTTAGAGATGGAAAGGGAATTCGTACAACTACAATAAGGGAGCATGTAGGATAAGCCTATGGACAAGTATGCTTCAGAGTTCACAAGGTTATGTCGGTTTGCACATCACCTGGTGGCAACCCCAGAACTATATGCTAAGAGGTTCCGATAAGGGTTGGACCTGAAGACGCAGTCCTCCATGTCTTCTGCTGCTTTTTCGACTTATGATGCAATCTTAGATACAACGCAAAATTTTGAAGATCTACAGATACACATAAGGAAGAAAGATCGTTCCTCAGGTGTTAAGCGACTGGCCAATCAACTTTCTGGGGGTTCGTTTTCCAAATTTAACGGAGGGCGGCAATTCAAGAGGCCAGCAGGGCCAACTGTCTCAAGAAAACTAGCCATTATGTGCAATTATTGTGGTAGAGCCAGACATTACATGATAGGCTGCCGTATCTTAAACAAACTCTGTATAGTTTGTGGTTCTCCGAATCATGCTATTGGGGACTGCCCTCAGAGAAGGAGACAATTAGGCCAAGTCAACAAGCCAGCCAATAACAGGGCATCATCAATGGGGCTACCCTTGCCATCAAAGGAGTGTATGTTTCAACAAGCGCAGCGGAATGGACCCAAACGCCAGGCCTTCAACATGACAGCCGAGGAGTCTGAGGCCACAAAGCAAGATAGCAGAGGTACTCCTTTTTTTCAACCTTTCTTTTCGATACCATACTTATTTATCCATCGATGCAAATCTTAGTTAGACTCACCATAATTATTCTTAGATCTGTAGTTTGACTAGCTTCCCTTATGCACTATCTATCAAGTTTTCCTGCATGTCCTATTTTACCTTTCTCATTAGTTTAGAAATACTTATAATCTTCTTTCAAATTTCAAAAATTATCTATCCGGAAGTAACTACTTATTTTACGCATTATGATTCTTTATATCTAAACCATTCCTTGACTTTTCCTTGCATCAAGCGATATACCAACTCTCGGGAGTGACATATGGAGCAAAGAGGATTCCTGACAGCGTTACTGATTTCCATGCCCATTAGAGGCTTACTCCTTTGAAAATTTTAAATATGAATTTATTCCTAGGAGGGTAGGTCGTAACAAACGCACCCATCCTTGCCATCCCTAACAGACTCGGAAGTTCTAACATCACTTATGATTCTTCGGGGAAGGGACTTAATGGTGTGATGTTTCAGCACGGCAAGTTCGTGGCATATGCATCAAGACAATTAAAGATTCATGAATGCGACAATCCAACACATGATTTGGAACTCACCGCAGTTATTTTCGCACTCAAAATTTGGAGACATTACTTATTGAGCGAGAAGGTGGAGAATTATACTGACCACAAGAGTTTAAAGAATATCTTCACTCAGAAGGGGCTCAACTTATGGCAAAGAATGGCTGAAATTAATGGCGGGCTTTGATATAAATCTGCAATATCATCCAGGGAAGATGAATGTAGTCCCTGTTGCTTTAAGTTGTCAGTCGATGGATTTGAGTTAATTCCTATTTAGAGGAATCAACAGGATCTGAATGAATTAGAGGCTAAGATGATCATGCCAGGGACACTCGCACCATTCTTGAATTTGAGAATTCAGTTGACGCCAGTTGGACGAATCAAAGGATCTCAAGTTGGAGATGCTAGATTGTAAAAGTCCGGGAAGTACAACCTGGTCTTAGATGATTTGGTTAGGTACCTTCCTTACACACTTTGATTGTTGGGCTAAGACCGTGACTCGAACCCTCATTTGTTTCCTTGACCATTGATTTTTCATATATTTTCGTTCTTTTAATTGCAAGGACGAAATTTATTGTAAGGTGGGTAGGATGTAACACCCTAGAACCTTGGTACGCTGAACCCCTTACGAAACCCAACGCCGAACCCCCCAAACTCCGACCGACCCTCCTCCATACCCGCGTCTCCTTCCTCAATCAACCTTTGACACCGATCAGCCGCCAACAACATGATCTTATCGAGAACTTCCCATTGCATCACTATCTCTTGAAAGAACCGAGGCTTTCACCGCAACCCCATCGTCCTCACCTCACTGCAACCCTCGTCACCACCTCCTTTGAACCGCAGCACTCATCGCCGTCGTGGTTCCCTCACCGACAACACTTAAGCCAACACCGAGATCCCCTACACCGAGCACCATCTCTACCCATCTCCTCTTGCCGTCGTCGAAACCCTAGCAAACCCATCGTTGCCATCGCCAGTACCCACACCGTGCAGCCGCCTACATCTCACCCGCAACACCCTCATCACCGGCGCATAAACAGCTGTAATGACTCTGAAATTCCGATAGAGAAATTTCTTGTATTTCACAGTAAAGAGTATTACAGTCTGTGTAAGATTTAAAAGTTATTTTTGTTAAATAAAAGAAAGAAGCAACTTGTAGCTCACTAGGAAAGCCTCTGCACTGCTGCGACATAGCCTGTGCGTTCGAATCTTATCAGACTCAATTATTTTTAGGATTTTTCTTTTTAATTTTTCGGAAGCCCAAGAGTTACACATGCAATTCACGGAAAAACGAAAAGTTTCAGAAAAATCAAACATGCATAAATAGAAGTAAACACCCACCTTGACACGTGGCACGAATCTCGAGACAAGCCAACGAGATCCAACCACCCGTTTCCATAAAAGGGCCGGCGTCGACGGTCGATATAGCCCTAAATTCTCCCGTGCATTGCACACTTGTCTCTTCAACTCCCCTTAACTACCCTGCACTGTTTGAGTTCCCTGCAATTAAACAGTGGCCCTTCAATTCACCATTTAACACCATTTTAATTCTTTTAATCCACATTTTTAATTCCCAAACCCTAATTCTTCACTATAAATACTACTCCATGTCCTAGCTCTTCCCCATTCTGAAATTTCTAGCAAAAGTTCTCTCATACTCTCTAAGTACCAAGTGGAGTTAAGCCTCCCAAATGAAGTAGAAAGCCAAACGCGAAGATCGGAGCATCTCCGATGAAACCATGACCCCTGAAAAGGATTCTTCATTCTCTTACTAATCACCTAAAACCGTAAGTCTCTCTTCTCTTCTTTTCTCTCATCTCAATTCGTCTTCTAAGAAAACATCGACAAAAGTGGAGTTAACACGTAATAACTTTCTCATCTAAATATTTTATCATGCTTAATAGGTCTATATGTCACATAACCACCCTAATATCTTTTTAAAACAAAACTCACATCTATTGTCTTTTGAAGTAACCAAAATTTCATGTTCAATACTCAAATAATGAACGTTTTCATTAAAATACCATGAACTTTAGTATGACCCTCATTTTCAATAATTGTTAAATACCTTTAGGAAAATTTCACGGGGTAATGACCTACCCCACACGCACACTATAGTTCCATAGCACGGTACTCTAAACATATAACTAATTTAAAGAATAACTTTTTCATTAAAATACCACGCCTTTTCAAAACGGGTTTCTTTTAATCGGTATTTTAAAATCCTTGGCAATTACGTCTCTACAATCCTCGTTAGGGGACCCACTAATGGATGGTGCGGATTATAGTACATCCTTGGGATAGTCGAGCGAGATGCAGAACTCCTCACGAAGTATTCGGTCTCGAAAAGAAATAAAAGTACGGTTTTTAAGAAATACAACTTCTATAAACAAAACTAAAATTTGGAAAATTATATAAAAATTATAAATCCGTATTTTCAATAAAAATATTATGAAACTATATTCTTTAAAATGAAAACTTAGAATTCTTAATAAAATACTATCAAGTTTTCAAAAGAGCCAGTTTTTCATAAAAATACCATAAACTTTCAAAAGCTAGGTTTTATCACCAAAACACCACAACAATTAAAATACATGTTCATGAAAACTCTAAATATTATAAATCACCCTTGAGATTATTTTTAAACAATATTAATATATATTTTCATAAAACCCGCTCGAGATATGTAAAACAATATTTTAAGGATTATAGATTAATATAGACTTAAGCGGTATCATTTCTCTTGAGCCTCGGGGAGCCGGAGAAAGTGAGTGCTTGCCTATTCAGATTAGACAACTTAACGGAGTTATCAAATGGCAATTGTCTTGAAAAAAAACACAAATCCTGCCTTCTATGTGCAGCAGTTGCCGATTTCTTCCGAACATAAGATTTTTAACAATTTACATCAATTCACATGAAAAGACATGAACTCGAATCCAAACTCGAACCTAAACTTGAACTTGAACTCGAACAAAAACTTGAACACTAATCTAACTCGAATCTAAACTCGAATATGAACTTGAACCCAAACTACTCGAACCAACTTGACTCGAACCAAGATTGCAATTGTCATGACTCGCATATTACTCGACTCACTCGACTACATTCTACACCTTTTGCAATCTATGGTCTCGATCAATACATGTTAATTAATCAATATAACCAATCAAGTATTGATTGATTGTAACACCTTAGTTCATTTATACGAATTCTATTTTGAGTATTTTTTTATTTATGGAATTTTCCTGATTTATTGTGTTTTGGGTGCAAATAGTGTAATTGACATTTGTATTTGCATCCGACCCGACCCGCTTCGCTTACTGGAAACTCGTCTTGATTCATGTTTATAATTTATCATAGTTTGTTATATGGATCTGTGCACTTTCATTATTTTATATACTGCATACTGGCATTTTATCTGGCATATGCATTTTTTTAATATAAAATTTAAAGTCAAGAAAAATATTTTTAAAAATATATAGCATGGCCTGTATGATACCCCTAACCCTGTCGTAGCATACGCGCACCTTGTTCTCGTCCCGTTCAGTGAAACAGACCCGTTTGGATGGCTACGTGCACGCTACATGTATCCGTTCTTGGGGGTATGCATTTTTGTTATCCGGATATGCTATTTTGGTTTTGGTTTATACGTACATTATCCGTATTTTCAAACCGTAGTTTTAGACCCGATCCGGGCGTATTTTGGAGTATTTTTGTATTAGCCAGAAAACTTTAATAAATTTAATATTATATTCTTTATATGTCTACTGTTACATATACGTTTTATATTTTTTTAAAACTAAATATATTTTTAATTATTAAATCCTAACAGTTCAAATCTTTCTCTCTCGCACAACACTCTCTCTCTCTCACTCTCTTCCTCTCCCACACCTCTCGCAGTTACTATTCCCTTCTCGATTCCCGTCACCTTCCTTCATCCCTTAAGCTCACCTACCTCTTTCCTATTTATTTCCCACGAGAAACCCACTGCACCCCCATGACAAGAAGCCTAACCCTAACCTTAGCCGCCAAACTCCCAACCACGTCACCACCACCTCCTCGCCATCATCATCACCTTCACCATCTCCTCTCTTCTCCATCCCCGACACCCCTGCAGCAACCCCAAAACCCCCAGCACACCGAGAAACCAAAACCTTAGCTCCTCACCTCGCCCTCGCCGCCGACGACCTCCCTCATCTCCTCGTCGCCCTCACACCCTCTCCACCACCTCTTTCCTCTCATGTTCCCTGCACAGGAACCACAACACCCACTGCAACCCTAACCGAGCCCTCACCCCAAGAACCCTAGCACCCCACCGCAGATCCCAGAAACTCCATCGCCTGCACCTCGCCGTCGACCGATCACCGTCGTCGACGACTCCCTCGCCTCTACCTCCTCTGTCCCATATCCAGTGAACCCAAAGAACCAATCCACTCTCTTCTTTTTAGCTTTTCTTTTCTTTCTTGATTTCTTGATTCCGTTTTCCGGTCACCCGCTGGAGCCGTGCTCGTTGTTGCCGATCCAGGCGATCCAGTGAACGTCCCTTGCTTGCGTGATTACCCTCTTGCCTTGCCTGGACCCGTCCCGCGTGCCGTGTGTGCGTTGCGACGTTTACTCGACGTCGGACGTGCCGTACGTACCCGTCGTGTGATCCAATCGAGGCAAGTTTATCTTGCTACATGCTATACTACTATACCTTGCACCCATTTGAATAATAACACCACATAATGTTTAGTTATGCATCCCATATTATCATTTTACCGTTCTATCGATTTCGGATATCCGTGTGCATCCATATCGTTATTTACATATCTAGTCACATGCAAGTTTATCTTGCTACATGCTATGTTATTATAATTGCATCTATATTAATAATAATATTACATGTTTATTTCATGGTGCATCCATATTACAATTTTAACAGTTTTCGGATACCCGTATGCATCCATATCATTTAAAATATATATAGCCGCATCTATAGATCATATTAATTCATGTTATTATTGTAGTAACACCCCATACTAGATAATGTGCATCCCACATAGTCTTGGAGCTGTAGTTGTAACTCCCTGATAATTATTTATGCATCCATGCTTTATTGTGTATCCATACTATTAATTATGCATACTTAGTTGCATGCCATATTACATTAACTCATATTATTATTACATTAGTACCCCATGCTTGATAATGTGCACCCTACATAGTCATGATGTAACTCCTGATAAATATTTGTGCATCCATGCTTTTACTTTACATCCGTACTTTTACCCCGATTCAACACTTGCTACATTTTACTGTTGGGCACCTATGTGACACACCGTGCACTACCTGACATGACCTGATACACCATTACTTGATATATTACCTGATCCTGTTTCTAATGCCGACAATCCTGACATGTTGTCCCGATGGACATATCCTGTTGTCTATATAGACAAACATGTTCTTGCTTGATCCTGTGTTGGTATTAGCTTCAGATTTATCAATACCTGACTTGAACACATAACCTGGGGGTATGGGGAAATCAATGATGAAACCTGACTTGTAACTCGACAGTTCGATACTTATACTGATCAGTTTTACGGGCTAGGCCAGCCCGGGGATGCTGCTGCTGACATCATTCATCTGTACATGTTTCTTGTTTAGTGCCTAGCGGCATGTCTCGGATTCAGCCCGAGAATCTGGACCGTGGTCCCGGGCATGCACGGGATACTATTGAGTTACATCGATGATTCATTAAATTGATTTCACAAACTTGAGAGTAGTTAACCCAGTAGAACGGTTTAGTTTTATCGCTGCACTTCACATATGCTATTACACTTCACTGTTCGATATCCCTGCTCTCTTATTACATTCATGTTACCAGTTTATAGTTCATGCCTGCATATCCTGTTACCCCTGATTATATTATTGTTGATATTGTGATGCGCAGACGTCTGGGTTTTGCATGGCCCAGATCCTCTACCCTTGTCGCAGGCCGAGCAGGAGTACTTCAGCCGACATGCCGGGCAGTGAGGACCTGTTAGTATTCTAGTTTAGTTTCCTTTCAACATTATATTTCCTGATATGTGCCCGTATTTGGGACGTACCTTCCAGATTGTTATTGTTACTTGGATTTATTGCTTCCTCATATTATTTCTTGACTCATTTATTCTGGCATATGGATATGTACTGGATAGTTTATTTTACTTTACTGTTCTTGATATCTCTAGACACCCATAATGTGACTGTAGAGGGATGTTTCCTAGCCACAGGTAGCATGGTTGGCTCTGTCACGTGCCGATCTTAGCGCTCTCTGGGAAGCGGGGCGTGACAGGGTTTGTTTGTTATCAGAGACATGTGATTTAGGTTAATCGGGTTTGATTCTTTTTGTAGTTGGGTATTGGACCCAATACACTAATCGGAAAACCCGTAATTAGGAACATGTCCTGCCACATTATTATCATGATTCTTGAATCATATCTTTCTCTTGATCCTTGTCTTGATGATATGGAAACAACTTTGCATCTTGACTTGAACTTTTGGTTCTCTATTGTTTCTCTCTATTCTGATACTAGGATTTGGACGACTTGAGTGGAGTTATGTGATTGTAACTATGTACCGCGGCATGGTTACAATGCGGTACTCTATTTAAGTAACTTGGAATTCTAGTCTTGATTCATATCCTTGATTTATGGTCATTATTCATCGCAAGTTTTGAATCTTGTTTATCATACTAATCCTTTTGGTGTCTTGGTTTTAGGAACATGGCGGATAGAAATCTGCGATCGCACCAGAAGCGTGTCGATGACGCCGCTTTGCTTGGAGTAATTCGTGGGATGCCGGAGAACCAGAAGCAGCAAACCGAGCAGAACCAGCGGCAAGCCGAAGCCTTTCAGGAAGGTTTGCGGACCGTCCAGCAGTCCTTAAACAATGTTGCAGCTAGACCAGTCGAGCGTGTGGTTACCGTGGCGGATTTCAGGAGACTTGGTCCGTCTATTTTCACTGGTTTGGAGGAGCCGTTGCCAGCAGAGCAGTGGCTGGTTGATACAGAGAATCTGCTTGTTGCAGCACAGATTCCAGAGGACAAGAGAGTGGATGTTGTACGCATCCAACTGGTGGATTATGCCCGCGAGTGGTGGCTCATGGAAGAGACCCGCTTTCCCAAGCCGATCAGTTGGGCAACTTTCTCGCAGAGTTTCTTAGAGAAGTTCTTTCCGCAGACTGCACGGGAAGAAATGGAAGAAAAGTTTATCAGTCTGAAGCAGAATGGCGGATCCGTGGATGCGCATGCGGCTGAGTGGACACGGCTCAGTCAATTCGCTGGACCTTTGGTGGCCAAAGAAGCTGATAGGGCACAAAGGTTTATGCGTAGTTTGGACGTGGAAATCCAGAGGCACATTATATCTCTGGGATTGACCACTTTTTCGCAAGTGCTTAAAGCAGCCAGAGAGTAGCAGAGCTTATCAGTGAAGATTGAGGGTACACAGCAGCAGGCTGTTGTGGTACGGAAGCCGGCATTTACGCCGAACCGAGCACCTATACGCAGAAGTATTTTGGTGAACCGACGTGGCGTGGTGTCGATGAAGAAGCCCGTCGTAGCTGATCAGAGAAAGAGCGTGATTTGTGACTACTTCCATTTACCCGGACACGTGAAGAGAGATTGCCGAAGGATGCTGGGACTTTGTTTGGTTTGCGGATCGGCGGATCATACTATCAACGCCTGTTCGTCGAAGCTCCATTTGAAGGAAGATGTTCAGAAGCCACCGCAGAGGCAGTTTCAGGGGCAGAAGCAGTTAACTCAGGGACCCAATCAAGCTCAAGCCTTTACCCCAACGGCTGAAGAGGCCAAGGCTTCAAATGAAGTTGTTTCAGGTATCCTACCTGTTCATGATTTTCCCGCATTAGCGTTATTCGATTCTGGTGCATCCCATTATTTTATGTCGTCCAAGTTTATTGCTACACACTCGATTTCTTGCACGACCCTATCTAGTTGTTGCGACATACACACTGGGAATGGAAAGATCATAGCTAGTAGAGTATGTAAGGATTGTTCAGTTGTTATTTGTGGACGAGAGTTGCTTACAGATTTCTTGGTGATTGATACCGATAGTTATGAAGTTGTCTTGGGAATGGACTTTCTCGGCACTTTCCACGCTTATAATGATTGTAGGGCAAAGAAAGTGATTTTCCAGATTCCCGGACATTCGGAGTTTGTTTTTGCTGGAGGAAGAAGTTCTGTCGGGCCAGTCGAGTTTTGGGCTAGGCCGACAAACAATGTTCTTTCGTTGATGGAAGTTGATAAAGAGGAAGCGCCAGCTGTAGTTCGAGAGTTCATGGACGTGTTCAAGGATATCTCGGGTTTATCGCCAAAATGAGATGTGGAGTTCGCGATCGATCTTGTTCCTGGTGCAGCGCCAATCTCAAAGGCGTACTATCCGATGACACCAGTGGAGTTGGAAGAAATCAAGAAGCAGGTTACCAAATTGCTAGAGAAGGGTTGGATTTGCAGAAGTAATTCACTTTGGGGAGCTCCAGTTCTTCTAGTAAAGAAGAAAGATGGCACAAGGAGGATGTGCATCGATTATCGAGATTTGAATCGGGTGACTATTAAGAACAAGTACCCAATCCCTCGCATTGGCGAATTATTCGAGCAACTTAGTGGTGCGAGGGTATTCTCGAAGCTGGATTTGCTATCCGGATATCATCAGGTTTGAGTTAAATCAGAAGATATTTGCAAGACTATGTTCCGAACTCGGTATAGATATTACGAGTATTTAGTGATGCCATTCGGAATCACGAATGCACCGGCGATATTTATGGACTTGATGAACCGAATCTTTTCACCGTTCTTGGACCAGTTTATAGTTGTGTTCATCGATGATATTCTGGTCTACTCGGGGAGCCTAGAAGAGCATGTGGAACACTTGAAGATCGCACTGCAGACGTTGAGGCAAGAAAGATTATATGCGAAGATGAGAAAGTGCGTGTTTTGGCTTGAAGAAGTGAAGTTTTTGGGGCATGTCGTATCCGGAGATGGAATCGCCGTTGATCCCGAGAAGATTGCAGCAGTTCAAGATTGGCCGATTCCGAAGAACGTAGCAGAGATCAGAAGTTTTCTTGGACTTGCCGGGTATTACAGAAGATTTATGGAGAATTTTGCTCGATTGGCTGAGCCTTTGACCAGGCTTACGCGTAGGGAAGTACCATTCGTATGGACGGATAAGTGTGCGTCAGGTTTTGAGGCGTTGAAGCAGAGATTGATAACCGCTCCTATTTTGACCGTACCAGACGGTACCGGAGGATTGGTGATTCACAGCGACGCATCTGGGAAAAGTTTGGGATGTGTTTTGATGCAGCATGGGAAAGTTATAGCTTACGCATCGAGAAAGTTGAAGACCTATGAGAAGAATTACCCAAGTCATGATTTGTAGCTTGCAGCAGTGATTTTCGCTTTGAAGATTTGGAGACACTACTTACTGGGTGAAAGGGTTGAAGTATTCACCGATCACAAAAGCCTAAAGTATGTGTTCATGCAGAAAGACTATAACATGAGGCAGCGTAGATGGTTGGAGCTGACGGCTAACTATGATCTTGATCTTAAGTACCATCCGGGAAGGTTAATGTGGTATTAGTCGGTTGCCAGCAATTCGGATGTTGACTGCACAGAAGGAGCTTATCGATGATTTTCGGAGATTCGAGTTGGAGATCGTGCTACCGCACTCTTCGGGATAGTTGATGCAGCTGCAAGTACAGTCTTTGTTGATTGAGAATATTAAAGAAGCACAGTCACAGGACCCAAGATTGCAAAGGTTTCAAGAACAGGTCGAAGCGGGACTTCGAACGGACTTGTTGATTCATGAAGATTGTTTATTGCGTTATGGTAGCCGTTTATGCGTGCCAAACAGAGACATTTGTGAAGAAGTGATGAAAGAGGCGCACAGTTCCGCATATTCTTTACATCCAGGAGGCACGAAGATGTACCGTGATCTAAGACAGCATTTCTGGTGGGAAGGCATGAAAAGGGAGATTGCTCGTTTTGTAGCGAAGTTCTTGGTGTGTCAGCAAGTTAAGGCTGAACATCAAAGGGTTACTGGTTTATTACAACCACTTCCGATTCCTCAATAGAAATGGGAACATATAACCATGGATTTCATGACAGCTTTACTGTGGAGTCCAAAGGGCAACAATGCAGTTTGGGTGATTGTTGATCGATTGACCAAGGAAGCTCATTTTATACCATTTCGAGTTGGTTAGTCAACGGAAGCATTAGCAGAACGGTACATGCAGGAGATTATGAGATTGCATGGAGTACCTGTGAGCATCGTTTCCGACCGTGACACCCGATTCTTATCGCACTTTTGGAGGAGCTTATAGGAAAGTTTGGGGACGCGATTAAAGTTTATCACTGCTTATCATCCCCAAACAGATGGCCAGTCGGAGAGAATGATCCAAACTCTTGAAGACATGTTGAGAGCTTGCATGTTGGACTTCAAGGGTTCATGGGAGGATCATCTACACTTGGTGGAGTTTTCTTACAATAACAGCTTTCAGGCGACTATTCAGATGGATCCATTCAAAGCATTGTATGGTCGCAAGTGTCGTTCACCCGTTTGCTGGGACGACGTTGGAGAACGAAGACTGTTGGGACCGGATTTGATCGTGCATACCGTGGAGAAAGTTAATACTATCCGGAATCACATGAAGGCAGCGCAGGACCGGCAGAAGAGTTGGGCCGATATATCGAGAAGACCTCTAGAGTTCGCTGTTGGTGATATGGTATTCTTGAAGATATCACCGACTAGAGGAGTGATTCATTTTGGTAGTCGAGGCAAGCTTAGTCCTCGATTCGTAGGGCCTTTCGAGATTATGGAGCATGTTGGAGAAGCGGCTTATCAATTGGCGTTACCACCGTCTTTGGCGAATGTTCATGATGTGTTTCATGTATCTCAACTCCGTAAGTATGTTCGAGATGAGACAAACGTGCTAGATCATTCGGAGCTGACTGTAAGGGAGGATTTGACCTTTGAGGAACGACCGATGTCGATTGTTGATCGAAGAGAAAAGGTTCTTAAGAACAAGGTTATCCCTCTCGTGCTTGTTTCTTACGGAAATCGCTCGCATGGAGAATCGACTTAGGAACGTGAAGACGAGATTCTACAGAAGTTTCCACACCTATTCTTGTAGATTCTTGATTATTTATCTTTTCTTGTTCCGGGAATTTCGAGGATAAAATTCTTTTTATAGTTGGGTATAATGTAACACCCTAGTTCATTTATACCAATTCTATTTCGAGTATTTCTTTATTTATGGCATTTTCCTGATTTATTGTGTTTTGGGTGCGAATAGTGTAATTGACATTTGTATTTGCATCCGACCCGACCCGCTTGCTGGAAACCCGTCTTGATTCCTGTTTATGATTTATCCTGGCTTGTTATGTGGATTCGTGCACTTTCATTATTTTATATACTGCATACTGGTATTTTATCTGGCATATGCATTTTTTTAATATAAAATTTAAAGTCAAGAAAAATATTTTAAAAAATGTATAGCATGGCCTGCATGATACCACTAACCCTGTCATAGCATCCGCGCACCTTGTTCTCGTCCCGTTCAGTGAAACGGATCCGTTTGGATAGCTACGTGCACACTATGTGTATCCATTCTTGGTGGTATGTATTTTCTTTATCCGAATATCCTATTTTGGTTTTGGTTTATACGTACATTATCCGTATTTTCAAACCGTAATTTTAGACCCGATCCGGGCGTATTTTGGAATATTTTTGTATTAGCCAGAAAACTTTAATAAATTTAATATTATATTCTTTATATATCTACGGTTACATATACGTTTTATATTTTTTTAAAACTAAATATATTTTTAATTATTAAATCCCAACAGTTCAAATCTTTCTCTCTCGCACAACACTCTCTCTCTCTCTTTCTCCCCCTCTCTCTTTCTCCCTCTCTCTCCCTCTCTCTCACCTCTCGCAGTTACTATTCCCTTCTCGATTCCCGTCACCTTCCTTCATCCCTTAAGCTCACCTCCCTCCTTCCTATTTATTTCCCACGAGAAACCCACTGCACCCCCACGACGAGAACCCTAACCATAACCCTAGCCGCCAAACTCCCAACCTTGTCACCACCACCTCCTTGACATCATCATCACCTTCACCATCTCCTCTCTTCTTCATCCCCGACACCCCTGCAGCAACCCCAAAACCCCCTGCACACCGAGAAACCCAAACCCTAGCTCCTCACCTCGCCCTCGCCGCCGACGACCTCCCTCATCTCCTCGTCGCCCTCACACCCTCTCCACCACCTCTCTCCTCTCTCCTCTCCTGTTCCCTGCACAGGAACCACAACACCCACTGCAACCCTAACCGAGCCCTCACCCTAAGAACCCTAGCACCCTACTGCTGATCCCAGAAACTCCATCGCCTGCACCTCTCCGTCGACCGATCACCGTTGTCGATGACTCCCTCGCCTCTACCTCCTCTGTCCCATATCCAGTGAACCCAAAGAACCAATCCCCTCTCTTCTTCTTCGCTTTTCTTTTCTTTCTTGATTTCTTGATTCCGTTTTCCGGTCACCCGCCGGAGCCGTGCTCGTCACAGCCGATCCAGGCGATCCAGTGAACGTCCTTTGCTTGCGTGATTACCCTCTTGCCTTGCCTGGACCCGTCCCGCATGCCGTGTGTGCGTTCCGACGTTTACCTGACGTCGGACGTGTCTTACGTACCCGTCTTGTGATTCAATCGAGGCAAGTTTATCTTGCTACATGCTATACTACTATACCTTGCACCCATTTGAATAATAACATCACATAATGTTTAGTTATGCATCCCATATTATCATTTTACCGTTCTATCGATTTCGGATATCCGTGTGCATCCATATCGTTATTTACATATCTAGTCACATGCAAGTTTATCTTGCTACATGCTATGTTATTATAATTGCATCTATATTAATAATAATATTACATGTTTAGTTCATGGTGCATCCATATTACAATTTTACAGTTTTCGGATACCCATATGCATCCATATCATTTAAAATATATATAGATGCATCTATAAATCATATTAATTCATGTTATTGTTGTGGTAACACCCCATACTAGATAATGTGCATCCCACATAGTCTTGGAGCTGTAGTTGTAACCCCTGATAGTTATTTATGCATCCATGCTTTATTGTGTATCCATACCATTAATTCTGCATACCTAGTTGCATGCCATATTACATTAACTCATATTATTATTACATTAGTATCCGATGCTTGATAATGTGCACCCTACATAGTCATGATGTAATCACTGATAGATATTTGTGCATCCATGCTTTTACTGTACATCCGTACTTTTACCCCGATTCAACACTTGCTACATTTTACTGTTGGGCACCAATGTGACACACCGTGCACTACCTGACATGACCTGATACACCATTACTTGAAATGTTACCTGATCCTGTTTCTAATGCCAACAATCCTGACATGTTGTCCCGATGGACATATCCTGTTGTCTGTATAGACAAACATATTCCTGCTTGATCCTGTGTTGGTATTAGCTTCAGATTTATCAATACCTGAATTGAACACATAACCTGGGGGTATGGGGAAATCAATGATGAAACCTGACTTGTAACTTGATTGATAGAGTACGTGCGTGTTCAAGTTCGAGTTTAAATACCGCAATCAAAACGGTTTCGCTTGTAGCTAGCCGGTTGAGTACGGGTCGTCCGCAGGGAGATGAGAGTCTTTTTCAACGTGTTTTAACGAGTTAAGTCCAGTTTTTAGATTTTGTTGGATTATCTAAGTGTTGAGTTGATATTTAAAGAGAGCATGTTAGGGTTAGAATTAGGTTAGTTTGAGTTAGGAGTCTCCACATCTTTCGTTGCCCCTCTTAATATCGGTGTTACGGTAATCGGCAACAACGGGGATTAGCACGACTAGGAAGGACTTTGCGAGTATAAGCTAGGCTTTCCAACGCATAAGTCTTCCTTTTGGTGCTTGTCCGTCCGTTCTTGGCTCTTAGCCATAACCTCCGGTTAATTCAACCACAACCGGTCTCACTACGGAATCACCGCTATCATGTAGGATAGGGTGCCGTAAGGAGCGGATTATGGTTCAATTAACGGGAGTTGATTTAAGCTGTTGGGCAAGGAAAGAGTGAGAGAGATTTCCTTCTCTCAAACTTTCCTTATCCTACCCTAACAAGTATTAACTACTCACACTTCATGGTAAGGTAAAACAAAACAAAACAAAGGAGGAAGATAGAAAGAAGGAGATTAGGAGAATACGACTAACTATTTGCGACCTCACCTTGGCGAGGATCGAGCGTAAGTATCATTGTCGTATGAATGATAAAGAAAAAGAGAGAAGAAATAAACTACAAGGAAATAACAACAACTACTTAACGAATTAAAATTACAACAAGCATAAAGATAAGGAGACAAGCATGATAATAAATGGTTCTTCTTTATTCATCACTCTTCACTCATGAGCTCACTACAAGTTTAATGGAGAAGAGGTGAGAAGAGGAAGAAGAAACAAACTAAAACTAGGCAAAATGAAAATACAAGAATGGACCCTTTCCTTCACAAAGTTCTGGGCTATTTATAGGCCAAAAAATGAAAACCTAGGGCAACCACCAGAACCAAAACAAAAAGACCAAAACACCCCCCCAAAATTCTGCATGTTTGGCGCCTAAACGGCCGCGGATCCGCGGCCTGGACCCACCTTTTGCCGCGGATCCGCGGCCTTATTGTTGAATTGGGCTTTCATCTTTCTTGGGCTTCCCTGGTTTGATGTGTACATTATTCTGGCATATGTATTTTCTCAATTTGGCTCCACGATTTTTCCAGAATTTCTGTTGAGGGAAAGGTGGACTTTTTGTCAAGATTTTGTCATGATTGCCTCGAGCTCCGCGTAGATCTCTTGGATTTTGTGCTACCATTGAGCCTTGTGCCTGAAAACGACATTGATTTGACATTTTGTCTTCCTAAACTGGTATCTGGCAACATACGGATGAAGAGCGGAGACCGTGTTTTATCTGTGGTTGGCAGGAACCCGGATTTTGTCGTGTTTTCCATGAATTTCACCGTTTTAGAACCGAGAACCTGTATCCTGCAATTGACTAGCAAACACGGCTCAAGAGTATCTACCGATATGCAATGTGACAAAAATTGGGCGGTATGAAAATGCAAAAATCTGATATGAACATAACTCGACAGTTCGATACTTATACTGATCAGTTTTACGGGCTAGGCCATTCCGGGGATGCTGCTGCTGACATCATTCATCTGTACATGTTTCTTGTTTATTGCCTAGCGGCATGTCTCGGACTCAGCCCAAGAATCTGAACTGTGGTCCTGGGCATGCACGAGATACTATTAAGTTACATCGATGATTCATTAAATTGATTTCACAAACTTGAGAGTAATTAACCCAGTAGCACAGTTTAGTTTTATCGCTGCACTTTACACATGCTATTACACTTAACTATTCGATATCCCTGCTCACTTATTACATTCATGTTACCAGTTTATAGTTCATGCCTGCATATCCTGTTACCCCTGATTATATTATTGTTGATATTGTGATGCACTGACGTCTGGGTTTTGCATGGCCCAGATCTGCTACCCTTGTCGCAGGCCGAGCAGGAGTACTTCAGGCGACAGGTCGAGCAGTGAGGACCTGTTAGTATTCTAGTTTAGTTTCCTTTCAGCATTTTATTTCCTGATGTGAGCCCGTATTTGGGACGTACCTTCCATATTGTTATTGTTACTTGGATTTATTGCTTTCGCATATTATTTATTGACACGTTTATTCTGGCATATGGACATGTACTAGATAGTTTATTTTACTTTACTGTTCTTGATATCTCTAGACAGCCGTAATGTGACTATGGAGGGTATTTCATAGCCACAGGTAGCATGGTTGGCTCTGTCACGTGCCGATCTTAGTGCACTCTGGGAAGCGGGGCGTGACATTGATCGTGAAAAAACTAGTGTTTTATAAATAACCGCAATCAAGATAGTATCGCAAATAGCTAGCCGCGATGAGTACGGGTCGTCCGTAGGGAAACATGAACTCTTTTCTTGCTTTGAACGAGTTGATGAAAGAGATGGGTGATTGTTGTCGTTCTATTTAATACGGATGTAAAATTTATAATAAAAAGTCTTGTAGAGTTCATAGGACTTAGTAGTTAATGGATGAATATTAAAAATGACTCTTTCTATTTTTTAATAGTTTAAAACTAGAGCGATAGCGATGAATGTGGATTATGGTTCTTGGAGGGAATTAGGGTTTCCCACTACCGACCCTTGTCCGCCCATTGATCTCTATTCATGTCAATCCCTTAATAAAACAAGTGTTTAACCGATCTCAAATCGCGGTCGAGACTATCAATAAATTGATAGCGCGCCCAATAAAGAGGTTAACATTTATTTTGCTAAAGTTTATAAACTTTAAAATATTAAAAAGAAGTTAAAATATTTTCTCATCCATTATTCTACCCTATCCTACAAACCCTAGCAAGTAAGGAATTACTCTCTCATGGTTAATTTATAAAAGAGGTTGAAGATGAATGAAAGCATAATGAAGATGCAGAAAAGTAATGCATAAAGTAAATGCGTAAAAGTAAGTGCAGAAATTAAATGCGGAAAATAAATGCAAAAAGAATAAAAACTATCTTTATTAATCAACTATTGCATTTACAATTCTCCTTAGAAAGTAGATTAAAAGAACCCTAGTTTTGCTCCAGATCTCTCTCTTGTTGGAGGTAGATGAATAGATGATGATCACTCGCATACTTGGATCTCTCGATCTCTTCGATGATGATTTTGAATGTACAGCTCTCGGTTCTTTATATAGTCCCTAAAACCAGAAACCCTAGATTCCATACGAGAGTATATGCTGTTAAGATTATGATCCTAAAATCTCACATCCAACGGCCCTGATTGGAACACGGATCCGCCGCATAATACCATGTTTGGCCGCCTTTCTGTCGCATCCTAGTGGAATATGGTTTTGAGATTTCTTTTGGATTTTTGTGTTGACATGTGGAGACCTTTTTGATTTATAGATTATGAAAATATTGCTCTGAGTCTCTGCCGTTGCTTGATTCCTCGATTTTCTTCTAAAATTTGGCAGATTCGGTTTCGATATCCCGATTTGACTTGGATCTCTTACTTGGATTCCAGACCTGAGCTAATATCTGCACAATATTTCAAATCAAAATGTTTAGTAACATTTTATATTTTTGAGATATTATCCTAACCATTTATATGACATTAAATCTTAAGAATATTGATTAAGAATATTTGATATGATATGCATATTTTAATTACTAATATTTCATTTTAATATTATATACATATATTTTCCCTAATTATATTAATTAAAATGGAGAAACATATGATAATAATTTTTTAACAAATAAACCCACATATTTTCTTCATTTACAATAAACACCTTTTAGCACCTAACAATAGTAGGGAAAATGTTCATTCAAATGTCTAATATTTTAGACTAATCAAATACCTCCAAACTTATGTTTGATCGTCCCGAGAAAACTAGTTATTAAAGAGAAAAAGAAAAAAACCTAACCAGCACACTTTCGTAGGCAACACGATTGCACTTAGTACGTGCAGCAAGCCTTTAAACCTCTAGGTGTTCCTAATAGGAGGAGTGTTGTCTTCTGAAGGTTTTTAGCGGATTTCACTCACAAAATCCCATAATAAAAGAAAAAAGATGAAAGTTACATACAAAGATAAGGAACTTATAAAAGAAAGAATCTTGAAAATAAGAGTTTCAAACTATATTAGCTTTTTAGTTGCCATGAGCCTTATCTTAATAGTCATGAAAGGATGTCAGAAATCACATCATCTCTCAATAAAATATCGTCTTCAGTCTTCCTCCCTACCTTTCTTACAAACATCGATCATATACCCCTACGTGTGTGTAAAAAATATCCCTACACTTAGAGAATTCAATTCAAGCTATCATACTCTTACCCATCTTCTTTAGTACTTTTTAGTCGGTGAATGTTTTAAGATGGAATTGCTCACGCATTCTTTATGCGACCGTTAATACTTCTTGAGGTACTAACCAACCGATTACCAAATGTGCTCACTCATTAAGGCGTAATTAGCAATATCCTAGTCTTGCAACACCTAAGGCTTAGCAGTGGCTCCCAAACCAGTTGGTCAAAGGCACTAGGTGATAAAGCACCCTCGCTATATTTTTTATGCTGCCTTAAGTGATTACAAAACAAGTGTTCATTTTTCTTCACCTTTTATATTTTATGTGTCATTTATATTTTTGTTTATATATTTTTTTCCTTCATACTAAATCTTTTAGACAAGAGCATTTCAAAGTATTCTCTATTATCCCAAGTTTCAAGATGTGTGCAAGTGCATGTAGTAGAGTATCAACATTCAGATGTTTGGACTCAAAAATAAAGACTATTTTTCAAACTTATTTCTATCCGCAGATTAGTGATTCCCTTCATCTTACTAACCCTTGAGACAACAGCTCATGACTATCTATTACTAGCTTCATTTTAAAACATCTAATTTTTTGATTTTCTTAAATTTCTACCTTTCTTTCATATGTATTTTTCACTTTCAAACTTTTATTATCAAAAATTTTTAGTGCTATTATTTAGTATAATACAAAATGATGCGTGAATAAGCATAAACCTCCCCCAAACCTATTTGTAGCAGTGTTCTTACTGATGTTATCTTTAAAGCTCAAAACCTATAGACTTGGGAGGAAAAGTTCTCAATGATTAGTACATAGGACAAGAGTTAATGACACTGAAATCCTCCCCCAAGCTTATTTTTGGCTCACAATTGTGCAAAAAATTTCTTTTTTTTTCTAGAGCCAAAATATTTTTCTCCCCCCAAACTTGAGTAAAACAATTTTTTCTTCATTATTAAGCATTTAAAATCATAAGGGGGGGGGGGTAAAATTATTTATCTATACAAAGGTTTACAAAGACCAAAAGTCAACACCAACCATTCGAATATTTTATTAATGTAACACCTTGGTTGGTAGAAGATCATGTCACAGATAGACGCGAAGATGTGGGAAGGAGATAAGAGGTGTAATCGAGTGATTTTTTGTCTCGGTTGATGGAGACGAAAGAGTGACGGTGGATGAAAACGAGAATGTGAAAGATAAGGAATAAGTGGAATATTCGCATTCTCATACTTGATAAGAAGAATAGGTGGAGGTTTAGCTTCTTTGGGTGGAGGTTGATTCATCACAATATCCATGTCATTTAGGAATGCGAGTTCTTCGTCGAATATGTCTTCAAAACTTCCATCGATATTCCGAATGATAATCTCATCGGAAAGATAGGTATGATACTCGGATAGCTCGACTAAATTATTCGACAAGTTAAAAGATTCGGACTTGGGTATGGACTTGTCGACAGAAGGGTCATCGTCTGTATAATAAACAGCAGGATCAAACAATAACACACTAGTGACGTCGAGATCAGTATCATGAAGCTCCTCAAATTCGCAACAGTCGGATGTTATCCTGTCGACAGAACACACATCAATTATATGAGCATAAGTTTCGGAGGGTTGACTTCCTAACTTGTAAATGTTAAGCTCAATCGTCATCTTCCCAAAGGACATGTTCATTGAACCGTTACGACAATTGATTATCGAGTTGGAAGTTGCTAGAAAAGGTCGACCAATAATCATCGGAATTTGGTTTCGTTGATTTGTCACAGGCCGTGTATCTATAACTATAAAGTCCACAGGGAATATAAATTCCCGACTTTGATTAACACGACCTCTAGCTCTTCCCTAGTTTGGGTGATAGATCGATCGGCCATCTGGAGAATGCAGTGCGCAGGTTTCAACTATCCTATACCTAATTGCTCATAAACAGAATGCGGGAGCAAGTTAACACTAGTACCTAAATCGAGTAAGGCGGGATTGATGTTTTTACCCCAAATAGCATTAGATATTGTAGGACAACCGGGGTCCTTACGTTTCTTAAGCACATGTTGGGTAAAAGAATTGCTCGTATTACTCGCTAAGAAAACCTTTTTAGGCATTTGAATTTTCCTTTTCCTAGTGCACAAGTCCTTTAGAATTTTCGAATAGGATGGAACTTATTGGATAGAATCAAGGAGAGAATATTTATGTTAACTTGCTTAAAAATTTCCATAATCTTCTTCATTTGGGGACTTGGTATGTTGACCCTTAACCTGTTTGGAAAAGAAGCTTTATCAATAAGGCTTGGGTCCAACATTTGAGGAGAAGTTTGTAGGGATGGAATGGATCCCAAAATTGGATTTGGGATGGTCGTAGATGGTAATTCCTTCAAGGATGTGGGCTGAGAGATCGAGCCTAATGGAAAACGGAGAATAGGCTCGGAAGAAGATGTTGGATCGGATGAAATAGGAGTAGAAGTAGTAGCTGGGTATTATAAATATCATCAACTTCAACTTGTTCACTGACTTGGTTATTCAGCACTCTTCACGATCTCAACGTGGTTACGGCACTTACATTATGCTTTTGAAGGATGAGATTTGCGCTTTGTGAGTGGCCAAGATTTGGTAGAGCTTAAGATGGAAGTTTCCCTTTCTCTCTCTCTCATTGCGGTATTTAACTGTGCAATTTGCACTTCTATCGATCTTGTGCTTTCACCATGGGAAGCAGTGTGTTGCACTAACGTTTGGATAGATGATGTTAAATTAGCCGTCGTTTGTGTGGATTGTTTAATAAACGTTTCTAAGCTTCGTTCGAGTGCAGAGATTTTATTGGTACTGGCCGTCGAAATATTATTGTAAGGAGCAAAGTTGTTGGCTGGATTTTGAAAAGCTTGTGATTGAAAAGGCTGCTAAATTTGTTGTTGTAGCGGTTATTACTGTGGAGGAAGCCTTTGATAGTTATTTTGGTTTGGGAACTGATTTTGATTTTGAGATTGGTTTTGGTTCCAAGAAAAATCAGGATGATTCCTCCATTCCTGATTATATGTCGATGAATAGGGGTCATTCCTAGGTTGTTGCTGAAAAGCAGCATTGGTTTGTTCATGACCTTGAGATGGAGGATTCAAAGGACATTCTTCTGTAAAATGTGATGGGTTAAAACAGAAACCACACATGGTTTTGGGGAACGTAACTTGGTTTAGGGAAGCTGAAGAGAATTTGCTTTCCATAGCTTCGAGTTTCTTTTGCATTGCAGCCATTTCGGCTTTTATTGCGATTGAAGCGTCAAGTTGATGGATACCTGCCCTAGATGAAGATATTGTTAGTCTAGTGCTCTCCCATTGTAAGGTTTGTTCGGCGAGATCTTCCAGAAATTTCCATACTTCGCCATCGTATTTGGACATGAAATGATATTGATAAATGGTTTCTAGCATTTGTTTTGTCGCTGGATTAACACCCTCATATATAATTCAACAAAGTTGCCATCTATCCATTCCGTGATGAGGGCATTGGAAAAGAAGATCTTTAAACCGTTCAAAGCATTTCCAAAAAGGTTCGTTGGGAATTTGGGCAACCTGGTTAATGTCACTCCGAATACGGGCGGTCTTGTGATGAGGATAGAATTTCTTAAGGAATTCTATAACGAATTCATCCCATTTAGCGATAGAATGTGCGGCGGTGCTATAAAGCCACTTTTTTACGAGATCACACAAGGTAAAAGGGAGAAGAAGTAATCGCATAGCATCCCTTGAAAGTTGGGTTGTGCTCAACATCGCACATACATTTTCGAATTTGGTTATAAAAATGTATGCATCTTCGGATTCAAGCCTCTGGAATTTGGACAAAAAGTTGATGAAGTGGGATTTAATTTCGAAATTATCCCTATTGGCTGGTGGAAAATACAGACACGTAGGAAGGGGGTCCGCGTACGGGATAGCATCTGTCTTAAAGAGATGCGTGGTGGATTTTTCGCACCTACGGGTGGTAGCAGAGTGGTGTCGTTAAAACCCGATGGAGATCCATCCATCTTGGGAGATGTGGTGGGTGGATGAGAAATAGAAGATGAAGAAGCACCGATTTCGGAGTCGATAGCAAAAACATGGACTAGACGGGCACTAGAATCCCGTATCCAGCTGATCATGCATTAAGCGGGTATAGTGCATGTGGCAGCGTGTGATATGTGTGAGAACGATTTTAAGAAGGATTGTTTTGAAAAAATAGCCGAACTTGAGGCTTGACTCAACAAATCACAAAATGCACAATCAATCCCTAGAACTAGGGTCTCCTAGGTCAAGTCACTAGACCGTTCCTAGACTTCTAAAGGACAAGTCGTAGGATCAATCCTCTACTACCTCCTTATCAATCTTGCGACCAGGTAAGTGCCATGTAAGTGGGAGGTATCCGCTATATGAATCACTGAAATAGCGGGTCTAATTAAGTAACCACTTTTCTTAGTCACACTTTCCTAGACACCACAAGAGAAATGCGGATAAGCAATAGATTCCCCACGACCCTCCTCTGTCCTAATTGAGCGTGAATTTCCTTAAGGGCTAGGTCTAGATATTTTTTATTAATATAGGCTGATAATATGCTCGTTTGTGATTTGTGGGGCCAAGGAAGGATGATGAAATCCCCACCCAATCTGGATTTGGGTTTAGTGCCCATTAAAGTCCATTTTAGATATGAAAAAACAAACCGAAATCAAAACACGCAAAAAGATTTTTGAGCGGTGCTGTTTGCAAAGAATCCTACAGGTAAAATCAGATTATTGGAGATTTAGAGGAGAGAGAAAGATAATAGGAAAATGCCACAGAAGTTTAGGGGCCCAGATCCACAAGAAGGCCGTGGTTCCGCCGCCAATCTCACCCAAGTGTTGCAGTTCCGCCGCAACGTGGAATGTTCTTTTGCTAAACTTTCTTCAGGACCCACCTATACTCCTCTGATCCAAGTTGAAATCTCTAAATCTCTATTTCCTTACTCCAGTTACTCCAGATTCCCTTACAAAAGTTGCAAAATAATCGTTACAAACACAAGATGCAGTTTTGGTTCTCTTTTATTTTATGTTTGCTGGTTTTAATAAGAAATCAACTCGAATAACAAGAAGAAAAATTACGACCGTTTCCCCAACAACGGCACCATTTGATTGATCGTGAAAAAAGTAGTGTTTTGTAAATAACCGCAATCAATACGGTGTCGCAAATAGCTAGCCGCGATGAGTACGGGTCGTCCGCAGGGAAACGTGAACTCTTTTCTTACTTTAGACGAGTTGTTGAAAGAGATGGTTGATTGTTGTCTTTCTATAATATGGATGTAAAATTTATAATAAAAAGGCTTGTAGGATTCATAGGACTTAGTAGTTAATGGATGAATATTAAAAGTGACTCTTTCTATCTTTTAATAGTTTAAAGCGATGAATGTGGATTAGGGTTCTTGGAGGGAATTAGGGTTTTCCACTACCGACCCTTGTCCTTTCATTGATCTTTATTCATATCAAGCCCTTAACAAAACAAGTGTTTAACCGATCTCAAATCGCGGTCGAGACTATCAATAAACTTTATAAACTTTAAAATATTAAAAAGAAGTTAAAAGATTTTCTCATCCATTATTCTATCCTATCCTACAAACCCTAGCAAACAAGGAATTACTCGCTCATGGTTTATTTAGAAAAGAGGTTGAAGATGAATTAACTCGCCCAATAAGGAACGACTCTGAAATCTCTGTACAGAAATTTTCCTGTTAATATATAGAAAAGTGTATTACAGCCTGTGTAAGAGTTATAAGTTAGAATTGTTTAATAAAAGAAAGAAACAACTTATAGCTCACTGGTAAAGCCTTTGCACTGATGTGACGTAGACCGTGTGTTCGATTCCATCAGATACAATTATTTTTTTCTGATTATTTATTTTTATTTTTGAAAGCCCAAAAGGTTGCACATGTAATATACTGGGAAATGAAAAGTTCAGAAAAATCAAACACGTGCAAAATGTAGTAAACACAAAATTAACCATGTGACACGAATCTCGAGGCATTTGTCTCAGATCCGACTGGTGAAATTGCCCCTTGGGCCGACGGGGTGTAACACTTTAGAATGTGGTTAGTGTTAATTAAGCGTGAATGCGGGTTTTTAATGAATTTAAACTAATAATTATTTTTTAACAACGTTTATTTATTTAATTATTTTACACTTGCACACACATGTGCATGTTGAATTAGGGTTAAGGAGGTGTTAACCATGCTTTATTAGTCATGGCACACCTAACCATTCCTTTTTAGCATGTCATGTAATATATTAAACAATTATATCTATTTTAGTTTTAAGGAAAAAGGGTTTTAATGTTTTTTTGGAAAAGCGAAGAGAATAGAAGAAAAGGGAAGAGAAGAAAAGGGAAGAGAAGAGAAGGGTTGAAAATTTGAGGAGGCTTTGGGGAGGTTGCCATTAATTGATGAGAGAGAGAGTGTGAGTGTAAGCCATACACTCACCCCTCACACTCATTACTCTCATTCCTAACACTTAGACATCATTTCCTCACAACTTCCTTCTCAGCTCTCACCTTACACTCTCAATTCTCTTGTTCTTCTCCTCATTCATAATTCTTCACTTGATAATATTTCCATCACAGCCCTAATCCTAAACCTTCATCAACCTCACTAAAACCATCATTAATCTTGCTTATGAGCCTATTGTGATGACTTGGAGCTTGGAAAGCTAGGATTTTTCCAAAGTTTTGGTGAGGTAGTGATCTTTGACTCTTTATTAGGCTATAGGGAAGTTGTTTTGCTAAATAGTTTCAGTTAAATACATTAATGTTTAATATTAGTGTTAGTATCGTATTTTGGTTAAGTTTGAGTCTCGTTGGAATCTGCAACCAAACCAGGTTATTGTTTTGAAAGTTGCTATCACAGAGACCTAGTTTGGAGACTTAGAAGCTATCCTAAAAACCTGAGACCACCCCCTCAATTTTGGGCCGCAAATATATTGCTTCTGGCCATAATTTGCGGCCAGACTGAGGACTGGGGTTTTGTGTCATTGTCGAGGGGTCTTTGGGGTTATTTGTAGGCTCATGGAACTTGCAACTTTTACTAATTCTTTGTGTAGCAAAATATGGGGCCGTTTAGATAGAATTCAAGTGTTTCAGCTACGTGCGATACGGATTTATCCGATATTCGTTTAAGTATTTCGTACGTTTGGTAGCCATAGCGTTGGTATAAGATGTCGCTGCACGTGTTTAGCTGCTACGCGAACACTTAGTAGCTTGTAGGAGTCGGGTTGTTTGTTGCCGTTGTATTCGTGTGTTATCGCTAATTGCTAATTTTACTTGATGTTTGTGTGATATTAGGATCGATTGCGAAGGCTTCGGGCGCTACAAGGAAAGGGAAAGAGGTGGTTGGATTCATCTAGCTCGAGATCATCAGTGAGTAGATTTAACATCTACGGGGGAATCGCCCATATGGCGCTAAGCGTTGAGGGCTGGATTTAGTGATATAAATCTATGTTGTTAGTATATACATTGATTATGCATGAACATCATCTTGCACATCCTATTACTTGTTGTACATTGACACAGTATTGATTGGACACTACACCATTGCTAACGGTTCATGTTGCACGGGCACTGAATTGTATGCCATACACCCTGTTAGTAATTGCCATGACACACACACTATAGAAATTACCATGGATAATATATATTGCATTGCTTCCGTTATCATTAACAGTTAGATAGTAATTCTTGTCCTATCGCACATATGAATTTCATCATACATGTTTGCATACTACATGCATTACTATAGTTACCCATTTACTTCAAAAATATGTTGCATTTCTATTTCGTAGATTTAGGAAACCGCAAGATACCTTCGAAAAATTTATAATTAAAAAGAGCGGTTTTCCCTTGAGATGCTCACCTTACTGTTCCGTATTTGCATATCTTGTATTTCATGGACATGCGCATTGATTTACTGATTTCATGCGATTTCTGGATTTGAGGACCGCGATTATATTTAAAAAGGGAAAATATAATATATTGCTTTAGAAATGTGGTTTCTCTTGATATGATATTTTGAGGTGCCTACCATGAGTGTTTCTCGGGTCTGAGTTGTGACTATACCCGATTCGAGGAGCGGGAGGCACCGTCTACGGGTACATGGTGGACACGGTAAGGTACCCCGGGGCAAGAAGCTCGAGATGTAGACGATATTCCTGGCAGGGGGAGCACTACCTAACGGTGATAGTTTCGGGCTTGGCGGTTATCCAGAGGATACCGACCATAGTCGTGAGATAGATATGGGCCGATCCGGACTGACGGAGCCGTGGGCCGATCCGGACTGATTGAGTCCGAGAGAGAGAAAGATGTGGATTTACGTGTCGATGCTGGACATGTGTTTTCATGATGTTTCGAGTGTCGATGTTGGACACTCAGGTTTCATGATGTGACGGATATGAGGTTCGATCAGAGTGACGGCGCCTGAGATATTGGGATATGGGGTGTCGTTGATGGACATCGGTTTTCCATGATGATGATTCATACATGAGGTTTTATGTGTTATCCTATCCTTAGGATTTATTGATATGCACTGTTTCATTTAGTTGTTGTACCCTGGTAGGGTACCTTGATCATGATTGTTGCATATCCGTACTGTTATATTTATGGCATCAGATTACACATTTCAGACTATCGCTTTCGTACATACTTGAGATTATCCGTATGATGTTATTTACTATTCACGAGTTGGAAACTCACTCCCGTTGTGCCACAGTGTTTTTCAGGCTTGACCCTCAGTATAGTCGCAGCAGGGCTTCTCATTTCATCTATTTCTGTGGAGACCGCTGCCGTTGGTCGTGATTTTGGATAGGTGGGTAGTTTGCTGGTATCCATATGATCTCATTGTATATCTTATTGTATCTAGTACTCTCCATCCACCACTTTCATGTATATTGATTTAGAGACGAGTTTGTGAGGATCGATATTGTATTATTTGTGACTCTGGGTGTCGAGCCCGTATGAGCCGGCTATTTTATTTATGTTGTGACGTTGTTTCACTTCTTTATCACTTATTCCTTCTCTACGGCGTCGTATATATATATAAACTTGTTGTGGTTGTGTTCCGCCTTTTGGCGTGAGGTGCTCCCGTTTGGGATGCTTTATTTTTATTCTATGCTTGTACTCGTTTGGGGCTAGTTTTTACAAAGGAGATACTGCCGAAAATTTTAAGAAAATAAATTAAGTTAAGATTCTATAACTTAAGAATTTCAAATGTTTTAGCAAATGTTTAAAATGTTCTATCTTTCTATCTTTTTATGGTTTAGATTTCTGGGTTGTCGGCTTACGCCTTTAGACGTTGCGTGATTTAAGTGCCGGCCGCATTCCTAAATTGGGTCGTGACACGGGGACGGTTGGATGAGCTCCAATGAGCTTCGTGCTTTGCACACTTGTCTTTTCAGCTCCTTTTAACTCCTCTGCACTTTTTGATTTCCCTGCAATCAAACAGAGACCTTTCATTTCACCAATTAACATCATTTTAATACTTTTTAATCCAAAATTTTAATTTCCAAACCCTAATTCTCCACTATAAATACCACCCCATACTTTAGCTCAGCACCATTTTGAAAATTCTAGCAAAAACTCTCTCAAAATGTCCTAAGTGCAAGTGGAGTAAAGTGGAGTTAACGATCAAGCTTTTTCCGTCGAAGATCGAAACCGATTCTGCGGCTCCCACGATGCTACAGAGACACTCCTTCTCTTTCCCACCCATTTCTTAAGTTTTCTAAATCGTAAGTCCCTCTTCTTTCCATCTCTTTCATATCAATTCATAATTTTTCAAAACATCGACAAAATTAGAGTTAACACTTAACTCTCTTTGTTTCTAAACATTTTATCATGCTTAATATGTCTAAATGTCATATAATCACCTTAATATCCTTTAAAACAAAACCCACAACTATTGTCTTTTTATGAAAACAAAATTTTATGTTCAATACGTGAATAACAAACATTTTCCATTAAAATACCTTGAACTTTAATATCACCTATTTCGATAATTGTTAAATACTTTTAGGAAAAAAAACTTCACGGGGTAACGGCCTACCTTACATGCACACTTTGTTTTCATAGCACGATACCTATACACACACACACACACATATATATATACATATATATATATACACACACACACAGACACACACACACACATATATATATGTTTGGTTCAAAGAATAATCTTTACAATAAAATACAACATAATTTTAAAAAAACCGGGTTTCTTTTAAATTGGTATTTGTATTCCTTTGCAATTATGCATCTACAACTCTCTTTAGGTGACCCGTTAATGGATGGTGTGGATTATCGCACATCTTGGAGATAGTAGAGCGAGATGCAGCACTCCTCACAGAGTATTCGATCTCGAAAGGATATAAAATACGGTTTTTAAGAAATACGAATTTTCTAAATAAAACTAATTTTTAAAAATTATATAAAAATTATAAATCCATATTTTCATTATATTATGAAACTATATTTTTCTAAAAATGAAAGATAAACAAATGTTTAATATAATACCGTCAAGTTACCAAAAAGGACTAGTTTTCAATAAAATAACATAAACTTTTAAAAGCTAGGTATTTATCATTAAAATACCCCTGTTGGGGTAAAAATTTACACCCCGGTTGACCGAGTCAAAGTCAAGGTCAACCCCAAGCCAGGTGGGCCCAACCCCAGGTCAAGCAGGCCCATGCCCAAGCCAAACCCGTGGCCAGCTTCCCCATGCCAACAACAAAATCATGTAATAAATAATTTTTATGTAATTTTTTTATATACATGAATGTATGCAAAATGGGCATAAAGCCAATATTTTGTAAGCCCATGGCTTATGTGCAAAAATGAAATGGCACATGAGCCATGGGATAGGCAAAATGCCATTTTGTGAAGCCCAAAGGGCTATATGTAAACATGTAAGCCTATATAAGGCAAAATGATGATGAATAAAAATAATACTTTTCATTCCCCAAAAAACTAGGGTTCTTTGTGCCTCTTGCTCCTTCTCCAAGGTTCTAAACCTTTTCATTTCTTTTGAATTAAATCAAGAGTTTTACTCTTTCTTTTCCCAAAACTAAGTAGTTTTCCACCACAAAACCCACAAAGGGGAACTCCGATCTCCCATCAGATCTCAAAAAGGAGTGATTTTTAAAATCTCATACTTCTTGATCTTCAAGATCCGGCCAAACAACACGAGGAAGAAGAAGAACCCCCTTAATCAGCTTCAACACATCCTAGCAGTTTAACTCCATATATATACATATATATATATATATATAATAAATATTTCCTTTCTGAAGCATAGCTTCAGGTTTCTAGGGCTAAAAGCCTTCTTTTTCTCGCCGGCGCCCAAGCGCTCAAGCGCCGAGCGCCCACGTGCCGACACGTGGCGCGGTAGCGCTCGAGCGCAAAGCGCCCACATGCCGACACGTGGCGCGTTTGCGCTCCGGCGCCCTTGCGCCCGAGCGCAAAGCGCCCGCGTGCCGACACGTGGCGCGCTTGCGCTCCAGCGCTCTGGGCCCGGGTGCCGACACGTGGCGCGCGCACTTGCGCTCGAGCGCCCAGCGCTCATGCGCAAAGCTCCCACGTGTCGACACGTGGCGCGCTTGCGCCTGAGCGCACAGCACCTAAGCACACAACGCTTAAGGCGCTGGCCCCACGCATCCCTTGGATGCCTTTCCCCCCTCTTTTTATATACATACATATACATATACATATGTATACATATCTGCACACACTTGTACTCCACGACACTGTCCCTGTTAGAAAAAAATTTCTAACGGGGCGCTGCCCCGCACCCCGCAAGGGGGCTGCTAGCCCCCTTGACCCCCAGCCCGCTATCCGGGTAGCGGGACCCCCGTAAAAACTCAACGTGGCTCCTGATATATCCAAAACCCCCCTTTCAAAATACATCACACGCGCAGCGAAAATTGAGTTCGCATGACCAGTTTAACCCGTTAATCGGAGGTTCTCTCGCCCCAAAGGCGAGGGGTAATTAACGGCAGCTTAGTCCGCGGCTGCCGGAGATTCGTATCCCCACAATCAATAAACCCCGGCCTACCCTAAGCAGGGGGAATCTGTAGTACGCCTGATAAGCGCTCGCGTATTCCCATCTCAATGGGGTGACGAAAAACACCCTACAACCCCAATAATTAAAACACATGCTCATGAAAACCCTAAGTTATATAAATCTCCCTCGAGGTTTTATTTTTAACTATATTAAAAAAAATTGTCATAAAACCCCCTCAAGATATACAAAAAAATATTTTAAGGACTTTAATAAATATAGATTTAAGCGGGATCAATTCTCTTGAGCCCCAGGAAGCCAGAGAAAGTGAGTGCTTGCCTATTCAGGTTAGAAAACTTAACGGAGTTATCAATGGCAATTGTCTTGAAAAAACAAACAAATCCTGCCGTCCATGTGCAGCAGTTGCCGATGACTCCCGAACCTAAGAATTCAAGAGTTAAATCGGTTTACAAGTGTCTGACTCAGTTTGAGTCCAACCTCAAACCTGAATCCAAAATCAAACATGAACTTCAATACTTAAATCATGAACATGAATACTCGAATTCAAATATCTAAATCAAACATGTATAGTTGACTTGACTTGACTTGACTGAACCATGGTTATAACTTCACATGAACTTGACATGACTATTTGAATACATGACTACATCCTAAACATGAACCTGAACATTTTGTATCCATGTTTTTGGCCAAGACTTGTAAACATAATCTATACAATACATTACGCGGGGATAAAGAGGTAGATTGGTACAGAACGTATATCGTGGCACGAGAGGTCACTTTAAAAGACACCTATATGAATTCACGTGCCGTTGTTCCGTGGGTTATGATGGGGCCTTGTACTACATGTTACCATAGTCCACAGGGTAAGATAGACTCCTCTCGTATATATGAATACTTTCTTTATCAAACTACAGACAACCACGTTAGAATAACTATCCTATACCTGTGAACGATCTTATACAACTTCACCTGTTCATTTCACATTACATACTATCTTCTATTCTTCTTTCGAGACTTACCGAGCGCCAGTTGGCTGACGACATTCCTTTCTGTTTCTTTCTTTGGGATTTTTGTCAGGAGGACCGGACACTAGGAGATAGAGCCGAGCTAGGAGGATTTGAACCGACTTGCGGCACAGCCAGATTACTAACTCCTCCAGCCTTCATTTATTTTCTGTATGGCATTGTTTAGGTATTGCTTTATATCATTGTATCTTTTTATTACAAACAGATACATGTAAAGTTGAATGTAAATAAAGTTGCTATTCATTTTATTACTCTTGTCATTCTTATTCATTTATTTATTGCTTAATTATGCTTAACATATTTATTTCATAGTAAATACGTTACGGGCTTGCCACGTCACTGTTTCCGTCTATTGGGAAGCGTGATAGGTTTTGTTTGCGGCCCATGCAGGTCAGTTCTGCATGAAGTCTTAAGCAATATATAACAAGAATCAAAAGAATCAGCAACTATACATTCCTTACATTTCAAATTTCTTGAATATATCCTAACCATTCCTTTTCTATCAAGGTAATGGATTCTCCGAACAACACCAGCACGAACGTCAATGGCAGTACTCCACCGCCTACTCTACCACCACCACCTACCGTTGTAGCTCCTATCAATGAGCAAACAGTACTGCTTGAGGCCATCAAGAGCCTATTGTAAGGTTAGCAGTAGCAGACTGCTATCCTCATGCACCGTCCCGAAGCCGAGGCACCCGGAGTCAAGTAATTTTGGGCACTGCATCCAAAACACTTCTCGGGAAAAGAGTGCCCACTTGAGGCAGAAGAACGGGCTCAAGCGATCGAAAACGATCTGGCAACATCTCAAGTGCCAGATATTGCCTGGGTAAGGGTTGCTAAATTGCAACTGACCGACAATGCAAGAGTCTGGTGGAAGGCTGAGGAAAACCCTATCACACAACCCATATAGTGGAAGAAATTTCGTGAACTGTTCGATGCGAAGTTCTTCCCTGAGACTACCTGTTTCGAGATGGAACAATAGTTCATCCAGCTACAACAAGGTTCTATGTGGGTAAAATCGGTGGATGAATATGATGCTGAATTCATCATGCTTAGCAGGTAAAGAGTTCGTATCAAATACTGTTCCGTTAAAACATATCACTATCCTGACATCATATCTTATCAGGTTCGCGGCACAATTGAACCCGATCGATGAGATTCGGGCTAAACGATTCCAACAAGGCTTAGACCCATAGATTCAGGTGGAATTAGCCACAGGCGACTACCCAACTCATGAACTCACCCTGAAGGCAACACGTCGCTACGAAGCTGTGGTCAAGAAGAAGGGTAAGCCCCAAACAACTGGAATCAAACTCCCTGCTACCCAGATGACAGGAGGAGCCTCTTCTAGGCCGACCTTTGCACCTAGGAGACCAGGATGATTATTTAGCCGGTCCAGTCCAGATTTCTGTTTCTACTGCAAGAGAACTGGACACTTGGCGAAAGACTGCAGGTGTGCAAATGGCCTGTGTTTGATTTGTGGTGCATCTACTCACGCTATAGGAGCATGCCCATATCGTCTTAATACAGCAACAACACCTAGAACTGCAATCACAACCCCGCAGAGGCCAGCCATTCAGGCACCTGCACCCCGCCTAGCTCTTCCTGCACCAGCTCCATGTAGACTGTATGCACGTCCTCAACGTCAATTCTATCAGGCACAGAGAAACGTGCCCAAAGACAGAGGAATGTGTCTACAGCAAGAAGAAATGTACCGAGATATCAGGCTTTTACAATGATGGTCGAGGAGGCCGAAGCCACAGAATAAGTCATCACTGGTAACTTCCTATCCTTTCAACGTGTATCACTATATTTTTCCTATATCTAAATCCAACCTCACACAACATAGGTACTATACTAGTAGCCACCCTCCCTGCACTCACACTTTTCGACACTGGAGCTTCACACTGCTTCACGTCATAACGGTTCATGAGAACGCATATGATTCCCGTGAAGCCACTTATTTCAAGTTGGAATGTCAGTTCCGGGAATGAAGTCTTGAAAGCAACTATGGGGTTTTATCAGTGTCCAGTTGTAGTTTGCGAACGATAATTCTACGCAAATTTCAAAGTACCGGACATACCAAATTTTGACGTTGTATTAGGAATGGATTGGCTGGGAGTATTCTATGCTACTATTGACTGCTGTCAAAGGAAGGTAGTATTTGAGATACCAGATCAGCCAGTCTTCTATTTCAAAAGTGAAGATAAAACTTTGGAGCCAGGAAGCTACCGTGCAAAACCGAAGAATGCAGAAGTGTTCTCTCTACCGGCAGAATAAGAAAAGCCCGAAGTAGTTCGAGAGTTCGAGAATGTGTTCCCTGAAGACATATCAGGTTTGCCTCCCGATCGAGCTCTTGAGTTTAGTATTGATTTACAACCTAGTGCGCAACCTGTAATCAAAGCTCCATATCGATTAAGTCCGGAGGGTTTGAAGGAGATCCGTATTCAGTTGGACGAACCGCTGAAGAAAGTTTGGATCCGACCCGGTACTTCAAGTTAGGGATCTCCGGTGTTACTCGTGAAGAAGAAAGAAAGTTCATATAGGATGTGTGTGGATTATCGAGCACTGAATGAAGTGACGATTAAGAACAAGTATCCACTACCGCGCATCAATGATCTTTTCTATCAGTTAAGTAGGTCTTGTGTATTTTCAAAAATAGATCTTCGTTCGGGTTACCATTAGGTGAAGGTTAAAGAGTCCGACATTCCAAAGATGGTGTTTAGGACTCGATATGGTTATTATGAATATCTTATAATGCCATTTGGAGTAACCAATGCACCTTCCATCTTTATGAACCTGACGAACCAAGTTTTCCAAGAGTACATAGACATATTCGTTGTCATCTTCATTGACGACATTCTGGTGTATTCAAAGAATCGGAAAGAACATGCTGAGCACTTATGGATTGTCCTGGAGACATTGAAACAACATCATCTTTACGCTAAGTACAGCGAGTTTGAATTTTAGCTAGATCAAGTCGGATTTCTCGGACATATCGTTTCAGGCGAAGGAATCTCAGTAGATCCAGCTAAGGTTTCAGCTGTTAGTGAGTGGCCGATACCAAAGACGGTGAAAGATATATAAAGTTTCTTGGGATTAGCAGGATACTACCGATGATTCATTGAAGGCTTTTCAAAGATTGCAGCACCCCTGACCAAGCTCATATATAAAGATGAAGCATTCGTGTGGTTAGAAGCATGTGAAAAATCTTTTGTAGAACTCAAGTCAAGGTTAACCACTGCACCTATCCTTGTAATACCGGATCAATCTTGAGGATTCGTTGTACATTGTGATGCGTCCGGTAAAGTATTAGGATGTGTTCTACACTAGCATGGAAAAATTGTAGCTTTTACATCAAGACAACTAAAGGTTCATGAGCGCAACTATCCAACATATGATCTGGAGATGGCAGCCGTCATCTTTGCACTCAAGATTTGGCGCCACTATCTCTTAGGAGAATGAGTGGATATATACACTAAGCACAAAAGTCTGAAGTATGTATTTACTCAGAAGGAACTAAATAAGCGGTAAAGAAGATAGCTAGAACTCATGGCGGACTTCGACATCAACCTACAGTATCACCATGGGAAGGTGAACGTAGTTCCCGATGCACTTAGTCGCCAGCCATTAGCAATGGACCTTGTTGGGGTCAAAAATTGCATCCCGGTTGACCAAGTTAAAGTCAAAGTCAACCCCAAGTAAGCGGGCCCAAGCCCAGATCAAGTGGGCCCATGCCCAAGTCGAGCCCCGCGGCCGGCCTCTCCCATGCCAAAATGAAATCATGTAATAAATAATTTTGATGTAATTTTTTATGCATGAATGTAAGTAAAATAGGCATAAATCCAAATTTTTGTAAAGCTCTGGCTCATATGCAAAAGAAATGAGCACATGAGGCATGAGATAGGAAAAAATGCCATTTTGTAAAGCCCAATGGGCTATATGTAAGTTTGTAAGCCTATAAAAGGCAACATGATAATGAAAAAAAAGAACAATTCATTCCCTCATAAAGTTAGGCTTTTTGTGCCACATTCTCTCTCCTCAAGGTTCTAAACCTTCTCCTTTTTTTTGAATTAAATCAAGAGTTTTACTCTTCCTTTTCCAAAAAGAAATAGTTTTTCACCACAAAACCCTTTAAGGGGAACACATATTTTCCATCAAATCTCCAAAAGGGGAGATTTTTAAATCCTACCCCTCTTTTCTCCAAGATCCAATCAACAGAGAGGAGGAAGAAGGAGACCCATCTCCAAAAATCCCACTTTGGAAGATCCGAGGCTTAGGAGAGGATCCACGGCTCAGGTGAGAAGGAAGGGGTCCTCTTTGATTATCTTCAAAGATTTATGGGAGTTCCACTCCATTTCTCAAAACCTCTGGGAGTTTAACTCCATAAATAAAATTCTTTTAGGAGTTTAACTCCACTTAAAATCTTTTGGAGTTTAACTCCACAGATCAAACTCTTTTGGGAGTTTAACTCCCATCAAGATCCTTTCAAGAGTTTAACTCTTAATCCTGGGGCTAAGCCCCTTTTTCTGCAGGAGTTTAACTCCTGATCACATGCCGGACGCCTGAGGCGTTGGCGCCCAGCGCCCACGTGCCGGGCGTGTGAGGTGCTAGCACCCAGCGCCTACGTGCCATGCGCGTGAGGCGCTGGCGCCCAGCGCCCACGCACCTCTCACGTGGTCCGCTGGTGCCCAGCGCCCACGCGTCCTTAGGACGCTCCTCACCCCACTTTTTTTATACACTCCACACCCAAAACACGTTCCCCGTTAGAAAAAATTTCTAACGGGGCACTGCCCCACACCCCGCAAGGGAGTTGCTAGCCCCCTTAATACCCAGCCCACTATCCGGGTAGCGGGCCCCCCCGTAAAACTCTGTGGGGCCTCCAATATATCCAAAACCTATTCAAAACAAAACACTGCACATTGAGTTCGCATAACCTGTTTGACCCGTCAATCGGAGGTTCCCTCGCTCCAAAGGCGAGGGGTAATTAATGGCAGCTTTGTCCGCGGCAGCCGGAGATTCGGATCCCCACAATCAATAAACCCCCGCCTACCCTAGGCAGGGGGAATCTGTAGTACGCCTGACAAGCGATGCATATTCCCATCTCAATGGGGTGACAAAAAACACCCTACAAACCTCACCGCTCAGTGGAAGTTACACCAAGAATTGCACGGATTGAAGATCGAAACAGTTTTGCTTGGTAACGCTTCATATTTGATGAGCTTACAAGTCTAGTCCACTCTTATCAATCAGATCAAGGCAGATCAAGCAAATGAAGCCAAGTTACAAAAGATCCGAGAACAAGTAGAAAGTAGATTTCAAACTGACATTAACATCCACGAAGATGGATCCTTGCGATATGGAAGTCGATTATGTGTGCCAGTGGGCCCTGTTCGAGAAGAGTTGATGAAAGAAGCTCATAGCTCTCCTTATTTTGTATACCCCGGTAGCACGAAAATGTACAAGGATCTACGGTAACACTATTGGTGGAATGGAATGAAGCGCGAAGTAGCTAGAAGCGTAGCAAAGCGTTTGGTGTGACAGCAAGTGAAGGCTAAACATTACAGAACTGCTGGTCTACTTCAGCCGTTACCAATCCCAGAATGGAAATGGCAGCACATTACCATGGACATCGTGACTGCACTTCCTCGCAGCATGAAGGGTAACAACGCAATATGGGTTATTGTTGATCGACTCACCAAGTCGGCTCACTTTATTCCATTTAGAGTTGGCCAGTCAACCGAGATGTTAGCAAAGAAGTATATGGAGGTGAGCATAAATCTAAAGTAAGATTTAAACCTTCAAGATGCACCATATTTGATAACCATGAACTCATGCAGCAGATCTTGAGATTACATGGAGTACCTATTTGCATCGTCTCCGATCGTGATACAAGATTCTGATCACAATTTTGGCAGTGTCTGCAAGCTAGCCTGGGAACGAGTCTGAATTTCAGCACGGCGTATCATCCACAAACGGATGGACAATCTAAGAGAACAATTCAGATACTGGAAGATATGATAAGATCTTGCATGTTAGACTTCGGAGGTTCGTGGGAAGATCAATTACACCTTGTGGAGTTTTCATACAACAATAGCTATCAGGCAAGCATTGGAATGGAACCATTAGCAGCACTCTACGGACGGAAGTACCGTTCACTGCTAAGTTAGGACGACATTGGAGATCGTGAACTCTTTGAACAAGAGGTGATCGTGGCAACTGTGGACATAGTTCGCATGATCAGGGAAAGAATGCGCATAGCCCAAGACCGACATAAGCATTGGGCAGATGCAAAGCGGCGACATCTGGAGTTCCAACATGGAGACCACGTATTCCTGAAGATCTCTCCAAACCAAGGAGTGATCTGTTTTGGCAAGAGTGGTAAGCTAAGTCCAAGATATATATGACCGTTTGACATAGTCGAACGAGTTGGAGAAGTGGCATATCGTTTAGCACTACTATCCTTATTGGAAGGTGTGCACAATGTGTTCTACATATCCCAGCTACGACGATATGTGTGTGACCCCAGCCATATACTTGATCACTCAAAACTCACAGTACAGACTCACCTAACCTGCGAGCAACAACCAGTTGAGATTCTGGACCGAAAGGTGAAGACATTGCGGAATAAGGAAGTAAACTTGGTCCGAGTGATGTGGAGAAAGGATTCGCCAGGAGAATCAATATGGGAACGAGAAGAAAATATGCGTGCATGATACACTTACCTATTTAAAAATTAGTCCCTATGTAATTGTAAATTTCGAGGACGAAATTTTTTATATGGAGGGTAGAATATAACGACTCTGAAATCTCTGTACAGAAATTTTCTTGTTAATATACAGAAAAGGGTATTACAGCATGTGTGAGAGTAAAAAGTTAAAATTGTTTAATAAAATCAAGAAACAACTTGTACCTCACTGGTAAAGCCTTTGCACTGCTGTGATGTAACCTGTGTGTTCGATTCCCATCAGATACAATTATTTTTTTCTGATTTTTTTCTTTTTTCTTTTTGGAAGCCCAAAAGGTTGCACGTGCAATACACGGGGAAATGAAAAGTTCAGAAAAATCAAACATGCACAAAATTGAGTAAACACCGAATTAACCATGTGACACGAATCTCGAGGCATTTGCCTCAGATCCGACCCGTGGAATTGACCCTGGGGCCGGCGGGGAAGGTTGGATGACCTCCATGCTTTGCACACTTGTCTCTTCAGCTCCTCTTAACTCCTCTGCACTGTTTGATTTCCCTGCAATCAAACAGAGACCTTTCATTTCACCAATTAACACCATTTTAATGATTTTTAATCCAAAATTTTAATTCCCAAACCCTAATTCTCCACTATAAATACCACTCCATAGTTTATCTCAGCATCATTCTGAAAATTCTAGCAAAAATTCTCTCAAAAAGTCCTAAATGCAAGTGGAGTAAAGTAGAGCTAACGATCAAACTCTTTCCGTTGAAGATCGAAGCAGATTCCGGAGCTCCCGCGACACCACGAAGACACTCCTTCTCTTCCCCACCCTTTTCTTAAGTTTTCCAAACCGTAAGTCCCTCTTCTCTCCTTCTCTTTCATATCAATTCGTAATTTTTCAAAATATCGACAAAAGTGGAGTTAACACGTAACACTCTTTGTTTCTAAACATTTAATCATGCTTGATATGTCTAAATGTCATATAATCACCCTAATATCTTTTAAAACAAAACCCACATCTATTGTCCTTTTATGAAACAAAATTTTATATTCAATACGCAAATAACGAATTTTTTCATTAAAATAGCTTGAACTTTAATATCACCTCTTTCGATAATTGTTAAATACCTTTAGGAGGAAAAAACTCATGGGATAACGACCTACCTTACACGCATACTTTGTTTTCATAGCACGATACCTATATATATATATATATATATATATATATATATATATATATATGTTTGGTTCAAAGAATAATCTTTACAATAAAATACCACATAATTTTAAAAAAAACCATGTTTCTTTTAAAACGGCATTTGTATTCTTTCGCAATTATGCATCTACAACTCTCGTTCGGGGACCCACTAATGGATGATGCAGATTATCGCACATTCTGGGGATAGTAGAGCGAGATGCAGCACTCCTCACGGAGTATTCGATCTCGAAAGGATATAAAATACGGTTTTTAAGAAATACGAATTTTCTAAATAAAACTAATTTTTAAAAATTATATAAAAATTATAAATCTATATTTTTCATTATATTATTAAACTATATTTTTCTAAAAATGAAAGATAAAAAAATGTTAATAAAATACCGGTAAGTTACCAAAAAGGACTAGTTTTCAATAAAATACCATAAACTTTTAAGCTAGGTATTTATCATTAAAATACCCCAATAATTAAAACACATGCTCATGAAAATCCTAAGTAATATAAATCACCCACGAGGTTTTATTTTTAACTATATTAAAAAAATATTTGTCATAAAAGCCCTTCGAGATATACAAAACAATATTTTAATAACTTTAGTAAATATAGGTTTAAGATGAATCAATTCTCTTGAGCCCCAGGGAGCCGGAGAAAGTGAGTGCTTGCTTATTCAGGTTAGAAAACTTGACAGAGTTATCAATGGCAAATGTCTTGGAAAAAGACACAAATCCTGTCGTCCATATGTAGCAATTACCGATAACTCCCGAACCTAAGAATTCAAGAGTTAAATCAGTTTACAAGTGTCTGACTCGGTCTGAGTCCAATCTCAAACCTGAATCCAAAATCAAACACGAACTTCAATACTTGATAATGAACATGAATACTCGAATTCAGATATCAAAATCAAACATGTATAATTGACTTGACTTGACTTGACCGAACCATGGTTATAACTTGACATGACTACTTGAATACATGACTACATCATGAACATGAACCTGAACATTTTGTATCCATGTTTTCGGACAAGACTTGTAAACATAATCTATACAATATATTACACAGGGATAAAGGGGTAGATTGATACGGAACGTATATCGTGGCACGAGAAATCATTTTAAAAGACATGTACATGAAATCACGTGCTATTGTCCCATGGGTTATGATGGGGCCTTATACTACATGTTACTATAGTCCACGGGGTAAGATGGACTCCTCTCGTATATATGAATACTTTTTTTTTTATCAAACTACAAACAACCACGTTAGAATAAAGATCCTATACCTGTGAACGATCATATACAACTTTACCTATTCATTTCATATTACATACTATCTTCTATACTTCTTTCGGGACTTACCGAGCGCTAGTTCACCGACGACATTCCTTTCTGTTTTTTTCTTTGGAATGTTCGTTAGGAGTACCGGACACTTAGGAGATAGAGCCGAGCCAGGAAGACTTGGACCAGCTTAAGGAACATCCAGATTACTAGCATCTTCCAGCCTGCACTTATATTCTGTATGCCATTGTTTAGGCATTGCTTTATATCATTGTATCTTTTTATTATAAACAGATGAATATAAAGTTGAATGTAAATAAAGTTGATGTTCATTTTATTACTCTTGTCATTCTTATTCATTTATATATTGCTTAATTATGCTTAACGTATTTATTTCAAGGAATATACATTGCGGGCTTGCCACGTCACCGTTTCCGTCTATTGGGAAGCGGGGCGTGACAAGCACGTTTGTTCAAACGGAAAAAAAATCCCATTATTTTGGGTAGTCAATTTCTCGGTTGTAAGAAATTTTAGGTTATTAATGCAATATGAGCCGTATCGATTCACTTTTGCATTATGACCTTTAGATAGTCTACATCTGGGAATTGCATCCCATTTGCTATGTCATTTTCAATCTACAATGCATTTACACATAAAATGTATAAGTTATATGTGATATATGCATGTGAAACGTGAAATATACAAGACATACGTACGTGTTTACAGAACCACCGTGGAAAGTGTTTCTTATGTTCTTGATTAAACTTTCAATTAGCACCATTTCCGGAAATCGCATTCGTAAGTTCTTCAATATGTCGACTACAAGAATAACAGTATTAATTATTTAGGCATATCTAGATACAGACACTCAAAATATTGACATGATTAAAAGTTTTAATTTATATACCTTTTGTGATCGGCAGTAATTTCAAGGTTATTATGAATATACGAATGTGCTTGATCGAGCCACTCCCTCCGGTAGGATCGATCCTCCCCTTGTGGATGGGATAGCTGGTCATCGTTAATTCGAGAATAACGGTTTAATTTTGTTTCAACTCTACGCAAGTAACGAGAAGTGAAGTTGAGACATTCGTTGATGCAATAACTCTCGGCTATTGAACCTACCGGTCGAGCTCAATAGCGCACTTGCCGTTTCAAGAATCCCAAGTATCTAAAACGTTAATGAATAGTTTAGAAAAATATGAATATTATAATGAATTAAATAACACAATTGATTGAAAAAATATATTACCTTTCTATTGTATACATCCACCTATATGAGACAGGTCCAGCAATCACTGCCTCTGTAGCTAGATGCATAGAAAGATGAACCATGACGGTGAAGAAAGATGGTGGAAATATCATCTCCGACTTACAGTGGGTTTCAACAATACTCTTTTGCAACTCCTCAAATTTGGCCACATCTATCACTTTAGAACAAAATTTATTGAAAAGGTCGCAATACTCTATGAAAGCTTTGGTGACAATGGATGACAAATTATATCGAAGAGCCACTGGAAGCAATTGATATAGAAGGATATGACAATCGGGATTTTTAATATTCAAGAGCTTTGGTGGCTCGACCTGCATATTCTTTGCGATATTAGAAGAGTATCCATATGGGGTTTTGATGCTCTTTAGCACCTAACAAAATCTTTTCATAGCTAATGTCGACATTATGTGGCTTGAAGCTGGTAATTCATAGACACCCTCTTCATGAAGTACCGGATACAATTTCTGTCGGATACCAAGCTCCTCCAAGCACTTGCGAGCACTCAACTTATCTTTGGACTTAGAATCGTCGTGTAACAATGTGCCAGCAATATTATCAAACACATTCTTCTCTACATGCATGACATCAATATTGTGTCAAATCAACAGATATTTCCAGTAAGGAAGATTCCATAATGTATTTTTCTTCTTCCACATACTCAATAATTTGTTATTTTCGGATCGCTTCCGTTTTTTTGTTTATTGAAAGAACCATCTGAGTTAAAACGATTAGAACCTTGCTGGAATTGACACGATGAAATCTGCTCAACAATTTCTATCCCTGACAACTGTTTTAGTGATTCACCCTTTTCCAATGTCCCATCAAACTTATTTGCCAACTTTCTGTACGGATGATTCGTGGATAGTCACCTACGATGAAACCAGTAGCAAAACTTACCTCGTGTCTTAAGCTGTAGGGCTTTGTAATCAAGACCACATGATAGAAATGCATGTTTTGCGTGGGTAGACCATCTAGACAACATGTCGTATGCTGGAAAATCGTTGATTGTCCAAATTGTTGGATATAGGTGCCCTCATGGTAATTATTGTAAATGAAGGAGGACCTATACGAGAGAACAATCTTACTCGAGATGATAGTATGCTATCCGGTTTGTCTTTATCTTTCATGTGGTGCATTTCATTCACTATCACGTATCGTTTAGACATGAGATAAAACCCTAGGATTTTGCTTGTTTACCAGGACGATGATGGAGATTATACTAGTGGGGCCTAGTTAGTTGATAATCATATCCTTAAATGTCCCTAATTGTAGGAGTATCGAGACTGGGTATCGATGTTCCAGTTTAGACTAGTGTGTATGTTTCCTGACCCGGTTGGAGGGAGATAGTGGATCATATAGCTGTTGGTGTTTGACATAGAGGATTGTATACAGGTGCTCATTTGATGAGTTACACTGGACGGACTCACCGAGAATTCCTAGTTTGTAATATACCAATGTGAGGTAGCAGTTCTCTGGTGACATGAGTACAGTGTAGTCCTTAGGACCTGAGATCACCATAGTGTCTTATGTGTGTTCTCACTATACTTAGACTTCCACCCTACCACGGCTCAAAGGATTCGTGCAAACGGGTTTTTGTTGGGTATAGTTCCGAAGCACGTGGAGGTAGTGAGCGGTCCAGAGGATTCGTCTCTCTCAATATAGAGAGTTGATATCGCGCTGTGCAGAAAATGACTACAAGCATAAGTCGATGGCCATCGCAGTGAAGATAAACTGATAAGTGTTATCAGTTGTATCTCCGATTGATTATGAGTCCTCTGTCGGACGACTTATCGAGTTATTGGGGTCTGACATATTCCAAACCCTAAATCTGATATGCGATACTCTTAGACGAAGAGACCGGACTGTACGGTAATGTCGCTGATAGACTTTGCAGGGTTCAGATGAGCTTGCTTGTTGACCTTTTTTCGATCAATATCTGGATGGCCGTTACATGCAGCTAGTACCGCTGACGTGCTTGTGGGCTATGGATATGATCCTAACCTACTGTCAGCGTATTGTCGAGTCTTTAGAGTCCCACATAAATGTTTCCCAGCACATGCGAAACGATGTAAGGCACGTATAGGGATACATACAGGAGTTCGATTAAACGCGAGTATTTGATACTCATATTTTAATCGGATGTTTATTGATATAAGCCGGTATATATATGATATAACCGAATAATTAAATAAAGTATTGATTTAATAATTAAATGTATATTTATATACTGATATATTTTAACTAATATCATGCTCACTTTATTATTTTCTTCTATTTATTAATATTTATATTTGATATAAATATTATGACATGTATGATGATACTTAGATATGGGAGTATGAGAATTATATGGAAGAAATGAAAATGAGTCATGAATTTTAGTATTTGTTCAGTCGAAACATGTTATTGATTGCATATTTATCGTTAAATATGAAATCAATGCGATATTTGATTGATTCTATAAAAGAGTGTAGTAGTAACCACAATCAATATCGGTGTCGCGTGTAGCTAGCCGAGATGAGTACGGGTCGTCCGCAGGGATGCATGGAACTTTTAATCTTGCTTTAGACGAGTTGATTAGAAAGAAGGAAGAAAGGAGAATAGATTCTAGATCTATGTTAAACACGGATTTAAAATATATATAGTTTTAAGATCTAGTTTAAATACGGATGTAGAATCTATAAAGAAAAGATTTGTAGGGTTCGTTAGGATTTAGTAGTCATGGATGACTAATAAAGATTACTCTTTTTATCTTTTGATAGATTTAAAACTAGATAGATAGTGATGAATGAGGATTAGGGTTCTTGGACGAAACTAGAGTTTCCACACTATTGACCCTTGTCCCTTCATTGATCTCTATTCATTTCTAGCCCTTAACAAAACAATTATTAATCTGATCTCAAATCGCGGTCGAGACTAGAAATAATTGGTAGCGCATCCGATTAGGATGTTAACGATTCTTTTGCTAAACTTTATAAACTTCATAAGACTTAAAAGAAGTTAAAATATTTTCTCATCCATTGTTCTACCCTAATCCTACGAACCCTATCAAGCAGAGAATTACTCGCACATGATGGAGATAAAAGAACGGATAGAGAATGAGATCATAATAAAGAAAATTAAATACAAACTAACTAAACTAATGATCTACCTTTATTAATCAACTTCATAGGTACAAAACCTTCGAGTTTAGATTATAAGAGGAAGAAGAAATTGCTCTCGATCTCTGCCTCGTAGGAAATAGATGTTCCGTCGAATCTCACGTCGCCTTATCATGTCGAATCGCGGACTTATCTTGGATCACTTTTTCTTTGACGGTGATTTGCTCCGTGTAAAAGATGATAGATTTCAAAGTTTAGCCCTCGGTCCTTTATATAGCCCTAGAAGCAAAAACCCTAGATGCGATATGTGAGAGTTTGTTGATAAGATCCTACCCAAAAAATCCCAACTCCTAAGTCCCCAACATTGCAGCGGATCCGCCGCAATAATGATGGTTTGGCCGCGGTTGGGCGGTTGATAGGAGGGATTAGGGTCTCAATTTTTTGCGGCTTATACATGTTGACACATGGAGATTTTCTAGATATCTAGAATTTGAAAATATTTCCTGAGTCTCTACCAGTATTGATTCTTCGATTTTAATTAAATTTCATTGGAAGATTTTTGATTCTGATATCTCGATATCCCGATCTCCTGACCTGAGCTAAATCTTGCACAATATCTCCATGAATAATGTTAGTAATATTTGTTATAGAGATATTATTCTAACCATTTGTATGATATTATATCTTTTAAAGAACCTTGATTTGAATATTTGATATAATATGCATAATAAAAATATTATATGCATATTATATGCATATATTTTCCTTCAAAATGTTAATTATAATATAAAAATATATGGTAATAGATATTTTGCAGATAAACCCAAATATGTTATATATTTATAATAAACACCTTTAGATATTTAAGATAAGTAAGGAAAATATTATATCAAAAGTGCGATATTTTCGACTGAACAAATACCCCCAAACTTAACTTTGATCGTCCCGAGCAAACTATTTATTCAAGATAATGAGAAAAAAGAAAAACCTAAGTAGTTCACTTTCGTAGGCAACACGATTGCACTGAGCATGTGCAACAAGCCGTTAAACCTCTAGGTGTCCCTTGTAGGAGGAGTGTTGTCTCCTAAAGGTTTTCAGCGGATTACACCCACAAAATCCTATAATAAAAGAAAGAAAATAAAAGTTACGTAGAAAGATAAGAACTATAAAAGAAAAAAAACTTGAAAATAAGAGTTTCCAACTACACCGGTTTTTCAGTTGCCATGACCCCTATCATAATGGTCATGAAAAAATATTAGAAATCACACCATCTCTCAATAAAACATCGTCTTTATTCTTCCTCCCGGTCTTTTATCCAAACATCGATTATATACCCCTACGTGTGTGTAAAAGGCATCCCTATATTTAGAGAATTCAATTCAAGGTATCATACTCTTGTCCATCTTCCTTGGTACTTTTTAGTTGGTGAACATTATCAAATGGAATTGCCCACACATTCTTCATCCGACCGTTAATACTTCTTGAGGTACTAACCAACCGATTACAAAATATGCTCGCGCATTTAAGCGTAATTTCTCATCTTGCAACACCTAAGGCTTAGCAGTGGCTCCCAAACCAGTTGGTCTAAAGCACTAGGTGATAAAGCACCCTCGCTATATTTTTTTTATGCTGCCTTAAGTAATTACAAAACCAGTGTTCATTTTTCTTCACCACTTATACTTTTTTTCTTCATACCAAGGCTTTTAGACAAGAGCATTTCAAGGTATCCTCTACTATCCCAAGTTTCAAGATGTGTGTAAGTGCGTATAGTAGGGTATCAACGTTCAAATGTTTGGACTCAAGAATAGAGACTATTTTTCAGACTTATTTTTATCCTCAGATTAGTAATTTCCTTCATCTTACTAATCCTTGGGACAACAGCTCATAACTACTTATTACTAGCTTCGTTTAAAAAAACATCTAACTTTATGGTTTTTCTCAAACTATTCCTATCTTTCATATGTAATTTTTCACTTTCTAATCATTCATTATCAAAAAAAATTGTGCTTATAAATAGTATAATGCAAAATAATGCGTGAATAGGCACAAACCTTCCCTAAATCTGTTTGCAGCAGTGTTCTCACTGATATCATCTGTTAAGCTTAAAAAAACTATAGACTTGGGAGAAAAAGTTAGTAACAGGGACATGAATAATGAAAGTGAAATTCTCCCCCAAACTTATTTTTGGTTTACAATTTTGTAAAAATTTTCTTTTCGTTCAAGAGCCAAAATATATCCCCCAAATCTTGAGTAAAATAGTATTAAATATTTAAAATTATAAGGTGGGTTAAAGTTATTGGTCAATATAAAACCTTACAAAGTGTAACAACTCTAACTTTTTGTATGAAATTTTTTCAAAATATAAAAAGAGACACCTAAGTCAAAGCACGAGTTATAAGTTTGTTTTGCTTTTGAACAGCAAGAAGGAGCTTGTTGCTCATTGGTAAGACTTTGCACTGCTGAGACATAGCACCCGAGTTCAATTCCCATCAGCCACATTATCTTTTTATTTTAAATTCTTTTAATCTTTTTAGAAGCCCAAGAGTCTACACGTGCACAACACGTAAACTGAAGAGTTACAAATTATTTAAACATGTGCACTGAAGAATACCAATCGACCCCGACACGTAGCCTAAACCGCTACCCCACCCTCCGGTATCGACCCGGCGAAACCCTCACAAAAACCGGCACCGCCGGTCAAACCCGTATGTAATGCTTTGAATCTTTGCCCCCGGCAACCTTTGGCCTACCCCACTAACCCCATATTGCTAGTTTACTCTAAATTTATCCAGAGTGCAATAAAATGCCCCTTTAATCCAATTTTAATGCATTTCTTTCTCCCCCTAAACCCTAATTTTTCCTATAAATATCACACCCAAATTCACACATCCTCACTCAGAATTCCCTGCCAAAACACTCAAAAACTTTCAAGTCTCTTTTTGTGTACAAGTGGAGTTAGCGAAAGGCGAAACTCCGACGAAATTCCGAGGAGATTCCAGCGACGAAACGATGTCCCGACGCTTCCCTATTCCTCCCCTACCTCTCCTCTTCCTAAATAGCCAGTAAGTCCCTTCTTCCCCTCTCCTTTTCTATTCTAAAAGTTTTCTATTTCAAAACTCGTCGGAAACGGAGTTAATCTGACTTCTGATTTCCTTTTCTTCAAAAAAATACAACTTTTTCTTAATAACATACCTCCAAAATGTTAATATATTGTTTGGTAATCATTAACAAAGATAATAGAATAAGTTTGACATCAAAATAATAATCATAGCAAGTTTTATATCATTTTTACATTAAAATACTCTTATGTTTAGATTTGATAATGTTTATTGATTTTGACCCTTTTACCTTAGAAAACTTATGAGGTAATGACCTACCTCATCACAATACACATATTTGACATAAAACCTACGAGGTAAATACTTGAGGTGTATTTTGAAATTATGCCAAAACTATTTTTACATAAAACCCCTCAAGTTATACTAAATTACAATAAGGACTTTAGTGAACATAGGTTTATGCGGGACCAATCTCTTGAGCCTCAGGGAGACGGAGATATGGGTGCTTGCCTATTTAAGGTAGACAATCTAACAAACGATGTTATCAATACGGTAATTGTCTTGGAAAAAGACAGAAATCCTGTCGTCCATGTGCAACAGTTACCGATAACATCAAAACTAATTCAGGATTTCAAGTTCTTTTTTTTAAGTGTCTGACTCAGACTAAGTCTCAATATAATCAATCTGACTTGAATGCGATTCAAGTATAAACTATAATTCAACATGAATCCATTTATTCAATCTATATCAATCTATATTGACTGAACTGAACCATGGATATACTCCATCTACATGTACATCCATTATATCCATTCCATTTACTGATATCATGGTTTCGGCAAGTCTTCCAATTACTACAAGACAATACAATACAATCAATACAAACAATACAAGCAATACAAAAGACATCGCGGGGTTTATAAAGGGGTAGACTGGTACGGAATATGTTAAAGGTGGCACGAGGTGGTCACTTAAGACGTAATTACATCCATGCCATTGTTCCGTGGTATTTTTGACGGAGCCTTGTACTACGGGTTACCAAAGTCTACGGTGTAAGTTGGACTCCTCTCGTATACTCCGGCATCTTCTGTACCAAGCTACAAACAACAGCGTTAACAATATAATACAACTTTAAAAGTTACATTCTTCTTCTGTCTATTCTGTCTATACCTATTATTTGGGACTTACCGAGCGATTTTTTGCTGACGACATTCCTTTTTTCTTTCTTTGGAATGTTGTCAGGTGGATCGGACCTTTTGGAGACAGAGCCCACCAGCGAGGATTTGGATCAGACAGCCTTCGACCCAGAGCTCTAGTTTACTTTCATATATTTTCATTTCTGTTATGCCACTGTTTAGGCATCGCTTTCATTCTATGTATTTACTTTTCCTTTGTATTGTAAAAAGAATGTTAAATAAATAAAGTTGCTGTTCATTTACATCTTATCTCTTGTGTATTTTTTTTTATATTGCTTAGATACGCTTAGCGTGTTTACTTCTGAGTAAATGTGCTGCGTGACCCGTCGCGTCCTCTGCCCATACTCTAGGAAGCGGGGCGTGACAGGTTTTGTTGACGGCCCATGCACGTCAGCTTTGTATGGACATGTAGGTCAGTTCTGCATGGACATGCGGGTTAATTCTGCATAAAGACCTAAGTAATATAATACAAGAACCAGCAACTAAAAATATTCTTTACATATTCCTTGAATCTTCCAATTTCATATATTTTGAATCTGTCCTAACCCAACTCTTATTTCAAGGTTATGGATTCCGCAAACAACACTAGCACCAACTTCAACAACACTTCGCCACCTCTACAGTTTACACCTACCGTCGCTGCTCTGATCAATGAGCAGACGGTACTGCTTGAGGCGATCCTCAGCCTCTTGGAGGGACAGCAGCAACAAACTGCTATTTTAATGAACCGACCAGAAGCGGAAGCACCTGGGGTAAAACAATTCCGAGCTTTACACCCCAAGCAATTTTCAGGAAAAGAGTGCCCTCTAGAAGCTGAGGAATGGGCTCAAAATATTGAAGATGATCTGGCAGCAGCACAAGTGCCAGAGATAGCTTGGGTTCGAGTTGCAAAGCCGCAACTCACTGACAATGCACGGGTTTGGTGAAAGGCGGAAGAAAGCTATCTTGACCAACCTATCGAATGGAGAACTTTTCGCAACATATTCGACGCGAAATACTTCCCTGAAACTGCCAGATTCGACATGGAATAGTAGTTCATCCACCTACAACAGGGTTCGATGTGGACCAAATCCATGGATGAGTATGATGCTGGGTTTACTATGCTCAGTCGGTAAGAAATGTCTCAATATTTTGATTTTCAAATATCACATACTACACAGCTAACACTAGACCGCAACAGATTTGCGGCACACTTGATACCGACTGCTGAGATCAGGTCTAGACGATTTCAGCAAGGGTTAGATCCGGAGATCCAAGCTGCCTTGGCTACAGGGGATTTCCCAACCCATGATTTGGCTATGAAGGTTGCCCGAAAATACGAGGCAGTGGTGAAGAGGAAGGGCAGACCTCAATCTGTCGGAGTGAAGCGTCCTTCCACCCAAATGGCAGGAGGAGCCTCTTCAAGGCCAACTATTGAACCGAGGAGACCGGAAGAAACCAATAAGCAGCCAAGTCCAGATTTTTTCTTCTACTGCAAGAGAGATGGACACTTGTGGAAGGACTGTATGCGCGCAAAAGGTCTGTGCTTAGTTTGTGGCGCATCGAATCACGGAATTAGAACCTGTCCTTATAGACGCAACTCAGCTCACACACCCACCAACTACTTGCAGCGACCAGCTATCCAGGCTTCTGCACCTCGTCTTACACTCCCAGCTCCACCTTTTGCACAACGTGATTGCCAATTCCAACAGGCACTGAGGAACATGCCTCGAGGGCAGAGGAACATGCCCCAAGGACAAAGGAATGTGCCTCCAGCTAGGAGGAATATACCTCGGCGTCAGGCTTTCACATTAGCGGCCGAAGAAGCAGAGGCCTCAGACCAAAGTAACACTGGTATTTCTCTTCAAAATTTTCAAACCTTTCCATCATCTCATTATTTTTCGTACACCACCAATAGTTCTATCACCAAACTTTCTTGAATCTGTTACACCTTCCTTTTACAAATTTCTAGAACGAGATTTTTATAAGAAGGGTAGAATGTAACAACCCTAACTTTCTGTATGAAATCTTTCCAAAATACAGAAAGAGACACCTAAGCCTGAGCACGAGTTATAAGTTTGTTTTGCTTTTAAATAGCAAGAACTTATAGCTCATTGGTAAGATCTTGGACTGCTGAGACATAGCACCCGAGTTTAAGTCCCATCAGCCACATTATCTTTTTATTTTGAATTCTTTTAATCATTTTAGAAGCCCAAGAGTCAACACGTGTACAACACGTAAACTGAAGAGTTACAAATTATTTAAACATGTGCACTGAAGAATACCAAACGACCCCAACACGTGGCCTAAACCGCTACCCCACCTGCCGGTATTGACCCGGCGAAACCCTTGGAAAAATTGGCACCGCCGTTCAAACCCGTATCTAATGATTTGAATCTTTGCCCCCTGCAACCTTTGGCCTACACCACTAACCCCATATTACTTGTTTACTCTGAATTTATCCAGAGTGCAATAGAATGCCCCTTTAATCCAATTTTAAAGCAAATTTTAATGCATTTCTTTCACCCCCTAAATCCTAATTTTTCCTATAAATACCATACCCAAATTCACACATTCTCACTCAGAATTCCCTGCCAAAACTCTCAAAAACTTTCAAGTCTATTTTTGTGTACAAGTGGAGTTAGCGAAGGGCGAAACTCCGAAGAAATTCCAAGAAGATTCCGGCGACGAAACGACGTCCCGACGCTTCCCTATTCTTCCCCTACCTCTCTTCTTCCTAAATAGCCAGTAAGTCCTTTCCTCCACTCTCTTTTTCTATTCTAAAACTTTTCTATTTCAAAACTCGTCGGAAACGGAGTTAATCCGACTTCCGATTTCCTTTTCTTAAAAAAAATACAATTTTTTCTTAATAACATACCTCCATAATGTTAATATATTGTTTGGTAATCATTAACAAAGATAACAGAATAAGTTTGACATCAAAATAATAATCATAGCAAGTTCTATTTCATTTTTACATTAAAATACCCTTATGTTTAGATTTGACATTGCTTATTGCTTTTGACCCTTTTATCTTAGAAAACTCACGAGGTAATGACCTACCTCATCACAACACACATCTTTGACATAACACGATGGAAATTTGGGAACATAGTTATGGATAATACGATATTTCAAATAAATACCTTTAACTTATAAAACCATTTCTATAAAAGATGTATTAAACATTTCCATGTAATTGCCCCTCTACAACCCACTTTTGGGGATCCCGTTCGGGATGGTGTGGATTATCGCACATTTTCGGGCCTACTAGAGCGAGATGCAAATCTCCGAAAGGAGCATTCGATCTCGATGGAATTTTTAATACATTTATCTTTAGAAAATGAGATTTCTACAAGAAAATAGATAAATTATTTTCATTAAATATGTATATATATCTATTATCAAAATATCTATTTTAATTATATAAATATTCCAAGTTTTCTAAATCAAAGGAATTACCATTACATGAAAATACCATTCAAATACAACACAATTCCAATATTTCAATAAAATACCATATATTATGAAATTAGGTTCTACTCACCAGAAATTTCACATCTAATACATCTATGAAAACCCTAAATACGATAATTAAATGCTTGATGTGTAAATTAAGCCAAAAATATTTTTTCATAAAACCCCCTCAAGTTATACTAAATTACAATAAGGACCATAGTAAACATAGGTTTAAGCGGGACCAGTCTCTTGAGCCTCAGGGAGCCGAAGATATGGGTGCTTGCCTATTTAAGGTAGATAATCTAACAAATGGTCTTATCAACACGGTAATTGTCTTGGAAAAAGACACAAATCCTGCCGTCCATATGCAGCAGTTACCGATAACATCAAAACTAATTCAGGATTTCAAGTTCTTTTTTTAAGTGTTTGACTCAGACTGAGTCTCAATATAATCAATCTGACTTGAATGTGATTCAAGTATAAACTACAATTCAACATAAATCCGTCTATTCAATCTATATTGAATGAACCGAACCATGGATATACTCCATCTACATGTACATCCATTATATCCATTCCATTTACTAATATCATGGTTTCGGCAAGTCTTCTAATTACCACAAGACAATACACTACAATCAATACAAATAATACAAGCAATACAAAAGACATCGCGGGGTTTATAAAGGGGTAGACTGGTACGGAATATGTTAAAAGTAGCACGAGGTGGTCACTTAAGACGTAATTACATCCATGCCGTTGTTCCGTGGTATTTTTCGACGGAGCCTTGTACTACGGGTTACCAAAGTCTACCGTGTATGTTGGACTCCTCTCGTATACACGGGCATCTTCTGTACCAAGCTACAAACAACAACGTTAACAATATAATATAACTTTAAAAGTTACATTCTCTTTCTGTTTATTCTGTCTATACCTATTCTTTGGGACTTACCGAGCGATTGTTCGCTGACGACATTCCTTTCTTCTTTCTTTGGAATGTTGTCAGGTGGATCGAACCTTCTGGAGACAGAGCCCACCAGCGAGGATTTGGATCAGATAGCCTTTGACCCAGAGCTCTAGTTTACTTGTATATATTTTCATTTTTGTTATGCCACTGTTTAGGCACCGCTTTCATTTTATGTATTTACTTTTCCTTTGTATTATAAAAAGAATGTTAAATAAATAAAGTTGTTGTTCATTTACATCTTGTCTCTTGTGTATTTTATTTTATATTGCTTAGATATGCTTAGCGTGTTTTCTTCTGAGTAAATGCGTCGCGTGACCCGTCGCGTCCTCTTCCCGTACTCTGGGAAGCGGGGCATGACACAAAGACTAAAAGTCAACTCCAACCATTCAAATATTTTATCAATATAGCACCAGGGTTGGTAGAAGAACATTTCACCTATCGACGTGAAAAATTGAAGAGGGGATAAGGGGTGTCATGGTTTACGTCTCGGTTGATAGAGACGAAACAATAATGGTGAACGGAAACGAGAATGTGAATGATTAGGAATGGGAAAAATAGTCATATTCTCGTATGGATAAGAAGAAATGGTGGTGGTTCAATTTCTTCGGGTGGAGGTTGATTAATCACAAAATCCGTGTCATTTAGGAATGCGAGTTCGTCGGCAAAAATATTTTCGAAACTTTCATCGATGGTCCGATTGAACGTTTCAATATCAATGAGTGTCGCGCCAGAATTCAACACACTTGATTTGTCAAAAATTATGGAGGTAGGAGCCTTGAAAAACTCATCTACCTCATTCTCAAAGGGGTCTAAATCAAGCGGTCTTTCAAGAATTATCAAACTCGAAATATCGGATTGTGATTCATCAACACTCGCTAAAATTAAAGAAAGATTAGAAGAAGAACCAAAGAATGTGGGTGATAAAATGGGTAAACAAATCAGGGTGTCGAGTATTGCTAAACCAGATGTGGGAAATAAAGGCTGAATTTCGTTATGCTTTTTGGTCATGCATTTATCATCGGTTTTCAGACGCATATAGGGTTCGGGAAAAACAGTTAAAGGTTCGAGATGATATCCACACGGAAGTGAAAAGACCTGATAAATTGGTGAGAAAAACTCATCCAAAATTGTGGGTTCATCATCAAATATATCTCCAGTGTCAACATCCTCAATCAAGTGAAGGTAAAAATTCTCAGACACCTCATTAAAAACATGGTTTTCAATCAATTTCGGTTCTAGAGTGGAGGTGTAGAGATCACAAGGATTGGATGTTGTTTCACTTGAAATGGACCCTTTACAATCGGGTAAATCAAACACTACAAAGTCACACAACTCATCAAACCTCCTATCTTCAATTGGTGAATCTTTTGGTGTACTCGATAGATTTGTGAAACTGGAGTTGTGGATTTTACTTTGGGATAGGGAGGTTTGATTTGGAAGGGTGTACCGCTCTCTCTCACTACCCAAATTCTCAATTTGTCATATTGCCGTATCATACATTGAAAATTTTTGAGTTTGTTGGAAACTAGTTTCTCTTTCGTTGGGTTGTATGATGGCGGCCATGGACACATTCAATTCCTCTATGTGGCGGTGTGACGCTGCCCGATATTCTTCCACTATCCGTTCAAAACTAGACATGGGTTGGTAAAGGGTTTCAGCAGAAGACTGAAATTCTTGTGGATAGGTAAAACTCGCAAATGACTGATTAGAAGAAATGTCTAGAGAATGTGTAAAAGTCGGGTAGGATTGATAGAAATCGAATGATTGTGAAAATTAGACAGGAGTAGGATCAACATTTTGATAAGAAGAATATTGATATTGGTTGGTTGGCTGGCGACTGGCAACAGATGCCATATACGCCGCAAAACGAGTAGCAATATCTTCCTTAGAAAGTGATGGTGTTTATTGTCCTAATGGTATGACCGTATTGAAACTTTTGCTTTTAACCTTTTCCATATGCTCAGCGATGGACATACGTTTAGGAGTTCCCTCACACGCTTTAAATGGAGTATCAACATAAAAAGATGTAGAATTTTGATGCGGTTGATAGGACCTGGAGTGAGGTGTCCAACTATTTCTTTCCCCTTACTTTATCCGATCTCTTAAAGACATGGTAGAGTCGGAATTTTGATAAAAGCAATTACGAAAACAAAAAATATCTAGTTCTGGATAGCAAAGCTCGACAAAAATTCTTCTATTTAGGTTACCCATTATAAGAAGGATAGAGGAAGGGAAAAGATTTAAGCTCTGGTTGGATGGTTTTTCTTTGAAAGTGGGACTTGAGGGTTGACTCAACAAATCACAAAATGCACAAGCAACCCTAGAACTAAGGTCACCTAGGTCAAGCACTAGACCGTTCCTAGACTTCCGAAGGACAAGTCACGGGATCAATCCTCTACCATCTCTTTATTACTCTTGTGGCCAGGTAAGTGGAAGGTATTCGCCTGCCTGCTTCTACCGCGGTTCCACCGCGCAATGGTGGGTTCTCTTGGCAATTTTTTCACAGTGGATTTCTTTGCTCCTCTGGTCCTCTTTGAAGGTCTCTGAATTTTTATCTCCTCTTTCAAGCGACTCCAGATTCCGTCGTAAAAATCACGCACTAATCGTTAAATACACAATTTGCTATTTTATTTTATTTTAATGATATGGATCGAATAAGAATTCAACACGAATAGTAAGAAAAAAATTATGCACGAATCCTCGGCAACGGCGGTATTTTATTGATTCTATGAAATAGTGTAGTAGTAACCGCAATCAATAATGGTGTCGCGTGTAGCTAGACGAGATGAGTACGGGTCGTCCGCAGGGATGCATGGAAGTTTTAATCTTGTTTTAGATGAGTTGATTTGAAAGAAGGAAGAAAGGAGAATAGATTCTAGATCTATGTTAGACACAGATGTAAAATATATATAGTTTTAAGATCTAGTTTAAATACGGATGTAGAATCTATAAAGAAGAGACTTGTATGGTTCGTTGGGATTTAGTAGTCATGGATGACTAATAAAGATGTCTCCTTTTATCTTTTGATAGATTTAAAACTAGATAGATAGTGATGAATAAGAATTAGAGTTCTTGGAAGAAACTATGGTTTCCACACTATTGACCCTTGTCCCTTCATTGATCTCTATTCATGTCTAACCCTTAACAAAACAATTGTTAATCTAATCTCAAATCGTAGTCAAGACTAGCAATAAATTGGTAGCGCGCACGATAAGGATGCTAACGATTCTTTTGCTAAAGTTTATAAAATTTATAAGACTTAAAAGAAGTTAGAATATTTTCTCATCCATTGTTCTACCCTAATCCTACGAACCCTATCAAGCGGAGAATTACTCACGCATGATGGAGATAGTAGAAGAACGGATAGAGAATTAGATCATAATGTAAATACAGAAATTAAATACTAAATAATTAAACTAATGATCTATCTTTATTAATCAACTTCATAATTACAAAACTTTCGAGTGTAGATTACAAGAGGAGGAAGAAGTTGCTCTCGATCTCTGCCTCGTAGGAAGTAGATGCTCCGTCGAATCTAACGCCGCCTTATCACGTCGAATCGCGGACTTGTAGTGGATCACTTGTTCTTTGACAGTGATTTATTTCGTGTAAAAGGTGATGATTTCTAGCTTTAGCCCTCGGTCTTATTTATAGTCATAGGAAATACAAACCCGAGATTTCATATATGAGGGTTTGTTGAGAAGATCCTATCAACAAAATCTCAACTCCTAAGTCCCCAACATTGTCACGGATCTGCCGCAATAATGATGGTTTGGCCGCGGTTGGGTGGTGGGTTGGAGGGATTAGGTCTCAATCTTTTGGGGCTTATACATGTTGACACGTGGAGATTTTCTAGATATCTGGAATTTGAAAATATTTCCTGAGTCTATGCCAGTATTGATTTTTCGATTTTAATTAAACTTCATCGGTAGATTTTTTTATTCTGATATCTTGATATCCCGATCTCCTGACCTGAGTCAAATCTTGCACAATATCTTCATGAATAATGTTAGTAATATTTGTTATAGTGATATTATTCTAATCATTTGTATAATATTATATCTTTTAAAGAATCTTGATTAGAATATTTGATATGATACGCATAATAAAAATATTATATGCTTATATTTTCCTTTATAATGTTAATTATAATATATAAACATATGACAATAGATATTTTTACAGATAAACCCAAATATGTTCTATATTTATAATAAATACCTTTGGATATTTAAGAAAAGTAAGGAAAATGTTATATCAAAAGTGCGATATTTTCGACTGAACAAATATTCCAGAGGGAATCCGGAGTGTAGTAGTAACCACAATCAATAACGTGCAGTAGTAAAATATGCAATACGTTATTGATTTCATATTTAACAAATATTCCAGAAGGCTTATACATTTTAGTATAATAAACACGTTATTGATTGCATATTTAACAATTAGTGAGCGATTTTTACGAGGGAATCCGGAGTCACTTGAATGAGGAATTAGAGATTCAGAAACTTTCAAAATATTCCTGAGGAGCAAGAGGGTGCACTACAGAAAAATTGTCAAAAGACTCCATTTTTGTGCCCCAGAACCGCGACAATAGTGTGATTTTGGCTGCGGAACCACGGCGGAGTTGGGGAATCGTGCCTCCAAAATCCTCTGGTAATCTCTTCATATTCTTTATCTCTCCTCTGGAAATCCAATAATATATTTTTCTGCAGGATTATTTGCAAAATATCGCCGCTCAAAAATCTTTTTGCGTATTTTGTTTTGTGGGTTGTTTTTGCATATTTTTAATACGGACTTTAAGGGGAAAGACCACTATTCATATTAGGTGGACATTTCATTACCTTACCTAGGCCCCACAAATCATAAAACGAGCATCCGCATCACCCTACTTTAATTAAAAATATATAGATCAAGACTCTAAGGACCGCCGTGCTCAATTAGGACAGAAGAAGGTCGTTGGTAATCTATCACTTATCCGCATTTTTTTGTAGTGTCTAGGGAAGTGTGTCTAGGCAAGTGGTTACTTAATTAGGCCCGCTATTTTCAGAGATTCGTATAGCGGATACCTCCCACTTACCTGGCACTTATCTGGTCATAGGAGCGATAAAGAGGTGGTAGAGGATTGATCCCGTAACTTGTTCTTTGGAAGTCTAGGAGTGGTCTAGTGACTTGACCTAGGTGACCTTAGCTCTAGGGCTGTTTGCGCATTTTTTGTGTGATTTGTCTCACGTCCGATATTTTTTCAAAACAAACCATTTTTAAATCGTTCACACGCTGCCACGTGCGCTAAACCCGCTTAGTGCATGCTCGGCTGGACACGGGATTCTAGTGCCCGTCTTTCTCGTATTTTTTCTATTGACTCCGAAGTCGGTACTTCTTCTTCTTCTTTTTCCCCTCCACCCACTATATCGACCGAGATGGACGGTTCTCCGCGCAGGTGCGCAAAATCCATCACGCATCTCTCTCCAAGAGAGATGCTACCCCATGCGTAGACCCCTTCCTACTTGTCTATCTATTCCACCTGTCAATGGGGATAATTTCAAAATTAAACCCCACTTCATCAAACTGTTGCCCAAATTTCATGGGCTCGAGTCTGAAGACGCATACGTTTTTATCACCAAATTCGAAAACGCATGTGCAATGATGGGTACGTCACAACTTTCTGTGGATACTATGCGCTTACGTCTTCTCCCTTTTACTTTGTGCGATCTAGCAGAAAAATGGGTTTATAATACAGTCGCACACTCTATTTCCAATTGGGATGAATTCGTTATAGCATTCCTTAAGAAATTTTATCTCAATCATAAGACTGCCCGTGTTCAAAGCGAGATTAACCAGTTCACTCAACTTCCCAATGAACCATTTTGGAAATTCTTTGAATGGTTTAAAGATCTGCTTGTCCAATGTCCTCATCACGGAATCAATAGATGGGATCTGTGATGAATTATATATGAAGGTGTTACTCCAGCGATAAAGCAGATGCTTGAAACCATTTGTCAATGCCATTTCATGTCCAAAGATGATGGTGAAGCTTGGCAATTTCTAGAAGATCTCACTGAACAAACTTTGCAGTGGAAAAGCGTTAGACAAACATCATCTAGGGGGGTATCCATCAGCTCAATATTTCCATCGCAGTGAAAGCCGAAATGGCCGCGATATAAAGGAAACTCGACTGTAGAAAACAAAGTCTTTTCAGCCTCCCTAAACCAGGTTACGCTCCCCAAAACCATGTGCGGTTGCTATTCCGACCCATCACATTTGACGGAAGAATGTCCTTTGAGTCCACCATTTCAAGGTCAAGAACAAATTACTACTACTTTTCAGCAACGACCTAGAAACGATCCTTATTCTTCCACATACAATCAGGGATGGAGGAATCGCCCTAATTTTGCTTGGAACCAAAACCAACCTCAAAATCAAAATCAGTTCCCAAGCAACTATCAAAGACCTCTTCAACAGCAACAGCAACCACCGCAATCATTTCAGCACCCCTTTCAATCGCAACCTTTTCAAAATCCGACCAACAATTCTACACCTTATACTAATTCTTTCCAAATGGCCGGTACCGAAAAACTCTCCGCACTCGAACAAAGCGTGGATATATTTATTAAACATTCCATGAAAATGATAGATGATTTAATGTCTTCTATCCAAACATTAACGCAGGACACCACTTCCCACGGTGAAAGTATAAAATCGATAGAAGCACAACTTGCACAGTTAAATGCCGCGATGAGTGCGAGAGAGAAAGGGAAACTTCCATCTCAACCTATACCGGATCTTGGCCACTTACAAAGTAATAATGTGAGTGCCGTTACCACGTTGAGATCAGGAAGAGTGTTGAAAAACCAAGTGGGTGAACATGTTGATGACGTTGATGTCAATTATATTAATAATACTCCGGCTTTTATTTCTTCTCCTATTTCGTCTAGTCCACCACCTTCTTCCGAGCCTATTCTCCGTTTTCCTCTAGGCTCGAACCCTCCGCCCACTTCCTCGAGTCAACCTAAAACGATCCCAACTCCAATTCTGGGATCCATTCCATCCCCACAATCTTCTACAAGTTAGACCCAACCCTTATTGATAAAACTCCTTATCCATATAGGTGAAGGGGCAACAGACCAAGTCCACAAATGGAGAAGATTGTGGAATTTTTTTAGCAAGTTAACATAAATATTCCTCTCCTAGATGCTATTAAACAAGTTCCATCTTATGCGAAAATCCTAAAGGACTTGTGCACTAGGAAGAAAAAAATTCAAGTGCCTAAATTTTTTTCTTAGCGAGTAATGTGAGCACTGCGTTTACTGAACAAATACCCAAGAAACGAAAGGACCCCGGATGTTCTACAATATCTATTTCTATTAGGGTAAAAATATCAATCATGCTCTACTCGATTTAGGCGCTAGTGTTAACTTGCTTCTGTATCCTGTGTATGAGCAATTAAGGATCGGAGAGTTAAACCGGCACACTGCACTCTTCAGATGGCCGATCGATTTTTCACCAACTTAGGGGTGAGCTAGAGGACGTGTTAATCAAAGTCGGGGAATTTATATTCTCTGTGGACTTTATTGTTATAGCTACATAGCCTATAGCGAACCCACAAAACCAAATTCTGGTGATTTTAGGTCGACTTTTCCTAGCGACTTCCAACGCAATAATCAATTATCTAAACGGCTCTATGAACCTATCCTTCAGGAAGATGTCAATTGAGCTTAATATTTACAAGTTGGGAAGTGAACCCTCCGAACCCTATGCTTAAGTATTTTGTGTATAAACGATAGATTCCGACAGTGGCGAATTTGAACAGCTTCACGATAATGATCTTGACCCCGCTAGTACGTTGTTGTTTGACCCTGCTATTTATTATACACATACAGACCCTTCTATTGAGTTGTCTGGGTCAACATCTAACGCTAAATATGAACCTTTTATGGAGTCCGAGTATCATCCCGTTCTTTCCGATGATATTTTTATTCTGGATATCGATGAAAACTTTGAAGTAATCTTCGCCGATGAACTCGCATTCTTAGAATACATGGGCGTTGTGACGAATCAATCCCAATCCAAAGAAGTTGAACCACCACCTCTTCTTCTTATCAATAACAAGAGTGCGAGTAATCCACCATCATTGTTTCATCTCTACAAACCGAGACGTAAACCCATTCTATTCCACATCTTATCTCCTTCCCACTTCTTCACGTCGATAGGTGACATGATCTTCTACCAACTAGTGCGTTACATCGATAAAATATTTGAATGGTTGGTGTTGACTTTTGATCTTTGTAAAATTTTATATTGACCAATAACTTTAACCCCTCTCATAATTTTAAATGCTTAATACTATTTTACTCAAGTTTGGGGGGGGGGATATATTTTGGCTCTAGAACAGAAAGAAAATTTTTACAAAATTGTGGGCCCAAAGTAAGTTTGGGGGAGATTTTCACTTTCATTATTTCATGTCCCCGTTACTAACTTTTCCTCCCAAATCTACAGTTTTTTAGCTTAACAGATGACATCAGTGAGGATACTGCTGCAAACAGGTTTGGGGGAGATTTGTGCTTATTCACGCATTATTTTGCATTATACTATATATAAGCACAAAAAAAAATTTGATAATAAAAGTTTGAAATTGAAAAATTTACATATGAAAGATAGGAATGGTTTAAGAAAAGCAAGAAAGTTAGATATTTTCTTAAACGAGGCTAGTAATAAGTAGTTATGAGCCTTGTCCCAAGGGTTAGTAAGATGAAGGAAATTACAAATCTGAGGATAAAAATAAGTCTGAAAAATAATCCCTATTCTTGCGACCAAACATTTGAATGTTGATACCCTACTATACGCACTCGCACACATCTTGAAACTTGGGATAGTAGAGGATACCTTGAAATGCTCTTGTCTAAAAGCCTTAGTATAAAAAATATATATAGAAAAAAAAGTATAAATGGTGAAGAAAAAAATGAACACTAGTTTTGTAATTACTTAAGACAGCATAAAAAAATATAGCGAGGATGCATTATCACCTGGTGCCTTAGACCAACTGGTTTGGGAGCCACTGCTAAGCCTTAGGTGTTGTAAGACGAGGATAAGTACGCCTCAATGAGCAAGCACATTTTGTAATCGGTTGGTTAGTATCTCAAGAATTGTTAACGGTCGCATGAAGGATGTATGAGCAATTTCATCGAAAATATTCACCGACTATAAAGTACTTTGGAAGATGGACAAGAGTATGATAGCTTGAATTGAATTCTCTAAGTGTAGGGATGTCTTTTACACACACGTAGGGGTATATGATCGATGTTTGGAAGAAAGATAGGGAGGAAGACTAAAGGCGATATTTTATTGAGGGATGATGTGATTTCTAATATCTTTTCATGATCATTAAGATAGGGCTCATAGCAACTGAAAAGCTGGTGTAGTTGGAAAATCTTATTTTCAAGTTCTTTCTTTTATAGTTCTTATCTTTGTACATAACTTTTATTTTTTTTCTTTTATTATAGGATTTTATGGGTGTAATCTGCTGAAAACCCTCAGGAGGCAACATTCCTCCTACTGGGGATACCTAGAGGTTTAACGGCTTGTTGCACATGCTCAGTACAATCGTGCTGCCTATGAAAGTGTGCTACTTAGGTTTTTCTTTTTCTTTTTCTCCCTCTCTTTAATAACTAGTTTGCTCGGGACAATCAAGATTAAGTTTGGGGGTATTTGTTCAGTCGAAAATATCGTACTTTTGATATAACATTTTCCTTACTTTTCTTAAATATCTAAAGGTGTTTATTATAAATATAGAACATATATGGGTTTATCTGTAAAAATATCTATTGTCATATGTTTATATATTATAATTAACATTATAAAGGAAAATATATGCATATAATATTTATATAATATTTTTATTATGCATATCATATCAAATATTCTGATCAAGATTCTTTAAAAGATATAACATCATACAAATGATTAGAATAATATCTCTATAACAAATATTACTAATATTATTCATGGAGATATTGTGCAAGATTTTGCTCAGGTCAGGAGATCGGGATATCAAGATGTCGGGAATCAAAAATCTGCCGATGAAGTTTAATTAAATCATAAAATCAATACTGGCCGAGACTCAGAAAAGATATGAAGATTCCAGATATCACAACAATCTCCATGCGTCATTATAAGGCTACAGAAGAATTTTCATCAAAAGATCCCTCAAACCTACCGCCCAACCATGGCCAAACGTGCAAAATGCGGCAGATCCGCGACCATTGTGAAGAGTTAGGTTGTGGGATTTTGTGGGTATGATCTTCTCAACAAACCCTCATATATGAAATCTAGGGTTTGTATCTTCTGTGGCTATAAATAAGACAGAGGGCTATAGCTAGAAATCATCACCTTTTACATGAAGCAAATTACCGTCAAAGAATAAGTGATCCACGACAGGTCCGCGATTCGATATGATAAGGCGACGTGAGATTCGACGGAGCATGTACTTCCTACGAGGCAGAGATCGAGAGCAACTTCATCTTCCTCCTGTAATCTAAACTCGAAGGTTTTGAAATTGTGGAGTTGATTAATAAAGGTAGATCATTAGTTTAATTATTTAGTATTTAATTTATGTATTTACATTATGATCTCATTCTCTATCCATTCTTCTTCTATCTCCATCATGCGCGAGTAATTCTCCACTTGATAGGGTTCGCAGGATTATGGTAGAACAATGGATAAGAAAATATTTTAACTTCTTTTATGTCTTATGAAGTTTATAAACTTTAGCAAAAGAATCGTTAATATCCTTATCGGGCACGCCACCTATTTATTGCTAGTCTTGACCACGATTTGATATTAGATTAACAATTGTTTTGTTAAGAGCTAGACATGAATAAAGATCAATAAAGTGACAAGGGTCAATAGTGTGAAAATCCTAGTTTCTTCCAAGAACCTAAATCCTCATTCATCACTATCTATCTAGTTTTAAATCTATCAAAAGATAAAATGAGTCATATTTATTAGTCATCCATGACTACTAAATCCTAACGAACCCTACAAACCTCTTCTTTATAGATTCTACATCCGTATTTAAACTAGATCTTAAAAATATATATATTTTACATCCGTGTTTAATATAGATCTAGAATCTATTCTTCTTTCTTATTTTACTCTAATCAACTCGTCTAAAGCAAGATTAAAAGTTCCATGCATCCCTGCGGACGACCCATACTCATCTCAGTTAGTTACACGCGACACCGTTATTGATTTCAATTACTACACTCTTTCACAGAATCAATCAATGGTTGTAGAATTGGTGACTCATTAGTTTATGACTCATTTTTTGTTTTTATTTCATTTTTATCATCTTCTAATTCTCATCTCATCACCATGGCTTCCTCTTCTTCTCTTAATTTTTATTCAAGTGAGGAATGGAAATAGAAAAGAGAAAAATTAGTGAGCTAATCATTCTATGTCTCAAACCAATCATTCTTAGCAAGTTCAATTAGTGGGTTGCTTCATTTGGATGAGAACAATTTAAAGCTAAAGCTTGTGTTGGAGTTATCTCAAGGTGAATCATTTTCGGCGAGGAGATCATCGAGCAAACTTGTTCCGGGTTTCGTGGAGACTAGCCGGAATCCAAAGAGTGGTGGCTAATGCGCTACAAAAGTTGTAGTCCGCCAACTATAGTTTTCTAGCTTAGTAGTTTAGTTGCAAGTTTAGTATTTTGGTTTGACTCTTAGTTTGGGTATGCTAATGCACTCTAAATTTTTAAAACTACCACTTATGCCACGCTTTAAAACCTATTAGACGATCCTAGAATCCCAACAGTGGTATCTGAACCATACCAAAAGACTACAACTTGTTTTTGGCCAATTTAAAATCGAAAATATTGAATCAAAGTAAAATGTTCACTTGTTTTCAAACATGAACTTAAATGGTTTCTTTTCGGCTTAATTTTGCGTGCCCGAGCTTCTTAGAATTGTTACATATAGTGTTATGATCATGTGAGGGGGTAATAGGGGACCAACCCCATCCGGGAGCACCAAATTATGCTTTCACGGGAGGTTGGTGACCCGAGAGCTCCCCATGGGTGCTCTTGGGTCTAGGAGGATCCTAGGCCACTTTAAAGGCGGCTTAGGGTTGTCCTGCCGCCCTTATACTCCTCTTAGGGGACATTAATTTTAGCCCTGGGGTTCACGCAAAGTTTGGGCGCGTTTCGAGTCTGTTTTGACACTTTTCCGAGCCAAAAAGTGCCTATTTAGTTTCGAGGTGAATAGTGTTTTCAATTTTCAAATTCTTTGTTTCGAGTTAGAAAGTTGTTTGATTCATTAGATATTTGTGATGGTATAAACAAGATTAAAGTGTTTAATGTAGTTGTATCATCAGCATATGCGATACATGCGAATTAACGGTTTTTCTGTGTCGGAGTGAATAAGGTTTTTTCAAGTGTTGAATTAACGATTTTACCTTGACGTTTTTTTGTGATTTGTTGGCCATGGGTGATAAGTTTAGAAGATTAAAGTGTTTAATTGGTTTAACTCGTCGGTGTATGATATACGCAGTGTTTAACGCCGACGAATTGATGTGTTCAATTCGATGGGGTTGCACAAGTGAGTCTGAGATGTTGGTTTGTTGGAATACGTTGGATAGTTGCGAAATGAATAGCCCCCATGTGGAAATGTGATGTTGCGATAAGTGTTATTTCCATTCATTCTTGTAGCCATCTTGTATATTCATTTATTCGGAACGAGATCTAACTTGTCGCCGCCATTTTCGCTATATGTATATTCTTTTTCAGGACGAGCGACCGACTTGTGGTCGTCGTTACTGCATTATATTATTATTTGTCGGGACAAGATCAGGTTGCGATCGTTGTCGCCGTTGTATTAATACAGGTTTAGGTTTACCCCACGGAAAAATGCACGGGTGATCAGGTTCTAAATTGCAGCGGATGGCCATCTCAAGGAGTTGAGATCGGGTCACTCAAGTATAGGATTAGCGGGTTGCTTGCCGCGCTTGTATGGGGTATACGATTGACCCAAGAAGAAGTGCTCAAATCAACGGATTCGAGAAAGTGTTGGGTGGCCTCCTCATGATGATGATGTTGGGTTGCCTCATTTCTTGGGTTGCCCGGTAGCATGCCGCATTCGTAGGGGTCAGCTTTTGGCTACGCACGGGCTATTCACATGACTGGGGAATGTCGCATTTCGTTTGTGGATCGAACGAAACACGGTATTCCTAGGTGATTCGACCATTCCTATTTTATGATATTCATTACTTTCTTGTGATGTGATTATCTGCCTGCGATGATATATATAGTGATCTATATGATATATAAATAAATGATATATACGTTTTGCACCCACGCTAGCCCTGCCCCGCCCTGCCGTAAGTTAAGTAACCTTACGGTGAAGACCCGGGACACCGTGGCGAATGCGGATGGCGTTTATATGCATTCTATTTTTCTTTTCATATCATATTTTATCTGTAATGGTGTGAGGAGATGCTAGATAATATGAGATTATCTATATGATGGGAATGCATTGATTCAGATTAATGCAAATATAATAAACATAAAACACATTGTAGAACCAAATATTAGATATTGTGGTGTTATAGTCGAATTTTTTTTTTGCATCGAGGTATTCGGTTAGGAATATCCTGCACCCCATTTTACGGGGAAAGAGCCTAGATCCCTTCACAGGGAGTGATCTCTTTGGAAATTGATTGTGTTATTATAAATTTGCATATTGTATAGCCGTAGTCTTTTGTTTTGAATCGAGATATTCAGTTAGGAATATCCTGCACCTCATTCTATGAGGTAAGAGCCCTGATCACTTTATGGGGAATCCGCACTTAAGAAATAGTCTGCATAACTATAAATTTGCAAAACTACTCGGTTCCTACGATGAGATCAAGTTCATTATGTTAAGGTTTTCTTCAAAACTAGACGTAGCCCTCTGTTATTTCAGGAAGTAGAGTACTTAATATTCGTGTTGCGTTTGTTGACATAATTAAGGCGTAGTGTACGGTAGCTAAGTGATATCTTCATACTTGCATATAATGCGATTGGTTAAAACAGTCATACGAATTTGTTGACCATAATAAAGGGTTGTGCGGGGGGTGGGGGTGGGGCTAAAACAGTCACGAAATGACGGGTTGAACTAGATTAGCGACTTATGATTTGTTGACAATAGTTAAGGTCATAAGCCGTTAGGGGTAAAAAATGATATCAGGAGTTTCAAGTGTTGAAACTTGCAATAAGATTGCATACCTTCTAAGGTGTGGGGTGACTTGTTGACCCCGTCAAGATTACCACTCCATGATATTTTGGATCCCGATTCCCACTGTGAATAATAGTTATTCTCGGGATATGATCTCGGCTAATTCTCCTTTTAGGGTTTGAAGGAGGATTCAACGGAACAGTGGAAGCCATCCTGATTAGATAAATACACCAATCTAATTTTGATAGAATGCACGACGCATGTTTCTTCTTCTTCTTCTTCTCTCTCTCTCTCTCTCTCTCTCTGGCAGCGACCTAAGACCGACCTTAAACTAAAACTTGTAAACCAAGTTAACCGAACCTTTTTTACAATCAACGGTTTTGAAATGTCATGATTGCCCTATTTTCACGACCAAGTCGCATATGTCCTTACCCCTCCCACTTCCCCTTTTGCTTCCTCCAGAATACTCTGTATCTGATACAAAAATCCATATTGCTTGGAAAGCCATCGTATAGTTATATACGAACTCGAAAAAATTATTTCAGTCGAGGATGGCCGTAGGTTCTGGAGAAAGTGAATTGTAAATGATACAATTCATTTATCTCTGCTCTCCACCGTATCTCAAGTTTGAGAGCTCCTTGAATAAGGAGAATATACCGGTTACGCTTATATTTTTCTTCCAATCCCGATATTGGAGCTGAAAGAAAGGGTAAGAAGAAAATCAACTAGCATAAGTTCGGTATAAATAAGGTAAAAAAGAGAGACAACAATAGGGGACGAAGTGAACATAAAGGAAAATGCAACTATTGTTATGACCCCGGGCAATGAAATAGGCATTACTTGGAATACCCGGGTACCCCTTGAAACATTTTGATGTTTCATGATTTTCTATGTGATTGTAATCAAAAACTGTTTTCCAATTAATTCTAACTCCTGGATATATAGATACCGGATTAATATCCCACATCTATAAGTTGTTATAGATGCTGAGAAAGATTAGATTATTGGAAGGTGATTTAATCCTTAATATCAGATATCGGAGCAGTTGTTGCTATTGGGGAAATCACCTGGCTTTGCCTTTGGCAAAATTTTGGTTTTGAATATCTGTTATTATGCACCAACTTTTAAAAACTGATTATATCTATCTCTTTATTTGATAAAGTGGATATAAATTTTCAAAAATTATATTATTAGCATTTGCCTTTATCATTTGATGAATGAGTAAGGTGCATTGAATAACAGGGATACACATTCTTAACCAAAATACAGTTTCCAAATTGCAACACAGAAAGTAATGTTGGTGAACTCATAGGATTTATACATAATGATGTATGTTGTCCGGTGTCCGCATGGACAAGGGGTTGGTACTCATATTTCATTCTGTTTTACTCTGAGTTCTCTGGTTTTAGACACGCATTCTTGTTGAAATGCAAAGTCCAAAGATTTTGACGAGTTCATAAGATATAGGAATAAAGTAGAGAATCAAACGTTGGAAATATCAAGATTCTTCGAAGTGTTCGAAGATGTGGATACTTATGCTAGGTATTCCGTAGTAATATAATCTAGAATTTGATTCTCTCTCAGATTACTCATCCGTGGGTGCACTTGATCAGTTGAAAATATTGTATTTTTAACACGTCAATTTCCCTACCATTTGCAATCATCTAGAAGTATTCGGTTTGAATATTGCACATATTAGCAAAACAGCCGTAAAATACCGAATAACTTGTGTTGTATACTAAAGCCAGCATTTCTGAGGGAAATTAAGTGTTTATCATTGCATCACATTATCTTTGTATAGCGCAACACTTGTTTCGAGAATCTGTGCAGGAAATTCCAGGAACAGAGCCAAAATTGTCAAAAGTGCTGAGAAAATTACACCAAGTCCATGATTTGAGATCTGGTAATAATCAAGAAAGCAAAATGAGATTCCACACATTTGAAAAAGGCCAAAATGTCAGTCCAAAAAATGCCAGAAAATTCTAGGCCCCAAGGCTTCAATAGTGTCGCGGATCCACGGCCAAAAGGCCCTTGGCGCCGCGGATCCGCGGCTTGTTGATGACGTAAGCGCAAGAAATTTTCACACGTGCTCTCCTGTAACGGCCGTAGCTTCCAGAACACTCCAGAAACACCACGTGGCTTCATCCAGAAGGCTCGGCCTAACAACCTAGCTCTAGAATATTCCCTCCAACTAACTTCTTCTAGAAGCCTCTCTCTAACAAACTTTTGGTGGGAAATTTGAATTTTGAATTCTAGATCTAGTGTTATGATGGCTATAAAAGGAAACCTAGATCTAGGGTTCAAAGGTTGTTGATTCCTTCATCTCTTCCCACAAGTTGAGTGACACAACTTGTACCTCCAAACCCTAACCCTAATCCAATCAAATCCAAGCTAAAATCAAGAACACCGAGTACCAAATCAAGCGAGAAATCAACCATCCTTTTGGAGCGAAGCCGATCTTCATCCGAGCAAGTGATCCAAGACGGTCCGCGACTCACGGAGACGATGCGACGCTAAATTCGACGATCTCGTTCTCTCCTCAATTTCTTGTATTCCTTGAGCGAAGTGTAACGAATTGTTGAATAATAAAGGTGAAAATTCTTTAATCTTGTTTTCTTTACATTCTTGCATCATGATTCGATCTCAATTCTTGGTTGTGTTTCTTGTTATGATGTTTGAGTAAAACTCCACTCGTGAAGGAGTCGAGAGAATTAATAGATGATGATGTTACAAATCTTGAAACGATTCTTAAGTCCTATGAGTTTTGTAAACCTTAGTAAATTGAAGAATCGACAACCTAGTTTCGAGCGATGCTTTCTTGATTGTGTTCGCTCTTAATTAGGGATCCATGATCGATTCTTGAATTTATTAGAGGCTAGAATGTGAATGAAATCAACGAAAGGACAAAGGATAGATGATGAAACCCTAGTTTCAGCAAGAAATTCCTAATTCTCGTTGATCATCATCGATCTAGTATCAAATCATCGATGGATAAAAAAACGTAATCAATAGTTTTCATCACGTCTATAGATTCGATCGATTCATACGAGCCTCACTTCGATTCTTGATTACTATTTGGATTGGATATCATCAATTCTTAATTCTTGATTTTAAATGTTTTCTTGATTTTAGATTTAGATCTAGATAATTCTTGAATTTCAATTTTATAAATCTTGAATTGAATTGTCTTTTCTCTTTTCTTTAATTTTCAATTCATCTAATTCAATTTCGAACGGATCACACTTTCCCTGTGGACGATCCGCACTCGCTAACGCGCTACATATGACACCGTTATTGATTGCGGTTTACAAATTTCTTTGGTTGTGATCTTTACACATTTTCAAAACACGACACACAAAGAGTTCATTCAATCAAATGGCGCCGTTGCCGGGGATAGTGTGCTAATTTGTTCGTTTTTGAAATTTGAGTTGAAAAATTTATTCCATCAGAATTTCTAGATCTAAATTCACACAAACACTAAACGATTCATTATGATTTGTTGCGAGGAAATCTGGAATCTGTGGAGCAAGTGGAAAAATATTCAAAGCATTCCAGAGAGCTAAAGAAGTGAACAGGAACAGATCCTAAAATTTGTGTGCAGAGATTCCTCGAGACTGCGGCGGATCCGCGGCAATAGCAGCTTACCGCCGCGGAACCGCGGTGATACTGTAGCTACAGTGCACTAAAATTCTCTGGTGACTTCTTGACTTTCTTATCTCCTTCCTCATCTGCTCCAATAACAATTTTCTGCAGGTTTCTTTGCAAAAATTCGCAGCGCCAAAAAAATAAAAAAATTGTGCATGTTTGATCTTAGTTGTTTGCATTTTTAATACGGAAATTAAGGGGCAAAGACCAAATTCAGATTAGGTCGGGAGTTCATTACCCGTCCTAAGCCTCGAAAATCACAAAACTGCATCCGCATTACCCTCATTAATTAAAAGAAATCTAGAATTGACTCTAAGGACCGTCGCGCTCACTTAGGACAGGAGAAGGCCGTGGGTAATCTATTGCTTATCCGCGTTTCTTTTGTGGTGTCTAAGGAAAGTGTGTCTAAGGCAAGTGGTTGCTTAATTAGGCCCACTACTTACGTAGTGGAGAACCTCCCACTTACTTGGCACTTACCTGGCCACAGGAGAGACAAAGAGGCAGTGGAGGATTGATCCTGCGACTTGTCTTTTGGCAGTTAGGAGCGGTCTAGAGTCTTGACCTAGGTGACCACTAGACTTAGGGTTGCTTGTTGCATTTGTTGTGATTTGCATCATTTTTTCAAAAATCCGTATTCTTTTTCAAAACAAACACTACTTCATTCATTTCCCCTAATTATATTAACGCTGCCACTTGTACTAAACCCTTTACTGCAAGATAGGCTGGACACGGGATTCTAGAGCCCGTTTAGTCCGCGTTCCCCCGATCGACTCTGAAGTCGGTATTTCTACATTTACTTCTTCTTTACCCACCACACCCACATCAATGAATGCTTCTCCATCGAACTTCTTTACCACTACTCTGCCGCCATCCACAGGTGCGCAGAATCCACCCTGCATCTTTCTCCAAGAGAGGTGCTATCCCATGCGAGGTCCTCTTTCGACCTGTCTATCCATTCCACCAGCCAACGGGGACAATTTTGAAATAAAACCCCAATACATCAACCTTCTACCCAAATATCACAGTCTCGAGTCTGAAGACGCATATGTCTTTATCACCAAATTTGAAAATGTATACGCGATGATGGGTACCTCTTAACTTTCTGTGGATGCTATGCGTCTACATCTTCTTCCATTTACCTTGTGCGATATAGCCGAGAAGTGGCTGTATAACACAACCGCACATTCCATTTCAAATTGGGAAGAATTCGTAAAAGCATTCCTAAAGAAATTCTATCCCAATCATAAGACAGCTCGAGTCCGCAGCGAAATAAATCAATTCACCCAGCTTCCAAATGAAACATTCTCAAAATGTCTTGAACGCTTTAAGGATCTGTTAGTTCAATGTCCACATCACGGAATCCCCAGATGGGATCTGTGCCGAATTATATATGAGGGCATTAATCCTAACACAAAACAGACCCTTGAATCCATGTGTCAAGGTAATTTCATGACCAAAGATGATGGGGAAGCTTGGAAATTCCTAAAAGATTTCGCTGAAAAATCTTTACAGTGGGAGGGTGTGAGTCAATCATTTAGGGGGGCAATAACCAATCGGATGTTTCCATAGAAGTTAGAGCTGAAATTTCAGCTATACATAAGAAACTCGAGACTATGGAAAATAAATTTTTAGACGCCGCCATAAATCAAATGTCACTCTCCAAAACTGTATGTGGATGTTGTTCTGATCCTTCTCATTTGACGGAAGAATGTCCAATGAATTCTCCGTTTCAAGGTCATGAGCATATCAATTCTGCTTTCCAACAAAGACCTGGAAACGATCCATTTTTTTCCACATATAATCAGGGTTAGAGGAATCACCCTAACTTTGCTTGGAACCAATCACAAACTCAAAACACGGTTCCAACCCAAAACAATTTCCAAAGGGTCTCTCCACCACAACAGCAACCACTCCAATTGAGTCAGCACCCCATCCGAGCACAAAACTTCCAAAATCCGGTCAACACACCTGCACTGTCTAATCCTTTGCAGTTGACCGGTACCAGTGAATCCTCTTCATTCATGAACTTGCTTTGGACAATAAAGTCTTCCGTCGATAAAATCGAGAAAAACTCTGCGTCCCAAAGCGAGACTATTAAATCGATGGAAGAAGAAATTGCACGATTAAAAGCTGAAATGAGTGCAAGAGAGAAAGGAAAACTTCCAGCTCAACCTTTGCCCAATCCTGGCTATTCACATCATGTGAATGCAATCACGTTGAGATCTGGAAGATTGCTTGACAATCACGTTGGGGAAGAGATTGATGACACTGAAAAATCAATCAATGATACCCCGGCTGAGACCTTTTCTTCCACTTCTACTTCTAATTCTGACCCCAGTTCTTCTACCCCACCATTTTCTTCCGAGCCTATTCTCCGTTTTCCCCAAGGCTTGACACCTCATCCCACACCGAAAATGATCCCCACTCCTATTCTTAGATCGTTCCCACCCACACGATCTTCTCCAATGTTGGACCCCGATCTTATTGCTCAAGCTCCTTACCCGAATCGGTTAAGGGGAAACACACCGAGTCCACAAATGGAGAAAATCACTGAAATGTTTAAACAGGTTAATATCAACATCCCTCTTCTAGATGCAATACAACAAGTCCCCGCTTATGCGAAAGTTCTTAAAGGCTTGTGCACTAGAAAGAGGATGACTCAAGTGCCCAAGAAGATATTCATGGCAAAGACCGTAGACACGGCTTTCCACCAACAATTATCGAGGAAACGTAAGGATCCTTGCTATCCTACTATTTCCATTTCTATTAGGGAAAAACACATCAACCGTGCTCTACTTAACCTTGGCGCAAGTGTTAACCTGCTTCCTTTCTCGGTCTATGAGCAGTTAGGGATCGGAGAGTTGAAACCAGCCCATTGCACTCTCCAGATGGCTGACCGATCAAGCACCAAACCTAGGGGTGAACTGGAGAATGTGTTAATAAAAATCGGGGAATTTGTATTCCCTGTGGACTTTATTGTACTTGATACACAGCCTGTAGCGAACCCACGGAATCAAATTCCGGTGATTTTAGGTCGCCCCCTTTTGGCCACTTCCAATGCTATCATCAACTGTCGTAATGGTTCTATGACCCTATCCTTCGGGAATAGGTCAATTGAGCTGAACATTTACAAGTTGGGAAGTGTACCCTCTGAACCTACTGCTCAGGTCTGTTCTGTCGAATTAATAGATGTCGATAGCAGCGAATTTGACGATCCTCATGATACTGATCTTGACTCTCTTCATACGTTATTGTTTGACCCAACTATGTATCATACACATACGGACTCTTCCACCGAGATGTCCAGGTCAACAACTGACACAGATTATGAACTGTTTTTAGAGTCTGAAGATTACCCCGCACTTTGTGAAGACATTATTCTTCGGGGTATTGATGAGACTTTTGAGGAAATCTTCGCTGATGAACTCGCATTTTTGAAAAGCACGGGTGTTGAGATGAATCCACATCAAAACAATGAAATTGAACCTCCACCCCTTCTTCTGAATTGTAAAAAGAATGCGAGTAATCCATCACATTCACTGCATCGTCTCTCCAAAATGAGACGCACACACATTCTATTCCACCACTTACCTTTTCCCTACGTCTTTCTAGCTTTCCACCAACCTGAGCACTACATTGATAAAATCTTCGAATGGTTGGTGTTGACCTTCGGTCTTTGCAAAGCTTGGCATCGACCAATGATTCTTGACCCCATCTTGTGATTTTCAAAGCTTAACATGACTTAACTCAAGTTTAGGGGGGGTTATTTTCTGGCTCCTGAAAAGAAAATTTTACTCAAAAATGATGAGCTAAAAATAAGTTTGGGGGAGGATTTTCACTTAAATATTTTTCCTCGTTAATAAATTTCCTCCCAGGCTTACAGGTTTTTCGAGATTTAGCAGATGGCAACAGTGAGGACACTGTTGAAAACAAGTTTGGGGGAGGTTTGTGCTTAGTTTCGCATCATTTGCATCATACTTTGCATAAGCACAAAACATTTTCTAAAAACCTATAAATATTTAAAAAATTTCGAATATATAAAAAAAAATTTGTACATAAATAAGATAATAAAAGATTAGATAGTGAAAAATTACATCCAAAAGATTGGAAAAATTTAAGAAAACCTAGAAAATTAAAAGTTTTCTTATACGAACTAGTAATAAGTAGTTATGAGCCGTTGTCCCAAGGGTTGGTAAGATGAAGGAAGTCACTAATCTGAGGATAAAAATAAGTCTGAAAAATAGTTTCTATACTGGAAGCCAAACATTTTGAACGTTGATACCCTGCTATTCGCACTTACACACGTCTTGAAGCTCGGGATAGTAGAGGATACCTTGAAATGCTCTTGTCTAAAAGCCAAAGTATGAAGGAAATAAAAAAAATGAATAAAAAAATTATAAAGTGGTGAGAAAAATGAACACTGGTTTTGTTATCGCCAAGGCAGCAATAAAAAAATATAGCGAGGGTGCCTCTTCACCTAGTGCCTTAGACCAACTGGTCTGGGAGTCACTGCTAAGCCTTAGGTGGTGCAAGAAGAGGAAAAACACCAAATAAGCAAGCACGTGAGTAAACGGTCGGTTAGTACCTCAAGAAGTATTAACGGTCGCATGAAAGTGTGTGAGCAAATCCATCTAAATATTCATTAATTAAAAAGTACTGAGGCAGATGGACAAGAGTATGATAGCTTGAATTGAATTCTCCGGGTGTAGGGATGTATATTACACACACGTAGGGTTATATGATCGATGTTTGGAAGAAAGATAGGAATGAAGAATAAAGACGATGTTTTATTGAGCGATGATGTGATTTCTAACATCTTTTCATGACTATTAAGATAGGGCTCATGACAACCGAAAGCGAGCATAGTTGGAAACTCTAATTTTCAAAGTCTTTCTTTTACAATTCTTATCTTTAAATGTAATATTCACGGTCTTCCTTTTATTATTGGATTTTGTGGGTGCAATCCGCTGAAAACCCACAGGAGACAACACTCCTCCTACTAGGGACACCTAGAGGTTTAAAGGCTTGTTACACGTGCTCAGTGCAATCGTGTTGCCTAAGAAAGTGTGCTAGTTAGTTTTTCTCTTTCTTTATTTTCTCCTTCTCTTTTTAATAAAACAGTTCGCTCGAGACGACCGAAAATAAGTTTGGGGGAATTTGATCACTTGAAAATATTGCATTTTTAACACGTCAATTTTCCTACCAGTTGCAATCATCTAGAAGTATTCGGTTTGAATTATGCACATATTAGCAAAACAGCCGTAAAATACCGAGTAACTTGTGTTGTATACTAAAACCAGAAAAAATTGAGTGTTTATCATTGCATCGCATTATCTTTGTATAGCGCAACACTTGTTTCGAGAATCTGTGCAGAAAATTCCAGGAACAGAGCCAAAATTGTCAAAAGTGCTGAGAAAATTACACCAAGTCCATGATTTGAGATTTGGTAATAATCAAGAAAGCAAAATGAGATTCCACACATTTGAAAAAGGCCAAAATGACAGTCCAAGAAATGCCAGAAAATTCTAGGCCCCAAGGCTTCAATAGTGCCGCGGATCCGCGGCCAAAAGGCCCTTAGCGCCGCGGATCCGTGGCTTGTTGATGACGTCAGCGCAAGAAATTTTCACACGTGCTCTCCTGTAACGGCCGTAGCTTCCAGAACACTCCAGAAACACCACGTGGCTTCATCCAGAAGGCTCGGCCTAACAACCTAGCTCTAGAATATTCCTTCCAACTAACTTCTTCTAGAAGCCTCTCTCTAACAAACTTTTGGAGGGAAATTTGAATTTTGAATTCTAAATCTAGGGTTATGATTGCTATAAAAGGAAACCTAGATCTAGGGTTCAAAGGTTGTTGATTCCTTCATCTCTTCCCGCAAGTTGAGTGACACAACTTGTACCTCCAAACCCTAACCCTAATCCAATCAAATCCAAGCCAAAATCAAGAACACCGAGTACCAAATCAAGCGAGAAATCAACCATCCTTTTGGAGCGAAGCCGATCTTCATCCGAGCAAGTGATCCAAGACGATCCGCGACTCACGGAGACGATGCGACGCTAAATTCGACGATCTCGTTCTCTCCTCAATTTCTTGTATTCCTTGAGCGAAGTGTAACGAATTGTTGAATAATAAAGGTGAAAATTCTTTAATCTTGTTTTCTTTATATTCTTGCATCATGATTCGATCTCAATTCTTGGTCATGTTTCTTGTTATGATGTTTGAGTAAAATTCCGCTCGTGAAGGAGTCGAGAGAATCAATAGATGATGATGTTACAAAACTTGAAACGATTCTTAGGTCCTATGAGTTTTGTAAACCTTAGTAAATTGAAGAATCGACAATCTTGTTTCGAGCGATGCTTTCTTGATTGTGTTCGCTCTTAATTAGGGATCCATGATCGATTCTTGAATTTACTAGAGGCTAGAATGTGAATGAAATCAACGAAAGGACAAGGGATAGATGATGAAACCCTAGTTTCCACAAGAAATCCCTAATTCTCGTTGATCATCATCGATCTTGTATCAAATCATCGATGGATAAGAAAACGTAATCAATAGTTTTCATCACATCTATAAATTCGATCGATTCCTACGAGCCTCACTTCGATTCTTGATTACTATTTGGATTGGATATCATCAATTCTTAATTCTTGATTTTAGATTTAGATCTAGATAATTCTTGAACTTCAATTTTATAAATCTTGAATTGAATTGTCTTTTCTCTTTTCTTTAATTTTCAATTCATCTAATTCAATTTCGAACGGATCACACTTTCTCTGTGGACGATCCGCACTCACTAACGCGCTACATACGACACCGTTATTGATTGCGGTTTACAAATTTCTTTGGTTATGATCTTTACACATTTTCAAAACACGACACGCAAAGAGTTCATTCAATCAAATGGCGCCGTTGCCGGGGATAGTGTGCTAATTTGTTCGTTTTTGAAATTTGAGTTGAAAAATTTATTCCCTCAGAATTTTTAGATCTAAATTCACACAAACACTTGATATTTTTGGCGCCGTTGCCGAGGATATGGATGTCAGTCCAATTGTAGAGAAACATAGGGTAGCAGTGAAGAGCATTTGATATTTTTGGAAATTGGTAATGGCAGCCAGCAAAACCTTAAGGCGATTCACAAGGACTAGCCTCCTGAAGGAGATGGTTACCGATTCTAGCTTCCTAGGAAACACGGAAGACAGAGCGTCTGTCGTGAGTTATAAGTTTACTCTCTTTTGAGAAGCAGTATATTGGAAAGAGTTCCAAGTGGATACTGAGATAGTCGTGGCACTGAATGTTGATTGTGAATCAGCGAAGAGTACCACCCTAGAATTTACTGGTTATAAATATTGTTCATTTATGAACATGATCCCATCGTCTATCCAGGAAAATATTAAGGCAAGTATCGCTTAGTTCGGGAGATATTTGATCTCCGTAAAGTTGAGATTATGTGAGAAACAGAGAGAAGTGATGTATCGAGTCCAATCATTGAGGCTTTTTCTCGAATACAGTTTGCGAAACTATTAGTACAGAAGTTGGGTATGAGATACCGCAATAATTAGCCTTAAGTGTAAGTGGGAGATTGTTCGATATAGGTGCTCTCAATAAAATTATTGAATGAGTACCTATACTGTTGGGTATGAGATACTACAACAGCCGGCCTTAGTGCAAGTGGGAGATTATTAGTTATGAATATGCCCAGGAGGCCATTGTTGTACATATGATGTATATTATAGTGGATGCTTGAATATATAGAGAGAGGACTTTCTTGCTTGATATGATAATATGCTATCTGGTTTTACTTTATCTTAACATGTTGACTTGTATTGGGTTACTTTCTTGCTCTCACATGTTGATAAAGCCCTTAGGATATGTACTTGACTACTAGGACTATGATGCAGATCATACTAGTGGGGCCCGGCTAGTCCAAAAGTACATCCTATAATTTTTCCTAATCGAGGGTGTATCGAGACAGGGCATCGATACTCCAGAGTAGACTAGCGTATACGCTTCTTGACCCATATGATGGGTGATGGATGATCCCGCATCCATTGGTGTTTGACATCAAAGATGGTATACGTGTGCTGTTCATACCAGAATATTGCATTTAATACCGCCCATTCTTACACTCGTTTGTTTATAGGTAGGTGCTTTTAATCCGTATTTGCTACATATTTACAGGCTACAGGTTCCTAATCCAAAATAACGCAATTGATACAAAATCTCCACTGTTACGCCAAAATACAGAACATCAATTGACAGCAGATAAAAGCCGGGTTCCGGTCATCCGTATCCGTCCAGTGCCGCGTACCAGGTCCAGAGGCAAGACATATGACAGTGGTCATTCGTGTCTCCGACAAGCACAGAGCACGAGGGGGGCAGCACAAGAATCAATGGGTGCGCGGAGCTCGAGGGAGAAAAGGTCAAAAGTATTATTTTTGATGCCATTTTGGACCATTGCAGATCTGAAACAATTGTGGAAGCAATTTGCAATTTGGTACATGTAGAACAATAGAAGATAGCAGCACAGGGAAACCCCAAAAAAACGAGAAGCCAACTCTTCATAATGGCCGCGGATCCTCGGCCAATATGGTGACTCGGCCGCGGATCCGCGGCCCAGTTAACTCGGTGGATGATAATTTTTCAGGGGCAGTTATGTCACTTCATTTAGGCACAGATAATTGCCCTAGGTTTTCAACTTTCCTCCTATAAATACCCCGGTTTTGAGCCATTGTAGGGGATCAATTCTTATGCCCACTTTTTGTTAGGATTTAGTTTAGCTTCTTCTTCTTCTTCATTCTTTCCTCCATGAAAATTGTAGTGAGAGCTTTTTGAGTGGATGATGAAATGAAGATGAAGGTTGTTTTGCTTATCTTGTATTTTTATTTCATTGTATTGTAATTTAATTTCTAGTGTAATTTTATTATTGTTGTTAAAGTAGTTGTTGTTATTTCTTTTCTCGTTCTCTTTTCCTTTCTTCTTATCCGTATTTTCAAGCGATGATACTTGACGGAGTCCATGCTAAGGCGAGGACCCAAGAGTTAGCTTGCTTCACTTGTAAAACCGTATTTTCCTCTTTTCTTCCTTCCTGTTCTGTTTTCTTTTCTTTTATAATAAGTGAATAATTTCCCGCTTGTTAAGGCTAAGGAAGGTGGTATGAGGAGCGGAGAAATCCCTTGTGCTTCTCTTCTCCAAACATCTTGAAATGAACCCCGACCAAACAAACGCAACCCCCTCACTTAGGCGTGCTATACGTGACATGTAGCCGTAACCTAAGTTGAGAATTCCTTTAAGCGCACTACAACGTGACATGTAGTTGTGACTTTATTGGATACATGGTTGCGGGTGTTTGGTCGAGGGTTGGAAATAAGCGTATTTAGCGGACAGACAAGGGGCACTGGGAATTGATTTAGCGTTGGAAAGCTTACTTAAACTCGCAAATCTCATTCCTATGTCCTCCTAATCCCCGCTACTTTCGATTATCCCAACATCGTTTTAAAAATGGCAAAAGACAAGCACAAGACTAATCCTAACTCTACTAACCAAGCTTAACCTTAACAAGCTTACTTGAACATAAATACAAACACTTAGGATAGAATTGAACAAACATATACGCATTCTTTATTGACTCGTCTAAAACTCGAATGGACATATAACCATCTCCCTGCGGATCGACCCGTGCTCAACCGGCTAGCTGCAAAGCGACACCGTCCTGATCGCGGTTATAAATTTAGAACTTTGAACTCCGACACGCCAAAAGCGTGCGATCAAATGGCGCCATTGCCAGGGAGACGGTAACGTATTTTCTTTCTTGTTATTCGGGTTAATATTCTTTTTGTATATATATAAGATTATAAAAAAAAATAATAATAATAAAATCTTTTTGTTATTTTTGATAATTTTTGTGTGCAAGTGTGCAGGCTAATCTGGAGCAAGTACAGTAATCCAAAAAGAAAACAGAGAATTTTATTTTGGAGAAGAGACCAAGGGGAGTGCAGGGACCCAAATTGAAGCCCCAACTAAGCAACTTGACCGCGGAACCGCGGTCAAAGGGGGGCTTTAGCCGCGGTTCCGCGGATATATTGAGGTCTCAGGGCCCCAATTTTTCTTCTGCCCTTTGTCTGTCCTTTTATCTTCTCTGTGAATTCTATTATATTGTATTTTCTGCAGGTTTTTTTGCACAGATTGCGCAGCCGCCAAATAAATTTTTGTTGTTTTAGATTTTGTTTGTTTACCGCTTTGCAAATATTAATACGGACTTTAAGGAGTTTGAAACCAATCCAGATTGGGTGGGGATTTCATCACCCTTCCCATGACCCCAGAAATCACAAAAAGCATATGCATTGACCATTATTTAATTAAAAATACTAGACTCAGCCCTAAGGACGTCGCGCTCAATAGGACAGAGGACTGGTTGTAGGCATCGGCCGTTTATCCTATCCTGACTTTGCGGTGTCTAGGCAAGTGTGTCTAAGGCAAGTGGTTACTTAATTAAGACCACTACTTACGTAGTGGGGAGCCTCCCACTTACCTCGCACTTACCTGGCCGCAATTGGCGGAGAAGAGGCGGTTTGAGGTCCTATTTCTAGCCATTTGGAACAGTTAGGAGCTGTCTAGCTGACCTTGGTGACCCTAGCTCTAGGTGTGTTTGTGCATATTGTGATTGTGATTCTGCTTGTAAATTTTAGTCCCATAATTCCGTATTCTTTTAAACAAACAATTTTCAAAACTCCAAAAACAAACATTTTTTTTAAAATAAAAAAATCCACATTCTTTTCCCCTCCTTTTCTCTTCTTTTCTTTCTTTCTCTCTTCATATCATGGGTACTCCATCTAGAAAAACTCTTGCCGAACTTTGGTACCCACAACCAGACATTACTTCTTACGGTTCTTGCTTTGGCCGAACATCGAACAACCCCTCCATGCCCAAAATTTCACTGAAAGATCGCATAAAAGCGTCTAGGACAAACACTTGCACTCCTTATTCCACTTTGTATCAACCTTTTCAACCTCCCGCACCCGCTTATGTTGATACCCCTTTTGCAAGTCGTCCTTTGTCCATCGCTGAACATATTGAATAATCTCATAGCCGATCTTTCACTCCTTTCACCACTTCAAATTCTTGGGATCAACAATTCCATTCACCTTCGTATCCAAATGTTGATCCTATCCCTGTCCAGCCATTCAATTCCTACCAGTCCTACGCGACTTTTACACCTTCCTTAGACATTGCTTCTGAACCGCCATTTGGGAGTTTTCAGTATCCAAACGACTTTGAATTTTTTACTGAAACCCCTTCACAACCCATGTCTAGTCTGGAACAGTCATTGGAAGACTTTAGGGTAGCGTCATACCAACAGATGATGGATTTGAATGCGTCCATGGCCGCCCTCATACAACCTAGTGACCCGGTAGCTAGTTTTCAACTAGCTCCAAATTTTCCAATGTATGAAGAGGCGGTAGGACAGGTTGAGAATTTGAGCGGAGAGAGTGAGCTGTACACCCTTCCAAATCAGATCTACCCGTTTCAATTTGAATCCCACAACTCCAGTTTTGAATGTCTATCTAGTGTTCCCAACGATTCACCGATTGAAGATAGAATGATTAATGAGTTGTGCGACTTTGTAGTGTTTGATTTACCTGATTGTGAAGGGTCCCTTCCAAGTGAAACCAATCCTAAACATTTTGACATCTACACCTCCACTTTAGAACCTGAATTGATTGATATCCATGCTTTTGTTGAGGTGTCTGAGAATATAGATTTTCACTTGATTGAGGATATTGACGCTGGGAATATTTTGGATGATGAACCCGTATATTTGGCTGAATTTTTCTCTCCAATTCATCATCCCGAGTCGTTAAATGTTTTTCCCGAACCCTATATGCGTCTGGATTTTGAAGAGAAGTGCATGTATGTGCTGAATTTTGAGGAAAATTTTGAGGATAGTTTTGAGGATGAAACAGTTTTGCTTGATGAGTCGGATTTCCCAATTCATCCTGTCCCTGTCATTGACTGTGTACACCCTCCTGAACCCTTAATCGATACCCTTCCTCAATCACTTCCCCCCATCCTTTCCATCGTTCCGACATTGCAAGAAACCGTATCATTTTCACTTCCTGTGTCTGGTTTACCAAGTTCGGCTTATCCATGGTTTCTCACGAATCTTGAGGGATTTGACCCAATTTCTCGCCATATTGATATATTAGTACAATCCATCTTTTCACATCGATCATTACAGATTGTACTAATTTATTCAATCCATTTTCACCCTCAAGTTCGTATTCCACTTCTTTCTCCCTTCCGCCATTCTTCTTCTCATATACCGAGACCGTATCCCGCTTCTATCTCCATACGGTCTCGCGTATTCTCCATTTCTTTTCTCTTCACCTTCTTTCACCAACCCGCATATTACAGAGATAGAATTTTTGAATGGTTGGTGTTAACTTTTGGCCTTTGTAAGGCCTTGTATAGCTTGATACTGTTTTCTTTCCCCCTAATCCTGAACTTCACCGCTTAAACAGTGGAAACACTGTTTTACTAATGTTTGGGGGAAACCTTTTTGTATATATTTTTTGTTTTCCTTTTTGTTTTGTATATAATTTGTTTCTAGGGAACGCCGACAATTTTGATCCTCTTGGTGTAGCCTGACAGTGAGGGCACTGTCAAGTTTAAGTTTGGGGGTGTGCTCGGTAAGCTTTCTTCCTTTGCATTCATTTGTATATTTTGCATTTGCATACCTTATTAAAAACCCATAAAAATCGAAAATTTTTCCAAAAAATATAAAAACTTTGTCGTCAAGTTAGCTAATAGGGTAACTTAGATTTTTATTCTGAAAGTTTAGTTGATATGTAAGAAATAACTAAATTCTAGGCTTAGGAATTAAAAATCCTAAAAATAACCCTCATTCTGTTTAAACTTGGTGATTATACGTCCTTACAGTTTTTTTTAGAAGTAGGTAATCTTGAGTTCAGTTCTTGAGTTAAGTCAAGATGAGAGAAAAGTATTGAAGCTTTACTGAAGGATAAGTCTGAAAAATAGTTTCCTTTCTTGAATTCAAATTTAGAAAGTATATACCCTACAAACTGCACTTACACGCACCTTGAAACTTAGGATAATAGAGGATACCTAGAAATACTCTTGCTTGAAAACCTAGTATGAAAGAAAAAACGGTATTTAAAGCTAAACACCAAAAGAGCATTATTGAAAAATATATTCGGTCTTGAAAGAGAAAAAGAAAAAAATAAAAATAAAAATAAAATAAAGTCAAGACCTGGAAACTGCTATTTACGCTTTAAGCTCACACATTCAGTAATCGGCTGTTAGTGCCTCAAGAAGCATTGATAGTCGCATGAAAGGTGTGTGAACAAATCCGTCCATCACTTAATGAAAAGAAGTAATATTAGGTATTAGGGAAATGGTATTATAGCTTGAATTGAATTCTTGAGTGTAGGGGTGCAAAATTACACAAACGTAGGGGTATACAATCGATATTTGGAGAAAAGATAGAAATAAAGAATAAGACTTATGTTTTCTGTAAAGTTGATAAAAATCCCTGATTTAAGACCGCGCTTTAGAAGGAAAACTCAGGAGATACCAACATCTTTCTAAACTTTTTTAGAACGTATAGGATCTGGGGTTAAATAGATAGGATGTGTGAAAAATAAGTGTTGGATATTTCTAACATAAAATGATAGAATTTTTAACCTAGATACTAAACTGCAGGAGTAGAATCGATGTTAACTTATGAAACTAACTTGACGGGATTTTGTGGGTAGTATCCGCTGAAAACCCTCAGGAGACAGCACTCCTTCTACTAGGGACACCTAGAGGTTTAACGGCTTGTTGCACGAGCTCAGTGCAATCGCGTTCTCTGCGAAAGTGCGGTTAGGATTCTTTTTTTGTGAATAATTGGTTTTGCTCGGGACGAGCAAAAGTTAAGTTTGGGGGTATTTGTTCATACCAGAATATTACATTTAATACCGCCCATTCTTACGCTCGTTTGTTTATAGGTAGGTGCTTTTAATCCGTGTTTGCTACATATTTACAGGCTACAGGTTCCTAGTCCAAAATAACGCAATTGATACAAAATCTCCACTGTTACGCCAAAATACAGAACATCTGTTGACAGCAGATAAAAGCCGAGTTCCGGTCATCCGTATCCGTCCAGTGCCGCGTACCAGTTCCAGAGGCAAGACATATGACAGTGATCATTCGTGTCTCGGACAAGCATAGAGCACGAGGGGGAAGCACAAGAATCAATGGGTGCGCGGAGCTCGAGGGAGATAAGGTCAAAAGTATTATTTTTGATGCCATTTTGGACCATTGCAGATCTGAAACAATTGTGGAAGCAATTTGCAATTTGGTACATGTAGAACAATAGAAGATAGCAGCACAGGGAAACCCCAAAAAAAGGAGAAGCCAACTCTTCATAATGGCCACGGATCCACGGCCAATATGGTGACTCGGCCGCGGATCCGCGGCCGAGTTAACTCGGTGGATGATAATTTTTCAGGGGCAGTTATGTCACTTCATTTGGGCACAGATAATTGCCCTAGGTTTTCAACTCTCCTCCTATAAATACCCCGGTTCTGAGCCATTGTAGGGGATCAATTCTTATGCCCACTTTTTGTTAGGATTTAGTTTAGCTTCTTCTTCTTCTTCATTCTTTACTCCATGAAAATTGTAGTGAGAGCTTTTTGAGTGGATGATGAAATGAAGATGATGATAAAATACCCCGGTTCTTCATTCTTTCCTCGTATTGTAATTTAATTTCTAATGTAATTTTATTATTGTTGTTAAAGTAGTTGTTATTTCTTTTCTCGTTCTTATTTCCTTTCTTCTTATCCGTATTTTCAAGCGATGATACTTGACGGAGTTCCTTGCTAAGGTGAGGACCCAAGAGTTATCTTGCTTCACTTGTAAAACCGTATTTTCCTCTTTTCTTCCTTCTTGTTCTGTTTTCTTTTCTTTTATAATGTGTGAATAATTTCCCACTTGTTAAGGCTAAGGAATGTGGTATGAGGGACGGAGAAATCCCTTGTGCTTCTCTTCACCAAACATCTTGAAACGAACCCCGACCAAACAAACGCAACCCCCTCACTTAGGCGCGCTATACGTGACATGTAGCCGTGACCTAAGTTGAGAAGTCCTTTAAGCGCACTACAACGTGACATGTAGTTGTGACTTAATTGGATACATGGTTGTGGGTGTTTAGCCGTGGGTTGGAAATAAGCGTATTTAGCGGACGGACAAGGGGCACTAGGAATGGATTTAGCGTTGGAAAACTTGCTTAAATTCGCAAATCTCATTCCTATGTCCTCCTAATCCCCGCTACTTTCGATTATCCCAACATCGTTTTAAGAATGGCAGAAAACAAGCACAAGACTAATCCTAACTCTACTAACCAACCTTAACCTTAACAAACTTACTTGAACATAAATACGAACACTTAGGATAGAATTGAACAAACATATACGCATTCATTATTGACTCGTCTAAAACTCGAACGGACATACAACCATCTCCCTGCGGATCGATCCGTGCTCAACCGGCTAGCTGCAAAGCGACACCGTCCTGATCGCGGTTATAAATTTAGAATTTTGAACTCCGACACGCCAAAAGCGTGCGATCAGGTGCTCAGTGGAGACTGGGTACACTGAACGGACTCGCCGAGAACTCCTAAATGGTATTATATCTATCGTCAGATAGCAGTTCTCTGGTGACACTGGTACAGGTTAGTCTGTAGACCCGAGATCGTCATAGAGTCTTGTGTGAGTCCCACTATTCTTTGATTTCCTCCTTACCACGTTCATGAGAACGTGCAAAACAGTGGCTTTTGGGTAAAGTCCCGAATCACATGGAGGCAATGAACGATAGGAGGGGTTTCGTCTCTCTCGGTATTTGGGGTTGATGTTGCGCTGTGTTCGATTGGCTATAACTGGAAGTCCCTGGCCAGGGCTGATATGGAGATCTATCGGTAAGTGTTATCTGTAGTTTCTCGACTCGTTATGAGCCTCACATCGACACGACTTATCGGTTACTAGGGTCTGACGTTTACCATCCCTAGACAGGATATGCGACATATCAGATAAAGAGAGCGGACTGTACGAGAGTGTTACTGATTAGATTTATAGGAGTGTGTGCAGGCTTGCTTGTTGATCTTCTGATCGCTCAATACCTGAGTGGCTGTTATGTTTAGCTGATCGCTTGCAGCTTGTGGGTGTTTGATATGATCATCACCTACTGCCGGCGTATTAACGAGTCTTTAGAGTCCTATACAGAGATTTCCGGGCTCAGGCGAAACGGAGTAGGAGAACATATATGATATGTGTGGGACCGAGATTGATACGAGTATGTGATACCGTATTGTATTCTCGCGATTTATGATATCGGCCGGTTATATGTGATATAGCTGGGTCATCGGATCAAGTGTTGATCCGATGAGATGATACATTTTATATTTGCCGGTTATGTGAAATATAGCTGGATTATCGGATGAAGTGTTGATTCGATAATTTAATGTATAATTATATATTTGATATATTAAATTACATTAACTAATATATGCTCACTTAAGTATTTTCATTTTCTCACTTTGGATACATTTAACATACATGTGATATATGTTTATTGTATTGTTTTCTTTGTTACATTAAATATTATATATGTGGTATATAATATTGTAATATGCTAGGTTATAAATGCAACTAGGGTTTATGAGATTAATACCATGGCTAGGTTTATGGTTAGGTTTTTAATTATCTTAGTTAATTCTAATTGAGTGGATTAATCTTGAGATATTTTCTTGTGTTGACTTAGTCTACCCTTCTTGATATTTCTAAGATATTTGTTAATCTAACCTTTAACCCTAGCCCATAGGTTATTCTCTACATGAGTTAGCCATGACACATTTACCCATCGTTGTATTTCTAACCTCATCTCAATTTCATTCTCACTTGAGCTTGAGTTTCTTCTTCTTCTTCATTTTGATATTCTTGCTCTCTTGATTTATTCATGTGATGAAAAATAGTGAGAAATAAATTTCTAAAGTGAGCAAAATTCCTACTTCATCATCCTCTTCTATACTAGCCATATAGATTAGTATGTTGGCTTCACTAATCCATAATTAGTGAATAGATAGTCTGGGTTTGTGATTTCTCAAAGTAGATCATCTTGGATTATGAAGTCTTCAAACAAGGATGCCTCATTCACCTCATGGAGCCTCTCAAGAGTCCGGGACAATGTTGATCGCAGCGAAGGGACCTCAACTCGGAGCTTATGAAGTGAACGAACGGACTACAAAGGTTGTAATCCATATCACTTAGTAGTAAAGATGTTTACTTGATGTTTCTAGTTTGATTCTCTAGTTAAAGATCTTGTTTTAGGGTTTTTTAAACGTGACAATTTTTTTTAAATTGGCATGGATGATGCCACCCAAAACCTTGCTGTCGTGATTAATAACCCTACAGCGGTATCAGAGCCTAGCTAGAGAATTAGACGGATTAGTGTAGGATTATGAAACCGAAACAACTCGAAAACACCCGAATACGAACCTTAGTTTCTGTCGAAATTTTTCAGGTGTCAAATTTTTTTAAACAGTTGCAGAATGATGTATGAGATACATAATGAACACTGTACAAAATTCATCCCATTCCCTCGGAATTGGGCCGGCCACACTTGTATCAAAACCAGCTACCTCGGCCTGTTTAGGTTTGAAATTTTTATAGTGTTCAAGGCTTTAGGTTTTTGTACTTTAGGTGTTGCTTGTTTTTGCTAATTTTGCATGTGATGTTATCTTTTAGCAAAGGCAATTCGGAGTGTTTCGTATTCATAATTCTAGTTTGTTTTCGGGTTATTTAGACGGTCTTAAAAAGTTCGAACGGATATTAATAACTTACTTTTTCCTTGCTGGAAATTTTTCCAAGTGTTGAATTTTTCCATAGTTTAAAACTTTCAGAAAATCATGCAAGCGATTCTGTGAACCCTCTAGAAGAACGAGACCTTAACTCGATTATGTGACCGTCAGAACCGCCACTAGGGTTTGTGGTGCCACATGTGAGGCATTGGTTGACCATTTTATGGCCGGTTCATAGGAGCTGTGGCATGTTCTGGGACCTTTTGAACTCCGCTCAAGTGTTGAGCTATTTGGGAAATTTTGGGTGTTTATTTATTCGATCAGAAAGTTTAACATTGTCTAGTTATCTGGAATGTGATACAATATGTGAAATTAATATAGTTAGGCATGAAATCCGTAATATGTGATTTTTCGGGTTTATGATGTCTAAGGTGATTGTGAATTCCAAATGTTGTAGTTTTTTACTTTCTTTTCTGTGACCGTAAGTGTAATATGTGGTGTATCACCGGTTTCGTTGCTATACATCAACAACAATTGGGATACGTATATTTACTCACGTTGATGACATGTGATGTTATGTGTTGCTGTGATATGTTATATTGGATCGTCGTGATTTGAATAGCCGGGGTTTTTATGTGGGATGAGAGTTTTTCATTTTCATTCATGTAAAATTCATTTGTATGTAATATTCTTTTATTGGGGCACTTCTGGGTTGAGGATGATGTCACCATTGTATATTATTTACTTTTCCGCATTAGGATAGACCCAAGGAGGAGAGCACAAGCAACCGGGTTCTAGGGTCCCGTGGGAGGCCATCTCGAGAAGTCGAGACCGGGTCTCCTAACCCTAGAAATGGTAGGGTTGCTTGCCGCTCTCATAGGGGTCTAGGGATATGGGTTTGGCTATTCATCGTGACCGTGGAATCCATGTTTTATACAGGCTCAAAATAAAACATTGACCTCCTAGTATATCCAATATTTTATATGTTATTTTCTGCTGCTAATATTCTGTGATGTGATCATTTTATATGCGTGAGACGAATACTTTATTATTGTATATATGATATATAATAAACGTTTCCTATGTTTTGTACCCGCGCTAGTCCCATCCCGGTATGTCGTTAGTTAAGTAACCTAACGGTGCATAACGGGACACTGTGGCGAATGCGGATGGCATAAGCGTACGTTGTATTTTCGTTTCTTCTTTGATGCTTAGGAAGCATAAATGACGGGACTTCATTAATGAGATTAATGAAAGATAAAGAAACCTAAAAGATGTTGTAGAATCAAATTTTCAAAAAGGGTAGCTCTAGTTTTTGCTTTGCACAGCGGTATTCCTTGTAGAATATCCAGCACCTTATTCGATAAGGAAAGAGCCGAGATCCCTTCACCGGGAGTGACCTCTTTAGCGAAACTAGCAGATTCTATAACTCACTCGGTTTTGTTTTTTTATTGCTTCTATAGTTCTTGCTTTGCATAGTGGTATTTGTGAAATATCATGCACCTTATTCGATGAAGAAAGAGCCGGGATCTCTTCACCGGGAGTGACCTCTTTAGCGAAACTAGTAAAATCCTTAAAAACACTCCTTTTCAAAATCACTTGTTTCTACAACGATATCATGTTCATTACGAAAAAGGTTTTCATAAAAACCTATCGTAGCCCTCCGTCATTTCAGATAAAGACTATTTAGTATTCGTGTTGCGTTTGTTGGCCTTTGTCAAGGCGTAGTGTGCGGTAGCTGACTAGTATTTATCTGTTTAAGCATGTGATGTGATTGGATTAGGGTAGTCATACGACCTTATTGGCCTTTGTCAAGGGTCATACGGGTGGGTTTAATTCAATCGGGAAATGATGGGTTGAACTTGACTAGCGTCCTATGGTTTGTTGGCCTTTGTCAAAGTCATAGGGGGTTAGGGGCAAAGGCATTATCGGGAATTTCAAGTGTTGAAATTTGCAATGAGATTGCATACCTTCTATGAGATAGTTGGATCCTGATACCCACCGTGAGTAAGAGTTACTCCTGGGAGAATTTTACATATGACAATTAGCCGATCGAGTAGGTGTCTAAAAAAGTGTTAACGGGGTTATCCATCTGGGAAAACGATGTTTATTTTAACTAGGTCCCTGCGAAAGCACAGGGAACCTCCCTCAAAGTACCAACACTGACCTGGCTGAAAAATTGGCGAACTTGTAAGGTGTAATTAATCCCGGCTACTCTTACCTTTTAGGGTTTAAGGAAGATTTGATAAAAGCAGTGAGAGCCATCCTGATTAGATAAGATAATAACCAATCTAATTTTGCAAGAGCATACGCTAAAGTGTTTTCTTCTCTATCTCTCCAGGTGGCGACCATGTCAGGCCTTAATCAAGATAATAATATGGATGTATTGACCGAACCCGCTTATTATACTGAGCAGGGGAACGTTGGTTCCGTCCTTTCTTATAATTGTTATATGACTGAACAGGAAATAGAGGAAATCCAGATTCCCAAGCCGCCCAAACGAAGAACAAGCATGTTGATGCATCTTCTTCAGGTGTGTTAGTTATCGAGAACTGTTTCTTAGTACACTCCACGTCATGGGTATTAGATACCAGATCGGGATCCCACATATGTAATATGTTACATGGGCTAAGGAAAGGAAGAGAACTGGGAGAGGGTGATCATTCCGTAAGAGTAGGGAATGGTGCAAATGTTGCAGCCAAAGCAGTTGGTGAATATCACCTTGTGTTACCAAATGCTAATACATTGATTCTGAACGAATGCTATTACATTCCGACCCTGATATACAATCTTATATCAGTGTCTTTATTGAGTAAAAAAGGATATAATTTTGTAGTACATGATAATGTTATGAATATCTTCCTGAATAAAAAGTTGATTGGATCAGGCTTGTTAAATAATGGCATATACCTTCTGAATCAAACTACAGTCCTTAATGTACAAAACACACACATAAGGAAGAGTTCAGAAATGAACGAATCTTCCTTGTGGCATTGTAGACTAGGTCATATCAATGCGACACGACTAGCTAAGTTACATAAGGATGGATATTTGAATCCATTCGAATTTTCATCTTATGACACTTGCCAGTCACATCTCAAAGGAAAGATGACCAAAACTCCATTTAGTGGACACAGAGAAAGAGTTACAGAACTCTTGGGACTGATACATAGTGATGTATGTGGTTCCATGTCTACACATGCCAGAAATGGTTCTTCATACTTCATTACATTCACTGATGATCTCTCAAGATACGGACACATGTTCCTGTTGAAACACAAGTCTGAAGTTTTTGAGAAATTCAAAGAATATAAGCACGAAGTCAAGAACCAAACGGGTAAAAGTATTAAGATCCTTCGATTTGATCGAGAAGGAGAATACTTGAGCAATGAGTTCCTGGACTATTTAAAAGAGAATAGGATTCTATCTCAGCTTACTCCTCCATATAGACCACAGCACAACGGTATATCGGAGCGGAGGAATCGCACCCTATTAGATATGGTGCGCTCTATGATGAGCACTGCTGAGTTGCCTATTTCCTTTTCGAGTTATGCGCTTGAGACAGCTGCATACCTATTGAATCAAGTTTCATCTAAACCTGTACCTACCACACCATATGAGATATGGAGTGGAAAGAGACCATGTCTTAAACGTATTAAGATATGGGGTTGTCCGGTCTATGTCAAAAGCCAAAATCCGGACAAACTCGAGACACGGTCAGTTCTTTGTAAGTTTGTGGGATATCCTAAACATTCAGATGCATATCTTTTTTATCACAGCGAGGAACAAAAGGTGTTTATTTCTCTACATGCCACCTTTTTAGAAAAGGAATTTCTTGCAAAAGAAATTAGTGGCAATGAGGTAGAGCTGGAAGAAGTTCCAGCAGCATAAACTACAATTGAAGATTTAGTCGAACCAGAGGATTCGATAGTCCCGGACGAACCTCAGCTGCTCCGCCGATCTAGTAGGGTTCCTCATCCACCTGAGAGATACTACGGTTTTCTCATAGACGGTGGGAATGAGGATTTCATCATGGAAGATGATGACCCGACTAGCTTCGAACAGGCCATCACGAGTGGGGACTCTGTGAAATGGCTGGATGCAATGCGATCTGAGATGGAACCCATGTACACCAACAATGTATGGACTTTGGAAGTTGCTCCTGAAGGGGTAAAATCTATTGGGAGCAAATGGATCTTTAAAAAGAAACTTGGTGTAGATGGAAAAGTTGAGACTTTCAAAGTTAGACTTGTTGCAAAGGGTTTTCGTCAACGACCAGGTGTGGACTATGATGAACCTTTTCTCCAGTAGCTATGCTTAAGTCCATCCGGATCCTACTTACCATTGCTGATACTATGACTATGAAATTTGGCAGATGGATATTAAGACCGCCTTTCTAAATGGTGATTTAGAGGAGTGCATGTACATGATTCAGCCAGAGGGATTCGTAGACAGTGGGAGCGGCGGAAAGGTGTGCAAGCTGCTTGAATCCATCTACGGGTTAAAGCAGGCATCGCGGAGTTGGAACATCTGTTTTGATGTGGTGGTCAAAGAGTTTGACTTCATCAAGAACGTAGATGAACATCAAGAACGTAGATGAACCTTGTATATACAAGAAAATGGCAGAGAGTAAGGTTGTCTTCCTCGTATTGTATGTGGATGACATACTCTTGATAGGAAATGATGTTCCTATGCTGCACTCGGTCAAGCTCTTCTTATCACATAGATTCTCAATGAAAGATCTAGGTGATGCCTGCTGCATCTTGGGGATTAAGATCTATGGAGATAGATCTAAACGGATACTGGGATTGTCCCAATTTAGGTACATTGACACCATACTAAAGAGGTTTAGTATAGAAGAATCCAAACGTGGGAATTTAGCCACGATCTTTGGACTCACTCTCTCCAAAGAGATGTCTCCTAAGACTGATTTGGAAAGAGCTCGCATGCAAGGGATACTCTATGCTTCGGCAGTAAGCTCTATTATGTACGCGATGCTATATACCAGACCCGATATAGCATACTCACTAAGTGTAGTGAGTAGGTATCAAGCAGATCCAGGAGAGAGTCACTGGATAGCTGTGAAGAACATTCTCAAGTACTTGAGAAGGACTAAAGAGATGTTCTTGATGTATGGTAACGGAGAACTCCATGTGGAGTCCTTTACCGATTCAAGCTTTCAAAGTGATAAGGACGACTCTAAGTCGCACTCGGGATTTGTCTTTACCTTTAATGGAGGGGCGGTGTGTTGGAAGAGTTCCAAACAGGAAACCGTGGCAGACTCGATGATGGAGGCTGAATATATCGCTGCCAACGATGCTGCCAAAGAGGCTGTCTGGATGAAGAAGTTCATAACTACTCTTGGAGTGGTTCCGTCCATTGAGCATCCAATACCTTTGTATTGTGATAACAATGGAGCTGTGGCTTTGGCCAAGGAACCCAGGTCCCATCAGAGATCCAGGCATATTCTGAGATGTTATCACCTGATCCGGGAGATAGTTGATCGCCGGGAGATCGAGGTCAGGAGAGTTGACACAAAGGACAACACTGCGGATCCACTCACGAAGGTCATACCCCAGATACAATTTGAGAGACTTTTCGAGATGTTGGGTATGAGATACTACAACAGCTGGCCTTAGTGCAAGTGGGAGATTGTTAGTTATGTATATGCTCTAGAGACCATTGTTGTACATATGATGTATATTATAGTAGATGCTTGGATATATATAGAGAGGACTTTCTTGCTCGATATGATAGTATGCTATCTGATTTTACTTTGTCTTAACATGTTGACTTGTATTGGGTTACTGTTTTGCTCTCACATATTGATAAAGCCCTTAGGATATGTACTTGACTACTAGGACTATGATGCAGATCATTCTAGTGGGGCCAGGGTAGTCCAAAATTACATCCTATAATTGTTCTTAGTCGAGGGTGTATTGAGACAGGGCATCGATACTCCAGAGTACACTAGCGTATACGCTTCTTGACACATATGATGGGCGATGGATGATTGTTCATATCAGATTTTTGCATTGTTATATCGCCCATTCTTAATCACATTGCATATAAATAAGTCCTTTTGATCCATATCTGCTAAATAGTTGCAGGTTACCGGTTCTCAGCTCTTTACAGTGAGATTCGTGAAAAGTCGCAACAAATGTGAGACTATGACCAATAACAGATGATTACTGATCCGCATGATGCCGCATACCAGTTCAAGCGGAGTTCAAGGCAAAAGTACACTGCTGAATATCTGGAAGAGAACAGAAGATATTTTGAGAAACCAAGTGTACCAAACAGAAGATAAAATCAACTGGTAGAATAACTGAAAAGATGGACCCAAGATTCCACCATATGGCCGCGGAACCGCGGCCAAACAGGCACTTCTGCCATGGTTTCGCGGCTGTGCAATGCACGTGTCGGTAGCAGGTCAGTGCATTGACTCGGCTCTCTTGGGGCAGTTCTGTAATTTCGTGTATGGATCAGAATGTATATCTAGAGTTTTCCTATCTATAAATAGGAGGGTTCAAAGCCAAATTAGTATGCCTATTTTTATTTTTTAGATCTAGAATTTTAATTTTGTTCTTTATCTTTATCAATTCAAAAATTGTAGAGATCGTTGAGAGGTTATCAATAAAAAGTAAGTTCTTTTAGTTTTCTCGCATTCTTCTTATCGTATTTCATTATCTATTAATCCAGTTGTAGAATTTAATCTGCATTTTTTTTCTTATCTCGAATTTTATTTTTATCTTTTTAATGGGTGAGTAATTCTTCACTTGTTAGGACAGGAGAAGGAGGGTCTGAGTGAAGGAAATCTCTGTCACTCCTTTCTTTGCCTAACACCTTAAAATTCGGACTCCAATTAATTGAACCATATCCGCTCACTACGGCACCCTAACATACATGATAGCGGTGATTCCCAAGTTAGATCGGTTGTGGTTGAATTAATTGGAGGTTAGGGCTAAGAGACAAGAACGGACGGACAAGGACCAAAAGGAAGAAACCAAGCATGAAAAGCCTAGCTTATACTTGCAAGTTTCTTTCTAGTCGTGCTAATCCCCGTTGTTGCCGATTACCTTAACACCTATAATCAGAAGGCATTGAAAGAAGTAAGAATTTCCTAAACTCGAACTAATCTAATCCTAACCCTAGCAAGTCTTTTATCATCTTTTATCTCATTCGTAGATCTTAAAACAAAACCACCAATTTTTTGGACTTAACTAGTTAAGAAATAAAGAAAAAGATTCCATCTCCCTGTGGATCGACCCGTACTCAACTGGCTAGCTACCAAGCGACACCGTCTTGATTGTGGTAAATTTAAACACAGAAAATCTCTAACAATCAAATGGCGTCGTTGCCCGAGAGACGGTAGTTTCTTTCTTTGTGAAATTTCGGATTAATTGAAAACATAAAAATTAAAAAATTAAAAAGCAAAAAAAATAAAAATCATCTTGTTATTTTTGAAAAATCTTTGTGCAAGTGTGCAGGATTGGAAGAAGGCCTGATTCAGATTTGCAGCAAGCTCAGTGAACAAATCCAGAATCAGGGGATCTAAACAGAAAGAGGAGAACCACCTCAGCATAGAGAACCAAATTTGAAGATCCAAACCAACTGTTCAGCCGCGGAACCGCGGCAGAAGCAAGAGTTTGACCACGGAACCGCGGTCAACTGGTGACATCAGCACCCAATTTTCTCTGTAAGTATCTCTTTTCTCATCTCCTCTCCTCTGCACTCCACTGAAAAAAATTTCCTGCTGGTTTCTTTGCACAGATTCTCTTTCTCCTATCCAATAAATTGTTTTTGTGCAGGATTCTTTGCGCTACCAAATAAAAAAAATTTGCAAGTATTTTAGATTTTTGGTGTGTTTCTGCTTTGCATAATTAATACGGAATCTAAGGGGTTATAACACCAATTAAGATTGGGTGGGGGATTTCATCATCCTTCCTAAGATCCCAAAAATCACTAAAAGCATATGCATTACTCTTGAGCTAAATTGAAAAATATCTAGACTTAGCCAACTAAGGACTGTCGTGATCATTAGGATAGAGGAGGGTTGTGGGCATTCAATCGTTTATGTAAACTTGACTTTGTGGTGCCTATGCTAGACAAGTGAGAAAGGTAATTTTAAAAGGCCCGTCTTACGGTGATTCGCGAGCGGAACCCTCCTTTCTTCATTTGTGCTTACCTGGCCACAATTGGCAGTGAAGAGACGATTTGAGAGTTACCTTATAACTTATCACTTTGGAACAGTTAGGAGCAGTCTAGTGGACTTAGAAGACCCTGGCTCTAGGCGTGTTTGTGCATGTTGTGATTATGCTTGTAAAAAGTTTAGTCCCATATTTCCGTATTCTTTCAAACAAACAATTTCAAAACTCCAAAAACAAACATTTTTAAAATATATATATATATATAAATAAAAAAATATACCACTTCCTACCCTCCTTACCGTTTCACTCTTCTAACATGGGTACCCCGCCTCGCAAAACTCTTGTCGAACTTTGGTACCTACAACCAGACATAACTTCGTAGGATTCTTACTTTGGCCAAACTTCGAACGATCCCTCCATGTCAAAAATCTCTTTGAAAGATCGGATAGACGCATCTAGGAAAAACAATTGGGCTCAACAATCCATTTCGTATCAACCGTTTCAAACATTCATCCCTTCTCATATTGATACCCCTTTTGAGAGTCCAGTTGTAACCCCAAAACCTATGTCTCTTACTGAACGTATTGAACAATCTCATAACCGATCTTTCACTCCTTTCACCACTGCGAATTGTTTGGATCAACAAGTCCATTCACCTTCTTATCCAAATGCTGATCCTACTCCTGTCCAACCATTCAATTCCTACCAGTCCTACCCGACTTTTGCACCTTCCCTAGACATTGCTTCTATACAGCCATTTGGGAGTTTCCAGTATCCAAACGAGTTTGAATCCCCGTCACAACCCATGTATAGTCTGGAACAGTCGTTGGAAGATTTTCGGGTAGCATCGTACCAACGGATGCTGGATTTGAATGCGTCCATGGCTGCCCTCACACAACCTAGTGACCCAGTAGCTAGTTTCCAACTAGCTCCAAATTTTCCAATGTATGATGAGGTGGTAGGACAGGCTGAGAATTTGAGTAATGAGAGTGAGTTGTACACCCTTCCAAATTAAACCTACCAGTCCCCAATTGAATCCCACAACTCCGATTCTGAATGTCTATCTAGTGTTCCAAACGATTCACCGATTGAAGATAGAAAGATTAATGAGTTGTGTGACTTTGTAGTGTTTGATTTACCAGATTGTGAAGGGTCCCTTTCAAGTGAAACCACACCCAATCCTTTTGAGCTCTACACCTCCACTCTAGAACCTGAATTGATTAATATCCATACTTTTGATGAGGTGTCTGAGAAAATTGATTTTCACTTGATTAAGGATATTGACACTAGGAATATTTTGGATGATGAACCCGCAGATTTGGCTGAGTTTTTCTCTCCAATTCATCATCCCGAGTCATTAAATGTTTTTCCCAAACTTCATATGCGTCTTGAGTTTGATAAAAATTGCATGGATGAGCTGATCTTTGAGGAGAATTTTGAGGATAGTATTGAGGATGAACCAGTTTTGCTTGATGAGTCGGATTTTCCAATTCATCATGTCCCTTCCACTGACTGTGTACACTCTCCTGAACCTTTAATTGTTACCCTTCCTAAATCACTCCCCTTCATCCTTTCCATCGTTCCGACCGCGCAAGAAACCGTATCACTTTCATTTCTTATGTCTGGTTTACCAAGTTCGGCGTATCCATGTTTTCTCACGAATCTTGAGGGATTTGACCCCATTTCTCGACGGGTTGATAGATTAGCACAATCGCTTTTTACACATTGGTCATAACAATTTGTTCTAATTTATTCACTCAATTTACACCATCAAGTTCGTACTACACTTCTTTCTCCCTTCCGCCATTTTTCTCCTAATATACCGAGACCGTATTCCACCTCTCTTCCCATACGGTCTCGCATATTCTCCATTTATTTCCTCTCCGCATTCTTTCACTAAACAACACACTACAGAGATAGAATATTTGAATGGTTGGTGCTAACCTTTGGCCTGTGTAAGGCCTTGTATAGCTTGATACTGTGTTTTTCTCCCCCCAACTCTGAACTTTAATGCTTAAACAGTGGAAACACTGTTTCACTTAAGTTTGGGGGGGGACCTTTTTGTGCATATATATTTTGTTTTCTTTTAATAAAAAAAAGTTAATAATAATAATAATAAATAAACAAACAGGAGAGTGCCAACAATTTTGACCATCTTGGTTGTTGGGGTAAAAATTTACACCCCGGTTGACCAAGTCAAAATCCAAGTCAACCCCAAGCCAAGTGGGCCCAAGCCCAGACCCAGTGGGCCCATGCCCGGGTCGAGCCCGAACATGAAGCGGCCGGCCTCCCCTCATGCCAAGATAAAAATTTTGTAATAAATAATTTTGTTGCATTTTCTTTTATTTTATTTTCGGATAAATGTAAGAAAAATAGGCATAAAGCCAAATTTTTGTAAAGCCCATGGCTTATGTGCAAAAAGAAATGGCACATGAGCCATGGGATAGGCAAAATGCCATTTTGAGAAGCCCAAGGGGCTATGTGTAATGTGTATAGCCTATAAAGGCAAAAGATAATGAAAATATCTCATAACTTTTTCTCTCTCCAAAAAAGTTTCAGAGCTGAGCTCTTTCTTCCTTCTCCAAGGTTCCAAAACCTTCTTCTTTCTTTTGAATTAAATCAAGAGTTTTACTCTTCCTTTTTCAAAACAAATTAGTTTTTCACCACAAAACCCATCAAGGGGAACTCAGATCTTCCATCAGATCTCAAAAAGAAAAGATTTTGAAATCCCACATCTCTTGATCTTCAAGATCCAGCTAACAGAGGAGGAAGAAGAAGAACATCTTTCACTAAACCCTCAAAAAAAAGAAGAAAAACACATTCAGGAGTCCAACTCCTCTCTGATTTCTCTTCTGAGAAATTTTTTTAGGCTAAAAGCCTGTTGTGCCTCACCTGCGCGCTTGCGCAAGTGCGCAAGTCGCCCGCGTGCCGACACGTGGCGCGCGCGCCTGCGCAAGTGCGCAAGTGCGCAAGTCGCCCGCGTGCCGACACGTGGCGCGCGCGCCTGCGCACCTGCGCAAGTGCGCAAGTCGCCCGCGTGCCGACACGTGGCGCGCGCGCTTGCGCACCTGCGCAAGTGCGCAAGGCGCCCGCGTGCCGACACGTGGCGCGCGCGCTTGCGCACCTGCGCAAGGCGTCCGCGTGCCGACACGTGGCGCGCGCGCTTGCGCACCTGCGCATCCCTTGGATGTCTTTTCCCCCTCTTTTTATGTACATATATACATATATACATATGTATACAAATTTATACATACACGTACTCCAAAACCCCCTTTCAAAACACACGTATACTGCACATTGAGTTCGCATGACCAGTTTAACCCGTTAATCGGAGGTTCCCTCGCCCCAAAGGCGATGGGTAATTAACGGCAGCTTAGTCCGCGGCTGCCGGAGATTCGGATCCCCACAATCATTAAACCCCAGCCTACCCTAGGCCGGGGGAATCTGTAGTACGCCTGACAAGCGCGCGCGTATTCCCATCTCACAGGGGTGACGAAAAACACCCTACAGATTCTGGAACGCCCGGTGGGACCAATCTCTCCTCCCATATTTCGGGTTAAACGTTCATACGAACTCAATCAATATACATATCGATTGCCTATACTGAAATGATGTTTTTTTTCCATGCAGCAATCAACCTTCGACGACAATGTCTCCCCAGACGAATTCAGCTTCCAACGTGACCCCGATTCCGTACGTGGTCAAGATCAACGCTCGTGTGGTTCTCCCCGCAAGCCTCAGTCGACAATGGGAGGAGCCGCCCCGCCAGTTTGGCTCTGTCATCATCTACCCTGCCGGAAGCGCTCACCTGGCAGAGATCCCGGCGGAACAGGTGGCCAAGCCGGTCTCAAGGGGTAAGAGGCCGAATGTCGTGATCGCCAAGGCACCACAACCGAAACTCAAGACGCTATCTGAACGACTCCCTGGCGCTCTAGCTGGGGGCAAGACTTCCGATGCGAAGGGCAACATCAAATGTTGCGGACAAGCTCAGGCGATGACTCTAACAAATGCACAATCGGGCGTATCTCTAAGGCCCTCTATCAACCGGTCTGCGACATCTTCCCAAAAAGTCGAAGTCTGCCAGGTGCTTAGAACAGAAAAGTTAAGGCAGAAGCGGCTCAGGTATCGAGCCAACAAGAGGGCCAAGGCTTCGGCCAAATGGAATCATGTGAAGTTCCAAGTGCAGGGTTTTCCCGCGACGACGGCTAAGTCGGACGTAAGAATCAGCAATTCCTTCGAGCCTCTGAAGTGGGTTCAGAAAAACGCCATGACCGCCAGAATCAAGAAGACGGCGGTCCGAACAGTGCCACAAAGAGACGTGTCCCGGCCCCAACAGAAAAAGTATGACACTGTCTCTTCAAGAGTCTATCAAGCACTCTGTGCCGCACGAAAGCAGCGGGGAAAACCCAGAAAAGATGCGCCAGCACCATTTAAGAACCTGGTTAGGCCAGCCGCCTTCAATCGACTACCAGCTACCGAAGCAAGGGGGTCAAGACAGCGATCCACGAAATCAACTGCCAATGATAGAAAGACGGACGGATATATCATCCATACGGTCTATATGGCGGGCGGGCGCCCCAGCGACAACCTTCGCAGCAAAAGCAAGGACGGAGCCACCACATCCCAAGCCCAATCTAGCCTGAATGTGGTTGCCGCCGCCCAAGAACAGCCGCCCCTGCTGGATGAAGAAAACCCTCTCGATGAGGATGATAGACAGATAGACCCCTCGGTCCATGTAGAGTCAAGCTCGGACAGCGAGGAAGAGCCGACTTTCCGCCCTAGGACTGCGGAGCAGGAGCTGCTTCAAGAACTTCGAAAACAGCTCAGGAGCAAAGATAAAGAGATGGCCAAGCTCTATTCGAAGATTGACGACTTAACGAACGTGGTGATGCAGCTTACGGCTCAAATTGCTCGAGCGCCTCCTAATCAAGCACAAGCCGCCACTAATCAGCCGGGTGACGACAATCCGAGGCAGCCAATGCCTGTTCCTTTGGGACCAAGACTGGTTGAGCCGAATGAAAGCCGGCTACATTCCGCTTCTGGGGACGCCTTGGCCCCAGATAGCACTATCCCGCTAACACAGGATCGGATAATGGATTTGGTCACCAGCAAGGTTAAAACATTGGTGGCCGAAGCCGAAGCTCAGAAAGAAATCGGCAGTAGTGGGCGGCCATATCCCGCGCAGTACGATCTGATTGAGTTCCCAAGCGGCTACGTCATTCCTAAGTTCGGAAGATTTGATGGAACGGGGAATGCAAACCAGCACGTCGCCCACTTCAAAGCATCGTGCGGAAATACAGGGGGCAATGACGCGCTCCTTCTTCGTCAGTTTGTCAACAGCCTGACCGGCGTCGCCTTCGACTGGTATGCGAGTATACCGGATGGGTCCGTCATTACCTTTGCCCAAATGGAGTCCCTGTTTCGGCAAAGGTTCATGAGTGTCAGTGATAAAATCTCCATTGCCGACCTTGTGAGGACCAAGCCGGGGAAGAATGAAAGCAACACTGAATTTATCGCTCGATGGCGTAATCTCACAGTCAAGTGCGAACCGCCGCTGGAGCAGGACCAGTCCGTCAGCCTTCTTATTGGGAACCTCAGCAATTGGATGGTCCCATTCTTGTGTACAGCGGGCCTCAAGACGTTTCAGGAGCTAACCAAGAAAGTCCAAATGCTGGAACGCTCGAAGCAAGAGTCCCCTCCAGACTCTCAGAGAGACAAAACCTGGAAAAGCAAGCGGGACGACAACCGTAGAAGCGGGAGTTCCAGCAGTACCAATGTCTTCAATGCCTCCGACAATGAAGAAAAGCGAAGGGCGGGCGAATCCAAAACCAACCGGTCTCGAAAGCCATTGCTGGGAGGAGATGGGCCTTCCCTAGAGGAGAAAAAGAACAAGGTTTACTCTTTCAGAAGAGACAAGGTCCGCAAGATATTTAAAGATGCCTTGAACAATGGCCTACAACTGCCGGAGTCGAAAAGACCCCAAGAAGCAAAAATGACCGACAATCCCTTGTATTGCCCGTACCACCGAGTAGTGAGCCATGCGATCGAGGATTGCTATATCTTCAAAGACTGGGTCGAGAAGCAGTACAAGGCCGGAGAGATCGAGCTGTCCAAAAGCGTGTTGGTGAACAATCAAGTTGCAACCGCCAACTTTATACAGACGGAAGCTGAAGCCTTCTGGGAGCAGACAGCCGAACCCGCTGCCCTGACAAACGAAACTGACTCATCGCGGCCTCCGTGGAGTACGTACATATCTAATAAGACGAAGAAGATGCTAAAGCTACTTCAGAAAGAGCCCAGGATGGAATGGGAAGGACAGAAGAAGCCTACCAGTCCAGCTGCCAATGCGGCTCCATCAGGCTCAAAATCCAAGAAGCTCAAGAAGAAGAAAAGTGCAGCTCGGCGCGAAAAAGTGTCTGCAGGGAGATCGACCATTCAAAAGTATATCGATTCCCTCGAAGAATATGAACAACAGGAAAGAACATTGATTCAATTGAAGGAGTTCTTCCCTGTACAAGCGGCTGAAATTCTGGAGGAGTTAGAAGAAGACTCCAATGAAGAGATCCCAGTAGTGACCTGCTACGCCATCCGTCTTGGCAGCGACTCCGAGGATGATCTCTGTTTTCCGGAAGAGGACGAGGAGCTCACCACAACGACCAATCAAATCCAGCTCAGAAGCGGCAGGGCTCTACCGCCAAATCAGGGCAACGCCCCAAGAGGGAAGGAAAAACAAGTCACTAATGAAGAAGATGGCAGAGAACCGGCTGATGAAAACATAAGTCCTTCCTCGGTGGACTATAATGTCTTGGCGCATCTCCGGAAGCTTCCGTCTCTCCTGAGCATCTACGACGCCTTGGTCCTATCTAAGGAGCTTAGAGATGTTCTCATCCACGCTCTACAAAACCCCGAGCGGTATCAGGCCCACTTTGCGGAAATTAATATGAAAGAAGCCCAGCATGCTTTGCATGCCGCCGCAGTCACATTTAAGGATGAAGACTTGCTACTGGGAACGGCAGAGCATAATCGGCCGCTTTACGTGACCGGGTACAGCGACGGAGATCGAATTAATCGTATATTGATTGATCCGGGATCCTCAGTGAACATCATGAACTTGCGAACTCTGAAGAGTTTGTCAATGGACGTCCGACACCTGTCAAGGGAAAGGATTGTCATTCAAGGCTTCAACCAAAATTGTCAGCAAGTTCTGGGGTCTATAGCTCTGCCAATCAAATTCGGGGATCTGCAAACTGAAGCTAAGATATACGTGATCGACGCCGACACGTCTTATAAGATTCTCTTGGGGCGGCCGTGGCTCCACGATTACGGCGTCATTCCGTCAACTCTCCATCAATGCATGAAGTACACTAAAAATGGCGAAGAAAGACGCATTGACGGAGACATCCAGCCGTTCGGTGTGCATGAAGTCCGATATGAAGATTCTCGGTACTTTACGAACCACCAAAATGCTAAGCCACAACTAACTGAAGATAGGATGGCCCCAAGACTCAAAAGCAAATCTGCGCCGGCTATCACTTTCAAAAGCAAAAATACCCAAGTGCGCCCGCATTTCGGCAGCGACTCTGATGAGTCCGACGCTGGAAGCCCGTCCTTCCGCAAAACTCGCCCTCATTTCGACAGCGATACGGACGAATCTGTTACTGAAGGCCCATCTAGCAGCAAAGTCCGCCCTCATCTTGGCAGTGACACTGAAGAGTCAGAGGAGGAGGACCTGTCGTGCAACAGCGGTGCAGATTGGACCCCCACGCAACAAGCGAAACTACGAGAGACCTTCGAAGTTGCAGAAGGGTCCCTAGCCGTTACAAGGGTACCAGAGCAAATGTGCAAAGAGCTCGATGCATTATCAATCTCTACCGTGGACCAGCTGAAAACTTTCTACGTTCCCGGGAGGAAAAGTGGACAGAAGGGCATCTTGTTTTATGGGTCAAACCCTGTTGTGCACCCGGACGACCTTTCTGTCGCGTGCCTTCCTTATGAGAGGGGCATAAGAGCCGTCCTCAATCCCAGATACTATGCGCCCGAGATGCGGGAATACTTTAAGAAGTGCGGATGCCGGTTATATCAAACGGAGTCCGAAGCAAAGTTTTACGAAGGGCTATGGTATCCTCCCCAGGTCCGAGCACTCATCGATGGACGGATTCCAGATAGACGGGGCATAGGCTACATTCAACCTGATTCCAAAGCGTGCTACATGATCCATGTTGGTGAGGCCAGCGAAAGATCAAATGATGATGACGAGATAGCCGAGCCAGAAGAAGCTCCTCAAGAGCTCGAAGATGGCGGACAAGCAACTTTTGATGAGCTAACCGAGATTGACTTAGGAACGCCCGATAATCCAAGGCCGACCTACATCAGCTCACTCTTGTCGGAGAAAATGAAAGAGCAGATAATTGCCCTGCTGCGTGAGTTCATCGACTGCTTCGCGTGGACGTACAAAGAAATGCCTGGCCTTTCCCCTGAGGTAGCCGTGCATAAGCTGGCTATATCTCCTGATGCTAAGCCAGTCAAACAAGCTCCTCGAAGAATGAGAAGGGAGTTGGAAGAAAAGGTCATCGAGGAAACCAAGAAGCTCATCGATGCCGGCTTCATCAGGGAAGAGAAATATGCAGACTGGATCGCATGCATAGTCCCAGTGAAGAAGAAAAATGGGCAGATCCGAGTTTGTGTCGATTTCAGGGACCTCAATAAGGCATGTCCTAAAGACGACTTCCCGCTACCGGTCATGGAAATGATGGTCGATGACACCTCAAATTACGAACTGTTCACCTTTATGGACGGCTCATCTGGATACAATCAGATCAAGATGTCGCCTGAGGATGAGAAGCACACAGCATTTCGAACCCCGATCGGAATATATTGCTACAAGGTAATGCCATTCGGACTGAAGAACGCAGGTGCTACATATCAAAGGGCAATGACTAATATCTTTGATGATCTAATCCATAAAGTCGTCGAATGCTATGTTGATGATCTGGTCGTCAAGACTAAAGCCAAGGCCGATCATATCCAAGATCTCAGGACTGTTCTCACCAGACTGAGGGAATACGATCTGAAGATGAATCCTCTGAAGTGCGCTTTTGGCGTGTCATCGGGAAAATTCCTGGGCTTCATAGTCCGACATCGAGGGATCAAAGTTGACCCGTCAAAGATAAAGTCCATCATGGAGATGCCCCCTCCGAAGAGTCTGACGCAGCTAAGATCTTTTCAAGGCAAGCTTGCTTATATACGGAGGTTTATCTCAAATTTATCAGGGAGATGTAGGCCCTTCTCAAAGCTCATGAAGAAAGGAGCTCCTTTTATCTGGGATGCTGAATGTCAAGCAGCGTTCGAAAGCATCAAGCAATACTTGTTGCACCCTCCAGTGCTGGCCGCTCCCATTCCAAATAAACTGCTGATTCTCTACACTGCCGCGCTGGACGAGTCACTCGGTGCGCTCCTTACCCAGAATAATGAGGAAGGAAAAGAAAATGCCCTCTACTACCTCAGTCGAACTCTAGTCGGGGCGGAACACAACTACTCCCCAATCGAAAAGCAATGCCTAGCTCTGATATTTGCTGTGAAGAAGCTGAGGCACTATCTGCTCGCTCATCGGGTTATGCTGATCTCCAAGGTCGACCCGCTCAAACACTTGATGACCAAAGCAAGCCTAGCCGGCAGAATGGCAAGATGGGCTGTCATGCTACTTGAGTTTGACATAGTTTATACTCCTCAGAAAGCAGTAAAAGGGCAAGCTCTTGCAGACTTTCTCGCTGCTCATCCCATACCAGAAGGGTCGCCACTAAATTGTGAGTTACCCGACGAACAAGTGCTGCATCTCGAGAATGACGAGCCATGTTGGGAGCTCTACTTCGATGGGGCCTCATCGATAAGAACCTCCAGTAAATCAAGCGTCCCGGAGATAAAAGCAGGGATAGGATTGGTGTTCATCACACCATCAATGGGAACCCTACGACGTTCTTTTGCTCTCACCGAGCCTCGGACAAACAATGAAGCTGAGTATGAAGCTCTGATAGCTGGTTTGGAGCTCGCCATAGAAATGGAAATCCGTCGGCTACGAGTTTACGGTGACTCCCAGCTCGTCGTCAACCAAGTAAGCGGAGACTATAAGATATACAAACCCGAGTTAGCTCGGTACAGAGGTCGAGTGGTGGAACTCATGAAACGGTTCACTCATATTGAACTAACGAGAGTCCCTAGAGCGTTGAACGGAAAGGCTGATGTACTCGCTCGCTTGGCCAAGGAGCTGGCTGATCCTGACATGGACGAAATTCTGATCACAGTCAGGAGCCGGCAAATCCTACCCCCTGTCTCTCTACGAGAAGAGGAAAGCGCGGAACAGAAGAGTAGTCCCGCCGAAGAAGCTTCGATCGTCCAAGACGAGCCCGATTGGAGAGAACCCTTCATAGAGTACCTCCGATATGACAAGCTGCCCGAAGAAAAATCCGCGAGGATTCAGCTGAAGAAAAGAGCTCTCCGATACGTGTTTGTAAATGACACGTTATACCGCAGGTCATATGACCAACTCTGGCTCAGGTGTCTGTCATTGGCCGAAGCCCAAAAGGTCATGAAAGATGTCCACTCGGGCGTTTGCGGTGCTCACCAATCTGGCCCCAAGATGCGACTTCAAATCAAACGGCTCGGGTATTACTGGCCCACCATGATACGGGATTGCGGAGAGCATGCAAAGAAATGTTATATCTGCCAAATTCACGGTGATTTTATTCACAAGCATCCCAACCCATTGCATCATACAGTGGCGTCGTGGCCCTTCGAAGTTTGGGGCACCGACATTGTTGGCCCAATTGATCCTCCGTCATCTAAAGGCCACCGGTTCATACTGGCCGCGACAGACTACTTCTCCAGGTGGGCTGAAGCTGTCCCGCTAAAAGAAGTCAAGACAAAGGATATTCTGACATTCTTCCAGCATAATATTCTATACCGCTTCGGTACACCAAGAAGAATCATTTCTGACAACGGGCCTTCTTTCAAGAGCTTCAATGTCTCAAGATTCGCTACTCAGCACAAGATAGACTGGAGGTATTCCTCCATCTATAATCCAAGAGCCAATGGGCTAGCCGAAGCCTTCAATAAGACTCTATGCAAGCTTCTGAGGAAAAATGCTTCAGCCAACAAGAGAGACTGGAATCTCAAGCTTCACGAGGCATTGTGGGCATATCGTACCACGCACCGTACTCCAACTCAGTCCACTCCATACTCATTGCTCTTCGGAGTGGAGGCGGTCCTCCCCCTCGAAGTTGAAGTTCCGAGCTTAAGAATGGCCGTCCAACATGAGTTGACGGAGGAAGAAAACGTGCTCCTTCGACTTGAAGAACTCGATGCCCTCGAAGAAAAGAGGCTCGCGGTGCAACAAAATCTGGAGCTATACCGAGCCCAAATGTCACGGGCTTATGACAAGATAACCCGTCTCCGCGCCTTCAAGAAAGGTGAATTGGTGTTGGTCCTCAAAAGACCGATTATCCCCAATCGACATGCCAAGGGAAAATTCGAGCCAAACTGGGAAGGACCATACGTCATCGAGAAAGTGTTTGACGGAGGATCCTACCAACTAATAAGTGCCGAGGGAGAAAGGCCCATGCCACCCATCAATGGCCGATATCTCAAGAAATACTACACGTGAATGCTCCAAGTCGCAGGCGAATTGAGCACATCAGCCCTACGGTCTGGATCAGACATCCTGCAAAACCGTATACAATCCACGGGCGTAAATGACCCCTTTTTCTCCCAAATCCTGCCGGTGAGACTACTTTTAAAGTCCCACCAGCGGCAAAAAAAAGAAAGAAATAATAAAAGAAATAAAGAAATAAACGGTATGTCCGCAAGCAAAATGGGCACGGATGAAAACCCGAAAGGGCTCCGTGAGTAAAAACAGCAGGACTACCGGCGAGTCTGTGAAAACCCGAAAGGGCGCAAACTCGTGAAAAGAGATGAAACACACTCACAAAGTCCTCTCGACCTTGTGAGGAGAAAACCCCTGCGTGAGATCCTTACGACTCACAAAGGAGCGACACACTTAGGAATCCTCACGATTCCTAAGGAGAAAATACACCTGCGGGATCCTTACGACTCGTAGGGAGAAAATGCTTTTATGGGACCCTCACGGCCCATAAAATTGAAAAGCCTTAGGTGGTAGGGACCCAAACCTATCTCCTAAGCCATCGTTCCCCAACGGGCAACGGCAAATGATGATTCGCTCCTGGCATTTCGCTTCAGTGTTAGCGGTGCTGATGCCGACCAAAAACCCAAATCCCAAGTCCTACCAAGGCAAATGATGAGTTGCTCCTGGCATTATTCCAGTGCAGCAATGCTGATGCCAAACAAGATCTAAATTCCAAGTCCCCAAACGGCGAATGATGAGTCGCTCCTGGTACCATATTCCAGTGCAGCGATGCAGACGCCAACCAAAATCCAATTTCTCAAAATTCTCCCGGCCCTGCGGTGGGTCCCCAAATTGACCATCGTATACAATCCACGGGCTCAAATAATTCTCATCATACCCATGCCCCACCGTAATCACCAGTTACGCGGCCGGTCTCCGCTTTGGGAATGATGCTCCATTGATAAGACCCACTCATGTGTCCTCACGATATATGAGGAGAACAAACCTTTGTGGGATCCTTACGACTCATAAAGGAAAAACACACTTAGGAGTCCTCACGACTCCTAAGGAGAAAATACACCTGCGGGATCCTTACGACCCGTAGGGAGAAAATGCTTTTATGGGACCCTCACGGCCCATAAAATTGAAAAGTCTTAGGCTATAGGGATCTAAATCTGTCTCCTAAGCCATCGCTCCCCAATCCCCAAATGGCGAATGATGAGTCGCTCCTGGTACCATATTCCAGTGCAGCGATGCAGACGCCAACCAAATTCCAAATCCCATACCCCAACGGCGAATGATGAGTCGCTCCTGGTACCATGTTCCAGTGCAGCGATGCAGACGCCGACAAAGTCCCGAAATTTTTCCGGCCCTACGGTCTGGATCATACATCCTGCAAAACCGTATACAATCCACGGGCGTAAAACAATTCCAATTTCTCCCAAATCCTCCCCGGGCAAATGATGAGTTGCTCCTGGCATTATTCCAGTGCAGCAATGCAGATGCCAAGCAAAAACCAAAATCCCAAAATCCTCTCCATGACAGATGATGATTCGCTCCTGGTACCATATTCCAGTATAGCGATGCTGATGTCAACCCAAATCAAAATTAACAAGTCAACTTCCACTCCGACACCGCAAGAAGCGGAGCAAGTCAAGTCTACCCCTGACAGTGCAAGAAGAAGGGCAAGTCAAACCAAGCACCGACCGTCCAAGTCGCTAAAATGGCAGCAACGACCGTCCACGTCGCTAAAAGGGCAGCACCGACCGTCCAAGTCGCAAAAAGGGCAGAACCGACCGTCCAAGTCGCTAAAATGGCAGCAACGACCGTCCACGTCGCTAAAAGGGCAGCACCGACCGTCCAAGTCGCAAAAAGGGCAGAACCGACCGTCCAAGTCGCTAAAATGGCAGCAACGACCGTCCACGTCGCTAAAAGGGCAGCACCGACCGTCCAAGTCGCAAAAAGGGCAGAACCGACCGTCCAAGTCGCTAAAATGGCAGCAACGACCGTCCACGTCGCTAAAAGGGCAGCACCGACCGTCCAAGTCGCAAAAAGGGCAGAACCGACCGTCCACGTCGCTAAAAGGGCAGCACCGACCGTCCACGTCGCTAAAAGGGCAGCACCGACCGTCCAAGTCGCAAAAAGGGCAGCACCGACCGTCCAAGTCGCAAAAAGGGCAGCACCGACCGTCCAAGTCGCTAAAAGGGCAGCACCGACCGTCCAAGTCGCAAAAAGGGCAGCGCAGGATTCCTACAAAGCGGGAACCAGATCACTCCGGCCAGGGAAAACGTCTATCACAAACACTCTGTCTCGGATACATGTCAAGCAACGACCGTCCATGTCGTAAAAAGGGCAGTGCCAGCTTCCCAAAAAGCGGGACCAAATCAAGTCGCCTCCACGTGAAAGAAGATCCATCAATTTCATGCACACGACCCACATATGTGGTGTGCATTTATTGATGGGGGGCAATTTGTTGGGGTAAAAATTTACACCCCGGTTGACCAAGTCAAAATCCAAGTCAACCCCAAGCCAAGTGGGCCCAAGCCCAGACCCAGTGGGCCCATGCCCGGGTCGAGCCCGAACATGAAGCGGCCGGCCTCCCCCCATGCCAAGATAAAAATTTTGTAATAAATAATTTTGTTGCATTTTCTTTTATTTTATTTTCGGATAAATGTAAGAAAAATAGGCATAAAGCCAAATTTTTGTAAAGCCCATGGCTTATGTGCAAAAAGAAATGGCACATGAGCCATGGGATAGGCAAAATGCCATTTTGAGAAGCCCAAGGGGCTATGTGTAAAGTGTATAGCCTATAAAGGCAAAAGATAATGAAAATATCTCATAAGTTTTTCTCTCTCCAAAAAAGTTTCAGAGCTGAGCTCTTTCTTCCTTCTCCAAGGTTCCAAAACCTTCTTCTTTCTTTTGAATTAAATCAAGAGTTTTACTCTTTCTTTTTCAAAACAAATTAGTTTTTCACCACAAAACCCATCAAGGGGAACTCAGATCTTCCATCAGATCTCAAAAAGAAAAGATTTTGAAATCCCACATCTCTTGATCTTCAAGATCCAGCTAACAGAGGAGGAAGAAGAAGAACATCTTTCACTAAACCCTCAAAAAAAAGAAGAAAAACACATTCAGGAGTCCAACTCCTCTCTGATTTCTCTTCTGAGAAATTTTTTTAGGCTAAAAGCCTGTTGTGCCTCACCTGCGCAAGTGCGCAAGGCGCCCGCGTGCCGACACGTGGCGCGCGCGCCTTCGCAAGTGCGCAAGTGCGCAAGTCGCCCGCGTGCCGACACGTGGCGCGCGCGCTTGCGCACCTGCGCAAGTGCGCAAGGCGCCCGCGTGCCGACACGTGGCGCGCGCGCTTGCGCAACTGCGCAAGTGCGCAAGTCGCCCGCCTGCCGACACGTGGCGTGCGCGCTTGCGCACCTGCGCAAGGCGCCCGCGTGCCGACACGTGGCGCGCGCGCTTGCGCACCTGCGCAAGGCGTCCGCGTGCCGACACGTGGCGCGCGCGCTTGCGCACCTGCGCATCCCTTGGATGTCTTTTCCCCCTCTTTTTGTGTACATATATACATATATACACATGTATACAAATTTATACATACACGTACTCCACGACACTGTCCCCCGTAAAAACTCTGCGTGGCTCCCGATATATCCAAAACCCCCTTTCAAAACACACGTATACTGCACATTGAGTTCGCATGACCAGTTTAACCCGTTAATCGGAGGTTCCCTCGCCGCAAAGGTGATGGGTAATTAACGGCAGCTTAGTCCGCGGCTGCCGGAGATTCGGATCCCCACAATCATTAAACTCCGGCCTACCCTAGGCCGGGGGAATCTGTAGTACGCCTGACAAGCGCGCGCGTATTCCCATCTCACTGGGGTGACGAAAAACACCCTACATTGGTGTAGCCTGACAGTGAGGGCACTGTCAAGTTTAACTTTGGGGGTGTGCTCGGTAAGCTTTCTTCCTTCGCATTCATGTGTATATTTTTGCATTTGCATACTTATTTTAAAACCCATAAAAATAAAAAATAAAAAATTTTGAAAATTGGCGGTTGACTAGTTAGGAAAAACTAGATCCTAAATTTAGTAACTTAAAAACCCTAAAAATAATCTTTCTTAAAGTTTAACTGTAGAAAATATACGTCCATGCAGTTTATTTAGAAATAAGCAAATTTTGAGTTCAGTTCTTGGGCTAAATCGAAATAAGGGAAGAGTATTGAAAGCTCTATTTGAAGTATAAGTCTGAAAAATAATTCTGAACCTTAAGTCCAAATTCTGAAAATATATACCCTACTATACGCACTTACACACATCTTGAAACTTGGGATGGTAGAGGATACCTTGAAATGCTCTTGTCTAAAATCCTCAGTATGAAGGAAAATAAAATAAAAGTATAAGTGGTAAATAAAGAGATAAAAAAATGAACACTGGTGTTGTAATTACTTAAGGCAACATACATAAAAAATATAGCGAGGGTGTTTTATCACCTAGTGCCTTAGACCAACTGGTTTGGGAGTCACTGCTAAGCCTTAGGTGTTGCAAGACGAGAAATTACGCCTAAATGCGCAAGCAAATTTTGTAATCGGTCGTTTAGTACCTCAAGAAGTATTAACGGTCGCATGAAGGATGTGTGAGCAATTTCATCTAGAATTCACCAACTAAAAAGTATTTTGGAAGATGGACAAGAGTATGATAGCTTGAATTGAATTTCCAAGTATAGGGGTGATAATTACACACATGTAGGGGAATATGATTGGAGTTTGGAGAAGAGATAAGAATAAAAAATAGGGCTTATATCTTCAGTAGAGATGATAAAAATTCCTGAGTTAAGATTGAGCCTTAGAAGGAAAACTCAGGAGATGCTGAAAGCTTTATAAATTGACAAAACGTATATAATCTTAAGTTAAATGAAAAGGAAGTGTGAAAATACGGGTCGATGATTTCTAAGTTGAAGATGATAGAATTTCTTGCTAGAATACTGTATTGAAGAATTAGAGTCAACGGCCAAATTGATCGGATTTTATGGATAGTATCCGCTGAAAACCCTCAGGAGACAACACTCCTCCTACTAGGAACACCTAGAGGTTTAACGGCTTGTTGCACGAGCTCAGTTCAATCGCGTTCCCTGCGAAAGTGAGGTTAGGATTTTTCGAGAATAAAATTGGTTTTGCTCGGGACGAGCAAAAGATAAGTTTGGGGGTATTTGTTCATATCAGATTTTTGCATTGTTATATCGCCCATTTTTAATCACATTGCATATAAATAGGTGCTTTTGATCCATGTCTGCTAAATAGTTGCAACTTACAGGTTCTTAGCTCTTTACAGTGAGATTCGTGAAAAGTCGCAACAAATGTGGGACTACGACCAATAACATATGAATACTGATCCACATGATGTCGTATACCAGTTCAAGCGGAGTTCAAGGTAAAAGTCCACGGCTGAATATCTGGAAGAGAACATAAGAGATTTTGAGAAACCAAGTGTACCAAACAGAAGATAAAATCAACTGGTAGAATACCTGAAAAGATAGACCCAAGATTCCACCATATGGCCGCAGAACCGCGGCCAAACAGGCACTTCTGCCGCGGTTCCGCGGCCGTGCAATGCACGGGTCGGTGGCAAGTCAGTGCATTGACTCGGCTCTCTTGGGGTAGTTCTGTAATTTCGTGTATGGATTAGAATGTAAACCTAGGGTTTTCCTATCTATAAATAAGAGGGTTCAAAGACAAATTAGTATGCCTCTTTTTATTTTTAGATCTAGAATTTTAATTTTTTTCTTTATCTTTATCAATTCAAAAATTGGAGAGATCGTTGAGAGGTTATCAATAAAAAGTAAGTTCTTTTATTTTTCTCGCATTCTTCTTATCATATTTCATTATCTGTTAATCCAGTTGTAGAATTTAATCTGCATTTTTTTTTCTTATCTCGAATTTTATTTTTATCTTTTTAATAGGTGAGTAATTCCTCACTTGTTAGGACAGGAGAAGGAAGGTTTGAGAGAAGGAAATCTCTCTCACTCCTTTCTTTGCCCAACACCTTAAAATTCGGACTCCAATTAATTGAACCATAATCCGCTCACTATGGCACCCTATCATACATGATAGCGGTGATTCTCTAGTTAGACCGGTTGTGATTGAATTAGTTAGAGGTTAGGGCTAAGAGACAAGAAGGGACGGACAAGGACCAAAAGGGAAAAACTAAGTATGGAAAGCCTAGCTTATACTTGCAAGTTTCTTCCTAGTCGTACTAATCCCCGTTGTTGCCGATTACCTTAACACCTATAATCAGAAGGGCATTGAAAGAAGTAAGAATTTCTTAAACTCGAACTAACCTAATCCTAACCCTAGCAAGTCTTTTATCATCTTTTATCTCATTCGTAGATCTTAAAACAAAACCACCAATTTTTCGGACTTAACTCGTTAAAACATAAAGAAAAAGATTTCATCTCCCTGTGGATCGACCGGTACTCAACCGGCTAGCTACCAAGCGACACCGTCTTGATTGCGGTAAATTTAAACACAGAAAATCTCTAACAATCAATGATCCTGCATCCATTGGTGTTTGAAATCAAAGATGGTATACGGGTGCTCAGTGGAGACTGGGTACACTGAACGGACTCGCCGAGAACTCCTAGATGGTATTATACCTATCGTCAGATAGCAGTTCTCTGGTGACACTGGTACAGGTTAGTCTGTAGACCCGAGATCGTCATAGAGTCTTATTTGATTCCCACTATACCTTGATTTCCACCTTATCACGTTCATGAGAACGTGCAAAACGATGGCTTTTGGGTACAGTCCCGAATCACATGGAGGCAATGAGCGATAGGAGGGGTTTCGTCTCTCCCGGTATTTGGGGTTGATGTTGCGCTGTGTTCGATTGGCTATAACTGGAAGTACCTGGGCAGGGCTGATATGGAGATCTATTGGTAAGTGTTATCAGTAGTTTCTCGACCCGTTATGAGCCTCACATCGACACAACTTATCGGTTACCGGGGTCTGACGTTTACCACCCCTAGACTGGATATGCGACATATCAGACAAAGAGATCAGACTGTACGGAAGTGTTACTGATTGGATTCACAGGAGTGTGTGCAGGCTTGCTTGTTGATCTTCTGATCGCTCAATACTCGGATGGCTGTTACGTTTAGCTGACCGCTTGCAGCTTGTGGGTGTTTGATATGATCATCACCTACTGCCGGCGTATTGATGAGTCTTTAGAGTCATACACAGAGATTTCCGGGCTCAGGCGAAACGGAGTAGGAGCACATATATGATATGTGCGGGACCGAGATTGATACGAGTATGTGATACCGTATTGTATTCTCGCAATTTGTGATATCGGCCGGTTATATGTGATATAGCCGAATCATCAGATCAAGTGTTGATTCGATGAGATGATACATTATATATTAGTCGGTTATATGAAATATAGCCGGATTATCGGATCAAGTGTTGATTCGATAATTTAATGTATAATTATATATTTGATATATTAAATTACATTAACTAATATATGCCCACTTAAGTATTTTCATTTTCTAATTTTGGATATATTTAACATATATGTGATATATCTTTATTATATTCTTTTCTTTGTTACATTAAGTATTATATATGTGATATATAATATTGTAATATGCTTGGTTATAAATGCAACTAGGGTTTATGAGATTAATATCATGGCTAGGTTTATGGTTAGGTTTTTAATTATCTTAGTTAATTCTAAATGAGTGGATTAATCTTGAGATATTTTCTTGTGTTGACTTAGTCCACCCTTCTTGATATTTCTAAGATATTTATTAACCTAACCTTTAACCCTAGCCCATAGTTTATTCTCTACATGTGTTAGCCATGACACATTTAACCCATGGTTGCATTTCTAACCTCATCACAATTTCATTCTCACTTGAGCTTGAGTTTCTTCTTCTTCTTCATTTTGATATTCTTGCTCTCTTGATTTATTCATGTGATGAAAAATAGTGAGAAATAAATTTCTAAAGTGAGAAAAATTCCTACTTCATCATCCTCTTCTATACTAGCCATATAGATTAGTATGTTGGCTTCACTAATCCATAATTAGTGAAGAGATATCTTGGGTTTGTGATTCCTCAAGGTAGATCATCTTGGATTGTGAAGTCTTCAAGTAAGGATACCTTATTCACCTCATGGAGCCTCTCAAGAGTCCGGGACTATGATGATCGCAGCGAAGGGACCTCAACTCGGAGCTTATGAAGTGAAGAAACGGACTACAAAGGTTGTAATCCCTATCACTTAGTAGTAAAGTTGTTTACTTGATGTTTCTAGTTTGATTCTCCAGTTAAAGATCTTGTTTTAGTGTTGTTTAAACATGACAATTTTTTTTAAATCGGCATGGATGATGCCACCCGAAACCTTGCTGTCGTGATTAATAACCCTACATATACGAGAGAACAATCTTACTCGAGATGATAGTATGCTATCTGATTTGTCTTTATTTTTCATGTGATGCGCTTTATTCACTATCACGTATCGTTTAGACATAAGATAAAGCCCTGTTATTTTGCTTAACTACTAGGACGATGATGGAGATTGTACTAGTGGGGCCTATGTAGTTGATAAGCACATCCTTAAATGTTCCTAGTCGTAGGAGTATCGAGACTGGGCATCGGTATTCCAGTTTAGACTAGTGTGTATGTTTCCTGACCCGGTTGGAAGGAGATAGCTAATCCTACAGTTATTGGTGTTTGACATCGAGGATTGTATACAGGTGCTCATTGGATGAGTTATACTGGACAGACTCACCGAGAACTCTTAGTTGGTAATATACCAATATCATATAGCAGTTCTCTGGAGACATGAGTACAGGGTAGTCCCTAAAACCTGCGATCGCCATAGTGTCTCATGTCTGTTCCCACTATACTTAGACTTCCACCCTACCATGGTTCAAATGAGTCATGCAAATAGGTATTGTTGGGTATAGTCCCGAAGCATGTGGAGGCAGTGAGCGGTCGAGGAGATTCGTCTCTCCCTGTATAGGGAGTTGATATCGCGTTGTGCAGAACATGAATACAGCTATAAGTCGATGGCCATCGCAGTGGAGATAAACTGATAATTGTTATCAGTTGTATCTCCGGTTGGTTATGAGTCCTCTGTCGGACGACTTATCGAGTTATTGCGATCTGACATATTCCAAACCCTAGACCCGATATGCGATACTATTAGTCAAAGAGACCGGACTATAGGAGAATGTCGCCGATAGACTTTACAGGGTTCAGATGAGCTTGCTTGTTGACCTTCTTTCGATCAATACCTGTGTAGCCGTTACGTGCAACTAGTACCGTTGACGTGCTTGTAGGCTATGGATATGATCCTAACCTACTGCCAGCATATTGTCGAGTCTTTAGAGTCCCACATGGAGGTTTCCCAGCACATGCGAAACGATGTAGGGCACGTATAGAGATACGTGCAGGAGTTCGATTAAACATGTGTATTTGATACACGTATTTTAATCGGATTCTTATTGATATTAGCCGATATATATATGATGTAGCCAGATTATTAAATTAAGTGTTGATTTAATAATTAAATGTATATTTATATATTGATATATTTCATGCCTTCTTTATTATTTTCTTCTCTTTATTAATATTTATATTTGATATAAATATTGTGACAAGTATGATGATACATTAGAGATGGGAGTATGAGAATTATATGGAAGAAATGAAAATGAGTCATGCATCTTAGATAGTTGTAGAATTGGTGACTCATTAGATTATGACTCATTTTTTTGATTTTAGCTCATTTTTAACCTTATCATCTTCTAACTCTCATCTCATCGCTATGGCTTCTTCTTCTTCTCTTGATTTTTTTTCAAGAGAGGAATGGAAAAAGAAAAGAGAAAAATTAGTGAGCTAATCATTCTACATCTTCTACTAATCATTCTTAATAAGTTTAATTAGTGGGTTGCTTCATTTTGATGAGATCAATTTGAAACTAAATCTTGTATTGGAGTTATCTCAAGGTGAATCATCTTCGGCGAAGAGATCATTGTGTAAGCTTGTTCCGGGTTTAGCAGAGACTAGCCGGAGTCCAAAGAGAGGTGGCTAACGCTCTATAAATGTTGTAATCTGCCAACTCTAGTTTTCTAGCTTACTGGTTTAGTTGAAATTTTAGTATTTTGGTTTAATTCTTGGTTTAGGTTTGCTAATACTCTCTAGATTTTTAAAATTACCGCTTCTTCCGCACTTTAAAACCTACTAGAGGAGCCTAGCATCCCAAAAGCAAATAACAGCTGCTCGCATTCTAAACTTCTCCTCGGCATATGCATCATACGTCTCTACTACATGTTCCCAGAGTTCTTTCAGTTCTTCAATTAAAGGTTTCATATAGACGTCGATGTTCTGGCCTGGTTAATATTTTCCAGGAATTAAAAAAAAAGAATCATATACAGTTGCTTCATACACATCCAGAGAGGCAGATTGTAAGGCATAAGAAATACTGGCCACGTGGAGAGCTCATGAGTCCGTAAGGCATGAAACCGTCGGTTGCCAAACCTAGACGTGCATTCCTCGGCTCATCCTCAAAATGATCAACACTGTCTAATTGTTTCCATGCTTTTGCATCAGCCGGATGCCTAAGCTTCCAGTCTTTGATCCGACGATCGGAATGCCATCACATGCTCTTCGCTATGTCCTTTGAAATATATAAATTTTGCAACCTCTTAGCCATGGGGAAATAACAAAGGACTTTGGCTGAAGTTTTCTTACTCTTTTTACTGACATCGGACGTTTCTGCGTTTGAATTTCGCTTAACATTTTTCCACCTAAACAAGTTACAAGTGGGACACTCATCGAGAGACGTGTAATCCTTACGATACAACACACAGTCATTGAGACATGCATCAATTTTATCATACGAGAAACCAAGTGTCTTAACAATGTTTTTTGCCTAGTATTGATTCTCTGGAATACTTTTTTCCTTCAGGTATTGCCTTGCGTAGGAGATCAAGAAGCACGTCAAAGTGGTCGATAGACATCCCGCTGATCATCTTCAGATGGAGGAGCCTTATTAAAAATGACAGCCTACTAAATTCTGTATAGCCTTCGTACAGATCTTGTTCGTTTTTCTTCAGAAATTTCTGCAATTCCTCTAATTCACTGGTGCCTTCAGACAATTCAACACCATTCATTTCCTCTGTAGCAAATAAATCTTCCAATATCTCGTGCGTGTCATATATTCTTTCACCTGTAGGCAATTCAGCTTGCGAAACTGCGGTCTCATTATCCATCATCGTTTTCTCGTCACGTATTTCTCGCCATGGTAATTCCAATGTATATAGTTCGGTTCAAAACCCTCTACAAACACACATTCTTCTATTACTTCACGTCGAAAACGGGCTGAATTCTTATATTTTTTTACAAGGAAAGAACAAGAATCCTTCTCGGCTACACTTTGGGTTCTTATCTGCGTAATCTAAAAAGGTTTTAAGCCCATCTTTAAATCTGGTGTCTCTCGAACCATACCTATCTATTTTCCCCATATGCATAAACGATTTATCCAGAAGAATTCTCATCTGTTATCACACAGATATTAATGAGTTTAACATATCTTATGAGTTTATTACAAGCTCATCATTAAATAAATTTTCAAGTTTTAAATAAAATTTCATGACGTGGATACATCAAAATATCTAAAATCATTTAAGATTGGCGTAAGTAATCAGGGCAAAAGGTCGGGACGAATAATTAGTTTCACGTCTGTCAAGGATAAAGGTTATAATTCCAATTACGAATGCAACACTCGCATCTCACATTCTCCTGTTTTTCATCCATTTCGAGAAAATTTCGGCAACACTTTTCCTCTCTTTCCCGTGTTCGTACATAAATCTATACACGGAGAACAAGTGGAAAGCACCGTCGAAACTTCTCGAAATGGATGAAAATTCAGGAGGATGTGAGATATGAGTCTTGTTGTATTCGTAATATGTCCAAACTGGACAAATCCGACAATTACTGTATGTCAAATCCCCTCGTCGAATACTACACATGCGTTTAAAAAAATTGAGCATGATGTTTAACTCTCATAAACATATAATGTGATCCTATCAATTCGACGGGAAAAAAATTTGACATACATCAATTCTCAGACAGAAAACTATAAGTCGATTCTAAATAACTTTGAGACCTTTCGATCTTAAACATACTAATTAAATAAAAATATAAAACCCTAGTTAAGATTCTAATCAAAATTTTATAGTGCACCTTAATTTTCTATTTTATCGTTTTTTAATCAGGGTCTCAGTTCACTATTATTTGGTTTTAATTAAGATTTCTTAATTAATATAATTAATGTTATAGGTTAATAAGTGTTAACATTGGAGATTTTTATAATTAGGTTTTTCCGGTCTTTAGTTACGAATTTAATAGTTCGAACTTATAAGATTATCTTAATTTGTTAATTAGGGTTTATAAATTGTCATTAGGGGTTTTTAGGGTTTATAGATTCTTCAGTACCTTAATTTGTAATTAAGGTTTATAATTTGTAATTAGCGCTTATAAGTTTTTATTAGGTTTTTTTTAGAGTTTACACATTCTTCAATTCTTACAGCCCAACACCAAACAGATTCTTCAATTCATCATCCGAAAACTCAACTCCTAACTTATCATCAATTCCTCATTTTTCATATTATCTCAAAAGCAACACAATCGTCAGCTCCACATTTAATTGTTCTTAACATGTTGCAATCAAAATCAAAGATTTTCATAACCTAACATCACAATTACAAGATTTAATTGAAAAAAATAATGATTGGATGAGGAAAAACCCTAACCTTTGACCGGATATTGAACGAGCAAGGTGATTGCGAGCACTACCAATAGCAACAGCAACAGAAACAGTCTAAAAAATTGGATGAGAATCGAGAAGTTTTCGAGATTAATTTGAGAAAGAATTGGGCAAAAAATTACCTTGGGCAAGAAATTCGCGGTCTCTGAAAAATTTTGGGGATGAAATGGGAGAAAGAAAGTTCTCTCGCGGGGTTAAGATGCAGGGTACATTAGCGGCCGTGTATAACGGTCGCTAATGAAAATTAAACGGTCTCTAAAACATTGGAAACCGTATAATTTATACGGTCTCTCATACATTATTTACGACCGTTTAAATCTAAACGGTCACTAATAACCCGTACCCAATAATTACGTTTTCTAGTAGCCTATTACTGTGTTTCATGATTTTCAACATGAAGATGATTTCACCAATTGCAATATTCAATCTATTTCGAAGGACAAACATTGCATTGTAATCTTCAAGTTGACATATCCTGCAAAAGGAATCATTAGCAGCACTGATCAAACTAAATAAATCTCATCTACATGCCATCTTATTTTTTCACTGATATTTCAACACTTCTAATTGAATTTTTTTAAACTAAATATATTATTGAACTAAAGGTATGATATGATAGAATTATTTGCCTTTTTATACGGACAATAAAGACAATGCCTTTCTTTTTGAAGAATATCATAAAAATGTAATGTTATGTTTCTAGAAAAATCTATTATATCATGACTCATTATTTTGTAATATTATTTTTCGCTAAATAATATTTTTCATATTTCTCATATATAAAACATTTTTATTTATGAAGGGCTCCAATAACCATAGGAACGAGAACCAAACTGATGGAAGTCCTCTTCGGGTCTCCGCCAGATGTTGTCTTCCGTTGGTCTCGTGGTGGACTTAGTGAGTTATCCTCCCTTGTGTGTGGGTCTCAATGGGTTTTTGGAGGAAGGGATGAAGTGAGGGAGTTGGTGCCGAGTACCTGCAAAGAAGTCTCGGGGTGGTTTGGTACCACCGAGTACCCTCCGACGCTCAAGTTAGTGATGAGATCTTAGCAGAGTAACGGCTTAAAAAAGTAAAGAATGACTTACTTTACCCCTCTGTGATGGGGGTTTATATAGTGGTGATGGAACGCAGCAGCAGGCGCGAGAATCTCGCCGGCAGTTACGCTCCCGACGTCACGCCCGCGTAGAGAGCGGATTGCCTATTAATGGGGATCGCGGAGGCATGGAACGTGGGATGTTGGTGGCGGAGAATCCACGCATGACGAGATTCGCGGAACAGCGGTTACGCCTATGAGCGATGGAGCTGGTCGGAGGGGCCGAGGAAGATGGCCTCGGCGGCGGAGCTCGGGAACGAGCGGGAGGGCCGAGGCATCTTGGTCCTGTGGTATCTCGAAGACGGGCCGGAAGGGCCGAGGAAGATGGCCTCGGCGGGGGAGCGCGGGAACGAGCGGGAGGGCCGAGGCATCTTGGTCCGGTGGTAGCTCGGAGACGGACCGGAAAGGCCGAGGAGGCCGAGACCCATCTTGCTCGGAATAGAGCAAAGGGACACTTGGCCTGGCTGTTGAAGTGCCGGGGGGCAAGGAGTGGAGTACAACTTTGGAGACAGGGTTGGAGGGAAGCCCCCACTGTAGCACACTGGCTCCTTCTTCGTGGCCCTCAGGGCCCAATTGGCTTACGCGTTTGACACGTCATCCGCTATGTGTCACGATCTAGGGATTTACCGTTCTTGAGCATCATCATTAGCCCCCCACTCCTGTCCCGACCAGGCAGCTAGTCGGGTCAGGAGTGGATTGCCGGGCCGTCCGGGATGAGCTCCCTCCTAGGGTTTCATCGGGACGCATCCCCGGGCTGTCAGTTGTCTTTGTTGGGTAGAAAGCTAGCCGCCAGGATGCGCCAAGTAGGAAGGGGCTCGGCGGCCTAGCGAAGAGGGCTTCATACCATCAGCGTCTGATGGGCAGGAGGATGCCCGCTGGGGATGCACCAATCAGGAAGGAACTCGGCGGCCTCACGATGAAGGCTTGAGATCCTCAGCATCTGATGGGCAGGAGGATGCCCGCTGGGGATGCGCCGAGCAAGAAGGAACTCGGCGGCCTCGCAATGAGGGCTTCAGACCATCAGCGTCTGATGGGCAGGAGTATGCCCGCTGGGGATGCGTCGAGCAGGAAGGAACTCGGAGGCCTCGTGATGAGGGCTTCAGACCATCAGCGTCTGATGGGCAGGAAGATGCCCGCTGGGGATGCGCCGAGCAGGAAGGAACTCGGCGGCCTCACGATGAGGGTTTGAGATCTTCGGCATCTGATGGGCAGGAGGATGCCCGTTGGGGATGCGCCGAGCGGGAAGGAACTCGGGGGCCTCGCGACGAGGGCTTCAAATCATCAGTGTCTGATGGGCAGGAGGATGCCCGCTGGGGGTGCGCCGAGCAGGAAGGAACTCGGCGGCCTCGTGGTGAGGGCTTGAGACTATCGGCATCTGATGGGCAGGAGGATGCCCGCTGGGGATGCGCCGAGCAGGAAGGAACTCGGCAGCATCACGATGAGGGCTTGAGATCCTCAGCATCTGATGGGCAGGTGGATGCCCACTAGGGATGCGCCGAGCAGGACGGAACTCGGCGGCTTCACGATGAGGGCTTCAGACCATCAGCGTCTGATGAGCAGAGGATGCCCGCTGGGGATGCGCCGAGCAGGAAGGAACTCGGCGGCCTCGCGGTGAGGGCTTGAGACCATCAGCGTCTGATGGGTAGGAGGATGCCCGCTAAGGATGGGCCGAGCAGGAAGGAACTCGGCGGCCTCACGATGAGGGCTTGAGATCCTCAGCATCTGATGGGCAGGTGGATGCCCACTGGGGATGCGCCGAGCAGGACGGAATTCTGCGGCTTCACGATGAGGGCTTCAGACCATCAGCGTCTGATGGGCAGGAGGATGCCCGCTGGGGATGCGCCGAGCAGGAAGAAACTCGGCGGCCTCGCGGTGAGGGCTTGATCCCTGGCATTGTAGGGTGGGGAAGCTACCAGCCAGGGATAGTCAAGCAAGGTAGCTGCTCGGTGCCTCCCGGCGAGGGCTTTGATCCTTGGACATTGGAGGGGCTGTGAGAGGCCTTCGAAGGATGGCCGAGCAGGGTAGCTGCTCGGCGCCTCCTGGCGAGGGCTTTGATCCTTGACGCTGGAGGGGCCGTGAGAGACCTGCGAAGGATGGCCGAGCAGGGTAGCTGCTCGGTGTCTCTTGGCGAGGGCTTTGATCCTTGACGCTGGAAGGGCCGTGAGAGGCCTGCGAAGGATGGCCGAGAAGGGTAGCTGCTCGCCTCCTCCTGGCGAGGGCTTTGATCTTTGACGCTGGAGGGGCCGTGAGAGGCCTGCGAAGGATGGCCGAGCCGGGTAGCTGCTCGGTGCCTCTTGGCGAGGGCTTTGATCCTTGGCGCTGGAGGGGCCGTGAGAGGCCTGCGAAGGATGGCCGGGCAGGGTAGCTGCTCGGCGCCTCCTGGCGAGGGCTTTGATCCTTGACGCTGGAGGGGCCGTGAGAGGCCTGCGAAGGATGGCCGAGAAGGGTAGCTGCTCGGTGCCTCTTGGCGAGGGCTTTCTGATCCCCGGCATTGGGGTAGGGATGCTACCCGCCACGGATAGCCGAGCGAGGCATCCTCAGGCTCGACTGCCTCTGGGAGGACTTTCTGATCCATGGCGTTGCGGAAGGGAAGCTACTCTCCAGGGATAGCCGAGCAAGGGATCCTCGGGTTCAACTGCCTCTGGGAGGACTTTCTGATCCCTGGCGTTGCGGTAGGGAAGCTACCCGCCACGGATAGTCGAGCGAGGGATCCTCGGGCTCGACTGCCTCTGGGAGGGCTTTCTGATCCCTGGCGTTGCGGTAGGGAAGCTACCCGCCAGGGATAGCCGAGCAAGAGATCCTCGGGCTCGACTGCCTCTGGGAGGGCTTTCTGATCCTTCAGGACGGGGACCGAGCAGGGTTACTGCCCAGTGCCTCTTAGCGAGGACTTTGATCCCTGTCGGTTGTGGTAGGAAGCTACTAGCCGGGGATAGCCGAGCAAGGACCCGACTGCCTCTGGGAGGACTTTGGTTCTTAGCGCGAGAAGAGCTATAGGGCTGTAAGAAGCTTACCAAGGACCCTTGGCCGGACAGGGTTACTGCCCGGTGCCTCTTAGCGAGGGCTTTTCTCATGAAGGATAGCCGAACGAGGGATCCTCAGGCTCGACTGCCTCTGGGAGGGCTTTCTGATCCCTGGCGTTGCGGTAGGGAAGCTACCCTCCAGGGATAGCCGAGCGAGGGATTCTCGGGCTCGACTGCCTCTGGGAGGGCTTTCTGATCCCTGGAGTTGCCGTAGGGAAGCTACCCGCCAGGTATAGCCGAGCGAGGGATCCTTGGGCTCGACTGCCTCTGGGAGGGCTTTCTGATCCCTGGCGTTGAGGTAAGGAAGCTACCCGCCAGGGATAGCCGAGCGAGGGATCCTCGGGCTCGACTGTCTCTGGGAGGACTTTCTGATCCCTGGCGTTGCGGTAGGGAAGCTACCCGCCAGGGATAGCCGAGCGAGGTATCCTCGGGTTGGACTGCCTCTCGGAGGACTTTTTTGCGGTAGGGAAGCTACCCGCCAGGGATAGCCGAGCGAGGGATCCTCGGGCTCGACTGCCTCTGGGAGGACTTTCTGATCCCTGGTGTTGCGGTAGGGAAGCTACCCGCCAGGGATAGCCGAGCAGGGTAGCTGCTGGGCTGCCTCTTAGTGAGGGCTTAGATCCTTGGGTGAGATGGCCCTCGAGCCGCCGTGGCGAGCCCCCTCTGTACGACCCCGTCAAGGGAGGGGGTGCCGGTCTATTAGGCCGGCGAGGGCGTTGATGACGCTCGCCGGAGGAGGTTCACTCATGCCTCCGGTGAGGGGGAGGCGGCGGCTGGTATTTGGATCTTCAGGGCGATCGCTTGCCATGGGGATGGAGATCAGAAGGCCAACTTTTGTTTTTGTGGAGTTTTGTGTTCCCACAGACGGTGCCAACTGATGGAAGTCCTCTCCGGGTCTCCGCCAGATGTTGTCTGCCGTTGATCTCGTGGTGGACTTAGTGAGTTATCCTCCGTTGTGTGTGGGTCTCAATTGGTTTTTGGAGGAAGAGGTGAAGTGAGGGAGTTGGTGCCGAGTACCTGCAAAGAAGTCCCAGGGTGGTTTGGTACCACCGAGGACCCTCCGACGCTCAAGTTAGTGATGAGATCCGAGCAGAGTAACAGCATAAAAGAGTAAAGAATGGCTTACTTGACCCCTATGTGATGGGGGTTTATATAGTGGTGATGGCATGCAACAGCAGGCGCGAGAATCTCGCCGGCAGTTATGCTCCCGACGTCACGCCCGCGTAGAGAGCGGATCGCCCATTAATGGGGATCGCGGAGGCGTGGAACGTGGGATGTTGCTGGCGGAGAATCCGCGCATTGCGAGATTCGCGGAACGGCGGTTACGCCTATGAGCGGTGGAGCTGGTCGGAAAGGCCGAGGAAGATGGCCTCGGCGGGGGAGCTCGGGAACGAGCGGGTGGGCCGAGGCATCTTGGTCCTGTGGTAGCTCGGAGACGGGCTGGAAGGGCCGAGAAAGATGGCCTCGGCGGGGGAGCTCGGGAACGAGCGGGAGGGCCGAGGCATCTTGGTCCTGTGGTAGCTCGGAGACGGGCCGGAAGGGCCGAGGAGGCCAAGGCCCGTCTTGCTCGGAATAGAGAAAAGGGACATTTGGCCTGGCTGTTGAAGTGCTGGGGGGCAAGGAGTGGAGTACAACTTTGGACACAGGGTTGGAGGGAAGCCCTCACTGTAGCACACTGGCTCCTTCTTCGTGGCCCTCAGGGCCCAATTGGTTTACGCATGTGACACGTCTTCCGCCATGTGTCACGATCTAGGGAATTACCGTTCTTGAGCATCATCACAAACAGACCGTGATATTTAACAAAATATCACAATAATCATACAAGATCTTTTTTCTATGACATGTAAAATGTAACCAAAGAGTGTTTTTATATGTACTTTACATATTTATACTTGTAGGTTGTACGATATCAAATAGAAGTATCTGTATTCGAAATAAACAATCGACAAGACCCGTGATATTTAGCATGCAAGAATTAATGTTTTCGATGTTGAAGGAATAAAGGCATGCAAAAATACAGCTGGTAACCAAGTAATTCCACAAGTTACTTATAGGTATTATCAACATAAATTGATTCTGTTTAGATAATAAATCTGCAAATATGTTAACTTCAACATTCTAAAATAATTGTCTATAGATACATGCTGATGATAAAGGGGCGGGATGAAAGCATGATTCTATGGATTTCTTTATTTGACAAAGAGACAGAAAAGCTATTTGGTTGTAAAGTGGACGACCTACGTAAATTGAAGATAAGATCATTTACAATTTAATTACAATTATTTAAAATACATAATAATATTTGTAATATTTTTCTTTTTTATGACACGAGAACAAGACACACATGCTTTTCTCAACCTGATAGAAAAATATCTTCAAAGTCGATATTCTCTTATAATAAAAGTTTCAACGACGGAAGTAGACGACCAAAAAAGTATCAAGATACATGAAATGGATTGATGCAAATGGATCATGAATTGAAGAAGAAATCAATAGACACCGACAACAATATGGTATACGTAAATGAAGAAGAAAAACATCCAAAGCAAGCTTCAACAATTAAAAGAGGAAAGAGAAGGTTTATAAAGATAAATGATGCAGAAATTTAATTTTAGACCATTCGTCCTTAAACGTTTGGATTTGGATTTATATTTATTGTTGTTATAAGTTTTTTTTTTAAAGAAATGCTTTAGCGCTTAATTTAAACCGATAAATTTTTGTTGGGTACAGAGCTTCCCCGTGAGGGTGCAAGGAAAGTTCGGATATAACCAAGAACCAAAAAATAAATTTGCGGCTGCATGTTTTGTGATGTTGTGTGCGGCCTTATTTGGCACTCTATGTGCATAGCATATTCTAATGTTAGAATTTGCAATCAAAGTTATGCACTCATTAACTATATGCGCAACTCTCCAATGTGGATGTAAGCATTTCCCATTTATCCGAGAAACCATCAATTTTTCATCGCTTTCAACAATAATGCTTGAATTAGATATTTGAAGACCCGTCAAAATACCCATTTTGATAGCTATAGCTTCCGCATATTCGGTGCATGAATCTACAGGTTGACGTGTCGAAATGGCTTTTATGACACCCAATGAGTCTTTTTGGATGGCAGCGGCGGTAGAGAAATTTGGATGAATAGCTGTAACAACTACAATTTCAATGTATAGAAAATTATTTAAAAGTTAATGTACAAACGGAGTATTTGCAATCCTGTGTACACTATAAGTATTTGATTTGCTTTTGAACAGCAAGAAATCACTTATAGCTCATTGCTAAAGCCTTGCACTGTTGTGACATAGCCCTTATGATTGAATTCTCCCAGCCACATTATATTTTTGTTAATTTTTCTTTTAATCCTTTAGAATCCCAAGTGTTTACACGTGCACTACACGTAAAATGAAGGGTTACAGAATAAACAAACATGTGCACTGAGATATACGAGGCGACGGGGGCACGTGGCCAAAGATCCAAGCCCCACCACCGGACTACAACCGGCGAGATCAAGGAAAAGGACCGGCACCGCCGGTGGGAACCGTAGGGAATGCCTCCAATTTTCTCCCCTGGCACCTCTTCGCCTACCCCACTAACTCCATGTTGTTTGTTTACTCTGAATTCATCCAGAGAATATTAAATCACCTTTAATCCAATTTTTAATGCATATTTTTAATGCATTCTTTGATCCTCAAAACCCTAATTTTCTCTATAAATACCACACTCCATTTCATCCCTCCTCACTCAGAATTTCATTACAAAAACTCTCAAAAATTCTCAAGTCCATATAGTTGTGCATGTGGAGTGAGCAAAGGGCAAGATTCCAATGATGTTTTGAGAAGATTCCGGTAACGAAACGACGCCCCGACGCTTCCCTACTCTTCCCCTTCTCCCCTCTACCTTATTAGCTTGTAAGTCCCCTATCCCCTCCTCTGCTACTATTCTAAAACTTTCATTCCTCAAAACTCGTCGGAAGCGGAGTTATTCCGACATCCGATTCGTTTTTCTTTAAAAATTCCATTTTTCTTAAACCATAAAATACCATATTCTCTCATAATATTTACCAAACATAAATAAACACATTAAAATAAGTTTCATCTCAAAATAAATCATGTTGCAATCTTTATTTTATTTTTACAATAAAATACCACCATGTTTACAAACAATATTATTATCCACTTTTATCGTATTACCTTTAGAAAACTCACGAGGTAAGAACCTACTCCATCACAACACACATATTGGATATAGCACGATTTACTTTTGGACAATATTTGTAGGAACATTACGAGTTACAATAAAACACTCTAAACTATTAAAAAACTGTTTTCTTTAAAAAGAGTGTTCATTAATTCCTTGCAATTGTCCCTCTACAACCCATTTTGGGGAACCCCGATCGGGATAGTGCGGGTTATCACATGTCCTCGGGCCTAGTAGAGCGAGATGCAGACCTCCGCAAGGAGCATTCGATCTCATTGGAATTTTTAATGCTATTTTTAAGAAAATGAGATTTCTACAAAATAAATAAAATTTATTTTTATTAAATATATAAATATATATGTATGAGCATTATCAAAAGATCCATTTCAAATATATATACAAATATTCCAAGTTTTCTAAATCAAAGTAATCACAATTACATGAAACTACCATCCAAATTCAATACAAATTCCAGTATTTCAATAAAATACCATATACAATAAAAATTAGTTACTGCTCACTAGAAATTTCACTTTTATAAAATATACATCTATGAAAAACCATAAAGACGATAATTAAATACTTGAGGTGTATTTTGAAAATATATCAAACTAATTTTTACATAAAACCCCTTCAAATTATACTAATTTACAATAAGGATCCTAGTAAACATAGGTTTAAGCGAGACCAATTCTATTGAGCTTCGGGAAGCCGGAGAATGTGGGTGCTTACCTATTGAAGGTAGACAAGCTAACAAACGGTGTTATCAACACGGCAATTGTCTTGGAAAAAGACACAAATCTTGCCGTCCATATGCAGCAGTTACCGATAGCATCAAAACTAATTAATGACTTCAATTTCTTTTTAAGAGTCTGACTCAGACTGATTCTAAATCTGATCAATCTGACTTGAATATGATTCAAGTATAAACTACAATACAACATGAATCCATGAATCCGTCTATTCAATCTATATTGACTGAACTGAACCATGGATATACTCCGTTTACATGACTATCCATTTATACCCATTCTGTTTACTGATATCATAGTTTCGGCAAGTCATCCATCTATATAACAAAACAATGCAAACAATACAAAAGACATTGCGGGGTTTTAAGGGGTAGATTGGCACGGAATGTATTAGAAGTGGCACGAGACTATAACCATAATACACCTAACCTGAATATCCATTGCCGTTGTACCGTGGCTGAACGGTTCCTTGTGCTCCGTATACCTTAGTCTCCGGATTGTGGGACTCCTCTAGTATACACTGGCATATTCTGTACCTAGCTACATAAAACTGCGTTAATATTATAATCAAACATTACTAGTTACACTCTCTTTCTGTCTATTCTATCTCTACTCATCTTTGGGACTTACCGAGCGATTGATCGTTGACGACATTTATTTTCTTCTTTCTTTGGAATGTTATCAGGTGATTCGGACTTACTGGAGATCGAGCCCAGTACTGAAGATTTAGAGCAGTTAGCCTCTGACCCGGAGCTTTAGATACTTGTACATACTTTTCATTTCAGTTATGCCATTGTTTAGGCATTGCTTTCTATTCATGTATTTACATTTCCAGTTGTACTTGTAGAGAATTGTTAATAAATAAAATTTTTTGTTCAATTACATCTATTGTCATTTTTCTTGTGTACATTTACTTTATATTGCTTAGATACGCTTAGCGTGTTTACTTCGGAGTAAATACGCCGCGTGACCCGCCGCGTCTCCTTACCGTACACCGGGAAGCAGGGCGTGACAGGTTTTGTTGGCGGCCCATGCAGGCCAGTTCTGCATGGACATGCGGGTCAATTCTGCATGAAGTACTAAGAAATATAACACAAGAATCAACAACTAAAAACATTATTTATAATTCATATTCCTTGAATCTTACAATTTCATATATTTTGAATCTGTCTTAACCCAAATTTTCATTCAAGATTATGGATTCTCCAAACAACACCAGCACCAACTTCAACAACACACCCCTACCTCTACCGCTTACGCCTACCGTCGCTGCTCCTATCAATGAGCAGACGGTACTTCTTGAGACAATCCGCAGCGTCCTGGAAGGACAGCAGTAGCAGACTGCTATATTACTGAACCGTCCAGAAGCGGAAGTGCCCGGAGTGAAGCAATTCCGGGCATTGCACCCAAAATAGTTTTTGGGAAAAGAGAGCCCTCTGGAAGCTGAAGAATGGGCTCAGAGTATTGAGAATGATCTGGCGGCAGCACAAGTGCTAGAGATCGCTTGGGTTCGAGTTGCAAAGCTGCAACTCACTGACAACGCCCGAGTTTGGTGGAGGGCGGAAGAAAGCCGTCTTGACCAACCTATCGAACGGAGGAATTTTCGCGACATGTTCGACGAGAAATATTTCCCAGAGACTGCCCGATTTGATATGGAGCAGCAGTTCATTCACCTACAACAGGGTTCTATGTGGACCAAGTCCGTGGATGAGTATGATGCTGGGTTTACCATGCTCAGTAGGTAAGATATGTCTCAATGTTCGATTTTCAAACATCACATATTACACGGCTAATACAAGACCTTAACAGGTTCACGGCACATTTGATACCAACTGCTGATATCAGATCCAGAAGATTTCAGCAAGGGTTAGATCAGGAAATCCAAGCTGCTTTAGCTACAGGGGATTTCCCAACCTATGAATTGGCTCTGAAAGCTGCCCGCCGATATGAGGCAGTGGTAAAAATGAAGGGCGGATCTCAATCAGCCAGGATGAAGCGCCCTGCCACTCAGATGGCAGGAGGAGCCTCTTCAAGGCCACAATTTATACCCAGGAGACCGGGAGTACCAAATAACCGGCCCAACCCAGTCTTCTGTATCTACTGCAGGAGAGATGGACATTTAGCGAAAGACTGCCAGCGTGCAAATCGCCTTTGCTTAGCCTGTGGCTCATCCACTGATGACATTGGGTCTTGTCCTTGTAGACACAACCCAAATGCTGCACCCAGACCAGCAATTACTTATCAGAAGCGCCCAGCCATCCATGCACCTTCTCCAAGACTCGCTCTCCCTGCTCCACTTCCTCGTAGACCAACTTCACCTCCTCCTCGTCAGTTCCATCAAGCTCAAAGGAACATACCCCAAGTACAAAATAACGGGCAGAGGAATGCTCCTCTAGCAAGGAGGAATGCACTAAGGCGACAGGATTTCACAGTGGTTGTGGAAGAAGCTGAAGCCACCGGCCAAGTCATCACTGGTAACAATTCCTTTCAAACTTTCTTTCAGTCTATATACATACATATATATTTTTCCTTATACCTAAAACCCATCCCACATAACTTAGGTACGATCTTAGTAGCCTCACTTCCTGCACTAACATTCTTCGATACTGGAGCATCTCATTGCTTTATGTGCCAATGGCTCATCTGAACTCATGCGATTCCAGTCAAACCACTCGTATCCAGCTGGAATGTCAGTTCAGGGAACGGCGTTCTAAAGGCAATAATGGGATACGACCTGTGTCCAGTGGTCGTTTGCAGCAGAGAATTCTATGTTGACTTCAAGGTGCTAGACAGACCGAATTTCGATGTCGTTTTGGGTATGGATTGGCACGGAACTTTTTACGCTGCCATCTGTTTCGCCCAATCAGAGCAAAGCTCTGTTGAAATTCAAAATTCAAAATTTTGAAGCAACGCTTCAAATCTCGGGCGTAACGCGCCACGTGTCAGGCGCTGATACGTCAGCGCAACGCCCAAGAAGGTGCGCCCAATCAGAGCAAAGCTCTATTTAACTGAAGCAACGCTTCAGCTGCGCAAGCACTGCGCGACACGTGTCAGCGCAGATGCGCTGCGCTGTGCGCTGCGCTACACGTGTCAGCGCTGTGCGCTGCGCGACACGTGTCAGCGCTGTGCGCTGCGCGACACGTGTCACGCGCTGGGGCATCTGCGCCAAACAGAATTAAATTTCTAAGAAATCTTTTCTGTTCTTGTTAAAACAAGAAGATTTTCTTCTGCAAAGCAGAAGCTCTTGGATCAAAGATCCATTGGTGGGGAAAATTCCCCAAATCACTCAGAGAAAGATCTCTTTAACAAATTTAACTAATTTATGGGCCCTATAAAAAGGACCCTAGGCCTCAATTCAAAGGAGGAACATTTTCTTGAAAAAAGTCAAGAGCTTCAAACAGAGAGAACTCTGAGAAAATTTCAAAAAAAAAAAGAGGTAAAGAACCTTCATGAAATAGAAGAAATTTCTTCTAATAGATCATTGATCTAAAAACAAGATCAATGATCTTTACATAATAAACAGTGCTTTGCACTTCTTATGAACCTCTGGTTCTTTAAAATAAGAAAACAATAAAATAAAAAATAGTGCTTTGCACTTTTATGAACCTCTGGTTCTTGAAACAAAAAAAAAGAAAAATTTATTTTTCTTTGATCTAATTTAGATCAAGAAATTAAATAGTGCTCCGCACTTCTATTCTTGAATCTAAAAGATTCTTAGTGCTCTGCACTTACAAACTGCGCTGTTGCGCTCTTAAGAGAGCGCCACGTGTCAGCCATAGAACCGCTTGCGCTACGCGCTCTTGAAATAGAGTTTTGCTCTCTGGAATTGGCGCAACTCACCAGAGCGCGCCACGTGTCAGCAGCGCAACAGCGCAGCGCACTAGCGCAGCGCACTGCGCTATTGCGCTTGCACTCACCACAGCGCGACACGTGTCACCACCATATGAGTCTGCGCTCATTACTTAGCGCAAAGCGCCTGACAAGCCACGTGGGGCACTGTCAGAGTATTTAATGCTCTGCATTATTAAAGAAAATGGACTGAGCCCAATTAAAAGGCCTAACAGGCCTAATAAAAAATGCTATGCATTTTAAAAAGGGGGGGGGGGGCAAAGCCCAAACAAAAATATAGATGCTCTGCATCATTTGTAAAAGGGCAAAGCCCAATCAAAATAACAATAATGCAGTGCATTACTAAAAAGGGGTAAAGCCCTAGCACAGGCCAAAGACAAAAAAATGTTGAAATTGGACTTAGCCCAATTTTGGCCATAAGTCCTTAAATTAAATTGACTGAGCAAGATTGCTCTCTTAAATCAATTTACTTTGGTTCGAGGGTACATCTCCGAACTTCTTTGACACCTGTCGTTGTAATCTTTCAACGACGTCAGAGAGGTGACGGGTCCTGATGACCACAAACTAATATCGGACCGAGACGTCCTTAAACTAATATCGGACCGAGACGTCCTTAAACTAATATCGGACCGAGACGTCCTTAAACTAATGTCGGACCGAGACGTCCTTAAACTGGAACATAGACCACCGCGTCTTTAAACTGGAATACGGACCACCACGTCCTTAAGCTGGAACATAGACCACCACGTCCCTAAACTGGTAATGGACCGCAACGTCCTTAAACTACCTACGGACCACTATGTCCCTAAACTGGAACAGTAGAGCCTCCAAATGCTCTTTTGTCGGATCCAAACGGTCCCGTTTAAGTTGATCTTAACCCCAAATACGGCTAACGTATCCTTAGACATTTAAATGAATGACAAAACTCCAAATCAATTTTGGTTCAGGGTACATCTCTGAACTCCTCTGACACCTGTCGTTGTAATCCTTCAACGACGTCAGAGAGGTGACGAGTCCTGACGGCCATATATTAATCAATACGTTAAGTTGATCTTAGTCTAAAACAGGACTAACGTATCCTTAACGAACGTTTAAGTTGATCTTAGCCGCAACGCGACTAATGCATCCTTAAACTAAAAACACCAAACCCAAATCTAAGTAATTACGGATTTGGACTAATCCACGTCCTACGGGCGACGGCATTACTCAGTCTCCGTATACAATCCACAGGCAACCACAAACAAAACAAACACCCACGACACGAAGTGAACTTCTGGAGCAGGAGAAAGTGGCTACCGCGATGCGATAGCGTAATTAACTGCAGGGGCTTGCGCCTGCAGGGAAGAGCGTCCCCACAATCAAAAACCCCTCACCCTGAGGGGGAATCTGACGAAGTTTTCTACATCGGCCGCATCCGTCTAAACATCCGATACACAGTGCCATAAATCAACTTGGCATCTTCGGAGAGGTAGACGGATAAAACCACATAGCATCTGCCCCGAATCTCAGGCAAGACGCAAAGTCTGCGCCGCCATTCGGAGGGGAACAGATTCTGGCACGCCCGGTGGGACCTTTTCCTCCTTCCACTCCACACTTCGTGTGTCGTCTTCGCGAACCAATCGCGGTTTGTTAATGGTTGCCTTCGGATTTCAAGTTACTAAGATTTGGTCTTTTGCCAGGCGCAGAACTCAAGACTCAATGGCCTTTGACTGCACCAACTGCTCGAAATGCCACTGCAACGGACGCTCCACCTCACCGGGAGGTGTAGCATATGGGCCCCAAGCGGCTTCCTTCCTCACTCTGCTAGTAGACCAGGTGACCCAAGCCACCACTGGCCTGTTCTTCGGGACCATGATCCCACCTACAAGCTTCTCTGCGCCAATACCTGCACCGGAAGTGAACAAGAAGTCGATCTTCGACCGGCTCGCTGCTACGATGACCCCTGTCAACGGGTCGCCCACTACCAAACCGACAGCCTCTGTTTTCACCAGGCTAAATCAGAACTCTAAACTGGCTGTCCCAAGGAAAGCAATAACTGCTGCTCCAGAAGTCATCAAGGCGGCTTCCCCTGTCAAAGAGTCAGTCTTTTCAAGACTGACGATTCCTGCTCCTGCCCCTGCTCGAGGATCCGTATTCGACAGGTTGAATATCACCCCTCAAAAGACAACCTCAGTCTTTAAGAGGTTAACACCGGCGGCACCTCATTCAGACAGGGGGCAAAAAGAAGATGTCTCAATCTCCGAGCCAGTCCCAACGGCTCTTCATGCTCGACGTCGCCATTGTCAACGAGTGAGGAACGCAGGGGGCAACTCCCCCTCAGGGCTAACTCCACCGACTCCAGTGGTGGAAGTCAACGTCGCTGATCCAACTGGGAACAGCTTTGAACTGCTGAGGAGGGTACGTAAGAATTCTCCAACCGCTACACTAAAAAGATCTCCTCCGCCTGCAGAGAGAGTTCCAGAAACGAAGCAAGAACAGCCTCCTCAACGGCTGTCCTCAAGAATTTATAAAGTTTGGAGGAGGGTTCAAGACTCCGTGATCGACCCAGATCACTCCCGTCAACGAAAGAAGACGAAGGTGCAAAAAGGAAAAGACCGTCCTATTGAACAGCAAGGGACAACGATCGCTAGGGTACCCACTGCAACGGCCCCTTCAACTTCAACGGCCCACAAAAGAAGAAGGCCAGAGAAAACCCCCGCGCCAGCAACAAATATCAGAGGTAGTGAACCCAAACGCCCTAAGTCAGGGGGCATTGTGGTTCATGCCGTCTATGTGGCATCTGGTAAAGAAGACAGCCGCATATCTACGGGTCATCGACCGCTTACCCGATCAGTGACCAAGGCGCAGGAGCAACAACAAAAGCTCTAAGAAATGATGAACGCTATGGCCGCACTTACAGGGCCAAAAGAAAACCCTGAAACGTCCTCGGACGAACGTCAGGAGGAAGAAACCGACGCTGAATTCCTTCGTCGAATATTGGAGAAGAAGGACAAAGAGGCTGCTGAACAAGCAGCCAACATACAACGTATGGGCCTCCTTTTCCAAGACATGATAGGGATGATGATACAACAAGATCCTCCGACCGAAGAGCCCCCGATCGTCCTTGAAGATGATAGGGGAGAGACATCAAATCCTCCACCAGCTCTGTCGACGGCTAAAGAGGATACAATCTCCAAAGCTGATTTGGACGAGTACATAGCCCAACAAATACGGGTTCATCATGCGACCGAAGCAGCCGGCCAGGTCGTAAAAACGGGTCGGCCATATCCAAGTTGGTACGATCAAATCAAGTACCCACCCGGTTACACAATTCCCAAGTTCCTTGTCTATAAGGGGACGGGCAATCTTCACCAGCATGTTGCCCAGTTCAGGGCACTCTGCGGCAATACCGGTGGTGATGACAAGCTTTTACTGCGCCAGTTTGTTGGAAGTTTATCGGATATGGCGTTTGAGTGGTACTCTGAACTCCCGAATGACTCTATCAAAACCTTCGCAGAGATGGAGCTACTGTTTACTCAGCGTTTTGCAAGTGCCAGTGAGCGTACCCCGATGACGGCCCTGATTAATGCCAGGGTAAAACCCGGCGAGACGTGGGTTCAGTACGCTATACGATGGCGGAATTTATGGTCGAAGTGCGAGCAACGCATTGAAGAAGCTCCCGCAGTGGGTATGTTTGTGGGAACCCTCGATCCACAAGCAACCATCTCGCAGTTTATGATGTTTTTCAAGCCGACTACCTTCCAAGCCTTGATCGACAAACTAGCACAGATGGATCAGATGGGCCATAAACCTCCTCTTCCAAGGCCGGACTTCCGAAATGACAAAGGGAAGGGAAAAGCGATCGTCGTCGCTAATGCTCAACAACAACCGAGCGACCCGAAGCCAGTGGCTCGTCAAAATAATATGCGCCCGTACGTACCCCTTGAGGATAGGATGGGACGTCCTTATTCCTTTCCCCGCGATAAAACGAGGAGGTTATTCGAGCTGGCGTTGCGCAACAGACTCATAAATCTGCCGGATCCAAAATGTCCGTTGCAACCAAGTGACGTCAACGAGCCCAACTACTGTCCTTATCATCGAGTACTAGGCCATCCGATCGAAGATTGCTACGTTTTCAAGAATTGGCTTGAAAACCAATACCGACAGGGCAAGTTCGCGTTATCTGACAAATGGAAGGTGAATCCCCCGCAGCCCCACACCTCTAAAGGGACGAATACGCCGGGGGCAACATGCTCCGTCATTGAAGAAGCTCCTTGGGAGGTTGTATTATCAGCCAAGACAAAGAGGATGCTAAACGATCTTCAGACATGTCCAGCGATCAAGTGGAAGAACCCGTTGGAACCGCAGGTCATTGAAGGGATGTTGAAACTGCGTACAACTCCAAAAACCGATGGTGGTGGCTCAAACACTCGCAGCCAACCGTCAAAATCATCGAAAAAGAAGAAGAAGAAATCTAAAAAGCCCGTGAAGCCTGGCGACAAGCGCACGGACTTACAAAAGCAAATTGACGCGTTGGATGAATATAACCAAAAGGCACGGACTCCCATTACGCTCCAAGAGTTCCTCAATCACGTCTTTCAAGAAGAAGATGAGGGAGAAAGTTCATCGGATGAATCCGAGGAATATGTGGCGAGCTGTCAAATGATTTCCCATTCGATCGCGAACAATGAGGAGACTCCTGGCACTAAAACGCTGGGGGCAGATACCGAATCAAAAATTCCGGAGCTATCAGTCGAAATGATTTACGCGTTCCTTAACGAAGCTCGACTGAAAAGTAAAGCTGATCGAGAACGCGAGATGGCTATATTTGAAAAGGCCAAGCGCCAGCGACTTGATGAAAGAGCTGAGACGATCCCGCTGGAGCAAAATACCTTCTCTACCGACAAAAGCCAATTCAAGATAAAGAAAAGGTTTGCTAAGGCCACATCAATGGGCATGAAGCTACCATCCTCTGAAGGAAAAATTACTGGTGAAATAGAAATGCACCTCTCCTTTTGCTTATATCATCAGAAGGTTTCGCACCCCACTCAAGAATGCAAAGCTTTCGATAAATGGTGGCAAGGATATGTTGCTCGTCGACAACGCTTCAAGCGGGAAAAGCGTAAAACTCGTCGAGAGCAAAGAAATACGACCGAAGGGCTTGAAAGAACTACCGGTGATTGTCGCATGGTTAACACTGGCGGGTCACAAGTGCCTACATTCGGGAGCGATTCTGATGAGGAGCTGGAACTCGCCCCTCTCTTTAAAGAGTCAACTTCGGGAAAAGAAGAAGAGCCAAAGGTTTGCGAAAATATCCAGCTACGCAATCGGACGCTACCTGAAAAGAATCTCGGACCCTTAAACAAGAAAGATAAAGGGAAAGAAAAGGTCTCTGAGGATATTACTCTAGATGACCAAGTTGCGGAAGAGCTAACCGCCAAGAATCCGCCGAAGAGAAATAAGGTGGATTACAATGTCTTGGCGCATCTGAGGAAGCTGCCCTCACAACTCAGCATTCTTGATGCCCTGTTACTATCAAAAGAGGCGAGGGATTCTTTGATTAAGGCGCTACAAGATCCGGACCAGTTCCAAGCCTTCCTGGCCGAAGAAAAGATGAAGAATGAGTTGGAAGAGGTGCACACGGCTGACGTTGCTTTTGGCGATGAAGACCTTCTCCTCGGGACGTGCGAACACAATCGTCCCCTCTATGTCTCAGGATACTGCCATGACATAAAGATAAGTAAAATCTTGGTCGATAAAGGATCGTCTGTTAATCTACTCAATGTGCGGGTGTTAAAGGAAGTTTGCATGAGTGTCCAACACCTCGCCCGAGACAAGATCACCATCTCCGGGTTCGACTCCCAATCATCAAAAACTCTTGGATCTGTGATATTGACGTTACGCTTCGGGTTGCTCGTCACAGATATTAAATTCCATGTCATAGATGCCAAGACATGCTACAATGCTCTGCTCGGTCGACCATGGTTACATGAGTACAATATCATCCCTTCTACACAGCATCAGTGTATGAAATATTGCAAGGATGGTCTCGAGTACACAATGGCAGGAGAATTGAATCCGTTTTCCGTGAATGAAGTTCGTAAGTATGAAGATGCCAAATACTTCTTGCCGAGTTTCGAAGACACGGAAAGGTGTCACAAGCCTGAGAACAAAACTAACGCCACCATCCCTGTCTTCGGCAGCGATACCGAGGAGGAAGAGGATATAACTTATTCGGGTCCGCCCCAATACACCAAGCCGGGACCATCCGTTCCTTCATTGATCTTCGGTAGTGATTCGGAGGATGAAGTTCACGCTGTATTCCCTGCTCGGCTTTCAGTACGAGCTTCTGCTGATGAAGAGCGAAGTCTGCAGATAGCCATGGTGCCACTTAGACACCATAAAGAACTGGATGCACTTAATTTCTACAGTGTAGAAGAATTGCGGACATTCTATATATCTCCCAGGAGAAAGAAAGAGAAAGCAATTCTGCTTTACCGCTCTGAAGAAAATAAAGTGGAGAAAGAAATTTGGTATGGAGCAGATCCAACGCTGGACAGGCTTCAACCCATTCGTCTACCTAGATATTATACAGAAGGCTTGAAACGACTGTTAAAGCGCCAAGGGATACCCTTCGAACAGACTGTTAGGAAGGCCAAATTCTATGACAGGGTCTGGAATGTCCCCGGGACTCAACGCAAACTGCCTAACGGGAGAATGGAAGCAAAAGGACTTGGGTACATCCGGTCAAAGAAACGAGAACTACTAAACAGCTGCTATGTCATGTATGACTTCGATGAAAAAGCGGATGCTCAATGGGAGGACGCTAATCCTGAGCCAGTGAAAGTTCCAGATGCAAAAGAGACCAGTCTGTCGTTCGAAAAACAAATGGACAAGCTTATAAGGGAAGTGGGTCAAAAAGTCCGGGACGATCATAACCGCGAAATGGTCATCTACGAGAAAGCCAGAACGCAACGCCTTCTCCAACAAGCCGTGAAAGATGAAAAGGCTGCTCCCTGTCAACCTGTTATAAAGAAGGCTCGGCGCAAAAGCAGAAATAAGTCGAAAGGCCAAAAAGGCGCTCAACAACAACAAAGCAGGGCTAAGAAGCCACGCAAACTGGAGTCGAGCGTTATTGATCTATCCCTTATGAAGAAAATGGGTCGAGCGTACTCATTTCCTCGGGACAAGACGAAGAAGATACTTGACCTTGCTCTAAAACATCAGATGCTTACACTGCCGGAGTCTAAGCACCCCGAACGAGCGGGCGAAGTCTCACACCCGGACTATTGCTCTTACTATCGAGTAATAGGGCACCCTCTCGAGGATTGCTTCACCTTCAAGAATTGGGTCGAAGATCAGTATCAGCTTGGCAAGTTCGCTCTGTCCGACAACTGGAGGGTAACGCCACCACAAAAGCGCGAGCCCACGGCCACGAAAGAAGAACCAGGTCCACATTGGGATTGGAAGCGAATTCGCACCTGTTATATGATTACAATATTAAAAGAAGAGCCCGAGGACATAGATGAGCTCTCTTGGTGCTTCGAAAACAGAAGCGACGAGATAATCTCAGAATTCCCACCAGCGCCAAAAGAGCTGGAAGATGGAATCCATACCACTGCAGATAACCTCAAAAATATTGAGTTGGGGACGACAAACGATCCACGACCGACATTCATCAGCGAGTTACTATCTGAAGAAAGGGTAGCTGCGTTAAAGGATGTGCTTCTGCAGCATAGAGATTGCTTCGCGTGGAACTATTCCGAAATGCCGGGACTAGATCCAGAAATGGCTGTACACAAATTGGCGATATCCCCGAATATCAAGCCAGTCAAACAGGCACCGAGAAGAATGCGGCTCGAGCTTGAGATGAGTATCAACGCCGAGGTCAAGAAGCTGATCGACTCCGGCTTTATCCAGGAGGTTCAATATCCTGAATGGATCGCTAACATCGTTCCGGTGATGAAGAAAAATGGGACGGTGCGCATATGCGTGGACTTTCGGGATCTCAATAAAGCTTGCCCGAAGGATGATTTCCCAGTGCCAGTCACCGAATTGATGATAGACAATACATCCACTCATGAGGTTTTCTCCTTCATGGACGGCTCATCGGGGTATAACCAGATAAAGATGCATCCCGAAGACTAGAAGCACACCGCCTTCAGGACCCCTCTAGGGATATTTTGTTATAAAGTAATGCCCTTCGGTTTAAAGAATGCCGGTGCCACTTATCAAAGGGCCATGACGAAGATCTTCGATGACCTTACACACAAAATCGTCGAATGCTATATCGACGACCTCGTTGTTAAAAGCAAATCATATGAGGAACATCTCGAGCATCTGAAGACCGTATTTCAACGCCTTCGGCAATACAACTTAAAGATGAACCCACTCAAGTGTGCATTCAGAGTTTCCTCAGGCAAATTCCTGGGATTCATTGTTCGACACCGAGGTATTGAAATAGATCCGTCAAAGATCAAAGCGATCATGGAAATGCCTCCGCCAAGAACTCTCAAACAATTGCGATCTCTCCAAGGGAAGCTCGCATACATACGGCGATTTATAGCCAATCTTTCAGGCAAGTGCCGTCCTTACAGCCACCTGATGATGAAGGGAACCCCGTTCGTCTGGGATCAAAAGTGCCAAAGCGCACTAGACGAGATCAAGCAATACCTGCAAAACCCTCCAGTGTTGGCTGCTCCGGTTAAGGGAAAGCCTCTTATTCTTTATACAACCGCCCTCGAAGGTTCTTTAGGCGCACTATGGGCACAAGAGAACGATCAAGGGAAAGAAAGAGCACTCTACTACTTAAGTCGAGTTCTACTGGGGGCAGAAAGCAACTACTCCCCCATTGAAAAACACTGCCTGGCATTGATCTTTGCGATAACAAAGCTCAGGCACTATGCGTTGGCGCATGAAGTCCGTCTCATTTCAAAGGTGGACCCCCTTAAATACTTGATGTCAAAGGCGATACTAACGGGACGACTCGCTAAATGGGCCCTACTCTTGATGGAGTTTTCGATAATGTATCAACCTCTCAAGGCAGTGAAAGGCCAGGCCATCGCCGACTTCCTCGCTGAGCATCCCATACCCGCCGATTCTCCTCTAAATTTCGATTTGCCGGTCGAACATGCGTTCGATGCGATCGACGGTGATAATAGCCGATAGGAGCTTTATTTCGACGGAGCATCTTCCATGAAAAAGCGTAAACAAAGTACCCCTATAATCAAATCGGGGGTAGGACTCATCTTTGTAACTCCACAAGGAGGGATAATGCGCTACGCGTTCTCCCTAACAGAGCCTAGAACAAACAATGAAGCCGAATACGAAGCTCTAATAGCAGGCCTCGAGATCGCCATTGACATGGGAATTGAAAACCTCCTCATATACGGAGATTCTCAACTGGTCGTTAGTCAAGTAAATGGCGACTACCAAACGTGCAAACCGGAATTGGTGAAGTACGGGGAAAAGGTGCAACAACTGTTGACCCAAATTCCCTCCTATACTTTGGAGAGCATACCGCGTGCGGAAAACAGCAAAGAAGACGTGTTGGCCAAACTTGCTAAAGAACTGGCTGACGAAAACCTCGATGACGTTAGAATCGTGGTACAAAGCCGTCGGGTGCTTGCCCCAGCAAAAATATCTCCGGAATCATCCGAAGAAAAAAGAGCGAGCGAGCAGATGACCCTGCAAGTAAAAGATTGGGAAAATACCGAGGACTGGAGAGAAGTCTTCATAGATTACTTCAAGTCCCACCGAATACCTGAAGAAGCGTCCACAAGACATCAGCTCGTGAAATGAGCTCTTTCTTTCACCTTCGTCAACGATACTCTGTACAAGAGGTCATTTGATTCTCTGTGGCTGAGATGCTTAGGACCTAACGAAGCGAAAAGGGTCGTCCAAGAAGTTCACGACGGACTCTGCGGTTCTCACCAAGCGGGCCCAAAGATGAAGTTGAAGATAAAACGGATGGGCTACTACTGGCCCACGATGATTCAAGACTGCCTCGAATATGCGAAGCAGTGCCACTCATGCCAAATTCATGGGGACTTCATCCACCAACATCCAAATCCACTACATCCAACGGTGGCTAGCTGGCCATTCGAGATGTGGGGGACTGATATAGTCGGCCCCATCGAACCAGCATCGTCTAGGGGACATCGTTTCATCCTGGCGACAACTGACTACTTCTCCAAATGGGCAGAAGCAGTACCGTTAAGAGAAGTTAAGACGGAGAATATCCTCCATTTCTTCAAGACTCATGTCATATATCGGTTTGGAACTCCGCGACGAATCATCTCCGATAACGGGCCAGCTTACAGAAGCCACAAGATCAGTCGCTTCGCGCAACAGCATAATATAGACTGGAGATATTCCTCGGTTTACAATCCGCGAGCCAATGGACTAGCTGAAGCCTTCAACAAGACCTTGACAAAAATCATAAAGAAAACGGTGTCCCGAAATAAGAAAGACTGGCACGAAAGACTGCAAGAAGCTCTTTGGGCATATCGAACTACGTTCAAAACGGCCACGAACACAACGCCGTACGCGTTGGTGTTCGGTACAGAAGCAGTACTCCCCCTAGAGATAGAATTACCCTCTTTACGAGTGGCAGTCCACCACGAGCTAACGGACGAAGAAAATGCTCACCTTCGGCTTGAGGAGCTTGACGCCCTTGATGAAACCCGGCTCATAGCACAGCAAAATCTGGAAGCTTATAAAGCAAAGATGACGCGCTCATATGAAAGATTGACCCGACCGAGGACATTCCGCCAAGGCGAACTTGTGCTAGTGGTCAAAAGGCCTATGATCCGCAATCACGCCAAGCGGGGAAAATTCGAGCCAAACTATGAAGGCCCGTACATCATAGATAAAGTTTACCAGGGTGGGGCCTATCTACTCATGGACATGCACGGTGAAAGGCCTTTCAGGCCAATAAACGGTCGCTTCCTAAAGAAATATTATGCTTAATGAGCCACAGCCTAGGTCAATGATAGATGACGACGACTATGTCCGCTCGCTATCTTCCTAAGCTCAAGCTTTATAAAAGTAGCCGGCCTTCTCCCCCACGGACCGAAACGTCCTTAAGATAATGACGGACCGAAACGTCCTTAAACTAACGACGGACCGAGATGTCCTTAAACTAATAACAGACCGAAACGTCTTTAAAAATACTACTGCAGCATCTTTTAGGCTGAATAGATAAAAAAAACATATAAAAATAAAATAATAAAAAAACGGTATGTCCATAAGCAAAAAGGGCATGGATGAAAACCCGAAAGGGCTCCGTGAGTAAAAACAGCAGGACTACCGGCGAGTGTTTGTGAAAACCCAAAAGGGCGCAATCTCGTTAAAAGACACTTATAGGGTCCTTTCGACCTTGTAAGGAGAAACCACCCGCGTGAGAGCCTTACGACTCGCAAGGGAGCAACACACTTAGGGATCCCCATGATTCCTAAAGAGAAAATACACTTGCGAGATCCTCACGACTCGTAAGGAGAACTCTCTTATGGGACCCTCACGGCTCATAAAAGTTGAAAGTCTTAAGTTACAGAGATCTGAACCTGTGCTTAAGCAACCCCCACAACTTCCGATATTGCCCTACAAGTGGTTCAATACTGACCCTTGTATACAATCCACGGGCGCGAATAAACATTTCCCTAACCAAGTCTCATCCGTGACTGAGGATATGTTCGCATGGTAAACAACCCTTGTAAATCCTCTCGATTTATGAGGAGAAAACCCTCCTGTAGGATCCTTACGACTTACAGAGGAAACGAACACTTAGGAATCCTCACGAGTCCTAAGGAGAAAATACACCTACAAGATCCTCACGACTTGTAGGGAGAAATAACTTCATGAAACCCTTACGGCTCATGAAGTCAAAAGCCTTAGCCGACAGGACCCTAACCCTGGTCGCTAAGCCACCTTTGTTCGACATCGACAGAGGCAGATGATGACTCGCTCCTGGTAATATCCCAGTTATAGCGGTGCTGATGCCGAAATTGGTCTACAGCAAAAAGTCAATAGGCCGCACATGCATACAAAATAGCCGAAATGATTGGGCAACTCGTAATAAAAAGCAGCGAGGAAAAATAAAAAAAAATAAAAAGCCGAAATGATTGGGCAACTCGCAATAAAAAACAGCGAGTAAGAATAAAATAAAAAGCCGAAATGATTGGGCAACTCGCAATAAAAAGCAGCGAGTAAAAATAAAAAAAAATAAAAATCCGAAATGATTGGGCAACTCACAATAAAAAACAGCGAGTAAGAATAAAATAAATAGCCGAAATGATTGGGCACCGCGAAAAAATAGCCGAAATGATTAGGCAATCGCGACCTTCGCGATATAAAAGCTGAAATGATAGAGCATCGCGGAAATAAAACAAAAAAAAATGATGATAAAACTTTGGCCCTACAGTTAAGATCACTTCGATCCCTGTATACAATCCAAGGGCGTAAACAAAGAGGGAACCATACTTTCTCAATAGACTCCGCCAGAAGACGACGCCAAACCTCGACGGTTCATTCCAACTCCGAAGAAACCAGTGTCTTCAGCCAATTCCTCGACTCACGGATACAAACACTCCTTTACGAGAGCCTCCTGATCCGCATCGACTCGCAGAGCCACCAGTGCCTCCGTGGGAAATCCTCGACTCGTTTCAAACCCCAAGGAAACAAATAATCCTTGGCGCTTGGGAAACAAATAATCCCTAGCAAATTCCTCGACTCACGGATACAAACACTCCTTGACGAGAGCCTCCTGATCTGTGTCGACTCGCAGAGCCACCAGTGACTCCGTGGGAAATCCTCGACTCGTTTCAAACACCAAGGAAACAAATAATCCTTGGCGCTTGGGAAACAAATAATCCCTAGCAAACTCCTCGACTCAAGGATACAAACACTCCTTGACGAGAGCCTCCTGATTCGCGTCGACTCGCAGAGCCACCAGTGCCTCCGTAGGGAATCCTCGACTCGTTTCAAACCCCAAGGAAATAAATAATCCTTGGCGCTTGGGAAACAAATAATCCCTAGCAAACTCCTCGACTCACGGATACAAACACTCCTTGACGAGAGCCTCCTGATTCGCGTCGACTCGCAGAGCCACCAGTGCCTCCGTAGGGAATCCTCGACTCGTTTCAAACCCCAAGGAAACAAATAATCCTTGGTGCTTGGGAAACAAATAATCCCTAGAAAACTCCTCGACTCACGGATACAAACACTCCTTGACGAGAGCCTCCTGATTCGCGTCGACTCGCAGAGCCACCAGTGCCTCCGTGGGGAATCCTCGACTCGTTTCAAACCCCAAGGAAACAAATAATCCTTGGCGCTTGGGAAACAAATAATCCATAGCAAACTCCTCAACTCACGGATACAAACACTCCTTGACGAGAGCCTCCTGATCTGCGTCGACTCGCAGAGCCACCAGTGCCTCCGTGGGGAATCCTCGACTCGTTTCAAACCCCAAGGAAGCAAATAATCCTTGGTGCTTGGGAAACAAATAATCCCTAGCAAACTCCTCGACTCACGGATACAAACACTCCTTGACGAGAGCCTCCTGATTCGCGTCGGCTCGCAGAGAAACTAGTGTCTCCGCGGGAAATTCCCGATTCGTCTCAACATGCAAATGAAGCCTCAGGCAGCAGGGGCTAAAAAAAAACTTGCTTCCTGAACAATGGGACCCTGCAAGTCAATCCAATATGGTCTCTTGCATACTATTCACGGGTCTCACTCTCCAAAGTCGAATTTTGACAAGGAGGGAAACAACCGCTTGCGGGTCCTCTCGACTCGTAAGAGGGAAAAATTCTCTTATAGGATCCTTACGACTTATAAGAGAAAACCACACTTAGGAATCCTCACGATTCCTAAGGAGAAAACACACCTACGAGATCCTCTCGATCCGTAGGGAGAAAAGTCTCTATGAGACCCTCACGGCTTATAGAGTTGAAAAGTCTTAGGCAGCATATCTGAACCTGCGGCCTAAGCCATCGTTATTTCTTAAGAAGGTCAGGATACTCGTCAACCATGGTTACTAAGGTGGCATGCTGATAATGAAAGAAAGAAAAGACGGAGAAAATGACACATTACAAAAAAGGTGTATCTTTTATTCATAAACTTGATTGGATACAGGATACATTATGTCAAAGAATAAAATATATATATTTATATACAGTGTTTTATCTACAAGCACAAACGATACAAAGATGGATAGCTACTGAGGAGGAAGTGTCTTTAGTAAGTTCACAAGCTGCTGTCGCACTTCCTTCAGCGCTTCCTCTCGAGTGACAGCCGCGGCCACTTCCGCCTCCACCTGGGCCCGCTGCTGCAAGAAGGATGAAAGTTGCTCCTCCGCCGCCTTCTGGGCTGCTTCCTGGCTGGGTACAGCTCGCTCGACAACGTCAAGTTTTTGCCTCAATGATAACCCTTCGGAGAGACATTGCAGAAGGCCCTCAAAGATAACCTTCAGCCGTGCGGCGTTGGCCTCCACCCGAGCATGCAGTTGAGCAGACTTGCTCGAAGTCTCACCACGCTCCTTACGCCTTGAAATGACTTCTTGTTCGAGATGGCGGAAGCAAGGAGCGCTCTGCTCAATCCACGCTGTCTTTTGATTACTGGCAGCCAAGGTCTCGGGAGCGGGACGCAGCGACTCCAACTGATATAGGCGACCCTCGATCTCCTTACAATGGTTAACCCAGGATGCAATGATGCCCTCATCATGAAAGTTCACGAGTATTGCTAGCATCAGGTTAACCACCATAGCGAAGTCTGCGGCAGATGTAGGAGTTTCAACGTCGAGTTCCTCGACGTAGTCACTCAACATGCGCAGACTATTCGCGGCGCCTTTTGAAGACAGACTCCTCAGATAAGGACCCGCCGGCATTGTAATGCGAGGTTCGAAGGACGCCGAAGCCAGAACGACAGCTGAAAAGAAACAGGATGTGATCAGATAACAGTACAGAAAATAAAGAGAGGAAAGTTACCAATGTGATGGTCATTGTACCAGTTGAGACAGGTGGCAAGGTCGGAAGGGCTGGTGGCGCAGCTGATCTTTTATCCCCTCCTTCAATCTGTAGCACTGCAGTTGAGATGAGAAAAAGAGGTTAGAAGTAATTCCATCAATAAAAAAAAGAGAGGAAGGATGTCAACGGAAATCATACTCACCAACGCCACCAGAGGAAGAAGCAAGCTCGGATGGGAAAGAAAAATGTGGGAGCAACATCTGATATACATGATCAAAAAGCACTCCTGGAAACACAACAGTGTGACTTTAGTACACGAATTATACATCTGGAAGATAAGATTAATAAATCGTAAACACATACCTTCCAACAACTTCGAGGGTATGAGAGAGGGTTGAGAGGTGACCACCGCCAAGGCAGTCGTTGAAGGCGCTCCCTCGAGCAGTGGGGCATCGGCACTGGCTGCACCTGCGTTACGAAAAGGTGAACTTGTCAGAAAAGATTGTAAAGTAAAGAAAAGCAGCCACTTGGGGTTTACCTGAGGAGCTCCCGGCTGAAACGGAGGCGACTCCCTCCTCTATCGACATGAGACCACCGCCCGTGGCCTCGTCACCCGACTCGATGGGGACCGTCGTCGTGCTCGCAAGACCTGGAGACGGCGGAGGGCCATAGACGGGAAGGGCTATGATTGGAGTATTGCCAGATTCCATAGAAGGAGCGGTTGGCTCGTCCTCGGGAATCATGGCCACCTCACCCACTACTCTCTCAGGTTCAGTAGTCGCGGTTGTATCGTCCACCGTCGCCGGGGAATCGCCGGTCTCGAGCGCCTCATCCGCCACCACCCTGGACTCAGTTATAATGATCATATCATCTGCCACCACTTCAGGTTCGGCATCAATGACCTTCTCGGCGGTAGGCCCCTTGACCTCCACCTCAGGCTCCAAAGCCACAACGACGTTGCCCACCGTCGGCTCGAGTTCGGCAGGTACCGCCTCCTCTGTTTCTTTGGGATCAACGGTTTCCACCTCCCTCTCGATCGGACTTGGCCCTGCAAGATAAGAGATATAAGGACCAACGACGTTAAAATCCTTATGACATAAAAAATCTGAGAGAAACATTACCTGAAGCGGATTTACCGTTTGCGCTCCAAACTGCGCGCGCCACCTCTCTGCGGGCAGTGGATAGGGCGACAGGGGCCTCTTCAGATGGAGTATCAGCAGAAGGGGCAGTGCTGGGACCCGCTCCTATAGCCAAGGCAGCCCTGCGTGCCTTCGCCTCACGCCTCAGCCGCTTCCTTTCCTCCCGGGCTGTCGCGATGGATCTTAGTGACGCCTCTTTCAAGGCGGCGTCGTCCTCGTTCAGGGATGCCTCCAGAGCCTTTAAGGCATCTCTCATCGGCTCTTCAAGACGAACCCCCTGCGGTGGCCCAAAGGAAGCAGGAACATCGGCAGCCGGTAGAGCATCTGCGTCACTTGGAGGGAACGGCATCGAGGTTCCTGTGATTAAAAGGGGAAGGTTAGATCGACCATAACACAAGGAAAATGAAAGCTTGATGAATCGAAACTTACTAAGGCCCATAGATGCTCTAAGACGTTCCTCCTCCTGGAAAGTCTTCAGAGAAGCGGCAATGGCTTCTTCATCAGTGATGCCTGTTGAAAGAAAGGAAAGAAAAGTGTTAGTCAAAGGCAATGGAGAAGATATATTGCAATAAAGAAAGGCGACTAGTAGTTACCTGACTGCGCAAGCTTAGCTAACCATGCGTCACGCCTCGCCAACCATGCTGAAGCATTGAGTGCAGCCTCCAAGTCTGTATCGTCCGACGGCGGCATCACTAATCCTGCGTTAGTCCCATATTCGAGCAGACCCTCAGCATAGGGAGCATGGGGTTCCTGACCGAACACGACGTCCGCAGCGAAGAGCGACTTCTTTTTCTTTTGCCCTCCGACCCTAGGCTCACGGGGGATCGACTTCCGCTTAGCAGCCACTTTGGGACGACGGGTCCCGATGTCCGCACCCATGCCAGACTCCGGCGAGGGTACAACCACTGTCTCCACTGGAGCACAGGGTGCGGGAGGTGCATCTGTGATATCAGGGAGCGGCAGCTTACGTGGAGGACTTTGCGCACGCGATGGTCTGCCCCCGGCATCTTTTAGAGGAGGAGCCACCGGGATCCTTGGCACTAAGGGAGCGTTACGGTTGGTGCCGGGGGTACTTCTTTACGGTCGATCAACACTCGCCTCTCTTCCTTTATAACAGCCCATGTCGCATGATTGTACCACTCTTTATATACATTAAGGAGTCGTGAAGCACATGCCGGCGTGTTGATGAAAAAACGAGAACCCGTGTTCAGGCGCATGAAGTGATGTAACGCGTTCTCCATCCCTTCTTCATTGGCAGCAGGTTCCAGTAAGAAAGCTTCCAAGGGTACCCCCTGATCGTAACCCAGTTGTTGGGCAAAACGATGCGGGTTATATCTCATGAAGATTGCTGCACCGCCCTGCCTGAAGACTAGGAAACCCGGTCTAATAGAATACAAGTGGAGGGTCTCCCGGGCCGTTAACACTGAAGCTCCATCCTTGAAGGAGTCCTGTAATGGTCGCACCGCAGTGGTGGATGCTTTTCCAATGGTTAATACCTTATCAATAAAGGACATCCCGACTCCAACGGTATGAGGGCGAAGCAGTAAACCCCTGGCGTTCCGTGGTGAAGGGGTCACGATTGATGAGCCAATCAACTGTATAATGCGAGGAAAACCGCACTTGTCAAAGAATGAAGGCCTTTTATGCATGCCGAAGACACCCGCCGTGTGTAGCTCGAGCCACGATGCAAAGTAGTGCATCGGGAAGACCACGTGCAGTACCCCGGGCTCATTGGCATCCGCTGCTCGGCTGAGGCCATGATATAGGTGCGCCAAGCCAGCGATCCCCACAGCCACCTTTACCCCTATGACCATTCAGTGGGCTGGGTAAAAGACAGAAGGCCGCATGCGATGAGAGTGCATTGGGATCGCGAACCAACTCAGCCACAGTCCGAGAAATCCTAAGAAAAAGGCCTCCTCATCCATTCTGGAAGCCGCAATTTCTGCAAAGGACATGGTTGGGGAGTTAGGAAGAAAAAAGTCCTTTTGGTCTATGTCTCTCGCTGGCAGGTTATCCAAACCTAGACCGAAAGGGTCCTCAAGGGTGGCAGACTTGGCAGTTTCTGCCGAGAGGACGTTTGGATGAAGGAACTGAGCAATGAAATCCTCAAAATTAACTCCGCGGCTTCCGCGTTCGATAAAGAGAGATTCATAAATGTTCAACACCTTAATCAAGCTCGGGAATTGGTGTTGAACGGCATTCTTCGGCGTGACCCCCCTTACCACTGGCCTGGCGCCAAAGACGTACACATCTGTCGGGAGCAGCTCCTCATAATGTTCTCCCATGACCGGTAGGCCGGATACCTCCGCGAATTCCTCCAAAGAGATAGACACTTCCCGATCCATGGCAAGGAAAGTGTGGGTGGGAATATTCCATTGCTCCAAGAAAGCCTTGAACCACCAGGTGGGGAGCGTAGGATATTGGAAGAGAGAGACGTAGACCGCGGTGTACAGTCCTAGTCTTATCAACTGCGCTTCTTCGTCGACAGGATGTACCGGGCCCACGGCAGATAGCCAATCGGGTGACGGGGAATCAAACCAAGGTTATATGATTGCCCCCAGGGCCTGCTTCTCCCTGACAAATATGGCGTCCTAGGATATCCAAGACCATAGGACGCTGAACCGGAACCGCATCCATAGCGGGATGAAGAAAGCTGTTCGCGGTCCAGTCTATCATCTCCACGGCATACTGCACTGAAGGTGGGGTAGCGTAGTGAATTGCCGTGATGGGCTCAGACGGCACTGCGCATGTGAAGCTGCGTCGACCCATAATAATCTGGTTATACCAAGACCCCCAAAGGTGGAGTTTCTTGTACTCCGGGTCGTATTCTCTAATCATGGTCAGGATTTCACGGTCCGAGGGTGCCTCGGGAAATCCCTCCTCCGAACGGACGAACGGGAATGAAGTGTCTAAAGACATGATCGCTGCAAAAGAACAATTTAGCCGTTAGTGTTGTAATTCCAACGTTTGGCGTATAAAAAAAAAGAAAATTCATTTATTAAATTAAATTAAAATTAATTAATTACACCACACAACAGTGCAGTGAGTAGGAGACCAAAGAGGGACCCACAAAATCTAGATGACAATACGTCAGTTAATAAGACAATCTCATCATTGGATGAGATTGTCAGTTGGTCCCCAGGAAAACATTCCCATTTATAAAAAAAAGGGGGGGGGGAAGAATCCCTAGAGACAAGGAGAAAATCTCCTCTTTCAGAGCAAAGCTCTGTCACAGAATGACACTTGTCAAATTCTGATCTCAAAGGAATAAAATTCCTTAAAAGAGCATAGCTCTGTGATAATAATGGAAAAGATCCATCAAAAAAAATAAAAAATTTAACACTTAAAAATTTTAAAATTTTTGGGACCTCGAAAAATCCATGAAAACTTATGATAAGTTATTCACTTTGCAGATCTAAAAGATCCACACTTGATCTAAGAGCAAAGCTCTGTTCATGAGTTAGAACCCATGAACAAGATCCCTGCAGATCTATAAGTGTTTGAGAGCAAAGCTCTGTTTATGAAACCCCAATGGGGGTCTCTATAGATCAAAAGATTTGTGAGAGCAAAGCTCTTTGGTTAAGATTAATTAATTTGATTTAAATTAATTTTTTACCTAAAGTTTTCTAACTTAGAAAATGAGAGCAAAGCTCTAAAGTTCTGGAAACGAAAGCAAAGCTCTGAAGTTCTAAGCAAGAGCAAAGATCTGGAATCAAAAATCTAGAAAATGGTGAAGTTTTCTAATGGGCCATAGTTCCTATTTATAAGGCGCTTGCGCCCCTTGAGCTCACCCCTTGATCCAACGATCAGGAGTTTGCCACCGCTGCACTCACGTGTGCCCCACGTGAGCGCAACGGTGGGGGGCATTTGTTTCGCCCAATCAGAGCAAAGCTCTATTGAAATTCAAAATTCAAAATTTTGAAGCAACGCTTCAAATCTCGGGCGCAACGCGCCACGTGTCAGGCGCTGATACGTCAGCGCAGCGCCCAAGAAGGTGCGCCCAATCAGAGCAAAACTCTATTTAACTGAAGCAACGCTTCAGCTGCGCAAGCACTGCGCTGCGCGACACGTGTCAGCGCAGTTGCGCTGCGCTGTGCGCTGCGCGACACGTGTCAGCGCAGATGCGCTAGCGCAGTTGTGCTGCGCTTTGCGCTGCGCGACACGTGTCAGCGCAGATGCGCTAGCGCAGTTGCGATGTGCTGTGCGTTGCGCGACACGTGTCACGCGCTGGGGCATCTGCGCCAAACAGAATTAAATTTCTAAGAAATCTTTTCTGTTCTTGTTAAAACAAGAAGATTTTCTTCTGCAAAACAGAAGCCCTTGGATCAAAGATCCATTGGTGGGGAAAATTCCCCAAATCACTCAAAAAAAGATCTCTTTAACAAATTTAACTAATTTATGTGCACTATAAAAAGGACCCTAGGCCTCAATTCAAAGGAGGAACATTTTCTTGAAAAAAGGCAAGAGCTACAAACAGAGAGAACTCTGAGAAAATTTCAAAAAAAAAAGGTAAAGAACCTTCATGAAATAGAAGAAATTTCTTCTAATAGATCATTGATCTAAAAACAAGATCAATGATCTTTACATAATAAACAGTGCTTTGCACTTCTTATGAACCTCTGGTTCTTTAAAACAAGAAAACAATAAAATAAAAAATAGTGCTTTGCACTTTTATGAACCTCTGGTTCTTGAAACAAAAAAAAGAAAAATTTATTTTTCTTTGATCTAATTTAGATCAAGAAATTAAATAGTGCTTCGCACTTCTATTCTTGAATCTAAAAGATTCTTAGTGCTCTGCACTTACAAACTGCGTTGTTGCGCTCTTAAGAGAGAGCCACGTGTCAGCCATAGAACCACTTGCGTTATGCGCTCTTGAAATAGAGCTTTGCTCTCTAGAATTGGCGCAACTCACCAGAGCGCGCCACGTGTCAGCAGCGCAACAGCGCAGCGCACTGCGCTATTGCGCTTGCGCTCACCACAGCGCGACACGTGTCACCACCATATGAGTCTGCGCTCATTACTTAGCGCAAAGCGCCTGACAAGCCACGTGGGGCACTGTCAGAGTATTTAATGCTCTGCATTATTAAAGAAAAGGGACAGAGCCCAATTAAAAGGCCTAACAGGCCTAATAAAAAATGCTATGCATTTTAAAAAGGGGGGGGGCAAAGTCCAAACAAAAATATAGATGCTCTGCATCATTTGTAAAAGGGCAAAGCCCAATCAAAACAAGAATAATGCAGTGCATTGCTAAAAAGGGGTAAAGCCCTAGCACAGGCCAAAGACAAAAAAATGTTGAAATTGGACTTAGCCCAATTTTGGCCATAAGTCCTTAAATTAAATTGACTGAGCAAGATTGCTCTCTTAAATCAATTTACTTTGGTTCGAGGGTACATTTCCGAACTTCTCTGACACCTGTCGTTGTAATCCTTCAACGACGTCAGAAAGGTGACGGGTCCTGACGACCACAAACTAATATCGGACTGAGACGTCCTTAAAATAATATCGGACCGAGACGTCCTTAAACTAATGTCGGACCATCACGTCCTTAAACTGGAACATGGACCACCGCGTCTTTAAACTGGAATACGGACCACCACGTCCTTAAGCTGGAACATAGACCACCTCGTCCCTAAACTGGTAATGGACCGCAACGTCCTTAAACTACCTACGGACCACTATGTCCCTAAACTGGAACAGTAGAGCCTCCAAATGCTCTTTTGCCGGATCCAAACGGTCCCGTTTAAGTTGATCTTAGCCCCAAATACGGCTAACGTATCCTTAGACATTTAAATGAATGACAAAACTCCAAATCAACTTTGGTTCAAGGGTACATCTCTGAAATCCTCTGACACCTGTCGTTGTAATCCTTAAACGACGTCAGAGAGGTGACGAGTCCTGACGGCCATATATTAATCAATACGTTAAGTTGATCTTAGTCTAAAACAGGACTAACGTATCCTTAATGAACGTTTAAGTTGATCTTAGCCGCAACGCGACTAATGCATCCTTAAACTAAAAACACCAAACCCAAATCTAAGTAAATACGGATTTGGACTATTCCACGTCCTACGGGCGACGGCATTACTCAGTCTCCGTATACAATCCACGGGCAACCACAAACAAAACAAACACCCACGACACGAAGTGAACTTCTGGAGCAGGAGAAAGTGGCTACCGCGATGCGATAGCGTAATTAACTGCAGGGGCTTGCGCCTGCTGGGAAGAGCGTCCCCACAATCAAAAACCCCTCACCCTGAGGGGGAATCTGACGAAGTTTGCTACATCGGCCGCATCCGTCTAAACATCCGATACACAGTGCCATAAATCAACTTGGCATCTTCGGAGAGGTAGATGGATAAAACCACATAGCATCTGCCCCGAATCTCACGCAAGACGCAAAGTCTGCGCCGCCATTCGGAGGGGAACACCATCGAATGTCGTCAAAGGAGGGAAGTGTTCGAGATTACAGACCATCCGGTCTTTTATTTCAAAAGTGGAGACCGTAACCTGGAGCCAAGCACATATAAGGCAAAACCGAAGAAGGCAGTGATTGCAACACTTCAAGCGGAGGAAAGATCGAAGCCAGAGATAGTTCGAGAGTTCGATGATGCATTTCCTATAGACATATCAGGTTTGCCTCCCGATCGAGCTCTTGAATTCAGCATTGATTTATTACCTGGAGCACAACCGGTGATCAAAGCACCTATTAGTTAAGCCCTGAAGGTTTGAAGGAAGTCCGTACTCAGTTGGACGAATTATTGACGAAAGGATGGATTGTCCCAGCACTTCATATTGGGGATCACCAGTTCTACTTGTGAAGAAGAAAGAAGATTCATATCGAATGTGCATTGATTATAGAGCTCTGAACAAAATAACTATAAAGAATAAGTATCCACTTCCGCGCATCGACGACTTGTTCGATCAGCTAAGTGGGTCTTGCATTTTCTCCAAGTTAGATCTTCGTTCGGGTTATCATCGGGTGAAGGTCAAAGAATCTGATATCCATAAAATGGCATTCAGAACTTGCTATGGAAATTACGAATTTCTTGTGATGCCATTTGGAGTGACCAACGCACCAGCTATATTCATGAACCTAATGAATCAAGTTTTCCGAGAGTACCTAGACAGGTTTGTTGTCATCTTCATCAACAATATCCTGGTGTATTCTAAGAGTCGGAAAGAACATGCCGAACACGTACGAATTGTCCTAGAGACTTTACGACAGCATCAACTCTATGCCAAGTACAGCAAGTGTGAGTTTTGGCTAGATCAAGTCGGTTTCCTCGGACATATTATATCAGGCGATGGAATCTCTGTAGATCCAGCTAAAATATCAGCAGTAAGCGAATGGCCGACACCGAAGTCAGTGAAGAACATTCTAAGTTTCTTGGGTTTAGCAGGATATTACAGAAGGTTTATTGAAGGATTTTCGAAGATTGCAACACCACTGACCAAGCTCACACGTAAAGATGAAGATTCGTGTGGTCAGAAGCATGCGAACAATCTTTCATAGAATTCAAGTCAAGATTGATATCAGCACCCATCCTTGTCATACCGGACTAATCTGGAGGTTTTTAAATGCATTGTGATGCATCCGGTAAGGAATTAGGATGTGTTCTACATTAGCACGGTAAAGTTGTAGCTTATGCATCAAGACAGCTGAAGATTCATGAGCGCAATTATCCGACGCATGATTTGGAGTTGGCGGCCGTAATCTTTGCACTTAAGATTTGGCGTCATTATCTTCTTGGTGAACGAGTGGACATATACACAGATCACAAGAGTCTGAAATATGTGTTTACTCATAAAGAGTTGAATATGCGGCAAAGAAGATGGTTAGAACTTATGGCAGACTTCTACATCAACCTACAATATCATCCAGGGAAGGTGAATGTAGTACTTGATGCACTTAGTCGCCAACCATTAGCATTGAATCTCACCGCACAGTGGAAGCTTCAACAAGACTTTCATCAAATGGAGATTGAAGTAGTCATGCCAGGTAACGCTTCAAGTTTGATGAACTTACAGGTTCAATTTACCATTGTTAATCGGATCAAAGCAGCTCAAGCAGGTGATGCTAAGTTGCAAAAGATCAGAGAACAAGTATAAAATAGACTTCGAACAAACTTCATCATCCATGAAGATGGATCTTTGAGATACGGCAGTAGACTGTGTGTACCAAAAGGTTCTGTGCGAGAAGAGTTGATGAAAGCTCACAGCACTCCTTATTCTGTACACCCTGGAGGTATCAAGATGTACAAAAATCTACGTCAAAATTACTGGTGGCATGGAATGAAGCGTGAAGTAGGCAGAAGCATCGCTAAATTCTTGGTGTGTCAGCAAGTAAAAGCTGAACATCACATGACAACTGGTTTACTTCAACCGTTACCTATCCCAGAATGGAAGTGGCAACACATAACAATGGATTTCGTGACTGCACTTCCTCACAGCAAGAAGGGTAACGATGCGGTATAGGTTATTGTGGATCGGCTCACAAAGTCGGCTCACTTCATCTCATTTCGAGTTGGCCAATTTACCGAGACACTAGCAAAAAAGTACATGGAGGTAAGAATCTAAGTATGATTTATATCTTAAAATATGTACTATCTATGATACCCATGAACTCATACAGGAAATCGTGAGATTACATGGAGTACCGGTTTTCATTATCTCCGATCGTAACACCAGCTTCTGATCGCAATTTTGGCAGAGTCTGCAAGCTAGCTTGGGAACAAGTCTAAACTTCAGCATAGCTTATCATCCACAAACAGATGATCAGTCTGAGAAAACTATTCAGATCTTAGAAGATATGCTAAGAGTGTGTATGCTAGACTTCGGAGGATCGTGGGAAGATCACCTACATCTTGTGGAGTTTTCATACAACAACAGCTACCAAGCAAGTATAGGAATGGCACCATTTGCAGCTTTATATGGAAGGAAGTGTCAGTCGCCATTAAGTTAGGACAACATCGGAGATAGAGAACTCCTTGGACCTGAGATGATAGTAGCAACAGTCGATGTAGTTCGCACTATCAAGGAAAGAATGTGCATAGCCCAAGATCGACAGAAGCACTGAAGCGCCGTCACTTGGAGTTCCAACCGGGAGAACATGTATTTTTGAAGATATCTCCGAAAGTGATTCGTTTTGGAAGATGAGATAAGCTCGGTCCGAGGTATATTGGACCGTTCGACATACTCGAACGAGTCGGAGAAGTGGCTTATCGCTTGGCACTTCCACCTTCATTGGAAGGAGTGCACAATGTGTTCCATATATCCAATCTCAGAAGGTATGTGAGTGACCCCAACCATATTCTTGATCACTCCGAGCTCACTATACATCCAGATTTAACCTATGAGCAACAACTTATTGAAATCCCGGATAGAAAGGTGAAGTCACTTCGGAACAAGAAAGTTAACTTGGTTTGTGTGATGTGGAGAAAAGATTCACCTCGAGAACCAACATGGCAACGTGAGGACGACATGCGTGCAAGATACCCTCATTTTTTTGTAAACTAGTCCTTAAAATAATTGTAAATTTCGATAACGAAATTTTTGTAAAGAGGGTAGAATGTAGCAACTCCAATTTCAATATACAGAAAATTATTTAAAAGTTAATGCACAAACGGAGTATTTGCAATCCTATGTACACTATAAGTATTTGATTTGCTTTTGAACAGTATGCAAGAACTTGTAGCTCATTGGTAAAGCCTTGCACTGCTGTGACGTAGCCCTATGATCGAATCCACCCAGCCATATTATATTTTTATTAATTTTTCATTTAATCTTTTAGAAGCCCAAGGGTTTACACGTGCACTACACGTAAGATGAAGAGTTACAAAATAAATAAACATGTGCACGGGGGTATACGAGGCGACGGGGACACGTGGCCAAAGATCCAAGCCCCACCACCGGACTACGACCGGCGAGATCAAGGAAAAGGATCGGCACCGCCGGTGGGAATCGTAGGGAACGCCTCCAATTTTCTCCCCTGGCACCTCTTCGCCTACCCCACTAACTCATGTTGTTTGTTTACTCTGAATTCATCCAGAGAATATTAAATCACCTTTAATCAAATTTTTTAACGCATATTTTTAATGCATTCTTTAACTCTCAAAACCCTAATTTTCCCCATAAATACCATACTCCATTTCGCCCCTCCTCACTCAGAATTTCATTACAAAAACTCTCAAAAATTGTGCAAGTGGAGTTAGCAAAGGGCAAGATTCAGACGACGTTTCGAGAAGATTCCGGCGATGAAACAACGCCCCAACGCTTCCCTACTCTTTCCCGTTCTCCCCTCTACCTTATTAGCTAGTAAGTCCCCGCTCCCCTCCTCTGCTACTATTCTAAAACTTTCATTCTTCAAAACTCGTCGGAAGCAGAGTTATTCCGACTTCTGATTCATTTTTCTTTAAAAATTCCATTTTTCTTCAACCATAAAATATCATATTCTCTCATAATTTTTAACAAACATAAATAAACACATTAGAACAAGTTTCATCTCAAAATAAATCATGTTGCAATCTTTATTTCATTTTTACAACAAAATACCACCATCTTTACAAACAATATTATTATCCACTTTTTACCGTATTACCTTTAGAAAACTCACGAGGTAAAGACCTACCTCATCACAACACACATATTAGACATAGCACGATTTACTTTTGGATAATATTTGTGGGAACATTACGAGTTACAATAAAATACCCTAAACTATTACAAAGTCGTTTTCTTTAAAAAGAGTGTTCATTAATTCCTTGTAATTGTGCGTCTACAACCCATTTTGGGGAAGCCCGATCGGGATGGTGCGGATTATCGCACATCCTTGGGCCTATTAGAGCGAGATGCAGACCTCCGCAAGGTGCATTCGATCTCGATGAAATTTTTAATGCTATTTTTAAGAAAATGAGATTTCTACAAAATAAATATAAGTTATTTTTATTAAATATATATATATATATATATATATATATGAGTATTATCAAAAAATCTATTTCAAATATATATACAAATATTCCAAGTTTTCTAAATCAAAGGAATCACCATTACCTGAAACTACCATCCAAATTCAATACAAATTCCAGTATTTCAATAAAATACCATATGCAATGAGCCTCGGGGAGCCGGAAAATGTGGGTGCTTGCCTATCTAAGGTAGAAAATCTAACCAACGGTGTTATCAACATGGTAATTGTCTTGGAAAAAGACATAAATCCTGCCGTCCATGTGCAGCTGTTACCGATAACATCAAAACTAATTCAGGACTTCAATTTCTTTTTATGTGTCTGACTGAGATTAAGTCTAAATCTGATCAATCTGACTTGAATATGATTCAAGTATAAACTACAATACAACATGAATCCATGAATCCGTCTATTCAATCTATATCAATCTATATTGACTGAACCGAACCATGGGTATACTCTGTTTACATGACTATCCATTTATATCCATTCCGTTTACTGATATCATGGTTTCAGCACGTCATCCATCTATAACAAAACAATGCAAACAATACAAAAGACATTGAGGGGTTTTAAAGGGGTAGATTGGTACGGAATGTGTTAGAAGTGGCACGAGACAGTAACGATAATACACCTAACTTGAATATCCAATGCTATTGTATCGTGGATGAATGGTTCCTTGTGCTCCATATACCTTAGTCTCCGGATAGTGGGACTCTTCTCGTATACGCTGGCATCTTCTGTACCAAGCTACAAACAACTGTGTTAATATTATAATCAAACATTACTAGCTGCACTCTCTTTCTGTATATTCTATCTCTAGTCATCTTTGGGACTTACCGAGCGATTGTTCGTTGACGACATTCCTTTTCTTCTTTCTTTGGAATGTTGTCAGATGATTCGGACTCACTGGAGATCGAGCCCGGTACTGAAGATTTGGAGCAGTTAGCCTTTGACCCGGAGTTTTAGATACTTGTACATACTTTTTATTTCACTTATGCCATTGTTTAGGTATTGCTTTCTATTCATGTATTTACATTTACAGTTGTACTTGTAAAGAATTGTTAATAAATAAAAGTTGATGTTCAATTATATCTATTGTCATTTTTCTTATGTACATTTACTTTATTTTTCTTAGCTACGCTTAGCGTGTTTATTTCGGAGTAAATACGTCATGTGACCCATCGTGTCTCCTTACCGTACACCAGGAAGCGGGGCATGACAATAGCCGTGTCTACGTTGATTTTTTTGCAACAAGCCGGAGATTTTATCCAACTCGACATATCAGTTTCGAGATATGGATCCTCCTCCATATGTGCATGATGCTCATCGCACTTCAACCGATTTAAAAAAGCATGTATTCCAACAATAATGGACATCGAGTTATAAATGTTGAATTTCAGTGAAACTGCGTATTTAAATTTTATTATTGTCTTGTAATTTAAAGTTAATTAACGTGTGTACTATGCGATATTTGTAATACATAATGTTTTATAGTTTAACTAATTTTTAGTTTGTTTTTCTGACAATCCTTCGTTATATGATTGATCAATATTGTATAATAAATAAATCGTTGGTATAATAAATAATTATTGTCATTAATTTGTTTCTTTAATCATATAAATTGTTTCTTCTGCATATGTCAAATGAATGTTTGTTTTATTTGCAAAATATAGAATGTGGTTTGTGCACGGTTTTTAACTATCCATATCCATGTAATAATATGCATTGCATTCGTCCACGTGTGTGGCACGTGCATGACACTATTCATATTAAAAATAAAAAAAATTAATGCTTAGTTATTTTGAAACTATTTTTTCACGCATTGATGGAGGTCGGAATCACCCTCAGATATTACCCTCCATCGATCTTGTGGCCAACAGGACTGAACGGCTGAGATTTGTTATGGAAAATTGAGCGTGTGGATTTCAATGGGTTGTTGAGGCCGAGCTACCTGCAAAGGAAGCCCCGAGGTGGGAAACCACCATAGGACCCTCCGACGATCAAGTAAGTACCGAGGAATATTGAGGCAGAGTAGCGGCATATTGGATTGAGTTCGAGATACCTGAATCGTCTGGAAGAGGGGTTTATATAGCGGTCGCGTGGAATGAGCCGATGCAAGATTCTCACCGTCCGTTAGCCTCTGCGTCACGTTCACGTTGATGGCAGGATACGTCCATTAATGGCGAGATAGGCTCATTAACGACGAGATATGCTAGCGTGAAATGCAGGACGAGGAGCGGCGAAGATCTCGTCGTGGCGAGATACACGGAGCCGTTTCGAGGGTGCCCGTGCTCTATGCTTCTGGCTAGACAGGGAAGCTGAGGAAGCTCAGCTCGGTGACAGCTCGGAGATGAGCGATGAGGCTGAGGAAGCTCGGCTCTGTGACAGCTCGGAGACGAGCGATAAGAGGCTGAGGCAGCTTAGCTCCGTAATAGCTCGAAGACGAGCGAGGGGGCCGTGGAAGCTCAGCTCTGTAATAGCTCGGATGCGAGCTGTTGGCTGGTTGCTAGGAGAATAAGGAATGTACTCGTGGGAGGCCTCCCAAAGGTCGGATGATACCTCGGAGACGATGCGCCGAGGAATGTCCCCTTCGTATGGTACTTCAAAGAGCCAGTTGGTGCACATGAGAGACTTGCCATCCGCCACATGTCTTGATCAGGATCCCCCCACTCTCGTTCCGACCTATTTATGGCTCACGGTGAGAGTGGTCTTCTTGGTTTTCTCTGTTCCGCTTGGTGTCAAGAATTCTCCGTGGTGGTTGTTCACCGCCAAAAATCGGGAAGACAGACGTCTTGCCTGAATTTGGGGGCAGATTCTATTTGGATTTATCTGTCCACTTCTCCAAAGATACCAAGTTGATTTATGGTACCGTGTATCAGAGGTTTAGACGGATGCGGCCGTTGTAACAGACTTTGTCAGATTCCCCCTCTTTTGCGAGGGGTTTTTGATTATGGGATTGCTCTTCCCTGTAGGCGCAAGCCCCTGCAGTTAATTATATTACCGCATAGCGGTAACCACTTTCTCATGCTCCAGAAGGTCACTTCGCGTCGTGTGTGTTTGTTTTATTTTTGGTTGCCCGTTGATTGTATACGGAGACTAATTTGTGTTGTCGCTCGTAGGGCGTGGATTAGTCCAAATCCGTATATTCTTAGATTTAGGTTTGGGTTGATTTAAGGAACGTTAATCTTATTTAAGACTAAGTTCAACTTAAATGTTTGTTGAGAATACGTTAGTCTAATTTTAGGCTAAGATCTACTCAACATGATTTTGGGATCATTCAAACCCCAAAAAAGAGCATTTGGGCTCTATTGCTTTAGTTTAAGGACGTTACGGTCTATAGATCACCATTTTTGGTATGAGGGTTTAGTTTAAGGATGTTGCGGTCCACAGCTAGTTTAAGGACATTGTGGTCCATAGCTAGTTTAAGGACATTGCGGTCCATTCTGATATGCTCATGGGTTAGGGAATGCACCCAAGAGCTGTTGGTAGTCGGGGCCCTCCACCTCTCTGACGACGTTGAAGAATTACAATGACATATATCAGTAGTGTGGGGAGATGTACCCTTAAATTAAATTCCAGATTGAAGGGAGAGATCATGGTGGAATGAACATCATTTTAGATACCATCTGTTAGGAGATCATTAGTCATCTCTGGAACTAAGATTGATTTGGGGAAACCTAAGCATAGGAGGGCTCGGTTGATTGGTGATCAAAAAGGGTTTTGGACTCAGGAGACTTGGCTAATTTAGGCTGAGATTGGCCTCTCATAGTGTTAAACACTAATATCTGCTCGGCGCTCACGTGCTTCCACGTGAGGCTCAAAAGCAGTGTTAAACACTGAAATTTAGAGCGCTCATGTGTGGCACGTGAGGCGCCTGAGAATTGGGCACTGATTCTTTGGGTTTATTCCCGTTTTCCTTTTGAAAGTGCTAAGCACTATTAGGGGTCACGTGAGGCGCCCCAATATGGAAACTTTCTTTGGATTTATTCCCCTTTTCCTTTTGAAAGTGCTAAGCACTATTAGAGGTCACGTGGGATCACGTGAGGCGCCCTAAAATGGGAGTTGTCTTTGGATTTATTCCCCTTTTCCTTTTGAAAGTGCTAAGCACTATTAGGGGGTCACGTGGGATTATGTGAGGCACCCGAAAATTGGAACTGTCTTTGATTTATTCCCTTTTTCTTTTATAAGTGCTAAGCACTTGTTTTAAAGGGTCACGTGGGAACACGTGAGTCGATCTCAGTTGTTTTTTTTATGCTGGGTTAAACTCCAGTTTTATCAGAGGAATTAAATTCCTATATATTTTAGAAGAATTAAATTCTTCAAACTTAGTTCTTTCCTCTAAGTTTTAGGACTGCATGACAGAATCTCCCCGATGAGAATTAAATTATCAACTTGTGGGGAGATCTGCTTCTGCAGACCTTAACCAGAGGAAGAACTAAGTTCTTTTTTGGAAGAGTTAAACTCTTGTAATGGCGAAGAAAAATAATCTCTAGGTCTTTTTTTTCTTACCTAGGGTTTCTTTTCTTAAAAGAGAACCCCTCCTCTTTTTTTCTCAAATCTTATAGGGGGTCTCCTCTTTTTTTGACTTAAAGTCTCGGGTCCTTTATATAGTTGAGGCAGGTTTGTTGATTTAGTTAAGGAAATTTTTCGTTGAGAGATCTTAATTGATTTGGAGATTTTATCCACCGTTGGATTTTTGATCCAAAAATTTCTGTTTTACAGAAGATATTTTTGTTGTTTTTAACAAGATTGGGAAAATATTTTCCTATGCAGAGCTTATTCTATAGCTTGGTGATTTTTAATCACCATTGGATCTTTAATCCAACGGTGCTCTATTTTACAGAGCATAATCTTTCTTGTTTAGAAAGATTTGGGGAAATATTTTCCATACAGAGCTGATTCTGTAGCTTGATGATTTTTAATCACCATTGGATTTTTAATCCAACGGTGCTCTGTTTTACAGAGCGTAATCTTTCTTGTTTAGAAAGATCTAAGGAAATATTTCCCAAATAGGGTTTTGATCCCTATTATTTAGAATTTAATTCTATCAGCTTGGAAGGTGATTAGGAACCCTCACGTGTAGCACGTGACCCCCATAGCATTAAACTGGTTTGCTTGTATACAGCAGTCCCAGAGAAAGGCATCACGTGTTGGCACGTGAGCTGATGTTCAGGAATGTCACATGTGACACGTGACCCCCACGAAGTTAAGCCGAATCAAAGAGCATCACGTGCTGACATGTGAGCTTCTCTAGCCCATTATTTGTTTTAGGAAGGCCCCTATATACTTTGTATATAGATGCTCATGTGTTTTACACGTGATGCCTGTTTGGCCCTTGGTTATTTATGTTCAGCGCTCATACGTTTTGCATATGAGCACCCACATATTTACACGTGATGCCTGTTTGGCCCTTGGTTATTTATGTTTAGCGCTCATATGTTTTGTATATGAGCGCCTACGTGTTTTACACGTGGTGCCTGACTGTGAATTATTTTCCTCTTTCCTCTCTCCCTTTTTAAAAAGGATTATAAATGAACAAATAGCTCTTGGCCGAAAATTTTGGCGGGAACAAATTCCCCCCACTACTTTGCTTACGGAAGCATGTACGTGGATGAAATAGTGCAGAGTTATGCATGGCCTTAGAATTGAGGGCTTAGGGGACAAGTTTAGAGTCCTTGTAGCCTAAGACTTTTTGTCGAGACGAGTCGAGAAGTTCTCACAGGAACGTTATTTTCCCTACGAGTCGAGAAGTTCTCGCAAGGACATTATTTTCTCTACAAGTCGTGACGAATCGAGAAATTCTCGCAAGGACATTATTTTCCCTACGAATCGAGAAGTTCTCGCAGGACATTATTTTCCCTACGAGTCGAGACGAGTCGAGAAGCAATGGCTTAGGAAACAGGTTCAGATCTGCCGCCTAAGACTTTTCAATTCTATGAGCCATGAGGGTCTCATAAAGAATTTTCTCCCTATGAGTCGAGAGGATCCCGTAGGTGTATTTTCTCCTTAGCAGTCGTGAGGAATCCTAAGTGCATTTTCTCTTGAGAGTCGTAAGGATCCCACAAGAGAATTTTTCCCTTACAAGTCGAGAGGACTCGTAAGTGTTTTTTATTCTTGTCGATATTCGACTTTAGAGAAGGGTGCCCGTGGATAGTATACAAGAGTCAGTTCATACCTGCTTATAGGGCAGCGATGGCTTAGGAAACAGGTTTAGATCTGTCGCCTAAGACTTTTCAACTTTATGAGCCGTAAGGGTCTCATAAAGACTTTTCTCTCTACAAGTCGAGAGGATCCCGGATGTGTATTTTCTCCTTAGGAGTCGTGAGTACTCCTAAGTGCATTTTCTCTTGACAGTTGTAAGGATCTCACAAAAGAATTTTCCCCTTACAAGTCAAGAGGACTCGTAAGTGGTTGTTTCCCTCTTTGTCGATATTCGGTTTTAGAGAGTGTGGCCCATGAATAGTATGCAATAGTCCATCTTGGACCGACTTGCAGGGCCCCAGTGCTTAGAAAACAGGTCCTTATCCCCGTAGCCAAAGGCTTTTCCCTACGAGTCGAGATGAGTCGAGAAGTTCTCGCAGGAACATTATTTTCCCCACGAGTCGAGACGAATCGAGAAGTTCTCGCAAGGATGTCCTAACGTCACAGTTAACTCCTGCTAATAGAAGTTCGTTAGGGTCTGTGGTAATAGGGTTTTTTACCCGTCGCACCGTCGCGTTGGCCGATATATTCCTCGATATGCAATCTTGCTATTCGAGTAGCCTCGCGACTGTCGTGTTTCTGATCCCTTCGGGGGCTGGACAAGACGTCTTCAACTAATCTTCCAGTTCGTATTACCGTCGGAAGAGAAAGCGTTAGGGATATTCCATGCCACTTTTTACTTAAGGTTAGGCTCATTTGGGAGCCCCGATGAGTCATGACCACTCCGCGCTGGTGTGGTATGATCTCCAATAGTCTTTCAGGTCTCATTTGAGTTTCCGTCAAGACCCTGAAGCTAGGGATCTTCCTTTGCTTCATTTGTTGACATTGTGTCTGCAATATTGCAACGAATGTCGAGGTTCTCTCTGGGTTGTCTATGAACCATCAAGATTTGGAACTAGGGGATTTTGCCATACCTCCATTTTGTTGATGTCGCGTCTGCATCCTGCTGGAGGGAGAAGAAACATCGTTGTTGATCTCTAGGCTGTGGATGTTTCCATCGAGACTTGGAACTAAGGACTTTGCCACGGCTCCGCGGTAGTCTCTAAATTGTCTGTGAACCGTCGAGATTTGGAACTAGGGGACTTTGCCGTGGCTCGGAGGTAATCTCTACGCTGTCTATGAACCGCCGAGATTTGGAACTAGGGGACTTTGCCGTGGCTCCGAGGTAGTCTCTACGCTGTCTGTGAACCGTCGAGATTTGGAACTAGGGGACTTTACCATGGCTCCGAGGTAGTCTCTAGGCTGTTTGTGAACAGTCGAGATTTGGAACTATAGGACTTTGCCGTGGCTCCTAGGTAGTCTCTAGGCTGTCTGTGAACCGTCGAGATTTGGAACTAGGGGACTTTACCGTGGCTCCGAGGTAGTCTCTAGGCTGTATGTGAACCGTCGAGATTTGGATCTAGGGGATTTTGTCGTGGCTCCATTTTGCGGACGTCATATATGCCTCTGGTTGGAACGAGAAGGAACGTCGTTATTGATTTCTAGGCTGTAGATGTAGCCATCGAGATCTAGCTTCCCTTTGACGAAGCCTGGTGGGATAATGTGGTTCCCTTTTCGTTTGTGCTCATGGATGTATACAGGGGTCGATGTGATCTCCCTTGCAGGGAAAAAGTTTCGTTTCATTTTTTATTTCTTTCCGCGATGCTCTACCATTTCAGCTTTTACATCGCAAAAGTCGCGATTGCCCAATCATTTCGGCTATTTCTCGCGGTACCCAATCATTCCGGCTGTTTTTTTCCTTTTACTTGCTGATTTTTTATTGCAAGTTGCCCAAACATTTCGGCTATTTTTATATGCATATATTTTACTCGCTGATTTTTGTTACGAGTTGCCCTATCATTTCGGCTGTTTTTTCTTTTTACTCGCTGCTTTTTATTGCGAGTTGCTCAAACATTTCGGCTATTTTTATATGCATATATTTTACTCGCTGATTATTATTGCGAGTTGCCCTATCATTTCGGCTATTTCATATGCATCTTTTGCTCGCTGATTTTCGCGAGTACGGAATTTGAAATCTGATACCAATCTCGGCATCAGCACCGCTACAACTGGAATATTGCCAGGAGCGAATCATCATTTGCTTTGAAAGGACTTGGAATTTGATACCGATTTAGGCATCAGCATTGCTACAATTGAGATATTGTCAGGAGCGAATCATCATTTGCCTTTGCTGATTTGAACAAATGTGGCTTAGCCATCAGGGTTAGGGTCCTGCCGACTAAGGTTTTAGACTTCATGAGCCATAAGGGTCTCATAAAGGTATTTTTCCCTACAAGTCGTGATGATGTCGTAGGTGTATTTTCTCCTTAGAAGTCGTGCGGACTTCTAAGTGTTGTTCTCTTATAAGTCGTAAGGTTCTTACAAGAGCGTTTTTTCCTTATAAGTCGAGAGGACTTACAAGTATCGTTCACCACATGAGGACATTCCTCGTCTTTGGTAGGACTTGGTGGGGGAAATTTTTATTTGTGCCCGTGGATTTTATACAAGGGTCAATATTGAACCACTTGTAGGGCAACTTGGGGAGTGTGATGGCTTAAGAACAGGTTCAGATCCTTGTATCATAAGGCTTTTGAATCCTATGAGCCACGAGGGTCTTACAGGGGGAATTCTCCTCACGAGTCGTGATGATCTCGTAAGTGTAATTTCTCCTTAGGAATCGTGGGGATCCCTAAGTGTGTTGGTTTCTTGTGAGTCGTAAGGATCTCACGCAGGTGTTTTCTCCTCACAAGGTCGAGAAGACCTTGCAGGTGCTTTTTTTTAACGAGATCGCGCCCTTTCGGTTTTCACAAACTCGCCGGTAGCCCTGCATTTTTTACTCATGGAGCCCTTTCGGGTTTTCATCCGTGGCCATTTTGCTTTTGAACCTACCGTTTTTTTCTAATCACGGTAGGACTTCGACCACAAGGGTAGTTGTGTAGGCACCGGGATTTGAGTTACAGCCTTTGCCGCTGGGACTTGTGGACTTGAATTTCACTATCTTCGTGTTTGAGGCGACGTATTTAGTTTAAGAACATCACGGTCCATTGTTAGTTTAGGGACATCTCAGTCCATTGTTAGTTTAGGGACATCTTGGCCCAGCGTTAGTTTAAGGACATTTCGGTCCACAGCTAGTTTAAGGACGTTGCGGTCCGTTGGGATTTTGAGGCGAGGTTTCGCCGGATACTACTTATAGAGTTTGGACTCAGGAAGACGACGAGCAGACACGAGTGTCATCATCTATCATTAACCTAAGCCGTGACTTGTTAAGCGTAGTATTTCTTAAGGAAGCGGCCATTTATTGGCCGGAAGGGTCTTTCGCCATGCATATCCATGAGCATGTAGGCCCCACCTTGGTAGACCTTGTCTATGATATACAGACCTTCGTAGTTTAGCTCGAATTTCCCCCATTTGGAATGATTGGGGATCATAGGTCTTTTGATAACTAACACGAGTTCGCCTTGGCGGAATGCTCTCGTCCTAGTCAGTCTTTCGTATGAGCGCGTCATACTTTCTTTGTAAGCTTCTAGGTTTTGCTGCGCCATGAGACGAGTTTCATCGAGAGCATCAAGCTCTTCAACCCGAAGGTAGGCATTTTCTTCATCCGTCAGCTCATGTCGGACTGCCACTCGTAAAGAGGGTAGTTCTATCTCCAAAGGGAGAACTGCTTTTGTTTCGAATACCAACGCGAATGGTGCTGTATTCGTGGCTGTCTTGAGCGTGGTCCGATAAGATCAAAGAGCTTCATGCAATCTCTCGTGCCAATCCTTTCTGTTTCTGGACACCGTCTTCTTTATGAACTTCTTCAAGGTCTTGTTGAAAGCCTCAGCTAGACCGTTAGCTCGGGGATTATAGACTGAAAAGTATCTCCAATCTATATGATGTTGCTGTGAGAAGTGGCTGATCTTATGGCTTCTATAGGCTGGGCCATTATCCGAGATGATCCATCGCGGAGTGCCGAACCGGTAGATGACATGTGTCCTTAAGAAATGGAGGATGTTCTCCGCCTTCACTTCTCTTAGCGGTATTGCTTCTGCCCACTTGGAGAAGTAATCGGTCGTTGCCAATATGAACCGATGTCCCTTGGATGATGCCGGTTCGATGGGTCCAATTATATCGGTTCCCCACATTTCGAATAGCCATCTAGCCAGTGTTGGGTGTAGCGGATTCGGATGCTGGTGGATGAATTCCTCATGAATTTGGCATGAGTGACACCCCTTCGTATATTCGAGGCAGTCCTGAATCATCGTGGACCAATAGTAACGTATTCTTTTGATCTTCAGCTTCATCCTTGGCCCGGCTTGGTGAGTACCGTAGAGTCCGTCATGAGTTTCTTGGACGACTCTCCTTACTTCTTCTGGTCCCAGACATCTTAGCCATAAACAATTGAACGGTCTCTTATATAGAGTATCATTGATGAAGGCGAAAGACAGTGCTCGCTTCATGAGCTGATGTTTTGACAACGCGTCTTCAGGTGTTCGACGGGATTTGAAGTAGTCTATGAAGACTTCTCTCTAATCCTTAGCCTTTTCTTCGTACTCTATTTGGAGGGCCGCTTGTTCGGTTGCTTCCTTTCTTTCAGACGTCTTCGGAGATATCTCTGCCGGTGGGAGAATACGGCGGCTTTGCACAATGATTCTTACGTCATCGAGGTTTTCGTCGGCCAGTTCTTTAGCGAGCTTGGCTAACGCATCCGCCTTGCTATTTTCTGCACGCGGAATGCTTTCCAGAATGTAAGAGGAGATTTGTGTCAGCAATTGCTGCACTCTCTCGCCATATTTTACCAGCTCTGGCTTAAACGTCTAGTAGTCGCTATTTACTTGGCTAAAGACCAACTGGGAGTCTCCATATATGAAGAGGTTATCGATTCCTATGTCGATAGCAATCTCAAGACCCGCTATCAAAGCTTCATATTTTGCTTCGTTGTTTGTTCTTGGCTCTGTTAAGGAAATGGCAAAACGCGTTATCCCTCCTTGTGGAGTCACAAAGATAAGGCCTACTCCGCTTTGATTATGGGGCTGCTTTTCTTCCGCCTCTTCATAGATGATGCTCCATCGAAGTAGAGTTCCCATCTGGTATCACTCCCTTCTTTCTCCCTGTCGATTGCGTCAAACACGTGTTCGTCCGGCAACTCGCAGTTTAAGGGAGAATTAGCTGGTATCGGATGCTCAGCGAGAAAGCCAGCGATGGCCTGGCCTTTTATTGCCTTGAGGGGTCGATATACTGTCGAGAACTCCATCAATAGGAGAGGACATTTGGCAATCCTTCCCGTTAGTATGGCTCTTGACATCAAATATTTGATAGGATCCACCTTTGATATGATATGGACCTCATGAGCCAAGGCGTAATGTTAGAGCTTCGTTACCGCGAAGATTGGTGCCATGCAATGCTTTTCGATAGGGGAGTAATTATTTTCTACCCCCAGGAGAACTCGACTCAAATAGTAGAGAGCTCTCTCCTACCCCTGATCGTTCTCCTGTTCCCATAGCGTGCCTAAAGAACCTTCAAGGGCTGTCGTGTACAAGATGAGAGGTTTCCCCTTGAATGGAGCGGTCGGTACCGGTGGGTTCTGCAGATATTGCTTGATTTCGTCCAGTGCGCTTTGGCATTTACGATCCTAAATGAACGGGGTCCCCTTCTTTATTAGATGACTGTAGGGGCGGCATTTTCCAGAGAGGTTAGTTATGAACCGCCAGATATACGCGAGTTTCCCTTAGAGAGACCGCAATTGCTTGAGAGTTCTTGGCGAAGGCATTTCCATGATCGCCTTGATCTTTGACGGGTCTATTTCGATGCCCCGGCGTCATATGATGAATCCTAGGAATTTTCCTGAGGAAACTCTAAACGCGCATTTCAGAGGGTTCATCTTCAGGTTGTACTTCCAAAGGCGCTGGAGCACTATCTTCAGATGCTCCCAGTGCTTCTCGTACGATTTGCTTTTCACCACGAGTTCGTCAATATAACACTCGACAATCTTGTGTATGAGGTCATCAAAGATCTTTGTCATGGCCTTCTGGTCGGTGGCGCCAGCGTTCTTCAGACCGAAAGGCATCACCTTGTAACAAAATATGCCCAGCGGAGTCCAGAAAGCAGTGTGCTTTTGGTCTTCAGGATGCATCTTGATTTGGTTGTACCCTGAGGATCTGTCCATGAAGGAGAAGACTTCATGGGTGGAATGTTATCGATCATCAGCTCGGTAACAGGCACTGGGAAGTCATCTTTCGGACAAGCTTTGTTGAGATCCCGAAAATCTACGCAGATGCGCACTGTCCTATTTTTCTTCATTATCAGAATGATATTGGCGATCCAGTCAGGGTATTGAACTTCTTGGATGAAGCCGAAGTCGATTAGCTTCTTGACTTCGGCATTGATACTCATCTCAAGCTCGAGCCGTATTCTTCGTGGTGCTTGGTTGACTAGCTTGATGTCCGGTGATATTGCCAGTTTATGCACGGCTATTTTTGGATCTAGTCCCGGCATCTCGGAATAGTTCCACGCGAAGCAGTCTTTATACTGCATAAGCACATCTTTTAATGTAGCCATCTGCTCCTCAGACAATAGCTTACTGACGAACGTTGGCCTTGGCTCGTTTGTCGTCTCCAAGTCGATTTTTCTCAGATTGTCTGCTGTGGTGTGTATCCCATCTTCCAGCTCTTTTGGCGCCGGTGGAAATTCTGAGATCACCTCATTCTCATCTTCATTTGCGAAGCACTGGGAGAGATCGTCCATATTCTCGTGCTCTTCCTCCTTTGAGAATGTTATCATATGGCAGGTACGAGCTCGTTTCCAAGCTCAATACTGATCTAGACTTTCCCTCGCAGTGTAGGTTCCTCTCGGCTCATGCTTTCGTGGCGGGGCTACCCTCCAACTGTCGGATAGAGCAAACCTGCCTTGCTGATACTGATCTTCAACCCAGTTTTTGAAGGTGAAGCAGTCTTCAAGAGGATGTCCCACTACTCGGTGGTAGGAGCAATAATCCGGATGATGGACCTTGTTTATTTGTTCGGGGTATCGAGATTCCGAGAGCGTCATCATTTGATGCTTCATGACAAGGTTGAATATTTTCCTTGTCTTGTCTTTGAGGGAAAGAGTACTCCCGACCCATCTTCTTCATAAAAGACGGGTTCCAGCTGACTTTTTCTCGCTCGCGTGTCTTCTTGGATCCGCTTCGCTGTCTTTGAACGCCGTCCCCATTCTTGATCTTGTCATTGCTTCTGCGTCGGACTTTTTCCTTGCCACGAGAGTGCGCAGCAGGCTGGGGGTGAAGGGCATCGTCGTCTTCTCCTTCCATAGCCTGCTGAATGATACGCTGCGTCCTGGCTTTCTCGTAAATGGACATATCACGGCTATGGTCATCCCGAACCTTTTGACTCGCTTCTCTCATCAGCTTGTCAATCTGTTTTTCGAATGACGGGCTTGGTATTCACACGGCGGGCTCTCACTCTGGTTCGACATCAACACTATCTGGAAATGCATTCGCTTCTCCACCGGAGTTATTTATGACATGGCAGCCATGGAACCGCTCCCTTTTCTTGGACCGAACGTATCCAAGGCCAGTTGTCTCCATTCTCCCATTAGGAATCTTTCACTGAGTCCCGGGAATATCCCAAACCTTTTTATAGAACTGGGCTTGTCGAGCAGTCTATTTGAAGGGTACGCCTTGGCATCTTAATAGCCTTTTCAGTCTCCCTGCATAGTATCTAGGCAGACGGATTGGTTGAAGTCTGTCAAGCGCAGGTTCAGCACCGTTCCATACTTCTTTCTCCACCTTGGTCTCCGTGGATTGATAGAAAAGGATCGTCTTCTCACCCATTTGTTTAGGAGGGACGTATAAAGTCCACAGCTCTTGCACGTTGTACGTATCAAGTGCATCAAGTTCTTTGTAATGCCTCTGCGGAACCATGGTAATTTGTAAACTCTGGTCAGCTCCAGCAAAGGTCTGCATTGAAGGGCGGACAGAGAACACTGTGCTGGCCTCGTCTTCAGAGTCACTGCCGAAGACCAGAATAGGAGTAGATGGTCCTGGCCGGTTGCCTTGGGGTTGTCCCGAGTAGACCATCTCTTCATCCTCTTCGGTATCGCTCCCAAATATCGGGATAGTGGCGATGGATTTTTATTTATTCTCCGATTTGTGACATCTTTCTATGTCTTCAAAGTCTGGTAAGAAGTACTTGGTGTCTTCATATTTGCGGACTTCATTTATAGAGTATAGGTTCAGCTCCCCTGTAACTGTGTACTCGATGCCGTCTTTGAAGTATTTCATACACTGATGTTGTGTAGAAGGGATGATGTTGTACTCATGTAACCAAGGCCTGCCGAGCAAAGCGTTGTAGCAAGTCTTGGCATCAATGACACGGAACTTGATGTCGGTGATGAGCAGCCTGAAGCGTAATGTCAGTATTACAGACCCGAGCATTTGTGATGATTGCGAGTCAAACCCGGAGATAGTAATTTTGCCCCGCGCCAGGTGTCGAACGTTCATGCAAATCTCCTTCAACACTCTCATATTAAGAAGGTTGACGGAGGACCCGTTGTCAACCATGATCTTCCCTATCTTGATATCGTGACAAAAACCGGTTACATACAGCGGACGGTTGTGCTCGGACGTTCCGAGAAGGAGGTCTTCATCGCTGAAAGTGATATCAGCCATGTGGACTTCTTCCAGCTCGTCCTTCATCTTTTCTTCCGCCAGGAAGGCTTGAAACTGTTAGGGCTCTTGTAATGCCTTGATCAGGGAATCTCGTGCCTCTTTACACAGGAGAAGGGCATAAAAAATACTCAATTGTGAGGGCATCTTCCTCAGATGTGCCAGGATATTGTAATCCACCTTGTTCTTCTTGGGCGGATCCTTGGCTGTGAGCTCTTCGACGACTCTATCATCGAGGGCAATCTCCTCAGGGACTTTTTCCTTTCCTTTGTCCCTTTTGCCCGAACCTTTGTTTGAGGGCCCGAGATTCTTTTTAAGAAACGTACGGTTACGCAGCTGAATGTTCTCACAATTCCCCATTTCTTCTTCTTTTACAGAGGTGGATTCCTTGAAGAGAGGGCCGAGGGCCATTTCCTCTTCCAAATTGCTCCCGAAGGTAAGCATTTGATTTCCCTTGTGTTAAGATGGTATCAACCATATGACAGTTACTGGCTGCTCTTTTATACTCATCTGTCGTGCTTCTCTGCTCCCGACGGGCTTTGCGCTTCATTCGCTTGAATCGTTGTCAATGGACATCCATGCCACCACTTCTTGAAGGCATTGCACTCTTCGGTAGGGTGCGTGACTTTCCAATAGTATAAGCAGTAGTTCAGATGTACATCCGGTTCGTCGGGGCACATACTCTCGAAAGTATTTTCTTTGAAAGGTGGCATCTTCATTCCCATTGACAGAGCTTTGGCAAACTGCTTCCTTATCTTGATTCTGCTCTTGCTGGTGGCAAGGGTGTTTTGATCCAGTTGAGGTACTTTATGGCTTCTCATTACCGGAGCTTTTTCGGCCTGCCACCGACGCTTGGCCTTTTCGTAAATGGCCGCTTCACTTTCTCGATCAGCTTTGCTCTTTTGAAGAGCTTCGATCAGCAGCTCATCGATCAGGTCATCTGACGGTTCCATGGATTTTGGTTCTGGATCCGCCTCCAGTTTCTCTACATCAGGAGCTTCTTTACCATTTATTGATGAGTGAGAGATCATGTGGCAACTCGCCACATAATCCTCGGGTTCTTCTGAAGAACCATCTCCTTCATCAATGTCACTGTTTCCGTTCTCAAGAACATGCTTGAAGAACTCTTCCAGTGTGACTGGAGTCCGTGCCTCTTGGTTGTATTCCTCCAGCGAGTCAATATAGTTCAGCAAGTCCGTGCACTTGTCGTCAAGTTGCACGGGCTTCTTGGCCATCTTTTTTTTCTTCGAAGACTTTGAAAGCTTGACCTGGGTGTTTTGCCCATTGTTATCGGTATTCGGTGTTGGGCGTGTCGGGTTCCTAGGCACTCTAAGGAGGTTCCACAAGGCATTAACCATGCCAAAATCAAAATTTTCCGGTGCCGAGAAACCCTAAAGTAGATCGTTGACTAGAGAATAGGCGAAACTACAAGCTAGTAAACAACTTACTAGAAAGTGAATAGAAAAACAACCTTTGTAGATCCGGTCCTCCACTTCCTTGGCTCCGCGATGACGTCCCTCCGCTGCGATCATCGGATCCCGGACTCTAGCGTCGGCTTCATCGGAGAAATGGGCGGGCTAGGTCGTCGACTTCGATGCCGAAGATGATCTACGTCGAGGCAACTCAAGATCAAGCTCCACCTTCACCAAGTCATGAAACTTGTGAAGAAAACACCCCATACTACATGGCAAGTGGTAGAGGATGAAGAAATAGGAAGTGGGTTGACTTTAGATTTGGATTTCTCACTTTAAATCTCATGGCACCATTAGAGGTTGCAAGCTTTCTTCTTCTTGAAGAAGAAGAAGAAGAAGAAAAAGAATATATTATGAATGATAAAATCAATTGATTAATAATAATAAATCAAGTGATCTTATCATAATGCAACCATGGTGAGAGTAACAAGTGTAGAGAATAAACTATGGTTAGGATATAATGGTTGGGTTAAGGAAAAAACAAAATGGTCAATACTTTCAAAGATGCTAAGAAGTTTCATGAAGCAAAGAAAGAAACCATTTTGTTTTTGCCAAAAAAATAAATAAAATGAATAAGTAAATAAGTAAATCAAACCCTAACCATGAACCTAATCATGGTTTAATCATACACACCCAAGTTTGTATGTATCATCAAACATGATACAAACTAGTGCACAAAACTATATCATATATACAATGTGCACATCAAGTGAGAAAATGCATCTTAAGTGAACCAAGACTAGTTAATGCAAAGTAATATATCAAATATATAATTGTACATTAAATCATTAAATCAACATTTGATTTAACGATCCGGTCATATCGTATATGACCGACTAATATCCAATGTATCGACTTATCGAATCAATCCTTGATTCGATAACTAGGTTATATCGCATACAACCAATCGATACATTCATCGCGAGAATAGAATACGGTATCACATACACGCATTATTCTCGGTCCCGCACATATCTCATATGCGCTCCTATTTCGTTTTGCTTGAGCCAGGAAACCTCTATGTAGGACTCTAAAGACTCGTCAATACGCCGGCAGCAGGTGATGATCATATCAAACACCCACAAGCCGCAAGCGGTCTGCTAAACGTAACGGCCACCCGGGTATTGAGCGATCAGAAGATCGACGAGCAAGCCCGCTCACACTCCTGTGAATCCAACCAGTAACACTTACCGTACAGTCCGGTCTGTTCGTCTGATGTGTCACATATCTCGCCTAGGGGTGGTAAACGTCAGACCCCAGTAGCTCGATAAGTCGTGTCGATATGAGGTCTATAACAGTTCGAGAAACTACTGGTAACACTTACCAGTAAATCTCAGCAATCCTGGCCAGGGATTTCTGGTTATAGCCAATCGAACACTACGCAACATCAACTCCCTATACCGGGAGAGACGAATCCCCTCCTATCGCTCATTGCCTCTATGTGACTCGGGACTGTACCCAAAAACCACCGTTTTGCACGCCCTCTTGGATGTGGTAAGGTGGAAATCAAAGCACAGTGGGAATCACACAAGACTCTATGATGATCTCGGGTCTACAGACTAACCTGTACCAGTGTCACCAGAGAACTGCCATCTGACGTAAGGTATAATACCATCTGGGAGTTCTCGGCGAGTCCGTCCAGTGTACCCAGTCTCCACTGAGCACCCGTATATCATCTCTGATGTCAAACACCAATGGATATGGGATCATCCATCGCCCATCTGTATGGGTCGAGAAGGTATACGCTAGTCTACTCTGGTATATCGATACCCCGTCTCGATACACCCACGACTAGGGACCATGAAGGATGTACTTATGGACTACCATGTCCCCACTAGTATGATCCGCATCATAGTCCAGGTAGTCAAGTACACATCCTAAGGGCTTTACCAACATGTAACAGAGAGACAATCAGTGTACACGTTAAGGTAAAGAGTAACCAGATAGCATACTATCATATCGAGCAAGAAAGTCATCCTTATATATGTCCAAGCATCCACTGCAATATACACCCTATGTATAGTAATGGCCTCTAGGGCATACATATAACTAACAATCTCCCACTTGCACTAGGGCCATCTGTAGCAGTGGTTGTAGTATCTCATACTCAACCATCCCATAAAAGTCTCTCTCTGGGAATAGGCTTTTGTGAGTGGATCCGCCGTGTTATCCTCTGAGTCTGCTCTCCTAACCTCGATCACCCTGGAGATCAACCGTCTCCATAATCCGGTGATACTGCCTTAGAATATGTCTGGATCACTGATGGGACGGACGTTCCTTGGTATAAGTCATAACTCCATTGTCACACAATGGGGGGGAACTAAGTTCATCTCATGAACTAATATACATCCAGACAGCCTCTTTGGTAGCATCTTAAGTAGCGATGTATCCAGCCTTTATCGTCTAGTTTGCCACGGTATCTAACTTGGAACTCTTCCAACATACCGTCCTTCTACTGAGGGTAAAGACAATGCCTGTGACTGACATTCAGTCGTCCTTATCACCCTGGAACCTATCCAGTGATTCTCCCCAGGATCAATTGATACCATCTCACTACAACTAGTGAGAATCCTAACACCCATTTACTTCTATCTCATAGATCAAAACTCAGGATTTAGGAGGTATCACCTTGATCCTATATGGAGAATCCTTGTGATAAGCGGAGATTGACCAAGCGTAGCATAGAAAACTCCTTCCCTGTCAAGAGTATGTCATCCACGTACTCTACGAGAATCACCATCATACTCCCTACTACCTTTTTGTATATACAAGGTTCATCTACCATTTTGATGATGTCAAACTCTTTGACTAACACATCAAAACAGACGTTCCAACTCCGCGATGCCTGCTTTATCAGATAAAACATCTTGCGCACGTTTCCGCTGCTCCCACTGTCTACGAAGCCCTCTGGCTGTGTATTTATAGATGCTTTCTTCCAAAATATCATTTAGAAAAGCAGTCATGACACCCAACCACCAGATATCATAGTCATGGTATGTAGCCGTGGCAAGTAGGATCTGGACGGACTTAAGCATAGGCACTGGAAAAAGTTTTATCATTATCCACGCCTGGCCGATGATGAAAACCTTTAACAAGTCTAGCTTCGAAAGTCTAAACTTTTCCATCTACACCAAGTAATCTTCTCAAGATATACTTGCTCCTGATGGGGATTTAACCCTTCAGATATAGCAGCCAAAGTCCATACTTTACTGGTGTATATGGATTCCATCTCAGATCGCTAAGCATCCAACCATTCTTACAGAGTCCCACTCCTAATGGCCAGCTCGAAATTAGTTGGGTCATCATCTCATGATGCATTCCTCGCTCACACTGTCATAGAGAAACAGAAGTATCTCTCAGGTGGGTGAGGAACCCTACTAGATCGGCAGAGAGGGTGAGGTTCGTTGGAAACAATTGAATCCTTTGGTTCTACCAAATCATTAGCTGCAGTTTGTATAGCTGGAACATTTCCAGTTCTACATAACAGACCTTGCCTCGAGCTTGTCCGGATTTTGCTTTTAGACATAGGCTGGACAACCCCAAATCTTAACAAACTCAAGATATGGGCTCTTCTCACTCCATATCACATATGAAGTGGTAGGCAACTGATTTGATTTGAACCATATTCAATAGGCATGCAGCTTCTCAAGTGCATAACTCTCAAAAGGAAATAGGAAACTCAGTAGTACTCATCATAGAGCACACCATATCACATAGGGTGCTATTGCTCCGCCCCGATATACCATCGTGCTATGGTGTATACGGAGGAGTAATGCTGAGAGAGAATCTCATTCTTCTTTAGAATAGTCCAGGATTTTCGTGCTCAAGTATTCTCCTCCTTGATCACATCAAAGGACATAATACTTATACCCGTTTTGGTTCTCTACTTCTAACTTATATTCTGTGAATATCTCAAAAGTTTCGGACTTGTGTTTCAACAGGAACATATGTCTGAATCTTGAGAGATTATCAGAGAATGTAATGAAGTACAAAGAACCGGTCCTGGCATGTGTAGACAGGGGACCTTACATACATCATCATGTATCGGTCCCAAGAGTTCACTAACCCTTCCTCTGTTTCTAGTAAACGGAGCTATGGTCATCTTATCTTTGTGACATGACTGGCGAGTTTCACAAGATGTAAATTCAAACTAATTTAAATATGCATCTAAATATAACTGCAGCTAGTCGGGTCACATTGATATGACCAAGTCTACAATGCCTCAAGAAGGAATCGTTCATTTCTGAACTCTTCCTCTTGTGTGTGTTCCGTATACTAAGAACTGTAGTTTGATTTAGAAGATCAATGCTTTTAGATAACGTGCCTGAACCGATCAACTTTTGATATAGGAAATGTTCAAAACATTATCCAACAATACAAAATTTTATCATTTCTTTACTAATAAAGAAACTGATATGATTTTGTATATCAGGTTCGGTATCTAATAATATTCGTTCAGAATCAATGTACTGGTCATACAGGGTGACAGTGACCAACAGACTTGGCTGCAACACTTGCACCGTTTTCTGTCTCATGAAACTTATCACCCGTTCTCAGTTCTTTACCTATCTGTAGCCCATATAACAGATTACATATGCGGGATCCTGATCCGGTATCATATACCCAGGACGTAAAGGATACAGAGAAACAGTTCTTTGTAATGAACACACCCGAAGGAGATGCATCATATGCACTTTCTTCGTTTGGGCGGCATAGGAATTCAGGTATTCCTCAATTTCCTGCTCTGTCTTATAACAATTATAAGTTGGAGCGGGACCAACGTTCCCCAGCTCAGTATAACAAGTGGGTTCGGTCAATATATCCGTTTTATTATCTTGATTAAGGCGTGACATGGTCGCTACCAGGAGAGAGAGAGAAGAAAACACTCTGCGTGCGCTCTTACAAGATCAGATTGGTTATTATTTTATCTAATCAGGATGGCTCCCACTGGTTTTTATCAAATCCTCCTTCAAACCCAAAAAGGAAAGACTAGCCGGGATTAATTACACGCTACAAGTTCGCCAATCTTTCAGCCAGGCCAGTATCGGTACTTTGAGGGAGGTTCCCCGTGCTTTCGCACGGACCTAATTAAAGTAAACCTCGTTTTCCCAGAGGCGTAACCTCGTTGACACCTTTCTAGACACCTACTTGATCGGCTAATTGTAATGTGTAAAACTCTCCCAGGAGTAACAATTACTCGCAGTGGGTATCGGGATCCAACTATCTCATAGAAGGTATGCAATCTCATTGCAAATTTCAACACTTGAAATTCCCGATAATTTTTTGCCCCTAGCAGCTATATGACCTTAACATAATCAACAAATCATAAGTGCTAGTCAAGTTCAACCCGTCATTTCCTGATTGAATTAAACCCACCCGCACGACCCTTAACATAGTCAACAAAGTCGCACGACTACCCTAATCCAATCGCATCATATGCTTATACAGATAAGCACTAATTAGCTACCGCACACTACGCCTTAACATAGTCAACAAACGTAGCACGAATACTAACTAGTACTTATCTGAAATGACGGAAGGCTACGACAGGTTTTTCTGAAAACCTATTGCGTAATGAACTTGATATTGTTGCAGAATCAAATGATTTTAAAATGGAGTGTTTTTTAGGCTTTTCTAGTTTTGCTAAAGGGGTCACTCCCGGTGAAGGGATCGTCAGCCCTTTCCTCATCGAATAAGGTGCGGGATATATCATATATATCACTGTGCAAAGAAAAAACTATAGAAGCAATCAAAAGACAAATTGAGGGGTGTAGCATCTGCCAGTTATTGCTAAAGGAGTCACTCCCGGTGAAGGGATCTCGGTCCTTTCCTTATCGAATAAGGTGTAGGATGTTCTACAAAGAACACCGCGATGCAAAGCAAGAACTGTAGCTACCTGTTTTTAAGAAATTCGATTCCACAACATCGTAGGTTTCTTTTATTTTCATTAATCACATTAATGAAGTCCCATCATTTAAGCACTTAAACATCACAGATAAATACGACGTACACTTATGCCATCCGCATTCGCCTCGATGTCCCCTCGTGCACCGTTAGGTTAGGTAACTAACGACAGAGCGGGGCAGGGCTAGCACGGGTGTAAAACATAAGCAACGTTTATATAATATATCATATATACTATATACAATATCTATCTGAACATATCACATGATCACATCACAGATAACGCAGCAGAAAATATCATATGAAATATTTGATATACTAGGACGTCCGTGTTTTCAATACAAGCCAGTATAAAACACGGATTTCACGGTCGCGATGAATAGCCAAACCCACACCCCTAGACCCCTATGAGAGCGGCAAGCAACCCTACCAATTCTAGAGTTAGGAAACCCGGACTCGACTCCTCGAGTTGGTCTCCCACTGGACTCCAGAACCCGGTTACTAGTGCCCTCCTCCTTGGGTCTATCCTAGTGCGGAAAAGTAAATAATATACAAACGGTGACAACTTCCGCAACCTGGAAGTGCCCCAATAAAAGAATATTACATACAAGTTTTTACATGAATGAAAATGAAAAACACTCATCTCACATAAAACCCCCCGGCTATTCAAACACGACGATCCAATATAACATATCCAGCAACACATAACATCACATGTCATCAACGTAAGTAAACATGCGTATCCCAATTATCGTTGACATATAGCAACGAAACCGGCGATATCACATATTACACTTACGGTCACAGAAAAGAAAGTGTAAAACTACAACAGTTGGAATCCGCAACCTGCATAGACATCGCATGCCTAATCAAATGAATTCCTTAGACATCGCATGCCTAACAATTATAAACCCCGTATTTTAGTCTCATTATCGAAAACTCTTTTCAATATCAAGTCGGGTAATTCAATAAGATTCCCGACATCCTGATCGAATGCTCGTCGCAAACTTTAGTAGACGGCCGTACCCCCGATGCCGTCGACGAAGCGCACCAAGGCGGAACATCGCTGCCGCGAGCACCCGAACGGATGCTTTCGGCGACGGAGTTCTCCTACAGTCACTTGGTCGGGCTATGGGGTAAGGCTGTCTGTTAAGTTTACCCGGCGAGTATCCGCGTACGCTACGTGATTGCGACGGACTTTTGATCACATCAAAATTCCGTGGCAACCGATCAAGTGAGACTAAAGTGTTGTGTTTATAACATTCATTCAGTTATCTCATAACTACTTGTGAATTCCAATTATTGTATCACATTCCAGATAAATAGAAAGTGTTAAACTTTCTGATTGAACAATCAAACACCCAAGTTTTCCCGAAATAGATCAACACATGAAATAAGTTTAAAAACATTCACTTCATGCCTCAGTACCAACGGTCCAGCCGTAGAAGGGTCAAGCCAACGCCTCACATGTGGCACGCCGTACTGCCCCAAACCCCAAGGTTCAAAGGGCAGTTCAAGACGGTCACATAATCGAGTTAAGGTTTGTTGTCTTCTAGAGGGACCATCGCGTTACTTGCACTACTTAGAACGTTCTTGAACTACGGAAAGATCCAACACTTGGAAATTTCCCGACAGGGGAAAAATTGGGTATTTTTATCCAGTCGAACCTTTTTAACATGTTCTAAAATATCCGGAAACTAAAAACAAAGTTAAAATATCCGATCAAATCATCGAGTCCCCAATACACCCCAGATAACTCAACTCTTGAGTATAATTAAAAATTTCCAGAAGAATCAGGAATCACAAAGGGAGGTTACTATGCAAAAATGTGTACCTAATCATTACAGACGGCTGCGGAACCGCGGCCAATAGCATGGTAAGGCCGCGGTTCCGCGGCGCTTTAGAGGTGTTAGGGACACGTGTTTCACAGTAACTCCTAGAAAACCCTGCTGATTTTTCTGCATATTTTTAATTCACAAAAATCACAGTTTTGAAAAAATTTACAGAGAAGGGGTCTTGAATTAGGGTTTCGGGTTCGATCGGCTTTCTAACTTCGTCTACTCATCGCCTAAGGCTCTAGCTAGGCTCTGATACCACTGTAGGGTTCCTAGGCACTCCAAGGAGGTTCCACAAGGCATCAACCATGCCAAAATCAAAAAATTTCGGTGCCGAGAAACCCTAAAGTAGATCGTTGACTAGAGAATAGGCGAAACTACAAGCTAGTAAACAACTTACTAGAAAGTGAATGGAAATACAATATTTGTAGATCCGGTCCTCCACTTCCTTGGCTCCGCGATGACGTCCCTCCGCTGCGATCATCGGATCCCGAACTCTAGCATCGGCTTCATCGGAGAAATGGGCGGGCTAGGTCGTCGACTTCAATGCCGAAGATGATCAACGTCGAGGCAACTCAAGATAAAGCTCCACCTTCACCAAGTCATAAAACTTGTGAAGAAAACACCCCATACTATATGGCAAGTGGTAGAGGATGAAGAAATAGGAAATGGGTTGACTTTAGATTTGGATTTCTCACTTTAAATCTCATGGCACCATTAGAGGTTGCAAGCTTTCTTCTTCTTGAAGAAGAAGAAGAAAAAGAATATATTATGAATGATAAAATCAATTGATTAATAATAATAAATCAAGTGATCTTATCATAATGCAACCATGGTGAGAGTAACAAGTGTAGAGAATAAACTATGGTTAGGATATAATGGTTGGGTTAAGGAAAAAACAAAATGGTCAATATTTTCAAAGATGCTAAAAAGTTTCATGAAGCAAAGAAAGAAACCATTTTGTTTTTGCCAAAAAAATAAATAAAATGAATAAGTAAATAAGTAAATCAAACCCTAACCATTAACCTAATCATGGTTTAATCATACACACCCATTTTTGTATGTATCATCAAACATGATACAAACTAGTGCACAAAACTATATCATATATACAATGTGCACATCAAGTGAGAAAATCCATCTTAAGTGAACCAATACTAGTTAATGCAAAGTAAAATATCAAATATATAATTATACATTAAATCATTAAATCAACATTTGATTTAACGATCCGGTCATATCGCATATGACCGACTAATATCCAATGTATCGACTTATCGAATCAATCCTTGATTCGATAACTAGGTTATATCGCATACAACCAATCGATACATTCATCGTAAGAATAGAATACGGTATCACATACACGCATTATTCTCGGTCCCGCACATATCTCATATGCGCTCCTATTTCGTTTTGCTTGAGCCAGGAAACCTCTGTGTAGGACTCTAAAGACTCGTCAATACGCCGGCAGCAGGTGATGATCATATCAAACACCCACAAGCCGCAAGCGGTCTGCTAAACGTAACGGCCACCCGGGTATTGAGCGATCAGAAGATCGAAGAGCAAGCCCGCTCACACTCCTGTGAATCCAACCAGTAACACTTACCGTACAGTCCGGTCTGTTCGTCTGATATGTCGCATATCTCGCCTAGGGGTGGTAAACGTCAGACCCCAGTAGCTCGATAAGTCGTGTCGATATGAGGTCTATAACAGTTCTAGAAACTACTGGTAACACTTACCAATAAATCTCAGCAACCCTGGCCAGGGATTTCTGGTTATAGCCAATCGAACACTGCGCAACATCAACTCCCTATACCGGGAGAGACGAATCCCCTCCTATCGCTTATTGCCTCCATATGACTCGGGACTATACCCAAAAACCACCGTTTTACACGCCTTCTTGGACATGGTAAGGTGGAAATCAAAGCACAGTGGGAATCACACAAGACTCTATGACGATCTCGGGTCTATAGACTAACCTGTACCAGTGTCACTAGAGAACTGCCATCTGACGTAAGGTATAATACCATCTGGGAGTTCTCGGCGAGTCCGTCCAGTGTACCCAGTCTCCACTGAGCACCCGTATATCTCTCTGATGTCAAACACCAATGGATATGGGATCATCCATCGCCCATCTGTATGGGTCGAGAAGGTATACGCTAGTCTACTCTGGTATATCGATGCCCCGTCTCGATACACCCACGACTAGGGACCTTGAAGGATGTACTTATGGACTACCATGTCCCCACTAGTATGATCCGCATCATAGTCCAGGTAGTCAAGTATACATCCTAAGGGCTTTACCAACATGTAACAGAGAGACAATCAGTGTACACGTTAAGGTAAAGAGTAACCAGATAGCATACTATCATATCGAGCAAGAAAGTTATCCCCATATATGTCCAAGCATCCACTACAATATACATCCTATGTATAGTAATGGCCTCAGGGCATACATATAACTAACAAGGCGCGGTTTCAGCATCCCGTCAATAATCTCGGGCTCCAGCGGGCTTTTCCAACTGATCGCCGGGCATGTTTGAAGATCCTTCAGCGTTCTTTTAGTTTTGACCAAAAGGACAACTTCCCACGGAGCTTCCTCTACAAATGAGCATGATGCCCCCGGCGTGTCCCCCTTTTTAGGAGCGTGCTGCTGCGGCGGGTTTACCTTCCAGTTTTCGGACAGCGCGAACTTGCCCTGTTGGTACTGGTCTTTGACCCAGTTTCTGAAAACGTAGCAATCTTCGATTGGGTGGCCCACTATTCGGTGGTAGGGGAAGTAATTGGGATTGTTGACGTCGCCCGGTTGCAGTAGGCGTCTCGGATCCGGCAGAGTGATGAGCCTGTTACGCACCGCCAGTTCGAATAGTCTCCTCGTTTTATCCCTAGGGAACGAGTAAAGACGTCTCAACTTTTTTTCGAGGGATCTTGGTTTGTTGTTTTGGCGAGCTACCGGTTTCGGGTCACTTGGTTTGAGCGTTGGCGATGAAGGTCGCTTTCCATTTGCCCTTTTCATTCCGAAGATCTGTTTTTGAAAAGGGCGGCCTATGGCCCATCTGGTCCATTTGGGCCAGTTTGTCAGTCAAGGCCTGGAAGGTAGTCGGCTTGAAGAACATCATAAACTGGGATATGGTTTCCTGAGGATCAAGGGTTCCCACGAACATGCCCACAGCAGGAGCTTCTTCTATGCGTTGTTCACACTTTGACCATAGGTTACGCCACCGAATTGCGTATTGAACCCAGGTCTCTCCCGATTTCACTCTGGCGTTGATTAATGTCGTGATTTGGTTGCGCTCGCTTGCGCTTGCAAACCGCTGTGTGAACAGTAGTTCCATCTCCGTAAATGTCTTGACATAGTCATTTGGGATCTCGGAGTACCATTCAAATGCCATCTCCGACAAGCTGCAAACAAACCGGCGAAGCAACAGTTTGGCATCGCCCCCGGTATTACCGCATAAAGCACTGAATTGAGCAACGTGCTGGTGTGGATTGCCCATCCCTTTATACACGTGGAACTTAAGGATCGTATATCCCGGCGAGTACTTACTTTGATCGTACCAGTCTGGATAAGGTCGCCCAGTTCTGACGACTTGACTAGCCGCTTTACTTGCTTGATAAGCTCGTATTTGTTGAGCTATGTTGTCATCAAGGGCAGCCTTGGAGATCGTTTCTTCTATGGCTTCTAATAGAGCCGGAAGAGGGTTTGACCACTCCCCTCTGTCATCTTCAACGATTATTGGAGGGTCTTCGGCTGGAGGGTCTGGCTGGATCATCATCCCGACCATATCTTGGAACAGGAGCGCCATCTGCTTCATGTTAGCGTCTTGCTCCGCAGCATCTTTATCCTTTCTTTCTAGTACCCTCCGCAGGAACTCCGTATCAGTCTCCTGATCCTGGCGCTGGTCAGACGATGCTTCCGGGCTTTCTTTCTGCCCAGTGAATGCGGCCATCCTTGTCAACATCTCCTGGAGCTTTTGTTGTTGCTCCTAAACCTTTGTCACAGACCGTGTAAGTGGTCGATGACCTGTAAAAGTACGGCTTTCCTCTTTCCCGGAAGCCATGTACACCGTGTGTACCACCATGCCCCAAGACTTGGGGCGTTTGGGTCCACTGCCTTTGATATTTGCCGCCGGCACGGGGATCTTCTCTGGCCTTCTCCTCTTGTGGGGGGGTCGAAGTTGAGAGGGCCGTTGCGGAAGGCACCCTTGTAGATGATTCCTTCCGTGGTACGACGGAGGGATGGTCCTCCTCTTACCGAGCATTCGTTTTCTTCAGCCGGTGAGAGTAATCTTTGTCAATTACAGAGCCTTGAACTTTCTGCCAGACTCTGTGGATCTTGGGGGACAACCGCTGAGGAGGTTGTTCCGGCTTCACCTGTGTCATGCTTTCAGCAGGTGGAGGAGACTTCTTCAATATGGCGGTTAGAGAGTTTTTGCGTACCCTCCTGAGCAGCTCGAAGTTGTTCCCAGTTGGAACAGCAGCGTCAATTTCCACCGTTGGAGCTGGTGGGGTAAGTCCAGAGGGGGAACTGCCCCCAGCTTTCCTCACTCAGCGCCAGTGGCGACGTCGAGCACGTCGTGCAGACGGGACCACCTCTATTGTGAAAGAGACCTCGTTATGGCCTTTGCTTTGATGAGAAGCTGCTATTGGTGCCAGCCTGTCGAAGACTGACGTACGTTGGAAACGTCTAACCTGTCGAAGACTGAATTTCGAGTAGGGAAAGCACTTGTAACGACCTCACCCGCAGCAGGAGTTGGAACGGCTAGTCTTGCAAAAAACGATCCTCTAGCAAGAGAACCCCCTTTGACGGCTTCGTCTGTCGGAATAGAATGGCTATCCGCTTCGGGATAACCCTTTCAGGTATAGCGAGCCTCTTTGTGGGTGCACTTGAGCTTAGGCTCAGCCTGTTAAAGATTGAGGCATTGGAATTGGACGACCTGTTGAGAGGGGCCGCGGTGGTTGCAAGACGATCGAATACTGATTTCTTCGGAGCCTCATGTGATGTCACTGAAGCATTGAAGCTCATTGGCGGGAGCATGGTCTCGAAGAAGAATCCGGTGGTGGCCTGAGTCACCTATTCCACCGGCATTGCAAAGATGGAGGCCGCTTGGGATTCGTAAGTCACTCCTTCGGTAGGGACAGAGTGGGAGTTGCCGTTGCAGTTGGTGCAGTTGGAAGCCATCGATATATCTTCTTTTCTGCGTGGAGCAAGACACGAAATCTTAGTACCTTGAATCCAGGGGAAACCGTATTGAACCGTGATTCGTTCACGAACATGACACACGGAGTGTGGAGTGGAAAGAGGAAGAGGTCCCACCGGACGTGCCAGAATCTGTTCACCGCCGAAAACCGGGAGACAGACGACTTGCCTGAATTTGTTAGCAGATACTATTTGGATTTATCCGTCCACCTCTCCGAAGATGCCAAGTTGATTTATGGCACCGTGTATCGGAGGTTTAGACGGATGTGGTCGTTGTAGCAGACTTCGTCAGATTCACCCTCTTTTGCGAGGTGTTTTTGATTGTGGGGACGCTCTTCCCTGCAGGCGCAAGCCCCTGCAGTTAATTACATTACCGCGTAGCGGTAAACACTTTCTCCTGCTCCAGAAGGTCACTTCGCGTCGTGTGCGTTTGTTTTATTTTTGGTTGCCCGTGGATTGTATACGGAGACTAATTTGTGTTGTCGCTCGTTGGGTGTGGATTAGTCCAAATCCGTATATTCTTAGATTTGGGTTTGGGTTGATTTAAAGAACGTTAATCTTGTTTGAGACTAAGTTCAACTTAAATATTTTTTGAGAATACGTTAGTCTAATTTTAGGCTAAGATCTACTCAACATGATTTTGGGATCATTCAGACCCAACAAAAGAGCATTTAGGCTCTATTGCTTTAGCTTAAGGACGTTATGGTCCATAGATCACCATTTTTGGTATGAGGGTTTAGTTTAAGGACGTTGCGGTCCACAGCTAGTTTAAGGACATTGCGGTCCATAGCTAGTTTAAGGACATTGCGGTCCATTGTGATATGCTCATGGGTTTGGGAATGCACCCAAAAGCTGTTAGTTGTCGGGACCCTCCACCTCTCTGACGACGTTGAAGAATTACAACGACATATATCAGATGTGTGGAGAGATATACCCTTAAACCAAATTCCAGATTGAAGGGAGAGATCATGGTAGAATGAACATCATTTTAGATACCATCTGTTAGGAGATCATTAGTCATCTCTGGAACTAAGATCGATTTGGGGAAACCTAAGCATAGGAGGGCTCGGTTGATTGGTGATCAAAAAGGGTTTTGGCCTCAGGAGACTTGGCTAATTTGGGCTGAGGTTGGCCTCTCATAGTGTTAAACAGTAATGTCTGCTCGGCGCTCACGTGCTTCCACGTGAGGCTCAAAAGCAGTGTTTAACACTGAAATTTGGAGCGCTCACGTGTGGCACGTGAGGCACCTTAGAATTGGGCACTGATTATTTGGGTTTATTCCCCTTTTCCTTTTGAAAGTGATAAGCACTATTAGGGTCATGTGGGATCACGTGAGAAGCCCCAAAATGGGAACTGTCTTTGGATTTATTCCATTTTTCCTTTTTAAAGTGCTAAGCATTATTAGGGGTTATGTGGGATCACATGAGGCGTCTCAAAATGGGAGCTGTCTTTGGATTTATTCCCCTTTTCTTTTTGAAAGTGCTAAGCACTATTAGGGGGTCATGTGGGATCACGTGAGGCGCCCTAAAATGAGAACTGTATTTGATTTATTCCCTTTTTCTTTTATAAGTGCTAAGCACTTGTTTTAAGGGGTCACGTGGGAACACGTGAGTCGATCTCAGTTGTTTTTTTATGCAGGGTTAAACCCCAGTTTTATCAAAGGAATTAAATTCCTATATCTTTTGGAAGAATTAAATTCTTCAAACTTAGTTCTTTCCTCTAAGTTTTAGGACCGCATGACAGAATCTCCCCGATGAGAATTAAATTCTCAACTTGTGGGGAGATCTGCTTCTGCAGACCTCAACCAGAGGAAGAACTAAGTTCTTTTTTGGAAGAGTTAAACTCTTGTTATGGTGAAGAAAAATGATCTCTAGGTCTTTTTTTTCTTACCTAGGGTTTCTTTTCTTAAAAGAGAACTCCTCCTCTCTCTTTTTTCTCAAATCTTATGGGGGGTCTCCTCTTTTTTTGACTTAAAGTCTCGGGTCCTTTATTTAGTAGAGACAGGTTTGTTGATTTAGTTAAGGAAATCTCTCGTTGAGAGATCTTAATTGATTTGGGGATTTTATCCACCGTTGGATCTTTGATCCAAAGACTTTTGTTTTACAGAAAATATTTTTCTTGTTTTTAACAAGATTGGGAAAATTTTCCCATACAGAGCTTATTCTATAGCTTGGTGATTTTTAATCACCATTGGATTTTTAATCCAACGGTGCTCTGTTTTACAGAGCGTAATCTTTCTTATTTAGAAAGATTTGGGAAAATATAATCCCATACAGAGCTGATTCTGTAGCTTGGTGATTTTTAATCACCATTAGATTTTTAATTCAATGGTGCTCTGTTTTACAGTGTGTAATCTTTCTTATTTAGAAAGATCTGAGGAAATATTTCCCAAATAGGGTTTTGATCCCTATTATTTAGATTTTAATTCTATCGGCTTGGAAGGTGATTAGGAACCCTCACGTGTAGCACGTGACCCACATAGCATTAAATCGGTTTGCTTATATGCAGCAGTCCCAGAGAAAGGCATCACGTGTTGGCACGTGAGCTGATGTTCAGGAATGTCACGTGTGGCACGTGACCCCCATGAAGTTAAGCATAATCAAAGAGGATCACGTGCTGACATGTGAGATTCTCTTGTCTGTTATTTGTTTTAGGAAGGCGTCTATATACTTTGTATATAGATGCTCACGTGTTTTACACGTGATGCTTATTTGGCCCTTGGTTATTTATGTTCAGTGCTCATATGCTTTACATATGAGCACCCACGTTTTTTACACGTGATGCCCGTTTGTCCCTTGGTTATTTATGTTCAGTACTCATATACTTTGTATATGAGCGCCCACGTGTTTTACATGTGATGCCTGACTGTGAATTCTTTTCCTCTTTCCTCTTTCCTCTCTCCCATTTTTAAAAGGGTTATAAGAAAACAAATAGCTCTTGGCCGAAAATTTTAGCGGGAATAGTGGTTTGTCCGGGAACGACATTGCGTCCGGCGATTGTGTCTCCCGGATCTCCGTGCCCACATGGCGATAATTAAGCGCCCTAATCTTTGGGTGCGTCTTCGGATGACGTCAACGGATCACTGATGGGACGGCGTCATTAAGGCAACGTCGCTTCGCATGATCGGATCCGCATGAAGGGAATGCGTCTAATAGTCGGATACCGTGTAGCATCACATGAATCATTAGGCGCGACGCTTTGTTTAGAATGAGAGGATCTGGGCTGCATAATGATCTTCGCTGGGGGTATAAATAGGGGTGCACATCCCTCGGGAAACATCTTTGTTCACTTGCGCTCCTGCCGTCTTTTTATTTGGAATCTGTTTACCGCCGAAAACACAGACGAACCGGGATGGATCGTCTTGCCTGAATTTGGGAGCAGATGCTATTTGAATTTATCCGTCCACCTCTCCGAAGATACCAAGTTGATTTATGGCACCGTGTATCGGAGGTTTGGACGGATGCGACCGTTGTAGCAGACTTCGTCAGATTCCCCCTCGTTGTGAGGGGTTTTTTATTGTGGGGATGCTCTTCCCTGCAGGCGCAAGCCCCTACAGTTAATTACGTTATCGCATCGCGATAACCACTTTCTCCTACTCCAGAATTTCACTTCGTATCGAATGTGTTTATTTTATTTTTGGTTGCCCGTGGATTGTATACGGAGACTAATTTATGTTGTCGCCCGTAGGACGTGGATTAGTCCAAATCCGTATATTCTTAAATTTAGGTTTGGTTTGATTTAAGGATCGTTAATCTCGTTTGAGAATGAGATCAACTTTAGTGTTTGTTGATGATACATTAGTCCAATTATAGACTAAGATCTACTCAACAGGATTTTGGGATCATTCAGATCCAACAAAAGAGCATTTGGGCTCCATCGCTTTAGTTTAAGGACGTTTCGGTCCATAGCTAGTTTAAGGACGTTGTGGTCCGTTGTAGTTTAAGGACGTTGCGGTCCGTATTAGGATGTGCTCATCGGTTTGGGAGTGCACCAAAGAATTGTTGGTTGTCGGAATCCTCCACCTCTCTGAAGACGTTGAAGGATTACAACGACATGTATTAGAGGTGTGGAGAAATATACCCTTGAACCAATTTCCAGATTGAAGGAAGATATGTGATGAATATCCATCGGAAGATCATTAGTCATGTTTGGGACTAGGATAAGTTTAGGAAGACATGAGCACGGGGAGCTCGATTGATTGAAGATCAAAGATATTTTAAGCTCAAGAAGACTTAGCCAACTTGAGGCTGGAGTTGACTTCCCATAGTATTATGCACTAGTATACGTTCAACACTTATGTGTTCCCACGTGAGGTTCTGAAGCAGTATTAAACACTGAATTCTTGTGGCCCTCACGTGTGGCACATAAGGCACCTTAAATCTGGCGTTGTTCATTGGGTTCAAATCCCCGTTTACATATAAGTGTTAAACACTTAGTTCTTGTGGCACTCACGTGTGAGCACGTGAGGCGCCCCAAAGTCAGGCACTGCCTTTTTAGGTTTTACTTCCCTCTTCTTTTATAAGTGCTAAGCACTTGGGCCCTATGGTTCTCACGTGCGGACATGTGAGGTTCTCCAAAGTGGGAGCTATTTTCTGGGTTTTATCTCCTCCTTCATATAAGTACTAAGCACTTGATTGGGGGTCGCGTGGAAAACACGTGACTGCCCTGAGAGACACATCTTGTTCTTCTTTTAGGCGCTCGCGTGGGAAACACGTGACTCAGTTTCAGCCATTATTTTTTGTTCATCAGAGATGCTCACGTGAGGAAACACGTGAGCTTTCGTTATAGTGCTGAACACTAATGAATCACCACCCTTTCCTTCTATGTGCATGAAGATTTTGATCTCATATTAACGACGCTGGAATCTGAATTTAGAGAATTTCAAGTCTCTTGTTTTATAAGAATTAAATTCTTTTTACGGGGTAAAACCTTAGTTTTATCAGAGGAATTAAATTCCTATATACTTTTGTAAGAATTAAATTCTTTGAACTTAATTCTTTCCCCTAAGTTTTGAATCTGCATAATAGAATCTCCCCGATGAGAATTAAATTCTCAACTTATAGGGAGATATGCTTCTGCAGACCTCAACCAGAGAAAGAACTAAGTTCTTTTTTTTAAGGGTTAAACCCTTAAAGAGGCAAAGAAGGATAGGATAATCTCTGTATTTTCTTCTTACCTAGTTTTTTTTGTTTAAGAAGAGAATCTTCTTCTTCTAGAGAATTGAATTCTCTTTTTGTTTTTTTCTCTTTTTTTGTATGTTTCTCTTTCTGTTCTCCCTATTTTTTAACTTGAGGTCTTGGATTCTTTATATAGTGGAGAGAAGTTTGTTAATTAGTTTTATGAAATATCTCATTGAGAGATTTCAACTGATTTGGGGGTTTCACCCGCTTTTGGATCTTTGATCCAAGGGTTCTGTCTCACAGAACATATTTTCTTGTTTCTTAAACAAGATTAGGAAAATAATTTCCTGTACATAATTTATTCTGTAGATTTGTGACTTTTAATCACCGTTGGATTTTTAATCCAAGGGTGCTAGGTTTAACGGAGCACAATTTTTCTTTGTTTTAAAGAGAGATGAAAAATATTTTCCAACTCATGGGATCTTTGATCCGCCAACTTTCTGTTTAACAGAAAATATCATTTCCAATTTAAAAGTTCAATAGAATTTAATTCTATTATCACTGGATTTTTGATCCAACAGTCCCTTGTTGAGTAGGGAAGTGCCCTCACATGTTTAACACGTGAGACTTATTAGCTTAGCAATTGTTTTAATTGTTGTGCCTATATGCATTACATATAAGCACTCACGTGTTAAACACGTAGGGCTGTTTTAGCCTAGCAATTGTTTTATTTGCTGTGCCTATATGCGTTGCATATAGGCACTCACGTGTTAAACACGTGGGACTGTTTTAGCCTAGCAATTGTTTTAATTGCAGTGCCTATATGCGTTGCATATAGGCACTCACGTGTTAAACAAGTGGGGATATTTGGCCTTGCAATTGTTTTAATTGATGTGCCTATATGTGTTGCATATAGGCACTCACATGTTAAACACGTGGATTGTTTTAGCCTAGTAATTGTTATAATTGCTGTGACTATGTGCTTTGCATATATGCACTCACATGTTAAACACGTGGGGCTTTTTGGCCTTGCAATTGTTTTAATTGCCGTACCTATATGCGTTGCATATAGGCATTCACGTGTTAAACACGTGGGGATGTTTTAGTGAGGAACTTTCTCTCATCCCTTTTTTATAAGGCAACAGACTTGTTTTGTTCTTGTCACGCCCCGCTTCCCAGTGTACAGGGAGGGGACGCGGCGAGACCCGCTACGTATTTACTCAGAAGTAAACACGCTAAGCGCATCTAAGAAATATAAAGTAAATGTACACAAGCGACAGGAATATAAATAAACAACAACTTTATTTATTAAACATTTTTTTACAAGTACAACTGGAAATGTAAATACATGGATTGAAAGCAATGCCTAAACAATGGCATAACTGAAATGAAATAAATATGTAAAAGTGACTATGGCTCGGGTTCTTCTGTGTACTGTTCCAAGTTCTCCTGGCCGGTCTCGATCTCTAGTGCATCCAATCTACCTGACAACATTCCAAAGAAGAAGAGAAATAGGAATGTCTTCAGCGAATAATCGCTCGGTAAGTCCTAAAGATGAGTAGAGATAGAATAGACAGAAAGAGAATAAGAATAGTAATGTTTGATTATAATATTAACGCGGTTGTTTGTAGCTTGGTACAGAATATGCCAGTGTATACGAGAGGAGTCCAACTTACACTGTGGAGTTTGGTAACCCATTGTCACGACCCAAAATTGGCCCTTGACGGCCCTAATACTACGCAACGCCTAAAGACGTAACGCAGTAAAAGAAAGCCAAAACCCAGAAATCTAAACCAAGAAAATACGGAAAAGATAATATAAGTTTTTGAAACATTGAAATCGCAACCCAAATTCTTTAAAAGTTCTACTTTCTTTCTTTAAAATTTTGGCAACACCCCCTTTTTGTACAAACTAGCCAAGATGAATACAATACAAATATACGACGCCGTGGCGAAGAAATAAAGACAATAGAGAGAAAGCTGTATATAAAAAACAACGAATCCACAAATAATATACAATATCGTCCTCACCAAGTCTCTAAGTCAACAACATAATAGTAGATGGAGAGTACAAGATACAACGAATGTACAATATGAAATACAGATAATCATCTAACCCACCTAGCAAAATAGTAAACTGTGAGCCGATGCGATATCTGTAGAAAAAGATGATAGATGAATAGCTGAATAGCCTGCCTCGACTACTCTGGGGAACAACCTGAAACACCTGTGGCACAACGGGGGTGAGTTGCCAACTCGTGAATAGTAGATAACATATGGAGGTAATCTCAGGAATGTACGTAAATCATGAATCTAAGGTATGCGATTACAGTAATAACATGTCATATGAATGCATAATAATGGAAAGTACCCTAGCAGGTACAATCAATATGTGAAGCAATAGTAACATGACAATAGTATGCAATAACCATGCAATAGGGATATAAGAATGTAGATATGCAACTATCATAAGGGTACACTAACAGGTACTACCAATATATGAAACTATGCATAAAATAAATAAGTGTGAGGTATGGGGTGGAATATGTCATTTCCACGAAAACCTGACATCGTGGCAGGATCACAATCCATCAAGACACTCAAATCCACAATTCCTCAAATCAGCCCCCAAACTGGGCTCTCACATCATATAAGTCTCACATCACCTCAATGTACAATATCGAATAGCTCTCCTATATCTCGAATGTACAAATCAACAATCTCTTTCATATCCAATATCCAATCTCAATGAATCACCTATATCCCAAGTCGAATCTCAAATAATTTCTAACATCCAAAATATATATATATATGCAGAAATAAATATGATGGGGGTCAATACACATATATTAGCGTCCCATTCCACTAATATTGGTGTAAGGGTATATATAACAACGGCTAACTCCCCTGTTATATATACAAAGGTGTTTAAAAGAAATATCATGAAAACAATATGCCAAGTATCGACACAGAAATCCTGATAGGTACGTATCATACGCTGTCCCAAAAGCACGAGTGCCTAGCTCTGACCCTCGCCTTTCGACGTATGCATACGTGCATGACTCCCAACGGTATCTCCATGATCCCCACCGAGTCATTGGTACTGTCACCGGATGGTATGGTTCCCCTGCCGGGCTCATCGGCTCATAGCACATCGACATCCCTTTCTTGTCCCGGGGTACCTCCGGGCTCCACCATATACCCTCTACGGCCTCGACGCCTCCCCATAGGGGTATATATAATCAGCACCGATAAAACCAATGGTGGATGCGCAAATATCATATCAAGGAAACCGGGTTTTTCAATGTATGCATAATTTCATGAACTCCCGCGGTTCCCAAATCCAGAAAACATCATGTAAAATCAAAATAAGAATGCGCAATCCAGGAATAAATATATACGATATATCTGAAATGCGAGCATATAACAGAGAATATGTAGCTGAAACCAGATGTATGCGAAACCAATAAGGTACAGCTAAGTAACATCAGTAAAGGTAAATATGTAATAACAACTGAATATGTGTGTAACATACAGGTGTAGCAATGTATAGGTATCTACCTATAAGATCTGATGTCGTATACCCCCCTGGGTATAGGAAAATATGAGTAAGGTATGCCTGTAGATGTACCGTAAAGGGTATGTGTACCTATCACTAATGGTACGATACTCTATCGGTATATAGGTATGGTAATGTCATATGTGATAAGCAAAAGTATCTATAATGGTTAGTGTGTGACATGGCAATTATTGACGGTGTGTGTGCAGCATACAATCCGTGCTCGTGCAACATGAACCGTCAATAATGTGTGCAGTGCCCTACGGCTACTAGTCACAGTGCAACTATATCTAAGTAAATAGGATAAAGGCGCAATTCTAACAATGACGTAGAATATGCGACAAGTATTTGAATCCTAGCCCAGACGCATAACGCCATGCGGGCGATTCCCCTGTAGATGTTAAATCTACTCACCTACGCTCCACGCTAGGTGAATCCTACCATCTGCTCCCCCCTGTAGCAGTGTCTGTAGTCCCTGCCTGCAAACCTGCAAATAAAACATGGAAATCATATATAAGCCAAATATTCCGCAAAACGCGATATCGAACCCAAACGAGAAACTCACGTCGCGAACTAAACGCATGTGTGCACGATACGCTAAAATGTGTGTATACGCGTCTAAAACCATCGCGACACGCCGCGATACGCTGGATCACAGAATCCTCTCACGTATCGCGCGTATCGCTCAAACACAACGGACATGAAAAACGGTATTTGATCCCAGATTTTCCTACAGGCCAAATCTTACAAAACTATACATGCCAAAACACTAGACAACACAGCAGAGAACCCTAGCCAAGACCCCAACACCCCAGCCCCCAACTTGGCCGCAAATTGCGGCCAAACCAAATAAATCTGCGGCCTGGAATTTGAATGGGTGGCTCGTGTTCTTGTGGTGTGTTCTAGACCTAGTGTACATGTCCCAGTCTTCATAATTTTATCCTGAAATGTCTGGGTCAAAAGAAGATCACAGAATGTCACAAATATCGCTAAAAAACACCGATTTTGCACAAAACACAAACCCTATAGTATTTTAGTGTAATCCAGCGTTAAACTCCGTTAAGCTGACCCTAACAACACTTAAATAAGTAGGGTTTACCAACACAATCATCAATTTGCCACAACATCTCACAAATCACCATAATTAGCACTTAAACTCATAAATAACACAAACCGACGCTAAACTACGCACAAGCCAAGCAATAAGGGGAAATGAGTTCAAGAATTATACCCTATGCAACCCTAAGAAGCAGGAGAAGAAGTATATAGAGTTGCTAATGCATGAGCTGATGCTGATGCTGTTACTGCTGCTCTTGCTTCTGGTGCTGCCTCTGCTGCTGAAGCTGCTGATGCCGATGCCTCTGCTGTTGCTGCTGCCTGCTCGAGCTGCTGCTGTTGGTGTTGTCTCGAGCTGCTGCTGCTAGCTGTTGCTTTTGTTGTTGTTGCAGTTGTTGCTGATGTTGTTGTTGCTGCCACTGCTGCTGGTTCTGGGGCTGCTGCTGCTGCTTCTCTTCTGCAGGTGAGTGTGTGTGTGAGTTTGTGAGAGAGAAAATAGAGAATGAGTGAGAAATGAGAGAATACACAAAACCCCTCCCATTCTCTTTCTCTTTCTTCATTTAAAGAAGCATGGCTTGGGCCATGTAGCACCATGCTTCTCTCTCTCTCAAGTCAACAAATGAAAATATTTTTAAACCCCTTTTCAAATTCATTTTCATTTTTAAAACAACCATAACTATTTAACCCAAAACACCTAAACAATATTAATTAACTTAAAGAGAATGGGTTAATCCATCATTCTTGCTAATCATGGTCTAACCCCATTTCTAAACCCTAGTTTACATGCACAAGTGTGTGTGCCCCTAGAAAAATTCTAATAAAATACACATAAAATAGGATTAATATTTGAAACTTAATTTGCTAAACTTTTTATTTAAAACTATATATTAAAATATAATTAGCTACAAAACACATTCTAAGGTGTTACAATCTCCCCCCTTAAAAGAAATTCGTCCCCGAATTTAAAAATATACTTCTACGCGTATCTTCAAAGAAAAGATTACAACTCTCAGATCTCGCTCGCAGCCTCCCAAGTGATTACCTCACTATACGGCTACGCCCAAGAAAACCCTCCACAGATAGCAAGACCCTTGACCGATGTTCCTCTACCTGCTTAGCCATTAGCACAATTGGTTGCTGGCAAACGAAAGATCGCGTCCGAGCTACATGGTCTGGTGCTAAATCATGTGAGAAAGGTCAAGAAGGTAATTGTAAAGTATCATCACAAGGAATACGGGGTGAAAACCCAATAATCTGGGCGGAAGTGCCAAATTAAAGGCAACGAAACTAACTCGCTTATAGGATCTCAGAAGGACCTAAATCTTGGGATAAGCTTCCCAAAATCGAACACGTCTTTTCATCGGAAAGTCCGTAGGAATACATGATCTCTCCTTGCGAACTCGAGTCTATGACCAACACAATCGGCAAAAGACCTCAGTTCGCAATGGACAATTCCCATCCTGACCTAACACAACTGGAGCATCTCCGAAGTCTCTAGACTAGCTGGGGTCCCAATCCTACTTACGCAGAGTCAGAAAAACAACAGACTGGTGATCGACACGACCTAACCCCTAAGCCTAAAGGTGGCCAATTGGAGTGTCTCCTGATAACAGCTATCGAAGGAGAACCCTAACGATGGCGAGTGACGATCCCCAACTGCCGACAACAAACAACACAACACACAACTTTAACAAAAACTATTGAGCAAACTGAGTATAACCGGACAACAAGAATCCGAATGGAGCCACACCCTGACTAACCTGGGTGGACACCATAACGAAATTCATGGAGATCTGCTCCCACTCCTACTTCGGAACGGTTAAAGGTTGCAACTCTCCAGCCGGCCTCAGATGCTCGACCCAAGCACACAACAAGACAGACACCCTGAAACGAAAACTGAAACTTCTCTTTACACCCATGTCAACCCGTAATTATCTCACAAGTCACGTCAATGTTGGTGGAACTTGAATGAAAACAGAGAGTTGACTGATGTGCCTGTTCTAGGATTGCACGTCTCTACCTGATAATATCAGGTACACAAACGTGTCCCTAACTTAGCACACCATTGTCACAAATCAAAGACTCTGAATCATTACCCAGCCGAGTATGCTCAAGTATCACTGACGAACGAGCATAGGCGGGCAGTGTCTCGCGAAAGCGATTTAAGGAAGTGGTCGGGCGCGGACATGAGCAAGCTGTCCCCTCCGTAGAGACGAACTAAAGCTGTACTCAATGATCATACAAGAACTGTAAATCTGCAGAAGACTGTCACAACAATCAAAATCCGCTGCAGGAAGATGTACGTTAAGCTCTGGTGGTCCGTGTAAATCTGACACGACTCTCGAACCAGTAGTGTCTCCAAATCTCCAACGCAAAACCACCGCGGCCATCTCCAGATCATGAGTGGAATATCCTTCTCGTACTTCCTCCAAATATAGGGAAACAAAAGTGATAACTCTATAGTGTCACCTCAGTACACACTCGAGCCCACTCAAGAAACATTACAGTTAAACAACAAAATTTCCCGAACCAAAAGCAAAGGAAGAGCTGATGCAGTTGTTAACTGAATCTTCAACTGCTAAAAACTCCGCACACATACTTCAGTCCACAGAAAAGAAACCTCCATTCCGGTCCATTCAGTTGACGGTGCAGCACTACTCTAGCAATCCTGCATGAAACGGCGGAAAAACCTGCTAAGCCCAACAATCTGCGAATCTCCGTCCTGCACACAAGTCTGGGCCTAAGCTGTACGGCCACGATCTCCCTCGGAACCATACGAAACTGTCTCCCATGACTACAAGACCTAGGAGTCAACACAAAACAAGCCTGAAGAAACACTCCGAGAATTTAGCAAACGGCTGGTGCTCTCCCAGTATCTGCATAACAATTCCTCAAGTGCTACTCCTGTCCCTCAAGACACATTAGATAGACCAGAATGTCGTAAATAACACAACAATAACTGGTCGAAGAACGGCCTGAAGAAATCCGGTTCATCATATCTACGAATGCTGCCAGAGCATTAGTGAATCCAATGACTCACTAAAACACACCAAGCCCGTAGCACGCACAAGGCAGTCTTCGGAATGCCATCACTCCGAATCCGCAATAATGATGACCTGATCCCAAACAAACTTAGAAAATGTCTCGCACTCTGGAGCTGATCAAAGAAATCGTCACGGCGAGGTGAAGGATACCTATCTGCACCGTAAGCCGGTTCAATTGATGATCCGTCGATACACAACCTCCAACTGCTGTCTTCCTCCCTGACGAATAGAAATAGGAGCTTCCAAAAGCGAAACACTCAGACGCACAAAACTCCCCAAACCACAACTCTGCAGCTGATCCTTAAGCTCCCTCAGCTTCGCTGGCTCATCCGGAACAACGTCGGAAAAACTCTCGCACGAAGGGAACCCGGTCCAACAATCCCACTGTGGCTCCGGTATCACGAATGAACGCCAAGAATCCACGACATCTTCTCAAAAGCCGACTAGTGAAAAAGGCAGAATTCGAGCTGTGAGAGGTGGCACAACTATCCACCTGCACAACAAGAATTGACCTGCCGGGAAAACAAAACTGACTGTTTCCTCACGGTAGTCCACAGACGCCTAGTACGTAGTTAACCAGTCCATGCCCAGGAGAACATCAAATCCAACATCTCAAGAAGGATCAAAACGACGGACGAATCTCTATCTCCTATCCGATTGGCACACAACTGAAATACGTATCGCGCAACAAAAGAATCGCTGACAGAAGTTAAACAACATACTACGACTAATCTACCCAACCATGGTACAAGCATGAAAAACAAATGAATACATCAAAGAACATATAAATTAAGGGTACCTGAAAACTCCACATTGGACATCTGCGCGTCCCAATGAGTAGAAGCAAACTCCTGTGTCTGCCCTCTACCCGCAACTGGTTGAACTCCTTTGGTAGACTAAGCCCTCTGAGCAAACCTTCCACGTCCACGGCCTCTCTGAATACGATCATGACGAGGTACTAAGGAACAATCCCTGACGAAGTACTGAAGGCTCCCGCATCGAAAACATCCACGCACTGACTGCTGACCCTCCTTGGGATGAGAGTTGAACGACTGTCCTCGTCCTAAGCCTCTGCTACTCCCACGACGGCCACGAAATCTGTCTCGATGACCAAACCTCTGCCTCTGGGCTGGTACACTGGTACGAGCCCTCCACTGTCCTGGAATATGTGCTTCGTCAACTGGAGCTGCAACCATTGGTGCTATGTAGGTGACGGACTGCTGCATACTGATCATAACTGACAAATGAATAACAGGGGTGACAACCTCCTGTCGCAGCTCCCGAACGACATCAACCAACGAACTCATAGTCTGGCGGAAGTCCTGCATTTCTGCCAAAAGTCTATCAATAGTATATGTCGTAGGCTGATCCGTCTGCACCTGTGCAACTAGAGTGCCATCCTGGTCAGTACTCATCTCACCCGAGTCAACCCTGACCTCGGCCCTTGCTGCATCACTCTGAGTCCCCATAGTCATCGACGGCAAGGCTATAAATAGATATAAGATTCGATGGGAATAAGGAATCGAATCTCAAGGATATGAATCATCAAGAAAGGAATTTCAAGCAATTTGTACTTAGGTCACTTAAGGCGAAGTACCGCATCGTGGGTGTGCTGCAGACATACACACTACGTTACTCTGCTTAAGCTACCTATTCCATCATACTAAGGTCATCCTACACTCCGAAAGGTAAAACCTAGCGCTCTGATACCAACTTTGTCACGACCCAAAATTGGCCCGTGACGGCCCTAATACTACGCAACGCCTAAAGACGTAACACAGTAAAAGAAAGCCAAAACCCAGAAATCTAAACCAAGAAAATACGGAAAAGATAATATAAGTTTTTGAAACATTTGAAATCGCAACCCAAATTCTTTAAAAGTTCTACTTTCTTTCTTTAGAATTTTGGCAACACCCCCTTTTTGTAAAAACTAGCCAAGATGAATACAATACATATATACGACGCCGTAGCGAAGAAATAAAGACAATAGAGAGAAAGCTGTATATAAAGGACAACGAATCCACAAATAATATACAATATCGTCCTCACCAAGTCTCTAAGTCAACAACATAATAGTAGATGGAGAGTACAAGATACAACGAATGTATAATATGAAATACAGATAATCATCTAACCCACCTAGCAAAATAGTAAACTGTGAGCCGATGCGATATCTGTAGCAAAAGATGATAAATGAATAGTTGAATAGCCTGCCTCGACTACTCTGGGGAACAACCTGAAACACCTGTGGCACAACGGGGGTGAGCTGCCAACTCGTGAATAGTAGATAACATATGCAGGTAATCGCAGGAATGTACGTACAGCATGAATCTAAGGCATGCGATTACAGTAATAACATGTCATATGAATGCATAATAATGGAAAGTACACTAGCAGGTACAATCAATATGTGAAGCAATAGTAACATGACAATAGTATGCAATAACCATGCAATAGGGATATGAGAATGTAGATATGCAACTATCATAAGGGTACACAAACAGGTACTACCAATATATGAAACTGTGCATAAAATAGATAAGTGTGAGGTATGGGGTGGAATATGTCATTTCCACGGAAACCTGACATCGTGGCAGGATCACAATCCATCAAGACACTCAAATCCACAATTCCTCAAATCAGCCCCCAAACTGGGCTCTCACATCATATAAGTCTCACATCACCTCAATGTACAATATCGAATAGCTCTCCTATATCTCGAATGTACAAATCAACAATCTCTTTCATATCCAATATCCAATCTCAATGAATCGCCTATATCCCAAGTCGAATCTCAAATAATTTCTAACATCCAAAATATATATATATGCCGAAATAAATATGATGGGGTCAATACACATATATTAGCGTCCCATTCCACTAATATTGGTATAAGGGTATATATAACAACGGCTAAATCCCCTGTTATATATACAAAGGTGTTTAAAAGAAATATCATGAAAACAATGTGCCAAATATCGACTCAGAAATCCTGATAGGTACGTATCATACGCTGTCCCGAAAACAAGAGTGCCTAGCTCTGACCCTCGCCTTTCGACGTTTGCATACGTGCATGCTCCCAACGGTATCTCCATGATCCCCGCCGAGTCATTGGTACTGTCACCGGATGGTATGGTTCCCCTGCCGGGCTCACCGGCTCATAGCACATCGACATCCCTTTCTTGCCCCGGGATACCTCCGAGCCCCACCATGTACCCTCTACGGCCTCGACACCTCCTCGTAGGGGTATATATAATCAGCACCGATAAAACCCATGGTGGATGCGCAAATATCATATCAAGAAAACCGGGTTTTTCAATGTATGCATAATTTCATGAACTCCTGTGGTTCCCAAATCCAGAAAACATCATGTAAAATCAAAATAAGAATGCGCAATCCAGGAATAAATATATACGATATATCTGAAATGCGAGCATATAACAGAGAGTATGTAGCTGAAACCAGATGTATGCGAAACCGATAAGGTACAGCTAAGTAACATCAGTAAAGGTAAATATGTAACAGCAACTGAATATGTGTGTAACATACAGGTGTAGCAATGTATAGGTATCTACCTATAAAATCTGATGTCGTATACCCCCCTGGGTATAGGAAAATATGAGTAAGGTATGCCTGTAGATGTACCGTAAAGGGTATGTGTACCTATCACTAATGGTACGATACTCTATCGGTATATAGGTATGGTAATGTCATATGTGATAAGCAAAAGTATTTATAATGGTTAGTGTGTGGCATGGCAATTATTGACGGTGTGTGTGCAGCATACAATCCGTGCTCGTGCAACATGAACCGTCAATAATGTGTGCAGTGCCCTACGGCTACTAGTCACAGTGCAACTATATCTAAGTAAATAGGGTAAAGGCGCAATTCTAACAATGACGTAGAATATGCAACAAGTATATGAATCCTAGCCCAGACGCATAACGCCATGCGGGCGATTCCCCTGTAGATGTTAAATCTACTCACCTACGCTCCACACTAGGTGAATCCTACCATCTGCTCCCCCCTGTAGCAGTGTCCGTAGTCCATGCCTGCAAACCTGCAAATAAGACATGGAAATCATATATAAGCCAAATATTCCGCAAAACGCGATATCGAACCCAAACGAGAAACTCGCGTCGCGAACTAAACGCGCGTGTGCACGATACGCTAAAATGTGTGTATACGCGTCTAAAACCATCGCGACACGCCGAGATATGCTGGATCACAGAACCCTCTCACGTATCGCGCGTATCGCGCAAACACAACGGACATGAAAAACGGTATTTGATCCCAGATTTTCCTACAGGTCAAATTTTACAAAACTATACATGCCAAAACACTAGACAACACAGCAGAGAACCCTAGCCAAAGACCCCAACACCCCAGCCCCCAACTTGGCCGCAAGTTGCGGCCAAACCCAATAAATCTGCGGCCTGGAATTTGAATGGGTGGCTCGTGTTCTTGTGGTGTGTTCTAGACCTAGTGTACATGTCCCAGTCTTCATAATTTTATCCTGAAATGTCTGGGTCAAAAGCAGATCACACAATGTCACAAATATCGCTAAAAAACACCGATTTTGCACAAAACACAAACCCTATGGTATTTTAGTGTAATCCTGGGTTAAACTCCGTTAAGCTGACCCTAACAACACTTAAATAAGTATGGTTTACCAGCACAATCATCAATTTGCCACAACATCTCACAAATCACCATAATTAGCACTTAAACTCACAAATAACATAAACCGACGCTCAACTACGCACAAGCTAAGCAATAAGGGGAAATGAGTTCAAGAATTATACCCTATGCAACCCTAGGAAGTAGGAGAAGAAGTATATAGAGTTGCTAATGCATGAGCTGATGCTGATGCTATTACTGCTGCTCTTGCTTCTGGTGCTGCCTCTGCTGCTGAAGCTGCTGATGCTGATGCCTCTGCCGTTGGTACTTCTCTTCTGCAGGTGAGTGTGTGTGTGAGTTTGTGAGAGAGAAATGAGAGAATGAGTGAGAAATGAGAGAATACACAAAACCCCTACCATTCTCTTTCTCTTTCTTCATTTAAAGAAGCATGGCTTGGGCCATGTAGCACCATGCTTCTCTCTCTCTCAAGTCAACAAATGAAAATATTTTTAAACCCCTTTTCAAATTCATTTTCATTTTTAAAACAACCATAACTATTTAACCCAAAACACCTAAACAGTATTAATTAACTTAAAAAGAATGGGTTAATCCATCATGCTTGCTAATCATGGTCTAACCCCATCTTTAAACCCTAGTTTACATGCACAAGTGTGTGTGTGCCTAGAAAAATTCTAATAAAATACACATAAAATAGGATAAAATATTTGAAACTTAATTTGCTAAACTTTTTATTAAAAACTATATATTAAAATATAATTAGCTACAAAACACATTCTAAGGTGTTACACCCGTAGTACAAAGCTCCGTCAAAAATACCACGGAACAACGGTATGGATGTAATTACGTCTTAAGTGACCGCCTCGTGCCACCTTTAACATGTTCCGTACCATTCTACCTCTTTATAAACCCTGTAATGTATTTTGTATTGATTTGTATTGATTGCACTGATGGTATTGTATTGTCTTGTAGAGAAAACGAAGACTTGCCGAAACCATGATATCAGTAAATGGAATGGATGTACATGGATAGTCATGTAAACGGAATATATCCATGGTTTGGTTCAGTCTTGTTCATGTTGCTATGGATTATATTCTGGCATTCATGGATTCATATAGATTAAATTCTGGTATGGACGGATTCATGCTGTATTTTAATTATACTTGAATTGAATTCAAGTCAGATTGATTTCAGATTTGACCATGACTCGAACTGAGTCAGACTTTTAAATAGAATTGAAGTCCTGATTGTTTTGGAGTTATCGGTAACTGCTGTATATAGACTGCAGGATTTGTGCCTTTTTCCAAGATAATTACCATATGATAACACCTTTGTTAGATTGTCTACCTTAAATATGCAAGCACCCACTTTCTCTGGCTCCCCGAGGCTCAAGAGAATTGGTCCCGCTTAAACCTATGTTTACTAGGGTCCTTATTGTAATTTAGTACAACTTGAGGGGGTTTTATGTAAAAATAGTTTGATATATTTTCAAAATACACCTCAAGTATTTAATTATCGTCTTTAGGCTTTTCATAGATGTATATTTTATAAAAGTGAATTTTCTAGTGAGTAGAACCTAGTTTTCATTGTTCAAGGTATTTTAATAAAATATTGGAATTGTTTTGAACTGTAATGGTATTTTCCTGTAATGGCGATTACTTTGATTTAGAAAACTTGGAATATTTATATAATATAATTAAAATAGATATTTTGATAATAGTTATATATATATATATATATATAATAAAAATAATTTTTTTTATTTTTGTAGAAATCTCATTTTCTAAAGAAAAATGCATTAAAATTCCATCGAGATCAAATGCTTCTTTCGGAGGTCTGCATCTCGCTCTACTAGGCCCGAGGACGTGCGATAACCTGCACCATCCCGAACGGGGTTCCCAAAAATTGATTGAAGAGGCGTAATTGTAAGGAATTGATTAACACACTTTTTAATGAAATGATTTTGCAAGTTGATGGTATTTATTTATAATGTCGTATTATCCCATAACTATATTCCCAAAATTTCATCGTGCTATGTCAAAGATGTGTGTTGTGATGAGGTAGGTCATTATCTCGTGAGTTATTTACAGGTAATAAAAGTATTATGTTGATTTGTGTCGAAACTAAAGTATGTGGTATTTTACCGTAAAAATACGATAAAAGTTGCATAAATGATTCTTTTGAGATGAAACTTGTTTTAATGTGTTTTTTAATGTTTGTTAAACATTATATGAGAGTATGTTATTTTCTTGTTTAAGAAAAATAGAGTTTTTAAAGAAAAACCGAATCGGAAATCGGATTAACTCCGCTTCCGTCGGGTTTTAGAAATGAAACTTTTTAGAATAGGAGAAGAGAGGGGGAGAGGGGACTTACTGGTTATTGAGAAAGAAGAGAGGTAGGAGAAGACTAGGGAAGCGTAGGGACGTCGTTTCGTCGCCTGAATCTCCTCGGAACTTCGCCAGAACTTCACCTTTTGCTAATTCCACTTACACACTATAAGGACTTGAGAATTTTGGAGAGTTATTGTAATGAAATTCTGAGTGAGGTGGGGTGAAATGGAGTGTGGTATTTATAGGGAAAATTAGGGTTTTTGGGTAATGAAGAATGAATTTAAAATGCATTAAAAAATTGGTTTAATGCCACTTTAAAATTCTCTATTTATTTTTAATAAAAACAAACGGTACATGGATTAAGGGGGGAGGCCAAGGGACTAGGGTTAGCAATTGGAGCATCACCTACGGATGGGGGGCCGGCGACGCCGGGGAAAGGGGGAATCTCGCCGGTCCATTCCCGGCGAGGAGTGCTTGGATCGTCGCCACGTGTCCCTGTCTGTGTGTGCAACATTTTCCACATGTTTGTTTATTCTGTTTCTTTTCGTTTTACGTGTTGTGCACGTGCAAACCCTTGGTCTTCTAAAAGATTAAAAGAAATATTAATAAAAAGATAATGCGGCTGATGGGATTCGAACACAGGAGCTATGTCACAGATATGGGATGGACATCGTTCTGGTCATCATCCATTGAGGAAGCATTAGTTTGGAAAATCATGAGCATAGAGACTGTGTCTATTTGGAGATCCAAAATATTTTAATCCCAGAAAGATTTAGCCAATTTGGGGCTGAAGTTTTGGATCCACGACGTTGTTGGGAAGGAAACTACCCATTGCAAATGGGCCGAACAGGAAGCTACCCGGCGGCCTCGTGATGAGAGTTTTGGATCCATAGCGTCGTTGGGCAGGAAGCTACTCGCTGTGGATAGGCCGAGCAGAAAGCTGCCCGGCGGCCTCGTGATGAGGGCTTTGGATCCACAGCGTCGTTGGACAGAAAACTACCTGCTGCGGATGGGCCGAACAGGAAGCTACCCAGCCGCCTCATGATGAGGTATTTAGATCCACGGTGTTGTTGGGCAGGAAACAACCCGCTGCGGATGGGCTGAGTAGGAAGTTTTCCGGCCGTCTCATGATGAGGGTTGTGGATATACGGCGTTGTTGGGTAGGAAGCTACCCACGGTGGATGGATCGGGCAGGAAGCTACCCAGCCGCCTCGTGATGAGGGATTTTGTCACGACCTAAAATAGCACGTGACTGGCACTTGAATCATGTGAAGCCTATAGGACTCCACCTAATTCAAGTAAGCCAAAAGCCCAGAAATCTAAACCATTTTAAAGAAAAAATGAAGGAAAACTTGTTTAAAGAAAGTGGTTTAAATAAAATAAGGGCATTAAACATTTAAAAGCAACATCATGTTTTCCCGAAAATTTTGGCAGAGTCTCCTTTGTAAATACTGGCCCCAAACGGGTATAAGCATGAATAATATACATAATGAATAAAGGCTTCCCCTAGCCAGAGCTAGCTCTTCGCCAATTGGCGGATACAACCACACAAGTAATATAATATACAATGTTGAAGGGCGAGGATCAAAACTCAGAAGAAAACCAATATCCACCAGAAAGCCATAATAATACAAGCGCGGCTCTAAGGTCGAAAGAATATACACTGGTCTTATAAGTCTATCAAAATAAAAGCCTGGTTGATGGAGTTACTAGATACAACTGAAATAAATACAAATACTACGGTGGTCACGATAAAAGAGAACCCACCTACCAAAGCAATCACTCGGAAGGAAGCAGTGTACCAGCAAAGCCGCCAAGGAAACTTGTACGAAAAAACCTGCAAGAAATTGTGGCACAACCGGGGTGAGTTGCCAACTCGTGAGTAGAAAACATCCCCGAGCAGAAATTGCATGTATGACTCTCTCCTAGGTCATACAATAATAATAATATCCTCAAAATAATATAACTTGAAGCATCTAAAAAGAGAAAGGGTAAATATCTATACATAAATGTAATACCAAGTGCTCGTGTCAGTGCCTCAGGTAACAACATATCATATATATGATGTATGAATGCATGAAAACAGAATACATCTAAACAAGAAAACCGTTTTCTTATCTCAATGAGATTTCTGCATAAAAATCGAAGTATCATCAATGAAATCAATAAGGAATCCGTGTCAAGCATCGACACAAAATATGTATCCCAATATCTCAATATCTCGGGCTCCGGCAACCCGGACTGACCCATATCATAAAATCTCAATGTATCAATATCTCGGGCTTCGGCAATCCGGACTGGCCCCTATACTCAAATCTCAAGACTACGTCGGTATCCTCCGGATATCCTCCGCGTCACAAATAACCGGTCGGTAGTGCTCCCTTTCCAGGCTCAACTCCATCATCTGCGACCATCTTGTCCCGGGGTACCGCACCGGGTCCACCATGCACCCGCAGATGGTTCCTCCTCCTCCTCGAATCGGGTGTATGATACCGCTCAAGAGCCAAGAAAACTCATGGTGGACACCTCTCAAAACATATCACGAGAAAACCGCAAATTTCTATCTTTAAAATGATAATGAGTTTATAAAATCCTTGCGGTTTCTCCAAATCCAGAAATCTTATGAAAATCCAAAATCCCAATCTCAAAAGTAAATAAACAGTGAATTACCGGTATAAAGCCCCATAATATTGCATGACAATGAATATGTATACATGCACGGGTATCTATTTAAAGAATGCAATATCTAAACTAGCACAGTAATGATATATCAGAACTATCAGCTAATAAGCAATATCAATAAGGTAATATTTTCAAAAGTGTACGTGACATGACAATTACCGATGATGATGTGTGTGCGCCGGCAAGCAAGTGTTCGTGGACATACGCATCATCGGTAATAGTGTTGGTGTCCTGACAGTATGGGTTCATAATAACAATAAAAATACATTTAAGCATGCAACGCGATGCGAATAGAAAGAATATACGGAAAATGAATGGTAAACGTAACAATAAAGAATCTACATTATATTACGATTTATACAGTTTTGGCATTTGAAATAACACGAATCGTGGAGTTTAGAAAATAGGGGCTACTGTGTTTTTAAGAAAAGGTACGTCCTTTGAAATATCCATAGTATCCCTTGGCCTGTCTTTAAAATACTCACGATTCGCTAGTTTTGCAAATAAGTATGACTCGAGCCCAGTCTAACATCTACTAAGTAAACTACAGGACAAAGCTAAGAGACTAATCAAAGGGCAAGGAAAACCACCTAAGTCCAAGTTGATATATCTAGTAGTCGATGATCCCGCCTCAATAGCGTCACGTACGGTAAAATATACAATACAGCATCCTCGAGTCAAGAGTGTGGATCAATCATCATATTTATACTTTGTACGGAAAAATTCATCGTACGGCATCCCAAAATCGGGGTACGGGTCAGTTATCATATATAACACATTATTTATCTGGTATCATTATCATCATATTCTGAATTAAGGGTACTGATCTAAAGTCTAGTACATTACGATACCATCAAACATATATATATATATATATATATATATATATCTGCGTGTGTATGAAAACATATCGCTCAACGATCCACTAAAATATCATGTCGTATCTCATAATACGATCCAAATCACATAACTGATCTCACGGCATCATGCCCGATCATATCGACTCTCCTCCGAGTATCATATACTATCATCATCATATGTGTATACGTGTGTGTGTGTGTGTGTGTGTGTGTTTGTATTAACACATTCACACACATACACACACACACATATACATATAACCATAAACACCAAAACATATCACGTGTGTGCATGTGTGTGTGTATCAACTTTTATCATAGAGTTTCGCGACTAAGAAATTACACTATAAGCACTATCTTACAATTATACTAAAACTAACCCATGAACACCTAAAACCTATCATTTAGTCTCACAATACATATATTTATATATATATATATGAGATTAATGGAGGAAAGAGGCCATAGGAGGGGATTTCCGCCCATGGCGTAGAAAAAATACAACCTCCACCATTTTTTCCGACGATCGGCACCCATCATCATCATTGTTATCATCTAAGATGTGCGTACACCAAATTTCATGTGATTCCACAACTTTTCACCGTTGATTTACTGGGTTCAAAATTAACGGTTTACCGACAATAGAACTTTTTACATTGCTAAATCAACGGTGAAAAAGTTGTAGAATCATATGAAATTTGGTGTACCCACATCTTAGATGATAACGATGAAGATGATGGGGCCGATCGTCGAAAAAATTGGTGGAGGTTGTATTTTTTCCACGCCATAAGAGGAAATTTCCTTCTATGGCCTCTTTTCTCCATTATTCTCTCTCTCTCTCTCTCTATATATATATATATATAACGTATTCGTATACTACACTACGAAACTGCGGGGATGCTATACGCCATCCAGCCGATTTCCCCCGTAAATATATATCTACTCATTTTGATCCTTGCTTGCCGAAGTCGATGTCGCCATTTTTCCTCATCGTACGACGTCCACATGGGTACCTACACATATCATATATAGAATTGTAAACCGAAATCTCGGATGAAAACTAAAACGGCACACGAAACACACATAGGTTAGAACCTATGGTCTACGCATGCAAGAATAACCAAACAACCCTTGAGACTGACGTGCAAACGTCACACCACCGAGTCAAAACCCAAATACTAAAATCCAAGTCATAAATAGTCGCAAAACCAAAGCAGCAACATAAGAAAACACTTCCAGATTTCATTTTAGGTGAAATTAGCCAATTCTACATATGAGGTAGGTCTAATTTGTCTAAAATAGAGCCATGGACCAAGCAGGAGGCGATTCCACCGTACCAAGGCTGCAATTTGCGGCCAAAACATGATAATTTGCGGCCACGGTGAAGAGTTAGGGTCTCGGGTCTTGGGTATAGCTCCTAGGTTGCCATCACACCTCTCAGTAATCGCTAAATATTTTTCAGGTGCCCCGGGTTATAGCAGATCTCTAAATATCATCACAATTCCCACAATCTTCCGATATCGGGGTTTCTAAGTTTGGGTTATGGGGTTTTAGTCTCAGGTTAGGTCCAGGTTTATGACACTATAGGGTTATAATCCATAATTACACTCAATTACACTTTCTCAAGTCAAGGAAAACCCTAACCCTCATTTTGGAATTTTCAAACTTCTCTAAACCTCACTTAAACACTTCTAAACCAATATAGATGCTAAAGTGAATCAAATACTGTAAGTCTATGTTACCCACCCCGGTACTTACGGGGACGTGGAAAGAGTAAAAATCAAATTTTTATCACAAGGAAACATAGACTAACCATGAAGGATCTTTGCTTAACAAAGACTAACAAAAATACAAGGAACTTTAACTACTAGGTTAAGAAGTTATACCAAAAGCTTGAACTCCTTCTCTTCTTGTGTTGCTTCCTTTTCTTGTGAGCTCGTTTGAGTGGTGTAGACGGCTTCTCCTCTTCGTCTTCTCTTTGCCAAAGAAAGATCCACCCGGAGGCCTCTACCTTGAGCTCCTACCTCAACAATGAAGTAACTAGAGTGCTTGGCTTGCTAGACTAAGAACCCTGGAGTGAGTAGAGAGGTGTTTTGGTGGTTTGGTCTCAAAAGTTTATGATTTTCAACACATGAAACACTTAAGCTTTGAGAGAGAAAGAGGGAGAGCTAACTATAAGAGAGAAAGAGAATGATAGAATGAAAATGAACCTTGCTCTCATATGATAAATATATGATAATAATAATAATAATTAAGAAAATTATGATGGTGAATTGATTTGACCATTATCATTTCATATTTAATGCTAAGCATGCTTCAAGAAGCATCTTATGCATAAGAAAAATATCTAGGTCAATATAAGTCAACAAGTCAAATGGTCAAACTAATTCTAACCATGATACAAATATACTTAATTAATATTATTAATCATATTTCTCATTCTCATTAGGGCTTTGATCAAGTCAATGGTCAAAAACCCTAATGAGGTGTCTCCCTCTCCGCCTCTGTCAACTGTACATACTTACCCGCATTCGTGTTCCGAAAAAACACGAATACAAAGAGACAAGACCAATCCCAAAACAAATACTAGGATCTGGTTTAAACCAAAACCCACTAGTAGTAACTGCCCGGACACCAAACGTGCATAAGTGCGCATATATGAACGAACCCCCGTCGTAAAACCATACGACCTCTACTCTGTTTTGCCCAAAGGTGAACAACCCTCTGTGTGGGACTCTAAAGACTCGACACTACGCTGGCAGTGGGTTTAACCACAGGCCGCAAGCGGTACTAGCTGTACATAACGGTCCCCAGGTAGATGCCGATAAGAAGACTGATGAGGTGAACCCATCTGAACTCCTACTGAGCCTTAATGTGACTATCTCCGTACAGTCCGGTCTGTTCGTCTAAGAGTATCGCATGTCGAGCCTAGGGGGCGGTAAACGTCAGACCCCTAATAGCGGTACCAGTCGTGTCGGAGTGTAGCCTAGAACACCATGAGAAACTACTGGAAACACTACCAGTAAATCTCGCTTGCCCTGCCCAGGGACTTTGTGTAATGGCTCTCCTAGACACAGCGCGATATCAACTCCCAATACCGGGAAAGACGAATCATGTCTAACCGCCACTGCCTCCAAGTGCTTCGGGACTGCACCCAACTACTACCTGTTTGCATGACTCAATAGAGCCGTGGTATGGTAGTAATCTAATAGCAGTGGGAACACACTCGAGGCGAAGTGGCAGTGTCAAGTCAACGGACTAAGCTGTACTCATGTCACCTGGGAACTGTTATCTGAAGATAGGTATAGTACCAACCAACAGCTCCGATGAGTCCTGTCCAGTGTACTCATAACCTAATGAGCACTTGCATACTATCTCCAGTATGACGTACTGATGGCTGTGGGACAGACCATCTCCCATGCTGGGACGAGAAGCATACACACCAGTCTACTCCGGAGTATCGATGCCCTGTTTCGATAATCCTACGATTGGGGACCTGTATAAGGATGTGCTTGTAGACTACCCAACCCCCACAAGTGTGACTGTCATCACAATGCTGGTAGTCAAGCAAAGATCCTAAGGGCTCTATCAATATGTATTAGCGATATATCAAAAGAAACATATACACATATTAAGATAGATACAAACCAAGTAGCATACTACCATATTGAACAAGACTGTTATAAATCTGTGTATATATCCCAAGTTTCCAAAATGTAATATACAAACTGGTATTATACATTAATGGCCTCTAGGGCATATCACACTAACAATCTCCCACTTGCACTAAGGCCATGAGCTGGCATATCGCAGACCTATCATCTCGAATAGCCTCTCGAACTGCGTCTGAGGAATGGCCTTTGTGAATGGATCTGCAGTGTTATCTTCTGTAGCAACCCTCCGAACCTCGATCTCCCGGCAATCTACGATCTCCCTGATCAGGTGATACTGCCTCAAGATGTGTCTGGACTTCTTATGGGACGTGGGTTCCTTCACTAAAGCTATAGCCCCATTGTTGTCACAGTACAGAGGTATTGGATCAACAATGGACGGAACCACCTGAAGTTCTGTTAAGAACTTCCTCATCCAGACAGCTTCTTTTGCGGCATCTGAAGCTGCGATATACTCCGCTTCCATTGTCGAGTCAGCAACGGTCTCCTGTTTGGAACTCTTCTAACAGACTGCCCCTCCATTGAGGGTAAAGACATAACCTGACATGGATTTGGAGTCATCCTTGTCACTCTGGAAGTTGGAGTCAGCAAAGGCCTCGATCTGGAGGTCTTTTCCGCCGTAAACCAAGAACATATCCTTAATCCTTCTCAGGTACTTCAGAATGTTCTTTATCGCTATCCAGTGCTTCTCCCCAGGGTTTGACTGATACCGGCTTGCCACACTCAGTGCATAAGCTACATCTGGTCTAGTACACAATATCACATACATTATAGAGCCTACCACAGAAGCGTAGGGTATAATAGACATGTGATCCCTTTCCAAATCAGTCTTGGGAGATATCTCTTTGGAGAGGGTGATTCCGTGACAAGCCGGTAAATTACCGCGCTTTGAATCTTCCATACTGAATCTTTTCAGTATGGTGTCGATGTACCTGGACTGTGAAAGTCCCAACATCCTCTTAGATCTATCACGATAGATCTGGATCCCCAGAATGTAAGAGGCATCACCCAGGTCTTTCATGGAGAATCTTTGTGACAAGAACCCTTTGACAGATTGTAGCATAGGAATGTCATTTCCTATCAAGAGAATGTTATCCACGTATAAAACGAGGAATACGACAGTTCGCGCTACAATCTTACTATAAATGCATGGTTTATCTGGATTTTTGATAAAGCCAAATTCTTTGACCGTCTCATCAAAACAGATGTTCCAACTCTACGATATCTGCTTCAGTCCATAAATGGACTTCAGCAACTTGCACACTTTTCCGCTACTCCCACTCTGAATGAATCCCTCGCTGGTCCATATAGACACACTCCTCTAAATTTCCATTTAGAAAAGCGGTTTTTACGTCCATCTGTCAAATCTCATAATCGTGGAAGGCAGCAATGGTAAGAAGGATTCGAATGGATTTGAGCATAGCCACTGGAGAAAATGTCTCGTCATAGTCCAAACCAGGTCTTTGACGAAAACCCTTTGCAACAAGTCTAGCCTTATTGGTTTCAACTTGTCCATCTACACCAATCTTCCTTTTGAATATCCATTTGCAGCCTAAGGGTTTTACCCCTTCTGGAGTAAAGTCCAAAGTCCATACTTTGTTGGTGTACATGGACTCCATCTCGGTCCGCATTGCATCTAGCCATTTTACCGAGTCAGTGCTCTGAATGGCCTGCTGGAAGTTAGTCGGCTCATCATTATCAATGATGCAATTCTCTCTATTCCCGTCTATGAGAAAGCCGTAGTATCTCTCAGGTGGATGAGAAAGCCTACTACTCCTACGGAGCGGTGCAGGAATGTCCTATTCTTTTGAAACTTCTTGTTCCACCAAGCTCTCAGTAATAGCTTGTCGTTCTGGAATTTCTTCCAGTTCTATTGCGCTCCCACTTGTTTCTTTTTCTAAGAACCGATATTCCAGAAAGTGGGCATGACGAGAAACAAAAACCTTTTGTTCCTCTGCGTAATAGAAAAGATACCCCCTGGAGTTCTTTGGGTATCCCACAAACTTACACAGTACTGAGCGTGCCTCGAGTTTGTCCGCACGCTGCTTTTTGACAAAAGCTGGACAACCCCATATCTTCAGATATTGAAGATAGGGTTTCTTCCCACTCCACATCTGATATGTTGTGGTAAGCACTGTCTTGGTAGGAACCTTGTTTAAAAGATATGCAGCTGATTCTAGTGCATAACCCCATAATGATCACGGTAACTCAGCGTTACTCATCATGGAATGTACCATATCCAATAGGGTTCGGTTCCGTCTCTCCGATACACCGTTATGTTGTGGAGTGTATGGAGGAGTAAGCTGAGAGAGAATTTCATTCTCTTTTAGGTAATCCAGGAACTCGGCACTTAAGTATTCACCGCCTCGATCAGATCTCAGTGTCTTGATATTTTTGCCGGTTTGTTTTTCTACTTCATTCTTATATTCCTGGAATTTCTCAAAGGCCTCGGATTTATGCTTCATTAAGAAGACATATCCATACCTAGAGAAATCTTCCGTAAAAGTAATGAAATATGAAAAACCACTTCTTGCATGTGTAAACATTGGACTACACACGTCGCTGTGTATGAGTCCCAAGAGCTCGCTCGCTCTTACTCCGTGTCCAGTGAACGGAGTCTTTGTTATCTTTCTTTTGAGACATGATTGACAAGTTGCATAAGAATGATATTCGAACAGATCCAAATATCCTTCTTTATGTAACTTAGCTAACCTTGTCTCATTGATGTGACCCAGACTACAATGCCATAAGAAAGCATGATTTAATTCCGGAGACTTTCTTTTGTGTGTATTCTGGATATTGAAAATCTGCGGTTGGTTTAAAACGTATATACCGTTGCTTAATGTACCCGACCCAATCAAAACATGATTAAGGTGAATGTTTACAACATTGCTTACAAATTCAAAATCATAACCTTCTTTAGACATTAAAGATACAGATATGATATTACAAGTTGAACTGGGTACAAAATAACAGTTGCGCAAAACCAAAACATGTCCATCTGTCAATCCTAAGTGATAGTCCCCCACGGACTCAGCACCCATGCTTGCTCCGTTTGCAACTCTGAGGGTCATATCACCCGCCTTCAAAACCCTACGGCTTCTCAGTGCCTGCAAAGAATTACAGATATGAGATCCTGATCCGGTATCCAATACCCAGGAAGTAGAGTTGATTGACAGACAGTTTTCAATAACATACACACCTGAAGCCGAAGCCACAACTTGCTTCGGGTCCTGGTTCTTGGCCTTCCAAGCCCTTCAATCTTTCTTCCAGTGTCCTTTCTTGTGACAATAAAAGCATTCTTCCTTCCCCACAATCTGTCCCGCTACCTTTGCTTTTCCCTTGGCTTCCACCTTACTAACACCGCCCCTTGGTTTGGTGGGGGCCTTCTTCTTCTTTCCTTTGGCTTTCGCCTTAGACCTAGAAGAGGAAGCTCCTCCAACAAACAAAAAGGGTGTTTCCCTGACTTTCTGCAGGGTGCCCTCTGCACTCCTCAACATGTTGAGGAGTTCCGGAAGTTCAACTTCTTTTCCTTACATGTTGAAATTCAGGATAAACTGGGCGTTGGTGGAAAGAAGGGACTGGAGAATCAAGTCAGTGTAGAGCTCATTCTCTAACGTGGTCCCGAGGTCCGCGAGCTCCTCAATGTAGCCAATCATCTTAAGCACGTGTTCCGCTACAGATGATCTGACGGCCAACCTCGCTGAAAATAGCTTCTTCGAGGTCTCGTATCTTGCGATACGGGATTGCTCTCCATACAGTTCCTTAGTATGGAGAAATATGGATTTAAGATCTATATTCTCATGCCTCCTCTAATGTTCATTGTCCATAGAGGCAAGCACAAGGCACTTGGCCTTCGCGCTGTCAATCTCCCAGGTCTTACGGATTTTCTTATCCGCGACACTAGATCCTGGACCATAGACGACGGGGGCCTTAGTGGTAAGGAGATACCCCAACTTGTCATAAGTGATTGCCATTTTGACATTCCTAAACAAATCTTTGTAGTTTGGCCCTGTCAGTATATTTTTATCTAATAGTAACTTAAGGCCCGTCATGATGTTTGGTTGCTGCAATTAGGAGAGAGAGAAGAAACACTTTCGCATGATGCTCTTGCAAGTTTAGAGTGGTTTTTAGTTTGTCTAAACAGGATGGCTCCCACTGTTTCTCGAATCCTTCCTCAAACCATAAAAGAAGAACTAGTCGAGATTGATCTCACCGTACAATACTTGCTTAACCGTTCAGCCATACCGATGTCGGTACTTTGAGGGAGGTTTTACGACGCTTTCACGAAGTTCCTTAATAACCTCTTTTCCTTGTGGGCGTAGCCCCGCTAACACTTTTCTAGACACCTACTTGGTTTATAGCATCGATCGTTAAGTGAGAAAATTTTCTGAGGAGTAGCATATACTCACAGTAGGATCGGGATCCAAATATCATTGTGTGATAAAGATGAAGGAATCCTACCAAAATTATCACACTCCAAATGGTATGCAACACTAGCAAGTTTCAGTTTCTTTAGAAACTCCCGATGTGGATTTTTGCCCCATGCTCTTATGACCTTGACAAAGGCCAACATATCATAAGTCACATGTCAAGTTCTACCCGTCATTATCCAGGTTAATTTAAACCCACCCGTACATACTCTTGACGAAGGCCAAAATAGCAGTTCGACTGTCCCAAACCAACGCATCTATCTATGCAACAGATAAAAATTCGGCAGCTACCAATCACTATACCTTGGCGAAGGTCAAAATACATAGCTTGAATACTACTGAATATTTAACCGAAATGACGGAGGGCTACGAATGGTTTTGGCGAAACCGTGAACGTAGTGAACTTGATATAATCGAAGGAACCTGATAGCTTTTAAAAGGAGTGGTTTAAGCTCCGCGTTTTAAAAGTTTTCTGTTTTGGAAAAAACCGAGTGGTTTTGAAATTGTTCCAACGATTTAGCTTTGGTTTGTTTTCTTTGCATTAATATAATGCGTCCCATCAATTAATCCTATCATTGCAGAAAACAACGAAAATATGACATATGCTTATGCCATCCGCATTCGCCACTGGGCCCCGTCATCACCCGTTAGGTTACTTAACTAACGACAGAGCGGGGGCTGGACTAGCGCAGATGCAAAACATAAGCAACGCATACTAGATATCATTATAGATATATATACATTCGTTAGACGCAACGATAGTCATTCCAGATCACAGATGAACACATTGGATATGGTAGGAATCCGCATTTCGTTCGGGTCTGCAATGAAATACGGATTACACGGTCGCGATGAATAGCCAAACCCCACCCTAGACCCCTACGGGTGCAGCAAACTACCCGCCAAATACCCGAAGTGAAGCAGCCTCTCTCAACAACGTGAGTAGGCCACTCAGCACTTCAAAGTACCCGGTAGTTTGTGCACCCCACCTTGGGTTTATCCTAGGAGCAAAAACAGTAAAAGAAATAATATACAATGGTGGCTACAACCTCAATCCAGATGTGCGACCATAAAACAATATTACATCAATTTACAATTTACATCAAATGAAAGATAAATAAACACTCATCTCACATCCCCGGCTATTCATCCACGACAATCCAACAAGTTCATATACACAATCCAACATCACAGATCACAGATATATACAACCCCCACTAATCGACGTATAGCGATTAATAGACATTCAGTACATATATCACATTACAGATATAATCCAATTAGCTAAAGTTTATAGAATTTCGATCAATATTCCAATTTGAAACTACCCCAAATATAACACTATACTCAAAAGAATCTGGGCAGAAACAAAGTATCTGAAAAATCACAAAACCTCAAGCTGTACACTCTGCAGGAAAAACGAGTTGACTCCGAGTCGACTCGGCCATGGATCCGCGGCGAAACGCATGGTTTTGCCGCGCTTCCGCGGCGGTCTGACCGAGTCATGAGCTCATTTTTCTTGGGTGTCCCTAAAAAAGCCTGCACGTATTTTTCAGGTCTCTGAAAATATTTTTAGACCTGTTTTAAAAATTGGCAGAAAACACAAATTTTTGGATGTATTTTGCGATTTTTCCGGGATCGAAGTTCTAAAGACTTTGCTAACATGTTAGTTGTTGTTTAACCTGGCTTTGATACCACTGTAAGTCTATGTTACCCATCCCGGTACTTACGGGGAGGCGGAAAGAGTAAAAATCAAATTTTTATCACAAGGAAATATAGACTAACCATGAAGGATCTTTTCTAAACAAAGACTAACAAAAATACAAGGAGCTTTAACTACTAGGTTAAGAGGTTATACCAAAAGCTTGAACTCCTTCTCTTCTTGTGTTGCTTCCTTTTCTTGTGAGCTCGTTTGAGTGGTGTAGACGGCTCCTCCTCTTCGTCTTCTCTTTGCCAAAAAAGATCCACCCGAAGGACTCTACCTTGAGCTCCTACCTCAAAAATGAAGTAACTAGAGTGCTTGGATTGCTAGACTAAGAACCCTAGAGTGAGTAGAGAGGTGGTTTGGTGGTTTGGTCTCAAAAGCTTATGATTTTCAACACATGAAACACTTGAGCTTTGAGAGAGGAAGAGGGAGAGCTAACTATGACAGAGAAAGAGAATGATAGAATGAAAATGAACCTTGCTCTCACATGATAAATATATGATAATAATAATAATAATTGAGAAAATTGTGATGGTGAATTGATTTGACCATTATCATTTCATATTTAATGCTAAGCATGCTTCAAGAAGATAAGCATAAGAAAAATATCTAGGTCAATGTAAGTCAACAAGTCAAATGGTCAAATCAATTCTAACCATGATACAAATATGCTTAATTAATATTATTAATCATATTTCTCATTCTCATTAGGGCTTTGATCAAGTCAATGGTCAAAAACCCTAATGAGGTGTCTCCCTCTCCGCCTCTGTCAACTGTACGTACGTACCCGCATTCGTGTTCTGAAGAAACACGAATACCAAAAGAAAAGACTGATCCCAAAACAAATACTAGGATCTGGTTTAAACCAAAGCCCACTAATAGTAACTGCCCGGACACCAAACGTGCATAAGTGCGCGTATGTGAGTGAACCCCCATCGTAAAACCATACGACCTCTACTCTGTTTTACCCAAAGGTGAACAACTCTCTGTGTGGGACTCTAAAGACTCGACACTACGCTGGCAGTGGGTTTAACCACAGGCCGCAAGCGGTACCGGCTGTACGTAACGGTCCCCAGGTAGATACCGATAAGAATACTGTTGAGGTGAACCCATACGAACTCCTACTGAGCCTTAATGTGACAATCTCCGTACAGTCCGGTCTGTTCGTCTAAGAGTATCGCATGTCGGGCCTAGGGGGCGGTAAACGTCAGACCCCTAATAGAGGTACAACTCGTGTCGGAATGTAGCCCAGAACTTCCTGAGAAACTACTGGAAACACTACCAGTAAATCTCGCTTTCCCTGGCCAGGAACTTTATGTAATGGCTCTCCTAGACACAGCGCGATATTAACCCCCAATACCAGGAAAGACGAATCCTGTCTAACCGTCACTGCCTCCAAGTGCTTCGGGACTGCAACCAACTACTACCTGTTTGCACGACTCAATAGAGCCGTGGTAGGATAGTAATCTAAGAGCAGTGGGAACACGCTCGAGGCGAAGTGGCAGTGTTAAGTCAACGGACTAAGCTGTACTCATGTCACCTGGGAACTGTTATCTGACGATAGGTATAGTACCAACCAACAGTTCCAACGAGTCCTGTCCAGTATAGTCATAACCTAATGAGCACCTGCATACTATCTCCAGTACGATGTACTGATGGTTGTGGGACGGACCATCTCCCAAGCTGGGATGAGAAGCGTACACACCAGTCTACTCCGGAGTATCGATGCCCTGTCTCGATAATCCTACGACTGGGGACCTGTATAAGGATGCGCTTGTAGACTACCCAACCCCTATAAGTGTGACTGCCATCACAACGTTGGTAGTCAAGCAAAGATCCTAAGGGCTCTATCAATATGTATTAGCGATATATCAAAAAAATATATACACATATTAAGATAGATACAAACCAAGTAGCATACTACCATATTGAGCAAGACTATTATAAATCTGTGTATATATCTCAAGCTTCCAAAATGTAATATACAAACTGGTACTATACAATAATTGCCTTTAGGGCATATCACACTAACAAATACTACACTAATGGTGAAAAAATTAGCTCATTTGGCAACTCAAGAAAATTCTTGAGTTGCCCTAAGTGTTCAAGATCCCAACTTTCTTGGTTCCCCATGCTTATAGTGAGCTTGTGCATATTTTTAATGAAGGGAAAGAGATGTTTTGATGTGGATTTGATGGTGTAGTGAGGAGGTAGAGATGGGGGAAGGAGAGGGCAGCCATGAAGGAGGAAGAGGGGAGAATTGGTGAAGGAAAAATGATGGAGGGAAAATGACCAAGGTCGATGAAGACCCCTCACCTCTCTCTCTCTCTTCTCTCTTCTGCCCATACCCCTCACCATGCTACAATTTTTTTATTCCATTTTCCTTTTTCTTTTCTTTTATTTATCTAATCTTTTAAGTCTCATTTTAAAAACAAAAGCCATTCTATAAAAGAAAGAATCATGGTAGAATAAATGTAACAAATGTATAACATGACATGGTGCATGTCACATGCAAAATCATAATTAATGCATAATTAGTGAACATTAATCAAGTTTAGAAATAAACCTGTATATAATTAATTATAAAAATTTATAATTTGACTAAATCACATAAATCCCTCCAAAAATCACCATTCAATTTAATTCTTCAATATTTTCCAAACTATCGGTATATAATTATACCACATCATTAAAATATATTTTAATTATTTAACTTCTAAAAATAATATCTTATTTTTCTGAAATATTACAGTCTTCCCCCTTAAATAAATTCGGTCCCTGAATTTAAATTTAATCCCCTCAACTACTAAAACATTTCAGTAAAATGATCAAGTCGTCGGGGCTCCGAAATCATACATACATACAACATATCGTAGCGTAATGTATGCGCATGAAAACGAGTATATAACTCAAAATCAAAACTCCGTCAAGTATCGCGCAATCATCGGAGTTATGGTGAAGATACCAATGTAAAAGTCCAATACGAAAACGAACATGATATACATCAAAACTATAACATGTACATAATACGCATCGTTGTAAATTCATCAAAACATCTAAAAAGAAACGCATGCCAAACCTTTTTAAGTCGCTGTGCGATGCGCGTATCACGACACAATAACGGACATTTATTGTAAGAAAATAACTATATATATATCCTTTGTTTAACATACACGTCCCGCCGTTTTGAAAATAATTTAGAAGGGTTTCCTTTGTTAATGTTTCGTGTCATCTCGGACACGTAGGTAAATACTGAGACTATAGCTTCTTTTTGGAAATCCCTTCGGTAACTATCAATGCATGCAAAAACATATTCAGGTATTGTCCTCTGACTAGTCCTGCTCAGCTACTACACAAAATAGTAAATATCATCAAACATATGGCTCCAAGAGAAACCAATCCCAAAATGTGTATAAGAATGCCACGTGCATCTGGTGCGCACGGAAATCGAAATCAACGAATGTGTTGTACATGTGCACAGAAACCAAATCTAAGTGCAACGGGTGTGCATGAAAACACCTGTCAATGGCAACAAGTGTGCCTGACAGAAATATCAGGTGCATCTAATATGCACGAAAAATCCTAATTTAGTGCATCTGGTGTGCGCCAAAATCGCATCAAACGCGCCAAGTATGCATAAAAATCCAACTCAAGTGCACAAGGTGCATGAAAACAAATATCGAATATCGCAATTGAAATCGACGGTATACAACATATCTCAACCCAAATCAGGTATACCGTGGCATATAATCTCACAACTACGTGCATCAGCGTGCACAAAATCGAATCAAAGTAATAAAAGTGCATGAAACTACACCGAAGGCACAAGTCAAATCACATACATACCATAGGCATGAAATCCAAATCACACGTCTCTAATGACATCAAATCGAAGTCGGGTGCAACTGCGGTGCACAAGATCTCAATCATGCAAATAAATCGCCCAAAATACCAAAATCCAAAATGACGGATACATGATATTCGAACCACCAAATCACAACTCATAAACACTATCGTCGATATGTCCTTCCTTCAAAGTCGAGAAGGTGCCGATGCACCCAAAGCTAGCAGAGCAAGATATCTACTTGCCTCCTTTTCATGGCCTGGCGCCTTGTACCCTTAGGCTCTCGTCTCTCACTGCAGATTGCCAGTTACATAACTCCTCGGCCCAACGACCCAATATGGAAACGATGATGGAAACATTTCTGCTCTGGCACATCCTCTAAAGATCTCTGGCCGACTATCATGGTCACTCATAACATGTCTCGTCGATGCTGCCGAACTCTGGCTTACTGGGTGTGCGTAATATGTCCGATCCTGGGTCCAAGTCTCCTCGTTTAGTATTTTCAGAAAGATCTTGTCAGGGTCTCTCCCAAATCTCGTTCATGCTGAACTGCCCGGAAGTTATCACCCTTTACTAAATCTATTTCTTGTTCCGGAACGGCTGCATACTTATCACGACTCCTTCTGGAAAATATATCCATATTCAACGCCTCTGCATGCGTATCACATCTCTGATGTTAACGGAGGGGAACGTCGTCTCATCAAAATCTCGTACGAACCTCTTACTCCACTTTTCTCTAATGTCGACTGATTCGGACTCGTCTCTTCGTAGCTGTATGGACTGTGCTACAACGGCTATACTCATACCTAGAGTCTCTCAAGTAATGTATCCTATCACATGATATCCGGACGATGTCGAACTTTTCGATCGATTCGTCAAAATCCCATAATTCCCTGAGAGCTCGACGCTTGAGCACAGTTTAATAATATCCAGTATATACCACAGTACCTATGGACCAGCCGTAGAAGGGCAAACCCAAGCCTCATTAATGGCACCGCGGAACTGCCGTAAACCCTAAGGTTCAAAAGCGTTTCCATGGTCATTATGTCGAGTTAGGGTTTCATTCTTCTGGAGGGTTCACAGAATTACTTGCATATTTTTTCGAATACCTTAAACTTAGAAAAATGGGTTTTTGACAATCGATCGTTTTCTATCGACTCTCAACGTACCTGCGTGAAGTCTTCTCTAGCTAGAATCAATCAATCTGATGACCTCGCATTGGTGTATGCAAACGAACCACATGTCCTAGTCGTTCGTCCTTGGGTGACTAGCGATCTTCTATCATATCTCTAAGTACAACTCGTGCTGCATTAGCTTCAAACATCTGGGGCGATATCTTGTCAGTCGCAGAAACAACTGGATTATTCATCCACACGCTAAACAATGCCTCAATCATCAATAATAAACGGTGCATTGACGGTCATCGCATTCTAGCCGGCCTCTAGCAGTGGCCAAATCCTTTGGTGCTGATCTGCACGTTCGAGAAATTTTAGTAAAAGCAATCCATCAAACGCTCATGGCATGAAAAACACAACAAAACGACACATCTATGCAATCGTGTGTCACCGGAATTACGCCCTGGTCAGTCCTCGTCCAAGACAAGCTCATGCTGACCATAACACTAGCCGCAGCTCTCTCTGCCTATGCAATCGTGGTAACGCAAACCACAAACCGACATCGATGAGGATAGATTATAGGAATGAATATAATACGGTGCAAGGAAATGTACATCCTAAGGATTCTTAAGCGGAGTGGCGTATCATAAGTATGTCGCGGAACATACACACGGTACGTCACTCTACTTAAGTCACCTACTCCATCAACCAAGGTCAACCTATGCGATGAAAGTTCGGGTGTAATACCCTCTCGACCAAGTCTAAGTTCCGTAAGGTCAAGCCTAGGTTCTGAATATATATATACGCCCTAGACTCCGTATAGTCAAACATAGATTCAAACCAAGATTAAACCTAGCGCTCTGATTACAACTTTGTCACGACCCAAAATAGCACGTGACTGGCACTTGAATCATGTGAAGTCTATAAGACCCACCTAATTCAAGTAAGCCAAAAGCCCAGAAATCTAAACCATTTTAAAGAAGAAATGAAGGAAAACTTGTTTAAAGCAAGTGGTTTAAATAAAATAATGGCATTAAACATTTAAAAGCAACATCATATTTTCCCGAAAATTTCTGCAGAGTCTCCCTTGTAAATACTGGCCCCAAACGGGTACAAGCATGAATAATATACATAATGAATAAAAGCATCCCCAAGCGGGAGCTAGCTCTTCGCCAATTGGCAGATACAACCACGCAAGCAATATAATATACAACGCCGAAGGGCGAGGATCAAAACTCAGAAGAAAACCAATATCCACCAGAAAGCCATAATAATACAAGCACGACTCTAAGGTCGAAAGAATATACACTGGTCTTCTAAGTCTATCAAAATACAAGTCTGGTTGATGGAGTTACGAGATACAACTGAAATAAATACAAATACTATGGTGGTCACGATAAAAGTGAACCCACCTACCAAAGCAATCACCCGGAAGGAAGCAGTGTGCCAGCAAAGCCGCCAAGGAAACCTGTACGGCAAAACCTGTAAGAAACTATGGCACAACGGGGGTGAGTTGCCAACTCGTGAGTAGAAAACATCACCGAGCAGAAATCACATGTATAACTATCTCCTAGGTCATACAATAATAATAATATCCTCAAAATAATATAACCTGAAGCATCTAATAATGGCAAGGGTAAATATCTATACATAAGTGTAATACCAAGTGCTCGTGTCAGTGCCTCAGGTAACAACATATCATATATATGATGTATGAATGCATGAAAACAGAATACATCTAAACGAGAAAACTGTTTTCTTATCTCAGTGAGATTTCTGCATAAAAATCGAAGTATCATCAATGAAATCAATAAGGAATCCGTGTCAAGTATCGACACAAAATATGTATCCCAATATCTCAATATCTCGGGCTCCGGCAACCCGGACTAGCCCATATCATAAAATCTCAATGTCTCAATATCTCGTGCTCTGGCAATCCGGACTGGCCCTTATACTCAAATTTCAAGACTACGTCGGTATCCTTCGGATATCCGCCACATCACAAATAACCGGTCGGTAGTGCTCCCCCGCCAGGCTCAACGCCATCATCTGTGACCATTTTGCCCCGGGGTACCGCACCGGGTCTACCATGCACCCGCAGAAGGTTCCTCTTCCTCCTCAAATCGGGTGTATGATACCGCTCAAGAGCTGAGAAAACTCATGGTGGACACCTCTCAAAACATATCACGAGAAAACCGCAAATTTCTATCTTTAAAATGATAATGAGTTTATAAAATCCTGACGGTTTCTCTAAATCCAGAAATCTCATGGAAATTCAAAATCCCAATCTCAAGAGTAAATAAACAGTAAATTACCGGCATAAAACCTCATAATATTGCATGACAACGAATATGTATACATGCATGGGTATCTATGTAAAGAATGCAATATCTAAACTAGCACAGTAATGATATATCAGAACCATCAGCTAACAAGCGATATCAATAAGGTAATATTCTCTAAAGTGTACGTGACATGGCAATTACAGATGATGATGTGTGTGCGCCAGCAAGCAAGTGTTCGTGGACATACACATCATCGGTAATAGTGCTAGTGTCCTGACAGTATGGGTTCATAATAACAATAAAAACACATTTGAGCATGCAAACGCGATGTGAATGGAAAGAATATACAGAAAATGAATAGTAAACGCAACAATAAAGAATCTACATTATATATACGAGTCATACAGTTTTGCCATTTGAAATAACACGAATCATGGTGTTTAGAAAATAGGGGCTACAGTGTTTTTAAGAAAAGGTACGCGTCCTTTGAAATATCCGCAGTATCCTTTAGCCTGTCTTTAAAATACTCACGATTCGCTGGTTTTGGAAATAAGTATGACTCGAGCCCAGTCTAACAACTACTAAGTAAACTATAGGACAAAGCTAAGAGACTAATCAAAGGGTAAGGAAAACCACCTAAGTCCGATTCGGTATATCTAGTAGTCGGTGATCCCGCCTCAATAGTGTCACGTACGGTAAAATATATAATACGACATCCTCGAGTCCAGAGTGCGGATCAATTATCATATTTATACTTCGTACGGAAAAATCTATCGTACGGCATCCCAAAATCGGGGTACGGGTCAATTATCACATATAACACAGTATTTATCTGGTATCATTATCATCATATTCTGAATTAAGGGTACTGATCTAAAATCTAGTACATTACGATACCATCAAATATATATATATCCGCGTGTGTATGAAAACACATCGCTCAACGATCCGCTAAAATATCATATCGTATCTCATAATACGACCCAAGTGACATAACCGACCTCACGGCATCATGCCCGATCATATCGACTCTTCTCGGAGTATTATATACTATCATCATCATATGTGTGTGTGTGTGTATTAACACACTCTCACACACACACACACACATATACATATAACCATATACACCAAAACATATCACGTGTGTGCATGTGTGTGTGTGTCAACATTTATCCTAGGGTTTCGCGACTAAGAAATTACACTATAAGCATTATCTTACAATTACACTAAAACTAACCCGTGAACACCTAAAACCTATCTTGATACTCATTTAGTCTCACAATACACACACATATATATATAACTTATTTGTATACTACACTACGAAACTGCGGGGGTGCTATACGCCATCCACCCGATTTCCCCCGTAGATATATATCTACTCACCTTGATCCTTGCTTGCCGAAGTCGACGTCGCCATTTCTTCCTCGTCGTACGACATCCATATGGGTACCTACACATATCACACATAGTATCGTAGACCGAAATCGCGGAAGAAAACCAAATCGGCACACGAAACACACATAGGTTAGAACCTATGGTCTACGCATGCAAGAATAACCAAACAACCCTCGAGACTGACGTGCAAACGTCACACCACCGAGTAAAAACCCAAATACTAAAATCCAAGTCATAAATAGTTGCAAAACCAAAGCGGCAACATAAGAAAACACTTCCAGATTTCGTTTCAGGTGAAATTAGCCAATTCTGCATATGGGGTAGGTCTAATTTGCCTAAAATGGAGCCATGGGCCAAGCACGAGGCGATTCCACCGTACCAAGGCCACAATTTGCGGCCAAAACATGATAATTTGCAGCCACAGTGAAGAGTTAAGGTCTCGGGTCTTGGGTATAGCTTCTAGGTTTCCTGCACACCTCTCAGTAATCGCTAAATATTTTTCAGGTGCCCCGGGTCATAGCAGATCTCTAAATATCATCACAATTCCCACACTCTTCTGATATCGGGGTTTCTAAGTTTGGGTTATGGGGTTTTAGTCTCAGGTTAGGTCCAGGTTTATGACACTAGAGGGTTATAATCCACAATTACACTCAATTACACCTTCCCAAGTCAAGGAAAACCCTAACCCTCATCTTAGAATTTTCAAACTTCATCAAATCACACTTAAACACTTCTAAACTAATATAAATGCTAAAGTGAATCAAATACTACACTAATGGTGAAAGAATTATCTCATTTGGCAACTCAAAAAAAATCTTGAGTTGCTCCAAGTGTTCAAAATCCAACTTTCTTGGTTCCCCATACTTGTAGTGAGCTTGTGCACATTTTTAATGAAGGGAAAGAGATGTTTTGGTGTGGATTTGATGGTGTAGTGAGGAGGTTGAGATGGGGGAGGGAGAGGGCAGCCATGAAGGAGGAAGATGGGAGAATTGGTGAAGGAAAAATGAAGGAGGGAAAATGACCAAGGTCAATGAAGACCCCTCGCCTCTCTCTCTCTTCTCTCTCTTGCCCATACCCCTCACCATGCCACAATTTTTTTATTCCATTTTCCTTTTTCTTTTCTTTTATTTATCTAATCTTTTAAATCTCATTTTAAAAACAAAAGCCATTCTATAAAAGAAAGAATCATGATAGAATAAAATGTAACAAGTGTATAACATGATATGGTGCATGTCACATGCAAAATCATGCTTAATGCATAATTAGTGAACATTAATCAAGTTTAGAAATAAACTTATATAATATATTATAAAAATTTATAATTTGCCTAAATCACATAAATCCCTCCAAAAATCACCATTCAATTTAATTCTCCAACATTTTCCAAACTATCAGTATATAATTATACCACATCATTAAAATATTCATAAAATTTATTATTTTAATTATTTAATTTCTCAAAAATAATATCTTATTTTTCTGAAATTTTACAGATTTGGATCCACAGCGTTGTTGGGCAGAAGCTACCCGCTGCGGATGGCCGAGCAGGAAGCTGCCCGGCGGCCTCGTAATGAGAGCTTTGGATCCACGGTGTCGTTGGGCAGGAAGCTACATGAGGAGGATAGGCAGGGCAGGAAGCTACCCGGCCGCCTCGTGATGCAAACTTTGGATCCACAGCGTTGTTGGGTAGGAAGCTATCCGCTGCAGGAAGCTACCCGGCGGTCTCATGATGAGAGATTTGGATCCACAGCATTGTTGGGCAGGAAGCTACCCGCGGCGGATGGGCCTAGCAGAAAGCTGTCCGGCGGCCTCGTGATGAAGGCTTTGGATCTACAACGTTGTTGGACAGGAAGCTACCCGCGGCGGATGGGCCAAGCAGGAAGCTGCCCAGCGGCCTCGTGATGAGTGCTTTAGATGCACGGCGTTGTTGGGCAGGAAGCTACCCGCGGCGGATGGACTGGACAAGAAGCTATCCATCCGCCTCGTGATGAGGGCTTGGATCCACAACGTTGTTTGGCAGGAAGGTACCCACTGCGGATGGGACGGGCAGGAATCTGATCAGCGGTCTCATGATGAGGGCTTTGGATCCACGACGTTGTTGAGCAGAAAACTACCCGCTTCGGATGGGCCGAGCAGAAAGCTGCCCTGCGGACTCGTAATGAGGGCTTTGGGTCCACGACGTTGTTGGGCAGGAAGCTACCCGCCGCGGATAGGTCGAGCAGGAAGCTGCCCGGTCGTCTCGTGATGAAGGATTTGGATCCATGGCGTTGTTGGGTAGGAAGCTACCCGCGGCGGATGGGCTAAGCAGGAAACTGCCCGGCCGTCTCGTGGTGAGGGATTTGGATCCACATTGTTGTTAGGAAGGAAGCTACCCACTGCAGATGGGATGAGCAGGAAGCTGCTCAGCGGCCTCGTGATGAGGGCTTTGGATCCACGGTGTCGTTGAGTAGGAAGCTACCCGCTGCGGATGGGCCGAGCAGGAAGCTGCCTGGCCGTTTCATGATTAGGGCTTTGGATCCACGGTGTCATTGGGCAGGAAGCTACCCGCAGCGAATGGGCCGGGCAGGAAGCTGCCCGACAGCCTCGTGATGAAGACTTTGGATCCATAATGTTGTTGGGAAGGAAGCAACCCACTGCGGATAGGCCGAGCAGGAAGCTTCCCGTCGGTCTCGTGTTGAGGGCTTTGGATCCACGGTGTTGTTGGACAGGAAGCTACCCATTACGGATGTACCGAGCAAAATGTTGTCCAGTCATCTCTTGATGAGGGTTTTGGATCCACGGCGTTGTTGGACAGGAAGCTATCCGCTGCGGATGGCCAAGCAGAAAGCTACCCGGTGGCCTCGTGATGAGGGCTTTGGATCTATGGTGTCGTTGGGCAGGAAGCTACCCACGGCGGATGGGCCGGGCAGGAAGCTTCCCGGCCGCCTCGTGATGAGGGCTTTGGATCCACAGCATTGTTGGGCAGGAAGCTACTCGCTGCGGATGGGCCAAGCAGGAAGCTGCCTGGCGGCCTTGTGATGCGAGCTTTGGATCCACAGCGTTGTTGGGTAGGAAGCTACCCATTGCGAATGAACCGAGCAGGAAGCTACCCGGCCTCCTCGTGATGAGGGCTTTGGATCCACAGCGTTGTTGGGCAGGAAGCTACCCGCTGTGGATGGGCCGATTAGGAAATTGCCCGGCGGTCTCGTGATGAGGGCTTTGGATCCACAACATTGTTGGGCAGGAAGCTATCCGCGGTGGATAGATCGGGAAGGAACCTACCCGGTCGTCTCATGATGAGGGTTTTGGATCCACGCGTTGTTGGGCAGGAAGCTACCCGCTGCGGATAGGCCGAGCAGGAAGCTGCCAGGCCACCTCATGTTGAGGGCTTTAGATCCACGGCGTCGTTAGAAAGGAAGATACCCGCGGAGGATGGGCCGAACAGGAAGCTGTCCGGCCGTCTCGTGATGAGGGCTTTGGATCCACAGCGTTGTTGGGCAGGAAACTACTCGATGCTGATGGGCCGAGCAGGAAGTTGCCCAACGGCCTCATGATGAGGGTTTTGTATCTACGGCATCGTTGGGCATAAAGCTACCCGCTGCAGATGGGCCGAGCAGGAAGCTATCCGGACGCCTCGTGATTAGGGCTTTGGATCTACAGTGTCGTTGGGCAAGAAGCTACCCGCGGTGAATGGGTCGGGTAGGAAGCTGCCCGAACGCCTCATGATGAAGGCTTTAGATCCACAGCGTTGTTGGGTATGAAGCTACCTGTTATGGATGGGCCGAGCAGGAAGCTACCTGACGGTCTCGTGATGAGGGATTTGGATCCACGGCGTTGTTGGGCAGGAAGCTACCCGCTACGGATGGACCGAGCAGGAAGTTTTCCGGCCGTCTTGTGACGAGGGCTTCGGATCCACAGTGTTGTTCGGCAAGAAGCTACCCGCGGTGGATGGACTAGGAAGGAAGCTACCCGGCCGCCTCGTGATGAGGGCTTTAGATCCACAGCGTTGTTGGGCAAGAAGCTACCCGCTGTGGATGGGCCGTGAAGGAAGCTGCCCGATAGCCTCGTTATCAGGGTTTTGGATCCACGGCGCTATTTGGCAGCAACCTACCCGGCCGCCTCGTGATGAGGGATTTAGATCCACGACGTTGTTGGAAAGGAAGCTACCCGCGGTGGATGGACCGGGCAGGAAGCTACCCGGCCGCCTCGTGATGAGGGATTTAGATCCACGACGTTGTTGGACAGGAAGCTACCCGCGATGGATGGGTCGGGCAGGAAGCTACCCGGCCGCTTCGTGATGAAGGGTTTGGTTGGCTACCTATAGGCACATCTAAGCTTCATTTACTTGAGTGAAGGGGTGGTCTTTTCTTGACGGACAGGAAGCTATCCGTCGGCCCTGCGGGGTGTTTTAGCATGGAAACAAAAAGAAACAGTTCAGATTGCAGGGAAGTAAGAATCCTTATTATTAAAGAAAATACAGATTCAATGATGCAGTTTAAACTCTCCTGCATTGAATGACCGAATTCGGTGAGTATCATTGTTGCTCGGACTCAAGTCAGTCGGTGACGACTATGATCTGCCCGATCGTCAACCCTCCGTCTTCAAGTTGGTCGGCTTGCCCCCTATCTCGTTGACGTTTGTCTTGCAGGTGTTTTGCCAAGTGACCGGAGCGGATCAGCTCCTCGATATAATTGCGTAGCTGTTTACAATCCTCGGTCGGATGGTATTGCGTCCGATGATAGGCATAATACGGGCCGCGGAGTTGCTTGCCCGGCTTTCGTGTCATCGGTAGAAGCTTGAACAATCTTTCGCTCCTTACCTCCTCTAGCAGCTCGGCCTGCGAGATATTGAGAAGCGTGTACTCGCGAAACCTCGGCGTATAAGGTTTCGACCGATCGGCCTTTTTCTTGTCTTCTTCCAGGTCTATTTTCTTTTGGTATGTCCGGTATCCTCGGAAAAGGTGAGCGTTAATCTTGGATTCGAGTTGGATTTCCAGCTCGGTCCAGACCTTTACCTCTGCCAGGGTCTTAGGTTATGCCAATGCAAAAGAGCGAAGCCACTATTTATTTCTAAGACCAGACCTCAGGGCGGTTATGACCGTCTTATCCCGCTGTTCGGGTACCTCTAGAAAGGCATTGTAGAAACGGGCAATATAGTCTTTGAAAGACTCCCTATCGTCGTACTTGATGGTGAACAGTGTAACAACCCTATTTTTCTACACCAAAATTTTTCAAATATTTTTTCAAAAATCCACAAAGGGGTATTTTAGCATGAGTACAAGAAATAGGTAATTATTTTGTTTTTAATTACATGCTACAAGAATATAATAACTCCATTTTTAGTGTATAAGAATTTACTTTAAATTTAATGTATACAAGGAACATTTATTCTTGCTGCTATCATTTTAAGTAATTAAATACCACAATAATTACAAGAAGGAGCTTGTAGCTCATTGGTAATACCTTGCACTGCTGAACCAAGCCACCAGAGTTCAAATCACATACCCCACATTATTTTTATAATTATTTTATTTTAAATTTTTGGAAAGTCAACAGTCAAACCGTCATAACTCTCAAAATTTATACTGCACATAAAAAGTTAGATATGCCATAAATCCCCCTAGGTGAAGCCCTACCCAGAGGTACCCCGACTCGGCCGAGTCGTCAACACGGAATTTTTCCGTGTTGACTTAGTCTTCCCCCCTGTATACACTAAATTTTCAGATCGGTTATCAAATGCACAATAAACCTCTTTTATTCCAAAATTTAATGATTTTTAATGTTTTTTAAATGTATTTTATATTTTTTTAATTAAAACCCTAACCCTAGCCTAGCCCTATATAAACACCCCTACTCTCTACCCTTTCACTCTACATTCCTATGTCTACTCTCTAAAAAAATTCAAGAGAACTCGGTACGTTAGAAAAAGAGCGAAAGGCGAAGCGCTGCCGAAATCGACGACGAATTCCGGCGATCGTACTAGGACCCTTCACGACGTTTAGACGCACTGACAACCCACTACCTTCCTAGCACTCTCTAGCTTGTCCAAACCTGTAAGTCCCCCTCTTTCTATCTTTCTTTTCTTTTAAGAAAAATACGACTTTTCAAAACCCGACGGAAATCGGAACAAACCGATTTCCGATTCGGTTTTCTATCAAAACTCACTTGTCACAAATTCCATAATGCTTAAGCATATTCATGTTGACTACTAATCACTTAAAAATCAATTTGGACAAGTTTTCACACATGAAATGATAACTTTTGCATAATACCGTATTTTCGCACTTAAATACCACCATGTTTAGTTTATCATGTTTAACCCCTAAACTTCACTATACCATAAAGTAGATCACGAGGTAATGACCTACCTCCACACACACGCAAATACAACCCTAATTGATACCATCAAAACTTAAAATACGATAATACAAAACTTTACATTAAACTGCCATTTTCTTTATAACCTTTTCTGAAAGTTCTAAGTTATACACAATTTTAAAACAATATCCTTTAAAAGGAAAATACGATATGTCATGGACATTGATCGTTTATCTAAAACTGACTTTGTGGTGTCTAGGTAAGTGTGTCTAAGGCGAGTGGTTACTTAATTAGGGCCACTACTTGTAGTCGAGAGCCTCCCACTCACCTGGCACTTACCTGGCCGCAATTGGCGGTGAAGATGCGATTTGAGGCTTCTATGATTTATCGTTAGACCATTTAGAAATAGGCTAGATAGCTTAGGAAACCGTAGAATCTAAAATACGGAAATTTATACCCTTTTACAAATAAATACCTTATCTTTATAAAACCATTTTTCTAAATGACTAGTATTTATTAAATCTTTGCAAAGCTCCACTACAACCCATCTTTAGGGAACTCGTTAGGGATAGTACGGTTTATCGTGCACCCTCGAGCTTAGTAGTGCGAGATTCAGACCTCCGCAAGGAGCATTCGGTCTCGAAAGGTTTAAAATACGACATTTAAGAAAAATGAGTTTTTTAGAAAATAAAATATTTATTAAAAATTATTCTTGTATTAACATATGTATATTTATCAGTTAAACACCTATTTTATTATAAGATAAAGTTTCCACCTTTTCCTAAAAATTACAAGACTAAAAGTTACATTAAAATACCATGAATTTCAAATAAATCAATATTATAAATTAATACTTTTATTAGGTTATATTCACTAGAATAACACAAATAAAATTTACACTCATTATAACTATAAAGACGAATAATAAGTACTTGAGGTGTATCTTGAAAACTATACAAAAGTATTTTTACATAAAAACCCCTCAAGTTTTATAAATTACAATAAGGACCCTAACAAATATAGAACTTCGACTTGCATTTCTTTTAGTCTGGCTTGAGTTTGAGTCTGATTTTTTCTGACTTGAATATGATTCAAGTCATTCTATATTCTTTAATATTCCAACTCAATATGAATACATGAATCCCAGAATCCTGTTAACAATCATTACAACTTGACTGAATCAAACCATGGATATACATCCATTATTCCGTTATTCCATTTACTTAATTATGCAGTTACAACATGTTTACTGATATCATGGTTTTGATCAGTCATCCAACTTATACAATACAATCATAACACTACGGGGTGTAAGGGGTATACTGGTACGGAATATGTTAAAAGTGGCACGAGGTGGTCACTTAAGACGTAATTACATCCATGCCGTTGTTCCGTGGTATTATCGACAGAGCCTTGTACTACAGGTTACCAAGGTCCCCGGTGTAAGTGGGACTCCCCTCGTATACACTGGCATCTTCTGTACCAGACTACAAACAACAACGTTAATACAATATTACAATATTATAATACAACATTAAAAGCTCTCTCCCTCTCTCTCTCTCTCTTTCTTACTTTCTGTCTATTTCTCCCTTATCTTTGGGACTTACCGAGCGATCTGTTCGCTGACGACATTATGTTTCTTTCTTCTTTGAATGTCGTCAGGTGCTTTGGACCCAGCAGAGATCGAGCCCACCGGTGAAGACTTGGAGCAGTTTCACGAAGACCCCGAGCTCTAGATATTGTACCTTGTTCTTTTCAGTATTTTCATTTCCTGTTATGCCACTATTTAGGCATCGCTTTCCATTTCAGTTGTATTTACTTTTCATCCATTGTACAAAAGAATGTTATTAATAAAGTTGCTGTTATTTCCATATCTCTTGTCTCTTGTGATTTACTTTTATATTGCTTAGATACGCTTATCGTATTTACTTCACAGTAAATACGTAGCGGGCCTCGTCGCGTCCCCTTCGCCGTACACCGGGAAGCGGGGCGTGACAGGTTTTGTTGGCGGCCCATGCAGGTCAGAGCTGTATGAATCCCTATCATGCAGTTCTGATCTGCGTGAACAACCTAAGCAATATAACACAAGAACCAGCAACTGAAACATTCTTTACAATTCATGTTTCTTGAATCTTACAAATTTCTACTCCTTGAATCTTATCATTTCATGTACTTGAATATGTCCTAACCCAAATTTTTCTTCAGGGTTATGGATTCCCCGAACAACACCAGCACCAACGTCAACAACACCCCTCCAGCACTACCTCTCGCACCTGCTGTTCCTGCACCACCCACCGAGCAAACAATGCTACTTGAGGCGATTCGTAGCCTTCTTGAGGGACAACAAAAACTTCTGAACCGACCTGAGACTGACGCACCGGGAGTAAAGCAATTCAGGGCTTTACATCCAAAGCAGTTCTCTGGAAAAGGAAGCCCTCTTGAAGCGGAAGAATGGGCACAAGGCATAGAAGACGATCTGGCCACAGCACAAGTGCCAGACATCGCTTGGGTCCGTGCAGCGAAACTACAACTCACGGACAACGCTCGCAACTGGTGTAAGGCGGAAGAAAGCCGTCTTGCGCAGCCTATTGAATGGAAGACTTTTCGCGAGAAGTTCGACGCGAAATACTTTCTAGCGACTGCCAGGTTTGCAATGGAGCAGCAGTTCATTTATCAACAACAAGAATCGATGTGGGATAAATCAGTAGATGAATATGACGCTGAATTCACCATGTTAAGCCGATTCGCAGCACACTTGATACCGACGGACGAGATCAGAGCACGTCGCTTTCAACAAGGACTGGACACGGAGATTCAGGCTGCCCTAGCCACGGGAAAATTTCTGACTCATGAAGATGCTCTGGAAGCTGCCCACAGCTATGAAGCAGTGATAAAGGCAAGGGGCAGACCTCAGTCTGCAGGAGTGAAACGTCCTGCCACTCAAATGGCAGGAGGGGCCTCTTCAAGGCCAGCTGTTGAACTCAGAAGACTGGAAGAAGTTAAGGATCGTTCAAGACCCGATTTTTGCTTTTATTGCAAGAGGGAAGGACACTTGTGGAAGGACTGTAGGCACGCAAAAGGCCTATGTTTGGTTTGTGGCGCGTCCAATCACGAAATTGGAAACTGTCCTTATAGACGCAACTCAGCACACACACCCGCCAACTACCCGCAGCAGCCAGCTATCCAAGCTCCTGCAACTCGTCCTGCACTCCCAGCACCACCTCCACGTAGATTCCCTGCTCAGCCAAATCGCCAATTCCATCAGGCACTGAGAAACATGCCTCGAGTATAGGGGAATATGCCTCCAGCTAGGAGGAACGTGCCACGGCGACAGGCTTTCACCTTAGCAGCCATAGAACCTGAAACTGTGAACTAAGGTAACCCAGGTAACTTCCTCACCACTTTGACCAAAACTTCTTTACAATCTTTAATTCTGTCACCAAACTGTTACACTTTCCTTTTACAAATTTCGAGGACGAAATTTTTATAAGGAGGGTAGAATGTAACAATCCTATTTTTCTACACCAAAATTTTTCAAATATTTTTTCAAAAATCCACAAAGGGGTATTTTAGCATGAGCACAAGATATAGGTAATTATTTTGTTTTTAATTATAAGCTACAAGAATATAATAACTCCATTTTTAGTGTACAAGAATTTACTTTAAATTTAATGTATACAAGGAACATTTATTCTTGCTGCTATCATTTTAAGTAATTAAATACCACAATAATTACAAGAAAGAGCTTGTAGCTCATTGGTAATACCTTGCACTGCTGAACCAAGCTACCAGAGTTCAAATCACATGCCCCACAATATTTTTATAATTATTTTGTTTTAAATTTTTGGAAAGTCAACAGTCAAACCGTCATAACTTTCAAAATTTATACTGCACATAAAAAGTTAGATATGCCATAAATCCTCCCAGGTGAAGCCCTACCCAGAGGTACCCCGACTCGGCCCGACTCGGGCCGGCGCCGCCGGCCGGACTCGGCCGGACGGCCGAGTCGTCAACACGGAATTTTTCCGTGTTGACTTGGTCTTCCCCCCTGTATACACTAAATTTTCAGATCGGTTATCAAATGCACAATAAACCTCTTTTATTCCAAAATTTTATGATTTTTAATGTTTTTTTTATATATTTTTATATTTTTTTTAATTAAAACCCTAACCCTAGCCTAGCCCTATATAAACACCCCTACCCTCTACCCTTTCACTCTACATTCCTAAGTCCACTCTCTAAAAAAATTCAAGAGAACTCGGTACGTTAGAAAAAGAGCGAAAGGCGAAGCGCTGCCGAAATCGACGACGAATTCCGGCGATCGTACTAGGACCCTTCACGACGTTTCGACGCACCGACAACCCACTACCTTCCTAGCACTCTCTAGCTTGTCCAAACCTGTAAGTCCCCCTCTTTCTATCTTTCTTTTCTTTTAAGAAAAATACGACTTCTCAAAACCCGACGGAAATCGGAACAAACCGATTTCCGATTCGGTTTTCTATCAAAACTCACTTGTCACAAATTCCACAATGCTTAAACATATTCATGTTGACTACTAATCACTTAAAACTCAATTTGGACAAGTTTTCACACATGAAATGATAACTTTTGCATAATGCCGTATTTTCGCACTTAAATACCACCATGTTTAGTTTATCATGTTTAACCCCTAAACTTCACTATACCTTAAAATAGATCACGAGGTAATGACCTACCTCCACACACACGCAAATACAACCCTAATTGATACCATCAAAACTTAAAATACGATAATACAAGATTTTACATTAAACTACCATTTTCTTTATAACCTTTTCTGAAAGTTCTAAGTTGTACACAATTTTAAAACAATATCCTTTAAAAGGAAAATACGATAAGTCATGGACATCGATCGTTTATCTAAACCTGACTTTGTGGTGTCTAGGCAAGTGTGTCTAAGGCGAGTGGTTACTTAATTAGGGCCACTACTTGTAGTGGAGAGCCTCCCACTCACTTAGCACTTACCTGGCCGCAATTGGCGGTGAAGAGGCGATTTGAGGCTTCTATGATTTATTGTTAGACCATTTAGAAATAGGCTAGATGGCTTAGGAAACCCTAGAATCTAAAATACGGAAATTTACACCCTTTTACAAATAAATACCTTATCTTTATAAAACCATTTTTCTAAATGACTAGTATTTATTAAATCTTTGCAAAGCGCCACTACAACCCACTTTTGGGGAACTCGTTAAGGATAGTACGGTTTATCGTGCACCCTCAAGCTTAGTAGTGCGAGATTCAGACCTCCGCAAGGAGCATTCGGTCTCGAAAGATTTAAAATACGACATTTAAGAAAAATGAGTTTTTTAGAAAATAAAATATTTATTAAAAATTATTCTTGTATTAACATATGTATATTTATCAGTTAAACACCTATTTTATTATAATATAAAGTTTCCACCTTTTCCTAAAAATTACAAGACTAAAAGTTACATTAAAATACCATGAATTTCAAATAAATCAATATTATAAATTAATACTTTTATTAGGTTATATTCACTAGAATAACACAAATAAAATTTATACTCATTATAACTATAAAGACGAATAATAAATACTTGAGGTGTATCTTGAAAACTATACAAAAGTATTTTTACATAAAAACCCCTCAAGTTTTATAAATTACAATAAGGACCCTAACAAATATAGAACTTCGACATGCATTTCATTTAGTCTGGCTCGGGTTTGAGTCTGACTATTTCTGACTTGAATATGATTCAAGTCATTCTATATTCTTTAATATTCCAACTCAATATGAATACATGAATCCCAGAATCCTGTTAACAATCATTACAACTTGACTGAATCAAACCATAGATATACATCCATTATTCCGTTATTCCATTTACCTGATTATGCAGTTACAACATTGTAACATTTCAAGAAAAATAAAATATCATTTTTGGGGATTTTTATAATTTAATATTATTTTATTGAATATTTTAATATTTTGGTATTATTAAATACAAATAAATGGGAGAAAATTTTGGAAAAATTATGGAAAATTCTAAAATAGGGTATTTTATGGAATTATGTCATTTTTAAGTTTTTATGATTAGTTATATGCTAATTTAATACTAATCGCGATTAAAAATCGCTAATCAGCTTTTTAGCATTTTTGTGCAAAACATGCACATATCTTTTTCTACACTTGTGCATTTTTCTTGCCATGGTTTCTCATTTGGGTTTACTATTTATGTGAGAAGGATTTGGTGAGAAAAAGAAAAGAAAAGAAATGGGAAAGGATTATAATATTGGGTATGGGCAAGTGAGAGAATGAGAGGGTGAGATGTGTTGACCAAGACTTGGCCATTCCCTTCATTCCTCATTCATTTTCCCTCCCTTTCCCTCTTGTTGTTGCTGCTGCTCCTGCTTCCTCTCCCTTCCTCCAACTTCAATGCCCCATTTCACCTCAAAAACAACTCCAAAACCCCACTCTCATATCATAAAAAGTGTGCACAAGCTCAAGATCTACACTTGGAACTAAAGAAGCAAGGATTTTGGCCACTAGGGGAAACTCAAGAATTTTCTTGAGTTGCCAAATGAGGTATTTTCTGGATCATTAACTTGGTTTTAGCATTTCTTTTACCCCCATGTTTAGATTGAACCGATATTGTGTGGTATTGTGGAGTTAAGAAAAACCTAGTTAGGGTTTGAGGAAATTATGAGTAGTAATATGAAATTGAGTTCAGTAGAGGCTACACCAACACCCTAGTGTATGAATTGAGACCCAAACCTGAGAATTAAGACCCGGATTACGGATTTAGAAACCGATATCGGGGAATTTGTGAAATTTGTGAAGGTTATTTGGGATCTGCTATCTCCCGAGACATCCTAAATTAAAATTGATTGGACAGTGACATGTGCAGGCACCCAGGAAGCTACCACCAGAACCCTAGCCCCTACCTCCTATACCTGGCCGCAGATTTATCCATTCTGGCCGCAATTTGCGGCCAGACCATGGTGGATTTGCCTCGTTTTGGTTTTGGTGCCCCCTTATCAGTAGATTAGACCCCTGGTATGTATAGATTTCTCTAGTTTGACCTAGGGTAAAATCTGGAGCATATTTCCTTAGTTGCTGTTTTGGATTCGTGTTTCCGTATTCCGTATTTTAATTCTGAATTCACGTATTGTGTTTTAGCTCGACTATTTGGCGTTTATACGACGATATCGAGGATTGATTGATGGTTTTGAATGCGTGGCCGTAGGTTCTAACCTATAAGCCCCTTAGCTTATCGTTTTGGGATTCGTATGCCGTTTTAGTCTTGATTTTGTTTTAATACGCATTTACGATACGTTGATATGTAGGTACCCCATGAAGACTTCAGGACGACAAGCAAACGCGTGGTGACGTCGACAAATGAAGACGCAAGGTGAGTAGATTATATCTACAGGGGGAAGTCGGGTGGATGGCGTATAGCACCCCCGCAGTCCGTAGTTGTTATTATATGATAGTTAGGGGTATTATGGATAGTGTAGGGTTAGAAGTGACTAGTGTAGTTCATAGTCGCGAACCCTAGAATAGATTTACACCTACACGCACACCCTTGCATATTCATTATACTTGCACTGTGTTTGATGATATTGGATGACATTGGAGATGAGTCGATAATGTTGGGCTTTGTGCCGTGAGATCGGTGATTTGATGTGATTCGTATTTGGGATACGATACGTGATCTCTAGCGGGCCTTGGGGCATGTGCTTGCACACGCAGTATATAGATGGTATCGATTTGTACTAGACTTAGATCAGTACCCCAGATTATGTGTTATGATGATAATGATACCTGATATCTGATGGAAGGAATGTGATATTGATCCGTACCCAGCTATTGGGATGTCGTACGACGATTTACCGTACGAGCTTTATATTGATGATAGATCCGCTCTCATAACTTGAGGAGGTCATATGATTTACTGTATCATACGCGATACTACTGAGGCGGGATCACCGACTATTATATATACGTACATATCGACTCAGATTTAGGTGGTTTCCATACCTCTCCCGATGGACTTGATACTTAGATCTGTAGTTTGCATAGTAGATTCTTCACTGTAGTGTTGATTATTTGATTTCCGCATATTCATGCTATTCGCATTGCTTGCATATGTTTATCACTATATTATTATCATGCTGTTAGGACACCAGCACCATTATCGATGATGCGTATATTCCACGTAGACTATTTGTCGGCTCACACACTTCATCATCGATAATTGCCATGCTACTACATTGTAGTACTGTTGCATTCATGATATGATTCTTGCATGGCATATTGTACACTTATACCTGTACACAAACATAGATGATTCTGACTTGATTAGAGATTTGGGAACTGCAAGATGTTCTTCAAAACTGATTCGTTTTAAAAGAGCGGTTTCCCTCGACATGTGCACATTACTATTCCATGTTGCATGACTCCTGATATGCTTACCTTTCTTTACATGTCGCATACATCATGTTTTGATTATACGCATTGAGATATGTTGTTTCCATGATATTTCTGGATTTGGGAACCGTGGGTATTTCAAAGGAGAATATATAATTGTTTTAAAAACCTGGTTACCCTTGATATGATATTTCAGTGCGTCCACCATGTGTTTTCTCGGTGCTGAGAGCGACATGTGAAACCCGATTCGAGGATGCGGATGAGACCGATTGCGGGTACATGGTGGACCCGGTATGGTACCCCGGGGCGAGAACGGTTTCGCTGTGTAGTAGACGGTGAGCCTGGCAGAGGGACTACTACCTACCGGTGATTGTATTTGAGCTCGGCGGATATCTGGAGGATACCGACCGGAGTTGAGAGATGGACATGGGCTGACCCGTACTGCCGGGGCCGAGGGCCGATACCGCAGACGGAGCCCCATACGGATGAGGATTTACGTGCCGATGCTAGGAACAGGTTTCATGATGATTTCCATGATTTTGATTATATCCTCATATTTGCATACATGATGCTTATTGTCATTGGGTGACGGGTGGACGGGTTCCACGTTTATTGTTATTGGGTGACAGGTGGACGGGATCCACATATATACAGACATGGATCACTTACAGACTGGATTTACATTGATCATACTTCATACAGACATACTTTATACTGATGACATGTTATTACCTGAGTACTTGGCACTACATACATGCTTAGATGTTACATTGCCACTTTATCATGCTTCAGACGTACTCTTGTGGTTTATATTACTGATTGTTTGACCTAGGATTATGTCTTGCATTCGGTTTCTGCTTGTAGATATTTCTATTCACGAGTTGGCAACTCACCCCCGTTGTGCCACAGTTCTTGCAGGTTTTGCCGTACAGGTTCCATAGCGGCATTTCTGGCACACTGTTTTCCCTTGCGGGTGATTTGCTTGGTAGGTGGGTTCTTTGCATCAGAACCACCCTTGTATATATAGTATTCATTATATCTAGAAATTCCATCAACCAAAACTTGTATATTGTTTCAGACTTAGACACTAGTGATGTATTATTCGACCTTAGAGTCGCGCTTAGCAGTATTACGGTTTTCATGTTATTATGAGTTTTTTTTTGAGTTTTGATCCCCGCCCTTCGGCGTTGTATATTATATTACTTGTGTGGTTGTGACCGTCGATTGACGAAGAGCTAGCTTCCGCTTGGGGATGCCTTTTATCATTGCATATATATATTGTTCTTGTTGTACCCCGTTCGGGGCCAGTATTTACAAAAGAAACTCTGCCGAATTTTTAGAAAAGACTTGACATTTTAAAATGCATATTCGGCTTAGTTATTTAAAAACCTTGACTTCAACATGTTTTCCTTCACTTCTTTAAACCAGTTTTCTTTACTTACTCTTAAAATGGTTTTAGATTTCTGGGCTTTTGGCTTACTTGGATCAGATGGAGTCCTATAGACTTCATATGGTTCAAGGGTCAGTCACGTGCTCTTTCGGGTCGTGACAAACATGTTTACCGATATCATGGTTTTGATCAGTCATCCAACTTATATAATATAATATTACAATACAATCATAACACTACGGGGTTTAAGGGGTAGACTGGTACGGAATATGTTAAAGATGGCACGAGGTGGTCACTTAAGACGTAATTACATCCATGCCGTTGTTCCGTGGTATTATCGACGGAGCCTTGTACTACAGGTTACCAAGGTCCCCGGTGTAAGTGGGACTCCCCTCGTATACACTGGCATCTTCTGTACCAGGCTACAAACAACAACGTTAATACAATATTACAATATTATAATACAACATTAAAAGCTCTCTCCCTCCCTCCCTCTCTCTCTCTTTTTTACTTTCTATCTATTTCTCCCTTATCTTTGGGACTTACCGAGCGGCCTGTTCGCTGATGACATTCTGTTTCTTTCTTATTTGAATGTCGTCAGGTGCTTTGGACCCAGCAGAGATCGAGCCTACCGGTGAAGACTTGGAGCAGTTTCACAAAGACCCCGAGCTATAGATATTGTACCTTGTTCTTTTCAGTATTTTCATTTCCTGTTGTGCCACTGTTTAGGCATCGCTTTCCATTTCAGTTGTATTTACTTTTCATGTATTGTACAAAAAAATGTTATTAATAAAGTTGCTGTTATTTCCATATCTCTTGTCTTTTGTGATTTACTTTTATATTGCTTAGATACGCTTAGAGTATTTACTTCACAGTAAATACGTAGCGGGCCTCGTCGCGTCCCCTTCGCCGTACACCGGGAAGTGGGGCGTGACATACAGGTAGTCAACCGAACTCTTCTGTCTCCGGTTGCCAACGAAGTGGCTGAGGAACCGCGTGGCCAATTCTTCAAAGGTCGAGATCGAGTGTGAAGTCAGGCCGCGGAACCAGTCTCTTTCTGCTCGGATAAGGATGGTGGGGAATGCTCGACACTGAGCGGCGTCCAAGTTATCCTGATAGCTCATGCCCGCGGTGAACGCGTCCAAGTGGTCTTTTGGGTCAGACTTTCCGTCGAAAAGAGAAAATTTGGGCGGCTTGTTCCGGGAAGAGACTCGCTCGCTCAGTAGCTACTCAAAGAAGGGTTTCGTGAGAGAGTCCGAGAAATATCTCATCGACCCCTCAGTAGGCGAGTGGCGAGCAGCATGTCCTCGATCTTTTCTCAAGAACGCCTTGTCGTTGCTAGTATCCTGAGGATTTTCCTTGGTCGGAGTCTCCGTTGTACCCGCTTCGGGCTTAGGCGACGGAATGGCGTCTGCTTCGCTCTATCACGTTCCTCAAATTCTCGGGTTGGACCCTTCGTGGTTCTTCCCGGCGAGCGCCATGTGCAAGGCCCCGGTGATAAGGGCGACGTTGGTCGTTTCTGGAATCAGGAGTTCCGACCAACGTCGCCTCGGAAGGCAAGAGAGTGCAGGGAGCGTTGAACTGATATCTCGGCGTTGAGCTGTTCGGCACCCAACGAGTCATGGAATCATTCGTCGTATGGAGGTTGTGATTGCCGGAATCGGCTCGTCTGCGTTCCGTGGTGTCAGGATTGACACGAGCGAGGCCGAGAACTTGAGCGCGTTCATCCGCCGTCTCATTCCCGCTACCGTTCTGGGGAGCAGGTGGGCGGTTTCCTGGGCCTGGACGGCAGTTTGAATGCGAACGAGTGCGTCCACCATTACCGCCAGTCGGTCGATCCGTGTCATTAGGGTTTTGATGAAGTTTGGAGGTGGAGTGGAACCACCCCTACCTCCGTTGCGAAGCGAGGGATGACTCGCGCTCGGACCTCCATTGTGATGATCACTGGTCATTATATCGAAGGCAGAAGATCAACTTTTGGGTGGAAAAATATTTCATTCCCACAGACGGCGCTAACTTATGGAGTTCGGAATCTCCCTTAGATGTTGTCCTTCATCGATCTTGCGGCTAACGAGACTGAACGGCTGAGATTTATTGTGGAAAATTGAGTGTGTGGATTTCAATGGGTTGTTAGCATAGAGCTACCTGCAAAGGAAGTCTCGGGGTGGGAAACCCCCGTAGGACCCTCCGACGATCAAGTACTGAGGAATATTGAGGTAGAATAGCGGCGTATTGGATTGAGTTCGAGATACCTGAATCGTCTGGAACAGGGATTTATATAGCGGTTGTATGGAACGAGCCGATGCGAGATTCACTCCGTCTGTTACTCCCCTACATCACGTTCTCGTTGATGGCGGGATACGTCCATTAATGAAGGGATATGCTTATTAACGGCGGGATACACTAGCTTGAAATGCAGGACATGGAGCGGCGAAGATCTTATCGTGGTGAGATACACAAAGCCGTTTCGAGGGCGCCCGTGCTCTATGCTTTCGGCCAGACGGGGAAGCTGAATAAGCTCAGCTCGGTGACAGCTCGGAGACGAGCGATGAAGCTGAGGAAGCTCAGCTCGGACACGAGTGATGCGGCTGAGAAAGCTCAACTCTGTAATAACTCGGAGGCGAGCTATTGACTGGTTGCTAGGCGAATAGGGAATGTACTCATGGAAGGACCCCCAAAGATCGGATGATACCTCGGAGATGATGCGCCGAGAAATATCCTTTTCGCATGGTACTTCAAAGAGATGGTTGGTGCACGTGAGAGACTTGTCATCCGCCACGTATTTTGATCAGGAGAATCCGCACTTGTGAGCACCATCACACATTCTAATTCTATAATGTATCATTTATATTTTATTTTCCCCTCCACGTAATCACAGGTGCATAAATACCATGTATATTCTAACAAGGAGTGGTTAACCCAATTGGTTGATGATTCTATCCATAAATATTAATATTTGTTGTAAGTGGGTCATCCACGAATCAACTAACTAATTAGGTTAATTAATATGTATTATATTTATCATAGGGATTAATTCCCTTCACTTTTAACCAAACATACAATCTGAACAAAGCTAAAGCTAGCAAGCAAATGCTCCATTTGTTATGTCCTAATGCTGATTGATTAAAATGTTTCAACGAACGCTACATTTTATATCTTAAAAATGCTATTTCTTGTGGCCACATCGCTGACTTGAAATTTAAGAAAATTTCATCCTGAAAAATGAATCTTTGTGTAATTGTGTGACTCGGTCGAGGGAACTATTCATGTTGATCGAGTTGCTTAACTACTTTACTTTTTCTTCCCTTGCTCAAAATACATAATAAACAACGTTGATCAATTATCGGTAACTGAAATCTAACAGTTAGTTAACAAGTTGATCAACTCATCATTGATCCGCAAGTTTGATGAAAGCGAAGCATGGATAGCTTTCGTTCTACGGATATATATGGGGATAGACATCCCCTTATATGAGAGGAGGTAAACAATTAAACTTTCATGAGAAGACAAGAAATTTACAAACATAATCTCTACTGTATACTAAAGCTAACAGAAGGGCATATGATTTCTAAGAGTTCCACGTCGCCTGTCTTAATTCCAAATTTACTATTTTACTATAAAGCTCACTCTATTTTTAAATAAATACCATCAACTTTCAACGTTTTTTGATATAAATATCATGTATTTTGTTTGTTACATATAAATATCATGTACTTTTAATATTTTTCGGATAAATACTTTGTTTGTTACTAATAATTAGCATGGACTTTCAAATCAAAAGTCAAGGGCTTAGAAAGTTGATCATAACAGCAACACATTTTTCTGCACATTTAGCCTTGTTTTAGTCCAAACAGTACATAAATTATTTCGTGACCTGCTCGGCATAACAACCTTATATGTATGATTAATTTGATTCTGATTTCCTTGAAAACGTTCGTCCTTTTTTTTTTGTGATGATAAGAACAGGGCTTAATAGCCAGTCCGAACTTCCACTAACTCTTAAAATTGATATCCATGTAAAAGGTTTAAATGTAAATGATTTAATTTCTAAGTCAGGATATATATATATATATATATATATATATATATATATATATAAAATAATCGTCATCTTCATCATTAATTTTTATAAAAGCCTTGAAAAACTCCCGTAGTCTTCTTCTAAATTATTGGCGAACCATTATAAGTAGGGTTTTTTTATATAGGCCCCTTGAAAATTTGGTGTTTTGAAAAACACCATCTAAAACTGTATATTTTTTAATTCACCCTCTGAAACATCCTCGTTAACTAAAAACACCGTTTTTCTTAAATTAATTAGGATTAATAATTGGGTTAAAGCTAATATGATGAATTATGAGATAAAAAAAATCTTATACACCATCAAAACCTTCATCTTTTTTCATTCTCATGCAAAACCCATCAGTTTTAATTTGCCAAACTTTCATCTTTAAACCCCCCTCCTCCCGGTCATGCAAAACTCGTAGTACTCTTTTTCCGATTCTTCACCGCAAAACCTATATTTTCTTATTCAATCCTTGGACTCGTTATTAATAAATCTCTCTCTCTTTCACTCAATATATATATATATATATATATATATATGTCTCAACCTCCAACACCCAAACCCCTAGAAGCACAATCCAATTACTCTCCTCTCAATTCTTTAATGTAAAATCCATATATTCTCCTTCAATCCTTCAACATTACTTAATAATTCCTCTTTCTTTCTCTTTTTCCAATGTAAATATAGTTACATTAGAAAGACAAAGTTGTTATTTTAGCTTTTTAATAGAGATTTCTAACTTTGTTAGGGATGATAATTAAGGATAGGAGCCAATTTAGTTTAATTAAAAGTTTTAGATGATGTAATTAAAATTATGTTGTTTTAAAAGGTGTTTTTAAAAGCAGCAATATTTTAAAGGGCCTATATCGGAGGAAACCCTTAAGTAAAAAGTAAAAAAGAAGAAACACGGAAGAAGAAACCAAAGAAAAAGAAAACCGCAAAAATGAAATTAAGTAAACCATACAAACTAAAGTACTCTCCAACAACCACCAGAATATCCATATCCCAAGCAGTGTCAATACTAGCTAGCTAGATCTTTGACAAATGCGATGCAAGTGCAATTAAAAAAATAGACATCGATATACTAATTAAAAATAATAATTCAACATTGATTCCATCAATTTTTAATTTAATCAAAATAGATCATATGGTTGTTTTATATGTGATGGAGGTCGTGATCTCCTATGGATGTCTTTTTTTTCGATCTGGTAGCAAGCGGTTTTGAACGGTTGAGATTGATTTGGAGATTGTTGAGCGTGTGGATTTCAATGGGTTGTTGGAAGTTGTTGAGACCGAGCTACCTGCAAGAGAAGTCCCGAGATGGGAAACCACTGTAGGACCCTCCTACGATCAAGTTAGTACCGAAAAATAAGAGCAGCGTAGCGGTCTATTAGAATGAGTTTGAGTTACCTGAGTCGTCTGAAAGAAGGATTTATATAGTGGTCGTGTGGAGCGAACCGGCGCGAGATCCTCGCCGTCAGTTACGCCCCTGCGTCACCCTCGCATTAATGGCGGGATACACTCATTAATGGGGGGGGCACGCCTGTATGGAACAAGGAACGTGGGGCGGAGGATATCTCGCCTTGACGAGATATGCGGATCCGTTGCGGGGGGCGTTTGAGCTCTGCGCTCTCGGTTGATCGGAGAAGCCGAGAAAGCTCGGCCTGTCAGGAGCTCGGAGATGAGCCGGGAGGCCGGGGAAGCTCGGCCTTTCAGATTGCTCGGAGACGAGCCGGGAGGCCGGGGAAGCTCGGCCTCTTAGATGGCTCGGAGACGAGCCGGGAGGCCAAGAAAGCTCAGGCCTTGCAACAGCTCGGAGACGAGCAGGGAGGCCGAGAAAGCTCGGTTGCAGCATAGCTCGAAGGTGAGCTTTTGACTGTTTGCTAGGTGAATATGGAAGATACTCAGGGAGGTCTCCGGAAGGTTGAACGCCTTCTCGGAGACGAAGTCCTAAGGAACGTCCCTAATGCATCTTGTTTATTCCACCTCCGTAGCCCTCGGACACGTCATCCGCCGTATGTCGCAATCTGAGGAATTCCTACTTGTGAGCATCATCATTAGCCCCCCACTCTCGTTCCAACCTATTTTATAGATCGGGTCGAGAGTGTCCTGCTAGATTTTCTCTGCTCAGCTCGGTACCGAGAATTCTTCGTGGTCGATTTTCCGGGAACGACATGGCGTTTGGCGGTTGCATCGTTTCGATCTTGAGTCCGCGTGGCATCTCTCCGCGCACCTATGTTTTCGCGCATATCCCTGATGACGTCAGCGAATCGGTGAAATGAATGCGCTTTAAAGAGGGGGTGCCGTTTCACACGATCGTCGGTTGGGGCACGGACCACGTGTCCGACGCCGGTTGGCGGGCGCGACAGGCTGTCTCTGACTCCTGCAACGAATAGACGTCCCCAATAGTCGACCGCCACGTGAAACCTCGACGGCCACTTGGCGCGACGTTTCATTTTGGCGGGAATCTATCTAGGCCATAGGATACTCTCCATGGGGTGTATAAATAGGAGGGGACCATCCTAGGGCCAACACTTTGCCTCAAATCTCTTTCATTGTTTGAAGATTGCTCGGCGCACCTCCGCTTAGATCGGATCTGTAATACCCTGCACCTTTTTTACCAAAACATGTATTTTGTTACTCTAGAATTCTATTTATTTTTATTTATTTATTTTATTTATAATTTTATTTATTTTATTTATAAAATTATTTCTTACTAAACCCCATTTTTCTTTTATCAATAAAAAAAACCAAACCCTATTCTTTTTATCCTATATTTTCTTTACCCCCAGCCCCTCCCTTTATTTAATTAATTCATTCAAATTCCCAAGCCCATTCCTTTATCATTTCATAAACTAAAATCCCTTTAATTCCCTCAGCCCCTCAGTCCAGCCCACATCATTCCCCATTTCCTATTTAATTTTTCTCCGGCCCGCTCCCGTTTTAGCCCACAACCGCACCCGCTTCATCTACCCGACCCGCTACCAACAGTGCTTTCTCCCTAAACGGTTATTTTCTGGTTCCCGCGAGTGTTTTTTGCCGTTGCGCCCACGTCGCCGCCCGACACGCGTCGTGCCTCGCTCGCGAGCGTTACCACGACACGCGCCCTCGTCGCCTCCTTTCTCTCTCACTCGTTCTCCTTCCTCCTCCTCTCTCGCTCCCACTCTCGAGCCCACGCCCACGCCCCCTCCGTCGCCATCACCCTCACCTCCACCACCCACTTCTCCTCTAACCACCACACTCCGCTGCTCGGGACCATCGAGACCTCCTCATCTCCTCCATCTCGTCACCAAACTCTTCCACTCACCCATAGCACGCACCCGAGCTCCACACCGCCTGCACCCAAGCTGACTTCCCCCCCATCGTCTCAACCACCGCCGGCATCACCCATCCCTCCGACCTCGCCTTCCTCCCTCTCTTCGCCCACCTCCTCGGCATCACTCTCCCCCTCTCTCTGTTTCCTCTATACCCTCTCTCTCTCTCTTCCCCTGCTCTCTCTCTCTCACACTCTCTGCATACTCTTTCTCTCTCTGTGATCTTTCTCTCTCTCTCTCTCTCTCATCTCTCTCTGATCTCTCACTCTCTGTCCCACTCTGTTTTCTCTCTCTCACTCTCTCAAATCTCTCTCTCTAATCCTTTCACTCTCTCCCTCAATCTCTCTGTCTTCCCCCTCACCCAAATCTCTCAATCTCTCACTCTCTCTCTACAACCCTCACACTCTCTGCCTCTCTCTCCCTGCACACTCCTTCTCTCTCCCTCACTCCCATCACTCTCCCCCTCCTCTCTCTTTCGCTCCCTCTTTCGAACCCACATCCCGAGCACCTCACCTGAACCCCGCCAGCAACCTCCACCTCATTGCAACCACCATCGCCACCTCAAGCCGAGTAGAGATCACCACAAAACATTCAAGCTTTGGCATTTCGTCGAGCACTTTTCATACGTCGTCGATCACTGCTTTCTCGGTCGTCGCCGCTGCTGCCGTATAACCCCGAGACGTTCCCAAGCAAGTATTTTACTTGCTTACATGCTATATACTCAAGTTACAATCTTTAATTATATAGATCATAAAGTTACAATTTTAGATCAATTATGTGCCATACCTGTTCGACGTGTGTTCCCAATGAAAATACTCATCTAATTTGACGGAACTCATTGATATAGTTTGGCCCGTATTGATGTGAATCTAGTGTGTGAATTTTATTGGAAAATATGACCGTTAACGACTAAAACAACTACCCTCAAGTTTACTCGTAAAACTGGAATTTCCTCGTACCTGAAAACCGTTAAAATCACCATAAATTATATACACACTGGAACGATGCGCTCGAGGGTTTAAATAGAAGACGACTTGACGAACTATAATCCTATACAAGTTTCTATTAGTTTCTGTACTTAAATGGTGACAAGATTTGGATCGGAGTGCGACTCTGGACTGCAGTCCAGAGCGACTCCAGTTGTTGTTTACTGTCCCGTAATGAACACCACCCTGTTTCCTTAACTTGTAGGTTGCGGAACTCCACTGTTTATTATGGATGAATCTGTTATCTAGACAACGCAAGTGGTTTCATCCTATTTCGTTATCGTTTGTTAATTAATCTGTAATTTAAAAGATGGGGAATATATAACAGTCTCAGCAGAATCAGAACTGACATATTGGTATTGAACAGTGTACATCTCCTGACGTACAGACGCGATTGAGAATCCGTCTGTTGTGTTGAAAACCATACTGAAAACCCTAGATTTCATTCAACTGTAGCATTTCTAAATTCTGATCCCAACTGGGATTAAAATGCGTTGCGAAACGGTCTTCCGATTCTGAAACCGGATTTCCAGCCGTGAACGCTTAAAAGGACATAGCCATAACTAATGATCCTGAAACCCGATTGCCGTGAAACCAAATTATCTGGTTAGATAATTAATCATACTATTTATTCTCCTTTTATCGTTTCGCTAAAATGTACGCGTTTTATTTATGATAAATATTGCAAGTGGTAGAATACCGATTTATAATATCTTAATCATGCTTTATATACCGTTTCCTCATCATATCATACTCATGTCATTGCATTGATAACGTAGTGATCATGTGTTTTAACCAGTGTTAGGTATTAGTGATGATTGTGGCAAGTACGTTAGTGTTCGTGCATAAGTGAATAAGTGAAAGTGACACGTACTTGTATACAATCAGTGAACCTTATTATTCTATTGCATTGTCGACGTCTGTGAGACGCGTGTACGTGTGACTATAAGTGGTATGGGACACTTATGGAAGCTCTTGCATGGGTGTCACAGATAAGGCACCAGACACTGCCATTTATCTTAGGTATTAGTCGGGACGTGCTTGATGGAGGTCCTGCCTCCAGTTCTCGCGCAGACTTGCCACAGACCGATTGGTATTTAGGGTTATGGTTAGCGTTTGATGTAGACCACGGGATGTGGGGTCGTTTAAGTGTGAGTTCAACAGAATCTCGGGAGTCCCATGCCGGCTTATATATTTAGGGAGATATATGGAGATTTACAGGGTACGTGATTATTACCGTGGTATACATGTTGGGCCCGTGGTCCCTTACCCTTGGGTGGAGGACACTCGCGAGTGGTTGACTCTCACACTTGGACTGACGATAGGTTTAGTGACCTGTACAGTGAGACTTAGAGACTGATTGGGATGATAGCATCGATATACATACTTATTGTATTGACATATGTGGCATATCATTATACTGCTTTTACTGTTCCGCTGCATTGATTACTGTATGTTCATACCTTTACCGTCATTGATTTACTGTTACATATATCTATTATCACTGTTAGAATTGTCACATGATTTTATATATATTATATTGCTATTGTGTCGCTCTGACGATCTGAGTATGCATGCTCAGCGTGAGGAGAAGATTTAGCCTGGACCAGGACTAGACGCACATCACGGACATCTTGTTTAGCTATCCAGAGTCATATCTTTTGTTTCCCATCAGGTCAGTTCATTTTACTGTTTTGTTTCAGTTACTGCATTTCTCATTACCTGAGCATTATTTACTGTTTACCATGAAAAACTAGAAGCCGAAGTGTGACTACGGCAGGACATTTCCTTGACCGTAGGAGCATGGCTGGCCTTGTCTACCCCTCGTATTCCGTATTTTGGGAAGCGAGGCGTGACATGGTTTAGTTGGTATCAGAGCCAGGTTTTACTTCGATTGGGATTGCAGTTTCCGTGTATAGCTTGACAATCTAAGACATCCCTTGGTCTAGGTTGTAAGCTTGTTATTCTTGATCCATATTCACATTGAGTGTTCTACTATCCATTCGCTAGGGTTTCAGGTGACTTGGCAAGTTTCGTGGTTGTAATTGTGAACTACATCACGATTACACTACCATACTCTGTTTAAGTGATTTAGATTCATACAGTTGATTTTCCACTTGTAACGAATTTTATCACATCGGATATTCTTGAATCTTTGTCCACTCCATATCAAATTTTGATTTTTATAGCTTGTGCCTCATATCATCCTCAAAATTGTTGTTTCAGGATCATGTCTTCCAACGACTCTTCATCTATCTTCACTCCCCAGATTCAGACCGTCGAAATTCTGAGTGTACTGCAAGGTCTGAAGGAAGCCCAGGAGCGAACGAATGATTTGTTAGCTGAAGAACTGAGAAGGCAGGTGAATCGAGCACCAGCGGGAGTCTAAAATCATAAAGGGATCCCCGTTAGACGAGAAAAAGAGAAGAAGATGAAGCGCCAATTTGTTTCCCCGCAACAAAAGCAGCAGAAGACCCCACATTGTGGGTACTGTAAGAGGTCAGGACATCTTCAGAGGGATTGTCGCCGCGCCCAGGGGAAATTTCTGATTTGCGGAACCAGCGAACATCTTATTAACGGTTGCCCAAAAAGAAAGGAGCTGCAAGGAGGAGACTCGTCCACTCTCCACACTTCTGACAAGTGATGATTATCGCGTAGTTCGAACTTTGAGAATAAGGCGGACCCAACCTAGGATTCAACTCGCGTGACGAGAATGCAGCGGTCTAGCAATCAAAGATTTTTTTTTTCATGTTTTCTACTTTCAGTAGTAATGTTGTCATTCTCTTATAAACATTTCTTTCCGTTTGAATTCTTGTATCCGTCGAACTTTTAGTTGAATGAAATAAACTTGAATCGTAATATATGTATCATTTTCTTGCTTTCTCCTTATTTATACTATTCATTATCACAGCATTTTAATCCTGATCTTTCAGTTCCTGCCACCGCATATTTTCCTATACTTCGTACACTGAGCTATTTTCTTGATGTATTCCACTGTCTAATCATGACTCTTTCTTTTCAGGCCATGGCCCACCCTGGAGCTGCGCTGCATCTAGATGAGGATGCACAGTCATGCGTCTCCTTAGACCGTACGCTGATGAGTTCTGACGATGAGATCAACGGTCCCCAGGTCAATTTCGAAAACAACGATTCAAAGGACGAAGGAGCAGCCATCCCAGAGTTTGACATGATAGGCGATTCCGACGAAGAGGAAGAAGACCCTGAAGAGAACCCGATAGAGGAAGATCCCGAGGAAGACCCGATAGAAGGAAATCCAGTAGAGGAAAATCCCATAGAAGAGAATCCCATGGAATCAGATCTTGATGAAGAAGATCCGGCCGAGGAAGAAGGACCAGAGGGACAAGAGCCTGCTATGGAAGAACTCCCAATGGCGGTCCCCGCGTGGCGCTATGGAAATGGACGTCCCTACCTGAGCGCGCAAGCCTACCGCAACCTGCTGAATCTCCACAACCGCGACTGACGGATTACTTTTAGATGTCGTCTTCTCTGGCCAAATAAATCTGTGTATAGTTTAGGGCCACCTTTCGTCTTTGGGGAATGCTTTGTTTAAAATCTTCTGAAATAAAATAAATTGTTGAGTTCGCTAATCTATCGATCTTCTTAGTTCCCTTGATGTTTGATTATTTCTTCTATACAATTATTTTCTTACTGAGATCTGTTCACCCCTACTCCTTACATTGTTTAAACCATCACTAAAATTAACTAGTACCACACCCGATTTTTTTTAGAGGTCCACCCTTCATCCTTCGTCTGTGCCCCGTTTGAGACCCTTCTGGGAGGAGAACATTTCTTGTGAAATTTTCGAGTTCGCTAACCCTTCAAATTTTTGATTCATATGATGTACCGACCGTTATCCTCCCCATACTTACCCCTTGTAGTCCTTTGTTGCTCATCTTTACTTCCTGTACTGACCCGATCCCAACCTCCTTGACCTTCAGCCTAAAGCCGTCACACTCCGACCTTATGAATGAGCCACACTTCCTTGTAATCCCTGCCCTATCTAGCCCTATGTATATTTTTCCTGTTACCCTAACTATATTTAGAGACACTGTTAATCGAAAATTTAATTTTCATTATTTTGTATTTATCAAAGAGTTTGTGTTATTGATTACTCCGTTTTATGTATTTTAAATACAATATTATTATTCTCGTTTTCAGTAGCGCAACCTTACATCGCATATTTTCGTTCCATGTTCCTTATTTTCACTATGTGAGTTTTTTAGTTATCGGATGATACGTTATCCTAAAAAGTTTTAACCTACCGACAAATCTTTCGTTACTTTATTTTCGGGTGTTGTGCCTATGTTTACTATTATAAATGATTGTGCCTTATACTCATTATTTCTGCCATACTTATAAGTGCACATATTTGAGTTTCGATTTTATCGAGTACGCCTCGAATATCATTGTTTGTTATTGTCGTTATTACTATCCTCGTATACATGTAGTTGCTCCTATAGTTAATCCTGCCTTTTACCTATTTAGACCTATCTTTTGCATGTTGTTCTTACATATGTAATCCTCCAAATTTCCTTATCTGCCTATATCAAATAAGGCTTTATGTGTTAGTTTGCAATATAGTAGCTTTCACTTATGTTGGTATAACTTATCGTTTATTTTAAATTTCGAGTACGAAATTTTTGTAAGGGTGGTATAATGTAATACCCTGCCCCTTTTTTACGAAAACCTATATTTTGTTACTCTAGAATTCTATTTATTTTTATTTATTTATTTTATTTATAATTTTTATTTATAATTTTATTTATTTTATTTATAAAATTATTTCTTACTAAACCCCAATTTTCTTTTATCAATAAAAAAACCAAACCCTATTCTTTTTATCCTATATTTCCTTTACCCCCAGCCCATCCCTTTATTTAATTAATTCATTCAAATTCCCAAGCCCGTTCCTTTATCATTTCATAAACTAAAATCCCTTTAATTCCCTCAGCCCCTCAGTCCGGCCGACATCATTCCCCATTTCCTATTTAATTTTTCTCTGGCCCGCTCCCGTTTCAGCCCACAACCGCACCCGCTTCATCTACCCGACCCGCCACCAACAGTGCTTTCTCCCCCAACAGCTATTTTCTGGTTCCCGCGCGCATTTTCTGCCGTTGCGCCCACGTCGCCGCCCGACACGCGCCGTGCCTCGCTCGCGAGCGTAACCACGATGCTCGCCCTCGTCGCCTCCTTTCTCTCTCACTCGTTCTCCTTCCTCCTCCTCTCTCGCTCCCACTCTCGAGCCCACGCCCACGCCCCCTCCGTCGCCATCACCCTCACCTCCACCACCCACTTCTCCTCTAACCACCGCACTCCGCTGCTCTGGACCATCGAGATCTCCTCATCTCCTCCACCTCGTCACCAAACTCTTCCACTCACCCACAGCACGCACCCGAGCTCCACACCGCCTGCACCCGAGCCGACTTCCCCCCCACCATCGTCTCAACCACCGCCGGCATCACCCATCCCTCCGACCTCGCCTTCCTCCCTCTCTTCGCTCACCTCCTCGGCATCACTCTCCCCTCTATCTGTTTCCTCTATACCCTCTCTCTCTTCCCCTGCTCTCTCTCTCTCACACTCTCTGCATACTCTTTCTCTCTCTGTGATCTCTCTCCCCCTCTCTCTCTGTGATCTCTCTCTGATCCCTCACTCTCTGTCCCTCTCTGTTTTCTCTCTCTCACTCTCTAATCCTTTCACTCTCTCCTTCAATCTCTCTGTCTTCCCCCTCACCCAAATCTCTTAATCTCTCACTCTCTCTCTCTACAACCCTCACACTCTCTGCCTCTCTCTCCCTGCACACTCCTTCTCTCTCCCTCACTCCCATCACTCTCCCCCTCCTCTCTCTTCCGCTCCCTCTCTCAAACCCCAGATCCCGAGCACCTCACCTGAACCCCGCCAGAAACCTCCACCTCATTGCAACCACCATCGCCCCCTCAAGCCGAGTAGAGATCACCACAAAACATTCAAGCTTTGGCATTTCATCGAGCGCTTTTCATACGTCATCGATCACTGCTGTCTCGGTCATCGCCGCTGCTGCCGTACAACCCCGAGACGTTCCCAGACAAGTATTTTACTTACTTACATGCTATATACTCAAGTTACAATCTTTAATTACATAGATCATAAAGTTACAATTTTAGATCAATTATGTGCCATACCTGTTCGACGTGTGTTCCCAATGAAAATACTCACCTAATTTGACGGAACTCATTGGTATAGTTTGGCCCGTATTGATGTGAATCTAATGTGTGAATTTTATTGGAAAATATGACCGTTAACGACTAAAACAACTACCCTCAAGTTTACTCGTAAAACTGGAATTTCCTCGTACCTGAAAACCGTTAAAATCACCATAAATTATATACACACTGGAACGATGCGCTCAAGGGCTTAAATCGAAGCCGACTCGACGAACTATAATCTTATATAAGTTTCTATTAGTTTCTGTACTTAAATGGTGACAAGATTTGGATTGGAGTACGACTCTGGACTACAGTCCAGAGCGACTCCAGTTGTTGTTTACTGTCCCGTAATGAACACCACCATGTTTCCTTAACTCGTAGGTTGCAGAACTCCGCTGTTTATTATGGGTGAATCTATTAGCTAGACAACGCAAGTGGTTTCATCCTATTTCGTTATTGTTTGTTAATTAATCTGTAATTTAAAAGATGGGGACGTATAACAGTCTCAGCAGAATCAGAACTGACATATTGGTATTGAACAGTGTATATCTCCTGACGTACAGATGCGATTGAGAATCCGTCTATTGCGTTGAAAACCTTACTGAAAACCCTAGATTTCATTCAACTGTAGCGTCGCTAAATTATGATCCCAACTGGGATTAAAATGGGTTGAAAAACGGACTTTCGATTCTGAAACCGGATTTCCAGCCGTGAACGCTTAAAAGGAAATGGCCATAACTAATGATCCTGAAATCCGATTGACGTGAAACCAAATTCGCTGGTTAGATAATTAATCATACTATTTATTCTCCTTTTATCGTTTTGCTAAACTGTACGCATTTTATTTATGATAAATATTGCAAGTGGTAGAATACCGATTTATAATATCTTAATCATGCTTTATATACCGTTTCCTCATCATATCATACTTATGTCATTGCATTGATAACGTAGTGATCATGTGTATTAACCAGTGTTAGGTATTAGTGATGATTGTGGCAAGTACGTTAGTGTTCGTGTATAAGTGAATAAGTGAAAGTGACACGTACTTGTATACAATCAGTGAACCTTATTATTCTATTGCATTGTCGACGTCTGTGAGACGCGTGTACGTGTGACTATAAGTGGTATGGGACACTTATGGAAGCTCTTGCATGGGTGTCACAAATAAGGCACCAGACACTGCCATTTATCTTAGGTATTAGTCGGGACGTGCTTGATGGAGGTCCTGCCTCCAGTTCTCGCGCAGACTTGCCACAGACCGATTGGTATTTAGGGTTATGGTTAGCGTTTGATGTAGACCACGGGGTGTGGGGTAGTTTAAGTGTGAGTTCAACAGAATCTTAGGAGTCCCATACCGGCTTATATATTTAGGGAGATATATGGAGATTTACAGGGTACGTGATTATTATCGTGATATACATGTTGGGCCCGTGGTCCCTTGCCCTTGGGTTCTACCCTTGGGTGGAGAACACTCGCGAGTGGTTGACTCTCACACTTGGACTGACGATAGGTTTAGTGACCTGTACAGTGAGACTTAGAGACTGATAGGGATGATAGCATCGATATACATACTTATTGTGTTGACATACGTGGCATATCATTATACTGCTTTTACTGTTCCGCTGCATTGATTACTGCATGTTCATACCTTTACCGTCATTGATTTACTGTTACATATATCTATCATCACTGTTAGAATTTTCACATGATTTTATATATATTATATTGCTATTGTGTCGCTCTGACGACCTGAGTATGCATGCTCAGTGTGAGGAGAAGATTTAGCCTGGACCAGGACTAGACGCACATCACGGACATCTTGTTTAGCTATCCAGAGTCATATCTTTTGTTTCCCATCAGGTCAGTTCATTTTACTGTTTTGTTCCAGTTACTGCATTTCTCATTACCTGCGCATTATTTACTGTTTACCATGAAAAACTAGAAGCCGAAGTGTGACTACGGCAGGACATTTCCTTGACCGTAGGAGCATGGCTGGCCTTGTCTACCCCTCGTATTCCGTATTTTGGGAAGCGGGGCGTGACAGGATCTTCTGTTGAATTTTCCTCGGCGAGTCTCTTTCTTTGAATCAGGTTAGATGTCTTCCTCCGAAGAGTCTGTACATGTAGTAGGGGTAGAGTCGGCCGATGAGGCTCCGGTTGCTAGAGCCGATTTCAGTGGGTCTTCCTCCTTTTCGGCTTCAGATAGCCGAGAGGGTTCTTCTTCTTCTGTATCTTTTAGGTCAGGCTCGCTCCCTAGAGTCAGGGTCGCCCTTTTCACTCGCCGTCGGACGGAGATAAGTGCTCCCAAGGTGTGCATCGGGAACATCAGCGATGCGCTCTCTGTTTTGAATCGTATGGTCGAGCTTCCGACATCCGAACTCGATTCCATGTTCGCTCTAACTTTTCACTCCGTTTATCCAGAGAGGGTGAGCGGGCAGACCAGATGCGAGGTAAAGAGATTGCTCTGTATCTAGAAGCATTCCGGGTAGAAATGTGCCTGCCCTTCTCACCCGAGGTTCGTGCGGTGCTTCATTACTTCCGTCTTGCCCCGGGCCAGCTAGCGCCGATCTCATGGAGGATCCTCTCGGGTTTATGGTCCGGTTAAAATTTGATCGAATCCCCTTCAGTTTGACCCTCCTCTTATCATTTCTTTGCTATTAAAATCACCCCGGTACCAGTAAGCAAGAGCCGAGCTGGGTGTACTTTTCGTTTAAAAAACGTAAGGGTGGGGCGGCCGGTTCAGGGGTAGTGGTCATTCCTTCTTCCATCCATGAATGGAAGGAGAAGTACGTCTTCGTCGGGCCACCGGAGGGCGGGGACCGGCCTGTGCCCACACAGTGGCATAGGGCCAACTGTCCGAGGGCGAAGCAGTCGACCTCCTCCGAGGTGAGGGTAGTGACCCAGTGGGAACCGATCCAGCGGGCTGATGTCCTGCTTTCCGAGCAGGTACTGAGCTGGGCTGGGCTCAGTCCTGTGCGTTTTTTGGATAAGTTAGGTTTTTTGACGATCTGTTTAGACTCTGATAAATTTTCTTCACCATTTCCACTTCGCTGATCTTTTCTCATGTATGTTCTTTTTTGCAGAGCCTATGGACCGATCAAAAATCATGGCCGCCAAGGCCCAAGGAAGAAAGACCGGTGGCACAAGCTTGTCCCGACCTGGTCCAAGCGCGGCCCCGAGTCAAACTCCTCCGGCCAAGACTTCCGCAGTATCCCTAGTCCCAGAGAAGCGCCGTGGGGGAGGGTCAAAAGCACGTGCGGGACCCGACGCCCCGGGTGAGGGAGGAGGAGTCTTCCCCTACCGAGGAAGTCCCCTTCAAGAGGCAGAAACGGGTGATCTCTCGGCCACCCTCTACCAGGATCCAAGTGTAGGAGGGCGACTTCTGCATTGAAGTGCCCTCAGGACTATCTGTGGCTGACAGCTTGCTGACGGACATGGAGAAGTCAGCAAGGACCAAGGTTCCCCGGGGCACCATGAAGGCCAGGTGGCCGCAATAGCGCAGAAAGCGTTTCAGGTCGGTATCTAGCTTTCTTCGAAAATTCCTTAAGTTTTATTTCCTCTGTTTTAGCTTTCTAACACGCTTATTGTTTTCCTCACGTCCTTCAGCATTGCGCTCTCCTTGTCGCCATAGAGTCCGAGGAAATAGCCTCAGCGATGAAGAAGGCGGGCAAATCCTCTTTGCGGGAGGAAGAGCTTCGCCTTCAATTGCAGCAGGTGGAAGAGGAGGCGGTCATCCTTAACTCGAGATTGGTCGCCGAAGGGCTGACGATCTCAAAGTTGAAGGAGTCTCATCAGTTTCTAAACAAGTCCAACCGGGCTATCCAAGCCAAGATGGATGAGACGAACGGCCTCTACAACGCAATGAAAAAGTCGAGGGACGCCATCAAGAAGGATTCTTGGGTGGCTTTAGATGCGGCGAAGCTTGCTGAGAGAGGGCGGCGAAGGCCGTGGATAAATTCAAGGCGTATGATCAATTTTACCTTGATCCCGCAGAATCCCCGGCCATCGGGTGGCACAAAGCCCTCGACGTCGTTAAGGAATCTATGCGGAGTTCGTCGACGGCGAACTCCGTGCTAAGTTCCCCCTCGTCGAGGATGTGCCGCAGGGGGGAGGTGCCGAGCTGGCTATGGGAGGCGAGACTGTCGGTTGAAGCGCCGACCCTGAGGTCACCATTTTGGCCCCCGATTGTGGCGTCGAGCAGGGTGAGATCCCGGCCAATCGGGCGGTCTGAGCTATCCAACCTTCATGATTTTTCTTGTATTTATATATTTTTTAGAATTTTGTAAGCTTCCGGGCATTTTTATAAGGCTAGGGAGCCCATAATACCTTGTATATATAATTTTGATTATAAATAAAGTATACATTTTCCTTTGCACAAATGTCTAATCATCCTGCGAGTACTTTTAGCTCGTAAGTCTTTTCATCTTGCAAGCAATTTAGCTCGTAAGTCTTTTTATCTTGTAAGTACTTTTAGCTCGTAAACCTCTTTATCTTGCTAGCGTAAGGCCGGTGTCCACCCTTTCTAGGTGACGATCGTTCATTAAGTGTGAGTCGAACGATAGCCAAAGTGTAGGAAGGTCGATACCCTCCCTTTCCCCGGAGTCGAGGGGCGATCGCGTATCGAGTATGAGTCGAATGATAGCCAAGTTTGAATAGGTCGGAAACACTCGATTCTACCCGGTTGCCTCGCGATGAAGGCTTTGGATCCACAGCGTTTGTTTGGCCGGAAGCTACCCGCTGCGGATGGGGCTGAGCACGAATCTGCTCAGTGGCCTCGTGAGGAAGGCTTTTAATCCACGGCATTTTTGGGCAGGAAGCTACCCGATGTGGATGGACCGAGCAGGAATCTACCCGGCCGCCTCGCGCTGAGGGCTTTGGATCCACAACGTTGTTGGGCAGGAAGCTACCCAGTGTGGGTGGACCGAACAAGAATCTACTCGGTGGCCTCGCGATAAGGGATTTGGATCCATAGCGTTGTTGGGCAGGAAGCTACCCGCTGTGGTTGGACCGAGCAGGAATCTACTCGGTGGCCTCACGATGAGGGCTTTGGATCCACAGCATTTTTTGGGCAGGAAGCTACCCGCTTGTGGATGAGCTAAATAGGAAACTACCCGATCGCCTCACGAAGAGGGCCTTGGATCCACAACGTTTGTTGGGCAGGAAGCTACCCGCTGTGCATAGACCGAACAGGAATCTACTCGGTGGCCTCAAGATAAGGGCTTTGGATCTACAGCATTGTTGGGCAGGAAGCTGCCCGCTGTGGATGGGCCGAGCAAGAATCTGCTTGGCGGCCTTGTAAGGAGGGCTTTGGATCCACAGCGTTTGTTAGGCAGGAAGCTACCCGCTGTGGATGGACCGAGCAGGAATCTACTCGGTGATCTCGTGATGAGGGCTTTGGATCCACAGCGTTGTTAGGCAAGAAGCTACCCGGTTAGGATGGACCAAGCAGGAATCTGCTCGGCGGCCTCGTGAGGAGGGCTTTGGATCCACAGCGTTTGTTGGGAAGGAAGCTACCCGCTGTGGATGGATCGAGCAGGAATCTACTCAGTGATCTCGCGATGAGGGCTTTGGAACCACAGCGTTGTTGGGAAGGAAGCTACCTGTTGTGGATGGACCGTGTAAGTCTACGGTAGCGCCCCGGTCGTCTTTCAGACGCCAAATACGGAAAAAAAAACTTTTATAACTGGCGCTATCGCATACTATAAACCCGGATCTGCCATTAATACTAAACTAACAAACTACAAAGTGGGTAGATCCGAGTCCTTCGGTCTTTAACCATCATCCCACGCTCCGTTGCGGCTGCTCCGATCTCCTGGCTCCTCGTCGAGGTGGCACCACATCTACGGATCTTTATAAGGGCTCCCGCCTCTATACCGAGGCAACTCGGTCATCAAGTTTGCTAGAAGAGATGACCAAGATTGATGTAAAGAATGAGTAGAACACTTTGTCTCGCTTCATCCAAAGCCATGGATGAAAGGTTAATGAAATTGCCTTTTGAATGGAATGAAATGAGAAATGAGCTATCAAATTCCATGAACCAAATCACATAATCTTTTTAATCAACAACCATCATCCCATCTAGAATGGGTCGGCCACTATATGAAGAGGAGGAGAGTGAGTGTAGGAGAAAAGAGAGTAACCTTAAGGAATAATATCAAGAAGAAATATCGTAAGGAAAACCAAAACACATTAATGCAATCAATGAGTCACATAATACACCTCATCAACCATTAATGCATACAAATGAGTCACTAACCTAGTCACCTCTTCTAGAAGCTTCCACACTCATGACTCACCCTCAAGAAAAGATAAATCCATGTTAAACCGAATGTTTAAGACAGGTGATAGAAAACTGGCAACTTCCAAAAGCGATCCCGAAACGAATTTCAGGATAACCCCGTAACAGTATAAACATACACGCATTTGTATTACGACCGAATAAAAATGTAACCGAGACAAATATATTATATCTACATAATATAATACATGGATCCGGCTTAAACCAAAGCCCACCAGTATTATCTGCCCGAAATATGACACATGCGTAAACGCACGTGCATTTTCCGAACCCTGCCATAAAACCATACGGCCTCTACAACGTTTCGCCCGAACTTGGGAAACTATCTGTGGGGGACTCTAATGACTCGTCATTACCCTGGCAGTGCGTTTAACCACAAGCACGTCAGCGGCACTAGCAGTGCGTAACGGCTGCCCATGTACTGACCTCAAGGGAAGCCGATGAGCGAACTCATCCTGAAACCCTACTGAGCCTAACAGTGACAATATACATACAGTCTGGTCCGTTCGTCTATGAGTATCGCATATCGGGTCTAGGGGGCTGGTAACGTCAAACCCCCAATAGCGGTATAAGTCGTGTCGGAGACAAGCCCTGAACACCCTGAGAAACTACCGGAATACTTACCGGTAATTCTCACCTGCCTTGGCCAAGGACTTGGTGTAATGGCTTTTCTAGACACAGCGCGATCTCACCCCCAATACCGGGTGAGACGAATCCTCTGCTGATCCGCTCACTTGCTTCCATGTGGCTCGGGACTGTACCCAAAAAATACCTGTTTGCACGACTCCTTTGAGCCGTGGTAGGGTAGAAATCAAAGAACAGTGGGAACTCACACGAGACAAATGAAGACCTCAGGTCGATAAACTAACCTGTACACATGTCACCGGGGAACTGCTATCTGACGATAGGTACAATCCAACTAGCAGGTTCCCGGCGAGTCCTATCCGGTGTACTCATAACCCAATGAGTACCTGTATACATCTTAGGTGATCCAACTGACACCAGTGACTTGTGAGACCGGCCACTGCCCCTCGTCGGGGTCTCGACTGTATACACTAGTCTACTCCGGAGTATCGATGCCCTGTCTCGAAACTCCCACGACTAGGGACCACAATTAAGGATGTGCTTATAGACTACCCAACTCTCGCGTATATGATCGCCATCATACTGTTGGTAGTCAAGCAAGATCCTAAGGGCTCTATCAACGTGTAACAGCGATCAGTCACCTGAACCTGTACACGACTGATAAAGTTAAACCAGATAGCATACTATCATCTCGAGTAAGACTGTCCTACCGGTATAGGTCCTCCCTCAATCATTGCAATCGCGTACCTGCGATCCAATAATTGACTTTGAGGGCACTATATCCAACAATCTCCCACTTGAACTTAAGGCTAATTATTGCGATGTCGCATACTCACAGCCCGTGTGATACCGAACACCCAACTCCTCTACTAATCAGTTTCACAAAGCTCGTTTGTAAAACTCTCGTGTTCGAGAAATATCCTCAGTGAGTGGATCCGCACTGATGGTTTCTTTCTATGTCTCTCTTAATCTCAAGTTCGCGGATAAAGCCATCTCCCGAATTGAGTAATACCTGTCTTAGAATATGTCTGGATATCTGATGAGACCTAGTTCATAAATGAACTCCAAATCCAAACTTCTTAGACTGTATCGATAACTGAAACTAATCAGTATCCAGCACCATGCCTCCCACAGTATCCTCTTGGACCACCTGTCCATAATACTGCCCCCTTTGTCAGAGGGTAAACTGTAACTCTGACAATCACTCTGTCATCCATGTCACCTTTGAAGCCCGGAATGATAACCGTCTCCCGAAAGAGGCTGCCGTCATCAAATCCGTAGAACATTCAATTATGTTCTAAAACTGCTTCCTTATGTTTCTTCAGGATTGGATTAATATAAACTTATCGCATTTAGTGCAAAAACAACATCTGGTGTGGTACTTGACATCTCACGATTGACTCAATTGCCTAAGCAAGTGATCTGCCAATCATGCACATCCCTCTCCCATTTAGTCTGTAAGACACTTTTAGAGAGGGTGACTCCATCACCTGCAGGTACACCACCATGCCAGGAGTCATCTATTCTAAATACTTTAAGAATACTGTCAAAGTACCCAGATTGGGAAACTACCCAAACCTAGATCTAAAACGATAGATCTAGTAACCAGAATGTCAGATATTATATCCATATCCTGTGTGGAGAAACAACTGTGTGACGACCACAGTATAACCGATCGTAGTATAGGAATTTTACTTCCTACTCTGTATATGTCATCCAAATAGCAGGACATTACACCCTACTACCTTCTTAACAGATCCATCCCCTATTCTGATGAAGTCAAAGCCATGACTGTCACATCAAAATTAGATGATCTCTCTCCGCTATGTCTGCTCAAGTCTATAAATAGACATAAGCTACTTGCCCACTATGCTTCCGCTGCTCCTACTGACCATAACAACCCTCTGGCAAAATAATATATACGTGCACTTCTAAAGCGAGTTTAGAACGACGCCATGCTCAACCTCCTGCCTGGTCTCACAGCCTGGAACAACAGTAGTGTCAAGTCTGGGTAAACAAGAACCTCCCTGTCACCGTCCTTGAGGTTACCGGAGTACCTCTCGGGTGTCTGAGGTTACCCACCATATCTGTGGAGTGGCTATTGGAATGTCAAACCTGATTGAATCTTTAGGTCCTATTAAATTTTCCGTAATCGTTTGCGGTTCTGGAATCACTTCCAGTTCTACCATACTCCCACAACTATTTTCTGAAAAAATCCATTTTACTAAAACTGTGGCGAGTCAAGAACAATATCACTATTGATCTTCCAGATGGTAGAAAGTCAACCCTCGTCATAGCCTGGGCCAACCCACAAACTGCCATTACAGAAATGTTCCTTGAGTTATCCAGAGTCTGGTTTTAATCATAAGCCGGAAAACTCCCCGTACCTTAACATCGTTAAGATATGAACCATTCTATATCCAATATAGAAACTTTGGCACTTATTTAATTGGAACCAGATTCTAATCATGCACCTGTCTCCAGTGCATATCAACTTAATGGAGAGAGGCTAATCAGCATTACTCAACTTAGGAATGCATCCAATTATGAGTAACCTGAAAGAGAAACAAGTTTCTCAAAACCATTACTATCAACTGAATACCAATCAGAAGAATCTACATCTTCGATCTCTTTGAAGAATCCCGATACTTGCGACACTTGGTTCTTTACTTTATTCTTATACCCACAACTTCTCAAAACTTAGACATTGTATTTCTACGAAACACTTGTCTAAAAACTAGAGAAGTCACAAGTAAACAGAACATAGTACGAATACCAACCCCTTTTTCCTGATGGACACTGGACAACATACAATACTCTGTATAAGTCCGCTGAGTTGAATAACTCAAAACATGTGCATCGTAGGTTGAAAACTGTACTTATGGTTAAGAACTATTCCGCTGTTCAATACTCCTTACCCAATCGTCAACTGATATAGGTAAATGTCACTGACATAATTTCAAAAAGTTATATCTTACTTTATAAAAATAAACGTACATATATATCATTTTGAAATTGGTGCACAACAACGGATACTCAAAACTAAATGCATGCCATTCGGCAAAAACCCAGGCGATTTCCTCAAATATCACCAATTACAACGAATTCCGATATAATGAGGATGATCACCTTATTCCCAATAACTTACTCCCACTCATCATCTGTAAAACCATACAGATGTGAAAATCAAACCTGGTAAATACATACCCTGGAGTAAGTATCTAATCGGGAAATCAGTTTTCCTTTAACAAAGCACAGTGAAACTGAAACATGAAAATGTTTCGTAGGGGTATCCGGGTATTCCTAGTAATGCATCTTCCATAATCCAATTCATGACTGTAATCGTATATTTCTTTGCCATCTCTCCAAATCCCTTTATTTGTCTTTAGTCGTTACCTTCTGTACACCATCATTAGGCTAAATGGTTTTCTTCCTTCCCTACCGTTCGGCACCAGCCTATGGTTTGGAAGAAGACTATCCAGTAAGCATAATAGGTGTACTCTCCTAAACCAAGGAGTACTCGCAACTTGAGAGAAGGTGATGATAAAAGGCAACTGAATAATGCCTTATTCTATTTCTCCCGAACTGGGAAAAAAAAGCAAAGGTGAAATAGGAGTGGCGATGAAGTACGCGGTTTGGTCGTGAATGATAGCAGTCGCAATTTACTTTGCCCTCTTTCTAATCCCTTTATTTTGTCTTTAGTTATTACCTTCTTTACACCCTACTTAGGCTAATTGGTTTTCTTCATTCCCTACCTTTCGGCACCTGCCTATGGTTTGGAAGAAAACTATCCAATAAGCGTAATAGGTGTACTCTCCTAAACCAAGGAGCCCTCGCAACCTGAGAGAAGGTGATAATAAAAGACAACTGAATAAACCAATTCTATTTCTCCTAAACCTGGATCCATCCTCGAAGAAGTCCCTTCGAGTTCGTATATAACCATACGATGGATCTATCCAATGGAAGTGGATGTTCGTAGTGATATGAGGTGTTCTGAGAAATGAAAAGGGTAAAAGAAGGAGCGGCAATGACTTATGCAACTCGGACAATCCAAAAGCCAGTATTTTAAGAAGGTTCGGTCAACTTGGTCACTGAGTCATAGTCTAGGGTCGGTCAAAGGTCGCTGCCAAAGATAGAGAGAAAAGAAACACTCTGCGTGCACTCTAAGCTAGATCAGAATGGTTATCACTTTATCCAATCAGGAAACCTCCCACTGTACTGTCAAATTCTCCTCCAAACCTGAAAGAAGAATCAATCGGGATCACCCGAAGAGTAAACTAACTCATTATTGGGAATCGGGATCCAACTCTCATCGCATGATAACGTGACGGAATCTACTCACGTTATCACACTCCAGAAGGTATGCGCATGCCTGGCAAGTTTCAGTTTCTTTAGAAACTCCCGATGTGATTTTTACCCCATGCTCTTATGACCGTGACTAAGGGCCTACCCATCATAAGTCACATGCCAAGTTCTTCCCATCATTATCTTATTAATTTGAACCCACCCGTACTCGCCCTTGACTAAGGGGCAACAAGGCTGTACGGCTGTCCCAAACCAACGCATCTATCTATGCAACATGTGAACACCCCAGCAGCTACCAATCACCGTGTCTTAGCTAAGGGCCAAACCAACATAGCTTGAATACTACTGACCATTCATATGAAATAACGGAGGGCTACGGCTGGTTTTTGGCAAAAAACCTTTAACGTAATGAACTTGATCTTGTTGAAGAAACCTGATAGCTTTTTATAAAAATATAGTAGCGAAAACCTTTGCTAAAGAGGTCACTCCCGGTGAAGGGATCTCGGCTCTTTCCTCGTGGAATGAGGTGCAGGATATTCCAACTGAATACCGCTGTGCAAAGCAACATGTAATCGACTATAGTGAAGTTATTACCCTGACGCAAACTTCTGCCCAAGGGGTCACTCCCGGTGAAGGGATCTTGGCCCTTGCCTCGTCGAATGAGGTGCAGGATATTCCAACTGAATCCCACTATGAAAAACAAAAGGAAACGTCTTTATAATAACACTTTTTAAAACTGTTCCAACAACATCCAAACAGGTTTGTCTTCATTTGTATTGATCAAAATCAACGCAGTCCCATCAATTAATCACACCAGAAAAGAACAAAAATAAAATGTACGTATATGCCATCCGCATTCGTCACTGGGTCCCGTCATCACCCGTTAGGTTACTTAACTAACGACAGGGCGGGTACTGGACTAGCGCGGGTGTAAAACATATACAACATCTACTAGTATATATACCAATATACAATAATCGCTCCAGACGTGATAATATGCAACATTACAGAAAAGTAATAAGCATCACAGAACAATACAGATAATCTGGGATCCCCGGGTTTCACAGAGCCGCTACTGAAACCCGACGTTCCCCTGGTCGTGTGGATAGCCTATGCAATGAAACCTAGACCCCTACGGGTGCGGCAAGTTACCTGCCAAAACCAGAAGCGAGGCAGCCCCTTACAGCATAGTGAATGGACCACCCTGCACTTCACGGAATCCGGTAACTTGAGCACCCCTCCTTGGGTCAACCTGTACCTCCTACGAGTGCGGCGAATAGTCTGCCAATTCTAGAGTGAGGCCCCTCTGCCTCTCAAAGCCATGAGATGCGGACCCGTTGCCCTCCAGAACCGGGCTATCCGTGCACTCCGTCGCGTGGTAAACCTAGTACAGAAATGAAAAATATGTACAGCGGGTACATCGACCTCAGCCCAGTCGTGCCCCAAAAGAATATTATACAAACAGGCAGAGACGGCAGTCCACATGTTGGACGCTCGCCCCGCAATATCAAATGTACAAATAAATCCAAACTACAATACCATTGCACACTGCTATCCACCACGACAAATCCGCAATATCACAGCACAATACAGAACATCAACGCGAATGTCACGTTCGCAAATCCGTCTAAAAGAGCTATAGCAATTAGACGCAATTTACCGCTCAAATGATATTCACGGTCGGAGATATAATGTAAGTACTGTAAACTAACACGTTTAAATTTCGATCGACAAACTTCCCGAAGTGGGCCCCATGTACATCTGTTGTACAGTAACAAAATCTGGGCCTAAAAGAAATATTCCAGAAACCACAATTTTCAATGTAGAATCCCCAGAAGAAATATGGCCCACTGAACCACCAAGACGACCGCGGATCCGCGGCCAAAGCTAGGCATTGGTGGCGGTTCCGAGGCCGTACGGTCGAGTCAGGGGATCAAAATTCTTCAGTGTTCTTAAAAAAGCCTGCTCGATTTTCTGAGATGCTCAAAATGATTTTTAGACCAGTATTTAAAATCGACAGAAACTTTAACATAGAAATTGCGGTTTTCGAAAATCCGTTCGATCGATGTTTTAAACGCGTTAGAACAAGTTAGTAAAGCTTAATGGCGTGGCTCTGAAACCATGTTAGTTTACGGTAGCGCCCCGGCCATCTTTCAGATGCCAAATGCGGAACAAAAACTTTTATAACTGGCGCTATCGCATACTATAAACCCGGATCTGCCATTAACGCTAAACTAACAAAATACAAAGTTGGTAGAAAGGCTATACCGAACGATCCGAGTCCTTCGGTCTTTAACCATCATCCCACGCTCCGTTGCGGCTGCTCCGATCTCCTGGCTCCTCGTCGAGGTGGCACCACATCTAAAGATCTTTATACGGGCTCCCGCCTCTATACCGAGGCAACTCGGTCATCAAGTTTGCTAGAAGAGATGACCAAGATTAATGTAGAGAATGAGTAGAACACTTTGTCTCGCTTCATCCAAAGCCATGGATGAACGGTTAATGAAATTGCCTTTTGAATGGAATGAAATGAGAAATGAGCTATCAAATTCCATGAACCAAATCACATAATCTTTTTAATCAACAACCATCATCCCACCTAAAATGGGCCGGCCACTATATGAAGAGGAGGAGAGTGAGTGTAGGAGCAAAGAGAGTAACCTTAAGGAATAATATCAAGAAGAAATATCCTAAGGAAAACCAAAACACATTAATGCAATCAATGAGTCACATAATACACCTCATCAACCATTAATGCATACAAATGAGTCACTAACCTAGTCACCTCTTCTAGAAGGTTCCACACTCATGACTCACCCTCAAGAAAAGATAAATCCGTATTAAACCGAATGTTTAAGACGGGTGATAGAAAACTGGCAACTTCCAAAAGCGATCCCGAAACGAATTTCAGGATAACCCCGTAACAATATAAACATACCCGCATTTGTATTACGACCGAATAAAAATGCAACTGAGACAAAGATATTATATCTACACAATATAATACATGGATCCGGCTTAAACCAAAGCCCACCAGTATTATCTGCCCGAAATATGACACGTGCGTAAACGCACGTGCATTTTCCAAACCCTGCCATAAAACCATACGGCCTCTACAACGTTTCTCCCGAACTTGGGAAACATCTGTGGGGGACTCTAATGACTCGTCATTACCCTGGCAGTAGGTTTAACCACAAGCACGTCAGCGGCACTAGCAGTGCGTAACGGCTGCCCATGTACTGACCTCAAGGGAAGCCGATGAGCGAACTCATCCTGGAACCCTACTGAGCCTAACAGTGACAATATACATACAGTCTGGTCCGTTCGTCTATGAATATCGCATATCGGGCCTAAGGGGCTGGTAACGTCAAACCCCCAATAGCGATATAAGTCGTGTCGGAGACAAGCCCTGAACACCCTGAGAAACTACTGGAATACTTACCAGTAATTCTCACCTGCCTTGGCTAAGGACTTGGTGTAATGGCTTTCCTAGATACAGCGCGATCTCACCCCCAATACCGGGAGAGACGAATCCTCTGCCGATCCGCTCACTTGCCTCCATGTGGCTCGGGACTGTACCCAAAAAATACATGTTTGCATAACTCCTTTGAGCCGTGGTAGGGTAGAAATCAAAGCACAGTGGGAACTCACACGAGACAAATGAAGACCTCAGGTCGATGAACTAACCTGTACACATGTCACCGGGAACTGCTATCTGACGATAGGTACAATACCAACTAGCAGGTTCCCGACGAGTCCTGTCCGGTGTACTCATAACCCAATGAGCACCTGTATACATCTTAGGTGATCCTACTGACACCAGTGGCTTGTGAGACCGGCCACCGCCCCTCATCGGGGTCTCGACTGTATACATTAGTCTACTCCGGAGTATCGATGCCCTGTCTCGAAACTCCCACGACTAGGGACCACAATTAAGGATGTGCTTATAGACTACCCAACTCTCACGTATATGATCGCCATCATACTATTGGTAGTCAAGCAAGATTCTAAGGGCTCTATCAACATGTAACAGCGATCAGTCACCTGAACCTGTACACGACTGATAAAGTTAAACCAGATAGCATACTATCATCTCGAGTAAGACTGTCCTACCGGTATAGGTCCTCCCTCAATCATTGCAATCACATACCTGCGATGCAATAATTGACTTTGAGAGCACTATATCCAACAGACCGAGCAGGAATCTGCTCAGCGGCCTTATGAGGAGGGCTTTGTTATCTCTCTAGTATCTCCTTGGGGCGCTGTTCAACCTTCTGTGACCCATATAGGATGGAATGGTGACTGTCACGGATGACACATGGCAGCACTATATCGGGAAAGTGCGCTTAACCGCGATTTGCATCGTCGTGCAAGTAAATCTCGGCCGTTGGAAGATTTTTGTTGAGGCTATAAATACCGAAGGCATATTGGTTTCTTCCTAGTCTTGCAATCCTTGAAGATGACCGACCGCGTGTATACCATTAGAGAGATCGTTTCTCATGACGATGTATACTTTTATAACCTCGATTGTTCCGAGAAGATGTACGAGGCAGTGATAGGCCGCCTAGAGGGCCACTGTGGGCGCCTGCTTCCCCGGCGATCTCCTCTTCTTCATGTGCTAATTTATGCAATATAGAGAAATTCCACGGGTCTGTACAACACCCTATCTCCACGGTTGATGGACGAGGCATTCGACAAAATGCACACTGTCTACGGGCTTGGTCTGATCTCAAAAAGTAGGCGGGGTCGCTCGGTAGACCTCCTTCTTAAGAGTTTCCAGCAAAGGTTGGTCGTCGCATCTTGCTCAGCTGACGGGGTCCCCAGGGAGTCCGTGGCTTCTAGAGTCCGCGAGTACCGTCGGAGGGAGCTGGTTGAGGCTGTTTGGGCTCGGCCGGAGGAGCTTTCTTCGGTGTATCATCGACAATGTTTTCTTAATTCTCGTCCTCCTTTATTGTAATTGTTGTAAGGCTGGGGAGCCCATAATACCTCTTAATGAATAAATTTCTCCTTTGTTGAGGTGCATTGTCTCTTTTTATCTTCTTGGTACATTTTATACTTTTTCTTAAAAAAAACCTTGGAGTCTCAAAACCGAGAAAATAAACAAAGGGCTGGAGCCCCATGGCGGTGTAAAAGGTCTCTTCTGTGAAAGGACCTAGCTCAGGAAACTTAATTAAATGCCAATAGGAATTATATTATTTAAAAAGAGGGTACATGTTTATTTATACAACTTAAGTTTTTCGACGTTATACGGCCGAAGAAAATTACTTCCCCCGTGTCCTGCAGGCGGTATGCTCCACCGGGCAATACTTCTGTTACGAGAAATGGTTCGTCCTACTTCGGGGAGAACTTATATAGTCTCCCTTGGTCTACGAACTCGTTTCTTCGTAAGACCAGATCTCCCGTCTTGAAGGCCCGATGTTTAACTTGGGTATTGTAGTGGCGAGCGATTTGCTGCTGATAGGCGGCCGCTCTGATTTGCGCTTGATCCCGCTTTTCCAATAGAACGTCCAAGTTGCTTCAGAGCGCCGAGGTGTTAGCTTCATCGTCGAAGCGTTCGACCCTATAACTGGGCAGTTCAATCTCCGCGGGAACCATCGCCTCGGAACCGTAGCAGAGGCTGAATGGGGTTTCTCCTATGGGTGTTTTCTTCGACGTCCGCAATGCCTATTGCACCCATGGCAGTTCCTCGACCCAGCCGCCTTGCTGTCCTTCCAAACTGGTTCAGGGACCGTGGATGACGCCTCGGTTCACTACCTCGACCTGCCTGTTGCATTGAGGATGTACGACCATGGCAAATTTCATCAATATGTTGTTGTCGCTGCAAAACTCTTTGACTTTATCGTTTTCGAAGTTGGTCCTATGGTCGGTAACTATGCACCTCGGGATCCCAAATCGAGAAATTATGTTGTTCTGCAAGAAATTTATCGTAGTGGTGGCGTCCAGTTTTTTGATGGGTACGGCCTCTATCCAATTCGTGAAGTAGTCTACAGCGACAAAGATGTATCTGTGTCCGCCTATGCCGGTAGGGAGTTGGCCCACCATATCCATCCCCCATTTTGCAAATGGCCAAAGGGGACTGAATGGAGTTAGTTCGGTGGCGGGGAGACGAGGTATGCTGCCGAAAAGTTAGCAGTTCCTGCATCTTCTGACCAGCTTCTCGGCATCCTAGTGTATTCTCGGCCAATAGTACCCTTGCAGTAGTGCCTTTTGGACCAGGGTTCGGGACCCTTGATGTGCTCACCCCGACCCCTTCATGTATATCTCACAGAACGTAGTCAGCCTCGTAGGGGTCGATGCACCAAAGCAGAGGCTGAGTGTATGATTTCTTGTACAGGTTTCCGTTGCTCCAGACGAAATGGCATGCTTTGGCCTGAAGCCGGCGAGCTTCTTCTCTGTCTTCGGGAAGTACACTGTCCTTTAGGAACTCTACGAGGGGCTTTCTCCAATCCCGGCCTTCTTCCTGAGTTGTGTAGATTTGAAGTGTTACTTCTCCGTCTTCCACGCCGGGCCGTAGCAAAACTTCGAAGAGGATATTTCTTTTATGGTTGGCCGAATAAGAAGAAGTGAGCTTGCTCAAGACGTCGGATTGGGTATTCAGGTTTCTAGGAATCTGCTCCACTTGGACCTTGTCAAAATTATTTTCAAGCTTTTTTTACTTCGGCTAGGTATTTTATCATGAGTGGCTCCCGGGATTTGAAACGCATGGTTACTTAGCCGACGACCAGTGCGGAGTCACTGCGAATTCTGATGGTCTTCAGCCCTACCTGTAATACCTTAGAATACGATTAGTGTTAATTAAGCGATAATACGGGTTTTTAATTAAAAAGTTACCAAAATAGTTTTCTCGCATTTTATAAAGACTAATCAATATTTTATTATTATTTGTTTGGGTTAGCACACACTTGTGCATGTTAATGTGGGGGTTAGTTAGTGTTAATCTTGTTAAGTAGCCATGGCACCCTAAGCTAATTCTTGCCATGTTAACCTTGCATTTAGCATTATTGTGAAGAGTTATCTTCTTGTTTTGGATTGAGGAGAGGTGGCTAGGTGAGTCATGGAGGGCATTAATGCTAGCATTTATGAGGGGAGAGAGAGAGTAAGTGTAAGGCTAAAACTCATCCTACACTCACCCTCTCATACATATCTCAATTCATCTCTCATTCTCACCCCACTCTCTCTTTCTCAATTATTCTTTATCTCCTCTACTCTCAACTAAAACCCTCACTATTTCATCACTTAAACCTTGCAAAACTTCATTAAACACCATGAAAACACTTCTCAAGTCTTGATTTAGCCACTAAGTTGACTTGGAGTTTGGAAAGATTGGATTTTTGAGCAAGAGTGGCTAGGTAATGACCTCTAACTGATAATTAGGTGTTTATATTGTTGTGTTGCCTTATAGTTGTGGTTTAGAACACTAAAGGTATAGTTTTGTGCACATATCATATTTTTAGTGTCATATTGGAATTTATTTGATCTGCTGTAACCCCGAGTGTATACCGGAAAATCTAGCAATATAGTAGTGATTTACTAGTGACCCTAAGTGTATACCTGAAGCACGAACCCCACCTGGGTGGTTTTGGCCGACGAAAATAGGGAGAAATCTGGCGACCTCGGTTTTGTTGGGGAGTTGGGGCTTGTGGTTTGTAGGGTAGCTATCTGTAGTTGTTCTAAAGTGTTTGGTACAGCTTGATTTTTATGTTTTGACAGTATACAGAATCTAGGATCACTTTTCTTGTTTCTAGTGTTTCGACTACGCGCGTTACGTTATCCGACACAGTTCGTGTACTTTGTGTAGCTACTGCACTTGGGTTGGTTTCGAGGTGTCGCTACGCACGTTAGCCACTAGACGGACACTTGAGAGTTTGATTGGAGTTGGTGCGTCGGTCAAACGTAGTATGTACGTGTTATTGGTCGATTTCTAATGTGCACGTATTATGTTGTTGTATGATTTTAGGATCGCAGGCGGGGACTTCGGACGCCGCGAAGAAGGGAAAGCTAGTGGTTGGCTTTATTTAGCTCAAGATCATCTATGAGTAGATTTAACATCTACGGGGTAATCGCCCGTATGGCATTATGCGTCTGGTCTAGATTCAATGATATGACTATTAGTTATAAGTATATGTACATTGATTGTGAATATGTACCATTGTTGCATACCTCATTCTCCTATTTATACGGACATAGTATTAATAAGACACAACATTGTTACTGACGGTTCATGTTGCACGAGCACTAATTGTATGCTACACACACACCGTCGGTAATTGCCATGACACGCATAACATATATACATATGTGATGTTGTATCGGTTAATGATATTGAGATATTGATTCTTATTCCATTGTGCATATGAAATATAGCATACATGTATATCTACATGCTCACATATATACCTTGCTATATCTACATGCTTACACATATACCTTGATATAGCTACATGTTCACCCTTGTATGATGTTGTGTTGGATTTTGGAGAAATTGGGAACCGCATGATATATTTAATAACTTGATGCATTTAAATAGCGGTTTTTCCTTGATATGTCATATTACTATTTTATGTTGTATATATCATATTTCATGGATTTACGCATTGAGATACGGATTTCATGTGATTTAAGGATTTGAGGACCGTGGTAGTATTTCAAGAAATGTGTATTGTTTTGAAAATCCGGTTTCTCTTTTTATGATATTTTGATGTGTCCACTATGAATTTTCTCGGTTCGGAGACTTGTGTTAGAAACCTGATGCGAGGAGTGGACGAGGCCATTTGCGGGTACATGGTAGGCCCGGTATGGTATCCCGGGGCAAGAAACGTATGTCGATGGATTAGCCAATGAGCCTGGCAGAGGGACTACTACCTACCGGTGATAGTATTTGGACTCGGCGGATACCTGGAGGATACTGACCGGAGTTATAAAATGGATATGGGCCGACCCGTTCTGCCGGAGCCCGCGGGACGATCCTGCAGACGAAGCCCATGATATGTGGATTTGTGTGTCGATGTTGGACACGAGTTTTCATGATGTTTTTGAGTGCCGATATTGGGCACTCAGGTTCCATGAGATTTACAAGATATGAGGGCCGATCAGAGTGACGGCGCCTGAGGTATTGGGATTTGGAGTGTCGTTGATGGACACTGGTTTTTCCACGATGATGATTCATTGATGATGATATGTTTTATCCCATACTCAGCATTCATTTGATATGCATTGCTTCATGTATTAGTAGTACCTGATAGAGTACCTTTCATGATTGTTCCATATATATATTGCCATATTATACTATCAGTTTGCATGTGATAGATTATCGCGGTACGTGCATACTTATGATTACCTATATGATGTTATTTACTATTCATAAGTTGGAAACACACCCCCGTTGTGCCACTGTGTTTTGCAGGTTGCCCTTCAGAGTAGTTGCGGCAGGGCTTCTTCTTATTGTATCTTTTTACAGCGGATACCGCTACGGCTGACTGTGAGCTATTTTGCTATAGGAGGGTTTTGCGGTTATCCGATGATGTTCTTTATATATCTTATTGTATCTAGTACTCTCCATCTACTAGTTCATGTATTGACTTAGAGACAAGATGTGAGGACGATATTGTATATTATTTTGTGACTCAGGGTGTCGTGCTCGTGTGAGCCGGCTTTTATTATGTAGTTTTATCTTTTATGCTGTTTTCACTCTATAGTGTCTATATCTTCGCTACGGTGTTGTATATCTGCTTGTGGTGGTTGTTTCCGCCTTTGGGCGTGGTTTTCTCCCGTGTGGGGATGCTTTATTTATATCACATGTTACTTTACTTATATCTTATGTTTGTACCCGTTTCGGGGCTAGTTTTTACAAAGGAGGTGCTGCCAAAATTTTTAAGAAAATAAACCTGAGCTTTAAAGAGTTTTACTGAGATTTCCAAAAGTTTTTAACAATGTTCTTATCATTTACTACTTTTGATTGTTTAGATTTCTGGGTTTTCAGCTTACTTAAATTGCGTTACGCTTGTAGACGTTACATGGTTTAAGTGCCGTCACGTGCCAAATTTCGGGTCATGACAAAGTTGGTATCAAAGCGCTAGGTTTTACCTTTCGGAGTGTAGGATGACCTTGGTATGATGGAGTAGGTAGCTTAAGCAGAGTGACATAGCGTGTGTATGTTCCGCTTCATACTTACGACACGATACTCCGTCTAAGTGACCTTAGGACATATTGCTTGAAATTCCTTCCGTGATTATATACATCCTTGTGATTCGATTTCTATGTCCTTATCGAATCCTGTTTCCATTTCCATCCATTATGCCGCCAAAGACTATGAGGGCTCAGAGAGCAGTCGCGAGAGCCGAGGTCAGAGTTGACTCGTCTGAGACGAGGACTGATTAGGACGGTACGCTCGCTGTGCAGCAGCAGATTGATCCTCCTTCGATAGATCATATCGCTAGCCTAGAGACAGATATGCAGGATTTACGCCAAATGATGGGATCGTTGGTTGAGCCCAATCGAGCGCAGTGACAGGAGGTTGTTCCCCCTGTTACCCAGTTATTCCTTGCTATCAGCACACAGCATTGTGTCATGTATACAGCAGCAGTGGACGCAACCCTTCTAGATTAGGAATGTCTTCCCGAGACGACGGTCATTCCAGGACCAAGGAGGGCTCGTAATGGTGTATCATTCCAGAGGCAGATGTTTGGACGCCGCGACAGATTTCGTTTAGGTCGCGGGAGTAGCAGAGGCTAAGGACGAGGTCAGTTGTTTAGCTCTTATTCCCAAGAGGATCAGCAGTCGTCGTCTGGATGTTTTCGGTGTGGGAGTTTCCATCATCTCGTTAGGAATTGTACCGTGGTATGCCATAGAAAGGTAGCCGTACCATATGTTACCTTACCACCTTCACATCAGGGAGTGTTGGCACTTGCGTCTATTGTTGCTCCGCGTCAGACTTATGTTCAGAGAGGTCGTGGTTGCGGAAGGCTTGTTCAGAGAGAATAGGGTGGCAGAGGAGTAGGACAGCCAGTTGCAGGTAGAGGGCAGGCACGAGCATTTGCTTCGACTCATCAGGACGCGCAGGCGTCCCATGCAGTGGTTTCAGGTACTTTTTTCATATGTTCTTTTGATGCACACGTTTTGTTTAATCCGGGATCTACGCACTCGTAAATTTCTACACACTTTGTACCGAGGTTGGCCCGAGAGTCGTGTATGCTAGATCAGCCACTTGTCATGATTACTTCTGTTGGCGATTCTTTTGTTGCGCGACACGTGTTTCGGTCATATGCCAATCGGATAGGAGATAGAGATTCGTCCGTCGATTTGATCCTTCTAGATATGTTGGACCTTGACGTTCTTCTGGGCACGGACTGGTTAGCTATGTGCTACGAGTCTGTGGACTGCCGCGAGCAGACAGTCAGGTTTTGTCTTCTCGGCAAGTCAGTTCTTATTGTGCAGGGGGACCATGGTGCCGCCCCTCACAGTTTGATTTCAGCTTTTTTCGCTAGTCGGCTTTTGGAGGAGAGGATGTCGAGGATTCATGGCTTACATTCATGATACCGGAGCCATAGTAGATTCGTTGGACCGGGTTCCTATTGTGCGAGAGTTTCCCAACGTTGTTCTCGATGAGCCAGCGGAGCTTAGGGAGCGTAAGGATCAGCTACAAGAGTTGCTTGATAGGGGACTTGTACGTCCAAGTGTTTCACCTTGGGGAGCTCCTGTTCTGTTTGTCAAGAAGAAGGACGGCAATTTGAGCTTGTGCATTGATTTTCTCCAATTGAACCGAGTTACGGTGCGGAATAGGTATTCTTTACCTCACATTGACGATTTGTTTGATCAGCCCCAGAGTGTGGGACATTTTTTTCCAAGTTTGATTTGAGATCAGGTCATCATCAGTTGCATGTTCGGAATGATGACATTCCGAAGACTGCTTTTAGTACGTGCAACGGGCATTATGAATTTTTGGTGGTGTCGTTTAGACTCACCAATACCCCAACAACGTTCCTGGATGTGATGAACCAGATTTTTTTCAGGCCGTTTCTCGACCAGTTTATTATTGTGTTATTGATGACATACTGGTTTATTCCAAGAGTCGAGAGGAACATGAGTAGCACTTGAGGATTGCTTTGCAGACATCGAGAGAGCACCAGCTGTTTGCTACATTCTCGAAGTGTTCCTTCTGGCTTAGTAGTGTTGACTTCCTAGGTCATATGGTTACGGGAGACGGTATTCGTATGGACCCAAGAAAGATCGAGGCCGTACGGCTTTGGCCCAAACCTGTATCAGTGACAGAGGTCCGCAGCTTTTTGGGCTTAGCCGGTTATTACCGCCGTTTCGTGCAGGACTTCTCGAGTATCGCTGCACCGCTGACCGGACTGACCAAGAAGGCGGTTCCTTTTCTTTAGACTGAGGCATGCGAACTGAGTTTTCAGCAGTTGAAGATTCGGTTGATGTTCAGTTGATAAAACTGCACATTTGTATTACATTTTTCCTACCATTTTCATATTAAAAAAGGACTTTATTATAATATATCATACATATGAGGGTTTATGTGTAAAAGCACTATTTTCCATGTGTTAATATATTTTAATTAGCATTTGGTAGGAAAATGTATGCAAATAAATTCATTGACCAAATCCTAGTAGAACAAAGTCTACTAAATATTATTTGAGTTGTTGTGCAGAATTTTTCCAAGTGTGCAAAATCTTTCAAAGACTAGAATCAAGCAAATCAAGTTGTTGAAGAAGACTTGCCTAATTAAGAATCAAAACTTGGAGACCAAGTCTGGAAGCAACCACGAGAAGATTTCCAAATTCTGAAGGTGCCAAGGATCGCCAAATGTCACAAGTAGACATCCTCAGAAAATTGATGGACGGCCGTGATCATCAAGCCGCGGATCCGCGGCAATAGCCCCATTATGCCGCGGATCCGCCGCGGTTAAAGAGAGATGGACACTGAGGATTTTTGGGGTGAATCTATGATGAATTTTACCTAATTTTGAAACAAATGATTCTGGCTTTGCACTATAAAAAGGCACCGAGAGCCTCTTGGAGAATTGATCTAACCGAAGAGATCACGAAGCCCCAGACGCTCACGCATCCAGGCTGATCATCAACTGTTCGTCTACCTCCTTAGGAAAGATCGAGAAACAACTAGTTTTGTAATCATTTTCTACGGAATAAAGTGTAGATTGTTCAAGTTGATTAATAAAGGTAGTTATTTTATTTAATTCTTTTGCATTTTACATTATGTTTTCCCTCTCTGCCTTTCCATCTTCTTCTCCCAACATGCGCGAGTAATTCTCCGCTTGTTAGGGTTCGTAGGATTAGGGTAGGCTAATGGATGATGAACATCTCTAAACCCTTTTTAAGTCCTATAAAGTTTATGAACTTTATCAAAAGAATCATTAACATCCTAATCGGGCGCGCTAGCAATTCTTTGCTAGTTCCGACCATGATTAGAGATTAGATTAATGATTGTTTTGGTAAAGACTAGATATGAACGGAGTTCCGTGTCGAGATAAGGGTTAAGAGTGGGATTCCTTTTCCCTACAGAAACCCTAATCTACACGCATCACCGTCGTTCTAGTTTTAAATCTATTAAAAGATAAAAAGGGTAACTTTTAATTAATCGTCCATGACTACTAAATCCTCACGAACCCTACAAGCCCTCTTATTATATTATCTAAATCTCTAAAATAATCTAGATCTATATTTTTGCATTCTTGCTTAACGTAGATCTAGAAACTTTTCACAAAATTCTTATTTCCTCCTCTCTTTCAACACATCTAAAGTAAGAGTAAAAGGTTCTACGTTTCCCTGAGGACGACCCGTACTCATCTCGGTCTAGCTACGCGCGACACCGTTATTGATTGCGATTAAACTACAAACACACTTTTTCACACCAATCAAATGGCGCCGTTGCCGGGGACACGTGCGTAATTTTTTTATTTTTACTATTTGTGTTGGATTCTTAGACGAGTCATATCATTATTAACACAAAACTGCAAATTGCATATTTAACGATCTGTGCGTGAATTTTTGCAAGGAGATCTGGAGTCACAGAATTAAGGAAAACAGGAAACAGAGATATTTTTATAGATCCAGAGGAGCACAGAGGGCTTGAGAAAAATTTTCATCAACTGTTCCTTCCACCTCGCGGCGGAACCGCGGCACAAAGGTACTTCCTGCGGCGGAAACGCGGCGGTTTAGAGGGGTTAGGGCTAAAAAACTCTCTGGTATCTTTCTTAACTCATTCTCTCTCCTCAAATCCAATAAAATCTATTTTCTGCAGGATTCTTTGCAAAATAGCGCCGCTCAAAAATCTTTTTGCAAAAGTTTTGTGATTGGTTTTGTTTTGCATATTTTAATACGGAATTTAAGAGGCAAAGACCAAATCAAGATTAGGTGGGAATTTCATCACCCTTCCTAAGCCCCACAAATCACAAACCGAGCATATAGATCAACCCTTCATTAATTTAAAAAATATCTAGACCAGACTCTAAGGACTGTCGCGCTCAATAAGGACAGAGGAAGGTCGTGGGTAATCTATCGTTTATCCGCATTACTTTGGTGGTGTCTAGGCAAGTGTGTCAAAGGCTAGTGGTTCTTAATTAGGCCCACTACTGTGGTTCCTTTCCACTTACCTGGCACTTACCTGGCTACAAGGGTAGTACGGAGGCGGTAGAGGATTGATCCTGCGGCTTGTCCTTTGGAAGTCTAGGATCGGTCTAGAGACTGGACCTAGGTGACCTTAGTTCTAGGGTTGCTTGTGCATTTTAGAGTGATTTGTCTTGAGTCCCACTTTTTTCAAAACAAGCCAATTTTAAATCACACACACGCTGCCACTTGCACTAAACCCGCTTAGTGCATGCTCGGCTGGACACGGGATCCTAGTGCCCGTCTTGTCCGCGTTCCTGCTATCGACACCGAAGTCGGTACTTCTTCATCCTCTTTTCCCCCACCATACACCACAACGACCGAGATGGATGGCACTCCATCAAATTATAACACCACACTGCCACCGCCCGAAGGTGCGCAGAATCCACCGCGCATCTCTCTCCAAGAAAGATGCTATCCTATCCGTGGTCCTCTTCCCACTTGTCTATCTCTTCCACCACCTAACGGGGATAATTTCGAAATTAAACCCTACTACATCAATCTGCTGGCCAAATTTCACGGGCTTAGTCGGAAGACGCGTACGTTTTCATCACCAAATTCTAAAACGTATGCGCAATGATGGGTACTTCACAATTGACTTTAGATGCTATGCACTTACGTCTTCTCCCATTCACACTGTGCGACTTGGCAGAAAAATGGCTTTATAATACTGCCGCACACTCTATCACTAATTGGGATGAATTCGTCATAGCATTTCTTAAGAAGTTTTACCCAAACCATAAGACTGCCCATATTAGGAGCGAGATCAACCAGTTCACCCAGCTTCCCAATGAACCATTTTGGAAGTGCTTTGAACGTTTCAAAGATCTGCTTGTCCAATGCCCCCACCACGGAATACAAAGATGGGATTTATGTCGGATTATATATGAAGACATTAATCCAGCGACAAAGCAGATGCTTGAAACAATGTGTCAATGCAATTTCATGTCTAAAAATGACGGTGAAGCGTGGAAATATCTGGAAGACCTTGCTGAACACACGTTGCAGTGGGAAAGCGTAAGACCACCTTCAACTAAGGGAGGTTTTCACCAGCTCGATGTTTCTATCGCAGTAAAAGCCGAAATGGCAGCGATTCAGAAGAAACTCGATGCTATTGAAAACAAGTTCTCATCATTCTCCCTAAATCAGGTCACGCTTCCTAAGACCGTCTGTGGTTGCTGTTCGGATCCTTCACACTTAACGGAAGAATGTCCTATGAATGCATCATTTCAAGCTAATGCTGCTTTTCAGCAGCGACCTAGAAACTACCTTTATTCTTCCACGTACAATCAAGGATGGAGGAATCATCCTAACTTTGCTTGGAATCAAAACCAACAAAGCAATTATCAAAGACCTCCTCCACAGCAACCACAACCACAGAATCATCCCTCCTTTCAGTCACAGAATTTCCAAAATCCGGCCAACACTTCTACACCACAAGTGGTCGGTACTGACAACTCACTTGCACAAACTTTGGATATGTTCATGAAACAATCCATACAATTGTCGGCTGAGATGAAGTCTTCTATTGATACCATAACGAAAAACTCCGCCTCCCATGGTGAGAGTATTAAATCATTAGAAAACCAAATCGCACAATTAAACGCCGCAATGAGGGCGAGAGAGAAAGGGAAACTCCCATCTCAACCCATACCTAATCCTGGCCACTCACAAAGTTATAATGTGAGTGCTGTTACCACGTTGAGATCGGGAAAAGTGTTGAATAACCAAGTAGGTGAGCAATGTAATGATAGTGACACCAATGATACCCCAGCTTCTTCTTCTTCCCTTAATTCGTCTAGTCACCCACCTTCACCCGAGCCTATTCTCCGTTTTCCCCAAGACTCGAACCCTTCGCCCATTTCGCCAAATCTATCTAAGTCGATTCCCACTCCAGTTTTGGGATCGAATCTGTCCCCACAATCCTCTCCAATGTTGGACCAAACCCTTATTGATAAAGCACCTTATCCAAACAGGTTAAGGGGCAACAGACCAAGTCCACAAATGGAGAAGATTGTGGAAATTTTTAAGCAAGTTAACATAAACATTCCTCTCTTAGATGCTATTCAACAAGTTCCGTCTTATGCGAAAATCCTAAAGGACTTGTGCACTAGGAAGAGAAAATTTCAAGTACCTAAAAAAGTTTTTCTTGCGAGTAATGTGAGCACTGCTTTTACACAACAACTACCCAAGAAACGAAAGGACCCCGGAAGTCCTACGATTTCAATTTCTATTGGGGGTAAAAATATTAATCGTGCTCTACTCGATCTAGGTGCTAGTGTTAACTTGCTTCCGTATTCTGTTTATGAGCAATTAGGGATCGGAGAGTTAAAACCTGCGCATTGCACTCTTCAGATGGCCGATCGATCTATCACCCAACCAAAGGGTGAGCTAGAGGATGTGTTAATCAAAGTCGGGGAATTCATATTCCCTGTGGACTTTATCGTTATAGATACACAACCTGTGGCAAACCCACGCAATCAAATCCCGGTGATACTCGGTCGACCCTTTTTGGCCACTTCCAATGCAGTAATCAATTGTAGAACCGGCTCTATGACCCTATCCTTTAGAAAGAAGTCAATTGAGCTTAACATTTACAAGTTGGGAAGTGAACCCTCCGAACCCTATGCTCATGTATGTTCTGTCGAATTAATGGATGTCGACAGCAGCGAATTTGATCAACCTCATAATTCTGACTCTTTTCATATGTTGTTGCTTGACACGGACTCTTCCACCAAGTTGTCCGGGTCAACATCTAACGCTGATAAAGAACTTTTTAAAGAGTCTGACGATCACCCCATTTTTTCTGATGACATTATTTTTCAGGGTATCGATGAAAGCTTTGAGGAAATTTTCGCTGACGAACTCGCATTTTTACAAGACACGGGTGTTGAGATGAATCAACTCCAAGATGAAAAATTGGACCTCCACCCCTTCTTTTAGACAATCATGATAATGCGAGTAATCCATCATCACTATCACTGTGTCGTCTCTCCAAATTGAGACGCAATCCTTTTCCATTACACCTCTTGCCACCTCCCCACTTCTTCTTGTTGAAAAGTGACATGTTCTTCCACCAACCTTGGTACTTCATCGATAAAATTTTTGAATGGTTGGTGTTGATCTTCGGTCTTTACAAAGCTTGGCATTGACCAATAACCTTGACCCCCTCGTGTGATTTTAAAAGATTAAAATTGTTTAATTCAAGTTTGGGGGGTGGTATATTTTGGCTCTTGAAAGAAAATGATTTTTACAAAATTGTGAGCAAAAAATAAGTTTGGGGGAGGATTTTCACTTTCATATATTCTTGCCCCATTAATAATTTCCTCCCAAGTCTACAGGTTTTTGAGCTTAATGAATGACATCAGTGAGAACACTGCTGTAAACAGGTTTGGGAGAGATTGTGCTTATTTACACATCAATTTGCATCATATTTTGCATAAGCACAACATTTTCAAAAATTTTAAAAAAAAATTTATAACAAAAGAGTAGAAAGTGAAAAATTACATCCAAAAGATAAGAATAGTTTAAGAAAACCAAGAAAATTAGAAGTTTTCTTAAACGAACTAATAATAAGTAGTTATGAGCTGTTGTCCCAAGGGTTAGTAAAGTGAAGGAAGTCACTAATCTGAGGATAAAAATAAGTCTGAAAAATAGTTTTTATTCTGGAAGCCAAACACTTGAATGTTGATACCCTACTACATGCACTTACACACGTCTTGAAACTTGGGATAGTAGAGGATACCTTGAAATGCTTTTGTCTAAAAGCCAAAGTATAAAGGAAATAAAAACAAATGATGAAGAAAATATAAAAATGGTGAAAAGAGAAAAATGAACACTGGTTTTGTTATCGCCAAGGCAGCAATAAAAAAATATAGCGAGGGTGCCTCTTCACCTAGTGCCCTAAGGCCAACTGGTCTGGGAGTCACTGCTAAGCCTTAGGTGGTGCAAGACGAGCAAAATATTATCACCTAATCAGCAAGCACATGAGTAATCGGTTGGTTAGTACCTCAAGAAGTATTAACGGTCGCATGAAAATGTGTGAGCAAATTTAAATATTCATCAAATTAAAAAGTACTAAGGTAGATGGACAAGAGTATGATAGCTTGAATTGAATTCTTCGAGTGTAGGGATGTTCTTTACACACGCGTGGGGTTATATGATCAATGTTTGGACGAAAGGTAGGAATGAAGATTAAAGACGATGTTTTATTGAGGGATAATGTGATTTCTAACATCTTTTCATGACTATTAAGATAGGGCTCATGACAACTGAAAAGCTGGTGTAGTTGGAAACTCTTATTTTCAAAGTCTTTCTTTTATGGTTCTTATCTTTATATGTAAATTTCACCATCTCTCTTTTGTTATTGGATTTTGTGGGTGTAATCCGCTGAAAACCCTCAGGAGACAACACTCCTCCTACTAGGGACACTTAGAGGTTTAACGGCTTGTTGCACGTGCTCAGTGCAATCGTGTATGCCAACGAAAGTGTGCTTAGTTTTCTCCTTTCTTTTTCTCCTCTTAAATAAACTAGTTTGCTCGGGACGATCAAAGATAAGTTTTGGGGTATTTGTTAAGTTGATAAAACTGCACATTTGTATTACATTTTTCCTACCATTTTCATATTAAAAAAGGACTTTATTATAATATATCATACATATGAGGGTTTATGTGTAAAAGCACTATTTTCCATGTGTTAATATATTTTAATTAGCATTTGGTAGGAAAATGTATGCAAATAAATTCATTGACCAAATCCTAGTAGAACAAAGTCTACTAAATATTATTTGAGTTGTTGTGCAGAATTTTTCCAAGTGTGCAAAATCTTTCAAAGACTAGAATCAAGCAAATCAAGTTGTTGAAGAAGACTTGCCTAATTAAGAATCAAAACTTGGAGACCAAGTCTGGAAGCAACCATAAGAAGATTTCCAAATTCTGAAGGTGCCAAGGATCGCCAAATGTCACAAGTAGACATCCTCAGAAAATTGATGGACGGCCGTGATCATCAAGCCGCGGATCCGCGGCAATAGCCCCATTATGCCGCGGATCCGCCGCGGTTAAAGAGAGATGGACACTGAGGATTTTTGGGGTGAATCTATGATGAATTTTACCTAATTTTGAAACAAATGATTCTGGCTTTGCACTATAAAAAGGCACCGAGAGCCTCTTGGAGAATTGATCAAGCCGAAGAGATCACGAAGCCCCAGACGCTCACGCATCCAGGCTGATCATCAACTGTTCGTCTACCTCCTTAGGAAAGATCGATAAGCAACTAGTTTTGTAATCATTTTCTACGGAATAAAGTGTAGATTGTTCAAGTTGATTAATAAAGGTAGTTATTTTATTTAATTCTTTTGCATTTTATATTATGTTTTCCCTCTCTGCCTTTCCATCTTCTTCTCCCAACATGCGCGAGTAATTCTCCGCTTGTTAGGGTTCGTAGGATTAGGTAGGCTAATGGATGATGAACATCCCTAAACCCTTTTTAAGTCCTATAAAGTTTATGAACTTTATCAAAAGAATCATTAACATCCTAATCAGGCGCGCTAGCAATTCTTTGCTAGTTCCGACCGCGATTAGAGATTAGATTAATAATTGTTTTGGTAAAGGCTAGATATGAACGGAGTTCCGTGTCGAGATAAGGGTTAAGAGTGAGATTCCTTTTCCCTCCAGAAACCCTAATCTACACGCATCACCGTCGTTCTAGTTTTAAATCTATTAAAGGATAAAAAGGGTAACTTTTAATTAATCGTCCATGACTACTAAATCCTCACGAACCCTACAAGCCCTCTTATTATATTATCTAAATTTCTAAAATAATCTAGATCTATATTTTTGCATTCTTGCTTAACGTAGATCTAGAAACTTTTCTCAAAATTCTTATTTCCTCCTCTCTTTCAACACATCTAAAGTAAGAGTAAAAGGTTCCACGTTTTCCTGAGGACGACCCGTACTCATCTCGATCTAGCTACGCGCGACACCGTTATTGATTGCGGTTAAACTACAAACACACTTTTTCACACCAATCAGTTGACGACTGCACCAGTTCTATCTTTTCCTTCTGGATCGGGCGACTTTGTCGTTTATTATGATGTTTCGCGAGTGGGGCTCGATTGTGTATTGATGCAGTATGATAGAGTTATCGTTTATGCTTTCCGACAGTTGAAGGAGCACAAGAAGAATTATCCCACTCATGATCTTGAGATGGACGCGGTAGTCTTGCGCTTAAGATTTGGAGACACTGCTTGTACGGGAAGTCGTGTTAGATTTTTACAGACCACCAGAGCTTTAAGTAAATCTTCCTGCAGCGGGATCTGATTTTAAGACAGCGCCGTTGGATAGAGCTTGTGAAGGATTATGATTGTGAGATCCTTTATCACCCGGGCAAGGCGAATGTGATAGCTAATGCTTTGAGTCGTAGGCCCGAGGGTAGCTTGTTTCAGTTGAGCGCAGTTCGGAGACAGTTTTCTACAGTTTGGCAATTCTTGTGCAACAGCAGTGTTCAGTTTAAGTTCACCTCCATTGGGGTACACCTTGCTCATGTTCGCACCCATCCCCTTCTACTTAATCGTATTCGTGAGGCACAGCCCGCCGATGCCAGTTTGTCTGAGATTCTTGAGCATGTTCGGCAGGGTAGAGATTCGGAGTTCTTGATTGATGACCAGGGTGTGCTACGTTTCGGGACTCGTTTGTGTGTACCTGATACCGATGGGTAGAGACGCGAGATCCTAGAGCAGGTACATCAGTCAGCTCTCAGTATTCACCCAAGTTCCACCAAGATGTAACGTGACTTGAGAGATAGTTACGGGTGGGCATGGATGAAAAGTGATGTTTCGTATTTCGTTTTGAGGTGCCTGACTTGTCAGCGGGCTAAGGGTGAGCATTTAAGACCGGCAGGGGGACTTGCAACCTTTAACCGTTCCGGAGTGGGAATAGATCTCCATGGACTTCGTTGTGGGTCTACCCAGGTCTAGTCAAGGGTATGACTCCATTTGGGTAATTGTTGGCCGGTTAACGAAAGCGGGTCACTTCCTTCCAGTGAAGACCACTTTCGGTTATACTCAGTATGCTCGGTTGTACATTGAAGAATTTGTACGTTTGCACAGAGTTCCTTCATGCATCGTATCCGACAGAGGCACCTAGTTTACTAGATGTCTTAGGCAGAAGTTTCAGGAAGCCTTGGGTACCTATTTGAGCTTTAGCACCGCTATCCATCCGTAGACCGATGGTCAGTCAGAGCGGACTATACAGACTCTGGAGGATATGCTTCGTGCGTGCGTGCTTAATTTTGTTGGCAGTTGGGATCGTCACTGCCATTGATGGAGTTCTCCTATAATAACAGTTATCAGGAGATGATTCAGTTGGCACCTTTTTAGGGTTTGTATGGTAGATAGTGTCGATCGCCAGTCTGTTAGACCAAACTCGGCGAGAGCAGGATTTTTGGACCCCAGCTAGTTCAAGAGACTACGAAGAAGATCCAGTTGATTCAGGACAGGATGAGAACAGCTCAGTGCAGACATAATTCTTATGCCGACCGTCGTCGTCGCAGGCTTGAGTTCGCAGTGTAAGATCATGTATTCCTACAGATTTCTCCGATGAAGGGCGTGATGAGTTTTGGGATGAAGGGAAACTTAGTCCCAGAATTGTAGGTCCTTTTGAGATTCTTGAGCAAGTCGGTACCGTTGCCTATCGTTTGGCACTTCCGTCCAGATTTCCGGATGTTCACTCCGTATTCCTTGTGTCGATACTTCACAAATACCTTCATGACCCTTCTCACATGATTCAGCACCAGATTATTCAACTAGAAGGTGATCTTTCATTCACCAAGCAACCGATAGTTATATTGGATCGGTGTTCATATCCGAATTTTGAATTATTATATCACCCATTCTTAATCACATTACATATAAATAGGTGCTTTTGATCCATGTCTGCTAAATAGTTGCAGGTTACAGGTTCTCATATCGTTACAGTGAAATTCATGAAAAGTCGCTATAAATGTGAGACTACGACCAACAATAGATGAATCCGTATGATGCCGCCTACCAGTTCAAGGAACAAATGAAGATTAGTAGACAGTTCAATGCACAAAGCATAAGGGCGGCACAAGATTTAAGACTTCAACGCGAAGCTCACGGTAAAAGTCCACATCATCTGCACTGTTGGAAATCTGGAAGAAAATAGAAGAGATTCTGAGGAACCAAGTGAAGAAAACAGAAGTTAAAAGCAACATGAAGCAACCCTGAAAAATTGAGCCAGAGATCCCACTTATTGGCGGCGGAACCGCGGCCAAACATGCCTTTCTGCCGCAGTTCCGCGGCCATATGGTGCACGTGTCGGTGCACTTGTCGGTGGGTGTCGGTGCTTTGACCCGGCTTTCTTAGGGTAGTTTTGTAAATTTATGTATGGATCAGAATGTAAACCTAGGATTTTTCTTATATATAAATAGGAGAGCTCAAGGCTTTTCTTGGTGTGCCTCTTTTAGGGTGCCTCTTTTGGAGGATGCCTCTCTTTAGTTTTTATTACTCTTTTTTTATTCTAGATCTAAATTTTAAATTCAATTGTAATGCGTTCTTGAGAGGTCATCAATAAAGTAAGTCTTTTTATTTTATCTCGCATTCTTCTTATCTGCTATTTATTATCTGCACTTTTATTTGTTCTTTATTTATCTGCAATTTAGGTCATCAACTAAAATTTTAAAAAATGAATTTTATTGTTATCTTCCCAATGAGTGAGTAATTAATCACTTGTTAGGGGTAAGATAGGGAATGTTTGAGAGAAGGAAATCTCTGTCACTATTTTCTTTGCCCAAATAATTTTAATACGGACTTCCTTTAAATCAACCATAATCTGCTCACTATGGCACCCTATCCTACATGATAGCGGTAATTCCCTAGTTAGACCGGTTGTGGTTGAATTAACCGGAGGTTAGGGCTAAGAGCCAAGAATGGACGGACAAGGACCAAAAAGAAGAAACTAAGTTTCTTCCCAGCCGTGCTAATCCCCGTTGTTGCCGATTACCCTAACACATTTATTCATAACTAAGGAATTGAAAGAAGTGAGAAGATCCCTATTTCGAACTAACCTAATCCTAACCCTAGCAAGCTTTTTATCAGCTTATTCTCATTTATAGATCTTAAAACAAAACTCTACCAAACTTTGGACTTAACTCGTTAGAACATAAAGAAAAGGATTCTATCTCCCTGTGGATCGACTCGTACTCAACCGGCTAGCTACCAAACGACACCGTCTTGATTGCGGTAAATTTAAACACAGAAATCTCTAACAATCAAATGGCGCCGTTGCCGGCGAGACGGTAGTCTCTTTCTTTATGTAATTTCGAGTTAATTAAAAATAAAATTTAAAAAAAATTATAAAAATTGAAAAAATTTAAAACAAAAAAAATAAAATAATAAAAATCATCTTGTTATTTTTGAAAGATTTTTGTGCGAGTGTGCAGGCTTGGAGCAAATTCTGATTCAGATCTGGAGCAAGCTCGGTGAATAAATCCAGAAACAGTGGATCTGAACAAACAGAGGAGAACAAACTCAGCACAGAGAAGAATTTAGGAGATCTAAACCTACTTCTCTACTGCGGAACCGCGGCAGAATCATGCCTTTGACCGCGGAACCGCGGTCAACCTGTGACGTCAGCACCCCATTTTTTCTGTGAGTATCTTTTTTCTTCTCTCCTATCCCCTGAACTCCACTGGAATAATTTTCCTGCAGGTATTCTTTGCACAACAACCTCTTCTCCCTCTCCAATAAATTGTTTCTGTGCAGGATTCTTTGCACTGCAAAATAAAAAAAATTTGAAAGTGTTTTAGATTTTTTGGTTGTTCCTACTTTGCATAATTAATACGGAATTTAAGGGACTATACCACCAACTCAGATTGGGTGGGGATTTCATCACCCTTCCTAAGACCCCAAAAATTACTAAAAGCATACGTATCACCCTTGAACTTAATTAAAAAATATCTAGACTCAGCCAATTAAGGATTGTCGCGCTCATTAGGACAGAGGAAGGTTGTGGGCATCTAGAAGTTTATCTAATCCTGACTTTGTGGTGTCCAGGCTAGACAAGTGAGAAAGGTAAGTTTAAAAGGCACGTCTCACGGTGATTCGTCAACGGAACCCTCCTTTCTTCATTTGTGCTTACCTGGCCACAATTGGCGGTGAAGAGACGATTTGAGAGATATCTCACAACTTGTCACTTTGAAACTGTTAGGAGCTGTCTAGTTGACCTGGGAGACCCTAGCTCTAGGTTTGATTGTGCATGTTTAAACTGTGGTTGTTTGAAATTGTGTTGTAGTTCCGTACAAATTTTTGCAAAACTCTTTCTAAAAAACAAACACTTTCAAAAATTTCAAAACTCCAAAAACAAACAATTTTTTTTTAAAAATATAAAAAAAATTATAAGAAAAATCACATTCTTTTTCTTCTCCTTTCTCTCATCACATTATGGGTATCCCACCTCGCAAAACTCTTGCCAAACTTTGGTACCCACAGCCAGACATTACTTCTTACGGTTTTTGTTTTGGTCGAATTTCAAACGACCCCTCCATGCCCAAAATTTCTTTGAAAGTACGGATAGACGCGTCTAGGACAAACAATTGGACTCAGCAATCCACTTCGTATCAACCATTTCAAATATTCACCCCTTCTCATATTGATACCCCTTTTGAGAGTCCAGTTGTAACCCCAAAACCTATGTCTATTGCTGAATATATTGAACAATCTCGTAACCGATCTTTCACTCCTTTCACCACTGCAAATTCTTTGGATCAACAATTCCATTCATCTTCTTATCCAAATGTTGATCCTACCCCTGTCCAACCATTCTATTCCTATCCATCCTACCCAACTTTCGCACCTTCCCTGGACATTGCTTCTACACAGCCATTTGGGAGTTTCCAGTATCCAAACAATTTTGAATATTTTACTGAAACTCCTTCACAACCCATATCTAGTCTGGAACAGGCGTTGGAAGAGTTTAGGGTAGCGTCATGCCAACAGATGATGGAGTTGAATGCGTCTATGGCCGCCCTCATAAAACCTAGTGACCCGGTAGCTAGTTTCCAATTAGCTCCACATTTTCCAATTTTTGATGAGGCGGTGGGACAAGTTGAGAATTTGAGTGGAAAAAGTGAGCTGTACACCCTTCCAAATCAAACCTATCCATCCCCAATTGAATCCCACAACTCCGGTTTTGAATGTCTATCAAGTGTTCCAAATGATTCACCAGTTGAACATAAAATGTTTAATGAGTTGTGCTATTTTGTAGTGTTTGATTTACCTGATTGTGAAGGGTCCCTTTTGAGTGAAACCATCATCAATCCTTTTGACCTCTACACCTCCACTCTAGAACCTGAATTGATTAATATCCATGCTTTTGATGAGGTGTCTAGAAAAATTGATTTTCACTTGATTAAGGATATTGACGCTGGGAATATTTTGGATGATGCACCCGCAGATTTGACTGAATTTTTCTCTCCAATTCATCATCCTGAGTCATTAAATATTTCTCCCGAAGTTCATATGCGTCTTGATTTTGATGAGAATTGCATGGATAAGCTAAATTTTGTAAAGAGTATTGAGGAAATTATTGAGAATGAAGCAGTTTTACTTGAGGAGTCGGATTTTCCAATTCATTCTATCCCTTTGATTAACTGCGCACACCCTCCTGAATCTTTAACCGATACCCTTCCTCAATCACTTCCCTCCATCCTCGCTCCGACCTTAAAAGAGACCGTTATACTTTCATTTTCAATATCTGGTTTACCAAGTTTGACGTACCCATGTTTTCTCATGAATCTTGAGGGATTTGACATCATTTCTCAGTGTGTTGATAGATTAGCACAATCGCTTTTTACACATCGGTCATTACAAATTGTGCTAATTTATACACTCCATCTCCACCCTCAAGTTCGTATTCAACTTCTTTCTCCCACTTTCTCTGGTTCTTCTTCTAATCTTCCTTTAATGATAGCGAGTGTTAATGAATCACAATCCGATATTTTGAGTTCAATAATTCTAGAAAAACAACTTGATTTAAACTCTTTTGAGAATAAGGTAGATGAGCCTTACGCGTCTCCTACCTCCGTAATTTTTGAAAAATCAAGTGTGTTGAATTCTGGCGCGACACTTATTGACATTGAAACATTCAATCGGACCATCGATGAAAGTTTCGAAGATATTTTCGCCGACAAACTCGCATTCCTAAACGACACGGATTTTGTGATTAATCAACCTCCACCTGAAGAAGTTGAACCACCACCATTTCTTCTTATCCCATACGAGAATGTGACATTTCTTTCCATTTCTAATCAATCACATTCTCGTTTCCATTCACCATTATTGTTTCGTCTCTACAAATCGAGACGTAAACCTTTTCCATTACACCACTTATCTTTACCCCATTTCTTCCAGACTCTATACAGCATGTTCTTTCACCAACCGGCACTTTATAACGATAAAATTTTTGAATGGTTGGTGCTAACTTTTGGCCTGTGTAAGGCCTTGTATAGCTTGATACTGTGTTTTTCTCCTCCCTAACTCTGAACTTTAACGCTTAAATAGTGGAAACACTGTTTCACTTAAGTTGGCGGGGGACCTTTTTGTGTATATATATTTTGTTTTCTTTTTCTGTTAATAAAAAAAAATAGAGGAGTGCCGACAATTTTGACCCACTTGGTGTAGCCTGACAGTAAGGGCACTGTCAAGTTTAAGTTTGGGGGTGTGCTCGGTAAGCTTTCTTCTTTCGCATTCATATGTATATTTTTGCATTTGCATACTTATTTTAAAACCCATAAAAATCAAAAATTAAAAAATAAAAATTGAAAAGTTCAATTTTGGCCATATTTGATTTAAGTTCAACATGATGGTTGACTAGTTAAGAAAAATTAGATCCTAAACTTAGTAAATTAAAAACCCTAAAAAAAATAACCTTTCTTAAAGTTTAACTGTAGAAAATATACGTCCTTGTAGTTTATTTAGAAATAGGCAAATTTTGAGTTCAGTTCTTGGGCTAAATCGAAATAAGGGAAGAATATTGAAAGCTCTATTTGAAGTATAAGTCTGAAAAATAATTCTGAAGCTTAAGTCCAAATTCTGAAAATATATACCCTTCTTTACGCACTCACACACATCTTGAAACTTGGGATAGTAGAGGATACCTTGAAATGCTATTGTCTAAAATCCTTAGTATGAAGGAAAATAAAATAAAAGTATAAGTGATGAATAAAGAGATAAAAAAAACGAACACTGGTTTTGTAATTGCTTAAGACAGCATAAATAAAAAAATATATCAAGGGTGCTTTATCACCTAGTGCCTTAGACCAACTGGTTTGGGAGTCACTGCTAAGCCTTAGGTATTGCAAGATGAAGATTAACGCCTAAATACGCAAGCACATTTTGTAATCGGTCGTTTAGTACCTCAAGAAGTATTAACGGTCGCATGAAGAATGTGCGAGCATTTTCATCTAAAATTCACCAACTAAAAATACTTTGGACGATGGACAAGAGTATGATAGCTTGAATTGAATTTCCAAATGCAGGGGTGATAATTACACACGCGTATGGGTATATGATTGGGGTTTGGATAAGAGATAGGAATGAAAGATAGGACTTATATCTTCAATAAAGATGATAAAAATTCTTGAGTTGAGATTGCACCTTAAAAGGAAAATTCAAAAGATGCTGAAAGCTTAATAAATTTGCAGAACATATACGATCTTAAGTTAAATGAAAAGTGAGTGTGAAAAATATGGGTTGATAATTTAAAAGTTGAAGATAATAGAAGTTCTTGCTAGAATACTGAATTGAAGAATGAAACTCAATAGGCCAAATTGATCAGATTTTGTGGGTAGTATCCGCTGAAAACCCTCAGGAGACAACACACCTCCTACTAGGGACACCTAGAGGTTTAACGGGTTGTTGCACGGGCTCAGTGCAATCGTGTTCCCTGCGAAAGTGATGTTAGGATTTTTCGAAAATAAAATTGGCTTTGCTCGGGACGAGCAAAAGATAAGTTTGGGAGTATTTATTCATATCAGAATTTTGCATTATTATATCACCCATTCTTAATCACATTACATATAAATAGGTGCTTTTGATCCATGTCTGCTAAATAGTTGCAGGTTACAGGTTCTCAGATCGTTACAGTGAAATTCATGAAAAGTCGCTACAAATGTGAGACTAGGACCAACAATAGATGAATCCGTATGATGCCGCCTACCAGTTCAAGGAACAAATGAAGATCGGTAGACAGTTCAATGCACAAAGCACAAGGGCAGCACAATATTCAAGACTTCAACGCGAAGCTCACGGTAAAAGCCCACATCATCTGCACTGTTGGAAATCCGGAAGAAAATAGAAGAGATTCTGAGGAACCAAGTGAAGAAAACAGAAGTTACAAGCAACATGAAGCAACCCGAAAAATCGAGCCAGAGATCACACTTATTGGCCGCGGAACTGCGGACAAACAGGCCTTTCTGCCGCGGTTCCGCGGCCATATGGTGTACGTGTCGGTGCACTTGTCGGTGGGTGTCGGTGCTTTGACCCGGCTTTCTTAGGATAGTTTTGTAAATTCATGTATGGATCAGAATGTAAACATAGGGTTTTTCCTATCTATAAATAGGAGAGCTCAAGGCCTTTCTTGGTGTGCCTCTTTTAGGGTGCCTCTTTTGGAGGATGCCTCTCTTTAGTTTGTATTCCTCTTTTTTTATTCTAGATCTAAATTTTAAATTCAATTGTAATGCGTTCTTGAGAGGTCATCAATAAAGTAAGTCTTTTTATTTTATCTCGCATTCTTCTTATCTGCTATTTATTATCTGCACTTTTATTTGTTCTTTATTTATCTGCAATTTATGTTATCAACTAAAATATAAAAAAATGAATTTTGTTGTTATCTTCCTAATAAGTGAGTAATTCCACACTGGTTAGGGGTGGGATAGGGAATGTTTGAGAGAAGGAAATCTCTGTCACTCTTTTCTTTGCCCAAATAATTTTAATACGGACTTCCTTTAAATCAACCATAATCTGCTCACTATGGCACCCTATCTACATGATAGCGGTAATTCCCTAGTTAGACCGGTTGTGGTTGAATTAACCGGAGGTTAGGGCTAAGAGCCAAGAATGGACGGACAAGGACCAAAAAGAAGAAACTAAGTTTCTTCCCAGCCGTGCTAATCCCCGTTGTTGCCGATTACCCTAACACATTTATTCATAACTAAGGAATTGAAAGAAGTGAGAAGATCCCTATTTCGAACTAACCTAATCCTGACCCTAGCAAGCTTTTTATCAGCTTATTCTCATTTATAGATCTTAAAACAAAACCCTACCAAAGTTTGGACTTAACTCGTTAGAACATAAAGAAAAGGATTCCATCTCCCTGTGGATCGACTCGTACTCAACTGGCTAGCTACCAAGTGACACCGTCTTGATTGCGGTAAATTTAAACACAGAAATCTCTAACAATCAATCGGCAGGTGAAGAAACTTCGGTCAAAGGTCGTGCCATCTATGAAGGCTCTTTGGCATTGCCCGTCTAGTGAGGAGATCACTTGGGAGGCTGCGAGCGAGATGCGGAAGAAATTCCCTAATCTCTTTGAAGGTACGCATAGTAAGAATTTTAAATTCGGGGACGAATTTCTTTAAGGGGGAGATTGTATCACCTTAGAATGCGATTAGTGTTAATTAAGCGATAATGCGGGTTTTTAATTAAAAAGTTACCAAAATAGTTTTCTCTCATTTTATAAAGACTAATCAATATTTTATTATTATTTGTTTAGGTTTGTACACACTTGTGCATGTTAATGTGGGGGTTAGTTAGTGTTAATCTTGTTAAGTAGCCATGTCACCCTAAACTAATTCTTGCCATGTTAACCTTGCACTTAGTATTGTTGTGAAGAGTTATCTTCTTGTTTTGGATTGAGGAGAGGTGGCTAGGTGAGTCATGGAAGGCATTAATGCTAGCATTTATGAGGAAAGGGAGAGAGTAAGTGTAAGGCTAAAACTCACCCTACACTCATCCTCTCATACCTATCTCAATTCATCTCTCATTCTCACCCCACTCTCTCTTTCTCAATACTAGTCGCTGCTCACCCCTTGCTTGTTCGATCAGGGAAAGAGTACCAAACAATCCGAGCCATAGAATTTCTCAATTCTGACACAAGGATCCCACCGATCGCCCTCCAATTCTTCATCTCCTCTACTCTCAACTGAAACCCTCACTACTTCATCACTTAAACCTTGCAAAACTTCATTAAACACCATGAAACACTTCTCAGGTCTTGATTTAGCCACTAAGTTGACTTGGAGTTTGGAAAGATTGGATTTTTTAGCAAGAGTGGTTAGGTAATGACCTCTAACTGATAATTAGGTGTTTATATTGTTGTGTTGCCTTGTAGTTGTGGTTTAGAACACTAAAGGTATAGTTTTGTGCACATATCGTATTTTTTAGTATCATATTTGTGTCCATTTCTGCTTCGTCCGGGCCGCGGATGATCAGGCCAGCCCCGCTCCCCTCCTTGGTAGAGGATCCGTCCATGTAGAGCACCCAGTCCGGGATGGGGTCAGGTACTTCTTCGACCGAGAGATATGGTTCGGGGCCCTGTGATGTTGTTCCTTCTTTAGTGGGAATAGTGCATTCGACAACGAAATCTGCTAAGACCTGCGCTTTGATGGCTTATTTGGGGCGGTATTTGATATCGAATTGGGACAATTCCCAACTCCATTTCTCCAGAGGACTTGACGACTTGGGGGTGGCGAGAATTGACCCTAAAAATCACTCGGTGAGGACGAGGATTCTGTGCGCTTGGAAATAGTGTCGAAATTTTCTGGAGGCGACGACAAGTGCCAGGATTATTTTCTCTATGGTCGGGTATCTTGTTTATGCATCCTTGTTCCCGCCAAAATCTTCGACCATTGTCTGTCGCACAGCGCCAAGCGCGCCACTTTCTCCTCACGTGCGTGCTATTTCACAAGAAGCGCTCTGCGCTCATTGTCTGACGTACAGCGCCAAGCGCGCCACTTGCTCCTCACGTGCGTGCTATTTCACAAGAAGCGCTCTGCGCTCATTGTCTGACGTACAGCGCCAAGCACGCCACGTGCTCCTCACGTGTGCGCTATTTCACAAGAAGCGTTCTGCGCTCATTGACTGGCGCTCAGCGCCAAGCGCGCCACGTGCTCCTCACGTGTGCGCTACTTAACAGAAGCGTTCTGCACTCATTGACTGGAGCTCAGCGCCAAGCGCGCAACGTGCTCCTCACGTGTGTGCTGAGGGAACACAACGTGATCTTTAAATAAAAGCCTCAGAGCTATAATGAGTGCTCAGCACTCAATAAAAGACAAAAATTATTGTGAGAATCCAAACCAATGTTTAGAATTGTTAAATGAAAAAGGACCGAGCCTAATTAAATGTCCAACATTTTAACTGAATCGGCCGAGCCCAAGTTGACCTCAGACCCCTAATTCAGATTAATTGAGCCCATATGCTCATAAATCTTTGATCTTAGTCCCAAATTGGACTACAGATCTCCCAACCAATATTGGTTCAAGGGTGCATCTCTTCACTCCTTTGATATTTGTCATTGTAATCCTTCAACGTCTTTATAGAGGTGACGGGTCCCGACAACCAGACATTCCACGGACTGTGGGGTCCTTAAACTCATGGACTATGATGTCCTTAAACTTTATGAACTGTGAGGTCCTTAAACTCATAGACTATGATGTCTTTAAACTTTACAGACTATGACGTCTTTAAACTATGGACTTTGATGTCTTTAAACTTCATGGACTATGATGTCCTTAAACTTATGGACTGCAAAGTCCCTAAGCTAAAACAAATAGAGTCCAAATGCTCTTTTGTTGGATCTAAATGATCTTGTTAAGTAGATCTTAGTCTAAAATTAGACTAACGTATCCTTAACAAACGTTTAAGTTGATTTTAGTCTCAAATGAGATTAACGATCAACCCAACCTAAACCCAAATCTAAGAAAATACGGATTTGGACTAATCCACGCCCTACGGGTGACAACATAAATTAGTCTCCGTATACAATCTACGGGAAACCAAAAATAAAACAAACACACACGGCACGAAGTGACAATCTGGAGAAGGAGAAACTGGTTACCGCGATGCGGTAGCGTAATTAACTACAGGGGATTGCACCTACAGGGAAGAGCGTCCCCACAATCAAAAACCCCGCAAACAAGGGGGAATCTGACAAAGTCTGCTACGTCGGCCTCATCCATCTAAACCTCCGATATACGGTGCCATAAATCAACTTGGCATCTTCGGAGAGGTGGACGGATAAAACCAAATAGCATCTACCCCCAAAATTCAGGCCGGACGTTCCCAACATCCCGGTCGCATCTTTCGGCAGAGAACAGATTCTGGTACGCCCGGTGGGACATCATAGTCCTCACGATTCTTCTGATTGTTCAGAGAGAAGAGCAAGCTCTCGGTTCCGTCTTTGTTCAGGTCCCTCTCTGAACTTCTGGTGGCACATCATAGTCCTCACGGTTCCGTCTTTGTGGGATCCTTACGATTCTCAAGAGAAAACGCACTTAGGAGTCCTCACGACTCCTAAGAAGAAAAGACACTTACGGGATCCTCTCGACTCGTACGGAGAAAAGTCTTTATGATCATGGCTCATAAAGTTGAAAAATCTTAGGTGGCAAATCATAACCCTGTCTCCTAAGCCATCACTGCCCAGTAAGGAGGTCAAGATGGACTATCCACGGGCTACACTCTCCCAAGTCGAATATCGACAAAGGGAGAAACAACCACTTACGAGTCCTCTCGACTTGTAAGGAAGAAAATTCTCTTGTGAGATCCTTACGACTCTCAAGAGAAAATGCACTTAGGAATCCTCACGATTCCTAAGGAGAAAATACACCTACGAGATCCTCACGACTCGTAGAGAGAAAAGTCTTTATGAGACCCTCATGGCTCATAAAGTTGAAAAGTCTTAAGTGGCAGATCCTAATCTTGTCTCATAAGCCATCACTGTCCTGCAAGGAGGTCAAGATGGACTATCTATGTGTCGCACTCTCGGAAGTCAAACATCGACGAGGAGGGAACCAGCCACTTACGAGTCCTCTCGACTTGTAAGGGAGAAAATTCTCTTGTGAGATCCTTACGACTCTCAAGAGAAAACGCACTTGGGAATTCTCATGACTCCTAAGGAGAAAAGACACTTACGGATCCTCTCGACTCGTACAGAGAAAAGGCTTTATGAGACCCTCATGGCTCATAAAGTTGAAAAGTCTTAGGTGGCAAATCATAACCCTGTCTCCTAAGCCATCACTGCCCTGCAAAGAGTCCAAGATGGACAGCTACCTACAATCTACAGGCCATACTTGCTAAAATCACATGGCAACAACACAGCAAAGAGAAAAAAGCAACAGTGGGAGATAAAAAATGTTTATCTTTTATTCATGAATTCAATTGAGTACAAGACGAATCATATAAAAGAATAAAAAATGGATACATGTTATTCAAAAATTACAAATGTTTAATTGATACAAAGGTAGTTACTGAGAAGGAGGCGTTTTTAATAAGTCAGCCAGTTGCTCACGCGCTCCTCTCAACTCCTTTTCATGGTCAGCCACTGCGGCCAGCTCCGCTTTGACTCGAGCCCGTTGCTGCAAGCCAGACGAAATTTTTTCATCGATTTCCCGTTAATCAACTTCACGATTCCGCGTAACCCGCTCCAGAAGGTCGAGCTTTTGCCTTAGTGCTAGTCCGTCCGAAATGCATTGTCGCAAATTGTCAAAGACGGCCCTCAATTGCGCAGCGTTTGCTTCAACTTGGGTGCGGGCCAGGTGGATTCATCTGAAGCCTCCTCGCGTTCCTTCCGCCTCAAGGTCGCTTCTTTTTCAAAATGGTGGAAGAATGGAACTCTCTGCTCAACCCATGCGGCCCGTTGAGAATTTAAAGCCAACATTTCTGGAATGGGATGCCTGAGCTCAATCTTATGCAGACATGCCTCGATCTTCCTGCAGTAGTTAACCCAAGACTCAACGATGCCCTCGCTGTGGAAGTTCACGAGCATCGCCAACATGAGATTAACTTCGGCGGCAAAATCTGCAGCAGATGCAAAGGCCTCGGCGTCAAGGTCCTCGACGAACTCGCTTAACATCCACAGGCTATTCGCAGCACCCTTGGAAGAAGGGGGTTTAGAAAAAGGACCTACCGGCATAGGAATATGAGACTCGAAAGGAGCTGGAGTCGGTGTGATTGCTGCAAAACAAATCATAGTCATATATCGGCTTAAGATATAAAGAAGATGCCAGAGCGATAAAGGCTACTATACCAGCTACGACAGGTGGCAGAGCTGGGAGTACTGGTGGCGCGACGATTCTTTCGTCCCCTCCTTCAATTTGTAGTGTTGTAATCAATTTAAAGTTAACAACGGCAAGGTCACCCGTTAAAGAAAAGAAAGGACGTCGGTTAGAAAAGATATTCACCTGCACCAGTAGGCAAAGCAACTTCCGACTGGAAGGAGAAATGTGGGTTCAACACCTGATAAAGATGATCGAAGAGAACTCCTGTAAGGTTGCGACGATGCATGGTCAGTACCAGGGAGATGACATCCACAATTTAAATTAGACAAATCACAAACCCATACCTTCCAGCATTTGAGAGGACACGAGAGAAGGCGAAGGGTCGGCGACCGTCAGAGCAGCAACCGGTGACGCTTCTTCGGGTGGCACGACCTCTGCGCTCACCATACCTACATTCGAAATAAACAAAATGTCATAAGAAGGGACCCAAAGGGATTGTAAAATGAAAAGAATGCAGCGACCTGAGACCTACCAGACTGGTTATCAGCCAAAACTGCGACGGAAGCATCACCAAGCGTCGCGACTTCTTCGGTCTCATCTGGGGGGACGGTTTCGAAGCCAGTGGCTTCATCCCCCATTTCCACGAGAGCCATCGTGACACTCGCAATGCCGGGTGATGGCAGGGAACCGCAAGGGGAAAGAGTAACAATTGGGGCAGTCCAGGACTCCTGAGAAAAAGTGGCCACTTCAGGAGCGGTGGTTGTCGTCATCTCACCTGCTGCCTCGTCACCAAGACTTAGCCCTGCAGGATATGATATATGAGAATTTGAAGATCAAATTCTAATAAAAAGACCCAGTATTATGTTACCTTGGGGCGGCTTTTCGATTGCCTCCCGAGCCGCGCACAAAACCTGTCTATAAACGGTAGACATGGCAGCTGGAGTATCCTCGGAGGAAATAGTGACGGATGGAATAGCGCTTGAGCCTGCACCCGCAACCAAGCCGGCATCGCGTTCCCTCGCTGCACGCTTTCTGCGCTTCTTATCAGCCTTGGCAGTAAGAAAAGACCTTTTCAAGACCTCCGTCAAAGTGATGTCATCGTCCGATCCAGGAGCTACCTCTGGAGCCGTTACGGCGCCGTCATCGGCTGCTTGAGCGAGGCCTCTTTTGGCAATACTAGGAAAGCTGGGATTTCAACAGATGGCCCTGGAAGCATCGCCACGCCACCATGCGGGATCGGCACTGCACTCGAGATAACCTGAGTCAAGGTGGTCCCTGCAATAAGATGAAAAAAAGGGTCAAACTACCCATGAAGAAAAAAGGGAACGAAAGCATAATGAACCGAAATATACCGAGGCCCAAGGAAGCACGAAGTCTTTCCTCCTCTTCAAAAGTCTTGAGGGAAGCTGCAAGAGCCTCTTCGGCGGAGATACCTGTTGAAAAAGAAAGTGTTAGTCAAAGCATAGTAATTAAAATGACCATAGAAAGATAAAACTGAAGTATACCTGATTGAGCAATGGTGATCAGCGCTGCCTCATTACGAGCCAATTGCGCTAAAACTGCGATAGCAGCCTCCATATCGGTATCATTCGGTGCCACGAATAATCCTTCATTGGTCCCGTATTCGCTCAAGCCCTCGCTGTAAGGAGCATGGGGCTCTTGTCCAAATACAACGTCCGCAGAAAATATCGACTTCTTTTTCTTCTGTGAGCGAGTGCCGGGAGCCGATAACACAAGCTTGTGCTTGGCGGGCAATTTGGGGGCGACGAGTCCCTATCTCCGCACCCATTCCGGACTCGGGAGATGCTACAGCTACAGCTTTTATAGGCGCACGGGGTAGGGGCAGCTCAGGAATAATACGTGGTACCACAGCCGCAGCAGCTTCCCTAAGGGAGGACGGATAATGGTCCGTCGCTTCAAGGGAACGGCTGGATTACCAGCTGGGGTGGTGCCCTTGCTATCAAGAGGCAATCTCTTTTATTCCCTAATAACGGTGCCCATCCAATGTTGATACCACGCCACATATACGTTCAGGGCTTTCGGAACACAACTCGGTTCACTGATGAAGAAATTGGACCCTGTGTTTAGGCGCATGAAGTGGTGCAAAGTGCTCCGGATACCCTCTTCAGTAGCAACCGGTTCTGCCAAGAAGGCCTCGAGCGGGACGCCCTAATTATAACTTAATTGCTGGGCAAAATGGTGGGGGTTATATCTCATGAACAAAGCCGAGTCGTTCTACCTGAACACCAAGTAGCCCGGCCTGATCGAATATAAATGGAGAATCTCCCGAGCTTTGAAGGTAGAAGTTCGGTTCTTAAAGGTGACCCGCAGCGGCTGCACCATCTTGGTGGATTCATTACCGATAGTCATTACCTTATGATCAAAGGTCATGCCATCACCGACTGTACGCGGGCGATGAATCAGACCCCGAGCCTCTCGCTGATTTGGCTCCAAAGCAGAAGCATCGACCAGCCGCATGACCCGGGGAAAGTTGCAAGTTTCATAAAAATGGGGCCGCTTGTGAATTCCAAAAGCGCCAGGCACATGCATCTCGAGCCATGAAGTAAAATAATGCATCAGGAAGTTCATGGGCTGCACCCCCGGTTGAGTAGTGCCGGCCGCCAAGCTAAGGCCATGATACAAATAAGCCATCCCGGCAATCCCAACGGCAACCTGAGTCCCTTCGACCATTCAGTGAGCCGGGTAGAAAATGGATAGCCTCATGTAACGAGGGTGTATGGGGAGCGCGAACCAGCTTAGCCATAAACCAAGAAACCCTAGAAAGAACACCTCTTCATCGATGTCCTGAGCGACGAGTTCTGAAAAGGGGACGACCACGGAATTCGGGAGAAAGAAACTCTTTTGATCTGCTTTCGCTATCGGCCCGCTATCCAAGCTAAAACCGAAAGGATCGTCGAGTTTGGCGAACTTCTCACCTTGTTGTGACAAAGCTTCTGGACGAAGAAAATGGGCGATGAAGTCCGCAAAGCTGACCCCGTGGCTTCCAGATTCGAGAAATAAGCCCTCGTAAATATTTAGCACCTTGATTAAGCTTGGGAACCGGTGCTGAATGGCATTCTCTGGGCTCAGACCCATCATTACCGATCGAGTGGCGAAAATATACTCGTCAGGGGGTAAGATCTCCTCGTAGTGCTCCCCCCTGACAGGCAAGCCGGAAATCTCCGCAAACTCTTCCAAAGAGATCGAAACTTCTCAATCTAGTAGAAGGAAAGTATGAGTTGGAACGTTCCATTGTTCCAAAAAGGCTTTGACCCACCATGCAGGAGGTGTGGAATACTGGAACAAAGAAGCATAGATCGCGGGGTACAACCCGAACCTTACCAGCTGTGACTTCTTTGCCGATAAGATGTATCGAGCCCACTGCAGATATCCGGCTGGGTGATGGGGAGTTAAGCCTATGTTGTATGGCTGTCCCCAAGGGCATGACTCGCCCTGACATATGCGCCGCCCCAGGATATCCAAAGCCATCGGCGACTGCACGGGTATCACGGCCATAGAAGGTTGGAGACAACCCTCTAAGGTCCAGTTGACCTCCTCCACGGCATATTTCACCGGAGGTGCGTCGGCATAATCGATTGCCGAAATGGGCTCCGAAGGTGTTGCGCAAGAAAAGCTACGTCGACCCCTGATGATATGATTGTACCACGTTCCCCATAGATGAAGGTTCTTCCGCTCTGGGTCATGATCCTTGATCAGTGCGAAAACTTCTTGGTCTACTGGCACGTCAGCAAATGCGCTCTCCTGACGAACAAAGGGGAATGAAGTGTCGAAAGACATAGTGCCTGCACGAAAAAGAACAAAAAAATTATTAGCCGACGATGCTACAATTTAAGTTCTGGCACTTTGTACTTTAAATTCTTACCGCACTGCAATGCAGTGAAAAGGGTGCAAGGGGGACCCATATAATCTAGCTAATGACTCAACATTAATAAAACAGTCTCATTATTTGACGAGACAGTCATTAAATGAGGAAATCCTTAAAGGATTCTCATTTAATGAGCGCCCCTTAGGCCAAGGAGTAAATCTCCCTTGAGAGCAGCACTCTACAACAGAGTGACGTCTGTCAGCTATAATGATGAAAAGAATAAAAATTCCTCAAGAAAAATTCTGAAGAGCCATGCTCTGTAAAGATGATGGAATAACCCATCAGAAAACTTAAAGTAAAGCTTTTAATGAATTAAAAATTCCGAGATCTTCAAGATCTATGAACAAACTCTAAGAGTTCTTCATAAAAGATTAACAAATCTACATGATTTGAAAGAGCAAAACTCTGTTAATAGGTTAAGAAACCCTAAGAAAGATCTTTTTAGATCTATGAAGAGCAAAGCTCTATTGAGAAACCCTAAAAATCTATATGATTTGAAAAGAGCAAAGCTCTGTTAATAGGTGAAACACTAGATTATAAAATAATCTCTTCAAAAGATTTGAACTTTACCTAAAAATTTGACAGAGTTCTGTCTCTAGGAGAGTTCTTAAAACAGAAAGCTATGCTCTAAAAGAGAATTAATTCTCAGAAAAACAAGAAAGGAGATGAACAGGGGTCATCTCAAAGGCCAAGAGCCCTATTTATAGGCATTGAGAGCCGTATCAACTTCTAAATTGATCTGATGGCGCAGAAGCTGCCACCAATGCACTTACGTGTAAGCCACGTGAGCACAACGGTGGGGGGGCATTTGTTTCCCCCAATCAGAGCAAATCTCTGTTCAAATTTTGAAATTTGAAATGAAGCAGCGCTTCATAACAGCGCCGGCGCTAAGAGTCAAAGACTCTGATGCAGCGCTCATGTGCAAAGCACGAGAGCGCCGGCGCTGAGAGTCGAAGAGTCTGAGGCAGCGCTCATATTCAAAGCACATGAGCGCTAGCGCCAAGTGCGCTAGACTCTGAAGCAACGCAGTACGTGCAAAGCACGTGAACGCTAGCGCTAAGAGCGCTGCACTCTAAGCAGCGCACCACGTGCAAAGCACGTGAACACTAGCGCTAAGAGCGCTGCACTCTAAGCAGCGCACCACGTGCAAAGCACGTGAGCGCTAGCGAAGAACAAAATGTTCTCGGCCCTTGGATCAAAGATCCAACGAACATGATTAAAAATTATCAATTGACCAGAAGAAAATTCTGTTAAGGAAATACTCCTCAGAATCTTTCCAAACAGGAAAGATTGTGCTCTGTAAATCAGAGCACCGTTGGATCAATGATCCAATGGTGATTAAAAATCACCAAGGTACAGAACAAATTCTGTATGGGAAGATATTTTCCCAATCTTGTTAATAACAAGAAAACTATCTTCTGTAAAAGAGAAACCCTTGAATCAAAGATCCAACGGTGGGAAAATTTCCCAAATCAATCAGAGGAAAGATCTCTTCAACTGATTCAACAAATCAGCCTCTCTATATAAAGGATTGAAGATTTCAAGTCTCAGATAGAGGAACCCCTCCACAAACTTTGAGAAAGTTCAGAGAGAAGAGCAAGCTCTCGGCAGAAGAAGAATTTCTTCAAGGTAAAATAAAGAGATCAAAGCATCTCATCAGAAAAAAAACTTAGTTCTTATGCTAGATCATAGATCTATAAGGAAAATGTCTTTCACAAAGAGATCATAGCATCTCATTATAAATAGGGGGAGAATAATTCAATTCTCTTATGATCACAGATCCATAAAGGCAAAGACTTTCACCAAAAACATAAGAGATTGATATATCTCATATAAAATAAGAACTTTGTTCTTAGATCCATGAGATAAAGTCTCTTATAAGAGCGAATTTAATTCTCAGAGAGCAAAGTTGCCTAAAAAGAGCCCTAGCGCTCCAAATCTAGCGCACAGCGCTGTAGAGCTTTAGCGCTCCAAATTTAAAGAAGCACCTCAGCGCTTCAAGTCGGCGCCAAGCGCACCACGTGCTCCTCACGTGTGCGCTATTTCACAAGAAGCGCTCTGCACTCATTGTTTGGCCCACAGTGCCAAGCGCGCCACGTGCTCCTCACGTGCGCGCTATTTCACAAGAAGCGCTCTGTGCTCATTGTCTGGCGTATAGCGCCAAGCGCGCCACGTGCTCCTTACGTGTGCGCTATTTCACAAGAAGCGCTCTGCGCTCATTGACTGGCGCTCAACGCCAAGCGCGTCACGTGCTCCTCACGTGTGCGCTACTTAACAGAAGCACTCTGCGCTCATTGGCTGGCGCTCAGCGCCAAGCGCGCCACGTGCTCCTCACGTGTGCGTTGAAGGAACATAAACTATTCTTTAAATAAAGCCCCACAGCTATAATGAGTGCTCAGCACTCAATAAAAGACAAAAAAAATAATTGTCGGAACCCAAACCAATGCTCAGTATTGTTAAATGAAAAGGGACTGAGCCTAATTAAATGTCCAACATTTTAACTGAATGGGCCGAGCCCAAGTTGGCCACAGATCCCTAATTCAGATTAATTGAGCCCGTATGCTCATAAATCTTTGATTTTAGTCCCAAATTGGACTACAGATCTCCCAACCAATATTGGTTCAACGGTACATCTCTTCACTCTGATATTTTTCGTTGTAATCCTTCAACGTCTTCAGAGAGGTGACGGGTCCCGACAACCAGACATTCCACGGACTGTGGGGTCTTTAAACTCACTGACTATGATGTCTTTAAACTTTACAGACTATGATGTCTCTAAACTACCATGGATTGTGCGGTCCTTAAACTCATAGACTATGATGTCTTTAACCTTTACAGACTATGATGTCTTTAAATTGTCACGGACTATGATGTCCTTAAATTTCTGGACCGCAAAGTCCCTAAACTAAAACAATAGAGTCCAAATGCTCTTTTTTGGGATCTAAATGATCCTGTTAAATGGATCTTAGTCTAAAAATTAGACGGGGTCCTTAAACTCATGGACTATGATGTCCTTAAACTTTACAGACTGTAGGTTCCTTAAACTCATGGACTGTGAGGTCCTTACACTCATAGACTATGATGTCTTTAAACTTTACAGACTATGATGTCTTTAAACTGTCATGGACTATGATGTCCTTAAACTTAAGGACCGCAATGTCCCTAAACTAAAACAATAGAGTTCAAATACTCTTTTGTTGGATCTAAATGATCCTGTTAAGTAGATCTTAGTCTAAAATTAGACTAACGTATCCTTAATAAATGTTTAAGTTGATCTTAGTCTCAAATGAGATTAATGATCCTTAAACCCAACCCAAAACCAAATCTAAGAAAATACGGATTTAGACTAATCCACGCCCTACGGTCGACAACATAAATTAGTCTCCGTATACAATCCACAGGCAACCAAAAATAAAACAAATACACACAACACGAAGTGACCATCTGGAGAAGGAGAAAGTGGTTACCGCGATGCAGTAGAGTAATTAACTGCAGGGGCTTGCGCCTGCAGGGAAGAGTGCCCCCAAAATCAAAAACCTCTCAAATGGGGGGGGGGGGGAATCTGATGAAGTCTACTACAACGGCCGCATCTGTCTAAACCTCCGATACATGGTGCCATAAATCAACATGGCATCTTCGGAGTGGTGGAAGGATAAATCCAAATAGCATCTGCCCCCAAATTTAGGCCGGACGTTCCCAACGTCCCGGTCGCGTCTTTCGGCGGAGAACAGATTCTGGCACGCCCGGTGGGCCCTTTTCCTCTTTCCACTCCACCCTTCGTGTGTCGTATTTCGCGAACGAATTATGGTTGCCCTTGTATTCGAGGTACTAAGATTTGGTGTCTTGCTCCGTGCAGAAAACAGAAGATCAATGGATTCTAACTGCAACAACTGCAACAACTCTCGCTCTGTCCTCGCTGGAGGAGTGACTTACGGGCCTCAGGAGGCCTCCGTTTTTAAGATGCCAGTGGAACATGTGACGCAAGCCACCACTGGGCTGTTCTTTAGGACCATGCTTCCACCCATGAGCTTCAATGCCCCAATGTCGTTGCAAGAAGCTCTGAAGAAGTCGGTCTTTGATCAGCTTACGACTACCATGACCCCTCTCAATGGGTCGTCCAAGTCCAGCACCTCAGTCTTTGATAGGCTAAACCAAAACTCTAATGGGCCCGTGAAGAAGCCCGCGATACCTGAAGGGATTAACCCGAAACAGATAGCCATCCCTACTCCAGTGAAAGAAGTCGTCAAAGCGGCTCCTCCTGCTAAAAGATCAGTCTTAGCAAGACTGGCTGCTCCAACTCCCATTCTGGACGAAGTCACCAAGGCTGCTACCCCTGTCCGAAAGTCTGCCTTCGACAGGTTGGTCATCCCCTCTCAGTGGACGTCGATTTTCGACAGGCTAACGGCGACAACAGCCCCTTATCAGAGCAGGGAGCATGAAGAAGCCACCCCCATAGCTGAGATGGTACCGTCTGCTCGACATGCTCGACGTCGCCACTGGCATCGAGTGAGGAAAGCTGGGGGCAATTCCCCTTCTGGATTTACTCCGCCAGCTCCGACGATGGAAGTTGATGCTGCTATTCCAACTGGGAACAGTTTTGAACCACTTAGGAGGGTGCACAAAAATTCTCCGATCGTCGTGCTAAAAAGATCTCCTCCACCTGTGGAGAACGTTACAAAGGCGAAGCTAGAGCAGCCCCCTCAGCGGTTGTCCTCTAAAATTCACAAGGTTTGGCGACAGGTCCAAAACTCAGTGATTAATCAAGACTACTCCCGCCAACCGAAGAAGATGAAAGTTCGGCAAGAGAAGGATCACCCTGTCATACCACAGAAGGGGTCGTCCACTCGGGTGCCCACTGCAACGGCCCCCTCAACTTTGACCGCTCACAAAAGGAGAAGGCCGGGGAAAACCCCCGTGTCTGTGACGATTCTAAAGGGCACTGAACCTAAACGCCCCAAGTCTGGGGGCATGATGGTACACACTGTTTATATGGCATCCGGGAAAGAGGATAGCCGTATCTCCACGGGCCATCGACCTCTCTCCATATCAGTGACAAAGGCCCAGGAGCAACAATAGAAGCTCCAGGAGATGCTAACACAGATGGCCGCACTCACTGGGCCAAAAGAAAGACCGGAGACGTCGTTGGAACAGCGTCAAGAACAAGAAACTGATGCCGAATTCTTCCGAAGAATGATCGAGAGGAAAGACAAAGAGGTCTCGGAACAAGCGGCCAATATAAAACAAATGGCGCTTTTATTCCAAGACATGGTTGGCATGATGATTCAGCCGGACCCTCCAGTCGAAGAGCCTCCAATAATAATTGAAGACGATAGAGAGGAGACATCAAACCCTCTTCCAGCTCTATCAACGGCCAAAGAGGAGACGATCTCTAAAGCCACCCTGGATGACTATATAGCTCAACAGATACGAGCTCATCAGGCGGGCAAAGCGGCTGGCCAAATTGTTAAGACTGGACGACCCTATCCGGGTTGATATGACCAAATAAAGTACCCGTCGGGATATACGATCCCTAAATTCCATGTATATAAGGGGACGGGGAATCCACACCAACACGTTGCTCAATTCAGAGCTTTGTGGGGTAATACTGGAGGTGACGATAAGCTACTACTTCGCCAATTCGTCGGTAGCCTGGCGGAGACGGCATTCGAATGGTATTCAGAGCTTCCCAACGACTCCGTCAAAACTTTTGCGGAGATGGAATTGCTATTCACCCAGTGTTTCACAAGCGCTAGCGAACGCACCCAAATCACGGCATTGATCAATGCCAGGGTAAAGCCGGGAGAAACATGGGTTCAATATGCAATCCGGTGGCGGGACCTATGGTCAAGATGCGAATAACGCATCGAAGGAGCTCCTGCAGTAAGCATGTTCGTGGGTACCCTCGATCCGCAGGTGACCATATCCTAGCTCATGATGTTCTTCAAGCCGACCACCTTCCAGGCCTTAATTGACAAGCTGGTTCAGATGGATCAGATGGGCCATAGGCCGTCCTCTTCAAAAGCGGATTCTCGAAACGAAAAGGGCAAAGGGAAAGCGACCTTCGTGGCCAACGCTCAACAACAGCCGAACAATCCGAAACCGGCCGCTCGCCAAGGCAACAAATTGCGATCCCTCGAGGAGAAGTGGAGAAGTCCTTACTCATTTCCCTAGGATAAAACAAGGAGACTGTTCGAACTGGCGCTGCGCAATGGGCTCATCACCTTGCCAGATCCGAGACATCAGTCGCAACCTGGTGATGTCAACCATCCTAACTATTGTCCCTACCACAGAGTAGTGGGTCATCCAATCGAAAATTGTTACGTCTTCAAAAACTTGGTTGAAGACCAGTACCAGCAAGACAAATTCGCGTTGTCTGAAAATTGGAAGGTAGACCCGCCACGACAGCACACTCCTAAAAAGATAGACATGCCGGGGGCATGATGCTCATTTGTAGAGGAAGCTACATAGGAAGTCGTTCTTTCGGCAAAAACGAAAAGAATGCTGAAGGATCTTCAAGCATGCCCCGCAATCAGGTGGAAAAGCCCGCTAGAGCCTGAGATCATTAAGGGAATGCTAAAACCACGCCCAATATCGGGAGTTAGTAGCAATGGTCAAAACGCTCAAGCCCAGCCGTCAAAGTTTTCAAAGAAGAAGAAGAAGCCCATGAAGCCTGATGACAAGTGCACGGACTTGCAAAAGCATATTGACGCGCTGGAGGAATACAACCAAAAGGCACTGACCCCTGTCACACTCCATGAGTTCCTCAACCATATCCTTGAGAACAAAGCAATGACAATGACGAGGGAGACGACGTGTCAGAAAACCCGAAGATTACGTGGCAAGTTGTCATATTATCTCTTACTCGTCAATAAATGATAAAGAAGCTCCTGATGCAGAGAAGCTGGGGGCAGAATCGACACCAAAATCCTTGGAACCGTCCGATGAGCCGATTGACGTGCTGCTAAACGAAACCCGTCAGAAAAGCAAAGTTGATCGAGAATGCAAAATGGCCATATTCGAAAAGCCAGGCGTCGACGTCAAGTGGAAGAAATCGCGGTAGGGATGGATCACAAAACACCCCAACGAAACCAAATCGCACCTTAAATAGGTGTATCCCACTTTATCATTATGTATCCCGTCATGTGACAAATACACGTGCATACAGGATAAACGATAGACCATAATGTCTTAAAACTAGCTATGGACCGTAATGTCCTTAAAGTAAAAACAGACCGAAACGTCCCTAAAACTAGTAACGAACTGAAATGTCCTAAAACTAATTACGGAACGAAACGTCTTTAAACTACTACAAACCCGCAGCATCCTTGAGCTGACTCATAAAAAAAGGGTACGTCTATAAGCAAAATAGGCACGGATGAAAACCCGAAAGGGCTCCGTGGGTAAAAACAGCAGGACTACCGGCGATGTTTGTCAAAACCCGAAAGGGCGCAGACTCGTAAAAAAAACGGTACGTCCACAAGCAAAATGGGCATGGATGAAAACTCGAAAGGGCTCCGTGAGTAAAAAACAGCAGGGCTACCGGCGAGTTTGTGAAAACCCGAAAGGGCGCAATCTCGTTAAAAGACACTTGCAAAGTCCTCTCGACCTTGTAAGGAGGAAACTACCTGCGTGAGATCCTTATGACTCACAAAGGAGAAACACACTTAGGGATCCTCACGATTCCTAAGAAGAAATTACACTTACGAGATCCTTACGACTCGTAAGGAGAACCCTCTTATGTGACCCTCACGGCTCCTAAGATTCAAAAGCCTTAAGCTACAAGAATCTGAACCTGTTCTTAAGCCATCGCATTTCCCAGTTTGCCCTACAAGCGGTTCAATACTGATCCTTGTATACAATCCACGGGCACAAATAATCATTTCCTTGCTGAGTCCTACCAACAACGAGGAATGCCCTCATTTGATGAATAAACACTTGTAGATCCTCTCGATTTACAAAGAGAAAAAACTCTTGTGAGATCCTTACGACTTATAAGAGACCATATACTTAAGAATCCTCATGATTCTTAAGGAGAAAACGCACCTACAAGATCCTCACGACTCGTAGGGAGAAACACCTTTATGAGACCCTTACGGCTCATGAAGTCAAAAGCCTTAGTCGACAGGATCTTAACCCTGTTTGCTAAGCCACCTTTGTTCGAACCGACGAAGGCAGATGATGATTCTCTCCTGGCAATATTCCAGACGCAGCGATGCTGATGCTAAGATTGGCACCAGATTCCAAGTTTCATACTCGTGGCGAAAAGTCAACGAGCCAAAAATGCATATGAAATAGCCGAAATGATGGGGCAACTTGCAATAAAATCAGCAATTAAAAAAATATGCATACAAAATAGCCGAAATGGTTGGGCAACTCGTAATAAAAAGCAGCGAGCAAAAAGAAAAATAGCCGAAATGATTGGGCACCGCGAAAAATAGCCGAAATGATTGGGCAATCGCGACTTTCGCGATATAAAAAGCTGAAATGATAGAGCATCGTGGAAAGAAATTAAAAAAATGAAATGAAACTTTTTGCCCTGCAGGCGAGTCCATATTGTCCCCTGTACACAATCCATAGGCATAAACGGAAGGGAACCACATTTCCACACCATACCTTGTCAAAGGGAGAGTCAGATCTCGACGGCAACATCTGCATCCCAGAAGAACAACAACGGCGCTCCTCCTCATTCCAGCAGGATTTGAATGCGACGTCAACAAAGCGGAGCCACGGCAAAGTCCTTAGTTCCAAGACTCTATGATCCACATACAACCTAGAGTCAACCAATGACCTCCCCGACGGATCAACGCTCCGTCTTGGAAATAAGTCAACCAACCGCCAAGGAAATCAGCGTCCTTAGAAAAAACCTCGATTCAGGGAAATAAGCGTCCTTGATGAGAGCATCTCGATTCACGTCAACCCGCAAGGAAATCAGTGTCTTTGCAGGAATACCTTGATTCGTCTCAACTCCGAGGAAATCAGTGTCCTTGGAAAATATCTCGATTCAGGGAAATCAGCGTTCTTGACGAGAGCATCTCGATTCGCGTCGACCCGCAAGGAAATCAGTGTCTTTGCAAGAATATCTCGATTCGTCTCAACTCCGAGGAAATCAGTGTCCTTGGCAAATATCTCGATTCAGGGAAATCGACGTCCTTGGTGAGAGCATCTCGATTCGCGTCGACCCGCAAGGAAATCAGGGTCTTTGCAGGAATACCTCGATTCGTCTCAACCCCCAGGAAAATCAGCGTCCTTGGCAAATACCTCAATTCAGGAAAATCAGCGTCCTTGATGAGAGCATCTCTATTCGCGTCGACCCGCAAGGAAATCAGTGTCTTTGCAGGAATCTCTCGATTCGTCTCAACTCCGAAGAAATCAGTGTCCTTGGCAAAAACCTCGATTCAGGGAAATCAGCGTCCTTGACGAGAGCATCTCGATTCGCGTCGACCTGCAAGGAAATCGGTGTCTTTGCAGGAATCTCTAGATTCGTCTCAACTCCGAGGAAATCGGTGTCCTTGGCAAAAACCTCAATTTAGGGAAATCAACGTCATTAACGAGAGCATCTCGATTCGCGTCGACCCATAGAGAAATCAGTGTCTCTGCAGGAATATACGACGTCAGCAAAACGGAGCCATGGCAGAGTCCCGGGTTCCAAGTCTCGACGACAACATCTACAGCCTGGAGATCAGCAACAGCGTTCTTCCTCCCTCTAGCATGATACGGATGCAACTTCAACAAATGGAGCCATGGCAGAGTCCCCTAGTTCCAAATCTCGATGGTTCATAGACAACCCAGAGACAATCTCGACATTCGTCGCAATATTGCAGACACAATGTCAACAAAGGAAGCCAAGGAAAATCCCTTGCTTCAGGGTCTTAACGGCAACTCAAATGAGATCTGAAAAGACTATCGGAGATTATCCCACACCAGCGCGAAGTGGTCATGACTCATCGGGGCTCCTAGACTGAGACTAACCTCAAGTAAAAAAGCGACATGGAATATCCCTAACGCTTGCTCTTTCGACAGTAATATTACCTGGAAGATTACTTGAAGACATCTTGTCCAGCCCCCAAAGGGATCAGAGACACGACAGTCGCGGGGCTACCCGAACAACAAGATTGCATATCGGGGAATATATCGGCCAATGCGACGGGTAAAAAACCCTAGTACCACAGACCCTAACGGACTTTTATTAGCAGGACTTAACTGTGACGTTAGGAAACCCTTGCGATAACTTCTCGATTCGTCTCGACTCGTGAGGAAATTAGTGTCCTTGCGAGAACTTCTCGATTCGTCTCGATTTGTAGGGCAAAGCCTTAGGCAACGGGGATAAGGACCTGTTTCCTAAGCACTGGGGCCTGCAAGTCGGTCCAAGATGGACTATTGCATACTATTCACGAACCACACTCTCCAAAGTCGAATCTCGACAAGGGGGGAAACAACCACTTACGAGTCCTCTCGACTTGTAAGCGGGAAAAATTCTCTTATGAGATCCTTACGACTCTTAAGAAAAAACACACACTTAGGAGTCTTCACAACTCCTAGGGAGAAAATACACCTACGAGATCCTCACGACTCGTAGGGAGAAAAGTCTTTATGAGACCCTCACGGCTCATAAAGTTGGTAAGTCTTAGGCAACAGATCCTAACCATGTTTACAGATATGTATGAAACCAGGCTCATTCATATACGCACATGCACACATCAGAGAAAGAACAGGTGTTCAACGACAAAAACAAAGCATTTAATTGAACATTTATTCTACAAGAAATAGATCACCAAACATGGGATCGAAAGTACATGGATTCACAAAACTATGGATAAAATTATCTAACTCCCTCTCTGCCTTCTCCACCATGACAAAGCGGCGATCTTCACGAGGAGTAGCTACCCATCGGTCAGCACCGCACCCATCAGCAAAGGCAGACATGACGACCCGCTGAGCCCGTATCTGGCTTAGCAGCCGGACAGAGCGATCCCTCAGAGATGTGGTGATCAAAAGTGCCTCGTAGAAGCACTCGATCTTGTATTCCGCGGCGTCGAGCATTGCCGGAGTCATCTCCGCCGGAGGAGGGGGAATATCATTGATCACAGACAAAAAAACCATCCGGAGCAAAATGGAGCCGATGAGGAGACGAGATCCTCAACGAGTCAAGAGCTCATACAACACCGTGTCGCATTGGTCATCCGTAAGAGCAGAATTCACTAAGCGGGCAGCAAAACAAGGAACGATTTCCTCAATTGGCACCTCCCATGGTTGCCGGCGAGCATGTCGATGATTACAAGCCATAGCTCTTCTCTGATAAAATAATTCTCTGAAAGTGAGAGAGACGAGAAGCTTTACTTCAAATTATAAAGATAGACATTTAAGTCTAGGCACAGAAAATTCTGTGCATGATGGAACTGTTTCCAAGCTCTGTTAAGAGAAGGCATTCAGAAAGAGAAGTCTGACTCGGGAAAAGTGGAGAAGGAATGTGAAAAGACACCTTCAGTAATGAGGCAGCGCCTCATGTGCAAAGAACGAGAGCACTAAGCGCTAGCGCTAAAGAGTCAAAGACTCTGAGGCAGCGCCTCACGTGCAAAGCACGAGAGCGCTGAGCACCAGCGCTAAAGAGTCAAAGACTCTGAAGCAGCGCTCACGTACAAAGCACGAGAGCGCCAAGCGCCAGAACTAAATGTTCTCCACCGTTGGATCAAAAATCCAACAAAGATGATAAATCATCAAAATTCATAATAAAATTCTGTTAAGGAAATACTCCTCAGAATCTTTCCAAACAGGAAAGATTGTGCTCTGTAAATCAGAGCACCGTTGGATCAATGATCCAATGGTGATTAAAAATCACCAAGGTACAGAACAAATTCTGTATGGGAAGATATTTTCCCAATCTTGTTAATAACAAGAAAACTATTTTCTGTAAAACAGAAGCCCTCGGATCAAAGATCCAACGGTGGGAAACTTTCCCAAATCAATCAGAGGAAAGATCTCTTCAACTATTTCAACAAATCAACCTCCCCTATATAAAGGATTGAAGACTTCAAGTCTCAGATAGAGGAAACCCCCCCCACACAAACTTTAAGAAAGTTCAGAGAGAAGAGCAAGCTCTCGGCAGAAGAAGAATTTCTTCAAGGTAAAATAAAGAGATCAAAGCATCTCATCAAAAAAAAACTTATTTCTTATGCTAGATCATAAATCTATAAGGAAAATGTCTTTCACAAAGAGATCATACCATCTCATTATAAAAAGATGGGGGAGAATAATTCAATTCTCTTAGAATCACAGATCCATAAAGGCAAAGCCTTTCACCAAAAACATAAGTGATTGAAATATCTCCTATAAAATAAGAACTTTGTTCTTAGATCCATGAGACAAAGTCTCTTATAAGAGAGAATTTAATTCTTAGAGAGCGGAGTTGCCTAAAAAAAGCCCTAGCGCTCCAATTAAACGAAGCGCTTCAGCGCTTCAAATCTAGTGCACAGCGCTGCAGAGCCTTAGCGCTCCAAATTTAAAGAAGCATTTCAGCGCTCCAAATCTAGCGCACAACGCTGCAGAGCCTTAGCGCTCCAAATTAAAGAAGCACCTCGGCGCTCCAAGTTTGGCGCACAGCGCCACGTTCTCCTCAAGTGTGCGCTATTTCACAAGAAGCACTCTGCGCTCATTGTCTGGCGTACAGCGCCATGCGCGCCACGTGCTCCTCACGTGTGCGCTATTTTACAAGAAGCGCTCTGCGCTCATTGACAGGCACTCAGCGCCAAGCGCGCCACGTGCTCCTCACGTGTGCGCTCCTTAACAGAAGCGCTCTGCGCTCATTGACTGGCTCTCAGCGCCACGTGCTCCTCACGTGTGCATTGAGGGAACACAACGTGTTCTTTAAATAAAAACCCCGGAGCTATAATGAGTGCTCAGCACTCAATAAAAGACAAAAATTATTGTCAGAATCCAAACCACTGTTCAGCATTGTTAAATGAAAAAGAACTGAGCCTAATTAAATGTCCAACATTTTAACTGAATGGGCCGAGCCCAAGTTGGCCACAGACCCCTAATTCAGATTAATTGAGCCCATATGCTCATAAATCTCTGATCTTAGTCCCAAATTGGACTACAGATCTCCCAACCAATATTGGTTCAAGAGTACATCTCTTCACTCCTCTGATATTTGTCGTTGTAATCCTTCAACGTCTTCAGAGAGGTGACGGGTCCCAACAACCAAACATTCCACGGACTGTGGGGTCCTTAAATTCATGGACTATGATGTTCTTAAACTTTATGGACTGTGAGGTCCTTAAACTCATAGACTATGATGTCTTTAAACTTTACAGACTATGACGTCTTTAAATTATGGACTATGATGTTCTTAAACTTCATGGACTATGATGTCCTTAAACTTATGGACCGCAAAGTCCCAAAACTAAAACAAATAGAGTTCAAATGCTCTTTTGTTGGATCTAAATGATCCTGTTAAGTAGGTTTTAGTCTAAAATTAAACTAACGTATCCTTAACAAACGTTTAAGTTGATCTTAGTCTCAAATGAGATTAACGATCCTTAAACCCATCCTAAACCCAAATCTAAGAAAATACGGATTTGGACTAATCCACGCCCTACGGACAACGACATAAATTAGTCTTCGTATACAATCCACGGGCAACCAAAAATAAAACAAATACACACTACACGAAGTGACCATCTGGAGAAGGAGAAAGTGGTTACCGTGATGCGGTAGCGTAATTAACTGCAGGGGTTGCGCCTGCAGGGAAGAGCGTCCCCACAATCAAAAACCCCTCAAACGAGGGGGAATCTGACGAAGTCTTCTATATCGGCCGCATCCGTCTAAACCTCCGATATACAGTGCCATAAATCAACTTGGCATCTTCGGAGAGGTGGACAGATAAAACCAAATAGCATCTGCCCCCAAAATTCAGGCCGGACGTTCCCAACGTCCCGGTCGCGTCTTTCGGCGGAGAACGATCCTTGAAAACATGGCTCACGTAGTAGACCGGCCTCTGTATGCCTTCGCATTCTCTGATAAGTACCGAGCCTGCAGCTTGGTCGGAGACGGCTAGATATAATAATAACTCATCGCCGTCGACCGATCGGTTGAGTAGAGGGGGAGTCGCTAGGTGTTACGCCCCGCTTCCTAATATACGGGGAAGGGACGTGGCGATGCTCGCTATGTATTTACTTAAAAGTAAACACGCTTAGCGTATCTAAACAATATAAAGTAAAAGTACACAAGAGACATGAATATAAATGAACAACAAATTTATTTATTAAACATTCTTTTACAGGTACAACTGAAATGTAAATACATGAATAGAAAGCGATGCCTAAACAATGGCATAATTGAAATAAAATAAATATGTACAAGTGCCTACAGCTCTAGGTCGATAGCAAACTGCTCCAAGTCCTCGGTTTTGGGCTCAGTCTCTAGTGCGTCCAAATCACCTGACAACATTCCAAAGAAAGAAGAAAAGAAATATCGTCAGCGAAAAATCGCTCGGTAAGTCCCAAGGACGAGTAGAGATAGAATAGACATAAAGAGAATAAGACTAGTAATATTTGATTATATTGTTAACGCAGTTGTTTGTAGCTTGGTACAGAATTTGCCAGTGTATATGAGAGGAGTCCCACTATTCTGGAGACTAAGGTATACAGAGCGCAATGAACCGATCAATCATGGAACAACGGCAATGGATATTTAGGTTATGTGTGTTAAGGTTACAGTCTCGTGCCACTTCTAACACATTCCATACCAATCTACCCCTTTATAAACCACGCGATGTCTTTTATATTGAGTGAATTATTTTGTTATATAGATTGATGACTTACCGAAACCATGATATCAGTAAACAGAATGGATATAAATGGAGAGTCATATAGACGGAGTAAATCCTTGGTTCGGTTCAGTCAATATAGATTGAATAGACAGATTCATAGATTAATGTTGGATTGTAGTTTATACTTGAATCATATTCAAGTCAGGTTAATTAGATTGAGACTCAGTCTGAGTCAGACACTTTGAAAAGAAATTGAAATCCTGAATTATTTTTTATGTTACCGATAACGGCTGCACATGGACGGCAGGATTTGCATTTTTTTCCAAGACAATTACCGTGTTGATAACACCGTTTGTTATATTGTCTACCTTAGATAGGCAAGCACCCACATTCTCCGACTCTCTGAGGCTCAACAGAATTAGTCCCGCTTAAACCTATATTTACTAGGGTCCTTATTGTAATTTAGTATAACTTGAGGGGGTTTGTGTAAAAATAGTTTTGAAATGTTTTCAAAATACACCTCAAGTATTTAATTATTATCTTTAGTGTTTTCATAGACGTATATTTTATAAAAGTGAAATTTCTATTGAGTAAAACCTAGTTTTCATTGTATGTGGTATTTTATTGAAATATCGGCATTTTGCATTAAATTGTAATGGTATTTTCCTGTAATGGTGATTCCTGTGATTTAGAAAACTTGGAATATTTACATAATATAATTAAAATAGATATTTTGATAATAGTTATATATATTTAATAAAAATAAATTTTATTTATTTTTGTAAAAATCTTATTTTCTAAAGAAAAATGCATTAAAATTCCATCGAGATCGAATGCTCCTTTCGGAGGTCTGCATCTCGCTCTTCTAGACCCGAGAATGTGCGATAACCCGCACCATCCCGAACGGGATCCTCAAAAGTGGGTTGTAGAGGCGCAATTGCAAGGAATTTGATTAATACACTTTTTTAAGAAATGGTTTCGCAAGTTGATGGTATTTATTTGTAATATCGTATTTTCCCATAACTAATGTCCCAAACTTTTATCTTGCTATATCAAAGATGTGTATTGTGATGAGTTAAGTCATTATCTCGTGAATTGTCTAAAGGTAATACAAGTATTACGTTGATTTGTGTCGAAAGCAAAGTATATGCTATTTTACCGTAAAAATACGATAAAAGTTGCATAAATGATTCTTTTGATATTAAATATATTTTAATGTGTTTTTTAATGTTTGTTAACATTATATGAGAGTATGGTATTTTATTGTTTAAGAAAAACAGAATTTTTTAAAGAAAAACCGAATCGGAAGTCGGATTAACTCCGCTTCCGTCGAGTTTTAGAAATCAAACTTTTTAAAATAGGAGAACAGAGGGGGAGAAGGGACTTACAGGCTATCAAGAAAGAAGAAAGGTAGGGGAATCTAGGGAAGGTGTCTGGGAGTCGTTTCGTCACCGGAATCTCCTCGGAATATCGTCGGAACTTCACCCTTCGCTAACTCCACTTGCACAACAAGAGATTTGAGAATTTTTGAGAGTTTTGGCACTTGAATTCAGAATGAGAAGTGCCAAAGGAGAGGGTTGTATTTATAGGGTAGGATTATGGTTTAGAAGGTTAAAGAATGCATTAAAATTTGCAATAAAATTGGATTAAAGGTTGTTTTATTGTTCTCTGAAAAATGTGCAGAGAAAACAAACAGTCTATGAGAAGTGGGGAGGGCCAAGGGGTGCAGGGGAAAAAATTTCAAGGCTTTACCTACGGTTTAGCCCGGCGGTGCCGGAAGTCGTTTCGGTAGGGGAATCTAGGGAAGGTGTCTGGGAGTCGTTTCGTCACCGGAATCTCCTCGGAATATCGCCGGAACTTCACCCTTCGCTAACTCCACTTGCACAACAAGAGATTTGAGAATTTTTGAGAGTTTTGGCACTTGAATTCAGAATGAGAAGTGCCAAAGGAGAGGGTTGTATTTATAGGGTAGGATTATGGTTTAGAAGGTTAAAGAATGCATTAAAATTTGCAATAAAATTGGATTAAAGGTTGTTTTATTGTTCTCTGAAAAATGTGCAGAGAAAACAAACAGTCTAGGAGAAGTGGGGAGGGCCAAGGGGTGCAGGGGAAAAAATTTCAAGGCTTTATCTACGGTTTAGCCCGACGGTGCCGGTCATTTTTAGGTTTCGCCGGTCGAAATCCGGTGGGGGAGCTTGGATCTTTGGCCACGTGTTGGTATCTCTTGGTTTTCCCCAGAGCATGTGTTTGATTAATCTATAACTCATAATCCTACGTGTAGTGCACGTGCAAACCCATGAGCCTCTAAAAGATTAAAAGAAAATTTAATAAAAAGATAATATGGTTGGGGGATTCGATCACAGGGGTTACGTCACAGCAGTGCAAGACTTTACCAATGAGCTACAAGTGCATTCTTGCTTTTCAAAAGTAAAACAAATACTTATAGTGTACACAGGATAGCAAATACTCCATTTGTACAGTAACTTTTTTAAAAAAAATTGGAGTTGTTACAACCTACCCTCCTTACAAAAATTTCGTTCTCGAAATTCACAATTATTTTAAAGGACTAGTTTACAAATAAATGAGGGTATCTTGCATGCATGCCGTCCTCACGTTCCCATGTTGATTCTCTTGGTGGGTCTTTTCTCCATATCTGTAACACCCTAGTTCATTTATACCAGTTCTATTTTGAGTATTCCTTTATTTGTGGCTATTCTTGATTTATTGTGTTTTGGGTGTGAATAGTGTATTGGTATCCGTCTTTGCATCCGACCCGACCCTCTTTTTGGAACCCGTCTTGATTCCTATTTATGATTTATCCCGGCTAGTTATGAGAATCCGTGCACTTTTAATATTGTTTTTACTGCTTACTGGCATTATATCGGGCACCTGCATTTTTTTAATAAAACAAGTAAAGTCAAATAAAATATTTTAAAAATATCTAGTATGGCCCGCATCATACCCCTGACCCTGTGGTAGCATCTGTGTATCTTGTTCTCATTCCGTTCAGTGAAACGGACCCGTTTGGATTGCTACGTGCACACTGCATGTATCCGTTCTTAGGGGTATGCATTTTCGTTACCCGGATATCATATTTTAGTTTTGGTTGACACGTATATTAACCGTATTTTCAAACCATAATTTTAGACCCGACCCGGGCATGTTTTGGACTATTTTGTATTTAGCCTAAAACTCAAATTTATTAATATTATATTCTTTATATACTGTTAATGTTTTAACCAAATATATACTGTTAAATTTTTTTTAATCCTAAATCTTAACACCTCTCCCTCTCTCCCCTCTGCATACATATTATATTATTTTTATTTTTTTTAAAACCTACTAAAATCCCTCACGTTCTTCTCCCTTCCCCTATTCTCACTGATTCCTTCTTCTTTTTCGTCCCCGCCTTCTCGTGAAACCCTAACTTATGCCTCGCCTCGCGCGACGCCGCCTCCAGCCTCGACCCCGCCTAACCCTCGACCTTCTCCTACATCTCCTTTTCTCCCAACCTCACACCACCTCCTTTCCCCTGCAAGAACCGAGCCACAACCCATAGCCTTCACCTCACCCTCGTATGCACGCCCACGTCGCTGGAGCTCCAACCTCCGTCGTCTCCATCCCCATCACCTCGACCTCCTCCTCATCCTCCCTGCACCCCGAGCTTTCCCTGCACAACCCCCCTCGACACCAAGAAACTGCACTCCCTGCAACCTCCGCCTCGCCCACGTCGCCGTTGCCGGCACCCTCACCGCCGACCAGCCTCGTCAACGTCCCCTTGCCATCTCCTATGACCCGATACAACCCCATTGAACACCACCACAGCCTTTTCTTCCTTCTTCTTTTTCTACTTCTTCTTCTCTCTCTCTCTCTCTTTTCTTGTTTCTTGGTTTTCCGGTGATCGCCGGAGCCGTGCCGTCGCCGACGATCCGGGCGACCCTGTGGACATCCCCAGCCAGCGTGGTCACGTTCTTGCCTTGCCTAGTTCTGTTCTGTACGCCGTATGTACATCGCGACGTTTGCCCGACGTCGAACGCAGCGTACGCACCCCGTCGTGAGATCCGATCAGGCAAGTTTATCTTGCTACATGCTATACTACGATATTTTGCATTCATGCGAATAATAATATTACATATTGTTTAGTTATGCATCCATATTACTATTTTATAGTTTTTCGATACCCGTATGCATCCATACCGTTATTTACATATTTAGTCGCATGCAAGTTTACCTTGCTATATGCTATGATACATATTTTGCATTTATATGAATAAAAATATCACATATTGACTGCATTGTACATCCATATTATTGTTTTACTGTTTTCGGATATCCGTACGCATCCATATCATTAATTACATATCTGGTTGCATACAAGTTAGCTTGATATAGATTATTTTATTATACTCGCATCTATATTAATAAGAATATTGCATGTTTATGGTATTGTGCATCCATGTTACAGTTTTACCGTTTTCCGATATCCGTTCACATCCGTATCATTTATTATATATCTAGTTGCATGCCAGATCACATTATTTCATATTACGGTTACCTCGGTACCCCATGCTTGATAATGTGCATCCTACGTAGCCATGGAATTGTAGATGTAACCCCTGATAGATATTTTTGCATCCATGTTTTACTATGCATCCGTATTTTTATCATGCACCCGTACTTGCTACAGTTTTGTTATGAGCGTTCATTTGATACATGTGCACTACCTGTCATGACCTGATACACCACTGCATGACTTGATACCTGATCTTGTTACTAATGCCGATAACCTGACTTGTTGTCCCGATGGACATATCCTGTTGTCTATTTAGACAAATCTGTACCTGCTTGATCCTGTATTGGTATTAGCTCCAGATTATCAATACCTGACTTGAACACATAACCTTGGGGGTATGGGGAAATCAAAAGTGTAACTGAAGTGTAGCTTAAAAGGGTATTACTTGATCCGTGGTCCCGGGGGATAACGGGACAGAGTCATTCGTGACTTTTACTACCTGATCCGTGGTCCCGGGGGATAACGGGACATATTCTTTTGAGTTATATGGAGATGTACACTAATTGATTTCAAACAAACTTTAGAATAGATAACCCAGTAGCACAGTTTAGATTGATCACTGCACGTCACATATACTGACACACTTCACTGTTCTATTTCCGTGTTTACTTATTACATTTGTGTTACTATTGATAATTCATGCCTGCATATCTCGTTACATCCTAGTTGTTTATTATTATTGATATTATGACGCACTGACGTCTGGGTTTTGCATCCCTCAGATCCTTTATCTCTTTCGCAGGCTGATCAGGAATATTTCAGCCGACAGGCCGAGCAATGAAGATCCTGTTAGTATCCAGTTTAGTTTAGTTTTATTTCCGTACTTTCATTTCCTTATGTGAGCCCGTATTTGGGACGTACTTTCCAGATGTTATTGCTTATTGGATTTATTGCTTCCGCACATTTATATTTCTTGACTCGTTTATTCTGGCATATGGACATATACTAGATAGTTTATTTTATTTTTTATTGTTCTTGATATCTTATGGACAGCCGTAATGTGACTATGGAGGGATGTTTCCTAGCCACAGGTAGCATGGTTGGCTCTGTCACATGCCGATCTTAGCGCACTCTAGGAAGCGGGGCTTGACAACATCACTCGAACCAAGTTGACTTCCTTGTTCCGAAATGACTTCACATTTCTATCCAGGATCTCAATAGGTTGTTGCTCACAGGATAAATCTAGTTGTACAGTGAGCTCGGAGTAATCAAGACTATGGCTGGGGTCACTCACATACCTTCTGAGTTTGGATATATAGAACACATTGTGCACTCCTTCTAATGAAGGTGGATGTGCCAAGCGATATGTTACTTCACCGACTCGTTCGAGTATGTCGAACGGTCCAATATATCTTGGACTAAGCTTACCCCGTCTTCCAAAACGAATCACTCCACGGTTCGAATATATCTTCAGAAATACATGTTCTCCCTGTTGAAACTCCAAGTGACGGCGCTTTGCATCAGCCCAGTGCTTCTGTTGATCTTAGGCTATGCGCATTCATTCCCTAATAGTACGAACTACGTCAACAGTTGCTACTATCATCTCAGGTCCAAGGAGTTCCCTATCTCCGATCTCATCCCAACTTAATAGTGATCGACACTTCTTTCCATAAAGCGCTGTAAAAGGTGTCATTCCTATACTTTCTTGGTAGCTGTTGTTGTATGAAAACTCCACAAGATGTAAGTGATCTTCCCACGATCCTCCGAAGTCTAGCAAACACGCTCTTAGAATATCTTCTAAGATCTGAATAGTTCGCTCAAACTGACCATCTGTTTGTGGATGATAAGCCGTGCTGAAGTTCAGACTTGTTCCCAAGCTAGCTTGCAGACTTTGCCAAAATTGTGATCAGAATCTAGTGTCACGATCGGAGATAATGCAAACCGGTACTCCATGCAATCTCACAATTTCCTGCATGAGTTCATGGGTATTAGAGATAGTACACATTGAAAAGTTTAAATCTTACTTAGATTCTTACCCCCCATGTACTTCTTTGCTAGTGTCTCAGTAGATTGGCCAACTCAAAATAGGATGAAGTGAACCGAATTTATGAGTCGATCCAGTTTAACCAATACCGCATCGTTACCCTTCGTGCTGCGGAAAAGTGCAGTCACTAAGTGTAATAACTGGTATCTATTGTACAAAGTAATTCATGTTTTAATAATCCTCGAAATTTATTTTCCTGGTAACCATACTTCTAATAAAATATTTTCTTAACCGATTATTTCTAAGTCCTATTCTCAAAACCAACTTCTTTTAATTTACTATTTACCTATTTTAATCTAAACCCTAACTCTAATTATTTAACCCCAATCCATATCTCTATCCTTGAACCTCTATATCTATCTACTTTCTATTTTATTATGTTTATGTTTCTTAAAAACCTACCTAAAATCCCTAACCCATTTTCTAAACCCCAATTAAAAACCCTCAGCCCAAAACCAAAGCCCTCATTTCCTTTTTCCCCCGAGCCCGACCCACGAACCCTACCCGAACCCTAGCGACCCGACCGGCTCCCCACTCCCTTCTTCTTCTTCTCTTCACTTCCTTTCCCCAATCGTTTCCCCTGCTTCCCCTACGACCCGCGCCCGTTCACTCGATCCTCACGCCCATTTCCCCACGACCCGCTCGACCACGTACTCGCCTCTCTCAACAACCCCAACGGCTCTCCTCCATGCTCGCACTTATCCCCGTGAGACCCGCGCCCTCCAACGGCCACGACTCGGATGTGGGCCTAACATCTCCCCGTGATTCCTTTCCCCCGAATCCTCACCTGCTCTCCTCGCCTCGACCTCACCACCATTCTTCCTCGCCTCCCACTCTTCTCACAACCATTCCCTCCCCTCTCCCTCATTCCCCCACTGCCTCGCTTTGCCGAAGAACCACCTCGACCTCCGCCGTCGACCTCCACCAGAGTCTCGCCTGCCTCCTCGGCGACCCTTAGCTCCTCCTCCACGGGCACCGACAACGTCGTCGTCATCTCGTCGAGCAAGTCCAGGCCTCCTCTTCACAGACCCATTCTTTTCACCACAACCACCACCTCTCGTCACAGCCGACGAGACCACTGCCACCGGCCACCCTTTCTCTCGTCGCCGCAACCCCACTGCCCTGAGCCTCTCTCCCAGCTGCCAAGCTTCGCCACCCACCTCCAACGACTGCCGCAGCCCCCTCTTGCCGATATCATCACCCCCGAGCCTCTACCTCCTCTCTCATAACCCCACTTCACCGCAGCTGCGCCATCGACCTCCTCCTTGGACCCACCGTCGACAAAGCCACTACCATAGCCACCAACCTCTGTGCCCCCACCGAACCCAACTAGCCCCCAGCAACCACCACCCCCTCGACCCTTGTCAGCTACCTCCAACGGATCTCCGAGCCAGCCATCATCAACATCATCTCGCCATTGCCCTGGACAACCAGCACCGCCGATCTCACGGAGTCGCCGTTAGCCGAACCCAACCGAGCTTGCTATCGTTGCTGCTGCCCGTGCTAGTGCCTGTGTCGCTGCCGTTGACTTTGCCCGTGCTGGTGCTTGTGTCATTGCCACCTCTACCGTGCTGTCGTCGTTGCTCCGTCGCCAGGCAAGTTTTGGAACTTGCTTATCATGCTAAAAATTTGTATATATATTGTTTGAGTTCTTAATTAAATACCTAGCTCTTGCAAAAAAATTCTTTCTTGAAGACCTGAAATGCCAAAATCTAACAGAATACAATAGCAGAATAATAATTATACATAAACGTGATTACATCAAAATCAATGTAGTTGGGTCTCGGATGATTAAGTTACAAATGCAAGTGATTTTTCACTAGCTGCTTATGCTAATTATCTATAACCAAAATTATATATCAATGTCGTAATTTTATTGACGGACTTTAATATATAACGTATCATATTTGATTGTACTGAACCGAACCCAAATTCGTGTCTAATATCTCATAGCAATGTTGTATAAAAATTTATAGGATTTTAATCTTGTATAATCAGTGATTAAAATAGGCATTTCGACCGTTACCTAAATAAATAACCTAGGTGTTCGACACGAAACCCAAAACGAAAACCCTATTTAAAATGGCACAATTTGTGACCAATAAATCCCTTTACTGATAATGAATATCGTGTAGAGATTTGAGTTAAATTAGCTGGGTTATACCTATGAATTGTTGCCCTAAAAGGCGACGTTAAATCTGAAAATTGCCGTACATATCACGTTGTAAAATTAATAGTAAATTTGATATAACTCGTATCGTGACATGGTTAGACTCATTACGAAGCAGACTAGATAATCTATAAACCTCTTATAATTTTCACTGAATATTGTTTTGTTATGATGTTGAAAACTGAGGGGAAATACGACTATGGACTGCAGTCCAAAGCAGTATTTTCCGACAACACCTGATTTTAGATGTATATACATCCCTGTAAAAATCTGAAAAAAAAGTGAAGTCCTATATCATAGCATAGTTAATCAAGTTATCTAAGTAATGGTGTTAGTTTCATTTAATTTAATTAATTTTTCCTATTTTAAAAGTATTTTAGATCGTCGACATATCCTGCAGTTTTCTACAGTGACAGTTTGTACACATTGATATTAAACTGAACTTATCTCCCGGTATACAGAGGATATTATCGATCCGTCTAATACGTTGGAAACCTAACTGTTAAACCTAAATATTATCCAACTGTAGCATCGCCTAATTATGCTCTCAACTAGGAGTAAAACGTGTTACGAAACGGACTTGCAGTTCAGAAACTGGATTTCCCGCAGTAAACACTTAAAATGAAATGGCCATAACTAGCGAATCTGAAACTCGATTGACGCGAAACCAATTTTTATGGACAGATAAATAATCATACTGCTTACCCCTTTTATATTATTTTGCTTAATTCTACATTCTGATTTATAGTACATTTTGCAAGTGGTATGACACTGGCTGCTATGTTCTTTCATATTATAATTAATTGCATTCTCATCATATCATGTAGCGGTTGTATCCTCATTTGAATAGTAGTCACATACATTGATAACCTAGTGATTGTTTTACATTACCCAGTGATAAATATTAGTGATTGATTGTGGCAAGTACGTTAGTGTATAAGCGTGATTGGATAGTGAAAGTGATACGTACTTGTACACAATCAGCGGAACCGGTTAATTTATTGCATTGTCGACGTCTATGGGATATATATAAGTGTAACTATAAATGGAATAGGACGGTTATGGAGCACTTATATTAGTGTCATGGGTAAGGCGTCAAACACTGTCCATTTATCTTAGGTACCAGTCGAGACATGCTTAATGGAGATCATGTCTCCAGTTCTCGCGTACACTTGTCATGGACCGACTAGTATTTGGGTTTATGGTCGGTATTTGATGCAGACCGTGGGTGTGGGGTAGTTCGAGTGTGAGTTCAATGGAATCTCGGGAGTCCCATGGCCGGCATATACAGTAATTCTGGGAGTCATATGGGTGATATTACTGATTATTAGCGAGCGTGATTCGGGCCCGTGTTCCCTTGCCCCTGAGGCCCTACCCTTGGGTTAGGGATACTCCTACGGTGGTTGACGCTCACACTTGGACTGACGATAGACTTAGCGATCTAGACAATGAGACTTAGAGACTGATAGGTTTAGAGACATGGTCATGCATTGATTACGGGTTCGCTATACCTTCTTACCGGTTACCAGTACCGATTATTTCATGCTCATGTCATCACTCCATGTTTCATGTTTCTTGTTCATCATCATTGCACATGTTTACATATGTATTTATATATATTTCTATTGTGTCGCTCTGATGACCTGAGTATGCATGCTCAGAATGAGAAATGGACTTAGCTCGGATCAGGATCGGTCGTACCTCGAGAATATCGCGGACATCTAGATCAGCCACACCAACGTTATCCTTCCCTTGATCTCTATCTGGTATATCTTTTATCTGTTCCGATGGCATTTAGTGACTGTATTTTTCTTTACCTGTGCTATGATTACTGATTACCACGTAGTGCTAGAAGCCGAAGTGTGACTACGGCAGGATATTTCCTTGAGCGTAGGAGCATGGCTGGCCTTGTCACCCCTCGTATTCTATATTTTGGAAAGCGGGGTGTGACATGGTTTTGTTGGTATCAGAGCCAGGTTTGTTTGGATTAAGATTACAGTTCCTAACTAGGGCTTGACAATTTAAGCCACCCTTTCGGTTTAGATTGCAAACTTGTTATCCATGATCTTGATTCATATAGTGTGTTCTGCTACATATTTTGATCCATCTGCTAGAGTTTTGGGTGACTTGGTAGAATATGTGATTGTAACCGTGAACTGCAGCATAGTTACAGGGCAGCGCTCTGCTTGAGTGACTTGGAGTTCTACATTTGATTTCAACTCATTTGAGTTTCACCTCACCATATATTATTGTTTCGTTGTCCATTCTATATCTTATTCTGATTCTTATTCCTTGTACCTTATGTCGTCCTAAAATTTGTTGTTTCAGGACCATGTCTTCCAACGACTCTTCTTCCAACTCTACTCCTCAGAGCCAGACCGTCGAGATTTTAGGCGTGCTGCAAGGCTTGATGAAAGCCCAGGAGTGAACAAACGATCTCTTAGCTGAAGGACTAAGAAGGCAAATGGTTCAAGCACCAGCGGGATTCCCAAATCTTAGGGAAATCCCTGATAGACGAAAAGGCGGCATGCGGATGAAGCGCTCCTTTGTTCCTTAGCAACAGAAGCAGTGGAGAACCCAACGTTGTGGTTATTGCAAGAGACCAGGATACCTTCAGAAAGACTGTCGCAAGACTAAAGGGCAGTGCCTGATTTGTGGATCCAACGAGCATTTTATCAATGGTTGCCCTCGAAGGAAAGAGCTACAAGGAGGAGATTCGTCAACACTCTCCACTTACGCTGAGTACCTTGATTGTTTCGTAGTTCGAGGTTCGAGGATAGTACGGACGCAACGCAGGATTCAAACTCGCCTGACGAGAACTTAGCGGACTAGATATCAACGAAGAATTATCACCCTTCCTACTTTCAATAAAAACCCTGTTATTTTATTTAGAAATTGTTTATTTTCGTCTGAACTTTGTATTGTGTTGGACCCTTTGGTTTAAATGAAAGAAAATGTGAGTTGTGATTTATGTATCGTTCCCTTGCCACTCATTTCGTTATACTGCTTACTGCATCATTATTCAAAATTTTGATTTTTCAGTCCTTACCTGCAGTATATTTTTCATTTTCTCCACATCTTTGGTTATTTTCCTTGTGTGTTCCACTATCTGATCATGACTCTCTCTTTTCAGGCCATGGCCAATCCTGGAGCAACGCCACCTCTCGATGAGGACACTCGGTCCTGCGTTTCCTTAGACCACATGCTGGTGAGTTCAGATGACGAGGTCGATGGCCCACGGGTTATTTTCGGCAACAGTGATTTCGAGGACGAAGGAGTCGCAGCCCTAGAAGTCGACATGATCAGCGACTATGACGACGAAGAAGAGGACCCTGAAGAGGACCCGATGGAGGAAGATCCTAAGGAAGACCCGGTAGAAGAAAATCCAGAAGAGGAAGATCCTGAGGAGAATCCAGTGGAAGAAAACCCAGTAGAAGAGAATCCAGTGGAAAAAGATCCAGAAGAGGTGAATCACGTGGAAGCAGACCACGATGAAGAAGCTCCAGCCGAGGAAGAAGGGCCAGGAGAAGAAAACCTCGTGGGGGAAGAACCCGAAAATGAGGCCCCTGCCGAGGAAGAGTCGAAGGATGAAATCTCGAGTGAAGAGGAATTCGAGGCGGAAGAAGTTCCAGTAGCATTCCCTGCGAGGCGCTATGGAAATGGACGTCCCTATCTTAGCGCGAGAGCTTACCGTAATCTGTTGAACTTCCACAATCGCGACTGACGCGAGTTATCTTTGTTTCCTCTAGCCAAATAAATCTATGTATAGCTTAGGGCCACTTTTATCTTTCGCGTAGGCTTTATTTAAAAAATTTCTGGGAAAACAAAAATATATATATGATAATAATAAAGTTTCTGAGTACCCAAATCTTTTGAGTATTGATCCGCATGATGCATTGACTGTTTCCCCTCCCCAATGATTTCTTTCCTTCCTGAGATTCATTACTCTTCATCCTTGCACCTTGTAGTAACCTGACCCCAGTCTCTTCAACGTTCTAATTAAAGCACCGCATTCCGACTTCTTTTGATTAGGCCATACTCTACTGTAATCCATACCGTGGTTAGTCCCTTATACATTATTAGCACTGCTTCTTATTACTATAATTACATTCAGTGACGTTATTCGAAATTTAGTTTTCGTTATTTTGTGTTTATCGAAAAATTGCGTGTTATTAACTACTTCCGTTTTACTTATCCTAAATGCTTTACTATTCTTCACATTTTCAATGGCGCAAACGTATATCGCACATACTATTTTGTTTTATTTTCTCTTATTTCGCCATATGGGTTTTTCTCAAGTTATTTTAAATTGCTTGATCGATATTTTTATTAAAATATTTTTAGCTTATCAGCCAATCCTTCACTATTGTTTATTATTGTTATTCTACCTTTCCGTGTATTGTGTATATAGTTTATCATTATAGATGGTTATGCATTGTGCTTACTTATACCTATTCTTTTAGTTGCGCTATTTCTTATACATATATAGACCTTTAATTTTCATCTATTTGCTTTTGCGAACATCGCTATATAATAGTATTTGATTTGGTTGATTTTCACATTACATTTTATAGCTTATCGTTTACTTTAATTTCGAGGACGAAATTTTCTTTAAGGATGGTATGATGTAATAACCGGTATCTGTTGTACGAAGTAATTCATGTTTTAATAATCCTCGAAATTTATTTTCCTGGTAACCGTACTTCTAATAAAATATTTTCCTAACCGATTATTTCTAAGTCCTATTTTCAAAACCAACTTCTTTTAATTTACTATTTACCTATTTTAATATAAACCCTAACTCTAATTATTTTACCCCAAACTATATCTCTATCCTTGAACCTCTATATCTATCTACTTTCTATTTTATTATGTTTATGTTTCTTAAAAACCTACCTAAAATCCCTAACCCGTTTTCTAAACCTTAATTAAAAACCCTCAGCCCAAAACCAAAGCCCTCATGTCCTTTTTCTCCGGAGCCCGGCCCACGAACATACCCGAACCCTAGCGACCCGACCTGCTCCTACTCTCTTCTTTTTTTCCTCTTCACTTCCTTTTCCCGCTCGTTTCCCCTGCTTCCCCCACGACCCGCGCCCGTTCACCTGCTCCTCGTGCCCATTTCCCCACGACCCGATCGACCACGTCCTCACCTCTCTCAACAACCCCAACAACTCTCCTCCACGCTGACACTTACCCCACACTAGACCCGCGCCCTCTAACGGCCACGACTCAGCCGCGGGCCTAACGTCTCCCCGTGATCCCTTTCCCTCAAATCCTCACCTGCTCTCCTCGCCTCGACCTCACCACCTCTCTGCCTCGCCTCCCACTCTTTTCACAACCATTCCCTCCCCTCTCCCTCACTCCCCCACTGCCTCGCTTCGCCGACGAACTACCTCGACCTCCGCCGTCGACCTCCACCAAAGTCTTGCCTTCCTCCTTGGAGACCCTTAGCTCCTCCTCCACGGGCATCGACAACGTCGTCGTCATCTCGTCGAGCAAGTCCAGGCCTCCTCTTTATAGAACCATTCTTTTCACTACAACCACCACCTCTTGTCACAGCCGATGAGACCACTGCCACCGGCCACCCTTTCTCTCGTCGCCGCAACCCCACTGCCCCGAGCCTCTCTCCCAGCTGCCAAGCTTCACCACCCACCTCCAACGACTGCCGTGACCCCCTCTCGCCGATATCATCACCCTGTTCACACCATAATATTGTATTATTATATTCCCCATTCTTATTCTTTTTATAAATAAACAGGTGCTTTTGACGCATGTCTGCTACATATTGCAGGTTACAGGTTCTTAGACAGAAAACAGTGAAAACGATGTAAAGTCGATGAAAAAGTGGACTTTGACCAGCAAAAAGAACACTCTTGATCAAGCCTACATCAAAGGACAGTTCACAAAGTACAAGGCAACGCAAGGTCCAAGATTACAAAGCGAACGGTTAAAAGTCCACCGCAATTATTCACTGGAGATCTGGAAGAAACATAGAAGCTATTTTAATAAAGAACCAAATAATAAGGAAGCCCAAAGATCCAAGGCCCAATACTTTCTTTAAAGAGACAGAGACATAAAATTTTACCAAAGCTTGAAGTCTACTTTAACTAAGTCTTCCTAAGGATATTTTGGTAAATGTAGACATGCAAATCAATTGTAACCTAGGGTTTCCTATTCTCTATAAATAGGAACTCTACTCATTGTAATTTCTTATGCGTCCCTTCATTAATAAATTTTAGAATTCTTTATGGAGAGCATCGGTGTTTCTTTTCAATTCATGAATTCAGATCTGACAACCCTGCGTTGATGATTGGAGAGATGCATCTGTAAGTAGTTTTATTTAATTGCTCTAGTTTAAATTTCAATTCTTGCCCTAGGTAATTTTTATTCTCTGCCCTAGATAAATGTTCTTCAATTCCCTAATGAGTGAGTAGTCTCATCGCTTGTTAGGGTTAGGAATGGGGAAAGATTTGAGAGACGAAGATCTCTCATCTCTTTTCTTTGCCAATCTTTTATGAAAATTAGAACTCCATGCATACCTTCTTATTCCGCTCCCTACGGCACTCTACCCTCGAGGTAACGGTGATTCCGTAGTCTAAAGGCCCGGATTTTAAGGTTTTCCATGGAGGTTAGGATAAAGATTAAGAAAGGAAGGACAAGGATCTAGAGGAAGAATCAATCTTCCCAATCATCCTAATCCCCTTTGTTAAGATTTACCATAACACTAATATGATATCTTTAATTAAAGGCAATGGAAAGAGATGTAGATCTTTGTTTACCAAATTCTCCCTAAACCTAATCCTAGCAAGTTTCTAATCCTAGTATCATACAACTTCAATTTTTAGATTTAATAATCAATCCGACCACAATCGGAATTAACTCGTTTGGGCGAATAGGAAATTCACAACATCCCTGTGGACCGACCCGTACTCACCGGCTAGCTACCAAGCGACGCCGTTCTTGATTGCGGTTACAAATATTTTTGATCTATCTTTTAGAAAGCGCAAGCACGCTAAATCATTCAATCAAATGGCGTCGTTGCCGGGGATGGCGTGTTATTTCATTTTTGCAATTTCGGGTTAATCTAAATTTAAAAAATCATAAAAATCCAAAAAAAATATAAAATATATCATCTGTTATTTTTAGAAAGGGTATCTTTGTGTGAATTTTGCAGGATCTACGCACAAATTCGGATCTGAAAATCTACAGAAAGCGAAACAGCAAATAGACGATCCTATCAACAGAAGTTTGCAACAACAGAGGAACAAAAAAAATTTAGAGGACCGAGTCAACAAGTCAACCGCGCGATCTGGTGCAAAAAAAAATAGATTGAATGATTTAGCGTGCTTGCGCTTTCTAAAAGATAGATCAAAAATATTTGTAACCGCAATCAAGAACGGCGTCGCTTGGTAGCTAGCCGGTGAGTACGGGTCGGTCCACAGGGATGTTGTGAATTTCCTATTCGCTCAAACGAGTTAATTCCGATTGTGGTCGGATTGATTATTAAATCTAAAAATTGAAGTTGTATGATACTAGGATTAGAAACTTGCTAGGATTAGGTTTAGGGAGAATTTGGTAAACAAAGATCTACATCTCTTTCCATTGCCTTTAATTAAAGATATCATATTAGTGTTATGGTAAATCTTAACAAAGGAGATTAGGATGATTGGGAAGATTGATTCTTCCTCTAGATCCTTGTCCTTCATTTCTTAATCTTTACCCTAACCTCCATGGAAAACCTTAAAATCCGGGCCTTTAGACTACGGAATCACCGTTACCTCGAGGGTAGAGTGCCGTAGGGAGCGGAATAAGAAGGTATGCATGGAGTTCTAATTTTCATAAAAGATTGGCAAAGAAAAGAGATGAGAGATCTTCGTCTCTCAAATCTTTCCCCATTCCTAACCCTAACAAGTGATGAGACTACTCACTCATTAGGGAATTGAAGAACATTTATCTAGGGCAGAGAATAAAAATTACCTAGGGCAAGAATTGAAATTTAAACTAGAGCAATTAAATAAAACTACTTACAGATGCATCTCTCCAATCATCAACGCAAGGTTGTCAGATCTGAATTCATGAATTGAAAAGAAACACCGATGCTCTCCATAAAGAATTCTAAAATTTATTAATGAAGGGAGGCATAAGAAATTACAATGAGTAGAGTTCCTATTTATAGAGAATAGGAAACCCTAGGTTACAATTGATTTGCATGTCTACATTTACCAAAATATCCTTAGGAAGACCTAGTCAAAGTAGACTTCAAGCTTTGGTAAAATTTTATGTCTCTGTCTCTTTAAAGAAAGTATTGGGCCTTGGATCTTTGGGCTTTCTTATTATTTGGTTCTTTATTAAAATAGCTTCTATGTTTCTTCCAGATCTCCAGTGAATAATTGCGGTAGACTTTTAACCGTTCGCTTTGTAATCTTGGACCTTGCATTGCCTTGTACTTTGTGAACTGTCCTTTGATGTAGGCTTGATCAAGAGTCTTCTTTTTGCTGGTCAAAGTCCACTTTTTCATCGACTTTACATCGTTTTCACTGTTTTCTGTCTAAGAACCTGTAACCTGCAATATGTAGCAGACATGCGTCAAAAGCACCTGTTTATTTATAAAAAGAATAAGAATGGGGAATATAATAATACAATATTATGGTATGAACACACCCCCGAGCCTCTACCTCTCTTCTCACAACCCCACTTCGCTGCAGTTGCGCCGTCGACCTCCTCTTTGGACCCACCGTCGACCCTTGTCAGCTACCATAGCCACCAACCTTTGCGCCCCGACCGAACCCAACAAGCCCCCAGCAACCACCACCCTCTCGACCCTTGTCAGCTACCTCCAACGGAGCTCCGAGCCAACCACCATCAACATCATCTAGCCATTGCCCTGGACCACTAGCACCGCCGATCTCACGGAGTTGCCGTTAGCCGAACCCAACCGAGCTTGCTGCCCGTGTTGGTGCCTGTGTCGCTGTTGTTGTCATTGCCCGTGCTGGTGCTCGTGTTGTTGCCACCTTTACCGTGTCGCTGTCGTTGCGCCGTCGCCAGGCAAGTTTTGGAACTTGCTTATCATGCTAAAAATTTGTATATATATTGTTTGAGTTCTTAATTAAATACCTAGCTCAAGCAAAAAAAATCTTTCTTGAAGACCTGAAATGCCAAAATTTAATAGAATACAATAGCAGGATAATAATTATATCTAAATGTGATTACATCAAAATCATTGTAGTTGGGTTTCGGATGATTAAGTTACAAATGCAAGTGATTTCTCACTGGCTACTTATGCTAATTATGTATAACCAAAATTATATATCAATGTCATAATTTTATTGACAAACTTTAATATATAACGTATCATATTTGATTGTACTGGACCTAACCCAAATTCGTGTCTAATATCCCGTAGAAATGTTGTATAAAAATTTATAGGATTTTAATCTTGTTTAATCAGTGATTAAAATAGGCATTTTGACTGTTACCTAGATAAATAACCTAGGCGTTCGACACGAAACCCTAAACGAAAACCCTATTTAAAATGGCAGAATTTGTGACCAATAAATCCTTTTACTGATAATGAATGTCGTGTAGGGATTTGAGTTAAAATAGCTGGGTTATACCTATGAATTGTTGCCCTAAAAGGCGACATTAAATCTGGAAATTTTCATACATATCAAATTGTAAAATTAATAGTAAATTTGATATATCTCGTATCGTGACATGATTGGGCTCGTTATGAAGAAGACTGGATAATCTATAAACCTCTGATAATTTTTTCTGAATATTGTTTTGTTATGATGTTGAAAACTGAGGGGAAATACGACTCTGGACTGCAGTCCAGAGCAGTATTTTCCGACGACGCCTGATTTTAGATGTATATACATCCCTGTAAAAATCTGAAAAAAATGCGGAGTCCTATATCATAGCGTAGATAATCAAGTTATCTAAGTAATGGTGTTAGTTTCATTTAATTTAATTAATTTTTCCTATTTTAAATGTATTTTAGATCGTCCGCATATCCTGCAGTTTTCTGCAGTGACAGTTTGTACACAATGATATTAAACTGAACCTATCTCCCCATATACAGTGGATATTATCGATCCGTCTAATGCTTTGGAAACCTAACTTTTAAACTTAAATATTATCCAACTGTAGTGTCATCTAATTATGCTTCCAACTGGGAGTAAAACGTGTTACGAAACGGACTTCCAGTTCAAAAACTGGATTTCCCGCAGTAAACACTTAAAATGAAATGGCCATAACTAGAGAACCTGAAACTCGATTGACTCGAAAATAATTTTTATGGACAGATAAATAATCATACTGCTTACCCCTTTTATATTATTTTGCTTAATTCTACACGTGTGATTTATAGTACATTTTGCAAGTGGTATGACACTGGCTACTATGTTCTTTCATATTATAATTAATTGCATTCTCATCATATCATGTAGCGGTTGTATCCTCATTTGAATAGTGGTCACACACATTGATAACTTAGTGGTTGTGTTACATTATCCAGTGATAAATATTAGTGATTAGATTATGGCAAGTACGTTAGTGTATAAGCGTGATTGAATAGTGAGAGTGATACATACTTGCACACAATCAGCGGAACCAATTAATTTATTGCATTGTCGACAACTATGGGACATATATAAGTGTAACTATAACTGGAATGGGACGGTTATGGAGCACTTATATTAGTGTCATAGGTAAGGCGTCAAACACTGTCCATTTATCTTGGGTACCAGTCGAGACATGCTTGATGGAGATCCTGTCTCCAGTTCTCACGTAGACTTGTCATGGACCGACTAGTATTTGGGTTTATGGTCGGTATTTGATGCAGACCATGGGTATGGGGTAGTTCGAGTGTGAGTTCAACGGAATCTCGGGAGTGTTATGGCCGGCATATACAGCGATTCTGGGAGTCATGTGGATGATATTACTGATTATTAGCGAGCGTGATTCGGGTCCGTATTCCCTTGTTCCTGGGGCCCTACCCTTGGGTTGAGGATACTCCTGCAGTGGTTGATGCTCACACTTGGACTGACGATAAACTTAGCAACCTAGACAGTGAGACTTAGAGACTGATAGGTTTAGAGACATGGTCATGCATTGATTACTGATTCGCTATACCTGCTTACTGGTTACCTGTACCGATTATTTCATGCTCATGTCATCACTCCATGTTTACTGTTTCTTGTTCATCATCATTGCACGTGTTTACATATGTATTTTTATATATTGCTATTATGTCGCTCTGACGACTTGAGTATGCATGCTCAGAGTGAGAAGTGGACTTAGCTCGGACCAGGATCGGTCGTACCTCGAGGATATCGTGGACATCTAGATCAGCCACACCAGCGCTATCCTTCTCTTGATCTCTATCTGGTATATCTTTTATCTGTTCCGATAGTATTTAATGACTGCATTTTTCTTTACATGTGCTATGATTACTGATTACCACGTAGTGCAAGAAGCCGAAGTGTGACTATGACAGGATATTTCTTTGACCGTAGGAGCATGGCTGGCCTTGTCACCCTTCATATTCCGTATTTTACTTTCTGACACACCAAGCATTTAGCGACGCTTCTGGCTACTTCACGCTTCATTCCATGCCATATGTAATTTTGACGCAGATCTTTGTACATCTTTATACCTCCAGGGTGTACTGAATAAGGAGAGCTGTAGGCTTCTTTTATCAACTCTTTTCGTACAGAATCTTTTGGTACACACAATCTACTGCCGTATCTCAAGGATCCGTCTTCATGGATGATGAAGTCTGTTCGAAGTCCACTTCTACTTGTTCTCTGATCTTTTGCAACTTAGCATCACTTGCTTGAACTGCTTTGATCTGATTTACAATGGTAGATTAAAATTGTAAGTTCATCAAACTTGAAGCGTTACCTGGCATGATCACCTCAGTCTCTATTTGATGCAAGTCTTGTTGAAGTTTCCACTGTGTGGTGAGATTCAATGCTAATGGTTGGCGACTAAGGGTATCGGTTACTACATTCACCTTCCCTGGAAGATATTGTAGGTTGATGTCGAAGTCCGCCATGAGTTCAAACCATCTTCTTTGCCGCATGTTCAACTCTTTCTGAGTAAACACATATTTCAGACTTTTGTGGTATGTGTATATGTCCACTCGTTCACCAAGAAAATAATGACGCCAAATCTTGAAAGCAAAGATAACGACCGCCAACTCTAAATCATGCGTCGAATAATTGCGCTCATGAATTTTCAACTGTCTTGAAGCATAAGCTACCACTTTACCGTGCTGATGTAGAACACATCCTAATCCCTTACCGGATACATCGCAATGCACTTCGAAACCTCTAAATTGGTCCGGTATGACGAGAATTGGTGATGATGTCAATCTTGACTTGAGTTCTACGAAATCTCGTTCGTATGCTTCTGACCACACAAATTCTTCATATTTACGTGTGAGCTTGGTCAGGGGTGTTGCAATCTTCAAAAATCCTTCAATGAACCTTCTGTAATATCCTGCTAAACCCAAGAAACATCGAATGTCCTTCACTGATTTCGGTGTCGGCCATTCGCTTACTGCTGATATTTTAGCTGGATCTACAGAGATTACATCACCTGATACAATATGTCCGAGAAAACCGATTTGATCTAGCCAAAACTCGCACTTGCTATACTTGGCGTAGAGTTGATGCTGTCGTAGAGTTTTCAGGACAATTCATAGGTGTTAGACATGCTCTTTCCGACTCTTAGAATACACCAGGATGTCATCGATGAAGATGACAACAAACCTGTCTAGGTACTCTCGGAAAACTTAATTCATTAGGTTCATGAATATAGCCGGTGCGTTGGTCACTCCAAATGGCATCACAAAAAATTCGTAATGTCCATAGCGAGTTCTGAATGCCGTTTTATGGATATCAGATTATTTGACCTTCACCTGATGATAACCCGAACGAAGATCTAATTTTGAGAAAACACAATATCCACTTAGTTGATCGAACTGGTTGTCGATGCACGGGAGTGGATACTTGTTCTTTATAGTTACATCGTTCAGAGCCCTATAATCAATGCACATTCGATATGAACCTTCTTTCTTTTTCACAAGTATAACTGGAGATCCCCAACTTGAAGTGCTAGGACGAATCCATCCTTTCGCCAATAATTCGTCCAACTGAGTACGGACCTCCTTCAAACCTTCATGGCTTAACCGATACGGTGCTTTGATCACCGGTTGTGCTCCAGGTACTAAATCAATGCTGAATTCAAGAGCTCGATCGGGAGGCAAACCTGATATGTCTTCAGGAAATACACCGTCGAACTCTCGAACTACCTCTGGCTTCCATCTTTCCTCCGCTTTAAGTGTTGCAATAACTGCCTTCTTCGGTTTGGCTTTGTATGTACTTGGCTCCAAGGTACGGTCTCCACTTTTGAAATAAAAGACCAGATGTTCTGGAATCTCGAACACTACCCTCATTTGACGATAGTCGATGGTAGCGTAAAAAGTTCCGAATCAATCCATACCCAAAAAGACATCAAATTCGGTATGTCCAGCACCTTGAAGTCATGATAGAATTCTATGCTGCAGACGACCACTGGACATAGGCCATATCCCATTATTGTCTTTAGAACGACGTTCCCTGAACTGACATTCCAGCTGGATACGAGAGGTTCTACTGGAATCGCATGAGTTCGGACGAACCATTGCGACATAAAGCAAAGAGATGCTCCAGTATCGAAGAGTGCTAGTGCGGGAAGTGAGGCTACTAAGATTATACCTAAATTATGTGGGATAGGTTTAGGTATAAGGAAAAGTATATAGGTATGTGTATATAGATGGAAAATAAAGCTTGAAGGGAAAGTGTTACCAGTGATGACTTGGCCAGTGGCTTTAACTTCTTCCACGGTCATTATGAAAGCCTGTCGCCTCGGCACATTCCTCTTTGTTGGAAGAGCATTCCTCCGCTCGTTCCTGTGTACATGAGGTACGTTCCGTTGGGCTTGATAGAACTGATGAGGAGGAGGCACAGTCGGTCCACGAGGAGGTGGAGTAGGGAGAGCGAGTCGTAGAGCAGGTGCCTGGATAGCTGGGCGCTGCTGATAAGTGATTGCTGGTCTGGGTGCAGCATTTGGGTTGTGTCTACGAGGAAAAGACATAATGTCATGAGTAGCTGAGCCGCAGACTAAGCAAAGGCAATTTGCACACCGGCAATCTTTCGCCAAATGTCCATCCTTCCTAAAGTAAGTACAAAAGGCTGGGTTGGGCATGTTGTTCGGTACTCCCGGTCTCCTGGGCATAAATTGTGGCCTTGAAGAGGCTCCTCCTGCTATCTGAGTGGCAGGGCACTTCATCTCGGTAGATTAAGATCCACCCCTCATCTTCACTACTGCCTCGTATCGGCGGGCGGCTTTCAGGGCCATCTTGTGGTTTGGGAAATCACCTGTAACTAAGGCATCTTGGATTTCCGAATCTAACCCTTGCTAAAATCTTCTGGATCTGATCTCAGCAGTTGGTATCAAATGTGCCGCGAACCTGTTAAGGTATTGTGTTAGCTGAGTAGTATGTGCTAATTGAAAATCGAATATTGAGACATATCTTACCTACTGAGTATGGTAAACTCAACGTCATATTCATCTACGGACTTGGTCTACATCTAACCCTGTTGTAGATGGATAAATTGCTGCTCCATGTCGAATCGAGCAATCTCAGGGAAGTATTTCACGTCGAACATGTTGCGAGAAGTCCTCCATTCAATCTGTTGGTCAAGGTGGCTTTCTTCCGCCTTTTACCAGACTTGGGCGTTGTCAGTGAGTTGCAGCTTCGCAACTCGAACCCAAGCGATCTCTGGCACTTATACCACTGCCAGGTTATCTTCAATACTCTGAGCCCATTCCCCAGCTTCTAGAGGGCTCTCTTTTCCCGAGAATTTCTTGGGGTGCAAAGCCCGGAATTGCTTTACACCAGGTGCTTCTGCTTCTGGACGGTTCATCAAAATAGCAGTCTATTGCTATTGTCCCTCCAGGAGGCTACGGATCGCCTCAAGCAGTACCGTCTGGTCATTGATCGGAGCAGCGACGGTAGGTGTAAGCGGTAGAGGTGGTGGTGTGTTGTTGAAGTTGGTACTGGTGTTGTTTGGAAAATCCATAACCTTGAAAGAAAAATAGGGTTAGGACAGATCCAAAGTATATGAAATTGTAATATTCAAGGAGTATATAAAGAATGTTTTTAGTTGCTGATTCTTATGTAATATTGCTTAGAACTTCATGCAGATTTGACCCGCGTGTCCATACAGAACTAACCTGCATGTCCATACAGAGCTAATCTGCATAGGCCACTAACAAAATCTGTCATGCCCCGCTTCCCAATATACGGGGGAGGGACGCGGCGAGGCCCGCTATGTATTTACTCAGAAGTAAACACACTAAACGTATCTAAGCAATATAAAGTAAAAGTACACAAGAGACAGGAATATAAATGAACAGCAATCTTATTTATTAAACATTCTTTTACAGGTATAACTGAAATGTAAATATATGAATAGAAAGCGATGCCTAAATAATGGCATAACTGAAATGAAATAAATATGTACAAGTGTCTACAGCTCTAGGTCGATAGCAAACTACTCTAAGTCCTCAGTACTGGGCTCGGTCTCTAGTGCGTCCAAATCACCTGACAACATTCCAAAGAAAGAAGAAAAGGAATGTCGTCAGCGAACAATCGCTCGGTAAGTCCCAAAGATGGGTAGAGATAGAATAGACAGAAAGTGAATAAAACTATTAATGTTTGATTATATTGTTAACGCAGTTGTTTGTAGCTTGGTACAGAATATGCCAGTGTATATGAGAGGAGTCCCACTATTCCGGAGACAAAGGTATACAGAGCACAAGGAACCGTTCAGCCACGGTATAACGGCAATGGATATTCAGGTTAGGTGTATTAAGGTTACAGTCTTGTGTCACTTCTAACACATTCCGTACCAATCTACCCCTTTATAAACCCCGCGATATCTTTTGTGTTGATTTTATTGTTTTGTTATGACTTGCCGAAACCATGATATCAATAAACAAAATGGATATAAATGGAGAGTCATATAGACGGAGTATATCCATTATTCGGTTCAATCAATATAGATTGATATAGATTGAATAGACGGATTTATGGATTCATATTGCATTGTAGTTTATACTTGAATCATATTCAAGTCAGATTGATTAGATTGAGACTCAGTCTGAGTCAGACACTTTGAAAAGAAATTGAAATCCTGAATTAATTTTGATAATATTGGTAACTGCTGCATATGGACGGCAGAATTTATGTTTTTTCCAAGACAATTACCGTGTTGATAACACTGTTTGTTAGATTTCCTACCTTAGATAGGCAAGCACCCACATTCTCCGGCTCCCTGAAGCTCAAGAGAATTAGTCCCGCTTAAACCTATATTTATTAGGGTCCTTATTGTAATTTAGTATAACTTGAGAGGGTTTTATGTAAAAAATAGTTTTGATATGTTTTCAAAATACACCTCAAGTATTTAATTATCATCTTTAGGGTTTTCATAGACGTATATTTTATAAAAGTGAAATTTCTAGTGAGTAGAACCTAGTTTTCATTGTATATGGTATTTTATTGAAATGTCGGCATTTTGCATTGAATTGTAATGGTATTTTCCTGTAATGGTGATTCTTGTGATTTAGAAAACTTGGAATATTTACATAATATAATTAAAATAGATATTTTGATAATAGTTATATATATATATATAATAAAAATAAATTTTATTTATTTTTGTAGAAATCTCATTTTCTAAAAAAAAATGCATTAAAATTCCATCGAGATCGAATGCTCCTTTCGGAGGTCTGCATCTCTCTCTACTAGGCCCGAGAATATGCGATAACCCGCACCATCCCGAACGGGGTCCCCAAAAGTGGGTTGTAGAGACACAATTTCAAGGAATTTGATTAATACACTTTTTTAAGAAATGGTTTTGCAAGTTGATGGTATTTATTTGTAATGTCATATTTTCCCATAACTAATGTCCCAAACTTTCATCGTGCTATGTCAAAGATGTATGTTGTGATGAGGTAGGTCATTATCTCATGAGTTGTCTAAAGGTAATACAAGTATTATGTTGATTTGTGTCGAAAGTAAAGTATATGGTATTTTACCGTAAAAATATGATAAAAGTTGCATAAATGATTCTTTTGAAATGAAACTTGTTTTAATGTGTTTGTTAATGTTTGTTAAACATTATATGAGAGTATGATATTTTATTGTTTAGGAAAAATAGAATTTTTTAAAGAATAACCGAATTGAAAGTCGGATTAACTCTGTTTCCGTCGGGTTTTAGAAATGAAACTTTTTAAAATAGGAGAAGAAAGGGGGATAGGGGACTTACAGGCTATCGAAAAATAAGAGAGGTGGAGGGAAGCTAAGGAAGGTGTCAGTATGTCGTTTCGCCGCCAGAATCTCCTCGAAACTTCGCCCTTCGCTAACTTCTCTTGCACATCTTGAGATTTGAGAATTTTTGAAAGTTTTGGCACTTGAATTCAGAACGAGGAGTGCCAAAGGATAGGGTTGTATTTATAGGATAGGATTAGGGTTTATAGGGTTAAAGAATGCATTAAAATTTGTTTTAAAATTGAATTAAAGGGTGTTTTATTGTTCTCTAGAAAATGTGCAGAGAAAACAAACAGTCTAGGAGAAGTGGGGTAGGCCAAGGGGTGCAGGGGAAAAATTTCAAGGCTTTACCTACGGTTTAGCCCGGTGATGCCGGTCCTTTTTAGGATTTCACTGGTCGAAATCCGGTGGGGGAGCTTGGATATTTGGCCACGTGTTGGTGTCGCTTGGTTTTCCCTGGTGCATGTGTATCTGTAACTCATCATCCTACGTGTAGTGCACGTGCAAACCCTTGGGATTCTAAAAGATTAAAAGAAAATTTAATAAAAAGATAATGTGGCTGTGGGGATTCGATCACAGGGCTACATCACAGCAGTGCAAGGCTTTACCAATGAGCTACAAGTGCTTTCTTACTGTTCAAAAGTAAAACAAATACTTATAGTATACACAGGATTGCAAATACTCCATTTGTACATTAACTTTTAAAAAAATTATACATTGAAATTGGAGTTGATACACTAGATGTGCCTTGAGTTGTTCGAAAGCGTTCTGGCATTTCTCAGACCATTCGAACTTTGGAATTTTTCTTAGGGCCTTGAAGAACGGGAGGCACTTCTCTCCGAATCTAGACATAAAAAGACTCAGGACAGCTACCCTCCCTGTGAGGCGCATGATGTCGACATTGCTCTTGGGCGTTGCCATGTTGAGGATGGTGCTAATCTTTTCTGGGTTTGCTTCGATTCCTCGATGGGTAACCATGAACCCGAGGAACTTCCTACTGGTGACTCCGAACACACACTTAGCTGGGTTCATCTTCATTTTGTACTTGCGCAGGATGTTGAATGTTTCGCCGAGGTCTTTAATGTGCCCGGGTGAGAAGACAGATTTTATGAGCATGTCGTCGATGTAGACTTCCATGCTTCTTCCAATCTGTGGTTTGAACAGTTTGTTGACCAGGCGATGATATGTGGCCGCAGCGTTCTTGAGTCTGAAGGGCATCACTTTGTAGTAGTATACCACCCTATCCGTGGTGAAGGCGGTATGTTCTTCGTCAGCCGGGTTCATTCGGTTCCGATTGTAACCAGAGAAAGCGTCCATGAAGCTCAATAATTCATGGCCGGCCAAACTGACCACTAGCTGGTCTATTTGAGGAAGTGGATAGTTTTATTTAGGGCATGCCTTCTTCAAGTCCGTGAAATCGAAACACATGCGCCATTTCCCATTCGCTTTCTTGACCATGACCACGTTCTCCGGCCAATCTGAGTAGTCCAGGTTCCTGATGATGTTGGTTGCGAGCAATCGATCCACCTCTTCTTCTATCGCCTTTTGTTTAACCGGTGCAAAGCTTCTCTTCTTTTGTCGGACAGGATGGGCTTTCGGGTCGACCCCAAGCTTGTGGGAGATCACTTTGGGGTCGATCCCGGGCATGTCCGCTGGCATCCAAGTGAATACGTCTGAGTTTCCTCAGAGGAAACGGATCAAGTCTTCGCTGTGGTCTCCTGTCAAGAGAGAGCCGATCTGGACTGTCCGGCCATCGACTCCTTCTACGAGGGGGGCTTCCGTCAATACTTCCACCGGGGCACCTCGAATTTCCCTTTGGTCATTGCGTGTATCTAAGGACCCCTGGAAATCATGTGCGTCCTCAAAATCGTCGCCTTGCTCTCCGACGGGGGACATCAAGGTGAGGAAAATCTAGGCGGTTTGCTGGTTCCAGTAGGCCCGGCCTATTCCCTCTTGATCCAAAGGGAATTTGATCGCAAGGTGATAAGTCGAAATTTGAGCCAGGAAGGCATTCAAGGTAGGGCATCCCAGGAGAATGTTATAGAATGAAGGGACCTCAGCGACGAGGAAGTTCACCGGTATGGTTCGCGTATTTCCCGCTTCCCCAATGTTGAGGAGGAGGGTGACCAACCTTTCGGCAGGGACGGAGTGGTTTGTGAACCCAGAGAGGACATGGGAGGTCGGCCGAAGGTCGGATGGTCCTAGCCCAATACGCTGGAAACAGTCATGGAACAGGATATCTGCCAAGCTCCCTGAATCGACCAAAATTCTTTGGACCTTGTAACGGTGGACTCGGGCCGTTATTACGAGAGGGTCATTATGAGGAAGCGATATGCCGTGGAGGTCTTCATCGGTGAAGATGATCGGTTCGTCCTTCCTGCACCTCTTACGGGGTAGATCGCTTACACCTTCGACTGGGAGGAAGCGGTGGTTCTCCCCATTTTCCCGAGCTTGATCCGAGGTAACAACCATGATTTGCCCAATCGTTAATTCCCCGGGAAAAGTTTGGTCCTTCTGCTGCAGCTCTGCCTGCCGCTTGTCCCGTAAGTATTTCGCCAGATGGCCGGAGAATATCAACTTTCCGATGTAGTCACGAAGTTGTTTACAGTTTTCAGTCAGGTGACCCTGTGACCTGTGGAAGGCGCAGTATGGGCCGCGGAGACGCTTGCCCGCTCTTTGGGTAACTAGTGGGAGCTTAAAGAACCTCTCACCCTTAGCTTCCTCCAGCAGCTCGGTCTGGGAAATGTTTAGAGGAGTGTACTCCTGAAACCTCGGGGAGTAAGGTTTAGGACGGTCGACTTTCTTTTTCTCCACCATGTCCCTTTTCTTTCGGTCCGTTTAGTCGGCTCGGGACAGATTTGAGCTCACCTCCGACTCGAGTTGGATCTCTCGCTCAGTCCAGGCTTTCACTTCGGCCATGGTCTTAGGTTGCGCTAATGCAAAAGAGTGAAACCATTCTTTGTGTTTAAGAGCTGACCTCAGTGCAGTGATAACTGTTTCATCGCGGTGCTCGAGAACCTACAGGAGGGCATTGTAGAAGCGAGTGACATACCCTTTAAAGGATTTCTTGTCCCCGCTCTTGACAGTGAACAGGTAGTCAACCGTCCTTTTTTGTTGTCGGTTTCCGACGAAATGACTGTTGGGGTCAAAAAAAATTACACCCCGTTGACCAAGTCAAACTCAAAGTCAACCCCAGGTAAGCGGGCCCAAGTCCAGGTCAAATGACCCCATGCCAGGTCGAGCCCAAGTATGAAGAGCCCCCCCCCATGCCAAAAGAATAATTGTTAAAACATAAATAGGCTTAATGTAATTTTTATGAATAAATGTAGTAAAATGGGCAACAAACCCAAATTAGGTAAAAGCCCATGGCTTATATGCAAAAATACAAAAAAAAGGCACATGGTATGGGAAAGGAACGTGTGCCATTTTGAAAAGCCCAAGAGACCATATGTAAAATGTAAAGCCTATATAAGGCATCATGATGAATGATAACAAACAAGATTCTTCCCATATCAACTTAAGGTTTTGTGCCTCTTTCTTCAAGGTTCACAGCTTGCTTTTTTTCATATTTTTTTTTGAATTAAATCAAGAGTTTAACTCTTGTTTTCTAAAAAAAGAAAAGAAATAGTTTTTCACCATAAGATTGGAGAGGAGTTCAAATCTCCTGTCAAGTCTTTAAAAAGGGAAGATTTTAAATCTTATCACCCTTTCCCCCAAGATCCAAAAAAAAGGAAGAGAGAAGAGAGAGAAGGAGACCCATCCTTACAAAAAAGATCTCATTTTGAGAGAATTTAAGGCTTAAAAAAAGAGAAAGGGGTCACCTTTCATCTTCCAAGACAGAGATCTTGGAGCTTCAAGAGATTACTTTTGGGTTTTCTAAAAATAAAAATCTTATGGGAGTTTAACTCTAAACAAAAAAATTTTGGGAGTTCAACTCCAAATAAAAATTTTTAGGAGTTTAACTCCAAATAAAATTGTTTTGAGAGTTCAATTCCATATAGAATCTTTGGAAGTTTAACTCCATATTTTAAAAACCTTTTGGAGTTTAACTCCATAATAATTATAAAAAAAGAATCTTTTGGAGTTTAACTTCAAGCTGGTAGGCACCCTTCACTTTCCTTCCTTTCCTCACATGAGGGGGAGGGAAGATCCCACAAAGTGGGAGCCCCTTGCTCCCTGTCACATGAGAGGGAGGCTCCCACTTTGTGAGAGCTTCCTCTTAAAAAAATCTAGATCAAAATTTTAAAAAAAAGTTTTGTTTTTTGGAGTTTATCTCCACAATAAAAATTCTTTTAGGGAGTTTAACTCCACGTAAAATCTTTTGGAGTTTAACTCCATACAAAAATCTTCTGGAGTTTAACTCCATAATGAAAAAAAATCTTTTGGAGTTTAACTCCATACAAATGCTTTTGGGAGTTTAACTCCATAAAAAAATATTTTGGAGTTTAACTCCATACATTTTTTTTAGAGTTTAACTCCTTCAAAAAAAATAAATAAATTAAAAACAATAATTTTTTTTGGGAGCCCCCTCACGTGAAAGGGAGGCTCCTACACTTGGTGGGAGCCCCTGCTCCCTCTCACGTGAGAGGAAGGTTGCTCCCACCAAGTGGGAGCTTTTCCCCCCTCACGGGAGGGGGAGACTCCCACCAAGTGGGAGCCTCTGCTCCTGATTGTTCGTGAAAGAGTGTTTGTAGTAGTAACCGCAATCAATAACGGTGTCGTGTGTAGCTAGCCGAGATGAGTACGAGTCGTCCGCAAGGATGCGTGAAACTTTTAATCTTGGTTTAGACGAGTTGAATAAAATAAAAGAAGAAAGGAAAATAGATTCTAGATCTGTGTTGAACACGGATTTAGAATATATAAGAAAAGGGCTTGTAGGGTTCGTTAGGATTTAGTAGTCATGGATGACTAATAAAGATGACTTCTTTTATCTTTTGATATATTTAAAACTATATTGATAGTGATGAATAAGAATTAGGTTTCTTGGAAGAAACTAGGGTTTCCCCACTATTGACCCTTGTCTGTTCATTGATCTCTATTCATGTCCAAGCCTTACCAAAACAATTGTTAATCTGATCTCAAATCACGGTCAAGACTATCAATAAATTGATAGCGCGCTCGATTAGGATGTTAATGATTCTTTTGCTAAAGTTTATAAACTTCATAAGACGTAAAAGAAGTTAAAATATTTTTTCATCTATTGATCTACCTTAATCCTACGAACCTTATCAAGCGGAGAATTACTCGCGCATGATGGAGATAGAAGAAGAAAGGACAGAGAAGGAAATCATAATGTAGAAATTAAATGCGAAATAATTAATCTATTGATTTACCTTTATTAATCAACTTTACAAGTACAAATCCTTCGAGTAAAAAGTGATGATTTCTAGTTTTAGCCCTCGGTCCTATTTATAGTCACGGAAGATACAAACCCTAGATATCATTTGTGAGGGTTTGTTGAAAAGATCCTACCCACAAAATCCCAAACCCTAATTCCCCATATCGGCCGCGGATTCGCCGCGTTTAGGGTGTATATGCCGCGGATGGGCGGTGGTTTGGTAAGATCATTTGATAAAAAAAATTCTGTAGCCTTATAATGACACATAGAGATTGTTGTGATATCTAGAATCTTCATATCTTATCTGAGTCTCTGCCAGTATTGATTTTATAATTTAATTAAACTTCATCGGCGGATTTTTGATTCCCGACATCTCGATATCCCGATCTCCTGACCTGAGCTAAATCTTGAACAATATCTCCATGAATAATGTTAGTAATATTTGTTATAGAGATATAATATTAATCGTTTTATATGGTAATAAATCTTTTAAGCAATTTGATTAAGATTATTTGATATGATATGCATAATAAAAATATTATATAAATATTATATGCATATATTTTCCTTCATAATGTTAATTATAATATATAAACATATGGTAAATAGTATTTTGCAGATAAACCCCAAATATGTTCTATATTTATAATAAACACCTTTAAATATTTAAGAAAAGTAAGGAAAATGTTATATCAAATGTGCGATATTTTCGACTGAACAAATACCCCCAAACTTAACTTTGATCGTCCTGAGAAAACTAGTTATTCAAGAGAGGGAGAAAAAAGAAAAAGAAAAACCTAAGTACCACACTTTCGTAGGCAACACGGTTGCACTGAGCACGTGCAACAAGCCGTTAAACCTCTAAGTGTCCCTAGTAGGAGGAGTGTTATCTCCTGAGAGTTTTCAGCGGATTACACCCACAAAATGCTATAATAAAAGAAAGAAGATGAAAGTTACGTATAAAGATAAGAACTATAAAAGAAAGAACTTGAAAATAAGAGTTTCCAACTACACTAGCTTTTCGGTTGCCATGTGCCCTATCTTAATGGTCATGAAAAAATATTAGAAATCACATCATCTCTCAATAAAACATCGCCTTTATCCTTCCTCTCTACCATTCATCCAAACATCGATCATACTCATACGTGTGTGTAAAAAACATCCCTACACTTAGAGAATTCAATTCAAGCTATCATACTCTTGTCCATCTTCCTTGGTACTTTTTAATTGGTGAATATTATCAGATTGAATTGCTCACACGTCCTTCATGCGACTGTTAATACTTTTTGAGGTATTAACCGACCGATTACTAAATGTGCTCAATCATTAAGGCGTAATATCCTCATTTTGCAATACCTAAGCCTTAGCAGTGACTCTCAAACCAGTTGGTCTAAGGCACTGGGTGATAAAGCATCCTTGCTATATATATATATATAGAGAGAGAGAGAGAGATTAATGGAGGAAAGAGGCCATAGGAGGGGATTTCCTCCTATGGTTTGGAAAAAATACAACCTCCACCATGTTTTCCGACGATCGGCACCCATCATCATCATCGTTATCATCTAAGATGTGCGTACACCAAATTTCATGTGATTCCATAACTTTTTCACCGTTGATTTAGTGGGTTCAAAATTAACGGTTTACCGACAATAGAACTTTTTACATTGCTAAATCAATGGTGAAAAAGTTGTAGAATCACATGAAATTTGGTGTACCCACATCTTAGATGATAACGATGAAGATGATGGGGGCCGATCGTCGAAAAATTGGTGGAGGTTGCATTTTTTCCACGCCATAGGAGGAAATTTCCTCCTATGGCCTCTTTTCTCCATTATTCTCATATATATATATGCTACCTTAAGTAATTACAAAACCAGTGTTCATTTTTTTTTCTTCACCACTTATACTTTTTTTATATACTAAGGCTTTTAGACAAGAGCATTTCAAGGTATTCTCTACTATCCCAAGTTTCAAGATGTGTGCAAGTGCGTATAGTAGGGTATCAACGATCAAATGTTTGGACTCAAGAATAGGGACTATTTTTCAGACTTATTTTTATTCTCAGATTAGTAATTTCCTTCATCTTACTAACCCTTGGGACAACGGCTCATAACTACTCGTTACTAGCTTCGTTTAAGAAAATATCTAATTTTCTTGCTTTTCTCAAACTATACCTATCTTTCATATATAAATTTTCACTTTTAAACTTTCATTATCAAAAAAAAATTGTGCTTATATTTATGATAATACAAAATAATGCGTGAATAAGCACAAACCTCCCCCAAACCTGTTTGCAGCAGTGTCCTCACTGATGTCATCTATTAAGCTAAAAAAATCTGTAGACTTGGGTGGAAAAGTTAGTAACGGGGACATGAAATAATGACAGTGAAATCCTCCCCCAAACTTATTTTTGGCTCACAATTTTGTAAAAATTTATTTTCTTTCAAGAGCCAAAAGATTCCCCCTTCCAAACTTGAGTAAAATAGTATTAAGCATTTAAAATTATGAGAGGGTTAAAGTTATTGGTCAATATAAAACTTTATAAAGACCAAAAGGAAACACCAACCATTCAAAAATTTATCAATATAACAATATAGTTGGTGGAAGAACATATCACCTATAGACGTGAAGAAGTGGGAAGGGGATAAGGGGTGGAATAGAATGGGTTTACATCTCGGATGGTAGAGACGGAATAGTGATGGTGAACGAAAACGAGAATGTGAATGAGTAGGTATGGGAAGAATAGTCACATTCTCGTATGGGATAAGAAGAAATGGTGGTGGTTCAACTTTTTCGGGTGGAGGTTGATTAATCACAAAATCCGTGTCGCTTAGGAATGCGCGTTCGTCGGCGAAAATATCTTCAAAACTTTCATCGATGGTCCGATTAAACGTTTCAATGTTAATAAGTGTCGCACTAGAATTCAACACACTTGATTTGTCAAAAATTATGGAGGTAGAAGACTCGAAAAGCTCATCAACTTTATTCTTAAAAGAGTCTAAATCAAGTTGCCTTTCTAGAATTATCGAACTCGAAATATCGGAGTGTGATTTATCAAAACTCGATAGAATTAAAGGAAGATTAGAAGAAGAACCAAAGAAAATGGGTGATAAAATGAGTAAACGAATTTGTGTGTCAAGCATTGTTGAACCAGATGTGGGAAATGAAGGCTGAATATCGTTCTGCTTTCCGGTCATGCATTTATCATTAATTTCCAGACGCATATGGGGTTCGGAAAAAACAGTTAATGGTTCGAGATGATGTTCACACGGAAGTGAAAGGACCTGATGAATTGGTGAGAAAAACTCATCCAAAACTGTGGATTCATCATCCAAAATATCCCCAGCGTCAATATCCTCAATCAAGTGAAAATTAAAATTCTCAGACACCTCATCAAAATCATGATTTTCAAGAAATTTCGGTTCTAGAGTGGAGGTGTAGATATCATAAGGATTGGGTGTGGTTTCACTTGAAATGGACCCTTCACAATCGGGTAAATCAAACACTACAAAGTCGCACAACTCATCAAACATTCTATCTTCAATTGGTGAATCATTTGGTATACTCGATAGATTTGTGAAACTGGAGTTGTCGATTTCAATTTGGGATGGGGAAATTTGATTTGGAAGGGTGTACTGCTCTCTCTCTCTCACTACTCAAATTATCAATTTGTCTTATTGCCGTATCATACATTGCAAAATTTTGAGCTAGTTGGAAAATAGTTGCTCGTTTGTTGGGTTGTATGAAGGCGACCATGGACGCATTCAATTCCTCTATCTCACGCGACATTACCCGAAATTCTTCCAATGACCGTTCAAGACTAGACATGGGTTGTGAAAGGGTTTCGGTAGAAGATTGAAATTCTTGTGGATAGGTGAAACTCCTAAATGACTATTCAAAAGAAATATCTAGAGAAGGTGTAAAAGTCGGGTAGGATGGATAGGAATCGAATGGTTGTAAAAAATGAATAGGAGTATGATCAACATTGTAATAAGAAGAATAGTGAGATTGGTTGGTTGGTTGGCGACTGACAACAGATATCATATACGCCGCAAAATGAGTAGCAATACTTTTTTTCAGAAAATGATGGTGTTTGTTGTCCTAACGGTTTGACCGGATTTAAACTTTGGGATTCGGTCTTTGCAATATACTCAGCAATAGACATGCGTTTAGGTAGTTCCTCACTTGTTTTAAATGAATTATCAACATAAGACGATGTTGAATTTTGGTGAGGAGTCCAACTGTTTCTTTCCGCTCTCAAAGACATGGTAGAGTCGGATGGTATATCGAAGCGATTACGAAAATAAGAAATATCTGGTTCTAGATAGCAAAGCTCGGCATGAATTCGTCTGTTTGGGTTACCCATTATAAGAAGGTGAAAAGAAAACAGGGTGAAAAGGGAAAGATTTAAGCTCTATTTGGATTGTTTTGCTTTGAAAGTGGGACATGAAGGTTGACTCAACAAATCACAAAATGCACAAACAAACCCTAAAACTAAGGTCACCTAGGTCAAGTACTAGACCGCTCCTGGACTTCCAAAGGACAAGCCGCAAGATCAATCCTCTACCAGCTCTTTATCACTCGTGGCCAGGTAAGTAGGAGGTATCCGCTATACGAATCACCAAAAATAGAGGGCCTAATTAAGTAACTATTTTCCTAAACACACGTCCCTAGACACCACAAAAGAAATGCGGATAAGCGATAAATTACCCACAACCTTCTTCTGTCCTAATTGAGCGCGACGGTCCTTAGAGTCTTGGTCTAGATATTTTTTAATTAATATAAGGTTATGCAGATGCTTGTTTTGTGATTTGTGGGGCCTAGGAAGGGTGATGAAATCCCCACCTGATCTGAATTATGGTCTTTCCCCTTAAAGTCCGTATTAAAAATATACAAAAACAAACCAATTACAAAACACGCAAAAAGATTTTTGAGCGGCGATATTTTGCAAGGAATCCTGCAGAAAAATATATTATTGGATTTTCAGAGGAGAGAGAAAGAGTTGTGGAAGTTACCAGAGGATTTTAGCTAAGCAAGTCAACCAAGTGGCCGCGGTTCCGCGGCTAAATCAACAATATTGCGGCAGTTCCACCGCAGAAAAGAGGGTTCACTTGACAATTTTTTCACCGTGGCCTCCTTTGCTCCTCTGGTCCTCTCTGAAGGTCTCTGAATCGCGATTTCCTTGTTCCAATAACTCCAGATATCCTTGCAAAAAAAATTCACACACTAATCGTTAAATATGCTAGTTGCGGTTTTGTTTTATTTTTATGATATGGATCGAATAAGAATTCAACCCGAATAGAAAGAAAAAAAATTACGCACATATCCCATGCAATGGCACCATTTGATTGTTCGTGAAAGAGTGCTTGTAGTAGTAACCGCAATCAATAACGATGTCGCGTGTAGCTAGCCGAGATGAGTACGGGTTGTCCACAGGGATACGTGGAACTTTTAATCTTGCTTTAGACAAGTTGAATAAAATAAAAGAAGAAATGAGAATAGATTCTAGATCTATGTTGAACACGGATATAGAATATATATGAAGAGGGCTTGTAGGGTTCGTTAGGATTTAGTAGTCATGGATGACTAATAAAGATGACTCCTTTTATCTTTTGATAGATTTAAAATTAGATTGATAGTGATGAATGAGAATTAGGGTTCTTAGAAGAAACTAGGGTTTCCCCACTATTGACCCTTATCCCTTCATTTATCTCTATTCATATCTAGCCCTTAACAAAACAATTATTAATCTGATCTCAAATCGCGGTCAAGACTATCAATAAATTGATACCGCGCCCTATTAGGATATTAACGATTCTTTTGCTAAAGTTTATAAACTTCATAAGACATAAAAGAAGTTAAAATATTTTTTCATCTATTGATCTACCATAATCCTACGAACCCGATCAAGCGGAGAATTACTCGCACATGATGGAGATAGAAGAATAAAGGATAGAGAAGGAAATCATAATGCAGAAATTAAATGCGAAATAATTAATCTATTGATCTACCTTTATTAATCAACTTTACAAGTACAAATCCTTCGAGTTTAGATTACAAGAAGAAGAAATTGCTCTCGATCTCTGCCTCGTAGGAAGTAGATGTTCCGTCGATATTCACGTCGCTTTATCACGTCGAATCGCGGACCTGTCGTGGATCTCTTGTTCTTTGACGGTGATTTGTTTCGTGTAAAAGGTGATGATTTCTAGTTTTAACTCTCAGTTATATTTATAATCACAGAAGATACAAACTCTAGATGTCATATGTGAGGGTTTGTTAAGAAGATCATACCCACAAAATCCCAAACCCTAATTCCCCATATCGGCCGCGGATCCACCGCGTTTAGGGTGTATATGTCGCGGATGGGCGGTGGTTTGGTGAGATCATTTGATGAAAATTCTTATGTAGCCTTATAATGACACGTGGAGATTGTTGTGATATTTGAAATCTTCATATCTTCTCTGAGTCTCTGCCGGTATTGATTTTATGATTTAATTAAACTTTATCGGCAGATTTTTGATTCCCGACATCTCGATATCCGAATCTCCTGACCTGAGCTAACTCTTGCACAATATCTCCATGAATAATGTTAGTAATATTTGTTATACAAATATAATCTTAATCATTTTATATGATAATAAATCTTTTAAGCAATTTGATTAAGATTAATTGATATGATATGCATAAAAAAATATTATATAAATATTATATGTATATATTTTTCTTCATAATATTAATTATAATATATAAACATATGGTAAATAGTATTTTGCAGATAAACCCCAAATATATTCTATATTTATAATAAACACATTTAAATATTTAAGAAAAGTAAGAAAAATATTATATCAAATGTGCGATATTTTCGATTGAACGGCTCCCTCTCACGTGAGGGGGGGCTCCCACTTAGTGGGAGCCCCCTTCCCCTCTCACGTAAGTGGAGGGGGGCTTTCCCTTTCTTTCTTTCTTTTTTCTTTTTTTTTTCTCTTATTTCTTTTTTTATGTTTTTATTTTTTGGAGTTTAACTCCATGCAGAAATTTTTTGGAGTTTAACTCCGAATAAATCCTTTTGGAGTTTAACTCCATAAAAAATATTTTTTTCCAAATAAAAGGGAGTTTAACTCCATACAGAAACTTTTGGGAGTTTAACTCCAAATAAAAATTGTTTTTGGAGTTTAACTCCATAAAAAATGTTTCTTTGAATAAAAGGGTGTTTAACTCCATACAAAATCTTTTGGGAGTTTAACTCCAGATAATTTTTTTTTTGTAGTTTAACTCCAAATAAAATCTTTTGGAGTTTAACTCCATAAAATATGTTTTTTTAATAAAAAATGTTTTTTGAATAAAAAATAATAATTAAAAAATCATTTATCACAAATAGAATAAATAAAATGAAATAAACATGCTCTTCTGCATTGCTTTCAAACGCCGACAGTTCACGTTGAGTTCGCATGACTATTTTTGACCCGTTAATCAGAGGTTTCTTCGCTATAAGAGTGAGGGGTAATTAACGGCAGCTTAATCTTCGGCTCCGGAGATTCAGATCCCCACAGTCAATAAACCCCAGCCTACCCTGGGCAGGGAGAATCTGTACACGCCTGACAAGCGACGCGTATTCTCATACCCTTACGGTGACGGAAAATACCCTATAGACTTTGGCAAGCCCTGTGGGACCTTTTCTCTTCTCCCACATTTCGGGTTAAACATTCATGCGAATTCAATCAACATATATATCGATTGCCCATACTGAAATCATGCTTCTTTGTGTAGGTTAACACTTTTCAATTGCAACCTTCGGACGCAACAAAATGTCTTTAAGGGCAAGCTCAGCTCTCAACACAGCTCCCATCTCCTTCACGATGAAGATGGACGTTAGGACGGTCCTTCCGGCCAGTCTCGGACGACAGTGGGAGGAGCCGCTGCTACCATTTTGCTCTATTCTGTTCGTGCCAGCTAAAACCATCTCATCTCCTCAAGCTCCAGTAACAATCAAACGAGCTCCGAAAGGCAGGAGGCCAAATGCGGTGATCTCGAAGGCACATCAGCCCAAGCATAAATCTATCTTCGAACAACTCTTCGTTGCTCCAACTGGAGGCAAGGCCATCGATACCAACAAAGCAATGATGCATCTCGGGAAAGCTCCAGCGATGCCCCTGACAACTGCTCAATCAGGTATCTTCTTTAAGCTCCTCTCCAATCGACTCATGATGGCTTCCTGGATGACGGATGCCCGTCAAACCCTCAAAATCGAGAAGCTAAGACAGAAAAGGCTCAGACACAGAACGAACAAAAGGGCTAAGGCTCCTGCCAGGCTGAACTTAATGAGGTTTCAAGAACAGGATTACCCCGCAACAACAGCTGAATCGGCTGTAAAGCTCGCTAACTCTTTTGAACCACTAAAATTGGTCCAGAAGAATGCTGTGACTGCAAGAGTCAATAAAACTGAGAGCCGGACAGCACAACCCAGGCCAACCGTTTTCAGCCGTCTATCCTTTCCAGAAGAGGAAGGGCCACGACGACGGTTTGAAAAGCCAGCCGCCAAAGATAAAGAGATGACTGGATGTGTGGACTACACTGCCTACATGGCGGGCACGCGTCCCAGCGACAACCTTCACAGCAAGAGCAAGGATGGCGCCACCATATCTCAAATCCAATCTGGTGTGAATGTGGCTGTCACTTTCCAAGACCAGCCTCCTCTGGAAGGTAATGAAAACTCTTCCGGTGAGGCTGAAAAGCAGAGAGATCTCTCAGTTCATGAGGGGTCGAGCTTAGAAAGCGAAGAGGAGCCAATCTTCCGTCCCAAGATCGCAGAATAGCAACTTCTCCAAGAGCTCCAGAAGAAGCTCAGAAACGAAGACAAAGAGATGGACAAGCTCTACTCAAAAATTGACAACTTGACGAACGTCGTCTTACAGCTCAAGGCCCGACTTGCCTTTCAGCCACCCAATCAAGCGCACGGTTCTGCTCATGAACCGGGAAATGGTGTCCCGAGGCAGCCGACGCCTATACCCTCAAATTCAAAGGTGTGCGAGCTGTATGAAAGTCGGCCGCATCCTATCTCGGGAAACGTCTTGGCTACCGATGACAGCAACCCGCTAACTCAAGATCAAATCATGGATTTGATTGCCAACAAAGTCAAAACATTGGTAGCCGAAGGCAAAGCGCAAAAAGATATCGGCGGTAGTGGAAGACTGTATCCTGCTCGGTATGATCTGGTAGAGTTTCCTGGAGGCTATGTCATCTCTAAATTCGGAAGATTTAATGGGACGGGAAATGCGAATCAGCACATCGCCCACTTTAAAGCCTCATGCGGGAATACTGGGGGCAATGATATGCTTCTCCTCCGCCAGTTCATTAATAGCTTAACCGATGTCGCTTTCGACTGGTACGCTAGCATACCGGATGGCTCTGTTGCTACTTTCATCCAAATGGAATCTTTGTTTCAACAAAGGTTCATGAGTGTCAGCGATAAGATCACCATCACCGACCTCGTAAGGACCAAGCCAAAAACAACGAAAGCAGCACGAATTTTATAACCCGATGGCGCAATCTCTCCGTCAAATGTGAACCGCCGATATAGCAGGACCAATCTGTCAGCCTCCTCGTCGGAAATCTCAACAATTGGATGGCTCCATTTCTATGCACCGCGGGTTTCAAAACATTCCAAGAGCTGACCAGGAAAGTCCAGATATTGGAGCGCTCAAAGCAGGAGTCCTTCTCTGATTCCCAAAATAACAATAGGTCCTGGAGAAACCGAAAGGACGATAATCACAAAGGCGAAAATTCCGACGATGTTGAATGTTTTAACACTTCGGCTAACCGAAATAAGCGAGGGATGAGCGGGCCTAATGCAAACCAGCCTCGGAAGCCAGTGTTCGGAGAGGGAGGAGAATCTCTACTGAAAGAGAAACTGGATAAGGTCTATTCCTTCAGAAGGAACAAAGTTCACAAGATATTCAAGGACGCCCTAAGAAACGGTCTACAATTGCCAAAATCAAAAAGACCGCAAGAAGCGAATATGACCAACAACCCCAAATATTTCCCCTATCACAGAGTGATAGGTTATTCCATTGAGGACTGCTTCATCTTCAAAGATTGGGTCGAAAATCAATATAAGGAAGGAGAGATAGAACTGTCTAAAGGCGTGCTAGCGAATAATCAAACCGCGACCACCAATTTCATACAAACGAAGACCAAAATCCTTCGGGAATCTTTTGCTCTCAATCGTCTGCCCTTCTTGGAAAGGTGCGGGTCAAGGCAACAAGCCAAAAGACCAACGAGCAACATTACCAATGTAGAGGCAGTAGACGGGTACACAATCCATACGATCTACATGGTGAAGCCCACAAAGACAAGTCCTCCTACGCCTCATACACATGACGATGATGTGGCTATTGCTACCCAACATCGGCTCGGTCTGAATGATGAAGAACCCACTCAGTCCATTAAGCCAAAGGAGCCTGTGAATCCTGCGAAATCAAGCTCAGGTGGTAAGGATGACCCAGTTATCATACTCGGAACTATAGATCAATTATTATTCCAATGGCTTCAAAAGCAGCTTCAGGACAGAGACAAGAAATTGGCCAAGGTCCATTCCAAAGTCAACGAGCTGGCAAACGTCGTGGAAGATCTCATGACCCAAGTCGTCCGATTGCAATTGCAGCAAAATAAAAATTCGGTTCTTGAGAAAGGGATTCATACCCTGAAACAGCCAACCGATACCCCTTCCAACCCAAGAGCGGAACACCTTTGCGAAAAACGGCCACGATCAGCCTCCAGTCCTTCTGATACGTACAACTGAACGTGGTAAGTGAACAGTAGGCGAACTAAAAATCAATCGGCCTCGAGGACCAGGATCGGAAAAGGCACTTACTCTAATGGGAAGGAAGAAGAAAGTATATTCCTTCAGGAGGGATGAAATTCGCAAAATATTCAAGGACGCCTTGAACAACGGTCTACGACTGCCTATTCCAAAAAGACCACATGAAATGAATATGACTGGAAATCCTATGTACTGCCCGTATCATAGAATGGCGGGTCATACCATTGAAGACTGCTATATTTTCAAAGACTGGGCAGAGAACCAATACAAGGTTGGGAAAACCTCACAATTCTCGGATGTACCGGCAAGCCACAAACTTATGGTCATCAACACAACTCCGCCAAGATCAAAGTTTGAGCTGAGATAAGCAGACACAGATGACCACCACGTCGTTAAACTGGGAACAGCTGACCACCGCGTCATTAAACTGGAAACATTCGACCCCTAAGTCGTTAAACTGGGAGTGTAAAAAAATTTGTAAACAAAAGAAAAGCCGAAATGATAGGGCAAGCGTGAATAAATAGCCGAATTATAAGGCAATCGCGACTTTCGCGACAAGTAAAGCTGAAATGACAGAGCAATCGTGGTAAAAAAACTCCAAAGATGAATGATGAGTCGCTTCTGAAACCATATTTCAGTGTTAGCGATGCAGACGCCGACAAAATTTCAAATCTCCAAATATCTCAATGGTGAATGATGAGTCGCTCTTAGTACCATATTCCGGTGTAGCGATGCAGACGCCAACCAAAATCCAAACCCCTAAATTTCCAAACGGTGAATGATGAGTCGCTCCTGGTACCATTCCAGTGTTAGTGATGCAGACGCCAACCAAAATCCAAACCCCAAATTCCCAAACGGCAAATGATGAGTCGCTTCTGGTACCATATTCCAGTACAGCGATGCAGACGCCAACCAAAACCCAAATTCCAAAAATTCTCCCAGCCCTACGGTCGGTCCCCAAATTGACTACCACATACAATCCACGAGCTCAAATAACCCTCATTACACCCATGTCTCACCGCAATCACCAGTCCCGCAGCCGGTCTCCACCCATGGAATTATGCTCTATTTGGGAAGACCCACTCATGTGTTCTCACGATACATGAGCAAAACAAGCCTTGCGAGATCCTCTCGACTCGTAAGAAAACACTTTCGTAGGATCTTTATGACTCACAAAGGAAAAACACACTTGGGGGTCCCCACGACTCCTAAGGAGAAAATACACCTACGAGATCCTTTCAATTCGTAGGAAGAAAATGCTTTTATGGGACCCTTACGGCTCATAAAATTGAAAAGCCTCAGGTGATAGAGACCTAAACCTGTCTCCTAAGCCATCGCTCCCCAACAGGAAAAGGCAAATGATGAATTACTCCTGGCACTTGTGCTACAGTGTTAGCAACGCTGATGCCGACCCTAACCTAAAAATTCTAAACTTTCGATCCAATAGACCCCTAAGCCGTTAAACTGGGAACAAATGACCCCTAAGTCGTTAAACTAGGAACAATGGAAATCCCCTCATGGCAAATGATGATTCGCTCCTGATACCATAATCCAGTGTAAGCGGTGCAGATGCCGAACCAAAACAAAAATACCCAAATCCTCTCATGGCAAATGATGATTCGCTCCAGATACCATATTCCAGTGTAGCGATGCTGACGCTAAACAAAAACCCAAATTCCAAGTCCTAGGATCAAAAGCCCTGCTGGATGGATAAGAAATTCCCAAATCAAATCAAATCAACAATCACTGAGTCGGAATTATGTTTCGTCTCAGAATGTACTCCGTGTCGAAATCATACTTCGCCTCGGGATATCTGCCTTCCCTGCCGGAATTATGCTCCGCCTCGGAATTAAGTCGACAAACGACCTCCCTGTCGGAATCAAGCTCCGCCTCGGGGACAAATCAACCAGCGACACTCCGTGCCGGGGACAAGTTAATGAGCGACACTCTGTGCCGAGGACGAGTCAACCAGACACTCCGTGCCGGGGACGAGTCAACCAGCGACACTCCGTGCCGGGAACGAGTCAACCAGCGACACTCCGTGCCAAGGACAAGTCAACCAGAACTCCGTGCCGGGGACAAGTCAACCAGACACTCCGTGCCGGGGACAAGTCAACCAGACACTCCATGCCGGAGACAAATCAACCAGCAATACTCCGTGCCGGGAAAACGTCAAAGAGACACTCCGCCTCGGGGACACGTCGACCAGCGACACTCCGCCTCGGGGACACGTCGACCAGCGACACTCCGTCTCGAGGATACGTCGACCAGCGACACTCCGTCTCAGAAACGCGTTGAGAACCGACCGTCTAAGTCGCAAAAAGTTAGTATCAACCTCTCTGTCGGAATTATGCTCCGTCTCGGAATCAAGTCAACCAACAATCTCTACGTCGGAATCACGTTTCGTCTCAGAATGTACCCATGTCAAAATCATGCCTCGCCTCGGAGTATCTGCTTTCCCTGTGATCCGTTATGAGTTTACTTTAGAAGATGCCATTCTATTTATTGTTTTAAACATTTGGATTAATGTTTATTAAGTGGAAATTGTGAGTGCAAGTCTTGACCAAGAGCATTAAATGTGGCATGTGCATTTTTGGTAACACATGGTGTGTTTTCTTGTGCCATGTCTATTCTCTTGATTGATTATTGTGTGGGATTAATATGTGGATAAGTCGCAAAAAGGTAGTATCAACCTCTCTGTCGGAATTATGCTCCGTCTCGGAATCAAGTCAACCAACAATCTCTACGTCGGAATCACGTTTCGTCTCAGAATGTACCCATGTCGAAATCATGCCTCGCCTCGGAGTATCTGCTTTCCCTGTCGGAATTATGCTCCGCCTCGAAATCAACTTACAAGCTCTGCGTCGGAATCATATTTCATCACAGAATACACCCCGTGTCGAAATCATGCTTCCTGTCGGAGTGTCCGCCGTCCATGTCGGAATCATGTTTCGTCCTGGAAATATTTCGTTCGGAATGTTTACCCATGCGCCGGAATTATGCTTCGTCTCAGAATATACTAGAATTATGCTCCGCGAATCGGAATGATACTCCGATCCCCGGAATTATGCTCCGCAAATCGGAATGATGCCCCAACCCCCGGAATTATGCTCTGCTCTTCGGAATGATACTCCGATCCTGGAATTATGCTCCACGAATCGGAATTATACTCCGATCCCCGAAATTATGCTCAACTCTTCGGAATGATACTCCGATCCTGGAATTATACTCCGCGAATCGGAATGATACTCCGACCTCCGGAATGACGCTCCGACCTCTGGAATTATGCTCTGCACATCGGAATGATGCTCCGCCCCCGGAATGATGCTCCACCTCAATGTCAGACTTTTGCGAAACAAGATCCATAAATTTCATGCATATTACTCATATACGCGGTGTGCATTTATTGATGGGGGCACTTTGTTAGGGTCAAAAAATTACACCCCGTTGACCAAGTTAAGCTCAAAGTCAACCCCGGGTAAGTGGGCCAAAGTCCAGGTCAAGTGACCCCATATCGGGTCGAGCCCAAGCATGAAGAGGCCCCCCCAATGCCAAAGGAATAATTTTTAAAACATAAATAGGCTTAATGTAATTTTTTTTATGAATAAATATAGTAAAATGGGCAACAAACCCAAATTATGTAAAAGCCCATGGCTTATGTGCAAAATGACAAAAAAGGCACATGGTATGGGAAAGGCACATGTGCCATTTTGAAAAGCCGAAGGGGTCATATGTAAAATGTAAAGTCTATATAAGTTATCATGATGAATGATAACAAACAAGATTCTTCCCATATCAACTTAGGGTTTTATGCCTCTTTCTTCAAGGTTCACAGCCTCCTTCTTTTCTTCTTTTCTTTTTTTCTTTTTTTTTTTGAATTAAATCAAGAGTTTAATACTTGTTTTCTATAATAATAAAAGGAAATAGTTTTTCGCCATAAGATTTTGGAGAGGATTTCAAATTTTCTGTCAGGTCTCTAAAAAGGGGAGATTTTAAATCTCATCACCCTTCCCCCCAAGATACAAAATAAAAAAAAAGAAAGAAGAGAGAGAAGGAGACTCATCCTTAAAAGAAAGACCTCACTTTGAGAGGATTTAAGGCTCAAAAAAGGAGAAAGGGGTCCCCTTTCATCATCCAAGACAGAGATCTTGGAGCTTCAAGAGATCTCTTTTGGGTTTTCTAAAACTAAATTTTTTTGGGGAGTTCAACTCCAAATAAAATTGTTTTGGGAGTTCAACTCCAAATAAAATTGTTTTGAGAGTTCAACTCCATATAGAATCTTTGGGAGTTCAACTCTATATTTTAAAAACCATTTGGAGTTTAACTCCATAATAATTATAAAAAAAAGAGAATCTTTTGGAGTTTAATTCAAACCAGTGGGCACCCTCCACTTTCCTCCCACGTGAGTGAGGGTTCCCTTCCTCACGTGAGGGGAAGGGAAGTGATCGCACGCTTTTGGCGTGTCGGATATTTATGAGTTCTAAAGTTTAACCGTGATCAGGATGGTGTCGTTTTGCAGCTAGCCGCGACGAGCATGGGTCGATCCACAGGGAGACAGATCGTTTTATGTTCTTGTTCTTACGAGTTAACGCGCGTGGCGGATTTGTTCGTTATCTATCCTAAGTGTATATGCACGTATAAAGTTTGTTAGGAAAAGATACAATAGTGTAAGCTAGTGAATTCGTACTCAAACCTTTGAGCCGAGTCTTGACCAATTGAAGCTAGAGCAATCGGCAAAAACGTGGATTAGGATATTTAAGCACGGTATTCATGGAATCCAGCTTATTGACCCTTGTCCGTCTGTTCTTGTCGCTTGACTTTCGCCTTCGGCCAATCCGAATACAACCGGTCGCGGTTAGGGATCACCGATACCTTAGTAGGGTAGGGTGCCTAACGGAGCGCTTGCGTAAGGTTTGGACGGAGTTCAATGGAAAATAACGGGAAAAGGAATGGGAAACGAAATCCTTAACTTACAATATCATATTCTTTTACTAACAACACATATTCACAACAATTCACAAAAACAAAGAAAAAGAGCAAAGAAAAGAGAAACAAAGAGAAGAAAAGAGCAACACAAGAAAGTAAATAAATTACATGGAATTAAAGAGCAAGTAAGTAAAGCATGGTAATAAATTGAATGAATGTAAAAACGAATAAGAAAAATGCAAGAAAGTAAAATAGTAGGAACCAAAAAACATATTGCAAGACATGGGTTCAATAACCCAAACTTAAACTTGCAAGCTCAATAAAGAGGTTGCAAGATCAAGAGAGGGCAAAGAACTCATGGTGAATGAAGGCACAAAAAGAGAACTTTATTGATTCTAAGAATGATACAACCCTTGAGATCAATAACCAACCCTTAAACGTTCAAGCTCAATGAAGAGGTTGAAAGATCAAGAGAAGGTTAAGAACTCAAGGGGACTAAGCTATTTACAAGAAAAGAGAAAAGAAAACTTGGTCAATCTAAGACAAAAGAATGGCAAAATTGGACTAAAATATGACCCTTGAACCTTTGCCCACTTCCTGCTTTTATAGGCAGAAAAGAAGAATAAATAAATAATAAAATTAAGACCAACTGGCACCAAATGAGACCCTGTGAGAAGCTGGGGCCCACAGAAGGTGGTGAGGCTGGCCAGGCCGGTTTTGGCTAGGTAGGGCTCGGCCAAAATCCGAGCCCCTAGGCTCGTATTTTGTGTGTTGGTATATGTTGTCCATGGTATCACTTTGGTCCAGTTTATTTTCTCTGTTTTGGCCTGGTTTGAACCCAGTGCTTGGAGGGAAATTTGAATCTTCAAATCAACACATAATCTTTAGCATTAAATGCTCATTACTTCATTTCCACATGTGCCTAAATTCATGGCTTCTCCCATCATGGTCCATGCTGATTTGTCTATTTGAATTTGATTTACACTCGGTTTTGGAAGGAGATTTGAATCTTTAAATCCACATATAATCTTTAGCATTGAATGCACATTACTTCATATCCACATGTTCCTAAAAAGTCTTGTGCACACACTTGTTTATGTTGGACCATTTAGATAAAAAAAAAATGTGTACACAAACTTGTTGCAAAAAGAAACTCATGAAGTATCGGTCGGTTTGCGGTTCTGGTTGCAGTGTTGGCTCTCAAATGATATTTCTGTGCTTTTGAATGTATTTCCAGTATTTTGTCACGGATACCTGTAATCTGTATTACTGAGCAGACACTGGTTAATAATACCGATAAATACAACAAATAGATAATGAATGAGCGGTATTAGAATGCAGTTTTCTGATATGAATAAGTACCCCCAAACTTATCTTTTGCTTGTACCGAGCAAAACAAAACAAAATCCTAGCCTCACTTTCGCAGGGAACGCGATTGCACTGAGCGCTTGCAACAAGCCATTAAACCTCTAGGTGTCCCTAGTAGGAGGAGTGTTGTCTCCTGAGGGTTTTCAGCAGATTACACCCACGAAATCCCTTCAAGCCAGTTTCATAAGTTAACGTTGACTCTACTCCTAAAGTTTAGTATTTAAGTTAGAAATTCTATCATCCTAAGTTAGAAATATCCTACTCTTATGTTTCACACCTCCTATCTATTTAACCTCAGATCCTATACATTCAAAAAAAGTTTAGAAAGATGTTGGTATCTCCTGAGTTTTCCTTCTAAAAGTGCGGTCTCAAATCAAGGATTTTTATCAGTTTTACAGAAAACATAAGTCATATTCTTCACTTCTATCTTTTATCCAAATATCGATTTTATACCCCTACGTGTGTGTAAATTTTGCACCCCTACACTCAAGAATTCAATTCAAGCTATAGTACCCTTGCCCTAATACCTAATACTACTTCTTTTCATTAAATGATGGACGGTGTTGCTCACACACCTTTCATGCCACTATTAATGCTTCTTGAGGCACTAACGGCCGATTACTGAATGCGTGAGCTTAAAGCGTAAATAGCAGTTTTCAGGTCTTGACTTTATTTATTTATTCTTTTATTTTTCTTTTTCTTTTCAGGACCGGATATATTTTTCAATGATGCTCTTTAAGGTGTTTAGCTTTAAATACCGTTTTTTCTTTCATACCAGGTTTTCAGGCAAGAGTATTTCTGGGCATCCTCTACTATCCCAAGTTTTAAGGTGCGTGTATATACTTTCTAAATTTGGACTCAAGAATAAAAACTAGTTATCAGATGTATCCTTCAATAAAGCTTCAATACTCTCCTTTCATCTCGACTTAACTAAAGAACTGAACTCAAGTTTACTTATTTCTCAAAAAAAAACTGTAAGGACGTATACTTACCAAGGTTAAACAGACCGAGGGTTATTTTTAGGGTTTTCAATTCCTAAGCCAAGAATTTAGTTGTTTCTAACATATCAACTAAACTTTCGGAATAAAATCTAAGTTACCCTATTAGCTAACTTGACGACAAAGTTTTTATATTTTGGAAAAAATTTCAATTTTTATGGGTTTTAAAATAAGTATGAAAATGCAAAATATACAAATGAATGCAAAGGAAGAAAGCTTACCGAGCACACCCCCAAACTTAAACTTGACAGTGCCCTCACTGTCAGGCTACACCAAGAGGGTCAAAATTGTCGGCGCTCCCAAAAACAAATTATATACAAAACAAAAAAGAAAACCAAAAAAATATACACAAAAAGTGTCCCCCCAAACTTAAGTAAAACAGTGTTTCCACTGTTAAGCGTTGAAGTTCAGAGTTAGGGGGGAAGAGAACAGTATCAAGCTATACAAGGCCTTACACAGGCCAAAAGTGAGTACCAACCATTCAAAAATTCTATCTCTGTAATATGCGGGTTGGTGAAAGAAGGTGAAGAGAAAAGAAATGGAGAATACGCGAGACCGTATGGAGATAGGAGCGGGATACGGTCACGGTATAAGAGAGGAAGAATGGCGAAAGGGAAAAAGAAATGGTGTACGAACTTGACGGTGAAAATGGAGTGAATAAATTAGCGCAATTTGTAATGACCGATGTGTAAAAAGTGATTGTGCTAATTTATCAACCCGTCGAGAAATTGGGTCAAATCCCTCAAGATCCGTGAGAAAACATGGGTACGCTGAACTTGGTAAACCAGACATAAGAAATGAAAGTGATACGATATCTTACAAGGTCGGAACGATGGAAAGAATGGAGAGAAGTGTTTGAGGAAGGTTATCGGTTAAAGATTCAGGAGGGTGTACACAGTCAATGACAGGGATAGGATGAATCGGAAAATCCGACTCATCAAGCAAAACTGGTTCATCCTAAAAAATATCCACAAAATTCAGCTTATCCATGCAAATTTCATCAAAATCAAGACGCATATGAAGTTCGGGAAAAACAGTTAAAGACTCGGGATGATGAATTGGAGAGAAAAACTCATCCAAAGCAGCGGGTTTATCATCCAAAACATTCCCAGCGTCAATATCCTCAATCAAGTGAAAATCAATTTTTTCAGACACCTCATCAAAAACATGGATTTCAATCGATTCTGGTTCTAAGATGGAGGTGTAGAGGTCAAAAGGATTGGGTGTGGTTTCACTCAAAAGGGACCCTTCACAATCGGGCAAATCAAACACTACAAAGTCGCACAACTCATTATCTGTTCTATCTTCAATCGATGAATCGTTTTGAACACTAGATAGACATTCAAAACCGGAGTTGTAGGATTCAAGTTGAAACGGGTAGGTTTGATTTGGAAGGGTATACAGCTCACTCTCTCCACTCAAATTCTCAGCCTGTCCTACGCCTCATCATACATTGGAGAGCTAGTTGAAAACTAGCTACCGGGTCACTAGGTTGTATGAGAGCGGCTATGGACGTATTCAAATCCATCATCGGTTGGCATGATGCTACCCTAAAGTCTTCCAACGACTGTTCCAGACTAGACATGGGTTGTGAAGGGGTTTGAGTAAAATATTCAAAGTTGTTTTGATACAGGAAACTCCCAAAAAGTTGTTCAGAAGCAATGTCTAGGGAAGGTGCAAAAATTGGGTAGGACTGGTAGGAATTGAATGGCTGGACAGGAGTAGGATCAACATTTGGATATGAAGGTGATTGGAATTGTTGATTAAAAGAATTGGTAGTAGTGAAAGGAGTGAAAGATCGGCTATGGGATTGTTCGATACGTTCAGCAATAGACATGGGTCTTGGAGTTGCAACAGGACTTGAAAAAGGGGTGTCAATGTAAGAAGGTGATGAAAGTTGAAATGGTTGATACAATGTGGATTGCGGAGTCCAATTAGTAGTCCTAGACGCGTCTATCCGATCTTTCAAAGAAATTTTTGGCATGGAGGGATCATTCGAAATTCGACCAAAGCAAGAACCGTAGGAGGTAATGTCTGGTTGTGGGTACCAAAGTTCGGCAAGAGTTTTTCTGGGTGGGATACCCATGATATGAAGAGAGAAAGGAGAAGTAAAAGAATGTGATTTTTTTTTATTATTATTTTAGTTAGTTATTAACAAAAGAATGAAATATACAAAAAAGAATCTGGACAAAACAATCACGACACAAAAATACTACACACCTAATCGTTCTAGGGTTCATCTAGATCAACTAGACCTGCTCAAGAACTTGATTGATGAAGTAAAACTGTGTCGAGAAACGGGCTCAAGATATACTGATCACGAGGCCAGATAAGTGCAGAGATAAGGGGAGGTTTTCCGCCGCTTTCGCGAAGGTCCTTAATTAAATAACCCTTTCTATTTTGGCGGTTTTGCCATTAACACTTTCCTAGACACCCCGTGAACAATATACCGTTAAGCGGTGTTCTAAACACAATTAACCTCTCCTAGTGAGCGTGAATTCCTTAAGGCTTAAAGTCTAGTTTATTTTAAAATTTGTGCGGGTAAACGTTTATGCACAGTTTCGTGATTTGTGAGCCACGGAAAAGGTGATGAAATCCTTTACCGTATGTTGTGGGGTTCGCTTGCCCTTAAGTCCGTATTAATGTATGCAATGCGCAATTCAATAAAAATTCAAAGAATCAAACAATCGTTTTTTATATTAAGCTCGGCACTGCAACAAATACGGGTTAGTCAAGTTTTAGCGTTTGCTAGCGAACTTGCAAAGAATCCTGCAAAGATAGAATATTGGATGCGTCGGATTTGAGAAGAAGGTGTTAGTAAAGTACGTACCGTTAAGTTTTCGGGTTAAGAAACCCGCATTGAAATTAAATCCGAATAGTTTAGAATGTTCTCTTGCGCGGGTCAAACTACCCGGATCTTTGACACTGTACTTCGCAACCACCTTTACTTTGAATGTACACTATGCTCCCCACGTTCGTAGTTCGCAAATCCGCAAAAATATGAAATGTCGGAAAAAATGAATATTAGTGCGGAAAAGCGATACGAATGCCCAAATACCTGCACACTAAAAATTATTAAAAACAAACAATAAAAATGGGACCAAAACATAACACTGGAGCACAGAGGAGAATTTGGGAACAAAAGGTGGTGAAAGGGTCGGCGTCGCCGGATTTGGGGATGATGTCGCCGGCCAACTTGATGAGGTAGGGCTCCAAATTTCAAAAGTAGTCTTAGTATTCCACTAATGCCACACTGGTATTGTTTATCTTTTCTATTGAGAACCAAACTGCCTGCAGGTCCAATTTCCAGAGAACAAAATGGTTAGTTTTGTTAGTTTTTGTTTGTTTTGGTTTTTGATTTTGAAATTTTTATGTTGTTTTGAAAAATAGGGTTAGATGGATATTAACAAGATTAACCCGAAATAACAAAAACAAAAACGTTACCGTCTCCCCGGCAATGGCGCCATTTGATCACACGCTTTTGGCATGTCGGATATTTATGATTCTAAAGTTTAACCGCGATCAGGACGGTGTCGCTTTGCAGCTAGCCACGATGAGCACGGGTCTATCCACAGGGAAACGGAGCGTTTTATGTTCTTGTTCTCACGAGTTAACGCGTGTGGCGGATTTATTCGTTATCTATCCTAAGTGTATATGCACGTATAAAGTTTGTTAGGAAAAGATACAATAGTGTAAGCTAGTGAATTCGTACTCAAACCTTTGAGCCGAGTCTTGACCAATTGAAGCTAGAGCAATCGGCAACAACGTGGATTAGGATATTTAAGCACGGTGTTCATGGAATCCAGCTTATTGACCCTTGTCCGTCCGTTCTTGTCACTTGACTTTCGCCTCCCGCCAATCCGAACGCAACCGGTCGCGGTTGGGGATCACCGATATCTTGGTAGGGTAGGGTGCCTAACAGAGCGCTTGCGTAAGATTTGGGCGGAGTTCAATGGAAAATAACGGGAAAAGGAATGGGAAACGAAATTCTTAACTTACAATATCGTATTCTTTTACTAACAACACATATTCACAACAATTCACAAAAACAAAGAAAAAGAGCAAAGAAAAGAGAAACAAAGAGAAGAAAAGAGCAACACAAGAAAGTAAATAAATTACATGGAATTAAAGATCAAGTAAGTAAAGCATGGTAATAAATTGCATGAATGTAAAAGCGAGTAAGAAAAATGCAAGAAAGTAAAATATTAGGTACCAAAGAACATATTGCAAGACATGGGTTCAATAACCCAAACTTAAACTTGCAAGCTCAATAAAGAGGTTGCAAGATCAAGAGAGGGCAAAGAACTCATGGTGAATGAAGGCACAAAAAGAGAACTTTATTGATTCCAAGAATGATACAACCCTTGAGATCAATAACCAACCCTTAAACGTTCAAGCTCAATGAAGAGTTTGAAAGATCAAAAAAAGGTTAAGAACTCAAGGGGACTAAGCTACTTACAAGAAAAGAAAAAAGAAAACTTGGTCAATCTAAGACAAAAGAATGGCAAAATTGGACTAAAATATGACCCTTGAACCTTTGCCCACTGCCTGCTTTTATAGGCAGAAAAGAAGAATAAATAAACAATAAAATCAAGACCAACTGGCACCAAATGAGACCCTATGAGAAGCTGGGGCCCACAGAAGGTGGTGGGGCCGGCCAGGCCGGTTTTGGCTAGGTAAGGCTCGGCCTAAATCCGAGCCCCTAGGCTCGTATTTTGTGTGTTGGTATATGTTGTCCCTGGTATCACTTTGGTCCAGTTTATTTTCTTTGTTTTGACCTGGTTTGCACCCAGTGCTTGGAGGGAAATTTGAATCTTCAAATCAACACATAATCTTTAGCATTAAATGCTCATTACTTCATTTCCACATGTGTCTAAATTCATGGCTGCCCCCATCATGGTCCATGCTGATTTGTCTATTTGAATTTGATTTGCACTCAATTTTAGAAGGAGATTTGAATCTTTAAATCCACACATAATCTTTAGCATTGAATGCACATTACTTCATATCCACATGTGTCTAAAAAGTCTTGTGCACACACTTGTTTGTGTTGGACCATTTAGATTAAAAAAATGTGTACACAAACTTGTTGCAAAAAGAAACTCATGAAGTATCGGTCGGTTTGCGGTTCTGGTTGCAGTGTCGGCTCTCAAATGATATTTCCGTGCTTTTGAATGTATTTCCAGTATTTTGTCACGGATACCTGTAATTTGTATTACTGAGCAGACACTGGTTAATAGTACCGATAAATACAACAAATAGATAATGAATGAGCGGTATTAGAATGTTGTTTTCTGATATGAACATGAAGCTCCCACAAAGTGGGAGCCCCTTGTTCCCTCTCACGTGAGAGGGAGGCACCCACTTTGTTAGAGCTTCCACTTAGAAAAAATAAAATCTAGATCTAAATAAAAAAAAAGGTTTTGTTTTTTGGAGCTTAACTCCACAATAAAAATTCTTTTAGGGAGTTTAACTCCACGTAAAATCTTTTGGAGTTTAACTCCATAATAAAAAAAATCTTTTGGAGTTTAACTCCATACAAATACTTTTGGAAGTTTAAATCCAAAAAAAAATTTTGGAGTTTAACTCCATACAAATGTTTTTGGTGCTTAACTCCATACAAATTTTCTGGAGTTTAATTCCTTCAAAAAAAATTAATTAAAAAAACCAATTTTTTTTGGGAACCCCCTCACGTGAGAGGGAGGCTCCCACACTTGGTGGGTGCCCCTACTCCCTCTCCCACCAAGTGGAAGCTTTTCCCTCCTCACATGAGGAGGAGGCTCCCACCAAGTGGGAGCCCCTGCTCTCTCTCTCTCTCTCTCTCTCTCACTCTCACGTGAGGGGGAAGAAGCTCCCACTAAGTGGGAGCTCTCCACTCCCCTTCACGTGAGGGGGAGGCTCCCACTAAGTGGGAGCCCCTTCCCCTCTCACGTGAGTGGAGGGAGGCTTCCCCTTTTTTCTTTTTTTTTCTTTTTTTTCTTTTTTTATGTTTTTATTTTTTGGAGTTTAATTCCATATAGAAACTTTAGGAGTGTAACTCCAAATGAATCCTTTTGGAATTTAAATCCATAAAAGAATGTTTTTTTTCCAAATAAAAGGAAGTTTAACTCCATACAGAAACTTTTGGGAGTTTAACTTCAAATAAAAATTGTTTTTAGAGTTTAACTCCAAATAAAATCTTTTGGAATTTATCTCCATATAAAAATGTTTGTTTGAATAAAAGAGAGTTTAACTCCATACAAAAACTTTTAGGAGTTTAACTCCAAATAAATTTTTTTTTATGGATTTTATCTCCAAATAAAATCTTTTGGAGTTTAACTCCATAAAAAATGTATTTTTTAATAAAAAAATTATAATAAAAATATCATTTGTCACAAATAGAATAAATAAAATGAAATTAACATGTCCTTCTGTATTGCTTTCAAACACCGACAGTTCACGTTGAGTTCGCATGACTATTTTGACTCGTTTATCGGAGGTTTCTTCGCTCTAAGAGCGAGGGGTAATTAACGGCAGCTAAGTCCGCGGCTGCCGGTGATTCGGATCCTCATAATCAATAATCCCTAGTCTACCCTGAGCAAGGGGAATCTGTATACGCCTGACAAGCGACGCGTATTCTCATACCCTTGGGGTGACGAAAAACACCCTACAATAACCGAGGAATTAGGTAGCCAGCTCGTCGAAGGTTGAGATGGAGCGCGGCACGAGCCTTCGGAACCATTCCCGCCCAACCCGGATTAGGGTAGTAGGGAAAGCTTAGCATTGAGCCGCGTCCGGGTTATCTTGGAAGCTTATGCCCGCCGTAAATGCGTCTAAATGGTCCTTCGGGTCGGACTTCCCGTCGAAGATGGTCACTTTGGACGGCTTGTCCTGAACGAGACATGCTCAGCTAGCAGCTCTTCTATAAAGGGATTGTGAGCGAATTGGCGGAATACCTGGCCCTTTCGCCGGGCATGTGCCATCTCGTCGTATGCCTTCGATTTTCTTTTCAAGGGCTTCCAGACTGTGGTGGTACTCCTGTTTACCGCCGGAAGCCGGAAGATTGAACGTCTTGCCTGAATCTGGGGGCAGATGCTAATTGGTGCTATCCGTCCACCTCTCCGAAGATACCAAGTTGATTTATGGCACCATGTGTCGAGGTTTAAATGGATGCGGCCGATATAGCAGACTTCGTCAGATTCCCCCTCGTTTGAGGGGTTTTTGATTGTGGGGACGCTCTTCCTGCAGGCGCAATCCCCTACAGTTAATTACGCTACCGCATCACGGTAACAACTTTCTCCTTCTCCAGATGGTCACTTCGTATCGTGGGTGTTTGTTTTGTGTTTGGTTGCCCGTGGATTGTATACGGAGACTAAGTTATGCTGACGCCCGTAGGACGTGGACTAGTCCAAATCCGTATCTTTCTTAGATTTGGGTTTGGGAGGGTTGTGTTTAAGAATACGTTAGCCTTATTTGAGGCTAAGATCAACTTAAACGTTTGTTAAGGACACATTAGTCTAATTCTAGACTAAGATCAACTTAACGGGATCGTTTAAATCCGACAAGAGAGCAATTAGGCTCTATTGTTTAGTTTAATAACATTGCGGTCGATAATTAGTTTAAGGACATTACGGTCCATTGTTAGTTTTAAGACATCGCGGTCGAGATTAAGGACATCATAGTCCGTGAGTTTAAGGACCTCACAGTCCGGTGTTAGTTTTAAGACATTACGGTCGAGGTTAAGGACATCATAGTCTGTGGATTTAAGGACTCCACAATCCGATGTTAGTTTTAAGACGTCACGGTCGAGGTTAAGGACATCATAGTCCATGGATTTAAAGACTCCACAGTCCGATGTTAGTTTTAAGACATTACGGTCGAGGTTAAGGACATCATAGTCCATGAGTTTAAGGACCTCACGGTCCGTTATTAATTTTAAGACATCACGGTCGAGGTTAAGGACATCATAGTCCATGAGTTTAAGGACCCCACAGTCCAGTTTAAAGACGTCATAATCTGTGAAATGTGTGGTTGTCGGGACCTGTCACCTCTTTGAAGACATTGAAGAATTACAACGACAAATATCAAAGGAGTGAAGAGATGTACCCTAGAACCGGGATGAGTTGGTTGAAAGAGCAGATGTGCTCAATTCAAGATAATTTGAGGACTTATGGCCAGAATTGGGCTAAGTCCAATTAAAATTTTTAAAATTTTATTCTTTTGTTCTGGCTATTAAGCCTTTATTTGGGCTCAGCCCTTTTAATAATCCTAGGCATTGGGCTCTAACATTTTGTCTTGTATTAAATGCATAGCATTTATCAGAAACAAAGTGTGTTCTGACAGTGCGCCACATGGCGCGTCAGGCACTTTGCGCCAGTTAAAGAGCGCATTGCGCTTCTGTCGGGTAGCGCGCACGAAGAGGACACGTGTCGCGCTTAGCGCTACGCGCTAGTTTGTTAGCGCATTGCATTTTTAATTTATGAGCGCATTGCGCTAGTTTATGGGTGCGCCAGTGAGTGACACGTGGCGCGTTTGGCGCTGAGCGCCAACCCAAGAGCGCAGTGCGCTATTTTCAGGAGCGCAAAGCGCAAGCTGTGTCTATGGTTGACATGTGGCGTGTTTTGGCGCTGAGCGCTGGTCCAAGAAGCGCAAAGACGCAGTTCATGAGTGCAAAGAACTTTCCAGTAGCGCAAAACGCATCAGATCAAAGAACAAGTTTATGTTCTTCAAAGGAGGCCTTGCCTCAAGATCCAAGAACCAAAGTTCTTGTTTTTATTAAAAGGCTCTGCCTTTATAGATCAAAAGATCTGTGAATGAAGTAAAATACTTCTTTTTATATTTCTATGATTAGAATTTTTAATTCTTTATGTTTAATCAAAGATCTTGGTCTTTTTTATAGATCTAAGATCTTTTTAGAAGATGTTTTTTCTTCTTATGAGATGATTTCATCTCTGTTGTTCAAGAATTAATTCTTTACCTTTAAAGATGAAAAAATGATCTTCTTTCTTCAAAGGCTTGCATTTCTTTCTCTTTGAGTTTTTCTCAAAATTTGCAGAGGGTTTTTTCTATATGAGACTTGAAGTCTTGGGGCCTTTATATAGGGCCAATTGATTTGTTAAATTAGTTGAAGAGATCTTTCTCTGATTGATTTGGGAATATTTCCTACCGTTGGATCTTTGATCCTAAGGCTTCTGTTTTACAGAAGATAATCTTCTTGTTTTAATAAGATTGGAAAATCTTTCCATAACAGAATTTTAATTCTGATTAATTAGTAATTTATTATTATTAGATCTTTTGATCTAACGGTGGGGAATTCTTTTAATTCCAGCGCTGGCGTACTTGGAGCGAGCACACCTACGTTTGACACGTGGCGCGCAGCGCCGAGCGCAGCGCAACTGCGCTAGAGCGTCTATGTTTGACACATGGTGCGCAGCGCCGAGCGCTGGATCTGAAGCATTGCTTCAACTTTTAAAATTTGAATTTTGAAACAGAGCTTTGCTCTGATTGGGGTGCGCTGCCTATGGCGCAGCGCTCCTGGCGCTGGCGTGTCTGCTTTTGATACGTGGCGCGCAGCGCAGAGTGCACAAGATCTGAAGCGTTGCTTCAATTTTGAATTTTGAAATTCGAAACTGATCTTTGCTATGATTGGGGGAAACAAATGCCCCCCCCCACCGTTGCACTCACGTGGCGCACACGTGAGTGCAGCGGTGGCAACATCTGAGCCTTTGGATCAACTCAGAAGTTGAGGAGGCGGTTCAGCGCCTATAAATAGGACCTTTTGGTCCTCAGATTATCTTCATCTTCTTCTTAAGAATTTTATTCAGAGCCTTGCTCTTTTGTTCAAGAACTTTCAAGAGTTAAAACTCTACTAAATTTAGGTAAAATTAAATTAAATTGATTTTAATAAATTAGGGTTTTTACCCATTAACAGAGCCTTGCTCTTCATAGATCTCTGATCTAAAGAAAACCCCTTTAGGGTTTCATAAACAGAGCCTTGCTCTCATAATCCCATAGATCTAAACAGATCTTTTCTTAGGGTTTCTTAGCCCATGAGTCAGAGCTCTGCTCACTTGATAACATGTAGATCTTTTGATCTTTTGATGAAGAACTCTTACGAGTTTTTTCATGGATGTTTAAGATCCCAGAATTTTAATTCTCAAGAATTAATTTTCATTAATTTTTGATGGATTTTCCATCATCATTACAGAGCTAGGCTCTTTAAAGAATTTTGTTCTCTCCTGACCAGAGCTTGACAAGTGTCACTCTGTTATAGAGCTTTGCTCTGAAAGGGAGATTTTCTCTTTCTCCCGAGGGATTTCTCATTTAATGAGAATATTCTTTGAGGATTTCCTCATTAATTGGCAGCCTCATCCAATGATGAGGTTGTTTTATTAATTGATGCATTGTCATCTGGATTTTGTGGGTCCACCTTTGGTCCCCTTTCCACTGCATTGCAGTGCAGTACAACTTTTAAAGTACCGAGTGTCAGAAATTAAAAATTAAATTACAACACTGACAGTTGATTTATGTCCCCCCTTTTGCAGGCAACATGTCTTTCGATGCTTCGTTCCCGTTCGTTCGCTCAGAGGGAGGATTTCCCGAAGCACCCGTAGACCGGGAGGTCCTAGCTTTGATCAGAGACCATGATCCGGAACATAAGAATCTTCACCTTTAGGGGTCATGGTACAATCAGATTATCAGGGGTCGACAAAGTTTTTCATGCGCAGTACCCTCGGAGCCCATCACGGCAATCCATTACGCCAACTCACCCCCGGTGAACTACGCCGTGGAGATGGTCAATTAGACTTCAGAAGGCCTTCTTCAGCCTGCTATAGCTTCGATTCCCGTTCAGCCTCCCATGGTTTTAGATACCTTGGGACGTCGTATTTGTCAGGGTGAGGCGCGCCCGTGGGGGCAACCATATAACATAGGTCTGATTCCTCATCATCCGACTGGTTATCTGCAATGGGCCCGCTACATTCTGTCAGCGAAAAAGTCGCAGTTGATGAGGCTTGGGTTGTATACCGCCGTTTATGCTTCTCTTTTCCAGTATCCTACGCTTCCCACCTGGTGGGTTAAGGCCTTTTTGGAGCAGTGGAATATCCCTACTCACACCTTCCTCTCGCTGGACCGAGAAGTATCAATCTTTTTAGAGGAATTTGCAGAAGTTTCTGGCTTACCGGTCATAGGGGAGCATTATGAGGAGCTGCTTCCCACGGACGAATATGTTTTTGGTGCCAATCCGGTGATAATGGGCCTTACCCCGGTAAATGCTGTTCAACACCAGTTTCCTAGTTTGATCAAAGTGTTGAATATCTACGAGGGCCTTTTTCTCGAATCTGGGAGTTGGGGGGTTAGTTTCGAGGATTTCATCGCTCACTTCCTTCACCCACAAGTCTTCTCGAAGGAGGCAGTTAAATTCTCCACGCTTGACGACCCTTTCGGCTTAGGTTTGGACAACCTGCCAGCGACGGAGGTAAATCAGAAGGGTTTCTTCCTTCCCAACTCTCTGGTAGTTCCTTTTGCGGAGATTGCAGTCCCTGGGATGGATGAGGAAGCATTCTTTTTGGGATTCCTTGGGCTATGGTTGAGCTGGTTCGCGCTCCCGATGCACCTTCGTCGTATGAGGCCATCTGTCTTTTACCCGGCTCACCGGATGACTATTGGGGTGAAAGTGGCTGTCGGGATCGCTGGCTTAGCCCATCTGTATTACGGCCTTAGTCAAGCGGCGGATACTACTGAACCTGGAGTACAGCATGTGAACTTCTCGATGCATTACTTCATGTCATGGTTCGAGCTACATGCACTTGGCGTTTTTGGTATCTATAGAAGGCCTTCATTCTATGACAGGTGCAGCTTCCCCCGGATTATGCGATTGGTCGGCGCCTCAATTGTAAATCCGTCACCTCGGGCTGCTAGAAGTTTGCTCCTTCGCCCCCGTATGGTTGGAGACGGGATGACCTTTACCGACAAGGTGTTAACCATCGGAAAAGAGTCTAACACAACGGTGCGGTTATTGCAGGATATTTTCAAAGACGGAGCCTCAGTTCTGACAGCTCGGGAGACCCTCCATTTATATTCTATCAGACTGGGCTTCCTGGTGTTTAAGAAAAATGATGCGGCGCTTTTCATGAGATATAATCCGCATCGTTTTGCCTAACAATTGAGCTATAACCAAGGAGTGCCGCTGGAGACTTTTTTGATAGAACCCACTGCTACTGAAGAGAGGATGCGGAGCGCGCTGCATCACTTCATGCGTTTGAATACGGGCTCTCACTTCTTTATCAGCGAGCCGAGTTGTGTCCCACGGATCCTTAATGCATATACGGCATGGTACCAGCATTCGACGGGCGCCGTTATTAAGGAAGAAAGGCGGTTGCTGCTTGACCGCAAAAGTGCACCTCCTGCCAGTGATCGCAAGGTCCTTTTGAGGCGACGGACCATTGTCCCCCTTTCGCTAAGAGAAGTCGCTGCAGTTGAGCCTTCTCGTGTGTTAAGCCCCACACGCAGATTGCCTCATGCTCCTGTGGAGACGGTGGATGTGCCATCGGTGCCCCATGCTCCCGTGGAGACGGTAAATGTAGCTTCACCCGAATCTGGCGTGGGCTCGGACATCGGGACTCGCCGTCCCAAAGTGGCCACTAAACGCAAGCTGGTACTGGCTGCGACCGGAGCTCGCGCACAGAAGAAGAAGAAGAAATCGGTCCTCTCTCTTGATGCCATACTCTGCCTAGAGCCTCAGGCTCCTTATAACGCGGGCATAAGTGAATATGGGACCAATGAGGGTTTCGTCATAGCGCCAGAAGACACTGATCTCGAGGCCGCTATTGTAGCTTCTGTATGCTCTGCTACTCTTCAAACAGAAATAGTCGCCCTCATGCAATCAAGTAAACGTTAGTCGCGTCTTGTTATTGCATTATACCTTCCTTCTTATTATCATGTTTTGATTGACATTTCTCCTTTTGTAGCAGGCTTTACCACTGAAGTGATTCTGGCGACTTCCCTCAGGTCCTTCGAAGAGGAGGAGAGGAATCACACTCTATTGGGCATTGGTATGTATCGGCTCATTGATTCTTCATTCTCTTTTTTATGAACAATCCAACCCTTTCTTTATCTCATCGCAGGGACCACAATGCTAATCCCGTAAGGTGATGCGGAGACTCTTCCCGGGCCAGCCACCGAAGTCCCGGCCTCTTCAGTATTACCGAAAGAGGCTTTACTCACACGACCGATGACGGAAGCCTTGACGGCTCCAGAGGTAACCCTGGGTGCGGATGATGACGCTCTGTTAAGGGAGGCTTCTAGAAGGTCTGCTTTGACAGCCCAGGAGGAAAGGAAGCGCCAGAGGCGCGCAGCAAGGGAGCGTAATGCTGCTCTAGCTGTGGGTGAAGGTTCAAGCGCCGCTGCCCCTGCTGCTACTCCTTCAGAGGAGTCTCCGGTCGCCTTGTCTGCTGCTTATAGACGGGCGGCATGTGCGGCTCGGGAAGCGAACGGTAAATCAACTCTAGGTAATGTGCCGTGAGGTTCCGTTGTCAAAGTTTTAAGCTATCAGTTCTCATATACCTTATCTTGCAGGGCCGAGCCATCCCGTAGAAACAGCGGCGACCGCTGAGCCTGAGGGAGCGGTGGAGGAGGTGGCTGCTATTCCCGAACCCGGGGCGGCGGTAGGCGATGTGGCCACAATTGCTGGGCCCGAGTTAGTGGCTGACGAGACAGTCACAATTGCTATGCCCGAGACAGCCACCACTGCCGAGCCCGAGGTGGCGGCGGGCGAAATGGGTACAATTGCTGGGCCCGAGATGGCCGCTCTTTCTCAAGAGTCGGGCACCGCTCCGATCATCGCTCTTCCCGCCTACGGTTCTTTGCCGTCTCCTGGCGTCGCGAGCGTGACGAGGGCTCTCGTGGAGTCAGGGGATGAGGCGACGGGAGGTGAGACCACCCCGATGGAGGAAGGAGACGCCGTCGTTGTATCAAGTGACGCCCTCATCACGGCTCTGGCTGGCAACTCATCAGGTAAATTTTAGGTCACCGCCCTTCTTTTCATTCTGCAATCTTTCCTGACAGGGTTTATCTTGCCTCTAATGCAAGTGTGGCTAGTGCTGATGTCGCACTACCCGAGGTAGCGCCATCAGCTACCGCCTTGACGGTGGCATCTTCTCTACCCTCTCTCATACCATCTCAGATGTTGGAAGGTGTGGATTTGTAACTCATCAGTCTTATTTTTTAAGCTGTATAACCTACGTACTGACATTGCACTATTGCATCCTTGCAGGAGTCCTTTTTGACCACCTGTATCAGGTGTTGCACCTACACTTCTCCTTCTCATCGGAGATTGCTTCATCCAGCTGCGCTGGTGAATACAGCCTTCAATTAATGCTCTTTCTTTTACCGATAATGAAATCATTTCGGATTCTTCTTTGCCTTGATTGCAGTACTACAGATTGAAGGAGGGGATGAGAGATTAGTTGCGCCACTGGTCCTCCCGGCTTTGCCACCTGCTGCAGCTGGTATAGTAAATCCCAATTGTTTACCCCAATCAGAGCAAAGCTCTGTTCAAATTCGGAGGCGGGAGATGAAGCAACGCTTCATCTTCCCCCAATCAGAGCAAAGCTCTGCTTTGAAAATTTAAGCTTTAATAACTGAAGCAACGCTTCAGATTCTTTGTGCTGGGCGCAACGCGCCACGTGTCAGGCGCTAATACGTCAGCGCAACGCCCAAGAAGGCGCGCCCAATCAGAGCAGAGCTCTATTTGTCTGAAGCAACGCTTTAGTTGCGCTGCGCTCTGCGCTGCGCGACACGTGTCAGCACAGATGCGCTAGCGCAGTTGCGCTGCGCGACACGTGTAAGCGCAGATGCGCTAGCGCAGTTGCGCTGCGCGACACGTGTCAGCGCAGTTGCGCTGCGCTCTGCGCTGCGCGACACGTGTCAGCGCAGATGCGCTAGCATAGTTGCGCTGCGCTGTGCGCTGCGCGACACGTGTCACGCGCTGGGGCATCTGCGCCAAACTGAATTAAGATTTTAAGAAATCTTTTCTGTTCTTGTTAAAACGAGAAGATTTTCTTCTGCAAAGCAGAAGCCCTTGGATTAAAGATCCAACGGTGGGGAAAATTCCCCAGATCACTCAGAGAATGATCTCTTTAACAAATTTAACTAATTTGTGAGTACTATAAAAAGGACCCTAGGCCTCAATTCAAAGGCATGAACATTTTTCTTAAAAACTCAAGAACTTTAAACAGAGAGAACTCTGAGAAGATTTCAAGAAAAAGGTAAAGAACCTTCATGAATTAGAAGAAATTCCTTCTAATAGATCATTGATCTAAAAACAAGATCAATGATCTCTACATAATAAACAGTGCTTTGCACTTCTTGTGAACCTCCGGTTCTTTAAAACCAATAAAAATAAAAAAAATAATAATGATAGTGCTTGGCACTTTTATGAACCTCTGGTTCTTCAAACAAAGAAAATCTTATTTTTCTTTGATCTAATTTAGATCAAAAAATTAAACAGTTCTTTGCACTTCCCTTCTTGAATCTAAAAGATTCTTAGTGCTTTGCACTTCCAAACTGCGCCGTTGCGCTCTTAAGAGAGCGCCACGTGTCGGCTATAGAACCGCTTGCGCTAAGCGCCCTTAAGATAGAGCTTTGCTCTCTGGAACAGGCGCAACTCGCTGAGAGCGCGCCACGTGTCGCCAGCACAACAGCGCAGCGCAACAGCGCAGCCCACTGCGCTAGTGCGCTTGCGCTCGCCAGAGCATGACACGTGTCTTCATCACAAGCGCTTGCGCTCAGTAATAGACGCAAAGCGTCTGACAAATGCAAGGCATTTCACTTCCTGAAGGGCCAGGCCCAATTAAAAGGCTTAACAGGCCTAATAAATAAAATGCTGTGCATTGTTTGAAAGGGCAGTGCCTAACTGAAAGGTCCAATGGACCAAAACAAATGATCTGCATCATAATAAAAAGGGCAGAGCCCAGTCAAAATAGGCATAAATGACCTGAAGTAATGCAATGCATTATTTAAGTGGGGGGCAAAGCCCTAGCACAGGTCTAATAGACCAAAAATAAATAAGGGTGTTGAACATTTTCAACTGGACTTAGCCCAATTTTGGCCGTAAGTCCTTAAATTAAATCGGTTGAGCAAAGATTGCTCTCTTAAATCAATCTATATCCGGTTCGAGGGTACATCTCCGAACTCCTCTGACACCTATCGTTGTAATCCTTCAACGATATCAGAGAGGTGACGGGTCCCAACAACCACATACATTAATATTGGACCGAGACGTCCTTAAACTAATATTGGACCGAGACGTCCTTAAACTAATATTGGACCGAGATGTCCTTAAACTAATATTGGACCGAGACGTCCCTAAACTAATATCGGACCACCACGTCCCTAAACTGGAATATGGACCACCACGTCCCTAAACTGGAATATGGACCACCACGTCCCTAAACTGACACAATAGAGCCCAAATGCTCTTTTGTCGGACCTAAACGGTCCCGTTAAGTTGATCTTAGTCTCAAACTGGACTAACGTATCCTTAACAAACGTTTAAGTTGATCTTAGCCCCAAACATGGCTAACGTATCCTTAAACATTCAAATGGATTATAAAACTCCTAATTAACTCTGGTTCGAGGGTACATCTCCGAACTCCTCTGATACATGTTGTTGTAATCCTTCAACGACGTCAGAGAGGTGACGAGTCCCGATGGCCATACATTAAGTTAACCACTACGTTAAGTGGATCTTAGTCTAAAACAGGAATAACGTATCCTTAATGAACGTTTAAGTTGATCTTAGCCGCAACGCGACTAATGCATCCTTAAACTAAAAACACCAAACCCAAATCTAAGTAAATACGGATTTGGACTAATCCACGTCCTACGGGCGACGGCATCACTCAGTCTCCGTATACAATCCACGGGCAACCACAAATAAAACAAACACACACGACACGAAGTGAAATTCTGGAGAAGGAGAAAGTTGTTACCGCGACGCGGTAGCGTAATTAACTGCAGGGGCTTGCGCCTGCAGGGAAGAGCGTCCCCACAATCAAAAACCCCTTACCCTGAGGGGGAATCTGACGAAGTCTGCTATATCGGCCGCATCCGTCTAAACCTCTGATACACGGTGCCATAAATCAACTTGGCATCTTCGGAGAGATAGACGGATAAAACCAAATAGCATCTGCCCCGAACCTCAGGCACGGACGCGAAGTCCAGGCCGCCGTTCGGAGGGGAACAGATTGTGGCACGCCCGGTGGGACCTTTTCCTCTTTCCACTCCACACTTCGTGTGTCGTCTTCGCGAACCAATCGCGGTTTGTTAAATGGTTGCCTTTGGATTTCAAGTTGCTAAGATTTGGTCTTTTGTCTGGCGCAGAACTCAAGCATCCATGGATTCTAACTGCACCAAATGCGCGAAGCACCACTGCAACGGACGCTCCACCTCACCGAGAGGTGTAACATATGGGCCCCAAGCGGCCTCTTTCCTCGCTCTGCCGGTAGAACAGGTGACCCAGGCCACCACCGGCCTGTTTTTCGGGACCATGGTCCCACCTACAAGCTTCTCTATGCCGATATCCGCACCGGAAGCGAACAAGAAGTCGGTGTTCGACCGGCTCACTGCTACCACGACCCCTGTCAACGGGTCGCCCGCTACTAAACCGACAGCCTCCGTTTTCACCAGGCTAGGTCAGAACTATAAAGTGGCCGTCCCAAAGAGGGCAACGGCCGCTGCTTTGGAAGTCATTAAAGCGGCTTCTCCCATCAGAGAGTCGGTCTTCACAAGATTGACGGCTCCCACTCCTCCCCCAGCTGGTCAAAAGGCATCAGTCTTCGATAGGCTGACATCGGCAGTTACCCCACACTCAAACAGGGGGCAACAAAAAACCATCTCGATTTCCGAGCCAGTCCCAACGGCTCGTCGTGCGCGACGTCGCCATTTGCGACGAGTAAGGAAAGCATGGGGCAACTCCTCCTCAGGGCTAACCCCACCTGCTCCAGTGGTGGAGGTCAACGCTGCTGTTCCAACTGGGAACAGCTTTGAATTGCTGAGGAAGGTGAGAAAGAACTCTCCAATTGCTACATTGAAAAGATCTCCTCCGCCTATGGAGAAAGCTCCGGAGACAAAGCAGGAACAGCCCCCTCAACGGCTGTCGTCAAAAATTTATAAAGTTTGGCGAAGGGTTCAAGACTCCGTGATTGACCCAGACCACTTTCATCGCCAGAAAAAGGCAAAGGTGGAAAAGGACAAAAACCGCCCCATTAAACAGCAGGGGGCAACAAATGCTAGGATGCCCACTTCAACGGCTCCTTCAACCTCAATGGTCCACAAAAGAAAATGGCCAGAGAAAGCTCCCGTGACACTGACAAAGTTTAAAAGCGGTGAACCTAAACGCCCCAAGTCAGGGGGCATAACAGTTCATACGGTTTATATGGCTTCTGGAAAGGAAGAAAGTCGTACTTCTACGGGTCACCGACCGCTTACCCGATCAGTGACCAAGGCTCAGGAGCAGCAACAAAAGCTCCAGGAGATGATGACTACAATGGCTGCACTCACGGAGCCAAAAGAGAACCCTGAGACGTCCTTAGATGAACGCCAAGAGGAAGAGACCGACGCCGAGTTCCTCCACCGAGTACTAGAAAGAGAAACAAAGAGGCTGCTGAACAAGCAGCCAATATACAGCGTATGGGCCTCCTCTTCCAGGACATGATAGGGATGATGATACAACAAGATCCCCCGACTGAAGAACCCCCGATTGTCCTTGGGGATGATAGGGGAGAGACATCAAACCCTCAGCCCGTTCTATCAACGGCTAAAGAGGATACAATCTCTAAAACTGATCTGGACGAATATATAGCCCAGCAAATAAAGGTTCATCACGCGGCCGAAGCAGCCGGCCACGTCGTAAAAACGGGGCGACCGTATCCAGGCTGGTATGACCAAATCAAATACCCGCCGGGTTACACAATTCCCAAGTTTCATGTCTACAAAGGGACCGGCAATCCCCATCAACATGTTGCCCAATTCAGGGCGCTTTATGGTAACACCGGCGGCGACGACAAGCTTTTGCTTCGCCAGTTTGTTGGAAGCCTATCAGATACGGCGTTCGAATGGTATTCTGAGCTCCCCAATGACTCTATTAAAACCTTTGCGGAGATGGAGCTGCTCTTCACCCAACGTTTTGCAAGTGCCAGTGAGCGTATCCCGATGACGGCACAGATTAATGCCAGGGTAAAACCCGGCGAGACATGGGTTCAGTACGCTATACGGTGGCGTAATCTATGGTTGAAGTGCGAACAGCGCATAGAAGAAGCTCCAGCGGTGGGAATGTTTGTTGGAACCCTTGATCCACAAGCAACCATCTCGCAGTTCATGATGTTCTTCAAGCCGACTACTTTCCAGGCTTTGATCGACAAACTAGCGCAGATGGACCAGATGGGCCATAAACCCCCTCTCCCGAAGCCGGACCTCCGAAACGACAAAGGAAAGGGAAAAGCGATCATTGTCGCTAATGCCCAACAACAACCGAGGGACTCGAAGCCGGTTGCTCGTCCAAACAATACACGCCCATACGTACCCCTTGAGGACAGGATGGGACGTCCTTACTCCTTCCCCCGTGATAAAACGAGGAGGCTATTCGAGCTGGCGTTGCGCAACAGACTCATAAGTTTGCCAGATCCAAAACGCCCGTTGCAACCGAACGACGTCAACGAGCCCAACTACTGCCCTTACCATCGAGTGCTAGGCCATCCCATCGAGGATTGCTACGTTTTCAAGAATTGGCTTGAGAATCAGTACCGTCAGGGCAAATTTGCGCTATCTGACAAATGGAAGGTGAATCCCCCGCAGCCCCACACCTCTAAGGGGACGAATACTCCGGGGGCAACATGCTCCGTCATTGAAGAAGCTCCTTGGAAGGTTGTATTATCAGCCAAAACGAGGAGAATGCTAAATGATCTTCAGACCTGTCCAACGGTCAAGTGGAAGAACCCCTTGGAACCGCAGGTTATTGAGGGGATGTTGAAGCCACGACCGACTCCGAAGACCGATGGTGGTAGTTCAAGCGTTCATAGCCAGCCGTCAAAATCTTCGAAAAAGAAGAAGAAGAAATCTAAGAAGCCCGTGAAGCCTGACGACAAGCGCACAGACTTACAAAAGCAAATCGACGCACTGGATGAATACAACCAAAAGGCGCGGACTCCCATTACGCTCCAAGATTTCCTTGATCACGTCTTTCAAAAAGAAGATGAGGGAGAAAGTTCATCAGATGAATCCGAGGAATATGTGGCGAGCTGTCATATGATCTCCCATTCGACCACGAACGATGAAGGGACTTCTGGCACTAAAACGCTGGGGGCAAATACTGAGTCAAGGGTTCCGGAGTTATCAATCGAAATGATTGACGCGTTTCTTAGTGAAGCTCGATTGAAAAGTAAAGCTGATCGAGAACGCGAGACAACTATATTCGAAAGGGCCAAGCGCCAGCGACTTGAGGAAAGAGCTGAGATGATCCCGCTGGAGCAAAATGCCTCCACCGCTGACAAAAGCCAATTCAAGATAAAAAAGAGGTTTGCTAAGGACATATCAATGGGCATGAAGCTACCATCCTCTGAAGGAAAAATTACTGGTGTGGTAGAAATGTACCCCTCTTATTGCTTATATCATCAGAAGGTCTCGCATCCCACTCAAGAGTATAAGGCTTTCGATAGATGGTGGCAAGGATACGTCGCTAATCAACAACGCCTTAAACAGGAAAAGCGTAAAATTCGTCGGGAGCAAAGAAACACGACCAAAGAGCTTGAAAGAACTGCCAGCAATTGTCATATGGTTAACACTGCCGGGTCACAAGTGCCTACATTTGGGAGCGATTCCGATGAGGAGCTAGAGCTTGGCCCCCTCTTCAAAGAACCCACTCCGGGAAAAGAAGAAGAACTGAAGGCTTGCGAAAATATACAGCTACGCAATCGAACATTACCCGAAAAGAATCTCGGACCCTTAAACAAGAAAGACAAAGGGAAAGAGAAGGTCTCTGAAGACATCGCTTTGGATGACCAAGTTGCGGAAGAGTTAACCGCCAAGAACCCGCCAAAGAGGAATAAAGTGGATTACAATGTCTTGGCGCATCTGAGAAAGCTACCCTCACAACTCAGCATTCTCGATGCCCTATTACTATCAAAAGAGGCGAGGGATTCTTTGATTAAGGCCCTACAAGATCCGGACCAATTCCAAGCTTTCCTGGCCGAATAAAAGATGAAGGATGAATTGGAAGAGGTGCACACAGCCGACGTTGCTTTCGGCGATGAAGACCTTCTCCTCGGGACGTGCGAACACAATCGTCCCCTTTATGTCTCAGGATACTGCCATGACATAAAGATAGGCAAAATCCTGGTCGATAACGGATCATCTGTCAATCTACTTAATGTGCGGGTGTTAAAAGAAATTTGCATGAGCGTCCAACACCTCGCCCGGGACAAGATCACTATCTCCGGTTTCGACTCCCAATCCTCAAAGACTCTTGGATCTGTGATATTGACGCTACGCTTCGGTTTGCTCGTCACAGACATCAAATTCCATGTTATAGACGCCAAGACGTGCTACAATGCTCTACTCGGCCGACCATGGCTACACGAGTACAATATCATCCCTTCTACACAGCATCAGTGCATGAAATATTCTAGGGATGGCCTCGAGTACACAGTGGCGGGAGAGTAGAATCCGTTTTCCGTAAATGAAGTTCGCAAGTATGAAGATGCCAAATACTTCTTACCGAATTTCTAAGACACGGAAAGGTGTCACAAACCGGAGAACAAAACTAACGCCACCATCCCTGTCTTCGGCAGTGACACCGAGGAGGAGGATATAATTTATTCAGGTCCATCCCAATCCACCAGGCCAGGACCATCTGTTCCTTCATTGATCTTCGGCAGTGATTCAGAGGATGAAGTTCATGCTGTATTCCCTGCTCGGCCTTCAATACGGGTTTCCGCTGATGAAGAGCGAAGTCTGCAGATAACCATGGTGCCGCTTGAACATTACAAAGAACTGGATTCACTCGACACCAATAGCGTAGAAGAATTGCAGACATTCTATATCCCTCCCGGACGAAAAGGCGAGAAGGCAATCATATTCTACCGTTCTGAAGAAAACAAGGTGGAAAAAGAAATTTAGCATGGCACGGATCCCACGCTCGACAGGCTTCAGCCTATCCGTCTTCCCAGATATTATACCGAAGGTTTGAAGAAACTGCTGAAACGCCAGGGGATATCCTTCACACAGACCGTTAGAAAGGCCAAATTCTATGACAAGGTCTGGAACGTTCCCGGGACTCAATGCAAACTGCCTAACGGGAGAATAGAAACAAAAGGGCTTGGGTACATCCGGTCAAAGAAACGGGAGCTAGTAAACAGCTGTTATGTTATGTATGACTTCGATGAAGAGGCGGACGCTCAATGGGAGGACGCTAATCCTGAACCAGCAAAAGTTCCTGATACAAAACCGCCCAGTCCATCGTCTGAAGACCAGATGAGCAAACGTATAAGGGATGCGAGTCAAAAAGCCCGAGATGATCACGATCGTGAAATGGCAATCTATGAGAAAGCCAAGACACAGCGTCTCCTTCAACAGGCAGTAAAGAACGAAGATGCTGCCCCATGTCAACCTGATACAAAAAGGGCTCGACGCGGAGGCAGAAATGAGTCAAAGGGCGGAAAAGGCGCTCAACAACCACAAAGCAGAGCTAAGAAACCACGTATTCGAGAATCGAGCGTTATTGACTTAGCCCTCAGGAAGAAAATGGGTCGAGCATACTCATTTCCTCGGAACAAAACAAGGAAGATATTCGATCTCGCTCTAAAACATCAAATGCTTACGTTGCCAGAGTCCAAGCACCCCGAGCACACAGGCGAGGTGTTCAACCCAAATTATTGATTTTACCATCGAGCAATGGGACACCCTCTTGAAGATTGCTTCACCTTCAAGAATTGGGTTGAAGATCAGTATCAGCTAGGAAAATTCGCGTTTTCTGAAAACTGAAGGGTAGCGCCACCACAGAAGCACGAGCCTGAAGCCGCGAAAGAAAAACCAGTTCCACATTGGGATTGGCAGAAAATTCGCACCTGTCGTATGATAACGATATTGAAAGAAGAGTCCGAGAACCTGGACAGCCTCCCTTGGTGCCTCGAAAACAGCAGTGATGAGGTAATCTCAGAATTTCCCCCAGCACCGAAAGAGCTGGAAGATGGAATACATACCACCGCAGATAACCTCAAGAAAATCGAGTTGGGGACGATAAATGATCCGCGACCGACATTCGTCAGCGAGCTGCTGTCTGAAGAGAGGGTGGCTGCGTTAAAAGACGTCCTTGTACAGCATAAAGATTGCTTCGCATGGAACTATTCCGAGATGCCGGGACTAGATCCAGAAGTTGCTGTACATAGACTAGCAATATCCCCGAACATCAAGCCAGTCAAACAGGCGCCGAGAAGAATGCGACTCGAGCTTGAGATGAGCATAAATACCGAAGTCAAAAAGTTAATCGACTCTGGCTTCATTCAAGAAGTTCAGTACCCTGAATGGATCGCCAGCATCGTCCCAGTGATGAAGAAAAATGGGACAGTGCGCGTATGCGTAGACTTCCGGGATCTTAATAAAGCTTGCCCGAAGGATGATTTCCCAGTGCCGGTCACTGAACTGATGATAGACAATACATCCACTCATGAGGTTTTCTCCTTCATGGACGGCTCATCAGGGTATAATCAAATAAAAATGCATCCTGAAGATCAGAAACATACGGCTTTCCGGACTCCTTTAGGGATATTTTGTTATAAAGTAATGCCCTTCGGTTTGAAGAACGCCGGTGATACTTATCAGAGGGCCATGACAAAGATCTTCGACGACCTTATACACGAAATCGTCGAATGCTATATCGACGATCTCGTGGTTAAAAGCAAGTCATACGAAGAGCATCTCGAGCATTTGAAGACCGTATTTCAACGCCTTCGGCGATACAATTTGAAGATGAATCCTTTAAAATGAGCGTTCGGGGTTTCCTAGGGTTTATCGTTCGACACCGAGGCATTGAAATAGATCCGTCTAAGATTAAAGCGATCATGGAAATGCCTCCGCCAAGGAATCTTAAACAGTTGCGATCTCTCCAAGGGAAGCTCGCATACATACGGCGATTTATAGCTAATCTTTCAGGAAAGTGCCGTCCTTACAGTCACCTGATGAAGAAGGGAACCCCATTCGTTTGGGATCACAAATGCCAAGGCGCATTGGATGAGATCAAGCAGTATCTGCAAAACCCTCCGGTGTTGGCTGCTCCAATTAAGGGAAAGCCTCTTATTCTTTACACGACCGCCCTTGAGGGTTCTTTAGGCGCATTATGGGCACAAGAGAATGACCAGGGGAAAGAAAGAGCACTCTACTACTTAAGTCGGGTTCTGCTGAGGGCAGAAAGCAATTACTCCCCCATTGAAAAACACTGCCTAGCGTTGATCTTCGCAATAACAAAGCTTAGACATTACGCATTAGCGCATGAAGTCCATCTCATTTCAAAGGTGGACCCTCTCAAATATTTAATGTCAAAGGCCATCTTGACGGGACGACTCGCTAAATGGGCTCTGCTCTTAATGGAGTTCTCGATAACATATCGACCCCTCAAGGCAGTGAAGGGTCAGGCCATAGCCGACTTCCTTGCTGAGCACCCGATACCTGCTGATTCCCCTCTGAATTGCGATTTGCCAGACAAACATGCGTTTGACGCAATCGACGGTGGTGATACCCGTTGGGAGCTTTATTTCGATGGGGCGTCTTCTATGAAAAAGCACAAACAAAATACGACAATGATCAAATCGGGAGTAGGCCTTATCTTCGTAACCCCACAAGGAGGAATAATGCGCTTCGCCTTCTCCTTGACAGAGCCGAGAACGAATAATGAAGCTGAATACGAAGCTTTGATAGCAGGCTTGGAGATTGACATCGACATAGGAATTGAAAACCTCCTCATATATGGGGACTCCCAACTAGTCGTCAGTCAAGTGAACGGCGATTACCAAACATGCAAACCGGAATTGATAAAATACGGTGAAAAGGTGAAACAACTGCTAACCCAAATTACCTCCTATACTTTGGAAAGCATACCGCGCGCGGAAAACAGCAAAGCGGACGCACTGGCCAAACTTGCTAAAGAATTGGCTGACGAAAACCTCGATGACGTTAGAATCGTGATACAAAGCCGTCGAGTGCTCGCCCCAGCAGAAATACCTCCAGAATCATATAAAGAAAAGGGAGCAACTGAGCAGGCGACCCTACAAATAAAAGATCATGAGAAGACCGAAGACTGGAGAGAAGTCTTCATAGATTACTTCAAGTTCCACCGAATGCCTGAAGAAACGTCCATAAGACATCAGCTCGTGAAACGAGCTCTGTCTTTCGCCTTCGTCAACGATACTCTATACAAAAGGTCATTCGATTCTCTGTGGCTGAGATGCCTAGGACCTGACGAAGCGAGAAGGGTCGTCCAAGAAGTTCACGACGGACTCTGCGGTTCCCACCAAGCAGGCCCTAAGATGAAGTTGAAGATAAAACGGATGGGCTACTACTGGCCCACGATGATGCAGGATTGCCTGGAATACGCGAGGCAATGTCATTCATGCCAAATTCATGGGGACTTCATCCATCAACATCCCAATCCACTGCATCCAACAGTGGCTAGTTGGCCATTCGAAATGTGGGGAACTGACATAGTCGGCCCCATCGAACCAGCATCGTCCAAGGGATATCGTTTCATCTTGGCGACGACTGATTACTTCTCCAAATGGGCAGAGGCGGTACCGTTGAGGGAAGTGAAGACGGAGAACATCCTCCATTTTTTCAAAACGCACGTCATATACCGGTTTGGAACCCCGAGAAGGATCATCTCTGATAATGGGCCAGCCTACCGAAGTCATAAAATTAGCCGCTTCGCACAGCAGCACAATATAGACTGGAGATATTCCTCAGTTTATAATCCGCGAGCTAACGGTCTAGCTGAGGCCTTCAACAAGACCTTGAGGAAGATCATGAAGAAAACAGTGTCACGAAATAAGAGAGATTGGCACGAAAGATTGCAAGAGGCTCTTTGGGCGTATCGAACTACATTTAAAACGGACACAAACACAACGCCGTACGCGTTGGTATTTGGGACGGAAGCAGTACTCCCTCTCGAGATAGAATTACCCTCTCTACGAGTGGCAGTCCACTACGAGCTGACAGACGAAGAAAATGCTCACCTTCGGTTTGAAGAGCTTGACGCCCTTGATGAAACCCGGCTCATAGCGCAACAAAATCTGGAGGCCTATAAAGTAAAGATGACGCGCTCATACGAAAGACTGACCCAACCGAAGACATTTCGCCAAGGCGAACTCGTGCTAGTGGTCAAAAGGCCTATGATCCCCAATCACGCCAAGCGAGGAAAATTCGAGCCAAACTATGAAGGCCCGTACATCATAGATAAGGTCTACCAGGGTGGGGCCTATCTACTCATCGACATGCACGGCGAAAGGCCTTTCAGACCAATAAACGGTCGCTTCCTAAAGAAATACTATGCTTAATGAGCCACAGCCTAGGTCAATGGTAGATGACGACGACTATGTCCGCTCGCTATCTTCCTAAGCTCAAACTCTATCAGCAGTAGCCCGCCTTCTCAAGTGATGGACCGAAATGTCCTTAAACTAATAGCAGACCGAAACGTCTTTAAACTAATACCGCAGCATCCTTAGGCTGACGAGATATAAAAAAAAACATATAAAAATAAAATAAAATAAACGGTATGTCCATAAGCAAAATGGGCACGGATGAAAACCTGAAAGGGCTCCGTGAGTAAAAACAGCAGGACTACCGGCGAATGTTTGTGAAAACCCGAAAGGGCGCAACTTCGTTAAAGAACCCTTATAGAGTCCTCTCGACCTTGTAAGGAGAAACCACCTGCGTGAGATCCTTACGACTCACAAAGGAGCAACACACTTAGGGATCCCCACGATTCCTAAGGAGAAAATACACTTGCGAGACCCTCACGACTCGTAAGGAGAATTCTCTTATGGGATACTCACGGCTCATAGGATTTGAAAGTCTTAAGTCACAGAGACCTAAACATGTGCTTAAGCAAACCCCCACAAACTTCCAATATTGCCCTACAAGTGGTTCAATATTGACCCTTGTATACAATCCACGGGCGCGAATAAATGTTTCCCTAACTAAGTCCCATCTGAAACTAGAGATATGTTTGCATGGTAAACAACCCTTGTAAATCCTCTCGACTTACAAGGAGAAAGCCCTCCTGTAGGATCCTTACGACTTACAGAGAAACAAACACTTAGGGATCCTCACGACTCCTAAGGAGAAAATACACCTACAAGATCCCCACGACTTGTAGGGAGAAATACCTTCACGAGACCCTTACGGCTCATGAAGTCAAAAGCCTTAGCCGACAGGACCTTAACCCTGGTCGTTAAGCCTCCTTTGTTCGACAACGACAGAGGCAAATGATGATTCGCTCCTGGTAATATCCCAGTTGCAGCGGTGCTGATGCCGAAATCGGTGTCCAATTTCAGGTTTACGGCGAAAGCCGGTAGGCCGCTCATGCATACGAAATAGCCGAAATGATAGAGCAACTTGCAATAAAAAGCAGCAAGTAAAATGTATGCATGCAAAATAGCCGAAATGATTGGGCAACTCGTAATAAAAAGCAGCGAGTAAAAAAAAATAGCCGAAATGATTGGGCACCGCGAAAAATAGCCGAAATGATCGGGCAGTCGCGACCTTCGCGATATAAAAGCTGAAATGATAGAGCATCGCGGAAATAAAATAAAATAAAAAGAAGAAATGATAAAACTTTGGCCCTACAGTTAAGATCACATCGATCTCTGTTTACAATCCAAGGGCGTAAACAAAGAGGGAACCATACTTTCCCAACAGGCTCCGCCAGAAGACGAAGCCAAAACTCAACGGTTCATTTCAACCGAAGAAGCCAGTGACTTCAGCAAAATTCCTCGACTCGCGGATACAAACACTCCTTGACGAGAGCTTCCTGATCCGCGTCGACCCGCAGAGCCACCAGAGCCCCCGTGGGAACCCTCGACTCGTTTCAAACCCCAAGGAGACAAATAATCCTTGGCGCTTGGGAAACAAATAATCCCTAGCAAATTCCTCGACTCACGGATACAAACACTCCTTGACGAGAGCTTCCTGATCCGCGTCGACCCGCAGAGCCACCAGAGCCCCCGTGGGAACCCTCGACTCGTTTCAAACCCCAAGGAAACAAATAATCCTTGGCGCTTGGGAAACAAATAATCCCTAGTAAATTCCTCGACTCACGGATACAAACACTCCTTGACGAGAGCTTCCTGATCCGCGTCGACCCGCAGAGCCACCAAAGCCCCCGTGGGAACCCTCGACTCGTTTCAAACCCCAAGGAGACAAATAATCCTTGACGCTTGGGAAACAAATAATCCCTAGCAAATTCCTCGACTCACGGATACAAACACTCCTTGACGAGAGCTTCCTGATCCGCGTCGACCCGCAGAGCCACCAGAGCCCCCGTGGGAACCCTCGACTCGTTTCAAACCCCAAGGAAACAAATAATCCTTGGCTCTTGGGAAACAAATAATCCCTAGTAAATTCCTTGACTCACGGATACAAACACTCCTTGACGAGAGCTTCTTGATCCGCGTCGACCCGCAGAGCCACCAGAGCCCCCGTAGGAACCCTCGACTCGTTATAAACCCCAAGGAGACAAATAATCCCTGGCGCTTGGGAAACAAATAATCCCTAGCAAATTCCTCGACTCACGGATACAAACACTCCTTGACGAGAGCTTCCTGATCCGCGTCGACCCGCAGAGCCACCAGAGCCCCCGTGGGAACCCTCGACTCATTTCAAACCCCAAGGAAACAAATAATCCTTGGCGCTTAGGAAACAAATAATCCCTAGCAAATTCCTCGACTCACGGATACAAACACTCCGTGACGAAAGCTTCCTAACTCATGTCAACTGTTCCGCTACAACTGCAAACAGATCCCCGATTCGTCTCAATTTGTAAGAAGAAGTCTCAGACAGCAAGGATTGAAAAGCTTGCTTTTTGATCAATGGGGCCCTGCAAGTCAATCCAAACTGGTCTCTTGCATACTATTCACGGGTCTCACTCTCCGAAGTCGAATTTCGACGAGGAGGGAAACAACCACTTACGAATCCTCTCGATTCGTAAGAGGGAAAATTCTCTTATAAGATCCTTACGACTTAGAAGAGAAAACCACACTTAGGAATTCTCACGATTCCTAAGGAGAAAATACACCTAGGAGATCCTCTCGATCCGTAGGGAGAAAAGTCTCTATGAGACCCTCACGGCTCATAGAGTTGAAAAGTCTTAGGCAGCAGATCTGAACCTGCGGCCTAAGCCCTCGCTATCTCGTGAAGAAATCAAGAGACTTACTCTATTACCTGCTAATTGTGATGACGTGCTGAGAAAAAGGAAAAGCAACAGAAAGAGCATCTGATTTACATTTGATCAAGCGTTCAAGGCACATTCATTCATGCATGGGCATAAAAGACTCAGGACAAAAGATATATAATAAAGACAAGCTGGGATAAAAAAAAATTCATTAATATTGCCCAAAATTCTTACAATCATAAAAAAAAAGCAATGAAAGAAAAGTATTATTACAAGGGAATAACCTCAGATCCGGGGCACGGATTGAGGAATTCAAAAGTAAGGCCATCCAGAGTTCTTCTGGCCTTTCTAATTATTCTTATGCGCAGCCTCTCGCGCTCCTCTGTGTCGATATCATCGCCAAGCCCTTCCGGCCTCCGATAAGCAGCAACTATCGCCGTCTGCTGGAAGATTTGGTGTAGGATGTCAATGAGACTATCCCGCCGCTTCTTCGAGATCAGCCCCGTCAGGTACACTGAATGCACCTTGTCCTCAGCATCATCCAGCGCATTGAGCGGCAGGGCCTCGTGAAGACCCGGGAGTGCTCTCCATATTGCTCCCAGCACGACTTTCAAAAGAGCCGAACGACGGGGTAGCAGCCAGCCACCGCTTGCGTTCAGACGACCCATGACCTCTGCACATTGAGCGTCTGTAAACTCCTGGTTTTGTTGACGACCCTGTGCGCGGATATCGTCATAAGTGATGAACTCGTGCAAACTGTATAGACGCACCGCCATTATGCCTGGAGGAAATACCACAGGAAGGTTAGTGATAGAAGAAAAATAATATACATAGAGAGCTAGATTCCTAGAGGGCAAAGCTCTGTTCAAGGATTAAAACCCATGAGCAAAAGCTCTGCTAGTGAAGCCCCAATGGGGATCTCTTTAGATCAAAAGATCTGTGAGAGCAAACCTCTTTGATTGAGATTAATTTAAGTTCATGTGATTTACATTAATTTCACCTAAAGTTTCTAACTTTGAAATTGAGCAAAGCTCTGCAAGTGAAACCCCAATGGGGATCTCTTTAGATCAAAAGATCTATAAGAGCAAAGCTCTGCTGTTTAAAGATTAATTAAAATTAATTTAATCTAAGATTCAATTTTACCTAAAGTTTTTTCTAAAAGCTTTGGAAAGAAGAGCAAAGCTCTAGAGTTCTTGAAGGCAAGAGCAAAGCTCTGAAGTTTTTTGAAAATAAAGTCGGAAAGATGATAAGCATCTGTGGGGGACCAAAGGTCCTATTTATAGGCACCAAGTGCATCTTCGACTTCCAAAAGTCATCACGGCGGTTGGAATTTCGCCACCGTTGCGCTCACGTTTGGGGCCATGTAAGCGCAACGGTCTTTGAAAATTTAAGCTTTAATAACTGAAGCAACGCTTCAGATTCTTTGTGCTGGGCGCAACGCGCCACGTGTCAGGCGCTAATACGTCAGCGCAACGCCCAAGAAGGCGCGCCCAATCAGAGCAGAGCTCTATTTGTCTGAAGCAACGCTTCAGTTGCGCTGCGCTCTGCGCTGCACGACACGTGTCAGCGCAGATGCGCTAGCGCAGTTGCGCTGCGCGACACGTGTAAGCGCAGATGCGCTAGCGCAGTTGCGCTGCGCTCTGCGCTGCGCGACACGTGTCAGCGCAGATGCGCTAGCGCAGTTGCACTTGCGCTGCGCTGTGCGCTGCGCGACACGTGTCAGCGCAGATGCGTTAGCGCAGTTACGTTGCGCTGTGCGCAGCGCGACACGTGTCACGCGCTGGGGCATCTGCGCCAAACTGAATTAAGATTTTAAGAAATCTTTTCTGTTCTTGTTAAAACGAGAAGATTTTCTTCTGCAAAGCAGAAGCCCTTGGATTAAAGATCCAACGGTGGGGAAAATTCCCCAGATCACTCAGAGAATGATCTCTTTAACAAATTTAACTAATTTGTGAGCACTATAAAAAGGACCCTAGGCCTCAATTCAAAGGCATGAACATTTTTCTTGAAAACTCAAGAACTTTAAACAGAGAGAACTCTGAGAAGATTTCAAGAAAAAGGTAAAGAACCTTCATGAATTAGAAGAAATTCCTTCTAATAGATCATTGATCTAAAAACAAGATCAATGATCTCTACATAATAAACAGTGCTTTGCACTTCTTGTGAACCTCCGGTTCTTTAAAAACAATAAAAATAAAAAAAATAATAATGATAGTGCTTGGCACTTTTATGAACCTCTGGTTCTTCAAACAAAGAAAATCTTATTTTTCTTTGATCTAATTTAGATCAAGAAATTAAACAGTGCTTTGCACTTCCCTTCTTGAATCTAAAAGATTCTTAGTGCTTTGCACTTCCAAACTGCGCCGTTGCGCTCTTAAGAGAGCGCCACATGTCGGCTATAGAACCGCTTGCGCTAAGCGCCCTTAAGATAGAGCTTTGCTCTCTGGAACTGGCGCAACTCGCTGAGAGCGCGCCACGTGTCGCCAGCGCAACAGCGCAGCGCAACAGCGCAGCGCACTGCGCTAGTGCGCTTGCGCTCGCCAGAGCATGACACGTGTCTTCATCACAAGCGCTTGCACTCAGTAATAGACGTAAAGCGTCTGAAAAATGCAAGGCATTTCACTTCCTGAAGGGCCAGGCCCAATTAAAAGGCTTAACAGGCCTAATAAATAAAATGTTGTGCATTGTTTGAAAGGGCAGTGCCCAACTGAAAGGTCCAATGGACCAAAACAAATGATCTGCATCATAATAAAAAGGGCAGAGCCCAGTCAAAATAGGCATAAATGACCTGAAGTAATGCAATGCATTATTTAAGTGGGGGGCAAAGCCCTAGCACAGGTCTAATAGACCAAAAATAAATAAGGGTGTTGAACATTTTCAACTAGACTTAGCCCAATTTTGGCCGTAAGTCCTTAAATTAAATCGGTTGAGCAAAGATTGCTCTCTTAAATCAATCTATATCCGGTTCGAGGGTACATCTCCGAGCTCCTCTGACACCTATCGTTGTAATCCTTCAACGATATCAGAGAGGTGACGGGTCCCAACAACCACATACATTAATATTGGACCGAGACGTCCTTAAACTAATATTGGACCGAGACGTCCTTAAACTAATATTGGACCGAGACGTCCCTAAACTAATATCGGACCGAGACGTCCCTACACTAATATTAGACCACCACGTCCCTAAACTGGAATATGGACCACCACGTCCCTAAACTGACACAATAGAGCCCAAATGCTCTTTTGTCGGACCTAAACGGTCCCGTTAAGTTGATCTTAGTCTCAAACTGGACTAACGTGTCCTTAACAAACGTTTAAGTTGATCTTAGCCCCAAACATGGCTAACGTATCCTTAAACATTCAAATGGATTATAAAACTCCTAATTAACTCTGGTTCGAGGGTACATCTCCGAACTCCTCTGATACATGTTGTTGTAATCCTTCAACGACGTCAGAGAGGTGACGAGTCCCGATGGCCATACATTAAGTTAACCACTACGTTAAGTGGATCTTAGTCTAAAACAGGACTAACGTATCCTTAACGAACGTTTAAGTTGATCTTATCCGCAACGCGACTAATGCATCCTTAAACTAAAAACACCAAACCCAAATCTAAGTAAATACGGATTTGGACTAATCCACGTCCTACGGGCGACGGCATCACTCAGTCTCCGTATACAATCCACGGGCAACCACAAATAAAACAAACACACACGACACGAAGTGAAATTCTGGAGAAGGAGAAAATTGTTACCGCGACGTGGTAGCGTAATTAACTGCAGGGGCTTGCGCCTGCAGGGAAGAGCGTCCCCACAATCAAAAACCCCTCACCCTGAGTGGGAATCTGACGAAGTCTGCTACATCGGCCGCATCCATCTAAACCTCTGATACACGGTGCCATAAATCAACTTGGCATCTTCGGAGAGATAGACGGATAAAACCAAATAGCATCTGCCCCGAACCTCAGGCACGGACGCGAAGTCCAGGCCGCCGTTCGGAGGGGAACACCATTGTTCATGAATCTCTTATATTTGTTGATCCGTCATCTGATTGTAATTTGTTTTGCAGCGGTCGCTTCGACTCCGGCCTCTTTCGAGTCTCGCATTATGATGCCGGCAGGCCCCTTCTCCAGACGTCCATCCTCAAAGGGTGCTGTGACGAGTCTGCCTATGGTGAGCGACTATATCGAGGAGCTCGACGTAGAGACTCCTACATCTGCCGTGGATTTTTCCGCGGAGGTTAACCTAATGCTGGCGACGCTTGTAAACTTCCATAATGAAGGCGTCATCGAGTCTTAGGTTAATCATTGCAGGAAGATTGAGGCATGTCTGCATTAGCTTGAGCTTATGCGTCCTGCCCCTGAAACTCAGGCTTTGAACTCCCAGCGGGCCGCATGGGTTGAGCAAAGTGTTACGTTCTTTCTCCATTTCGAACGAGAGGCAACTCTTAAGCGAAAGGAACGCGAGGCGACTGCTGCTGAATCTGCCCGACTGCGCGCTGAGGTTGCAGATAATGCTGCCCAGTTGAACACCATTTTTGAAAACCTTCAACGATGTATCTCTGACGAGCTGGTGTTAAGGAAGAAGCTTTATTTTAATGAGCAGGTTGCGCAGAGTCAGGAGGCTGCCCAGCAGGACGTTGATCAGAAACTCTCATCTTGTTTGCAGCAATAGGCCCAAGTTGAAGCAGAGCTGCCCGCAACAGCTGATCGTGAGGAAGAGATGAGAAAAGTGCATGAGCAGCTAGCTGGTTTATTGAACACGCCTCCTTCCCAGTAGTTTTTTTTGTATAGATTGAACACTTGTAATCTCTGAATAACATGTATCCATTTTTTACTCTTTTATACGATTTGCCTTGCACTCAATTGGATTCATGAATAAAAGATACACATTTTTTTGTTATACTGTTTCTTTCTTCTCCTTGTTGTGTTGTTGCCATGTGATTTTAGCAAGTGCGGTCTGTAGATAGCATATAGCCGTCAATCTTGGATTCTTTGTAGAGTGGTGATGGCTTCGGAAACAGGGTTATGATCTGTCACCTAAGACTTTTCAATTTTATGAGCCGTGATGGTCTCATAAAGACTTTCTCCCTACGAGTCGTGAGGATCTCGTAGGTGTATTTTCCCCTTAGGAATCGAGAGGATTCCTAAGCGCGTTTTCCCTTATAAGTCGTAAGGATTTTATAAGAGAGTTTTTTTTTCTTCCTTACGAGTTGAGAGGACCCGTAAGTGTTTAGTGGGATAGACATGTAGATGACGTACTTCCGAAACGGGGTCATATGGATGACGTTGTATATTCCTGCAGAGACACTGATTTCTCTGCGGGTCGGTGCGAATCGAGATGCTCTCATCAAGGATGCTGATTTCTCTGAATCGAGGAGGTTGCCAAGGGCACTGATTTCCTCGGGTTGAAACGAATCGAGGTATTCCTGCAAAGGCACTGATTTCCTTGCGGGTCGACGCGAATCGAAGTGCTCTCGTCAAGGACGCAGATTTCCCTGAATCGAGGAGGTTGCCAAGGACACTGATTTCCTCGGGTTGAAATGAATCGAGGTATTCCTGCAAAGACACTGATTTCCTTGCGGATCGACGCGAATCGAAGTGCTCTCGTCAAGGACGCTGATTTCCCTGAATCGAGGAGGTTGCCAAGGACACTGATTTCCTCGGGTTGAGACGAATCGATATATTCCTGCAAAGACGCTGATTTCTCTGCGGGTCGACGTGAATCGAAGTGCTCTCGTCAAGGACGCTGATTTCCCTGAATCGAGGAGGTTGCCAAGGACACTGATTTCCTCGGGTTGAGACGAATCGATGTATTCCTGCAAAGACGTTGATTTCTCTGCGGGTCAACGCGAATCGAAGTGCTCTCGTCAAGGACGCTGATTTCCCTGAATCGAGGAGGTTGCCAAGGACACTGATTTCCCTGGGGTTGAGACGAATTGAGGTATTCCTGCAAAGACACTGATTTTCTTGCGGGTCGACGTGAATCGAAGTGCTTTCATCAAGGATGCTGATTTCCCTGAATCGAGGAGGTTGCCAAGGACACTGATTTCCTCGGGGTTGAGACGAATCGAGGTATTCCTGCAAAGACGCTGATTTCTCTGCGGGTCGACGCGAATCGAAGTGCTCTCATCAAGGACGCTGATTTTCCTGAATCGAGGAGGTTGCCAAGGACACTGATTTCCTCGGGTTGAGACGAATCGATGTATTCCTGCAAGAACGCTGATTTCTCTGGGGGTCGACGCGAATCGAAGTGCTCTCGTCAAGGACGCTGATTTCCCTGAATCGAGGAGGTTGCCAAGGACACTGATTTCCCTGGGGTTGAGACGAATCGAGGGATTCCTGCAAAGACACCGATTTCCTTGCGGGTCGACGCGAATCGAAGTGCTTTCGTCAAGGACGCTGATTTCCCTGAATCGAGGAGGTTGCCAAGGACACTGATTTCCTCGGGTTTGAGACGAATTGAGGTATTCCTGCAAAGATGCTGATTTCTCTGCGGGTCGACGCGAATCGAAGTGCTCTCATCAAGGACGCTGATTTCCCTGAATCGAGGAGGTTGCCAAGGACACTGATTTCCTCGGGTTGAGACGAATCGATGTATTCCTGCAAAGACGCTGATTTCTCTGCGGGTCAACACGAATCGAAGTGCTCTCGTCAAGGACGCCGATTTCCCTTAATCGAGGAGGTTGCCAAGGACACTGATTTCCTCGGGGTTGAGACGAATCGTTTCTGAGATGAAGCGTTGATCCGGCGGAGAGGTCATTGGTTGACTCTAGGTTTTCTGTAGACTGTAGAGTCTTGGAACTAAGGACTTTGCCGTGGCTCCGTTTTTTGATGTTGCACCTGCATCTGATTGGACTGCGAAGGAACGCCGTTGCTGACATTGCGTCAGCTGTATTGAGACGGATGTCGCGGTTGTCTCTAGGTTGTTGGTGAACCGTCGAGGCTTGGAACTAGGGACTTTTCCATGGCTCCGTTGTTGGTGTTGCGTCTATATCTTGTTGGAGGAAGAATGCTGGGGTGACATCGCGTCTGCTGTATCGAGACGAACGTCGAGGTAGTCTCTAAGTTTTTCTAGTTTTTTTTTTTAACCGTCGAGACTTGGAACTAGGGACTTTCCCGTGGCTCCGATTTGTTTTGCCCTTGGGGTCGCTTGTTGACGTCCCGTCCGCATTCCGTTGTAGTGAGAAGAAACGCTGTTGTTGGTCTCCAGGCTATAATTGTGGCAGTCGAGACTTGGAACTAGGGACTCTGCCATGGCTCCGTTGTTTCGACCCTAGGGTCGTTTGTCGACGTCACATCTGCATCCTGTTGGAGCAAGGAGAAACGCCGTTGGTGATCTCTAGGCCGTCTGTGAACCGTCGAGATTTGGAACTAGGGGGCTTTGCATGATTCCGTTTCGCTGTGTCACATCCGTGCCTTGTCGGCATAAGGAGGAGCGCTGTTGTTGGTCTTCTGGGATGCAGATGTGACCGTCGAGACTTGGCTCTCTTTCTGATGGAGTCTGAGGAGGGAAGGCGTGATTCGTTCTTTGTTTGCGCCCCTGGATTGTATACAGCGATCGATGTGATATCACCCGTAGGGCATAATTTTCATTTCAATTTTTATCTCTTTCCGCGATGCTCTATCATTTCAGCTTTTATATCGCGAAGGTCGCAATTGCCCAATCATTTCGGATATTTTTCGCGGTGCCCAATCATTTCGGCTATTTTTTTATTTTTACTCGTTGTTTTTATTGCAAGTTGACCAATCATTTCGGCTATTTTGCATGCATACATTTTCACTTGCTGATTTTGTTTGTAAATTGCCCCATCATTTCGGCTATTTCGTATGCATGTGTGGCTTGCCAGCTTTTGTTGCAAGCTTGGATTTAGACACCGATTTTGGCATCAGCACCGCTACAACTGGGATATTTTCAGGAGCGAATCATCATTTTCCTTCGTCGATGTCGAACAAAGGTGGCTTAGTAGACAGGGTTAGGATTCTGTCGACTAAGGCTTTTGACTCCATAAACCGTAAGGGTCTCACAAAGGTATTTCTCCCTACAAGTCGTAAGGATCCGTAGGTGCATTTTCTCCCTAGGAATCATGAGGATTCCTAAGTGCATGGTCTCTTATAAGTCGTGAGGATTTTACAAGAGGGTTTTCTCCTTATAAGTAGAGGGGACTTACAAGGGTTGTTCACCGTGCAGACATATCCCTAGTCACGGATGGGACTTTGTTAGGGAAATGTTTATTCGCACCCGTGGATTGTATACAAGGGTCAGCATTGAGCCGCTTGTAGGGCAGTATTGGAGGTTGTAGGGGCTGCTTAAGAACAGGTTCAGATCCCTGTAGCTTAAGACTTTTAAATCTTATGAGCCGTGAGGGTCCCATAAGAGGGTTCTCCTTACGAGTCGTGAGGATCTCGCAAGTGTAATTTCTCCTTAGGAATCGTGGGGATCCCTAAGTGTGTTGCTCCCTTGTGAGTCGTAAGGATCTCACGCGGGTGGTTTCTCCTTACAAAGTCGAGAGGACCTTGCAAGTGTCTTCTAACGAGATTGTGCCCTTTCGGGTTTTCACAAAACTCGCCGGTAGCCCTGCTGTTTTTACTCACGGAGCCCTTTCGGGTTTTCATCCGTGCCCTTTTTGCTCATGGACATACCGTTTTCTTTTTCTTTCTTTTTTTTATTCTAACGAGGTCACGCCCTTTCGGGTTTTCACAAGACTCGCCGGTAGCCCTGCTGTTTTTACTCACGGAGCCCTTTCGGGTTTTCATCCGTGCCCATTTTTCTTATGGACATACCGTTTTCTTTTTTCTCTTTTTTTCTTATTCTTCTTTTTTTTTATATCAGCTTTGGGACGTTGCAATCCACCGTAGTTTATCGACATCTCGGTCAATGGCTAGTTTTAGGACAAAGTGGTCCATTGGTAGTTTAAGGACGTTTCGGTCCGTAAGGACGTTTCGGTCCGTAAGGACGTTTCGGTCCGCTGTTAGTTTAAGGACGTTTCGGTCCGTTGTTGCTTTGAGGAGAAGTTTCTCCATATGCTTTATAAACAAGTAGGTTTCTCCTTGATAGACATTGTCACATAATTCAAGGGTTTTGGCACTGCTCCTGCCCCCAGTTCCTCTACGTTATCTCCTAACGTCGAGTGAGCTGCTTTGTTACTTAACGACAAATGAGAGATCATGTGGCAACTTGCCATATAATCTTCGGATTCTTCTGATAAGTCGTCTCCCTCATCATTGTCGTTATCTTCATTCTCAAGGATGTGACTGAGGAACTCTTGAAGCGTGACTGGGGTCCGCGCCCTCTGGTTGTATTTTTTCAGCGCGTCAATATGCTTTTGCAGATCCGTGCGCTATCGTTAAACAGCGCGGGTTTTTTGGTCTTCTTATTTTTCTTCGAAGACTGTGACGGCTGGGCCTGAATGTTTTGTCCACCATCACTATTAATTCCCAATGTTGGGCGTGGTTTCAGCATCTCCTCGATGATCTCCGGCTCTAGCAGGCTTTTCCACCTGGTTGCTGGACATGTTTGAAGATCTTTCGGCATTCTTTTAGTTTTTCCCGAAAGAACAACTTCCCATAGAGCTTCCTCTATGAATGAGCACGATGCCCCCGGCATGTCCATCTTTTTCAGAGCATGTGGTTGTGGCGGGTTCACCTTCCAATTTTCAGACAACGCGAACTTGCCTTGCTGGTATTGGTCTTCAACCCAATTTTTGAAGACGTAGCAATCTTCGAGTGGATGGCCCAATACTCGATGGTAAGGGCAGTAATTGGGATCGTTGACGTCATTCGGTTGTGGTGGGTGTCTCGACTCTGGTAGAGTGATGAGCCCATTGCGCACTGCCAATTCGAACAGTCTCCTTGTTTTATCTCGGGGAAACGAGTAAGGACGTCTCAATTTCTCATCGAGGGATTGCCGCTTGTTACTTTGGTGAACAACTGCTCTCGGGCCACTCGGTTGTTGTTGAGCATTGGCGACAACGATCGCTTTCCCTTTTACTTTCTCATTTCGAGAGCCTGGCTTTGGAGGAGACGGTCTATGACCCATCTGGTCCATTTGGGCCAGTTTGTCAATCAAGGCCTCGAATGTGGTCGGTTTGAAGAACATTATGAACTGTGAAATAGTTGCATGAGGGTCTAGGGTGCCTACGAACATGCCCACCGCTGGTACTTCTTCGATGCGCTGTTCGCACTTCGACCACAGGTTCCGCCATCGGATTGCGTACTGAACCCACGTCTCGCCCGGCTTCACCCTGGCATTGATCAATGCCGTTATTGAGGTGCGTTCACTAGCACTTGCGAATCGTTGGGTGAACAACAACTCCATTTCCGCGAAAGTTTTGACGGAGTCATTTGGGAGTTCGGAGTACCACTCAAATGCCGTCTCCGATAAGCTGCCGACGAATTGGTGGAGCAAAAGCTTATCATCGCCCCCGGTGTTGCGGCAAAGTGCCCTAAACTGAGCGACATGTTGGTGGGGATTTCCTATCCCCTTGTATACGTGGAATTTGGGGATCGTGTAGCCCGGCGGGTACTTTATCTGGTCATACCAGCCTGGATATGGTCGCCCAGTCTTCACGACCTGTCCAGCCGCTTAATTTGCTTGGTGGACTCATATTTGTTGAGCAATATAATCATCCAGGGCGGCCTTAGAAATGGTTTCCTCCTTGGCTGTTGAAAGAGCCGGCAGGGGATTCGATGTTTCTCCTCTGTCATCTTCAATAATGATCGGAGGGTCTTCAGCTGGAGGATCCGGCTGTATCATCATCCCGACCATGTCTTGGAAGAGAAGTTCCATTCGCTTCATATTGGCCGCTTGTTCCGCAGCCTCCTTGTCCTTCTTTTCGAGGATTCTCCGAAGGAATTCAGCATCAGTCCCGTGTTCGTGACGTTGTTTCGATGACGCCTCCGGGTTTTCTTTTGGCCCGGTGAGTGCGGCCATTGCAGTCAGCATCTCCTGAAGCTTCTGTTGTTGTTGTTCCTGAGCCCTTGTTATTGATCGGGTGAGCGGTCGGTGGCCCGTCGAAGTGCGGCTTTCCTCTTTTCCGGATGCCATGTAAACAGTATGTACCACCATGCCCCCAGACGTAGGGCGTTTGGGCTCGGTGTTTTTGTGGTCTACCACGTTTACAGGGGCTTTCTCTGGCCTCCCTCTTTTCTGAGTGGTTGACGTTGAGGGGGCCGCTGCAGTGGGCACCCAAGTAGTCGTCATCTTTTGTGGCTTAACAGGACGGTTTTCTTCATGTCGGACCTTCAGCTTCTTCTGCTGGCGGGAGAAATTCGGATCAATCACCGAGTCTTGGACTTGACACCAGACCTTGTAGATTTTAGAGGACAGCCGCTGAGGGGACTGTTCTAACTTTGCTTCCGCAATATTCTCCACCAGAGGAGGAGATCTTTTCAGTACGGCGGTAGGAGAATTCCTGTGCACCTTATTCAACAGCTCGAAGCTATTCCCGGTTGGAACAGCAGCATTAATTTCCGCCGTTGGGGCTGCTGGAGTTAGCCCAGAGGGGGAGTTGCCCCCGGCCTTCCTTACCCGGCGCCAGTGGCGACGTCGAGCGCGTCGAGCTGATGGAGTTGGTTCGGTGACGGGGATGGCTTTGTCTTGCCCCCTGTTCAGGTGAGGGGCTGCTGCTGGCGTCAGCCTGTTGAAGACTGATGTCCTTTGAGAAGTAGTATCCAATCGGTTGAAAACAGACTTTTGAGCAGGGACAGGAGCCGTAGCGGGAGCCGGAACAGTCAATCTTGTAAAAACTGACCCTTTGGTGGGAGAAGCCGCCTTGACGGCTTCGGGAGCAAGGTTGGTCATTCTTTTCAGAATAACCTTTTCTTGAGTTGCAGGCTTCATCATGGGCTCATAGGAACTCTGGCCCAATCTGGCGAAGACTGAAGTGTTGGAGCTGGGCGACCCACTGAGAGGGGCCGCATTAGCTGTTAGCCGATCGAAGACCGACTTCTTGGGAGCTTCCGATGTCGACATAGGAGCGGTGAAGCTCGTTGGCGGGAGCATGGTCCCGAAAAACAACCCTGTGGTGGCTTGAGTGACCTGTTCAACGGGCATCGTGAACAGGAAAGCCGCTTGGGGCCCGTAGGCTATGCCCCCTACTGAGGCAGGATGTGGGTTGCGGTTGCATGTGGAACACTTTGAGTAGGTGAATGCCATTGATCCTTTGCTTTCTGCACCAAGCAAAACGCCAAATCTTAGTACCTTGAAACCCACGGGCAACCATTAGCTAACCGTGATTGGTTCGCGAATACGACACACGAAGTGTGGAGTGGAAAGAGGAAAAGGTCCCACCGGGCGTGCCAGAATCTGTTTACCGGCGGAAGCCGGGAAGACTGAACGTCTTGCCTGAATCTGGGGGCAGATGCTAATTGGTGCTATCCGTCCACCTCTCCGAAGATGCCAAGTTGATTTATGACACCATGTATCGAAGGTTTAAACAGATGCGGCCGATGTAGCAGACTTCGTCAGATTCCCCCTCATTTGAGGGGTTTTTGATTGTGGGGACGCTCTTCCCTGCAGACGCAAGCCCCTGCAGTTAATTACTCTACCGCATCGCGGTAATAACTTTCTCCTTCTCCAGATGGTCACTTCGTGTCGTGGGTGTTTGTTTTGTGTTTGGTTTCCTGTGGATTGTATACGAAGACTAAGTTATGTTGTCGCCCGTAGGATGTGGACTAGTCCAAATCCGTATCTTTCTTAGATTTGAGTTTGGGGGGTTGTGTTTAAGGATACGTTAGCCTTATTTGAGGCTAAGATCAACTTAAACGTTTGTTAAGGACACGTTAGTCTAATTCTAGACTAAGATCAACTTAACGGGATCGTTTAGATCCGACAAGAGAGCAATTGGGCTCTATTGTTTAGTTTAATGACATTGCGGTCGATAATTAGTTTAAGGACATTACGGTCCATTGTTAGTTTTAAGACATCGCGGTCGAGGTTAAGGACATCATAGTCCGTGAGTTTAAGGACCTCACAGTCCGGTGTTAGTTTTAAGACATTACGGTCAAGGTTAAGGACACGATGGTCCATGGATTTAAGGACTCCACGGTCCGATGTTAGTTTTAAGACATCACGGTCAAGGTTAAGGATATCATAGTCCATGGATTTAAGGACTCCACAGTCCGATGTTAGTTTTAAGACATCACGGTCGAGATTAAGGACATCATAGTCCATGAGTTTAAGGACCTCACAGTCCGTTATTAGTTTTATGACATCACGGTTGAGGTTAAGGACATCATAGTCCGTGAGTTTAAGGACCCCACAGTCCAGTTTAAAGACGTCATAGTCTGTGAAATGTGTGGTTGTCGGGACCCGTCACCTCTTTGAAGACGTTGAGGAATTACAACGACAAATATCAAAAGAGTGAAGAGATGTACCCTAGAACCAGGATGAGTTGGTTGAAAGAGCAGATGTGCTCAGTTCAAGATAATTTGAGGACTTATGGCCAGAATTAAGCTAAGTCCAATTAAAATGTTTAAAATTTTATTCTTTTGTTCTGGCTATTAAGCCTTTATTTGGGCTCAGCCCTTTTAATAATGCTAGGCATTGGGCTCTGACATTTTATCTTGTATTAAATGGATAGCATTTATCAGAAACAAAGTGTGTTCTGACAGTGCGCCACGTGGCGCGTCAGGCGCTTTGCGCCAATCAAATAGCGCATTGTGCTTCTGTCGAGTAGCACGCACGAAGAGGACACGTGTCGCGCTTAGCACTACGCACTAGTTTGTTAGCGTATTTTCGCTTTTAATTTATGAGCGCATTGCGCTAGTTTATGGGTGCGCCAGTGAGTGACATGTGGCGCGTTTGGCGCCGAGCGCCAACCCAAGAGCGCGGTGCGCTATTTTCAGGAGCGCAAAGCGCAAGCTGTGTCTGTGGTTGACACGTGGCGTGTTTTGGCGCTGAGCGCCGGTCCAAGGAGCGCAAAGACACAGTTCATGAGTGCAAAGCACTTTCCAGTAGCGCAAAGCGCATCAGATCAAATTTAAGATCAAAGAACAAGTTTATGTTCTTCAAGGGAGGCCTTGCCTCAAGATCCAAGAACCAAAGTTATTGTTTTTATTAAAAGGCTCTGCCTTCATAGATCAAAAGATCTGTGAATGAAGTAAAATACTTCTTTTTTTATATTTCTATGATTAGATTTTTTAATTCTTTATGTTTAATCAAAGATCTTGGTCTTTTTTATCTAAGATCTTTTTAGAAGATATTTTTTCTTTTTATGAGATGATTTCATCTCTGTTGTTCAAGAATTTATTCTTTACCTTTAAAGATGAAGAAATAATCTTCTTTCTTCAAAAGCTTGCCTTTCTTTTTCTTTGAGTTTTTCTCAAAGTTTGCAGAGGATTTTTTCTATATGAGACTTGAAGTCTTGGGGCCTTTATATAAGGCCAATTGATTTGTTAAATTTGTTGAAGAGATCTTTCTCTGATTGATTTTGGAATATTTCCCACCGTTGGATCTTTGATCCTAAGGCTTCTGTTTTACAGAAGATAATTTTCTTGTTTTAATAAGATTGAAAAATCTTTCCATAACAGAATTTTAATTCTGATTAATTAGTAATTTATTATTATTAGATCTTTTGATCTAACGGTGGGGAATTCTTTTAATTCCAGCGCTGGTGCACTTGGCGCTAGCGCGCCCGTGCTTGACACGTGGCGCGCAGCGCAACTGCGCTAGCGCGCACGTGCTTGACACGTGGCGCGCAGCGTAGAGCGTTGGATCTGAAGCGTTGCTTCAACTTTTAAAATTGGAATTTTGAAATAGAGCTTTGCTCTGATTGGGGTGCGCTGCCTAGGGCGCAGCGCTCCTGGCACTGGCGTGTCTGCTTTTGACACGTGGCGCGGAGCGCACGGGATCTGAAACGTTGCTTCAATTTTGAATTTTGAAATTCGAAACAGAGCTTTGCTCTGATTGGGGGAAACAACTCCGTGGATTCTGCACAGTCGGAGTGGTGGTTATCCCCACTCCGGGTCTGCGCGATGGTGCGGCTTCGATTCCGCTCTATCAAATTTCTTAAATTCTCGGACGAGGTCTTTCTTGAATAGTCCCGATGTTCGCTGTTTGCACGGCCTCGGCGGGATTAGGGGTGTCGGTCGTGCTTGAAAGCAGGCGAACTGACCGACATCTCCTCAGGGGTGTGTGCGTGTGGCGGGTGTTGGGACGACGGCCTAATCTTCCCCGTGATCGATGTGTGGAGCTTTCCGGCGCCCAGCGGGTCATAGAATCATTCTCCGCATGCGGATCATGGTAGCCGGAGTCGACACACCGGCGCTCGGTGATGCTAAGATGAGCGTGAGTGAGATCTAGGGCCTGGGCATGGCCATCCATCCTTCTGCGGACGTCGTTATCCCGGGAAGGAGGAATTGCGGTCTGGTGGGTAGGGCCCGCCGCTTGAACGCGGACGAGTGCATCCACCATCGATGTAAGCCTGTCGATTCGAGCGGATAAGGAGTTGAAGACGTTAGGAGGGGGACGAGCCGCTCCTGCCTCCGTTATGGGTGTGGCGGCTCGTATCTGGATCGTTGTGGTTGTCGCTCACCATCGGGTCGAGAGCGGAAGATCATCTTTATGGGTGGAGAAGCTTCTGAAAGGGTTCCCACATACGGTGCCAACCGATGGAGGTCGTGATCTCCCTCAGATGTTGTCCTCCGTCGATTTGGTAGCGAGCGGTTTTGAACGGTTGAGATTGGTTTGGGGATTGTTGAGCGTGTGGATCTCAATGGGTTGTTGGAAGTTGCTGAGGCCGAGCTACCTGCAAGAGAATTCCCGGAGTGGAAAACCACCGTAGGACCCTCCGATGATCAAGTTAGTACCGAGAAATAAGAGCAGCGTAGCGGCCTATTGGAATGAGTTCGAGTTACCCGAGTCGTCTGAAAGAGGGGTTTATATAGTGGTCGCGTGGAGCGAACTGGCGCGAGATCCCCGCCGTCAGTTATGCCCCTGTGTTATTCCTGCATTAATGGCGAGATACGCTCATTAATGGGGGGACGCGGCAGCGTGGGACGCGGAACGCGAGATACGCGGATCCGTTGCGGGGGCATTTGGGCTCCGCGCTCTCGGTTGATCGGAGAAGCCGAGGAACCTCAACCTGTTAGGAACTCGGAGACTAGCCGGGAGGCCGGGAAAGCTCGACCTGTCAGATGGCTCGGAGACGAGCCGGGAGGCCGGGGAAGCTCAGGCCTTGCAACAGCTCGGAGACGAGCAGAGGGGGCGAGAAAGCTCGGTTGTAGCATTGCTTGAAGATGAGCTGCTGGCTATTTGCTAGGTGAATATGGAAGGTACTCGTAGAAGTCTCCGGAAGATCGGACGCCTCCTCGGAGACGAAGTCCCGAGAAACGTCCCCAATGCATCTTGTTTATTCCACCTCCGTAGCTTCCGGGACACGTCATCCGCCACGTGTCGCAATATGAGGAATTCCTACTTGTGAACATCATCAATATGCATCTTTCTTAATAAGCTTATATTTACTAAAAGGTCATGTTCGTTTTTTATATAAAGTTCTATATTTTATAATTTGAAAATAAACAAACATAAAGTTAACATTTTAGAAATAAATGCAACGCATTTTTTGTCTTTCAGATTATTAATCTTATAGAATTTTTTATTCAAATTATGATTATAGAGGAGTCTTGTGTGTTTCTAAATTTTGAGTATAGTAATAGTCGATAAAATAGATTTAGAATTTTATAAAATTACACATAAATATTTAAGATTAAGGGATTTTGTTAAAAAAAATTGGGTTTCCAACTGGATATCTACTTTCATTTTTTGTTTTGAAGTGGAGTGGATGTCTAAGTTTTGAGGTGGCATCTTCTGGGCGAAGAATAAATGGAAGAATTTTTCTTTTTTATTTGACATTTTGCTTTAAAAATAGTGAGAAGGACACTTGAATCAATCCTTTTCGATTTAAGTTATATAATGGTAGAGATATGTTGCGTAAATTGATGGGATGACGCATGCACGCTCATCAAATAGATTTTGCTAAACAAAACTGTACAATGCAATAGTAAGAAAATGAAATTTCAACAAAAATCGCAACCCTTGCAAGCTACCAATAAATATTGAATTCATTATTGTTGCTCTAAAATTGTGCGATGCAGAAAAACCTCAAATTTGCTCGGGAGAAAACCATGCACCTTTGACGAAAAACCCTTCAACCAACTTCTTTTGATTGCTGATATAGATAGACTTAGGATAAGTTTCTCATTTAAATATAGCTTTAGATTTAAATTTAAACGAAAGAAAATATTCTTATTATATAATGATAAAGGAGATTTATTTTGATCTTAATATAATTAGATGAAGACTTGTTCTGTATAAAGATCCTGTAGAATCCACATTTGAAGCAACAGTTTAGAATCATCTTATCCTCCATCTCTGAAGTGATGCATGGACGGTTGAGATTGAAAAGACAAACAATTCCTACTTTAACCTATCATTTTTTCTTTTCAATCTCAACCGTCCATGTATCACATCAGGAATGGTGGATAAGTCGATTTTACACTTTTGCTTCAAATGATAATTCTACAGTATCTTTATCCACTTATTCTATACAATAAATAGAGTGGTGCTTTCATCAAGGAATTTTGTGAAGGCCAAAACAAGGTTGCCTATGGCTAGAGAGAGAGATGTGGCTAATAGAAGTGATTAGATGAGCCAGGATGGGATTAATTTTCATAACTAAACATTTTCTGACGCGACCTGGGTCATGCCAAGATGTTACTTTCCGTTGATCTGCTGATGGCGGCGATGGATGGCTGATATTGGATCTGGAGGCAGGCTCTTGAAGCGTGCGGATCTCAATGGTTTTGACGTTGTGGTTGCCGAGCTACCTGCAAGGAAGTCCCAGGGTGGTTGTACCACCGAGGACCCTCCGACGGTCAAGTTAGACTAGAGATCCGAGCAAAGTAACGGCGTAGCGGAGTAAAAATGGCTTACTTGAACCGTCTGAAGAAGGGGTTTATATAGCGGTGGCAGCAGGCAGGGCAGGCGCGAGAATCACGCCGGCCGTTACGCTCCCGACGCCACGCCCGCGTGATGGGCGGGATCTCCCATTAATGGCGAGACTGTCTCGTTAATGGGGGATCGTGATGCCGTAGAACGCGGGACGTGCCCGGCGGATATCTCGCGCATGGCGAGATTCGCGGGAATGAGACGGTTGCGCCTGAGAGTGGTGTCGTTGGTCGGTCGATGAGACCGAGAAAGATGGGTTCGGCTGGAGAGCTCGGGGACGAACGGAAGACCGAGCTATCTTGGTTCTGCGGGAGCCCGGAGACGAGCCGGGAGGGTGAGGAAGCTCGGCCCGAAGGAAGGCTCGGAGGCGAGCCGGATGGCCGAGGAAGTTTGGACCTGTGATAGCTCGGAGTAGAGCAAAGGGATGGTTGGCTTGGCTGCTAAAGTGCTCGGGGGCAAGAAGTGGGGTGCAACCTCGGAGACAGGGTTCGAGGGAAGCCCCCACTGTAGCACACTGGTTCCCCCTCCGTGGCCCTCAGGGGCCTAACTGGCTTATGCATGTGATACGTCATCCGCCACATGTCATGATCTAAGAAATTACCGTTATTGAACATCATCATTTTCGTTTTGATGAATTTAAAATGTCCCATCTAATTTTTTTTTTCTGAAGGGAAAAGTCAGGGAAAGACACTTTATTCAATAAAATTAAATTTACAAAAATAAAATATTTACAAGACAAAACATGTGTACATCGAAATAAAGCATAAGTGTTTATTATAATTTTATTTATGAAAAACAACATATTCATTATCCTTCATACAAATGCAATCACAAGATATAAGTTCTACACCACATAATAAGAAAATTCTCGATATATCGTATAAAAAATACAGACACCAAAGAAAATGCTACTATTATCTATATGACTATATCAAACGTCAACGGTTTTTCAAACTCCTTCTTTATTTATGTTCTTATCCAATAAACGAATAGTAGTAATAGTGGTTCCATCAATAATAACGCCGCAGGAAGCAGCAATATCCATAATGGCATCATCATCGTAATTATCAAGAAATTTAGTAGAGCAGATTTCAGTAGAATGTTTCAAACCGATTTCTGAGCGAAGAAGGCCCGTATAATTTAAGCAATCTTTTTTCTTTTTCTATTTTCAGATAAGAGAGAAAGACATGTTCTGTTTTTAAGTTGCAGTAGTTGAAATTGAAATTGAAATTGAAACTGAAATTGAAATTGAAGAGATCCCATGAGTTTTGCAGTTAGATAAGCAAAGATACGATTGAGTTGCAAAATTTATAAATTGCTAGGTAGGTGCCAAAATTTTATCAATTAACCCCAACCTAATGATATAATGATAAAATGCGTGTGTGTGTAAAAGCTATTAGCTTATATATATTTGCAAGTTTGCAAATGCTCTGTTCTTGCTTTCGATTCCCAGACACTGCAAATAAATTCCTATGTATTTTTTTCTTAATTATTCTTAGTGACTATACATGGGACATTAAATGGTATTTGGGGTGTCTCATTATCAAACTCAAAACTTAAAAGAGATTATATGGTAACTTTTTGCCTAAATACTAGCCCATTTCTCATTTGAAAAAGGCTAAATTTCATTACCCATAAACTTTCATGTTTTTTAGATTGATACTGTGAACTAATTTAATTACAAACAAGTATCATAAACTAACACCCCCGATCGCAACTAAATACCATCAACTTTTTTTCCGTTTGCAAACGTTCTATTTGTTAGTGTTTATGCCCTAGAGGCCATTACTGTATCATACTAGTATGTATATTACTTGATGGAAGCTTGGGATATTCACAGTTGTACAGACAATCTTACTCAATATAGTAGTATGCTACTTGGTTTGTCTCTGCTTTAATGTGTACATGTGTGTTTATTTATTATATCACCTATACGCATTAGTAGAGCCCTTAGGATCCTTGCTTGATTACCGGCGTTGTGATGGCGATCACACTCGTGGGGGCTGGGTAATCTACAAGCACATCCTTATACACGTCCCTAGTCGTGGGAGTGTCGAGACAGGGCATCGATGCTCCGGAGTAGACTAGGGTATGCGCTTCTCATCCCAGCACGGGAGACGGTCTGTCCCACAGCCGTCGGTACGTCGTACTTGAGATAGTATGCGGGTGCTCGTTAGGTTACGAGTACACTGGACAGGACTCGTCGGGAACTGATGGTTGGTATTATACCTATCGTCAGTTATCAGTTCCCAGGTGACATGAGTACAGCTTAGTCCGCTGACTTGACACTGTCACTTCGCCTCGAGTGTGTTCCCACTGTTCTTTGATTGCTACCCTACCACGGCTCTACTAAGTCGTGCAAACAGGTAGTATTTGGGAGCAGTCCCGAAGCACTTGGAGGCAGTGACGGTTAGACAGGATTCGTCTCTCCCGGTATTGGGGGTTGACATCGCGCTGTGTTTAGGAGAGCCATTACACAAGTAGTCCCTGGCCAGGGCAAGCGAGATGTACTGGTAGGTTCCAGTGTTATCTCAGGGTGTATTGGGCTTCACTCCGATACGACTTGTACCGCTATTAGGGGACTGACGTTTACCGCCCCCCTAGGCCCGCCATGCGATGTATCAGACGAACAGACCGGACTGTACGGAGATTGTCACATACAGACTCAGTAGGAGTTCGGATGGGTTTACCTCATCGGCCTTCTTATCGACATTTACCTGGGGACCGTTACGTACAGCTAGTGCCGCTTGCGGTCTGTGGTTAAACCCACTGCCGGCGTAGTGTCGAGTCTTTAGAGTCCCACACAGAGAGTTTCCCTGCACTGAGCGAAACGTGTAGAGGCCGTATGGTTTTACGGCAGGGCTGCGATCACTTACGTACACTTGTGTGCGTATGGTGTTCGGGCAGGCAATACTAGTGGGCTTTGGTTTAAGCCGGATCCTAGTATTGCATGGATGGATTTGTTTTGTCTTCTGCGCATCCGCATTCTACGGAATACGGATGCAGGTGTGTATGCACAGTTTTCCGGAGCGATGAAGGAGGAGGTGCCTCATTAGGGTTTTGGCAGTTGGTTCGGCCAAAACCGCTATGTGGCAGGCTCATTAGGGTTTTGACAGTTGATTCGGTCAAAACCATTTTGAGGCGGACTCATTAGGGTTTCGACAGTTCGTTTGGTCAAAACCATTATGAGCCGGGGACATTATTTACTAATCCTTTCATTGATAATTTTGTTATGGCTAATTACATTGACCGTTTGACCATCTTGACTTTGTTGACCATTTGACCAAAGTTGACTTGGATCTTCTTAGAAGACCTAAAGTATTCTTTGGTTTTCTTTTTCTTTTGTTATGATAATGGTCATGTCATTTGTAGCCATCACCTTTATCTTGATGGGATTAGTAATCATAATGTTTTGTGCATTATTGCAACCATGGTTAGCTTTTCTCTTGGTTAAGCTTTTCATTTGCTTATTCTCATTCTCTCTCTTGAAATGAGAAGCTCCATGGTTGCTAGAAAATCTCCTTCTTCTTCCTCCTCTTGATTTCTCCTTTGATCTCATGTGTTGAGAGAAAAAGGATTCTACTTGACAAACACATCCATACATCTTCTCTACACAACCTAGGGCTTCTAGATTAGCAATCTCCTTGCCCTAGTTACCTCGGCTTGAGGTGGAGCTCGGTGTACATCTCTCGGGTGGATCGTCTTCGACTCAAGGAGGCCGCGGAGGTGACCGAAGTCCGGATCAACCATTGAGTAAGCAATGAGAAGAACAACAAGAAGATAAGAACATCAAAGAAGAACAACAACAAGAAGAGAAGGAGTTCAAGTTGAGGTATAACCCCTAACCGAGTAGATACATCTCTTGTTAGGATGCTAGTATATTGTTTAGCAAAGATCCGGCTTTTATGGTCCATGTTACAAAGTTTAGAAAAATTTTGATTTACCGTTTCCGCAACCCCGAAAGTACCGGGAGAGGTAACGTGGACCTAACAGTGGTATCAGAGCCTAACTAAACATAAACTAGCTTGGTAGTAAAGTGTATCGAAGTTCGAAACGGAAAAATCGAAAAAACCAAGTTACAAAAACCTGAGTTTCTGTTAAAATATTTTCTGGTCAAAACAAAATTTGTTATACTCCAAAATTCATCTCAGGGTTTTTAGAAGAAAGCCACCAAACACGAGACAGCGAATCGACCAAGGAGCCGCGTTTCCGCGGCAATAGCAAGCTATTGCCGCGGAAATGCGGCCAACTTGGTGAGTCACTGCATCATTTTTGGTGCAGAGTGTTTCTGACATGGTTTTAGGATTTTTCAGATATATTATATGTGCCCAGATTTTCCAGAATAGAAATTTGTTTTTGGGGGCCTATAATTCCGTATTTTTTCCGAACTTCAATATACTTTGACTATAAAGGTTATATCTGTGATGTTCTTATGTATTGAACGTCGGCTAATCGCTATATGACGATTAGTCGAGGTTATACATATCTGTGATCTGTGATTGTTGTTGATGGTTTGTGTATATGAACTCGTTGGTTTGTCGCGGATGAATAGCCGGGATGGATGTGAGATGAGAGTTTCTTTTTCTTTCATTCATGTAATAAATTTGTAAATTGATGTAATATTATTTGTTTGGCCGCACAACCGGGTCGGGGTTGTAGCCGTCATTGTATAATTCTTTTTACTGTTTTTGCTCCTAGGATAGACCCATGGAGGGGGTGCACAAACTACCGGGTATCTCGAAGTGCCGAGTGGCCTACTCATGGCATTGAGGGAGGTTGCTTCGCTTCGGATACTTGGCGGGTAGTTTGCAGCACCCGTAGGGGTCTTGGGTGGGGTATTGGCTATTCATCGCGACCGTGTAATCCGTTTTTCGTTGCAGGCTCGAACGAATCGCGGGTTCCTAGTATATCCAAAGTGTTCATCTGTGATCTGGATTGGCTATCATTGCTGTTATATATAATAACTATTTAGGCGTTGCTTATGTTTTACAGCCGCGCTAGCCCAGCCCCCGCTCTGTCGTTAGTTAAGTAACCTAACGGGTGATGACGGGGCCCCGTGGCGAATGCGAATGGCATAAGCGTACGTCATATTTTGGTTGTTTTCTGCAATGGTAGGATTTAAATGATGGGACGCATTAAAAGAACCAATGCAAGAAAATAAACCTAAAAGACGTTGTTGGAACAATTTTTCAAAAAGCTGTTATTGCAAGGACGTTCATTTTTGTTTTGCATAGCGGTATTCGGTTGTGAATGCCCAGCACCTCAGTCGACGAGGCAAGGGCCGAGATCCCTTCATCGGGAGTGACCCCTTGGACAAAAGTTTGCGTCAGGGTAATAACTTCACTATAGTCGATTATGCTTGCTTTGCATCGAGGTATTCAGTTTGGAATATCCTGCACCTCATTCGACGAGGAAAGAGCCGAGATCCCTTCGCAGGGAGTGACCTCTTTAGCAAAAGTTTTCGCCATTATATTTTCAAAAAGATTATCAGGTTCCTTCAACGATATCAAGTTCATTACGTTAACGGGTTTTTCGCCAAAAACCCAGCCGTAGCCCTCCGTCGTTTCGGATAATTAATACTTAGTATTCGTGCTGCGTTTGTTGATTATTCGTCAAGACACAGTGAACGGTAGCTGAGTAATAATTCTCTGTTGCACTGATAGATGCGATTGGTTAGGACGGTCGCATGATTTTGTTGATTATTCGTCAAGGATCATGCGGGCGGTTCTAATGCAATCCTGGATAACGACGGGTTGAACTTGACTAGGACCTTTTGATTTGTTGATTATTCGTCAAGGTCACTTGGGTCCTAGGGGCAAAAACCACATCGGGAGTTTCAAAAGAACTGAAACTTGCAGATTTAGCATACCTTCTGGAGTGTAGTGACTACAGTGGATTCCATCTAGGCTATCACACAATGACAGTTGGATCCCGATCCCACTGATGTGTTGGTTTACTCTCGGGAGATTATTTCACTTAACGATCAATGCTATAAACCTAGTAGGTGTCTAGAAAGGTGTTAGCGGGGTTACGCCCCCAGGGAAAAGAGGTTCTTTAATTAAGGAACTTCGCGAAAGCGTTGGAAAACCTCCCTCGAAGTACCGACACTAGCCTGGCTGAAAGGTTAAGCAAGTATTGTGACGTGAATTAAAACCCGGCTAGTTCTTCTTTTAAAAGGTTTTAAGAAGAATTTGAGTAAACAGTGGGAGACATCCTGGTTAGATAAATTAATAAACCAATCTAATCTTGCAAGAGCATACGCTGAGTGTTTCTTTTCTCTCTCTCCAGGCAGCAACCTTTTCACGCCCTAATCAAGATAATAAAATGTATCGCTTGACCGATCCGAATTCTTATTCGGGACTGGGGAAAGTTGGTTCAGCTCTAACTTGTGACAACAGTCATGAGTATGAGAATGGGAAAGGGGATTGTATGGATTTCCAGAATACCCAGTTGAAGAAGAAGCATGGTTTTGCATCTACTTCAGGTGTTCTTGTAATTGAGAACTGTTTTACGGTCAGCCCTACCTCCTGGGTACTTGATACCGGATCAGGATCTCATATCTGTAATTTATTGCAGGGACTGAGAAAAAGTAGGAAAGTTGCACCGGGTGATATGTCGCTCAGAGTAGCGAACGGAGCACAAGTTAATGCGGCAGCCGTCGGTGAATATCACCTAGTATTGCCAAATGGCAAGACTATGATTTTGAACGATTGCTACTATGTACCCTCCATGGTTTGCAACATCATATCAGTTTCTTTACTCGATAAAGATGGATATAACTTTGTTCTTGAAAAGAATATCATGAACATTTACCTTCATAAGGTACTGGTTGCAGAGGGTACACTGTGTAATGGTATCTACGTTCTAAATCAGAATACAGTTCTCAATATACAAAACACACGCAAGAAGAAGAATTCAGATACGAATGAATCCTACTTGTGGCATTGTAGACTTGGTCATGTCGGAGAGAAAAGACTGAGTAAGTTGCATAAAGATGGACTCTTGGATGCGTTCGAGTTTTCATCTTATGAAACTTGTCAGTCTTGTCTCAAAGGGAAGATGACCAAATCTCCGTTCACCGGACATGGAGAAAGAGCAGCAGAGCTCTTAGGACTCGTACATAGTGATGTATGTGGTCCGATGTCTATATATGCAAGGGATGGGTTCTCGTACTTCATCACATTCACTGACGATCTCTCTAGGTTCGGATATGTGTATCTATTGAAACACAAATCTGAAGCTTTTGAGAAATTCAAGGAATTCAGAATGGAAGTAGAGAACCAGACAGGCAAAAGTATCAAGATCCTCCGGTCTGACAGATTAGGGGAGTACTTAAGCACGGAATTCCTAGATTACTTAAAAGAGAATGGTATTCTCTCTCAGCTTACTCCTCCTTATACACCACAGCACAACGGTGTATCGGAGAGGAGGAATCGTACCCTATTGGATATGGTTCGCTCCATGATGAGTAGTGCTGAGTTACCTCTTTCATTCTGGGGACATGCGCTTCAGACAGCGGCATACCTTTTGAATCAAGTTCCGTCCAAATCTGTGCCTAAAACTCCGTATGAAATATGGAGCAGTAAGAAACCATGTCTGAAGTTTATTAAGATATGGGGTTGTCCGGCCTATGTGAAAACACAGAAACCGGACAAGTTAGAGGCACGGTCAGTTCTCTGTAAATTTATAGGATATCCTAAAGACTCACTAGGATATCTGTTCTACCACACTGAGGAACAGAAGGTGTTTGTATCTCGCCACGCCACCTTCTTAGAAAGGGAGTTTCTTGCAAAAGAAACTAGTGGGAGTTCGGTAGAACTGGAAGAAATTCAGCGACCACAAAATGTAACTGAAAATTTGGAGGAACCGCTAGATTCTATAACCCCAGACGAACCTCAGCCACTCCGCAGATCTGGTAGGATTTCTCATCCGCCCGAGAGATACTACGGTTTTCTCATAGACGGGGATCGAGAGGATTGCATCTTGGAAGAAGATGATCCTACCAGTTTCAGGCAGGCCATTATCAGTAGGGACTCTGATAAGTGGCAGGAAGCAATGCAATCCGAAATGGAGTCCATGTACGCCAATAAAGTGTGGACCTTGGATATTGCTCCACCTGGGGTAAAACCCGTTGGATGCAAATGGATCTACAAAAGGAAACTTGGTGTAGATGGGCAGGTGAAAACCTATAAAGCTAGACTCGTTGCAAAAGGTTTTCGTCAAAGACCTGGTTTGGACTATGACGAGACTTTTTCTCCGGTGGCTATGCTCAAATCCATTCGGATCCTATTTGCCATTGCTGCCTTCCATGACTATGAAATCTGGCAGATGGATGTTAAGACGGTTTTCCTAAACGGTTGTTTGGAAGAGTGCGTTTACATGGATCAACCAGAAGGTTTCGTAGACAGTGGGAGCAGCGGAAGGGTGTGCAAGTTGCTTAAATCCATTTATGGATTAAAGCAGGCATCGCGGAGCTGGAACATCTGTTTTGATGAGGCAATCAAGGAATTTGATTTCATCAAGAACGAAGATGAACCCTGTGTATATAAGAAGATTGTAGGACGAACTGTCGTATTCCTAGTCTTGTACGTGGACGACATTCTTTTGATAGGAAATGATATTCCTATGCTACAATCGGTCAAGCTATTTTTGTCACAAAGGTTCTCCATGAAGGACCTGGGTGATGCCTCGTACATTCTGGGGATCAAGATCTATAGAGATAGATCCAAGAGACTATTGGGACTTTCGCAGTCCAGGTACATAGAGACCGTACTAAAGAGATTTAGTATGGAGGGTTCCAAGCACGGTAACATACCCACATTGCACGGAATTACCCTCTCCAAGAAGATGTCTCCTAAGACTGACGAAGAGAGGGTTCGCATGAGCACTATACCCTACGCTTCGGCGGTAGGATCTATAATGTATGCGATGCTATGTACAAGACCAGATGTAGCTTACGCGTTGAGCGCGGTAAGCCGGTATCAGTCTGACCCAGGGGAGGACCACTGGACAGCAGTGAAGAACATTCTCAAGTACCTGAGAAGGACTAAGGAGATGTTCCTGGTTTACGGTAATGGAGACCTCAGGGTCGAGTCTTTTACCGATTCAAGCTTCCAGAGTGACAAAGATGACAGCAAGTCCGTCTCGGGTTTTGTGTTTACCCTCAACGGAGGGGCGGTATGTTGGAGGAGTTCCAAGCAGGATACCGTCGCAGACTCGACGATGGAGGCTGAATACATTGCTGCAAGCGATGCCGCAAAAGAAGCGGTGTGGATAAAGAAGTTCATTAGTGAACTTCAGGTGGTTCCGTCCATTGTTGACCCAATACCTTTGTATTGCGATAGCAATGGGGCTATAGCTTTAGCGAAGGAACCAAGGTCCCGTCAGAAATCCAGGCACATCTTAAGGCGGTATCACCTGATCAGGGAGATCATTGATCGACAGGAGATCGAGGTGCGGAGAGTGGATACAAAGGACAACACTGCGGACCCATTCACGAAGGCTTTACCCCAGACTCAGTTCGAGCGGCTGATCGAGATGATAGGTCTTCGATACGCATGGCCTTAGTGCAAGTGGGAGATTGTTAGTGTTTATGCCCTAGAGGCCATTACTGTATCATACTAGTATGTATATTACTTGATGGAAGCTTGGGATATTCACAGTTGTACAGACAATCTTGCTCAATATAGTAGTATGCTACTTGGTTTGTCTCTGCTTTAATGTGTACATGTGTGTTTATTTATTATATCACCTATACGCATTAGTAGAGCCCTTAGGATCCTTGCTTGATTACCGGCGTTGTGATGGCGATCACACTCGTGGGGGCTGGGTAATCTACAAGCACATCCTTATACACGTCCCTAGTCGTGGGAGTGTCGAGACAGGGCATCGATGCTCCGGAGTAGACTAGCGTATGCGCTTCTCATCCCAGCACGGGAGACGGTCTGTCCCACAGCCGTCGGTACGTCGTACTTGAGATAGTATGAGGGTGCTCGTTAGGTTACGAGTACACTGGACAGGACTCGTCGGGAACTGATGGTTGGTATTATACCTATCGTCAGTTATCAGTTCCCAGGTGACATGAGTACAGCTTAGTCCGCTGACTTGACACTGTCACTTCGCCTCGAGTGTGTTCCCACTGTTCTTTGATTGCTACCCTACCACGGCTCTACTAAGTCGTGCAAACAGGTAGTAGTTGGGAGCAGTCCCGAAGCACTTGGAGGCAGTGACGGTTAGACAGGATTCGTCTCTCCCGGTATTGGGGGTTGACATCGCGCTGTGTCTAGGAGAGCCATTACACAAGTAGTCCCTGGCCAGGGCAAGCGAGATGTACTGGTAGGTTCCAGTGTTATCTCAGGGTGTATTGGGCTTCACTCCGACACGACTTGTACCGTTATTAGGGGACTGACGTTTACCGCCCCCCTAGGCCCGCCATGCGATGTATCAGACGAACAGACCGGACTGTACGGAGATTGTCACATACAGACTCAGTAGGAGTTCGGATGGGTTTACCTCATCGGCCTTCTTATCGACATTTACCTGGGGACCGTTACGTACAGCTAGTGCCGCTTGCGGTCTGTGGTTAAACCCACTGCCAGCGTAGTGTCGAGTCTTTAGAGTCCCACACAGAGAGTTTCCCTGCACTGAGCGAAACGTGTAGAGGCCGTATGGTTTTACGGCAGGGCTGCGATCACTTACGTACACTTGTGTGCGTATGGTGTTCGGGCAGGCAATACTAGTGGGCTTTGGTTTAAGCCGGATCCTAGTATTGCATGGATGGATTTGTTTTGTTTTCTGCGCATCCGCATTCTACGAAATACGGATGCAAGTGTGTATGCACAGTTTTCTGGAGCGATGAAGGAGGAGGTGCCTCATTAGGGTTTTGGCAGTTGGTTCGGCCAAAACTGCTATGTGGCAGGCTCATTAGGGTTTTGACAGTTGATTCGGTCAAAACCATTTTGAGGCGGACTCATTAGGGTTTCGACAGTTCGTTTGGTCAAAACCATTATGAGCCGGGGACATTATTTACTAATCCTTTCATTGATAATTTTGTTATGGCTAATTACATTGACCGTTTGACCATCTTGACTTTGTTGACCATTTGACAAAAGTTGACTTGGATCTTCTTAGAAGATCTAAAGTATTCTTTGGTTTTCTTTTTCTTTTGTTATGATAATGGTCATGTCATTTGTAGCCATCACCTTTATCTTGATGGGATTAGTAATCATAATGTTTTGTGCATTATTGCAACCATGGTTAGCTTTTCTCTTGGTTAAGCTTTTCATTTGCTTATTCTCATTCTCTCTCTTGAAATGAGAAGCTCCATGGTTGCTAGAAAATCTCCTTCTTCTTCCTCCTCTTGATTTCTCCTTTGATCTCATGTGTTGAGAGAAAAAGGATTCTACTTGACAAACACATCCATACATCTTCTCTACACAACCTAGGGCTTCTAGATTAGCAATCTCCTTGCCCTAGTTACCTCGGCTTGAGGTGGAGCTCGGTGTACATCTTTCGGGTGGATCGTCTTCGACTCAAGGAGGCCGCGGAGGTGACCGAAGTCCGGATCAACCATTGAGCAAGCAATGAGAAGAACAACAAGAAGAGAAGAACATCAAAGAAGAACAACAACAAGAAGAGAAGGAGTTCAAGTTGAGGTATAACCCCTAACCGAGTAGATACATCTCTTGTTAGGATGCTAGTATATTGTTTAGCAAAGATCCGGCTTTTACGGTCCATGTTACAAAGTTTAGAAAAATTTTGATTTACCGTTTCCGCAACCCCGAAAGTACCGGGAGAGGTAACGTGGACCTAACACTATTTAACTGCCACATCGGCAATTTTTGACTTGTTTTCCCTATTTATCCTTATGTTCTCAGACAATTTCAAAAAATAAAAATAAAAACAAACAAAGAAAAACTAACTAAAAGCAAGTACATCATCATCAACATGATTTCTGTCTCCATCCCCGCCCTCCACACCTCCCTCCGCTCTCACGGCCAAAAAATTCTCTGTCGACACCTTCCCCATTTTTGTCATCGTCTACGAGGCAAGCTCTTCTCCAATGGACTGAGCTCATGGCTCCTCTTCCGAACGCCGCCCCCTTCTTCCCTCCTTTCTCAACCAAACCATTAAGCAATCCTCAAAACCCTCCCATCACCCCTAAAATAATCCCAACCCCTCTCTCAATTCATCCCTAAACCCTAAAATCCCTCCCCGGAATTGGTTCTACTTCATCGCCATCTACTCCCTATTCCGTAATTCAATGTCGCTGATTGATCTCAAAAACTATCTATAACCGCATTCAAGAACGGCGTCGCATGAACCTAGCTGGTGAGTACGGGTCGGTCCACAGGGATGTTGTGAATTTTCTAATCGCGCTAACGAGTTAATTCCGAAGGGTGTTCGGATTAATTATTAAATCTAAAAACCTAATTATTCTATACTACGATTATCTAGATCTAGTCTTTCTAGGGTTAGGTTTAGGGATGGTTTGGAAATGCAAATAAATCTCAACGCTTTCTATACCCAAATAAAGATCTATGAGGAGTTATGGTAATTATCAATAAATGGGATTAGATCCATTCGGGAAGGTGTTCCTTCCTCTAGGTTCTTGTCCTTCCTTTAGAGATCCTTACCCTAACCTCTATGGAAAACGCGTGCAACCGGGCCTTTATACTACGGTATCACCGCTATCTCGAGGGATAGGGTGCCGTAGGGCGCGGTGTGTGCGTGTATGCATGGAGTCCTATTGTAAATATATAATGGGTAAGAAAGAGATGAGAGATCTCATCTCTCAAAAGCCTTCCCCAAATCTAACTCTAAATAATTATCTACGGCAATGAATTAAATCTACCTAGGGCAAAGAATTAAAATCTTAACTAGAGCAATTAAATAAATCTACTTATAGATGGCTCTCTCCAAACATCAACGCAGGTTGTCAAATCTGAATTCATGAATTGAAAAGAGGCACCGATGCTCTCCATAAAGAATTCTGAATTTATTATTAAAAGGAGGCATAAGGTTTACAATGATTTAGAGTTCCTATTTATAGAGAATAGGAAACCCTAGGTTACATTTGATTCGCATATCTGCTTTTATGAAAATACCCTTAAGAAAAGACCTAGTCAACTATTCAGCGCCGTCTCAAGTTTTAGTAAAATTTCGCGAAGCCCGGGCACCAGATGGCCGCGGAACCGCGTCATGGGTAGGCTTGGGCCGCGGTTCTGCGGCCCATTGGAGGATTTATTTCCTCAGTTTTTCTGTGCTTCTTTTGGGCTTTCTAGGCTTTGTTATTCTTTGGTTCTTTTCTCAATTGGGCTTCCAAGTTGGTACTAGATCTCCAGTGAACAATTTGTAATGGATTTTTAACCGTTCGCTTTGTAATTTTAGACCTTGCGTTGCCTTATTAATTGTGAACTGTCCTTCGATGTAGGCTTATTAATTGTGAACTGTCCTTCGATGTAGGCTTGATCAAGAGTCTTCTGTTTGTTGGTCAAAGTCCACTTTTTCATCGTCTTTACATCGTTTTCACTGTTTTCTGTCCAAGAACCTGTAACCTGTAACATGTAGCAGACATACGTCAAAAACACCTGTTTATTTATAAAAAGAATAAGAATGGGGAATATAATAATGCAATATTATGGTGTGAACAAATACCCCCAAACTTATCTTTTGCTCGTTCTCGAGCAAACTTATTTTTATTCTCTACAAAAACCTAACCGCACTTTCGCAGGGAAACGCGATTGCATTGAGCACGTGCAACAAGCCGTTAAACCTCTAGGTGTCCCTAGTAGGAGGAGTGTTGTCTCCTGAGGGTTTTCAGCGGATACTACCCACAAAATCCTATCAATTCGGCTTTTCAACTTTTGTTCTCCAATTAAGTTTTCCAACAAGGAATTCTATTATCTTTTACTTGTAAATTATCCACCCACATTCTTCACACTTCCTCGTCATTTAACTTAAGATTATATATATCCTGTAGACTTACTTAGCTTTCGGCATTTCCTAAGTTTTCCTTCTAGGGTTCCATCTCCACTTAGGAATTTCTATCAACTCTACTAAAGACACAAGTTCTATTCTTCATCTCTTTCTTTCATCTAAACTCCAATCACAAATCTCTACGTGTGTGTATAGATCACCCCTACACTTGGAAATTCAAATCAAACAATCATGCCCTTGTCCGTTGTCCAAAGTACTTATTAGTAGGTGAATTCTTAATTGAATTTTGCTTACACATCCTTCATGCGACCGTTATTACTTCTTGAGGTACCAACAACCGATTACAAGATGTGTTTGCACATTAAAGCGTAATTCCTAGTCTTGCAACACCCAAGGCTTTTAGCAGTGACTCCCAGACCAGTTGGTCTAAGGCACTAGGTGATGAAGCACCCTCGCTAAATATTTTTCTATTTTTGCAGCCTTAAGTAATCACAAAAACCAGTGTCCATTTTTTTTATTCTTTATTCACACTTATATATATTTTTTTCATTTTCATTGTACTAAGGACTTTAGACAAGAGCATTTCAAGGTCTCTTCTACTATTCCAAGTTTCAAGGTGCGTGATTGTGCAATTTGTAGGGTATACATTTTCAGAATCTAGACTTAAGCTAAGAATTATTTTTCAAACTTATACTTTAATAAGAACATCAATACTTTTCCTTTGCTTTGACTTAGCTCAAGAAGTGAACCCAAAATTTGTCTATTTCTAAATAAACTACAAAAACATATATTTTCTACCGTTAAACTTTAAAGAAGGTTATCTTTAGGGTTTTTAATTTACCAGGTCTAAGATCTAGTTATTCCTAACCAGTTAACCTATTTGTCAAACTCAAGTCAATTAGCCAAAATTGAATACGTTAATTTTTTATAATTTATGAAAATTTTCAATTTTTATGGGTTTTCAAATAAGTATGCAAATGCAAAAATATGTACAAATGAATGCGAAGGAAGAAGACGTACCGAGCATACCCCCAAACTTGAACTTGACAGTGTCCTCACTGTCATGCTAAACCAAGAGGGTCAAAACCCTGTTTATTTATTTATAAATTTTTTTTTACATTTTTAATGTTTTGAAATTTTTTTATTTTTTATTTTATAGAAAAAGAAAACAAAAATATATACATATATACAACAAGGTTCCCCCCAAACTTAAGCTTGGCCTTACACAAGCCAAAGGTTAGCACCAACCATTCAAAAATCTTATCGTGGTAATGGCCGAGTTGGTGAAATAATGGGGTGTAGAGGAAAGAAAAGAGAAACACACGAGACCGTGTGGGAAGAAGGGTAGAGTATGGTCTCGGTGGAGGAGAAGAATGACGAAAAGGAGAAAGAAGGAGCGCGCGATCTTGAGGGTGTAAATCGAGTGAATGAATTAGCGCAATTTGTGATGATCGATGTGTTAAAAGCGATTGCGCTATCCTATCAACCCGTCGAGAAATGGGGTCAAATCCTTCAAGATTCGCAAGAAAACATGGGTACGCCGAACTTGGTATTGGAGATGAAAGCGTAACGGTCTCTTGTACGGTCGGAACAATGGGAAGGACGAAAGGGAGTGAATTAGGGATAGTATCATTCTCACCGTAGTAAACTGTCTCGAACTTGAAAGATTCCATTAATGGTTCGAAACTACTGTAAGCAACCGAGTCTGATGGTTTAACTAACTCATCTGAAAATGTAAAGGACTCAAACTCGGGCGATGAGTCATTAATATCGTCTGAAAAAGTGAAACACTCGTAGGTGTTATCGTCTGTGAGAACTGTGTCAGATTCAAAGAGAGATTTTTCAAGCTCACAGTCTTCAAGCGTGGTCGGAACGATGGAAAGGAGGGAAGGTGATATAACAGTTAAAAGTTTAGGAGAATGAATTGGAAAATCAGACACATCAAACAAAAATGGTTCAACCTCAATATGATCCTCAAAACTCTCCTCAATACTATCCTCATAATTCTCCTCAATATGTAGCTCATCCGTGCTATTATCATCAAAATCAAGACGCGTATAAGGTTCGGGAGAAACATTTAATGACTCGGGATGATGAATTGGACATAAAATTTCAATCAAATCAACAGGTTCATCATCCGAAATATTCCCGGCGTCTATATCCCCAATCAAGTGAAAATTAATTTCTTTAGACACCTCATCAAAAGCATGGATATTTATCAATTTGGGTTCTAGAGTGGAGGTGCAAAGATCGAAAGGATTAAGTGCAGTTTCACTCGAAAGGGGTTCTTCACAATTTGGCAAATCAAGCACTACAAAATCACACAACTCATTTTTATTTTCAACAGGTGAATCATTTGGGACAATCGATAGAAAACCGGAGTTGTGGGCTTCAATTGGGTAAGAGTAGGTTTGATTTGGAAATCCTCTCACATTCTCACTCTGTCCAACCGCCTCCTTATACATTGAAAAATTTGAAGCTAGTTGGAAACTAGCTACCGGTTCACTAGGTTGCATAAGGGCGGCCACGGACGCTTCCACATTCCTAATCATTTTGTTTGTTGCTAAGATATAAGCCTCCAACGACTCTTCCAAACTAGACTTGGGTGGTAAGGGGGTTTCGGTAAAAGATTCAAAACTGTTCGGATACGTGAAACTCCCAAAAGGCTGTGTAGAAACAGTGTCTAGTGACGTTGGGCAGGTCGGGTAGGACTGGTAGGAAGTGGGTGGTTGGACAGGGGTAGGATCAATATGTGGATAAAACGGTGAATGGTCTTGTGGATCCCTAGAACTAGATGAGTGGAGAGGGGTGAAAGATCGGCTGTGAGATTGAGCAATATGCTCAGCAATGGACATCAGCTTAGGATTTACAGCAGGACTTGAAAAAGTGGTATCAACATATGGAGGTGGTAAAGGTTGACTTGGTTGACACAAAGTGGGTTGAAAAGTTGAACTGTTTCTCCTAGACGCCTCTATTTGATCTTTCAAAGATATTTTAGGAAAGGAAGGATCGTCTTTAAATCTACCAAACAAATTGACGTACGACGCAAAGTTAGGTTCGGGATACCAAAGTTCGGCAAGTGATTTATTATGTGGGGTACCCATGTTAGAAGAAAAGGGGAAAGAAAGAAAGTTTGGTGGTGCAAGGATTTATTTTCGGCCAAAATTTGCAAGTTTTCTAATAAAAATTTTCCTTTTTTCTTTTTCTCTTTTTTTTTGGAAATTTCTCTTTTGCAAAAAGATTTTCGAGAAAAGATACGCAAACAGAAAAATATTACCTGCAATCAATTTCTATGTTAAACGAGGCGCAAAATTCCTGCGCAAGACTTGTTAGTTGGAAGGGAAAAGATTTGTCACGCCCCGCTTCCCAGAGTACGCTAAAATGGGCACGTGACATAGCCAATCATGCTACCTGTGGGTAGGAAGTATCCATCCACAGTCACATTACGGCTGTAGATATCAAGAACAAAATAAAACTATCTAAACATGTCCATAATCCAAGATAACAGGAGTCAATAATAAGTAAATGCGGAAGCAAATGATCCAATACAAATAACTGAAATGTATGTCCCATAATGCGGGCTCACATCTGGAAGTAAATGCAGGAAATAAAACTAACTACTACTGAACTCACAGCTCAGCCTGCTGGCTGAAGTACTCCTGCTCGGACTGCGACGGCGGTACAGAATCTGGGCCATGCAAAACCCAGACGTCGGCACGTCACGTCATCAAGTAATATAATATGAACAGTGTAACAGGCAATGCAAAATAAACATGAATCCAGCAAGAATCACAATAATATGAATCAGATCAGTACAGGGTAGTGTGCAGTGGGTAAACTAAACTGTTCTATCAGGTTTTCTATTCTAAAGTCTTTGAAATCAATTGATGAATCGTCGATGTAACTCAATAGTATCCCGTGCGTGCCCGGGACCACGGTCAAGACTCTCGGGCTGAATCCGAGACGTGCCGCTAGGCAGTAACAGGTAGCAGGATGGGCGAGTGATGTCAGCATCATCACTCCAGGGCTGGCCTAGCACGTAAGACTGATCAGAACAGGTATGGAACTGTTGAGTTACAAGTCAGGTTTCACCTTTGATTTCCCCATACCCCCAAGTTATGTATGTCAAGTCAGGTATTCAGTAGTCAAGAACTAATTCCAACACAGGATCAGGTAAAAGCAGGTTTGTCTGGATAGATAACAGGAACGGTCCATGAGGACTACATGTTATGTTTGTTGGCATTAGACACAAGATCAGGTAACAGGTAAAGACACGGTACATCAGGTCAAGCCAGGTAATGTATAAAGGTGTCATGTCATGTCAAGAGTGTACGGTACCATGTCATGTCAAGTAGGAAGTGTAACAGGTCATGTCAGGAAGCACAAGATGTCATGTGGGTTCTCATAATCAAACTAACATAAGCATGTGTATAAATAAACAAGCATGAGTATTATCAGAACAATAAAATGGAACATGTAATATGATATGCAAATAGATATAATTTCAAGGATATGGATGCACAGTTATCGATTAGGGTTACACTTATAGTTCCAATATTAATTAGGATGCAATTTATTAAACATGGAGTGTTAATATCACATTATTATGTAATAATGTGATCTATGGATGCAATTATATGTATCTTAAATGCGATGGATGCAAACGGGTATCCGAAAGGTTATAAAACTATAAAATGGTAATGTGGAATGTACAACTAAGCAATATGTGATATAAATATTGATATAATAATATTAATATGGATAGCATATTCAAAGCGATTAATAACTATAAAAGTGGTATTGATTAACTATGCACAAGAAAGTTCCGTTCAGAAATTCAGCGTCACCCTAATTTATAAAATAGCTTTAAAATAACAAACGTTCTCCAAAAGGGACGTGTCTTATACCAAAATAAAGATAATTCAATAAGATTTTCAGTTTTATAAGTATAAGCATCTCAGCTTGTCCCTACAAAAAGTTATGAACATTCGAAGTTGAAAATTTGCTGCTGGAATTTCCCTGGACAGCAGTTTGGAGACATTTTCATTTGCATTTTATTTTATTTAAACAATTTATTTTGCAAGTAAATATTTCATAGAGTTATAGTATTCTGAGTTAGATTCGTAACGAACTAAAGAACGTATACTAATGATTTTTCTATGATTTATAATGAATTTTATACGGTAAGGTGTACAGTAAATTTCAAATTTGTCGTATCCGCTTTTTCAACGACGTTTCATGTGTAAACTATAATATTTTAAATATATAATATCATAAAATGCAGATTATAAAATAATTAAAGATAATAATAAGAAATATTATGACGATGTATATTTTAATTGATATGGATGCAGTATAATTAATCTAGTATGTCACAAGATAAGTTTTCATGATCTAGATTTAATATGATATAAACGGATGCAAACGGAATATCGAAACGTTATAAAATTAAATATGGGGTACTAGATTTAAACTATAGGTATGGTATTAATTCAAATAGGTATAAAATGAATTATATAGCATGTAGCAAGATTAACTTGCCTCGATGGGTCGCGAATCGGGAAAACGGAACATTAACCGTCGGCGGGAAAAACTCACGACGGACGCACGGTTCACGGAATGAACCCAAACGACGAATAAAGGAACCACACGGGTCAGGGTACCTCGCTGGAACGTCGAGAAGCGTCACCGGCACGACGGAATTCCGGCAACAAAAGATCAGTTAAAAAATAAGAAACGAGACATGAAGCAAGAAGAGAAAGAATGATAAAGAGAAGTACGAGAGAATATATGAGAGAGAGAGAAAAAGTGGAGAGAGAGAGAAGAGGTAAGAGGTGGGTCCCATTAGTTTGGAGAGCCATGATTGGCTGAGAAGAAGATTTAGTTGTTAGGAAAAATATTAAAACGGATTTAAAGATTTAAAAGATAGGTAATGAACAGTAAGATATCAGGTTAGTTAGAAAAATATATGCGATGGTTTTAATAATATTAAAATTTGGGATTTTGGCACCAAATAAAACATTTCCAAATCGCGCCCGGGTCGAGTCCAAAAATTTGAAATTGAAATAATAGAATTTTAAGTGGGATCCAAACATTAAAATGAAGTGTTTTATGATTAAAAAGCATACCTCCAAAACGGACACACGTACGTGCACGTAGCCATCCAAACCTGCCCGTTTCACTGAACGGGACGAGAACACAATGCACGGACATTACCACGAGGCTAGGGATGTCAAGTAGGCCAAGATGGATATTTTTAATTTTAGTTTAGATGCCAAAATTTGGTATATGCAGAAATGAATTTACCGGGTAAAATTTACAGTAAGCAACAAACAAGCAAGATAAATGAAATAAGGGTCACACTCCAATCATAAAGTAACACAATTTAGTAGCATTGGGCTCGGGTGTTACAAGATTTTTAGCGCGAAGAATCCTGCAGAAGATTTGACAAAAAGATATATGGGGATTTGCAGAGGGGAGAAAGAGGAAACAAACCGACAAAATTTCACGTGCTGATGTCACAAGAGGGCCGCGGAAGGACGGCGGGAGCGCTCTTAGGCCGCGGTTTAGCGGTGGGATGGAGAGATCAGGCCTCTGAAAAAATTCTGTAGCTCTCTACTTGCAATCCCTCTCTGTTTTGATGTATTTTTTTCTGTTTCGCACTCTGGATTTTTCCAGATCCGTTAATCCTGCAAAGATTCACACGAGAAACCCTTCCAAAAATAACAGATGATATATTTTTATATTTTTTTTATTTTTTCAGTTTTTATGATTTTTTTTTAATTTTGATTAACCCGAAATTGCAAAAAGGAAATAACACGCCATCCCCGGCAACGGCACCATTTGATTGATCTCAAAAACTATTTATAACCGCAATCAAGAACAGCGTCGCATGAAACTAGCCGGTGAGTACGGGTCGGTCCACAGGGATGTTGTGAATTTCCTAATCGCGCTAACAAGTTAATTCCGAAGGGTGTTCGGATTAATTATTAAATCTAAAAACCTAATTATTCTATACTACGATTATCTAGATCTAGTCTTGCTAGGGTTAGGTTTAGGGATGTTTTGGAAATGCAAATAAATCTCAACGCTTTCTATACCCAAATGAAGATCTATGAGGAGTTATGGTAATTATCAATAAAGGGGATTAGATCCATTCGGGAAGGTGTTCCTTCCTCTAGGTTCTTGTCCTTCCTTTAGAGATCCTTACCCTAACCTCCATGGAAAACGCGCGCAACCGGGCCTTTATACTACGGTATCACCGCTACCTCGAGGGGTAGGGTGCCGTAGGGCGTGGTGTGTGCGTGTATGCATGGAGTCCTATTGTAAATATATAATGGGTAAGAAAGGGATGAGAGATCTCATCTCTCAAAAGACTTCCCCAAAGCTAACTCTAAACAATTATCTACGGCAATGAATTAAATCTACCTAGGGCAAAAAATTGAAATCTTAACTAGAGCAATTAAATAAATCTACTTACAGATGGCTCTCTCCAAACATCAACGCAGGTTGTCAGATCTGAATTCATGAATTGAAAAGAGGCACCGATGCTCTTCATAAAGAATTCTGAATTTATTATTAAAAGGAGGCATAAGGTTTACAATGATTTAGAGTTCCTATTTATAGAGAATAGGAAACCCTAGGTTACATTTGATTCGCATATCTGCTTTTACGAAAATACCCTTAAGAAAAGACCTAGTCAACTATTCAGCGCCGTCTGAAGTTTTAGTAAAATTTCACGAAGCCCGGGCACCAGATGGCCGCGGAACCGCGTCATGGGTGGGCTTGGGCCGCGGTTCCGCGGCCCATTGGAGAATTTATTTCCTCAGCTTTTCTATGCTTCTTTTGGGCTTTCTGGGCTTTGTTATTCTTTGGTTCTTTTCTCAATTGGGCTTCCAAGTTGGTTCCAGATCTTCAGTGAACAATTTGCAATGGATTTTTAACCGTTTACTTTGTAATTTTGGACCTTGCGTTGCCTTGTTAATTGTGAACTGTCCTTCGATGTAGGCTTGATCAAGAGTCTTCTGTTTGTTTGTCAAAATCCACTTTTTCATCGTCTTTACATCGTTTTCACTGTTTTCTGTCCAAGAACCTGTAACCTGTAATATGTAGCAGACATACGTCAAAAGCACCTGTTTATTTATAAAAAGAATAAGATGGGGAATATAATAATGCAATATTATGGTGTGAACAAATACCCCCAAACTTATCTTTTGCTCGTTCTCAAGCAAACTTATTTTTATTCTCTACAAAAACCTAACCGCACTTTCGCACGGAAACGCGATTGCACTGAGCACGTGCAACAAGCCGTTAAACCTCTAGGTGTCCCTAGTAGGAGGAGTTTTGTCTCCTGAGGGTTTTTAGCGGATACTACCCACAAAATCCTATCAATTCGGCTTTTCAACTTTTGTTCTCCAATTAAGTTTTCCAACAAGGAATTCTATTATCTTTTACTTGTAAATTATCCACCCATATTCTTCACACTTCCTCATCATCTAACTTAGGATTATATATATCATGTAGACTTACTTAGCTTTCGGCATTTCCTAAGTTTTCCTTCTAGGATTCCATCTCCACTTAGGAATTTCTATCAACTCTACTAAAGACACAAGTTCTATTCTTCATCCCTTTCTTTCATCTAAACTCCAATCACATATCCCTACATGTGTGTATAGATCACCCCTACACTTGGAAATTCAAATCAAACAATCATGCCCTTGTCCGTTGTCCAAAGAACTTATTAGTAGGTGAATTTTTAATTGAATTTTGGTTACACATCCTTCATGCGACCGTTAATACTTCTTGAAGTACCAACAACCGATTACAAGATGTGTTTGCACATTAAAGCGTAATTCCTAGTCTTGCAACACCCAAGGCTTTTAGCAGTGACTCCCAGACCAGTTGGTCTAAGGCACTAGGTGATGAAGCACCCTCGCTAAATATTTTTCTATTTTTGCAACCTTAAGTAATCACAAAAACCAGTGTTCATTTTTTTTATTCTTTATTCACACTTATATATATTTTTTTCATTTTCATTGTACTAAGGACTTTAGACAAGAGCATTTCAAGGTCTCTTCTACTATTCCAAGTTTCAAGGTGCGTGATTGTGCATTTTGTAGGGTATACATTTTCAGAATCTAAACTTAAGCTAGGAATTATTTTTCAAACTTATACTTTAATAAGAACATCAATACTTTTCCTTTGCTTTGACTTAGCCCAAGAAGTGAACCCAAAATTTGCCTATTTCTAAATAAACTACAAAAACATATACTTTCTACCGTTAAACTTTAAAGAAGGTTATCTTTAGGGTTTTTAATTTACCAAGTCTAAGATCTAGTTATTCCTAGCCAGTTAACCTATTTGTCAAACTCAAGTCAATTAGCCAAAATTGAATACATTAATTTTTTATAATTTTTGAAATTTTTCAATTTTTATGGGTTTTCAAATAAGTATGCAAATGCAAAAATATGTACAAATGAATGCGAAGAAAGAAGACGTACCGAGCATACCCCCAAACTTGAACTTGACAGTGTCCTCACTGTCATGCTAAACCAAAAGGGTCAAAATGCCGGTACGCCCCTGTTTATTTATTTATAAATTTTTTTTATATTTTTAATATTTTGAATTTTTTTTTATTTTTTATTTTATAGAAAAAGAAAACAAAAATATATACATATATACAGCAAGGATCCCCCCAAACTTAAGCTTGGCCTTACACAAGCCAAAGGTTAGCACCAACCATTCAAAAATCTTATCGTGGTAATGGCCGAGTTAGTGAAATAATGGGGTGTAGAAAAAAGAAATGAGAAACACATGAGACCATGTGGGAAGATGGGTAGAGTATGGTCTCGGTGGAGGAGAAGAATGACGAAAAGGAGAAAGAAAGAGCGTGCGATCTTGAGGGTGTAAATCGAGTAAATAAATTAGCGCAATTTATGATGACCGATGTGTTAAAAGCGATTGCGCTAACCTATCAACCCGTCGAGAAATGGGGTCAAATCCCTTAAGATTCACAAGAAAACATGGGTACGCCGAACTTGGTATTGGAGATGAAAGCGTAACGGTCTCTTGTACGGTCGGAACAATGGGAAGGACGAAAGGGAGTGAATTAGGGATAGTATCATTCTCACCGTAGTAAACTGTCTCGAACTTGAAAGATTCCATTAATGGTTCGAAACTACTGTAAGCAACCGAGTCTGATGGTTCAACTAACTCATCTGAAAATGTAAAGGACTCAAACTCGGACGGTGAGTCATCAACATCATCCGAAAAAGTGAAACACTCGTAGGTGTTATCATCTGTGAGAACTGTGTCAGATTCAAAGAGAGATTTTTCAAGCTCACAGTCTTCAAGTGTGGTCGGAACGATGGAAAGGAAGGAAGGTGATATAACAGTTAAAGGTTTTGGAGGACGAATTGGAAAATCAGACACATCAAACAGAAATGGTTCAACCTCAATATGATCCTCAAAACTCTCCTCAATACTATCCTCATAATTCTCCTCAATATGTAGCTCATCCATGCCATTATCATCAAAATCAAGACGCATATAAGGTTCGGGAGAAACATTTAATGACTCGGGATGATGAATTGGACATAAAATTTCAATCAAATCGACATGTTCATCATCCGAAATATTCCCGGCGTCTATATCCTCAATCAAGTGAAAATTAATTTCTTTAGACACCTCATCAAAAGCATGGATATTTATCGATTTAGGTTCTAGAGTGGAGGTGTAAAGATTGAAAGGATTAAGTGCAGTTTCACTCGAAAGGGGTTCTTCACAATTTAGCAAATCAAGCACTACAAAATCACACAACTCATTTTTATTTTCAACCAGTGAATCATTTGGGACAATTGATAGAAAACCGGAGTTGTGGGCTTCAATTGGGTAAGGGTAGGTTTGATTTGGAAATCCTCTCACATTCTCACTCTGTCCAACCGCCTCCTTATACATTGAAAAATTTGAAGCTAGTTGGAAACTAGCTACCGGTTCACTAGGTTGCATAAGGGCGGCCACGGACGCTTCCACATTCCTAGTCATTTTGTTTGTTGCTAAGATATAAGACTCCAACAACTCTTCCAAATTAGACTTGAGTGGTAAGGGGGTTTCGGTAAAAGATTCAAAACTGTTCGGATACGTGAAACTCTCAAAAGGCTGTGTAGAAACAGTGTCTAGTGACGTTGGGAAGGTCGGATAGGACTGGTAGGAAGTGGGTGGTTGGACAGGGGTAGGATCAATATGTGGATAAAACGGTGAATGGTCTTGTGGATCCCTAGAACTAGATGAGTGGAGAGGGGTGAAAGATCGGCTGCGAGATTGAGCAATATGCTCAGCAATGGACATCGGCTTAGAATTTACAGCAGGACTTGAAAAAGTGGTATCAACATATGGAGGTGGTAAAGGTTGACTTGGTTGACACAAAGTGGGTTGAAAAGTTGAACTGTTTCTCCTAGACGCCTCCATTTGATCTTTCAAAGATATTTTAGGCAAGGAAGGATCGTCTTTAAAATGACCGAACAAATTGATGTACGACGCAAAGTTAGGCTCGGGATACCAAAGTTCGGCAGGTGATTTATTATGTGGGGTACCCATGTTAGAAGAAAGGGGGAAAGAAAGAAAGTTTGGTGGTGCAAGGATTTATTTGCGGCAAAAATTTGCAAGTTTTCTAATAAAAATTTTCCTTTTTTCTTTTTCTCTTTTTTTTTGGAAATTTCTCTTTTGCAAAAAGTTTTTCGAGAAAAGATATGCAAACAGAAAAATATTACTTGCAATCAATTTCTATGTTAAGCGAGGCGCAAAAATCCTGCACAAGACTTGTTAGTTGGAAGGGAAAAGATTTTTAGCGCGAAGAATCCTGTAGAAAATTTGACAAAAAGATATATGGGGATTTACAGAGGGGAGAAAGAGGAAACAAACCGACAAAATTTCGCGCGCTGTCACAAGAGGGCCGCGGAAGGGCGGCTGGAGCGCGCTTAGGCCGCAGTTTAGCGGTGGGATGGAGAGATCAGGCCTCTGAAAAAATTCTGTAGCTCTCTTCTTGCAATCGCTTTCTGTTTTGATGTATTTTTTTCTGTTTCGCACTCTGGATTTTTTCAGATCCGTTAATCCTGCAAAGATTCACACGAGAAACCCTTCCAAAAATAACAGATGATATATTTTTATATTTTTTTGATTTTTCAGTTTTTATGATTTTTTTTTAATTTTGATTAACCCGAAATTGCAAAAAGGAAATAACACGCCATCCTCGGCAACGGCTCCATTTGATTGATCTCAAAAACTATTTATAACCGCAATCAAGAACGGCGTCGCATGAAGCTAGCCGGTGAGTACGGGTCGGTCCACAGGGATGTTGTGAATTTCCTAATCGCGCTAACGAGTTAATTCCGAAGGGTATTCGTATTAATTATTAAATCTAAAAACCTAATTATTCTATACTACGATTATCTAGATCTAGTCTTGCTAGGGTTAGGTTTAGGGATGGTTTGGAAATGTAAATAAATCTCAACGCTTTCTATACCCAAATGAAGATCTATGATGAGTTATGGTAATTATCAATAAAGGGGATTAGATCCATTCGGGAAGGTGTTCCTTCCTCTAGGTTCTTGTCCTTCCTTTAGAGATCCTTACCCTAACCTCCATGGAAAACGCGCGCAACCGGGCCTTTATACTACGGTATCACCGCTACCTCGAGGGGTAGGGTGCCGTAGGGCGCGGTTTGTGCGTGTATGGATGGAGTCCTATTGTAAATATATAATGGGTAAGAAAGGGATGAGAGATCTCATCTCTCAAAAGCCTTCCCCAAAGTTAACTCTAAACAATTATCTACGGCAATGAATTAAATCTACCTAGGGCAAAGAATTGAAATCTTAACTAGAGCAATTAAATAAATCTACTTACAGATGGCTCTCTCCAAACATCAACGCGGGTTGTCAGATCTGAATTCATGAATTGAAAAGAGGCACCGATGCTCTCCATAAAGAATTCTGAATTTATTATTAAAAGGAGGCATAAGGTTTACAATGATTTAGAGTTCCTATTTATAGAGAATAGGAAACCCTAGGTTACATTTGATTCGCATATCTGCTTTTACGAAAATACCCTTAAGAAAAGACCTAGTCAACTATTCAGCGCCGTCTCAAGTTTGAGAAAAAATTTGCGAAGCTCGGTCACCAGATGGCCGCGGAACCGCGTCATGGGTGGGCTTGGGCCGCGGTTCCGCGGCCAATTGGAGGATTTATTTCCTCAGTTTTTCTGTGCTTCTTTTGGGCTTTCTGGGCTTTGTTATTCTTTGGTTCTTTTCTCAATTGGGCTTCCAAGTTGGTTCCAGATCTCCAGTGAACAATTTGCAATGGATTTTTAACCGTTCGCTTTGTAATTTTGGACCTTGCGTTGCCTTGTTAATTGTGAACTGTCCTTCGATGTAGGCTTGATCAAGAGTCTTCTGTTTGTTGGTCAAAGTCCACTTTTTCATCGTCTGTACATCATTTTCACTGTTTTCTGTCCAAGAACCTGTAACCTGTAACATGTAGCAGACATACGTCAAAAGCACATGTTTATTTATAAAAAGAATAAGAATGGGGAATATAATAATGCAATATTATGGTGTGAACAGTCGCACACCCCACGCACTTGTGGGGAGGCGGAATACACAAAAAAACGATTTTTATACTTTGCAACACCGATCTAAACTCCAGAATATTTCAGAAACCCTAACTGGCTAAACTACATAGAGTTCTAAACTACCACGTAAGTGTTTTATACCTTATTGAATCTAGTCCTTCGGGTCTTCTTCTCCTTTCCTTGAGCTCCTAAGAAGTGTGGATCTAGCTCGGTCGTCGGCCTCCTCGCGTCGAAGACGATCCAGCCGAGAGGCTATGGTTCAAGCTTCAAGCTCTAAACCGAGGTAACTAAACTAGGTAACTTAGGAGATGTAAAGTGTTAATTGGACTATTAAATCTCAAGTGACCCTAGGATTCACAACACATGTGAGGGTTAGGGTCTTGAGGAAGAAGGAGAAGAGGAAAATGGAGAGAGAGAGAGAGAAAAAATATGCAAATGAGCTAAGTCTTGAGCAAGTGAAGAATGGCTCATTCTTTTCTCACATGAAGCATGCAATAATTTTCAATAGAAAATTGTAGCCATACTTCAATAGTAAATCCAAACCAATAAACAAATGAATTAGCCATGCTTCACCCATACCACAAATATCTCCATTTCCACCTTATTAATCTATTTTCCAAAAATAGATAAATTCAATAATGAGGTGTTCCCTTCTAGAATCATCTCTTGTAAAATTACAAGAATGCCCTCACCGTATATACATATCTGTATTCGTACTGCAAAAATATGAATACGATGAGATGATAATAATCCAATAATATAAATCAAATCACACTAGTATTATCCGTCCGAACAACATCCGTGTAGCCAGTACACGTATATGATCGGAACGCTGCACGTAAAACCATACGGCCTCTACTTCGTTTCACCTGAGCCAGGGAAACTCTCTGTGTGGAACTCTAAAAACTTGACAGTACGCTGGCAGTGGGTTTAACCATAAGTCCGTCAGCGGCACTAACTGTACGTAACGGCTACCTAGGTAGCTGTCGAAAAGAAGGTCGATGAGCGAACTCATCCGAACCCCTACTGAGCATATCCATGACAATTCCCGTACATTCCGGTCTGTTCGTATAAGAGTATCGCATATCGGGCCTAGGAGATGATAACAGACCCTTAATAGCGCAATAAGTCGTGTCGGTGTAGAGTCCAATAACCCTGAGAAACTATTGGTGTACCTATGTTCATATCAAATTTTTGCATTATTATATTCCTCATTCTTAATCATATTGCAAATAAATAGGTGATGTTGATCCATGTCTGCTAAATAGTTGCATGTTACAGGTTCTCGGAACAATACAGTAAAAATGGTGAAAAAAATGCTACAAAAGTGAGACTACGACCAACAAAAAGAAGAATCTTTATGATGCCTACAGTTTAAGGAACAAATGAAGATCAATGAGCAGTTTGATTGCATAAAGTACGAAGGCAGCACAAGATTCAAGACTTCAACACGAAGCGAACGGTAAAAGTCCACAATATTCTGCACTGTAGAAATCTGGAAGAAACCAGAAAAGATTCTGAAGAACCAAGTGAAGAAAATAAAAGTAAAAGGCAACTTGAAGCATCACAGAAAGACAGAGCTCAAGACCCCACCAGACGGCCGTGGATCCGCGGCCAAACAAGGCTTATGGCCGCGGTTCCGCGGCCGTGCAGAGCCCGTGTCGGCGCGTGTCAGTGCATGTCGGTGGAAGTCGGTGCATTGACCCAGTTTTCTTAGGGTAGTCTTGAAATTTCATATGTGGATCAGATGTAAACCCTAGGGTTCTCCTATGTATAAATAGGAAGCTTACAGCTCTTTTTGGAGTATGCTTCTTTTTAATTCTAGATTAGATTTTTAATTCCATTGTAACCTTCAAACAGTGCATCAATAAAAGTAAGTTTTTATTTTGAATCTTTCTTATCTGCAATTTTATTTCTCTGCAATTTTTAATATCTGTCTTTTATTATCTGCACGCTAATTAGATTTTTAAAAAGAAAAATAAAAAAATGAATTCCATTGTTAATCCCCTAATGAGTGAGTAGTTCCTCACTTGTTAGGGTTTGGATTGGGTAGGTTTGAGAGATGGAAATCTCTCACTCCTTTCTTGCCCGTTTAACTTTATAAATTAGGACTCTGTGTAAATCAATCATCTACCGCTCACTACGGTACCCTATCCTACGAGATAGCGATGACTCCCTAGTTAGACCGGTCATGGTTGATTTAGATAGATGTTAGGGCTAAGAATTAAGAAAGGACAGACAAGGGCCAAAAGGAAGAAACGGAGTTTCTTCTCGATCGCGCTAATCCCCTTTGTTAATTATTACCTTAACATCTAAGTTCTTAATTAGGGCAAAGAAAGCGGTGAGTAGAATTAACTTTCCAAACCATCCTAATCCTAACCCTAGCAAGGTTTTAATCTAAATCGAATTCAATTTCATTTTTTATAAAAAATCAAAACCCATCACAAATAGGAATTGACTCGTTAGAACAATTAGAAAAGACATGTTTTCCTTGTGGACCGACCCGTACTCAACCGGCTAGCTACCAAGCGACACCGTTATTGATTGCGGTTAATTCTTTGATTTCAAAACGCACACACAAAATATCTATCAATCAAATGGCGCCGTTGCCGGGGATAACGATAGTTATTTTATTTTTGTTATTTCGGGTTAATTAAAAATTAAAAAATCATAAAAACTGAAAAATATAAAAACAAAAAATTTATCATCTTGTTATTTTTTGAAGGGTTTTCGTGCGAATTGTGCAGGATCGGAAAAACGAACAGATTCAGATCTGGAAAAATCCAGTGAACAAAACAGCAAATAGCAGATCTGAACAAACAGAGGAGAACCACAACAGACAACAGAAGAATTTTGGAAGCTTGAACAAACATTTTCACCGCGGAAACACGGCAGTAATAGACTTTGGCCGTGGAAAGGCGGCATGTTGCTGACGTCAGCTTTCCAAAATATTCTCTGTAAGTTTCTTTTCCTCTCTTCTGCCCTCTGTAGTCCACTGAAAAATTTTCCTGCAGGGTTCTTTGCGCAAAAATTTCTCCCCTCTCCAATAATCAATCTTGTGTAGAATTCTTTGCGCCGCAATCAAAAAAAATTTTGGCAAGTGTTTTGGATTTTTGTGTGTTTACTGCTTTGCATTTTTAAAAACGGACTTTTAAGGGGTTATAGCACCAATCCAGATTGGGTAGGGATTTCATTACCATTCCTAGAACCCCAAAAATCACAAAAAGCATTTGCATCAACTCTCGAGTTAATTAAAAAATATTAGACTCAGCCAATAAGGACTGTCGTGCTCAATAGGACAAAGGGAGGTTGTGGGCAATCGGTCGTTTATCTAAACCAGACTTTGTGATGCTTAGGCTAGACAAGTAGGAAAGGTAATTTTAAAAGGCCCGTCTCACGGTGATTCGTGAGCGGATCTCTCCTTTCTTTACTTGTGCTTACCTGGCCATAATTGGCGGTGAAGAGGCGATTCGAGGGATATATCTCACAACTTGTCCTTTGGATCAGTTAGGAGCGGTCTAGTTGACTTAGAAGAACATGCAATTAGAGCGTGATTTTTCACAAATCTTTTCACACAAGATATATGGAAGTTATTTTGGATGAAATCACACGGAGGGGGTGGAATTTTTTAATCTATATTCATCCCAATGCTTATGCCCTTCCAGATCTAGTCACTCGTTTTTATGAGTGCATGGAAGAAGGCTGCCTTGCACAATACGGTTTTATCAAACTACTTTGGGGCGATAGGGAGATAATTATTGACATAGACTTCATCCATGAAGTCAGTTTAATCCCTAGATTACCTGTTCACGATCAACCCCTTCAATTTGAAGATTACTTACCCTTAATGGGTAACGACTGTTCAAGGGAACCAAGAAAGGGAATACAGGCTAGAACCCTGTTCGCTAATGTTTTAACCGTGTGCCGGTGGGCACAAAACAATATTTTTGGGAGTTCCCATAATACCACATTTTTCACCCCGTCACTTCATATCGTGCACACCCTAATGACTAGGAACCCTGTAGGGTGATTTTCGTCACCCCATTGAGATGGGAATACGCGCACGCTTGTCAGGCGCATTACAGATTCCTTCTGCCTAGGGTAGGCTGGGGTTTATTGATTGTGGGGATCCGAATCTCCGGCAGCCGCGGACTAAGCTGCCGTTAATTACCCATCGCCTTTGAAGCGAGAGAACCTCCGATTGACGGGTTAAACTGGTCATGCGAACTCAACGTGCAGTGTTGTGTTTTGAAGGGGTTTTGGATATATCGGGAGGCCCGCAGAGTTTTTACGGGGGTCCCGCTACCCGGATAGCGGGTTGAGGGTCAAGGAGGCTAGCAGCCCCATTGCGGGGTGCGGGGCAGCACCCCGTTAGAAATTTTTTCTAACGGAGGACAGTGTTGTGGAGTATGTGTGTGTGTGTATATGTATACATGTGTGTGTATATATATATATGTATGTATATATATGTTTCTTGATTTAAAATCAGGAAAGCCTGCGGAAGAGGCTTCATAAAAGGGTCACGTGCTCACACGTAACTAGCAGTCACGTGTTGGCACGTGACATCTAAAAGCATCGGTAAGGCAGATTCAGTTTCCCAACTACATCAAAGAAAAGGGCTTTAGAAAGGGTCACGTGCTCCCACGTGACCAGGTCACGTGTTGACACGTGACACTCAAAGCAGCAGACTCATTCTCCGGTTAAATCAAGAAAAAGGCTCCAGACGAGGGTCATGTGCTCACACGTGACCAGGGGTCACGTGGTGGCACGTGACAGCTGAGCAGCGACCAGAAGACAGAACGCAAAAAGAAAGAAGAAGGGCTCGTTCCAAGGGGGTCACGTGTCCACACGTGACCAAGGGTCACGTAGCCACACGTGACTGGCTTTCAAAGACTATCTGTTAACAGAATTAAATTCTGAGAAAACACCTTTCAAATCTTTCCAAAGGAAAATGATTATTTGGAACCGATTGAACTAAAGATTTAAAGGTGATTAAATATCACCTATCTATGGAAAAAGCCTGAACTTGGAAAAATTTCCCCTTAAGATCTAACCGAAATAACAAAGGAGAATCTCTGGATTTAAAATCCAATGGTGAATAAAATTCACCTAATAATCCAAAGGTCCAAAACGAATGGTGAATACAAATTAAATCTATCAATGAAAGATTCACCAAAACTAATTGATTCGGCTGCTTCTCCTATAAATAGGAGCCAAGAGACACACAGAGGGAGAGAGATAGATAGAGGCAGAAAGGAATCGATACAAAGAAAAAAAGAAGAGAGCCTTGATACTTTGGAGGAATTTGGATCTTCTGCAAAAGAAAACCCTCGGTAAGAAAGGGAAGGCTTTTTGAAAGAAAAAGAGAATTTAATTCTCAACAAAGTTTAACTCTGATATAAAACAGAAGAACATAGTTCTCTCTTTGGTGGAGGATCTGTAAAGTGCACATCTCCCCTTGAGTTGAGAATCTAATTCTCAATGGGTTGAGATCCTGCCATGCAGATCCAAAGTATAGAGAGGGAATGGAAGCATGAGAATTTAATTCTCACAGAACTATAGGAATTTAATTTCTTTAAAATAAAATTAGGGTTTGACCCTATGTTATGGGAATTTAATTCCTTCAGATTGAACAGAATCAGGGTTTAACCCTAGTTAAGAACATAGTTCTGTTAAAACAACAGGAATTTAATTCCCTTAAGAAAGAAGAGATTAGGGTTTCACCCTATGACAGAATCTCATTCCCCAGAATAATTCTTTAACAAAGAGTGGGAGTTTAATTCCTTAAAGCTTTTATTAGGGTTTAACCCTATGATAGAATTCAGTTCTTCACATGTATGAGGAATTTAATTCCTACAGAAAATTCAGAGTTCAACTCTATCCCAGAATATAAATCTTCAAAAGGAAATAGGAATTTAATTCCTCTAAAAAATTATTGTTAGGGTTCAACCCTACGAGGAATTTAATTCATGAAAGGGATTAACAGATCTTCTAAAAAACATACATATCTACAGAAAAGCCCCTTTGAGGCAGTGCCTTACATGACCCACGTGACCCTTGGCAGAGGCTTTAACATACAAGCACTTAAACACCCGTCACGTGATGGCACGTGATGCTCCAAAAGATACGATATTCTCAGCAGAACAAATGAAGGGAGGGCGCCCTCACGTGCTACCACGTGACCCCTCTTGCCTTAGTGTTTAACACTAAATTGAAACCCCTGAATCCAGTGTTAAAACACTGTTTGGCCTCAGTGTTCAACATTAATCAAAGAACTTTATTTGCAGTGTTTAACACTGAATTTCTTAGCGTTTAACACTGATTTGAAGCCTCTGCTGCTAGTGGTTGACACTAATTTGCTCTAGTGTTTGACACTAATTTAAAACCCCTATTGTTGGTGTTTAACACCAACTGTCTTCTAGTGTTAAAACAATAACTTGATCCTAGTGTTCAATACTGTTGAATTAACGTTAGCCCAATTGGCTAAATGGCCAGAGGCAAAGCCTCTCCTTCAATGGACCAACAGGTAGCCAATATTCCAAACATGATTGGACTTAGCCCAAGATGGCCATAAGTCCTCAATTCAGACTTAACTGGGCTAATGGGCTCATAACATAATTAATTGGTCTTGATCCCAAATTGGGCCAAAGACTATTTAATCCACCCCGGCTCAAGGGTACATCTCTTCACTCCTTTGATACTTGGCGTTGTAATTCCTCAACGTCTTCAAAGAGGTGACGGGTCCCGATGACCACACATTGACACGGACTGTGGGGTCCTTAAACTCATGGACTATGAGGTCCTTAACCTAGACCGAGATGTCTTAAAACTAACTGTGGACAGTGGAGTCCTTAAACCCATGGACTATGAGGTCCTTAACCTTGACCGAGATGTCTTAAAACTAACTGTGGACTGTGGAGTCCTTAAACCTATGGACTATGACGTCCTTAACCTTGACCGAGACATCTTAAAACTAACAATGGACCGTGGGGTCCTTAAACCCATGGACTATGACGTCCTTAACCTTGACCGGGATGTCTTAAAACTAACTACGGACTGTGGAGTCCCTAAATCCACGGACTATGAGGTCCTTAACCTTGACCGCAATGTCTTAAAACTAACATTGGACCGCAATGTCCTTAAACTACCCATGGACCGCAATGTCCTTAAACTACCCACCGACCGTAACGTCACTAAACTAAACAACATAGCCCCCTTTTTTATTACTCTCTTGTTGGATCTAAACGATCCCGTTAAGTCAATCTTAGTCTAAAAACTAGACTAACGTATACTTAACAAACGTTTAAGTCGATCTTAGGCTCAAATGAGGCTAACGTATCCTTAAACCCAAACCCCCAAACTCAAATCTAAGATAATACGGATTTGGACTAGTCCACGCCCTACGGGCGACGACATAACTCAGTCTCCGTATACAATCCACGGGCAACTAAATATAAAATAAATACACACGACACGAAGTGAACATCTGGAGAAGGAGAAAGTGGTTACCGCGATGCGGTAGCGTAATTAACTGCAGGGGCTTGCGCCTGCAGGGAAGAGCGTCTCCACAATCAAAAATCCCTCAAGCAAGGGGGAATCTGACGAAGTCTGCTACACCGGACGCATCCGTTCAAACCTTCGATGTACGGTGCCATAAATCAACTTGGCATTTTCGGAGAGGTGGACGGATAGCACCAATTAGCATCTGCCCCAAATTTCAGGCAAGACGTCCAGTCGCGCCGTTGTTCGGAGGGGAACAGATTCTGACACGCCCGGTGGGACCTTTTCCTCTTTCCACTCCACACTTCGTGTGTCGTGATTCGCGAACCAATCGCGGTTCGCTAATGGTTGCCCTTGGGTTTCAAGATACTAAGAATTGGCGTCTTGCTTATTGCAGAAAGCAAAGAATCGATGGCTTCTACTTCTGCGAAATGCTCCAACTGCTCGGACTGCAATTGCGACCAACGCTCTGCCTCGCCTGGAGGTATAGCCTACGGACCCCAAGCTGCTTCGCTATTCACAATGCCCGTGGAACAGGTCACTCGAGCCACCACAGGATTGTTTTTTGGGACCATGCTCCCGCCGACAAGCTTCATCGCTCCGGTGCTGACAAAGGAAGCTCCCAAGAAGTCGGTCATTGATCGTCTTACCCCTGTCGCAGCCCCTCTCAACGGGTCGCCCAACACCAGCGCCTCGGTCTTCTCTAGATTGGGCCAAAACTCCTGTGGACCCACAATGGGGCCTATAATCCCAGAGAAGGCTGCTTCTAAGAAAGTGACCGGTCCTGCTTCTGAAGTCGTCAATGCGGCTTCCTCTGCCAGAAAGTCGGTCTGTACAAGATTAACGGCTTCAGCCCCCGCTCCTGCTACCCAAAGGACATCGGTCTTTGACGGTCTTCTAAGAAAGTGACCGGACCTACGCAGGGGGCAAGACGAAGCCATCCTCACCGCTGAACCAACGCCGTCCGCCCGACACGCTCGACGTCGCCACTGGCGCCGAGTAAGGAAGGCTGGGGGCAACTCCCCCTCTGGGATAACTCCACCAACCCCAACGGTGGAAATTAATGCTGCCGTTCCAACTGGGAACAGCTTTGAGATGCTAAATAAGGCGTGAAGGAATTCTCCTACTGCGGTGCTAAAGAAGTCTCCCCATCCGCTGAAAAGGGCTATAGAAGTAAAACCAGAACAGCCCCAATCTCCTCAACGGCTGTCCTCCCGAATCTATAAAGTCTGGCGGCAGGCCCGAGACTCGATGATCGATCCAAATTTCTCCCGCCAGCACAAGAAGCTGAAAATCCAACAGGAAGCCAGTCACCAGGCTAAACCACGAAAGGCTGTCTGGGTGCCCACCTCAATGGCCCCCTCAATTGCCACTGCTCATAAAAAGAGGGAGCCAGAGAAGACCCCCCAGCCTGCAACGACAGCTAAAGGCATTAAGCCCAGACGCCCTAAGTCTGGGGGCATGATGGTCCATACCGTATACATGGCGTCAAGAAAGGAAGACAGCCGTGCGTCTACAGGTCATAGACCGCTTACACGGTCGGTGACCAAAGCTCAGGAGCAACAGCAAAAGCTCCAGGAAATGATGAATGCTATGGCCACACTTACCGGGCCAAAAGAAAACCCAGAAACGTCCTCGGACGAACGCCAGGAGGAAGAAACCGACGCCAAATTCCTTCGCCGAATATTGGAGAAGAAGGATAAAGAGGCTGCTGAACAAGCAGCCAACATACAGCGTATGGGCCTTCTCTTCCAAGATATGATAGGAATGATGATCCAACAGGACCCACCCGCTGAGGATCCCCCGATCGTCCTTGAAGACGACAGGGGAGAAACGTCAAATCCACCACTGGCCCTCTCAACGGCCAAGGAGGAGACAATCTCTAAGGCTGATTTGGTCGATTATATAGCCCAGCAAATCCGGGTTCATCATGCGACTGAGGCAGCTGGTCAAGTCATAAAAACAGGGCGGCCGTATCCAAGCTGGTACGACCAAATCAAATATCCGCCGGGTTATACAATACCAAAATTCTACGTGTATAAGGGGACCGGCAATCCCCACCAACATGTTGCCCAGTTCAGGGCCCTTTGCGGTAACACCGGCGGTGATGATAAGCTGTTGCTTCGCCAGTTCGTGGGCAGCTTATCAGAAACAGCGTTCGAATGGTATTCGGAACTCCCGAACGATTCTATCAAGACGTTCGCAGAAATGGAGTTGCTATTCACTCAGCGATTCGCAAGCGCCAGCGAACGCACTCCAATAACGGCATTGATTAACGTCAGGGTAAAACCAGGCGAAACTTGGGTCCAGTATGCTATACGCTGGCGGAATTTGTGGTCGAAATGCGAGCAACGCATTGAGGAAGCGCCCGCAGTGGGCATGTTCGTAGGAACCCTAGACCCTCATGCAACTATCTCCCAGTTTATGATGTTCTTTAAGCCAGCCACATTCCAGGCTTTAATCGACAAGTTGGCTCAGATGGACCAGATGGGTCATAGACCACCTCTCCCGAAGTCGGAACCTCGGAATGACAAAGGTAAAGGAAGGGCAACCTTCGTCGCGAATGCCCAACAACAACCCAACGCCCCGAAGCTGGCGGATCAATTGGAAGAAAGACGCCGGTATTATAATGAGAAGATGAAGCGTCCCTACTCGTTCCCACGAGACAAGACGAAACGGTTATTCGAGTTGGCAGTACGCAACAGACTTATAAACCTACCAAATCCAAGGCGACCGCCACAACCCACTGAGGTGAATAACCCTAACTATTGCCCTTATCATCAAACGGTAAGTCATCCGATTGAGGATTGCTTCATCTTCAAAGGATGGATTGAAGATCAATACCTCCAGGAGAAGTTTGCACTGTCCGAAAAATGGAAGGTGAACCCACCACAGCCGCATACTCCTAAGAAAGTAGATACACCGGGGGCAACCTATTCCTTTATTGAAGAAGCTCTATGGGAAGTCGTGCTGTCAACTAAAATCAAAAGAATGCTGAGGGACCTTCATGCGTGCCCTGCGATCGAATGGAAGGACCCGCTTGAACCTCAAATTATCGAAGGGATATTGAAGTCGTACCCAACTACGAAGACTCGTGGTGATGGCCTAAATACTCACGCCCAGCCGTCAAAATCTTTGAAAAAAAGAAGAAGAAATCCAAGAAGCCCGTGAAGCCTGGAGACAAGCGCACGAACTTGCAGAAGCAAATCGACGCGATGGAAAAGTACAATCAAAAGGCGCGGACTCCCGTCACGCTGCAAGAGTTCCTCAACCACATCTTTCAAGAGGAAGATGATGGGGAGAGTTCATCGGATGAATCCGAGGGATATGTGGCGAGTTGTAACGTAATCTCCCACTCGTTTACCGACGATGAAAAAACTCCTAGCACTAAGAAACTGGGGGCAGAGCCTGAGCCAGAGCGTGTGTGGCCAACAGATGAGATGATCGACGCCTTTCTAGACGAGATTCGTCTAAAGAGTAAAGCGGATCAGGAGCCTGAAATGGCCGCATCGGAAGGAGCCAAATGCAGGCGACTGAACGAAAGAGTTGAAGTACTCCCGCCAGATCGAAAGGCACCCGAGGCAGACAAGAAGATATTCAAGACGAGGAAAAGGTTTGCCAAAGCCATGTCAATGGGAATGAAGCTACCACCCTCGGAAGAAAACACGCTCGATGGGGTGAAGAGGCACCCTAATTATTGCGCATATCATCAGAAAATTTCACACCCTACGGAGGAGTGCGACGCCTTTAGGATATGGTGGCAGGGATATGTTGCTCATTGGCAACATTTTAAGCGCATGAAACGCAAGACTCGTCGGGAACGAAGAAGTACTGCCGACGGGCACAACAGAACTACTGACAACTATTACATGGTTAACGCCGGAGGGTCACAAGTTCTCACCTTTGGGAGCGACTCTGATGAAGAAATGGCTCTGGGCCTTCTCTTTAAAGAATCCGTTTTGGGGAAAGAGGAAGAACCAGAGGCCTGCAAAAACATTTAGCTGCGCAATCGTACGCTCCCGGAAAAGAATCTCGGGCCTGCAAATAGAAAAGATAAGGGAAAGGAAAAGGTAACTGAGGATATCACTTTAGATGACCAAGTCATGAAAGAGCTGACTACCAAGGACTCTCCCAGGAAGGGTAAGGTGGACTACAATATCCTGACGCACCTAAGGAAGCTACCTTCTCAACTTAGCATTCTCGATGCCCTCCTATTATCAAAAGAAGCGCGAGATTCACTAATTAAGGCGTTACAAGAACCTGAGAAATTCCAAGCCTTCCTCGCCACTGAAAGGATGAAGGATGAACTAGAGGAAGTGCATACGGCCGACATCACTTTCGGGGACGAAGACCTTCTTCTCGGGGCGTGCGACCACAACCGTCCCCTATATGTCTCTGGATACTGCCATGATATCAAGATAGGCAAGATCCTGGTGGATAATGGATCTTCCGTCAATCTCCTTAATGTTCGGGTGTTAAAGGAAATCTGCATGAGTGTGCAACAACTCGCTCGTGACAAAATTACCATCTCCGGTTTCGATTCACAATCGTCACGGACTCTCGGATCTGTAATACTAACATTACGCTTCGGACTGCTTGTCACGGACATTAAATTCCATGTCATTGATGCCAAGACCTGCTACAACGCCTTGCTCGGTCGTCCTTGGTTACACGAGTACAACATCATCCCTTCTACACAACATCAGTGTATGAAATACTTTAAGGATGGTTTCGAGTATACCGTAGCTGAACCCATTTTCCGTGAACGAAGTCCGCAAATACGAAGATGCGAAGTACTTTTTGCCAGATTTCGAGGATACAGAAAGGTGTCGCAAGCCGGAAAACAAAGCCGCCGCCACCATCCCTGTTTTCGGGAGCGATACCGAATAAGAAGAAGAGATAGTTTATGCTGGGCCATCTCAACGCAACAACCCGGGGACGCTCGCCCCCATGTTGGTCTTCGGAAGTGACTCGGAAGATGAGGTTAATACCGTGTTCTCCAATCAGCCGTCAATACAAGCACCCCCTAGCGATGATCAGAGTTTGCAAATCACCATGGTGCCGCGAGAACACTACAAGGATCTCGACACACTTCAAGCTTACAATGTGCAGGACCTGCAAATGTTTTACGTCCCTTCCAGGCAAAAAGGTGAGAAGGCAATCCTACTCTACCGATCCTCAGAGACGAAAGTAGAGAAAGAGATCTGGCATGGCGCGGATGCTACGCTCGACAGGCTCCAACCCATCCGTTTGCCCAGATACTACACAAATGGACTAAAGAGGCTATTGAAGCGCCAAGGAGTACCCTTAAAACAGACTGTTCGACAAGCTCAGTTCTACAACAGAATTTGGGATGTCCCTGGGACTCAACGCAAATTGCCCAACGGGAAAATGGAAACACTTGGGCTTGGATACGTGAGAGCCGGAAAACGGGAACAGGCCCACAGTAACTACGCCATATATACCTTTGATGAAGAAGAGGACGCCCTGTCAGGAAATGCCAACCCCTCATCAAAACTAGATCCCGCGATTGAAGTGCCGAGCCCGTCGTTTGAAGAACGAATGGATAAGCTTATCAGAAATGCGGGTCAAAAAGCTCGGGAAGACCACAACCGCGAGATGGCCATCTACGAGAAGGCCAGGACGCAATGTCTGTTTCAACAGGCTGCAAAAGACGAAGATGCTCCTCCCTGTCAACCCGTTGTACAAAAGGCCCGACGCAGAGGCAGAAATAAATCAAGAAGCGGAAAGAAAAGCCGACAACAACGAGGCAGGATTAGAGAGTTACGTGATCAGGTATTGTGCGGCTCGGATTTGTCCTTCTTGAAGAAGATGAATCGAGCGTACTCCTTCCCCCGAAACAAGGCGGAGAAGTTACTCGAGCTCGCTATAAAACATCAAATGATCGCGCTTCCAGAGTCTAAGCACCCTGAGCAAGCTAACAAAGTTTCTTATCCGGGCTATTGCTCTTATCACCGAGCCATAGAACACCCTATCGAAGACTGCTTCACCTTCAAGAACTGGTCGAGGACCAGTACCAACTGGGCAGATTTGCTTTATCCAACGGCTGGAGGGTAACACCGCCACAAAAGCACGAACCCAAAACCGCAAGAGCAGAACCGGATCCACCTCAGTCTTGGAAGCGGATTCGCACCTGTTACACGATTATGATATTAAAAGAAGAGCCTGAGAACATGGATGACCTTCCCTGGTGCTTTGAGAACAGCAATGATGAGGTGATCTCAGAATTTCCGCCAGCTCCGAAAGAACTGGAAGATGGCATACATATTACTGCAGATAACCTCAAGAAGATTGAGCTGGGATCGGCAGATGATCCGCGACCGACATTCGTCAGTGAGCTGCTATCTGAAGAAAGGGTGGCTGCGTTAAAGAACGGGCTTCTACAGCATAAAGACTGCTTCGCGTGGAACTATTCCGAGATGCCAGGATTAGATCCGGAGATTGCTGTGCATAAATTAGCAATATCCCCAGATATCAAGCCAGTCAAGAAGGCGCCGAGAAGGATGCGGCTCGAGCTTGAGATGAGCATCAACGCCGAAGTCAAGAAGCTGATCGATTCTGGATTTATCCAAGAAGTCCAATATCCCGACTGGATTGCCAACATCGTCCCGGTAATGAAGAAAAATGGGACGGTAGGCATATGCGTGGATTTCAGGGATCTCAATAAAGCCTGCCCGAAGGACGATTTCCCAGTACCGGTAACCGAGCTAATGATAGATAACACATCCACTCACGAAGTTTTCTCCTTTATGGACGGCTCATCAGGGTACAATCAGATAAAGATGCATCCCGAAGACCAGAAGCACACCGCTTTCCGGACCCCTTTGGGTATATTCTGCTACAGGGTTATGCCCTTTGGTCTAAAGAACGCCGGCGCTACCTATCAAAGGGCCATGACAAAGATCTTCGACGATCTCATACATGACATCGTCGAGTGCTATATCGATGACCTTGTAGTGAAGAGTATGTCATACGAAGAGCATTTAGAGCATCTGAAAACTGTATTTCAACGCCTTCGGCAATACAATTTGAAGATAAATCCCCTCAAATGCGCGTTCGGAGTCTCCTCAGGTAAATTCCTGGGATTCATCATCCGACACCGAGGTATCGAAATAGATCCATCTAAGATCAGGGCGATCATGGAAATGCCTCCGCCAAGAACCCTCAAACAGTTGCGGTCTCTCCAAGGGAAGCTCGCATACATCCGGCGGTTTATCGCCAATCTTTCAGGCAAGTATCGTCCTTACAGCCACCTGATGAAGAAAGGAACTCCATTCGTTTGGGATCACAAATGCCAAGGTACACTAGACGAGATCAAGCAGTACCTGCAGAACCCTCCGGTGTTGGCTGCGCCGGTCAAGGGAAAACCCCTCATTCTTTATACAACCGCCCTCGAAGGTTCCTTAGGCGCATTATGGGCACAAGAGAACGATCAAGGAAAAGAGAGAACACTCTACTACTTAAGTCGAGTTCTGCTCGGGGCAGAAAGCAACTACTCTCCCATTGAAAAACACTACTTGGCGTTCATCTTCGCGATAACAAAGCTCAGGCACTATGCGTTGGCACACGAAGTCCGTCTTATCTCGAAGGTGGACCCTCTTAAATATTTGATGTCAAAGGCTATATTGACGGGTCGACTCGCTAAATGGGCTCTACTCCTGATGGAGTTCTCGATAACGTATCGACCTCTTAAGGCAGTGAAAGGCCAGGCCATTGCCGACTTCCTTGCTGAGCATCCAGTACCTGCCAGTTCTCCTCTGAACTGCGATTTGCCAGACAAACATGCATTTGATGCGATCGACGGCGGTGATACCCGATGGGAACTCTATTTTGATGGGGCATCGTCCATGAAGAAGCGCAAACAATGTACCCCCATAATCAAATCGGGAGTAGGCCTTATCTTCGTAACCCCACAAGGAGGGATAATGCACTTCGCCTTCTCCTTAACAGAGCCGAGGACAAACAATGAAGCCGAATACGAAGCTTTGATAGCGGGCCTCGAGATCGCCATTGACATGGGAATTGAAGACCTCCTTATATACGGGGATTCTCAACTGGTCGTTAGTCAAGTAAATGGTGACTACCAAACGTGCAAACCGGAGTTGGTGAAGTACGGCGAAAAGGTGTAATAACTATTGACCCGAATTCCCTCCTACACTTTGGAAAGTATACCACGTGCGGAAAATAACAAAGCAGACGCGCTAGCTAAGCTCGCTAAAGAACCGGCTGACGAGAACCTCGATGACGTCAAAATCATGGTGCAAAGCCGTCGAGTGCTCGCCCCGGCAGAAATATCTCCGGAATCATACGAAGAAAAGGGAGCGACTGAGCAGACGACCCTACAAATAAAAGACCGTAAGAAGGCTGAGGACTGGAGGGAAGTCTTCATAGACTACTTTAAGTCCCACCGAATGCCCGAAGGAGCGTCCTCAAGACATCAGCTCATGAAACGAGCTCTATCTTTCGCTTTCGTCAATGATACTCTGTATAAGAGGTTGTTTGATTCTCTGTGGCTAAGATGTTTAGGACCGGACGAAGCAGAAAGAGTCGTTCAAGAGGTTCATGACGGAATCTATGGTTCTCATCAAGCAGGCCTGAAGATGAAGTTAAAAATTAAACGGATGGGTTACTACTGGCCCACAATGATCCAGGACTGCCTCGAGTATGCGAAGCAATGCCACTCGTGCCAAATCCACGGGATTTCATCCACCAGCATCCGAATCCACTACATCCAATGGTGGCTAGCTGGCCATTCGAAATGTGGGGGACAGACATAGTCGGCCCCATTGAACCAGCATCGTCCAGGGGACATCGTTTCATCTTGGCGACGACTGATTACTTCTCCAAATGGGCGGAAGTAGTACCGTTGAGGGAAGTGAAGACGGAGAATATCTTCCACTTCTTCAAGACGCACGTCATCTATCGGTTTGGAACCCCACGGCGAATTATCTCCGATAACGGGCCAGCCTACAGAAGCCATAAGATTAGCCGCTTCGCGCAGCAGCACAATATAGACTGGAGATATTCTTTAGTTTACAATCCACGAGCTAACGGTCTGGCCGAAACCTTCAATAAGACCTTGATAAAGATCATAAAAAAGACGGTGTCCCGAAATAAGAAGGACTAGCATGAGAGGTTGCAAGAGGCCCTTTGGGCCTATCGAACTACGTTCAAGACGGCCACGAACACAACGCCGTACGCGTTGGTATTTGGGACAGAAGCAGTGCTCCCCCTCGAGATAGAGTCACCCTCTCTACGAGTGGCAGTCCACCACGAGCTGACGGACGAAGAAAATGCCCACCTTCGGCTTGAGGAGCTTGATGCCCTCGATGAAACCCGGCTCATAGCGCAACAAAATCTAGAGGCCTACAAAGCAAAGATGACGCGCTTGTACGAAAGATTAACCAGGCCGAGGACATTCCGCCAAGGCGAACTCGTACTAGTGGTCAAAAGACCTATGATCCCCAATCGCGTCAAGCGGGGAAAATTCGAGCCAAACTATGAAGACCCGTACATCATAGATAAGGTCTACCAGGGTGGAGCCTATCTACTCATGGACATGCATGGTGAAAGGCCTTTCAGGCCAATAAACGGCCGCTTCCTAAAGAAATACTACGCTTAATGAGCCACCGCCTAGGTCAATGATAGATGACGATGACTATGTCCGCTCACTATCTTTCTAAAGCTCAAAGCTCTATGAGTAGTAACCGGCCCTCTCCGTCATGGACCGAAACGTCCTTAAACTAACGACGGACCGAAACGTCCTTAAACTATCGACGGACCGAAACGTCCTTAAACTAACGACGGACCGAAACGTCCTTAAACTAACGACGGACCGAAACGCCCTTAAACTAACGACGGACCGAAACGTCCCTAAAACTACTACCGCAGCATCCTCAGGCTGACGAGAATATAAAAAAATATATATAAAAACGGTATGTCCATAAGCAAAATGGGCACGGATGAAAACCCGAAAGGGCTCCGTGAGTAAAAACAGCAGGGGCTACCGGCGAGTGTTCGTGAAAACCCGAAAGGGCGCGACTTCGCTTAAAAAAAAGGGAGAAGAAGAAAATAAAAAGAATAAAAAAAAACGGTATGTCCATAAGCAAAATGGGCACGGATGAAAACCCGAAAGGGCTCTGTGAGTAAAAACAGCAGGACTACCGGCGAGTGTTTGTGAAAACCTGAAAGGGCGCAATCTCGTTAAAAGACACTTACAAGATCCTCTCGACCTTGTAAGGAGAAACCACCCGCGTGGGATCCTTACGACTCACAAAGGAGCAACACACTTAGGGATCCCCACGATTCCTAAGGAGAAAATACACTTCCGAGATCCTTACGACTTGTAAGGAGAATTCTCTTATGGGACCCTCACGGCTCATGAGATTTAAAAGTCTTAAGTTACAGAAAGCTAAACCTGTTCTTAAGAAAATCCCCCACAACCTTCGATATTGCCCTACAAGTGGCTCAATACTGACCCTTGTATACAATCCACGGGCACGGAAAAACATTTCCCCAGCAAAGTCGCACCCGTGACTAGGGACATGTCCATATGGTGAATAACCCTTATAATTCCTCTCGACTTATAAGGAGAAAACCCTCTTGTAGGATCCTTACGACTTACAGAGGAACATACACTTAGGAATCCTCACGATCCCTAAGGAGAAAATACACCTGTAAGATCCTCACGACTTGTAGGGAGAAATACCTTTGTGAGACCCTTACGGCCCATGAAGTCAAAAGCCTTGGTCGACAGGACCCTTAACCCTGTTTACTAAGCCCCCTTTGTTCAACATCGACAGAGGCAAATGATGATTCACTCCTGGCAACATCCCAGTTGTAGCGGTGCTGATGCTGAAATCGGTATCTGAAATCGGTATCTAAAATTCGAGCTTGCAGCGAAAAAGCTAGCGAGCCACACATGCATAAAAAATAGCCGAAATGATGGGGCAACTCGCAATAAAAAACAGCGAGTAGAAAATAAATAAATAGCCGAAATGATTGGGCACCGCGAAAAATAGCCGAAATGATTGGGCAATCGCGATTTTCGCAATATAAAAGCTGAAATGATAGAGCATCGCGGAAAAAGAAATAAAATAAAAATGAAATTCATGCCCTACAGGTGATGTTCCATCACACCCTGTACACAATCCAAGGGCATAAACAAAAAGGTATCATACTTCTCCCCCAGTTTTCATCAAAAGAAGAAGCCAAGTCTAGACGAGCCAAAGGAGACCTGGAGATCGTTTCAACACCCGTCTTGTAACAATGGATACAACTCTAAGCTAAGCGGAATAGCGACAACTCCCAGTTCCATGGCTCGGTGGTATACATATCGCCAACAGTCAAATCTCCATCCCGTGAAATGCGGATACAATCAGCAAAATTCCTGGTTAGGTGGAACGCGGATAACGTCACTCTTTGACCCCGTGGAAAACATCCAGAGCGGAGCCTAGTCCTCGCCGAACACGGCAGTGAACCCGTGTGAAGCATCTAGTGCAAAATTCCTGGTTACGTGGAATGCGGATAACGTCACTCTTTGACCCCATGTGAAGCATCCAGAGCGGATCCTGGTCCTCGCGGAGCACGGCAGTGAACCCGTGTGAAGCATCCAGAGCGGAGCCTAGTCCTCGCCGAACACGGCAGTGAACCCGTGCGAAGCATCTAGTGCAAAATTCCTGGTTACGCGGAATGTGGATAACGTCACTCTTTGACCCCGTGTGAAGCATCCAGAGCGGATCCTGGTCCTCGCGGAGCACGACAGTGAACCCGTGTGAAGCATCCAGAGCGGAGCCTAGTCCTCGTCGAACATGGCAGTGAACCCGTGCGAAGCATCTAGTGCAAAATTCCTGGTTACGTGGAACGCGGATAACGTCACTCATTGACCCCGTGGAAAATGTCCAGAGCGGATCCTGGTCCCCGCGGAGCACGGCAGTGAACCCGTGTGAAGCATCCAGAGCGGAGCCTAGTTCTCGCCGAACACGGCAGTGAACCCGTGTGAAGCATCTAGTGCAAAATTTCTGGTTACGTGGAACGCGGATAACGTCACTCTTTGACCCCGTGAAAAACGTCCAGAGCGGATCCTGGTCCTCGCGGAGCACGGCAGTGAACCCGTGTGAAGCATCCAGAGCGGAGCCTAGTCCTTGCTAAGAACGGAAGTGAACCCGTGTGAAGCATCTAGTGCAAAATTCCTGGTTACGTGGAACGCGGATAACGTCACTCTTTGACCCCGTGGAAAACGTCCAGAGCGGATCCTGGTCCTCGCGGAGCACGACAGTGAACCCGTGTGAAGCATTCAGAGCGGAGCCTAGTCCTCGCCGAGCACGGCAGTGAACCCGTGTGAAGCATCTAGTGCAAAATTCCTGGTTACATGGAACGCGGATAACGTCACTCTTTGACCCCGCGGAAAACGCCCAGAGCGGAGCCTAGTCCTCGCCAAGCACGGCAGTGAACCCATGTGAAGCATCCAGAGCAAACACCGGACTGTGGAGTCCTTAAAATCCACGGACTATGATGTCCTTAACCTCGACCGTAATGTCTTAAAACTAGCAATCAACCACCTCGATTCCCTACGGATTCTGCCTTGGTTTAAGGGTACATCTCTTCACTCCTTTGATACCTGGCGTTGTAATTCCTCAACGTCTTCAAAGAGGTGATGGGTCCCTGCAACCAAACATCGGACTGTGGAGTCCCTAAATCCACGGACTATGAGGTCCTTAACCTTGACCGAGATGTCTTAAAACTAACATCGGACTGTGGAGTCCTTAAATCCACGGACTATGAGGTCCTTAAGCTTGACCGTGATGTCTTAAAACTAACATCGGACTGTGGAGTCCCTAAATCCACGGACTATGAGGTCCTTAACCTTGACCGTGATGTCTTAAAACTAACATCGGACTGTGGAGTCCCTAAATCCACGGACTATGAGGTCCTTAACCTTGACCGTGATGTCTTAAAACTAATATCGGACTGTGGAGTCCCTAAATCCACGGACTATGAGGTCCTTAACCTTGACCGTGATGTCTTAAAACTAACATCGGACTGTGGAGTCCCTAAATCCACGGACTATGAGGTCCTTAATCTTGACCGTGATGTCTTAAAACTAACATCGGACTGTGGAGTCCCTAAATCCACAGACTATGAGGTCCTTAACCTTGACCGTGATGTCTTAAAACTAATATCGGACTGTGGAGTCCCTAAATCCACGGACTATGAGGTCCTTAACCTTGACCGTGATGTCTTAAAACTAACATCGGACTGTGGAGTCCCTAAATCCACGGACTATGAGGTCCTTAACCTTGATCGTGATGTCTTAAAACTAACATCGGACTGTGGAGTCCTTAAATCCACGGACTATGAGGTCCTAAACCTTGACCGCGACGTCTTTAAACTACGATACCTGGAGCAGCCTCTGACCCCGTGAAACACGGATAAGGGCGACCACATCCAGCACTTGCAGGTCCTCACGACCTGTAAGGAAGAAAACTCTCTTGTGAGATCCTTACGACTCTCAAGGGAAAACCCGCTTAAGAATCCTCACGATTCTCAACAAGAACTTACGCCTATGGGATCCTCTCGACCTGTAGGGAGAAAAACTCTTTATGAGACTCTCGTGGCTCATAAAGCGCAGAAGTCCTAGGAAGCAGACCTTAACCCTGAATCCTAAGCCATCGTTGCCTTGCAAGGAGATAAAGATAAATTGTCCGCAGAACACATTCAATAGAAAGGGGACACGCCATTGAAGGGAAAAATATGTCTTCATTTATAAACCTCCCTTCGACAACAATACTCGATCTAAAGGCAGCACAAACAACCCGATACGGGAGATAACGAGGCAAGTTTCTGATCTGTATCCTATCAGGCGTGCATTTGCAACTGTACGAATGTTTAAAAAGAAATGTTACCCGAGGCACTGACGCGCATGCAACGTAACGATGGTGCTAGCACTTAAAGAAAATTCCCATGAGAAAAACATGCAGCTCGTTTACGCAAACAAGACACGCGTACGACTATCCGACAAACATGAAAATTCAACAGAAAGCATGCAAACCGCCAATGATAAAAAAGAGTACATTGATTCAAACATACTACACTACCGGGAAAAGATCACCAAACAAGGGATCAGAAATGCAAGGGTTAACAAAGCAAAACACAAAATTCTCCAGCTCCCTCTCTGCTTTCTCCAGCACGTCAAAATGACGGTTTTCGCGAGGAGTCGCTTCCCATCGGTTGGAGCCGCGCTCATCAGCGAAAGCAGACATGACGGCCCGATGGGCTCTTATCTGACTCAGTATGTGAACTGAGTGATCCTTCATAGCTTGAGTGATTAGACAAGCCTCGTGAAAGCACTCAAGCTTGTCCTCTGCCGCGTCAAGGATCGCCGAAGTCATCTCCGTCGGATGAGGGGGTATATCGGCAAGCACAGTCATGAGGATCATCCGGAGCCAAATGGAGCCCATGGGAAGAGGAGAGCCCCGACGAGTCAGTATCTCATACATCACCGTGTCACATTGAGCGTCGGTGAGAAGGGGATCTGCCAGCCGCACAGCGAAGCGAGGGATTATCTCCTCAATGGGCACATCCCATGGTTGCCGACGAGCATGGGGACGATTGCAAGCCATGGCGATTGATCGGGTTCTCAAAGATGATCACCTTAAGCTATGAATGGGTTTCTCTGTGAAGAAAAGAAGTAAGGCATGGGTTCAGGTTATAAAGGGGAGCATTAATGCTATGCACGAAAAATGTTGTGCATGGTGGGACTATTCTCAAAGCCCGGAAAGAGGGAGAGAGCATTGGAGATGAAATCCAGCGACGTATTGGAATCAGGTTAGGGAAATGAAACGTCCCCATCATGCAGATCCCTACATGCGCAATACGTGAGCACTAGCCTTCGATTAGAAGACAAAGTGGCACTGCACAGACACAACAGAAAACTAAGCTCTGCGAACGAGAATCAAATTCTTAAAAGAAAGGTTTGAAGAGAAAAGGATGAAAAAGTGAAAGCGCTTCTGAAAGACAATTCATCTATCCTACTTCCAAAACAGATCCGACGGTCACAAAGGTGACAACATTGCACACACGTACAGACCCGTGAGAACAACGCTGTTGGGGCATTTGTTTCCTGATTTAAAATCAGGAAAGCCTGCGAAAGAGGCTTCAGAAAAGGGTCACGTGCTCACACGTGACCAGCAGTCACGTGTTGGCACGTGACATCTAAAAGTATCGGCAAGGCAGATTCAGTTTCCCAACTACATCAAAGAAAAGGGCTTCAGAAAGGGTCACGTGCTCCCACGTGACCAGGGACACGTGTTGACACGTGACACTCAAAGCAGCAGACTCATTCTCCGGTTAAATCAAGAAAAAGGCTCCAGACGAGGGTCACGTGCTCACACGTGACCAGGGGTCACGTGGTGGCACGTGACAACTGAGCAGCGACCAGAAGACAGAACGCAAAAAGAAAGAAGAAAGGCTCGTTCCAAGGGGGTCACGTGACCAAGGGTCACGTGGCCACACGTGACCGGCTTTCAAAGACTATCTGTTAACAGAATTAAATTCTGAGAAAAGACCTTTCAAATCTTTCTAAAGGAAAATGATTATTTGGAACCGATTGAACTAAAGATTTAAAGGTGATTAAATATCGCCTATCCATGGAAAAAGCCTGAACTTGGAAAGATTTCCCCTTAAGATCTAACCGAAATAACAAAGGAGAATTTCTGGATTTAAAATCCAATGGTGAATAAAATTCACCTAATAACCCAAAGGTCCAAAACGAATGGTGAATACAAATTAAATCTATCAATGAAAGATTCACCAAAACTAATTGATTCGGCTGCTTCTCCTATAAATAGGAGCCAAGAGACACACAGAGGGAGAGAGATAGATAGAGGCAGAAAGGAATCGATACAAAGAAAAAAAGAAGAGAGCCTTGATACTTTGGAGGAATTTGGATCTTCTGCAAAAGAAAACCCTCGGTAAGAAAGGGAATGCTTTTTGAAAGAAAAAGAGAATTTAATTCTCAACAGAGTTTAACTCTGATATAAAACAGAAGAACATAGTTCTCTCTTTGGTGGAGGATCTGTAAAGTACACATCTCCCCTTGAGTTGAGAATTTAATTCTCAATGGGTTGAGATCCTGCCATGCAGATCCAAAGCATAGAGAGGGAATGGAAGCATGAGAATTTAATTCTCACAGAACTATAGGAATTTAATTCCTTTAAAATAAAATTAGGGTTTGACCCTATGTTATGGGAATTTAATTCCTTCAGAATGAACAGAATCGGGGTTTAACCCTAGTTAAGAACTTAGTTCTGTTAAAACAACAGGAATTTAATTCTCTTAAGAAAGAAGAGATTAGGGTTTCACCCTATGACAGAATCTCATTCCCCAGAATAATTCTTTAACAAAGAGTGGGAGTTTAATTCCTTAAAGCTTTTATTAGGGTTTAACCCTATGATAGAATTCAGTTCTTCACATGTATGAGGAATTTAATTCCTACAGAAAATTCAGAGTTCAACTCTATCCCAGAATATAAATCTTCAAAAGGAAATAGGAATTTAATTCCTCTAAAAAATTATTGTTAGGGTTCAACCCTACGAGGAATTTAATTCCTGAAAGGGATTAACAGATCTTCTAAAAAACATACATATCTACAGAAAAGCCCCTTTGAAGCAGTGCCTCACATGACCCACGTGACCCTTGGCAGAGGCTTTAACATACAAGCACTTAAACACCCGTCACGTGATGGCACGTGATGCTCCAAAAGATGCGATATTCTCAGCAGAACAAATGAAGGGAGGGCGCCCTCACGTGCTACCACGTGACCCCTCTTGCCTTAGTGTTTAACACTAAATTGGAACCCCTGAATCCAGTGTTAAAACACTGTTTGGCCTCAGTGTTCAACACTAATCAAAGAACTTTATTTGCAGTGTTTAACACTGAATTTCTTAGCATTTAACACTAATTTGAAGCCTCTGCTGCTAGTGTTTGACACTGATTTGCTCTAGTGTTTGACACTAATTTGAAACCCCTGTTGCTGGTGTTTAACACCAACTGTCTTCTAGTGTTAAAACACTAACTTGATCCCAGTGTTCAACACTGTTGAATTAACGTTAGCCCAATTGGCTAAATGGCCAGAGACAAAGCCTCTCCTTCAATGGACCAACAGGAAGCCAATATTCCAAACATGATTGGACTTAGCCCAAGATGGCCATAAGTCCTCAATTCAGACTTAACTGGGCTAATGGGCTCATAACATAATTAATTGGTCTTGATCCCAAATTGGGCCAAAGACTATTTAATCCACCCCGGCTCAAGGGTACATCTCTTCACTCCTTTGATACTTGGCGTTGTAATTCCTCAACGTCTTCAAAGAGGTGACGGGTCCCGATGACCACACATTGACACGGACTGTGGGGTCCTTAAACTCATGGACTATGAGGTCCTTAACCTAGACCGAGATGTCTTAAAACTAACTGTGGACTGTGGAGTCCTTAAACCCATGGACTATGAGGTCCTTAACCTTGACCGAGATGTCTTAAAACTAACTGTGGACTGTGGAGTCCTTAAACCCATGGACTATGAGGTCCTTAACCTTGACCGAGATGTCTTAAAACTAACTGTGGACTGTGGAGTCCTTAAACCCATGGACTATGACGTCCTTAACCTTGACCGAGACATCTTAAAACTAACAATGGACCGTGGGGTCCTTAAACCCATGGACTATGACGTCCTTAACCTTGACCGGGATGTCTTAAAACTAACTACGGACTGTGGAGTCCCTGAATCCACGGACTATGAGGTCCTTAACCTTGACCGCAATGTCTTAAAACTAACATTGGACCGCAATGTCCTTAAACTACCCATGGACCGCAATGTCCTTAAACTACCCATCGACCGTAACGTCACTAAACTAAACAACAGAGCCCCTCCTTTTTATTGCTCTCTTGTTGGATCTAAACGATCCCGTTAAGTCGATCTTAGTCTAAAAACTAGACTAACGTATCCTTAACAAACGTTTAAGTCGATCTTAGGCTCAAATGAGGCTAACGTATCCTTAAACCCAAACCCCCAAACCCAAATCTAAGATAATACGGATTTGGACTAGTCCACGCCCTACGGGCGACGACATAACTCAGTCTCCGTATACAATCCACAGGCAACTAAACATAAAATAAATACACACGACACGAAGTGACCATCTGGAGAAGGAGAAAGTGGTTACCGCGATGCAGTAGCGTAATTAACTGCAGGGGCTTGCGCCTGCAGGGAAGAGCGTCCCCGCAATCAAAAACCCCTCAAGCGAGGGGGAATCTGACGAAGTCTGCTACACCGGACACATCCGTTCAAACCATCGATGTACGGTGCCATAAATCAACTTGGCATCTTCGGAAAGGTGGACGGATAGCACCAATTAGCATCTTCCCAGAATTTCAGGCAAGACGTCCAGTCGCGCCGTCGTTTGGAGGGGAACAATATATAAAAAAGGGGGGAAAGCATCCAAAGGATGCATGGGGCCAGCGCCAGCGCTTTGAGCGCCAGCATGTGGGCGCTCGAGCGCTAGCGCTTTGGGCGCTAGCGCACCACGTGTCAGCACGTGGGCGCTCGGGCACTAGCGCTTCGGGCACTAGCGCTCTGAGCGCAAGAACGCTAGCGCTCTGAGCGCACCACGTGTCAGCACGTGGGCGCTCGGGCGCTAGCGCTTTGGGCGCTCGGGCGCTAGCGCTTTGGGCTCTCGGGCGCTAGCGCTTTGGGCGCTAGCGCTCTGAGCGCTAGCACACCATGTATCAGCACGTGGGCGCTCGAGCAGCAAAAGGGACTTGGTCCCTGCAATGGGGGTTGTACTTCCAGAAAGGAGCACTTATTATTTTGTGTGTGTGTGTGTGTGTGTATATATATATATGAGGAGTTAAACTTCTAGGATGTTTTGAAGCTGATGAAGGGCTTCTCCCCTTGAGACCTTGTTCTCCCCTAAAGTGGGGTTTCTGGAGATGGGTCTCCTTCTTCTTCCTTTGTTGGCCGGATCTTGAAGATCAAGAAGTATGAGATTTTAAAAATCTCTCCTTTTTGAGATCTGATGGGAGATCTGAGTTCCCCTTTATGGGTTTTGTGGTGGAAAACTACTTGGATTTTGAAAAGAAAGAGTAAAACTCTTGATTTAATTCAAAAGAAATGAGAAGGTTTAGAACCTTGGAGAAGGAGCAGGAGGCACAAAGTACACTAGTTTTTTGGGGAATGAAAATTGTATCTTAGATATTTTCATTATGTTGCCTTATATAGGCTTACATATTTACATATAGCCCCTTGGGCTTTTCAAAATGGTATTTTGCCTATCCTATGGCTCATGTGCCATTTCTTTTTGCACATAAGCCATGGGCTTACAAAAATTTGGCTTTATGCCCATTTTGTTTACATTCATGCATAAAAAATTACATAAAAGTTATTTATTACATGATTTCATTTTGGCATGGAGGAGGGCCGGCCGCTTCATGTTCGGACTCGACCTGGGCATGGGCCCACTTGACCTGGGCTTGGGCCCACTTGGCTTGGGATTGACTTTGACTTTGACTTGGTCAACCAGGGTGCAATTTTCGACCCCAACAAAGTGCCCTCCATCAATAAATGCACACCACATATGTGGGTCGTGTGCATGAAATTGATGGATCTTTTTTCGCGTGGAGGCGACTTGCTTTGGTTCCCACTTTTTGGGATGCACTGCCCTTTTTACGACATGGACGGTCGACGCTTGACGCGTCTCCGAGACGGAGTGTCCGTGGTAGACTTTTTCCTGGCCCGGAGTGATCTGGTTCCTGCTTTGTAGGAAGCCTGCACTGCCCTTTTTACGACATGGACGGTCGACGCTTGACACGACTCCAAGACGGAGTATCCGTGGTAGACTTTTCCCTGGCCCGGAGTGATCTGGTTCCTGCTTTATGGGAAGCCTGCACTGCCCTTTTCGCGACATGGACGGTCGACGCTCTGATCCGGAGCGATTTAGTTCCCGATTTGTGGGAAGCCCGCACTGCCCTTTTCGCGACATGGACGGTCGACGCTCTGATCCGGAGCGATTTGGTTCCCTATTTGTGGGAAGCCTGAACTGCCCTTTTCGTGACACGGACGGTCGACGCTCTGATCCGGAGCGATTTGGTTCCCGATTTGTGGGAAGCCTGCACTGCCCTTTTCGCGACATGGACGGTCGACGCTCTATTTGACTTGCTCCGCTTCCTGCATTATCAGGGGTGAACTTGACTTGCTCCGCTTCTTGCGGTGTCAAGATTGGATTCTGACTTGCTCCGCTTTCTGCGGTGCCGGAGTTGAAGTTGACTTGTTGATTGTGATTTGGATTGACATTCGCATCTCTATACTGGAATATGGTACCATGAGCGAATCATCATCTGTCTTTGAGAGCATTTTGGGATTGGTTTTGGTTTTGCATCTGCATTGCTGCACTGGAATAATGCCAGGAGCAACTCATCATTTTCCCCGAGAGGATTTGGGAATTGGTTTTTTGTCGGCATCTGCATTGCTGCACTGGAATAATGCCAGGAGCAACTCATCATTTGCCCCGTGAAGAATTGGGAATTGGTGGCTTAGGAGACAGGTTTAGATCCCTATCACCTAAGGCTTTTCAATTTTATGGGCCTTAAGGGTCCCATAAAAGCATTTTCTCTCTACGAGTTGAAAGGATCTCGTAGGTGTATTTTCTCCTTAGGAGTCGTGGGGACTCCTAAGGGTGTTGCTCCTTTGTGAGTCGTAAGAATCTCACGCAGGAATTTTCTCCTCACAAAGTCGAGAGGACTTTGCGAGTGCATTTCATCTCTTTTTTTACGAGTCCGCGCCCTTTCGGGTTTTCACAAACTCGCCGGCAGTCCTGCTGTTTTGACTCACGGAACCCTTTCGAGTTTTCATCCGTGCCCATTTTGCTTGTGGACATACCATTTTTTTTTATTTATATTTTATTTTGATTTTTGTATTTTTGGTGGGACTTTGAATGTGGTCTCACCGGTAAGACTTGGGAGAGATAGGGATCGTTTTACGTCCGTGGATTGTATACGGTTTTGCAGGATGTATGATCCAGACCGTAGGGCCGTAAGAATTTCGGGACTTTGTTGGCGTCTGCATCGCTGCACTGGAATATGGTACCAGGAACGACTCATCATTCGTCGTTGGGGTATAGGATTTGGAATTTGGTTGGCGTCTGCATCGCTGCACTGGAATATGGTACCAGGAGCGACTCATCATTCGTCACTTGGGGATTGGGGAGCGATGGCTTAGGAGACAGGTTTAGATCCCTATCACCTAAAGCTTTTCAATTTTATGGGCCCTAAGGGTCCTATAAAAGCATTTTCTCCCTACGAGTCGTAAGGATCCCATAGGTGTATTTTCTCCTTAGGAGTCGTGAGGACCCCCAAGTGTGTTTTTCCTTTGTGAGTCGTAAGGATCCCATGAAGGTTTGTTCTCCTTATGTATCGTGAGGACACTTAAGTGGGTCTTCCCAATGGAGCATAGTTCCGAGGGCGGAGACCAGCTACGTAACTGGTGATTGCGGTGGGGCATGGGCATGGTGAGAATTATTTGAGCCCGTGGATTGTATACGGAAGTTAACTTGGGGACTAACCATAGGGCTAGAAGAATTTTGGGAAACTGGATTTTGGTTGGCGTCTGCATCGCTGCACTGGAATATGGTACCAGGAGCGATTCATCATTCGCCATTGTTTTTTTTTTGTTTTTGTTGTTTTACCGTGATTGCTCTATCATTTCGGCTTTTATTTGCGGTTGCCCCATCATTTCGGCTTTATTTTCATTTTTATTTTTACTCGCTGATTTTTATTGTGATTTGCCCCATCAGTTTCCTGATTTAAAATCAGGAAAGCCTACGGAAGAGGCTTCAGAAAAGGGTCACGTGCTCACACGTGACCAGCAGTCACGTGTTGGCACGTGACATTTAAGAGCAGCGGTAAAGGCAGATTCAGTTTCCTGACTACATCAAAGAAAAGGGCTTCAGAAAGGGTCACGTGCTCCCACGTGACCAGGGTCACGTGTTGGCATGTGACGGTTGAATAGCTGCTAGAAGACAGAGCGCAGAAATGAAAGAGAGGCTTGTTTCAGGGGGTCACGTGCTTACACGTGACCAAAGGTCACATGGCCACACGTGACCGGCTTTCAAAGCTTATCTGTTAACAGAATTAAATTCTGAGAAAAGACCTCTCAAATCTTTCCAAAGGAGCCGATTGAATTAAAGATTTAAAGGTGATTAAATATCATCTATTTGAGGAAAAAGCCTGAACTTGGAAAGATTTCCCCTTAAAATCTAACCGAAATAACAAAGGAGAATCTCTGGATTTAAAATCCAATGGTGAATAAAATTCATCTAATAATCCAAAGGTCCAGATGAATGCAAATCAAATTTCTAACGAATACAAATCAAATTTTTCAATGAGAGATTTGCTAAACAAAGTGATTCTCTTCCTTCTCCTATAAATAGGAGCCAAGAAGAGAAGAGAGGGGATCTACTTTTTTGGAGAGAAGAAACAGAGGGAGGAGAATTTAATTCTCAAGAGAAAAAAGAAAAGAGAGGAGAATTTAATTCTCTACAAAAGAAAAACCCTAGGTAAGAAAAGAGAGGCTTAAAAAGAGAATTTAATTCTCAAAAGAGTTTTACTCTTATATAAAGAAAAGAACTTAGTTCTTTCTCTGGTTGAGGATCTGCAAAGTGCACATCTCCCCATTAATTGAGAATTTAATTCTCATTGGGTTGAGATCCTGCCATGCAGATCTAAAACACAGAGGAGGAATTGAGTTTTGAGAATTTAATTCTCCCAAACTCACAGGAATTTAATTCCTCCTAAAATGAAACTGGGGTTTAACCCTAATCAAGAATTTAATTCTTTTATATATATGGGGAATTTAATTCCTACAGAAAAGAAATCAGGGTTTTATCCTAAGTAAGAATTTAATTCCTTCACGATAGGAATTTAATTCCTCCAAAATCATAATTAGGGTTTAACCCTACAGAGAATTCAATTCTTAAAAGATCTCTATTCATGGAAAGAACTAGGGTCGCGTGCCCCCACGTGACCCTTGAAAAGATCCCCTGCAAAGAACTTTGAAGCATCACCTCACGTGCTCCCACGTGACTCCCAAAAACGCAGAAAGAAAAAGCAAAGGAAATGAAAGCTTTGGGTGCTCTCACGTGTTATCACGTGACCCCTCAGCAAATGGTTTAACAATTGGCGCACAGATCCCCATCACGTGCCAACACGTGATACTCTAAAATAAAAACAAAAGTGTTTAACACTTATTCGCAGATTTGAGGATAAACCAAAAGGAGATCTGGCTTCACATTTAGGGCACCCTCACGTGTCACCACGTGACCCCTAATGAGCATTCTAACAGACCAGAGCGGGGGCCTCCATCACGTGCCCACACGTGATGTCCAGGAAATTAAAAGTGCTAAACACTGATCTGCAGAATAAAATAAGGGAAATCAGGGCGCTCTCACGTGTCCGCACGTGACCCCTCCCTCCTTAGTGTTTAACACTAATTGGAAAACTCTATTTGCAGTGTTTAACACTGATTTTCTTAGTGTTTAACACTAATTTGGAAAACTCTATTTGCAGTGTTTAACACTGATTTTCTTAGTGATTAACACTAATTGGAAAACTCTGTTCCCGGTGTTTAACACTGATTTGCTTTAGTGTTTAGCACTAATTTGAAATCTCTGATTACCAGTGTTTAACACTGATTTGCTTTAGTGTCTAACACTAATTTGAAAGCCCTGTTGCTAGTGTTTAACACTGATTATCTTTTAGTATTTAACACTAACTTACTAATCTTATTCCCAGTGTTTAACACTGTTGGTCTTTAGTGTTTAACACTAGGTTTAGCCTGATTGGCTAAATTTCTAGAGGCATAGCCTCTCCTTCAATGGACCGACAAAGGGCTAATATTTCAAACATAACTGGACTTAGCCCAAACTGGCCATAAGTCCTCAAATCATCTTGAACTGAGCACATATGCTCTTTCAACCAACTCATTGGTTCAAGGGTACATCTCTGAACTCCTCTGACATCTATCGTTGTAATCCTTCAACGACGTCAGAGAGGTGACGGGTCCCGACAACCACATATCAACACGGACTGTGAGGTCCTTAAACCCGCGGACTTATGCGTCCTTAAACTAACGCACTAATGCGTCCTTAAACACACCCATATGGACTGTGGGGTCCTTAAACCCATGGACTTATGCGTCCTTAAACTACCAATGGACCGCAATGTCCTTAAACTACCAATGGACCACTATGTCATTAAACTGGTATTGGATCACCACGTCCCTAAACTGGAACAATAGAGCTCAAACGCTCTTTTGTCGGATATAAACGATCCCGTTAAGTTGATCTTAGTCTCAAACTGGACTAACGTATCCTTAACAAACGTTTAAATTGATCTTAGCCTCAAATATGGCTAACGTATCCTTAAACCTTCAAACAGACTTTAGTCCCAAATTGGACTATGAATCCCTCCAATCAACTTTGGTTCAAGGGTACATCTCTGAACTCCTCTGACATCTATCGTTGTAATCCTTCAACGACGTCAGAGAGGTGACGGGTCCAGACGACCACACATTAAGACGGACTGTGGGGTCCTTAAACCCACGGACTTATGCGTCCTTAAACTAAAATACGGACTGCGGGGTCCTTAAACCCACGGACTTATGCGTCCTTAAACTACCTATGGACCACCAAGTCCCTAAACTGGAATGATGGACCACCATGTCCCTAAACTGGAACAATAGAGCCCAAACGCTCTTTTGTCGGATCTAAACGATCCCGTTAAGTCGATCTTAGTCCCAAATTGGACTAACGTATTCTTAACAAACGTTTAAGTTGATCTTAGCCTCAAATACGGCTAACGTATCCTTAAACCCTCAAACAGACTTTAGTCCCAAATTGGACTACAGGTCTCCCAACCAACTTTGGCTCAAGGGTACATCTCTGAACTCCTCTGACATCTGTCGTTGTAATCCTTCAACGTCGTCAGAGAGGTGACGGGTCTCGATAGCCATACATGCAATGGACCACTATGTCCCTAAACTAGAACAATAGAGCCCAAATGCTCTTTTGTCGGATCTAAACGATCATGTTAAGTTGATCTTAGTCTCAAATTGGACTAACGTATCCTTAACAACTATTTAAGTTGATCTTAGCCTCAAATACGGCTAACAAATCCTTAAACCAAAACCCCAAACCCAAATCTAAGAAAATACGGATTTGGACTAGTCCACGCCCTACGGGCGACGACATAACTCAGTCTCCATATACAATCCATGGGCAATCAAACACAAAACAAACAAACACGACACGAAGTGACCGGCTGGAGAAGGAGAAAGTTGTTACCGCGATGCGGTAGCGTAATTAACTGCAGGGGCTTGCGCCTGCAGGGAAGAGCGTCCCCACAATCAAAAACCCCTCAACGAGGGGGAATCTGACGAAGTCTGCTATATCGGTCGCATCCGCTTAAACCTTCGATACATGGTGCCATAAATCAACTTGGCATCTTAGGAGAGGTAGACGGATAACACCAATTAGCATCTGCCCCGAATCTCAGGCAAGACGCTCATGTCTTGGCCGTCATTCGGAGGGGAACACCATCATTTCGGCTTTTCTTTATTTTTCTTTTATTTACACATTTTTTGTTTATTTACATGTATATATATATTTTTATATTCCCAGTTTAACGACTTAGAGGTCGATTATTCCCAGTTTAACGACGTAGAGATCATCTGTTTCCAGTTTAACGACGTAGAGGTCATCTGTTTCCAGTTTAACGACTTGGTGGTCATCTGTTTCCAGTTTAACGACTTGGTGGTCATCTATTTCCAGTTTAAAGATTTAGAGGTCATATGTTTCCAGTTTAACGACTTGGTGGTCATCTGTTTCCAGTTTAAAGACTTAGAGGTCATCTGTTTCCAGTTTAACGACTTGGTGGTCATCTGTTTCCAGTTTAACGACTTGGTGGTCAGCTGCTGTTCCCAATTTAACGACGTGGTGGTCCTCTTTGCTTATCCCAGCTCCTTGAACTTTGATCTTAGCGGAGCTGTGTTGATGACCGTAGCTCTGTGGCTTTCCGATACATCCGAGGAATGTGAAGCTTTTCCAAGCTTGTATTGGTCCTCTGCCCAATCTGTAAAAACACAGCAGTCTTCGATGGCATGACTCACCACCCTATGGTATGGGCAGTATACGGGATTGCCGGTCATATTCATTTCATGTGGCCTCTTCGAAATAGGCAGTGCAGACCGTTGTTCAAGGCTTCCTCAAATATATTGCGGACCTCATCCCTCCTGAAGGAGTACACCTTCTTCTTTCTCTCCATTAGAGTAGGTGCCCTTACTGATGCTGGTCCTTGAGACCGATCAGTCTTTGGTTCGCCCTTTTCGGATAATGGCACATATCTGGGAGGATTAGGTTCCCGAAAGGCTTCGGTCTCCATTTGTATGAAATCGGCGGTCGTAGCTTGACTGTTTGCTAACACGCCTTTAGACAGTTCTATCTCTCCCATCTTGTATTGCCTTTCGACCCAATCTTTGAAGAAGAAGCAGTCCTCAATGACATGACCTATCACTCTGTGATAGGGGCAATATTTGGGGTCGTTGGTCATATTCGCTTCTTGCGGTCTCTTTGATTCTGGCAGTTGTAGACCATTTCTTAGGGCGTCCTTGAATATCTTGTGGACTTTGTCCCTTTTGAAAGAATATACCTTATCCATCTTCTCTTTCAGTGGAGATTCTCCTCCGGTGTATGTATCGGAGGGGCTGGAGGCTGATCGCGGCCGTTTTTCGCGAAGGCGCTCCGCTCTTAGGTTGAAGGGGGTATCAGTTGGCTGCTTCCGGGTATCAGTCCCTGGCTCATGAACCAAAACCTGATTCTGCTGTAATTGCAATCGGGAGACTTGGGTCGCGAGATCTGCCGCGACGTTTATCTATTCGTCGATCTTAGACTGCACCTTGGCTAACTTCTCATCCCTTTCCTGAAGCTGCCTCTGGAGCCATTGGAATAATGCTTGTTCTGTAGTTCCGGTTGTGACAACCGAGTCATCCTTATTGCCTGAGCTCAATCCCGCAGAAACCCCAGGCTCTTTTGTCTTATTGGCCTGAGCGAGCTCTTCGTCATTTAGACCAAGTTGACATTGGGTAGCGTCCACCATATCATCACCCTGGCTGTGAAGCATAGGAGGGCTCGTTTCTTCATGTCCAACCATGTAGACAGTGTGGACCGCATATCCAGGCTTCTCTTTATCTTCGGCGGGGTAACCCCGTTCTTGGAGCCTCATGAAGCTTAGCCTAGCAGGAGCCCTAGATTTTTTGTTGGCTCTGTATCTGAGCCGCTTCTGCCTCAGCTTCTCTATTTTGAGGGCTTGGCGGGCATCCGTTTTCTGAGAATCCACCGCGAGTCGATCGATAGGGAGCTTAGAGAAGACACCCGATCAAGCAGTTGTTAGGGGCACCATCAGAGCTTGCTCGAGACGCGTTGTAGCTTTGTTGGTGTTGATGGTCTTGCCCCCAGCTGGGGCTAAGGAAAGTCGTTCAAACACCGACTTGCGTTTGAGTTGGGGCGCCTTCGAGACCACCACATTTAGCCTTTCGAAACTGGTTTGTCTGTCACCGGGGCTTGAGGAGCTGGGATGGTGTTAGCTGACACGAACAGAATAGAGCCGAATGGTAGCGGCGGCTCCTCCCATTATCGCCCAAGACTGGCCGGAAGGACTGTCCTGGCGTCCATCTTCATCGTGTAGAAGATGGGAGCTGAGTTCATCTTCGGAGACATTGTTGAAAGGTGATTGCTTGAAAGTCTGCATGAAAGAGCATTATTTTAGTATAAATATAGATATGTATATTGATTGAGTTCGCATGAACGTTTAACCCGAAATATGGGAGGAGAGACGAGTCCCATCGGGCGTGCCAGAATCTGTAGGGTGTTTTTCGTCACACCATTGAGATGGGAATACGCGCGCGCTTGTCAGGCGCATTACAGATTCCCCCTGCCTAGGGTAGGCTGGGGTTTATTGATTGTGGGGATCCAAATCTCCGGCAGCCGCGGACTAAGCTGTCGTTAATTACCCCTCACCTTTGAAGCGAGGGAACCTCTGATTAACGGGTTAAACTGGTCATGCGAACCCAACGTGCAGTGTTGTGTTTTGAAGGGGTTTTGGATATATCGGGGGCCCCACAGAGTTTTTACGGTGGTCCCGCTATCCGGATAGCGGGCTGGGGGTCAAGGGGGCAAGTAGCCCCCTTGCGGAGTGCGGAGCAGCGCCCCGTTAGAAATTTTTTTCTAACGGAGGACGGTGTCGTGGAGTATGTGTGTGTGTATATATGTATACATGTGTATATATATATATGTATATGTATATAAAAAGGGAAGAAAGGCATCCAAAGGATGCGTGGGACCAGCGCCAGCACGTAGGCTCTCGGGCGCTAGCGCTCTGACCGCAAGAGCGCTAGCGCACCACGTATCAGCACGTGGGCGCTAACGCTTTGGGTGCTAGCGCTCTGAGCGCAAGAGCGCTAGCACCACGTGTCGGCACGTGGGCGCTCGGGCGCTAGCGCTTCGGGTGCTAGCGCTCTGAGCGCAAGAGCGCTAGCGCACCACGTGTCAGCACGTGGGCGCTCGAGCAGCAAAAGGGACTTGGTCCCTGCAATAGGGGTTGTACTCCCAGAAAGGAGCACTTATTATTTTGTGTGTGTGTGTGTGTGTGTGTGTGTGTGTGTGTGAGGAGTTAAACTCCTAGGATATTTTGAAGCTGATGAAGGGCTTCTCCCCTTGAGCCCTAGTTCTCCACTAAAGTGGGGTTTCTGGAGATGGGTCTCATTCTTCTTCCTTTGTTGGCCGGATCTTGAAGATCAAGAAGTATGAGATTTTAAAAATCTCTCCTTTTTGAGATCTGATGGGAGATCTGAGTGCCCCTTTGTGGGTTTTGTGGTGGAAAACTACTTAGTTTTTGAAAAGAAAGAGTAAAACTCTTGATTTAATTCAAAAGAAATGAGAAGGTTTAGAACCCTGGAGAAGGAGCAGGAGGCACAAAGAACCCTAGTTTTTGAGGGAATGAAAATAGTATCTTAGATATTTTCATTATGTTGCCTTATATAGGCTTACATATTTACTTATAGCCCCTTGGGCTTTTCAAAATGGCATTTTGCCTATCCCATGGCTCATGTGCCATTTCTTTTTGCACATAAGCCATGGGCTTACAAAAATTTGGCTTTATGCCCATTTTGTTTACATTCATGCATAAAAAATTACATAAAAGTTATTTATTACATGATTTCATTTTGGCATGGAGGAGGGCTGGCCGCTTCATGTTCGGACTCGACCTGGGCATGGGCCCACTTGACCTGGGCTTGGGCCCACTTGGCTTGGGGTTGACTTTGACTTTGACTTGGTCAACCGGGGTGCAATTTTCGACCCCAACAAACCCTAGATTTTATATGTGCACGGTTTTACTTTATTCAATTGGTGCTGGCAAAAGGGTCGCAAATTACCCATGCCCCATGTTAGTGACACAACTGTGTCGCTATTTCCTTCCTGTGGAGGAATTTGAATTTTACATGCATGGAGGTATACCCATTAGGCCTCTCATTGAGAGCGTATCCACATCCTATACCCGCTTGAATGATGTCTGGTGGCGAAGAGAACCGGCCGAACACGTGCCCGCCAGAACACCCAGCTCCAGCTCGACCATAAGCGAGGAAGAGCTCACCCCCATAGAACATGCACGTTTAATGAGAAGAGCCATCAGGGGGATTGACAATTTGACGGGATGATGACGCAGTATGATCAGCGTCTAACACAAGTAGAGCAGGGGATCAGAACCCTGCTAGCGCGAGAGGAGCGTTCCCGCTCACGTTCAAGGGGATGGCGAGGGCCTGAGCAGTGAGGGCACTGCTTTTGATAAGTTTGGGGGAGGAGGTGGTTGTAAATAGTTATCATTGCATTGCATATTTTTAGTTTTTGTACATATTTTTTCTTTTTTCTTTTGCATGTTTAATTCTGCATTGCATCTTTATAAAAAATTATAAAAATTGAAAAAATTGAAAAAAAAATTATAAAAATAAAATCAAATAAAAAATTGTAAAATTTTAAAAAAAATTGAAAAATTCAATTTTGGCCATAATTGATTTAAGTTTTACAAGATGGTTAACTAGCTAGGAAAAACTAGATCCCAAAATTTAGTAAATTAAAAACCCTAAAAATAGCCTTTCTTAAACTTTAACGGTAGAAAATATATGTCCTTGTAGTTTACTTAGAAATAGGCAAATTTTGAGTTCAGTTCTTGGGCTAAGTCAAAATAAGGGAAGAGTATTGAAATTTTTATTGAAGTGTAAATCTGAAAAATAATTCCGAACCTTTAGTCTAAAGTCTGAAAGTATATACCCTACAACTCGCACATACACGCACCTTGAAACTTGGGATAGTAGAGGATACCTTGAAGTGCTCTTGTCTAAAATCCTTAGTATAAGAAAAAATTAAAGTATAAGTGTGAAATAAGAGATATAAAAAAATGAACACTGCTTTTGTAATTACTTAAGGCTGCGTAAAATAAAAAAAAATAATATATAGCGAGGGTGCTTTATCACCTAGTGCCTTAGACCAACTGCTTTGGGAGTCACTGCTAAAACCTTAGGTATTACAAGACGAGGAATTATGCTTAAAGCGCAAACACATTTTGTAATCGGTCGTTAGTATCTCAAGAAGTATTAACGGTCGCATGAAGGATGTGTGTGCAATTTCATCTAAATTCACCAACTAAAAGTACTTTGGACAATGGACAAGAGTATGATAGCTTGAATTGAATTTCCAAATGTAGGGGTGATACATACACACACGTAGGGGTATATGATTGGATTTGGATGAGAGATAAGAATGAAAAATAGGACTTATATCTTTAGTAGAGATGATAGAAATTCCTAAGTGGAGATGGAAGCTTAGAAGGAAAATTCAAAAGATGCTGAAAGCTAAATAAATTTACAGAACATATACAATCTTAAGTTAAAAGATAAGTAAGCATGAAAAATACGGGTTGATGATTTCTAAGTTGAAGACAATAGAATTTCTTGCTAGAATACCGAATTGAAGAAAAGTCAATAGGCCAAATTGATCGGATTTTATGGGTAGTATCCGCTGAAAATCCTCAGGAGACAACACTCCTACTAGGGACACCTAGAGGTTTAACGGCTTGTTGCACGAGCTCAGTGCAATCGCGATTCCCTGCGAAAGTGAGGTTAGGTTTTTTCGAGAATAAATTGGTTTTGCTCGGGACGAGCAAAAGATAAGTTTGGGGGTATTTGTTCATATCAGATTTTTGCATTATTATATTCCCCATTCTTAATCATATTACAAATAAATAGGTATTTTTGATCCATATCTGCTAAATAGTTGCAGGTTACAGGTTCATGGAACAATACAGTGAAAATGGTGAAAAAATTCTACAAAAGTGAGACTACGGCCAACAAATAGAAGAATATTTATGGTGCCTACAGTTTAAGAAACAAATGAAGATCAATGAGCAGTTCGATTGCACAAAGTACGAAGGCAGCACAAGATTCAAGACTTCAACACGAAGTGAACGGTAAAAGTCCACAACATTCTGCACTATGGAAATCTAGAAGAAACCAGAAAAGATTCTGAAGAACCAAGTGAAGAAAATAAAAGTAAAAAGCAACTTGAAGTATCACAGAAAGACAGAGCTCAAGACCCCACCAGACGGCCATGGATCCACGGCCAAACAAGGCTTATGGCCGCGGTTCCGCGGCCGTGCAGAATTCGTGTCGGCGCGTGTCGGTGCATGTCGGTGGAAGTCGGTGCATTGACCCGGTTTTCTTAGGGTAGTCTTATAATTACATATGTGGATCAGATGTAAACCCTAGGGTTCTCCTATCTATAAATAGGAAGCTTACAGCTCTTTTTGGAGTATGCCACTTTTTAATTCTAGATTAGATTTTTAATTCCATTGTAATCGTCAAAGAGTGCATCAATAAAAGTAAGTTTTTATTTTGAATCTTTCTTATCTGCAATTTTATTTCTCTGGAATTTTTAATATCTGCCTTTTATTATCTGCACCTTAATTAGATTATTAAAAAGAAAAATAAAAAATATGAATTCCATTGTTAATCCCCTAATGAGTGAGTAGTTCCTCACTTGTTAGGGTTAGGATTGGGTAGGTTTGAGAGATGGAAATATCTCACTCCTTTCTTGCCCGTTTAACTTTATAAATTAGGACTCTATGTAAATCAATCACCCACCGCTCACTACGGCACCCTATCCTACGAGATAGCGGTGACTCCCTAGTTAGACCAGTCGTGATTGATTTAGATAGAGCTTAGGGCTAAGAATTAAGAAAGGACAGACAAGGGCCAAAAGGAAGAAACGAAGTTTCTTCCCGATCGCGCTAATCCTCTTTGTTAATTATTACCTTAACACCTAAGATCTTAATTATGGCAAAGAAAGCGGTGAGTAGAATTAGCTTTCCAAACCATCCTAATCCTAACCCTAGCAAGGTTTTAATCTAAATCGAATTCAATTTCAGTTTTTATAAAAAATCAAAACCTACCACAAATAGGAATTGACTCGTTAGAACAATTAGAAAAGACACGTTTTCCCTGTGGACCGACCCGTACTCAACCGGCTAGCTACCAAGTGACACCGTTATTGATTGCGGTTAATTCTTTGATTTCAAAACGCACGCACAAAATATCTATCAATCAACCTACCAGTAAATCTCATTTGTCCTGACCAGGGACTTTATGTATTAGCTAACCGTACACAGCGTGATATCAACTCCCAATACCGGGAGAGACGAATCCCTTCTAACCCCTACTGCCTCCAAGTGCTTCGGGACTGCACCCAACTACTACCTGTTTGCATGACTCATTTGAGCCGTGGTAAGATAGTAATCTAAATACAGTAGAAACACACTCGAGACAAATAGTGATGTCAAGTCAAGGGACTAATCTGTACTCATGTCACCCGAGAACTGCTAACTGACGATAGGTTTCTACTGTACCCATCGAGTTCCCATCAAGTCCGTCCAATGTAACTCATAACCCAATGAGCACCTGTATACTATCTCCGGTATCACATACCAATAGTTTCGGAACAGGCCATCTCCCCTGACTGGGATGAGAACCGTATACACTAGTTTATTCTGGAATATCGATGCCCTGTCTCGATAATCCTACGATTAGGGACAAGCTTAAGGATGTGTTTATAGACCACCCAGCACCCACTAGTGTGACTGCCATCACAACGCGTAGTCAAGCAAAGATCCTAAGGGCTCTATCAATATGTATTAGCGATATGCTAAAAGAAACATATACATATATTAAGATAGAATCAAATCAGATAGTATACTATCATATTGAGCAAGACTGTTATTATATCCGTGTATATCTCAAGCTTCCAAAATATAATATACAATACAGTACTATATAATAATGGCCTCTAAGATATATATCACTAACATATTCGAGAGCAGTGTTCATACCATAATATTGCATTATTATATCCCCCATTCTTATGTATTTTACAAATAAACAGGTGCTTTTGACCCATGTCTGCTACATAGTGCAGGTTACAGGTTCTTGGATCTAAAACAGTGAAAAAGATAAAAGACGATGCAAAAGTGAGACTACAACCAACAAACAGAAGGATCTTGATAAAGCCTACACAAAGATCAGTTTACAAGTACAAAGACAGCGCAAGGTCCAAGATTACAAAGCGAACGGTTAAAAGTCCACTGCAATTGTTCACTGGAAGATCTGGAAGAAACCTAGAAGCCATTTTGATAAAAGTACTGAAGAAATAGGAAGCCCAAAAAGCCCAAAAGCAGCATACCAAAGTTGAGCAAATGATTCCTTCATTGGGCCGTGGAACCGCGGCCCAACCCCTGCTGAGGCCGCGGTTCCGCGGCCATCTAGAGCCTGTTGTGAAAATATTTTTTACCATAATTCTTGACGGCTTTGACCGGTCTTTTTAGGGGTATTTTGGTAAATGCAGACATGCGGCAATTGTAAACCTAGGGTTTTCTATGCCCTATAAATAGAGACCCAATTCATTGTATTAGGCCATGCCTCCCTTCATTAATAAAATTCAGATTTCTTTGGAGAGCATCAATTTGCAAGTTCTTAATTTATTTTCTGCCCTAGGTAATTTCTATTCTTGCCTTAGTTAAATTTAATTCTTTGCCCTAATTAGATAGTTAGATCTTTTATTCTCTGCCCTAGATAAATGTTCTTCAATTTCCTAATGAGCGAGTAGTCTCCTCGCTTGTTAGGGTTAGCTTTGGGGAAGGTTTGAGAGATGAAGATCTCTCACCCCTTTCTTGCCCGTCATATATTTTCAAAGGACTTCATGCATACATGCACATACCGCTCCCTACGGCACCCTATCCCATGAGGTAGCGGTGATACCATAGTATAAAGGCCAGGTTGCGCATGTTTTCCATGGAGATTAGGGTAAGGATTGATAAAGGAAGGACAAGAATCTAGAGGAAGAAACATCTTTCCTAATGATTCTAATCCCCTCTATTAATAATTACCATAACTCATAAAAGATCTTAATATGGGTATAGAAAGCGGTGAGATTTATAGACTTTCCAAACTTAACCTAAACCTAACCCTAGCAAGATTTAAATCTAGATTAATTTAGTTTTTAGATTTAATCAATCCGGCTCCCATTGGAATTAACTCGTAAGAACAATTAGGAAATTCACAATATCCCTGTGGACCGACCCGTATTCACCGGCTACCTACCAAGCGACGCCGTTCTTGATTGCGGTTACTAGATATTTTTGAGACAAATCAAATGGCGCCATTGCCGGGGATGGCGTGTTATTTTCTTTTTGCAATTTCGGGTTAATCTAAAATTAAAAAATCATAAAAACTGAAAAATTAAAAAATATAAAAATTTATCATCTTTTATTTTAGTGAAGGGTATTTTTGTGTGAATTTCGCAGGATCTACAATCAAGTTCAGATCTGAAAAAATCCAGAAATCAAAACAGAAAACAACAGATCTGAACAACAGAGATTTACAATAATAGAGTAGCAGAATTTTTCTCGGGACTCGAACCGCCCAAACGACCGCGGATCCGCCGCAGTACCCCTACTCCGACCGCGGAACTGCCGCGCCCTGGTGACATCATCACCAAAAAAACGGCCGCGGAACCGCGGCGGTAGTACCACTTTGGAGGCGGAAGCGCGGCCAAAAAAAAATCCCTGTAAGCTTTTTCTCTCTCCTCTGCAAATCTCAATATCTCCTCTGTCAAATCTTCTGCAGGATTCTTTGCGCTTAAAAAATCTTTCCCCTTCCAATAATTGATCTTGTGCAGGATTCTTTGCGTCGCGCTTAAAATAAAAAAAAATTTGATTGCAAGTGGTTGTTACTGTTTTGCATATATTTAATCTGACTTTAAGGGGCTTGAGACCAATCCAGATTGGTTGGGGATTTCATCACCCCCTTTCCAGGACCCCAGAAATCACTTAAAGCATTTGCATTGACCATTTTTAATTAAAAAAATACTAGACTCAGCCCTAAGAACGTCGCGCTCAATAGGACAGAGGACTAGTGATTTTAAGATATTTTATAGATCAAAAATAATATTACCGCAATCAAGAACGGCGTCGCTTGATAGCTAGCCGATGAGTACGGGTCGGTCCACAGGGATTTTGTGTTTTCCTAATCGCTCTAACGAGTTAATTCCGATGGGTGTCAGATTGATTATTTCTAAAACCTAAATTGATTTATACTAAAATTATCTGGATCTAAGTCTTTCTAGGGTAGGGTCTAGGGTAAGTTGAGAGATCAAAGGTTTCCTCACCACTTTCAATACCCTATTTTAGATTTATTAGGTGTTATGGTAATTATCAATAAAATTGATTAGTACCATCGGGAAGAAACGGTATTCCTTTCTCTAGGTTCTTGTCCTTCCTTTATCGATCCTTACTCTTACCTCCATGGAAAACACACGCATTCGGTCCTTTATACTACGGTATCACCGTTACCTCGAGGGGTAAGGTGCCGCAGGGAGCGGTGTGTGCGTGTATTCATGGAGTTCTAATTATTATGTGTGATGGGATAAGAAAGGGGTGAGAGATCTCATCTCTCAAACCTTTTTCTAAAGCTAACCCTAACAAGCGAGGAGACTACTCGCTCATTAGGGGATTAAAAGACATTCTAAATTAAAAGTAAACTAAGGCAAAAAAAATAAAAGAACTTACTAATTTTTATTGATGGCTCTCTCCAAACATCAACACGGTACAGATCTGAATTTATGAAATGAAAAGAGGCATACCCTAGAAAAGGTTTTTAGGGTTCTATTTATAGATTCATTGAAACCCTAGGTTATAATTGACTCGCACATCTGCTTTTACAAAAATACCCCCTAAAAAAAGACCTAGTCAAAGATCCGCACACATTTTGGTAAAAAAAAATATTCAGCTCCGGGCTCTAGATGGCCGCGGAACCGCGGCCGTAGCATGGGTTGGGCCGCGGTTCCGCGGCCCAATTGTGGTCTTAGCTTCTGAGCTTTTATGTGCTGGTTCTGGGCCTTGTTTGCTTCCTGTATCTTTAGTACTTTTCTCAAATGGGCTTCTAGGTTTCTTCCAGATCTCCCAGTGAACAATTGCGGTGGACTTTTAACCGTTCACTTTGTAATCTTGGACCTTGCGTTGCCTTGTACTTTATGAACTGATCTTGTAGGCTTGATCAAGATCCTTCTATTTGTTGGTTGTAGTCTCACTTTTGCATCGTCTTTTATCTTTTTCACTGTTATTGCTCCAAGAACCTGTAACCTGTACTATGTAGCAGACATGGGTCAAAAGCACCTGTTTATTTGTAAAATGCATAAGAATGGGGAATATAATAATGCAATATTATGATATGAACAACTAGTTATAGGCATCGGCCGTTAATCCTAACCTGACTTTGCGGTGTCTAGGCAAGTGTGTCGAAGGTGAGTGGTTACTTAATTAGGACCACTACTTGTAGTGGGGAGCCTCCCACTCACCTGGCACTTACCTGGCTGCAATTGGCGGTGAAAAGGCGGTTTGAGGTCCTATTTCTAGCCCTTTGGAACAGTTAAGAGATGTCTAGCTGAACTAGGTGACCCTAGATCTAGGCCTGATTGTGTATTTGTGGTTGATTGAAAGTGTGTCTAAACCCTATATCGAAATTTTTTTTGCAAAAAGCTCCAAATAAAAATAAAGGAAAATTTTTTATAAAAACTTGCAAAATTTTGTCGCTAAGAAATCTGTGCACCCCACATTCTTTTTTCTTCTCCTTTCTTACATCATGGGTACCCACATCACAAATCTCTTGCCGAACTTTGGTATCCTGAACCTAACTTTGCCTCATACGTCAATTGTTTCGATCGATTTAAGGAAGATCCCTCCGTGTCCAAAATTTCTTTGAAAGATCAAATAGAAGCATCTAGAAGAAACAGTTCGATGTTGCAACCCACTTTGTGTCAACCATATCAACCTTTACCACCTTCGTACGTTGATACCACTTTTTCGAGTCCAGTTGTACCTCCTAAACCCATGTCTATTGCGGAGCATATTGCACAATCTCGTAGCCGATCTGTCACCCCTCTCCACACATCCAGTTCTAGGGATCAACAAGTCCATTCACCTTTTTATCCACATGTTGACCCTACTCCTGTCCAACCATCCACTTCCTACCAGACCTACCCGACTTTCCCACCTTCACTAGACATTGCTTCTACTCAGCCATTTTGGAGTTTCACGTATCCAAACAATTTCGAATCTTTTACCGAAACCCCTTCCCAACCCATGTCTAGTTTGGAATAGTCGTTGGAAGCTTATATTTTAGCAACAAACAAAATGATGAGGAATGTGGATGAGTCCATATCCGCCCTTATACAACCTAGTGAACCGGTAGCTAGTTTCCAACTAGCTTCAAATTTTTCAATGTATGAGGAGGCGGTTGGACAGAGTGAGAATTTGAGAAGAGAGAGTGAGTTCTACACATTTCCAAATCAATCCTACCCATACCCAATTGAAGCCCACAACTCCGGTTTTCCTTTGATTGTCCCAAATGATTCACAAGTTGAAAATAAAACATCTAACGAGTTGTGTGACTTTGTAGTGCTTGATTTGCCAGATTGTGAAGAATCCCTTTCGAGTGAAACCACACCTAACCCTTTTGAACTTTACACCTCCACTCTAGAACCTAAATTGATAAATATCCATGCTTTTGATGAGGTGTCAGAAAAAATTGATTTTCGCTTGATTGAGGATATAGACGCCGGGAATATTTTGGATGATGAACCTGTAGATTTGATTGAAATTTTATGTCCAATTCATCATCCCGAGTCATTAATTGTTTCTCCCGAACTTCATATGCGTCTTGATTTTGATGATAATGGCATGGATGAGGATAATATTGAGGAGAATTATGAGGAGAGTATTGAGGATAATATTGAGGTTGAACCATTTTTGTTTGATGTGTCCGATTTTCCAATTCATCCTCCTGAACCTTTCACTGTTATATCACCCTCCCTCCTTTCCATCGTTCCAACCACGCAAAAGATCACGCTTGAAGACTGTGAGCTTGAAAAATTTCCCTTTGAATCTGACACAGTTCTCACAGCCGATAACACCTACGAGTGTTTCACTTTTTCGGATGATATTGAAGACTCACCGCCCGAGTTTGAGTCCTTTGAATTTTCAGATGAGTTAGTTGAACCATCAGACTCGGTTGCTTACAGTCGTTTCGAACCATTGATGGAATCTTTCAAGTTCGAGACAGTTTACTACGGTGAGAATGAGACTATCCCTAATTCACTTCCTTTCGTCCTTCCTATCGTTCCGACCTTACAAGAGACTGTTACGCTTTCATCTCCAATACCAAGTTCGACGTACCCATGTTTGCTCACGAATCTTGAGGGATTTAATCTCAATCTTCCGCGGGGTGATAGATTAGCACAATCGCTTTTTACACATCGGTCATTACAAATTATGCTAATTTATACGCTCCATCCCTTCCCTCAAGTTCGTATTCCCACTTTCTTTGGTTCTTCTAATCTTCCTCTCATGATACCGAGTGTTGATGAATCACAATCCGATATTTTGAGTTCGATAATTTTCAATTGGACCTTCGATGAAAGTTTCGAAGATATTTTCGCCGATGAACTCGCATTCTTAGACGATATGAATTTTGTGATTAATCAACCTCCACTCGAAGAAGTAGAACCCCTACCATTTCTTTTTCCCCTCCGCCATTTTCCTCCACCGAGACCGTATACCATTTCTATCACCACACGGTCTCGTGTGATTCTCATTTCTTTTCTTTACACTCCATTCTTTCACCAACTCTACCTTTATCACGATAAGATTTTTGAATGGTTGGTGCTAACTTTTGGTCTGTGTAAGGCCTTGTACAGTTTGATTTTTCTCCTCCCTAACTCTGAACTTTAACGATGTTTTACTTAAGTTTGGGGGGAACCTTGTTGTATATATATTTTGTTTTTCTTTTAACAATAAAAAATAAAAAATTATAAATAAATAAATAGAGAAGTACCGACAATTTTAACCCTCTTGGTGTGGCATGACAGTGAGGACACTGTCAAGTTTAAGTTTGGGGGTGCGCTCGGTAAGCCTTCTTCCTTCGCATTTTGCATTTGCATACTTATGTTAAAACCCATAAAAAATTGAAAAAATTCAAAAATTATAAAAATTAATGTATTCAATTTTGGCCGTATTTGACTTGAGTTTGACAAATAGGTTAACTGGTTAGGAACAACTAGATCTTAGACTTAGTAAATTAAAAACCCTAAAAATAACATTCCTTAAAGTTTAACGGCAGAAAGTATATGTCTTTGTAGTTTATTTAGAAATAGGCAAATTTTGAGTTCACTTCTTGGGCTAAGTCAAAACAAAGAAAAAGTATTGATATTTGTATTAAAGTATAAGTTTGAAAAATAGTTCCTACCTTAAGTCTAAATTCTGAAAATGTATACCCTACAATTTGCACAATCACGCACCTTGAAACTTGGAATAGTAGAAGAGACCTTAAAATGCTCTTGTCTAAAAGTCCTTAGTATGAAGAAAATAAAAAAATATACAAGTGTGAATAAAGAAAAAAATGAACACTGGTTTTTGTGATTACTTGAGGCTGCAAAAATAGAAAAAAATATTTAGCGAGGATGCTTCATCACCTAGTGCCTTAGACCAACTGGTTTGGGAGTCACTGCTAAAAAGTCTTGGGTGTTGTAAGACTAGGAATTACGCTTTAAAGTGCAAACACATCTTGTAATCGATTGTTGGTACCTCAAGAAGTATTAATGGTCGCATGAAGGATGTGTAAGCAAAATTCATTTAAAAATTAACCAATTAAAAAAGTGCTTTGGACTACGGACAAGAGTATGATTGCTTGATTTGAATTTCCAAGTGTAGAGGTGATTTAAACACACACGTAGGAGTATGTGATTGGGATTTAGATAAGAGAGAGGAATGAAGAATAGAACTTGTATCTTTAGTAAAGTTGATAAAAATTCCTAAGTGGAGATGGAACTTTAGAAGAAAAACTTAAGAGATGCCGAAATCTAAGTAGGTCTGCAGAACATATATAATTTTAAGTTAAATGATGAGGAAGTGTGAAGAATATGGGTGGATAATTTACGAGTAGAAGATAATAGAATTCCTTGTTAGAAAACCTAATCTGTAATTTTATTTCTCTGCAATTTTTAATATCTGCCTTTTATTATCTGCACCTTAATTAGATTATTAAAAAGAAAAAGAAAAAATATGAATTCCATTGTTAATCCCCTAATGAGTGAGTAGTTCCTCACTTGTTAGGGTTAGGATTGGGTAGGTTTGAGAGATGGAAATCTCTCACTCCTTTCTTGCCCGTTTAACTTTATAAATTAGGACTCTATGTAAATCAATCACCCACCGCTCACTACGGTACCCTATCCTACGAGATAGCGGTGACTCCCTAGTTAGACCAGTCGTGATTGATTTAGATAGAGCTTAGGGCTAAGAATTAAGAAAGGACAGACAAGGGCCAAAAGGAAGAAACGAAGTTTCTTCCCGATCGCGCTAATCCCCTTTGTTAATTATTACCTTAACACCTAAGATCTTAATTATGGCAAAGAAAGCGGTGAGTAGAATTAGCTTTCCAAACCATCCTAATCCTAACCCTAGCAAGGTTTTAATCTAAATCGAATTCAATTTCAGTTTTTATAAAAAATCAAAACCTACCACAAATAGGAATTGACTCGTTAGAACAATTAGAAAAGACACGTTTTCCCTGTGGACCGACCCGTACTCAACCGGCTAGCTACCAAGTGACACCGTTATTGATTGCGGTTAATTCTTTGATTTCAAAACGCACGCACAAAATATCTATCAATCAACCTACCAGTAAATCTCATTTGTCCTGACCAAGGACTTTATGTATTAGCTAACCGTACACAGCGTGATATCAACTCCCAATACCGGGAGAGACGAATCCCTTCTAACCCCTACTGCCTCCAAGTGCTTCGGGACTGCACCCAACTACTACCTGTTTGCATGACTCATTTGAGCCGTGGTAAGATAGTAATCTAAATACAGTAGAAACACACTCGAGACAAATAGTGATGTCAAGTCAAGGGACTAATCTGTACTCATGTCACCCGAGAACTGCTAACTGACGATAGGTTTCTACTGTACCCATCGAGTTCCCATCAAGTCCGTCCAATGTAACTCATAACCCAATGAGCACCTGTATACTATCTCCGGTATCACATACCAATGGTTTCGGAACAGGCCATCTCCCCTGACTGGGATGAGAACCGTATACACTAGTTTATTCTGGAATATCGATGCCCTGTCTCGATAATCCTACGATTAGGGACAAGCTTAAGGATGTGTTTACAGACCACCCAGCACCCACTAGTGTGACTGCCATCACAACGCGTAGTCAAGCAAAGATCCTAAGGGCTCTATCAATATGTATTAGCGATATGCTAAAAGAAACATATACATATATTAAGATAGAATCAAATCAGATAGTATACTATCATATTGAGCAAGACTGTTATTATATCCGTGTATATCTCAAGCTTCCAAAATATAATATACAATACAGTACTATATAATAATGGCCTCTAAGATATATATCACTAACATATTCGAGAGCAGTGTTCATACCATAATATTGCATTATTATATCCCCCATTCTTATGTATTTTACAAATAAACAGGTGCTTTTGACCCATGTCTGCTACATAGTGCAGGTTACAGGTTCTTGGATCTAAAACAGTGAAAAAGATAAAAGACGATGCAAAAGTGAGACTACAACCAACAAACAGAAGGATCTTGATAAAGCCTACACAAAGATCAGTTTACAAGTACAAAGACAGCGCAAGGTCCAAGATTACAAAGCGAACGGTTAAAAGTCCACTGCAATTGTTCACTGGAAGATCTAGAAGAAACCTAGAAGCCATTTTGATAAAAGTACTGAAGAAATAGGAAGCCCAAAAAGCCCAAAAGCAGCATACCAAAGTTGAGCAAATGATTCCTTCATTGGGCCGCGGAACCGCGGCCCAACCCCTGCTGAGGCCGCGGTTCCGCGGCCATCCTGTTGTGAAAATATTTTTTACCATAATTCTTGACGGCTTTGACCGGTCTTCTTAGGGGTATTTTGGTAAATGCAGACATGCGGCAATTGTAAACCTAGGGTTTTCTATGTCCTATAAATAGAGACCCAATTCATTGTATTAGGCCATGCCTCTCTTCATTAATAAAATTCAGATTTCTTTGGAGAGCATCAATTTGCAAGTTCTTAATTTATTTTCTGCCCTAGGTAATTTCTATTGTTGCCCTAGTTAAATTCAATTCTTTGCCCTAGTTAGATAGTTAGATCTTTTATTCTCTGCCCTAGATAAATGTTCTTCAATTCCCTAATGAGCGAGTAGTCTCCTCGCTTGTTAGGGTTAGTTTTGGGGAAGGTTTGAGAGATGAAAATCTCCCACCCCTTTCTTGCCCGTCATATATTTTCATAAGACTTCATGCATACATGCACATACCGCTCCCTACGGTACCCTATCCCACGAGGTAGCGGTGATACCATAGTATAAAGGCCCGGTAGCGCATGTTTTCCATGGAGGTTAAGGTAAGGATTGATAAAGGAAGGACAAGAACCTAGAGGAAGAAATATATTTCCAGATGATTCTAATCCCTCTATTAATAATTACCATAACTGCTGAAAGATCTTAATAAGGGTATAGAAAGCGGTGAGATTTATAGACTTTCCAAACTTAAGCTAAACCTAACCCTAGCAAGATTTAGATCTAGATTAATTTAGCTTTTAGATTTAATCAATCCGGCTCCCATCGGAATTAACTCGTAAGAACAATTAGGAAATTCACAACATCCCTGTGGACCGACCTGTATTCACCGGCTAGCTACCAAACGACGCCGTTCTTGATTGCGGTTACTAGATATTTTTGAAACAAATCAGCAGCGAACATGCAACTATTTTCTCTTCAATTTGATCTTCTTGAAGGCCAAGTCGACGAGATCGTCGGCGACGAACACAATCTCGCCTTCGACGACTATGGAGAGACAGAAACTGAAGATAGGTTTGGGGCCGCCGCCATTGAATTTTGTGTGAGAGATGTCCAAAAATGTATTGCATGGCTACGATAGCAGAATCATCTCGATCCGCAGCGGTTGAAGAGGAGCAACGACCGCATCTTGAAGATGAGAGTCTGCATGTCATCGCCGGCGGCGGCGTCGAGGAAGAGGCGGAGATCAGCATGGACGAGATGGCCCATGTGGGTCTGTGACTAGGAGAAATAAAAAGTAAAGGGTAATTAAACAAAAGGAAATATTTTAAATTGACAAAAGGATAATAAAAATTGGAGGAGTATAATGGTCCTTTCGTGTATTAATGTTTATGGTATCAAATGCAAAAAACGTGAAAGTTCATGATTACATTTGTACAATTTAGCCTTTGAGAAATATGGGTATCCTTGTCTCTGGAAAAAATTTATGTTATCCGGTCTAAAGGTTGATAATCTATCAATGATCGGTACCATTCATCTTGATCAAAATATTCTACGACACACATACACAAAAAAAATTATGTTATTAATATATGTTACATTTAGCATCTAGAGACGCAAATTTATCGGTTTATTAATAATAGAACATTTCCCATAACCACATCAACGGTAAAATGAGTATCAAAATCATATGAAGATGGGCATGAAGACTGAGATGAACAAGTCCATCATGAAAACAGGTTGAGAAAAGTTGATAGGAGAGACAAGGATACTCACATCAAATGCAGTTCTTATTTTAGAACCTATATATATTATACCCTTAATTGACCATTTGCATTGTAAATAAATAAACCGCATCAACTTATCCAGTTCCTAGTGTCCCATATGCCCCTAGAATATAGTCATTAGGCCATTAATTTGATTCCCCACAGAAATACAAGCAAGGGAACGAGAGTCCTGCAAAGGCTTGAAACAATAGGCAAGCTTTTGCATTAATTTGCCCTAAAAGAGCATGAAATGTCAGGGTCTAAAATGCAACCTATAAACTTTCTTAATCATTGATTAACATATATTCTAAACAGTGAACATAAAAAAATTACTTGATTTAATTCACTATTTATTACACTTGTATTGAACGATCAAAGATTTAGGGTTTACCCATAATAGATCGATCGAACATTTCGATGTCCAAATCAACAATTATCGGGTATCAAAATCATATGGAAATATAATGGGTGTAAACATATGTTATAAGCATAACATAAGCCGTGAAGATTAAGAAGGACGATGATCACCCAAAAAAAAACCAATACAAAAAGGAAACACTCTCCTCTGCATGCATATGATACGTACCCAAATTCTCTAAGTAAAAGAGCAGAGCAGCTGACCTTTACTGATACAAGCAAATGAGGCAATCATATCTGCATGCAAGTTAAAAAGAGTCTTGGCTCAAGAAATGGTTAAAACTTGAAAAGAGAGCAGAGGAGTTGGCATTTGATCTTGTGCTGAGCTGGAGAACATGAGCCGACACCTTAGGGTTTGATATGACCCCAAGACTTTAGACTCTGTCAGCAGTCAGCAAATTTGAATAAAAAAAATATATTGCAAGGCTGCAAATGGAATGTTTTCATTAGGTCAAACAGTTCGTCCCTGCACTCGTTTGTAGGAATCGTTTATTGATCGATTGCAAGTTCATGCAAAGAGGAAGGAATTTCTTAAATGTAGGGGTTAAGAAATTAGGCTTTTTCTTGAAATTTCTTTTTTAATTTTAACTTTTATTAATCTTAGAATGTAAAATAAAGCTTAGTAGAACAGAATGCTAAGATTTTTCGGTATCAAGTCATCATATTATCTTGTGTAAATTTTACAAGGGACCATCCAACTTTCAATGCTTTTGAGATAACTACACTCAGCTTTGAATATGTCATGAATCCTCTTGAATTAGCAATATTGTATGAAAATGTTGGTTTTTTTACTCATTTAATTAAGACGTGTGGGTTAAAGAACCTCAATATGATCATGTAGGTGGATTAAATGGTCTAAAAAGAACTGAATATGACATTTTGGAGAAAATTCCTCTCAAAAATGCCCTTCAAGTGGAAATTTATGACATTTTTAAAGTTGTTATCTCAAAACATATTTGATGGTGTTGTATGAAATTTACCCTACTATCTTATGAAATAATGACAACTTTATGTTCAAAACTTCATATATATATATATATATATATGAGAATAATGGAGAAAAGATGCCATAGGAGGGAATTCCCTCCTATGGCGTCGAAAAAATACCCCCTCCACCAATTTTTCCAACGATCGGCCCCCATCATCTTCATCGTCATCATTTAAGATGTGGGTATACCAAATTTCATGTGATTCTACAACCTTTTCACCGTTGATTTAGCAATGTAAAAAGTTCTATTGTCGGTAAACCGTTAATTTTGAACCCACTAAATCAACGGTGAAAAAGTTGTAGAATCACATGAAATTTGGTGTACCCACATCTTAAATGATGACGATGAAGATGATGGGGGCCGATCGTCGGAAAAATTGGTGGAGGGGGTATTTTTTCGACGCCATAGGAGGGAATTCCCTCCTATGGCCTCTTTCCTCCATTAATCTCTCTCTCTCTCTCTATATATATATATTGTGATTGTGAGCTATATTTTGACAAGAGAAATCAAGAACATTGAAAGCATCTCGACATATATAAAATTCTCTTTTAATATTTTTGCGAAACTATTTATTTAAAATATTAAGTTATCTTTCTTTATTTAGTTTTGGCTTGAAATTCCTATTTGAGACAAATTTCAATTTGGTTAAAAAAAATCCATGTCTTCTTTTTCTAGATTGAAATTGAGTTATATTTAGAGATATTTTATTAGCTTATATATATTTGGTTTAGTTTAGAACTTTATTTTGCTAAAAAGGTAACTCTAAAAAAGCATCCACATAAATAATTACATGTCTTATTTCAAAATTCTCACAAAGCCTTATACACAAAATGAATTTGAAATGCAATTTAATTCGAGAAAATGCAACACATTTTGTTCATATGTGATGTCCTCATCTGCTTTCGGTAATTTTAATTCAAATACGCACTACATATTTCAGACGGATTATCTGTATTTATTTTTGCTTGAGTTATTACTATTCAATATAGATTGTTGCAAAATATATATGGAAAGTATTTTTTTCCTAAACAACCATCCACTAATGGCACTGGGGACACCTGCTAGCATATGTTATATACATGCATGAATCTAGGTTAAAACTTTAGAACTATATTTTTATCATTAATACTAAATGAACTGTAAAGAAGCTAATTACAACTATATAGGTACAACCGTACAACAGAGACCAAAAACTGTCTAAACGAGTTAAGTTTGAATGAACAGTAAATTCTTATTTTATAATAAAATAGTATGAAATTCCATTGGCTTAATGGCTAAATAATACCTCAATGTTTCATCTACTTTGCATTTATATATTTTATTGATACCTTAAAGTACAAACCGTATAAATTTTGCTTAAGATAGTGATGGATTTGATGGTCTATTTAAGCATGCAAAGTATTAACGGTTTGTACTCTAAGGTATACAAGTACAGCAAAAAAATAAATAAGGTATATAAATACAACGTAGGTAAAACTGTCACACCCCGATTCTTAAGATACGGGAGCGGAGACGCGACGAGACCCGCAATGTAATTATACCAAGTAGATACTCTATCTATCTGATACAGTTACGCTAAGCGTATAGTATGCAGGAGTATACATAAGCAAATAAAATAAAGAAACTTTTATTCATTAACCAACATTTATTACAATCTAAATTCAACATCTAGGTTTTAGTACACATGAAAGCAGGCCAAGCAATAAAGCAAGTAATAAACAGTTGGAGGAATTAAAAAATAAGGAAGACCAAAATTCTAATAGTGGGTAGAATTGTGAACATAATCTTTTTTCGTAGCTTCAACTTCTGTCATCATGTTCTTCTCCTCTTTCTAATAGACATTTCGGGGGAAGCAAAGAGAGAAAATCCCGTCTGCGAGTTCTGCTAGAGTAGAATTCTCAAGAGGTTTATATGCAAAAAGGTGAACTAAAGTGTAGCATGAGATAGTGTCACAAGTAAAAGTGTAAGCATGTCTCGGCTAATAACCACTTCCCGTATTTTAGTTTGTTTTAGTCTAATTTCGTAAGGGTACAAGTATTTCGAAAGTATTCCGTGAATGTCCAGAATCACGGAAACATGATAAGAGAGCTAACGTTCTGTTCCGACTCAGAACCACAGCGATCACGACGACAATAGTTAGCATTATTCCGTTCCGGCTCGGAACCACAGCGACTAGAGGGAACCCTCGAGATACATCTTACAGCCTTACTATCCCAAACCACCCACCCCGTATTTAGCATGTTTAAATTAAATTATCAGTTACAAACAAGCACGAGTAACCAACGAGATATGAGAAACATATATTTTTCCAAATCACGTTGTTCCATTTCCACCCCATGTCCAGTGTTCATGTACTCACGCATAACCGTTTAGGTTAATTAGGTAAGATGGAATTCATATCATGACTAGTTATTGTATTCACACTAGGGTATAAGAAGTTTAGATACCAATGTCAGTTACAAAAGAGTACAAATGCGGTTATGTACAATCTGTATTAAATTGGCCAATAACAAGTGTAGCATCTCAAAAAGAGGTGTTCGCTCCAATGTTAGGTGACAAAGCATGCAATAACGGTTGAAAAAGGAATGCCAATCTTGTTTGGGGACGGGAAGAAATTGCCATTTGGTAAAATTCGTTTAGTGTATATTTGGCGGTATTTCGGTGTAATTTGGGCATCCTAACGGTATGGTTAGCATGTAAGGGTTTATATTGGTTATAAGTCATGGTAGGTCATTACCACGAAGTTTAGGAAGCATGAATTTCTAAATTAAAACTAAATACTAGAAGATTATCAAATCGTGCGGCATTTTGATATCTAATTTAACTTCTAAAATAAATAAAAACATATGGGGGTTTTGAATTAAAATTTAGCAAGAGTATTCAGTAAAGTATAGGAAAAACCTAAAGAAAAGTTTCGACATGTGCAGAAGGAGATAGAAAGAAATCCTACCTCGTGAAGATTTCGCTGACAATAATCAACGGATCGCAACGAATCGTATTCCCGTATCAGATTTTTCTAACACCCGTTATCATTACCTATGCATAGATCGTCGAGACACGATCGTACATGAATTTTTCTGGAATTATTTAGAAGCCAGAAATATGAGAAATGAGAGAAATGGTGAGGGGCTATTTATAGGGTTAAAAACAAATCAACCGAGCCGGAAATGGAGCCAACTGTCGCTGCAATCCCCGCGCTACTGTCGCCGCCGTTTGCCTCATCGTTGGATCAAGTGATTGAACGATCCCAAGCCGCCCACATAGTCGCACGCGCCTGTGCGAGCAGACACGTCGGGTTGCTGCTGTCCGTGGTGGGTCGGGGCCCGGGCCACAGGCATGGATCGCTTGGGCCTGGGCCGAGTAAAAACTTTTTTTTGTTTTTAAAAAACTGTTTTCGAAAATTGATTTTCTTTTGTTAAAATTATTTTAAAATACTTTTAATTACCATTTATGAAAATTTTATAGAAAAATTCTAAATAAATATTTTATCGTTTTCAAGAACTTTCACCCAAAAAATAATTCCTTTCCCCCAAGTCATTTCTAGAATAAATCTCAAAAAATATTAAAAATCCTTTTAAAAATCTTTTCTTTCTCCCAAAAATTATACTGATCATTTATAAACTCAAAGCAACCTTTTTTCAAACTTTTCTAGCAAAACAACTTAGAAAATAATTGATGACTCCAAATAATTATAAAAATCTTTTATTCGGTATATGAAAATTACAGTTGTTACAGAAATATTGGGGTATTATTGAGCAATTAACCTAATTCCATTAGGATTTTTACTAAAAAGTCCCTTCATACTGAGCTAATTACTAAAATACCACTTCATACTTAATAATTAATTAAAAGACCCATCATACATTTAAATTGCACTTAAAAACCTTCTTAACAGGCTAAAAAGAAAAAAATGGTATCTTTCATTACTCTGTTAGAGGGCTGACGATGAGTATCGTGCTGTGGTTTAAACCAGTCAGCCCCTCTTTATCTTCCAAAATTCACAATTTTCCCCCAGGATTAGCTTTAGGGTCACGGTTTTGATTAAATATCTCTCAAATTGATTATGGAAACCATTTCGTTTTTCTCAATCTTCTCCAGTAACGAGTTTGTCGAGTACCGTTGTCCTTTCAATTGCAAGTTTCGAGTTAATGCGCAAATTCATTCGAAAGAAGAACGATTTTTTAATTGGCTTAAATCTCAATTTTCAATTAAACGAGAATGTGAGTTCTTTTTGTGAGAGAAAAACATATCTAAATACTTAGAAGGTAAGAGCAGTTCAAACTCAAATTTCTGCTCTATCTTCCAAACGGAATGTTAACTTAGATGTAAAACTAACGAGGGGATAATTTTAGTACAACCTAAATGTATGGATGTCTTTTAAGTAAATACGAAATATAGGAGTTTTTTTGTAATTAGTGAAGTATGAAGGGGTGTTTTAGTAAAAAGCCCAATTCCATTTGATAGGATGATAATAATGTTGAAATGGCAATTGCACTATATAGCAAATTGCCAATCCATTTTTTGTTTCGTGAGAATTTAATTAAAATTCCTTTTACCATAATGTTATCCTACGTTATATTCTTCAAGAATCGATCGACATGCACATTGGTTCCATTCCCGTCAAGTCAACAAAAAGGTTATAATGATCCAATTCTCAAATCCAATTTCGTTATCAAAATTTTTCTTAATGAATTTTAAACCATTTTGATTCCATTCAAACAGTTTCATTAAATTGAAATCAAAAAGAACATGCAATATCTATCGTAGAAATTAAATCCCTAGAGAATTTAGAAGCCGTCTTCTTATGAACTGGACCAAGTCTAGATCAAGTTTGTCAACTCTTAGCATCTATTCTAATATTTTGCAAGGAATGTTAGGCATCATTTCAAAATAGCAAGGACAAATTAAATGGTATAAAAACATTTTTATAAACATTTCTATAAACATTTCTTCTCAAGCTCACAATAATAATTCACAGCAAAAGAGAGAACAGCCAACGAATTTGGAAATTGCAAACCTACGTAGTGCGCAGGGACACTCGCATATGATAACTAAAAAAAACAAAATTATATTCATAATCTGACCTGTTCTTTTTTCACATGCTAGACTGCCATTTTCAAATTATTTGTCCCCACACCTACCAATAATTAAGTCTATATATACATTTTCTAGCATTTGCAACTTCCTCACTCACCAATTCATTTTCCTCAATCCATTTGACATAATTTCTCTTTAATTTCATCAATGGCCACTCCGAGATCAGTGAGCTGTCGTGGCGTTTCTTTTGAGATCAAGAAAACAAGTACTGGCCCTCTTAGCAATATCCCGGTTCAGCCTAATGAGGAAAGCCTCGACGACGACGACAACAACAACAAAAACAACGGGCGATGGGTGTGGCTCCCATGGGCTCAAGGCTCGTCATTCCGTGTTGCTCCGATGCCTGATCACCTCACCAGGAGCATGAGCCGAGCCAGCAGCCACTTCTGCGATCTCGAAGATGATGACGAACAGCATATCACTTACGATATCGAGATGCAGAAACCTGCAGAAGAAAAGCAAGTGGAGCCACTGCCAGAGAAACTGCCGAGCAAGCATGTTGCAGCACCTAAACCGAAGGAATCTCGCTTGTCTGTGATATTACTCGACCAAGGGCTGTTCACTGTGTACAAGCAGCTCTTCGCTGTCTGTTTCACTCTCAACATGATCGCGCTTATTCTGGCGATCACAGGCCATTTTCCGTATGCTAAGAAGAGACCTGCCCTGTTCTCCATGGGGAACATCTTGGCCCTTACGCTTTGCCGCAGCGAGGCCTTTCTCCGCGTCGCGTTCTATCTCACGGTTAAAATCTTCGGGAGGAAACTCGTGCCTTTATTTATAAAAACGGCCGTCACTTCTTTTCTCCAATCTGTCGGAGGCATCCACAGCAGCTGCGGCGTCTCTTCGGTTGCGTGGCTGATCTACGCTCTGGTTCTCACCCTCAACGACCGCAAAAACACATCGAACGAGATAGTCACGATCGCCTCGGCTATCTTATCTCTCCTTTTCATCTCATGCATGGCCGCGTTCCCGCTCGTGCGCCACCTCCACCACAACGTGTTCGAGCGGACCCACCGGTTTGCCGGATGGTCCGCTCTCGTGCTCCTTTGGGCGTTCATCACCCTCACCATCGGATACGACCCCAAAACGAAGTCGTACCACAACCTCAAAGGCTCAAACCTCGTAAAACAGCAGGAGTTCTGGTTCACGGCCGCCATCACTTTCTTCACAATCCTCCCATGGATCACGGTCAGACGTGTGCCCGTCTCCGTGTCCGCCCCTTCTGGGCACGCGTCCATCATAAAGTTCGGCGGAGGCGTGCCAGCTGGCATCCTCGGGCGAATCAGCAGGTCCCCACTATCCGAGTGGCATGCATTCGGCATCATATCCAACGGAAAGGACACACACATGATGCTGGCCGGCGCGGTCGGGGACTTCACCAAAGCCCTAGTATCGAACCCTCCGACGCATCTATGGGTCCGACAGGTACATTTCGCCGGACTTCCGTATCTGGTCAACATGTACAGAAGAGCCGTGCTCGTGGCGACAGGTTCGGGGATCTGCGTGTTCCTGTCATTCTTGCTACAACACGGAGCGGCAGATGTCTGTATCGTTTGGGTGACGAAAGGAGTGGAGCAGAATTTCGGGGCGGAGATTAAAGAGATGATGAGCGGGTTTCCGAAGGAGAAGGTGATCATACACGACACGGCGGTGCTTGGGAGGCCGAACGTGGCGGAGCTGACGATTTCCGCGGCGAAGAATTGGAAGGCGGAGGTGGTGGTGGTGACGAGCAACCCGCAGGGGAGTAGGGATGTCGTTGAGGCTTGTAAGGGAGCTGGAATAGCTGCATTTGGGCCGATATGGGACTCGTAAAGTCTGCGCAAGTTGACGAGCGAGTGCATTTCAATGTTGAATTATTATTTGTTACTTTTGGTGATTGCTCAGTCGGAGATGAGTAGAGACTCTATAGTCGTCATGTTAACTTAATTAAACAACTATATATAGTTGTCAAAATAAGAATGGAGTGTGGGGTAAATGTTCGTATATTTGCAAGTTTCAGTTTCAATTATTATGTTGATCTTGATGATACTCATAAGTGAGAATTTCCCAAATCATGACACGTGTTAGATGATGTGTCCCGGGGCTCACGGGATAGGAGCAAACACGATACATTGAAGGCATTCCTCGGGCCTTCGTCGCGAGGATTGACCCGACCTTCGATGGCCTCCCAAAACACTTCCATGCTAGCCTTACGAATAACCAACGGCTCGCCTCCGAGCCCTCCTACATGCCGGGCTTCCTCAGCCCTCCCACCTCGTCTCCGAGCTATCACAGAACCGAGCTTCCTCGGCCTCCCGCTCGCCTCCGAGCGGCCCGCCGAGCCAAGCCTCCCCAGTTCTACCGAGCAACCAAGAACGCAGAGTCCAAGTGCCTCCACCATGGCTTCGCGTATCTCGTCAGAAGCTAGATATCCTCCACCCAACATCACGCGTTCCACGCCGTCGTATCCCCCCATTAACGAGTGTATCTCGTCATTAATGGAGGGATCACGTCATTCACACAGGCGTAACGTCGGGGGTGTAACCGACGGCGAAGATCTCGCGCCATCTCGCTCCAAGCGACCACTATAAAAACCTCTCTCTCAGACGACTCAGGTAAGGCAATTTCAATCCAACAAGCCGCTACTCTGCTCAAATTTCTTGGTTAACTTGATCGTCGGAGGGTCCACGGTGGTACAACCACCCCGGGACTTCTTTGCAGATAGCTCGGCTACACCTCGAAATCAACCCATTGAGATCCACATGCTCAAGAAGACAACCATCAACGTCAATCACAACCTTTCATCAACGCTCGGGACAGATCGACGGAAGACAACATCTGAAGGAGATCCAGGCCTCTATCGGTTTGCGCCGTCTGTGGGAACTTCCAATTTTCTCCACCGATCGAAAGTTGATCTTTCGCTCTTGACTTCTTGGAGAACGAAGACCATGACGATCCCAGCACAAGCCACCGCCCTCCCCACAACGGAGGCACGGACGGATCCATTCCCCCTCCGAACGCCATCCACGCCCTCTCGGCAAGGATCGGCAAGCTCGCGTCCATAGTCGACGCCCTTGTCCGTGTCCAAACGACGGGCCCAGCCCCCCAGGTCGCCGTTCCCTCTCCCAGAGATCACGACCTCCGCAGAGGAGCAGATGACACCGCTCACGCTGGCACCACCGAACAACGCCGTGCTCACTCCGGCGATCGCGACTCCCCCGTGGTGACCGATTCTATGGCCCGTTGGGCGCCACATGGCCCCACGCCGCGGTCTCGCGAAAGAGCCCATCGTCCCGAGGCCCATCGCGTTCCCGTCCCTCCCGAGGAGGTATCGGTCAGCTCGCCTGCTCCCAAGCATGATCGGCACCCTCCCCTCGACGGGATCGCATGAACGACACTCGCCGCGAATACTCAAGAAAGACCTCACCATGGGACCGAAGGAATTTGATAGAACGGAATCGCAGTCGCAGCCTAGCGCAGACCACAAGCGGGAAATGCCTCCGCTCTGACTGCGCCGAATCCTCGAGGTATCACGACCGCCTCGACGCCCTCGAAAAGAAAATTGAGGGTATACATCGGGAGGGTCATACATCTGGTGAAGGAGCCAGGTATGCCGCCGACTCACTTACGAAGCCCTTCACCGAGGAGTTGCCCGCCGTATACGTCTCGTCCAGGAACAAGCCTTCCAAGGTGCCCCTCTTCGACGGGAAATCCGACCCAAAGGACCATCTGGATGCATTTACGACGGGCATGAGCTTCCAGGATAACTCCGACACTGCCCAATGCCGAGCTTTTCCCGACACCCTCATCCGGGCTGGACGGGACTGGTTCCGAGGACTCACGCTACGCTCCATCTCTACCTTCGATGAGCCGTCCGCCCAGTTCCTCGGTCATTTCATCGGAAACAGGCGACAGAAGCGGACTGTCGATTAGCTCTTCACCGTAAGCGGGGACAAGGAATCCTTCAAGGGATACGTCACTCGCTTCTACAACGCTCTTCTCGAGGTTCCCGAGCACCGGAATGAAACTGTCATCATCGCCCTAAAATCGGGTCTTAGACACAAAGAGTGGCTCCGCTCTTTTGCATTAGCGCAACCTAAGACCATGGCCGAGGTAAAAACTTAGACCGAGCGAGAGATCCAACTCAAGTCTGAGGTGAACGCCAACATGCCCTGGGACGGCCAAGCCGACCTAAAGAAGAGGGGCAGAGAAGAGAAGAAGAAGGTCGACCGGCTAAAACCATACTCCCCAAAGTTCCAGAAGTATACTCCTCTCAACATCTCCCAGACCGAGCTTTTAAAGGAGGCGAAGGGCGAGCGATTCTTCAAGCTTCCATAGAGCGGCTAAACGTATCCGGGGCCCGTACTGTGCCTTTCATAGGTCGCAGGGCCACCCGACCGAGAACTGTAAACAACTCCACGATTACATCGAGGAGTTGTAACAACCCTAAGCTTTCTGTACAACTTTCTATACAATTTTTTCAAAAATACAGAAAGGGGTACTTTTGCCTGAGCATAAGATATAAGTTTGTTTTGCTTTTTAATAGCAAGATGGAGCTTGTAGCTCATTGGTAAGACCTTGCACTGCTGAACCAAATCACCAGAGTTCAAATCCCATTAGCCACATTATTTTTTAATATTGTTTTATTTTAGATTTTTAGAAGTCCAAGAGACTACACGTGCATAACTCGTAAAAACCCCACTACACATATAAAACATACTGACCCAGGGGCTACACCAAGTGACGAGGGACACGTGGCAGTGAGCCCCGGCCCGACTCGGGCAGGCGACTCGGTCGACTCGGCCCGCCGCCGCCAGCCGAACTCGGTCGGATCGTCGAGTTGCCTTCATGAAAATTCTGCCTTTTTGTATTCTAATAACCCCTGTATACTTTAATTTCTCTGCACAGTAACAGAGACATTAAAAATCCCCATTAACCTATTTTTAATACAATTTTTATTACATTTTCAATACAACTTTTCACCTACCCTAAACCCTAACAATACCCTATAAATACCACCCCTAAACACACCCTCCTCACTCCAAATTTCTATCTAAAACTCTCAAGAAAATTCTTAGAACTTTTGTGTACAAGTAGAGTTAGCGAAGGGCGAAACTCCGACGATCTTCCGACGACGGCCCTAGGAGCTCCCGGCGACGAAACGACGCACCGGCACCTCCTACCGATTCCTCTCCCTCTTCTCTTGAATATAAACCCGCAAGTCCCACCTTCCTCTCCTCCTTTCTATTCTTAAAACACTAATAACTAAAACCCGACGGAAGCGGAGTTAAATCCGACTTCCGATTCGGTTTTCTTTATAAAGTTCAATTTTCCTTAACACAACCATGTTAAACTTTTACATCTTGACTATTAATCATTAACAAAACATATTGAACAAGTTTCATAGCAAAACATTTCATTTTGTAACTTTTACCGCTCTTTTTCACTAAAATACCATGTAGTTTATTTTCTACTTTAAAACATCATTAATCTTATTATACCTTTAATTAGATCACGGGGTAATGACCTATCTCCTCACAACACTCATATGTAACATAGCATAATACTTTTCGGGAACATAGAATACGGAACGAAACTTTACATATAAATACATTTACTATTAAAACCGTTTTCTACAAGATTACGTATTTTTTATAAATCTTTGTAAAGCGCCGCTACAACCCATTTTAGGAAACCCGATCGGGATGGTGCGGATTATCGCACATCCTTGGGCCTAGTAGTGCGAGATGCAGACCTCCGTAAGGAGCATTCGGTCTCGAGAGATTTAAAATACAAATATCTTAAGAAAATGAGATTTCTAAAAAATAATAAATTAAAATTATTTTTTTATAAATATATAAATATATATGAATTATCAAAATATCTATTTTGTTATAATATCAATATTCCATTTTTTCTAAATCAAAAGAACCACTTTACATGAAAATACCATGAAATTCCATACAAGTCCAACACTTTACAATTAAATACCATGTATTATGAAAAATATGTTTATTTACTAGAAATGTCACAAATATAAAATCTACAACTATGAAAACTCTAAAGACGATAAATAAATACTTGGGGTGTATTTTGAAAATTATACAAAAATATTTTTTACATATAACTGCAACGTTTCCAAAATAATAAAATATTATTTTCGGGAATTTTTATAATTTAATATTATTTTAATGAATATTTTAATATTCGGGTATAATTAAATACAAATAAATGGGGAAAAATTATGGAAAATTCTAAAATAGGGTATTTTATGGAATTATGCCATTTTAAAGTTTTAAGATTAGTTATATGCTAATTTGGTGCTAATCACGATTAAAAAATCGCTAATTGGATTTTTAGCTTTTTTGTGCAAAAATGTGCACTATCATTTTCCACACTTGTTACACTTGTGTTACATTTCTATTGTCATGGTTGTTCTTTTGGGTTCACTATTAGAGTGAGAAGGAAAAGAAAAAGAAAAAGAAAAAGAAAAAGAAAAGAAAAGGAAAAAGTAGCATGATGATGAGAGAGAGAGACCTAGTCAACCCTCACTTTTTGAACCATGCTCCCATCATTTTCCCCTTCTCATTCTCCCTCCTCTCCCTCACCTTGAGCTGCTGCTGCTCCTTCTCCCTCACTTTCCCTCTTCACAAAAACCCTAGATCCACCATGAAAACAAAGCCAAAACTCTATTCCCATTTCACAAAAAATGTTCCCGAGCTCACTAGCTACACTTTGAACCTAGCAAGATTGGATTTGGAGGACTTTGAGCAACTCAAGAATTTTCTTGAGTTGCCAAAGGAGGTAATTTCTGCACCTATTAGAGTAGTATCTCATTTCTTGGGCATCAATACTAGTTTTGTATCGATATGGTGTTGTTTGGTGGTTTTGTGAAACATCAAGTTAGGGTTTAGGGTTAGACCAGAAATCAAAGTGAAATTGAGGCTTGTTGTGACCTCAGAACCCCTTGTGTGATGCTAATTTGGACCCAAACCTGAACTAGAAACCAGAATACGGATTTATGAGACGATATCGGAGAAAAACTGTGAATCTGTGATCGTATTTAAGAATCTGCTATCACCCCGAGGCCCCAAAAATAAAACTGAGTTGACAGTGAGATGTGCAGGCACCATGGAATCACCACACCAAACCCTAGCCCCCAACTTTATAGTACGGCCGCTAATTTATTCCTTCTGGTCGCAAATTGCAGCCAGAGCAGGAGGGAATTGCCTCGATTTTTGTGTATGGCCCTATTTTCTCTAGTCTTGACCCTGGGTATGTCTAGTTTTGACTGATTCCAGTTAGGGTAAAATCTGGGTTGATTTGCTTGAGTTGGCGTATGATTTACGACTTATTTTAGCATGGATTTTGGTATTTGGTGATTCATTCCTGTCGGGTGGCGTTTGGACGTCAACGACAAGTGGATATTGATCGTGTTTACATGCGAGTCGATAGGTTTTTACCTATGCGAGTAGAATGTGCTATTTTGGTTTCCGATGTGATTTTCATGTGATTTAGCGTTGTGATATACTTGTAGGTACCCTACGTGATGTTGAGGCGAAGAAGATGAAGATAATGACATCGGCATTGGCACACGAGAAGCAAGGTGAGTAGATTATATCTATGGGGAGAAGTCGGGTGGATGGCGTATAGCACCCCCACAGTCCGTGGTGATGTATACGAATACGTATACACACATATATTTACTATGTGTTGTTAATGGAATTATTGGTGATAAGGATGTATTGGTTTAGTATAGTGCGAAACCCTAGAGTAGTGGTTGCACCCACACATATACGTACACATATACTTGCATGCATTCTTTCATTTATCTGTGTGCATATAGAGGTGTGTATATCTACACATATGTATGGGATTATGTGTTCATATACGGGATTGAGGATGATACATGAGATTGAGATGAGTCGATGAGGTTTGTGATGTGATATGATGGTAGTGATACCGGATATGTGATGAGATGAATGTGATATTGATCCGTACCCAGCTATTGGGATGCCGTACGACGATTTACCGTACGAGCTTTATATTGATGTTAGATCCGCACTCATGACTCGAGGATGGTATATGATATACTGTATCGTACGTGATACTATTGAGGCGAGATCACCGACTATATATATATATATATATATATATATATATATATCGACTCAGATTTAGGTGGTTTCCATACCCCTCCCGATTGACTTGATTGTTGGGTTCGTAGTTCGCATAGTAGGCGTTAGACTAGACCCGAGTCATACCTATTTCAAAACTAACGAATCGGGGATATTTTAAAGATAGGCAGAAGGGTTTATACGGATATTTTCAAACGACGCATCTTTTCTTACAACACCGTAGCCCTTATTTTACCAAAAGCCCTGATTCGTCTAATTTCAAAAGGCAAGGCTGCATGTTATATTTATTGAGATAGGTTCTTTACTGTTGCGCTGATTATTCGATTCAGCATATTCATGCCACTTGCATTGCAGTGCTTGTGTTATTGATATATTATAATCATGCTGCTAGGACACCAGCACCATTATCGATGATGCGTATGTTCCACGTACACTTGTTGCCGGCTCACACACTTCATCATCGATAATTGCCATGTCACTACACTGTAGTACTGTTGCATTCAGTGTATGTTGCTTACCTTTCTTTACATGTCGCATACATCATGCTTTTTGATTATACGTATTGAGATATGTTGTTTCCATGATATTTCTGGATTTGGGAACCGTGGGTATTTAAAAAGAGAAATATGTAATTATTTTAAAAACCCGGTTACCCTTGATATGATATTTCAGTGCGTCCACCATGTGTTTTCTCGGTGCTGAGAGCGACATGTGAAACCCGATTCGAGGAGGTGGATGAGGCCGATTGCGGGTACATGGTGGACCCGGTATGGTTCCCCGGGGTAAGAAATGTTTTTCGTGGAGTAGACGATGAGCCTGGCAGGGTGGCGAGTACCTACCGGTGATTGGTTGGACCTGGCGGTTATCCGGAGGATGCTGACCAGAGTCGATAGATGGATATAGGCGTACTGCCGGGGCCGAGGGCCGATACCGCAGACAGAGCCCGTGGGCCGATCCGGACTGACGGAGCCCGATATATGAGGATTTACGTGCCGATGCTAGGCACAGGTTTCATGATGATTTTCCATGATTTTGATTATACACTCATATTTACATACATGATGTTTATTGTCATTGGGTGACGGGTGGACGGGTTCCACGTTTATACAGACTTGATCACATACAGACTGGATTTACATGATCATACTTCATTTGTATATATAACAGGGTATGAGGGCGCTGTTATATATACCCTTACACCAATATTAGTGGAATGAGACGCTAATATATGTGTATTGATATCCATTTGATACTTCATCATATTTACTTCATGTAGACATACCTTATACTGATGACATGTTATTACCTCGGTACTTGGCACTACATACATGTTTAGATGTTACATTGCCACCTTATTATGCTTCAGACGTACTCTTGTGGTTTATATATACTGATCGTTTGACTTAGGATTATGTCTTGCATTCGATCTCTGCTTGTAGATATTTTCTATTCACGAGTTGGCAACTCACCCCCGTTGTGCCACAGTTCTTGCAGGTTTTGTCGTATAGTTCCATAGCGGCATTTCTGGCACACTGCTTCCTTATGGGTGACTTGCTTGGGTAGGTGGGTTCTTTTGTATCAGAACCGCCATTGTTCATGTATTATTCATTGTATCTAGAGATTCCATCAACCAAAACTTGTATATTGTTTCAGACTTAGAAAACAGTGTTGTATTATTTCGACCTTAGAGTCGCGCTTGTAGTGTTGCAGTTTTCTGGCTGTTTTGAGTTCTTTTTGGGTTTTGATCCTCGCCCTTTGGCGTTGTATATTATTATTGCTTGCGTGGTTGTGACCGTCGATTGACGAAGAGCTAGCTCCCGCTTGGGGATGCCTTTTATGATTTCATATATATTATTCTTGTTGTACCCCGTTCGGGGCCAGTTTTTACAAAGGAAACTCTGCCGAAATTTTCAGGAAAGGTTACACATTTTTTAAAAATGCATATTCGGCTTAGTTGTTTAAAAACTTTGATTTTCGAAACATGATTTCTTTACTTCTTAAAACCAGTTTTCCTTATTTACTCTTTAAATGGTTTTAGATTTCTGGGCTTTTGGCTTACTTGGATCAGATGGGGTCTTATAGACTTCATATGGTTCAAGGGCCAGTCACGTGCTCTTTCGGGTCGTGACAAAATTGGTATCAGAGCGCTAGGTTGACCTTGGTTCGAGTCTAAGTTTGACTATGTGGAGCCTAGGGCGTTATCTATATACGGAACTTAGGCTTGACCTTACGGAACTTAGACTTAGTCGAGGGGGTATTAGACCCGAACTTTCGTCGCGTAAGATGACCCTTGGTTGATGGAATAGGTGACTAAAGTAGAATGACGTACCGTGGGTATGTTCCGCGGAATACTTACGACACGCTACTCCGCTTAAGGAGCCTTAGGATGTACATTTCCTTGCACCGTATTATATTCCTTCCTATGATCTACCCTCATCGATACTGGTTATGGTTTTGCTGCCACGATTGCACGGGCAGAGTGAGCTACGGCTCGAGTTGCGTCAGCATGAGCTCGTCGAGGACGAGGACAGACCAGGGCGTAATTCCAGAGGTGTACGATTGCATATAGTGGTGTCGTCTTATTGTGTTTTCGCGCCGTGAGCGTTTGACAGATCGCTGTTGTGAGATTTCTCGGATGTACCGGTCGGTACCAGAGGATTGGGCCACTGATAGAGCCCAGCCAGGATGTGATGACTGTTGATATTATCGCTTATCCAGGACGATTGAGGCATTGTCCAGCGCACGGACGAAGGAGTCAGATGTTGCTGCGAATGATGAGATATCGCCCAGGTGATTGGAGCTACTGCAGCATGAGCATATACTTAGAGATATAATGGTGAGTCGCTAGTCACCGAGGATGAATGACTAGGACATGTGGTTCGTTCGCTTACCCCGATGCGAGGTCATCAGGTAGATTGATTCCAGCTAGAGACGACTTCACACAGATTCGTTGAGAGTCGATGGAGACGATCGAATGTCAGGAACGCATTTTCCAAGTTTAAAGTATTCGGAAAGACATGCAAGCGATTCTGTGGACCCTCTAGAAGAATGAAACCCTAACTCGACATAATGACCGTGCGAAAGCCTTTGAACCTTAGGGTTTGCGGCAGTTCCGCGGCGCCATTAGTGAGGCTTGGGTTTGCCCTTCTACGGCTGGACCACCGATGTTGTGGTATGTACTCGATACTATTAAACTGTACCCGAGATGTTGAGCTCTTGGGGGATTATGAAGTTCTGACGAGTCGATCAAACGATTCGACATCATTCGAATATCATGTGATGGGACACTGCTTGGGAGGCTCCAGATACAAGCATAGCCGTTGGAGCGCAGTCTGTGTAGCCACGATAAGATGAGTCCGGATCAGTCGATATTGAAGCAGAGTGGAGTAAAGAGTTCGCATGAGATTTCGAAGAGATGACGTTCCACTCCGCCGACGTTAGAGATGCGATATGCATGTTGAGGACGTGATCGGCTAGATATCTCCTACCGAGTGACGGAGATACCGAGTTCGTGATTTCGAGTCCATGTTAGAGACTTCGGAGGGACCGTCAGGACATTGCAATGCGCAGATAAAGACGCGACGTCAAATGGTCGATGATACAGACAAGCGGGACAAGAAGTTCGTGTGAGATGCAGACGAGCTGGTACTACACCCCGTTAAGATTAAAGGTCGGATATGCATACAGAAACGTAGGGATGTGACCAGCTTCCGAGGAGATGTTGTACTAAGGGCGCAGATGTCCAGAAAGCGAGGAAAGATTACGCCAGAGTACCAGCCCCCGTACATTTTGGCTTAGGCGAGATCAGAAGAGACCTTGAGCAGGGATTCCTTCCAGTACACTGCTGCAATAAGATTTGCACCAGGAGCAGATGCGTGATGTGCATTCAAAGGACCAGAGGTCGACGCCAGAGATGTGCTGCGTTACGAGCGATCGTGAGGATTGACCGAGGGATGACCAGGAAAGTGCCAGAATGGAATCGTTCCTGTCAGCACACCTGACCGGGCCGATGAGCCGATGGATTGCGAGATTGGTAATCTACAGGAAAGATAAGGAACCAGAGGCGGAGGACGCCAGCTGCGAGCAAGAGGCAAGTAGATATCTTGCGCCGCTAGCATCGGATGTACCGGTACCTTCTCGACCCTGAAGAAGGATATACCGACGGCGGTATTTATAATTTGTGATTTTGTGATGTAACTATCACGTATCCGTCACTTTGGATTTCGGTATTTTGGTGATCTATTTGCATGATTTGGTTTTGATGGCTGAGTTCTATGATTTCTGTTTTCGGCACCATGGTTGCACCTACTGGGTATTTATACCTTGCACATAGTTATTACTCTTGAGGTGTTGATTGTGATTTCATGCCTATTTTATGCCGGTGATTTGATTTACGCTTCCAGCCTAGTTTTCATGTACTTTTAGTGTTTCGATTTTGCACTCGGTATAGCTTATATGTGCTTGTAGTGCATTGATATGTGTTTTGTGCACGCAGTTGCACACGTTTATGATTTTCTTTATATCTGGGTACACTTAGTGTTGCTGCTTACGCATTTGAGTTATTGCTGGTATTTGTGCATGGGATGCACAAGTTCTATATTTCGTGCGTTTGTCGCACCAGTTTTATGTTTCTTGCGTTTATCGCATCAGATTTATATATCATGCCTTTGTTGCACCGGATTTATATTTTGTGCATTACGGTTGCACCTGACTTCGATTTGATGTCTTTCGATATGTCGATTTTGATTGTGATATTGATGTGGATTCTTTCACTCCGTGTTTTTGACTGGACTTACGCATGTTCGACATTTGCTATTGGATTTCGTGATTCCGTGCATGTTGAGTGCGCAGGGTTCAGATTTTCATTCGTGCACGATTGATGCACCGATTTGGATTTTCGCGCATGTTGGGCGCATGTTTTGAGATACGATTTTGGTGCACACCCGATGCACTAAATCGAGATTCTTCGTGCATGTCAGATGCACCGGATTTTGGCTGTCAGGCACACACGTTGCCTATGACAGATACTTCGTGCACACCCGTTGCACCTAGATGTTGTTTTGTGTACCTGTATGGCACATATATGGATTTTGATTTCCGTGCGCACCAGACGCACAGGGTGGTGTTATGTGCATTTTTGGGATTTATTCCTTTTGGAGCAGTACATTTTTATGATATTGGATATTTATTTTCATACTGAGCAGGACTAGTCAGAGGACAGTACCTGAATATATTTTGCATGCATTGATAGTTCGAAGGGATTTCCAAAGAGCGAGCTATGGTCTCGATATATATATACCTACGTGTCCGATATGACACGAAACGTTTTAAAAACAAAGAAACCCTTCTAGATTGTTCTCAAAACGGCGGAACGTACCTATTAAACAAAGGATATATATATATACATATATAGTTATTTTCTTATGAAAAACGTCCACCACTGTGCAGTGTTACGTGCATCGCACAGCGACTTAAAAAGATTTGGCATGCATTTACATCAGCTATTTACATGTATAGATTGGATGTCTACATGTATAGTTCTGATCTATATCATATTGGTTTTGTATTGAATTTGACATTTGTGTCTTTACCATGACTCCGATAATTGCGGGATGCTTGATGGAGTGTTGCTTTTGAGTTATCTGCTCAGTACTCATGCGCATGCATTGCGCTAGGATACGTTTTATGTATTGCTGATTTCGGAGCCCCGACGACTTGGAATTTGTATCGAAATGTTTTAATATTTGGGAGTTTTAAATTTAAATTCGGGGACCGAATTTCTTTAAGGGGGGTAGATTGTAACGTTTCCAAAATAATAAAATATTATTTTCGGGAATTTTTATAATTTAATATTATTTTAATGAATATTTTAATATTCGGGTATAATTAAATACAAATAAATGGGGAAAATTATGGAAAATTCTAAAATAGGGTATTTTATGGAATTATGCCATTTTAAAGTTTTAAGATTAGTTATATACTAATTTGGTGCTAATCGCGATTAAAAAATCGCTAATTGGATTTTTAGCTTTTTTGTGCAAAAATGTACACATATCATTTTCCACACTTGTTACACTTGTGTTACATTTCTATTGCCATGGTTGTTCTTTTGGATTCACTATTAGAGTGAGAAGGAAAAGAAAAAGAAAAAGAAAAAGAAAAAGAAAAGGAAAAAGTAGCATGATGATGAGAGAGAGAGACCAAGTCAACCCTCATTTTTTGAACCATGCTCCCATCATTTTCCCCTTCTCATTCTCCCTCCTCTCCCTCACCTTGAGCTGCTGCTGCTCCTTCTCCCTCACTCTCCCTCTTCACAAAAACCCTAGATCCACCATGAAAACAAAGCCAAAACTCTATTCCCATTTCACAAAAAATGTTTCCGAGCTCACTAGCTACACTTTGAACCTAGCAAGATTGGATTTGGAGGACTTTGAGCAACTCAAGAATTTTCTTGAGTTGCCAAAGGAGGTAATTTCTGCACCTATTAGAGTAGTATCTCATTTCTTGGGCATCAATACTAGTTTTGTATCGATATGGTGTTGTTTGGTGGTTTTGTGAAACATCAAGTTAGGGTTTAGGGTTAGACCTGAAATCAAAGTGAAATTGAGGCTTGTTGTGACCTTAGAACCTATTGTGTGATGCTAATTTGGACCTAAACCTGAACTAGAAACCAGAATACGGATTTATGAGACGATGTCGGAGAAAAACTGTGAATCTGTGATCGTATTTAAGAATCTGCTATCATCCCGAGACCCCAAAAATAAAACTGAGTTAACAGTGAGATGTGCAGGCACCATGGAATCACCACACCAAACCCTAGCCCCCAACTTTATAGTACGACAGCCAATTTATTCCTTCTGGCCGCAAATTGCGGCCAGAGCAGGAGGGAATTGCCTCGATTTTTGTGCATGGTCCTATTTCCTCTAGTCTTGACCCTGGGTATGTCTAGTTTTGACTGATTCCAGTTAGGGTAAAATCTGGGTTGATTTGCTTGAGTTGGCATACGATTTACGACTTATTTTAGCATGGATTTTGGTATTTGGTGATTCATTCCTGTCGGGTGGCGTTTGGACGTCAACGACAAGTGGATATTGATCGTGTTTACATGCGAGTCGATAGGTTTTTACCTATGCGAGTAGCGTGTGCTATTTTGGTTTCCGATGTGATTTTCATGTGCTTTAGCGTTGTGATATACTTGTAGGTACCCTACGTGATGTTGGGGCGAAGAAGATGAAGATAGTGACATCGGCATTGGCACACGAGAAGCAAGGTGAGTAGATTATATCTACGGGGAAAAGTCGGGTGGATGGCGTATAGCACCCCCGCAGTCTGTGATGATGTATACGAATACGTATACACACATATATTTACTATGTGTTGTTAATGGAATTATTGGTGATAAGGATGTATTGGTTTAGTATAGTGCGAAACCCTAGAGTAGTGGTTGCACCCACACATATACATACACATATACTTGCATGCATTCTTTCATTTATCTGTGCGCATATAGAGGTGTGTATATCTACACATGGGTATAGGACTATGTGTTCATATACGGGATTGAGGATGCTACATGGGATTGAGATGAGTCGATGAGGTTTGTGATGTGATATGATGGTAGTGATACCGGATATGTGATGAGATGAATGTGATATTGACCCGTACCCAGCTATTGGAATGCCGTACGACGATTTACCGTACGAGCTTTATATTGATGTTAGATCCGCACTCATGACTCGAGAATGTTATATGATATACTGTATCGTACGTGATACTATTGAGGCGAGATCACCGACTATATATATATATATATGTATGTATGTATGTATATCGACTCAGATTTAGGTGGTTTCCATACCCCTCCCGATTGACTTGATTGTTGGGTTCGTAGTTCGCATAGTAGGCGTTAGACTAGACCCGAGTCATATCTATTTCAAAACTAACGAATCGGGGATATTTTAAAGATAGGCAGAAGGGTTTTTACGGATATTTTCAAACGACGCATCTTTTCTTACAACACCGTAGCCCTTATTTTACCAAAAGCCCTGATTCGTCTAATTTCAAAAGGCAAGGTTGCATGTTATATTTATTGAGATAGGTTCTTTACTGTTGCGCTGATTATTCGATTCAGCATATTCATGCCATTTGCATTGCAGTGCTTGTGTTATCGATATATTATAATCATGCTGCGAGGACACCGGCACCATTATCGATGATGCGTATGTTCCACGTACACTTGTTGCCGGCTCACACACTTCATCATCGATAATTGCCATGTCACTACACTGTAGTACTGTTGTATTCAGTGTATGTTTCTTACCTTTCTTTACATGTCGCATACATCATGCTTTTTGATTATACGTATTGAGATATGTTGTTTCTATGATATTTCTGGATTTGGGAACCGTGGGTATTTAAAAAGAGAAATATGTAATTATTTTAAAAACCCGGTTACCCTTGATATGATATTTCAGTGCGTCCACCATGTGTTTTCTCGGTGCTGAGAGCGACATGTGAAACCCGATTCGAGGAGGCGGATGAGGCCGATTGCAGGTACATGGTGGACCCGGTATGGTTCCCCGGGGCAAGAAATGTTTTTCGTGGAGTAGACGATGAGCCTGGCAGGGTGGCGAGTACCTACCGGTGATTGGTTGGACCTGGCGGTTATCCGGAGGATGCTGACCAGAGTCGATAGATGGATATAGACGTACTGCCGAGGCCGAGGGCCGATACCGCAGACAGAGCCCGTGGGCCGATCCGGACTGACGGAGCCCGATATATGAGGATTTACGTGCCGATGCTAGGCACAGGTTTCATGATGATTTTCCATGATTTTGATTATACCCTCATATTTACATACATGATGTTTATTGTCATTGGGTGACGGGTGGACGTGTTCCACGTTTATACAGACTTGATCACATACAGACTGGATTTACATGATCATACTTCATTTGTATATATAACAGGGCATGAGGGCGCTGTTATATATACCCTTACACCAATATTAGTGGAATGAGACGCTAATATATGTGAATTGATATCCATTTGATACTTCATCATATTTACTTCATGCAGACATACCTTATACTGATGACATGTTATTACCTCGGTACTTGGCACTACATACATGTTTAGATGTTACATTGCCACCTTATTATGCTTCAGACGTACTCTTGTGGTTTATATATACTGATCGTTTGACTTAGGATTATGTCTTGCATTCGATCTCTGCTTGTAGATATTTTCTATTCACGAGTTGGCAACTCACCCCCGTTGTGCCACAGTTCTTGCAGGTTTTGCCGTACAGTTCCATAGCGGCATTTCTGGCACACTGCTTCCTTATGGGTGACTTGTTTGGGTAGGTGGGTTCTTTTGTATCAGAACCGCCATTGTTCATGTATTATTCATTGTATCTAGAGATTCCATCAACCAAAACTTGTATATTGTTTCAGAATTAGAAAGCAGTGTTGTATTATTTCGACTTTAGAGTCGCGCTTGTAGTATTGCGGTTTTCTGGCTGTTTTGAGTTCTTTTTGGGTTTTGATCCTCGCCTTTTGGCGTTGTATATTATTATTGCTTGCGTGGTTGTGACCGTCGATTGACGAAGAGCTAGCTCCCGCTTGGGGATGCCTTTTATCATTTCGTATATATTATTCTTGTTGTACCCCGTTCGGGGCCAGTTTTTACAAAGGAAACTCTGCCGAAATTTTCAGGAAAGGTTACACATTTTTAAAAGTGCATATTCGGCTTAGTTGTTTAAAAACTTTGATTTTCGAAACATGATTTCTTTACTTCTTAAAACCAGTTTTCCTTATTTACTCTTTAATTGGTTTTAGATTTCTGGGCTTTTGGCTTACTTGGATCAGATGGGGTCCTATAGACTTCATATGGTTCAAGGGCCAGTCACGTGCTCTTTCGGGTCGTGACAAAATTGGTATCAGAGCGCTAGGTTGACCTTGGTTCGAGTCTAAGTTTGACTATGTGGAGCCTAGGGCGTTATCTATATACGGAACTTAGGCTTGACCTTACGGAACTTAGACTTAGTCGAGGGGGTATTAGACCCGAACTTTCGTCGCGTAGGATGACCCTTGGTTGATGGAATAGGTGACTAATGTAGAGTGACGTACCGTGGGTATGCCTTTCGGTCTCAAAAATGCTGGGGCTACATATCAACACCTACTTAACAAAATGTTCAAACCGCGGATCGGGAAGAACGTGGAGGTTTACGTCGACGATATGCTTGTGAAATCAACCTCATCGGACGAGCACACCAGAGATCTCTGTTTCCGCCAAAAATTTCTGCGTAAAAGAGTCTAAGGTATCAAATGGCAGCGATACGCTTAAGAAAATACGAACCAGAATCTTCCGGCCTGTATTTTGATATACTTCCTAATGAAAAACTGTTAAATTATGATGGTATTGAAAACATCTCGAAAAAACCTTCGATTTGATATATTATGGGCCTCATAATTCATCCGGGATCAAAAGTTATGAGCAAATGTGTTATGCACATGTGATCGAAGAAAGAAGATGCGAACCAGTATTTTCCGAGCTGTATTTTGACAAACTCCGGAATGAGAAACAGCTAAACTCTGATGGTATTGAAAGCATCTTAAAAAGGCCTTCGATTTGATATATTATGGGCCTCATAATTCATCCGGGATCAAAAGTTATGAGCAAATGTCTATGCACATGTGATTTAAGGAAGAAGATGCGAACCAGTATTTTCCGAGCTGTATTTTGACAAATTCCGGAACAAGAAATGGCTAAATTCTGATGATATTGAAAGCATCTCGAAAATACTTTCGATTTGATATATTATAAGCTTCATAATTCATCCGAGATCAAAACTTATGAGCAAATGTGTTATGCACGTGTAATCTAAAGTAATGCTCTACTACACGGGGAATGCATTTTTTAGTCCCACATCGGGAAAATGAGAGCTGGCTTCTCTACCACTCCCATATAAATAAGAGGGGATAGCTCTTAGAAAGGGTAGAGTTAAATACTCAAAGGATTCAATACTCAAAGGAGCTTAGTCCTCCAAAGGAGCTTAGTTCTCCAAGATAGGAGCATGCTCCTCCATAATGCGCATATGCGCAAGCGCCATGTGCGCTACGTGCAACGCACGTGTGCCCGCCATGCGGCACCACGTGCAACGCACGTGCGCACCACATGAGAACATTTAATAATATTAAAAGGAGCCTGTTCTCCATATATAGAAGCCCTGCTTCTCCTCATAATGCGCATGTGCGCCACGTGCAACGCACGTGTGCTCGCCACGCGCGTACCACGTGCAACGCACGTGCGCACCACAAGAGAATATTCAATTAAAACGAGACTCGTTCTCCATAGGAGCTTGCTCCCCCCATAATGCGCATATGCGCAAGATCCATGTGCACCACGTGCAAATATGAGCGCCCAACACGTGCGACGCACGTGCGCCCAACACATCGACGCACATGCGCCCAACACGTGCGACGCACGTGCGCGAACGCAAAGAAGCCTTTTTCAGCAGCGAGAAGCTTAAGCTCCAACCTGTTCTTCCCCCCTAATGATTGAGACATGGATCAAAGGGTACATCCCTCCACACCTTCGATATGTGGCACTGTAATCTCTCAGTGTCGTCGGAGAGGTGGTGTGTCCCAACGACCAATGATCATTCTTTCTAAAATTAAATAAAAGAGAAGAAGAATGAAGATTGGGGAGAAATCAAGAACTTCAAACAGAGAGAACTCTGAAGAAATTTCAAGAAAAAGGTAAAACCTTCATAAAATAGAAGAAATTTCTTCCAATAGATCATTGATCTAAGAACAAGATCAATGATCTTCACATAATAAACAGGGCTTTGCACTTTTTATGAACCACTGGTTCTTTAAAACAAGAAAAACAAGAAATACTTGTTTTCTTTGATCTAAATTAGATAAAGAAATCAAACAGTGCTTTGCGCTTTTTCATGAACCATTGGTTCTAGAAAAGATTCTCAAATTATAGTGCCTTGCACTTGCAAACTGCGCTGTTGCGCTCCTGGATTGGCACAAGCCACCAGAGAGCGCCACGTGTCAACATCTGAACCATCTGCGCTATGCGCTGTTGAAATAGAGCCTTGCTCTCTGGAATTGGCGTAACTCACCAGAGTACGCCACGTATCAGCAGCGCACTGCGTTTGCATGACACATGTCGTCACCACAAGCGCTTGCGGTCCCTGATTGACGCAAAGCGCCTGAAAAATGCAATGCATTTCCTAAAGGGTCAGGCCCAAGTCAAAAGTCTAAACAGACCAAGAATAATGTTATGCATTATTTTAAGGGAGCAGAGCCCAATTGAGAGGTCCAATAGACCAAAACAAATGCTCTCCAATAAAAAAGGGCAGAGCCCAGTCAAAATGGGCATAAATGGCCTGAAGTAATGCTATGCATTATTCTAAAAAGGGGAAAGCCCAGACAAAGGCCAAATGCAAACAAAATATGGACATTTTTTTAACTGGACTTAGCCTAATTTTGGCCATAAGTCCTTAAACTAAATTGACTAGGCACGGCTGCTCCCCAAATCAATTTGTAATCGGTTCGAGGGTACATCTCCGAACTCCTCTGACACTTATCGTTGTAATCCTTCAACGATGTCAGAGAGGTGACGGGTCCCGACGACCACATATCGATATGGACTGCGGGGTCCTTAAACTCGTGGACCGAAACGTTCTTAAACTAATATCGGACCGAAACGTCCTTAAACTGATGTCGGACCGAAACGTCCTTAAACTAATAATGGACCACCACGTCCCTAAACTGGAATATGGACCGCAACGTCCTTAAACTACCTATGGACCACTACGTCCCTAAACTGGAACAATAGAGCCCTCAAATGCTCTTTTGTCGGATCTAAACGATCTTGTTAAGTTGATCTTAGTCTCAAACTGGACTAACGTATCCTTAACAAACGTTTGAGTTGATCTTAGCCTCAAATACGGCTAACATATCCTCAAACCAAAACCCCAAAACCCAAATCTAAGAAAATACGGATTTGGACTAATCCACGTCCTACGGGCGACGAAATAAATAGTCTCCGTATACAATCCACGGGCAACCACAAACAAAACAAATACACACGACACGAAGTGAAATTCTGGAGAAGGAGAAAGTGGCTACCGCGATGCGGTAGCGTAATTAACTGCAGGGGCTTACGCCTGCAGGGAAGAGCGTCCCCACAATCAAAAACCCCTCTGGCGAGGGGGAATCTGACGAAGTCTGTTACATCGGCCGCATCCGTCTAAACCTCCGATACACAGTGCCATAAATCAACTTGGCATCTTCGGAGAGGTAGACGGATAAAACCAAATAGCATCTGCCCCGAATCTCAGTGCCAAGACTTCGCAGTCTTGTGCGCCGCCATTCGGAGGGGAACAGATTCTGGCACGCCCGGTGGGACCTCTTCCTCTTTCCACTCCACACTTCGTGTGTCGTCTTCGCGAACCAAACGCGGTTTGTTAAATGGTTGCCTTCGGATTTCAAGTTACTAAGATTTGGTCTTTTGCCTGGCACAGAACTCAAGATTCAATGGCCTTTAACTGCACCAACTGCTCGAAATGCCACTGCAACGGACGCTCCACCTCACCGGGAGGTGTAGCATATGGGCCCCAAGCGGCTTCCTTCCTCGCTCTGCCGGTAGACCAGGTGACCCAAGCCACCACTGGCCTGTTCTTCGGGACCATGATCCAACCTACAAGCTTCTCTGCGCCAATACCTGCACCGGAAGTGAACAAAAAGTCGGTCTTCGACCGGCTCGCTGCTACGACGACCCCTGTCAACGGGTCGCACAATGCCAAACCAATGGCCTCTGTTTTCACCAGGCTAGATCAGAACTCTAAAATGGCTGTCCTAAGGAGGGCAACGGTCGCTGCTCCGGAAGTCGTTAAGACGGATTCTCCCGTCAAAGAGTCAGTCTTTGCAAGACTGACGATTCCCACTCCTGCTCCGGCTGGTCAGAAGACATCAGTCTTCAATAGCCTGACACCGGCAATCGCCCCATACTTAAACAGGGGGCAAAAAGAAACTATCTTAATTTTCGAGCCAGTCCCAATGGCTCGTCGTGCTGTACGTCATTATTGGCAACGAGTGAGGAAGGCAGGGGGCAACTCCCCCTCAGGGCTAACTCCACCTGCTCCAATGGCGGAGGTCAACGCTGCTGTTCCAACTGGGAACAGTTTTGAATTGCTAAGGAGGGTGCGAAAGAACTCTCCAACCGCTACATTGAAAAGATCTCCTCCACCTATAGAGAGAGATCCGGAAACAAAGCAAGGACAGCCCCCCCAACGGCTGTCTTCAAAAATTTATAAAGTTTGGCGGAGGGTTCAAGACTCCGTGATTGACCCAGGTCACTCTCGTCGCCAGAAAAAGGCGAAGGTGGAAAAGGACAAGGACCGTCCTATTGAATAGCAGGGGACAACAGTTGCTAGGATGCCCACTTCAACGGCTCCTTCAACCTCAACGGCCCACAAAAGAAGGAGGCCAGAGAAAACTCCCGCGTCAGCGGCAAAAGTTAAAAATGGTGAACTTAAACGCCCCAAGTCAGGGGGCATAATAGTTCATACGGTTTACATGGCATCGGGAAAAGAAGACAGCCGTGCATCCATGGGTCATAGACCGCTTACACGGTCAGTGACCAAGGCTCAGGAGCAGCAACAGAAGCTTCAGGAGATGATGAACGCTATGGCTGCACTTACAGGGCCAAAAGAAAACCTTGAAACGTCCTCCGATGAACGTCAGGAACAAGAGACTGACGCCGAGTTCCTTCGCCGAATATTGGAGAAGAAGGACAAAGAGGCTGCCGAACAAGCAGCCAACATACAGCGTATGGGCCTCCTCTTCCAAGACATGATAGGGATGATGTTACAACAAGATCCTCCGGCCGAAGAGCCCTCGATCGTCCTTGGAGATGATAGGGGAGAGACATCAAATCCTCTGCCAGCTTTGTCAACGGCTAAAGAGGATACAATTTCTAAAACTGACTTGGACGAGTATATAGCCCAACAAATACGGGTTCATCATGCGACTGAAGCAGCCGGCCAGGTCGTAAAAACGGGGCGGCCATATCCAAGCTGGTACGACCAAATCAAGTACCCGCCGGGTTACACGATTCCCAAGTTCCACGTATATAAAGGGACTGGCAATCCTCACCAGCATGTTGCCCAGTTCCGGGCACTTTGCGGTAATACGGGCGGTGATGACAAGCTTTTACTTCGCCAGTTTGTTGGAAGTTTATCAGATACGGCGTTCGAGTGGTACTCTGAGCTCCCGAATGACTCTATCAAGACCTTCGCAGAGATAGAATTGCTGTTTACCCAACGTTTCGCCAGTGCCAGCGAGCGCACCCCGATAACGCCACTGATTAACGCCAGGGTAAGACCCGGCGAGACGTGGGTTCAGTATGCTATACGGTGGCGTAATTTATGGTCGAAGTGCGAGCAGCGTATTGAAGAAGCTCCCGCAGTGGGTATGTTTGTGGGAACCCTCGATCCACAAGCAACCATCTCGCAATTTATGATGTTCTTCAAGCCGACTACCTTCCAGGCTTTGATTGACAAGCTAGCCCAGATGGATCAGATGTGCCATAAACCCTCTCTTTCAAAGCCGGACTCCCGAAATGACAAAGGGAAGGGAAAAGCGATCGTTGTCGCTAATACTCAACAACAACCGAACAATTCAAAGCCGGTTGTGCGTCAAAGTAATACGCGTCCGTACGTAGACCTTGAGGAGAGACTAGGGCGTCCTTACTCGTTTCCCCGTGATAAAATGAGAAGGTTATTCGAGCTGGCATTACGCAACAGACTCATAAACTTGCCAGATCCAAAACGTCCGTTGCAACCAAGTGACGTCAACGACCCCAACTACTGTCCTTATCATCGAGTACTAGGCCATCGATCGAAGATTGCTACGTTTTCAAAAATTGGCTTGAAAACCAGTACCGACAGGGCAAATTTGCGTTATCTGACAAATGGAAGGTGAATCCCCCGCAGCCCCACACCTCTAAAGGGACGAATACGCCGGGGGCAACATGCTCCGTCGTTGAAGAAGCCCCTTGGGAGATGGTATTATCAGCTAAAACGAAGAGGATGCTAAATGATCTTTAAACATGTCCGGCAATCAAATGGAATAACCCATTGGAGCCGCAAATTATTGAAGGAATGCTGAAGCCTCGTCCGACTCAAAAGATTGATGGAAGTGGCCCAAACATTCATAACCAGCCGTCGAGATCTTCAAAGAAGAAGAAGAAGTCGAAGAAGCACGTGAAGACTGGCGACAAGCGCACGGACTTGCAAAAAAAAATTGACGCGCTGGAGGAATACAACCAGAAGGCACGGATTCCCATTACATTCCAAGAGTTCCTCAACCACGTCTTTCAAAAGGAAGATGAGGGAGGTAGTTCGTCGGATGAATCCGAGGAATATGTGGCAAGCTGTCACGTGATTTCCCATTCGTTCATAGACGATGAGGAGACTCCTCGTGATGAAAAGCTGGGGGCAGGACCTGAACTAAAAATTCTGGAGCCATCAGAGGAAGTAATTGACGCATTCCTCAATGAAGCGTTCTTAAAAAGCAAAGCTGATCGGGAGCGCGAGGCGGTTATATTCGAAAGGGCCAAACGCCAGCGCCTTAACGAAAGAATCGCGATACTCCCGCTGGAACAAAGCACACCCACGGTGGATAAAAGCAAATTCAAGATAAGAAAGAGGTTTGCTAAAGCCGTGTCAATGGGTATAAAGCTACCATCCTCTGAGGAAAGCGTTACTGGTGAAGTGGAAAGCCACCCCTCCTATTGCTTATATCATCGGAAGATTTCACACCCAACTGAAGAGTGCAAAGCTTTCGATAGATGGTGGCAAGGATATGTTGCTCACCGGTAGCAGTTTAAACGGGAAAAGCGTAAGACTCGCCGAGAGCAGAACAAGATGATCAAAGGGCTTGAAAAAACTACCGGTGATTGTTGCATGGTTGACGCCGGAGGATCACAAGTGCTCACATTTGGGAGCGATTCTGATGAAGAGATGGAGCTTGGCCCTCTCTTCAAATAGTCTACTTCGGGAAAAGAAGAGGAACCGAATGCTTGCGAGAATATCCAGCCACGCAATCGGACGCTACCTGAAAAGAATCTCGGACCCTTAAACAAAAGAGATAAAGGGAAAGAGAAGATCTCCGAAGACATCGCCTTGGATGACCGGGTTGCGGAAGAGTTAAGCGCCAAGAACCCGCCGAAGAGAAATAAGGTGGTTTACAATGTCTTAGCGCATCTGATTGATACGAAAGAGTGTATGTTTGTAGTTTAACCGCAATCAGAACGGTGTCGCGTGTAGCTAGACCGAGATGAGTACGGGTCGTCCTCTGGGAAACGTGGAACCTTTTATTTTTACTTTAGATGTGTTGAGAAAGAGAGGAGGAATAAAGAATTTTGTGAAAAGTTTTTAGATCTACTTTAATGTAAAATATAGATCTAGATTATTTTAGAGATTTAAATAATATAATAATAGGGCTTGTAGGGTTCGTTAGGATTTAGTAGTTATGGAAGATTAATTAAAAGTTACCCTTTTTATCCATTAATAGATTTAGAACTAGAACGACGGTGATGCGTGTAGATTAGGGTTTCTGGAGGGAAAAAGGAATCCCACTCTTAACCCTTATCTCGACACGGAACTCCGTTCATATCTAGCCTTTACCAAAACAACCATTAATCTAATCTCTAATCGCGGTCGGAACTAGCAAAGAATTGCTAGCGCGCCCGATTAGGATGTTAATGATTCTTTTGATAAAGTTCCTAAACTTTATAGGACTTAAAAAGGGTTTAATTATTTTCATCGTCCATTAGCCTACCTTAATCCTACGAACCCTAACAAGCGGAGAATTACTCGCGCATGTTGGGAGAAGAAGATGAAAAGAAAGAGAGGGAAAACATAATGTAAAATGCAAAAGAATTAAATAAAATACTACCTTTATTAATCAACTGAACAATCTACACTTTTATTCCGTAGAAAATGATTACAAACTAGTTGCTTCTCGATCTTTCCTAAGGAGGTAGATGAACAGTTGATGATCAGCCTGGATGCGTGAGCGTCAGGGGCTTCGTGATCTCTTCGGCTTGATGGCTTTTCCAAGAGGCTCTCGGTGCTCTTTTATAGTGCAAAGCCAGAATATTTCAGTTGGAAACTTGGTAAAATATGTCAGAGATTCATGCCAAAAAATCGCATCAATTGATCCCTCAATCTTGCCGCGGATTCGCGGCCCAAGGGGGTTATGGCCGCGGATCCGCGGCCATTTGATCTCATCCCTCCATCAACTTTCAGGCTTTGTTCTTTGTGATATGTGTACTTCTCTGGAATCTTCAGAAATTTGAAATCTTTTCTTTTCTTCTGCCAGACTTGATTTCTTCATTTTGATTTCTTAATTAGGCAAGTTTTCTTCAACAACCTGATTTCTTCATAACAACTTGGAAATATTCTGCACAACAACTCAAATAAGATTTTAGTAGACTTTGTTCTACTAGGATTAGGCCAATAATATTATTTGCATACATTTTCCTACCAAATGATAATAAAAATATATTAACACATGGAAAATAATGTTTTTACACATAAACCCTCATATGTATAATATATCATATTAAAGTCCTTTTTTAATATAAAAATGGTAGGAAAAATGTACTACAAATGTGCAGTTTTATCGACTGAACAGCATCTGAGAAAGCTACCCTCACAACCCAGCATTCTTGATGCCCTGTTACTATCAAAAGAGGCGAGGGATTCTTTGATTAAGGCGCTGCAAGATTCGGACCAGTTCTAAGCCTTCCTGGCCGAGGAAAAGATGAAGGATGAATTGGAAGAGGTGCACACGGCCGACGTTGCTTTTGGCAATGAAGACCTTCTCCTCGGGACGTGCGAACACAATCGTCCCCTTTATGTCTCAGGATACTGCCATGATATAAAGATAGGTAAAATATCGGTCGATAACGGATCGTCTGTTAATCTATTCAATGTGCGGGTGTTAAAGGAAATTTGCATGAGTGTCCAACACCTCGCCCGAGACAAGATCACCATCTCCGGGTTCGATTCCCAATCATCAAAAACTCTTGGATCTGTGATATTGACGCTACGCTTCGGGTTGCTCGTCACAGATATTAAATTCCATGTCATAGATGCCAAGACATGCTACAATGCTCTGCTCGGCCGACCATGGTTACACGAGTACAATATCATCCCTTCTACACAGTATCAGTGTATGAAATATTGCAGGGATGGCCTTGAGTACACCGTGGCAGGAGAATTAAATCCATTCTCCGTGAATGAAGTTCGCAAGTATGAAGATGCCAAATACTTCTTGCCGAGTTTCGAAGACACGGAAAGGTGTCACAAGCCGGAGAACAAAACCAACGCTACCATCCCTGTCTTCGGCAGTGATACCGAGGAAGAAGAGGAGATAGTGTATTCGGGTCTGCCCCAACACAACACGCTGGGACCTTCGGCTCCTATATTGATCTTTGGCAGCGACTCGGAAGATGAGATCCGTGTTGTATTCTCTGCTCGACCTTCCATACGAAAGTCCGCTGACGAAGAACAAAGTCTACAAGTCGCCATGGTGCCGCTTAAACACTATAAAGAACTGGACGCACTTAATATTTGCAATGTAGAAGAGCTACAAACATTCTACATCCCTCCCAGGCGAGAGAGCGAGAAAGAAATTTTGTTCTACCGCTTTGAAGAAACCAAGGTGGAAAAAGAAATATGGCATGGCGCGGATTCTACACTCGATAGGCTTCAGCCCATCCGTCTCCCCAGATATTATACGGAAGGTTTGAAAAAGCTGCTGAAACGCCAGGGGATATCCTTCAAGCAGACCGTCCGAAAAGCCAGTTTCTATGACAAAATCTGGAACGTTCCCGGGACTCAACGCAAACCGCCTAATGGGAGAATGGAGACAAAAGGACTCGGATACATCCGGTCAAAGAAACGAGAGCTACTAAACAGCTGCTATGTCGTGTATGACTTCGATGAAGAAGCAGATGCTCAATGGGAGGACGCTAATCCTGAGCCCGTGAAAGTTCCAGATGCGAAAATGCCCAGTCCGTCGTTCGAAGAACAAGTGGACAAGCTTATAAGGGAAGCGGGTCAAAAAGTCCGAGATGATCATAACCGTGAAATGGTCATCTACGAGAAAGCCAGAACGCAACGCCTTCTCCAACAGGCCGTGAAAGATGAAAAGGCTGCTCCCTGTCAACCTGTTATAAAGAAGGCTCGGCGCAAAAGCAAAAATAAGTCGAAAGGCCGAAAAGGCGCTCAACAGCAACAAAGAAAGGCTAAGAAGCCACGCAAACGGGAGTCAAGTGCTATTGATCTATCCCTTATGAAGAAAATGGGTCGAGCGTACTCGTTTCCTCGGGACAAGACGAAGAAGATACTTGATCTTGCTCTAAAACATCATATGCTTACACTGCCGGAGTCCAAACACCTCGAACAAGCAGGCGAAGTCTCTAACCCAGACTATTGCTCTTACCATCGAGTAATAGGGCACCTTCCCGAGAATTGCTTCACCTTCAAAAATTGGGTTGAAGATCAGTACCAGCTCGGCAAGTTCGCTCTGTCCGACAACTGGAGGGTAGCGCCGCCACAAAAGCACGAGCCCAAGGCCACGAAAGAAAAACCAGTTCCACATTGGGACTGGAAGTGAATTCGTACTTGTCACGTGATAACAATACTAAAAGAAGAATCCGAAAACCTGGACAGCCTTCCCTGGTGCCTCGAAAACGACAATGATGAGGTAATCTCATAATTTCCCCCAGCTCCGAAAGAACTGGAAGATGGAATACATACCACTGCAGATAACCTCAAGAAAATTGAGTTAGGGACGATAAACGATCCACGACCGACATTTGTCAGCGAGCTGCTGTGTGAAGAGAGGGTGGCTGCGTTAAGGGACGTCCTTGTACAGCATAGAGATTGCTTTGCGTGGAACTATTCCGAAATGCCGGGATTAGATCCAGAAATTGCTGTACATAGACTGACGATATCCCCGGGTGTCAAGCCAGTTAAACAAGCGCCGAGAAGAATGCGGTTTGAACTCGAGATGAGCATCAACGCTGAAGTCAGAAAGCTGATAGACTCTGGCTTTATCCAGGAAGTTCAATACTCTGAATGGATCGCTAATATCGTCCCAGTGATGAAGAAAAATGGAACGGTGCGCATATGCGTGGACTTTCGGGATCTCAACAAAGCCTGCCCGAAGGATGATTTCCCAGTGCCAGTCACCGAACTGATGATAGACAATACGTCCACGCATGAGATTTTCTCCTTCATGGATGGCTCATCAGGATATAATCAAATAAAAATGCATCCTGAAGACCAGAAACATACGGCTTTCCGGACTCCTTTGGGATTATTCTGTTACAAGGTGATGCCCTTCGGTTTAAAGAACGCCGCTGCCACCTACCAAAGGGCCATGACGAAGATCTTCGATGATCTTATACACGAAATCGTCGAATGCTATATCGACGACCTCGTTGTTAAAAGCAAATCATACGAGGAACATCTCAAGCATCTAAAGACTGTGTTTCGACGCCTTCGACAATACAATTTGAAGATGAACCCTCTTAAGTGTGCATTCGGGGTTTCCTCGGGCAAATTCCTGGGGTTCATCGTTCGACACCGAGGTATCGAAATAGATCTGTCCAAAATCAGGGCGATTATGGAAATGCCTTCGCCAAGAACCCTTAAGCAACTGCGATCTCTCCAAGGAAGGCTCGCATACATTCGGCGGTTTATAGCTAATCTTTCAGGAGAGTGCTGTCCTTACAGCCACCTGATGAAGAAGGGAACCCCATTCGTTTGGGATCACAAATGCCAAGGCGCGCTGGACGAGATTAAACAGTACCTGCAAAACCCTCCAGTGTTGGCTGCCCCGGTTAAGGGGAAACCTCTTATCCTTTATACAACTGCCCTCGAAGGTTCTTTAGGCGCATTATGGGCACAAGAGAATGACCAGGGAAAAGAAAGAGCGCTCTACTACTTAAGTCGAGTTCTGCTGGGGGCAGAAAGCAACTACTCCTCCATTGAAAAACACTGCCTGGCATTAATCTTCGCAATAACAAAACTTAGACATTACGCATTAGCACATGAAGTCCGTCTCATTTCAAAGGTGGACCCTCTCAAATATCTAATATCAAAGGCCATATTGACGGGACGACTCGCTAAATGGGCCCTACTCTTGATGGAGTTTTCAATAACGTATCAACCTCTCAAGGCAGTGAAAGGCCAGGCCATCGCCGACTTCCTCGCTGAGCATCCCATACCCGCCGATTCTCCTCTAAATTGCGATCTTCCAGACGAACATGCGTTTGATGCGATCGACGGTGGTGATACCCGATGGGAGCTCTATTTCGATGGAGCATCTTCCGTAAAGAAGCGCAAACAAAGTACCCCTATAATCAAATCGGGGGTAGGGCTCATCTTTATAGCTCCTCAAGGAGGGATATCGAGATCGCCATCGACATGGGAATTGAAAATCTCCTCATATATGGAGATTCCCAACTGGTCGTTAGTCAAGTAAACGGCGACTACCAGACATGCAAACCAGAATTGGTAAAGTACGGGAAAAAGGTGCAACAACTGTTGACCCAAATTCCCTCATATACTTTGGAAAACATACCGCGCGCGGAAAACAGCAAAGCGGACGCGTTGGCCAAACTTGCTAAAGAAATGGCTGACGAGAACCTCGACGATGTTAGAATCATGGTACAAAGTCGTCGGGTGCTCGCCCCCGCAGAAATACCTCCGGAATCATCCGAAGAGAAGGGAGCGACTGGACAAGCGACCTTATAAATAAAAGACCATGAGAAGGTTGAGGATTGGAGGGAAGTCTTTATAGACTACTTCAAGTCCCACCGAATGCCCGAAGAGGCGTCCACAAGACATCAGCTCATGAAACGAGCTCTGTCCTTCGCCTTCGTCAATGATACTTTATACAAGAGGTCATTTGATTTTCTGTGGCTGAGATGCTTAGGACCGCACAAAGCGGAAAGAGTCATTCAGGAAGTTCATGACGGAATCTGCGGTTCTCACCAAGCGGGCCCAAAGATGAAGTTGAAGATCAAACGGATGGGCTACTATTGGCCCACGATGATCCAGGATTGCCTTGAATATGCGAAGCAATGTCACTCGTGCCAAATTCATGGGGACTTCATCCATCAGCATCCCAACCCATTGCATCCAACGGTGGCTAGCTGGCCGTTCAAAATGTGGGGAACTGACATAGTCGGCCCTATCGAACCAGCATCGTCTAGGGGACATCGTTTCATCCTAGCGACGACTGACTACTTCTCCAAATGGGCAGAGGCAATACTGCTGAGAGAAGTGAAGACGGAGAATATCCTCCATTTCTTCAAGACGCACGTCATATATCGGTTTAGAACACCGAGACGGATTATCTCCGATAACGGGCCAGCTTACAGAAGCCACAAGATCAGTCGCTTCGCGCAACAGCATAATATAGACTGGAGATATTCTTCAGTCTACAATCCGCGAGCTAATGGTCTAGTTGAAGCCTTCAACAAGACCTTGACAAAGATCATAAAGAAAACGGTGTCCCGAAATAAGAAAGACTGACACGAAAGACTGCAAGAAGCTCTTTGGGCATATCGAACTACGTTCAAGACGGCCACGAACACAACGCCGTACACGTTGGTGTTCGGTACCGAAGCAGTACTTCCCCTCGAGAGAGAGCTACCCTCTCTACGAGTGGCAGTCCACTACGAGCTGACGGACGAAGAAAATTCTCACCTTCGGCTTGAGGAGCTTGACGCCCTTGATGAAACCCGGCTCATAGCACAGCAAAATCTGGAAGCTTATAAAGCAAAGATGACGCGCTCATATGAGAGATTGACCCGACCGAGGACATTCCGCCAAGGCGAACTTGTGCTAGTGGTCAAAAGGCCTATGATTCCCAATCGCGCCAAGCGAGGAAAATTCGAGCCAAACTATGAAGGCCCATACATCATAGATAAGGTCTACCAGGGTGGGGCCTATCTACTCATGGACGTGCATGGTGAAAGGCCTTTCAGGCCGATAAACGGTCGCTTCCTAAAGAGATACTACACTTAATGAGCCACAGCCTAGATCAATGATAGATGACGACGACTATGTCCGCTCGCTATCTTCCTATGCTCAAACTCTATCAGCAGTAACCAGCTTTCTCAAAGCCGGACCGAAATGTCCTTAAACTAATAGCAGACCGAAACGTCTTTAAACTACTACCGCAGCATCTTTTAGGCTGACGAGATAAAAAAAACATATAAAAATAAAAATAAAAAAAGGTATGTCCATAAGCAAAAAGGGCACTGATGAAAACCCGAAAGGGCTCCGTGAGTAAAAACAACAGGGCTATCGGCGAGTGTTCGTAAAAACCCGAAAAGGGCGCGACCTCGTAAAAAAAAGAGAAGAAGAAAATAAAAAAAATATATAAAATAAAAACGGTATGTCCATAAGAAAAATGGGCACGGATGAAAACCTGAAAGGGCTCCGTGAGTAAAAACAGCAGGACTACCGGCGAGTGTTTGTGAAAACCCGAAAGGACGCAATCTCGTTAAAGGACACTTATAGGGTCCTCTCGACCTTGTAAGGAGAAACCACCCGCGTGAGATCCTTACGACTCACAAGGGAGCAACACACTTAGGGATCCCCACGATTCCTAAGGAGAACATACACTTGCGAGATCCTCACGACTCGTAAGGAGAACTCTCTTATGGGACCCTCATGGCTCATAAGAGTTGAAAGTCTTAAGTTACAGAGATCTAAACCTGTGCTTAAGCAACCCTCACAACTTCCGATATTGCCCTACAAGTGGTTCAATACTGACCCTTGTATACAATCCACGGGCGCGAATAAGCATTTCCCTAACCAAGTCTCATCCGTGACTGGGGATATGTTCGCATGGTAAACAACCCTTGTAAATCCTCTCGATTTATGAGGAGAAAACCCTCCTGTAGGATCCATACGACTTACAGAGGAAACGAACACTTAGGAATCCTCACGAGTCCTAAGGAGAAAATACACCTACAAGATCCTCACGACTTGTAGGGAGAAATAACTTCGTGAAACCCTTACGGCTCATGAAGTCAAAAGCCTTAGCCGACAGGACCCTAACCCTGGTCGCTAAGCCACCTTTGTTCGACATCGACAGAGGCAGATGATGACTCGCTCCTGGTAATATCCCAGTTGTAGCGGTGCTGATGCCGAAATCGGTTTACAGCGAAAAGCCAATAGGCCGCACATGCATACGAAATAGCCAAAATGATAGGGCAACTTGCAATAAAAAGCAGCAAGTAAAAATGTATGCATGCAAAATAGCCGAAATGATTGGGCAACTCGTAATAAAAAGCAGCGAGTAAAAATAAAATAAATAGCCGAAATGATTGGGCACCGCGAAAAATAGCCGAAATGATTGGGCAATCGCGACCTTCGCGATATAAAAGCTGAAATGATAGAGCATCGCGGAGATAAAACAAAAAAATGACGATAAAACTTTGGCCCTACAGTTAAGATCACATCGATCCCTGTATGCAATCCAAGGACGTAAACAAAGAGGGAACCATACTTTCCCAACAGGCTCCGCCAGAAGACGAAGCCAAATCTCGACGGTTCAGTCCAACTCCGAGGAAACCAGTGTTTTCAGCAGATTCCTCAACTCACGGATACAAACACTCCTTGACGAGAGCCTCCTGATCCGCGTCGACTCGCAGAGCCACCAGTGCCTCCGTGGGAAATCCTCGACTCATTTCAAACCCCAAGGAAACAAATAATCCTTGGCGCTTGGGAAACAAATAATCCCCAGCAAACTCCTCGACTCACGGATACAAACACTCCTTGACGAGAGCCTCCTGATCCGCGTCGACTCGTAGAGCCACCAGTGCCTCCGTGGGAAATTCTCGACTCGTTTCAAACCCCAAGGAAATAAATAATCCTTGGCGCTTGGGAAACAAATAATCCCTAGCAAACTCCTCGACTCACGGATACAAACACTCCTTGACGAGAGCCTCCTGATCCGCGTCGACTCGCAGACCCACCAGTGCCTCCGTGGGAAATTCTTGACTCATTTCAAACCCCAAGGAAACAAATAATCCTTAGCGCTTAGGAAACAAATAATCCCTAGCAAACTCCTCGACTCATGGATACAAACACTCCTTGACGAGAGCCTCATGATCCGCGTCGACTCGCAGAGCCACCAGTGCCTCCGTGGGAAATTCTCGACTCGTTTCAAACCCCAAGGAAACAAATAATCCTTGGCGCTTGGGAAACAAATAATCCCTAGCAAACTCCTCGACTCACGGATACAAACACTCCTTGACGAGAGCCTCCTGATCCGCGTCGACTCGCAGAGCCACCAGTGCCTCCGTAGGAAATTCTCGACTCGTTTCAAACCCCAAGGAAACAAATAATCCTTGGCGCTTGGGAAACAAATAATCCCTAGCAAACTCCTCAACTCACGGATACAAACACTCCTTGACGAGAGCCTCCTGATCCGCGTCGACTCGCAGAGCCACCAGTGCCTTCGTGGGAAATCCTCGAATCGTTTCAAACCCCAAGGAAACAAATAATCCTTGGCGCTTGGGAAACAAATAATCCCTAGCAAACTCCTCGACTCACGGATACAAACACTCCTTGACGAGAGCCTCCTGATCCGCGTCGACTCGCAGAGCCACCAGTGCCTCCGTGGGAAATTCTCGACTCGTTTCAAACCCCAAGGAAACAAATAATCCTTGGCGCTTGGGAAACAAATAATCCCTAGCAAACTCCTCGACTCACGGATACAAACACTCCTTGACGAGAGCCTCCTGATCCGCGTCGTCTCGCAGAGCCACCAGTGCCTCCGTGGGAAATTCTCGACTTGTTTCAAACCCCAAGGAAACAAATAATCCTTGGCGCTTGGGAAACAAATAATCCCTAGCAAACTCCTCGACTCACGGATACAAACACTCCTTGACGAGAGCCTCCTGATCCGCGTCGACTCGCAGAGCAACCAGTGCCTCCGTAGGAAATTCTTGACTCGTTTCAAACCCCAAGGAAACAAATAATCCTTGGCGCTAGGGAAACAAATAATCCTTAGCAAATTCCTCGACTCACGGATACAAACACTCCTTGTCGAGAGCCTTCTGATCTGCGTCGACTCGCATAGCAACCAGTGCCTCCGTGGGAAATTCTCGACTCGTTTCAACCCCAAGGAAACAAATAATCCTTGGCGCTAGGGAAACAAATAATCCCTAGCAAATCCCTCGACTCACGGATACAAACAATCCTTGATGAGAGCCTCCTGATTCGCGTCGGCTCGCAGGGCAACCAGTGCCTCCGCGAGAAATTACCGATTCGTCTCAACTTGCAAGATGAAGCCTCAGGCAGCAGGAACTAAAAAACTTGCTTCCTGAACAATGGGACCCTGCAAGTCAATCTAAACCGATCTCTTGCATACTATTCACGGGTCTCAGTCTCCGAAGTCGAGTTTCGACAAGGAGGGAAACAACCGCTTACGAGTTCTCTCGACTCGTAAGAGGGAAAAATTCTCTTATAAGATCCTTACGACTTATAAGAGAAAACACACTTAGGAGTCCTCACGATTCCTAAGGAGAAAATACACCTACGAGATCCTCTTGATCCGTAGGGAGAAAAGTCTTAATGAGACCCTCACGGCTCATAAAATTGAAAAGTCTTAGATGACAGATCCTACCCCTGTCTTCTAAGCCATTACTGCCCAACAAAGAGGTTAATATGGACCATCTATGAGCCACACTTGCTAAAGCTACATGCCACTGAAATGGAGAAGTTACTCATGAGCATATAAACTACTTCACACCAAAGTAAAACATAAAGAAATAGAAGGGTGCGGCTCATGGAATTGAGAGTTTGGAACTACATCTTTTAAGAGTCGAGATTTGAGTCAATGATAAATGACGACGCTTGTGTCCGCTCGTTATCTTCTCAGGAAAGATTCTGAAAGTTAAATACCAAACCAAAACTGGTCATACGCTATGCATTACTCTGCGCTACTTCACCCACATATATACTTACGTGGGCAAAGTAGTCGGGGGCATTTGTTTCCGCCAAAAATTTCTGCGCAAAAGAGTCTAAGGTATCAAATGGCAGCGATACGCTTAAGAAAATACGAACCAGAATCTTCCGGCCTGTATTTTGATAAACTTCCTAATGAGAAACTGTTAAATTATGATGGTATTGAAAGCATCTCGAAAAAACCTTCGATTTGATATATTATGGGCCTCATAATTCATCCGGGATCAAAAGTTATGAGCAAATGTGTTATGCACATGTGATCTAAGAAATAAGATGCGAACCAGTATTTTCCGAGCTGTATTTTGACAAACTCCGGAATGAGAAACAGCTAAACTCTGATGGTATTGAAAGCATCTTAAAAAAGCCTTCGATTTGATATATTATGGGCCTCATAATTCATCCGGGATCAAAAGTTATGAGCAAATGTCTATGCACATGTGATCTAAGGAAGAAGATGCGAACTAGTATTTTCCGAGCTGTATTTTGACAAATTCCGGAACAAGAAATGGCTAAATTCTGATGATATTGAAAGCATCTCGAAAATACCTTCGATTTGATATATTATAAGCTTCATAATTCATCCGAGATCAAAACTTATTAGCAAATGTGTTATGCACGTGTAATCTAAAGTAATGCTCTACTACATGGGGAATGCATTTTTTAGTCCCACATCGGGAAAATGAGAGCTGGCTTTTCTACCACTCCCATATAAATAAGAGGGGATAGCTCTTAGAAAGGGTAGAGTTAAATCCTCAAAGGATTCAATACTCAAAGGAGCTTAGTCCTCCAAAGGAGCTTAATTCTCCAAGATAGGAGCATGCTCCTCCATAATGCGCATATGCGCAAGCGCCATGTGCGCTACGTGCAACGCACGTGTGCCCGCCATGCGGCACCACGTGCAACGCACGTGCGCACCACATGAGAACATTTAATAATATTAAAACGAGCCTGTTCTCCATATATAGAAGCGCCGCTTCTCCTCATAATGCGTATGTGCGCTACGTGCAATGCACGTTTGCTCGCTACGCGCGCACCACGTGCAACGCACGTGCGCACCACATGAGAACATTTAATAATATTAAAAGGAGCCTGTTCTCCATATATAGAACCCCTGCTTCTCCTCATAATGCGCATGTGCGCCACGTGCAACGCACGTGTGCTCGCCACGCGTGTACCACGTGCAACGCACGTGCGCACCACAAGAGAATATTCAATTAAAACGAGACTCGTTCTCCATAGGAGCTTGCTCCCCCCCATAATGCGCATATGCGCAAGATCCATGTGCACCACGTGCAAATATGAGCGCCCAACACGTGCGACGCACGTGCGCCCAACACATCGACGCACATGCGTCCAATACGTGCGACGCACGTGTGCGAACGCAAAGAAGCCTTTTTCAGCAGCGAGAAGCTTAAGCTCCAACCTGTTCTTCCCCCCTAATGATTGAGACATGGTTCAAAGGGTACATCCCTCCACACCTTCGATATGTGGCACTGTAATCTCTCAGTGTCGTCGGAGAGGTGGTGGGTCCCAACGACCAATGATCATTCTTTCTAAAATTAAATAAAAGAGAAGAAGAATGAAGATTGGGAAGAAATCAAGAACTTCAAACAGAGAGAACTCTGAAGAAATTTCAAGAAAAAGGTAAAAACCTTCATAAAATAGAAGAAATTTCTTCCAATAGATCATTGATCTAAGAACAAGATCAATGATCTTCACATAATAAACAGGGCTTTGCACTTTTTATGAACCACTGGTTCTTTAAAACAAGAAAAACAAGAAATACTTGTTTTCTTTGATCTAAATTAGATCAAGAAATCAAACAGTGCTTTGCGCTTTTTCATGAACCATTGGTTCTAGAAAAGATTCTCAAATTATAGTGCCTTGCACTTGCAAACTGCGCTGTTGCGCTCCTGGATTGGCACAAGCCACCAGAGAGCGCCACGTGTCAACATCTGAACCATCTGCGCTATGCGCTGTTGAAATAGAGCCTTTCTCTCTGGAATTGGCGCAACTCACCAGAGTACGCCACGTATCAGCAGCGCACTGCGTTTGCATGACGCATGTCGTCACCACAAGCGCTTGCGGTCCCTGATTGGCGCAAAGCGCCTGAAAAATGCAATGCATTTCCTAAAGGGCCAGGCCCAAGTCAAAAGTCTAAACAGACCAAGAATAATGTTATGCATTATTTTAAAGGAGCAGAGCCCAATTGAGAGGTCCAATAGACCAAAACAAATGCTCTGCAATAAAAAAAGGGCAGAGCCCAGTCAAAATGGGCATAAATGGCCTGAAGTAATGCTATGCATTATTCTAAAAAGGGGAAAGCCCATACAAAGGCGAAATGCAAACAAAATATGGACATTTTTTAAACTGGACTTAGTCCAATTTTGGCCGTAAGTCCTTAAACTAAATTGACTAGGCACGGCTGCTCCCCAAATCAATTTGTAATCGGTTCGAGGGTACATCTCCGAACTCCTCTGACACTTATCGTTGTAATCCTTCAACGATGTCAGAGAGGTGACGGGTCCCGACGACCACATATCGATTGGACTGCGGGGTCCTTAAACTCGTGGACCGAAACGTCCTTAAACTAATATCGGACCGAAACGTCCTTAAACTGATGTCGGACCGAAACGTCCTTAAACTAATAATGGACCACCACGTCCCTAAACTGGAATATGGACCGCAACGTTCTTAAACTACCTATGGACCACTACGTCCCTAAACTGGAACAATAGAGCCCTCAAATGCTCTTTTGTCGGATCTAAACGATCTCGTTAAGTTGATCTTAGTCTCAAACTGGACTAACGTATCCTTAACAAACGTTTGAGTTGATCTTAGCCTCAAATACGGCTAACATATCCTCAAACCAAAACCCCAAAACCCAAATCTAAGAAAATACGGATTTGGACTAATCCACGTCCTACGGGCGACGAAATAAATAGTCTCCGTATACAATCCACGGGCAACCACAAACAAAACAAATACACACGACACGAAGTGAAATTCTGGAGAAGGAGAAAGTGGCTACCGCGATGCGGTAGCGTAATTAACTGCAGGGGCTTACGCCTGCAGGGAAGAGCGTCCCCACAATCAAAAACCCCTCTAGCGAGGGGGAATCTGACGAAGTCTGCTACATCGGCCGCATCCGTCTAAACCTCCGATACACGGTACCATAAATCAACTTGGCATCTTCGGAGAGGTAGACGGATAAAACCATATAGCATCTGCCCCGAATCTCAGTGCCAAGACTTCGCAGTCTTGTGCGCCACCTTTCGGAGGGGAACAATCTCGGAGAGACATTCGACATCCTCCGCAAATATAAAATGAAGCCGAATCCAGCCAAGTGCACGTTCAGAGTCACTAGCGGGAAATTCCTCGGGTTCATGGTTACCCATCGAGGAATCGAAGCCAACTCGGAAAATATCAGCGCCATTCTCAACATGGAGACACCAAAGAGCAATGTTGAGATCATGCGACTCACGGGGATAGTGGCCCCTCTAAGTCGCTTCATGTCGAGATCCGGAGAAAAGTACCTCATATTCTTCAAAGCCCTTAGAAAGATCCCAAAGTTCGAATGGTCGGAAGAATGTCAAAACGCTTTTGAGCAGCTCAAAGCGCACCTGGAAACTCTCCCACTTCTCACTCAACCAATCGAAAGAGACGATCTATTATTTTATCTTGCGTTCTCCGATCATGCTGCTAGCTCAGTGCTCGTCCGAGAAGTCAAAGGAGTACAGAAGCCGGTCTACTACGTGAGCCATGTCTTCAAAGACGCTGAAACAAAATACCCGGCCATAGAAAAGATAGTCTTGGCTCTTATCGTCACCTCAAGAAAACTCCGGCACTACTTCCAGGCACACACCATCTCCTTCCTCACCGAGCGTCCTATAGGGACAATTCTTACCCCCCGAGTCATCAGGTCATCTAGAAAAATGGAGGTGGGAATTGTCCCAATTCGACATCAAGTAGCGCCCCCGACAAGCCATCAAATCTCAGGTCCTAGCTAATGTCGTGGTCGAATGTACTATTCCCACTAAAGAAGAAGCGTCAATACGGGACAGCGGACCCCGATCCTCGGTCGAGGAAGTACCCGACTCCGTCCCCGATTGGGTTCTCTACGTTGACGGGTCCTCTACCGAGGAAGGGAGCGGGGCTGGCCTTATCATTCGAGGCCCGAACGAGGCAGAGATGGAGTACTCTTTGAAGCTTAGGTTCAGAGCCTCAAATAACGCCGCGGAATACGAGGCTTTGCTAGCTGGGTTGCGAATCGCTTCCGGGGTAGGGTTGAAGACGATCCGGATTCGCAGCGACTCTGCCCTAGTCGTCGACTAAGTGACCGGACGCTTCGAGGCCCAAGAGCCGCTCATGGTGAAGTACTTGGTTGAGGTGAAAAGGCTGCGAATTTTTTTTGATGAAGTCCAATTGGAACAGATTCTCCGGCACCTGAACGCCCAAGCCGACGCCCTGAGCAAACTTGCCTCTTCCTATGCTGCCAACAATAAGAGGAATATCCTCTTCAAAGTCTTTCCACGACCCAGCGTGGAAGACAGAGAGGTGACGCAACAAGTATACACTGCTCAAGAAGAAGGCAAGGATTGGAGGAAGCCTCTTGTGGAGTTCCTGAAGGATGGTACACTTCAGCAAGATCGAGGGGAAGCGCACCGCGTTCGAGCCAAAGCCCTCCATTTCATCTGGAGCAATAGAAACCTTTATAAGATGTCATACACACAGCCTCTGCTCCGGTGCGTCGACCCTTACGAAGCCGACTATGTCCTGCGTGAGATACACGAAGGGGTCAGTGGAGCGCATCAAGGGGCCCGTACCTTGGTCCAAAAGACGCTGCTCCATAGATATTATTGGCCGACGATACACCTAGATGCTCAGAAGCTCGTCAGAAGATGCAAAAGCTGCCAACTCCACGGCAGCATACCCCATCTTCCTGCCACCGAGCTAACGGCCCTCACCTCCCCTTGGTCGTTTGCCCAGTAGGGGATGGATATGGTGGGACAACTCCCTACTGGTACGGGCGGGCACAAGTACATCCTCGTCGCGGTAGACTATTTCACGAAGTGGATTTAGGCCGTCCCCATCAGAAGACCGGACGCCGCCACTACCATAAAGTTCCTGCAAAACAACGTAATCTCTCAATTCGGGATCCCAAGGTGCATCATTGCCGACCACGGGACGAATTTCGGAAACGACAAAGTCAAAGAGTTCTGCAACGAATACCACATACTAATGAAGTTGTTGGATATAGTGCCCTCAAAGTCAATTATTGGATCGCAGGTACGTGATTACAATGATTGAGGGAGGACCTATACCGGTAGTATAGTCTTGCTCGAGATGATAGTATGCTATCTGGTTGGTCTTTATCATCGTGTACTTGCTTTAGTTCACTATTGCATGTTGATAGAGCCCATAGGATTCTTGCTTGACTGCCAGCAGTATGATGGCGATCATATACGTGAGAGCTGGGGTCTATAAGCACATCCTTAAAGTGTCCCTAGTCATGGGAGTTTCGAGACAATGCATCGATACTCCAGAATATACTAGTGTATACAGTCGAGACCCTGACGAGGGGCAGTGGCCGGTCTCACAAGCCATTGGTGTCAGTTGGTTCACCTAAGATGTATACAGGTGCTCATTGGGTTATGAGTACACCGGACAGGACTCGCCGGGAACATGCTGGTTGGTATTATACATATCGTCAGATAGCAGTTCCCTAGTGACATGTGTGCAGGTTAGTCTGTCGACCTGAGATCGTCATTTGTCTCGTGTGAGTTACCACTGTGCTTTGATTACTACCCTACCACGGCTCAAAGGAGTCGTACAAACAGGTTTTAGTTGGGTACAGTCCCGAGCCACATGAGGCAGTGAGCGGATCGTCGGGGATTCGTCTCTCCTGGTATTGGGGGTGAGATCGCGCTGTGTTTCGGAGAGCCATTACACGAAATCCTTGGCGAGGGTAATCGGGATTTACTGGTAGGTATTCCAGTAGTATTTCAGGGTGTTCTGGGCTACTCTCCGACACGACTTATACAGCTATTGGAGGTCTGACGTTTACCAGCCCCCTAGGCCCGATATGCGATACTCATAGACGAACGGACCGGACTGTACGTATATTGTCACTGTCAGGCTCAGTAGGGTTTCTGGATGAGTTCGCTCGTCAGCTTCCTTTCCGATCAATACATAGACAACCGTTACGTACAGCTAGTACCTCTGACGTGCTAGTGGTTATACCCGGTGCCAGTGTATTGATGAGTCATTAGAGTCCTCCACAGACAGTTTCCCAAGTTCGGGCGAAACGTTGTAGAGGCCGTATGGATATATGGCGGGGTTCGATCATATACGTGCACTTATGCACGGATCATGATCGGACGGATAATATTAGCGGGCTTTGGTCTAAGCCGGCCCCTAGTATTATTTTGTGTTGGGATATTTTTGTCTCTTTGCATTTGTATTCGGTCGGAATACAAATGCGGGTACGTATTTACAGTTGAGGTATAATCTCATAATTTGTTACGGGATTATTTTGGGAGTTGCCAGTTTTCTTTTTCCGTCTTAAACATCACCATCTATGTTTAATTTAATGTGAGCATTGACCTTGTTCTTGTCTTTTTTCTTGGCCATGCTTTTGCACTAAATTCGGATATGAATGGGGCTGCATTTATTAGGCATGGGTCCGGGCTTCATTTAATGGGCATGGTGAGTGATTGGCAGGTGGGGGGCATGGGTTTTTGCCTTTTGCCTTTTGTTTTGTGCTTGGCTGTTTTTGTGGATGAGGGTGGGTATTTGCATATTTGGCATGCTTCAAAATCGTGAGGGCTTTGCTGTGGTGGGTGCCCGAGTGTGGAGGAAAAAGAATTTTAATAGGAGGTGATTTATTTGAGTGGCTTCATTTGTTTCTTTTTGACACACCACCTCTTCTACTTGAAAATCCCCAGTGCACATTACTTCCCTCTCTGTGAACTTGTCCGAGCCTCATTCTTGCTTCACTGGAAAATTTTTATGTGCTCACATTTCAATTTTTGGCAACTTCCGTCTTGAGACAAAATATTCTATATCTTCTCTACTTCATTCTTGGACATGTCGGCTAGCAAACTTCATGTCCGAGTTGCCTCAGTTCGAGGCGGGAGCCCGTATAAAGATTCAATGACGTGGTGCCACATCGACGAGCGAGATCGGGGAGCGGACTTTGTCAGCGCAGCAGCGGGGAGCTTGAGGCGGAGATTAAAGACCGAAGGACACGGATCGATCGGTATAATTTTCAACTCTCCTTTTACAGATTGCTAGTTTACGGTTAATGGAACGATCCGGGTATTTGGGTTGCGGTAGCGCCGATTTCGTAAAAAGTTTTTGTTCCGCATCTGGCGTCGGTTGACGCCCGGGGCGTCGCCGTGGCCCAACATGGTATCAGAGCCACGCCATTAACATATACTAGCTTGTTCTAACATGTTTAAAATATCGATCGAAAAAAATTTCCGAAACCGCAATTTCAGTTCTAAAGTTTCTGTCGAATTTTTTTCTCGTCGAAAAATTATTTTGAGTGTTTCAGAAAATCAGGCAGGCTTTTATAAGACAACTGTAAAATTTTGGTAGCATGATTCTTCTGTAGCGCCGCGGAACCGCGGCCGTACCCACGTTTTGGCCGCGGTTCCGCCACAATCTTGAGGTTTCAGTGCACTAAATTTTTGCTTTGGGTCTTTAACATGGAATTGGGGTTTCTGGAATATTTTGTTTGGGCCCAGATTTTATTTTGAGTACTGGATTTGTTTTTGGGGCCCACTTCGGGAAATTTTTGTCGATTGAAAATTTAAACAAGTTAGTTCACAGTGCTTACATTTCTATCTGCGACCGTGAATGTCATTTGATCGGTAAATCTTGTCTAATCGCTATAGCTCTTTTAGACGGGTTTGCGAACGTAACATTCACATTGATGTTTTGTATTGTGCTGTGATGTTGCGGATTTGTCGTGATGGATAGTTCCTGTGCAATGGTAGTGTTGTTTGGATTTATTTGTACATTTAATATTGCGGGGCGAGCGTCCGACATGTGGACTGCCGTCACTGCCTGTTTTGTATATTATTCTTTTGGGGCACGACCGGGATGAGGTCGGTGTACCCGTTGTATATATTTTTTCTTTTCTGTACTAGGATTACCCTGCGGTGGGGTGCACGGATAGCCGGGTTCTAGAGGGCAACGGGCCCGCATCTCATGGCGTTGAGACGGAGGGGGCTTCACTCTAGAATTGGCAGGCTATTCGCCGCACTCGTAGGGGGTACAGGTTGACCCAAGGAGGGGTGCTCAAGTTACCGGATTCCGTGAAGTGCTGGGTGGTCCATTCACTTTGTTGAAGGGGGCTTCCTCGCTTCAGGTTTTGGCGGGTAACTTGCCGCGCTCGTAGGGGTCTAGGTTTCATTGCACAGGCTATCCACACGACCAGGGGAACGTCGGGTTTCATTTGCGGCTCAAAGGAAACCCGGGGATCCCAGATTATCTGTATTATTCTGTGATGCTTATTACTTTTCTGTGATGTTGCATTTATCATACCTGGAGTGATTATTATATATTGATATATATACTAGTAGATGTTGTATATGTTTTGCACCCACGATAGCCCAGTCCCCGCTCTGTCATTAGTTAAGTAACCTAACGGGTGATGACGGGACCCAGTGGCGAATGCGGATGGCATATACGTACATTTTATTTTCGTTCTTTTGTGGTGTGATCAATTGATGGGACTGCGTTGATTTTTATCAATGCAAGGAAAACAAACCTATATATGATGTTGTTGGAACCAATTTTTCAAAAAGCTGTTATTACAAGGGCGTTCTCTTTTGTTTTGCACAGTGGTATTCGGTTATGAATATCCAACGCCTCATTCGACGAGGCAAGGGCCGAGATCCCTTCATCGGGAGTGACCCCTTGGACAGAGGTTTGCGTCAGGGTAATAACTTCACTATAGTCGATTACTTTTTACTTTGCATCGTGGTATTCAGTTTGAAATATCCTGCACCTCATTCGACGAGGAAAGAGCCGAGATCCCTTCACCGGGAGTGACCTCTTTAGCGAAGGTTTTCGCTATTATATTTTTATAAAACCACTTGGATTCCTTCAACGATATCAAGTTCATTACGCTAAAGGTTTTTCGCCAAAAACCAGCCGTAGCCCTCCGTCATTTCAAATTAGTATTTCTTAGTATTCGCGCTGCGTTTGTTGATCTTGTCAAGGCGTAGTGAGCGGTAGCTCTGTAATACTTTTCTGTCACAAGCAAATGTGGATTGGTTAGGACATTCGTTCGACCTTGTTGACCTTGTCAAGGGTCTGTGCGGGTGGGTCTAATGCAATCAAGAAAATGACGGGTTGAACTTGACTAGGACCCTTTGACTTGTTGACCTTGTCAAGGTCACTTGGATCTTAGGGGTAAAATCACATTGGGAGTTTCAAACATACAGGAAACTTGCCAGGCTTGCGCATACCTTCTGGAGTGTGATGACGTGAGTGGCTTCCATCACGTTATCATGCGATGATAGTTGGATCCCGATTCCCACTGATGAGTAGTATTACTCCTCGGGTGATTCCGGCTAATTCTTCTTTCAGGTTTGGAGAGAATTTGAGAAAATAGTGGGAGGTTTCCTGATTAGATAAAGTGATTAACCATTCTGATCTAGATTAGAGTGCACGCAGAGTGTTTATACTTTTTCTCTCTTTGACTGGGACCATGACCCGACCCTAGACAATAACTCAGTAACCAAGTTAACCGAACTTTCTTATAACACTGGCTTTTAGATTGTCTGAGTTGCATACATCATTGCCACTCCTTCTCTTACCCTTTGTATTTCTCCAGAACACCCCGTATTATTACGAACATCCACTTCCATTGGATAAATCCATCGTATGGTTATATACGAACTCGGAGGAACTTTTTCGAGGATGGATTCTGGTTCTGGAGAGATTGAATATGACTATTCAGTTGTCTTTTCCTTTTACCTTCTCTCAGGTTGTGAGGGCTCCTAGGATTAGGAGAGGGTACACCTATTACGCTTATTGGATAGTCTTCTTCCAAACCATAGGCAGGTGCTGAAAGGTAGAGAATGAAGAAAACCAATTAGCCTAAGTTGGGTGTACAGAAGGTAATAAGTAAAGACAAATAAAGGGATTAGAAAGAGGGCAAAGTAAATTGCGACTGCTAACATTCACGACCAAACCACGTATCTCATCGCCACTCCTAATTCACCTTTGTATTTCTCCAGAACACCCCGTATCACTACGAACATCCAATTCCATTGGATAAATCCATCGTATGGTTATATACGAACTCGAAGGAACTTTTTCGAGGATGGATTCTGGTTCAGGAGAAATAGGAATAAGGTTTATTCAGTTGTCTTTTATCTTTACCTTCTCTCATATTGCGAATACTCCTAGGATTAGGAGAGTACACCTATTACGCTTATTGGATAGTCTTCTTCCAAACCATAGGCTGGTGCCGAACGGTAGAGAAGGAAGAAAACCATTAAGCATAACGATGGTGTACAGAAGGTAACGACTAAAGACAAATAAAGGGAATTGGAGAGATGGCAGGGAAATATACGGTTACAGTCATGAATCTGGATAATGGAAGAGGCATTACTAGAAATACTCGGATACCCCTTCGAAACATATTCATGTTTCAGTTTCATTGTGTATTGTTAATAGAAAACTGATTTCCTAATTAGACCCTTGCTCCAGGGTATGTATTTACCAGGTATGATTCTCACATCTGTATGGTTTTACAGATGATGAGTGGGAGTAAGTTATTGGGAATTAGGTGATCATCCTCATTATATCGGAAATCGTTGTAATTGGTGATATTTGAGGAAATCGCCTGGGTACAGTTTTCAACCTACGACGCACAGAGTTTGAGTTATTCAACTCAGGGGACTTATACAAAGTATTGTATATTGTCCAGTGTCCATTAAGACAAAGGGGTTGGTCCTCGTACTGTATTCTGTTTACTTGTGACTTCTCAAGTTTTAGACAAGTGTTTCGTAGAAATACAAGGTCCAAGTTTGAGAAGTTATAGGTACAGAAATAAAGTAGAGAACCATGTGTTGCAAGTATCAGGATTCTTCAAGGTGATCGAAGATGTAGATACTTGTGGTTGGTATTCAGTTGATAGTAATGGTTTTTGAGAACTTGCTTCTCTTTCAGGTTACTCATATTTGGATGCACTCCTAAGTTAAGTAATGCTGATCGGCCTCTCTCCATTTAGTTGACATGCACTGGAGACAGCTGCATGATTTGAATCTGGTTCCAATTAAATCAGCGCCTCTAATTCTATATTGTATATAGAATGGTTCATATCTTAACGTTGTTAAGGTACGGGGAGTTGTCCGGCTTATGCTTATAACCAGACTCTGGATAACTCAAGGCACGTTTCTGTAATGGCAGTTTGTGGGTTAACCCGGGCTTTGACGAGGGTTGATTTTCTACCATCTGGAAGATCAATAGTGATATTGTTCTTGACTCACCACAGTTTTAGTAAAATGGACTTTTTCAGAAAAACAATAATGGGAGTATGGTAGAACTGGAAGAGATTCCAGAACCGCAAACGATTACGGAAAATTTAATAGGACCTAAAGATTCAATCAGGATTGACATTCCATTAGCCGCTCCGCAGATATGGTGGGTAACCTCAGACACCTGAGAGGTACTCTGGTAGCCTCAAGAATGGTGACAGGGAGGTTCTTTTTTACCCAGAATTTCCATTACTGTTGTTCCAGACTATGAGACCCGGCAGGAGGATGGGTATAGCGTCGTTCTAAACTAACTTTAGAAGTGCACGTGTATCTGATTCTGCCAGAGGGTTGTTGTAGTCAGTGGGAGCAGCGGAAGCATAGCGGATAAGTAGCTTATGTCTATTTATAGACTAAAGCAGATATAGCGGAGATAGATCATCTATTTTTGATGTGATAGTCATGGTTTTGACTTCATCAGAATAGGGGATGGATCTGTTAAGAAGGTAGTAGGGTGTGATGTCCTGGTACTTGGATGACATACACATTATAGGAAGTGAAATTTCTATACTACGATCGGTTATACTGTGGTTGTCACACAGAGTTTCTCCACAAAGGATATGGATATAATATCAGGCATTCTGGTTACTGGATCTATGGATTTAGATCTAGATTTGGGTTGTTTCCCAATCTGGGTACTTTGACAGCATTCTAAAGTTATTTTAGAATGAACGACTCCTGGCATGGTGGTGTACCTGCAGGTGATGGAGTCACCCTCTCTAAAGGTGTCTTACAGACTAAAAGGGAGAGGGATGTGCATGATTGAAATATCACTTGCTTAAGCAATTGAGTCAATCATGAGATGTCAAGTACCACACCAGATGTTGGTTTTGCACTAGATGCAATAAGTTGATATTAATCCAATCTTGGAGAAACGTTCGGAAGCTGTTTTAGAACATAAGTAGTTGTTCTAGGGATTTGATAATGACAACCTCCTTCGGGAGACAGTTATCATTCCAGGATTCCAAGGTGACCCGGATGACAGAGTGACTGTCAGAGTTATAGTTTTCCCTCCGACGAGGGGCAGTAGTTTGGACAAGTAGTTCAGGCGAATACTGAGGAAGGCATGGCGCAGGATACTAATTAATTTCAGTTGACGATACAGTCTAAGAAGTTTGCTGGATTTGGAGTTCACTTGTGAGCTAGGTCCCATCAGATATCCAGACATATCCTAAGACATGTATTGCTCATTTCGGGAAATAGCTTTCTCAGCGAACTTGAGACAAAGAGAGACATAGAAAGAAACATCAGGGCGGATCCACTCACTGAGGCTATTTCTCGAACACAATAGTTTTACAAACGAGCTTTGTGAAACCGATTGGTAGAGGAGTTGGATGTTCGGTATCACACGAGCTGTGACTACGCGACACCGCAATAATTAGCCTTAAGTGCAAGTGGGAGATTGTTGGATATAGTGCCCTCAAAGTCAATTATTGGATCGCAGGTACGTGATTACAATGATTGAGGGAGGACCTATACCGGTAGTACAGTCTTGCTCGAGATGATAGTATACTATCTGGTTTGTCTTTATCATCGTGTACTTGCTTTAGTTCACTATTGCATATTGATAGAGCCCATAAGATTCTTGCTTGACTGCCAGCAGTATGATGGCGATCATATACGTGAGAGCTGGGGTCTATAAGCACATCCTTAAAGTGTCCCTAGTCGTGGGAGTTTCGAGACAAGGCATCGATACTCCAGAGTAGACTAGTGTATACAGTCGAGACCCCGATGAGGGGCGGTGGCCGGTCTCACAAGCCATTGGTGTCAGTTGGTTCACCTAAGATGTATACATGTGCTCATTGGGTTATGAGTACACCGGACAGGACTCGCCGGGAACATGCTAGTTGGTATTATACATATCGTCAGATAGCAGTTCCCTGGTGACATGTGTGTAGGTTAGTCTGTCGACCTGAGATCGTCATTTGTTTCGTGTGAGTTCCCACTGTGCTTTGATTACTACCCTACCACGGCTCAAAGGAGTCGTGCAAACAGGTTTTAGTTGGGTACAGTCCTGAGCCACATGGAGGCAGTGAGCGGATCGTCGGGGATTCGTCTCTCCCGGTATTGGGGGTGAGATCGCGCTGTGTTTAGAAGAGCCATTACACGAAATCCCTGGCCAGGGTAATCGGGATTTACTGGTAGGTATTTCAGTAGTATCTTAGGGTGTTCTGGGCTAGTCTCCGACACGACTTATACAGCTATTGGGGGTCTGACGTTTACCAGCCCCCTAGGCCCGATATGCGATACTCATAGATGAACGGATCGGACTGTACGGATATTGTCACTGTCAGGCTCAGTAGGGTTTCTGGATAAGTTTGCTCGTCGGCTTCCCTTCCGATCAATACATAGGCAACCGTTACAAACAGCTAGTACCTCTGACGTGCTAGTGGTTATACCCAGTGCCAGTGTATTGATGAGTCATTAGAGTCCCCCACAGACAGTTTCCCAAGTTCGAGCGAAACGTTGTAGAGGCCGTATGGATATATAGCGGGGTTCGATTATATACGTGCAGTTGTGCACGGATCATGATCGGACGGATAATACTAGCAGGCTTTGGTTTAAGCCGGTCCCTAGTATTATTTTGTGTTGGAATATTTTTGTCTCTTTGCATTTGTATTCGGTCGGAATACAAATACGGGTACGTATTTACAGTTGAGGTGTAATCTCGTAATTCGTTACGAGGTTATTTTGGGAGTTGCCAGTTTTCTTTTTCCGTCTTAAACATCACCTTCTATGTTTAATTTAATGTGAGCATTGACCTTGTTCTTGTCTTTTTTCTTGGCCATGCTTTTACACTAAATTCGAGCATGAATGGGGCTGCATTTATTAGGCATGGGTCCGGGCTTCATTTAATGGGCATGGTGAGTGTTTGGCAGGTGGGGGCCTGGGTTTTTGCTTTTTGCTTTTTATTTTGTGCTTGGTTGTTTTTGTGGATGAGGGCGGGTATTTGCATATTTGTCATGCTTCAAAATCATGAGATCTTTGCCGTGGTGGGTGCCTGAGTGTGGAGGAAAAAGAATTTTAATGGGAAGCGATTTATTTGAGTGGCTTCATTTGTTTCTTTTTGACACACCACCTCTTCTACTTGAAAATCCCCAGTGCACATTACTTCCCTCTCTGTGAACTTGGCCGAGCCTCATTCTTACTTCACTGGAAAATTTTTATGTGCTCACATTTCAATTTTTGGCAACTTCCGTCTTGAGACAAAATATTTTATATTTTCTCTACTTCATTCTTCGACATGTCGGCTAGCAAACTTCATGTCCAAGTTGTCTTGGTTCGAGGCGGGAGCCAGTATAAAGATTCAATGACGTGGTGCCACATCGACGAGCGAGATCGGGGAGCGGACTTCGTCAGCGCAGCAGCGGGGAGCTTGGGGCGGAGATTAAAGACCGAAGGACACGGATCGATCGGTATAATTTTCAACTCTCCTTTTACAGATTGCTAGTTTACGGTTAATGGAACGATCCGGGTATTTGGGTTGCGGTAGCGCCGGTTTCGTAAAAAGTTTTTGTTCCGCATCTGGCGTCGGTTAACGCCCGGGGCGCCGCCGTGGCCTAACAGAAGTTTGCCGCGGTCGCGCATCCTCAATGCAACGGACATGCCGAGGTTGCTAACCGAGATGTGATCTGAGGTCTTCTTGCTCGTTTGGAAGGAAGGCAGGGCAGCTGGGTTAAGGAACCACCGCGGGTATTGTAGGCCTTACGCACATCGAAGAAAACTCCTATGGGAGAGACCCCCTTCAGCCTCTGCTACGGTACCGAGACAATGGTCCCAGCGGAGATTGGACTGCCCAGTTACAGAGTCGAACACTTCGATGACGAAGCCAACACCTCGGCGCTCCGGACTAATTTGGACATCTTGCTAGAGAAACGGGACCGAGCACAGATCAAAGCAGCCACTTACTAACAACAAACTGCTCGCTACTATAATGCGCGAGTTAAGCATCATGCCTTCAAGACGGGAGATTTGGTCTTAAGGCAGAACGAATTCGTAGATCAGGGCAAACTGCACAAGTTCTCGCCGAAGTGGGACGACTCTTTCCTCGTCTCCGATGTATTACCCGGTGGAGCCTATCGCTTACAAGACGCTGGGGGACGCAAGTTTCTTCGGCCCTACAACGCTGAAAAACTCAAACTATACAAATGAATGTATTTTCTCCTTTTCAAAGCTATGTAATTTTTCTTATGTCTCCTGAATTAGAAGAGACTTCTTCGATATATTTTCTTCTTCCTCGGATTCCACATCCCGAGATTCGTTTTGAGAAAATATGTAAAAAGTGCTAAGGGACAAAAGAAAACAAAACACATAGAAAAAGAAGAATTTTATTCATTAAAAGGTATTATAGGCTCCTCAGCCTTACAACAAAATAGATTATTACAGCAAATGGGGCCGGGGATGCAGGAAGCATTGTTGATAATACTCCGACGAAATCTCCGCCAGCCGAGCCTTAGCTTCCTCGGCTGCCTCTGAAGCGCCACCCGCCGGACATAAATCAACGATTAGCCTCTTCTAGAAACACTCCAGAAGAAGGCCCGCTAATCGGTCCCGCCTGCTCTTCGAGATCAGGCCGAGGTGGTAAAGCGAGTGCAACTTCTTGATCGCCTCATCCCTCAACTACGGAGACAAGGTGTTGTGCAGACCCGGGGACCTCCTCCAGATCGCATAAACAAGCACTTGGAGGAGTGGAGATCGCCGGGGAAGAAGGCGTCCAAAGTGGGCCTCCACGCGGTCTATCACCGCCTCGTACGTCTGTTCGGACCAGTCGATATTGTAGAGGTACACATCGTCCCGGGAAATCATCTCGCTGATGAGCACGCATGGACGCCCAGCCATCTTCTGAAATGCAAGCTAAGAGAAGCTAACATGCCTTCGCTATTTATAGCCCTAATAGAATCCCTAAAGGCCAAAATTTGCGCGTGCGGCAATGCGAATCACGGGATATTTTCAAAAAACCCAATACAGCGCTGCCACGTGGAGACCATGCCATTCCTCACGAGCCCTTAAGCGGTCAAAGGAAGTTGGAACGACGCAAACCACGGAGCGTCATGCCTTGCCTATGCGTTTCTGCCACGTGTTGCCCGCGACGGTCACTCTTCCAAATTTGATGGGTCAAGGGAGAGTGAACGATGCCCCAAGAAGACGAAGAGAAGTCTAAAGAAGCCTTCACCAAGAGGCCACCGAGCAGCTTCCCTACTCGGTCAATCCGTAGCGGGTAACTTTCTGCCCACCTACGCTAAGGATCGAAGCCCTCACCAAGAGGCCACCGAGCAGCTTCCCTACTCGGTCAATCCTTAGCGGGTAACTTCTTGCCCACCTACGCTAAAGATTAAGCCCTCACCAAAGAGGCCACCGAGCAGCTTCCCTGCTCGGTCAATCCCTAGCGGGTAACTTCTTGCCCACCTACGCTAAGGATCGAAGCCCTTACCAAGAGGCCACCGAGCGGCTTCCCTACTCGGTCAATCTTTAGCGGGTAACTTCCTATCCAACTGCGCTAAGAATCGAAGCCCTCACCAAGAGGCCACCGAGCAGCTTCCCTTCTCAGTCAATCCTTAGTGGGTAATTTCCTACCCACCTATGCTATGGATCGAAGCCATCACCAAAGAGGTCACCGAGCAGCTTCCCTGCTCGGTCAATCCTTAGCGGGTAACTTCCTACCCACCTACGCTAAGGATCGAAGCCCTCACCAAGAGGCCACTGAGCAGCTTTCCTGCTCGGTCATTCCTAAGCGGGTAACCCCCCACCCACCGACGCTTAAGATCGAAGACGAGGGTCTAGGAACTACGTTTAGTCAACGCCGACCAATTCTAACATGGCTATTGTTCAACTCGCGCTAAGAGACGCGGTTGTCGGTTCGACGCTAAGGAATGGGCAGATACCAACCTTCCTACACTGAGGGACCCCCCGACATATTCTAAGTGAACGATTGCCACCTCGACTTCGAGGGAGGGAGGGCACCGACCTTCCTGCACTTGGTGATTTATTGGCTTACACTCGATGCGCGATCGTCATCTACAAGGCTGGTCATCGACCTACGGCCTAACACTTGCATCAAGGAAAAGACCGACAAGCTCAAGTACTCACGCAAGAAACACATTGTCATGCAGGAAATAAACCCAGTTTTATTCACGTTCAGAAAGTCTTTACAAGGTATTCTAGGCTCCCCAGCCTAACAAAATTTGAAGAAAATAAAGGGAAAAACAAAAGCTCGGGCTGCAGGCTCGGCCCGGATCTCGTCTTGCCCGGCACCGCCCTCAGGGGCCGAAGCTTCTACTTTCGTGACTGCCCCTCCCCCAGCGCCAGCCGCTTGTGGCGCGTCCACCGAAAGCGGGACCCGAGCACGGAGCTCGCTGTCAGCAAACCCCGGCATTAACGCCTTGACGGCATCAAGAGCTTCGTGCCAAATGATGGCAGAGGCTTCGTTGATGTCAGCGTAGAACTGGTCCGACGCCTTGTACGAGTCCACCGACTTGCGAGCTCGGAGCTCGGTGATCTTCGCCGCCTCAAGCGCAGCCTTGGTCTCCCTCTTGTTGGCGTCCCTCGCCTTCTTCATTATGGCGTAGCGCTTGGCCAACTCCTCCAACTTGGCATCGACGGCTCGATGGGACTCGCTCAGAAGTCGGTGGGACTCCCGGGTCTTGGAGACCATGAGCTCCCCGGCAGCCAACCGGGTTTCGAGAGCGGCTGTCTTCTCCTTCTCCTGCCGTAGCTGAAGGCGCATATCTTCCGCCTCCGAAGACGATTCCCCAGCCTTCCTCATGGCCGGGGCAATCTCCTTGGATTCCATATTGACGATCAGGGCGCAATGTTGGAGGACCTAAGGAAAGCATCAGATGGATTTAGAGGTGTTATGACCAAGAAAGGGCACTTAAGATAATACTTAAACGGATACCAACCTGAACTGCTTCCTGAGCAATGGCGGCCACTTGGTAACCGAAAAATCTTGCCCCCGGCCGACTGCTCTATGCCCGCGAGCAAGCTGTCGGCGACGGAAAGCCCCAAGGGGACCATGAAGCAGACATCCCCCTCCTGCACAGGGATCCCCTCGGGGATATCAGTCGACGGAGCGCGGGAGACCGTTCTTTTCCTCTTGAGGGGAACCTCGGTTCCCCCCTCCTCCTCTATCGCTCGGGGTTCCGGGTCTCGCACGTGCTTCTGGCTACCCCCACAGCGATTATCAGGGGCTCAGGACTATGCGGAAAGCCTCGCCGATGGTGACAGTCTCAAGGCCGAGCTCGGGCCGGCTCGGGACAGTGTCACGCCCCCGGCCTTCTTTTGGGACGAAGCGGCTATGGCAGATAGAATCCTGGATCGGTCCATTTGTCTTGCAAAGGAGAATACATAGAAAAGTTAGTAATGCAAGAAGGGAAAAAGGAAATTATCCAAGTCTAAACAGATCGTCTAAGCTCCTAACTTACCCACGAAGCGCGCAGGGTTGATCCCGGCTCAGCTAAGGACCTGCTCGAAAAGCAAGACGTCGGTCCGCTGGATCGGCTCCCACATAGACACCACCCTCGCCTCGGGAGATGACGACTGCTTCGCCTTCGGGCAGTCAGCCCTGTGCCACTGTATAGGCACAAGCCAATCCTCGCCCTCGGGTGGCCCGACAAATACAAACTTCTCCTTCCATTCGTGAATGGAAGAAGGAATGACTACTACTCCCAACCCGGCCGTCCCTCCCTTGCGTTTTTTTGAAAGAAATATACATCCAGCTCGGCTCATCCTTGCGGGTGCCAGGGTGATTTTTGTAACAGAGAAAGGAAGTAAGAAGGGTCAGGCTGAAAGGGATGTCATCAAGTTTCAACCGGACCAGGAACCCTTGGAGAATTCTCTACGAGTTTGGCACTAGCTGGCCCGGGACAAGTTGGAAGCAGCGAAGTAGCCCACATACTTCGGGTAGAAAGGGCAGATGCATTCCAGCCCAGAATGCATCCAAGTATAGGGCAATCTCCTTACCCTGCACCTGATCCGCCCTTTCATCCACCCTAACTAAACGAAGCGAATAGCTAGGGGGAATATGGAAGCGAGTCCGAATCTCGGTAAGCTCGTCCACATTTCTCAAGATGGAAGTGTTAGTTATATGTATGCCCTAGAGGCCATTATTGTACATGATTGTATATTATAGTGGATGCTTGGACATATATAGAAATGACTTTCTTGCTCGACATGATAGTATTCTATATGGTTGTTCTTTATCTTAACATGTACACTTGTATCATTATACCGTCTCTCCGTTACATGTTGATAAATCCCTAAGGATGTGGACTTGACTACTAGGACTATGATGCAGATCATACTAGTGGGGCCAGAGTGGTCCATAAGCACATCCTTTAATTGTTCCTAGTCGAAGGAGTATCGAGATAGGGTATCGATATTTCAGAGTAGACTAATGTGTACGTTTCTTGACCCTATATGGGGCGATGGTTGATCCCACAACCATTGATGTTTGACATCAAAGATTGTACATATGTGCTCATTGGAGAATGGGTACACCGAACAGGACTCGCCGAGAACTCCTAGATGGTATTATACCTATCGTCGGATAGCAGTTCTCTAGTGACACTGGTACAGGTTTGTTTGTAGACCCGAGATCGTCATAGAATCTTGTGTGATTCCTACTAAACTTTGATTTTCTCCCTACCACGCTCAAGAGAGCGTGCAAACAGGTGGATTTTGGATACAGTCCCGAGTCACATGGAGACAATGAGAGATAGGAGGGGTTTCGTCTCTCTCGGTATTGGGAGTTGATGTTGGGCTATGCTCGATTGGCTATAACAGGAAGTCCCTGGCCAGGGTTGATGATGAGATTTACTGGTAAGTGTTATCAATAGTTTCTCGATCCGTTATGAGCCTCACATCAGCATGACTTATCAAATTATTGGGGTCTGACGTTTACTACCCCCAGACTCAATATGCGATATATCAGACGAAGAAACCGGACTGTACGGTAGTGTTACTTACTGGATTCACGGGAGTTTGGACAAGCTTGCTTATTAATCTTCTGATCACTCAATACCTGGATAGCCGTTACGTCCAGCTAGTACCGCTGACGGCTTGTGGGTGACTGATATGATCATTACCTACTGCTGGCGTATTGACGAGTCTTTAGAGTCCTACACAGAGGTTTCCTAGCTCAAGCGAAAAGAAGTAGGGCAATATGTGATATGTGCGGGAACAAGATTAATACGTGTATATGATACGGTATTTTAATCTCGCGATATAGGTTATATGTGATATAACTGGATTATTGAATCAAGCGTTGATTCAATAATTTGTTATATGTATATTTGATATACATATAAATGATATTAGTCGGTTGTACGTGATATAGCCTGATTATTAAATCAAGTGTTAATTTAATAATTTAATATATAATTATATATTTGATATATTAATATATATTAACTAATATTAGCCCATTTAAGAATTTCTTTTCTACAAATACATATAAATATATATGAGATATATATTAATGTTTTAATTTTTGTGTCATGCTAGATGATACATTAGACATGGGTGTATGAGACTCATACCAAACTAAAGATAATTTGGGTGATTAATAATTAAGAGATAAATCAAAATTAGGTGGAAAATGTCATGGCTTAAGATGCTTGTGGAAGCATATAGAAGCCTTGATTTAGTCCACTAATTTTATTTTACTCTAGATATTTATTAACCCAACCATTATCTTTAGCCATGGTTAACTCGCTACAAATATTTTTTGAGATATTTTCTTACCCAAGGGTTCACACTTGATCATCTTCTTTTGCTCTCTAGCTTTTGAGTGAGGTGAAAAAGAAAAATAGAAAATTAATTTAAAATTGAGCAAAATACCTACTTCATCAATCTATATCAAACTAGCCATTTGGTATAGATTGTTTACTTCACTAATTCCTCAAGTAGTGAAGATGTAGCTTGAGTTAGAGATTTTTCGACGTAGATCATCTTCGGCCTCGAAGATCCTTAAGCAAGCTTGTTCTTTTCGCCTAGTGGAGCCTAAGAAGAGTTCGTGGGACCACTACTTGAAGCTAAGGGACTACTACACAGAGCTTTAGAACTGAAGGACCGTTCTATAAATGTTGTATTCCTTGTTCACTTAGTGTAAAGTTTGTTTACATGCTTTATAAAACCTTAATTCTCTAGTTCGATTCTTGGATGGTGTTGCTTAGCACTTTAGATTTTTTAAAATTGCATACTCGATACTTGTTAAAACCTAGTGGTCATGCCAAGAAACCCTAACAGTGGTATCAGAGACAATTTAGAGCATTAGGAGTGGTCTAGGCGAAATTAAAGTGTTCGATCGACTTTTCGAAACCCTAAATTCCCACTCTCTGGAAATTTTTTCAAAAGTTGGAATTTTTGAATTTAAAAGTATGCAGAAAATTGTGCAGGGTTTTCTATGGATCCCCAAGTAGAACGAGCGCCCAACTCGACCAAACGACCATGCAACCGCGGCCAAACCATGAGTTTAGCCGCGGTTCCGCGGCGCAGTTGGTGAGGCAGGGACTGTGTGTTCTTGTGCTGATCCGTAGGTACTTGAGGCACTTTTTGTGTATTTTTAAGTGAGACTCAAGTGTTGAGATCTCTAGGAATTGTGGGTGTGTTCCCCTCCGAATGGCGGCCTAGACTTTGCGTCTCGCCTGAGATTCGGGGCAGATGCTATTTGGTTTTATCCGTCCACCTCTCCGAAGATGCCAAGTTGATTTATGGCACCGTGTATCGGAAGTTTAGACGGATGCGGCCGACATAGCAGACTTCATCAGATTCCCCCTCAGGGTGAGGGGTTTTTGATTGTGGGGACGCTCTTTTCTGCAGGCACAAGCCCCTGCAGTTAATTACGCTACCGCATCGCGGTAACAACTTTCTCCTTCTCCAGAATTTCACTTCGTGTCGTGTGTGTTCGTTTTATTTGTGGTTTCCCGTGGATTGTATACGGAGACTGAGTAATGCCGTCGCCCGTAGGACGTGGATTAGTCCAAATCCGTATTTACTTAGATTTGGGTTTGGTGTTTTTAGTTTAAGGATGGATTAGTCGCGTTGCGGCTAAGATCAACTTGAACGTTCGTTAAGGATACGTTAGTCCTCTTTGAGACTAATATAAACTTAACGTAGTGATTCATTTAATATATGGCCGTCAGGACTCGTCACCTCTCTGACGTCGTTGAAAGATTACAACGACAGGTGTCAGAGGAGCTCGGAGATGTACCCTCGAACCAGAGTTGATTTGGAATTTTGTAGTCCACTTGAATGTTTAAGGATACGTTAGCCGTGTTTTGGGGCTAAGATCAACTTAAACGGGATCGTTTAGATCCGGCAGAAGAGCATTTGGAGGCTCTATTTTTCCAGTTTAGGGACATAGTGGTCCAATATTAGTTTAAGGACGTTTCGGTCCACCGCCAGTTTAGGGACATGATGGTCCATATTCCAGTTTAGGGACGTGGTGGTCCGACATTAGTTTAGGGACGTCTCGGTCCGATGTTAGTTTAGGGACGTCTCGGTCCGATGTTAGTTTAGGGACGTCTCGGTCCGATGTTAGTTTAGGGATGTCTCGGTCCGATGTTAGTTTAGGGACATTTCGGTCCGATATTAGTTTAAGGACGTCTCGGTCAAATGTTAGTTTAGGGACGTCTCGGTTCGATATTAGTTTAGGGACGTTTCGGTCCGATATTAGTTTAGGGATGTTTCGGTCCGATATTAGTTTGTGGTCGTCGGGACCCGTCACCTCTCTGACGTCGTTGAAGGATTACAACGACAGGTGTCAGAGGAGTTCGGAGATGTACCCTCGAACCGAAGTAAATTGATTTAAGAGAGCAATCTTGCTCAGTCAATTTAATTTAAGGACTTATGGCCAAAATTGGGCTAAGTCCAGTTTCAACATTTTTTTGTCTTTGGCATGTGCTAGGGCTTTACCCCTTTTTAGTAATGCACTGCATTATTCTTGCTTTGGTTGGGCTTTGCTCTTTTATAAATGATGCAGAGCATCTATTTTTTTGTTTGGGCTTTGCCCCCCTTTTAAAATGCATAGAATTTTTTATTAGGCCTGTTAGGCCTTTTAATTGGGCTCTGTCCCTTTTCTTTAATAATGCAGAGCATTAAATACTCTGACAGTGCCCCACGTGGTTTGTTAGGCGCTTTGCGCTAAGTAATGAGCGCAAACTCATATGGTGGTGACACGTGTCGCGCTCTGGTGAGCGCAAGCGCAATAGCGCAATGCGCTGCACTGTTGCGCTGCTGACACGTGGCGCGCTCTGGTGAGTTGCGCCAATTCCAGAGAGCAAAGCTCTATTTCACGAGCGCGTAGCGCAAGTGGTTCTATAGCTGACACATGGCGTTCTCTCAAGAGCGCAACAGCGCAGTTTGTAAGTGCAGAGCACTAAGAATCTTTTAGATTCAAGAACAGAAGTGCAAAGCACTATTTAATTTCTTGATCTAAATTAGATCAAAGAAAAATAATTTTTTTTTGTTTCAAGAACCAGAGGTTCATAAAAGTGCAAAGCACTATTTATTTTATTTTGTTGTTTTCTTGTTTTTTAAAGAAACAGTGGTTCAAAAAGAAGTGCAAAGCACTGTTATGTGAAAAACATTGATCTGGTTTTTAAATCAATGATTTATTTAAAAGAGATTTCTTCTCTCTTGTGAAGGTTTTTTTTACCTCTTTCTTGAAATTTTCTCAGAGTTCTCTCTGTTTGAAGCTCTTAACTTTTTTTCAAGAAAGTTCATGCTTTGAATTGAGGCCTAGGGTCCTTTTTATAGTGCCCATAAATTAGTTAAATTTGTTAAAGAGATCTTTCTCTGAGTGATTTGGGGAATTTTCCCCATCGTTGGATCTTTGATCCAAGGGCTTCTGGTTTGCAGAAGAAAATCTTCTTGTTTTAACAAGAACAGAAAAGATTTCTTAAAAATTTATTTTTGTTTGGCGCAGATGCCCCAGCGCGTGACACGTGTCGCGCAGCGCACAGCGCAGCGAAACTGCGCTAGAGCATCTGCGCTGACACGTGTCGCGCAGCGCAGTGCTTGCGCAGCTGAAGCGTTGCTTTTTTTAAATAGAGCTTTGCTCTGATTGGGCGCGCCGCCTTGGGCGCTGCGCTGATGCATCTGCGCCTGACATGTGGCGTGTTGCACAGTGCAAATATACTGAAGCGTTGCTTCATTTATTAAATTTTAAATTTTCAAAGCAGAGCTTTGCTCTGATTGGGGGAAAATGAAGCGTTGCTTCATCTCCCGCCTCGGAATTTGAACAGAGCTTTGCTCTGATTGGGGTAAACAAATGCCCCCCCACCGTTGCGCTTACGTGGCCCCAAACGTGAGCGCAACGGTGGCGGAATTCCAACCGCCGTGACAACTTTTGGAAGTCGAAGAGGCACTTGATGCCTATAAATAGGACCTTCGGTCCCCCACAGATGCTTATCATCTTTCAGATTCTCATTTTCAAAAAACTTCAGAGCTTTGCTCTTGCCTTCAAGAACTCTAGAGCTTTGCTCTTCTTTCCAAAGTTTTTAGAAAAGACTTTTAGGTAAAATTGATTCTTAGATTAAATTAATTTTAATTAATCTTAACCAGCAGAGCTTTGCTCTCATAGATCTTTTGATTTAAAGAGATCCCCATTGGGGTTTCACTAGCAGAGCTTTACTCATTTTCAAAGTTAGAAACTTTAGGTAAAATTAATATAAATCAAATTAATTTAAATTAATCTCAATCAAAGAGCTTTGCTCTCACAGATCTTTTGATCACTAGCAGAGCTTTGCTCATTTTCAAAGAAAGAAACTTTAGGTAAAATTAATATAAATCAAATTAATTTATATTAAACTCAGTCAAAGAGCTTTGCTCTCACAGATCTTTTGATCTAAAGAGATCCCCATTGGGGTTTCATTGAGCTTTTGTTCATGGGTTTTAATCCCTGAACAGAGCTTTGCTCTCTAGGAATTTAGCCTTCTATGTACATTATCTTTCTTCTATCGCTAATCTTCATGTGGTATTTCCTCCAGGCATAATGGCGGTGCATCTATAAAGTTTGCACGATTTCATCACCTATGACGATATCCGCGCACAGGGTCGTCAACAAAACCAGGAGTTTACAGACGTTCAATGTGCAGAGGTCATGGGTCGTCTGAACGCAAGCGGTGGTTGGCTGCTACCCCGTCGTTCGGCTCTTTTGAAAGTCGTGCTGGGAGCAATATGGAGAGCACTTCCGGGTCTTCACGAGGCCCTACCACTCAATGCGCTGGATGATGCCGAGGAAAAGGTGCATTCAGTGTACCTGACGGGGCTGATCTCGAAGAAACGACGAGACAGCCTCATTGACATCCTACATCAAATCTTCCAGCAGACGACGATAGTTGCTGCTTATCGAAGGCCGGGAGGGCTTGCCGATGATCTTGACACGGAGGAGCGCGAGAGGCTGCGCATAAGAATAATTAGAAAGGCCAGAAGAACTCTGGATAGCCTTACTTTTGAATTCCTCAATCCGTGCCCCGGATCTGAGGTTATACCGTTGTAATAATATTTTTCGTTCACTGCTTTTTATGATTGTAAGAATTTTTGGCAATATGAATGGAAACTTTTTATTTCAGCTTGTCTTATTTCTCGTCCTGAGTCTTCTGCCCATGCATGAATGAGTGTGTCTCGAATGCTCGATTAAATGTAAACCGGATGTTCTTTCTGTCATTTTCTCCGTCTTTTCTTTCTTTTATTATCAGTATGCCACCTTAGTAACCATGGTTGACGGATAATAGAGCACGCATCTTGACTTTCTTAAGAAATAACGATGGCTTAGGCCGCAGGTTTAGATCTGCTGCCTAAGACTTTTCAACTCTATAAGCCGTGAGGGTCTCACAGAGACTTTTCTCCCTACGGATCGAGAGGATCTCGTAGGTGGGTTTTCTCCTGAGGATTCCTAAGTGTGGTTCTCTCTTATAAGTCGTAAGGATCCTATAAGATAATTTTTCCCTCTTACGAGTCGAGAGGACCCACAAGCGGTTGTTTCCCTCCTCGCCGAAATTCGACTTTGGAGAGTGAGACCCTTGAATAGTATGCAAGAGACCATTTTGGATTGACTTGCAGGGTCCCATTGTTCAGGAAGCAAGTTTTTTAGTCCCTGCTGCTTGAGGCTTCATTTGCATGTTGAGACGAATCGGGAATTTCCCGCGAAGACACTAGTTTCTCTGCGAGCCGACGCGAATCAGGAGGCTTTCGTCAAGGAGTGTTTGTATCCGTGAGTCGAGGAGTTTGCTAGGGATTATTTGTTTCCCAAGCGCCAAGGATTATTTGTTTCCTTGGGGTTTGAAACGAGTCGAGGATTTCCCACGGAGGCACTGGTGGCTCTGTGAGTCGACGCGGATCAGGAGGCTCTCGTCAAGAAGTGTTTGTATCCGTGAGTCAAGGTATTTGCTAGGGATTATTTGTTTCCCAAGCGCCAAGGATTATTTGTTTCCTTGGGGTTTGAAACGAGTCGAGAATTTCCCACGGAGGCACTGGTGGCTCGGCGAGTCGACGCGGATTAGGAGGCTCTCGTCAAGGAGTGTTTGTATCCGTGAGTCGAGGAATTTGCTAGGGATTATTTGTTTCCCAAGCGCCAAGGATTATTTGTTTCCTTGGGGTTTGAAACGAGTCGAGGATTTCCCACGGAGCCACTGGTGGCTCTGCGAGTCGACGCGAATCAGGAGGCTCTCGTCAAGGAGTGTTTGTATCCGTGAGTCGAGGAATTTGCCAGGGATTATTTGTTTCTCAAGCACCAAGGATTATTTGTTTCCTTGGGGTTTGAAACGAGTCAAGAATTTCCCACGGAGGCACTGGTGGCTCTGGGAGTCGACGCGGATCAGGAGGCTCTTGTCAATGAGTGTTTGTATCCGTGAGTCGAGGAATTTGCTAGGGATTATTTGTTTCCCAAGCGCCAAGAATTATTTGTTTCCTTGGGGTTTGAAACGAGTCGAGAATTTCCCACGGAGGCACTGGTGGCTCTGCGAGTCGACGCGGATCAGGAGGCTCTCGTCAAGGAGTGTTTGTATCCGTGAGTCGAGGAATTTGCTAGGGATTATTTATTTCCCAAGCGCCAAGGATTATTTGTTTCCTTGGGGTTTGAAACGAGTCGAAAATTTCCCACGGAGGCACTGGTGGCTCTGTGAGTCGACGCGAATCAGGAGGCTCTCGTCAAGGAGTGTTTGTATCCGTGAGTCGAGGAATTTGCCAGGGATTATTTGTTTCCCAAGCGCCAAGGATTATTTGTTTCCTTGGGGTTTGAAACGAGTCGAAAATTTCCCACGGAGGCACTGGTGGCTCTGCGAGTCAACGCGAATCAGGAGGCTCTCGTCAAGGAGTGTTTGTATCTGTGAGTCGAGGAATTTGCCAGGGATTATTTATTTCCCAAGCGCCAAGGATTATTTGTTTCCTTGGGGTTTGAAACGAGTCGAGGATTTCCCACGGAGGCACTGGTGGCTCTGCGAGTCGACGCGAATCAGGAGGCTCTCGTCAAGGAGTGTTTGTATCCGTGAGTCGAGGAATTTGCCAGGGATTATTTGTTTCCCAAGCGCCAAGGATTATTTGTTTCCTTGGGGTTTGAAATGAGTCGAGGATTTCCCACGGAAGCACTGGTGGCTCTGCGAGTCGACGCGGATCAGGAGGCTCTCGTCAAGGAGTGTTTGTATCCGTGAGTCGAGGAATTTTCTATGGATTATTTGTTTCCCAAGCGCCAAGGATTATTTGTTTCCTTGGGGTTTGAAACGAGTCGAGGATTTCCCACGGAGGCACTGGTGGCTCTGCGAGTCGACGCGAATCTGGTGGCTCTCGTCAAGGTGTGTTTGTATCCGTGAGTCGAGGAATTTGCCAGGGATTATTTGTTTCCCAAGCACCAAGGATTATTTGTTTCCTTGGGGTTTGAAACGAGTCGAGAATTTCCCACGGAGGTACTGGTGGCTCTGCGAGTCGACGCGGATCAAGAGGCTCTCGTCAAGGAGTGTTTGTATCCGTGAGTCGAGGAATTTGCTAGGAATTATTTGTTTCCTAAGCGCCAAGGATTATTTGTTTCCTTGGGGTTTGAAACGAGTCGAGGATTTCCCACGGAGACGCTGGTGGCTCTGCGAGTCGACGCGGATCAGGAGGCTCTCGTCAAGGAGTGTTTGTATCCGTGAGTCGAGGAATTTGCTGAAGACATTGGTTTCTTCGGAGTTCGACTGAACCGTCGAGATTTGGCTTCGTCTTCTGGCGGAGCTTGTTGGGAAAGTATGGTTCCTTCTTTGTTTACGCCCTTGGATTGTATACAGGGATCGATGTGATCTTAACTGTAGGGCCAAAGTTTTATCATCATTTTTTATTTCTGCGATGCTCTATCATTTCAGCTTTTATATCGCGAAGGTCGCGATTGCCCAATCATTTCGGCTATTTTTTTTCGCGGTGCCCAATCATTTCGGCTATTTATTTTATTCTTACTCGCTGCTTTTTTTATTGCGAGTTGCCCAATCATTTCGGCTATTTTGCATGCATACATTTTTACTTGCTGCTTTTTATTGCGAGCTACCCCATCATTTCGGCTATTTCGTATGCATGTGCGGCCTACTGGCTTTTCGCCGTAAGACGATTTCGGCATCAGCACCGCTACAACTGGGATATTACCAGGAGAGAATCATCATCTGCTTCCGTCGATGTCGAACAAAGGTGGCTTAGCGAACATGGTTAGGGTCCTGTCGACTAAGGTTTTGACTTTATGAGCCGTAAGGGTCTCACAAAGTTATTTCTCCCTACAAGTCGTGAGGATCTTATAGGTGTATTTTCTTCTTAGGAATCGTGAGGATTCCTAAGTGTTTGTTTCCTCTGTAAGTCGTAAGGATCCTATAGGAGGGTTTTCTCCTTATAAATCGAGAGGACTTACAAGGGTTGTGTGAACATATCCCCAGTCACGGATAGATCTTGGTTAGGGAAATGTTTATTCGCGCCTGTTGATTGTATACAAGGGTCAATATTGAGCCATTTGTAGGGCAATATCGGAAGTTGCGGGGATTGCTTAAGCACAGGTTTAGGTCTCTGTAACTTTAGACTTTCAACTCTTATGAGCCGTGAGGGTACCATAAGAGAGTTCTCCTTACGAGTCGTGAGGATCTCGCAAGTGTATTTTCTCCTTAGGAATCGTGGGGATCCCTAAGTGTGTTGCACCTTTGTGAGTCGTAAGGATCTCACGCAGGTGGTTTCTCCTTACAAGGTCGAGAGGACCCTATAAGTGTTCTTTAACGAGGTTGCGCCCTTTCAGGTTTTCACAAACACTCGCCGGCTGTCCTGCTGTTTTTACTCACGGAGCCCTTTCGGGTTTTCATCCGTGTCCATTTTGCCTATGGACATACTGTTTTTTTTATTCTTTTTATTTTCTTTTTCTCTTTTTTTTTACGAGGTCGCGCCCTTTCGGGTTTTCACGAACACTCGCCGGTAGCCCTGCTGTTTTTACTCACGGAGCCCTTTCGGGTTTTCATCCGTGCCCTTTTTTGCTTATGGACATACCGTTTTTTTTAATTTTTTATTTTTATATGTTTTTTTATCTCGTCAGCCTAAAGATGCTGCGGTAGTACTTTAAAGACGTTTCGGTCTGCTATTAGTTTAAGGACATTTCGGTCCGTCACGGAGAAGGCCAGCTACTGCTTATAAAGCTTGAGCTTAGGAAGATAGCGAGCGGACATAGTCATCGTCATCTATCATTGACCTAGGCTGTGGCTCATTAAGCATAGTATTTCTTTAGGAAGCGACCGTTTATTTGCTTGAAAGGCCTTTCACCGTGCATGTCCATGAGTAGATAGGCCCCACCTTGGTAGACCTTATCTATGATATACGGGCCTTCATAGTTTGGCTCGAATTTTCCCCGCTTGACGCGATTGGGGATCATAAGCCTTTTGACCACTAGCACGAGTTCGCCTTGGCGGAAGGTCCTCGGTCAGGTTAATCTTTCATATGAGCGCATCATCTTTGCTTTATAAGCTTCCAGATTTTGTTGCGCTGTGAGCCGGGTTTCATCAAGAGCGTCAAGCTCCTCAAGCCGAAGGTGAGCATTTTCTTCGTCCGTTAACTCGTGGTGGACTGCCACTCGTAGAGAGGGTAACTCTATCTCGAGGGGGAGTACTGCTTCGGTACCGAACACCAACACGTACGGCGTTGTGTTCGTGGCCGTCTTGAACGTAGTTCGATATGCCCAAAGAGCTTCTTGCAGTCTTTCGTGCCAGTCTTTCTTATTTCGGGACACCGTTTTCTTTATGATCTTTGTTAAAGTCTTATTGAAGGCCTCAGCTAGACCGTTAGCTCGCGGATTATAAACCGAGGAATATCTCCAGTCTATATTGTGCTGTTGCGCGAAGCGACTGATCTTGTGGCTTCTGTAAGCTGGCCCGTTATCGGAGATGATCCTTCGTAGAGTCCCAAACCGATATAGGACGTGCGTCTTGAAGAGATGGAGGATATTCTCCGTCTTCACTTCCCTCAGTGGTACCGCTTCTGCCCATTTGGAGAAGTAGTCAGTCGTCGCCAGGATGAAACGATGTCCTCTAGACGATGCTGGTTCGATGGGGCCGACTATATCAGTCCCCCAAATTTCGAATGGCCAGCTAGCCACCGTTGGATGTAATGGATTTGGATGCTGGTGGATGAAGTCCCCATGAATTTGGCATGAGTGGCATTGCTTCGCATATTCGAGGCAGTCCTGAATCATTATGGGCCAATAGTAGCCCATCCGTTTAATCTTCAACTTCATCCTTGGGCCTGCTTGGTGAGAACCGCAGAGTCCGTCGTGAACTTCATGGACGACCCTTTTAGCTTCGTCAGGTCCTAAGCATCTCAGCCACAGAGAATCAAATGACCTTTTGTACAGAGTATCATTGACGAAGGCGAAAGACAGAGCTCGTTTTATGAGTTGATGTCTCGTGAACGCTTCTTCAGGTATTCAGTGGGATTTAAAGTAGTCTATGAAGGCTTCTCTCCAATCCTCGGCATTTTTCCAATCTTTTACTTGCAGGGTCGTCTGCTCGCTCGCTCCTTTTTCTTCGGATGATTCCGGAGATATTTCTGCTGGGGCAAGCACTCGACGGCTTTGTACCACGATTCTAACGTCATCGAGGTTCTCGTCAGCCAATTCTTTAGCAAGTTTGGCCAGTGCGTCCGCTTTGCTGTTTTCCGCACGCTGTATGTTCTCCAAAGTATAGGAGGGAATTTGGGTCAACAGTTGTTGCACCTTTTCACCGTACTTCACCAACTCCGGTTTGCACGTTTGGTAGTCGCCGTTTACTTGACTAACGACCAGTTGAGAATCTCCATATATGAGGAGGTTTTCAATTCCCATGTCAATGGCGATCTCGAGGCCTGCTATCAGAGCTTTGTATTCGGCTTCGTTGTTTGTCCTTGGCTCTGTCAAGGAGAAAGCGAAGCGCATTATCCCTCCTTGTGGAGTTACAAAGATGAGTCCTACCCCCGATTTGATTACAGGGGTACTTTGTTTGCGCTTCTTTACGGAAGATGCTCCATCGAAATAGAGCTCCCATCGGGTATCACCACCGTCGATCGCATCAAACGCATGTTCGTCTGGAAGATCGCAATTTAGAGGAGAATCGGCGGGTATGGGATGCTCAGCGAGGAAGTCGGCGATGGCCTGGCCTTTCACTGCCTTGAGAGGTTGATACATTATCGAGAATTCCATCAAGAGCAGAGCCCATTTGGCGAGTCGACCTGACAATATGGCCTTTGACATCAAGTATTTAAGGGGATCCACCTTTGAAATGAGACGGACTTCATGCTCCAACGCATAGTGTCTGAGCTTTGTTATCACAAAGATCAATGCCAGGCAGTGTTTTTCGATGGGGGAGTAGTTGCTTTCTGCCCCCAGCAGAACTCGACTTAAGTAGTAAAGTGCTCTTTCTTTCCCTTGATCGTTCTTTTGTGCCCATAATGCGCCTAAGGAACCTTCAAGGGCGGTTGTATAAAGAATGAGGGGCTTTCCCTTGACCGGAGCAGCCAACACCGGCGGGTTCTGCAGGTACTGTTTGATCTCATCTAGCGCGCTTTGGCACTTTTGGTTCCAGACGAACGGGGTCCCCTTCTTCATCAGGTGGCTGTAGGGACGACACTTGCTAGAGAGATTGGCTATAAATCGCCGTATGTATGCGAGCTTCCCTTGGAGAGATCGCAACTGTTTGAGAGTTCTCGGCGGAGGCATTTCCATGATCGCTTTGATCTTTGACGGATCTATTTCAATACCTCGGTGTCGAACAATGAATCCCAGGAATTTGCCTGAGGAAACTCCGAATGCACACTTGAGCGGGTTCATTTTCAAGTTGTATTGTCGAAGGCGTTGAAATACGGTCTTTAGATGCTCGAGATGTTCCACGTATGATTTGCTTTTAACCACGAGATCGTCGATATAGCATTCGACGATTTCGTGTATAAGGTCGTCGAAGATCTTCGTCATGGCCCTTTGGTAAGTGGCACCAGCATTCTTTAAACCGAAGGGCATCACCTTGTAGCAGAATATACCCAAAGGGGTCCTGAAGGCTGTGTGCTTCTGGTCTTCTGGATGCATTTTTATCTGATTATATCCTGACGATCCGTCCATGAAGGAGAAAATCTCATGAGTGGACGTATTGTCTATCATCAGTTGGGTGACTGGCACTGGAAAATCATCCTTCGGGCAAGCTTTATTGAGATCCCGAAAGTCCACGCATATGCGCACTGTCCCATTTTCTTCATCACCGGGACGATGTTAGCGATCCATTCAGGATATTGAACTTCCTGGATGAAGCCAGATTCGATCAGCTTCTTGACCTCAGCATTGATACTCATTTCAAGCTCGAGCCGCATTCTTCTCGGCGCCTGTTTGACTGGCTTGATGTTCGGGGATATCGCCAATTTGTGTACGGCAATTTCTAGATCTAGTCCCGGCATTTCGGAATAGTTCCACGCGAAGCAATCTCTATGCTGTAGAAGCACGTCCTTTAACGCAGCTACCCTTTCTTCAGATAGTAACTCGCTGATGAATGTCGGTCATGGATCGTTTGCCGTCCCCAACTCAATTTTCTTGAGGTTATCTGCAGTAGTATGGATTCCATCTTCCAGCTCTTTTGGGGCTGGTGGGAATTCTGAGATTATCTCGTCGCTGCTGTTTTCGAAGCACCAAGGGAGCTCATCTATGTCCTCGGGCTCTTCTTTTAATATTGTAATCATGTGACAGGTGCGAACTCGCTTCCAATCCCAATGTGGGACCGGTTCTTCTTTCGTGGCCTTGGGCTCGTGCTTCTGTGGTGGCACTACCCTCCAGTTGTCGGACAGAGCGAACTTGCCAAGCTGATACTGATCTTCGACCCAATTCGTGAAGGTGAAGCAGTCCTCGAGAGGGTGTCCTACCACTCGGTGATAAGAGCAATAGTCTGGGTGTGAGACTTCGCCTGCTTGTTCGGGGTGTTTGGACTCCGGCAATGTAAGCATTTGATGCTTTAGAGCAAGATCAAGTATCTTCTTCGTCTTGTCCCAAGGAAACGAGTATGCTCGACCCATTTTCTTCATGAGGGATAGATCAATGACGCTCGACTCCCGTTTGCGCGGCTTCTTAGCCCTGCTTTGTTGTTGTTGAGCGTCTTTTTGGCCTTTCGACTTATTTCTGCTTTTGCGCCGAGTCTTCTTTATAACAGGTTGACATGGAGCGGCGTTTTCATCTTTCACGGCCTGTTGGAGAAGGCGTTGCGTTCTGGCTTTCTCGTAAATGACCATTTCGCGGTTATGATGGTCTCGGACTTTTTGACCCGCTTCCCTTATAAGCTTGTCCATTTGTTCTTCGAATGACGGACCGGGCACTTTTGCATCTGGAACTTTCACGGGCTCAGGGTTAGCGTCCTCCCATTGAGCATCTGTTTCTTCATCGAAGTCATACATGACGTAACAGCTGTTTAGTAGCTCCCGTTTCTTTGACCGGATGTATCCAAGCCCGATTGTCTCCATTTTCCCATTAGGCAGTTTGCGTTGAGTCCCGGGAACGTTCCAGACTTTATCATAGAACTTGGCTTTTTGAACGGTCTGCTTGAAAGATATCCCCTGGCGTTTCAGCAGCTTTTTCAAACCCCCTGTATAATATCTGGGAAGACGGATAGGCTGAAGCCTGTCCAACGTAGGATCCGCACCACGCCAAATTTCTTTTTCTACCTTGGTTTCTTCAGAGCGGTAGAACAAAATTGCTTTCTCTCTTTCTCGCCTGGGAGGGATATAGAATGTCCGCAACTCTTCTACATTGTAAATATTAAGTGCATCCAGTTCTTTATGGTGTTTAAGCGGCACCATGGCGACTTTTAGACTTTGTTCTTCATCAGCGGACGTTCGTATTGAAGGTCGAGCAGAGAATATAGCATGGATTTCATCTTTCGAGTCGCTACCAAAGATCAATGTAGGAGCCGATGGTCCCGGCTTGTTGTGTTTGGGCGGACCCGAATAAACTATCTCCTCTTCCTCCTCAGTATCACTGCCGAAGACAAGGATGGTAGCGTTAGTTTTATTCTCCGGCTTGTGACACTTCTCTGTGTCTTCGAAATCCGGTAAGAAGTATTTGGCGTCTTCATATTTGCGGAGCTCGTTCACAGAGAACGGGTTCAGTTCTTCCGTCACGGTATACTCGAAACCATCCTTAAAATACTTCATACACTGATGTTGTGTAGAAGAGATGATGTTGTACTCGTGTAACCATGGTCGGCCGAGCAAAGCATTGTAGCATGTCTTGGCGTCTATGACGTGGAACTTAACGTCCGTGACGAGTAGCCCGAGGCGTAGCGTCAGTATCACAGACCCAAGAGTTCTTGATGACTGGGAGTCAAACCCGGAGATGGTGATCTTGTCACGAGCAAGGTGCTGGACGCTCATGCAGATTTCTTTTAACACCCGCACGTTGAGGAGATTAACGGAGGATCCATTGTCGATCAGGATTTTGCCTATCTTAATATCGTGGCAGTATCCTGAGACATAAAAGGGGTGATTGTGTTCGCACGTCCCAAGTAGAAGGTCTTCATCGCCAAAAGTAACATCGGCCGTGTGCACTTCCTCCAATTCATCCTTCATCTTTTCCTCGGCCAGGCATGCTTGGAATTGTTCCGGCTCTTGGAGTGCCTTAATCAACGAATCTCTCTCCTCTTTTGATAGCAAAAGGGCGTCAAAAATGCTGAGTTGTGAGGGTAGCTTCCTCAGATGCGCTAAGACGTTGTAATCCACCTTATTCTTCTTTGGCGGGTCCTTGGCGGCTAGCTCTTCCAGAACTTGGTCATCTAAGACGATATCTTCAGAGACCTTTTCTTTCCCTTTATCTTTTTTGTTTGAGGGTCCGAGATTCTTTTCAGGCAGCGTCCAATTCCGCAGCCGAATATTTTCGTAAACCTTCGGCTCTTCTTCTTTTCCAGAAGTTGACTCTTTAAAGAGAGGGGCGAGTTCCAGCTCCTCATCAGAATCGCTCCCGAATGTAGGCAATTGCGACCCGCCAGTGTTAACCATGCGACAATCGCCGGTAGTTCTTTCAAGCCCTTCGGTCGTATTTCTTTGCTCCCGATGAGTTTTGCGCTTTTCTTGCTTAAAGCGTTGTCGATGAGCAACGTATCCTTGCCACCATTTATCGAAAGCTTTACACTCTTGAGTGGGGTGCGAAATCTTTTGATGATATAAGCAATAGGAGGGGTGCGTTTCCATTTCACCAGTGATGTTTCCTTCAGAGGATGGTAGCTTCATGCCCATTGATACGGCCTTAGCAAACTTTTTCCTCATCTTGAATTGGCTTTTGTCGGTAACGGCGGTGTTTTGCTCCAGCGGGATCGTCTCAGCTCCTTTATCAAGTCGTTGGCGCTTGGCCCTTTCAAATATAGCCGTCTCGCGCTCCCGATCAGCTTTACTTTTCAACCGAGCTTCATTAAGGAATGCGTCAATTACTTCATCTGATAGCCCCAGAACTTTTGGTTCAGGATCTGCCCCCAGCTTTTCGGTGCAAGGAGTCTCCTCATCGTTCGTGATCGAATGGGAAATCATATGACAGCTCGCCACATATTCCTCGGATTCATCCGATGAACTTTCTCTCTCATCTTCTTCTTGAAAGACGTGATTGAGAAACTCTTGGAGCGTAATGGGAGTTCGTGCCTTTTGGTTGTATTCATCCAGCGCGTCAATTTGCTTTTGTAAGTCCGTGCGCTTGTCGCCAGGCTTCACGGGATTCTTTGACTTCTTTTTCTTCTTCTTCGAGGATTTTGATGGCTGGTTGCGAGTGCTTGAGCCACCACCATCGGTCCTTGGAGTTGGACGTGGCTTCAACATCCCTTCAATGACCTGCGGTTCCAACGGGTCTTCCACTTGATCGCTGGACATGCCTGAAGATCGTTTAGCATCCTCTTTGTCTTGGCTGATAATATAACCTCCCAAGGAGCTTCTTCAATGACGGAGCATGTTGCCCCCGGCATATTCGTCCCCTTAGAGGTGTGGAGTTGCGGGGGATTCACCTTCCATTTGTCAGATAACGCGAACTTGCCCTGTCGGTACTGATTTTCAAGCCAATTTTTGTAAACATAGAAATTTTCAATCGGATGGCCTAGTACTCGATGATAAGGACAGTAGTTTGGCTCGTTGACGTCACTTGGTTGTAACGGACGTTTTGGATCCGGCAAATTTATAAGTCTGTTGCGCAACGCTAGCTCGAATAACCTCCTCGTTTTATCGCGGGGAAAGGAATAAGGACGTCCCATTCTATCCTCAAGGGGTACGTACGGGCGCATATTATTTTGACGAGCCACTGGCTTCGGGTCGCTCGGTTGTTGTTGAGCATTAGCGACGACGGTCGCTTTTCCCTTCCCTTTGTCATTTCGGGAGTCCGGCCTTGGAAGAGGAGATTTATGGCCCATCTGATCCATCTGTGCTAGTTTGTCGATCAAGGCTTGGAAGGTAGTCGGCTTGAAAAACATCATAAACTGCGAGATGGTTGCTTGTGGATCGAGGGTTCCCACAAACATTACCGCCGCGGGAGCTTCTTCAATGCGTTGCTCGCACTTCGACCATAAATTCCGCCATCGTATAGCGTACTGAACCCACGTCTCGCCGGGTTTTACCCTGGCATTAATCAATGCCGTCATCGGGGTACGTTCACTGGCACTTGCAAAACGCTGAGTAAACAATAGCTCCATCTCTGCGAAGGTTTTGATAGAGTCATTCAGGAGTTCAGAGTACCACTCAAACGCCGTATCCGATAAACTTCCAACAAACTGGCGCAGTAAAAGCTTGTCATCACCGCCGGTATTGCCGCAGAGTGCCCTGAACTGGGCAACATGCTGATGAGGATTGCCCGTCCCCTTGTATACATGGAACTTGGGAATTGTATAACCTGGCGGGTACTTGATTTGATCGTACCAACTTTGGTATGGCCGCCCCGTTTTTACGACCTGACCGGCCGCTTCGGTCGCATGATGCACCCGTATTTGCTGGGCGATGTATTCATCCAAATCAGCTTTTGAGATGGTATCCTCTTTAGCTGTGGATAGAGCCGGTGGAGGATTCAACGTCTCTCCCCTATCGTCTTCAAGAATGATCGGGGGATCTTTAGCAGGTGGATCTTGTTGAATCATCATACCCACCATATCCTGGAACAGGAGGGCCATTTTCTTTATATTGGCTGCCTGCTCCGCAGCTTCTTTATCTTTCTTCTCTAGTACGCGCCGAAGGAATTCGGCGTCCGTTTCTTGTTCTTGACGTTCCTCCGAGGATGTTTCCGGGGTTTCTTTCGGCCCTGTAAGTGCGGCCATAGCGTTCATCATTTCTTGGAGCTTCTGTTGCTGCTCCTGTGCCTTGGTCACTGATCGGGTGAGCGGTCAATGACCCGTAGATATGCGGCTATCTTCTTTACCAGATGCCACGTAGACGGTATGAACTATAATGCCCCCTGACTTAGGGCGTTTGGGTTCACCACCTCTGATATTTGTCGCCGGTGCGGGGGTTTTCTCCGGCCTCCTTCTTTTATGGGCCGTTGAAGTTGGAGGGGCCGTTGCAGTGGGTACCCTAGCAATCGTTGTCCCTTGCTGTTCAATAGGACGGTCTTTTCCTTTTTGCACCTTCGTCTTCTTTCGTTGACGGGAGTGATCTGGGTCGATCACGGAGTCTTGAACCCTCCTCCAAACTTTATAAATTCTTGAGGACAGCCGTTGATGGGGCTGTTCTTGCTTCGTTTCTGGAACTCTCTCCGCAGGTGGAGGAGATCTCTTCAGTGTAGCGGTTGGAGAGTTCTTCCATACCCTCCTCAGCAGTTCAAAGCTGTTCCCAGTTGGAACGGCAGCGTCGACTTCCACCACTGTAGCCGGTGGAGTTAGCCCTGAGGGGGAGTTTCCCCCTGCCTTCCTCACTCATTGCCAATGGCGACGTCGAGCACGACGAGCCGTTGGGACTGGCTTGGAGATTGAGACAGCTTCTTTTTGCCCCCTGTCTGAATGAGGTGCCGCCGGTGTTAACCTCTTAAAGACTGAAGTTGTCTTCTGAGGGGTGATATTCAACCTGTCGAAGACGGATCCTCGAGCAGGGGCAGGAGCAGGAATCGTCAGTCTTGAAAAGACTGACTCTTTGGCGGGAAAAGCCGCCTTAACGAATTCTGAAGCAGAGGTCGTTGCCCTCTTTGGGACAGCCATTTTAGAGTTCCTGGGCTTCTTAGCGGGCCCTTCAGAGTTTTGATCCAGCCTCGCAAAGACAGAGGCTGTTGGCTTGGTGGTGGACGACCCGTTGACAGGGGTCGTCGTAGCAGTGAGCCGGTCGAACACCGACTTCTTGTTCACTTCCGGTGCAGGTATTGGCATAGAGAAGCTCGTAGGTGGGATCATGGTCCCGAAGAACAGGCCAGTGGTGGCTTGGGTCACCTGGTCTACCGGCAGAGCGAGGAAGGAAGCCGCTTGGGGCCCATATGCTACACCTCCTGGTGAGGTGGAGCGTCCATTGCAGTGGCATTTCGAGCAGTTGGTGCAGTTGAAGGCCATTGAATCTTGAGTTCTGCGCCAAGCAAAAGACCAAATCTTAGCAACTTGAAATCCGAAGGCAACCATTAACAAACCATGATTGGTTTGCGAAGACGACACACGAAGTGTGGAGTGGAAAGAGGAAAAGGTCCCACCGGGCGTGCCAGAATCTGTTCCCCTCCGAATGGCGGCCTAGACTTTGCGTCTCGCCTGAGATTCGGGGCAGATGCTATTTGGTTTTATCCGTCCACCTCTCCGAAGATGCCAAGTTGATTTATGGCACCGTGTATCGGAGGTTTAGACAGATGCGGCCGACATAGCAGCCTTCATCAGATTCCCCCTCAGGGTGAGGGGTTTTTGATTGTGGGGACGCTCTTCCCTGCAAGCGCAAGCCTCTGCAGTTAATTACGCTACCGCATCACAGTAACAACTTTCTCCTTCTCCAGAATTTCACTTCGTGTCGTGTGTGTTTGTTTTATTTATGGTTGCCCGTGGATTGTATACGGAGACTGAGTAATGCTGTCGCCCGAAGGACGCGGATTAGTCCAAATCCGTATTTACTTAGATTTGGGTTTGTTTTTTTTAGTTTAAGAATGCATTAGTCGCGTTGCGGCTAAGATCAACTTAAACGTTCGTTAAGGATACGTTAGTCCTCTTTGAGACTAAGATCAACTTAACGTAGTGATTCATTTAATATATGGCCGTCAGGACTCGTCACCTCTCTGACGTCGTTGAAGGATTACAACGACAGGTGTCAGAGGAGCTCGGAGATGTACCCTCGAACCAGAGTTGATTTGGAATTTTGTAGTCCACTTGAATGTTTAAGGATACGTTAGCCGTGTTTTGGGGCTAAGATCAACTTAAACGGGGTCGTTTAGATCGGACAGAAGAGCATTTGGAGGCTCTATTGTTCCAGTTTAGGGACATAGTGGTCTAATATTAGTTTAAGGACGTTTCGGTCCACCGTCAGTTTAGGGACGTGGTGGTCCATATTCCAGTTTAGGGACGTGGTGGTCCGACATTAGTTTAGGGACGTCTCGGTCCGATGTTAGTTTAGGGACGTCTCGGTCCGATATTAGTTTAGGGACATCTCGGTCCGATGTTAGTTTAGGGACGTCTCGGTCCGATATTAGTTTAAAGACGTTTCGGTCCGATATTAGTTTAAGGACGTCTCGGTCCGATGTTAGTTTAGGGACGTCTCGGTCCGATGTTAGTTTAAGAACGTCTCGGTCCGATATTAGTTTAAGAACGTCTCGGTCCAATGTTAGTTTGATATTAGTTTAGGGACGTTTCGGTCCGATGTTAGTTTAGGGACGTCTCGGTCCGATATTAGTTTAGGGACGTATCGGTCCGATATTAGTTTGTGGTCGTCGGGACCCGTCACCTCTCTGACGTCGTTGAAGGATTACAACGACAGGTGTCAGAGGAGTTCGGAGATGTACCCTCGAACCGAAGTAAATTGATTTAAGAGAGCAATCTTGCTCAGTCAATTTAATTTACGGACTTATGGCCAAAATTGGGCTAAGTCCAGTTTCAACATTTTTTTGTCTTTGGCCTGTGCTAGGGCTTTACCCCTTTTTAGTAATGCACTGCATTATTCTTGCTTTGGTTGGGCTTTGCTCTTTTATAAATGATGCAGAGCATCTATTTTTTTGTTTGGGCTTTACCCCCCTTTTAAAATGCATAGCATTTTTTATTAGGCCTGTTAGGCCTTTTAATTGGGCTCTGTCTCTTTTCTTTAATAATGCAGAGCATTAAATACTCTGACAGCGCCCCACGTGGCTTATCAGGCGCTTTTCACTTAGTAATGAGCGTAAACTCATATGGTGGTGACACGTGTCGCGCTCTGGTGAGCGCAAGCGCAATAGCGCAGTGCGCTGCGCTAATGCGCTGCGCTGTTACGCTGCTGACACGTGGCGCGCTCTGGTGAGTTGCGCCAATTCCAGAGAGCAAAGCTCTATTTCACGAGCGCATAGCGCAAGTGGTTCTATAGCTGACACGTGGCGCTCTCTCAAGAGCGCAACAGCGCAGTTTGTAAGTGCAGAGCACTAAGAATCTTTTAGATTCAAGAACAGAAGTGCAAAGCACTATTTAATTTCTTGATCTAAATTAGATCAAAGAAAAATAATTTTTTTTTGTTTCAAGAACCAGAGGTTCATAAAAGTGCAAAGCACTATTTTTTTTATTTTGTTGTTTTCTTGTTTTTTAAAGAAACAGTGGTTCAAAAAGAAGTGCAAAGCACTGTTATGTGAAAAATATTGATCTGGTTTTTAAATCAATGATTTATTTAAAAGAGATTTCTTCTCTCTTGTGAAGGTTTTTTTTACCTCTTTCTTGAAATTTTCTCAGAGTTCTCTCTGTTTGAAGCTCTTAACTTTTTTTCAAGAAAGTTCATGCTTTGAATTGAGGCCTATGGTCCTTTTTATAGTGCCCATAAATTAGTTAAATTTGTTAAAGAGATCTTTCTCTGAGTGATTTGGGGAATTTTCCCCATCGTTGGATCTTTGATCCAAGGGCTTCTGGTTTGCAGAATAAAATCTTCTTGTTTTAACAAGAACAGAAAAGATTTCTTAAAAATTTATTTCTGTTTGGCGCAGATGCCCCAGCGCGTGACACGTGTCGCGCAGCGCACAGCGCAGCGCAACTGCGCTGACACGTGTCGCGCAGCGCACAGCGCAGCGCAACTGCGCTAGCGCATCTGCGCTAGCGCATCTGCGCTGACACGTGTCGCGCAGCACAGTGCTTGCGCAGCTGAAACGTTGCTTCATTTAAATAGAGCTTTACTCTGATTGGGCGCGCCGCCTTGGGCGCTGCGCTGATGCATCTACGCCCGACACGTGGCGTGTTGCACAGTGCAAATATACTGAAGTGTTGCTTCATTTATTAAATTTTAAAATTTCAAAGCAGAGCTTTGCTCTGATTGGGGGAAGATGAAGCGTTGCTTCATTTCCCGCCTTGGAATTTGAACAGAGCTTTGCTCTGATTGGGGTAAACAGGGTGTTTGATAAATCGATCGAAATATTTAACATTGTTTAGTATATCTTTGATTTGTGATACAATATTTGGAATCCAAACTAATTAGTTTTGTGAAAACTAATTAGTGTTTTGTAAATCTAGCAATTTAGTCTCTTTTGATCGGTTGCCACAGGGTTTTGATTCGGATCAAAACTCTGTCGCAATTACGTAGTGTACGCGAACACTCGCCGGATAACACTACTAGATAGCCACATCCCATAACCTCGACCAAGTGACTGTAGGAGAACCCTGTTGCCAAAAGCATCCGTTAGGGTGCTCGCGGCCACGGTGTTCCTCCTAAGTGCACTTCCTCGACGGCATCAGGGGTGCGCCGTCTACTAAAGTTTCCGACGAGTATTCGATCATTTGTCGGGAATCTTGTTGAATTGCCCGACTGGTTATTGAAAAGTGTTTTCAGTTTGAGACTGGTTTATAACGTTAGGCATGAAATTTGGAATATGTGATATTCCGGGTTTATGATGTCTAAGGAATTTATATGGTTAGGCATGAAATCTGAAGTATGTGATATTTCGGATTTATGATGTCTAAGGATGTTGCGGATTCCAATTATTGTAGTTTTCACTTTCTTTTCTGCAACCGTAAGTGTAATATGTGGTGTATCGCCGGTTTCGTTGCTATACGTTAACGACAATTGGGATACGTATATTTACTTACGTTGATGATATGTGATATTATGTGTTGTTGTGATATGTTATATTGGATCGTCGTAGTTGAATAGCCGGGGGTTTTTGCGTGAGATGAGAGTTTTTCATTTTCATTCATGTAAAAAATTTGTATGTAATATTCTTTTATCGGGACACTTCCGGGTTGAGGATGATGTCACCATTGATGTATATTATTTATTTTTCCGCATTAGGATAGACCCAAGGCGGGGAGCACAAGTAACCGGGTTCTAGAGTCCAGTGGGAGACCATCTCGAGGAATCGAGACCGGGTCTCCTAACTCTAGAATTGGCAGGGTTGCTTGCCGCTCTCGTAGGGGTCTAGGGATGTAGGTTTGGCTATTCATCACGATCGTGGAATCCGTGTTTTTTACTGGCTTGATTTAAAACACGGATCTCTTAGTATATCCTATATTTCATATGTTGACTTCTGCTGCAATGTTCTGTGATGAGATCATATAACTATATAAGACGAATGTTTTATTATATATATGATATATAATAAACGTTGCTTATGTTTTGCATACGCGCTAGCCCTGCCCCCGCTCTGTCGTTAGTTAAGTAACCTAACGGTGCATGACGGGGCCCCGCGGCGAATGCGGATGGCATAAGCGTACGTTCTATTTTCGTTTCTTTATCTATGATGTTTAAGAAACATAAATGATGGGACTTCATTAATGAGATTAATGAAAAAAAAGAAACCTAAAGATATTGTAGAATCAAATTTCAAAAAGGTATCTCTAATTTTTGCTTTGCATGGCGGTATTCTTTATGAATATCCAGCACCTCATTCGATAAGGAAAGAGCCGAGATCCCTTCACCGGGAATGACCTCTTTAGCAAAAGCTAGCGGATGCTACACCCACTCGATTTATTTTGAAAACACATGATTTTTAAAGCGGAGCTTAAACCACTTATTTTTAAATCACTCGATTCTACAACGAAATCAAGTTCATTACGCAAAAGGTTTTCTTAAAAACCTGTCATAGCCCTCCGTCATTTCAGATAAATGATATTTAGTATTCATGCTACGTTTGTTGGCCTTCATCAAGGCGTAGTGTGCGAGAGCTGATTGGTGCTTATCTGCTGCATATGATGCGATTGGATTAGGATAGTCGTACGACTTTATTGGCCTTCGTCAAGGGTCGTGCGGGTGGGTTTAATTCAATCATGAAATATACGGGTTGAACTTGACTAGCGGACTATGGTTTGTTGACCTTCATCAAGGTCATAGGATGTTAGGGGCAAAAGATATTGGGAATTTCAAGTGTTGAAATTTGCAATGAGATTGCATACCTTCTATGAGATAGTTGGATCCTGATACCCACTGCGAGTAAAAGTTACTTCTGGGAGAGTTTTCCACTTTACAATTAGCTGATCAAGTAGGCGTCTAAGAAAGGTGTTAACAGGGTTATGCCCCTGCGGAAACGAGGTTATTTAATTAGTTCCATATGAAACCACGGGGAGACTCCTTCGGAGTACCAATACCTGCCTGGCCGAACGATTAGAGAACTTGTAGGGTGTAATTAATCCCGGCTAGTCTTACCATTTAGGATTTGAAGGAAGATTTGATAAAAGCAGTGGGAGCCATCCTGATTAGATAAAATAATAACCAATCTAATCTTGCAAGAGCATACACTAAAGTGTTTTCTTCTCCCACTCTCTAGGTAGCGACCATGACACGCCTTAATCAAGATAATAATATTGATGTATTGACCGAACCCGCTTATTATACTGAGCTGGGGAACGTTGGTTCCGCTCTACCTTATAACTGTTATAAGTTTGAGAAGGAAATACAGAAATATCCGGATTCCCACGCGACCCGAACGAGGAATGAGCATGTTGATGCGTCTTCTTCGGATGTGTTCGTTACTGAGAACTATTTCTCAGTACACTTTACGTCCTGGGTATTAGATACCGGATCAGGATTCCATATATGTAATATGTTACAGGGGCTTAAGAGAGGTAGAAAACTGGGAAAAGATGATCCTTCTCTAAAAGTAAGGAATGGTGCAAATGTTGCATCCAAAGCAATTAGTGAATATCATCTTGTATTACCCAATGATAATACATTGATCTTGAACGACTGTTATTACGTACCATATATGATGTGCAATTTAATATCAATTTCTTTATTAGATAAAGAAGGATATAACTTTGTAGCAGAGAAAAATGTTATGAACATTTTTCTAAATCAAGTGTTGATTGACTTTGGTGCGTTATGTAACGGTTTATACGTTCTGAATCAAAATACAGTTCTTAACATACAGAACACACACAAGAGGAAAAGTTCAGAAATGAACGAATCCTTCTTGTGGCATTGTAGACTAGGTCATATCAATACGACACGACTAGCTAAGTTACATAAAGATGGATATTTGAATCAGTTCGAATTTACATCTTATGAAACTTTCCAGTCATGTCTTAAAGGCAAAATGATCAAAATTCCGTTTACTAGACACGGAGAAAGAGCTACTGAACTATTAGGACTAATACATAGTGATGTATGTGAAAGTATACCCTAGCACCACCATGAGGTCCAAGTGGCATAAAGCATGCCAAATTCAAATTTTTATAGGTGCTAGGCTAGACTATCCAAGATCGTTAGCTAATTGATTAGGGTTTAAAGTTTGATATCAATAAAAACTGTAAGAAGTGAAGATGACTATACCCTCGTAGATCGAGTCCTTCACTTCACATGCTCCGTGTAGTAGTCCCGTGAATCTACTAAGCTCCACTTGAGGGTTTGGACAAGCTTCCTCTGATGACCTTCGTGCCGAAGATGATCCACGCGAAATCCCTCCAACTCAAGCTACCTCTATACCAAACTCTTTGGTGTAGGAAACACGCTACACTCGATCGCTATTCAAGTGTAGGATGGTGAAGTAGGGGTGTTAATACTCATAAGTTTGTGTTCAAGCTTCATGGTTCACATCACATGTGAGAGTTGAAGCTTGAACCATGACATTAAGAAAGAAGAAGAAGCTAGAGAGCATGAGAGCAAAAATGGGAGAAACTCAAGAAAAATGGCTAAGTGTTAGAATGAGCAAGTGACCATAGCAACTCTTGACCCCTCACTCATTCAAGCATGGAATTATTGCAATATAAAATTGCAACCATACTTGAATAGTAAGTCAAGATGAATAAACAAATATAAGGCACATGCTTGCAACCATGCTCCCAAAGTCTTCCCATTTTCCACCTCATTTCTATTTTCATAAAATAGAAATTTATGTCATGCTACATATATATATATATATTATATATATAATAAAATATTTAGTGAGCTAATGATATTAGTTAAGATATAGTTATATCAAATATAATATATATCACATTATTAAATCAACACTTGATTTAATAATCTGGTTATATCACATATGACCGACTAATATCATTTATCTGTATATCACATTATCAAATCAACACTTAATTCAACAATCTGGTTATATCACATATAACCAAACCGATAACAGATAACTGTAAGATTACAATACAGTATCACATACACGTATTTAATCGGGCCCACACACATATCATATATGTGTCCTACTTCGTTTCGATTGAACCAGGGAACTTCTGTGTAGGACTCTGAAGACTCGTCAATACGCCAGCAGTAGGTGATGATCTCATCAGTCTCCCACAAACCGTCAGCGGTACTAGCTGGACGTAACGGCTACCCGAATATTAAGCGATATGAAGATCAACTAGCAAGCATGTCCATACTCTCCATGAATCCTATCAGTAACACTGCCGTACAGTCCAGTCTCTTCGTCTGATATGTCGCATATCATGTCTAGGGATGGTAAACGTCAGACCCCAGTAACGTCATAAGTCATGCCGATGTCTGGCCTATAACGGTTCGAGAAACTACTGATAACACTTATCAATAAATCTTGGCAGCAGCCCTGGCCAGAGACTTCCAGTTATAGCCAATCGAGTATAGCGCAACATCAACCCCCAATGCCGGGAGAGACGAAACCCCTCCTATCGTTCATTGTCTGCATGTGACTCGGGACTGTACCCAAAATCCACCCGTTTGCACAACTCCTCTTGAGCGTGCTAGGGAGGAAATCAAAGCACAGTGGGAGACACACAAGACTCTATGACGATCTCGGGCCTACAGACTAACCTGTACCAGTGTCACCAGAGGACCGCTATCTGACGATAGGTTTCCTACCAACTAGGAGTCCTCGGCGAGTCCGTTCGGTATATCCATTCTCCAATAAGCACATGTGTACAATCTTTGATGTCACACACCAATTGTTGTGGGATCAACCATCGCCCTCTAAGGGACAAGAAATGTACACACTAGTCTACTATGGAATATCGATGCCCTATTCTCGATATTCCTTCGACTAGGAACAGATTAAAGGATATACTTTTGGACCACCCTGGCCCCACTACTATGATCACATCATAATCCTGGTAGTCAAGTATATATCCTAAGGGCTTTATCAATATGTAAGAGACAGACAGTATAAATACCAGTCTATATGTTAAGATAAAGGTAACCTGATAGCATACTATCATGTCGAGCAAGAAAGTCCTCTACATATATGTCCAATCATCCACTATATCATCAATAATGGCCTCTAGGGCATACATATTCCTAACAATCTCCCACTTGCACTAAGGCCAATTGTTGTAATATCTCATACCCAACGTCCCAAAAGTCTCTCGAATAGTATCTGGGGAATGGCCTCGGTGAGTGGATCCGCTGTGTTATTCTCTATGTCAACTCTCCTGACCTCGATCTCCTGGAGATCAACTATCTTCCTGATCAGGTGATACTGTCTAAGAATATGTCTGGATTGCTGACGGGACTGGAGTTCCTAGGCCAAAGCCACAGCTCCATTGCCATCTCAATACACAGGTACTGGATGCCCAATGGTAGGAACCAAGTTCATCATATGAACTTTTTCATTCAGACAACCTCTTTGGCAGCATCGTCGGTAGCGATGTAATTAGCCTCTATCAACGAGTCTGCTACGGTATATTGCTTGGAACCCTTCCAACATACCGTCCCTCCACTGAGGGTGAAGACAAAACCCGAGACTGACTTTCAGGCATCCTTATCACTCTGGAAGCTCGAATCGGTAAAGGATTCCATCTCGAGTTCACCGTTACCACACACCAAGAACATCTCTTTTGTCCTTCTCAAACACTTAGAATGTTCTTCACAGCTGTCCAGTAGTTTTCCCAAAGATCTTTTTGATACTTACTCACTACACATAGTGAGTAAGCTACATCTGGTCTTGTACATAATATCGCATACATAATTGACTCGACTGCCGAAGCATAGGGTATCCCTTGTATGCGAGCCCTCTCCAAATCAGTCTCTAGAGATATCTCTTTGGAGAGAGTGATTCCTGAACAAGCGGGAACATTACCATGCTTAGAATCATCCATACTAAACCCCTTTAGCATGGTGTCTATGTACCTGGATTGGGACAATTCCAAATCCATTTAGATATATCTCTATAGATCTATATCCCCAGGATGTAGGAGGCATCAATTAGATCTTTCATGGAGAACTTGTGTGATAAGAAGAGCTTGACCGAGTGTAGCATAGGAACATCATTTCCTATCAAGAGTATGTCATCCACGTACAATACAAGGAAGACAACCATACTTTCTACAACTTCTTATTTATACATGGTCCATCTACCTTTTTTTTATGAAGTCAAATTCTTTGACAGCTTCATCAAACATATGTTCCATCTCCGCGATACCCGCTTTAACCCGTAGATGGATTTAAGCAGCTTTCACATGCTTCCGCTGCTCTCACTGTTTACGAAGCCCTCTGGCAGTGTCATATACACGCTCTCTTCTAAATCACCATTTAGAAAAGCGGTTTTGACGTGCAGTCTGCCAGATTTCATAGTCATGGTATGCAGTAATGGAAAATAGGATCCTGATGGATTTAAGCATAGTGACAGGAGAAAAGGTTTCATCATAGTCGACACCAGGTCGTTGACGAAAACCTTTTGCTACAAGTCTAGTTTTGAAAGTCTCAACTTTTCCATCTACACCAAATTATCTTTCTTAAAGATTCTCTTGCTCCCAATGGGTTTTATCCCTTCAGGAGCAACAGCCAAAGTCAATACTTTGTTGGTGTATATGGATTCCATCTTAGATCGCATAGCATCCAGCCATTCACATAGTCTCCACTTATGATGGCCTACTCGAAACTAGTTGGGCCATCATCTAAATGATGCAATCCTCGCTTCCACCTTCTACGAGAAAACCATAATATCTCTCAGGTGGATGAGGAACCCAACTAGATCTGCGGAGTGGCTGCTGTTCGTCGTGGACTATTGAATCCTCTGGTTCCACCAAATCGTCAGTTATAGTTTGCTTTGCTGGAACTTCTTCCAGTTATACATCACTGCCACTGATTTCTTCTACAAGAAATTCCTTTTCTAAAAAGGTGGCATGTTGAGAAACAAAACACCTTTTGTTCCTCAGTGTGGTAGAAGATATACCCTTGCAAATGTTTGGGATATCCTACAAACTTGCTCAGAACTGACCTTGCCTTAACTTTGTCCGGATTTTGCTTTTCAACATACGCCGGACAACCCCATGTCTTACCTCGTTTAAGAGATGGTCTCTTCCCATTCCATATCTCATATGGAGTGGTAGGCAACGGATTTGGTCGGAACTCTATTCAATAGGTATGCAGCTATCTCAAGTGCATATCCCCAATAGGAAATAGGTAACTCAGCAGTACTCATCATAGAGCGCACCATATCTAATAGGGTGCGATTCCTCCATCCCGATATATACCGTTGTGCTGTGGTGTATACGGAGGAGTAAGCTGAGAGAGAATCTCATTCTCTTTTAAATAGTCTCGGAATTCTGTGCTCCAGTATTCTTTTCCCCGATCATATCGAAGGATTTGAATACCTTTACCCATCTGGTTCTCAACTTCGTACTTAGATTCCTTGAAATTCTCAAAAGATTCAGATTTTGCGTTTCAACAAGAACACATGTTCGTATCTTGGGAGAACATCGGTGAATGTAATAAAGTACGCGGAACCATTCCTGGCATATGTAGACATAGGACCACATACATCACTGTGTATCTGTCCAAGAGTTCAGTAGCTCTTTCTCCATTTCCAGTAAACGGAGATTTGTCACCTTGGTCTTTTAGACATGACTGGAAAGTTTTATAAGATGTAAATTCGAACGGATTTAAATATGCATCCTTATAGAAGTTTAGCTAGTCGTGTCTCATCTACATGACCTTGTCTACAATGCCTCAAGAAGACTTCGTTCATTTCTGAACTGTTCCTCTTATATGTGTTCTATACGTTTAGAACTGTAGTTTGATTCAGAACGCTTATACTGTTATACAACATACCTTACCCAATCAACACCTGATTTAGGAAAATATTCACAATATTATTGGTACAAAATAACAGTCGCTCAGAATCATTGTATTACCAGTTGGTAACACTAGGTTATATTTGCCAACTGCTTTAGCTGCAACAATTGCACTACTAGAGACATATCACCCTTTTCCAGTTCTCCACCTTTCTATGGCCCATGTAACAAATTACATGTGTGGGTTTCTGATCCGGTATCCAATACTCAGGACGTAGAGGTAACTGAGAAACAGTTCTTGGTTACGAACAAACCCGAAGACAATGCATCAGCATACTTATTCTTCGTTTGGGTGGCATGCGAATCTAGATATTCCCCTATTTCTTGCTCAGACTTATGATAATCATAAGGTAGAGCGAAACCTAGCCCAGTATAATAAGTAGGTTCGGTCAATACATCCATATTATTATCTTGATTAAGGCATTTCATTGGTCGCTACCAGGAGAGAAAGAGAGAGAGAAGGATAATCACTTTGCGTGCGCTCTTTGCAAGAATAGATTGGTTATTTTATCTAATCAGGATGGCTCCCACTGTTTTTATCAAATCATCCTTCAAACCCTAAAAAGTAAGATTAGCCGAGATTAATTACACCCTACAGGTTCGCCAATCGTTCAGCCAAGCAGGTATCGGTACTCCGAGGGAGGTTCCCCGTGCTTTCGCACGGACCTAATTAAAATAAACATCGTTTCCCTAGAGGCATAACCTCGTTGACACCTTTCTAGACACCTACTTGATTAGCTAATTGTAAAGTGCAAAACTCTTCCAGCAGTAACTCTTACTCGCAGTGGGTATCGGGATCCAACTATCATATAGAAGGTATGCAATCTCATTGCAAATTTCAACACTTGAAATTCCCGATAATGTTTTTACCCCTAGCGTCCTATGATCTTGACGGAGGCCAAACTACCCATAGGCCGCTAGTCAAGTTCAACCCGTTCATTTCTTGATTGAATTAGACCCACCCGCACGACCCTTGAAGGAGGCCAAACAATGCCGTACGAATACCCTAATCCAATCGCATCACATGCTGGCAGATAAGCTCTAATCAGCCACCGCACACTATGCCTTGACGAAGGCCAACAAACGTAGCACGAATACTAAATAGTACTTATCTGAAATGACGGAGGGCTACGCAGGTTTTTAAGAAAACCATGAGCGTAATGAACTTGAAATCGTTGTAGAATCAAGTGATTTTGAAAATGAGTGTGTTTTAGGCTTTTGCTAGTTTCGCTAAAGAGGTAACTCCCGGTGAAGGGATCTCGGCTCTTTCCTCATCGAATAAGGTGCAGGATATTGAGGAATACCACTATGCAAAGCAAGAACTAGAGAAGCAATAAAAAACAAAACCAAGTGAGTTGTAGCATTTACTAGTTTCGCTAAAGAGGTCACTCCCGATGAAGAGATCTCGGCTCTTTCCTCATCGAATGAGGTGCTGGATATTCATCAAGGAATACCACTATGCAAAGCAAAAACTAGAGCTACCCTTTTTGAAAATTTGATTTTACAATATCTTTAGGTTTCTTTCTTTTCATTAATCTCATTAGTGAAGTCCCATCAATTAATGTTTCTTAAACATTACAGAAAAGTGAAACGAAAATAGAACGTACGCTTATGCCATCTGCATTCTCCACTGGGCCCCGTCATGCACCGTTAGGTTACTTAACTACCAGCAGAGCGGGGGCTGGACTAGCGCAGGTGCAAAATATAAGCAACGATTATTATATATCATATATATAATATAACATTCGTCTCACGCAGTTATATGATCAACATCACAGAACAAAGCAGCAGAAGCAACATATGAAATATTGGATATACTAGGATGTCCGTATTTTAAATTTAGCCAATAATGTAAAACACGGATTCCACGATCGTGATGAATAGCCAAACCCACATCCCATAAACCCCTACGAGAGCGGCAAGTAACCCTATCAATTCTAGAGTTAGGAGACCCGGTCTCAACTCCTTGAGATGGTCTCCCACTTGACTCTAGAACCCGGTTACTTGTGCTCCCCACCTTGGGTCTATCCTAATGCGGAAAAGTAAATAATATACAATGGTGGTGACATCATCCTCAACCCGGAAGTGCCCCAATAAAAAAATATTACATACATATTTTACATGAATGAAAATTGAAAAACTATCATCTCACATAACCCCCCCGGCTATTCAATCACGACGATCCAATAAAACATATCACCAACAACATATGATATCATATATTATCAACGTAAGCAAATATGCGTATCCCAAATTCTGTTGACATATAGTAACGAGATTTGGGATACCCTACATATTACAATTACGGTCGCATAAAAGAAATGAAAAACTGCAATAATGAGAATCCGCATGTCCTTAGACATCATAAACCCGGAATATCTCATATTCCAGATTTCATGCCTAACCTGATAAATCTTGTATTTTAGTCTCAAATTGAAAACACTTTTCAATTGCTTAGTTAGGGATTCAACAAGATTCCTGACTACATTATCGAACACTCGTCAGAAACTTTAGTAGATGGCATGTTCATATCATAATATTGCATTATTATATTCCCCATTCTTATTCGTTTTATAAATAAACATGTGCTTTTGACGCATGTCTGCTACATATTGCAGGTTACAGGTTCTTGGAGAGAAAACAGTGAAAAAGACAAAAGATAATACAAAAGAGGGACTTTTGACCAACAAGTAGAAGGATCCTAGTCAAGCCTAGACGAAGAACAGTTCACAATTGTACAAGGCAACGCAAGGTCCAAAATGTCAAAGTGAACAGTTAAAAGACCACTATAAGTTTTCACTGAAAGATCTGGAGAAGATCCAGAAGCCAAATAGAGAAAAGAACCAAAGAAATAAAAATCCCAAAGAGTACAGAAAGAGCCCAGAAAATATTACCTGATGACCTAACCAAGGGGCCGCGGAACCGCGGCCCTACCCCCACCTATGCCGCGGTTCCGCGGCCGTCTATTGCACGTGTCGGTGCAGAAAAATTGCGTCGGTGCGTTTGTTGGGATTTTTAGGGGGTATTTTTGTAATAGCAGACGTGCGAGTCAATGTAACCCTAGGGTTTCCTATCCTCTATAAATAGGAACTCTAAATTCTGTATGAGGCTATGCCTCTTTTCATTTCACAAATTCAGATCTGTACTACGTTGATGTTTGGAGAGAGCCATCAATAAAAATTAGTAAGTTACTTTTATTTCTTTGCTTTAGTTCTATTTTAATTTAGAATGTCTTTTAATCTCCTAATCAACGAGTAATCTCCTCGCTTTTTAGGGTTAGCCTTAGGGAAATATTTGAGAGATGAGATCTCTCACCCCTTTCTTGCCCCTTCACACCTAAGAATTAGAACTCCATGCATTCACGTACACACCGCTCCCTGCGGCACCTTACCTCTCGAGGTAACGGTGATACCGTAGTATAAAGGACCGGTTGCGCATGTTTTGCATGGAGGTTAGGGTAAGGATCGATAAAGGAAGGATAAGAACCTAGAGGAAGAATCATCTTCCCAAAAGATTCTAATCCACTTCATTGATAATTACCATAACATCTAATTGATCTAAAATAGGGTATTGAAAGCGGTGAGGAAACCTTTAATCTCTCAACTTCCCCTAAGCCTAACCCTAGCAAGACTTAGATCTAGATAATTTTAGTATAACTTAACTTGGTAATTTTTAGATTTAATAAATCAATCCGAACATTCATTGGAATTAACTCGTTAGCGCGACTAGGAAAACACAAAATCCCTGTGGACCGACTCGTACTCTCCGGCTAGCTACAAACGACGTCGTTCTTGATTGCGGTAATTATATTTTTGATCGTAAAAATCTCTAAATCATATGGCGTCGTTGCCGGGGATGGCGTGTTATTTCCTTTTTGCAATTTCGGGTTAATCAAAATTAAAAAATCATAAAAATTTGAAAAAAAAAAAAAAAAAATTCTATCATCTTTTATTGTTTGAAGGGTTTCTTTTATGAATTTTTGCAGGATTGACGGATCTGGAAAAATCCAGAGTACGAAAAAGAAAAAGGTACATCAAAACAGAGAGGGATTGCAAGTACGGAATAGCAGAAATTTTTTGGATCCCTGAAGCTTCCACCAGACCGCTAAACCGCGGCCTAAGCGCGCTCCCGCCGCCCTTCCGCGGCCCTCTTGCATCATCATCGCGAAATTTTTGCACGGTTTGTTTCCTATTTCTTCCCTCGGCAAATCCCCATATATCTTCTGTCAAATCTTCTGCAGGATACTTTGCACTAAAAATCTTCTTCCACCTTCCAATAATTGATTTTCTGCAGGATTCTTTGCGCCGCGAATAAAATAAAAATCTTTGATTGCAAGTGATTTACTGTTTTGCATATCTTTAATCGGACTTTAAGGGGCTTTTGACCAATTCAGATTGGGTGGGGATTTCATCACCCTTCCCAGGACCCCAGAAATCACGTAAGGCATTTACATTGACCAAATCTTTAATTAAAAAATACTAGACTCAGCCCTAAGGACTTCGAGCTCAATAGGACAGAGGACTAGTTATAGGCATCGGCCGTTTATCCTAACCTGACTTTGCGGTGTCTAGAAAAGTGTGTCAAGGCAAGTGGTTACTTAATTAGGACCGCTACTTGTAGTGGGGAGACTCCCACTTACCTGGCACTTACCTGGCCGCAATTGGCGGTGAAGAGGCAGTTTGAGGTCCTATCTCTAGTCCTTTGGAACAGTTAGGAGCTGTCTAGCTGACCTAGGTGACCCTAGAGTTAGGCCTGATTGTGCATTTTTGGTTGATCGAAAGTGTGTCTTAGCCCTTTATCAAAATCATTTTTGCAAACGGTTCCAAATAAAAAAAAGGGGGGGAAAGAAAAAAATCTTTTATAAAAACTTGCAACTTGTCGCGTAAAATCCTTGCACCCCACCACCACTCACTTTCTTCTCATTGACGTTATCTTACCTCCACATTCTGTCTTTCATTTTTCTGACTACACTACCCCTTTAGTGTATGTCACTTTGGACTAGGGACACTAGCGCCCGATTAGTCCGTGTTTCGTTGGTACCGACCGACGAACCTTTCGACACCGAAGTCGAAATTCCGTCCACCTCCTTACCCTCACCTTCAAATTCTTCTTCCGAAAGTATGTCGGGATATAATCCCAACAACACCTTACCCGCGGGACTGATTCCACCTCCGTTAGGTGCGAATAACCCGAATCTCCCGCCTGTTGTAGCGCCCCAACGAATCGCGCTCCAGGATCTCTTCTACCCTGTCCGCACCTCTTTACCTACCTGTCTTTCACCCCCACCGGCAAATGGGGAACAATTTTGAAATAAAACCCCACTTCATCAATATGCTGCCAAAATTTCATGGATTGGAATCCGAAGATGCCTATATCTTTATCAATAAATTCCAAAACATTTGCGCCATGATGAAAACTACCCAATTAAGTGACGACGCTATAAGGCTAAGGGTCATTCCTTTCACCTTATGTGACTTAGCCGAGAAGTGGCTATGCAGCACAGCATCACATTCAATTAGAAATTGAGACGAGTTTGTGAAGGCTTTTCTTAAAAAGTCCTATCCTCATCACAAAACTACTAGAATCCGTAATGAGATTATACAATTTTCCCAGCTTCCTTCCGAACCATTTTGGAAGTGTTTTGAAAGATTCAAAGACCTACTTGTTCAGTGCCCTCACCATGGGATCGAAAATTGGCAACTTTGCCAAACATTATACGGGGGATTGAACTCGGCAACGAAGCAGTTGCTAGAAACCATTTGCCAAGGTCACTTTCTAACCAAATCTAGTGAGGAAGTATGGCAGTTTCTCGAGGATCTTAATGAACAAACAATTCAGTTGGAGAGCACAAAGACCACCTCATCTTCTTCTATTGGTCAATCTAGGGCAGGCATACATCAATTACATATGTCGATTGCTATGAAGGGCCGCACTTATGAAAAAGCTAGAAGCCATTGAGACCAAAATCTCATCGTCTTTTCCTACCCCTGCTTTACCCCCACGAACTGTTTGTGCTTGTTGTTCGGATCCATCACACCTTACCGAAGAGTGTCCTTACAATCCACCTGTTCAAGGACAAGATCAAGTCAATGCTGCCTTTCAGCAATGACAAAGAAATGATCCTTACTCTTCGACTTACAATCCGGGTTGGAGGAGCCACCCAAATTTTGCTTGGAATCAAAATCAGCAACTCCAAGGAAACAACAACTTTCAAAGGACTCCTCCTCCACAACAACAAGCACCCCAACAAACTCAATACCAGCAACCTTTCCAACCACAACCTTATCCAAATCAAACGAAAAATTTGGTTCAACCAAATGATGATAATGTTATCTCGCTAGAAAAAAGTCTAGATGCGTTTCTCAAGCAATCTACAGAATCTGCAGCAAGATTAGAAAATTGCGTCCAGTCTTTGGTGCACAACAATGCTTCAAACGATCAAAGCATCAAATCTATTGAGGCACAAATTGCACAATTAACTGCTGCGTTGAGCGAGAGAGAAAAAGGAAAGCTTCCATCTCAACCATTGTCAAATCCCGGTCACACACACAACGCACATGAATATCACAATGTAAATGCGGTGACCATGTTGAGATTCGGAAGAGTGTTGCAGAATAATGTGGGTACTAGTGATGACATCCCCGCCGGTGGTTCTTCTCCTTCTTCTCCTTCTTCTCCATCTTCTTCTTCTTCACCTTCATCTTCTTCGCTAGAGCCTATTCTTCATTCTTTAAAAAGTTCTTCTTCTTCTAATCCGAACGGACCCACTTCTCACTTCAAGAACACACCCACACTGGGATCCGTTCCAACTCTACATTCTACTCCACAGATTGGACTCAACAGACTTTCAAAATGCTCCATTTCCAAACAGGTTGAGTCCCAATAAACCAACTCCACAAATGGAGAAGATTGTGGAGTTATTTAAACAGGTTAGCATAAATATACCTTTCTTGGATGCAATCCAACAAGTCCCTTCATACGCAAAAATCTTAAAGGGCTTATGCACCTCAAAGAGAAAGTCGTCTCAAATACCCAAGAAAGTGCTAGTGGCTAGTGCAGTGAGCAATGCTATTAACCAACCTCAACCCTTACCCCAAAAACGAAAGGACCCCGGCTGTCCTACGATTTCAATAACAATTGGAGATAAGAGAATTAATCGAGCACTTTTAGATCTTGGGTCTAGTGTTAACATGCTTCCCTACTCCGTGTACGAACAATTAGGGATTGGAGAGTTGAAACCCACTCGTTGTACTCTCCAAATGGCTGATCGATCAATCACCCATTTTAGGGGTGAGCTAGAGGATGTGTTAATCAAAGTTGGGGATTTCATATTCCCCGTTGATTTTATTGTTATGGACACACAACCTGTTGCTAACTCACGGAACTAAATTCCGGTGATCCTCGGTCGACCATTTTTAGCCACTTCCAATACCGTAATAAATTGTCGCAATGGCTCCATGACTCTATCCTTCGGGAAAACGTCTAGTGAGTTCAATATTTACAAGTTAGGAAGTCTGCCCCCCGTTCCTAAAACTAGTACACGAGATGTTTGCTCTATTCACGAAATCACGCAGGAGGACTGCGAGCTTGAAAGATTTCTATTTGATGAAAACAGTTTTGACGCCACTAGTGCGTCCCTCCTTGAATCCACCACAGTTGACACAACCGATATTGATTATGAAAGTTTCACTTTTTCGGATGATTTTGATGACTCACAGCCTGAATATGAGTCTTTTGAATTTTTGGATGAGTTAGTTGAACCATCCGAATCGGTTGTTTGCAGTGATTTCGAACCTGTGTTGGAGTCCTTTGAGTTCGAGGTAGATTCCCCAATTTTACCTATGAAACACGAACTCACGCCTTTGCCGTCTCACCTTAAATATGCTTACATAGGTGCAAATGAGACCTTTCCCGTTATCATATCGGCCTCTCTAGCTCTCGAGCAAGAGAACGCCCTTTTAATGGTCTTACAAGATAGGCGGCAAGCTTTTGGCTGGACTATGGCGGACATCGAGGAGATTAGTTCCCTCATAATTGAATATCATATTCATATGATGGATGATGCCAATTCGATAAAGGATCCACAGAAATATCTTGAGGATAGTGTGGTTAGTCAACCTCCTCCTTTAGAAGTTGAACCACCCCCTTTTCTTTTAATAAGCTACGAGAATACCAATATTCCACTGATTGCTGATCATTCACATTCTCGTTTTGATTCATCACCACCTCATATCTATTCACTTCCACACTTTCCATACCACCACTTCTATCTTCCCCAATTCTTTTTGGATCGGTACAACATGTTCTTCCACCAATCGATACTCTTTACAGATAAATTTTTTGAATGGTTGGTGTTGACATTTGGTCTTTGCAAAGTTTGGCAATGACGTTTAATATTGTTTCAATGAAGTTTGGGGGGGGGCCTTTCTGTATATATATTTTTGTTTTTCTTTTACCAATAAAAAAATTATAAAAACAATTTATAAATAAATAAATAGGGGAGTGCCGACATTTTGACCCTCTTGGTGTAGCATGACAGTGAGGACACTGTCAAGTTTAAGTTTGGGGGTATGCTCGGTAAGTCTTCTTTCTTCGCATTCATTTGTACATATTTTTGCATTTGCATACTTATTTTAAAACCCATAAAAATTGAAAAATTTCAAAAATTATAAAAATCAATGTATTCAATTTTGGCCTAATTGAGTTGAGTTTGACAAATAGGTTAACTGGTTAGGAACAACTAGATCTTAGACTTAGTAAATTAAAAACCCTAAAAATAACCTTCCTTAAAGTTTAACGGTAGAAAGTATATGTTTTTGTAGTTTATTTAGAAATAGGCAAATTTTGAGTTCACTTTTTGGGCTAAGTCAAAACAAAGGAAAAGTATTGATATTTTTTAGAGTATAAGTTTGAAAAATAATTCCTAGCTTAAGTCTAGATTCTGAAAATGTATACCCTACAATTTGCATGATTACGCACCTTGAAACTTGGAATAGTAGAAGAGACCTTGAAATGCTCTTGACTAAAATCCTTAGTACAATGAAAAAAATGTGTGAATAAAGAATAAAAAAATGAACACTGGTTTTTGTGATTACTTAAGGCTAAAAAAAAAAATTTAGCGAGGGTGCTTCATCACCTAGTGCCTTAGACCAATTGGTTTGGGAGTCACTGCTAAAGCCTTAGGTGTTGCAAGACTAGGAAGTACGCTCTAAAGTGCTAACGCATCTTGTAATCGGTTGTTGGTACCTCAAGAAGTATTAACAGTCGCATGAAGGATGTGTAAGAAAAAATTCAATTAAAAATTCACCAACTAATAAGTACTTTGGACAAAGGACATGGGTATGATTGCTTGATTTGAATTTCCAAGTGTAGGGGTGATTTATACACACACGTGGGGATATGTGATTGGAGTTTAGATGAGAGAAAGGAATGAAGAATAGAACTTGTATCTTTAGTAGAGTTGATAAAAATTCCTAAATTGAAATGGAACCCTAGAAGGAAAACTTAGAAGATGCCGAAAGCTAAGTAAGTCTACGGAACATATATAATCTTAAGTTAAATGATAAGGAAGCGTGAAGAATACGGGTGGATAATTTATGAGTCGAAGATAATAGAATTTCTTGTTGGAAAACCTAATTGGAGAATATAAGTCAATGGGCCTAATTGATAGGATTTTGTGGGTAGTATCCGCTGAAAACCCTCAGGAGACAACACTCCTCCTACTAGGGACACCTAGAGGTTTAACGGCTTGTTGCACGTGCTCAGTGCAATCGCGTTTCCCTGCGAAAGTGCGGTTAAGTTTTTTGTCGAGAATAAAAAATAAGTTTGCTCGAGGACGAGCAAAAGATAAGTTTGGGGGTATTTGTTCATACCATAATATTGCATTATTATATTCCCCATTCTTATTCGTTTTATAAATAAACATGTGCTTTTGACGCATGTCTGCTACATATTGCAGGTTACAGGTTCTTGGAGCGAAAACAGTGAAAAAAACAAAAGATGATACAAAAGAGCGACTTTTGACCAACAAGTAGAAGGATCCTAATCAAGCCTAGACGAAGAACAGTTCACAATTGTACAAGGCAACGCAAGATCCAAAATGTCAAAGTGAACAGTTAAAAGACCACTATAAGTTTTTACTGAAAGATCTGGAGAAGACCCAGAAGCCAAATAGAGAAAAGAACCAAAGAAATAAAAAACCCAAAGAGTACAGAAAGAGCCCAGAAAATATTACCTGATGACCTCACCAAGGGGCCGTGGAACCGCGGCCCTACCTCCACCCATGCCGCGGTTCCGTGGCCGTCTATTGCACGTGTCGGTGCAGAAAAATTGCGTCGGTGCGTTTGTTGGGATTTTTAAGGGGTATTTTTGTAATGGCAGATGTGCGAGTCATTGTAACCCTAGGGTTTCCTATCCTCTATAAATAGGAACTCTAAATTCTGTATGAGGCTATGTCTCTTTTCATTTCACAAATTCAGATCTGTACTGCGTTGATGTTTGGAAAGAGCCATCAATAAAAATTAGTAAGTTACTTTTATTTCTTTACTTTAGTTCTCTTTTAATTTAGAATGTCTTTTAATCCCCTAATGAGCGAGTAGTCTCCTCGCTTGTTAGGATTAGCCTTAGGGAAAGGTTTGAGAGATGAGATCTCTCACCCCTTTCTTTCCCCTTCACGCCTAAGAATTAGAACTCCATGCACACACGCACACACCGTTCCCTGCGGCACCTTACCCCTTGAGGTAACGGTGATACCGTAGTATAAAAGACCGGTTGCGCGTGTTTTCCATGGAGGTTAGGATAAGGATCGATAAAGGAAGAACAAGAACCTAGAGAAAGAATCATCTTCCCAAAAGATTCTAATCCACTTCATTGATAATTACCATAATATCTAATTGATCTAAAATAGGGTATTGAAAGCGGTGAGGAAACCTTTAATCTCTCAACTTCCCCTAAGCCTAACCCTAGCAAGACTTAGATCTAGATAATTTTAGTATAACTTAACTTGGTAACTTTTAGATTTAATAAATCAATCCGAACATTCATCGGAATTAACTCGTTAGTGCGACTAGGAAAACACAAAATCCCTGTGGACCGATCTGTACTCACCGGTTAGCTACAAGCGACGCCATTCTTGATTGCGGTAATTATATTTTTGATCGTAAAAATCTCTAAATCATGGCCGCACCCCCGATGCCGTCGACGAAGTGCACTAAGGCGGAACATCGTGGCCGCTAGCACCCGAGTGGATGCTTTTAGCAGCGAGGTTCTCCTACAGTCACTTAGTCGGGGCAATGGGGCGTGGCTACCTAACGAAGTTATTTGGTGAGTATTTGCATACAATACGCGATTGCGACGGAGTTTTGATCCGAATCAAGACTCCGTGGCAACCGATTTACCGAGACTAAAACGCTAGATTTATAATCATTAACTGGTTTTCACAAAACCAATTAAATGTAGATCCTCACTGCTGCATCCATATCAAACTAAACCCGAAACGACGCAACAATTACGACTACGAAACACTCCGTATTAGCCCTAATAGAACTGTTAACATCACATGCAAACTGGGCTAATCAAACAATACTTGAAACCCCAAAATCAAGTCCACAGAACACTAAAATATTTCGAGCCCAAAAAGAGAACAAAAAACCGGTTAGGCCGGGATTTATCGGGTTCTCGCCGGGTCAACTTTGATATTTTGGCCTCGAATTTCTCCAGTGTTCTAGTTGTGTCATATACAACATTCTGCAATTGCTTAAATAATTTTTACAGATCATTTAAAAATTGACAGAAACTTGATTTTTGGGTTTCGTTGTTTCGGAGTTTTTCGGTTTCGTGATTCTAATTATATCGTATAATCTTCTAGCTTAGGCTTTGATACCATGAAAGTCTACCCTAGCACCACCATGAGGTCCAAGTTGCATCAACCATACCAAATTCAAATTTTTTTAGGTGCTAAGCTAGACTATCCAAGATCTTTAGCTAGTTGATTAGGGTTTAAAGTTTGATATCAAGAAAAACTGTAAGAAGTGAAGATGGTTATACCCTTGTAGATCGAGTTCTTCACTTCACATGCTCCGTGTAGTAGTCCCGCGACTCCACTAGGCTCCACTTGAGCGTTTGGACGAGCTTCCTCCGATGACCTTCGTGACAAAGATGATCCACGCGAAGCCCCTCCAACTCAAGCTACCTCTACACTAAACTCTTTGGTGTAGGAAACACGCTACACTCGATCGCTGGTCAAGTGTAGGATGGTGAAGTAGGGGATGTTAAAGCTCACAAGTTTGTGTTCAAACTTCATGGCTCACATTACATGTGAGGGTTGAAACTTGAACCATGACATTAAGAAAGAAGAAGAAGCTAGAGAGCATGGGAGAAAAAATGGGAGTAACTCAAGAAAAATGGCTAAGTGTCAGAATGAGCAAGTGACCATGGCAACTCTTAACCCCTCACTCATTCAAGCATGGAATTATTGCAATATAAAATTGCAACCATGCTTGAATAGTGAGTCAAGATGAATAAACAAATATAAGGCACATGCTTGCAACCATGCTCCCAAAGTCTTCCCATTTTCCATCTCATTTCTATTTTCATAAAATATAAATTTATGTCATACTATATATATATATATATATATATATATATATATATATATATATATTAATACATATAATAAAATATTTAGTGAGCTAATGATATTAGTTAAGATATAATTATATCAAATATAATATATATCACATTATTAAATCAACACTTGATTTAATAATCTGGTTATATCACATATGACCGACTAATATCATTTATCTGTATATCATATTATCAAATCAACACTTGATTCGACAATCTGGTTATATCATATATAACCGAACCGATAACAGATAACTGTAAGATTACAATACAGTATCACATACACGTATTTAATCGGGCCCACACATATATCACATATGTGTCTTATTTTGTTTCGCTTGAACCAAGAAACTTCTGTGTGGGACTGATTGTTATGGATTCTGCGTGTTCAAGTTTTAGTTAATTACCGCAATCAAGATGGTTTCGCTTGTAGCTAGCCGGTTGAGTACGGGTCGTCCGCAGGGAGATGGGAATCTTTTTCTATGTGCTTTAACGAGTTAAGTCCAGTTTTCCAGATTTTGTTGTGATTAATTAAGTGGTAAAATGATATGTAAAGAGAGCATGTTAGGGTTAGGATTAGGTTAGTTTGAGTTAGGAGTCTCCCACATCTTTTGTTGCCCCTCTTAATATCGGTGTTACGGTAATCGGCAACAACGGGGATTAGCACGACTAGGAAGGAACTTGCGAGTATAAGCTAGGCTTTCCAACGCATAAGTTCTTCCTTTTGGTGCTTGTACGTCCGTTCTTGGCTCTTAGCCATAACCTCCGGTTAATTCAACCACAACCGGTCTCACTACGGAATCACCGCTATCATGTAGGATAGGGTGCCGTAAGGAGCGGATTGTGGTTCAATTAACGGGAGTCAAATTAAACTGTTAGGTAAGGAAAGAGTGAGAGAGATTTCCTTCTCTCAAACTTCCCTTATCCTACCCTAACAAGTATGAAACTGCTCACACATCATAATGAAAAGAAAACAAAACAAAAGAGGAAGATAGAAAGAAAGAGATTAGAAGATGACAACTAGCTATTTGCGACCTCACCTTGGCAAGGATCAAGCGTAAGCATCATGGTTGTTTTAAGGATAAAGAAAAAGAGAAAGGAAAGAAACAATAAGAAATAACAACAACTAAGTTAACAAATTAAAATTACAAGCAATTATAAAAGAACAAGACAAGATATAATAGCAAAAGAGTCTTCTTTATTCATCATTCTTCACTCACAAAGCTCACTACAAGTTTTAATGGAGAAGAGATGAGAAGAGGAAGAAGAAACATAACTAAACCTAGAAAAGAAAATACAAGATTATGAACCCTTCCCTCCACAAAGTTCTGGGCTATTTATAGGCTGAAAACTGAAAATCTAGGGCAACCATCAGAATACAAATGAAAAGACCCAAATACCCCCCAAATTTCGTGAGCTGAGGAAGCCGTACGGCCGCGGATCCGCGGCCTATACCCCCTATTGGCCGCGGATCCGCGGCCCTATGGTAGAGTCAGGGTATGGTCTTTCTTGTACTGCCCTGATCTGCTGTCCCCTCTTGTCTGGTACATGTATTTTCTGAAAATACTTCCACATTTCTTCCAGAATTTCTGTTGATGGAAAGGTGATTTGATGTGTATCTTTTGTTAAGATTTTCTTGAGCTCCGCGTAGATTTCTTGGAACTTGTGTTGCCATTGAGCCTTGTGCATGAAGGTGACAATCGATTTGCCATTTTGTCTCCTAACTGGTGTGTGGAAACAGACGGATAAAGAGCGGAGACCCGTGTTTTATCTGTGGTTGGCAGGAACCCGGATTTTGTCGTGTTTTTCCATGGATTTCACCGTTTAGAGCCGAGAACCTGTATCCTGCAATTGACTAGCAAACACGGCTCAAGAGTACCTACCGATATGCAGTGTGATAAAAATTGGGCGGTATAAAAATGCAAAAATCTGATATGAACAAATACCCCCAAACTTATCATTTGCTCGTCCCGAGCAAAGCCAATTTATTCACCAAAAATTTCCTAACCTCACTTTCGCAGGGAACGCGATTGCACTGAGCATGTGCAACAAGCCGTTAAACCTCTAGGTGTCCCTAGTAGGAGGGGTGTTGTCTCCTGAGGGTTTTCAGCGGATACTACCCACAAAATCCGGTCAAGTTGGTTTTGTAAAATAACTAAGATTCAAACCCTAAAATTTTGTTTCAGAAAATAACAATTCTATAATCCTAAGTCTAAACCATCGAACCTTTATTTTTCACACCTCGCTTCTTATTTAACTACAGATTTTATATGTCTTTACGTGCAGTGCAAATAGTGCCGTTAAGTTCCAGAAGGATCGATTAAAGTCATCATGTCGCACAATAAAGCCCAGATAACAATTTTAAAAGGATCACATAAGTTTTATAAAGAGTTAAGAATTTTTCAAGTTTCGTTTTCCAGTAAGGTTTCAACTTCAGAATTTCTATCTTCCTTAACAGGAAACTAAGTCGTATTTTTCACTCCACCTTTTTCTTGTTTTCATTTCATACACACCTCTGTAAACGTGTAATAGTCTTTATCATAGAATAAAACCTTCATATCTCCGTTAAAATTTTTTATAAAAGCCTGTCTTTTATCAAGATTATTCTCACACAAAGAACCGTTAGGAATTTTAACTCGGAGAGAACACTTGCTTGACTTTGTTTTAATCTGGACTTTCTAGGCTTCTTAGCGAGCTTTGGGCCAATGCACCCAAACCAGTTGGTTTTAGGGCATTAGGTCTAGAAACACCCCAGCGGACTTAATTACTCAAGTTACCTAGGTCCAAAAACAAAAGACAGTTTGGCGTGAAAATCAGATGATTTAATACGAACGGAGACATAACCGGCAGTTCAATTATTTTTTTGGATAAAAGACGTGTTTAGTGGGTTCGGTGTGTAATCATTCCAATCAAGTTTCAGATGGGTTATTTTTCAGACTTAGTTCCAATTACGGCATCAATAATATTCCTTCATATTCGCTTTACTTCATAAACTATTCTTGACATTACTTATTTCAGAACAAACCTATTTGATCCTCAGAAAATCATTTATCTGTTTAAAAGTTTTTAAACATAAAAGACTTGTCATCTAATTCCCAAATACTCACGACACGTGTAGTGTGATGTAAAGACATATATCAGCTATAGTTAACTTCAAAGGAGAGTTATCTTTCAGGTTCTCAAAATCTAAACATAAGATTTAGATATTCCTATTTTTTCAAACAAAAACCGTCGAAATTTTGAATCAGAGTTCTTCCACAAGCTAACTTGACAAAAAAGTTTTTATGTTTTTAGAAAATTTTCAGATTTTTATGGATTTTATGGATTTTAATATGCAGATGCAAAATATACATATGAATGCGAAGGTAAGAAATGCGTACCGAGCGTACGTACCCCCAAACTTAAACTGGACAGTGTCCTCACTGTCGTTGCATGAAGAGATTATTTGAAGGGTCAAAATTGTCGGTTAGCGAAACACAATTTTTTTTGTTTTTGTTTTTAAAGAAAAAGAATATACACAAATATATACAAAATGGTTTATACATACCCCCAAACTTATTTGGAACAGTGTCCACTGTTCTTGGCTGGATAACCGAAGTTTGGAGGTAGGCAGAGGAAGATTAGGCAGGGTAAACCGGCTCCTGTAAGAACAGGAGCTCCTCTGTTGGTTCGGCGCTAAGGTACGGTTTTAGTCGGTGTCCGTTCACTTTGAAAAATGAACCGTCCTTCGGATTTTCCAAATCCACGGAGCCCTGCGGATATACATTCCGCACAAAATACGGCCCTTTCCAGCGAGATCTGAGCTTTCCTGGATGGAAGTGAAGTCGGGTGTCGTAAAGCAGTACCTGCTGACCAGGTACGAAGGTTTTGCGCAAAAGGTGTTTATCGTGAAACACCTTCGTTCGATTCTTAACGACAACCGCGTTATCGTAAGCCTCATCCCTAAGCTCGCTTAATTCGTTCAACTGCAGCTTCCGATGGCTGCCCGCATCATCGAGAGATAGATTCAGCTCCTTTATCGCCCAAAATGCGCGATGCTCTATTTCGACAGGTAGGTGGCAGGCTTTTCCGTACACAAGCCGATAGGAAGACATGCCAAGGTCGGTCTTATAAGCGGTTCGAAAGGCCCAATGGGAATCAGTGAGTTTCAGCGACCAATCCTTACGGTTCTTGGAAACCGTCTTCTCCAGTATCTGCTTGATTTGCCGATTTGAAACTTCGGCGTGCCCGCAGGTTTGGGGGTGGTAGGGCGTAGAGAGCTTATGATTAATGGAATACTTCCGCATCAAGGCCTCGAAAGTCTTGTTGCAGAAATGACTTCCATTGTCGCTAATGATCGCTCGGGGGTGCCCAAACCGGGAGAAAATGTTTTCTTTAAGGAACCTAACGACAACCTTGTTGTCGTTAGTCCGGCTGGGCACAGCCTCGACCCATTTAGAGACGTAATCAACAGCGAGAAGGATGTACAAGTTCCCGAAAGAGCTGGGAAACGGCCCTATGAAATCTATCCCCCAAACATCGAAAATCTCCACAACCAAGATCGGTTGGAGCGGCATCTCGTTCCTCCGGGATATCCGGCCCATGTGTTGGCACCGGGAGCAAGTCTTGCAATAGTCGTGAGCGTCTTTGAAGATTTGTGGCCAGTAGAAACCACATTGCAAGATCTTCTCAGCTGTCTTTCTGGGGCCAAAATGCCCGCCACACGCTTGATCATGGCAAAATGACAGCACACTCTTGAATTCCTCGTCGGGGACACACCGACGAATAATCTGGTCAGGACAGTACTTGAATAAATAGGGTTCGTCCCAGTAAAAGTGCTTTACTTGGGATAAGAAGCGAAGTCTGTCCTGACTTGACCATTCAGTCGGTAGTAATCCTGTGGCCAAATAGTTCACAATATCTGCGAACCAGGGTTCGCAAGATACTGTCAAGAGTTGTTCATCCGGGAAAACGTCGTTGATCGGAATTGGAAGCGAAGGCGAAGAAGGAATTCGTGAGAGATGGTCGGCAACTACGTTTTCACATCCTCGTTTGTCCTTAATGACAAGGTCAAACTCTTGAAGCAAGAGGATCCAACGTATTAACCGAGATTTTGCATCTTTCTTCGTAAAAAGATGGCGCAGAGCAGAATGGTCAGTGTAGAAAATGACTGGAGAGCCGATGAGGTAGGGCCTGAACTTTTCTAAAGCAAATACAACAGCCAAGAATTCCTTCTCAGTTGTTGTATAATTGAGTTGTGCGTCGTTCAGGGTTCGACTCGCATAATAGATTACGTGCGGCATCTTGTTGATGTGTTGTCCAAGGACAGCACCAATGGCAAAGTCGGATGCATCGCACATAATCTCGAATGGGTGCGTCCAGTCAGGTGAAGAAAGAACGGGAGCAGAAATGAGTGAGCGTTTCAATGACTCGAATGCAGTCACACAGCTCGAGTTGAAGTCGAATGGCGTATCCTTGGCCAGCAAAAGAGTCAAGGGCCTAGCAATCTTGCTAAAGTCCTTGATGAACCGTCTATAGAAACCGGCATGGCCAAGGAAGGCTCGGATATCTCTGACGCATCGGGGAGGAGGAAGATTGGAAATGACCTCAATCTTTGCTTTGTCAACCTCTATGCCATTTTGCGAGATGATATGTCCTAAGACAATACCTTCGCGCACCATGAAGTGGCATTTCTCCCAGTTCAAAATGAGATTCTTGTCCTTACATTGGGTAAGGACAGCGTCAAGATGCAGCAAACAATCGTTGAAGGAATCGCCGAAGATGGAGAAATCATCCATGAAAATCTCCAGAAATTTTTCCACCATGTCTGAGAAGATTCCCATCATACACCGCTGGAAGGTAACGGGCGCATTGCATAACCCAAAGGGCATGCGACGATATGCAAACGTGCCGAAAGGACAAGTGAAAGTGGTTTTGTCCTGGTCTTTTTCGGCGATGGGAATTTGATTATAGCCAGAGTAGCCATCAAGAAAGCAGTAGTACTCGTGTCCGGCCAATCATTCAAGCATTTGGTCAATGAAAGGTAGCGGAAAGTGGTCTTTCCGCGTTGCGGCATTGAGTTTTCTGTAATCAATGCAAACTCGCCACCCAGTTTGGGTGCGAATAGGGATTAACTCGTTCGCCTCGTTAGTGATGACCGTGATGCCCGACTTCTTGGGGACAACATGAATGGGGCTAACCCACTGGCTATCAGAGATAGGGTAAATGATACCACTATCTAGACATTTTACGATCTCCTTCTTCACAGCCTCTTTCATGACTGGATTGAGACGTCTTTGTGGATCCCGGGCTGGTTTGGCATCATCCATCAGATGAATGTGATGCTCAACGATTAGGGGAATAATCCCCTTGATGTCCGCCATGGACCAGCCAAAAGCTTGCCTGTTGTTGTGCAAGACCGCGAGAAGGGCTTTCTCTTGCTCGGGAGCTAGAGAAGCCGAGATGATGACAGGGAGGGTCTCGTTCTCACCTAAGTAAGCGTACTTAAGGTAAGACGGCAAAGGCTTGAGTTCGAGCGTTGGAGGTGAAATGATGGAAGGCAAGATTGGTGCAAAGGTCTCGAACTCAAAGGACTCCAGCAAAGGTTCAAAACAAGTGTAGGCAACCGAGTTGGATGGTTCAGGTAACTCATCCGGAAAGTCGAAGGATTCAAACTCGGGTTGTGCGCGGCTGAGATCGTTCGAGAACGTGAAACACTCGTAGTCGTTGTCGGGCGCAGAAACAGCAGCAGGTTCGAAGAGAAACGCACTAGTGGCGTCAAGATTATCGTGATCAAACAGAAACTCCTCGAATTCACACTCTTCTGGGGTGATCTCCTGGATCGAGCAAACGTCCAGTATATGAGCATTAGGTTCGGCGGGCTGATTCCCCAACCTAAAAATGTTGAGTTCAATCGTCATGTTTCCGAAAGAGAGGTTCATCGAACCATTGCAACAATTGATCACAGCATTTGAGGTTGCAAGGAATGGGCGACCGAGTATCACCGGAATTTGATTCCGGGGGTTAGCTACAGGCTGTGTGTCTAATACAATGAAGTCAACGGGGAATATGAAGTCCCCGACTTTTATTAACACATCCTCTAGCTCACCCTAGGATGGGTGATCGATCGGTCGGCCATTTGGAGAGTGCAGTGCGTAGGTTTCAGCTCTCCGACGCCTAATTGCTCGTATACTGAATACGGAAGCAGGTTAACACTGGCACCAAGATCTAATAGTGCGCGGTTGATGTTCTTATCCCCAATGGTAATTGAAATCGTAGGACAGCCAGGGTCCTTCCGTTTTTGTGGTAAAGATTGGGTAAGAGCATCACTTACAGCACTAGCCAAGAAAACTTTCTTTGGTACCTGAGATTTCCTCTTTTTCGTGCACAAGTCCTTTAAGATTTTCGCGTAGGATGGGACTTGTTGGACAGCATCTAAAAGAGGAATGTTAATGTTAACTTGCTTAAATAACTCCAGAATCTTCTCCATTTAAGGATTTTGTTTATTAGACCTCAACCGGTTTGGAAATGGAACATTTTGAAAATTGGTTGAGTCTAATGCTGGAGGAGGAGATTGTGGAGTTGGAACGGATCCCAGAATAGGTGTTTTCATGGAGTGAGAAGTGGGTCCGTTCAGAGCAGAAGAAGAGGAAGGAGAGCCTTGTGAAGAACGGAGAATAGGCTCAGAAGACGAAGAAGAAGAAGAAGAAGAAGCAGCGGCCGGGGTGTCATCGTTGATCCGTTTGCCAATGTTGTTTTGCAGCATCCTTCCCGATCTCAGTGTGGTCACGGCACTCACATTATGGTTCTGTTGTTCAAGAGCAACATGTGCATTATGTGGGTGACCGGGATTTGGGAGTGGCTGGGACGGGAGCTTCCCCTTCTCTCGCTCGCTTAAGGCCGCATTCAGCTGTGCAATCTGGGCCTCGATGGTTTTGATGCTTTGCCCGTGAGCGGCAGTGTGTTGCACTAAGGACTGAATGGAAGACTGGATGTTGGCGGTGGACTGAGTCGATTGTTTAACGAACGCCTCCAGACTTCGTTCGAGCGAGGAAACCTTATCGTTGTTTGACGGAACAAAGTTGTTTGGTGGAAAAGAATTGTTGGGTGCAAAGTTGTTCGTCTGATTTTGGAAAGGTTGGGGTTGGAAGGGCTGCTGATACTGAGTTTGTTGTTGCGCTTGTTGTTGCGGCGGAGGGCCCCTTTGAAAATTGTTGCCTTGGAATTGATTCTGATTCTGATTCCAGACGAAATTGGGGTGGTTCCTCCAACCGGGATTGTAGGTGGAAGAGTATGGATCATTCCTCGGTCTTTGCTGGAATGCAGCATTAACCTGATCCTGTCCTTGCGATGGTGGATTGTAAGGACACTCTTCGGTCAAGTGAGAAGGATTGGAACAACAAGCGCAAATGGTACGAAGGGGGAGAACAGGGGCGGGGGCAGGAGCAGGAGAAGAAAATTTGCTCTCTATCGCTTCAAGCTTTCTTGTTATTGCAGCCATTTCAGCTTTCATCGCAATAGAGACATCAAGTTGGTGAATTCCTACCCTAGACTGACCGGTAGAAGTGGAAGTAGTAGAAGAAGAAGTCGGTCTGGTGCTCTCCCACTGTAGTGTTTGCTCCGCAAGGTCGTCAAAAAACTGCCATGCTTCCTCGTCAGATTTCGATAGGAAGTGGCCCTGACAGATGGTTTCCAACAACTGCTTCGTTGCTGGGTTCAGGCCCTCGTATAAGGTTTGGCAAAGTTGCCATTTCTCTATACCGTGGTGAGGACACTGAACAAGAAGGTCTTTGTACCGGTCAAAGCACTTCCAGAAGGGTTCAGAAGGAAGCTGAGAGAATTGGTTGATTTCATTGCGAATCCTTGCGGTTTTATGATTCGGATAGAACTTTTTGAGAAACGCTTTAACAAACTCGTCCCAACTGGTTATGGAGTGGGAAGCGGTGCTATACAGCCATTTTTCAGCAAGATCGCATAGAGTGAACGGAATGACCCGTAGACGTATAGCATCGTCCGACAGCTGGGTGGTTTTCATCATGGCACAGACGTTTTGAAATTTGTTGATGAAGATATAGGCATCTTCAGATTCAAGCCCATGAAATCGTGGAAGCATGTTGATGAAGTGGGGCTTAATTTCAAAATTATCCCCATTGGCTGGTGGAAGAGAAAGGCAGGTGGGAAGTGCAGAACGGGTGGGATAGAAACGATCCTGGAGCGCGATTCGCTGCGGCGCTACAACATGCGGTGGTGGTGGAATATTGGTCTCCGTAGGAGGTAGAGCCAATCCAGGGGTAGTCAAAGAGATGTTCGGATTAAATCCTGACATCGCGGAAGAAGAGGTTGGTGAAGGTGAAGGTGAAGATGTATGAACAGAATTCCGGTCAACGTCGGAGTTGGCCGGCAAAGGAAGGGGTGAAAGAGGAGTGGACGGAGTATCGACGTCTGAGTCGATCGCGTAGTCGGTAGCGACTAACGTAACGCGGACTAGACGGGCGCTAGTGTCCCGAGTCCAAGCGGACATACACTAAACGAGTTTAGTATAGTCAAAGCGGAGAAGGTGAGGGTAAGAAAACGTCAATGGAGAAAACGATGGGTGGTGGGTGAAAAATGGATTTGGCGACAAAAGGGCAAGTTTTTATAAAAGTTTTTGATTTTTTTCCTTTTTTTTTAATTTTTAGAAAGAGATTTACAGAAATATGTACGGATATACGGCTTAAGTAATCACAAACAAGATATGCACAATCACACCTAGATCTAGGGTCACCTAGGTCTGCTAGACCTGCTCCAGAACTTGATTGTCGAAGTAAAACAGTGTCGAGAAACGGGCTTAAGATACACTGATCACGAGGCCAGGTAAGTGCAGAAATAAGGGGAGGTTTTCCAACGCTTTCGCGAAGTTCCTTAATTAAATAACCCTTTCTCTTTTGGCGGTTGCGCCGTTAACACTTTCCTAGACACCCCGTAAACAATATACCGTTAAGCGAGGTTCTAAACACGGTTTAACCTCTCCTAATGAGCGCGAAGTCCTTAGGGCTGAAGTCTAGTATTTTTTTAATTTACAATGGACAATGCATATGCTTTTGTGATTTTTGGGGTCCTGGGAAGGGTGATGAAATCCCCACCCAATCTGAATTGGTTTCAAGCCCCTTAAGTCCGTATTAAAGAATGCAAAGCGATAACAAATCAACTGCAAACAATTTTTATTTTTAGCGCGGCGCAAAGAATCCTGCACAAGAACAGTTTATTGGAAGGGGGAGAGAATTTGCGCAAAGAAGGCTGCACAAGAACAGTTCAGTGGAGTTCAGAGGAGTGGGGAGAAGAAAAGAAGGACTCACAGAGATTTTGGAACCCTGAATCCACCAAGTGGCCGCAGATCCGCGGTCTAAGCTTCCTTATGCCGCGGAACCGCGGCAAGAACAGGGGGTTGGGCCTTCAATTTTTGTGTGGGTGCTGGTATAGGTCTCCTCTGCTTGTCTGGAGCTACTGAAATTGGATTTGCTCACTGGAACTTCTCCAGAATCTTACAGTAGACCTTTTGCTTCGTTTCAATCCGTCGCGGTGTAGCCGCGAGATGTGGGTCTATCTTCCCACGTCTTTAGCAATGTACTTGAACTCCGTATTATCCGACGTCTTTGGCGCTGATCTTGAACTTCGTATTTTCCTGCACACTTGCACAAAAGCTAATCAAAAATAACAAGATGATTTTTTTACAAAGTATATTTTTTTGTTTTGTTTTTCGGTTATATTCACAAGTTAACCCGAAATTACACAAGGAAATAAACTACCGTCTCCCCGGCAACGGCGCCATTTGATTGTTATGGATTCTGCGTGTTCAAGTTTTAGTTAATTACCGCAATCAAGACGGTTTCGCTTGTAGCTAGCCGGTTGAGTACGGGTCGTCCGCAGGGAGATGGGAATCTTTTTCTATGTGCTTTAACGAGTTAAGTCCAGTTTTCCAGATTTTATTGTGATTAATTAAGTGGTAAAATGATATGTAAAGAGAGCATGTTAGGGTTAGGATTAGGTTAGTTTGAATTAGGAGTCTCCCACATCTTTCGTTGCCCCTCTTAATATCGGTGTTACGGTAATCGGCAACAACGGGGATTAGCACGACTAGGAAGGAACTTGCGAGTATAAGCTAGGCTTTCCAACGCATAAGTTCTTCCTTTTGGTGCTTGTCCGTCCGTTCTTGGCTCTTAGCCATAACCTCCGGTTAATTCAACCACAACCGGTCTCACTACGGAATCACCGCTATCATGTAGGATAGGGTACCGTAAGGAGCGGATTGTGGTTCAATTAACGGGAGTCAAATTAAGCTGTTGGGCAAGGAAAGAGTGAGAGAGATTTCCTTCTCTCAAACTTCCCTTGTCCTATCCTAACAAGTATGAAACTACTCACACATCATAATGAAAAGAAAACAAAACAAAAGAGGAAGATAGAAAGAAAGAGATTAGAAGATGACAACTAGCTATTTGCGACCTCACCTTGGCAAGGATCAAGCGTAAGCATCATGGTTGTTTTAAGGATAAAGAAAAAGAGAAAAGAAAGAAACAACAAGAAATAACAACAACTAAGTTAACAAATTAAAATTACAAGCAATTATAAAAGAACAAGACAAGATATAATAGCAAAAGAGTCTTCTTTATTCATCATTCTTCACTCACAAAGCTCACTACAAGTTTTAATGGAGAAGAGATGAGAAGAGGAAGAAGAAACACAACTAAACCTAGAAAAGAAAATACAAGATTATGGACCCTTCTCTTCACAAAGTTCTGGGCTATTTATAGGCTGAAAACTGAAAATCTAGGGCAACCATCAGAATACAAATGAAAAGACCCAAATACCCCCCAAATTTCGTGAGCTGAGGAAGCCGTACGGCCGCGGATCCGCGGCCTATACCCCCTATTGGCCGCGGATCCGCGGCCCTATGGTGGAGTCAGGGTATGGTCTTTCTTGTACTGCCCTGATCTGCTGTCCCCTCTTGTCTGGTACATGTATTTTCTGAAAATACTTCCACATTTCTTCCAGAATTTCTGTTGATGGAAAGGTGATTTGATGTGTATCTTTTGTCAAGATTTTCTTGAGCTCCGCGTAGATTTCTTGGAACTTGTGTTGCCATTGAGCCTTGTGTATGAAGGTGACAATCGATTTGCCATTTTGTCTCCTAACTGGTGTGTGGCAACAGACGGATAAAGAGCGGAGACCCGTGTTTTATCTGTGGTTAGCAGGAACCCGGATTTTGTCGTGTTTTTCCATGGATTTCACCGTTTAGAGCCGAGAACCTGTATCCTGCAATTGACTAGCAAACACGACTCAAGAGTACCTACCGATATGCAGTGTGATAAAAATTGAGCGGTATAAAAATGCAAAAATCTGATTTGAACAGGGACTCTAAAGACTCGTCAATACGCCAGCAGTAGGTGATGATCACATCAGTCGTCCACAAGCCGTCAGCGGTACTAGCTGGACGTAACGGCTACCCGGGTATTGAGCAATATGAAGATCAACAAGCAAGCCTGTCCATACTCTCTATGAAGCCTATCAGTAACATTACCGTACAGTCCGGTTTCTTCATCTGATATGTTGCATATCATGTCTAAGGGTGGTAAACGTCAGACCCCAGTAACGTCATAAGTCATGCCGATATCTGGCCTATAACGGTTCGAAACTACTGATAACACTTATCAGTAAATCTCGGCAGCAGCCCTGGCCAGGGACTTCCAGTTATAGCCAATCGAGCATAGCGCAACATCAAACCACAATACCGGGAGAGACGAAACCCCTCCTATCGCTCATTTCCTGCATATGGCTCGGGACTGTACCCAAAATCCACCTGTTTGCACAACTCCTCTTGAGCGTGGTAGGGAGGAAATCAAAGCACAATGGGAGCCACACAAGACTCTATGACAATCTCGGGTCTACAGACTAACCTGTACCAGTGTCACCAGAGGACTGCTATCTGACGATAGGTATACTACCAACTAGGAGTCCTTGGCAAGTCCGTTCGGTGTACCCATTCTCCAATGAGCACCTGTGCACAATCTTTGATGTCACACACCAATGGTTGTGGGATCAATCATTGCCCTCTAAAGGACAAGAAACATACACACTAGTCTACTCTGGAATATCGATGCCCCATTCTCGATATTCCTTCGACTAGGAACTGATTAAAGGATGTACTTTTGGACCACCCTGGCCCCACTAGTATGATCTCATCATAATCCTGATAGTCAAGTACATAACATAAGGGCTTTATCAACATGTAAGAGACAGGCAATATAAATATCAGTCTACATGTTAAAATAAAGGTAACCTGATAGCATACTATCATGTCGAGCAAGAAAGTCCTCTATATATATGTCCAAGCATCCATTATATCATCAATAATGGCCTCTAAGGCATACATATTCCTAACAGTATGCGGTCTCATGTCTACACATGCCAGAAATGGTTCCTCGTACTTTATCACGTTTACCGATGATCTCTCAAGATTCGACATGTGTTCCTGTTGAAACACAAGTCTGAAACTTTTGAGAAATTCAAGGAATACAAGTACGAAGTAGAGAACCAAACGGGTAAAAGTATTAAAATCCTACGATCTGATTAAGGAGGAGAATAATTAAGTACGGAGTTCCTAGATTATTTAAAAGAGAATGGGATTCTCTCTCAGCTTACTCCTCTATATACACTACAGCACAACGGTGTATCGGAGCGAAGAAATCGCACCCTATTAGATATGGTGTGCTCTATGAAGAGTACTGCTGAGTTGCCTATTTTCTTTTGGGGTTATGCGCTTGAGACAGACGCATACCTATTAAATAGAGTTCCAACCAAATTAGTGCCTACCACTCCATATGAGATATGGAAAGGGAAGAGACTGTCTCTTAAACGAGTTAAGATATGGGGTTGTTCGACTTATGTTAAAAAGCAAAATCTGGACAAGCTCGAGGCAAGGTCAGTTCTGTGCAAGTTTGTAGGATATCCCAAGCATTCGCGAGGGAATATCTTCTACCACTCTGAGGAACAAAAGGTGTTTGTTTCTCGGAATGCCACCTTTTTAGAAAAGAAATTTTTCATGAAAGAAATTAGTGGTCATGAGGTAGAACTGGAAGAAGTTCCAGCTACACAAACTACAGCTGATGATTTGGTAGAACCGGAGGATTCGATAGTCCCCAACGAACCTCAGCCACTCCGCAGATCTAGTAGGGTTTCTCATCCACCTGAGAGATACTATGATTTTCTCATTGACGGTGGGAGCGAGGATTGCATCATGGAAGATGATGACCCAACTAGTTTCGAGCAGGCCATCACGAGTGGGGACTCTGTGAAATGGCTGGATACAATGCGATCTGAGATGGAATCCATGTACACCAGCAAAGTATGGACTTTGGAAGTTGCTCCTAAAGAGGTAGAACCCATCGGGAGCAAGTTGATCTTAAGAAGATAATTGGTGTAGATGGAAAAGTTGAAACTTTCAAAACTAGACCTGTAACAAAAGGTTTTCATCAATGACCAGGTGTCGACTATGATGAAACATTTTCTCCAGTGGCTATGCTTAAGTCCATCAGGATCCTACTTGCCATTGCTGCATACCATGACTACGAAATCTGGCAGTTGGACGTCAAGACCGCTTTTCTAAATGGTGATTTAGAAGAGAGCGAGTGCATGACACAGCCAGAGGGCTTTGTAAATAATGGGAGCAGCGGAAAGGTGTGAAAGCTGCTTAAATAAATCTATGGATTAAAGCAGGCATCATGGAGCTGGAACATCTGTTTTGATGTGGCAGTCAAAGAGTTTGACTTCATCAAAAACGTAGATGAACCTTGTATATACAAGAAGGTTGTAGAGAGTAAGGTTGTCTTCCTCATATTGTACGTGGATGACATACTCTTGATAGGAAATAATGTTCATATTCTACACTCGGTCAAGCTCTTCTTATCACAAAGTTTCTCCATGAAGGATCTGGGTGATGCCTCTTACATCCTGGGGAGAAACACTGGATAGCTGTAAAGAACATTCTTAGGTACTTGAGAAGGACTAAAGAAATGTTCTTGGTGTATGGTAACGGTGAACTCCATGTCGAGTCCTTTACCGATTCGAGCTTCCAGAGTGATAAGGATGTCTGTAAGACAGTCTCGGGTTTTGTTTTTACTCTCAGTGGAGGGACGGTATTTTGGAAGAGTTCCAAGCTAGATACCGTAGCAGATTCGATGATAAAGGCTGAATACATCGCTACCAACGATAATGCCAAAGAGACTATCTGGAAGAACAAGTTCATGAGATGAACTTGGTGAGGTTCCTACTATTAAGCATCCAATACTTGTGTATTGTGTAACAATGAAACTGTGGCTTTGGCCTAGGAACCCCGGTCCCATCAATGATCCAGACATATTATTAGGCGGTATCACCTGATCAGGGAGATAATTGATCTCCGGGAGATCGAGGTCAGGAGAGTTGACACGAAGAATAACACAGCGGATCCACTCACGAAGGCCATTTGAGAGACTTTTCAGGATGTTGGGTATGAGATACTACAACAACTTGCCTTAGTGCAAGTGGGAGATTGTTAGTTATATGTATGCCCTAGAGGACATTATTTTACATGATTGTATATTATAGTGGATGCTTAGACATATATAGAGAGGACTTTCTTGCTCGACATGATAGTATGCTATCTGGTTGCTTTTTATCTTAACATGTACACTTGTATCATTATACTGTCTATCCGTTACATGTTGATAAAGCCCTTAGGATGTGGACTTGACTACCAGGACTATGATGCAGATCATACTGGTAGGGCCAGGGTGGTCCACAAGTACATCCTTTAATTGTTCCTAGTCGAGAGAGTATCGAGATAGGACATCGATATTCCAGAATAGACTAGTGTGTACGTTTCTTGACCCTGTATGGGTTGATGGTTGATCCCACAGCCATTGGTGTTTGACATCAAAGATTGTACACAGGTGCTCATTGGAGAATGGATACACCGAACAGGGCTCGCCAAGAATTTCTAGATGGTATTATACATATCGTCAGATAGCAGTTCTCTGGTAACACTGGTACAGATTAGTCTGTAGACCCGAGATAGTCATAGATTCTTATGTGATTCCCACTGTACTTTGATTTCCTCCCTACCATGCTCAAGAGAGTATGCAAACAGGTGGATTTTGGGTACAGTCCTGAGTCACATGGAGGCAATGAGCGATGGGAGGGGTTTCGTCTCTCCTGGTATTGGGAGTTGATGTTGCGCTATGCTCGATTGGCTATAACAGAAAGTCCCTGGCCAGGGCTGATGATGAAATTTACTGGTAAGTGTTATTAGTAGTTTCTCGACACATTATGAGCCTCACATCGGCATGACTTATCAAGTTATTGGAGTCTGACGTTTGCCACCCCCAGACTCGATATGCGACATAACAGACGAAGAGACCGGACTGTACGGTAGTGTTACTTACTGAATTCACAGAAATTTGGACAATCTTACTTGTTAATCTTCTGATCGCTCAATACCTGGGTAGCTGTTACGTCCAGCTAGTACCGCTGACGGCTTGTGGGTGACCGATATGATCATTACCTACTGCTGGCGTATTGACAAGTCTTTAGAGTCCTACACAGAGATTTCCTAGCTCAAGCGAAAAGAAGTAGGGCACATATGTGATATGTGCGGGACCGAGATTAATACGTGTATGTGATACAGTATTCTAATCTCGCGATATAGGTTATATGTGATATAACCGGATTATTGAATCAAGTGTTGATTCAATAATTTGTTATATGTATATTTGATATACATATAAATAATATTAGTCGGTTGTATGTGATATAGCCGGATTATTAAATCAAGTGTTGATTTAATAATTTAATATATAATTATATATTTGATATATTACTATATATTAACTAATATTGGCTCACTTAAGAATTTCTTATCTACAAATACATATAAATATATATAAGATATATATTAATGTGTTTATTTTTGTGTCGTGCTAGATGATACATTGGACATGGGTGTATGAGACTCATACCAAACTAAAAATAATTTAGGTGATTAATAAATAAGGGATAAATCAAAATTAGGTGGAAAATGTCATGGCTTAAGATGCTTGTGGAAACATGTAGAAGTCTTGACTTAGTCCACTAATTTTGTTTTACTCTAGATATTTATTAATTCAACCATTATCTTTAGCCATGGTTAACTCTCTACAAATAATTTTTGAGATATTTTCTCACCCAAGGGTTCACACTTGATCAACTTCTTCATCTCCTTCTTTTGCTCTTTAGCTTTTGAGTGAGGTGAAAAAGAAAAAAGAGAAAATTAATTCTAAAATGAACAAAATACCTACTTCATCAATTTATACCAAATTACCATTTAGTATAGGTTGTTTATTTCACTAATTTCTCAATTAGTGAAGAGATAGTTTGAGTTAGAGAAACTTCGACGTAGATCATCTTCTGCCTCGAAGATCCTTAAGCAAGCTTGTTCCTTTCGCTTAGTGGAGCCTAAGAAGAGTTCATGGGACCACCACTTGAAATTAAGGGACTACTACACGGAGCTTTAGAAGTGAAGGACCGGTCTATAAAGGTTGTATTCTTTATTCACTTAGTGTAAAGTTTGTTTACATACTTTATAAAACCCTAATTCTCTAGTTCGGTTCTTGGATGGTGTTGCTTAGCACTCTAGATTTTTTTAAATTGCATACTCGATACTTGCTAAAACCTAGTGGTCATGCTAAGAAACCCCAACAGGAGAGCGCATCGCGAGCATTCCCGATGCGCACCTTAAGGGCCCTTGTCGTCGCCTGGCGACGAGCGGCACGGATAGCCTTAACTCTAGGGGGAACCCGACGCAAATGGGGCAACCGAAGAGGCAGGAGAATACACCCTGGACTCGACCCTGACAACTTCTATCGACTCCCCAGAGGAAGACATCTAACCTGGTTCAAGGGGAAGGTTTCGCCGAAGAAGGCGCTGGAGATTTGATCTGAAGAGAAGGAGGAGCGCCGAGCAATTTCTCGAAACGAAGAAAAATAGTGGCGGAGGTGTAAACCCTAGGGGGGTTCCCCTTCAATTTATACAACTCGAGAGGAAGCATCCGACGACCCCGATCATTTCCCGCCAAAACGAAGCGTCGTGTCTGCCAGCTGTCGAAGCCCCACGTGTCGAACGACCATTGGAGACATCCCTTCGTCCGCAGGCGACAGTGACAAACTGTCGCATCCCCCAATTCGCGTCAGACACGTGGCCTGCACCTCAACAGACATGCGAGCGAATCGGCGCCCCCTCTTTAAAGCATGATCCTTTTCCTGATCCGCTGATGTCATCAAAGATGCACGCGAAGATCCAAGCGCCCGGGATACGCCACGTGAGCTCGTAAATCCGAACGACGCAACTGCCCTTCACCGAGTCGTCCCGGAAATCCGCGCCGATAGAATTTTGGCAACAGTCGGCGCCCAGAAAACCGATCAGACCACCCTCGACCCGTCCCATAACGAGGTCGGGATGAGAGTGGGGGGCTAATGATGATACTCATAAGTATGAATTCCCCAGATCATGATACGTGGTAGATAACGTGTCCCGGGGCTTACGGGACAGGAGCAAACACGATACATTGAAGGCATTCTCCGGGGCCTTCGCCCCGAGGATTGACCCGACCTTCGATGGCCTTCCAGAACACTTCCATACTCGCCATACGAATAACCAACGGCTCGCCTCCGAGCCCTCCTACATGCTGGGCTTTCTCAGCCCTCCTAGCTCGCCTCCGAGCTATCACAGAACCGAGCTTCCTCGGCCTCCCACTCCCCTCCGAGCCGCCTGCCGAGCTAAGCCTTCCCGGTTCTACCGAGCAACCAAGAACGCAGAGCCCAAGCGTCTCCACCACGGCTCCGCGTATCTTGCCAGAAGCGAGATATCCGCCACCCAACATCCCGCGTTCCACGTCGTCATATCCCCCATTAACGAGCGTATCTGGTCATTAATAGGGGGATCCCATCATTTACGCAGGCATAACGTCAGGGACGTAACTGACGGCGAAGATCTCGCGCCATCTCGCTCCAAGCGACCACTATAAGAACCCCTCTCTCAGACGACTCAGGCAAGGCAATTTCAATCCAACAAACCGCTACTCTGCTTAAATTTCTCGGCTAACTTAAATTTCTCGGCTAACTTGATCGTTGGAGGGTCCACGGTGGTACAACCACCCCAGGATTTCTTTGCAGATAGCTCGACTATACCTCGAAATCAACCCATTGAGATCCACACGCTCAAGAAGACAACCATCAACGTCAATCATAACCCTTCATCAACGCTCGCGACAGATCGATGGAGGACAACATCCGAAGAAGATCCAGACCTCCATCGCATACCGTGGCAGAATTTTAACTAAGTGTTGGGTTTTTGAGTGCACTAGCTACAACAGCTCTAGGAATAGCATTCACAAGATTTTAATTCTAGTGGTGAGACGGCTGCCCATCTGCATCGTCTACTTATACATTTTTCCCCAAAATACTTAGGGTTATTTTGTCTTTAATATGTTTCAATTAATGTATTCATGTCTATCCATTAGAAACAATAGCAGAAATTCATCTTCAACCCATCTCACCACTCACCACCCATTGGTTAGATGCAAAAATTCAACTCGTCATTCATTTAACATTGGATGGCGAGATGGATTGAATTGAAGGGGGCTCTCCGTTGCTATTTCCAGTGGATAGACCCCGAACCCCTAATATAAGGGGATTAGTAAAATTTAGCAAGTTATAAATTAGGGAAAAAGAAAAGAGAGGGGAAAAAAAGGTTCTGCAAGAACCAGTCTAAAGATTTTGTTACATACAGTTCATAATATGATGGAATTTTTACATGTAGATATATAAAAATAATGCATATACTAGATGTATGCCAAGCTCTGCCTGTGCACTGCAAAATTGACTACTGTGTTTGATGGGCCTGCACAATTAATATGGGCTCTAATTGTGGGCATATTTGGTTAAAGGGAGGGACCGTAAAAGAACCATTCATCACTCCGATAGCCATGGTTCTGTAAGCCGCTTCTGTAAAGTGAATCCCATCCCAGCTAACGTATCTCGATGGATCTGAGCACAGGGTTGCCGCTTTAGTACCACACATTGCAGATGCATTGTAGTTATAGGGCCCACCGCCTCCGCAGCATGCCTCCAATCCTGCAATCACGCAAACTTAATTCATTCAATATTTTTCAATGGTACATCAATTAAGCATAGCTTATGTGGTAAGAATTTCCTCTCTAGAATGAGAGGATACCAATTTGATTCCCACCCCCCACCCCAAAAAAAAGCAAGCTAAGCACAATGTTAATGTACTTGTGAGGAGCTCACCAAAAGAGTTGGGAGAGTTGTAGATACTCATAGCGGCATTGTAAAAATCGGCGTATATAATGGTGGCGTAGGGGTGACGCCGGCGAATTAGATCCAGCTCCTCCATGAGCTTACTGTTGTGGTACTCCGCGAATTCATTCAACCATGTGATGCATCCAGTATCTGGATCATAATCCGCATCTGATGAGTTCCAAAATGTCGTAAGATACACCGGAACACATCCAATTGGAAAGTTTCCAGGGACTACTAATGTCCTGGCTCCAAGTTCAATCAAATCCTAGTAATTAAATTATTGCATCATTAAACAACTAGAATAGGAGCATATATAACTGAAAGCTATGCTTAGAAGTTAATTTTGCGTACTATACATGGATTGCTGAACTGATTGCATGAATGATTTTCGGAACAAATGTTTGTATCTCGTCCAGACTTCTTCCGTCAAAGAATGGGTGGTTGTAGTCATTTCCTCCGATCTCGCCCACAAGAAAAAGTGAATTACTCAAGATGTTGTTACAGTCTGTATATGCAAGAACAATAAGAACAATCCTCCGATATTGTTAAATTCTTTTTCCATTACACACACAAACACAAACACACACATATATATACAACAAAAAAATGCTCATCTTTTCGATCTTGACTTATTAGAATATTTGAACCATATATATAGGACATACACTCTTCCATTAGATAGTATGATCAATTTTCATCTCCTTCATGAAAAAGCCAAATAGGATAAAATCAGCCATGGGCCCACGGGCATCCAGTGGGCTATTTCTTTGCATATGCATAGTTGCAAGGAAAACTAGTTTTTCCAGCACCGGAAAGGATTTGGATTGTATATAAATATAGGGTTAATTGCAGATATTCCCTCCTGCACTATTGAGGGTTGAGCGCTTATAACCCTGCACTACCACAATAAACATTTAGACCCATTTTGATTACAAAATACTTTTCTAATTCCAATTTTACCCCTTTCTTCTCTCTTTTCAACCCAAAACAACTAATTATTAACCCTAATCTATAAACACTATTATCCTCTATTATCATTCATCACAATTCCATTCTTACTTCCATTATCCTTAATTTATTTTGTTTTTCCAATTGTTTCTCTTAATTTTTTTTCCTTCTACATATGAAGATATTCAACATATTTTCTTTGATAATTTCAATGAGAGAAATAACAAATCCAAGATAAGCGATTATTATTTATTACAATGTTGTTTTTTCAAGTTGTTTCTCTTGAGATTATACCATCTACTTGACTTTTTGAGTTAGGGTTTCGAGTTCTATAATACTTAAGAGATGAATAAGAAAAGGATAAAATTGGAATTAGAAAAGTATTTTGTGATAAGAGGGGGCCTAAATGCTTATTCTGATACTGTAAGGTATAAGTGCTCAACCCTCTATAGTGCAGGGGGTATATATGCAATTAACTCTTTAATATATATAAAGCTATATAAGGGAATATTACTTAGAATATTTTTTTTATCAAAGCCTGAACTTTAGTGAAAATTTTGTTATGTAGGCACAATTTAATTCTCTTATTGCGTTTGGGTTATGAAATTTTTTTATCGGATTTCTTCTCAATATTTATCACTTTTTTATCTAACGCAAACCTTATATGATGAAGAAATTCTGATCGGTCCCCATCTTTAAAATCTCTTTCTTCTTTTCGCTCATTTAAGTTTTACTGGAAAAATATTAAAAAATCTCACGAATTTTATATGCTATAATATGCAAAATATTGAAAATCTATAATAAAAAAATTAAGCGATAGAAAATTCGCGGTTTTTGTTCGGTATTGCCAAAAAAGTAGAAAAACTAAAGAAACTATTAAATTTTGAAGTTTTTGAAAATTTCGCGATTTTCGTATATGCTATGCATATAGCATGCATAATATTAAGAAAGCCGAAGAAAGCAAAAAAAATTGAAGTTTCAAAAAATTCCACAATTTTCCTATGTTATAGCATGTAAAATATAGTCTTATGAAAATATCATGATTTTCATATGCCATAGCAAACAAAAAATATTAAAATACTGAAGAAAAAAGCAAAATCCTTCGGTTTTTTTTTTTGGAGATTTTATGAATTTCGTATGCCATAACAAGCAAAATATTGAGATCTATTGAAAATTTCGTGATTTTCGTATTCAACAGCGTGTAAAATATTAAAAACTTAAAGAAAACAAAAAATTGGGATTCATGATTTTTCTGTATCGCCAGAGGTTTCTAATCTCTAGGACGAGAATTTTTTGTTATGTTAGGTTCTTAATAGCAATCGGCGATCTTTGTTTACTTCACATAACTTTTTGTCTCCTTGATTCAGGTAAGTTCTCTACAAGATGAGGTAGTAAATATTGGAAAATTGAAAAAAATAAAAATTCATATATTTTTAAAATTACATAACATTCGTGTGCTAGCATGCAAAATAATTTTAAAAAAGAAAGAAAACCATGATTTTTTGAAAATTTTGCGGTTTCATTCAAAATATCGGAAGTGAAGAAAACAAAAAATTTCTGAGAATTTTATGATTTTTTATTTATTATGTAGCAAGTAAAATGTTCAAATAAATTTTAAAAAAGAAAAGTTTAGAATTTTGAAAATATTACAATTTTTATACTCTATATAGCAAGAAAAAAATTAATAAAAAGAATTTGAGGCTTTTGAAAATTTCATGATTTTCATATGCTGTATACCATAAAGGAATATATAAAAATGAAGAAAGCAAAATTTTTTGAGATATTTTAAAATTTATTGATTTTCGTGGGTTAAAGTAGAACATTGAAAAGTAAGTAAATTGAAAATTTTGAAAAATTTTGAAAATCCGAATGAAACAAAAAATATTGACATTTCTAAAAAAAATCTTCATTTTTCATAGCACGCAGAATATTGAAAGTTTAATTAAAAAAGATATTGAATTTTTAAAAATCTCGCATTTTGTGTAATATAGCACGCAAAATATTGAAAATCTGAAGAAACAGAAATATCGTGATTTTCGCGTGTCATGCAAAAGAAATATTAAAAAAAGAGTAATATCTTTTAAGATTTTTGAAGTTTCATGTGTTATAACATTCAAAATATTGAAAAATCGAAGAAAACTGAAAGGTTTTGAGATTTTTGAAAATTTCATGAATTTTTTGTGTTATAACAGTAAGAAATATAATGGGAAAAAACAAAGAAACCGGAAAATTTTGAGATTTTTGAAAATTATGCAATTATCGTGTCGTAATCTACAAAATATTGCAAATTTGAAAATAACAAATCATCTTGGTAGTTTTGTAAATTTCATGATTGTCATGTGTTATATCATCTCTATTATTATAGTGCTAAAAGGAGGAGCTTCCGAAATTGAAAATCTAATTTCAACCACAGCCTCACAAATGACTATACAATTTTCTCCTTTTTCCTAGCCAATAAATAAATAAATAAAATTGGCTAACTACCCCACCCCACCACCCAAACTCCTCTCCACCTCTCCCCATAATCATTTATTTATATGTTTTCCTATGTTTGCATTTCTTTATTAAAATAAAATGGTATAAAAATTTTACGTGCATCCCATGTGTAAAATAAAGTGAAAAAAAATTCATGATTTTGTGTGCTATATGGTATGCATAATGTTTTTTAAAAAATTAAGATTTTCATGTGCTATATCATGAAAATCGAAAAACCGAAAAAAATTTGAAAATTTTATGAATTTCTTGTACTAAGCAAAATATTGGAAAACCGAAGAAAGCAGAATTTTTCAAAATTTGCCAAGTTTTGTGCTATGGTGTGCAAAATATTGAAAAAAAAATTTGTTGAGATTTTTGTATATTTCTTGGTTCTCATGTTCTATAACAAGCAAAAAAATCGAAAAATCAAAGAAAAAGAAAATTTTGAAATTCTTAAAAAAAAATTGTCATGATAGTATTCTTTAGTAAGGAAAATATTCAAAAGATGAATAAAAATGCCGAAATATTTGCGAATCACTTTTTCATATATTTTACATACAAAATTGATAAATATGAGATACTTACAGATCATAAAAAAAAATAAACTTTTAATTAATATGATATTTCTTAACTTTGGACTTCTAACACGCATGTTGCACGTGGCCACTTGCTGGTTATATATTAAAGTGGTACGATGGGATATTATTATGAATATTCCAGGTTTTCCTTCAGGACCTTTAGTTTTGTTTTGTATTTTATTTCATTTTCCTGCAACAGTTTATGATTGCGGCTAACCATAGATACATTTGTTCTCTTAAAAATTTTGTTTATGTTTGTATCCTCTTCAACTTTTTGGAATATAGTCGAAAATCTTTAAAATTGTTGAGATATTTTAATGAAGTTAAATTTTAGTCGCATGCATATATATGTACATGCACAAGTTCTTGTAAGAAACAAACGCAAATGTCAAATAAATATCATTTTGCCTCACCTGCCACCGTCTCTACTATCATTATCACAAAACTTAAATGCCTCAACTTGATTTTAATTTGATGGTCTAACATCGGCTGAAATAGAAAAATTTAAATATGGAATTTTTTTTAACAAATACTTAATAAATATAATCAATTGAATCAATTATAAGTATACAATTTTCTCTACTAAATATTGATCTTAAATAACCATCACAATCATTGTGAATCATTTTGAACAAATTACTCATTCCCACAATGTAAATTTTAATCTTCACTAATTTTTTTGAATTCAAAATTTAAAAAATTAAACATAATTTTTATTTAAACACGTGCATAGCATGTGCAAGATACTAGGATGCTAATAATGCAAGGTGCATACATGAATATTGAAAGAGACGGGGGTGCACAAAAAAAAATGTGTTTCGACTCCTAATGTCTTATTCATCTTCACAGGAAGGGGCTGTACGATTGGGTAAATAGGATTCCCATGCAACATTTGTTACAAAAAATCTTCATTTTCTATGTTTCGTTAGCAACAAACATGAGTTGGAAATGGAAATAGAGATGCAAAAAGCATCAAATACTCGCAACATTTGTTGCGCTCATTTTGGTTGTAACAAAAGTTGCAACTTTAGGAATGATGAGCACGGTAATTATTATGGGTGTCACATAAGTTTTGCATATGCCGCATATGCAAATTTATAACAATTGTTGCATTTTCTTTAGTTTTTTAGTCAACCAAACACAAGAACCGGTTTGGATTTGAAAATCCGATTACAAAACTTGAAGATAACCAATCAAATGGATTTGGGCTCTTTTTTGCAACTGATGCTACATTGCATGAAAGCATGATGCAATTTTTTTTTGGCTAGCCAAACATGCCCTAAAAGAAACGCTAACCATTTATTTTTCCTTTAAATTTCTAATAGAGAAAAGACTAGGGCGATACTTCTTCGTATTGGTGATATGTAGCAGGTAGAAATCGCACATGACCTTCTATTAATTGATGTCTCCACCTCCACATTAAAAGATTATCTTTCTGAAAAATTAAAGTTTTATCACAATAGCTATGTTTTCTTAAAACACCTTGTCAAGAAGCAACATACCTGAATGAGAAGCGCAAAGAGAAGCCCTAAACTGTCGGAAGCAATCCATCTGAACGCCCAATGAGTAATTCGTCCATGAAACCTCCATTCCAATCTCTCTAAAGAAGCTATTGTCAAGCGCCGTCGCTCCCCCCACCGCGAAGTTCACTCCCGATCCGAAATCGACATCGCCACTCCGCCCTTTAAGATAAGGTGGCACCAGAGGTTTTCCCAAGGCCTCCGCTGTAACCAACAGAGAACTGTTTACAATCAGTTTCTCATCAAGAATGAACAATTTAATTAGACGGATATCAAGAATTGACGGAGATCGCAAACCAATGAAGTCGAGGATGATGCGGCCATCGGAGTATCGGCCCGTAGGGCGGTGGAAGTAAGTCTGGCCGTATGGCAGGTTCGCGACATGATTGGGTTTGCCATTAAGGGAGAGGAGATAGTTCCCGGTGTCTGTGATGGAGTCGCCGACGCTGATGATGGATATGTAGCAGCAGCTTGTTGCATGGCTGAATATGAGAAATAGCAGAATGAGGACAGTCATGAAGAAGAGATGAGGAAGCTTACTGAGGGAGGAAGATGATGCCCGTGACTATGAGAGCTAGCTAGTCAAATTGCTGAGATCCACAGGATAAGAAATACAATTAATAGGCCATACCCACTTAGAAAAGAGATGTTTCTTGCAACTAGTTGGGAATTAGAGACCCTATAAGAAGCTAAGATATTGATTTTTACATTATATATGATAGGGTCGCTTACCTGTTCCCATTGTCAGTGAGTGGTAGTTGGCTCTAGATGCCTTTTGGATCCTATTTTTAAGGAGGTTGACTGCCGCTAATTAGCCGCAGTGGATCCCAGCTACAGATTCCTCATTATTTTGTGGACATGATACATGTTATGTAACATCAAAATCACAAACCTACCTGCACAATGATGTTTTTTTTTTTTTTTTGGGGGTGGGGGTGGGGGGTGGGGGGTGAGGGGGCATGCATGATGAGGATTTCATGTTTAACTGACCAACATCTGCTGGCATTGACCGTCGCTTGCCGTTCTACCATCGACAACTTCCATAGAGGATCACTTTCGTCGACCGTCGGGCTTTGCAGCCATTCTTGTATGACGGCTCAAATTTCAAATCCATCTTGAGTGGTTGTTAGTCGATCATATAAATGAAGCTCTTTTAAAACATGTCATCTATAAATCCATTTACAAGTAACCAAACAACTTCAATTTATAAGGGTCGGCATAAGCAATTGCTATAGCTTCCATCCAATTTTCGATCTAGCAATTGTCACAAGGCAATAGCAAATGTGCAAAATATTAGCTAAAACCCAAAATCAATACTTTAGAAAGAATGGCGCAACTGATGACGACGAAAGTAGTTGCAGCAACAAGACCATCTTTTGCAAACTAAATGAGCTGTAGCAAACCAATGAGCTATAGCTCAGTTAGTATGGACACTTTTTCCCTTAGGACGAGTGCGGGATTCGAACCCTAGGAGAAAAGGAGACCACAAATTAACACTTTCGGAGAAAATTCGTGTGTTCCTTGGGTGCATGTCGTGTGCTTGCGTGTGATATGTACATGAATATGTTGTGTGTGCATAGATCAGGGCTTACGGACTAGCACAAATTTTTTTTTAAAAAATAAAAATAAAAATTGGAGCAGCTACCCCTATAGAAAAAGCTCATATGCAAGTATAGTTTATGGATACAATAGCAAATGTTTAGTTCTTTTGAAAGCACTTACAGCCTGCATCCAAAAAATATTCCAGTTGCTCTCTTCAGAAGGAATTATGCACATTACACTTTACTCAACAACTTTAGAAAACTTCCGGCCAAAACAGCCAAATTCCAGAAAGCTCGACAGTATCACAGGATCACCCCCTCAACACTTACAGATCCAAAAACTGCCACGGTTCAAGAAACCTAAAGGATTCGGTTAACCCAACTTTATTAGTTATCCTAGGCAAATTTGATGCCCTTCTCGATCGAGAATTTGAGCTCAGCCTTGAGGTTTTCCAGACCCTGCTGCTCAAATTCAGAGAGGGAACCTAGTCCAAGTACTTCCTCCTCCATTTTTGCCAAGCCTCACCTGCAATATAGCAAGTTACATTAGATATTAATCAGAAGTCATCAACTGAAAGGCAATAATGCATGCAAAATCATTAGATCACACATAATTTTTTTCCAAACCTAATAACTTCAGACCCTTTACCAAAAAAAAACACTTGTGTATGCCGATGAAAAGTTCATAGATAAAGTGCGTGCAAGTTTAACAGTATATATTTAAAATCAAGTTTGACTAGATTAGAAAACAAAGGTGTTTCAAAAGAACTAAACATGATCGTCTCACAAGAAAAAATAAAAGCAAGATGACTAAATATGAAGGCAAAGTTATTTGCAATGGGGAAGAAATATATTCAAGGTGACTGGATGAGAAAGCCGAGTTGGCTCCACCAAACTATATGTTTTTTTTTTCTTCGTAGACATATGGTGATTAAAAAAAAGTCTCTTGCGACTTGCAAGGGAAAGGAAACAGGGGAACTGTACAGTAATAGAGCAAAGATATCCTGCAAAGGATATCTGGGTCAATGGCTGGCATGAAATGGCACGAGTTTCTTACCCTCCACCTCTTTCGGCTATGTTTGGTTAGAAAGAAAGTGGGGAAAAAGAAAGAACGAGAATTGCATATACAAAATATTAACAAGGTAAATTGCACATGCTACATGGTAGCTTGGTTAACAAATGCAGCATGAATAAAAATACAAAGCCTTTTCTACTGAAGAAGTATGCCAAATCCGATGTACCTTAAATCTACCAAAATGTTTGCTTGAATATATGCTTGAAGGAGCCGTTTCATTCGGCATAAGAAGATCGCAGTAGGCCGTGAATTTACTGCAAAATTCATGTGGCATTAGAAAGTACTGAAGGCTATAAACAGAAGTCCGATAGGTTCTGCTGCAGGAATGCCTATGCAAGTATGGGTGTTGGATGGAGCAACAAGCATGGTTCAGTAGAAACACCGAGAACAAGAGAAACACAGAGACTCCTCTCTTTTTTTGTCTCTCTTTGCTGTGAGGTTTGGGTGTGTGCGAGAAGAGTGGTACTCTCTGTATACTCCTCTCTGATATAGTGGAATCCCACTGACATCTTCAGATGCAGGTCATTGTTGGCTGAACACAGTATATCTTGTGTGCACTGTCCACATTCCATTCATAACTATTCTTACTAATGTTGTTACTCTATTTGTGAGACACATTGCGGGTTCCAGCCCATTTGCTATAACACAAACGTGGTCTTAATGTCTAGTTAAATCTATAGGTATTTGCCCAGCAGCCAAAGTCGAATATAACTTCTCATCTATGTCGTCGTCAGTGGAAAGCAAACTGAAGCGGGAGCGCAGTGGTTTACAGATAAAGCACAATGACTTTTTTCCCAAAGATTTAAGAGGGTAAAAAAATTAGTAAACTGAATATACACCATAACAGTTAATTCTATGCAGCGTTCAAGAGCTGAACAGCTTGTCAACCATTAGACCAACAATTTTCCAGTTCATAATGATACCATGTCTGCATTTGGAATGAGGAACTAAGTAAAATATAAAATTGATTCATTAGTTATATAACCTTTGAGGAAAAGAAAGGTAGTTCTATAACAGTTGATTGCACAAAGGAACATTCAACAATGTTTGGAACCCCATTAAGACCCTTCAAGCATGCATCAGCAAAGACAGCACCAGCATATCTGAAAATAACAGTACAACTTAGTCTCACAGTTACAAGCATTGGAAATTCCAACTACATAACCATGAGTAGCAATGCATTTAGATAGCTTTCAGTAACCAGAGATATAATTATCATTTAACACACGTCAAATGTTACGAGTTCTGTTTTCTCCAAAATTCATTTTAACAGAGTAAAGCAAGAAACTAGAAGTTCAAAGCGAACTTCAAATATCAGTTTCGCCTTTTATATGAGAACATAAAATATGTAACACATTATCTAGTAAAAGAGTACAGATGAAAAAAATGAGTAATAGATCGATGACTCGATCATGTAAGAATTACCAAATAAGTAAATAATAAAAAACAGAGCAGAAAGCCAATACATAACATAAAATAACATAAAGGCAAAATAGTATCATCAGGCACAAGCATCAATGCTCCTAGAGAACCCTCAGAAACTGGATTTCCAACCCCGTAGCATATTGGACCCTAAACTTATAACCGAGATTTCTTTATAAGAACATCTTAATACAAATGTTAGATATACACAACTTTCTTTAGCTGTTCAAGCTATTTTTTATCCCACACATAATCTGAAAAAGTAACCACTAACTTTCAAGTTTATTTAGAATTGCCTACGCAAGTGCATAATACAGGACTAAGTATTTGTAATCTAGGTTACAGTTTTGTTTAGGTTTTGTTTAAATGTTCAGCACTGTGGCCTATTTTTCACAGCAAGGGGCGGTTACTATTTTTTTTCAACAGCAACAACATCAACCAGAGTTCATCCCAAATTTTTGCATTCGTTTCTTCCATTCTGCTCTCATAAAGGCCGTTTTCCTCGGTTAAATCGAGAATTACCATATCGTTCTGCCTCAACAAATGATTTACCAAAAGTTTGCAAAGTTACTATCAGCTTAAATGGTACACAGAACGAAAATCAAAGTGGTTGTAACATGTGAAGATGCAAAATGATAAAAGCATAGAAGAAAATAATGCTTGCAACTCTATCAGAATATCCTAAATGATACAATGTGAATGCAAGCCACACACTAAAGAATCAACATTCTGTAATTGTGATTAATCAACATTCTGTAATGTGGTGTAATTGGCATTCCTTTAATGTGAAATGGCACATGTAAGCACGGATTAGATATATGCAGAGGTTTCAGTGACGTGTGTGTGCATCTGTGAGCATTTTAACATGACTCTCATACACAAAGAAATATGCATAGATTAGATGAGTGGTTGCGGTGAACATGTAATTAGATATCTCAGTGTGATTTTCTATTTTTTTTGGCTTTTTTTGGCTTGGGTTGGGGGGGGGGGGGTCCTCACACGCACAGGGCACACGGGTGATGTGTGAACATATGCAAAGACACTTTGAAAGATCAATATAGATAGAAAAATAGATATTCATGTGTAGGTGTGCGCATGCATACAGGTCATGCGTGAACATATAGCAAAGACACAAAGAAAGATCAATATAGATACATAAATAGATATGTTCATGTGTGGGCGCATATATATAGACAGATGCACATTCGCATACCCCAACCTATTGTGCAGAGCCATCCCGAAAGATAACCAAAATAACTAACAACTCATGATATAGACTACAAAATGATCACAAGCTAGACAGAACAAAGCTATACTAAAACCAAAGTGGTATACAGAACCATGGGTTTTTAAAACTTACGCCATAGATAGGGTTGCAGATCCTTTGCCAGCTTTTGCTTCGACCACTTCGATCCCACCGTCCTGTGTTCTTTTTGTAAGAGATGTTGCGTCCTCACCAGATATATTAGCTACTGGAGTTGCCTGAAAGGAAGAAAAAAAATCATAAATCATAAAAATCCAAATATGTAGATATAAAACAACAAATTATCCTGAATGTCGATCGATGCACATCCTAAGTTCTATATAAATACAGACGTTAAACAATAGAATCTTGAAGAGAAAGACAGACTGCATCTATGGATAGCACATATAACGTTCAAAATTAAATCATTATACATTAACATTAGAAGTGGAAATTTGGATACTTTATTCCTAAACATGGACTAGCATTCAAATATTACGGCTTATCTCTTTGCAGCATTACACTGTTTTTGACTTTTTTTCTATTCAGTCCGCGTGCAACCAGGCATTAACCTAAATTCTCGGCTTTAAGTATCTTTAAAATTAATGAACTACAAGAGACTCCAAGTGTTAAACTTTGAAAAATATTTTAACCAAAAAAAGAAACTAAAATCACCTGTGAGAACGGTGGCAAGATAGTTATCCCCGCATGTCCGCCAATGACAGGAACATTAACCTCTGCAAATTATTTCATTAGTAGAATTTTATATATATTCCAATCAATAAAAACACAATATTTACATTCCTGAAAAAAATATTCTCATTACCAGAAACAGGAACCTTAGCCTTGCCAGCATAAAATGTCTTGGCTCTAACAACATCGAGCGTGGTGACACCAAACAGCTTCTTCTCATCGTACGTGCCCGCCTTCTTGAACACCTCAGATGCAATCGGCACCGTCGAGTTCACAGGATTGCTTATCGAATTAATCATAGCCTAATCCAAATTTAATACATGATCAGCAGAGATTATGTAACAATAAGTAAAAAAATGTAAGTTTAAGATGATATGATACTCACATTAGGGCAGTACTTAGCAATTGCGGTGCACAGAGACTTCACGATCCCGGCGCTGATATTGGAGAGATCGTCCCTCGTCATCCCAGGCTTTCTCGGCACGCCAGCGGGGATGATGACGACATCAGATCCCTCCAGCGCTTGGCCGAGCTGCTCGTCAGACGCGTAACCAACGACCTGGATGCATAGATCCAAAACCCTAGATCAGATCAGATCCGCAAGCACAAAACTCACAATTAAAGAGTGCAATAGAGGCGACGCAACGAGTCGTTTTTACTTAGAAGTAAACACGCTAAATGTAACTAAGCAATATAATAAAATAAACAAGAAAAAGATAAAACATGTAAATAAACAGCAATTTTTATTTATTAAATATTTATTTACAATACAACTGAAAAGTAAATACAATGATGAAAGCAATGTCTAAACAATGACATGAATATGAAAGTAAAGTATATACAAGCATTTGGAGCTCGGGGTCCTCGCTGAATTGATCCAGGTCCTCACTGAACAGATCTAAGTCCTCTGAACTGAGCTTTATCTTCAGTGGGTCGGATCCACCTGACAACATTCCAAAGAAAAAAGAGAGAAGAAATGTCATCAGCAAACAATCGCTCGGTAAGTGCCAAAGAAAAGTAGAGATAGAATAGACAAAAAGAATATAATTGTATACTATTTTGATTGTTATGTTAACGCAATTGTTTGTAGCTTGGTACAGAATATATAAGTATATACGAGAGGAGTCCAACTATTTCGTGGATTAAGCTATACGAAGCATAAGGAACCATTAAGCCATGGAACAACAGCAATGGATATTCAGGTTAGATGTATTAAAGTGACTGTCTCGTGCCACTTTTAACACATTATGTACCAGTCTACCCTTTTAAGAACCCCGTGATATATTAAGTATGGATATGTATTGTTTTGTTTAATAGAGGTACGACTTACCGAAACCATGATATCATGTAAACGGAATGGATATAAATAGATAGTCATGTAAACAGAGTATATCCAAACTTCGGCTCAATCGAGTCATATTGATATAGATTGAATTCTGGTATAAATGGATTCATATTGAAATGGAGTTATACTTGAATCATATTCAAAGATAGATTGATCGATTGATTCAGATTAGACTGAGACTCTGTCTCGGTCGGATACTTTAAAACGGATTGAAGTCCTGAATTAGTTTTGATGTTATCGGTTACCGCTGTACATGGACGGCAAGATTTGTGTCTTTTTCCAATACAATTATCGTATTGATAACACCGTTTTTAGGTTGTCTATCTTAGATAGTCAAGCACCCAAATTGTTCGACTCCCTAAGACTCAAGAGAACCGGTCTCGTTTAAACCTATGTTTATTAGGGTCCTTATCGTAATTTAGTATAACTCGAGGGGGTGTTATGAAAAATAGTTTCGATATATTTTCAAAATAAAGCTAAAGTATTTATTTATCGTTTTTAGGCTTTTCATAGTTGTAAATTTTATTAAATGAAATATTCTAATGAATATATACCTAACTTTGAATAGCATATGGTATTTTCTTGTAATATTGGAATTGTATTGATTTGTATTGGTAGTTTCATAAAATTTGCGATTCCTTTGATTTAGAAAACATGCAATATATATATTGTATATTTAAAGTAGATATTTTGATTATATATATATATATATATATATATATATATAACTTATTTATTAAATAGAAATCATATTTTTTCTTAAAAATTGCATTAACAATTCCATTGGGATCAAATGCTCCGTGAAGAGGTCTGCATCTCCCTCTGCTAGGCCCGAGGATGTTCGATAACCTGCACCATGTAAGTCGATGTAGTACACCCCAGTACTTATGGGGAGGCGGAATTTTCTAAAACGATCAAGTTTAAAGAACGAACATCGACTAACCGCTTGAATCGAAGCTAAACAAATAATAACCGAACACATAGCTATACTAAACTATAGTGTTAAGGGATTATACCTAACGAAACTAGTCCTTCGTCTTTGTGTCCTCCTTTGTTCTCCTCGACCTTCTCTAGGTAGTAGACGATCCACCCGAGAGCAAAACACCAAGCTACACCTCTCACTTGAGGTAACTAATCAACTTTGATTGCCAATCAAAGATGAAAGGATGATATAGAGTGAAGGTTATGGATTGTTTAGTCTAACTAATCCTTTGATCTCAACTCATGAGGTGTAAGGATTAGGGTTTGAAGATGAGAGCTTGAGGAGAGAGAATATGAGATAAGATAATGAGAGGAGAGAGAGTGTATCATAATATATTATGAAGCATTCTCATTTATCAATAATGAATAAAAGAAATGAATAAGCATGCTTCATAAAATATCTAGTGGTGATTCATTAGCATGAGTCATTAAGCAATAAATGTGCATTAATGAAATGAATGAATCACCACAATGACTCACAACCTCATCCAAAGTAACCTCCTTAGTCACATCTTCTAGAAGCTTCTCGTACAATTACGAGAACGCCCCTCCGATCCGCAAAAATACGGAAAAACTTTAGACTGTAAAAATCCAATAACCGGATACCAGTAACTGGCTTAAACCAAAGCCGACTGGTAAAAACTGTCCGAAAGTCGTACGTGCGTAAACGCACGTATGCGTCCGAACCCTTTGTCGCAAAACCATGCAACCTCTATATCGTTTCGCCTGGAGTAGGAAACTCTCTGTGTGGGACTCTAGAGACTCGACTACTACGCTGGCAGTGGGTTTAACCACAGACCGCAAGCGGCACTAGCTGTACGTAACGGTCCCCAGGTAGTTGTCGATAAGAAGGCCGATGAGAAAACCCATCCGAACTCCTACTGAGTCTGATGTGACAATCTCCATACAGTCCGGTCCGTTCGTCCAAGACTATCGCATATCGGGCCTAGGGGGGCGGCAAGCGTCAGTCCCCTAATAGCGGTATAAGTCGTGTCGGAGTGAAGCCCATTACACCCTGAGAAACTACTGGAACCTACCAGCAAATCTCGCTTGCCCTGGCCAGGGACTTTGCGTAATGGCTCTCTGACACAGCACGATATCTACTCCCAATACCGGGAGGGACGAATCCTGTCTAACCGCCACTGCCTCCAAGTGCTCGGGACTGCACCCAACTGCTACCTGTTTGCACGACTCCTTTGAGCCGTGGTAGGGTAGCAATCTAAGAACAGTGGGACACACTCGAGGCGAAGTAGCAGTGTCAAGTCTGCGGACTACGCTGTACTCATGTCACCTGGGAACTGTTCACTGACGACTGGTATCAAACCAACCAACAGTTCCCTGTGAGTCCTGTCCGGTGTACCCGTAACCTAACGAGCACCTGTATACTATCTCCAGTACGACGTACTGACGGCTGTGGGACAGACCATCTCCCCAACTGGGATGAGAAGCGTACACACCAGTCTACTCCGGAGTATCGATGCTCTGTCTCGATAATCCAACGACCGGGGACCTGAATAAGGATGTGCTTGTAGACTACCCAGCCCCCACTAGTGTGACTGCCATCACAACGCTGGTAGACAAGCAAGATCCTAAGAGCTCTATCAATACGTACACTCACATATTAAGATAGAAAAAACCAAGTAGCATACTACCATGTTTAGCAAGACTGTTATATACATGTGAATATCCCAAGCTTCCATTAAGTAATATACAAGCTAGTATGATACAGTAATGGCCTTCTAGGGCATAAACACTAACAATCTCCCACTTGCACTAGGGCCATGTACTGGCATATCGTAGACCAATGATCTCGAGTAGCCTCTCGAACTGAATCTGAGGAAGGGCCTTCGTGAATGGATCAGCAATGTTCTCTTCTGAAGCAACTCTCCGAACCTCGATCTCCTGACGATCAATGATCTCCCTGATCAGGTGATACCGCCTCAAGATGTGTCTGGACTTCTGATGGGACCTTGGTTCCTTTGCTAAAGCTATAGCTCCGTTGTTGTCGCAATACAGAGGTATTGGATCAACTATGGTAGGAACAACCTGAAGTTCTGTTAGGAACTTCTTCATCCAGACTGCTTCTTTTGCGGCATCGCAAGCAGCTATATACTCCGCTTCCATCGTCGAGTCAGCAACGGTGTCCTGCTTGGAGCTCTTCCAGCACACCGCCCCTCCATTGAGGGTAAAGACATAACCCGACATGGACTTGGAATCGTCCTTATCACTCTGGAAGCCGGAATCGGCAAAGGCCTCCAACCTGAGGTCTTTTCCGCCGTAAACCAAGAATATCTCCTTAGTCCTCCTCAGGTACTTGAGAATGTTCTTTACTGCTATCCAGTGTTTCTCCCCTGGGTCTGACTGATACCGGCTTACCACGCTTAGTGCGTAAGCTACATCTGGTCTGGTACACAACATCGCATACATTATAGAGCCTACCGCAGAAGCGTAGGGTATAATAGACATGCGTTCCCTTTCCAAATCAGTCTTGGGAGACATCTCTTTGGAGAGGGTGATTCCGTGACAAGCCGGTAGATTACCGCGCTTAGAATCTTCCATACTGAATCTTTTCAGTACAGTGTCGATATACCTGGACTGCGAAAGTCCCAACATCCTCTTGGATCTATCACGATAGATCCGGATCCCCAGAATGTAAGAGGCATCACCCAGGTCTTTCATGGAGAACCTGTGTGACAAGAATCCTTTGACAGATTGTAGCATAGGAATGTCATTTCCTATCAATAGAATGTCATCCACGTACAAGACGAGGAATACGACACTTCTGGCCACAACTTTACTATATATGCACGGTTCATCTGGATTTTTGATAAAGTCATATTCTTTGACTGTCTCATCAAAACAGATGTTCCAACTCTGCGATGCCTGCTTTAGTCCATAAATAGACTTGAGCAGCTTGCATACTTTCCCGCTGCTCCCACTCTGATTGAAACCCTCTGGCTGATCCATATAGACGCTCTCTTCTAAATTTCCATTCAGAAAAGCCGTCTTTACGTCCATCTGCCAGATTTCATAATCATGGAAGGCAGCAATAGCAAGAAGGACCCGAATGGATTTGAGCATAGCCACTGGAGAAAAAGTTTCGTCATAGTCCAAACCAGGTCTTTGACGAAAACCCTTTGCAACAAGTCTAGCCTTATAGGTTTCCACCTGTCCATCTACACCAATCTTTTTCTTGAAGATCCATTTGCATCCTATGGGTTTTACCCCATCTGGAGCAAAGTTCAAAGTCCATACTTTGTTGGTGTACATGGACTCCATTTCGGTCCGCATTGCATCTAGCCATCGTACCGAGTCGCCGCTCTGGATGGCCTGCTGGAAGTCAGTAGGTTCATCATCATCTATGATGCAATCCTCTCTATCCCCGTCAATGAGAAAACCGTAGTATCTCTCAGGCGGATGAGACGGCCTACTACTCCTGCGGAGGGGTGCGGGAATGTTCTGTTCTTCTTGAACCTCTGGTTCTACCAAACTTTCAGTAGCAGCTTGTGGTTCTGGAATTTCTTCCAGTTCTATTTCGCTCCCACTCTTCTGATTTTCTAAAAATTCAGTTTCTAAGAAGGTGGCATGACGAGAAACAAATACCTTTTGTTCCTCTGCGTAATAGAAATAATATCCCTTGGAGTTCTTTGGATATCCCACAAGCTTACACTGTACTGAACGTGCCTCGAGCTTGTCCACATGCTGCTTTTTTACAAAAGCTGGACACCCCCATGTCCTAAAATGTTTTAGACAGGGTTTCTTCCCACTCCACATCTGATATGGTGTGGTAGGCACAGTCTTGGTTGGAACCTGGTTCAAAAGATATGCCGCTGATTCTAGCGCATAACCCCAGAAAGATCGCGGTAACTCAGCATTACTCATCATGGATCGTACCATATCCAATAGGGTTCGATTCCGTCTCTCCGATACACCGTTGTGCTGTGGAGTGTATGGAGGAGTAAGCTGAGAGAGAATTCCTTTCTCTTTTAGGTAACCTAGGAACTCGGCACTTAAGTATTCTCCACCTCGATCAGATCTTAGTGTCTTAATACTTTTGCCTGTTTGGTTTTCCGCTTCATTCTTGAATTCCAGGAATTTCTCAAAGGCCTCTGATTTATGCTTCATTAAGAAAACATATCCATACCTAGAGAAATCATCTGTAAAAGTAATGAAGTAGGAATAACCACCTCTCGCATGTGTAGACATTGGACCGCATATATCGCTGTGTATGAGTCTTAAGAGCTCGCTCGCTCTTACTCCTTGTCCAGTAAATGGAGTCTTTGTCATCTTTCCTTTGAGACAGGATTGACAAGTGTCATAAGATTGATATTCGAAAGAGTCCAAATATCCTTCTCTATGCAACTTAGTCAATCTTCTCTCATTGATGTGACCCAGTCTACAATGCCATAAGAAAGCTTTATTTAAATCTGGAGACTTTCTTTTTAGTGTGTTCTGGACATTGAAAATTTGGAGTTGGTTTAAAACATATATGCCGTTATTTAGAGTACCGGACCCAATCAAACCATGATTAAGGTGGATGTTGACAACATCTCTTACAAACGTGAAATCATAACCTTTATTTGATAACAAGAAAACTGATATGATATTACACGTTAAGCTGGGTACAAAATAACAGTTATGTAAAACCAAAATGTGTCCACTCGTCAATCCTAGGTGATAATCCCCGACGGACGCAGCTCCCACGCTAGCTCCGTTAGCAACCCTGAGGATCATATCACCTTCCTTCAGCACTCTACGGTTTCTCAGTGCCTGCAATGAATTGCAAATATGAGATCCTGATCCGGTATCCAATACCCAGGAAGTAGAGTTGATCGACAGACAATTCTCAATTACAAACACACCTGAAGTCGAAGCCACAGCTTGCTTCGGTTCCTGGTTCTTGGCGTTCCACGCCTTGCAATCCTTCTTCCAGTGCCCTTTCCTGTGACAATGGAAGCACTCATCCTGACCAACTATCGGTACTGCCTTCTTTTTCTTTCCCTTCCCTCCCACCTTACTAACACCTCCTCTAGGTCTGGGTGCGGCCTTCTTCTTCCTTCCTTTGGCCCTAGCCTTGGACCCGGAAGAAGATGAACCGCCAACAAACATAGCGGGTGTTTCCCTTGCCTTCTGCAAGGTGCCCTCCGCACTCCTTAACATGTTCAGGAGTTCCGCAAGTTCAACTTCTTTTCCTTGAAGATTGAAGTTGAGGATAAACTGGGCGTAGGTGGGAGGAAGGGACTGGAGAACAAGGTCTGTATAGAGCTCATTATCCAAAGTCGTCCCAAGGTCTGCGAGCTCTTCTATATAGCCAATCATCTGTAGGACATGTTCACCTACCGATGACCCGACAGCCAACCTCGCTCGAAACAATTTCTTAGAGGTCTCGTATCTTGCTATACGAGATTGCTCTCCATAAAGTTCCTTTGTATGGAGAAATATGCCATCTAGGGACATATCCTCGTGCCTCCTCTGATGTTCATTGTTCATCGAGGCAAGCACGATGCACTTGGCTCTCGCGCAATCTAAATCCCAGGTTTTGCGGATTTCCTTATCCGCATTGCTGGATTTGGGACCAGGGACAGCAGGTGCCGTAGCGGTGAGGACGTACCCCAGTTTGTCATAGGTCAAAGCCATCTTGACATTCCGCAGCCAATCTTTATAGTTTGGCCCCGTCAGTATATTTTTCTCTAAAAGTAACTTAAGTCCAGTCATTTTCAGGGTCGCTGCAATTAGGAGAGAGAGAAGAAAACTCTTTAGCATGATGCTCTTGCAAGTTTAGAGTGGTTTTTAGTTTATCTAAACTGGATGGCTCCCACTGTTTTTCGAATCCTTCCTCAAACCATAAAAGAAGAATTAGCCAAGACTATTCTCACCGTACAATACTTGCTTAACCGTTCAGCCAGGCCGGTGTCGATACTTCGAGGGAGGTTTTCCAACGCTTTCGCGAAGTTCCTTAATTAAATAACCTCTTTTCTCTGGGGGCGTAACCCCGCCGACACTTTTCTGGACACCTACTAGGTTTATAGCATTGATCGTTAAGTGACGAATATCCTGATAAGTATCATATACTCACAGTAGGATCGGGATCCAAATATCATCGTATGATAATGTTGAAGGAATCCTACCAACATTCATCAAACTCCAAATGGTATGCATCTCTTTGCAAATTTCAGTTTCTTTAGAAATTCCCGATATGGATTTTTGCCCCATGCTCTTATGATCTTGACTAAGGGCCAACAAATCATAAGTCACATGTCAAGTTCTGCCCATCATTATCCTGTTGATTTGAACCCATCCGTATACTCTTGACTAAGGGCCAACAAAGTAATACGACTGTCCCAAACCAACTCATCTATCTATGCAACAAATGAATACCCCAGCAGCTACCAATCACTATGTCTTGACTAAGGGCCAAACAAACATAGCTTGAATACTACTGACCATTCATAAAAAATGACGGAGGGCTACGACTGGTTTTGGCGAAACCGTGAACGTAGTGAACTTGATATAACCGAAGGAACCTGATAGCTTTTTAAAAGGAGTGGTTAAATCTCCGCATTTAAAAATATCTGTTTTAAAAATAACCGAGTGGTTTCTTTTAAATTGTTCCAACGATTTAAACTTTGGTTTATTTTCTTTGCATTATAGATAATGCGTCCCATCATTAACCTATCATTGCAGAAAACAACGAAAATACAACGTCCTCTTATGCCATCCGCATTCGCCACGGGGTCCCGTCATCACCCGTTAGGTTACTTAACTAACGACAGAGCGGGGGCTGGGCTAGCGCGGGTGTAAAACATAAGTGGCGTCTAAATAGCTATCATAAATATAGATATTTTACATTCGTCTGACGCAATGATATTTATTCCAGAACACAGATAAACAATATTGGATTTGCTAGCAATCTGTATTTCTTTTGAGCCTGCAAGAAAAGACAGATTACACAGTTGTGATGAATAGCCGTTACCCCACCCTCGACCCCTACGGGTACGGCAAACTACCCACCCGGCAGTCTGTGTACCCCACCTTGGGTCAGTCCTAGGAGCAAAAACAGTAAAATGAAATAATACAACGGTGGCTACAACCGCAACCTGGAAGTGCCCCGCGAAAATAATATTACAACAAATTACATTTACAACAAATGAATTAATCAATAACCCATTGCGAACCCCGGCTATACACCACAACAGTCCAATACAGTTTATATGCACAAACAGATATAACCATTTCAGAAATGTGCAACCCCCTGCCAACCGACATACTAGCAGTTAGGGGAGGTTTACGAACACATTAAACAATCACAGATATAATCCAATACGCAAATACTGTACAATTCGATCGAATAAACAACATCAATATTGCTCCAAAATCTGCTCTGTTAAACAGTAACCTGAGCAATAATTAAATATTCCAGAAAACCCAAAACACCACAGGGGACCCACCAAAAAAAAACGAGTTCCTGACTCGTCAACTCGGCCGCGGTTGCGCGGCGGATCGGTGGGATCCGCCGCCCTTCCGCGGCACTGTAGACGAATCAGAAGCCCAAATTTTTTGGGTGTTCTCCTGTGGTCATGTCAAGCTCTCTGAACACACCTGAAAAATTTTCTGACTTGATTTTAACTTCGACAGAAACTTGACAGAATTAGGGTTTTGCGGCTTTGTTTTTCCGTTCGAAATTCGTACAAATTTGCAATTAAGTTATTTATTGTTTAGCGAGGCTCTGATACCACTGTAAGTCGATGTAGTACACCCCAGTACTTATGGGGAGGCGGAATTTTCTAAAACGATCAAGTTTAAAGAACGAACATCGACTAACCGCTTGAATCGAAGCTAAACAAATAATAACCGAACACATAGCTATACTAAACTATAGTGTTAAGGGATTATACCTAACGAAACTAGTCCTTCGTCTTTGTGTCCTCCTTTGTTCTCCTCGACCTTCTCTAGGTAGTAGACGATCCACCCGAGAGCAAAACACCAAGCTACACCTCTCACTTGAGGTAACTAATCAACTTTGATTGCCAATCAAAGATGAAAGGATGATATAGAGTGAAGGTTATGGATTGTTTAGTCTAACTAATCCTTTGATCTCAACTCATGAGGTGTAAGGATTAGGGTTTGAAGATGAGAGCTTGAGGAGAGAGAATATGAGATAAGATAATGAGAGGAGAGAGAGTGTATCATAATATATTATGAAGCATTCTCATTTATCAATAATGAATAAAAGAAATGAATAAGCATGCTTCATAAAATATCTAGTGGTGATTCATTAGCATGAGTCATTAAGCAATAAATGTGCATTAATGAAATGAATGAATCACCACAATGACTCACAACCTCATCCAAAGTAACCTCCTTAGTCACATCTTCTAGAAGCTTCTCGTACAATTACGAGAACGCCCCTCCGATCCGCAAAAATACGGAAAAACTTTAGACTGTAAAAATCCAATAACCGGATACCAGTAACTGGCTTAAACCAAAGCCGACTGGTAAAAACTGTCCGAAAGTCGTACGTGCGTAAACGCACGTATGCGTCCGAACCCTTTGTCGCAAAACCATGCAACCTCTATATCGTTTCGCCTGGAGTAGGAAACTCTCTGTGTGGGACTCTAGAGACTCGACTACTACGCTGGCAGTGGGTTTAACCACAGACCGCAAGCGGCACTAGCTGTACGTAACGGTCCCCAGGTAGTTGTCGATAAGAAGGCCGATGAGAAAACCCATCCGAACTCCTACTGAGTCTGATGTGACAATCTCCATACAGTCCGGTCCGTTCGTCCAAGACTATCGCATATCGGGCCTAGGGGGGCGGCAAGCGTCAGTCCCCTAATAGCGGTATAAGTCGTGTCGGAGTGAAGCCCATTACACCCTGAGAAACTACTGGAACCTACCAGCAAATCTCGCTTGCCCTGGCCAGGGACTTTGCGTAATGGCTCTCTGACACAGCACGATATCTACTCCCAATACCGGGAGGGACGAATCCTGTCTAACCGCCACTGCCTCCAAGTGCTCGGGACTGCACCCAACTGCTACCTGTTTGCACGACTCCTTTGAGCCGTGGTAGGGTAGCAATCTAAGAACAGTGGGACACACTCGAGGCGAAGTAGCAGTGTCAAGTCTGCGGACTACGCTGTACTCATGTCACCTGGGAACTGTTCACTGACGACTGGTATCAAACCAACCAACAGTTCCCTGTGAGTCCTGTCCGGTGTACCCGTAACCTAACGAGCACCTGTATACTATCTCCAGTACGACGTACTGACGGCTGTGGGACAGACCATCTCCCCAACTGGGATGAGAAGCGTACACACCAGTCTACTCCGGAGTATCGATGCTCTGTCTCGATAATCCAACGACCGGGGACCTGAATAAGGATGTGCTTGTAGACTACCCAGCCCCCACTAGTGTGACTGCCATCACAACGCTGGTAGACAAGCAAGATCCTAAGAGCTCTATCAATACGTACACTCACATATTAAGATAGAAAAAACCAAGTAGCATACTACCATGTTTAGCAAGACTGTTATATACATGTGAATATCCCAAGCTTCCATTAAGTAATATACAAGCTAGTATGATACAGTAATGGCCTTCTAGGGCATAAACACTAACACACCATCCCGACCGGGTTCCCCAAAATGGGTTGTAGAAGCGCATTTGTAAGGAATTAAATAATACACTTTTTAAAAAAACGGTTTTTGACAGTTTATGTTATTTAAATGTAATTTCGCATTTTATCCCACAAGTTCCAAAAGTCATCGTGCTGTGTCAATAATGAGTGTTGTGATGAGATAGGTCATTATCTTGTGAGTTTTCTATAGGTAATATGAGCAAAAAAATAAGGTAATGTCGTATGCAAATTTAAGGGTATTTTACTATAAAAATGAAATAGAATTTGTTTATCATAATATTTTTGAATTGAAACTTTGTCTGATTGTTGTTTAATGGTTACTAAATAATATATAATAAAAAGGTTAATTTGTTGTTTAATAAAAATTGAGTTTTTTTTAAAAAAAAATTAGAATTGGAAGTCGGATTAATTCCGCTTCCAACGAGTTTTGAAAATAGAATTCTTTTTAATAGAGAGAGAAGAGTGAAGATGGGACTTACGGATTGATTATAGAGAGGGATGTAGAGGAAGCTTTTGAAAGCGTCGGAGAGTCGTTTCGTCGCCGGATTTATCCCGTAACGTCGCCGGAACTTTGACCTTGGCTAACTCTACTTGTACAACTTCTTGAACTTAGGAATTTTAAAGAGTTTTGGCAATGGAATTCTAAATGAGAAGGTTATGGTGTAGTGTGGTATTTATAGGAGGAATTAGGGTTTTGAGAATTGAAGAATGAATTAAAAATATGTATTAAAATGGATTAAAGAGAGGATTTATCATTCTCTGGATAAATATAGAGAAATCAAACAGCATGGGGGTGGTGGGGTAGGCCAAAGGGTGCTAGGGTTAAAATTTGGGAGCATCCCCTACGGATAAAACTGGCGGTGCCGACCCTTTCTCTAAATCTCGGCGGTCCATTGTTATGATTTGGGGTCTGGATGAATGCCACGTGTCCTGGACTGTTTGTATATCATTTTCCACATGTTTGTTTTTATTGTGACTTTTCATTTCACGTGCAGTGCACGTGTAAACCTTTGGGTTTCTAAAAGTTTATAAGAAAAATCAACAAAAATAATATGTGGCTGATGGGATTTGAACACAGGGACTATATCACAACAGTGCAAGACTTTACCAATGATCTACAAGTGCTTTCTTACTGTTCAAAAGTAAATTAAATACTTATAACATACACAGGATTGCAAATACTCCATTTGTACATTAACTTTTAAACAAATTTTCTGTACACTGAAATAGAGTCGTTACATTTTTCGTGCACCCTATTGCACTAGATGTATTCGTGCGGACCCGACACATTTAATTAGATTCTTGTGCACACTTGGCGCACTTGATGTGATTTTGTACACACCAGATTCACTTAATCGAGATTCTTCATGCATGGTAGATGCATCTGGTATTGTTATCATGCACACCCGTTACACTTGACAGATGTTTCCGTGCACACCCGTTACACTTAGTTTTTGCTTATGTGCACATTTATGGCACTTGTACTTAGTTTTGATTTCCGTGCGCACCAGACGCACATGTTATTTTTTTTATACACTTATTGAGATTGATTTCTTTCGTGCATCATGTTTATGACATATATTATATTATATAGTAAGTGAGTAGAACTAGTTTGAGGACATTACATGAGTATTTTGCATGCATCGATATTTACCGAGAGGATTTTCAAAAAAGAGCTATAGTCTTAATATTTTCTTACGTGCCCATGAGAGACACGAAAATTCACAAAGAAAGCCCTTCCAAATCATTTTCAAAAGGCAGGACGTATATATTAGACAAAATATATATAGATATATAGCTATTTCTTTACAAATGAACGTCCGCTAGTTGTGCCGTGATATACGCATCACACGGCAATTTGAAAAGGATTTTGCATGCACTTTTATTTAGTTGTTTAGACGATTTCACAAAAATGCATACTATGTGTGTGTGTGTTATATATAGTCTTAATTATATAATATTTAATTTTAATAGTAGATTTTGAATTTGTATTCTCCTCATAACTCGCACGATTGCGTGACGCGTGATAGAGTTTCGATTTTGAGTTTTGCACTTGTTTTCATGCACATGCGTTGCGCTTGATACATCTTACGTATTTGTGATTTTTGAGCCCCGAGATTTACCGAAATGTTTTAGTATTTGAGAGGTTTAAATTTAAATTAGGGGACCGAATTTATTTAAGGGGGAAAATTGTAACATTTCAGAAATATAAAATATTATTTTTGGAATAATAAATTTTATGAATATTATAAAATTATGAAAATTAGTTTTAATGGAATGGTACGATTATATATATATATAGTTTGGAAAATAATTAGAATTTTAAAATGAATTATTAATTATGAAAGTATTTATTTGATTTGGACATTTTATAAATTGTTATACAATTATTTTTATACAATTTTAATACTAAACTTGATTAATATTTTACTAATTATATATTAACCTTATTTATGTATCATGATATGCAACATAGCATATTGTAACACTTGTTCATATTGATAACCATGAATTTATTTGCTTTTAAATTGTTTTGTTTTTTTTCAGAAAAGAAAAAGGAAGGAATAAATAAAAGAGGGTAGGGACAAGAGCATGGTTGAGAAAGAGAGAGAGAGAGGAGTTGAGAAAGTTCTACACGCTCTCCTTTGTTTTCTTCATCCTTCATCTTCTTTCTCTTCCTCATCTTCTCATCATTTTTTTCCTTAACTCCTCCTCCACCATCTCACTACCACCATACAAACCTCCTAAATATTCAACAAAATCTCATTTTCCATTCACAAATAATATTCCTCACATCGCTACAAGCACCATGGTAGGATCAAGTTGGTACTTTGAGCACTTTGGCCATCTGAGAATTTTCTAAAGTTGCTTCCATGAGATAAAACATTTACCTTTCACCAAGTTTATAAGTTTTCTAGGGTTAAGTATTAGTTTACAGTTAATAAGTTTAAAATTTGTGAACTTGAAAAATTCTAGAATGATATTTAGTGGATGTTTTGAATTGTGGAGTGTAATTGGGGCTTAGTTAATGACCACAAACCTTTTAGTGATAGAATTCTGGACCAAACTTGAGTTTAAAAGTCCCAGACATGAACTTGAAATTTTCCGATATCGGCTTTTTATTGAAATGTGATGATCAAATAGGATCTGCTATGACTCGAGGACTCTGAAAAATATTTAGCAAACACAAAGAGATATACAGGCTATTAGGAACATACCCTAGAAACCCAAGCCCCCAACTCCCACTGTTGGCCGCCAAAATAACTTTTCTAACCGCAAATTGCGTCCTGACCTAGGAGTATGGGTCCCAGGTTTGGTCCATGGCTCTATTGTCTGATATATAAGCTTACCCTATATGTAAAATGTCCTAATTTTACTTGGGGTAAAATCTGGAAATGTTTTTCTAAGTTGTTGATTTCGTTTTGCGACTTTCGTTAACTTGAGTTTTGGTATTTGAGTTTTGACTCGGTCGTTTAACGTTTGTGCGTCAACGTCGGGAGCTTTTGGTTATTCTTGCATGCGTGGACCATAGAGTCTAACCTGTGTACGTCTCGCTTGCCATATCGGTTTTCGGACTTGGTTTTTGATACCGATACGATATGCGTTGAATTGTAGGTACCTTCGCGTGGACTTTCGAGACGACAAAAGAGAGCAAGGTGATCATCGACTTCGGTTAGAGCGAGAATAGTAGTTAAGAATATGTATATCTACGGAGGAAGTCGGATGGATGACATATAGCACCCCCGCAACCGTAGTATTAGGGTATTAGTCATATAGTTATATATATACACAATATTAGACATATACACTTAGCTAAGAAGGTTCTAGGAGACTATAGGCTGTAATAAGCGTACCCGTAGGAAGGTATACCCTTAGCTCTTATTTTTCTTAGTCATGAGCCATTGGTATATATGTTGTCACACACGCACGTACTTGGTATGATATGTATGTATGTGTGTATGTATGGACATATATATACATACACGTGTAAATGAGGATAATTTCGATAAGACATCACGAGATGGGATATGACCTGTTAGAATGATTTGAGTCGATATGATCGGACATGATGTTCCGAGGCTATGTTATGTGATATGAGATTGAAACGTCATGATATGATATGATATCCTATATAGACATTGGGCGATAGATATTTATAACATGTGACTAGATAAGATGATAGAATGTACGTGACCATAGATCCGTACCCTTGATTTATGACATCGTACGACGGATTATACCGTACAAGATATGATATACATGATAATTGATCCACACTCTTGATTCGAGGATATCATATGAAGGATTATACCGTATGAGATACATGATATTTGACCCACACTCTTGATTCGAGGATATCGTACGACGGATTATACCATACTAGATATGATATACATGACAATTGACCCGCACTCTTGATTCGAGGATGCCGTACGATGGATTATACCATATGTGATCTGATATACCTGATGATTGATCCGCACTCTTGACTTGAGAATGCCGTACGACGGATTATACCGTACGTGATATTATGAGGCTGGATCGCCGACTCATGGATGTATCGACTCGGAAAATTATTGATTTCTAATCACTTATGTAGACATTAGGAGATAATTAGAGCCATACCTACTTTCAAAACTAACGAATCGTTATGTATTTTTTAAAGACAGCCCCAAGGGACGCTTCGGATTTTCAAATGGTATATTTTTTTTAAAAACACCATAGCCCTTATTTTTCTAAAAACAACGATTCGTACTATTTTAAAAACTATAACTGTATGGCTCATATGTAGCTATGTATTTTATACTGTTGTGTTTACGTTTTACTTTTTCTGCTTTGCGTGTTTTATTCTCTTTTTTGTGTTTTTGCATACATGTTCTTTTCCTTATCTTGTATGACCTCATTTGATGGGACACATGCACCATTACCGATGAAACTTATGTTGCACGTACACATACTCGCTAGCTCACACATTCATCATCGGTAATTTCCATGCCACATACACATTAGAAATCGCTACTTCATTGTATAACCTAATAACTTGTAGCTTATTAGTATTGCTTAGTACTCATTATCTCACATGCTAGTTTAGATATTGCATTTTTGACCTAGTTAGATGATGCGTTTACATATATACATACCGGTTATGTACTGTAGATTGGTTCTGTTCTGGTACTCATTGTTTCATTATTGGCTTATGTTTATGAGATTTCGGTTTTCATAGATTTCTGGATTTGAGAAACCACAGATACATTCTGAAAACTTATGATTATTTTAAAACCGTGGTTTCTCTTGATATGACGTGTGGCATCCACCATAAGTTTTTTCGATTCTGAGCTATGTGTATACCCGATTTGATGATAGAGGAGGCACCGTCTGCGGTACATGGTGGACCAATACGTTATCCCGGGGCAAGAAGATTGTATAGAGAGACGTTGAGCCCGGAAGGGGAGCACTTCCGACCGGTGATAGTTTTAGCTCGGCGGGTATCCGAAGGATACCAACTGGAGTCGTGTGATCAGATGGATATGAGGGCTGATCCGATGAGACGGCGCCCGAGATATGAGGATTTATGTGTCACTGCTGGACACGGTTTTTATGATGTTTCGAGTGTCGATACTGGGCACTCAGGTTTTTATGATGATTTGGTATGTTGTTGATGGACACACATTGGATGATACACCTATACTCATACATATATGATACAGATGACATGGTACCACTTTATGACACGGACCTGATTGTATTAGTATTATTATGCTTATATTTACACTATCACCCTTGTTACCACTCGACGTTATTATATTATTATTATATTACTGTATGATCAAAAAAATCGTCATACATTCAATTTCTACCCGGTGATGTCTTCTATTCACGAGTTGGCAACTCACCCCCGTTGTGCCACAGTTTTCTGCAGGTTTGACCACATGGATTCAATAGCGGTTTGCTGGAACACAGTTTCTTTCTGGGTGATTTGCTTTGGTAGGTGGGTACACTTTCGATCGTGACCGCCATTTGTATTTATTTATTCAGTTGTGTCTAGTTAAAAACTCTATCAACCGGACTATGTATATTTGGTAAATTTAGAAACCATAAATTGTATATTCTTTCAGACCTAGAGTTACAGATATATATTTATTCTTTATTTCTGGTTTCCTTGATGATGTTTTGGTTTCTTTACTTTCTTTTCTGTATTTGATCTTCGGCTTTAGTGTCGTATATCTATATTCATGTGGTTATTTCCGCCAATTCGGCGAAGAGGTAGCTCCTACTTGGGGATGCCTATTATTATTGCTATGTACTGGTTTTGGTTCAAGATTTACAAAGGAGGTGCTGCCCAAATTTCAAATGATGAAAATGTTTTTCAACTATAGTATATAATCCATTTGTATTTTCATATAACATTACTTATGCATTTAAGAAAGAACTTTATTTCATTATACATTTATTTCAAAACTGCACCTCCACTATTTTCCTAAAAAGGTTTAGATTTCTGGGATTTTGGCTTACTTGGATTATGGTGGGGTCCTATAGACTTCACATGATTTAAGTGCCAGTCACATGTCAAATCCGGGTCGTAACATTATGCGTCAAGGTAATTGAAAACTCATTAGAAGAACTACCCAACTCACGACTTGGAGCTAACAGCAGTTATCTTTGCGCTGAAAATTTGGAGGCACTACTTGTTGAGCGAAAAGGTTGAAGTGTTTACTGATCACAAGAGCCTAAATTACGTATTCACACAGAAAGAGCTCAAAATGGTGCCGTGTAGATGGTTGGAGCTGATGGCTGATTATGATCTTGATCTAAAGTACTATAGGGAGAAAGTTAATATAGTACCAGATGTTTTACGTCGGTTGCCAACGGTATGGATGTTCACTGCACATAAGGAGATTATAACAGATGTTCAGAGAATTGAGTTAGAGCTTATACTACCAAATTCTTCAGGACAGTTGATACAGTTGCAAGTACAGTCATTTTTTATTGATAGCATTAAGGCAGCACAGTTGCATGATCCTACATTGCAGAAATTTCGAAGATAAGTGGAAGCGGGACTTCGAGCGGATTTATTGATTCATGGAAATGGTTCTTTAAGATATGGAAGTCGTTTATGTGTACCTGAAGGTGAAGTTCGTGAAGAAGTCATGAAGAAGGCTCATAGTTCCGCATATTCAGTACATCCGAGAGGCACGAAGATATATAGATGTTTACGACAACACTTTTAGTGGGAAAGCATGAAGAGAGAGATTGCTCGTTATGTATCGAGGTGCTTGGTGTGTCAGCAACTCAAGGTTGAACATTAAAGTGTAGCTGGTTTGTTGTAATCACTTTCGATTTCTCAATAGAAGTGGAAACATATAACTATGGATTTCGTGATAGCCTTACCATGAAATCCAAATGGGCAATAACGTAGTATGGGTGATTTTCGATCGACTGACCAAGGCACATCGTTTTATACCATTTCAAGTTGGTCGGTCGACGGAGCTTTTAGAAGAGATGTACATGCAAAAGATTGTGAGATTGCATGGAGTACCAGTGAGTATTTTTTCTGATCATGACACCCGGTTCTTATCACATTTTTGGAGGAGTGTTCACCGCCGAAAGACAGGACCGAGACGTTGGGACGTCTATCTTGAATTTGGGGGTAGATGTTATTTGGACATATCCATCCACCTCTCCAAAGATACCAAGTTGATTTATGGTATCGTATATCGGAGGTTTGGATAGATACGACCATTGTAGCAGATTTCATCATATTCCCCCTCATTTATGAGGGTTTTTTTTATTGTGGGGCGCTTTTCCCTGCAGGCGCAAACCCCTATAGTTAATTACGTTATCACGTTGCGATAACCACTTTTTCCTGCTCCAGCAGTTCACTTCGTGTTGTATGTTATTTTGTTTGTTAAGATTGCCTATGGATTGTATACGGAGGCTAATTTATGTCGTTGCCCGTAGGGCGCGGAACAGTCCAAATCCGTATATTTGAGATTTGGGTTTGAATTTTGAACTTAAGTTATATTTTTCTTTAGTTCAAAAATGTTTTGTTTTGTTTAAGGACCGTTAATCTAGTTTGAGATTAAGATCGGCTTAAACATATGAGCGTTTGGGCTCAATTTATTTATAACTAAGGGTACGTTAGTCCTATTTGAGACTAAGATCAACTCAGCAATATTTTCAGGATCATCAAATTTAGTTAAGATCCAACAACAGAGTATTTGAGCTCAGCTGTTAGAAACTTCAGAGAGACTTTTAGCCAATTTGGGCTTGATTTGCTTAGTCTTTTCTTCTTTCTTCTTTTTTTTTATTCAAAAGTGCTAAGCATTTATTTGGGTTCTCTTTGCTCGGCCCTTTTTCTTTTATGCAGAACTGCTAAGCACTTGTTTGGAGCTCTGGTGCTCACATGTGTATTATGTGAAGCACTCAGTCATGCACACTGTCCAATAAGTGCTGAGCATTTTAGTCATTTTGACTGAATATATATATAGTGCCAAGCACTTTTGTATGGCGCTCACATAAGGAGTACGTGCAGCGATAGGATGTGGGTGTTGCCCAATTGGTGCTAAGCACTCAGTCTTTTTGGCTAAATATGAAGTACTAAGCACTTTTACTCAGCGCCCATGTGTCTTTCACGTGAGGCGTTGGCCTTCTGTTTTGAGCTCTCATGTGGGAAGCACGTGAGACGTTGAATCCTTCGTCAGGAGCGTCCACGTAGGAAGCACGTAATGCGCTAAGTCCTTTATTTTAGGAATCTTTTGGGCGCTCACGTGTTTTTCACGTGAGGTGCCGAGGTCCTTTTCTTTTCTTTCTTTTTTTTTAGAGATTGAATCTCTATTAATGATATTTTGACCATTAATGATCACCAAAATCTTTGTTTTGAAGATCTTGAATCATGCTTTCTTTAAGAACTAAGTTTTTATGTTTTTCTTTTATAAGAACTAAGTTTCTTTTTAGGGTTAAACTCTGTTTTCAAAGGAATTAAATTCCTGGGACATGTTTCTTTTCTGTCTTTTCTTCATATCTAGTTTTTTCTCCTAGATTTTGAGTTTGAAGGACAGAATCTTTCCGATGAGAATTAGATTATCAACTTGTGGGAGATTTGTTTTACGAATCTCAGATCCAGAGAAAAAACTAAGTTCTTGTGTTTTGCTTACGCTAGGAAAAGAAGATATTTTTAATCTCTTCTTTTCTTTACCTCGGATTTAAGAAAGCGAGGATCTTCTTCTTTTTTGAGGAGAATTAAATTCTCGGTTCTTATGGAAAACTTATGGGATCGATTCTCTATATGAGACTTGAAGTCTCGGACCCTTTATATAGGAGAGGTAAATTGTTAATTAGTTTGAGAAAATCTCTCATTTAAGAGGTACCAATTGATTTAATTGGTCTGAAATTTTGTTCGGGGGATTTTATCCATCGTTGGATATTTGATCCAGTGATTTCCGTTCCACAAAATATGTTTTCTTATTTTAACAAAATTGGGAAAATATTTTTCCATATACATAATTTTATTCTGTTAAACGGTGGTTTTTAATCACCATTTGATTTTAATCCAAGAGCTCTCTATTTTACAGAGAACAATATTTCCTTTTTAAAGAAAGATTGGAGAAATATATTCCCAAAATAGAGTTTAATTCTATTATTAGATTTTTAATCCAACCGAGAATATCTTTCTCACTTAGAAAGACTAGGGAAGTATTTTGCCCTAATAGAATTTAATTCTATCATTTGATAATTTATCATCACCATTGGATATTTGATCCAACGGCTCTATTTAATAAAGAATATCCCAATTTTTAGAGAAATAATTCTCATATAGAATTTAATTCTACCTGCTTTAGTTTGGTCACCGGCGCTCACGTGTTATGTATATGAATGTTACTTAAGAATTTAATTCTTATATATAACAGGCGCTCCTGTACTTTGCGCATTGGCTCTCACATGAACTTCACGTGCGGCACTACTATAGGATTCGATCCTATAAGACTGGCGTAGGTATCGGCACTCTCGTGGAGAGCACGTGAGGCGTTGCCTCATTGGAATTAACAGAGCTTAGCTCTTATTATTATGTTTAATTATTAGGGGAACAAATGTCCCCCACCGTTGTTCTTATGTGGCTTACACGTGAGTGCAACGAAATCACTTTTACCACCGTAGGATCACCTAGCAAGTTGAACCGTTCCCCCCATGTCTTATAAATAGGGTCTTTGGCCCTTGAGATGACTGATGTCTCATCATCTTCTTCCTTGAGCCTTTCTCTTCTTTTGAGAATTTAATTCTCGTTCCAGAGCTTAGATCTCTGTCCTCAAGAACTCTTTTGAAGTATACTCTGCCAAATTTCTTGGTAAGGATTATGAACAGAGCTTAGCAGTTAACTCCTTTTGAGCATATATATTTTCTTAGTTTTGGATTTTAAATCCATTATCAGATTTGACAGAGCTTAGCTCTTTTTTTTGAATCGATTTCTTGGAGATCTAAAAAAACACCTTTTTATATATAAATCATGGATCTTGATGTCCATATCCAAAACTTGAGAATTTTTTATTCTCCTTCTTAGGGTTTTACCCTGCTGTCAATCTTGACATTTTATTGGAATTTGATTCCATGAATTTTCTAATATGGGGATCTCTAGGATTTAATCCCACTGCTTGGGAGAATTTAATTCCATTTTTTTGCAGAGCTTCACTCTGATTTGGATCTTAAGAACTTTGGGAATTTTATTCCCTTTACTGTTCTTGGATGTTTTTCCTTTTTTTCTAGAATTTTTAGGGTTTTAATCCCTTCTCTCTTTTTTTTTATAGATTTTAATCTGTTGTTTCTTTTAAAGAGCTCGCCTTTCGGGGAATATTGGGAGTTTTTAACTCCACTGTTTAATGAGCACTATTCATTTAATGAGAATCCTTTTGGATTCTCACAATGGGCATATGTCTCATCAGTGATGAGCCACCACCTTGATTTTGTGGGCCCACTGTTTTTATTAAACTTAGTGATTTTAGCATTTTGATTGCTAACCCTCCACTGGTTTTCTTTTCAGGTACCATGATTCCTTTTTCCCTTATGTTTGTTCGGAGAGTGCTTTGGACGACGCCCCTACTGATCTGAAGTCCTTGCTTTAATCTGGGACTACGATCCGGAATGGAAATCTCTTCATCTATAGGGAGTGTGGTATATCTACATTATCCGGAGTCGGCGCAGCTTTACTTTGAGGCGCCATCAGAACCGATCCTCTCAATTCAGTATGTTGACCTTCCGCCAGTTACTTATGCTGTGGAAGAGATCAATTGGACTGCAGAGGGTCGTCTTCAACCTTCTATGGTATCGATACTAGTCCAGGCTCCGATGGCCCTAGATATTTTGGGGCTTCGTATACGTCAAGGAGAGATGCGTCCTTGGGGTCAAGTTTATACAATAGGAGTGGTCCTTTGACATCCAGATGGTTACCTCCTTTGGGCCCACTACATCTTATCGGCCAAGAAATCATTGCAGCTGAAAACCGGGTTATACCCAGCGGTCTACACATCTCTTTTCTATTACTATACTCCTCATGTATGGTGGGTTAAGCCTTTCTTGTAACAGTGGAATATCCCGACCCATACGTTTCTACTATCCGACCGGGAAGTATCGATTTCGCTGGAGGAATTCACAGATATTTCTGGATTATCCATCAGAGGGGAGCATTATGAGGAGATACTTCCTCCTTACAAGTTATCTTTGCAACCGAATCAGTCGTCATTGGCCTTACGCCGGAAAATGCTATCCAGCATAAATTCCCGAGCCTGATCAAAGTGTTGAATATTTACGAAAGCTTATTTTTGGATTCTAGGAGCATGGGGTTAGCTTTACAGATTTTGTTGCTTGTTCCTTCGTCAGAAGGTTTTATCGAAGAAGGTTGCGAAGTTTGCCAAGCTTGATGATCCGTTCGGGTTTGGCTTGGACAAATTGCAGACTGCTGATGTGGATTTGAAGCAGTTCTTTATTTTGGACACCCCCATCGTCCTTTTTACAGAAATTGCGGCTCCATATATTGACGAGAAAATGTTTTTTGTAGGCTTCATTGGTTTGTGGCTAAGCTGGTTTGCACTCACAATGCATCCTCGCTACATGAGACCGTCTGTTTTCTATCCGGCTCATCGTGTTGCGGCGGGAACGCGTATGGCTGTTGGAGTTGCAAGATTGGCCTATTTGTATAATGGCCTAAGTATGGCAGCCGACACCACCTAGCCAGGTTTGAAGCCCGTAAATCTCTCTCTACACTATTTCACCTCATGGATTGAGATGCATGTGTTAGGTGCCTTTGGTGTGCATAAGAGACCTAAATTTTATGAAGGGTACAATTCCCCCGGGTCATACAATTGGTCGACGCTTCTTCTCCAGATCCAACACAACGAGAGGCTCGGTGGTTGCTTCTGCGTCCGCGCATGGTTGGGGACAGCATGGCCTTTGTTTATAGGGTCCTGACCATTGGTAAAGAACTCTCCAAAGTGGTCCAGCCGCTTCATGATGCATTTAAGGATGGGGTTTGTGCTTTGAAGGCCCATGAAATCATGCATTTGTATTCCATCAGGCCGGGTTTTTTAGTATTCAGGCAAAATGCCTCAGTGTTATTCATGAGGTACAACCTGCATCGTTTTGCTCAACAATCTAGCTATAACCAAGGTGTTCCCCTCGAAGCATTTCTTGTCGATCCGGTTGCTTCAGAGGAGAGCATTCGCAATTTCGTGCACCATTTTATACGGTTGAATACGAGATCTTATTTTCTGATTGCTGAGCCGAGTCGTATTCCAAAAGCCTCAAATGCCTATATAGCCTGGTATTAGCATGCGACGGGTGCCGTTATCAAAGAAGAGAGGCGGATAATCCTTGATCACAAGGATTCTGTCCCAGCCAATAACCCCGTGGTTCCACTGAAACGTTGAGCATTTGTCCGCCCTTCTTTGAGAGAGAGCGATGCGGTTGTAGTTCCGCATGCCTTTCCATTGGCGTCGACGGCTAAGCCATGACCAGATGTGAGCGCTCCTGGCGGCGTGATGGCTCAGTGTCTTCTGAGTCGAATATTGGCTCAGAAATCGGGACTCGCTGTCCCAAAAGGCCTGTAAAGCGAAAGCTCCTGTCGTCAGGTGTTGCTGCCGGCTCTCAGATGAAGAAGAAATCTTTGTTTTCAGCTGCGTTGTATTTGGTCAAGAACCTCATGCTCCTTATAGCGAAGGCTTGTCCAAATATGGCAACAACGACAATCTTTTTAAAGCTTCTATTGATGAGAATGCGGCAACCAATCTTCAAAATGCTATTGAGGCTTCTGAGCGATTAGCCTACGAGCAAGTAGCGTTTGCTGCTCTTGAGGCATTAGGTATATCTCATTTATACTCTTTTGTATATTTTAGAGTTTATTTCGCTTTATTTAAATTCTTTTCTTAACAGGCATCTCTACTGAAGAGGCTGTTCTGGCATCCATCAGAACATTCGAGGAAGAGGAGAGGATTCACACTTTTATGGGCTTTGGTATGATTCGTTTTGTGATGCTTTTAAAATATTTAGCTCATTTTATCCACACCCTGACTCCTTTTTTGTTCATTACGGGAACCACTACAGTTAGTGATGTTCCGAGTGCGGTGCCATTTTTAGGTGATAGTGCAGAGGATATTCCTCCCCCGATGGCCTCTACGGAACCTTTAGAGCTACCGGTTACTGTTGAGGCCACCTCAGGGCAACTACGGGAAGCGTCGCTAAAGCAGCCGATCACGGACATTGTAGCAGATCCAGAGGCTGAGTCTGAATCAGAGGAAGATGTTCCTCTGTCTGTGGTTCTGGAGAGATCTCTCCGTATAGCTAAAGACGAGAAGAAGCGTCGGAAGCATGCAGTGAGAGAGCATCAGGCTAGCTTAGCCACAGGTGCGGGTTCGAGTGAAATACGACCCCCTGATGCTCCCATGGAGGAAATTCTCCCTGCCTTGTCAACCGCTCATAGGCAGATCGCGCGTGCAGCTCGTGAAGAGGTTGTGCGTTTGCTTCAAGGCGAGACAACGCACGTTACTTCAACGAAATCTGGTAGGACTTATTTACTTTTCCAAGTTTCTTTCCATAGCAGTTTATTGGAATTATAACATATTTTTCCTTGAATGATACCTCAAAGACAAGTTTAGGTGTTAGCGCTGTGAATGAGGTGCCAACATCTAGGGATTCTGGGGCGACGGGCCTTCATTTTGAGTCTGACACTGTTCTAGCTACCACTTCCTCTCCTCATGGATCCCCAATATCCACGGGTGATGCTAGCATAACGATGGCCCTTATTGATTCGGGAGATGAAGGTGCAAATGTTGAATCCGTTTTCCCAATGATGATGGAAGTTGAAAAAGCTGTCGCAACTAATGACGCTCCAGATGCAACTATGGTTTTCGCACCGTCAGGTATCTTCTGTGCTATTACTTTTAGATCATTAATCCTACTAAACACATTCGCTAACATCTCCTTTATTTCTAATATAGGCATGGTAAACGCTGGCGATCTACTGATTGAAGAACTCCCGTCACCTATCACTATGACTGTTGTTGTTCCACCCATCTCTTTCGCACCTCCCCGAGTTTTCTCGGGCTTAGCGACGGAAGGTAAAAATCTTTTATTTTCTCGTTTCAATTTTGATATTACTCCTTAGATTAATTTCTTAACGTATATTGTTGCAATCATATAGGAGTGCTTTTCAACCATCCGTGCCAAATGTTAGCCTCGCACTTCGCCTTCCAATCAGGATCCGTCCCTCCTTCTGGCATTGGTTAGTATATCTTTCATTTCTTATTTCATCTTTCTATGAGTAACCCTTTTCTAATAGGCTTTTCCCCATATCGACCACAGTCTTACGGCTCGAAGGAGAAGACGAAGAAATAGATGAGCCCTTTATACTCCCCGATTTTCCTCTTTCAACTATTGGTAGGTTAGATCTCATTCATTTTTTTTATTTTAGGTTGAAATCCGACCCTTCTTTGTACGTGTCTTATTCCGTAACAGATCTACTGGTTTTGGTTCCTTTTGAGTCTTGCATTTCTATGCCCGTAGGGCCCTTTGCTAAACATCAATCTTTCAGAGACGCAACAAATAGCAAGCACATGCTAAAGGAATTTATCGAAGACCTTAATGTCGAGATTCTCACTTCTGCTGCGGACTTCGTGGATGAAGTCAACCCCATGCTGGCGACTCTTTTGACTTTCCATAATGAAGATTTCATCCGCATCTGGGTTGATTATTGTAAGCAAATCAAGGCTTGCCTCCATGAGATCGAGCACAAACATCTTACGACTGAGGCATTATTCTCGAAGGCTCAATTGGCCACATGGATCGAACAAAGTGCCGCTTCCATTCAATATTACGAGCAGAAGCTGGTCCTGAAGCAGAAGGAGCATGAGACGGTTTTTAGCGAGTCAAGCCAATTATGTGCCCAGGTAAAAGCGAATGCTGCGCGGCTCCGAGTTATCTTTGAAAATCTTCAACGATGCATTTCTGAAGGAGTGGCGCTGAGGCGGGACCTTGACTCTACTGAGCGAGAAATGCGGGACTGTGAAGCTACTAAGTAAGAAATTTCTAAGAAACTTTTTCGTGCTTGCAACAACGAGTTCAAGTCGAAGCAATTCTATCCGCAATAGTAGAGCGTGAGAAGGAGCTGCGGCAAGAGAATGAACAAGTCGCCGCTTTATTAAAAGCCCCGCCCTCTTAGAGGCTAGAATTGTGTCTTTTTTATATATAAATTGTATCTTTCAAACATTTTAATTCATGAATAAAGAATATACATTTTTTTATTCGCATACACTCTTCTGTTTTTGATGTCTTGATCTGGCGCGAAATAGTTTATATACTCATTTCGGAGTTTATAGTTTATTTACTCAATTTAGAGCCTGTAGTTTATTCACTCATTTCGGATTCTCTAGTTTACATACTCATTTCGGAGTTTGTAGCACTCATTTCGGAGTCTCTAGTTTACGTACTCATTTCAGAGTGTTTCTAGTTTACCTCCCTTGGGTTTATAGGAAAACCCATCCTAACGTTGTATGTAGATAACCCCCATTATTTTATGACAGAGGTTCGTTAGGTTTGTGGTACTAAGTTTTAGTCTGTGGTACTGTCGTGTTGGCTGATGTATTTCTCGATATGCAATCTTTAAGCCGCTGTTCGAGTAGCCCCATGACCGTCGGGTCTCTGATCCCTCTGAGGCTGGACAAGACGTTTTCAAATAATCTTCTTAGGTTAGAGTATTTGTATTACCATCAGAAGAAAAAGCATTAGGTATTTGCCGTGGTGCTTTTTACTTGAGATTAGTCTCAATTTGGAGCCCTGATGAGTCATAACCACATCCTTCTGGGGTAGGATGATCTCCAATGGTCTTTAGACTTTATATGTACTGCCGTCAAGACTCGAATCTAGGAATATGCCGTCATTTCGATTTTGATTTGATGATTTCGCGCCGATTCTTTGTTGAAGTAGGGTAGACATCTATATGACCTCCATACTGTATGTATTGCAATTGAAGTCCGGAGCTAGGAATATACCATTGCTCCAATTTTCATTTGATAGTTGCGTTCGCATCCTGATGAAATGAGGGGGAACGGCGGGATAGTCTCTAGATTGTATATGTACCGTAGAGACTTGGAGCTAGGATTTTTCCATTACTCCATTTTTGCTTTGACCCTTGGGCCCCTTTTTTTGGATGATGGCGTTGCGTCTGCATCCTGCCGGAATGAGAAAGTGTTAGTGTATATGCCCTAGAGGCCATTACTGTATCATACTAGTTTGTATATTACTTAATGGAAGCTTGGGATATTCACAGTTGTATAAACAATCTTGCTCAAAATGGTAGTATGCTACTTGGTTTGTTTCTACTTTAATGTGTACATGTGTTTATTTTATTATATCACCTATACGCATTAGTGGAGCCCTTAGGATCTTTGCTTGATTACCAGCGTTGTGATGGCAGTCACACTCGTGGGGGCTGGGTAATCCATAAGCACATCCTTATACAGGTCCCTAGTCGCAGGACTATCGAGACAAGGCATCGATACTCCGGAATAGACTAGCGTATGCGCTTCTCATCCCAGCAGGGGAGACGGTCTGTCCCACTGCCGTCAGTACGTCATACTTGAGATAGTATGCGGGTGCTCGTTAGGTTACGAGTACACTGGACATGACTCGTCGGGGACTGACTAGTTGGTATTATACCTATCGTCAGTTATCAGTTCCCAGGTGACATGAGTACAGCTTAATCCGCCGACTTGACAATGTCACTTCTCCTCGAGTGTGTTCCCACTGTACTTTGATTACTACCCTACCATGGCTCAAAGGAGTCGTGTAAACAGGTAGTAATTGGGTGCAGTCCAGAAGCACTTGGAGGCAGTGACGGTTAGACAGATTCGTCTCTCCAGGTATTAGGGGTTGACATCGCGCTGTGTCTAGGAGAGCCATTACACGAGTAGTCCCTGGCCAGGGCAAGCGAGATATACTGGTAGGTTTCCAGTGCTATCTCAGGGTGTTCTGGACTTCACTCCGGCACGACTTGTACCGCTTTTAGGGGACTGACGTTTACCGCCCCTAGGCCCGCCATGCGATGTATCAGACGAATAGACCGGACTGTACGGAGAATGTCACATTCAGACTCAGTAGGAGTTCAGATGGGTTTCACCTCGTCAGTCTTCTTGTCGGCATCTACCCGGGGACCGTTATGCACAGCTAGTGCCGCTTGCGGTCTGTGGTTAAACCCACTGCCAGCGTAGTGTCGAGTCTTTAGAGCCCCACACAGAAAGCTATTCGCCTTTAGGCAAAAGAGTAGGGGTTCGCATGGTTTTCCGACAGGTCGAATGGTTTTGCGACAAGGTTCGGTCACATCCGTGCACTTGTGCACGTACTATTTCCGGACAGTTGACACTAGCGGGCTTTGGTTTAAGCCAGATCCTAGTGTACGTTTTGGGATTGGTTTTATCTTGTTTGTATTCGTGTTCCTCGGAACGCGGATGCGGGTGTGTATGCACAGTTGACAGAGAGACAGAGGCAGAGGATTCTCATTGGGGTTGTTGACTGTTGACTATTGACTTTGCTTAACCCTAATGAGAATTAGAAATATGGTTAATGATAATTAAGTATTATTGTGCCATGGTTGGGTTGAAAGGTTGACCTTGTTGACTTGTTGACTAGGTTGACCGGTTGACTATGTTGGACTTGTTGACCACCATCATTACTGTGGCTATCATTTCATGCAAAGACTTTTAGCTTGCTTATTTGTTCACACATTGCATTTAATGCATGAAATGATATTGCCTTTTGTGATATGATAACCATCATATAATACTTGATTTATCATGATGCCTCATGATGCTTTTGGATTATGAGAGGTGAGAATGAGATGAGTATGGTTCATTCTTTCATTAGCTTTCTCTCTCTCGAGCTCTCTCACTCTCAAGCTCTCCCTCTTCCTCTTGCTCTCTCTACCTCAAGGCAAACCATTCTCATGTGTTGAGACTCATTGCCTTAGAGATAAAAAGACACCAAAACATTCCTCTACTCATTCTAGTTCACAAGGCCTAGCAAGCCAAGTGATCTAGTTTCTTCAAAGTCCGAAGAACAAGCCAAAGCTTTCTGGTGGATACATTTTCGACGCAAGGAGACGACGAGGTGAGGCCGATCCGAACTCCGGGAGGAGTTGAAGACGAAGGAGTTCAAGAAAGGTAGAGCCTCCTAACCGAGTAGGTAAACTCTTGTTAGGTTGTTAGTTAGTAGTTTAACAAAGATCCGTATTTGAGTCCATGTTACCACCCTCTTGAAAATCGGTTTTCACCACTTCCGCAACCCCGTAACAACCGGGGAAGGGTAGCATGGACTTACAGTAGTATCAGAGCCTAGTTAAACACTACCTAACATGTTAGCATAGTACATAGAAATTCGATCGGAGAAAAAGTCCCGAAATAAACCCAAAAATCTAACTTGCTGTCGATTTTTTAAGTTCTGTAAAAATAATAAATCATACTTTAAAAATCGACTCAGGCTTTTTAAAAGATACTGTAGAAAAACGGTGTAGAGAAGCCATCAAACCACCGCGGAAACGCGGCAATAGCCTGCTATTGCCGCGGTTCTGCGGCCAACTTGGCTCCTCTCTGGATTTTCTTTGCTACAGTATAATCAGTGGGGTATTTTAGGAATTTTGGTATATGTTTTTTCAGCCCAGATTTTCCAGAAAGAAAAATTTATTCTTGGGGCTTTAAAAACCGTATTTTGATCGGGTTTCTAAAGACTTATGCTGACGGGTATTTATCTGTGATGTGATATTTGTATTGAACGTCTGCTAATCGCTATATGTCAATTAGTGGGGGTTATACAAATCTGTGATCTGTAATGTTGCTGGAATGTGTATATGAATCCGTTAGATTGTCGCGGGTGAATAGCCGGGGGGTTGCGAGACGAGAGTTTTTCTTTTCTTTCAATTCATGTAAATTTGTAAATTGATGTAATATTATTTGTATGGCCGCACAACCGGGTCGGGGTTGTAGCCGTCATTGTATAATTTCTTTTTACTGTTTTTTGCTCCTAGGATAGACCCATGGAGGGGGTGCAAAAACTACCGGGTATCTTGAAGTGCCGAGTGGCCTACTCACGGTGTTGAGAGAGGTTGCTCCACCTCGGGTACTTGGCGGGTAGTTTGCCACACCCGTAGGGGTCTTGGGTGGGGTATTGGCTATTCACCGCGACCGTGTAATCTGCTTTTCGTTACAGGCTCGTACGAATTGCGGATTCCTAGTATATCCAATGTATTCATCTGTGATCTGAAATGGCTATCATTGCAATATATATATATATATATATATGATATTATTTAGGCGTTGCTTATGTTTTACAGCCGCGCTAGCCCAGCCCCCGCTCTGTCGTTAGTTAAGTAACCTAACGGGTAATGACGGGGCCCAGTAGCGAATGCGAATGGCATAAGCGTACGTCATATTTGGGTTGTTTTCTGCAATGATAGGATTAAATGATGGGGCGCATTAAAAGAACTAATGCAAGAAAATAAACCAAGTAAAAGTCATTGGAACACTTTCGAAAAACCACTCGGTTCTTTTCAAAACCAACTTTTAAATGCGGAGCTTGAGCCACTCCTTTTAAAAGCTATCACGTTCCATCGATTATATCAAGTTCACTACGTTCACGGTTTCGCCAAAACCATTCGTAGCCCTCCATCGTTTCACATGAATAGTCAATAGTATTCAAGCTATGTTTGTTGGCCAAAGTCAAGACATAGTGATTGGTAGCTATTGGGTATTCATGTGCAGCATAGATAGATGCGTTGATTTGGAACAGTCGTACTGCCTTGTTGGCCAAAGTCAAGGGTAGGTACGGGTGGATTCAAATTAACCTAGAGAACGACGGGTAGAACTTGACATGTGACTTATGATTTGTTGGCCAAAGTCAAGGTCATAAGAGCATGGGGCAAAAATCCACATCGGGAGTTTCATAAGTACTGAAACTTGCTAGATTTGCATACCATTTGGAGTGTGATGATTCTGGTAGGATTCCTTCAGTTTCGTCATGCAATGATATTTGGATCCCGATCCTACTGTGAGTATATGCTACTCCTCGGAAAATTTCTCACTAAACGATCAATGCTATAAACCTAGTAGGTGTCTAGAAAGGTGTTAGCGAGGCTACACCCCCAGGGAAAAGAGGTTCTTAGATTAAGGAACTTCGCGAAAGCGTTGGAAAACCTCCCTCGAAGTACCGACACTAGCCTGGCTGAACGGTTAAGCAAGTATTGTGCGGTGAGATCGATCCCGACTAATTCTTCCTTTATGGTTTGAGGAGGGATTCGAGAAACAGTGGGAGCCATCCTGTTTAAACAAACTAAAAACCACTCTAAACTTGCAAGAGCATCATGCTGAGTGTTTCTTTTCTCTCTCCTAATTGCAGCGACCAATCGACATGACTGGACTTAAGTTATTACTACATAAAAACATACTGACAGGGCCAAACTACAAAGATTGGCTCAGGAATGTCAAGATGGCAATCACTTACGACAAGCTGGGATATCTTCTTACCACCAAAGCTCCCCCTGTCCCAGGTCCCAAAACCAGCGTCGCGGATAAGGAAATCCGTAAGACCTGGGAACTAGACTGCGCGAAGGCTAAGTGCCTCGTGCTTGCCTCTATAGAAAACGAACATCAGAGGAGGCACAAAAATATGGACCTCGAATCCATATTTCTCTATACAAAAGAACTGTATGGGGAGCAATCTCGTATCGCAAGATACGAAGTGTCGAAGAAGTTATTTTCGGTAAGATTGGCCGTCGGATCATCGGTAGCGGAACACGTGCTTAAGATGATTGGCTACATTGAGAAGCTCGCGGACCTTGGGACCACGTTGGAGAATGAGCTCTATACGGACTTGATTCTCCAGTCCCTTCCTTCCACTTACGCCCAGTTTATACTGAACTTCAACTTACAAGAAAAAGAAGTTGAACTTTCAGAACTCCTCAACATGCTGAGGAGCGCAGAGGGCACCCTACAGAAAGGTAGGAAAACATCCACTTTGTTTGTAGGAGGATCTTCTTCTTCTAAGTCCAAGGCGAAAGCCAAGAGAAAGAAGAAGAAAGCCCCCGCCAAACCAAGGGGCGGTGTTAGTAAAGTGGATACGAAGGGAAAGGCAAAAGCAACAAAGATAGCGGGAAACCTTGTGGGTAAAGAAGAATGCTTCTATTGTTATAAGAGTGGACACTGGAAGAAAGATTGTAGGGCTTGGAAGGCCAGGACACAAGATCTGAAGCAAGTTGCGGCTTCAGCTTCAGGTGTGTATGTTATTGATAACTGTCTTTCAATAAACTCTACTTCCTGGGTATTAGATACCGGATCAGGATCTCATATCTGTAATTCTTTGCAGGCGTTGAGAAACCGTAGGTTTTTGAAGGCAGGTGACATGACCCTCAAAGTTGCAAACGGAGCTGGCATGGATGCTAAGGCCGTGGGGGACTATCACCTGGGAATGTCAGATGGACATGTTTTGGTTTTGCGTAATTGTTTTTTTGTAAACGCAACTTGTAATATCATTTCTGTATCTTTGGTTTCTAAAAAAGGTTATGAATTTGCGTTTGTAAGCAATGTTGTAAACATTCACCTTAATCAAGTTCTGATTGGGTCAGGTACATTGAGCAATGGTATATACGTATTAAACTAACCACAGATTTTCAATGTCCAGAATACACACAAAAGAAAATCTCAAGAAATCAATCAGACTTTCTTATGGCATTGTAGACTGGGTCACATCAATGAGAGAAGGCTGACCAAGTTACATACAGAAGGATATTTGAACCCGTTCGAATATCAATCGTATGCCACTTGTCAATCATGTCTCAATGGAAAGATGACAAAGACTCCGTTCACTGGACACGGAGTAAGAGCGAGCGAGCCCTTGGGACTCGTACACAGCGACGTGTGCGGTCCAATGTCTACACATGCGCGAAGCGGTTATTCTTACTTCATTACTTTTACGGATGACTTTTCAAGATACGGTTATGTCTTCTTAATGAAACATAAATCCGAAGCCTTTGAAAAGTTCCAGGAATATAAGAATGAAGTAGAAAAACAAACCGGCAAAAGTATTAAGACACTGAGATCTGATCGAGGTGGAGAATACTTAAGTGCCGAGTTCCTGAATTACTTAAAAGAGAATGGAATTATCTCTCAGCTTACTCCTCCATACACTCCTTAACATAACGGTGTATCGGAAAGACGGAACCGAACCCTATTGGATATGGTACGGTCCATGATGAGTAACACTGAGTTACCGCGATCATTCTGGGGGTATGCGCTAGAATCAGCTGCATACCTTTTGAACCGAGTTCCCACTAAAACTGTGCTTACCACACCATATGAGATATGGCGTGGGAAGGGGCCCCATCTTAATCACATTAAGACATGGGGAAGTCCAGCTTTTGTTAAAAAGCAGCATGCGGACAAACTCGAGGCACGCTCAGTACAGTGCAAGTTCGTGGGATATCCAAAGAACTCTAAGGGATATTTCTTCTACTGCGAAGAGGAACAAAAGATTTTTGTTTCTCATCATGCCTACTTCTTGGAAACTGAGTTTTTGGAAAACCAGATAAGTGGGAGCACAGTAGATCTGGAAGAAATTCCAGAACCACGAGCTATTACTGAAAGCTTAGTGGAACCAGAGGGTTCAAAAGAACAGGACATTCCTACACCGCTCCGCAGGAGTAGTAGGCAGTCTCATCTGCCCGAGAGATACTACGGTTTTCTCATAGAAGGGGATATAGAGGATTGCATCATAGATTATGATGAGCCTACTAGCTTCCAGCAGGCCGTTCAGAGCATTGACTCGGTAAAATGGCTGGATGCAATGCGGACCGAAATGGAGGCCATGTACACCAACAAAGTATGGACGTTGGACATTGCTCCAGACGGGGTAAAACCCGTAGGATGTAAGTGGATCTTCAAAAGGAAGATTGGTATAGATGGACAAGTTGAGACCTAAAAAGCTAGACTTGTTGCAAAGGGCTTTCGTCAAAGACCTGGTTTGGACTATGACGAAACTTTTTCTCCAGTGGCTATGCTGAAATCCATTCGGATCCTTCTTACCATTGCTGCCTTCCACGATTATGAGATTTGGCAGATGGACGTAAAGACCGCTTTTCTAAATGGAAATTTAGAGGAGTGTGTCTATATGGACTAGCCAGAGGGTTTCATTCAGAGTGGGAGCAGCGGAAAGGTGTGCAAGTTGCTTAAGTCTATCTATGGACTAAAGCAGGCATCGCGGAGTTGGAACATCTGTTTTGATGAGACGGTCAAAGAATTTGGCTTTATCAAAAATCCAGATGAACCATGTATCTATAGTAGATTTGTAGCAAGAACGGTCGTATTCCTCGTTTTATACGTGGATGACATTCTTCTGATAGGAAATGACATTCCTATGCTACAATCTGTCAAGGGGTTCTTGTCACACAGGTTCTCCATGAAAGACCTGGGTGATGCCTCATACATCCTGGGGATCCGGATCCATCGTGATAAATCCAAGAGGATATTAGGACTTTCACAGTCCAGGTACATCGACACCATACTGAAAAAATTCAGTATGGAAGATTCCAAGCACGGTAACCTGCCGGCTTGTCACGGGATCACCCTCTCTAAAGAGATGTCTCCCAAGACTGATTTGGAGAGGGATCGCATGTCTGTTATACCCTACGCTTCTGCGGTAGGCTCTATAATGTATGCGATGTTGTGTACCAGACCGGATGTAGCTTATGCACTTAGTGTAGTAAGCCGGTATCAGTCAAACCCCGGGGAGAAACACTGGATAGCGGTAAAGAATATTCTCAAGTACCTGAGAAGGACTAAGGAGATGTTCTTGGTGTATGGCAGAAAAGACCTCCAGATCGAGGCCTTTGCTGACTCCAGCTTCCAGAGTGACAAGGATGATTCCAAGTCCATGTCGGGTTTTGTCTTTACCCTCAATGGAGGGGCGGTGTGTTGGAAGAGTTCCAAACAGGAAACCGTTGCAGACTCGACTATGGAAGCGGAATACATCGCTGCATCTGATGCCGCAAAAGAAGCCGTCTGGATGAGGAAGTTCTTGAAAGAACTTCAGGTGCTTCCATCCATTGTTGATCCAATACCTCTGTATTGCGACAACAACGGGGTTATAGCTTTAGCGAAGGAACCCAAGTCCCATCAGAAATCCAGACACATCTTGAGGCGGTATCACCTGATCAGGGAGATCGTGGATCGCCAGGAGATCGAGGTTCGGAGGATTGCTTCAGAAGATAACACTGCAGATCCATTCACCAAGGCCTTGCCCCAGACTCAGTTCGAGCGGCTGATCGAGATGATAGGTCTTCGATACGCCAGTACATGGCCTTAGTGCAAGTGAGAGATTGTTAATGTATATGCCCTAGAGGCCATTACTGTATCATACTAGTTTGTATATTACTTAATGGAAGCTTGGGATATTCACAGTTGTATAAACAATCTTGCTCAAAATGGTAGTATGCTACTTGGTTTGTTTCTACTTTAATGTGTACATGTGTTTATTTTATTATATCACCTATACGCATTAGTGGAGCCCTTAGGATCTTTGCTTGATTACCAGCGTTGTGATGGCAGTCACACTCGTGGGGGCTGGGTAATCCATAAGCACATCCTTATACAGGTCCCTAGTCGCAGGACTATCGAGACAAGGCATCGATACTCCGGAATAGACTAGCGTATGCGCTTCTCATCCCAGCAGGGGAGACGGTCTGTCCCACTGCCGTCAGTACGTCATACTTGAGATAGTATGCGGGTGCTCGTTAGGTTACGAGTACACTGGACATGACTCGTCGGGGACTGACTAGTTGGTATTATACCTATCGTCAGTTATCAGTTCCCAGGTGACATGAGTACAGCTTAGTCCGCTGACTTGACACTGTCACTTCGCCTCGAGTGTGTTCCCACTGTACTTTGATTACTACCCTACCACGGCTCAAAGGAGTCGTGCAAACAGGTAGTAGTTGGGTGCAGTCCCGAAGCACTTGGAGGCAGTGACGGTTAGACAGATTCGTCTCTCCCGGTATTAGGGGTTGACATCGCGTTGTGTCTAGGAGAGCCATTACACGGGTAGTCCCTGGCCAGGGCAAGCGAGATATACTAGTAGGTTTCCAGTGCTATCTCAGGGTGTTCTGGGCTTCACCCCGGCACGACTTGTACCGCTTTTAGGGGACTGGCGTTTACCGCCCTCTAGGCCCGCCATGCGATGTATCAGACGAACAGACCGGACTGTACGGAGAATGTCACATTCAGACTCAGTAGGAGTTCAGATGGGTTTCACCTCGTCAGTCTTCTTGTCGGCATCTACCTGGGGACCGTTACGCACAGCTAGTGCCGCTTGCGGTCTGTAGTTAAACCCACTGCCAGCGTAGTGTCGCGTCTTTAGATTCCCATACAGAAAGTTATTCACATTTAGGCAGAAGAGTAGGGGTTCGCATGGTTTTGCGACAGGTCGCATGGTTTTGCGACAGGGTTCGGTCACATCCGTGCACTTGTGCACGTACTATATCCGGACAGTTGACACTAGCGGGTTTTGGTTTAAGCCAGATCCTAGTGTACGTTTTGGGATTGGTTTTATCTCGTTTGTATTCGTGTTCCTCGGAACGCGGATGCGGGTGTGTATGCACAGTTGACAGAGAGACAGAGGCAGAGGATTCTCATTGGGGTTGTTGACTATTGACTATTGATTTTGCTTAACCCTAATGAGAATTAGAAATATGGTTAATGATAATTAAGTATTATTGTGCCATGGTTGGGTTGAAAGGTTGACCTTGTTGACTTGTTGACTAGGTTGACCGGTTGACTAGGTTGGACTTGTTGACCACCATCATTACTATGGCTATCATTTCATGCAAAGACTTTTAGCTTGCTTATTTGTTCACACATTGCCTTTAATGCATGAAATGATATTGCCTTTTGTGATATGATAACCATCACATAATACTTGATTTATCATGATGCCTCATGATGCTTTTGGATTATGAGAGGTGAGAATGAGATGAGTATGGTTCATTCTTTCATTAGCTTTTTCTCTCTTGAGCTATCTCAGTCTCAAGCTCTCCCTCTTCCTCTTGCTCTCTCTATCTCAAGGCAAACCATTCTCATGTATTGAGACTCATTGCCTGAGAGATAAAAAGACACCAAAACATTCCTCTACTCATTCTAGTTCACAAGGCCTAGCAAGCCAAGTGATCTAGTTTCTTCAAAATCTGAAGAACAAACCAAAGGTAGAAGCTTTCGGGTGGATCCATCTTCGACGCAAGGAGTCGACGAGGTGAGGCCGATCCGAACACCGGGAGGAGTTGAAGACGAAGGAGTTCAAGAAAGGTATAGCTCCCTAACCGAGTAGGTAAACTCTTGTTAGGTTGTTAGTTAGTAGTTTAACAAAGATCCGTATTTGAGTCCATGTTACCACCCTCTTGAAAATCGTTTTTCACCACTTCCGCAACCCCGTAAGAACCGGGGAAGGGTAGCATGGACTTACAGAAAGAACACCGGGATAGTCTCTAGATTATATATGTACCGTTAAGACTTGGAGCTCCTTTTGACGAAGCGTGGTTGGAAAATATGGTTCCTTTTCTTTCATTTGTGCCTATGGATCATATACAAGAGTCGATATGGACCTCCTTACAGGGCAGAAAAGTTTTATTTTCATTTTTTTCTTTCCGCGATACTCTATCTTTTCAGCTTTTATGTCATGAAAATCGCGATTGCCCAATCATTTCGGGTATTTATCGCGGTGCCCAATCATTTCGGTTAGTTTGTTTTTACTCGTTACTTTTTATTGCGAGTTGCCCTATCATTTCGGCTTTTTTTATTTGAAATATGATTCCAATCTTGGCACCAGCATCGCTTCCACTGGAATATTCTCAGGAGCGAATCATCATTTGCCCTGCGAGGACTTGAAATTTAATATCTATTTAGGCATCAGCATCGCCACAACTGGGATACCATCAGGAGAAAATCATCATTTGCCTATGTTAAATTGGACAAAGGTGGTTGATTGTTGTGCGAAAAGGTGCGTGTATGTATTTGCTGTAAATAATCATAATCAAGACGGTGTCGCAGGTAGCTAACCGCGATGAGTACGGATCGTCCGCAGGGAAACGTGAATTTATTTTATCTTGTTTCAAACGAATTGATAAAAGAGAGGAGGGATTGTTGTCGTTTTATTTTAAGATGGATAGAAAATTTATCATAAAAAGGCTTGTGGGAGTTTATAGGACTTAGTAGTTAATGGATGAAAGTTTTTAGAAATGACTCTTTTTATCTTTTAATTGTTTAAAACTAGAAAGATAGCAATGAATGTGGATTATGGTTCTTGGAGGGAATTAGGGTTTCCCAATATTACCCCTTGTCTTTTCATTGATCTCTATTTATCTCAAGCTCTTAACAAAACAAGTATTAACTAATCTCAAATCGTGGTTGTGGTCATTAATGGATAGTGCACCCGATAAGAGAGTTAACATTCATTTTACTAAAATTTATAAACATTAAAATGTAAAAAGAAATTAAGCGATATTTCATCCATTATTTTACCCTATCCTACAAACTCTAACAAGCAAGAAATTACTTGCTCATGGTTATTAGCATAGTAAAATAGAGTAGAAGATGAATGAAACCATATTTGAAATCAGAAAATAATGCTGAATGTAATGCGGAAAAGTAATGCAGAAAAATAATGCGGAAAGTAAATGCGAAAAGAATTAAAACAAAACACTACTTTTATTAATCAACTGTTGCATTACAACTTTTCTCCTTAAAAAGGTAGATTACAAAAACCCTAGTTTTGCTCGTAGATCTCTCTCTTTCGATGTAGGTGAATAGATTAGACGATGAGATGATTTTGGTATGCACAACTCTCGGTCCTTTATATAGCCCCTGAAATTATAAACCTAGATGCCATGTTGGAGTAGGTATGGTTACAATTATGCCCCCATAAATACAGATCCAACGGTCCAGATCTGACCGCGGTTCCACTGCCTTTATCCCCTATTGACTGCGGATCCGCCGCCCTTTGGTGTGATTTTGACTTGGGATTTTTTCTAGCTTTCTTTCTCGATATTTGGAGATTCTCTTGATATATAGATTCTGAAAATATTGCTTTTATTCTTTGCCGTTGCTAAATTTCTCGATTTGCTTCTAATATTTGGCAGATTTGGTTACGATATTCTAATTTGATTTGGATTTCCTACTTAGATTTCAGACCTGAACTAATACCTGCATAATATTTCAAATCAAATTGTTAGTAGTATTTTTTATTTTTGAGATATTATTCCAACCATTTATATGATATGATCTCTTAAGAATATTGATTAGGAATATTTGACATGATATGCATATTTTAATTACCAATATTTCATTTAAATATGATATGTATATATTTTCCCTATTTATATCAATTATAAATGAAGAAATATATGATAATAATCTTTTTACAAATAAACCCATAAATGTTCTTTATTTACAAATAACACCTTTTAGTAGTTAATAATAGTAGAGAAAATATTCATACAAATGTGCAATATTTTTTACTAATCAAATACCCCCAAACTTATTTTTGATCGTCCTGAGCAAACTATTTATTAAAAAGAAAAAGAAACCTAGCACACTTTCGTAGGGAAAACAATTGTACTTAGCTCGTGTAACAAGCCTTTAAATTTCTAGGTGTCCCTGATAGGAGGAGTATTGTCTCTTAAGAGTTTTCAGCGGATTACACCCACAAAATCCCAAAATAAAAGAAAGAAAATAAAAATTATATGCAAAGATAAGAAATATATAAAAGAAAGAACTTGAAAATAAGTAGTTCAAACTACACTCACTTTTTAGTTGTCATGAGCCCTATCTTAATAATCATAAAAGATGTCAGAAATCACATCACCCCTCAATAAAATATCTTCTTTAGTCTTTCTCCCTACCTATCTTCCAAACATCGATCATATATCCCTACGTGTCTGTAAAAGATATCCCTACATTTGGAGAATTCAATTCAAGCTATCATACTCTTTGTCCATCTTCCTTAATATTTTTTAGTCGGTGAATATTTTAGATGGATTTGCTCACGTATTCTTCATGCCACCGTTAATACTTCTTGATATACTAACCAACCGATTACCGAATGCGCTCACTTATTAAGGTGTAATTAGCAATATCCTAGTCTTGCAACACCTAAGGCTTAGCAGTGACTCCCAAACCAGTTGGTCTAAGGCACTGGGTGATAAGGCACCCTTGCTATATTTTTTTATGCTGCCTTAAGTAATTGAGTGTTCATTTTTCTTCACCATTTATATTTTATGTCATTTATATTTTGTTGATTTATATTTTTTCCTTCATGCTAAGGCTTTTAGACAAAAACATTTCAAGGTATGCTTTACTATTCCAAGTTTCAGGATGTGTGCAAGTGCGTATAGTAGGGTATCAATCGTTCGGAAGTTTGGAATCAAGAATAAAGACTATTTTTCAGACATATTTCTATCCTCAGATTGGTGATTCATTTCATCTTACTAACTCTTGGGACAACAGCTCATGACTATCTATTACAAGCCTTGTTTTAAAACATCTAATTTTCTTGCTTTTCTTAAATCTCTTCCTTTATTCATATGTATTTTTTACTTTCTAACTTTATTTATTTTTAAAAAATTATTATGCAATGCAATATTTGCGTAGATATATACAAACCATCCTTACAAACCATCCCCCAAACTTATTTGCAGCAGTGTCCTGACTGATGTTGTCTTGTAAGCTCAAAACCGGAAGACTGGGAGGAACAATTCAATAAGATGGTATAAAGAAGGGGTCAAGAGTGAATGACAGTAAATTCCTTCCCCAAACTTGTTCTTGGTTCATAATCGTGCAAAAATTTCTAGAGCCATTTAAAAATATTTTTCTTCTTCTCCACTAAACTTGAGTAACACAGTGTTTTCATTACTAAGCATTGAAATTCAATATAAGAGGAGGGGGTAAATATTATTGGTCTACTCAAAGCATTATAAAGACCAAAAGTTAAAACCAACCATTCAAATAATTTATCTAGGTAACACCATGGTTGGTAGAAAATAGTAAAACTGATATACGTGTGGAAGAATACTCGAGACTGTATAAGAATAGAGATTGTATCATATCTCAAGTAGAAAAAACGGAAATGAGAGTAACGAGAAGAAATTAAGTAGGGGGAAGATGACAAATGTATTTGAAAGGTTTTACGTCTCGGTTGGTAGAGACGAAAAGTGATGGTGAGTGAAAATGGGAATGCGTAAGATAAGGAATGGGTGGAATAGTCGCATTCTCGTATATGATTAGAAGAAGGGATGGCGGTTCAACTTCTTCGGCCTCAAACAAAGGTGCACAAATTTCTGGTGAAGATTGATTCATCACAACATCCAAGGCTTTAAGGAACGCGAGTTCTTTGATGAAAATACTTTCGAAACTTTCCTCCATGCTCCAATTAATGATCTTTTCGGAAAGAAAGGAATTAATATCTATATCAGTGGAATAAGTAGATCTACTAGGAATTATGGAAGTAGGAGACTTGAAAAGCTCATCTACCTTATTCGTATAATAAATAGCCGAATTAAATAACAAAGCACTAGAGACGTCGAGATCATTATCGTGGAGCAAAAACTCCTCCAGTTCGCAGCTGTTGGAAGTTATCTTGTTGATAGAATATATATTAATTATATTGACTTTCTACCCTAAAAATGTTAAGCTCAATTGTCATTTTCCCGAAGGATAGGTTCATGGACCCGTTACGACAATTGATAACTGCATTGGAAGTTGCTAGAAAAGGTCGACCAAGAATCACCGGGATTAGGTTCCGTGGGTTCGCCACTGGCTATGTATTTAAAACTATAAAGTCTATAGGGAATATAAATTCCCCGATTTTGATTAACACGTCATCTAACTCACCCCTAGGTTGGGTGATAGATCGATCGACCCTCTGGAGAGTGCAGTGCATAGGTTTCAACTCTCCTATGCCTAATTGCTCATAAATAGAATATGGGGGCAAGTTAACACTATCACCTAGATCGAGTAGAGTGCGATTGATATTTTTATCCCCAAAAGTTATAAATATTATATGACAACTAGGGTCCTTATGTTTCTTAGGCAAATGTTGGGTAAGAGCATCACACACATTGCTCGCTAAGAAAACCTTTTTAGGCACTTGAGTTTTCCTTTTCCTAGTGCACAAGTCCTTAAAAATTTTCGTATAGGATGGAACTTGTTGGATAGCATCTGAGAGAGGAATATTTATGTTAACTTTCTTAAACATTTCCACAATCTTCTCCATTTGTGGAAGTGGTTTATTGGGCCTCAATTGGTTTGGAAAATGAGCTTTATTATCACGCCCCGCTTCCCAAAATACGGAATACGAGGGGTTGACAAGGCCAGCCATGCTTCTATGGTCAAGAAAATATCCTGCCGTAGTCACACTTCAGCTTCTAGCTTTACGCGGTAATCAGTAAACAACGCACAGGTAATAAGAAATGCAGTAACTGAAATAATACAAATGCAAAGAACTGACCTGATGGAAGTAAAAAGAGTATAGCTCTGGATAGCTGATCAAGATGTACGCGATGCACGTCTGGTCCTGGTCCCGGCTAGATTCACTCCTCTCACTGAGCATGCATACTCAGGTCGTCAGAGCGACACAATAGCAATATAATATATAGATGTAAGTGACAACTCGAACAGTGATAATAGATATATATAGCAGTAAATCAAGATGGTATGGATATGAACATGCAGTAACCAATGAAGTGTCTAATAGATCAGGTGAACAGTAAAGCGGTAAAAATAGTATGCCGGGTATGTCAACACGGTACGTAATGTATATCAATGCAATTATCCCTATCAGTCTCTAAGTCTCACTGTACAGGTCACTAAGCCTATCGTCAGTCCAAGTGTGAAAGTCAACCAATCGCGAGTGTCCTCCACCCAAGGGTAGGACCCAAGGGCAAGGGACCACGGGCCCAAAATATAACTCACGGTAATAATCATGTACCCAGTAAATCTCCATATATATAAGCCGGCATGGGACTCACGAGATTCTGTTGAACTCACACTCAAACTACCCCACACCCCGTGGTCTACATCAAACGCCAACTATAACCTCAAATACCGGTCGATCCATGACAAGTCTGCTCGAGAACTGGAGACAGGATCTCCATCAAGCACGTCCCGACTAATACCCAAGATAAATGGGCAGTGTCTGGTGTTTTATCTGTGACACCCATGCAAGAGCTTCCATAAGTGTCCCATACCACTTATAGTCACACTTACACGCGTTCCACAGACGTCGACGATTGCAATAGAATAATAGGGTTCACTGATTGTGTATAAGTACGTGTCACTTTCACTTATCAACTCATGCACGAACACTAACGTACTTGCCACAATCACCACTAATACCTAACACTGGGTAATGCACATGATCACTAGGTTATCAATGCAGTGACATATGCATGATATGATGAGGAAACAATATGTAAAGTATGATTAAAATGTCATAAATCGGTATTTTACCACTTGCATAATTTATCATAAATAATATATGCCAAAATTTAGCGAAGCAATGAACAGAGGATAAGTATTATTTTTGATTATCTATCCAGCTAATTTAGTTTCACATCAATCCGGTTTCAGGATTACTAGATATGGCCATTTCATTTTAAGCGTTCACAGCTGGAAATCCGGTTTCAGAATCGGAAGTCCGTTTTGCAACGCATTTTAACCCCAGTAGTGATCAGAATTTAGCAATGCTACAGTTGAATGATATCTAGGGTTTTCAGTAGGGTATTCAACGCAATAGACGGATTCTCAATCGTATTAGTACATCGAAAGTTACACACTGTTTATCACTAGTTTGTCACTTCTGAATCTGTTCTGGACTGTTATACATCCAGCTCTTTTAATTTACAATTTAAATAGCACATGACGATGAAACGGAATGAAACCACTTGTGTTATCTAGATAACATATTCACCTTTTATAAGCTGCAGGATTCCGCAACATACGAGTTCAGGAAAACAAGGTGGTACACATTACGGGATAGCAAACAATAATCAGAGTCGCTCTGGACTGCAGTCTAGAGTCGCACTCCAAACCAAATATCGTCACAATTTAAGTACATAAACCATTACAAAATTGCTTACGATTATATTTTGTCAAGTCTGATTTGATTTAATCCCTCGAACGGATCATTCCAGTATGTACATAATTTATGGTAATTTTAACGGTTTTCAGATACGGGAAAATTCTAGTTTTATAGGTATACTTTGGGGGTAATCGTTTTAGTCATTAACAGTCGTATTTTCCAGTGAAATTTGTACACAGTATTCATCACTACATGGGACAACATGAACAATCCAATTCCGTCAATTTGGGTGAGTATTTTCATTGGGATCATCTATCGAACAGGTAAGTCATTTAGTTTTATCGGGAATTGTAAATTCATAACTTATACTTTTGAATTTGTAACACGAGTAGATTAGCATGTAAGCAAGTAATTGAACTTGCTTGGAAACGATGTGTCGATGGTGCCGCAGTGATGATGACTGTGATGGCATGCACGGGTACAACACGTACGACAGCAACTGCAAGGGTTTGGCTTTAGTGGAGCTTGGGCTCGAGAGATAGGAGGCTTGACTTAGGTTCTGTGCAATGGCGACAACGGCTGCGAGCTCAGGCGACGTTGTGGCTCCGTCGATGGTTGCAACGGTGCTCAGGCGATGGCGGATAGCGAAGAGGGCTCGGGCGACGGCTGGGAGCTGCGGTTGGGTGTGAGGTGGTTAGTTATGGGGTTGTAGAGGGTCGGCTATGGAGTTGTAGGGCGACGAGGTGGCCGGCAGTGAGGCGGCGGCCAGAGGTTGGAGGTTGGGGGAGTTGGTGGGATGTTTGTGGTGGTGGTCAGTTGATAGAAGAGGGAGAGACAGATGAGATTTGAAAGCGAAAGAGAGAGAGGCGATGAGAGATCGAGGGGAGTTGGGTGTGCAGGGGTCGTCGAGATGGGTGCAGGGGAGTCGAGCTCGGCTGAAGGGAGTGAGTTGGGGCTCTGGTGATGGAGAGGGGAGAGCGAGGGAGGAGCGAGAAGAGAGGGTGATGCCGGTGATGGTGGCGGTGAGCGCGGCGTCGGTGTGGTGTAGGTCGAGTGAGCGAGAGTGGAAAGAGAGGAGGCAGCGGCTGTTAGGGTTGGGTCGAGGGAGAGAGGAAGTGAGGAGCTCGGGTGAAGAAGTGGCTCGTCGGTGATGATGGGGTCGGCCGGCGGCAGGGTCGATGCTCGATGGGTTAAAGAGAGCAGAGAATGAGAGAGGGAGAGTGACAGAGGGGTTAGAGAGTGGAGTAGGCTGCGTAGATCGCGCGAGTCGAGAGGAAACAACAACGCGTGGGCATGGGCATGGGCGTGGGCGTGGGCGTGGGGTGCGGCGGGGAAAGCGGATCGTGAATAGTGAGCGGGAAAAAGAGAGAGAGCCGTTAGAAGAAGAGGGAGCGAAGCGGGTCGGGTAGGGTGCTTGGATGAGATGGGCTGGGCCGGCGGAGAAAATAAAGTGAATTCATTTTAATTTCGTGGGCTGAGGAAGAATGTGGGCTGAGGGAAAGGATTTAATTAATTAATTAGGGGAAAAGGGGATGGGCCGAGGATTAATATAATTTGTGTTGGGCTGGGTAGTTAATAATTAAAAATGAAATGGAGTTCTGGGCCGGCTTAGGGATAATGGAAAAGGAAAAGGAAATATCTGGGTTTGGGGTTTAATGGGATGTAAATAAATAAATCATTTTAAGTAAAATAAATAAATTTTTATAGGCGAAAGAGAAATACAGATATTGGTGTAAAGAGGGGCTGGGTATTACATTTATCAACAGGGGTTGGGTCCAACACTTGAGGAGAAGTTTGTGGGGATGGAATGGATCCCAAAATTGGATTTATGGTAGTCTGAGATGGTAGTTCATTCAAGGAAGTGGACTGAGGGTTCGAGCCTAGTGAAAAACAGAGAATAGGCTCAGAAGAAAATGTTGGATTAGACGAAGTAAGAGTAGAAGTAGTAGTCGGGGTATCGTCTAAATTATCAACTTGTTAACCAACATGGTTGTTCAGCACTCTTCCCGATCTCAATGTAGTTACGACACTCACGTTATGATTTTGTTGGTTAAGGACGATATTTAGGCTTTGTGAGTGACCGGGATTTTGTAGAGGTTGAGATGGAAGTTTCCCTTTCTCTCTCTCACTCGTTACGGCATTTAACTGTGCAATTTGTGCTTCAATCGATTTTATGATTTCACTGTGGGAAGCAGTGTGTTGCATTAGCATTTGGATAGAAGACGTTAAATTAGTCGTCGTTTGTGTGGATTGTTAAATAAACGTTTCTAACCTCCTTTCGAGTGCATAGATTTTATCGATGCCGACCGTTGGAATATTAGTCTGTGGTTGGAAAGAATTAGTTGGCCGGATTTTGGAAAGATTGTGGTTGAAAGGGCTGCTGAATTTGTTGTGGTGGCTGTTGTTGCTGTGGGGAAAGCCTTTGATAGTTATTTTGGCTTTGGAATTGGGTTTGATATTGAGATTGGTTTTGGTTCCAAAAAATATTAGGATGAGTCCTCGATCCCTGATTATATGTGGATGAATAAGGGTCGTTTCTAGGTTGTTGTTAAAAAAGCAGCATTGGTTTGTTCATGACTTTGATACAGGGGATTCAAAGGACATTCTTCCATTAAAAGTGATGAGTCAAAACAGCAACCGCACACGGTTTTAGGGAGCGTAACTTGGTTTAAGGAGGCTAAAGAGAACTTGCTCTCCATAGCTTCGAGTTTCTTTTGCATCGCAGTTATTTCGGCTTTCATTATGATGGATGCATCGAGCTAATAGATACCTGCCCTAGATGAAGCCGATGTTATTGGTCCAGTGCTCTTTCAGTGTAATGTTTGTTCGGCGAGATCTTCCAGAAATTGCCATTCTTCGTCGTCGTCTTTTGACATGAAATGACATTGACAAATGGTTTCTAGCATTTGTTTTGTAGCTGGATTGATACCCTCGTACATAATTCGGATAAGTTGACATCTGTCGATCCCGTGATGAGGGCATTGGACAAGGATATCTTTAAACCGTTCAAAGCATTTCCAAAAGGGTTCGTTGGGAAGTTGGGCAAACTGGTTAATCTCGCTCCGAATACGGGCTGTCTTGTAATGAGGATAAAATTTCTTAAGGAATGCTTTAACGAATTTATCCTATTTAGCAATAGAATGTGCGGCGGTGTTATAAAACCATTTTTCTGCGAGATCGCACAAGGTAAAAGGGAAAAGACGTAATCGCAGAGCATTCCCTGAAAATTGGGTGTTGCTCACCATTGCACATACGTTTCAAATTTGGTTATAAAAATGTATGCATCTTCAGATTCAAGCCCGTGAAATTTGGGCAACAAGTTGATGAAGTGGGGGTTAATTTCAAAATTATCCCCATTGGCTGGTGGAAGAGACATGCACGTAGGAAGGGGTCCGCGTACGGGGTAGCATCGGTCTTGAAGAGTAATGCGTGATGGATTCTGATGTTCGCGCACCTACGGGTGGTGATAAGATGGTATTGTTAAAACCCGATGGAGATCCGTTCATCTCGAGAGATGTGGTGGGTGGAGGAGAAATAGAAGATGAAGAAGTATCGACTTCGGAGTCGACAACAACGCGGACTAGACGAGTACTGGAATCCTGTGTCCAGCCGATCATGCACTAAGCGGGTTTAGTGCACGTGGCAGCGTGTGATATGTGTGAGAATGATTTTAAGAAGGGTTGTTTTGAAAAAAAGTCGGACGCGAGGCTTGACTCAACCAATCACAAAATGCACAATCAATCCCTAAAGCTAGGTCACCCAGGTCAAGTCACTGGACTGCTCCTAGACTTCCAAAAGACAAGACGTAAGATCAATACTCTACCACCTCCTTGTCAATCTTGCGGCCAGGTAAATACCAGGTAAGTGGGAGGTATCCACTATACGAATCACCGAAATAGCGGGTCTAATTAAGTAACCACTTTCTTTAGTCACACTTGCTTAGACACCACAAGAGAAATGCGGATAAACAATAGATTATCCATGGCCCTCCTTTGTCCTAATTGAGCGTGAATGTTCTTACAGGCTTGGTCTAGATATTTTTTATTAATGTAGGGTGATAGTATACTCATTTGTGATTTGTGAGGCCTAGGAAGGGTGGTGAAATCCCCACCTAATCTCAATTTGGGTTTATTGCCCCTTGATGTCCGGTTTAAGTATGCAAAACAATCTAAAATCAAAACACGCAAAAAGATTTTTTTTAGCGGCGCTGTTTGCAAAGAATCCTGCAGATAAAATCAGTTTATTGGAGCTTTAGAGAAGAGGGGAAGGCAATAGGAGAATACCAGAGAAGTTTGGAGACTCAATTCCCTAAAACGACCGTGCTTCCACCGCCAAAGTCACCCAAGGGCCGTGGTTCCGCCGCCGTTTGAAGTGTTCTTCCCTTAAAAATTCTTCAGAGCACACCACTACTCCTCTGGTCCAAGTTGAATGTCTCTGAATATCTGTTGGCCTGCTCCAATTACTCTAGACGTCCTTGCAAAAACTCGCACAAGAATCGTTAAACACAAGATGCGATTTTAGTTCTCTTTTATTTTATGTTTCTGGTTTTTATAAGAAATCAAGCCGAATAACAAGAAAAATAATTACGACCGTTTCTCTGGTAATGACGCCATTTGATTGTTATGCTAAAAGGTGCGTGTATGTGTATGCTGTGAAAGTCTACCGTAGCACCACCATGAAGTTTAAACCTGCATCAAGCATGCAATTTTAAAAATTTATTGGTGCTAAGCTACACTAACTAAGGATCAAACTAGATGATTAGGGTTTAACATGATGATATCAAGAACTTTACACTAAGAGATGAAACTACAACCTTTGTGGACCGTGTCTTTCTCTTCAAAAGTTCCGTGTAGTAGTCCTTGCGACTGTACTAGGCTCCACTTGAAGATTGAATAAGATTCCTTTTGCGATCTTCGTGCCGAAGATGATCCACCTAAAACTTCGCTAATCCAAGCTACCTCTTCACTAAACTTACTTTAGTGAAGGAAACAACTACACCTAAGTGCTAATTAAGTGTAGGATGGTGAAGTAGGGGTTTTGTTTGCTCACTATGGTTTCTTCAAAACCCTATGATTCAAATCACATGTGAGGGTTAGGATTTTGCAGAGGAGGAAGAAGAAGATGGAAAAAATGGAGAGAGAGCAAAAAAAGGGGTAAGGCAAAAATCAACCAAGTAAAGAATGGCTCTACCCTTGTGTTCACTTATTGAAGCATACAATTTATTCCAATAATAAATTGCTCCCATGCTTCAATAGTGAATACAAATGAATAAATAAATATAAAAGCCATGCCTTGCACCATACAACAAAAGTCTCCCCATTTTCCACCTTATTTTCTATTTTCACAAAATAGAAAATCTAACCATACTTCATAATATATATATATATATATATATATATTATGAAGAAAATAATTAGTGAGCTAAATATTAGTTAATATATAATTATATCAAATATAATATATATCAAATTATTAAATCAACACTTGATTTAATAATCCGGTTATATCGCATATAACCGACTAATATCATTTATCTGTATATCACATTATCAAATCAACACTTGATTCAATAATCCGGTTATATCACATATAACCTTACTGATATCAAATAACCGCCAGATTAGAATACGGTATGACATACTCGTATTTAATCAGGCCCCCGCACATATCAACATATGTGCCCTACTTTGTTTCGCTTGAACTAGGAAACTTCTGTGTGGGACTCTAAAGACTCATTAATATGCCAGCAGTAGGTAATGATCATATCAGTTACCCATAAGCCGTCAGCGGTACTAGTTGGACGTAACGGCTAGCCACGTATTGAGCGATTAGAAGATCACAAGCAAGCTTGTCCAAACTCCCATGAAGCATATAAGTAACACTTACCGTACAGTCCGATCTCTTCATCTGATATGCCGCATTCAAGTCTAGGGGTGGAATCGTCAGACCCCAGTAACTTGATAAGTTATGCCGATGTATGGATCATAACGGTTCGAGAAACTACTGATAACTCTTACCAATAAATCTCACTAGCCCTGGCCAGGGACTTACTGTTATAGCCAATCGAGCATAGCGCAATATCAACTCCCAATACCGGGAAAGACAAAACCCCTACTATCGCTCACTGCCTCTATGTGACTCGGGACTGTATCCAAAATCCACCTATTTGCACGACTCTTTTAAGCCGTGGTAGGGAGGAAATCAAAATACAGTGGGAACCACACAAGACTCTATGACGATCTCGGGTCTACAGACTAATCTGTACCAGTGTCACCAGAGAACTACTATCTGACGATAGGTATGGTACCATCTAGGAGTTCTCGACGTCTTGTTCGGTGTACCCATTCTTTAATGAGCACATGTGTACAATCTTTGATGTTAAACACAAATGGTTATGGGATCAACCATCGCCCCATACAGGGTCAAGAAACGTACACACTAGTCTATTCTGGATATCGATGCCCTGTCTCGATACTCCCTCGACTAGAAACATTTAAATGATGTGCTTGTAGACTATACAAGTCTTAGTAATATGATCCGTATCATAGTCCCGGTAGTCAAGCAAACATTCTAAGGGCTTTATCAACATGCATCAGAGAGACAGTATAATAATACAAGTGTACATGTTAAAATAAAGAGGAACCATATAACATACTATCATGTCAAGCAAGAAAGTCTTCTATATATGTCCAAGCATCCACTATATCATACAATAATGGCCTATATGTCATACATATTCCTAACAATCTCCCATTTTCACTAAGGCTGTGTGTTGTAGTATCTTATACCCAACATCCTAAAAAGTCTCTCAAACTACGTCTGGGGGAGGGCCTTCGTGAGTGGATCTGCTACGTTGTCCTTCGTGTCAACTCTCCTGACCTCGATCTCCCGTTGATTTACTATCTCCCGGATCAGGTGATACCGCCTAAGAATATGTCTGGATCTCTGATAGGACCAGGGTTTCTTAGCCAAAACCACAGCTCCACTGTTATCACAATACACAGGTATTGGATGCTCAATGGATGGAATCATACCAAGTTCAGCAATGAACTTCTTCATCCAGACAACCTCTTTAGCAGCATCGTTGGCAGCGATGTATTCAGCCTCCATCGTCGAGTCTGCTATGCTATCTTGCTTGAAACTCTTCCAACATACCGCCCCTCCATTGAGGGTGAAGAAAAAACCCGAGACCGACTTACTGTCGTCCTTATCACCCTGGAAGCTCCAATCGGTAAAGGACTCCATCTAAAGTTCACTGTTACCATACACCAAGAACATTTCTTTAGTCCTTCTCAAGTACGTAAGGATGTTCTTCACAGCTGTCCAATGCTTTTCCCTAGGATTTGATTGATACCTACTCACTACACCTACTGAGTAAGCTACATCTAATCTGGTACATAACATCGCATACATGATAGATGTCACGCCCCGCTTCCCAGAGTGCGCTAAGATAGGCGCGTGACAGAGCCAACCATGCTACCTATGGATAGGAAACATCCCTCCACAGTCACATTACGGCTGTCTAGAGATATCAAGAACAGTTGAAATAAAATAAACTATCTAGTACATGTCCATATGCCAGAATAACGAGTCAAGAAATAATATGCGGAAGCAATAATCAAATAAACAATAACAATATGGAAAGTACGTCCCAAAATACGGGCTCACATCAGGAATGAAAGTACGAAAATAAAACTAAACTAACTAGATACTAACAGGATCCTCTTTGCTCGACCTGTTGGCTGAAATACTCCTGAACGGCCTGCGACAGAGATAAAGGATCTGGGCCATGCAAAACCCAGACGTCAGTGCGTCATAATATCAAACAATAAAAATATAATCAGGAGGTAACAAGATATGCAGGCATGAGTAGTAACAGTAATGAGAGTATAACAGTATCACAAATAATGAACAGTGAAGGGTATAAGCATATGTGATGTGCAGTGAGTAATCTAAACTGTGCTACTGGGTTATCTATTCTAAATTCTTCGAAATCAATTAATGTAATCATCATCGTAACCCATCAGTGATTATTCCGTAACGTCCGGAAAAACGGCAAACAATAGGTATTCCGTAACGCCCGAAAAAACGACAAACAATAGGTATTCCGTAACGCCCAGAAAAACGAAAAACAATATGATAGCCCTTTGAGTTACGTTCGGTTAAATTCTTGATTTTCCCATACCCCCAAGTTATGTGTTCAAGTCAGGTATTGATAAATCTGAAGCTAATGCCAACACAGGATCAAGCAGGAACAGGTTTGTCTATACAGACAACAGGATATGTCCATCGGGACAACATGTCAGGATTGTCAGCATTAGAAACAGAATCAGGTAACATGTCAAGCAGTGATATATCAGGTCATATCAGATAGTGTACATGTATCAAGTCATGTCAAGTAGTGATGTATCAGGTCACGTCGAGTAGTGCACAGGTATCAAGCGGGTGCTCATAATCAAATTGTAGCAAGTATGGGTGCACAAATAAAAACATTGATGCACAATTATCAATCATGGGTTACATCATGACTAAGTAGGATGCACAATATTAAGCATGGGCTACTAATGTATTAATAATATGAGTTAATGTAATATGGGGTGCAACTAGTTATGCAGAATTAATGGTATGGATACACAAATAAACATGGATGCATAAATAACTATCAGGGGTTACAACTATAACTTCATGACTATGTAGGATGCACATTATCTAGCATGGGGTGTTAATGCAGCAATAATATAAAATAACGTGTTATGGTATTCAACTAGATATGTAATTAATGGTATGGATGCACAAATATCGATTGGGGTTACATTTACAGCTTCAAGACTAAGTGGGATGTACATTATTAAACATGGGATGTTAATATGATAATAATATGTAATAATGTGATCTGTAGATGCAGCTACATGTATATTAAATGATATGGATGCATACGGGTATTCGAAAACGGTAAAACTTTAATATGGATGTATAATGTGATAAACAGGTAACATTTTACTCATATGGATGCATAATAATATACCTAGCATGTAGCAAGATGAATTAGCATGCGACCGGATATGTAAATAGTGATATGGATGCACACGGATGTCCGAAGATAGTAAAATAGGAAAATGGTAATGTGGGATGCATAATTAAACAATGATTAATGTTATTATTCACATGTGTGCAATATATTGTAGTATAGCATGTAGCAAGATTAACTTGCCTCGATCGGATCACACGACGGATACGTAGGTCACGTCCGACGTCGGTAAATCGTCGCAACGCACACACGGCACGCGGGACGGGTCCAGGCAAGGCAAGTGGGTGATCACGCGAGCAAGGGACGTTCACTGGATCGTCTGAATTGGCGGCGGCGATACGACTCCGGCGATCTCCGAGAAATAGAATCAAGAAATTAAAGAGAAGAAGAAAGAGAAGGAAGAAGAAGAAATAGTGAGGAGAAAGAAGAGGACTGGGGTTTGGGTGAAGCTCTGGGTGGTTGCGAAGGGGTTGAGGCGACGGCAAGGGGTCGCCGGCGAGGTGTGCTGGTGAGATGAGGGTTCGGGGTTAGGGTTTTCTTGAAGTCGGGTGAGGGTTGCAGTGGCCGGAATCTTGGGGTGTAGGGGTATATCGGGGTTCGCAGAGGTCGGTGATGGTGTTGGGAGTTCGGGAGAGAGAAGGTAAGAAAGGTGATGAGGCCGGAGGAGGTTGGTGGTGAGGGTTCAGGCGATGGAGGCGATGGGTTCGTGTGGGTTGTGAGGCTGCAGGAATCTTGGTGTGCAGGGAATGGTTGGTCGGGGAAAGAAGAGAGATGCTTGAGGGAGGAGAGGAGGAGAGGTGAGGAGAGGGGAGATGGGGCGACGACGAAGTGGTAGCCGGCGGAAGCTAGGGTTAGGGTTCGCGAGTTCGTCGGGTTGCAGGGATTTGTGGGTAGGTTGAGGGTGTAGTGACGAAGGCGAGGAGGTGGTGAAGGTGAGGTTCGGGGTTGCGACGCAGTCGATGGCGAGGTCTAGGGTTTCTTTTGCAGTGGGTTCTCGCGCTCGTGGGGGTTAAGAAGAAACAAAGAGAAAGAAGGAGGGATGTGACGATAAGGAGAGAAGGGAGGTGAGCGGATCCCTCGTGAATAGGGATCGCGAGAGGAGAGAGAAGGGGGAGGGAGGGAGAGAGAGAGAGAGAGAGGAGAGAAAGTGCGAGAGGAGAGAGACATAGAGAGGGAGATCGAGATGAGAGAGAATGCGAGAGGAGAGAGAAATTTGTTTGGATTAAGATTTAAGAAATTTTAGAAAATATAATTTGTTAAAAGAATTTTATATAAACTGTAAATATATATTAGAATATAATATTAGTAAATTTTGATAATTTGGCTAATACAAAAATAGTCCAAAACACGTCCGGATCGGGTCTAAAAATCCAGTTTTAAAATACGAAAAATATACATGTCAACCAAAACTAAAATTAGATATCCGGGTAACGAAAATGCATACCCCCAAGAACGGATGCACGTACGTCCGCGTAGCCATTCAAACAAGTCTGTTTCTCTGAACGGGACGAGAACAAGATGCGCGGATGCTACCACAGGGTTAGGGGTATGAGGCATGCCATGCAATGTATTTTTAAAATATTTTATGTGACTTTAAATGTTATATTAAAATATGCAGATGCCAGATATAATGCCAGTATGCAGTATATATAATATGAAAGTGCACAGATCCATATAACAAGTCAGGATAAACCGTAAACAGGAATCAAGACGGTTTCAAGCAAGCGGGTCATGTCGGATGCAAATACACTATTCGCACCCTAAACACAATAAATCAGGAAAATACCATAAATAAAGAATCACTTGAACTAGAACTGATATAAATGAACTAGAGTGTTACATTATACCCAACTATAAAAAGAATTTCGTTCTCGAAATTCCCAAAACAAGAAAAGATAAACAAACAAGAATCTACAAGAATAGGCGTGGAAACTTCTGTCTAATCTCGTCTTCACGTTCCTAAGTCGATTCTCCATGCGAGCGATTTTCCCAAGAAACAAGTACGAGAGGGATAACCTTGTTCTTAAAGACCTTTTCTCTTCGATCAATAATCGACATCGGTCGTTCCTCAAAGGTCAAATCCTCTTTTACAGTCAGCTCCGAATGATCTAGCACGTGTGTTTCATCTCGAACATACTTACGGAGTTGAGATATATGAAACACGTCATGAACATTTGCCAAAGATGGTGGTAAAGCCAATCGATAAGCCACTTCTCCAACACGCTCCAAAATCTCGAAAGGCCCCACGAATCGAGGACTAAGCTTGCCTCGACTCCCAAAACGAATCACTCCTCTAGTCGGTGATATCTTCAAGAATACCAGATCACCAATAACGAACTCTTAAGGTCTTCTCGATGTGTCTGCCCAACTCTTCTGCCGATCTTGTGCTTCCTGCATGTGATTCCGGATAGTATTAACATTCTCAATTGTTTGCACGATCAAATCCGGTCCCAACAATCTTCTTTCTCCAACATCATCCAAACAAACGGGTGAGCGACACTTGTGACCATACAATGCTTCAAATGGAGCCATCTGAATAGTCGCCTTAAAGCTGTTATTGTAAGAAACTCCACCAAGTGTAGATAATCCTTCCACGAACCCTTGAAGTCTAACATACAAGCTCTCGGCATGTCTTCAAGAGTTGAGCATGATCTTCAATGCTCCTTGAGTAGACCAGAATATCATCGATGAACACCACTATAAACTGGTCCAAGAACGATGGAAAGATTCGGTTCATCAAGTCCATAAATATCGCCGATGCATTTGTGACTCTGAATGGCATCACTAAATACTCATAATGTCCATATCGAGTTCGGAATGCAGCCTTGCAAATATCCTTTGATTTAACCCAAACTTAATGATATCCGGATCGCAAATCCAGCTTCGAGAATACCCTCGCGCCATTAAGTTGCTTGAATAATTCGCCAATGCGAGGGATTGGGTACTTGTTCTTAATAGTCACCCGGTTTAATTCTCGATAATTGATGCACGTCCTTCTTGTGCCTTCTTTCTTCTTGACTAGAAGAACTCGAGCTCCACAAGGTGAATTGCTGATGCGAATCCAACCCTTCTCAAGCAATTCGGTAACCTTCTTCTTTACTTCTTCCAACTCCACTGGTGCCATCGGATAGTACGCCTTTGAGATTGACGCTGCACCAGGAACAAGATCGATCGCAAACTCCACATCTCGTTTTGGCGGTAAACCCGAGATGTCCTCGAACACGTCCATGAACTCTCGAACTACAGCTGGCGCTTCCTCCTTATCAACTTCCATCGACGAAAGAACACTGTTTGTCGGCCTAGCCCTAAACTCGACTGGCCTGATAGAACTGCTACCTCTAGCAAAACAAACTCCGGATGTCTGGCAATCTGGAAAAATCACTTTCTTTGCCTTATAATCAATGCGAGCATGGAAAGTGCCGAGAAAATCCATTCCCAAGACAACCTCATAACTGCCGGTATCGATCACCAAGAAATCTGCAAATAACTCCCGTCCGCAAATAACTACTGAACAATCCTTACATTCACTACTAGCTATGATCTTCCCATTCCCAATGTGTATGTCCCAACAACTAGACAAGGTCGTGCAATAAATTGAATATGCAGCAATAAACTTGGACGATATAAAACAATGGGATGTACCAGAATCGAATGATGCTAATGCGGGAAAATCATGAACAAGTAGGATACCTGAAACAACTTCATCTGAATCCTTGGCCTCTTCAGCCGTCAGGGTAAAGGCTCCATCTTGATTAGGTCTCTGAGTTATCTGCTTCTACCCCTGAAACTGCTTCTACGGTGGCCTCTGAGTATCTTCCTTCAAACGTAACTTCGACAGACAAGTATCAATGGTTTGATTCGCTGATCCGCAAATAAGAAAAAGTCCAAGCCTCTTACGATAATCTCTTCGATAGTGACCCGGTCGTTGGTAGTAATCACACAACACCCTTCCTTTATGCTCGAGCAAAACTGGACTCTTCATCGGTACAACGCCACGCCTGTCCACCGGGACACCTCTACGTATAGGCGTTCGATTTGGCGTAAACGCCGGCTTCCGTACCACAACTACCTGCTGCTGCATACTCTTTGTCTTCAATGATAAACTCTGCTGCTCCCTGGCAGGTTTAAGCACTTGCGAGAAAGTGGTCAAACTCAGAGATATAATGTGCCTCTGGATGTTCACGTCCAAACTACGCATGAACCTCCGTGCTCTATCCACATCGTTGGCAACCAAAAATCCAGCCAATCTACTGAGCCGTGTCCACTCAGCCGCATGCGCATCCACGGATCCACCATTTTGCTTCAAACTGATAAACTTTTCTTCCATTTCCTCCTATGCAGTCTGCGAAAATAACTTCTCCAGTGAAAATGGATGGACCAAGTCTCCTAAAATCCGCCACGGTATACACACGCTCTACCGGTTTGGCCGCAACATTGTTTACGGACTGCTGGACGGTCCGCAAACCTTCCTGAAAAGCTTCGGCTTGCCGCTGGTTCAGCTTAGCTTGCCGCCTCTGGTTCTCCAGCATCCCACAAATTACTCCAAGTAAAGCGGTGTCATCGACATGCCTCTGGTACGATCGCAGGTTTCTGTCTGCCATGATCCTGCAACCTGATTGATCGTCTTTTTCGTACATGCATTTTAAAATCAAAGTTAAGAATATACCGCAATCAATAACGGTGTCGCTTGGTAGCTAGCCGGTTGAGTACGAGTCGGTCCACAGGAAGATGGATTCCTTTTCTTTATGTTCTAACGAGTTAATCCGATCAAGTCGGGTTTTGTTTTACGATCTAAGAATGAGATTAAATTTGATTAAAAGTCTTGCTAGGGTTAGGATAGGTTAGTTTGGAAAAAGAATTCTACTCACTGCTTTCTTTTCCCTAGTTAGGATTTTAGGTGTTAGGGTAATAGTCAACAAAGGAGATTACCATGACTAGGAAGAAACTTAGTTTCTTCCCTTTGGTCCTTGTCCGTTCTTTCTTAACTCTTAGCCCTAACCTCTATTTAAATCAACCACAATCGGTCTAACTAGGGAATCACCGCTATCTTGTAGGATAGGGTGTCGTAGTGAGCGATGTGTGGTTCATTTAAATAGAGCCCGTATTAATTAAAATGATGGGGGCAAGGAAAGGAGTGAGGGAGATTTTCTTCTCTCAAACCATCCCAATCCTAACCCTAACAAGTGAGGAATTACTAATTCATTAAGGTATTAACAATAGAATTCATTTTCTTATAAATTTTTATATTAGAAAACTAAATTGCAAATATTAAAGGAACAGAAAAAAATGTAAGAATTAAATTCAGAAAAGAAATGCGAGATAAAAATAAAAATACCTTTCTTTATTGATACACTCTTGAACGATTACAATGAAATTAAAATTTAGACTAGTAAAAAGATGCATCTCAAAAGAGGCACCCAAAAGAGGCACACCTTATTTGGTTTTGAGCCCTTCTATTTATAGATAGGAAAAACCTTAGGTTTACATTCTGATCCATACATGAAATTACAAAACAACCCCAAAGACCGAGTCAAAGCACCGACACCCCACCGACACGTGCATTGCACGGCCGCGGAACCTCGGCAGAATAGCCAGTTTGGCCGCAGATCCGCGGCCATTTGGTGGGCTTATGGGCCCAATTCTTTAGGGTTTCTTCAAGTTGCTTTTATCTTCTGTTTTCTTCACTTGGTTTCTCAGAATCTCTTCTATTTTCTTCCAGATTCCCAACAGTGCAGAATTATGTAGACTTTTACCGTGAGTTTCGTGTTGAAGTCTTGAATCTTGTGCTACCCTTGTGCTTTGTGCATTGAACTGTCTCATGATTTTCATTTGTTCCTTTAACTAGTAGACGGCATCATACGGATTCATCAATTGTTGGTTGTAGTCTCACATTTGTAACGTCTTTTCATGAATTTCATTGTAATGATCTGAGAACCTGTAACCTGCAACTATTTAGCAGATATGGATCAAAAGCACATATTTATATGTAATATGAATAAGAATGGGTGATATAATAATGCAAAATTCTGATATGAACACAACCAAGACACCGAAGATGATTGGTATGATAAACAAGATTCAAAAATTGCGATGAATGATGACCATAAATCAAGGATATGAATCAAGACTAGAACTCCAAGTTACTTAAATAGAGTACCACATTGTAACCATGCCGCGGTACATAGTTACAATCACATAACTCCACTCAAGTCGTCCAAATCCTAGTATCAGAATCAAAGGAACATAGAGAAACAATAGGGAACCAAAAGGTTTCAAGCCGAGATGCAAAGTTGTTTGCATATCGTCAAGACAAGGGTCAAGAGAAAGATATGATTCAAGAATCATAATAATAATGTGGCAGGACATGTTCCTAATCACGGATTTTCCGATTCGTGTATTGGGTCCAATACCCAACTACAAAAGAATCAAACCCGATAAACCTAAATCCTATGGCTCTGATACCAAACGAACTCTGTCACGCCCCGCTTCCTAGAGTGCGCTAAGATAGGCACGTGATAGAGCCAACCATGCTACCTGTGGATAGGAAACATCCCTCTATAGTCACATTACGGCTGTCTAGAGATATCAAGAACAGTAGAAATAAAATAAACTATCTAGTACATGTCCATATGCCAGAATAACAAGTCAAGAAATAATATGTGGAAGTAATAATCCAATAAACAATAACAATCTGGAAAGTACATCCCAAAATACAAGCTCACATCAGGAATGAAAGTACGAAAATAAACTATACTAGCTAGATACTAACAGGATCCTCACTGCTCGGCCTGTTGGCTGAAATACTCCTGAACGGCCTGCAACAGAGATAAAGGATCTGGGCCATGCAAAACCCAGACGTCAGCGCGTCATAATATCAAACAATAAAAATATAATCAGGAGGTAACAAGATATGGAAGCATGAATAGTAACAGTAATGAGAGTATAACAGTATCACGAATAAGGAACAGTGAAGGGTATAAGCACATATGATGTGTAGTGAGTAATCTAAACTGTGCTACAGGGTTATCTATTCTAAAGTCTTCGAAATCAATTAATGTAATCCTCATCGTAACCCATCGGTGATTATTCCGTAACGCCCGGAAAAACGGCAAACAATAGGTATTCTTTAACGCCCAGAAAAACGGCAAACAATATGATAGCCTTTTGAGTTACGTTCGGTTACATTCTTGATTTCCCCATATACCCAAGTTATGTGTTCAAGTCAGGTATTAATAAATCTAAAGCTAATGCCAACACTGGATCAAGCAGGAACAGGTTTGTCTATACAGACAACACGATATGTCCATCGGGACAACGTGTCAGGATTGTCGGCATAAGAAATAGGATCAGGTAACATGTCAAGTAGTGATATTTCAGGTCATGTCAGGTAGTGTACATGTATCAAGTCATGTCAAGTAATGGTGTATCAGGTCACGTCGAGTAGTGTATAGGTATCAAGCGGGTGCTCATAATCAAACTGTAGCAAGTACGAGTGCACAGATAAAAGCATGGATGCACAATTATCGATCATGGGTTACATCATGACTAAGTAGGATGCACAATATCAAGCATGGGGTATTAATGTATTAATAATATGAGTTAATGTAATATGGGGTGCAACTATTTATGCAGAATTAATGGTATGGATACACAAATAAACATGGATGCATAAATAACTATCAGGGGTTACAACTATAGCTTCATGACTATGTAGGATGCACATTATCTAGCATGGGGTGTTAATGCAGCAGTAATATGAAATAACGTGTTATGGTATTGAACTAGATATGTAATTAATGGTATGGATGCACAAATATCGATTGGGGTTACATTTACAGCTTCAAGACTAAATGGGATGTACATTATTAAACATGGGATGTTAATATGACAATAATATATAATAATGTGATCTGTAGATGCAGCTACATGTATATTAAATGATATGGATGCATACAGGTATCCAAAAACGGTAAAACTTTAATATGGATGTATAATGTGATAAACGGGTAACATTTTGTCATATGGATGCATAATAATATACCTAGCATGTGGCAAAATGAATTAGCATGCGACTAGATATGTAAATAGTGATATGGATGCATACGGATGTCCGAAGACAGTAAAATAGCAAAATGGTAATGTGGGATGCATAATTAAACAATGAGTAATGTTATCATTCACATGTGTGCAATATATTGTAGTATAACATGTAGCAAGATTAACTTTCCTCGATCGAATCACACGACAGATACGTACGACACGTCCGACGTCGATAAATCGTTACAACGCACACACGGCACGCGTGACAAGTCCAGGCAAGGCAAGAGGGTGATCACGCGAGCAAGGGACGTTCACTAGATCGTCTGAATCGGCAGCGGCGATACGACTCCGGCGATCGCCGGAAAACGGAATCAAGCAAGTAAAGAGAAGAAGAAAGAGAAGGAAGAAGAAGAAAGAGTGAGGAGAAAGAAGAGGACTGGGGTTGGGTGAGGCTCTACGTGGTTGTGAAGGGGTTGAGGCGACGGCAAGGGGTCGCCGGCGAGGTGTGCAGGTGAGATGAGGGTTCAGGGTTAGGGTTTTCTTGAAGTCGGGTGAGGGTTGAAGTGACCGGAATCTTGGGGTGCAGGGGTATATCGGGGTTCGCAGAGGTCGGTGATGGGGTTGGGAGGTCGGGAGAGGGAAGATGAGGAAGGCGACGAGGCCGGAAGAGGTTGGCGGTGAGGGTTCAGGCGATGGAGGTGATGGGTTCGTGTGGGTTGTGAGGCTGCAGGGATCTTGGTGTGCAGGGAATGGTTGGTTAGGGAAAGAAAAGAGATGCTCGAGGGAGGAGAGGAGGAGAGGTGAGGAGAGGGAAAATGAGGCGACGATGACGTAGTCGCCGGCGGAAGCTAGGGTTAGGTTTCGCGAGTTCGTCGGGTTGCAGGGATTTGTGGGTAAGTCGAGGGTGTAGTGACGAAGGCGAGGAGGTAGTAAAGGTGAGGTTCGGGTTTGCGACGCAGTCGACAGTGAGGTCTAGGGTTTCTTTTGCGGTAGGTTCTCACGCTCGTGGGGGTTAAAAAGAAACGAAGAGAAAGAAGGAGGGAGGTGACGATAAGGAGAGAAGGGAGGTGAGCGGATCCCTCGTGAACAGGGATCACGAGAGGAGAGAGAAGGGGGGAAGGGGGAGAGAGAGAGATGCGGTGTGTGTGAGAGAGAGAGAAACGGTGAGAAAGAGAGAGGAGAGAAAGTGCGAGAGGAAAGAGACAGAAAGAGAGATCGAGAGGGGAGAGAGAGAGAGAGAGAGAGAGAAATTTGTTTGGATTAGGATTTAAGAAATTTTAGAAAATATAATTAGTTAAAAGAATTTTATATAAACTGTAAATGTATATTAGAATATAATATTAGTAAATTTTGATATTTTGGCTAATACAAAAATAGTCCAAAATACGCCCGGGTCGGGTCTAAAAATCCAGTTTTAAAATACGAAAAATATACATATCGACCGAAACTAAAATTAGATATTCAGGTAACGAAAATGCATACCCCAAGAACGGATGCACGTACGTGCGCGTAGCCATCCAAACAAGTCCGTTTCACTGAACGGGAAGAGAACAAGATGCGCGGATACTACCACAGGGTTAGGGGTATCAGGCAGGCTATGCAATGTATTTTTAAAATATTTTATGCGACTTTAAATGTTATATTAAAATATGCAGATGCCAGATATAATTCCAGTATGTAGTATGTAGTATATGAAAGTGCACAGATCCATGTAACAAGCCAGGATAAACCATAAACAGGAATCAAGACGGTTTCAAGCAAGCGGGTCATGTCGGATGCAAATACAGATGTCAAATACACTATTCGCACCCTAAACACAGTAAATCAGGAAAAATACCATAAATAAAGAATCACTTGAACTAGAACTGGTATAAATGAACTAGAGTGTTACAATAGACCCGACTGCCGAAGCATAGGATATCCCTTGCATGCGAGTCCTCTCCAAATTAGTCTTGGAAGACATCTCTTTGGAGAGAGTGATTCCTGAACAAGCGGGTAAATTACCACACTTAGAATCTTCCATACTAAACCTTTTTAGTATGATGTCAATATATCTGGATTGGGACAATTCCAACATCCGCTTAGATCTATCTCTATAGATCTTTATCTCCAAGATGTAGGAGGCATCACCTAGATCTTTCATGGAGAACTTGTGTGATAAGAAGAGCTTGACCAAGTGTAGCATATGAACATATTTTCCTATATGTCATCCACGTATAATACGAGGAAGACAACCTTACTCTTTACAATCTTCTTGTATATACATGGTTCATCTATGTTTTTGATGAAGTCAAGCTCTTTGATAGTTTCATCAAAACAGATGTTCTAGCTCCGCAATGCCTGCTTTAATCCGTAGATGGCAGATACAGATGCGGCGCTCCTTCTCGATGTTCCTTCTTGATGCAGATGCGACGTTAACAAAGCTCCAAGGAGCCAAATCAAAATGGAGGAATGGAGAAATCCTAGCTCCAACCTGGCGTTCCTTCTCATTCCAGCAAGATACAGACGTAACGTCATCATAAAAAAAACAAAGATCCAAGAGACAAAGCCAAAAAATAGAGCCATGGCAAAAACCCTAGCTCCAAGTCTTGACGGTATATATACAACCTAGAGACTATCCCGACATTCCTCCTCATTTCAGCAGGATGCGAGCATGACTATCAAATGAAATTGGAGCAATGACACATTCTTAACTCCGGACTTCAACTGCGATACATGCGGCATAGAGGTCCTACAGATGTCTACCCTATTTCAGCAAAAGAATCGGAGTGACATCATCGGAAAAAACCGAAGTGACGACATATTCCTAATTTTAGGTCTTGACGGCAACTCATATAAAGCTTAAAGACCGTTGGAGATCATCCCACCTTAAAAGGGTGCGGTTATGCTTATCGGGGCTCTAAATTGAGCCTAATCTCAAGTAAAAAGTGTCATGGAAAATCCCTAACACTTTCTCTTCCGACGGAAATATGACCTAAGGAGATTACTTGAAGACATTTTGTCCAACCCCCAAAAGGATCAGAGACACGACAGTCGCGAGGCTACTCGAACAACAGCTTAAAGAATGCATATCGAGGAATAAATCAGCCAACGCCAACGCGATGGTACCACGGACTAAAACCCTGGTACCACAAACCTAACAGACCTCTGTCGTAAAAAGAATAAGGATTATCTACATACAATGTTAGGACAAGTTTGCCTGTAAACCCAAGGGAGGTAAACTAAAGAGTGAATAAACTAGAAATTCCAAAATGAGTGAATAAACTACAAACTTTGAAATGGGTACATAGACTAGAAACTCCGAAATGAGTGAATAAACTACAAACTCTGAAACATGTACATAAATTAGAGACTCCGAAACGAGTGAAAAAACTATAAACTCTGAAACAAGTACATAAACTAGATACTCCGAAATGAGTGAATAAACTATAAACTCCGAAATGAGTACATAAACTACTTCGTGCCGAATCAAGACAATCAAGAAAAGGAAAGTGCAGATATAAAAAAAAGGAGGCTTATCATTCATACTTCAGAAAAGATTACACAGTGATGATAAAAACGACTAAAAAACAAAAAAAAAAAAAAACCCGCTACTATATTATCTGAGGTATACAACGGCAAGATGCTAAACTCTGGACACGGATTCTCAAACTCAAACTCAAATGCAAGTTTGAACAGTGCGCCTTCAGCTTCATCGACTTTGTGCATCTTCTCTCGGATGAAAGCGTCAGGGTCACCACTGATGTCCTCCACCCTCTGATATGCCGATTGTTAGATTTACCTAGCACCTTATGAAGGGTTTGGAAGCATCACATGTACCAAAGATTAAATTTTTAGGTTGCTAAGTGAACACACAAAGAATCAATCTTAAAAAAATAGGGTTTCAAAAACAACACATCATCACAAGTAAGAAAAGCTAGGGTTTTGAGAGTACAACCTTTGTAGCTCCCTACGCTAAACTCCTCGGCTACTTGGAGTTTGGAAAAGGTCCGCTTGAACTCCTCTAGGTCCACGATGATCCACCCGGAGTCCGCTTTGTCCAAGCTTGCAACTCCACTTGATCAAGAGAAAAAAATGAAGCTAACACTCTAAACAAGTGGTCAAGACTTGTATAGAATAATGTTGTGGTGGCTTTTCTCACTTCAAAATCCTAACTTGGTGAGTAATTTACTCACTAGAGAAATCTAGAGAGCAAAAGAAGAAGGATGAAGAAAATGATGGCCTTTTAAGAAGAAGAGAATATATAATCTCTTATGAAAAAATAGAAAATATATGTATATATATTTTCCACTTCTCATCTCAAACCATGGTTAAACAATAAAGATATTATTGAATTTGCGTTAAAACATAAAAGAAAAGTTAATCCATGGTTAAATGGTGGGTGAGCATGGTTAGGTCAAAGAAGAGTGTAGAAAGTAAACCATGAATTATCCTTTTCTTTTCTTTTGTTTTTAACACAAATACAATATATATCCATATATATAAAACCATGGTGTGAGTCTTATATTGCCACCATTTTCTATGTATATACTACCATGAGGGATGATGTATGTATGTATGTGTGCATGCACATCCATATGTGCATGAATCAAGAAGGAATGCATACATGCATGCATACATCCAAAAATACAAGAAAGGATTTCTAGTGAGAATCTAATGGTTAAATGATAAATCAACACTTGATTTATCAATCCGGCCATATCACATACCACCCAACCAAAAGCAAGCCGCCCGATTAATATACGGTATCTTATACGCGCATTTTAACCGGGTCCATACGCATATCGCATACGCGCACCACAACATTTCGCCTGGACTAGGTAACTCCTTTGTGGGACTCTAAGACTCGTCAATACGCCGGCAGTGGGTGATGATCATATCAAGCACCCCCAAGCCGCAAGCGGTCAGCTAAACGTAACGGCTACCCGGGTATTGAGCGATTAGAAGAAAACAAGTGAACCTGTTACAACTCCCGTCGAGCCAACCGGCAACACTACGTGCAGTCCGGTCTCTTCGTCAGATATGCTGCATATCGAGCCTAGGGATGGTAAACGTCAGACCCCAATAACCGATAAGTCATGCCGATGTGAGGCCCATAACGGGTCGAGAAACTACTGGTAACACTTACCAGTAAATCTCTTAAACAGCCCTGGCCAGGGTCTTCCCTGTTACAGCCAATCGAGCACAGCGCAACATCAACCCCCAATATCGGGAGAGACGAAACCCCTCCTATCGCTCATTGCCTCCATATGACTCGGGACTGTACCCAAAAATCACCGTTCTACACGCCCTCATGGACGTGGTAAGGTGGAAATCAAAGCACAATGGGAATCACACAAGACTCTATGACGATCTCGGGTCTACAGACTAACCTGCACAAGTGTCGCCAGAGAACTGCCATCTGACGTGAGGTATAATACCATCTGGGAGTTCTCGGCGAGCCCGTCCAGTGTACCCAGTCTCCACTGAGCACCCGTATACCATCTCTGATGTCAAACACCAATGGATATGGATCATCCATCGCCCATCTCATGGGTCAAGAAGTGTATACGCTAGTCTACTCTGATATATCGATGCCCCGTCTCGATACACCCACGACTAGGGACCTTGAAGGATGTACTTATGGATTACCATGTCCCCACTAGTATGACCCGCATCATAGTCCAGGTAGTCAAGTACACATCCTAAGGGCTTTACCAACATGTATCTATAAGACAGTATATAGAGACAAGTAAACATGTTAAGATAAAGAGCAACCAGATAGCATACTATCATATCGAGTATGAAAGTCATTTCTATATATGTCCAAGCATCCAATATAATATACATCATCTGTACAATACTGGCCTTTAGGGCATACATACAACTAACAATCTCCCACTTGCACTAGGGCCAGCTGCTGTAGTATCGCATACCGAGCATCCCGAAGAGTCTCTCAAACTGTATATGGAGAATGGCCTTCGTGAGTGGATCCGCTGTGTTATTCTTCGTGTCAACCCTCCTGATCTCGATCTCCCGGCGATCAACTATCTCCCGGATCAGGTGATATCGCCTCAGAATATGTCCTGGGTTCCTTGGCCAAAGCCACCGCTCCATTGTTATCGCAATACAAAGGTATTGGATACTCAATGGAAGGAACCACTCCAAGTTCAGTAATGAACTTCTTGATCCAGACAGCCTCTTTGGCAGCATCGTTGGCAGCGATGTATTCAGCCTCCATCGTCGAGTCTGCCATGGTTTTCTGCTTGGAACTCTTCCAGCTAACCGCCCCTCCGTAAAAGGTAAAGACAAATCCCGACTGCGACTTAGAGTCGTCCTTATCAATCTGGAAGCTTGAATCGGTAAAGGACTCCACTTGGAGTTCTCGGTTACCATACATCAAGAGCATCTCCTTAGCCCTTCGTAAGTACTTGATAATGCTCTTCACAGCTGTCCAGTGACTCTCTCCAGGATCAGCTTGATACCTACTCACTACACTCAGTGAGTATGCTACATTGGGTCTGGTACATAGCATCGCGTACATGATAGAGCCTACAGCCGAAGCATAGGGTATCCCTTGCATGCGAGCTCTCTCCAAATCAGTCTTGGGAGACATCTGTTTGGAGAGAGTGACTCCAGAGATCGTGGGTAAGTTCCCACGCTTGGATTCTTCCATACCAAACCTCTTTAGTATGGTGTCAATGTACCTGGACTGGGACAATCCTAATATCCTTTTAGATCTATCTCTATAGATCCTGATTCCCAATATGCAGGAGGCATCACCTAGATCTTTCATTGAGAATCTTTGTGATAAGAAGAGCTTGACCGATTGCAGTATAGGAATGTCATTTCCTATCAAGAGTATGTCGTCCACGTATAATACGAGGAAGACAATCTTACTCTCTGCCACCTTCTTGTAGACACAAGGTTCATCTACGTTTTTGACGAAATCAAACTCTTTGATAACAACATCAAAGCAGATGTTCCAACTCCGCGATACTTGTTTTAATCCATAAATGGATTTAAGCAGCTTGCACACCTTCCCGCTGCTCCCACTATCTACGAAGCCCTCTAGCTGAGTCATGTACACGCACTCTTCTAAATCACCGTTTAGAAAGGCAGTCTTAACATCCATTTGCCAGATTTCGTAGTCATGATATGCAGCGATGGCAAGCATGATCTGGATGGATTTAAGCATAGCCACTGGAGAAAAGGTTTCATCATAGTCCACACCTGGTCTTTGACGAAAACCCTTTGCAACAAGTCTAGCTTTGAAAGTCTCCACTTTCCCATCTACACCAAATTTTTTCTTGAAGATCCACTTGCTCCTAATGGGTTTTACCCCTTCAGGAGCATCTTCCAAAGTCCATACTTTGTTGGTGTACATGGATTCCATCTTGGACCGCATAGCATCCAACCATTTCACTGAGTCCCCACTCGTGATGGCCTGCTCGAAGCTAGTTGGGTCATCATCCTTCATGATGCAATCCTCGCTCCCACCATCCATGAGAAAACCGTAGTATCTCTCAGGTTGGCGAGGAACCCTACTACATCGGCGGAGAGGCTGAGGTTCGCTGGGAACTACCGAATCCTCCGGTTCAACCAAATCTTCTGTCGTAGTCTGTATTGCTGGAACCTCTTCCAGTTCTACCTCCTTGCCACGATTCTCTTTTTCAAGAAATTCCTTTTCTAAAAAGGTGGCATGTCGAGAAACAAATACCTTTTGTTCCTCGGTGTGGTAGAAGATATACCCACGCCAATGTTTGGGATATCCAATAAACTTACACAGAATAAACCTTGCCGCGAGTTTGTCCGGATTCTGCATTTTTACATATGCCGGACAACCCCATATCTTAACATAATTAAGACATGGTCTCTTTCCTTTCCATATCTTATATGGAGTGGTTGGCACGGATTTGGTGGGAACCATATTCAATAGGTCTGCAGCTGTTTCCAGTGCATACCCCCAGAAGGAAATAGGTAACTCAGCTGTGCTCATCACAGAGCGCACCATATCTAATAGGGTGTGGTTCCTCCGTTCCGATACACCGTTGTGCTGTGGTGTATATGGAGGAGTCAGCTAAGAGAGAATCCCATTCTCTTTTAGGAAGTCCAGGAATTCATTGCTCAAGTATTCACCTCCTCGATCAGATCGAAGGATTTTAATACTTTTTCCGGTTTGGTTCTCGACTTCTTGTTTATGTTCTCTGAATTTCTCAAAAACTTCTGACTTGTGTTTCATCAGGAACACATATCCGAATCTAGAGAGATCGTCAGTGAATGTAATGAAGTACGAAGAACCATCCCTGGCATGTGTAGACATGGGACCGCATACATCACTATGTATCAGTCCCAAGAGTTCAATAACTCTTTCTCCGTGTCCCGTAAACGGAGTTTTGGTCATCTTGCCTTTGAGACATGACTGGCAAGTGTCATAAGATGAAAATTCGAACGGTTTCAAATATCTATCCTTATGCAACTTAGCTAGTCATGTCGTATTGATGTGACCCAGTCTACAATACCACAAGAAGGATTCGTTCAGTTCTGAACTCTTCCTCTTGTGTGTGTTTGTTATACTCAGAACTGTTGATTGATTTAGAACATAAATGCCATTGCACAACGTGCCTGATCCAACCAACTTTTGGTTAAGGAAAATATTCATAACATTATCCTGTAATACAAAATTATATCCTTCTTTACTCAACAAAGAAACTGATATAATGTTGCATATCAGGTTCGGCATATAATAGCATTCGTTCAGAATCAATGCATTACCAGTTGGTAATACAAGGTGATATTCCCTGACGGTCTTAGCTACAACAATTGCACCATTTCCAACTCTTATGTCTTTATCACCTTCTCCAAGTTCTCTACCTTTCCTAAGCCCATGTAACTGATTACATATATGGGATCCTGACCCGGTATCTAATACCCAGGACGTAGGGCAAATGGAGAAACAGTTCTCTATAACGAACACACCCGAAGAAAATGCGTCAACATGTACTTTCTTTATTCGGGTGGCATGGGAATCCTGGTATTCCCCTATATCCTGTTCAGTCCTATAACTCTTATAAGAAAGAACGGAACCAACGTTCCCCAGCACAGTATAACATGCGGGTTCAATCAATACATCCATATTATTATCTTGATTAAGGCATGACATGGTCGCTACCTGGAGAGAGAGAGAAGAAAACACTTTAGCGTATGCTCTTGCAAGATTAGATTGGTTATTATTTTATCTAATCAGGATAGCTCCCACTGTTTTTTTATCAAATCTTCTTTCAAACCCTAAAAGGAAATACTAGCCGGGATTAATTACACCTTACAATTTCGCCGATCTTTCAGCCAGGCCAGTGTCGGTACTTTGAGGGAGGTTCCCCGTGCTTTCGCACGGACCTAATTAAAATAAGCCTCGTTTTCCCAGAGGCGTAACCCCGTTGACACCTTTCTAGACACCTACTTGATCGGCTAATTGTCCTGTGTAAAACTCTCCCAGGAGTAACACTTACTCGCAGTGGGTATCGGGATCCAACTATCTCATAGAAGGTATGCAATCTCATTGCAAATTTCAACACTTGAAATTCCCGATAATATTTTGCCCCTAGCGTTCCATGACCTTGACGCAGGCTAATAAACCATAGTGCGCTAGTCAAGTTCAACCCGTCATTTCTTGATTGAATTAAACCCACCCGTACAACCCTTGACGTAGGCCAACAAAGTCACACGACTACCCTAATCCAATCCGCATCATATGTACAAACAGATAAATACTAGTTAGCTACCGCACACTACGCCTTGACGCAGGCTAACAAACGTAGCGCGAATACTAAGTAGGACTTATCTGAAATGACGGAGGGCTACGACAGGTTTTTCTGAAAACCTATTGCGTAATGAACTTGATATCGTTGTAGAATCAAGTGAATTTTGAAATGGAGTAATTTTGAGGCTTTCATTAGTTTTGCTAAAGAGGTCACTCCCGGTGAAAGGATCTCGGCTCTTTCCTCATCGAATAAGGTGCGGGATATATCATATATATCGCTATGCAAAGCAAAAACTCTAAAAGCAATAAAAAACAAACCGAGTGTTGTAGCATTTGCCAGTTTTGCTAAAGAGGTCACTCCCGGTGAAGGGATCTCGGCTCTTTCCCCATCGAATAAGGTGCAGGGTATATCATATATACCACTATGCAAAGCAAAACTGTAGCTACCCTTTTTGGAAAAATTTGATTCTACAACGTCTTTTAGGTTTCTTTTCTTTCATTAATCACATTAATGAAGTCCCATCATTTAAGTCACCTAAACATAACAGATAAATACGACGTACACTTATGTCATCCGCATTCGCCTCGATGCCCCCTCATGCACCGTTAGGTTAGGTAACTAACGACAGAGCAGGGCAGGGCTAGTGCGGGTGTAAAACATAAGTAACGTCTATATAATATATCATATATACTATATACTGTATCCATCACAACATATCAAATGATTACATCACAGATATCACAGCAGAAACATAGATATAATGTGGGATATACTAGGACGTCCGTATTTAGTATTTAGCCAACAATAGAAAATACGGATTCCACAGTCGCGATGAATAGCCAAGCCCACACCCTGGACCCCTACGAGAGCGGCAAGCGACCCTACCAATTCTGGAGTTTAGGAGACCCGGTCTCGACTCCTCGAGATGGCCTCCCACTGAACCCCAGAACCCGGTCACCTGTGCTCCCCTCCTTGGGTCCATCCTAATGCGGAAAAATAAATAATATACAACACTGGTGGCATCAACCTCAATCCGGAAGTGCCCCAAATAAAAGAATATTACATTACATTTGAATATACATTAATAAAAATATAAAACTCTCATCTCACATAAAACCCCCCGGCTATTCAATTGCGATAATCCTGCACATCATATCTCAGCAACACATAATATCTCATATCATCAACGTAAGTAAGTATGCATATACCGATCGTCGTCGACGTATAGCAACGACAATCGGCAATACCACTACATACTACACTTACGGTCACAGAAAAGAAAGTGTAAAACTGCAATATCTGGAATCCACATTCTCTTTAGACATCATAAATGCGAAATATCATATACTTCGTATTTCATGTCTAGCTATATGAATTCCACACATTGCATCACATTCCAGATAAATAAACAGTATTAAAGTTTTCGAACGAATGATCAAATACCCAAAATTCCCTAAAGCTCAACACTTGAGCGGAGTTCAAAAACCCGGAGTGTGACACAGTAGTAGCGGTCCAGCCGTAGAAGGGTCAAGCCAACGCCTCACATGTGGCACGCCGTACTGCCCCAAACCCTAAGGTTCAAAAGGCAGTTCAAGACGGTCACATAATCGAGTTAAGGTTTGTTGTCTTCTAGAGGGTCCACCACAAAACTTGCACGTATTTCCGAAAGATTTAAACCCCGTGAAAAAGTGAGTAAATGATACTCGTTCGAACAATTCAATACTTTCTAAATTACCCGGAAAGAAACACGAAATCAAAATTCCGATCGAATTGTAGAGTCCAAAACCATCCCCAGAACATTCAGCACTAAATGCAGATTAAAAACACCCCAAAATATCTAAAAGCAGTTATAAACATTACTGTGGAAAAATGAGGAATTAAGTGATATGTACGGCCGTGGAGCCGCGGCCTAAGCAAGCTTTAGTCGCGGTTCCGCGGTCGAAGTTACTGTTCATGGGTTCGTTTTTCACAGTATTGCTTATATTTCCTTGCTGAATTTTTTTAAGTATTTTTAATTCTGAAAAACAACAGTTTTGAAAAAATGTCCAGAGAGTGCTAAAAATCCGTATTTTTCGGTTCGATCTGAGTTTTAACTTCGTTAAAGTATCGCCTAATGTTCTAGGTCGGATCTGATACCAATGTTAGGTTTACCTAGCACTTTATGATGGGTTTAGAAGAATCACATGTACCAAAGATTAAATTTTTAGGGTGCTAAGTGAACACACAAAGAATTATTCCTAGAAAATTAGGGTTTCAAAAACAACACATCATCACAAGTAAGAAAAGCTAGGGTTTTGAGAGTACAACCTTTGTAGCTCCCTACGCTAGACTTCTCGGCTACTTGGGTTTTGGAAAAGGTCCGCTTGAACTCCTTTAGGTCCGCGATGATCTTCCCGGAGTCCGCTTTGTCCAAGTTTGCAACTTCACTTGATCAAGAGAAAGAAATGAAGCTAACACTCTAAACAAGTGGGTAAGACTTGTGTAGAATGATGTTGTGGTGGCTTTTCTCACTTCAAAATCCTAACTTGGTGAGTAATTTGCTCACTAGAGAATCTAGAGAGCAAAAGAAGAAGGAGGAAGAAGATGATGGCCTTTTAAGAAGAAGATAATATATAATCTCTTATGAAAAAATAGAAAATATATGTATATATATATTTTCCACTTCTCATCTCAAACCATGGTTAAATAATAAAGATATTATTGAATTTGAGTTAAAACACAAAAGAAAAGTTAATCCATGGTTAAATGGTGGGTGAGCATGGTTAGGTCAAAGAAGAGTGTAGAAAGTAAACCATGAATTATCCTTTTCTTTTCTTTTGTTTTTAACACAAATACAATATATATCCATATATATAAAACCATGGTGTGAGTCTTATATTGCCACCATTTTCTATGTATATACTACCATGACGGATGATATATGTATGTATGTGTGCATGCACATCCATATGTGCATGAATCAAGAAGGAATGCATACATGCATGCATACATCCAAAAATACAAGAAAGGATTTCTAGTGAGAATCTAATGGTTAAATGATAAATCAACACTTGATTTATCAATCCGGCCATATCACATACCACCCAACCAAAAGCAAGCCACCCGATTAATATATGGTATCCTATACGCGCATTTTAACCGGGTCCATGCGCATATCACATACGCGCACCACAACATTTCGCCTGGACTAGGTAACTCCTATGTGGGACTCTAAGACTCGTCAATACGCCGACAGTGGGTGATGATCATATCAAACACCCCTAAGCCGCAAGCGGTCAGCTAAACGTAACGGCTACCCGGGTATTGAGCGATTAGAAGAAAACAAGCGAACCTGCTACAACTCCCGTCGAGCCAACCGGCAACACTACCATACAGGCCGGTCTCTTCATCAGATATGCTGCATATCGAGAATAGGGATGGTAAACGTCAGACCCCAATAACCGATAAGTCGTGTCGATGTGAGGCCCATAACGGGTCGAGAAACTACTGGTAACACTTACCAGTAAATCTCTAAAACAGCCCTGGCCAGGGTCTTCCCTGTTACGGCCAATCGAGCACAGCGCAACATCAACCCCCAATACCGGGAGAGACGAAACCCCTCCTATCGCTCATTGCCTCTATGTGACTCGGGACTGCACCCAAAAACCACCGTTTTGCACGCCCTCATGGACGTGGTAAGGTGAAAATCAAAGCACAGTGGGAATCACAGAAGGCTCTATGACAATCTCGGGTCTACAGACTAACCTGCACAAGTGTCACCAGAGAACTGCTATCTGACGTGAGGTATAATACCATCTGGGAGTTCTCGGCGAGTCCGTCCAGTGTACCCAGTCTCCACTGAGCACCCGTATACCATCTCTGATGTCAAACACCAATGGATATGGGATCATCCATCACCCATCTCATGGGTCAAAAAGCGTATATGCTAGACTACTCTGGTATATCGATGCCCCGTCTCGATACACCCACGACTAGGGACCTTAAAGGATGTACTTATGGACTACCATGTCCCCACTAGTATGATCCGCATCATAGTCCAGGTAGTCAAGTACACATCCTAAGGGTTTTACCAACATGTAACTATAAGACAGTATATAGAGACAAGTAAACATGTTAAGATAAAGAGCAACCAGATAGCATACTATCATATCGAGCAAGAAAGTCATCTCTATATATGTCCAAGCATCCAATATAATATACAGCATCTGTACAATACTGGGCTCTAGGGCATACATACAACTAACACCGATACTATTGCTTTCTGCTTAAAGACGCGGTGCAAGATGGTGACGAGATTCTCTCTCCGTTTCTTTGAGATCAACCCTGTTAAGTATACTAAATATACCCTATCCTTAGCATTATCGAGCAATTGAAGCGGTATAACCTTAAGGCTCCCGGGTATAGCTTCCCAGATTGACCCAACGACGATCTTTAAGAGGGCAAAACGGCGGAGAAGCAATCGACCGCTGTAATCATCAAAGCGACGCATCACCGCATTGCATTGGGCATCAGTGAACTCCTGGCCTTGGCATCAGCCTTGTATGCTAATCTCCTCATAAGAAATAATCTCTTCAAGGTTATACAGATAACCAACCATGGTGTCTAAAAAGAAAAAAAAGGTGGAGAGTTAGCGATTAACATATTAAAGTCACTACAATGGGCCCCACAAAATTAAAGTGATGGCTCATCAATGATGAGAGATGTACTCATTATGAGAATCTGGAAGGATTCTAATTAAATAAATAGAGCCTATTAAACAGTAGAGTTAAAAACTTTCAATATATTCCCCAAAAGGCGGGCTCTTTAAAACAAAAAACAAATTAAAATCTGTGGAAAAAAGAGAGAGAAGGGATTAAAACCCTAAAAAACATATAAAATAATAATAATAAAGCATTTAGGAATAAAAAAAGGGAATAAAATTCCCATAGTTCTTAAGATCTAAATCAGAGCCAAGCTCAGTAAAGAAATGGAATTAAATTCTCTTAAACAGTGGGATCAAATCTCAGAACAATCCCCATTTATAAAAGAATTCATAGGTTAATAGATGGAATTAAATTCCAGAATAAGTGTCAAGATTGACAGTAGGGTAAAATCCTAGATAAGAGAATTAAAGATTCTCAAGTCTTGGATGAGAACATCAAGATCCGTGATCTGTAAAAAGAAAGTATTTTTTAGATTTTCAAGATATCGATTAAAAAAAAGCTCTGTAGAAACTGATAATGGACTTAAAATTAAAAACTAAGAAATATATATGCTCAAAAGGAGTCAAGAGTTAAGCTTTGTTCATAATTCTTACCAAGAAATCTGGCAGAGCATACTCTGTTCAAAAGAGTTCTGAGAGACAGAGATCTAAGCTCTGGGAAACGAGAATTAAATTCTCAAGAAAGAAGAAGGAAGATAATGAAATGGCAGTCATCTCAAGGGCCAAAGGCCTTATTTATAAGATGTGAGGAAACGGTTCAACTCCCTAGAAAATCAAATGGTGGAAAAAGTGATACTGTTACACCCCATGAGTGAGCCATGTAGGAACAACGGTGGGGGCATTTGTTTCCCTAAAAATAATATATATATATATATATATATATATATATATATATATATATATATATATAGAAAGAGCAAAGCCCTGTTGAAAACCAATGGGGCAGCGTCTCACATGTTTCTCACGAGGGGTCAGCGCCAGCACCAATTTTGTGGTGGCGTCGTACGTGCTCCTCATGCCAGCGCCAATGTACACAGAACATAAACACTTTCTGAATAAGAATTAAATTTTTATATGGCGCCGTACGTGCTCATCATGCGGGCGCCGATGTGCAAAGCATGGGAGTACCCATCATAAGAATTAAATTCTTAAGTGGCGCCCACGTGCACAACACGTGAGCGCCGGCACCCAAGTCCAATAGAAGTAAATTATATATAAGAGTTTATGATACCCTCTGTTAAACAGAGCCGTTGGATCAAAAATCCAATGGAGATGATAAATCATCAAAATATAGAATTAAATTCTATTAGGAGAAAATATCTCCCAAAATTTTCTAAATAAGAAAGATACTCTCGGTTGGATCAATGGTCCAATAATAGAATAAAATTCTATTTTTGGAATATATTCGCTCAATCTTTTTAAACAAAAAAAAGATTGCTCTCTGTAAAACAGAGAACTCTTAGATTAAAATTCCAATGGTGATTAAAAATCACCACTTTACAGAATAAATTCTGTATATAGGAAAATATTTCCCCAAAAACAAGAAAACATATTCTGTAAAACAGAGAACCCATATTATGTAAAACAGAGAACTCTTGGACCAAAAATCCAATGGTGATTAAATATCACCATTTTACAGAATAAATTCTGTATATGGGAAAATATTTCCCCAATCTTGTTAAAAACAAGAAAGCATATTTTTTAAAACAGAAACTCTCGGATCAAAGATCCAATGGTGGGTAAAATTCCACAACTCAAATTTGAGACCAATTAAATTAATTGGAATCTCTTGATAAGAGATTTTCTGAAAACCAATTAACAATTTGCTTCCATTATATAAAAGACCCGGGACTTAAAGTCTCAAAAGGAGGAAACCCCCTACCCCCATAAGCTTCTGAAAAAATACAGAAAACTTTCAAAACAACAGAGAACTTAATTCTCAAAGAGGAAGACTTTCCTTTCAAAAAATACATAGGTAAAAAAAACACAGAGATCAAAATATCTCTTTTATCTATTTTAAAGGTTTAACCCTTCTCAAAGAACTTAGTTCTTTTTCTGGATCAAATATCTACAAGACAAGTCTCCCACAAGTTGAAAATTTAATTCTCATCAGGAAGATCTTATTCTTGAGAATCAAAGATTCAGAAAAGAATTAGGTCCAAAAGAAAAACAAAAAGAAAAAGAACCTATAAAAGAACTTAGTTCTTAAAGAAAAACCTGATCACAGATCTTCGAAAACGAATATCTTGGTGATCATTAATGGCCAAAATGCCATTAACAAAGATTTAATCTCTAAAAAAGGAAAAAAAAACTAGCGCCTCACGTGTTTCCCACATGAGTGCCCCTTTTAACAGCGCCTCACGTGAAAAACACACGGGCGCCCAAAACAGAAGGCCAGCGCCTCATGTGAAACACACGTGAGCGCTGAATAAAAGTGCTTAGCACTCCATATATAGCCAAAATGGCTAAATGCTTAGCACTGATTGGGCAGCGCCCAGCGCCTCACGTGGTCCTCGCGTGAGCGCCACACAAAAAGTGGTTAGCACTTCATATACAGCCAAAACGGCTGTGTGCTTAGCACTGATTAGGCAGCGCCCAGCACCGCATGTGCTTCTCACGTGAGCGCCATGTAAAAAGTGTTTAGCACTTCATATACAGCTGAAACGGCTGAGTGCTTAGCACTGATTGGGCAACGCCCAACGCCGCACGTACACTTCACGTGGACGCCATAAAAAGTGTTTATCACTTCATGATTAGTCAAAATGATAAAGTGTTCAACACTCATTGGGTAGCGCCCATAACTGAATGCTTCACATGATACTCATGTGAGCGCCAAGGGTTCAAACAAGTGCTTAGCACTTTTTCATAAAAACAAAGGGGCTGAATAAACTGAGCCCAAATAAGTGCTTAGCACTTTTACATAAAAAGAAAAGAAAAGACTAAGCAGACTAAGCCCAAATTGGCTAAGTCTCTGAAGTTTTCTTACAGCTGAGCTTAAATGCTCTTTTGCTGGATCTTAAGTAAAAATGATCCTAAAGAGTTGTTAAGTTGATCTTAGTCTCAAATAAGACTAACGTGTCCTTAACAAAACCAAACTGATCCCAAATGCTCACTTATATATTTAAGTTGACCTTAATCTCAAATTAGATTAATGGTCCTTAAATAAAACAAAATATTTTTGAACTGAAGGAATATACAACCTAAGTTCAAAACCCCGTCAAGCAAATCCTTGACCCAAATCCAAATCTAAATTATACGGATTTGGACTGATCCGCGTTCTATGGACGACAACATAAACTAGTCTCCGTATACAATCCACGGGCAACCAAAACAAACAAAAATACGACACGACACGAAGTGAACTGCTGGAGCAGTAGAAAGTGGTTATCGCAATGCGGTAACATGATTAAATGCAGGGGCTTGCAGGGAAGAGCGTTCCTACAATCAAAAACCCCTTACAAATGAGAGGGAATCTGATAAAATCTACTACAATGGTCGCATCTTTCCAAACCTCCGATACATGGTGCTATAAATCAACTTGGTATCTTCAGAGTGGTGGATAGAGAAGTCCAAATAGCATTTGCCCCCAAATTTCAGGCCAGATGTCCTAACGTCTCATCCGTGTCTTTCGGCGGCGAACACTCCAGGAATAAGATCAATCGCGAACTCCATATCTCATTTTGGCGGTAAACCCGAGATGTTCTCGAACACATCCATAAACTCCCAAACTACTATTGGTGCTTCATCCTGGTTTACTTTCATCGACGAATGAACGACATTAGTTGTCCTAGCCCTAAATTCGAATAGCCCGACAGATCTGCTACCTCCCAAAAATATGAACTCCGGATGTCCGGAAATCTAGAAAATCACTTTGTTTGCCCTACAATCAATGTGAGCATGGAAAATGCCAAGAAAATCCATTCCCAAGAAAATATCATAGCTGCCAGTATCAATCACTTAGAAATCCATGAATAACTCCCGTCCACAAATAATGATCGAGCAACTCTTGCACTCACTACTAAACTTGGACGACATGAAGTAATGGGATGCATTTGAATCAAATAATGCTAATGTGGGAAAATTATAAACGAGTAGGATACCTGAAACAACACCGTCTGAAGCCTTGGCCTCCTCGGTAGTCAAGGTGAAGGCCCGTGCTTGATTAGGCCTTTGAGTGATCAGCCTCTGCCCATGAATCTGCTTCTGCGGTGGTTTCTGAATATCGTCTCTTAATCATAGCTTTGAAGCCAAGCACTGATGGTATGGTCAGCTGATCCACAAACTAGATAGAGTCCGAGCCTCCTTCGACGGTCTTTCTATAGGTGTCCGGATAGATGGCAAAAGTCACAAATCACACTTCTTTTCTGATCGGATACACCGGGCTTCTTCACAGGTAATAATGCTTCGCTTGTTTACCGGAATGCTTTTGCGTACCGAAGATCGGTTTGGCGTAAACGCCGACTTCCGCACTACAACTTCTTGTTGTAGACTACCCTTTGCTTTCACCGATAAACTCTGCTGCTCCCTGGCTGCCTTGAGAACTTTGGAGAAGGTGGTCAATCCTAAAGATATGATGTTGTTAGTTATGTATATGCCCTAGAGGCCATTATTGTACATATGGTGTATATTATAGTGGATACTTGGATATATATAGAGAGGACTTTCTTGCTCGATATGATAGTATGCTATCTGGTTGCTCTTTTTCTTAACATGTTGACTTGTATTGTGTTACTGTCTTGCTCTCACATGTTGATAAAGCCCTTAGGATGTATACTTGACTACTAGGACTATGATGCAGATTATACTAGTGGGGCCAGGGTAGTCCACAAGCACATCCTATAACTGTTCCTACTCGAGGGTGTATCGAGACAGGGCATTGATACTCCACAGTAGACTAGCGTATACGCATCTTGACCCATATGATAGACGATGGATGATCCCACATCCATTGGTGTCTGACATCAAAGATGGTATACGAGTGCTCAGTAGAGACTGGGTACACTGAACGGACTATCCGAGAACTCCTAGATGGTATTATACCTATCGTCAGATAGCAGTTCTCTGATGACACTGGTACATATTAGTCTGTAGCCCCAAGATAATCATAGAGTCTTGTGTGATTCCCACTGTGCTTTGATTTCCACCTTACCACGTTCATGAGAACGTTCAAAACTGTGGCTTTTGGGTACAGTCCCGAATCACATGGAAGCAATGAGCGATAGGAGGGGTTTCGTCTCTTCCGGTATTGGGGGTTGATGTTACGCTGTGTTCGATTTGCTATAACTGGAAGTCCCTGGCCAGTGCTGATATGGAGATCTGCTGGTAAGTGTTATCAGTAGTTTCTCGACCCGTTATGAGCCTCACATCGACACGACTTATCGGTTACTGGGGTCTGACGTTTACCACCCCTAGACTGGATATGCGACATATCAGACGAAGAGACTGGATCGTACGGTAGTGTTACTGATTGGATTCACAGGAGTGTGTGCAGGCTTGCTTGTTGATCTTCTGATCGCTCAATATCCGGGTGGCTGTTACGTTTAGCTGACCGTTTGCAGCTTGTGGGTGTTTGATATGATCATCACCTACTGTCGGCGTATTGACGAGTCTTTAGAGTCCTGCGCAGAGGTTTCCTGGCTCAGGCAAAACGGAGTAGGAGCACATATGTGATATGTGCGGGACCGAGATTGATACGTGTATGTGATACCATATTCTATCCTCGCGTATGTGATATCGGCCAGTTATATGTGATATAGCCGAGTCATCGAATCAAGTGTTGATTCGATAAAATGATACATTTTATATTAGTCGGTTATATGTGATATAACCGGATTATCGGATCAAATGTTGATTCGATAATTTAATATATAATTATATATTTGATATATTAAATTACATTAACTAATATATATGCTCACTTAAGTATTTTATTTTCTCACTTTGGATACATTTAACATATATGTGATATATGTTTATTACATTCTTCTCTTTTGTTACAAAATTATATATATGTGATATGTATAATTATAACATGCTAGGTTATACATGCAACTAGAGTTTATGAGATTCACACAATGGCTAGAGATTAGGGTTAGATTTTAATTATATTTTAGTTAAATCAAAATTGTGTGGATTATGCTAAGATATTTATCTTGTTGACTAAATCCACTCTTGTTGATATTTCTAAGATATTTGTTAACCTAACTTTTAACCCTAGCCCATAGTTTATTCTCTACATGAGTTAGCCATGACATATACTAACTCACCATGGTTGCATTTCTAACCTAAGCTCATTATTCATTCATCACTTGTTCATCTTCTTCATCCTCACAAGAGCTTGCTAGATTTTTTTATGTGATGAAATAAAGTGAGGAAAAAAAAACTAAAGAGAGAAAAATTCCTACTTCATCATCCTCTTCTATACTAACCATTTAGATTAGGGTGTTAGCTTCATTAATTTTAAATTAGTGAAGTGAAAGCTTGAGTTCGTGTTGCCTCGACGTAGATCATCTTGGATAGTGAAGACTTCAAGCAAGGATGCATCATTCACTTCATGGAGCCTCTCAAGAGTTCGGGAGCTTGATGATCGCAGCAAACGTACCACAACTTGGAGCTTATGAAGCGAAAGAACGGACTACAAAGGTCGTAATCTCTAATCACTTAGAAGTAAAGTTGTTTACTTTATGTTTCCATTTGATTCTTTAGTTAAAGATCTAGTATAAGGTTGTTTAAGCATGGCAAAATTTTTAATTTGGCATGGATGATGCCACCCAAAACTTTGCTATTGTGCTTAGGAACTCTACAGTGGTATCAGAGCCTAACTAGAGAATTAGACGGATTGTGTAGAATTACGAAACCGAAACAACTCTGAAACACCCGAATGTAAACCCTAGTTTCGGTCGAAATTTTCTGAGAGTCAATTTTTTTAAAAATAATTGCAGAATATTGTATGAGATGCAATATGAACACAGTAGAAACCTGAGCACCCTCGCCGGAAAATGTCCGAGCATAAGCACAAAAAAACCGGCAAGATCGGTTTTTTCAGGGTATTTTGGGCCTCGGTTTTTTACAGTGTTTCAGTTTCTGGGGTTTGGTATTTCAGGTGTTGTTTGTTTTTGCTAAATTTACATGTGGTGTTATCTTTTTACAAAGGCAATTCAGAGTGTTTCGTATTTGTAATTCTAGTTTGTTTTCAGGTTAATTTAGACGGTGTTAAAAAGTTCAATCGGATATCAAATACCCACTTTAACTCTTGCCGGAAATTTTTCCAAGAGTTAGATTTTTTCGTAGTTAAAGAACATTCAAATATCGTGCAAGTAATGTAGTAGACCTTCTAGAAGAACGAAACCCTAACTCGATTCTGTGCACGTAAGAACTGCCGCTAAACCCTAGGGTTTGCGGTAGTTCCGCGGCGCCACAGGTGAGGAATTGGTTGACCCTTTTACGGCTGGTTCATTGGTACTGTAGCATGTATTGAGTATTTTTAAACTAAGCTCAAGTGTTGAGATTTTTGGGAAATTTTGCGTGTTTGTTGATTCGATCGGAGTGTTTAACATCGTCTAGCTTTTTCTGGAATGCGATACAATATTTGGAATTCATATTGTTAGGCATGAAATGCGAAGTATGTGATATTTCGGGTTTATGATGTCTAAGGTCATTATGGATTCCAAATGTTATAGTTTGACATTTTCTTTTCTACGATTGTAAGTGTAATATGTGGTGTTTCGCCGGTTTCGTTGCTATATGTCAACGACAATTGGGATATGCATATTTACTTACGTTGATGACATGTGATATTATGTGTTGCTGTGATATGTTATATTGGATCGTCGCTTTTGAATAGCTGGGGGTTTATGTGAGATGAGAGTTTTTATTTTCATTCATGTAAAATTCATTGTATGTAATATTCTTTTATTGGGGCACTTCTACATTGAAGATGATGTCATCATTGTTGTATATTATTTTCTTTTCCGTATTAGGATAGACCCGAGGCGGGGAGCATAAGTAACCGGCTTCTAGAGTCCAGTGGGAGACCAACTCGAGGAGTCGAGTCTGGGTCTCCTAACTCTAGAATTAGTGAGGTTGCTTGCCACTCTCGTAGGGGTCTAGAGATGTGGGTTTGGCTATTCATCGTGACCGTGGAATCCGTGTTTTATACAGGCTCAAAATAAAACACAGACCTCCTAGAATATCCAATATTTTATATGTTATCTTTTGCTGCTGATATTCTGTGATGTGATCATTTTATATGCGTGAGACGAATGTTTTATTATTGTATATATGATATATAATAAACGTTGCTTATGTTTTGCACCTGCTCTAGTCCCGCCCCGCTATGCCGTTAGTTAAGTAACCTAACGGTGCATAACGGGACATTGAGGCGAATGCGGATGTCATAAGTGTACGTTGTATTTTCGTTTCTTCTGTGATGCTTAGGAAGCATAAATGATGAGACTTCGTTAATGAGATTAATGAAAGAAAAAGAAACCTAAAAGATGTTGTACAATCAAATTTTCAAAAAAGGTAGCTCTAGTTTTTGCTTTGCATAGCGGTATTCCTTGTAGAATATACAGCATCTTATTCGATAAGGAAAGAGCCAGGATCCTTTCACCAGGAGTGACCTCTTTAGCGAAACTAGTAGATGCTACAACTAACTCGGTTTTGTTTTTTATTGCTTCTATAGTTCTTGCTTTGCATAATGGTATTTGTGAAATATTATATACCTTATTCGATAAAGAAAGAGCCGAGATCCCTTCACCGGGAGTGACCTCTTTAGCAGAACTAGTAAAAGCCTCATAAACACTCCTTTTCAAAATCATTTGTTTCTACAACGATATCAAGTTCATTACGCAAAAGGTTTTCATAAAAACCTGTCGTAGCCCTCCGTCATTTCAGATAAGTCCTACTTATCATTCGTGCTACGTTTGTTGACCTCCGTCAAGGCGTAGTGTGCGGTACCTGACTAGTATTTATCTGCTGCATATGATACGATTGTTTTAGGGTAGTCGTATGACCTTGTTGACCTCCGTCAAGAGTCGTGCGGGTGGGTTTAATTCAATCAGGAAATGACGGGCTGACTTGACTAGCACCCTATGGTTTGTTGACCTCCGTCAAGGTCATAGGATGCTAGGGGCAGAATATTATCGAGAATTTCAAGTGTTGAAATTTGCAATGAGATTGCATGCCTTCTATGAGATAGTTGGATCCCGATACCTACTAAGAGTAAGAGTTGCTCCTGAGAGAGTTTTACACATGACAATTAGCCGTTCAAGTAGGTGTCTAGAAAGGTGTTAATGGGGTTACGCCCCTGGGAAAACGAGATTTATTCTAATTAGGTCCGTGCGAAAGCTCGAGGAACCTCCCTTAAAGTACCAACACTGGCCTGGCTGAAAAATTGGCGAACTTGTAAGGTGTAATTAATCCCGGCTAGTCTTATCTTTAGGGTTTGAAGGAAGATTTGATAAAAACAGTGGGAGCCATCCTGATTAGATAAAATAATAACCAATCTAATCTTGCAAGAGCATACGTTAAAGTGTTTTCTTCTCTCTCTCTCCAGGTAGCGACCATGTCATGCCTTAATTAAGATAATAATATGGATGTATTGACCGAACCCTCTATTATACTGAGCAGGGGAACGTTGGTTCCGTTCTTTCTTATAATTGTTATAAGACTGAGTAGAGAATAGGGATATATCCGGATTCCCACGCCGCCCAAATAAGCATGTTGATACATCTTTTTCGGGTGTGTTAGTTATCGAGAACTGTTTCTCAGTTCACTCTACGTCATGAGTATTAGATACTGGATCGGGATCCCACATATGTAATATATTACATGGGCTAAGGAAAGGTAGGGAACTGGAAGAGGGTGATCATTCCATAAGAGTAGGGAATGGTGCAAATGTTGCAGCCAAAGTAGTTGGCGAATATCACCTTGTATTACCAAATGGTAATACATTGATTCTAAACGAATGCTATTACATTCCGACCCTAATATGCAATCTTATATCAGTTTCTTTATTGAGTAAAAAAGGATATAATAGTACAGGATAATGTTATGAACATCTTCATGAATCAAAAGTTGATTGGATCAGGCTCGTTAAATAATGGCATATACGTTCTAAATCAAACTACAATTCTTAATGTACAAAACACACACAAGATGAAGAGTTCAGAAATGAACGAATCCTTCTTGTGACATTGTAGAGTAGGTCTTATCAATGTGACACGACTAGCTAAGTTACATAAGGATGATATTTGAATCCGTTCGAATTATCATCTTATAAAACTTGTATGTCTTAAAGGCAAAATGACAAAACTCCGTTTAGTGGACACGGAGAAAGAGTTACATAACTCTTGGGACTGATACATGGTGATGTATGCGGTCCCATGTCTACACATGCCAGAAATGGTTTCTCGTACTTCATTACATTCACTGACGATCTCTCAAGATACGGACATGTGTTCCTGCTGAAACACAAGGCTGAAGTTTTTGAGAAATTCAAAGAATATAAGCATGAAGTCGAGAACCAAACGGGTAAAAGTATTAAGATCCTTCGATCTGATCGAGGAGGAGAATACTTGAGCAATGAGTTCCTGGACTATCTAAAAGATAATGGGATTCTCTCTCAGCTTACTCCCCCATATACATCACAGGACAATGGTGTATCAGAACGGAGGAATAGCACCCTATTAGATATGGTGCGCTCTATGATGAGCACCGCTGAGTCTATATCAACTAGCTATTATTCAGAGACACATCTGCAGGTTCTCTATATCAACTAGCTACTGCTACGCTGGCAATGGCTCCTCCAGTCCTGTAAATGTGGAAGGACCGAGCTTTCTAAAGTCCGCCACGGAGCCCTCACGCTGGATTGGCCTGGGTGTTACTGCAACCATGGACTGCTGGACCGTCCGCAGAACTTCCTGGAAAGCCTCGGCCTACCGCTGATCTAGCTCAGTTTGCCGCTTCTGGTTTTCAAGCATACCACGTATAACTCCAAGCAATGCGGTGTTATCAACATGCCTCTGGTATGACTGCAAATCTCTATCCGCCATGATTCTGAAGCCAAGACACTAAAGGGGATTAGTAACGGTAAACATGATTCAATAAACATGATAGCTGTAGATTCAAGACTGGCAAGATAGTAATATGGCAGGACATGTTCCTAATTCCAGGTTTCCTGGTTAATGTATTGGGTTCAATACCCAACTACGGGGTGTCAAACCTTGTCACGCCCAACTAAACCAAAATCCTATGTCTCTGATAGCAAACAAAACTTGTCACGCCCCGCTTCCCAAAATACGTAAACACGACACGTGACAGAGCCAACCATACTACCTGTGGTTAGGAATCATCCCTCTACAGTCATATTACGGCTGTCAATCGGATATCAAGAACAGTAAAATATATAATCTAACCAACACATGTCCATCTGCCACAATAAATAAAAAAATCAAGAAATGCATATAGCAGAAACTAATCAAGGTCTAATAAACAATAGCATCTGAATCATGTCCTAATATAGGCTCACATCAATAGAAATAAAACCGCTGAAATAAATAAACTAAGAGTCTCTAAACTAAATAGCTAGCTCCCCATTGCTCGGCTTGATTGCTAAAGTACTCTTGATCTTTTTGCGATAAAAATAGAGCAACTGGGCCGTGCAAAACCCAAACGTCAGTGTGTCATAATATTAAAATTATAGTGATAACCAGGATATGATACTATGATTAAATATGAATGTAAATAAATGACACAGTTATAAAACAGTGAGCTGTATGTATGTGATGTGTATCCTAAAGTCTGTGCTTATAGATTATCTATTCTACAAGTATTTGAAATCAATTTAATGGAATCGTCGACGTAACTCAATAGTATTCCGTGCGTGCCCGGGAACACGGTAAGATTCTCGGCTGAATCTGAGACGCGCCGCTAAGCAGTAAACATGTAACATGTACAGTTGAATGATATCAGCGTCATTATTCCGGGGCTGGCCAAGCCCGTAAAGACCGATCAGTATAAGTATTGAACTGTTAAGTTACAAGTCAGGTTTCATTATTGATTTCCTCTTACCCCAAGGTTTTGTGTTCAAGTCGGGCATTGATGATATAAATTTAATGCCAACGCAGGATCAAGCAGGTATATGTCTTGTTTATGCAGACAACAAGTTACGACCATCAAGAAAACAATCAAGATTGTTGGAATTAGCAATAAGATCTAAGTAACAAGTCTGGTAATGTGTCGTGAACATGTCATGCAATATATTTTAACCAGAATAGACACCAAATGTAAAGCTGTAACCAATATCGAAACACGGTAACCATAACTAATGGCAGGATGTATATGTATCTATCTGTAATAACCGTTATATGTCCATTACCATGTAGGATGCAATCTAGGTAACATATTGAACTGTTATAGTAGTATAATAATATTATGATGATCTGGTATGCAACTAGATAAACCATTATCGATACAGATACAGACGGATACTATAAAACGGTAAATCGCTACTTCTTGCTGAATATTAAAACGCATGCACTATAATTAAGCATATAAATATCGATATAATCAAATTAGAATGTTGCAACTTGCTTGATCGGATCTAACGTCGAGATACAGATGTTCTGAGCGACGACGATGTCCGAAATCATGACGTAAATACAACCTTGCCCATAAATGACTGTGTAACGTATTGGGGCAGCCACTGATGGTCTGTTGAATTCCCAAAGGCTGATGTTCAGGGTCAGGAGAGACGTGCGCAACTCCGGCAAGACGATCAGGGATCAAGAAAAGAAAGAAGAAGAAGAAGAACTTGCTGGGTTTCTAGAATTATGGGGATTAGGCGAGGAAAAAGGTATATGGTGGCGATGGGGTGACGGTGATGAGGCCGACGGCGAGGTGGCGTCGCTGTGAGGTTTGAATGGTTCTCGGGATTAGCAGAGTAGGGAGAAGGAGTGTGGTGGTGGTCTAGGGTTCTGGGAGACGAGAGGAAGCGACGGGGTGGTCGGTGGTGTCGGGTTCCCGGCGACGAGGGATTGCCGGTGATGGGTGTTGGGTTCTTAACGTCGGGGAGGTTGGGTTAGGAGCTTGGGTCATCGGGGAGAGAAGGAAAGGAGGTGAGACAGAGGAGGCAAGGATGAGGATGAGAGGGGACGAATGGCGACGAGGGGCGGCGACGAGGGGCGGCGACGAGGTGTTGGGGGAACGAGGGTTAGGGTTCGGGTTCGGTGTCGAAGAGAAGGAAACGAGGGAAAGAGAGAGTGTTTTAGGTTTAATATAATAATTATATTATATATGTGTGTGTGTGTGTGTGTGTGTGAGAGAGAGAGAGAGAGAATGAGGCGGGGACGAGATTTTAAGGGGGAGAAAGAGATAGAAAGAGAGAGGCGAGAGAAAGAGAGAGAGATTTAATTAATTAATATATTATATATATAACAGTTTATATATATTATTAGTTATAAAAATATATAATATTTAATATAGAATTTTACAGATAATACCATATCGTTCCGAATATTACCCGTATCCCTTCAAAAATCTAGTTTTTCAATATGGAGAATATACGTAAGAATTTAAACCATAATGAAATATTCTACAATTAAAAACATATACCCCTAAATACAGATCTACGTGAATATACGTAGCGATCAAAATACTAGTCTGTGTAACACTTAGGATATGAACGTGATAATAGGCGCAACCACATGATATAGGGTACTATGGCATGCAAGGCTAGATAAGGAAATATATTATTTGATTTTATTTTGTATTTTAAAATGATATTTAAATTCTAAATTATATTATATACGTATATAAAATCTAGATTTGACTGGATACTCTGTACTAGGAAATAATTGATATAATTTCGAACCATGTTGGGTTTCAAACATGCGGATCGGGTCGGATAATAACTACAACTACCAATTGCACTATCCGCAGCCCAAAAGCAACAATAGTAAGGAATTTTTCCGCAAGATTTGAAATACCCCAAATATATATAGTATAACAGTGCTGGGGTGTTACAGTGCTGTCATTTTGTTCAGCATTTCTTGGAGTTTTTGTTGTTACTCCTGAGCCTTTGTCAACGACCGAGTTTGCGGTCGATAACTCACCGAAGCACGGCTCCCTTCTTGCCCATTGGTCATATAGACCATATGGACGATAATACCCCCAGGCTTGAGGCGTTTATATCTATCACTTTTGAAATTTGCCGCGGGTGGTAGAGTTTTCTCCAGCCTCATTATTTTATGAGATATTGGAGTTGAAAGAGCCGTTGTGACAGGCACCTGTTTAAGAGCAGTCCCTCATTGTATGGCGGGGGAATGGTCCTTTTCTTGTCGAACCTTCGATTTCTTTGATCGATGAAAGTATTTTGGTCAATCACAGAATCTTGGACTTTTCGCCAGACCCTATGAATTTGCAAGGAGAGCCGCTGATAAGGCCGCTCCGGTTTTTCTTGCACTGTAATTTTTGCAGGTGGGGGTGATTTCTTTAGCACCGCTGTTGAGGAGTTTTTGCGCACCCTCCTAAGTGGTTCAAAACTGTTCCAAGTTGGAACAGCAGTGTCGTCCTCCATCATAGAAGCTGGTGGGGTGAGTCCAAAAAGAGTGTTTCCCCCAGCCTTTCTTATTCGGCGCCAGTGGAGACACCAAGCGTGCCTTGCTGAATGGACCGCCTCAGTTTTGGAAGTGGCTTCATCATGCCCCCGGCTTTGCTGGGGGGTTTCGATCGGTGTTAGTCTATTGAAGACAGACGTCCTTGATGGAGTTTGAGAGAGACGACCAATCTTTCGAAGACTGATCGTCTGATAGGGGAAGAACCTTTGCACAGGAGTAGGGAAGGCTAGCCATTTTAGGGTAGCCTCTTCAGATATCACGAGCTTCTTTACGGACCCGTTTGAATTCTTGATCATCCTATTGAAGACCGAGACGCCATAATTTGACGGCTTGCTGATGGGGGCCGTCGTGGTTGCCAGCCGATCAAAGACCGACTTTCTAAGAGCTTTTTCTTGCGGCGTTGAGGCACCAAAACTCACAGGTGGGCGTATGGTCCCAAAGAACAATCCCGTAGTGGCTTGTATGACCTGCCCATCGGCATTGAGAAAATAGAGGCCGCGTTGGGCCCATAAGTCACTGCTCCGGTTGGGGTGGAGCGGAAGTCGCTGTTGCATGAGGTGCAGTTGAGAACCATTGATTTTCTGCACAGGAGCAAGACACCAAATTTCAGTACCTCGAATCCAAGGGTAACCATAGAGAACCACGATTTTATTCACGAAACATGACATACGAAGTGTGGAGTGGAAAGAGAAAAAAGTTCTACCGGGCGTGCCAGAATCTGTTCACCACCGAAAGACCGGACCGAGACATAAGGACGTCTAGCCTGAATTTTGGGGCAGATACTATTTGGACATATCCATCCACTTCCTCGAAGATACCAAACTGATTTATGGCACCGTATATTAGAGATTTGGATAGATATGACCGTTGTAGCAGACTTCATCAGATACCCCCTCATTTATGAGGGTTTTTTTTATTGTGGGGACACTTTTCCCTAGGCGTAATCCCCTGCAGTTAATTACATTATCGCGTTGCGATAACCACTTTCTCCTGCTCCAGCAGTTCACTTCATGTCGTATGTTATTTTGTTTATTAAGATTGCCCGTAGATTGTATACGGAGACTAATTTATATCATCACCCGTAAGGCGCAGATCAGTCCAAATCCGTATATTTGAGATTTGGGTTTGAGTTTTGAACTTAAGTTATATTTTCCTTTAGTTCAAAAATGTTTTGTTTGGTTTAAGAACCGTTAATCTAGTTTAAGATTAAGATCAGTTTAAACATATGAGCGTGTGAGCTCAATTTATTTTTAACTAAGGATACGTTAGTATTATTTGAGACTAAGATTAACTTAGCAATATTTTCAGGATCATTAAATTTAGTTAAGCTCTAACAACAGAGCATTTAGGCTCAGCTATAAGAAACTTTAGAGAGACTATTAGCCAATTTGGATTTGGTCTGCTCAGTCTTTTCTTCTTTCTTCTTTTTTTATCCAAAAGTCCTAAACACTTATTTGGGTTCTATTTGCCTAGCCCTTTTCTTTTATGCAGAAGTGCTAAGTACTTGTTTGGAGCTCTGGTGCTCACATGTGTATCTTGTGAAAAACTCGGTCATGGGCGCTGTCCAATAAGTGCTAAGAACTTTAGTCATTTTGACTGAATATATATATATATATATATATATATATATAGTACTAACCACTTTTGTATGGCGCTCACGTACGGAGTACGTGCAACGCTAGGATGTGGGTGTTGCCCAATTGTGCTAAGCACTCAGTCTTTTTGGCTGAATATGAAGTGCTAAGCACTTTTACTTAGCGCTCACGTGTCTTTCACAGAAAGCACCGACCTTCTGTTTTGAACGCCCACGTGGGAAGCAGGTGAGGCGCTGAGTCCTTTGTCTGGGGCGCCCATGTGGGAAGCAGGTGAGGTGCTAAGTCCTTTGTTTTAGGAATTTTTTGAAGCTCACGTATTTTTCACGTGAGGCGCTAAGTTCCTTTTCTTTTCTTTCTGCTTTTTTAGAAATTGAATCTATGTTAATGACATTTTGACCATTAATGATCACCAAGATCTTTGGTTTAAAGATCTGGAATTAAGTTTTCTTTAAGAACGAAGGTCTTATATTTTTTTTATAAGAACTAAGTTTCTTTTTAAGGTTAAACCTTGTTTTCAGACGAATTAAATTCTTGGGATATATTTCTTTTCTATCTTTTCTTTTTATGTAGTTCTTTTCCCTAGATTTTGATTCCGAAGGACAGAATTTTCCCGATGAGAATTAAATTCTCAACTTGTGGGAGATTTGTCTTACGGATCTCAAATCCAGAAGAAGAACTAAGTTCTTGTGTTTTGCTTGCACTAGGCAAAAGAGATATTTTTAATCTCTTCTTTTCTTTACCTCGAATTTGAGAGAGCGGGGATCTTCTTTTTTCGGGAGAATTAAATTCTCGGCTCTTGTGGAAAACTTATGGGGTCGATTCTCTATATGAGACTTCAAGTCTCATATCTTTTATATAGGAGAGACAAATTGTTAATTAGTTTGAGAAAATCTCTCATTTGAGAGATAACAATTGATTTAATTGGCCTCAAAATTTGTTCAGGAGATTTTATCCATCGTTGGATTTTTGATCCAGTGATTTCTGTTTCACAGAATACGTTTTCTTGTTTTTAACAAGATTGGGGAAATATTTTCCCATATACAGAATTTTATTCTGTCAGACGGTGATTTTTGATCATCATTAGATTCTAATTTAAGGGCTCTCTATTTTACAGAGAACAATCTTTCTTTATTTAGAAAGATTGGGGAAATATATTCCCAAAATAGAGTTTAAGTCTATTATTGGATCTTTGATCCAACCGAGAATATCTTTCTCACTTAGAAAGACTAGGGAGGTATTTTTTCCTAATAGAATTTAATTCTATCATTTGATGACACTACTGGATTTTTGATCCAACGGCTCTGTTTAATATAGAATATCCCAATTTTTAGAGAAATAATTTTCATGTAGAATTTAATTCTACCTGCTTTAGTTTGGGCGTTGGTGCTCACGTGTTATGCACGTAAGCACTACATAAGAATTTAATTCTTATATATGACAGGCGCTCATGTGCTTTGCGCATTGGTGCTCACGTGAACTTCACGTGCGGTGCCACTATAGAATTCAATCCTATAAGACCGGCGCCGACGCTGACACTCTCATGAAAAGCACGTGAAGCGCTGCTTCATTGGAATTAACAGAGCTTAGCTCTTATTATTATATTTAATTATTAGGGGAACAAGGAGTCTACAAGAAAGTTTGGAAACTCACTTGAAGTTTAGTATGGCCTATCATCCTCAGACAGATGGACAGTCCGAGAAAACGATCCAAACTCTTGAAGATATATTGAGAGCTTGCATATTAGACTTCAAGGGTTCGTGGGAGGATCATTTACATTTAGTGGAGTTCTCGTACAATAACAGTTTTCAGACGACTATACAGATGAATCTATTTGAAGTATTGTACGGTTCAGGTATACAAGAGAGGGATTCTTGATCTTTGTTGAGGATAAGAATTCTTATGAAGTTTTTTCTTAAACATCGTCTTTTCTAAGATACCGAGCCTCTTGATTATACAAAACATAGAAAAATTGACTTCAAAATCATTTAATGATGGTCAATATTTCTCTTTAGGGCGAAAATCATTATCAAATCTTTTTCTCGTCAAGCACCCATTTCGTCAAATGGCTTGTGTGCGACTGAATAAATGAGATACCGGTTGTGGATGCTTTCGAATTTGCTGGGATTTTTTTCCGAATAGGTGTTGGATATAATGCCTTCAAGTCAATTATTGTAATCGCAGGCATGCGTTTGTGATGATTGAGGGAGGACTTATACGGGTAGAACAATCTTACTCAAAATGATAATATGCTATTTGGTTTGTCTTTATCATCATGTACATGCATTACGTAGTATTACAGATCACTATTATATATTGATAGAGCCCATAAAATTCTTTCTTGACTACTAGCATTATGATGGCGATCATATACGTGGGAGCTGGGTGGTTTATAAGCACATCCTTAAATGTCCCTGGTCGAGAGAGTGTCGAGACTGGGCATCGATACTCCGGAGTAGACTAGTGTATACTTTGTGAGGCCCCGACGAAGGGCGGTGGCCGGTCTCATAAGCCATTGGTGTCAGTTAGTCACCTAAGATGGTATACAGGTGCTCATTGGGTTATGAGTACACTGGACGGACTCGCCGAGAACATGCTAGATGGTATTATACCTATTTTCAGATAACAGTTCTCAGGTGACATGAGTACAGTTTAATCTCTCGACCTGAGATCGTCATTTGTCTTGTGTGAGTTCCCAATGTACTTTGATTACTACCCTACCACGGCTCAAAGAAGTCGTGCAAACAGGTTTTAGTTGGGTACAGTCCCGAGCCACATGGAAGCAGTGAGCGGATCGTCGAGAATTCTTCTCTCCCGGTATTGGGGGTTGATGTCGCGCAGTGCACGGGTGGCCATCACCAGAAATTCTTGACCAAGGTAGATGAAAATTACTGATTTGGATCAGTAGTTTCTCAGTGGGTGATGGGCTTCATACCGACATGAAATATCGCGTTATTAGGGGTTTGACTTTGTCCACCCTCTAGACCCGGTATGCGATACTCTTAGACGAACAGATCAGACTGTACGGAGATTGTCACAAACATGCTCAGTAGGAGTTCGGATGAGTTTGCTCATCGACCTTATTTTCGCTCAATACCTGGGTAGCTGTTATGTAGAGCTAGTACCGCTGACATGCTTATGGTTAAACCCACTGCCGGCGTATTGACGAATCTTTAGAGTCCCACACAGAGAGTTTTCCTGGTTCTGGCGAAATGATATAGTAGCTGTATTTTGATACGTGCAGGGTTCCGATCGAATTATTGTACTAGTTACCCGGACTTTCGATCGGACTATTGATAATACTAGCCGGCTCGGGATTGAGCCAGATTATTAAATCAGGTATTGATTTAATAATTTACGTATATATATTTCGATACGTATATTCTAGTATTATGTTCTTTGTGTTATTCTATCTCTTTGGGTATTCGTATTTTGGTACGAATACATATATGTATATACAGTTGAGTGTAATCCGTATTTATACGGAAAATATTTTAGAAGGTGGACACCTCATTTTGTTTTATCCATTTACTATATTAAATGGAAATGAGGTGTAAAGGTAAAGAAGAGAGTATGGTGAGATCCATGCTTGGATAGTGTTGACAAATGAATTGTTTATTTATTTGTGCTCACTATTTAAGTATGGTTGCATTATTATATTTGGAAAATGGTTTTTACAAAACCTTGCTTGAGATTCTCTCGCATGGATGGTTCATTATTTTTGACATTGGATTTTTTCACACTCTCATCATGTGCTTGCTCTCTTCACTACCTTTCCTGAGCTCCTCCTCCATCTTCTTCATCTTATACCCTACCATCTCATGTGTTGATAATCATAGGTAGAAAAGAGATAAATAAACACTTAGAGCCACTCACTACATCTCTAGACACTCTATATTAGCAACCTAGAGTTCCTAGTTGCTTCACTAGATTCTTAGTGTAAAGGTAGAGCCATGAGCAACACCTCTCGGATGGATCATCTTCGACGGAGGAAGACAGGCGGCTAAGCTCGATTGAGGAAACCTCCAAGAGCTAAGGAAAATGGTAGAAGACTGAAGGACACGTATCATTCGGTATACAACTTCTAACCTTATAGCTAGAATATCTTTTGTAGCTAGTTGAGGTTTATGGTTTGATTCTAGACGGGTTTCTTAGCGCTAAGTTTTTTAAAAGCTATTTTTGTTCTGCATTGGCCACGGTAAATGGCCAGGACGCTAGCAAACCCCAACAATAGGTTGCGGTCTTTTCATTGTGGGACTTGTTGAAAGTCATTTTTCTTGAGCTTGGCCCCATGAATATCCCGTCTAAACCTTTGATTTGAAGAGATCGTCATTTGAAGTGAAGAGCTCATCATTTTTAGATGATGTTCAATCCTCTCAAAGTAATCGGTCCTCCCTTTCTCTTCAAGATTCCCCATTCTCAGATCAAGATCCTTGATTGTTTGAGAATCATCTACAACTCGAATAGAACTCATAGCTTCCCATCAAACTTTTCCAAGATCTTCATCGTTCCCCATGGATTGGACTCGATCTGGAGCTCTGATACCATTTGTTGCACCCGAACCGTATACTTCCTTTATGATTTTGGTATTGAGTGTAATTGATCAAGAAATGAAATGAAAACACAAGAATGAAATTGATTTGGATTTGTTTGAACAAAAACGGAATTACAATTAAAAAAAGATACAAGAATTGAATTAGGAAATGGAATTACAGCGGAAGAGATACAAGAATCACAACTGAATCTGATTTCATACAAAACACATTATTTTCTATCACATATCATATCTCCCATTTATAGACTAAATTTGGGTGTTTTCTACAAAACCCTTCCTATTCTATATTTGCAAAGAAATCCCTCTTTAACAACTTCTATATTTACAAATAAGCCCTTCATTAATAGACCTGTAACAGAGAAAGAGAAATCAAGAAAACGGGGATGAAAGAGGGAACATGGATAGGTTTAGGGCTAAGGTTGATCACCCTTCTCTTCTACCTCTTCTTTTTCCCTCACTTTTTCCTCTTCTTTCTCGATCTGATCCCGGAGATCTACTTAGATCTGACGACTCCCATGAGTAAAGTTTTGGTAGAATCATATTTTATGCAATAGGTTATAAGATGGTTATCCACCGTCCATAATGTAATATATGAACGGAGGAGATTAAAAGTGAAAACTAACTCCTATTTTAGAGACAATTGTTTTTTCTTTTTAAATCTCAATGATCATAAAATGGACAGTAGATAACCCGCTTCCACCTTTGGGATTCTACACTCGGTACAATCAATCAATTTGAGAATTGCCCATTGTTGGATATTTACATATGATATTGATTCAAACTTTGAGGCCTTTTGGGATGGAGTTGTGTATAGATAAGTGGAGTTTTATAAAGTTACCTAAACTTGACTCCAAAATCTTAAGTATGCTAAGTTTGACTCGCAAAGAAATTGCAGGTTCTTTCAATTGGTTGACAATCATTAGGCATGTTGAAAGATCTTCAAATCAACAAAGTCAAGCTTGGAAAACAAAGGGAAGATGTTGTGGGAAGTTAGGAAGAGAGCATTTCAAATCTTGTTTTTTCTTTTTGGTACTTGGGTTTTTTCCTTTTAAGGTTTCTGGTTGGGAAATGTATGAAAAATAATTTTAGGTTTTTCTTTAAAGTTTCTGGCTTGAAAAATGCAGAAAACGTGTGTGATCAACATTCAACAGTTGTAATGAGTTAAAGGCATACTTGTAAGAAAAATTATATCAATATTCGATGCAACTCTCATCTTTTTGAAAATTTCATCTCTCTCGTAAAATCCATGGCCATAGATTAACATCAAAAGTATAAGAAAGAACTACTTTTCATGTCGACCGTCTTCGTAAATCTAAGGTTTCGCAATTGTTAGAGTTAGGAAAAGAAGGGATTTTTACTTTAGTGGAATTTACGGAGAGTGAAAAAAGGGAAAAATTAGTGGTATAAGATAAAATGACATGTTAAGTTCTTCCCCCCTTTTGGAATTTACTCAAAAGTAAAAACAAGTGGGTAAGGTTAAAATTAAGTTAAGGGCATTATGGTCGAGATTTACCGAGTCATAATGCCATAGGTAGCTAACTGCATCAGTATTAGATCAAGAGAGTTTTCTTTAATTTACTTAGTTAATGGTATTTATTATAGAACGCATGATAGTTGAAGGTATTTTACACGGCTTAAACTTAATATATAACTAGTTAGTTGCGAAAATTATTCTCTTAGACCTTTAGCCCATACGTGAAAGACCAAGTCATTAACAGCATGTGAATAGTTGGCACATGTTCAAATTTAGTTGGCAATGTTAGCCTTAGTGGCCTGATATGCAGCAACTAAAATAGGCCTGGCTAATGAAGTGAATGCTTCACTAGTCGCCTCGCTTCGTTTCGTCACGAGGCGAAAAAAATTTGCTTCGTGATGACATGGCCAAGTTAGGCAAATTGCCTCGCTTTGTTACGGCGAGTCAAGTGAAGCCAGAAAGTTTCTCAAATCCGCGATGTTGCCTCGTCAGAGTTCTCCTCGCCTAACTCGCTGACTCGCATCACCTCACTTCGGGTTTGTCTTGATTCGCTACGAATCGCCGCTTTGCTTCGCCTCGTTGACCGATTTGCTCGAAGTGGACGTCCAACGGTCAACAACGGATACGTGCATTCCGACCCGCCTCGCTTTGCCACGTGTCGCTTCGTCTTGAAAACCCATCCAACGGTTAAAAACAGGCAAATCAAGGCGAAACAGGAGAATCAGCAGGAGATATCTTGGCCTCGCATTGATTTCCCTATCCAACGGCTAGAAACGGGTAAATAGAGGCAAGGCGAGATAATTCGCATTGTCTCGTCTTGATTTCCACTTCCAATGGCTAAAAGTGGACAAATAGAGACGAGGGGAAGCGAATCACGAGGTGCTTCGCCTCGCCTCGCATCGTAACAGCTATAAATGGCCAAATAATTCAAAAAAACCCCTAAAAACTTATAAGTACTCCCCAAACCCCATTTCTTCTCATTCTAAACCCATTTCTCTTCCAAATTAAAAAATACCCATCTCTCTAAAAAAAATGCTCCCTCTAACTTCTAAATTTTTAAGAATAGAAGCTCTGATCCGATCCTCCAACAATTCGACTACGAGTTTTCGAAGCTCCGAGCCTCCGACTGACTCATTCTACTCTACCGCTATTCTGAAATTCTTCTCTCTTTCTTATTTCTTTTTTTTAAATTTTATTATTTGTAATCTAATACTTTTTTTTTAATTAGTTAAAATGGAGGGTTCATTCGATACGCATCAAACTCATATTCCTCATTTCGAAGGACCCGAAATAGAACCACAAACAGAAGGATCCACCCCTATTTCTAGAGAAACTAAAAATCGTGCAACTACCAGTAATATTTGGGATCACTATAAAGTTGAATTTAGGGACGATATTAGATACACCGTTTGCAAATATTGCGGCAATGCATATAAACGCAAAGAAGGTGACGTCATTAGTAGTTTGCATAAACATGCAAAAATCATTAGAACCCCCTGTCGGTACCTCCACCACATAAACACAAATTGATTTCACCGGTCAAGATCTTTTTCAATATAATCATGATTTAAATGTTTCGGAAATGACAAGATATGTTATGAGAGATGAATAGGTTCTCGGATTCGGAGAAAGCGGATTTTGAGCGGAACATTCAAATGGCGCTGCAACAGGCATTCAAAAAGGTTCCAAGGACGACGCTTAAAAGTCGTTGTTTTAGCCTCTACAACGATAGTAAACAGGTATTAATTGCTACTCTTGTTTCTTTAGATACTAGCATTGCATTAACTTATGATGTTTGTATTGATGGAAGGGAACTTTCCTAGATTTGTGTTACTGCATATTGAATAGATTTTGGCTGGTATTTGCAAAAAATAATTATTGCTTTTAGACAATTTTCATACTCGCATAGTGCTTTTCATATAACTGCTGAAATTAGATCAATTTTAGAAGAATATTATTGTGTAAATAAATATTTTTCTATATCTTTCGATAAGGTTAGCAACAATAATTCTGCTATTTCTGCACTTATTAGGCTATGCAAACTAATTTTCAATGGTCATTTTTTTCATATTCGTTATGCATGTCATGTACCTAATCTAGTTGTATATGATGCATATATCGTATGTAATGCAAATATTCAAATGATTAAAATGCAAGCAAATTTATTAAAAGTTTTGCAAAATGAAAAGCTGAATATAAAACTAGATGCCTGACTGCAGGAGTAAGGCCGTCTCTTAGAAAAGATGTAACCACTAGGTGAAATAGTACATATGATATATTTCGTACCGCATCAAAAACCGCCGGAATTATTCGTAACATGTGGAATGAAACCATGCCTATATAAAACCACTTAGAAGAGGATCATTGGGCGGTTGCAGGTCTTTTTCAAGATTTTCTTATGATTTTTAAAATAGCAGTCGAACGATTTTCTGCTATTTTTACCTCCACTTCTCATATTCTTATTTCTAAATTGTATAATATAGCTTAATATTTTACTAGTCACATCGAAAATCATTTACTTCACGAAGTTATTCTTGCTATGCTATGCTAGGTAAGATTTCTAAATATTTTGTTGAAATTCCTTTTGTTTTTTTTTGTTTTTGTTCGATAATAGACCCTAAACTTAAATTAGAAGGTTTGGAGGCTCTTTTAAACGGGCTCTACACAGCCATAGAGCATACTTTAGATATTAATAATCATGTTTGTACCATTAAAAGTAATTTAGCTGGAGTGTTTGATTTGTATATTGTACTATCTTCTTCTAGTAGAACTAGTAAACTACCAGCTGCAACCAGTTTACGTATTTGAACTCCTGCTTTAGCACTTATTCAACAAATAAAAAAGGCTAAAGGTCCCCTGGCCTCATCATCGTCAGTTTTAAATGAGTTAACAATATATTTACAAACCGAGTCAGATTTAGATTATAGCATAGATGAGTTTGATATTTTAGTCTGGTGGAAAAGCCACGGGTATTTATATTTGGTGCTTTCTATTTTGGCCCGTGATTTACTAACCATTCCAGTGTCAGAAAGTGCTTTTTGTACAGGTGGTAGGATATTAAACGAAAAGAGATGCAGTCTGGCGCACGACACAATGGAATGCATAATTTGCTCGTAAGATTGGGAAGCAGCAACTGTCAGGAAACAAAATGCAATCACTTTGAACCCAGATTATCTAGCAGAGGAGCTTACAGGATTGGACGAGACCAACACCGAAGGAGGAACCACAACCGGTGCCGACGAGTAGTGACTAGTGAGTACGATCTGTAATAATAGAAAAAGAACTACGTAAACCTAATTCCTTCTTATTGAGCTCAATATTTGGGAGGGATACGTAGCATACCCGAGTGGGTTCGATCTCTAATGTAAAAAAAATAACAAATTGTATTATGAAATTGTAATTTGATTTATTTTATGAAAATTTTACTTCAATTTTTGATTTTTGATTTTTTCTTGATTTCTAAGTTTTTTTTTATTTAAAAAAAAATTAATCAGGGAGGCAAATTTTTCGCCTGCCTCGCCCAATTCATCGTGCTTCGCCTCGCGATTTGCCTAGACGAATCAACGAAGCAAGTGGGAAGCAGTAACTGTCAGAAAACAAAAACAAAGTGGAGGCATAATTTGCTCGCAAGATTCGGAAGAAGCAACTGTCAGGAAACAAAATGCAATCACTTTGAACCCAGATTATCTAGCAGAGGAGCTTACAGGATTGGACGAGACCAACACTGAAGGAGGAACCACAACCGGCGTCGACGAGTAGTGACTAGTGAGTATGATCCGTAATAGTAGAAAAAGAACGACATAGACCTAATTCCTTCTTATTGAGCTCAACATTTGGGAGGGATACGTAGTATACCCGAGTGGGTTCGATTTCTAATGTAAAAAAAAACAACAAATTGTATTATGAAATTGTAATTTGATTTATTTTATGAAAATTTTACTTCAATTTTTGATTTTTTTCTTGATTTCTAAGTTTTTTTTTTATTTTAAAAAAAATTAATCAGGGAGAGACGAATTTTTCGCCTGCCTCGTCCGATTCATCTTGCTTCGCCTCGCGATTCGTCTAGACGAATCAACGAAGCAAGTGGGTTCATCGTTCGGGCACTGTTGGGCTCGCTTGCCCTGCGAAGTGATCCCAACTCGCTTCATCTGATAAGCGAGATAGGCGAATCACGAAGCGAATCGTCTCGCCTCGCTTCATTAGCCGGGCCTAAACTAAAATGATACATGAGATGATTTCCCTTCAATAGATTGGTGTGTTATAACCGTTCCCATCAACATAAAGAGAGAGAAAATTAACAAACAACATATTCTAGTTCTTCTTTCTTCTTCGTTTTCACAAAAACTATATCCATTTTCTTCCATATTGTTGCACTCTCTTAGTCAAAAGCAAGGGGGCTAAAGATTTTATTTCTGGCCATTTGGTGTTTTATCAATATTTCCAGTTGTTTGCTTAATAAATAATAAGTGTTTGTTATTAGGGTCATTCTGAAATGAGATATGCAGCGTGTGAGCTTTCTTCCAATTGGGACATTCTTTACTCGAGAGGGGTGGCTACCCATTTCTATAATGAGTGGAAACATTGATTGGCATTTAGGATTATGATAATTATTATTTTTCTTATAAAACAATAGCATTTCCTTGAAGCAATATATTTTTGTTTTTGTGATTCTCGTGCAATAACTTTTAGTATAAATTCATGAGATGGGCTTTGATTAACCTTTGCTTAAAAAAATAAATAAAATGGGAGCTTGGTATTTTTTGTAAATGTTCAAACATTCATGCCAAATGGGGATAAATTAGAAAGGGTGAACCCCCGGATTAAGTTAAATTGAAGAACCCATCCGGGCCGTGTCTATGTTCACACGTTCACATCCCATTTTCCTCCTTTTTTATGGTTACATGTGTTAAAGTTTTAAAAATGAATCCTGCTATTTTTCTAAATTTGTTAAAAAAAATAATCATATTATTTTTAAAATTCTCTAATGAAAAAACTTTCTTATTTCTATCATCCTATAATTGATAACATAGTGCGATGCATTTAATGCAATGAACTGGAAAGCTTTTTACATGTAGAACAACTTGTATTGCCGAACAACACCTCAACTCACAACTCAGTGAAACTTTGGTTTCAGGATCTATACGCTTGCAAAATGTGCAATCTAATAATAAATAAATAGCTACAGTTCACATTTACTAAAGCTTGGCATATCATGCTCTCACATTGCAATCACATTCTGAAATCCATCAATCAAAAAAGTTATCTTATTGATTTACGCAAGCTCCTGTTATCAATGATGGAACATACATGAAGTTTAAATTCAACCCCAAAAAATGCATATATCCTTATGCAAGATAACTGAACTACACCAACATTGCTGATAGATTGAACTAGCAACCTCATTTTATTCACCAACTGATCTCGGGTACTGAATCAAGAACTCTATTGGGGATTTGGGGGCCGACTATTGGCAGCTGAGACTCTCGATCCCCATTCAAGTAACTCTTTGCTCGTGTCATCCTTGTGCACAAGGACCTCAATGAAGCAGAGGCTATCTTTATGTTCACCCGTAGCCTTTTCAATCGCTTCTTCTAGTTCCTCTTCGGTACGAACCTGTACATAAATTTGCCAAATTAATTTTCTTTTGGTAAGCCTGCTGCTAAATGTGGTGCAACATCAATTAGCATAGAGATCATTATGCTCACCTTCGAAGTCCAGCATTTCCCTTGGCCATTGTTAATGGCTTCTACTACCGCAGTATAGTTCCAGTTCTTAATTACATTGTAAGGTCCGTCATGGATCTCTACCTCGATGGTGTATCCACCGTTATTGATGAGAAATATAATGGTTCGCTGGTTGCATCTGATCATAGTTGAAATATCCTGTGCAGTCACCTGAAAAGGAGGAAAACAGCTCTGAGGCAGCAATATCATAGTTGTAAGCCTACACAACATTTAGGATTTTCTAGGGATATAGAATACATCTCTGTATATAGTTCAAATGATTTTATGATCCGAATTTAAATTTTTTTTCTACTTAGGAGAAGCTTGAATTTCATCATATGCATTTAAAGAGAGTTCAGCACTGAAAGAGAGCACTGGTTACTGTACCAATTTACTTTGGAAAGAAGATATCAGCCAATATAACAAAATCTTATTACCCTAGCTTACTCTGTCACCATTAATTTCCAAACATGGAAAAAGAAATAATTATTTGGCGTGTTCATTTTGCTTTCACATTCTTTGTTGAAGTTAAGGTTTACGTAAATCAACCCTATGACTAAATACTATATATACTCTACCTACTCGATTGGAACTAGGAAATAGAGGTGTGTTTTTATTTACCTGGAAACTTCCGTCGCCTATGAAAGCAAGAACGCGTTTATCCTTGGCACCTTGAGCATATCCAAGAGTCGCCCCTACAGACCAACCGATAGACCCATACTGCATTTGGAACTCATATCTGTTTGAACACAAGTTTAATGCAATTATTGGTCGAAAACAAGTCTGCCGCTATAGAACTATTGTTTGTTGCACGTCATATGAACATAATCAAATTATAATGCAATTTATGGACAAAAACGAGTTAAATCAGATCAAAGGGTTATGCTAATCAGTGCATATTATGAAAATAGCAAGGCTAAAAAGTGCGGTGAATGGATGTGGTTATTGCACGTTAAGAGAAAACTTGTTAGCATGGACATTAATCAAATATACTACTAGTCAAGACTCACCCACAGTTCTCTGGTAAGCGAAGCTTTTGGCAATTAAACCATGAGTCACCAGTCTCTGCAATTACCGCTGTGTCGCCACTCAACATATTCTGTCAAATGCATAGAAGCCAAAATCAATTGAAAGAACAGCCAACATTAAGGACTGAGAGTACATAGACATTTTTCTCCTCTTTACTTTTAGGGCGTGCTTTGTTGCGTGTAATTGGAGCCATGTAACTTAAACTGTAATTGCAAACCAACTGCATGTATTTGGTTCATATGTTTGGGTTCCAATGGTGCTTTTGTAATTTGCAAAAAGGGGTCCAAAACATGTTGTATTTGCTATCAAAATCCAAAGGGCTAATTGCTAAATAATACCCTCACCTAGTTTGACCTTATTGATTTTTTCGGTGCACTTATATACCCTATAAAGTACAAACCGTTAATACTTTGCGCCCTTCAGTTGACCATCAAATCCATCAGCATTTTAAACAAATTCCACACGGTTTGTACTTTAGGGTATTTAAGTGCAGCGAAAAAATCAATAAGGTATAGAAGTGCAAACTAGGTGAAATGGGGTATTATTTAGCAATTAACCCATATCCAAATACACCAGACCAGGATACCACATCGCTTTCTTTGTTTGGGAAGAATGCATTTCAAATTACGGGTTGTAGAAAGATGTGTTTGGTTGGATGTAATTGTTGGGTCATAACTAATAGCCCTATTATTTTCTGTGTTTCAGCAACTATAGCAGGGAGACCGTTAGGTTTGATTGCAATTCCAGCTACATTTGAATAGCATGTTTTCCAACTGAACAAACAACATGTTGGATCAGTATGTCCTTGCAACCGAATTACTTGTTTTTCAGGTTTGGTGTATGCGGAGATCGATAGTGATGTTAATCAAAGGATCCAAGCTTGTTGGTTGAAATGGAGGAGTGCAACAGAGATTTTTTGTGATCGTAACTTTCCGTTAAAATTGAAAGGGAAGTTTTATCAAAGCGTCATTCGGCCTGTCTTATTATATGGTACAGAATGCTGGGCTCCTAAGAAGCATCATACACAGAAGATGCACGTAGCGGAGATGCGCATGCTTCGTTGGATGTGCGGTAACACTAGAAAAGATAAGGTGCGAAATGAGGATATTCATGCAAAAGTTAGTGCAGCACCTGTGGAGGAGACGATGCGGGAAAACCGGCTAAGATGGTTTGGTCATGTGCGACGCAGACCTATGAAAGCACCGGTTCGACGAATAGATACTCTCGAAATGGGCAATGGCAAAAGGGGAAAAGGGAGACCGAAGAAAACATGGATGGAGATACGAAACGATATGGTTGCCAAAGGACTCAATGAAAGTATATTGTTTGATAGGAGTGAGTGGAGGCGAAAGATTCATGTGCTGGACCCGGCGTGATTCTCATGTTGGTTCATGTAGCCTACCCCATATGCTTGGGATAAAAGGCTCAATTGTTGTTGGTGGTGTATGCGTATAGTTGCTTCTCAAACTACAAGCAAACAGACATGCACTGGCTATGGAGCAACTAGATCAACCCACAATCCGTATAAAAAAATTACAATAAACCAGAAATCTCATTCCCATGTTGAATTATAACTTTGGCCCTAACTAGCAATTTATGTATTTGTAATCAATTGAAAGCAAGCAAACTTTGTCAACGTATCAAACAAACAAAAAAGAACTTTTCAGTTTTTTTGGGTTGCAAATTGTTTCAGTAAGAAAAATTTATAGGAACTATAAAATGACATACCTGTATATGTTTGAAGAGAATATTGACCCTTAAAGGCTCATTGTTCTCAAATTTAAGAGGAATGCTAGGTGGAACAAAGATCCGATGATAATTTTCGACAGCAGTAGTATTCTTCTTAAGCTTCTGAGAAAGTGCAGTCAAAAACTCACTCATGAATACCCAACCAAAGGAAGGCCCATTACCAATAGTAACCCGATTAGGCTGCACAATTACTGCCTTCTCCTTCTTGATGAGCAAAGAATAACCCACTGAACTGTAGTCGTTAAAGATTGGGCCCACAAAGACATAAGCATCAGCGGATTCCACAATCTCACCACAAAAATTGGTGCTAACTGCACCCCAATAGGTCCCGATGAAGTGTGGGTGCTGCTCTGGCACCAGTCCCTTGCCTGATGGCATAATTGCTATTGGGTACCCACATGCATCGGCCAACTCTGCAAAGGCTTGTTGAGCTTTGGATGATCTTAGTTTGGGCCCTCCAACTATAACTGGCTTCACAGCCTTGTTTAGAAATTCTGCGGTTGCCTCAACTGCGGCTTCTAGTCCCATTTGATTACTCACCCTGAAGGAAATCAGGAAGGCATGGTCATTTCACAAAAAAAAAAGAGTAGATAATTAAGTCCAATTCAAGTGGGGATTATTGTTGTTGGAGAAATACCGCACGCTAAGGAAGCTTAGAAGCATGAATGATCACTAAATGTATATGAGACATATGGCCTGTAGCTTATATTAAGATCTGAGTAAACAAATGGTAGTAACACTACTTGCAATGAATTTCCATGTAGAAGGAAAGGCGTCTTGTATATCACTACATTATATTGAATCAATCAGAGTGTTGCTTATAGGGACAGTTACAGTAAAAATTGACAAAGTAAAAAAGTTATCATGAAGGAGAGTATCTGTCGCTAGGCTTCAAAACTGGTGACAAACATCTAAAAACAACATAACAAGCGTCTTATATATGTACTTCTCGTATGGATTTTGACACTGATATTGAATATACATGGACGCTTTTTTAAGCACTTGAAAGCTGAAATCCTTCTTCTACAAAGAAACAAAGAAGAATTATATGTTACAGCTCCAAAGTCCAGATGCGGTACATCGGTTCTGAAGTCTTGCTCTTTTTAACTTTTCGAACAATATCATATAAAAAATTTATAAATGAGCAAACGGATCCTTGATTTCTATTGAAATATTGGCCCTTGCATTTCTTTGATGTGAAAATTATAGGATTATGAAGTTGAAAATTCTCTTCCATGTATCGTCCAACACTTTTGGATTTTTGGATTTTTGGTCCATATTATTAATGTCAAACTAATTGTAGAGTTAGAGAGAGGTACAAGGGTTAGAACAATAGTAATCCAAAACTTTTGGATTTTTGGTCCATATACAAATATCCTCTTCCATGGAAATAAGGATTGATTAGAAGGATACAAACAAACCGTGTGTTCCGACATCCTATCACGAACATTCAAAACACATGCATGTATCGTCCAACAAATGTGCACATGAGATAAACAAGTTGCAATTATAATAAAGAATGCACTCGTCCAACAAGGTTTGGCCTTAACTTTGCGGTTAGACTACCCGACACATTTTTTGAGCTAAAAGGTTGGATTCCTTCGTTCGGGGATTTTACCCTCACTCGTCCACTCTTCTTGCTTACTTGCTTTCAGGGTCACGCCTAGCAAATTACCATGCGGTATGCTCTGTTTACAATTCTTTCGTACTCTCCTCTTTACCCCGTGATAAGTAGAATACTCTTCTTCCTTCACCACGGTTTTCGGCAGCTATGTGGTCATCATTCATCACTTCTCGAATTCCTTTCTCATTTGAATTGGAGGTCATCCTCTTATCCTTAGATTAGATAGGTGAGGGCCATTGGTCCTATGGGAAGAGAATTGAGGCATTCCTTTTCGGTCAGCTAAGCCATGTTCTCGTAAAAAACGAAGGTCGTCGAAAAGCCTTCGTTTGCTGGTTGTTGAAGAGCCTTCGTTTGCTGGTCGTTTTTGTCACTCAGCGAAATAAATAAGGTTTGTGTTTGAAGACGATCTTGGAAGAATGTGAGACTTGTCACTTAACAAAATAAATAAGGTTGGTGTTTTTGTCGCTTGTGTTGGTGGAATGTCTAAGATTTAAAATCTCTGTATCAGGATAGATATCAGTCGACCACTTTTGATATCCAAATCTGTAATCTCAGTCGAATGGTTGTCTCGGGTCAGAATATCGGATTTTATATTGACTGAGAAAAAGAATTTTTAAATTTAGAATTGTCTTCAATAAATACTTAAAGTAACTATATACATTTTGGTAAATTCTTTTGCATTAATTATGTCTAAACCCGTATTATTAATGTCAAACTAATTGTACCAAACTAGTTACCTCTAATAAACCCATTAAACCATTAATAAACCCATTAACAAACCCATTTAACAATAATAAATTTAATACGGATGTAACGGATCTAATAAAATGGTAGACCCAATGATACTTGGTATAAGACCATATCGGTCTCAAAACTCGGACAGTCGGTTCTGGGATCGAGATCGGCCATCTTGAATCTTGGATCAGCCACGATTTCAAATCATGCTTGAAGCATGCAACTTCTTACAATTCTCATACTCTACCAACTATCTCATGTCTTGGTACCAAAAACACTCTTGGGAGTTATATTTGGTATGTGTGCCTTAAATTTAGTAACACATATTCGATCTACTTATAAAATCCTATTGATCAAGCCCTAGTTGTCGAGCGCGTCCTATGTCGAGCTAGTAAAGCTAGGTCCAGCCCATAATATGAGCCAAAAAATTATCAACCGTAGACCAAGGGCTCGACCCGGAGAAATTGGACGAGCCCTATGCATGTTCCGTAAGGATGCGGGGGTAGAGCCTTACGGTTCGAATGTTTACTTGAGAAGCAAGTATCTATATATAATTACATAAGGCTTAGGTTTACGTATGGGGTATGTAGAATCTCTAAGAGAATTAGGTGGTCTCCTATTGCTTGAGATTTGGGATTAGGGTTTAATAGTTCTACCACCATCATTACAAACTCACGATTACTAAGATTACAGTATATTGTTTCTCCTTTGCTCGAGGATGTAGGTTGATTTGGCCAAATCTCATTAAAATCATGTGATCTGTTTTTTGTTTCGTTTTGTAACTTTTGTTTCATCTCTTTATCGTTAGTATTACTCTGTAGTTTGTCATAATAATATTAACGTATGTAATCAGTTGAGTCTTGTCAATAAATGGATTGTGTGTGGATTCTATATAAAATGAGCAGAAGCTCCCCGTTTGTGATTCACACAAAGAAGAAACATGGTATTAGCTTCTACAGTTAAAGGGTAATCCCCCCAAAAAAGATAAATTTGAAATAAATTAGACGTATGACAGTCACATGATCACTAATGTAATAACTAAATGTTTATATGCAATTGGCAAACAAAATTTATGGTATTTATTGTGATTAAAAAGGCATATTAGATATATATTAGAAGTATTTGCAGTGTAAAATGGCCAACCAAGAATCACTGGAATTTGGTTGCGGGGGTTAGCTACGGGCTGTGTATCTAATATAATGAAATCAACAGGTAAAATGAATTCCCCGATCTTGATTAATGCATCCTCTAACTCACCCCTTGGATGGGTAATTGATCGGTCTGCCATTTGTAATGTGCATATGGTAGGTTTCAACTCTCCTACTCCTAATTGCTCATAAACTGAAAATGGGAGTGAGCTGACACTTGCACCAAGGTCTAGCAGAGCGCGATTAATGTGCTTATCCCCAACCGTTACTGAAATAGTGGGACAAACAGGGTCCTTGCATTTTATGGGCAACGAGTGGGTAAGCGCATCACTCATTGTGTTTGCCAGGAAGACCTTTTTGGGCACTTGAGTCTTCTTCCTTTTCGTGCACAAGTCCTTAAGAAATTTTGCATATGACGGGACCTGTTGGATGGCATCGGGAAAAGAGATGTTGATGTCAACTTTCTTGAAAATCTCCACAATCTTTTCCATTTGTGAACTCGGTTTATTGGATCTCAACCGATTTGGAAAAAGAGATCTTTGTGGCGGGTTGGTTCCATAGTTGTAAGAGTTAGCTGTGAAGTTGGAACGGACCCCGGAGTAGATTTATAATTTTGGTGAGAAGTGGATCCATAATTATTGTATTAGGGCATATCATTTCTCAAAATGGTATTAAGATTGACAAAGCAAAAATCGATGTTATTTCAAGCCTCCCTTCTTCTTCTTGCATCAAAAGACCTTCGATCGTTCTTAGCCCATGCTGGTTTTTACCGCCGACTCATCAAGGATTTTAGTAAAATTGCTAAACCCTTGACACTCTTACTAGCCAAGGACATGGCATTCAACTTCAGCTCGGATTGTTTCGTCGCATTTGAATCATTCACTCACAACTGCTCCCGTTCTACACGCTCCCAACTGGAATCATCCATTCGAAATCATGTACGATGCGTCAGATTTTGCTATCGGTGCAGTCATAGAACAGTACATCAATAAACTGCTGTACGTGACTTACTATACTAGTAAAACGCTGAATGAGGCCCAAATGAACTATATGACTACCGAAAAGGAATTTTTGGCAGTTGTATTTGCTCTCGAGAAGTTCAGACCACACCTGCTAGGCTCACCGGTCATATATACCGATCAATCTGCTTTCAGGCATCTCTTTGCAAAGAAGGATGCCAAGTCTCGCCATATACGATGATCTTACTACTTCAAGAATTCGATCTTATCATCAAAGAAAAGAGTGGATGTGAAAACGTCGTAGCCGACCATCTCTCAAGAATCCCGTCTGCACCAACTGATCCACTGCCGACCAATGGCCACTTCCCAAATGAACAGATTTTACCAATATCCAGCGAGCCCTGGTTTGCTGATATCATAAATTACCTTGTGACAGGACTAAAACCGTCATAATGGTCAAATCAAGACATGTCTAAATTTCTTGCATGAGTAAAACATTTTTACTGGGATGATTCATACTTATTCAAATATTGTCCTGAACAGCTCCTTAGACGGTGTGTTCCTGACCCTAAAGTCAAAAGTGTTCTATCATTTTGTTATGATCAAGTCTATGGCGGTCACTTCGGTGCAATGATGACAGCCGAGAAAATCTTACGGTGTGGTTTTTACTAGCCGATGCTATTCAAAGATGCTTATGACTACTGGAAGATGTGTACTCGCTATCAGCACCTGAACCGTATTTCAAAACGAAGATGTCGCTCCAACCAATCTTTGATTGTTGAGATTTTCGATGTGTGAAGCATAGATTTTATGGGCCCTTTTCCCTCTTCGTTCGGCTATTTGTATATCTTGTATATCTTACTGGCAGTCGATTACGTGTCGAAGTGGGTAGAAGTCATACTAACCAAGACAAATGACAATACTGTTGTAGTCAAATGCATTAAAGATCTTATCACGGTTTGGTATCCCCAGAGCGATCATCAGTGAAAATGGCTCATATTTTTGCAACGGGTCTTTCGAGACCTTGATACGAAAATACGCAATAACGCACAAACTTTCAACGCTTTATCATCCACTGAAGAGCGGACTAGTGGAGATTTCCAACCGTCGGTCAATCAAATCCTGGAGAAGACGGTGAGCAAGAATCGTACTGATTGGTCCTCTAAATTGACGGATACTCTATGGGCATTCCGAACTGCTTACAAAACCGATTTAGGGATGTTTCCATTTCGATTGGTTTACAGAAAAGCATGTCATCTCCCAGTGGAGATTGAACATCGAGCAATGCGAGCTCTAAAAGAGTTCAATTTTGATCTGAAAAGAGCAAGCGTCTATCAAAAACTTCAGATTAACCGCACGAGATTCGAGATGAAGCATATGAAGATGCCAAGATAGCCAAACACAGAATGAAGGTGTTTCACGACTGAAATCTTCTGCGCAAAACTCACAGTTGGACAACAGATGTTGTTGTACAACATCAGGCTCCATTTCCATCCAGGGAAGCACAGGTCAAGATGGACAGGACAATATGAAGTGCGATGTGTTTACCCGCAGGGTACAGTTGAGATCTATGATTCAAAGAACGGTACGAGTTTGAAGGTCAGCGGATATCGATTGAAAACGTTCTTCTCGCCAAATTCATCGAAGGAGCTCATGCCCGTACACGAGCCAGTTTATATTGATTGATATTCTTTTCTCCATTTCCCAGACTTTGTTTTTTCAGCTATAAACAGTGGGGACGCCGTTTCAAATAAGTTTTTGGGTGGATTGTACATAGGTATGTATCCGCATCATGTCTATTTTCCGCATGCAACATCATGTCTATTTCTTTTCTTTTTTAGAAATTTTCCTTTCTTTGCATGTTTAATTCTGTATTGCATCATGTTTCAATTTTGCATTGCATGTGTAAAAAAATGAGAAAAAAAATTCAAAACCAACAAAAAAAATGAAAATTTCAAAAATATAAAAACTTTTGATCAAGTTAGTGAACGTTAAGTTTAAGTAGTGAAGTTTAATAGGAACATATCCAAAAAAAACGGAAGCTTAACAAGGGTATCTCTTCAAATAACTTGTTGTTGGCTAATGATGAGATTAACTGATTGTTTTACTCTCTTGATTTACAAAATCGAATATTTTAAACCACTTATGTTGTAATTGACATTGTGCTCATTAACTTAGATTAATCACTGTTAACTATATAAAAACCATGTTCCTATGAAACTATGACCCGGACCCTCTTACTTCTTTATCTATTAGGATACTGGCTCAATAGTTTGCCTTATGCATTAGTCCATACCACTGATTTTTTAGTTCCTATGATTTTTTGCATGATATTATATTGTTTTACGCACCTACTTACCTGGATAGATGTTTATGTTTAATTCTTTAGTTGCTTGTCTATAATGGAAAAAGAATGGGTCAAACAAAAAGAAAAAGAAAAATGAAATGAATCACTAGTTAAGGGAAATATGCATAAGGATGTCTTTTTCCTACACCCTGCCAAGCAAGTGTTTTCTCCGAGCTAAATTTCCTGATGATCCTCCATGTGGAGATAATCTTGGCCTCTGACAGAAATTCTCTTGTCATAGAAAAAAGATGGTTGATTTCAAAAGAATTTTTTTCCCCAAATATGACACCATCTTTATAGGCTTGTAAGTTTGGTGTGAAACTCAAATTCCTCTCTGGTTTGTATGGTTGTTTTTTTTAATACGTGCTTGAATCATCAGTCTATTTTACTTTGATTGGACTGAAATATTGTAAATTCTTGAGTCTCAGCCCTAGTAAAATAACTTTGCTTGAGACTACCTGGGATTGTTTATAGCAGGGGATGTGGGGTTAGCAAACCAGTTGGACACCGATATCAAAATAGTGAGCATTTGTAGTTTACATATGGGTTTAAATATTCTATCATATATCGAGAGTAGAACATACTTACTGAGGCATTTGTGTTATTGTGGGAGATACTACTGTATTTAGGTGTTTCACTGTTTATTCACGTTCAGTTCCTGTTTATATGTCGACTATTTAGATGATTCATGAACTAAAAAGATCCCGGATTTTGTGGATGTAATCCGTTGAAAACTCTCACGAGATAAAACTCATCCCTATGGTAACCTAGAGGTTTAACGGCTTGTTGCATATGCTAAATGTAATCGTGACGCCTACGAAAATGAGTTAGGACCTTTCCTTTTGAAAATAAAGTTTTGGTCGAGAACGAACAAAAGATAAGTTTGTGGATATTTGTTTATCAAGATTATTTACATTTACTACTGCTCATTCTTTATTGTAACTATGAATAAACAAGTGCTATTAACCCATGTCTGCTACGTGAGTACATGGTCACAGGTTTGCTAGAAGATGGATCCCAATTGGTGCAAAACACGCACATTTGATACGATTTCAGGTTCAATCGGCTAATTGATGAAGAATATAATGAAATACGGGTTGTGGCCACTTCATTTCTACACGAGTAAAGCATGTGTTGTAAGAAGATGACAAAGGAAGAGATTGCTTTGTCTTGGGACAACCACCAACATTAAATGTGAAGCAAATGAAGGTTGAATTCTGAATTGAACATATGTTGATTTGAAAAAGAACAAAAGAAAATCCAAAAATAGCTGCATTTGTTGACCAGAGAGGCCCGGGAGCGTTCAAGAGTAAATCGGTCAAAATGAAGGAGATCAAAAATCCTAAACTAAAGATAAAATACTTCCGGAAAAAATTGAAGACCCAACTCGGCAACTAGGCCGCGGAATCACGGCCACCAAGAAGGAATTGGCCATGGAATCACGGCCTTACTATTGAGTTTGGGTGTCGGAAAGGGGCAAGTGTTTAATTATGGGGCCCACATCTTTATGTAAGTGCTGGAACTCTGTGTAACTTTTTCTATAAATAACAGGGCAAGGGTGAAGCATTGGACATAGAATAGAGATAGAAATTTAGCTTAAACTAATGTTATTTCTAGATTAGCTTCCATTTATGTGAGAAAAACTTGAGTTCTCTCCTCCATTTTGCAACTTCAGTTTAAGAGCTTGCAAGGTTGGGTGGAAGTTTTGATCTCAGGCCATAGTGTAAAAATTTGAATAAAATTATCATTTCGTTCTTTTAATTCAAGAGTTTCGTTTGAAGTGTTCTTGATCTCCATTTGGTAAATTTAGTATAATTGTTAATCATGCCTCATGATACTGAACCGTTTATCGAATTCTTTCTTTATGCTACCTTCATTTGTGGACCAGTTTTTATTATTTGTGGTTTTATATTTCTTTGGATCACTCGTCACGAAAGATTAGTGAGGCATATCAAAAGGACAAGAAACAAGAATGATAATTATATTTCTTTCTTTTCTTTTATTTTATTTTTCTTGTAATAATTCTTTTGGTTGATATGAGAAGATGGGGATGCTTAATGAATTATGATAATTTCTGATTATTCTTTTAATCAATTTGAACTTCATAACAAGCAAACACGTATCTCTCGACTCCGGAACTTTCGACCCTCTTCTCAATATGTGGCTAGATTTTTCTAGTTCACAATAGGAAAATAGAGACGGACTCGAATTAATTCGAATATGGGAATAAAATTGATATGTAGGCTAATAACAAATTAAAGAAATTGAAGGATAAGGTAAACTTGGTGATGACTCTTGTAAAGAGATCGGCTTAGCCACTCATTTTACAAGTTTATAATCAAGGATACAGATTTTGTTTGGAAGGCTCGTCTATACTCTGAATCTGTATACTTCCTAATCCACATCTCTTTAATTTCTTATTTGCACAATTCTAACTAGTTACTATTTATGACGTGTTTGACGTTTTATGCTCCACTGCTGCAATAGGTTTGTGTTTGATATCGCGTGCTCACAACATCATATTAGTTACTATTCAAGACCTTAAATTATTAAATATGAATTGACAACCATATTTGGTAAGATATGGACTGAATGAGAAGTATAGGGATTATGGCTATTCATTGGCATCCGATTCTAACTTCTAGAAAGATATTTTCTAATTCTTTAAACTTGTATAAAAAAGCAAGCCCAAAACAATTTTTAAAAACCATTCTTTAATAACCAGTCTAAAGTATAGTTGTTATCAATGTTTTCCTGAGGAAGACCCGTATTCATCACTTGTTTATCGCAATTGTTGACGGCGGTATTTAATACTACAAGATTTTAGATTTCGGAAAACGAGCTTCAACAAAATGGGGACTTTTATGAGAGTACATGTGCTTTCGATATATCTGGGTTCATCCAAAAGATTTAAGCCCGAGGGAGCATCTATATCTTATACTCATGTATATCTCTTATTTTCCCCGATGTGGGACACTCTTGTTATTTCCCTTTTGGGATTAGTCCAAGGCCTCCCCTGCACCCACATGCAACCACAACTAGGGCACCGATGCCGTTGGGTTTTTTTATGAGAGTAAATGGGCTTTCGATATATATTTGGGCTTCATCCAAAAGATTTAAGCCTAGAGAGGGGCATCTATATCTTATACTCCCTTTTGGGAGTAGTCCAAAAGGAGATATCTGAAAGAGCTTGAAAGGTCATAGTATTTTAGTGCGATTTAGCATATAGGTAAATTATGATCAACTTTCCGTCAAAAGCTAGTAAACACCCACTGCCAGTTTTAATTCAACCTGTTGGATTAAGACTAGCATCCAACTTTCCACAGCACCATTTGAAATTCACATGAATCTTTCAAGTCTAAATGCACAACTAAACTACGACAACTCAGAATTTCAGCCCTATATAGCATGGTTTTAAAATCGAATTTTTATTCGATTTCTAATATTCAGTCCATGACAACTGCATCATCAGCCCAAAATAAGTATAAAAAACAGATAAAAAACAGTGAAGAGGCATACTTGGGCGCCAGGTAGAACGGCACGGGCTCATTCCTAAAGGTGGGATGCGGAATCCCCGGCAAATTGCAGCTGATGCTAATGTACACCGGCTTGCTCTCCTTCAACGCCGTCGAGATCGCCGTATCGATCATCTCATGCGCATCTTCCAAATTGTTCACCACAGCCTACAAAGCCCAAAAATAAAAACCAAATATCAAAATCAGACTCAAAATCTAAACTGATTTCAAACTAGAAATCGATCTCAAATCATTAAACCTGAAAGCAAGTGACAGCCTGAAAGCAGCGAAGCTCCTGAGAGAAATCAGGAATCCCAATCGTGTGATGAAGGATCCGATTCGTGCCGTAATCTTTCGAATTGGGGCCACCGACGATGCAGATGATGGGGAGATTCTCGCTGTAGGATCCGGCGATGGCGTTGATGACGCTGAGGCCGCCGACGGTGAAGGTGACGGCGCAGGCGCCGACTCCCCTCGCGCGCGCGTAGCCGTCGGCGGCGTAGCCTGCGTTGAGCTCGTTGCAGCAGCCGACGAGGTTGAGGCCGGGCTCGGCGATGAGGTGGTCGAGGAGGGTGAGGTTGAAGTCGCCGGGGACGGAGAAGACGTCGGAGACGCCGACCTGGACGAGGCGGCGGGCCAGGTGGCGGCCAAGGGTTCCGGCGGAGATCGCTGGGGCCCACGCGCTGGCGGCGGCGTCCTCCATTTTTTTTTAAAAAAAAATTGTTGTTTTTGGTATTTGTTTTGGAGTTTAGTGGAGTTTGGAGTGTTTGTTTCGTTGTTTTGGATTGGAGAAAAGAGTTTATAAATAGTGAAGGTAGTTTCTGGAGTGGACAGAAAGAAAACTGTGGGCGGATTTTGATTTGGTTTTGAATGGGCTGGGTCCAAGTGGGTCAGCGGACCACGATCCGACCCGATAAGGATTACATCCATTTAGAAAATCAGCAAAAGGAGCGAATAGCTCTGGTTTCTTTTGGGGGCGGGGGAGAATATACCATGGGTGATGTTTGAAGTTTTGTCACAGGGAATAATAAATTATTTATATTCTTTTCTGACCTTTGCCGGACATCATTTTCTTCATTTTGAGGATAACATAAAATTATATTTTTCAACTTTTTTTTTTCTGGATGGATTTGAAAAACTAGAGGCTAATAACTTCTATTGATAAAAACGGAGTCTAAAGCCCCTCGTTTCATTAAATTAAAAATTTAACGAAACTAGCACAAATAAAAAGAAAAGGAGAAAGAGGAAATATGGAAAAAATCAAAAACCACCAACCGCCATAATCTATCCCCGAGGGATGTTTTGTTGCGTTTACTAACCTTGTTTGATTTCGGTCAATGGCATCCGTGTTTCCTCGAATCATGTCCATCTTGCAGCGTCCATATAGTTAAAATAGCCATTTTGATCGGATCATGCTTTGGAGTGGACTTCAAAGCTTGGGACGCCTAGTCCTCCATAGGGCTTGAAGCCCCGGGTTTTGAAAACTTTATGAAATCTTTAGCTATTTATTTGTTTTTAGGTGCAATATCTTTGGCGATTTATCTTATAACATAAAATACTCATAACTTTCTAAAACATGCATTTTGCACCTAACAAATTTATGTACTCCTAAAATGCTCTTCATATAAATATTTAATTAGAATATTTAAATGAAATAAGAAAGAGAGAGAAAAAGATATTTTTTAATTAAATATCTACCTGAAGAGCATTTTGAAAATAAAAAAAAATGGCAAAGTGTAGGATTTAGAAAATTATGGTTATTCTGCTGATGGGAAAATATAAGGGGTGTTTACTCTAATTTAGGAAAAAAAAACTATTCTAGAAGGGTTTGCATACAAACCCCTTTAGAGCCCTTAGATTGGCTCCTCTTACTTATGGACGAAGCTCAACCAAAGGCTATGCAAAGGCTTGCACCATGCAAGCTCCAGTGGATTTTCCCTAATTTAGCAATTTTAAGCTGTGACTTGTGCCTCGAGGACCCACTCTTCCCCCATTTTTCTTTTTCTTGGAAATCAAGAATTAAACTTTTCATTATCAAGTATAGGCAGTACTTCACGTTGCTATGAAATTTGGTTGGAGGATTATGAAATTTGGATTTCCAGAGATTGAGAAACTTTGGATTAACTAATTTTGTTTTTGGTCGGTATTGAATTCTTAATATTGGATTTGTAGGTTCTTATAATTCTTATTTGGTTGGTTAAAAAAGCGGGATTTAGATTTGAGCATTTTGGAAAGAGTTAGAGAGAAAGTTAAATTTTTAATACATAAAGTGCAGTGGGCCCCACATATTTGCCTTCGATGCACATGAATCCAGCCAAAAAACAAATGATTTGAGAATGCTTGAATTCATGCGGCCCCTTAATAAAAACAACCAAATTCAAAATCACATAATTCTATAACCAAACACAATACCCTCTAATCCAAGAATCCTAAAATCCAAATAGTGCAAAATTCATATAAATCCTACAACGGAACAGCCCCTAAATATAGTAGTTTAGCTGGATCCTTTTTAGTCCTGAGATAGTTTAGCTGAGACATTTTAAATGCAAGGATGACAAACCGATATTAAAAAATACAAACAAAATTGGAGTATGCTAGGGACCTAAAACCAATGTTTTTTTTTGGTTAAAGGCTTGCCCGACGAACCTATTCGTTTTCTTTCAGGAAACTCGGGAGTCTCGTCCTAGTCATCAACCCGTAGGTCTCTCCCTATCGGCTATCATAGCCTCGACCGGGTTCGTGCCAACGACGCTTTGCGTGGCCTAAAGGTTGCCTTTCGGATCATCGGGGTGCTCCCGCCCTAGTCCGAAATGAGTTCGGTTCAATGACCGCCCGCCTTAAGACGTCGAATTTGCTTTTGACTTTTCAAAGGCAAATCGACTTTCGATCATTATATACGATGCACTTGACCAGTGTATTCGAGTTCGAGTTCCGGCAAGAGAGCGAAGCGAACGACCCTTTGAGGGACCGACCCTGGCGCACAGTCCCGCAGAGCCGAGCGCAGCGAGTTGAGTTAAAATGAGGCAAGTCAGTGAAGCGAAGCGGAACGGATAGACAAGTGAACGAGTGGAACGGTGACCGGGGCAAGTGGAGCGAAGGAAGGAACTGACGGAGCGGAACAATAGAAGGCGCAGATGTGAGGCCTCGCCGACTGAAAGGGAGCTCCTCTGTTCAAGTAAACTGTCCGGTGAGCCTGGCCGGTGAGCTCGAATAGTGAAAGATCCTGGAGTCGGGGATCACGAACGTCTCCTGTTGCTAGTGGGCCTTCGAGTTAACCCGAGGCAAGTGAACGAAGTGAAGGATTGAGTTTTACGAAGCAGGTGAACGGAGTGAACGATTGAGTTCACCAGGGCAAGTGAACCAGTGAACAATTGAGTTAATGAGTTGAACGAGTGAAGCGAGGCACCCGAGTGGAACGGAGACCAAGTCAAGTGTAGCGAAAGAAGGAACTGACAAACGGAACGACAGGCATCCCATAATGGGATGCCAACTACCAAATCATGAAGGCAAGAAGTGAACGATAAAGGAGTGAAGCGAGTTGTACGAGCGAAACGTCGTAATCGGCTAACTTTGTTGAATAAAAACTTTAGATAATTTTATTAATGGAGAATCTATCATTAAAAGCATTTAAAGCCTGTTTTCTATCATAAAACAGGGCTCTGAGGTTTTTTTTAAAGACCGAAAGTAGCCCGATTTGTAAGTATACGCATGTATATACGTGCGTACTTATTAACGCGCGCGCGCGCGACCGGGGGGGGGGGGGCTCTGCCCCTCTGCTTCACCTCTCGATACTGTATGGAGTCTTGAGGACTCCAACCAGACAAGTGAGTGGTTCCTACTGGAAAACCACGAATGATAGGAGCTTCCGTTGAACGAGTGGAACGACGCAAGGTCAGGAAATCTGTTTAAGGAAACTGTTCGGCCGGTGAGCCCGAACAGTGAGTAGTTGCCCAGTAGGCAAGCACGAACGTCTCATGTTGCTTGTCCGGAGGGCCCGGTGAGCCCGGGGAAATCCCATAACATGACTTCCTAACTACATGGAAAACCCAGTGAGCCCTACGGTAGTTGTATCGGTATGGAGCCAGCTCGTATTGCTCACACTCCTAGATCTTCACGGCGGCACCTCTGCCACCATAGTGTGAGCTGGGAGCAGCTCCAAAAATCCCGGCCTACTTCTAAAAAAGCATTCTCAGTTTACATCCAAAGTGAAAATTACAAAGAATAATTGAATGAGAAGACGGGAGACCAAAGGCGTTGGTATGCAAACTCATTCATCTTTGCTTAACATGTGACACTGGGTAATGAAGGTCAAAATCTCTTTCGGATGTTGTCTTCCGTCGTTCTTACTGCCAACAGTGCTGAACGGTTGAGATTTGAGATACGAGTTGAATGTGTGGACCTCAATAGGTTGTTGGTTGTTGTTAACGCCGAGCTACCTGCAAGGGAAGTCCCGGGATGGGAAACCACTGTAGGACCCTCCGACGATCAAGTAAGTACCAAGGAATATTATGGTAGAGTAGCGGCGTATTGGAATGAGTTTCAGCTACCTGAGTCGTCTGAAAGACGGGTTTATATAGCGGTCGCATAGAGCGAGCCGATGTGAGATTCTCGCCATCCGTTATGCCCTTGCGTCACGTTCGCGTTGATGGTGGGATATGCCCGTTAATGGCGAGATACACTAGCGTGGGATGCGGGACATGGATCGGCGGAGATCTTGTCAAGATGAGATATATGGAGCCGTTACGAATGCGCTCGGGTTCTGTGCTCCCGGCCAAACAGGGACACTGAGGAATCTCAGATATAGGATAGCTCGGAGACAAGCAAGTGAGTTGAGGAGTCTCAGCTCCGTGATAGCTCGAAGACGAGTGAGGAGGCTGAGAATAGCTCGGAGACGAGTTGTTGGCTGCCCCCTAGGAGGATAGGAAATGTACTCTGGGAAGGTCTCCGAAGGGTCGGATGCAACCTCGGAGACAAGGTGTCGAAAAATGTCCCTAAGGCATCGTACTTATTCCAACTTCGCGGCCCCTAGGAACCAAGCGGGCTTACGTGGACAACACGTCACCTGCTACATGTCGTAATCTGGGGAATTCCCTCTTAGGAGAATCATCATTAGCCCCCATTCATTCCTACTTATTTATGGGTCGGGTCGAGAGTAGTCAACTCGGTCTTCACCGTCAATCTTGGCGTCGAGGATTCTTCATAGTGGGTTGTCTAGGAACGACGGGGCGTTCGATAGCCGTGTCTCTTCGATTTCCGGATCCATGAGGCGTTTCACGGAACGCCTTGATTTTCGTGTATATCCACGATGACGTCAGCAGATCAGCGAAATGGCGATGCCATAAAGGAGTTGTCGCTTTGCTTGCTTAGGCTGTCGATTTTCGCGCCACGTGGCCGTAAATGGGTGGCGGATCGCGAGTCGTCGCTTCCGCCAGCTTGATCCGTGTGAAGTGGGAGACATCCAGTAGTTGGCTGTTGCGTGTCCTCATCGGGGCCATGAGGCGCGACGCTTTGTTTTGGTGGGAGAGGATTTGGGTCGTCGGATGGGTTTCACTGAGTGTATAAATAGGGGAGACCTTTCCTTAGGAAGAACCTTTGCTTCACTTACCTCCTATCATCTACTCGGCGCTTGAGCCATTAGGTCAGATCCTTAGCCCAAATCCATCCCCAACCACTTTTTCCTTGAATCGGGTTAGATGTCTTCCTCTGATACTTCTATTGATGTAGTTAGGGTCGAGTTGGGAGATGAGGCTTCAGCCTCTGAAGCCGAGCCCGGTGGGTCATCTTTCTCTTTCTCGGCTTTCGATAGCCGAGGAAGTTCTTCTTCTTCCTCTGCATCGAGGTCGCCCCCAAGGGATGGTGATGCTCTTTTTCTTCATCATCGGGTGGCAAAAAGGGCCCCCAAGGTGTGCATTGAGGATACTCGTGATACGCTCTCGATGTTGAATCGGTCGGATGGGGTTTCCGATATTCGGGCTCATTTCCATATCCCCCTGCCTACTCGCTTTGTCTGACCAGGGAGGGTGAACGGGCAGACCAGGTACAGAGCAATGAGAGGTGTTCCGAGCATGGATGCGTCTGCCCTTCTCATCCGAGATTTGTGCCATCCTCCATTTCTTTCAACTTGCTCCGGGCCAGCAAGCGCCGAACTCGTGGAGAATTCTCCCCAGGTTCCTGGTCTGGCTGAAACTTGATTGGATCCCCTTCAACTTAAGTCTTCTCCTCTCCTTCTTTCGCTACAAAAATCACCCTGGTACTCGTAAAAACGAGTCAAGCTGGGTTTATCTTTCTTTTAAAATGGATAAGGGTAGGATGGCCGGGTCAGGGGTTGTAGTCGTTCCTTCTTCTATCCACTAATGGAAAGAGAAGTTCGTGTTCGTTGGCCCTCCGAAGGGAGAGGAATGGCCAGTGCCCACCAAGTGGCATATGGTGGATTATTCAAGGGCCAAGCAGTCAAGCGCCCCAAAGGCGGGGGTCGTGTTGCGGTGGGAGTCGATCCAGTAGGCCGATGCGTTTCTTTTTTAGCAGGCTCTGAGCTGGGCGGGACTCAGTTCCGCGTGCTTCGATAGTAATTTAGGACTTCGCCGATTAATTTAGGCTTAGCGTAGTTTGTCGTTCTTGTTGCTGATCTTTTCTTTTGTTTTATTTCGCAGAGCCCATAAACCAATCAAAGATCATGGCCACCCTGGACACTGAAGTGCAAGGAAGGAAGGGCGGCGGCGCTAGTTCATCCAAGCCCGTGCCGGGGGCGGAACCCCGGCAGGGTCTCCCGCTAAGGGCGTTTCCGCTCCTCCCGTCTCGGAGGAATGAAGGAGTGGGGGTAGAAGCATGCCCGGGAACATACTCGTCAGGCCAGACCGGAGGCTCTCTCCTCTGCTGAGTCTCCGGCCAAGACACTTAAGAAAATGGTTTCCTGGCCGCCCCCAGCCGGGATACAGGTGCAGGAGGGTGACTTCTGCAATGAGATGCCATCGGGGCTTTTCGTGGCCGACATCTTGCTGGGGGGGGGGCCAGGATTCCCCGGGTATAATGAAGGCCCAAGTCGCTGCGATAGGTCAGGAGGCCATCCATGTTGGAAATCCTCAAGAGAAAAAACTTCCAAGTGATTTTTCCTCTGTTTAGTTTCCGACAAATGTTGTTCGTGTTTTTCTGCAGGTCCTTCAACATTGTTCCCTCCTAGCCGCCATGGTGGTCGAGGAAGTTGCCCCGACGATGACAAAAGCCGGAGAGTCATCCTCGCGTGAGGAAGAGCTCCTTTCCAGACTAAAGGAGGTCCTGTAAGTCCATGTTACCCATCCCGGTAGTTAACGGGGAGGCGGAATAGGTAAAAATCGAATTTTTCTTGGTAAGGTAACATAGACTATCCATGAGGATCTTTGCTAAATACTAACTAACAAACTAACTAGGAGTGTTAACTACTAGGTTAGATGATTATACCTCAAGTTACCAGTCCTTCTCCTCCTTGTTGTGCTTGTCTTCGATTTGAGCTCCTTGGAGTGATGGTGGATGATGCCTCTTCACCGGTTTCTCAACGTCAAAGAAGATCCACCCGAAGGTCTCTACCTTGAGCTCCAACTTCTATAATGAAGTAACTAGAGTGCTTGGTATGCTAAACTAAGAACCCTAGAGTGAGTAGAGAAGGATTTTGGTGGTTTGGTCTCAATGGCCCTTAATTTTCAACTCATGAAATACTAGAGCTTGAGAGAGAGGAAGAAGGAGAGAGAGCAACTATGAGAGAGAATGTCTACTTGATAAATGAGGAGTGAGCTCTCATATTAGGAAAAAGAATAATAAGTTTTATTTAGATAATTGTCATGGTTGATGTTGATTTGACCATTATCATGTCACAATTAATGCTAAGCAAAATATCTTTTGCTCAACAAAATATCTAAGTCAACAATAGTCAACATGGTCAAACCAAATTATCTATAACATAATTATCTCTAATAAAAATCAGTAATCAATTTCCTCCACCATATAATGGTTTTAGTCAATTCAATGGTCAAAACCCTAATGAGATGTCTCCTTCTTTGCCTCTGTCAACTGTATATATGTCACGCCCCGCTTCCCAAAATACGGAATACGAAGGGTTGACAAGGCCAGCCATGCTCCTACGGTCAAGGAAATATCCTGCCGTAATCACACTTCGGCTTCTAGCTTTACATGGCAATCAATAAACAACGCACAGGCAATGAGAAATGCAGTAACTGAGACAAAACAAATACAAGGAACTAACCTGATAGAGATCAAAAGAGTATAGCTCTGGATAGCTGAGCAAGATATCCGCAATGTACGTCTGGTCCTGGTCCAAGCTAGATCCACTTCTCACTCTGAGCATGCATACTCAGATCGTCAGAGCGATGCGATAGCAATATATATATATATATATATATATATATATATATATATATATATATATATATATATATATATATGCAAGTGGTAACTCGAACAGTGATAATAGATATATAACAGTAAATCAAGATAGTAAAGATGTGGGCAGGGAGTAACGAATGCGGTGTCTAATAGAACATGTGAACGATAAAACAGTAAAATATTATGCCAGGTGTGTCAATACAGTAAGTAATGCATGTCAATATCATTATCCCTATCAGTCTCTAAGTCTCACTATACAAGTCACTAAGCCTATCGTCAGTCCAAGTGTGAGAGTCAACCACTCGTGAGTGTCCTCCACCCAAGGGTAGGACCCAAGGGCAAGGGATCACGGGCCCAAAGTATAACTCACGGTAATAATCATGTAATATTCCTGTAAATCTCCATATATCTCCATATATATATATGCCGGTATGGGACTCCCAAGATTCTGTTGAACTCACACTCAAACTACCACACATCCCGTCGTCTACATCAAACGCCAACCATAACCTCAAATACTGGTCGGTCTGTGACAAGTCTGCGCGAGAACTGGAGACAGGATCTCCATCAAGCACGTCCCGACTGATACCCGAAATAGATGGGCAATGTCTGGTGCCTTACCTGTGATACCCCATACAAGTGCTTCTATAAGTGCCCCATACCACTTATAGTCACACTTATACACGTCCCACAGACGTCGATAATGCAATAGAACAATAGGGTCCGCTGATTGTGTACAAGTACGTGTCACTTTCACTTATCCATTCATACTCAAACACTGACGTACTTGACACAATCACCACTAATACCTAACACTGGGTAATAGACATGATCACTAGGTTATCAATGCAATGACATATATATGATGTGATGAGAAAACAATATGTAGGGCATGACTAAGAAGTCACAAGTCGGTGTCCTACCACTTGTATAAATTATCATAAATCATACATGCCAAATTTAGCAAAACAATAAACAGAGGATAAGTAGTACGTCTGATTATCTATCTAGCGAATTTAGTTTCACGTCAATCAAGTTTCAGGATCACTAGATATGACCATTTCATTTTAAGCGTTCACTGCTGGAAATCCGGTTTCAGAATCGGAAGTCCGTTTCGTAACGCATTTTAATCCCAGTTGGAATCAGAATTTAGCGATGCTACAGTTGAATGAAATTTAGGGTTTCCAGTTGAGTTTCCACCGCAATTGGAGAATTAGTATTTTCTTACTCCAACAGAGAGTTATGGCCAGATTAAGTTTGGGGTGTAAAATCTGCTCCTGCAGAATTCAACAAGACATGTCGACAAGGTAAAATGAGTTAAAAATATCAAACGGTTGAGGAAACTGGTGAGGCCAGTTGAGTAAGAAATATGATCCAATTTACTACGTAACGATATAGGATTCCGCGCATTCTTTTACATGAGCAGTGATAAACAGAGGTTTAACAACATGGGTTAACCTGGATTTCCATTCTGGACCGCAGTCCAGAATCATAATCCATCGCAGTTATCTCTATCATAGTGTACTACAATTCAGTGATAAATAATATTTTACAATAGTTTAACCAGTTAGCTTCGTTACGAGCCATCAAACGCTAAAATCCGGTTCATACACAATTTAATATAAATTTTATAGTTTGGGGTGTACGAGGGTTTTCAGGTTTCACCACAAACATTGGGCCGTCATTTTATGCGAGCAAACGATCTTATTTTTGCAACCAAACTTTTAAGGGGTATTCACTATAATTTGAGACATCCAAAGTCATCTAGTGCCATCAATTTAATTGGGTTTGTAAGTCACGATTCACATCGAATACTCACTTATAACAATTTATATGAAAGTAAGTGTGGGAATTTTGGTAACTAGAAATGTAATATAAGAAATAGCATGAAGCAAGTATTAAACTTGCCTGGTGACGAGTCGACAATAATATTGCAGTGGCAACAGCACGATCGCGTCATGAACGCAGCACCGGTTCAGCCTTTGGAATCAAGTAAAGTAGTCCAACCTAGGTAGCTACCATGCACTCGTTTTCCTCAGCCCCGAGCTTTAGATATACCTTGATTTGATGTGAGGGAGGCAGAGGCGCTGTGAGAGAGAGAGAGAGAGAGATTTAGAGAGACAGATAGAGATTTAGAGGGAGACAGAGAGATTGAGAGAGAGAGAGAAAACTTAGAGAGAGAGAGAGAGAGAGATTGAGAGACAGAGAGAGAGATTGAGAGAGAGAATTTGAGAGGAGCAGAGAGAGAGAGATCGAGGGGGAGAATTTGAGAGATAGAGAGAGACACTTACGTGGGGTCGACGGAGGCAGCGAGGGGAGCTCGTCGTGGTGCTCAGAGAGGCGTCGACGATGGTAGTGGGGACTCGTCGACGAGGTGCGCACGGGTGGTGGCCGAGGTGACGCAGAGGAGCTCGGCGGCGGATTGGGGGGTGAGTTCTGGAGAGAAGAGAGCGAGGGAGGAATGATGAGTGGAGTCGTCGGCGGCGGCGGCGGTGAGGAGCTGCAAAGGGTTCGGAGCTCGGTGGTGGGATTCGGCTGTCAATGGATTGTCTGGAGTTGGCTCGAGCTCGGTGGGTTTGAAGGCGCATGGGAGACGTGGTGAGGCAGTGAGGGGAGATGAGGTGGTTTGGGTTTGTGAGAGGGAGTGAGGGAGTCGACGAGGAGGCCGTCGTCGTCGTCGCGGGACAGAGGTAGCAGGGAGTGAGTTAGAGAGGAGAAGTGAGGAAGACGAGAGAACGAGGGTGATGGGGGAGAGAGGAGCTTGAGACGGGAAGTGGGTTGATGAGCTCGCGAGGCGTGCGGTCGTGGCAACGGATGCGGAGACGTAGGCGCGAGATGCGAGCTCGGAGACGTGGGTACGATGGAGAATGGGCGGGAGAAGTTTTTACGTAGGGAGAAGAAGGTGATGTGTAGCGGGTCGGGTCGGGTTAGGTGGGTGTGGGCCGGGCCGGTGAGGAGTATTAAATAGAAACGGGGAAACAAATAGGATGGGTTAGGCCGAGAAAACTAAATTTTTAGTTTAAATAATTTTCCTGGGCTGAGGGGATTTGTTTGCATATAATTTAGTTTTATTTAATTGGTTTGGGCTAGGGTTGAGGGAACGGGCTGGGTTATTTAGTTTTAAATAAATTTTGGTAAAAAGGAACAATGAAAAAGGCTGGGCTTGGAGGTTAATTAATTTGTGGTTTTCAGGGCCGACGAACTTATTTGATTGGCTTTGGTATGGTTTTATTCCTATGGTGAAATTTTCTTGGGCTTGGCTTTAGGGGAAATGGGAAATAGAAAATGCAGAGAGATGGAGGGAGTGGGCTGAGACACAACAATAGAGGGGATCGGGAATAGGTTAGGAGCAAAAGGGAACGGCTTGGAAAATGAGAAGTAAAATAAGATGAAATAGAGTTAACGGAAATAAAAATGATTATAAATAAAATAAATAAATTTTGTAAATAATATATTATGAAAAATATGGGTAGTGGTGTACAAAAGGACTGGGTATTACAATATACATACCCGCATCCATGTTCCGAAGAACACGAATACAATGAGACTAAACCAACCCAAAATCAAATACTAGGATCTGGCTTAAACCAAAACCCACTAGTATCAACTGCCCGAACACCAAACGCGCACAAGTACATGTATGTGAACGAACCCCGTCGTAAAACCATACGACCTCTACTGCATTTCGCCCAAAGGTGAACAACCCTCTGTGTGGGACTCTAAAGACTCGACACTACGCTGGTAGTGGGTTTAACCACAGGCCGCAAGCGGTACTAGCTGTACATAACGGTCTCCAGCTAGATGTCGATAAGATGGCCGATGAGGAAAACCCATCCGAACTCCTACTAAGCCTGAATGTGACAATCTCCGTATAGTCCGGTCTGTTCGTCTAAGAGTATCGCATATCGGGCCTAGGGGCGGTAAACGTCAGTCCCCTAATAGCGGTATAAGTCATGTCGGAGTGTAGTCCAAAACACCCTGAGAAACTACTGGAGTACCTACCAGTAAACCTCGCTTGCCCTGTTCAGGGACTTTGTGTAATGGCTCTCCAAACACGGCGTGATATCAACCCCCAATACCGGGAGAGACGAATCCTATCTAATCGCCACTGCCTCCAAGTGCTTCGGGACTGCACCCAGCTACTGCCTATTTGGACAACTCAATAGAGGTAGTAATCTAAGAATAGTGGGAACACACTCGAGGCGAAGCAGCAGTGTCAAGTAAACGGACTAAGTTGTACTCTTGTCACCTGGGAACTGTTAATTGACGATGGGTATAGTACCAACCAACAGTTCCCAGCGAGTCCTGTCCAGTGTACTCGTAACCTAACGAGCACCTGTATACTATCTCTAGTACGACGTACTGATGGCTGTGGAACAGACCATCTCCTCTCCTGGGATGAGAAACGTATACACTAGTCTACTCTGGAGTATCGATGCCCTGTCTAGGTAATTCTACGACTAAGGACCTGTATAAGGATGTGCTTGTGGACTACTCAGCCCCCGCAAGTGTGACTATCATCACGACGCTGGTAGTCAAGCAAAGATCCTAAGGGCTCTATCAATATGTATTAGCGATACGTTAAAAGAAATATGTACACATATTAAGATAGATACAAACCAAGTAGTATACTACCATCTCGAGCAAGACTATTATAAATCCGTATATATATCCCAAGCTTCCAAAATATAATATACAAACTAGTACTATACAATAATGACCTCTAGGGCATATCATACTAACAATCTCCCACTTGCACTAAGGCCATGTGTTGGCATATCGCAGACTTATCATCTCGAATAGCCTCTCAAACTGTGTCTGAGGGATGGACTTTGTGAATGGATCTGCAGTGTTATCCTCTATAGCAACCCTCCGAATCTCGATCTCCCAGCGATCCATGATCTCCCTGATCAGGTGATGCTGCCTCAAGATGTGTCTGGACTTCTGATGGGACCTGGGTTCCTTTGCTAAAGTTATAGCCCCGTTTTTATCACAATACAGGGGTATTGGATAAACAATGGACGGAACCCCCCTGAAGTTATATTAAGAACCTCCTCATCCAGACTGCTTCTTTTGCAATATTAGAAGCTACGATATACTCTGCTTTCATCGTCGAGTCAGCAACGGTTTCCTGCTTGGAACTCTTTCAACAGACCGCCCCTCCATTAAGGGTAAAGACATAACCCGACATAGATTTGGAGTCATCCTTATCACTCTGGAAGCTGGAATCAGTAAAGGCCTCGAGCTGGAGGTCTTTTCCGCCGTAAACCAAGAACATTTCCTTAGTCCTTCTCAGGTACTTGAGAATGTTCTTTACCGCTATCCAGTGCTTCTCCCCTGGGTTTGACTGATACCGGCTTACTACACTCAGTGCATAAGCTACATCTGGTCTGGTACACAACATCGCATACATTATAGAGCCTCCCGCAGAAGAGTAGGGTATAATAGACATGCGATCCCTTTCCAAATCAGTCTTGGGAAACATCTCTTTGGAGAGAGTGATTCCGTGACAAGCTGGTAAATTACCGCACTTTGAATCTTCTATACTGAATCTTTTCAGTATGGAGTCGATGTACCTGGACTGCGAAAGTCCCAACATCCTTTTAGATATATCACGATAGATCCGGATCCCCATAATGTAAGAGGCATCACCCAGGTCTTTCATGGAGAACCTGTGTGACAAGAACTCTTTGACAGATTGTAGCATAAGAATGTTATTTCCTATCAAGAGAATGTCATCCACGTACAAGACGAGGAATACAACAGTTCGTGCTAAAATCTTACAGTAAATGCATGGCTCATCTGGATTTTTGATAAAGTCAAATTCTTTGACTGTCTCATCAAAACAGATGTTCCAACTCCGTGATACCTGCTTCAGTCCATAAATGGACTTAAACAATTTACACACTTTCCCGCCGCTCCCACTCTGAATGAAACCCTCTGGCTGGTCCATATAGACACACTCCTCTAAATTTCCATTTAGAAAAGCGGTTTTTATGTCCATTTGCCAAATCTCATAATCGTGGAAGGCAGCAATGTCAAGAAGGATCCGAATGGATTTGAGTATAGCCACTGGAGAAAAGGTTTCGTCATAGTCCAAACCAAGTATTTAGCGAAAACCCTTTGCAACAAGTCTAGCCTTATAGGTTTCAACCTGTCCATCTACACCAATCTTCATTTTGAAGATCTATTTGCAACCTATGGGTTTTACCCCTTCTGGAGCAATGTCTAAAGTCCATACTTTGTTGGTGTATATGGACTCCATCTCGGTTCGCATTGCATCCAGCCATTTTACCTAGTCAGTGCTCTGAATGGCCTGCTGGAAGTTAGTCGGCTCATCATTATCAATGATGCAATCCTCTCTATCCCCGTCTACGAGAAACCTTAGTATCTCTCAGGCGGATGAGACAGCCTACTACTCCTGCGGAGAGGTGCAGAAATGTCCTGTTCTTTTGAAACTTCTGGTTCCACCAAGCTTTCAATAATGGCTTGGGTTCTGGAATTTCTTCCGGTTCTATTGCGCTCCCACTTGTTTCTTTTTCTAAAAACTGATGTTCCAGAAAGTGGGCATGACGAGAAACAAAAATCTTTTGTTCCTTTGCGTAATAGAATAGATACCCCATGGAGTTCTTTGGGTATCCCACAGACTTACACAGTACTGGGCGTGCCTCGAGTTTGTCTACATGCTGCTTTTTAACAAAAGCTGTACATCCCCATTTCTTCAAATACCGAAGATAAGGTTTCTTCCCACTCCACATCTGATATGGAGTGGTAGGCACAGTCTTGGTAGGAACCTTGTTCAAAAGATATGCAACTGATTCTAGTGCATAGCCCCAGAATGATCGCGGTAACTCAGCGTTACTCATCATGGAACGTACCATATTCAATAGGGTTCGGTTCCTTCTCTCCGATACACCGTTGTGTTGTGGTGTGTATGGAGGAGTAAGCTGAGAGAGAATTCCATTCTCTTTTAGGTAATCCAGGAAAACCCTCAGGAAACAACACTTCTCTACTACAGATCTCAGTGTCTTGATACTTTTGCCGGTTTGTTTTTCCACTTCATTCTTATATTCCCGGAATTTCTCAAAGACCTCGGATTTATGCTTCATCAAGAAGACATGTCCATACCTGGAGAAATCATCTGTAAAAGTAATGAAATAAGAAAAACCACTTCTTGCATGTGTAGACATTGGACCACACACGTCGTTGTGTATGACTCCCAAGAGCTCGCTCCCTCTTACTCCGTGTCCAGTGAACGGAGTCTTTGTCATCTTTCCTCTAAGACATGATTGACAAGTTGCATAAGATTGATATTCGAACGGATCCAAATATCCTTCTTTATGTAACTTGGTTAACCTTGTCTCATTGATGTGACCTAGTCTACAATGCCGTAAGAAAGCATGATTTAATTCTGGAGACTTTCTTTTGTGTGTATTCTTGACATTGAAAATTTATGGTTGGTTTAACACATATATACCATTGCTTAATGTACCCGACCCAATCAAGCTATGATTAAGGTGGATGTTTACAACATCGCTTACAAATGCAAAATCATAACCTTTTTTAGACATTAAAGATACAGACATGATACTACAAGTTGAACTGGGTATAAAATAACAGTTGCGCAAAACCAAAACATGTCTAGTAGTCAATCCTAAATGATATTCCTCCATGGACACAACATCCATGCTTGCTCCGTTTGCAACTCTGAGGGTCATATCACCCGCCTTCAAAACTCTACGGCTTCTCAGTGCCTAGAAAGAATTACAGATATGAGATCATGATCTGGTATCCAATACCCAGGAAATAGAGTTGATTGACAGACAGTTTTCAATTACATACGCACCTGAAGCCGAACCCACAACTTGCTCCGGGTCCTGGTACTTGGCCTTCCAAGCCCTGCAATCTTTCTTCCATTGTCCTTTCTTATGACAATAAAAGCACTCTACCTTTCCCACTGTAGGTCCCGCTACCTTTGCCTTTCTCTTGGCTTCCACTTTACTAACACCTCCTCTCGGTTTGGTGGGGGCCTTCTTCTTCTTTCCTTTGGTTTTCGCCTTGGACCTAGAAGAGGAAGCTCCTCTAACAGATAGAGCGGGTGTTTTCCTTGCTTTCTGCAGGATGCCCTCTGCACTTCTTAACATGTTGAGGAGTTCTGGAAGTTCAACTTCATTACCTTGCATATTAAAATTCAAGATAAACTAGGCGTAGGTGGAAGGAATGGACTGGAGAATCAAATCTGTATACAGCTCATTCTCTAACATGGTCCCGAGGTCTGTGATCTCCTCAATGTAGCCAATCATCTTAAGGAAGTGTTCCCCTACAGATGATCCGACGGCCAACCTCGCTTGAAATAGTTTCTTTGAGGTCTCGTATCTTGCGATACGAGATTGCTCACCATATAATTCCTTCGTATGGAGAAATATGGATTCTAGGTCCATATTCTCGTACCTCCTCTGATGTTCGTTGTCCATAGAGGCAAGCACGAGGCATTTGGCCTTCGCGCAGTCAATCTCTCAGGTCTTACGGATTTCCTTATCTGGGACGCTGGATTCTAGACCTGGGACGAAGGGGGCCTTAGTGGTAAGGAGATACCCCAACTTGTCATAAGTGATTGCCGTCTTGACATTCCTGAACCAATCTTTATAGTTTGACCCTATCAATATATTTTTATCTAATAGTAACTTAAGGCCCGTCATGTTGTTGGTTGCTGAAATTAGGAGAGAGAGAAGAAACACTTTAGCATGATGCTCTTACAAGTTTAGATTGGTTTTTAGTTTATCTAAACAGGATGACTCTCACTGTTTCTCGAATCCTTCCTCAAAACATAAAAGAAGAATTAGTCAGGATTAATCTCACCGTACAATACTTGCTTAACCATTCAGCCAGGCCGGTGTCGGTACTTCGAGGGAGGTTTTACGACGCTTTCGTGAAGTTCCTTAATTAAATAACCTCTTTTCCCTATGGGCGTAGCCCCGCTAACACCTTTCTAGACACCTACTTGGTTTATAGCATTGATCGTTAAGTGAGAAAATTTCCCGAAGAGTAGCATATACTCACAATAGGATCGAGATCCAAATATCATTGTGTGATAAAGTTGAAGGAATCCTACCGAAATTATCACACTCCAAATAGTATGCAACACTAGCAAATTTCAGTTTCTTTAGAAACTCCCGATGTGGATTTTTTCCCCATGCTCTTATGACCTTGACAAAGGCCAACATATCATAAGTCACATGTCAAGTTCTACCCATCAATATCCAGGTTAATTTGGACCCACCCGTACATACCATTAACGAAGGACAAAATAGCAGCACGACTGTCCCAAACCAATGCATCTATCTATGCTACAGATAAATATTCAGTAGCTACCAATCACTATGCCTTGGCGAAGGTCAAAATACATAGCTTGAATACTACTGAACATTTAACTGAAATGACGGAAGGCTACGAACAGTTTTGGCGAAACCATGAACGTTCACAGTTTTGGCGAAACCGTGAACGTAGTGAACTTGATACCTGATAGCTTTTAAAAGGAGTGGTTTAAGCTTCGCATTTTAAAAGTTTTGTTGTTTTGAAAAAACCGAGTGGTTTTGAAATTGTTCCAACGATTCAACTTTGGTTTATTTTCTTAGCATTAATTTAATGCAGTCCCATCAATTAATCCTACCATTATAGAAAATAACGTACGTTTATGCCATCCGCATTCGCTACGGGGCCCCGTCATCACCCGTTAGGTTACTTAACTAACGACAGAACGGGGGCTGGACTAGCGCGGATGTAAAACATAAGCAACGTCTACTAGATATCATATATAGATATGTACAATCGTCAGATGCAATGATAGCCATTCAAGATCATAGATGAACACATTGGATATGCTAGGAATCCGCGTTTCATTTGAACCTGCAACGAAAGACGGATTACACAGTCGTGATGAATAACCAAACCCCACCCCAGACCTCTACGGGTGCGGCAAACTACCCGCCAAATACCCGAAGTGAAGCAACCTCCCTCAACAAAGTGAGTAGGCCACTCGGCACTTCAAAGTACCCGGTAGTTTGTGCACCCCCACCTTGGGTCTTTCCTAGGAGTAGAAAACAGTAAAAGAAATAAATTACAATGGTGGCTACAATATCAACCCGGATGTGCGACTATAAAATAATATTACATCAATTTACAATTTACATCAAATAAAAGATAAAACACCCATCTCACATCCCCGGCTATTCATCCACGACAATCCAACAAGTTCATATACACAAACCAATATTACAGATCACTGATATGTGTAACCCCCACTAATCGACGTATAGCGATTAGCAGACGTTCAACACATATAACACAGATATAATCTGATTATCTAAAGTTTATAGAATTCCGATCGATAACCATATTTGAATCTACTCCAAGTACAACACTGTACACAATAATTTCTGAGCAGAAACAAAATATCCCAGAAAACACAAAACCAACATAGAGAGCACCAGAAAAAATTTGGACCAACTCGGAGTCGACTTGGCCGCGGATCCGTGGCGGAATGCTTGGTTCGGTCGTGGTTCCGCGGTGGTCTGACCGAGTTAGGCGCCCAAATTTCTTCAAGGTTCTAGAAAAAGCCTGCACGTATTTTTCAGGTCTCTGAAAATATTTTTAGACTCGCTTTAAAAATCGACGGAAAAGGCAATTTTTGTTCGTGTTTTTGGGATTTTTCCGTGATCGAAGTTCTAAAGACTTTGCTAACATGTTAGTTATGGTTTAGCCATGCTCTGATACCACTATAAGTCCATGTTACCCATCTCAGTAGTTAACGGGGAGGCGGAATAGATAAAAATCGAATTCTTCTTGGCAAGGTAACATAGACTACCCTTGAGGATTTTTGCTAAACACTAACTAACAAACTAACTAGGAGTGTTAACTACTAGGTTAGATGATTATACCTTAAGTTACTAATCCTTCTCCTCCTTGTTGTGCTTGTCCTCGATTTGAGCTCCTTGGAGTGATGGTGGATGATGCCTTCTCACCGGTTTCTCAACGTCAAAGAAGATCCACCCGAAAGTCTCTACCTTGAGCTCCAACTTCTATAATGAAGTAACTAGAGTGCTTGGTATGCTAAACTAAGAACCCTAGAGTGAGTAGAGAAGGATTTTGGTGGTTTGGTCTCAATGGCCCTTGATTTTCAACTCATGAAACACTAGGGCTTGAGAGAGAGGAAGAAGGAGAGAGAGCAACCATGAGAGAGAATGTCTACTTGATAAATGAGGAGTGAGCTCTCATATTAAGAAAAAGAATAATACGTTTTATTTAGATAATTGTCATGGTTGATGTTGATTTGACCATTATCATGTCACAATTAATATGAAGCAAAATATCTTTTGCCCAACAAAATATCTAAGTCAACAATGGTCGACATGGTCAAACCAAATTATCCATAACACAATTATCTCTAATAAAAATTAGTAATCAATTTTCTCCACCTCATATTGGTTTTAATCAAGTCAATGGTCAAAACCCTAATGAGGTGTGTCTCCTTCTCTGCCTCTGTCAACTGTATATACATACCCGCATCCGTGTTCCGAAGAACACGAATACAATGAGACTAAACCAACCCAAAATCAAATACTAGGATCTGGCTTAAACCAAAGCCCACAAGTATCAACTGCTCGAATACCAAACACGCACAAGTACGCGTATGTGAACGAACCCCGTTGTAAAACCATACGACTTCTACTGCGTTTTGCCCAAAGGTGAACAACCCTCTGTGTGGGACTCTAAAGACTCGACACTACGCTAGCAGTGGGTTTAACCACAGGCCGTAAGCGGTATTAGCTGTACGTAACGGTCTCTAGGTAGATGTCGATAAGAAGGTCGATGAGGAAAACCCATCCAAATTCCTACTGAGCCTGAATGTGACAATCTCCGTACAGTCCGGTCTGTTCATCTAAGAGTATCGCATATCGGGCTTAGGGGCCGGTAAACGTCAGTCCTCTAATAGCTGTATAAGTCATGTCGGAGTGTAGTTCAAAACACCCTGAGAAACTACTGGAGTACCTACCAGTAAATCTCGTTTGCCCTGGCCAGAGACTTTGTGTAATGGCTCTCCAAGCACAGTGTGATATCAACCCCCAATACCGGGAGAGACGAATCCTATCTAACCGCCACTGCCTCCAAGTGCTTCGGGACTGCATCCAACTACTACCTGTTTGCACGACTCAATAGAGCCGTAGTAGGGTAGTAATCTAAGAATAATGGGAACACACTTGAGGCGAAGCAACAGTATCAAGTCAACGGACTAAGTTGTACTCATGTCACCTAGGAACTGTTAACTGACGATAGGTATAATACCAACCAACAGTTCCTAGCGAGTCATGTCCAGTGTACTCGTAACTTAACGAGCACATGCATACTATCTCCAGTACGACGTACTGATGGCTGTGGGACAGACCATCTCCCCTCCTGGGATGAGAAGCGTATATACTATTCTACTCTGGAGTATCGATGCCCTGTCTCGATAATCCTATGACTAGGGACCTGTATAAGGATGTGCTTGTGGACTACCCATCCCCCGCAAGTGTGACTGCCATCACGATATTGGTAGTCAAGCAAAGATCCTAAGGGCTCTATCAATATGTATTAGCGATACGTTAAAAGAAACATATACACATATTAAGATATATACAAACCAAGTAGCATACTACCATCTCGAGTAAGACTGTTATAAATCCGTGTAAATATCCCAAGCTTCCAAAATTTAATATACAAACTAGTACTATACAATAATAGCCTCTAAGGCATATCACACTAACAGAGGATAACACTGTCTTCTTTTAGTCGAGGCTGGTATCAGAGGACTTGAAGGCCATGAGGCTGAAGGAGTCTCACTGGGCCTTAACCGAGTCTAACCGGGCTCTTCAGGCCTGGGTCGGCGAGGTTAACGAGCTTTTTGAGGTCATAAGGAAGCAAAGGGACCTGTGCAAGGAGGATGCCCGAGCGGCCCACGAGGCGGCGAATCGGGCCAAAGATAGGGCAGAGAAGGCCGTTGAACACTACAAGGCGTCCAACCAATTCTATGTCGACCTTGCAGATTCCATGGCCGTCGGGTAGCACAACGCCCTCGACACCGTCAAGGAGATGGCGCCCGAGTTTGAAGACCGGGAGTTTCGCGCAAGGTGTCCTCTTACGGAAGAAGGACCCCAAAGCGGTGAGACCGAGCCGGCGAACGGAGGCGATGCTACTAGTGGAGGTGCCGAGTAGGCGAGTAGAGGCGAAGTAGTAGGCAAAGGTGCTAGGCGGGTGAACGACGGGGAGGCCTTGGTCGAGAAAGCGGTTTGAAGCCGTCCTTCTTCCTTACCCCCCTTTGACTTTGTTTTATTTTTGTAAGCCTTTTGAAAAGCTAAGGAGCTTATAATACCTTGTAAATAACTTGGAATGTTAATAAAGTATTTTTAGTCGTTCTTGATGAGCTTGATTGTAATGTTTTCAGTTTCCTTTGTTTCCTAAGTGTGGATAGATCGGAGCCCCTCCTCACCCCGAAGTCAAGGTGACGCGAGACGAACGAACACCAAGTATAGGTTGACCGGTGCACCTTCCATGCCCCAAAGTCGGGGCAACGTAAGACGACCGAACACCATGCATAGGTAGTGTCACTCCCCGCTTCCCAGAGTGCACTAACTACGGCACGTGACAGAGCCAATCATGCTACCTATGGCCAGGAAATATCCCTCCACAGTCACATTACGGCTGTCTATACGATATCAAGAACAATAAAATATAAAATCTATCTAGTACATGTCCATTTGCTAAAATAAAAGAGTCAAGAAATTGTATAAGCGGAAACGATGATAATATCTAATAAACAATATCTGAAAATACGTCCTAATATGGGCCCGCATCAACAAATAAACGCTGTGGAAAATAACTAAACTAAACATCACTAAACTCAATTTCTCACTGCTCGGCTTGACGGCTAAAGTACTCCTGTTCAGCCTGCGATAGAGATAGAGGAACCGGGCCATGCAAAATCCAGACGTCAGAGCGTCATAATGTAGGAATGCCTAGCACCACAGCAAGGTTTTGAGAGGCATCTTCCATGCCATTTTCAAAATTTTGCCATGCTAAACAATCATAACCCTAGAATCTTAACTAGAGATTTAGACAACACAACATATAAACTACTTTATATTTAAGTGAATATGGAATACAACCTTTGTAGACTGGTCTTTTACTTCAATATCTCTATGTAGTGGTCTCTTCCTTCAAAGTAGTGATCTTCCGGACTCTAGAATGGATTCACAAGAAGAAAGGAATAAGCTTGTACGAAGTCTTCAAGGCCGAAGATGAACTACGTCGAGAAGACACTAACCCAAGCCACCTCTTCACTAATTAGGGATTAGTGAAGCTAACACCCTAAACTAAATGTCTAATCTAGTAGAGGATGATAAAGTAGGAATTTTGCTCACTTTAGAAATCTTTTTCTCACTATTTTTTTCACCTCTCAAAATCTAGAGAGCTCTCTCATGAGCAAGAAGAAGATGAAGCAAATAATGTATGAGAAGAAATATCTCATATAACTCATGTAGAGACTTAACCATGGGTTTAGATAATGGTTAGGTTAATAAATATCTAGTATAAGACAAAACTCGTGGACTAAGTCAATGGTTCTACAACCTTCCACTAAGCTCACCCATGTGACTAATTTCCTACAAATATTTAATTTACTCTACATAAATAAACCCTACATTATCATGAGCATGGTGTAAGTCTCATACACCCATGTAGTATGTGGCATCAAGCATGACACAATAAGAAATACAATTAATATATATCACATATATATTAAATGCATAGGTGAGAAAAGAAATACTTAAGTGAGCTAATATTGGTTAATGTAAATTAATATATCAAATATCTAATTAAATCATTAAATCAATACTTGATTTAATAATCCGGCTATATCTCATATGACCGACTAATATTATTTGTGTCAACTTATCGAATCAACATTTGATTCGATAACCCGGCTATATCTCATATAACCGGCCGATATCATAAATCGCGAGAATAGAATACGGTATCACATACTTGTATTAATCTTGGTCCCGCATATATCACATATGTGCTCCTACTTCGTTTTGCCTGAGCCAGTAAACCTCTGTGTAGGACTCTAAAGACTTGTCAATACGCCGGCAGTAGATGATGATCATATCAATCACCCACAAGCCGTCAGCGGTACTAGCTAGACGTAAAGGCCACCCGGGTATTGAGCGATCAGAAGATCAACAAGTAAGCCCGCTCATACTCCTATAAATCCTGTCAGTAACACTGCCGTACAGTCCGGTCTTTTCGTCTAATATGTCGCAAATCTAGTCTAGGGGTGGTAAACATCAGACCCCAGTGACCGATAAGTCGTGCCGATGTGAGGCTCATAACGGATCGAAAAACTACCGATAACACTTACCAATAGATCTCCATATCAGCCCTGGTCAGGGACTTCCTGTTATAGCCAATCGAGCACAGCGCAACATCAACCCCCAATATCGGGAGAGACAAATCCCCTCCTATCGCTCATTGCCTCCATGTGATTCGGGACTGTATCCAAAAGCCACCGTTTTGCACGTTCTCTTGAACGTGGTAAGGTGGAAATTAAAGTACAGTGGGAATCATACAAGACTCTATGACGATCTCGGGTCTACAGACTAACCTATACCAGTGTCACCAGAGAACTGCTATCTGACGATATGTATAATACCGACTAGGAGTTCTCGACAAGTCCGTTCAGAGTACCCAGTCTCCACTGAGCACCCGTATACCATCTTTGATGTCAAACACCAATGGATGTGGGATCATCCATCGCCCGTCATATGGGTCAAAAAGTGCATACGCTAGTTTACTCTGGAATATTGATGCCCTGTCTCGATACACCCTCGACTAGGAACTATTAAAGGATATACTTGTGGACTACTCTGGCCCCACTCGTATGATCTTTATCATAGTCCTGGTAGTCAAGTACACATCCTAAGAGTTTTATCAATATGTGAGAGCAAGACAATATCACAATACAAGTCTATATGTTAAGACAAAGTGCAACCAGATAGCATACTATCATGTCGAGCAAGAAATTCCTCTCTATATTTATCCAAGTATCCACTATAATATACATCACATGTACAATAATGGTCTCCGGGGCATACATATAACTAACAATCTCCCACTTTCACTAAGGCCAGTTGTTGTAGTATCTCATACCCAACATCCCGAAGAGTATCTTAAATTGTATCTAGGGTATGGCCTTTGTGAGTGGATCCGCTATGTTGTCCTTCATGTCAACACTCCTAACCTTGATCTCCCGGCGATCAACTATCTTCCGGATCAGGTGATACCGCCTCAGAATATGTCTGGATAGCTGATGGGACCTGGGTTCCTTGGCCAAGACCACTGCTCCATTGTTATCGCAATACAAAGGTATTGGATGCTCAATGGACGGAACCATACCAAGTTCAGTTATGAACTTCTTCATCCAAACAGGCTCTTTGGTAGCATCGTTGGCAGCGATGTATTCAGCCTCCATCGTTGAGTCTACCACGGTTTCTTGCTTGGAACTCTTCCAACAAACCAACCCTCCATTTAGGGTAAAGACAAATCCCGAGAACGACTTAGAGTCGTCCTTATCACTCTAGAAACTCGAATCGGTAAAGGACTCCACTTGGAGTTCACCATTACCATACACCAAGAACATTTCTTTAGTCCTTCTCAAGTACTTGAGAATATTCTTCACAGCTGTCCAGTGACTCTCTTTTGGATCTGCTTGATACCTACCACTACATTTAGTGAGTATGCTACATCGGGTCTGGTACATAACATCGCGTACATGATATAGCCTACTGCCGAAGCATAGGGTATCCCTTACATGCGAGCTCTCTCCAAATCAATCTTGAGAGACATCTCCTTAGAGAGAGTGAGTCCTGTGATCATGGGTAAATTCCCACTCTTGGAATCTTCCATACTAAACCTCTTTAGTATGGTGTCTATGTATCTGGATTGGGACAATCCCAGTATTCATATAGATCTATCTCTATAGATCTTAATCCCCAAGATGTAGGAGACATCACCTAGATCTTTCATTGAGAATCTTTGTGATAAGAAGAGCTTGACCGAATGCAGCATATGAACATCATTTTCTATCAAGAGTATGTCATCCACGTACAATACGAGGAAGACAACCTTACTCTTTGCCACCTTCTTATATATATAAGGTTCATCTATATTTTTGATGAAATCAAACTCTTTGACCATCACATCAAAACAAATGTTCCAACTCTGCGATGCCTGCTTTAACCCGTAGATAGATTTAAGCAGCTTGCACACCTTCCCGCTCCTCCCACTGTCCACGAAGTCCTCTGGCTGAGTCATATACACGCTCTCTTCTAAATCACCATTTAGAATGGCGGTCTTAACATCCATCTGCCAGATTTTGTAGTCATGGTATGCAGCGATGGCAAGTAGGATCCGGATGAATTTAAGCATAGCCACTGGAGAAAAGGTTTCATCATAATCCACACCTGGTCATTGATGGAAACATTTTGCAACAAGTCTAGTTTTGAAAGTCTCAACTTTTCCATCTAAACCAATTTTTTTCTTGAAGATCCACTTGCTCCCGATGGGTTTTACCCCTTCAAGAGTATTTTCCAAAGTCCATACTTTGTTAGTGTACATGGATTCTATCTCAGATCGCATTGCACTAGCCATTTCATAGAGTCCCCACTCGTGATGGCCCGCTCGAAGCTAGTTGGGTCATCATCTTCCATGATACAATCCTCGCTCCCACCATCAACGAGAAAGCCATAGTATCTTTCAGGTGGATGAGGAATCCTACCAGATCGGCGGAGAGGCTGATATTCGTTGGGAACTATCGAATCCTCTGGTTCTACCAAATCTTCTGTCATAGTTTGTGCTGCTGGAACTTCTTCCAGTTCTACCTCCTCGCCACCGATTTCCTTTGCAAGAAATTCCTTTTCTAAAAAGATGGCATGCTGAGCAACAAACACCTTTTGTTCTTTAGGGTGGTAGAAGATATGTCCTCGCAAATGCTTGGGATATCCTACAAACTTACACAGAACCTACCTTGCCTCGAGCTTGTCCGGATTTTGCTTTTTAACATAGGCCGAGCAACCCCATATCTTAACAAAATTAAGACACGGTCTCTTTCCCTTCCATATCTCATATGGAGTGGTAGGCACTGATTTAGTTGGAACTCTATTCAATAGGTATATAGCTGTCTCAAGCGCATACCCCCAAAAGAAAATTGGTAACTCAACGGTACTCCAATACACCGTTGTGCTGTGGTGTATACGGTGGAGTAAGCTGAGAGAGAATCTCATTCTCTTTTAGATAGTCATAGAATTCCGTGCTCAAGTATTCTCCTCCCCGATCAGATCGTAGGATTTTTATACTTTTACCCGTCTGGTTCTCAACTTCATGCTTATATTTTTTGAATTTCTTAAAAGTTTCAGACTTATGTTTCAACAGGAACACATGTTTGTATGTTAAGAGATCGTCAGTGAATGTAATGAAGCACGAGGAACCATTCCTGGCATGTGTAGATATGGGACTGCATACATCACTATGCATCAGTCCCAAGAATTCCGTAACTCTTTCTCCATTTCCAGTAAACGAAGTTTTGGTCATCTTGCTTTTGAGACATGACTGGCAAGTTTCATAAGATGATAATTCGATCGGATTCAAATATCCATCTTTATGTAACTTAGCTAGTCATGTCGCATTGATATGACCTAGTCTACAATGCCACAAGAAGAATTCATTCATTTCTGAACTCTTTCTCTTGTGTGTGTTTTGTACGTTAAGAACTGTGTTTTGATTTAGAACGTATAAATTGTTACATAACGCACCAAACCCAATTAACATTTGATTTAGGTAAATATTCATAACATTATTCTCTACTACAAAGGTATATCTTTCATTATCTAATAAAGAAACTGATCTTAAATTGCATATCATAGAAGGTACGTAATAACAGTCGTTCAAGATCAAAGTATTCCCATTTGGTAATACAGGGTGATATTCACCAACTGCTTTGGCTGCAACACTTGCACCATTCCTTACTTTTAGAGAATGATCACCTATTCCCAATTCTCTATCTTTTCTTAGCCCAAGTAACATATTACATATATGGGATCCTGAGCCGGTATCTAATACCCAAGACGTAGAGTGTACTGAGAAACAGTTCTCGGTAACTAACACGCCCGAAGAATATGCATCAACATGCTTATTCTTCGTTTGGGTGGCATGGGAATCTGGATGTTCCCCGATTTTCTGTTCAGTCTTATAACAATTATAAGAAAGAACGTGTAACGTTTTAGAAATCGTTTTGAGAATTTTCCGTTTTTAGGTAAAATAAATTGTATTTTTTCCGTAAAAACCTAGAAGCGATCTTTTTTACAGTATAGAATTCAATGCACCTAGTTTAGCTAGGAAATGGCTTGTTTGCGGGTTTATGTAAGTCACTTGTAATTTTAGTGCATTTTAATATTTTTCCCTAATTTAAAATATTATTTTAAGTTGTTAATTATTGGTTGGTGTTTGAGCTTTGTTTTTTGTCGTTTCCTTTTCTTCTTGTCTTGGCTGAAATGGGGATGGGGGGATTCTTTTGGATGAGGATGAGTCATTTGCATGGTTCTAGAATGGCATGGCTTCAAGTTATGACTCACCTGTAGCATTTAAAGCTTTTGGATAGCTTATGATATTTTGCTTTGTGATATTTTCATATGGTCACCATATTCATTCTTAAGGCTCACCTCCTTATTCCATTCACAGAATACATTTTCCTTCATGGAATTTGGCCGAGCACTATTCAAGTAAGGGGGCTGATTTTGTGTGGAAACATGCACAAAATTTCCTTTGCAAAATCCTTAAGCTCATTTTCGATCTTCACTCCAATTGGGTAACTTCGATTAACCTTCATCCATTTGCTTAGGTGACTTGAGATAAAGTATTCTACATTCTCTCTACTTCAATCTTGGATACGTCGGCTAGCAAACTTGATTTTTTTTGATCTTTTGTGGAGGTATAAATTCTAACCCTAAACTCTATTTGTTGTTTTAATACATTAATTAGCTTGTTAGAAATTTAATTAAAGCTTTTAATTGCATGTTTAGAATTTCTAGAAAAGGGTTTTGGTGATCAAATTAAGTTTTGTTAGTTGTGAATTGGTTAAGTGTGATGTTTTGACAAATGAAAACTTAACCTAATTGCTAGAATTGTTAAAAGATATTTTTTTCCTAATTGTATAATTAGCTTAATTACAAACTAGACTTTTACTAAATTCTAATAAGGTGAGATTAAAATTCTAGTAAGGATTTGTATGGTTTAATCATGTTATATTGTGATGTTTGTGATTTCTAGATTTGGTAAAACTTGTAGTTTTGAGCTAAAAATGATATATGTTGCTTACTAGATTTCGGTAAGTTTTGGCGTGGGTTTCTTTTGACGTTGCGACGTTATTTATATTAGATTCCATTTTTTTTTAGTGTGTTGTGAATGCGCGATCGGTACGATCAGGGTCTAGGCTCGAATGTTGTGTTGTTTAGCGTTCCTAGCTAGGGTTGTGCCGATTTCGTTCGTGTCTTTGTGTAGATTTTGCTCTTGAGTTGGTTTCATAGTGTTGCTATACGCGTTAGCCACAAGACGAAACACTTGAGAGAATATTTGGAGTTGGTGCGTCGGTCAAACGTAGTTAGTACGTGTTATTGGTCGATTGCTAATATATACTTGTAATATTGTTATATGCTTTCAGAATCGCAGGCGGGGATTTCGGGCGCTGCGAAAAAGGAAAAGCGAGTGGTTGGTTTTACTTAGCCATGATTGTTGTGAGTAGATTTAACATCTACAGGAAATCACCCGCACGGCGTTATGCGTCTGGGCTAGATTAAATGATATGACTATTAGTTAGATGTATATGGATATTGATTGTGCATGCGTACCTTTGTTGTATATCTCATTTCCTATTGTGCATGGACTTAGTATTAATGAGACACAACACCATTATTGACGGTTCATGTTTCATGAGCACTAATTTTATGCTACACACACACCGTCGATAATTGCCATGACATGCACAACACCTATACATATATGATATTGTATTGTTTAGGGACATTGAGACATGATCCTTACTTTCCTTCGTGCATATGACATATAGTATACATGTATACCTACATGCTTACACATATGCCTTGACATGCTTACATGTTAGTTGCCTATATACCTATATGGTATTATACCATTAGTGATAGATATATACACATATGAGACATAGCTACATGTACATCTTGCCTATATGCTTACACATAAACCTGGAGGATATTACATCATTATGGATAGGTAGATACACATATCTTGCTATACCAATATGGTTACGCATACCTGGCTTTAGATACATATTCAACTTTATTTGATATTGTATGGACTTGGAGAAATTAGGAACCGCATGATATATATTAACTTGTTACAGTTAAATAACGGTTTTTCCTTTATATACGCATATTACTGTTTCATGTTGCATATATTACATTTATGGATTTCATATAATGTTCTCTAATATTTTTACTCCAAAGTAGATATAACAGTGGAATGGGACGCTGTTATATATATATATATATATATATATTAGTGGAATGGGACGCTAATATATATGTATTGATTCATGCAGTTATACTTATTCATTACATGATGTTTTCTGGATTTGAGGACCGTGGTTGTTTCATGAAATTATGTATTATTTGAAAAACCCGGTTTCTCTTGATATGATATTTCAGCTTCCACCAAGAGATTTCTCGGTTCTGAGCTTATATATACCCCATGCGAGGAGGTGTCATGGGCCGTGTGTGGGTACATGGTGGAGCTCGGTTGGTTTCTCGGGGCAAGAAGATCAAAGGTCCATACCGTTGAGCCCGGCTGGGGGCGTTTGCCATCCGGTGATAGTATTTGTACTCGACGGATATCTGAAGGATATCGATCGAGGTTATGTACGCACATGCCTTACAGATTTCGGGTGGTGCTTACCTAGGTTCATAAGATGTACGTACATGACACAAGAGGGCCAGTCCCAGATTGCGCTCCAATATACGCATTTTTATAAAGTGCTACTTACCAATTTAATTATTTATATGTATAGTTATTTTATTTTTAAAAAATCCTAACTCCCTTTCCAACTTCTTTTATTTTATTCCCGGCCCATCTCCCATTCACTCCTAATTTCTTTTATTTTCTTCCTCAGCCGAAGGCAAATATCTAGCCTAATGAATTTAAACCAAATAATAAAACCCTTAACCCTCGGCCCAGCCCAAACAAAATATTAATTAAATAAATTCCCTAATTCTTCCTCCAGCCCAGCCCGCTCTCTATTTCCCATTTAAACTTAAATTCCGGCCCGACCCATCCCTCTCTCCCTTTCCATTTTATTTTTATTCCTTTACCCGGCCCATTCCACTCGACCCGACCCGACACCAACCTTCTTCCCAACTTGCGCTCTCTTTCCCGCTCTTTCTTTCGCGCCCCCTCCCACGTCGCCACGTCGTCGTGACCATGTCTCTCACGCCGCCTCTCTCACGCCCATGACGCGTGCGCACTCCCTCCTACGACTCGCTCCCCTCAAAGGCTCCCTTCTCTTTCTTCTTTCCCCCTCTTTAATCGTTACCCCCTTCAATAATCCAACCCCACAGCAACATCACTGCCGGTGTCCCCATTACCGACGAACCCCAGTGCCACCACGAGCCCCGCTCCTCTTCCTCTTCTGCAGCCCCCACAGACCTCAATCAACTCCTAACTCAAACCCCACTTCACTATTATCCACCTTAAGCTCCACTTCAACACCATCATCTCAACACCACCCTGCTCCTCTGCCCCTCGCCGATGAGTCACCGACGACCACAGAACTCCCCAGCTCCTCCTTCTTCAGCTCAAGCCATGCCCCAAGTCTCCCCGAGCCAACTCCTAGCCATCGCCGCCTGAGCGCCGCTACCAGTTACCTCATCGGAGCCTGAACGCCGCATCCGTCATCACCTCCATCACCGATGAGCCACCACCTCACACCACCATAGCCTCCTCCGTCGACGTGCTCAAGCCCTACTCCATCACCTCACATCGCCGGCGACACCTCATACAACCGAGACCTCTCTTTCAAACCCAACCATCACTGCCACTATCCACAATCGCTGCCCCCGTCACTGACGAGCCTCATCACCAGCACCACATCCTTTAACCACTATCATCGCCTCCTTTCCACCGAGCTCCCTCTACTGCTTTACGTCCCTTGCACCCTTCGGCATTTCGTCGAGCACCTACATTGATCGTTGTTGCCTCTATTCGGGTCACCGACGTCGCCAAAAAAATATGTGGCCTCGATCCCTTAAGCCGTCATCGTCATCAACACGCCTTTCGTTGCAACGCCGTACACATCCGTCGCTGCCGTGCCGTACCGTGCGTGGGACGGACCCACTCCCATATCGCCCCCGTGCCCAGTCTCTGTGTCACCGCAGACCCACTCACGTGTCCGCCCCGTGCTCAGTTTCTGCGCCGCGCCTGTGTCGTGTCGTGCCCACCTCCGGACCAGGTCCTGTGCCGCACCATGCCTACCTCCGTGTCATCACCAGGCCCAGTACCACGTCGTGCCCGCATCATCACCAGGCCCAGCACCGCGTCGCGCCCGCATTATCACCAGGCCTAGTTTCGTGTCACGTCGTGCCACACACTGAGCCAGGACCACGCCCACTGCCGTATCACGCCCGCGTCGCCACCGCGTCCAATACCGGGTCACCGTGCACCGCGCTCGCACCGTGCACCGTATCCAGCATCGCGTTGTCCGTGTGTTGGGACAAACCCTGCAGCAGCGACTCTTCCATATCAAGCGACCGAGGCAAGTGCCCTACTTGCTATATGCTAGTTATTATTGTTACATTTCTAAAACTTATTAATTCCGTGTTTAAAACTCGTGAAAACGTATGACACAAGTGCTTGACGCAAAACCCAAACGAAAACCTTACTTTAAACTGACGGGGCTTGTTTGTATATGCTGGCCCGTATGGCAGTGAACATTATGGTGAAATCTTACCGGAAAATATAATCGTTACTGGTTTGAACGATCACCCCAATTACACCCATTAAAACTGAATATTTCCCATGTCTGATACTTGTTAAGATCATAATTAATTGTGTATACATTGAAATGATGCGTGCGATGGCTCGTAACAAAGCTAACTGTTTAACCTACTGTAATATATTATTGATCACTGAATTTTAATACACTATGATGGAGATAACTGTGGTGGATTACGATTCTGGACTGCAGTCCAGAATGGAAATCCAGGATAACCCCTGTTGCTAAACCCATGTACATCACTGTTCATATAAGTGAATGCATGGAACCCTGTATTGTTACGTAGGAAATTGGGTTATCTTTATTACTCGACTGGTTTCACTGGTCTCCTCAACCGTTTGATATTTTTAATTCATTTTACCTTGTCGACATGTCTTGTTGAATTCTGCAGAAGCAGATTTTACACCTCAAACTTAATCTGGCCATAACTCTCTGTTGGTGTAATATAATACTGATCCGCCAATTGCGGTGGAAATCTAAATGGAAATCCTAATTATAGTTCAACTATAGCGTCGCCTAATTACGATCCCAACTGGGATTAAAATGCATTACGAAACGGACTTCCGATTCTGAAACTGGATTTCCAGCAGTAAACGCTTAAAATGAAATGGCCATATCTAGTGATCCTGAAACCCTATTGACGTGAAACCAAATTTTTTTGGATAGATAATCAAACATACTACTTATCCCCTGTTCATTATTTCGCTAAATTGTGCATGTATGATTTATGAAAAATTATGCAAGTGGTAGGACATCGTTTGATGACATCTTAATCATGCCTTAAATACTATTTTCTCATCACATTATATATATGTCATTGCATTGGTAACCTAGTGATCATGTCACACTTATACCATTACCCAGTGTCAGGTATTAGTGGCGATTGTGGCAAGTACGTTAGTGTTGGAGCATGAATGAATAAGTGAAAGTGACGCGTACTTGTACACAATCAGTGGACCCTATTGATTTATTGCATTGTCGACGTCTGTGGGACGTGTATAAGTGTGACTATAATTGGTATGGGAAAATTATGGAAGCACTTGTATGGATGTCACAGGTAAGGCACCAAATATTGTCCATTTATCTTGGGTATCAGTCGGGACATGCTTGATGGAGATCATGTCTCCAGTTCTCGCGCAGACTTGTCATGGACCGACCGGTATTTGAGTTTATGGTTGGCGTTTGATGTAGACCACGGGGTGTGGGGTGGTTTGAGTTTGAGTTCAATAAAATCTCGGGAGTCCCATGCCGGCATATATGGAGATATATGGAGATATATAGGGATATCACTGATTATTAGCGAGCGACTCAGGCCCGTGTTCCCTTGTCCTTGGGTCTTACCCTTGGATGGGGGACACTCACGAGTGGTTGACTCTCACGTTTGGACAGACGATAGGCTTAGTAAGCTATACAGTGAGACTTAGAGACTGATAGGGATAGTGGCATTGACATGCATTGATTACTGATTACCACTTAAAGCTTGAAGCCGAAGTGTGACTACAGAGAGATATTTCCTCGACCGTAGGAGCATGGCTGGCCTTGTTAACCCCTCGTATTCCGTATTTTGGGAAGCGGGGCGTGACATGGTTTTGGTATCAGAGCCAGGTTTTGCTGGTATCGGAGCCAGGTTTTGCTTCAATTAGGATTGCAGTTTCCGTGTAGTACTTGGCAATCTAAGACATCCTTCGGTCTAGATTGTAAATTTGTTAATCCTAATATCGATTCACATAGTGTATGCTGCTATACATATTGATCTATCCGCTAGAGTTTTGGGTGACTTAGTAGAGTTACGTGGTTGTAATTATGAACTGCGGTATAGCTACAATACTGTACTCTATTGGGTAACTTGGAGTTCTACACTTATTTTTTGCTCGATTGAGTTTCACCTCACCCGATGTTCTTGTTTCATTGTCAATTTTGTATCTTGTTCTGATTTTTCCCCTGTATCTTATGCCGTCCTAAAATTGTTGTTTCAGGATCATGTCTTCCAATGACTCTTCTTCTATCTCCACTCCCAGAACCAGACCCTAGAGATTCTGAATGCACTGCAAAGTCTGAAGGAAGCCCAGGAGCGAACAAAAGACCTGTTAGCTGAAGGATTAAGAAGGCAGGAGACTCAGGCACCAGCAGAAGTATCCAATCGTAAAGGGAGTCCTGTTAGACGATGAATAGAGGTGAAGATGAAGCGTCCACTTGTTCCCCCACGGCAGAAGCAGCAGAAGACCCAATGTTGTGGGTACTGCAAGAAGCCAGGACACCTTCAGAGGGTTGTCGCCGCGCCAAAGGGAAATGCCTAATTTGCGAATCCAGCGAACACTTTATCAATGATTTCCTTAAAAGGAAGGAGCTACAAGGAGGCGGTTCGTCCACACTCTCCACTTCTGCTAAGTGATGGTTATTTCGTAGTTCGAGCGTCGAGAAATGGTACGGACCCGGCACAGGATTCAACTCGCTTGACGAGATTGCAGCGGTCTAGAAATCCAAGAAGAGTTATCGCGTTTTTTGATTTCAAAAAAAAATGTTGTCATTCCTTTGTAAATATTTCTTTTCGTTTGAAATCTTGTATCCGTCGAACTTTTAGCTGAGCGCAATAAAACTTGGAGTTGTGATATATGTATCGTTCTCTTGCTTCTCACTTTATTTATATAATTCATTGCATCAGCATTTTTAAATTTTAATTTTTCAGTCCTTGCCTACAGCATATCCTCCCTGTGCTACCTTATCCTTGGTTATCTTCTTAATGTGTCCCACTGTCTAATCATGACTCTCTCTTTTCAGGTTATGGCCCACCTTGGAGAATCGCTGCCTCTAGATGAGGACCGACGGTCGTGCGTTTCCTCGGACTACATGCTAGTAAGATCAGATGACGAGATCAACGGCCCACAGGTTATTTTCGCAAACAGCGATTTCGAGGGTGAGGGATTCACAGCCCCATAAGTCAACATAATCAAGGACTCTGACGACGATGAGGAGGACCCCGAAGAGAAACCGATAGAGGAAGATTCCGAGGAGGACCCGATAGAAGGAAATCCAGTGGAGGAAAATCCCATGGAGGAAGATCCAGCAGAAGAGGATCACGTAGAATCAGACCTTGATGAAGAAGCTCCAGCCGAGGAAGAAGGGCCAGAAGAAGAAGACCCCATGGCAGAAGAACATCTAGTGGCGATCCCTGCGAGGTGATATGGGAATGGACGTCTTTATCTGAGCGCGCGAGCCTACCGTAACCTGTTGAACCTCCACAACCACGACTGACGTGATTTAGCCTTCGTCTCCTCTGGCCAAATAAAATCTATGTATAGTTTAGGGCCATCTTTACTTTTTGAGAATGCCTTGTTTGGAATTTTCTGGAGTGAAATAAAATTTCCGAGTTCGCTAATCTTTTGATTGTTAGTTCACCTGATGCTTTGATTGTTTCCCCTATACATTTCTTTTCCCCATGAGATTCATTATTGTCCTTCACTCCTGCATCCTTTGTTGTTTTAACCCTCGCTTTGATTAAAAAATGCCGCACCCGATCTTTTGAGTGAGCCATACTCCATTGTAACCCCTACCCTGGCCAGCACTTTATACTTTTACTATCTCCTATTACCATAATTACCTTCCGTGACATCGCATTCGAAATTCAGCTTCCACTGTCTTGTGTTTACAAAAAAATCGTGTTATTGACTACTTCCGTTTTACCCGCAATAAATACTTTACCAATCTTCACATTTTCAATAGCGCAACCATATATCGTGCATTTTACCTTGCTCTATGTCTCTTAGTTTCACTGCGTGGGTTCCTAAGTTATTTTAAAATCGTTCGATCGATACAGTTATTCTAAATTACTTCGGCCTATCGACAAATCCTTCACTATTTTATTGTTGTTACTTTATTTTCCCGGGTATTGTGCTTATAGTTTGCTAGTGTAAATGGTTATGCCTGATGCCATTATTTTAGCTGCGCTATTTTGATATACGTATGTGTGTGTGTGTGTGTGTATATATATATATATATATATATATATATATATATATATATTTAGGATTTCGATTTTTATCTATCATGCCTCGAATGTTATTGTTCGTTATTGCTATTTTATTCTCTTATATATATAGTTTTCCCTTACAGTTGATTATGCCTTATACTTACTTAGACCTTCGATCTTTCTTTCCTGTTTAAATGCTTTGAGTAAACCACTATATGAGAGTGTTCGAGGTTGTGGTTTTTCGCGTGTTATTTTATATAGCTTATCGTTTACTTTAAATTTCGAGGACGAAATTTTTGTAAGGGTGGTATGATATAATACCTAGTTCTTTTGCGCTCCAATATACGTATTTTTATAAAGTGCTACCTACCAATTTAATTATTTATATTTATAGTTATTTTATTTTATTTTTAAAAAATCCTAACTCCCTTTCCAACTTCTTTTATTTTATTCCCGGCCCATCTCCCATTCACTCCCAATATCTTTTATTTTCTTCCTCAGCCCAAGGCAAAAATCTAGCCTAATGAATTTAAACCAAATAATAAAACCCTTGACCCTCGGCCCAGCCCAAACAAAACCTTAATTAAATAAATTCCCTAATTCTTCCTCTAGCTCAGCCCGCTCTCTATTTCCCATTTAAATTTAAATTCCGGCCCGGCCGATCCCTCTCTCCCTTTCCATTTTATTTTTAATCCTTTACCCAACCCATCCCACTCGACCCGACCCGACACCAACCTTCTTCCCCACTCGCGCTCTCTTTCCCGCTCTTTCCTTCGTGCCCCCTCTCATGTCGCCATGTCGTTGCGACCACGTCTCTTGCGCCGCCTCTCTCGCGCCCACGACGCGCGCGCACTCCCTCCTACGACTCGCTCCCCTCAACGGCTCCTTCCTCTTTCTTCTCTCCCCTCTCTCATCGTTACCCCCCTCAATAATCGAACCCTAAAGCAACATAACTGCCGGTGTCCCCACTACCGACGAACCCCAGTGCCACTACGAGCCCCGCTCCTCTTCCCCTTCTACAGCCTCCACAGACCTCCATCAACTCCTAACTCAAACCCCACTCCACCATTGTCCACTTTAAGATCCACTTCAACACCATCAACTCAACACCACCCTGCTCCTCTGCCCCTCGCCAACAAGTCACAGACGACCACCGAACTCCCCAGCTCTTTCTCCTTCAGCTCAAGCTATGCCCCAAGTCTCCCCGAGCCAACTCCTATCCATCGCTGCCTGAACGCCGCTGCCAGTCACCTCATCGGAGCCTCGACGCCGCATCCGTCATCACCTCCATCACCGATGAGCCACCACCTCACACCAACATAGCCTCCTCCGTCGACGTGCTCAAGCCCCACTCCATCACCTCACACGGCCGGCGATACCTCATACAACCGAGACCTCTTTTTCAAACCCAACCATCACCGCCACTATCCACAACCGCTGCCCTCATCACTGACGAGCCTCATCACCAGCACCACATCCTTCAACCTCCATCATCGCCTCCTTTCCACCGAGCTCCCTCTACTTCTTCACGTCCCTTGCACCCTTCGGCATTTCGTCGAGCACCTACATTGATCGCTATTGCCGCTATTCGGGTCACCGACGTCGCCAAAAAAAATCTGTGGCCTCGATCCCTTAAGCCGTCATCGTCATCAACACGCCTTTCGTTGCAACGCCGTACACATCCGTCGCTGCCGTGCCATACCCTGCGTGGGACGGACCGACTCCCGTGCCGCGCCCGTGCCCAGTCTCCGCCCCGTGCTCAGTTGCTGTGCCATGCCTGTGTCGTGTCGTGCCCACCTCCGGACCAGGTCCCATGCCGCACCGTGCCTGCCTCCGTGTCATCACCAGGCCCAGCACCGCATCGCGCCCGCGTCACGCCCATGTCATTACCAGGCCCAGCACCGCGTCGCGTCCGCATCATCAACAGGCTCAGTTCCGTGTCATGCCGTACCACGCACCGAGCCAGGACTACGCCCACTGCCGTATCACACCCGCGTCGCCACCGCGTCCAGTACCGGGTCACCGCGCAGCGCGCTGTATCCGGCGTCGCGCTGTCCCATGTGTCGGGCCAAACCATGCAGCGGCGTCGCTTCCATATCAAGCGACCGAGGCAAGTACCCTACTTGCTACATGCTAGTTATTACTGTTACATTTCTAAAACCTATTAATTCCGTGTTTAAAACTCGTGAAAACGTATGACACAAGTGCTTGACGCAAAACCCAAATGAAAACCTTACTTTAAACTGACGGGGCTTGTTTGTATACGTTGGCCTGTGTGGCAGTGAACATTGTGGTGAAATCTTACTGGAAAATATAATCGTTACTGGCTTGAATGATCACCCCAATTACACCCATTAAAACTGAATATTTTCCGCGTCTGATACTTGTTAAGATCATAATTAATTGTGTATACATTGAAATGATGCGTGCGATGGCTCGTAACGAAGCTAACTGTTTAAACTACTGTAATATATTGTTGATCACTGAATTTTAATACACTATGATGGAGATAACTGTGGTGGATTACGATTCTGGACTGCAGTCCAGAATGGAAATCCAGGATAACCCCTGTTGCTAAACCCATGTACATCACTGTTCATATAAGTGAATGCACGGAACCCTAAATCGTTACGTAGGAAATTGGGTTATCTTTATTACTCGACTGGCTTCACTGGTTTCCTCAACCGTTTGATATTTTTAATTCATTTTACCTTGTCGACATGTCTTGCTGAATTCTGCAGAAGCAGATTTTACACCTCAAACTTAATCTGGCCATAACTCTCTGTTGGCGTAATATAATACTGATCCGCCAATTGCGGTGGAAACCTGACTAGAAATCCTAATTATAGTGCAACTATAGAATCGCCTAATTACGATCCCAACTGGGATTAAAATACGTTACGAAACGGACTTCCGATTCTGAAACCAAATTTCTAGCAGTGAACGCTTAAAATGAAATGGCCATATCTAGTGATCCTGAAACCTGATTGACATGAAACCAAATTTTTCTGGATAGATAATCAAACATACTACTTATCCCATGTTCATTGTTTCGCTAAATTATGCATGTATGATTTATGAAAAATTATGCAAGTGGTAGGACATCGTTTGACGACATCTTAATCATGCCTTAAATACTGTTTTCCCATCACATTATATATATGTCATTGCATTGGTAACCTAGTGATCATGTGTATTACCCAGTGTTAGGTATTAGTGGCGATTGTGGAAAGTACGTTAGTGTTGGAGCATGAATGGATAAGTGAAAGTGACGCGTACTTGTACACAATCAGTGGACCCTATTGATTTATTGCATTGTCGACGTCTGTGGGACGTGTATAAGTGTGACTATAATTAGTATGGGAAAATTATGGAAGCACTTGTATGGATGTCACGGGTAAGGCACCAAATACTGTCCATTTATCTTGGATATCAGTCGGGACATACTTGATGGAGATCCTGTCTCCAGTTCTCGCGCAGGCTTGTCATGAACCGACCGGTATTTGAGTTTATGGTTGGCGTTTGATGTAGACCACGGGATGTGGGGTAGTTTGAGTGTGAGTTCAATAGAATCTCGGGAGTCCCATGCCGGCACATATGGAGATATATAGGGATATCACTGATTATTAGCGAGCAACTCGGGCCCGTGTTCCCTTGTCCTTGGGTCCTACCCTTGGATGGGGGACACTCACGAGTGGTTGACTCTCACGTTTGGATTGACGATAGGCTTAGTAACCTGTACAGTGAGACTTAGAGACTGATAGGGATAGTGGCATTGACATGCATTTATTACTGATTACCACTTAAAGCTTGAAGCCGAAGTGTGACTACAGAGAGATATTTCCTCGACCGTAGTAGCATGTCTGGCCTTGTTAACCCCTCGTATTCCGTATTTTGGGAAGCGGGGCGTGACATGGTTTTGTTGGTATCGGAGCCAGGTTTTGCTTCAATTAGGATTGCAGTTTCCGTGTAGTACTTGGCAATCTAAGACATCCTTCGGTCTAGATTGTAAATTTATTAATCCTAATATCGATTCACATAGTGTATGCTGCTATACATATTGATCTATCCGTTAGAGTTTTGGGTGACTTAGTAGAGTTACGTGGTTGTAATTATGAACTGCAGCATAGCTACAATACTGTACTCTATTGGGTAACTTGGAGTTCTACACTTGTTTTCCGCTCGATTGAGTTTCACCTCACCCGATATTCTTGTTTCATTGTCAATTTTGCATCTTGTTCTGATTTTCCCCTGTATCTTATGCCGTCCTAAAATTGTTGTTTCAGGATCATGTATTCCAATGACTCTTCTTCTATCTCCACTCCCCAGAACCAGACCGTAGAGATTCTGAATGCACTGCAAAGTTTGAAGGAAGCCCAGGAGCGAACAAACGACCTGTTAGCTGAAGGATTGAGAAGGCAGGAGACTCAGGCACTGACAGAAGTCTCCAATCGTAAAGGGAGTCCTGTTAGACAAGGGATAGAGGTGAAGATGAAGCGCCCACTTGTTCCCCCATGACAGAAGCAGCAGAAGACCCAATGTTGTGGGTACTGCAAGAAGCCAGGACACCTTCAGAGGGTTGTCGCCGCGCCAAAGGGAAATGCCTGATTTGCGGATCCAGCGAACACTTTATCAATGATTGCCCTAAAAGGAAGGAGCTACAAGGAGACGGTTCGTCCACACTCTCCACTTCTGCTAAGTGATGGTTATTTCGTAGTTCGAGCGTCGAGGAACGGTACGAACCCAGTGCAGGATTCAACCCGCTTGATGAGATTGCTGCGGTCTAGAAATCCAAGAAGAGTTATCACGTTTTCTGATTTAAAAAAAAATGTTATCACTCCTTTGTAAATATTTCTTTTCGTTTGAAATCTTGTATCCGTCAAACTTTTAGCTGAACGCAATAAAACTTTGAGATGTGATGTATGTATCATTCTCTTGCTTCTCACTTTATTTATATTATTCATTGCATCAGCATTTTTAATTTTTCAGTCCTTACCTACAGCATATCCTCCCTGTGCTACCGTATCCTTGGTTATCTTCTTAATGTGTCCCACTGTCTAATCATGACTCTCTCTTTTCAGGTTATGGCCCACCTTGGAGAAGTGCCGCCTCTAGATGAGGACAGACGGTCGTGTGTTTTCTCGGACTACATGCTAGTAAGATCAGATGACGAGATCAACGGCCCACAGGTTATTTTTGCAAATAGCGATTCCGAGGGTGAGGGATTCGCAGCCCCATAAGTCAACATAATCAATGACTCTGACGACGATGAGGATGACCCCGAAAAGAAACCAATAAAGGAAGATTCCGAGGAGGACCCGATAAAAGGAAATCCAGTTGAGGAAAATCCCATGGAGGAAGATCCAGCAGAAGAGGATCACGTAGAATCAGACCTTGATGAAGAAGCTCCAGACGAGGAAGAAGGGCCAGAAGAAGAAGACCCCATGGCAGAAGAACCTCCAGTTGGCGATCCCTGCGAGGTGATATGGGAATGGACGTCCCTATCTGAGCGCGCGAGCCTACCGTAACCTGCTAAACCTCCACAACCACGACTGACGTGATTTAGCTTTCGTCTCCTCTGGCCAAATAAAATCTATGTATAGTTTAGGACCATCTTTTACTTTTTGAGAATGCCTTGTTTGGAATTTTCTGGAGTGAAATAAAATTTCCGAGTTCGCTAATCTTTTGATTGTTAGTTCACCTGATGCTTTGACTGTTTCCCCTATACATTTCTTTTCCCCATGAGATTCATTACTGTCCCTCACTCCTGCACCCTTTGTTGTTTTGACCCTCGCTTTGATTAAAAAGTTCCGCACCCGATCTTTTGAGTGAGCCATACTCCATTGTAACCCCTACCCTGGCCAGCACTATATACTTTTACTATCTCCTATTACCATAATTACCTTCCGTGATATCGCATTCGAAATTCAGCTTCCACTGTCTTGTGTTTACAAAAAATTCGTGTTATTGACTACTTCCGTTTTACCCACTTTAAATACTTTACCAATCTTCACATTTTCAATAGCGCAACCATATATCGCGCATTTTACCTTGCTCTATGTCTCTTAGTTTCACTGCGTGGGTTCCTAAGTTATTTTAAAATCGTTCGATCGATACAGTTATTCTAAATTACTTCGGCCTATCGACAAATCCTTCACTATTTTATTGTTGTTACTTTATTTTCCCGGGTATTGTGCTTATAGTTTGCTAGTGTAAATGGTTATGCCTGATGCCATTATTTTAGCTGCGCTATTTTGATATACGTATGTATATATATTTAGGATTTCGATTTTTATCTATCATGCCTCGAATGTTATTGTTCGTTATTGCTATTTTATTCTCTTATATATATAGTTTGCCCTTACAGTTGATTCTGCCTTATACTTATTTAGACCTTCGATCTTTCTTTCCTGTTTAAATGCTTTGAGTAAACCACTATATGAGAGTGTTCGAGGTTGTAGCTTTTCGCGTGTTATTTTATATAGCTTATCGTTTACTTTAAATTTCGAGGACGAAATTTTTGTAAGGGTGGTATGATATAATACCCAGTTCTTTTGCGCTCCAATATACGTATTTTTATAAAGTGCTACCTACCAATTTAATTATTTATATTTATAGTTATTTTATTTTATTTTTAAAAAATCCTAAATCTTTTTCCAACTTCTTTTATTTTATTCCCAGCCCATCTCCCATTCACTCCCAATTTCTTTTATTTTCTTCCTCAGCCCAAGGCAAATATCTAGTCTAATGAATTTAAACCAAATAATAAAACCCTTAACCCTCGGCCCAGCCTAAACAAAATCTTAATTAAATAAATTCCCTAATTCTTCCTCCAGCCCAGCCCGCTCTCTATTTCCCATTTAAATTTAAATTCCGGCCCGGCCCATCCCTCTCTCCCTTTCCATTTTATTTTTATTCCTTTACCCGACCCATCCCACTCGACCCGACCCGACACCAACCTTCTTCCCCACTTGCGCTCTCTTTCCCGCTCTTTCCTTCGTGCCCCCTCTCATGTCGCCACGTCGTTGCGACCACGTCTCTCGCGCCGCCTCTCTCGCGCCCACGACGCGCGCCCACTCCCTCCTACGACTCGCTCCCCTCAACGGCTCCCTCCTCTTTCTTCTCTACGCCTCTCTCATCGTTACCCCCCTCAATAATCGAACCCCACAGCAACATCACTGCCGGTGTCCCCACTACCGATGAACCCCAGTGCCACCATGAGCCCCGCTCCTCTTCCCCATCTGCAGCCCCCACATACCTCCATCAACTCCTAACTCAAACCCTACTCCACCATTGTCCACTTTAAGCTCCACTTCAACACCATCAACTCAACACCACCCTGCTCCTCTGCCCCTCGCCAACAAGTCACTGACGACCACCGAACTCCCCAGCTCCTCCTCCTTCAGCTCAAGCCATGCCCCAAGTCTCCCCGAGCCAACTCCTATCCATCGCTGCCTGAGCGCCGCTGCCAGTCACCTCATCGGAGCCTCGACGCCGCATCCGTCATCACCTCCATCACCGATAAGCTACCACCTCACACCATTATAGCCTCCTTCGTCGACGTGCTCAAGCCCCACTCCATCACCTTACACGACCGGCGACACCTCATACAACCGAGACCTCTTTTTCAAACCCAACCATCCACAACCGCTGCCCCCATCACTGATGAGCCTCATCACCAGCACCACATCCTTTAACCTCCATCATCGCCTCCTTTCTACCGAGCTCCCTCCACTGCTTCACGTCCCTTGCACCCTTCGGCATTTCGTCGAGCACCTACATTGATCGCTGTTGCCGCTATTCGGGTCACCGACGTCACCAAAAAAATCTGTGGCCTCGATCCCTTAAGCTGTCATCGTCATCAACACGCCTTTCGTCGCAACGCCGTACACATCCATCGCTGCCGTGCCGTACCCTGCGTAGGACGGACCCACTCCCGTGTCGCGCCCGTGCCCAGTCTCCGTGTCACCGCAGACCCACTCACATGTCCTGCCCCGTGCAAGGTTGCTGTGCTGTGCCTGTGTCGTGTCGTGCCCACTTCCGGACCAGGTCCCATGCCGCACCGTGCCTGCCACCGTGTCATCACCAGACCCAGCACCGCGTCGCGCCTACGTTACGCCCGCGTCATTACCAGGCCCAGCACCGCGTCGCGCCCGCGTCACGCCCGCATCATTACCAGACCCAGCACCGCATCGCACCCGCATCATCACCAGGCTCAGTTCCGTGTCGCGCAGTGCCATGCACCGAGCCAGGACCACGCCCACTGCCGTATCACACCCGCGTCGCCACCGCGTCCAGTACCGGGTCACCGCGCACCGCGCTCACGCAGCGCGCCGTATCCAGCGTCGCGCTGTCCCGTGTGTCGGGACAAACCCTGCAGCGGCGTCGCTTCCATATCAAGCGACCGAGGCAAGTACCCTATTTGCTACATGCTAGTTATTACTGTTACATTTCTAAAACCTATTAATTCCGTGTTTAAAACTCGTGAAAACGTATGACACAAGTGCTTGACGCAAAACCCAAACGAAAACCTTACTTTAAATTGACGGGGATTGTTTGTAAACGCTGGCCCGTGTGGAAGTGAACATTATGGTGAAATCTTACTGGAAAATATAATCGTTACTGGCTTGAACGATCACCCCAATTACACCCATTAAAACTGAATATTTCCCGCGTCTCATACTTGTTAAGATCATAATTAATTGTGTATACATTGAAATGATGCGTGCGATGGCTCGTAACGAAGCTAACTTTTAATATACTGTAATATATTGTTGATCACTGAATTTTAATATACTATGATGGAGATAACTGTGGTGGATTACGATTCTGGACTGTAGTCCAGAATGGAAATCCAGGATAACCCCTGTGGCTAAACCCATGTACATCACTGTTCATATAAGTGAATGCACGGAACCCTGTATCTTTACGTAGGAAATTGGGTTATCTTTATTACTCGACTAGCTTCACTGGTTTCCTCAACCGTTTGATATTTTTAATTCATTTTACCTTGTCGACATGTCTTGCTGAATTCTGCAGAAGCAGATTTTACACCTCAAACTTAATCTGGCCATAACTCTCTGTTGGCGTAATATAATACTGATCCGCCAATTGCGGTGGAAACCTGACTGGAAATCCTAATTATAGTTCAACTATAGCGTCGCCTAATTATGATCCTAACTGGGATTAAAATACGTTACGAAACGGACTTCCGATTCTGAAATCGAATTTCTAGCAGTGAACGCTTAAAATGAAATGGCCATATTTAGTGATCTTAAAACCTGATTGACATGAAACCAAATTTTTCTGGATAGATAATCAAACATACTACTTATCCCCTGTTCATTGTTTCGCTAAATTATGCATGTATGATTTATGAAAAATTATGCAAGTGGTAGGACATCGTTTGACGACATCTTAATCATGCCTTAAATACTGTTTTCCCATCACATTATATATATGTCATTGCATTGGTAACCTAGTGATCATGTGCATTACCCAGTGTTAGGTATTAGTGGCGATTGTGGAAAGTACGTTAGTGTTGGAGCATGAATGGATAAGTGAAAGTGACACGTACTTGTACACAATCAGTGGACCCTATTGATTTATTGCATTGTCGACGTCTGTGGGACGTGTATAAGTGTGACTATAATTAGTATGGGAAAATTATGGAAGAACTTGTATGGATGTCACAGGTAAGGCACCAAATACTGTCCATTTATCTTGGATATCAGTCGGGACATACTTGATGGAGATCCTGTCTCCAGTTCTCGCGCAGGCTTGTCATGAACCGACCGGTATTTGAGTTTATGGTTGGCGTTTGATGTAGACCACGGGATGTGGGGTAGTTTGAGTGTGAGTTCAATAGAATCTCGGGAGTCCCATGCCGGCACATATAGAGATATATGGAGATATATACGGATATCACTGATTATTAGCGAGAGACTCGGGCCTGTGTTCCTTTGTCCTTGGGTCCTACCCTTGGATGGAGGATACTCACGAGTGGTTGACTCTCACGCTTGGACCAACGATAAGCTTAGTGACCTGTACAGTGAGACTTAGAGACTGATAGGGATAGTGGCATTGACATGCATTACTTACTGATTCAACATCCCTGCCATACTGTTTACTGCTTTACCGTTTGCCCGTTCTATTAGATACCCGCATTTCGCTACTTCATGTTCACGTATTTACTCCCTTGATTTACTGTTACATATTCATTATTATTTTATGAGTTACAATTTGTATCCATATATGTATTTCTATCGTGTCGCACTGACGACCTGAGTATGCATGCTCAGAGTGAGAAGTGGATCTAGCTTGGACTAGGACCAGACGTACATTGCAGACATCTTGATCAGCTACCCAGAGCTATACTCTCTTGATCTCCATCTGGTTAGTTCTTTTGTACTTGTTTTGATTTAGTTACTGCATTTCTCATTACCTGTGCATTGATTACTGATTACCACTTAAAGCTTGAAGCCGAAGTGTGACTACGGAAAGATATTTTCTCGACCGTAGGAGCATGGCTGGCCTTGTCAACCCCTCGTATTCTGTATTTTGGGAAGAGGAGCATGACAGTGATAGTATTTGTACTCGACGGATATCTGGGGGATATCGATCGAGGTTATGTACGCAAATGCCTTACAGATTTTGGGTGGTGCTTACCTAGGTTCATAGGATGTACGTACATGACACAGGAGGGCCAGTCTCAGGTGATGGCGCCTCAGATTTGAGTATTTTGTGTCGATGCTAGACACTTGTTTTCATGATGTTTTTGGGTGTAGATATTGTACACTCAGGTTTTATGAGATATACTCGATATTGGATACTGGTTATATGAGATTTACTTGATATTGGATACTAGATATATGAGATTTACTTGATATTGGATACTCAGGATATATGAGACTTACAGGATATGAGGGCCATTTTGGGGGCTGATTTGAGGAAATTTAGGATTTAGATTGTCCTGATAGACTTTGGTCCTGCCACGAGGTCGGGATTCCGTGAGGATGCCATGTTTTATCCCATACTCCGCATTTACTTTATATGCATTGCTTCATGCATTAGTTGTACCTGATAGAGTACCTTTCATAACGGTTGTATATACATATTGCCATTTATTGCTTCATGTATTAGTTGTACCTGATAGAGTTCCTTTCATGACTGCTGCATAGATATGGCCATTTATTGCTATCAGCTTGCATGTATTAGATTCGCGTTGTACGTGCATACTTGCGTTTACCTGCATATGTTATTTACTATTCACGAGTTGGCAACTCACCCCCGTTGTGCCACAGGGTTTGCAGGTTGTTCATCAGAGTAGTCGAGGCAGGGCTTCTACTAATTATATAATCTTTTGCAGTGGATACCGCTTCGGCTGACTGGGTGCAGTTTTGCTCTAGGTGGGTTTTGCGGTTATCCGATGATGCTCTTTGTATATCTTTGTACCTTATACTCTCCATCTATTATTTTCATGTATTGACTTAGAGACTTGATGTGAAGACGATATTGTATATTTTAGGTGACTTGGAGGTCTTTTATGCAGTTTTATTTATATGGTCTTTTATTTCTTCGCTACGGCGTCGTATATTTGTTGTGGTGGTTGTTTTCCGCCTTTGAGCGTGGATTTTGCTCCCGTTGGGACGCTTAGTTATATTTATGTTATACCCATTTTTGGGGTTAGTTTTTACAAAGAAGGTGTTGCCAAAATTTTTAAGAAAGTAAAATTGGATTTTAAAGAATTTGGTTTGAGATTTCAAAAGTTTTGAAAATACTATTATCACTTACTACTTTTGATGGTTTAGATTACTGGGTTTTCGGCTTACTTAAATTGCGTTACACCTGTAGACGTTGTGTAGTTTAAGGGCCGTCACGTGCCAATTTCTGGTCGTGACAAAGTTGGTATCAGAGCGCTAGGTTTTACCTTTCGGAGTGTAGGATGACTTTGGTATGATGGAGTAGGTAGCTTAAGAAGAGTGACGTAGCGCGTGTATGTCCGCGGTATACTCATGATCACGGTACTCTGCCTAAAGTGACCTAAGTACAAATTGCTTGAAATTCTTTCCATGATGATACATATCCTTGTGATTCGATTTCCGTGTTCATATCGAATCCTTTTTCCATTTATAGCATTTGCCGCCGATGACTATGAGGACTCAGAATGATGCAGCGAGAGCTGAGATCAGAGTTGACTCGTATGGGATGAGGACTGACCAGGATGGCACGCTCATTGCACAGGAGAAGATGGATCCGCCTTCGATAGATCATATCGCTAAGCTTGAGGCAGAGATGCATGACTTGCACCAGACGATGAGGTCTTGGGTTGAGGCCAGTCGAGCGCAGCGACAAGAGATTGTCACCCCTATTACCCAGTTATTCCTTGTGATCAACACTTTGCATTGTGTTACTTACACAGCACCAGTGGATGTAGCCCTATTCGATGAGGAGTGTCTTTCCGAGACTTTGGGAGTGCAAGGACAGAGGAGGGCTCGTGCAGGTGTACCAGCCCAGAGACAGAGCTTCGGTCGCCGTGACAGGTTTCGTGCACGTCGCGGAAGTAGCAGAGGCTTGGGACGAGAGACGTGTTAGCTAGATCAGCCGTTTGTTGTGTTAATTTCTATCAGCGATGCTTTTGTTGCGCGACACGTATATCGGTCGTATGCCAATCGGATAGGAGATAGAGATCCATCTGTCGCTTTGATCCTTTTAGAGATGTTGGATTTGACGTTCTCCTGTGCACAGACTTTTTAGCTACGTGCTAGGCGTCTGTGGACTGCCGTGAGAAAACAGTCAGGTTTTGTTTTCTCGGCGAGTCAGTTCTTGTTGTGCTGGGGGACAGTGGCGGCGCCCATCACAGCTTGAATTTAGCCTTTTTCGCTAGTCGGTTTTAGAAGAGAGGATGTCGAGAATTCTTGGCTTTCATTTATGATACCGGAGCCACAGTGGGTTTGTTGGACCGGGTTCCTGTAGTGCGAGGGATTTCCGACCTTGTTCCAGACGAGCCGGCGGAGCTTCAGGAGCTTAAGGATCAGGTGCAAAGTTGCTAGATAGGGGGACTTGTACGTCCAAGTGTTTCGCTTGAGGAGCTCCTATTCTGTTCGTCAGGGAGAAAGATGGCAGTTTGAGGTTGTGTCTTGATTGATCGTCAATTAAACCGAGTTACGGTGCAGATAGGCATCTTTTACCTCGCATTGACGATTTGTTCGACTTGCTCCAAAGTGCGAGACATTTTCTAAGTTTGTTTGGGATTATGTCATCATTGGTTGCGGGTTCAGAGTGATGATATTCCGAAGACTGCTTTGTGTGCACTACGGGCAGCATGAGTTCTTGGTGGTGTCGTTGGACTCACCAATGCCCTAGCAGCATTCAAGGATGTGATGAACCAGATTTCTTCTGGCCGTTCCTTGACCAGTTGATTGTTAGGTTATTGATGACATTCTGGTCTATTCCAATATGTCGTGAGGAACTTGAGCAACACTTGAGGATTTGCTTTGCATACATTGGGAGAGCCCCAGCGGTTTGCTAAATTCTCAAAGTGTTCCTTCAGGCTTGATTGTGTCGACTTCCTAGGTCATGTGGTTACAGGAGACGGTTTTCGTACGGACCTGAGGAAGATCGATGTCGTACAGCTTGGCCCAGAGTTGCAACGGGGACAGTTGTCCGCAGTTTTGGGCTTAGCAGGTTTTTACCGCCATTTTGTGCAGGATTGTTTGTGTATCGTTGCACTGTTGACTGGACTGACCGGGAAGGAGATTCATTTTTCTTGGACTGAGGCATGCGAGTTGAAATTTTACCAGTTGAAGACTCGGTTGACGACTTCACCAGTTCTATCTTTGCTTCTGGATCGAGCGAGTTTGTTGTTTACTGTGATGTTTCGCGAGTAGGACTCGAATGTGTACTGATGTAGCATGATTGAGTTATCGCTTTTGCTTCCCGATAGTTGGAGGAAGTACGAGCAGGATTATCCCACTCCTGATCTGGAGATTTGCCGCGGTGGTCTTGCGTTGGAGATTTGGGGACATTACTTGTGTGAGAGTCTTTTCAGATTTTCACGGACCACCAAAGCATAATGTACGTCTTCCTGCAGCGGGTTTTGATTGTTGAGACAGTGCCGTTGGATAAAGCTTGTGAAGGATTGTGTTTGTGAGATCCTCGTTACCCGTGGCAAGGCGATTGTGGTAGATGATGCGTTAAGTCGTAGGCCCGGGGGTAGCTTGTTCCAGTTGTGCGCGGTTCAGAGACAGTCTTCTGCAAATTTACAGTTCTTGTGCGACGTGGAGTACAGCTTAAGTTCTCCTCTACTGAGGGGACAACTTGCTCATGTCCACGCCTGTCCACTTTTACTTAATCGTTTTCGTGAGGCACAACCCACCGATGCTCGTTGTTTGTGATACTTGAGCATGTTCGGAAGGGTAAAGATTTGGAGTCCTTGATTTGTGACTAGGGTGCGCTACGTTTAGGGATGCGTTGTGTGTATCGGATACTGATGGGTAGAGACGCAAAACCCTAGAGCAAGCACATCAGTCAGCTTTTTATGTTCATTCAAGTCCACCAATATGCAGCGTGACTTGTGAGATAGTTACGGGTGGGCTGGGATGAAGAGTGAAGTTTCGGATTTCGTTTTGAGGTGTCTGACTTGTTGCGAGCTAAGGTTGAGCATCTGAGACCGGCTAGAGAGCTGCAATCTTTAACCGTTCCGGAGTGGGAATGGGAGCAGATTTCCATGAATTTCGTTGTGGTGTCTACCCAGGTTGTGTTAGGGTGCGACTCCATTTGGTGTTTGTGACCGGTTATGCTCAGTTTGCTCAGTTGTTTTTTTTCGATAAGTTTGTACGTTTGCACGGAGTTTCTTCATACGTTGTATCCAATGGAGGCACCCAGTTCGCTTACCGTCTTAGGCAGAAGCTTTTGGAAGCCTTGGGTACCAGGTTGAGCTTTAGCTCCGCTTTTTCATCTGTGGGACGATGGTCAGTTAGAGCGGACTATACAGACTCTGGAGGATATGCTTGTGCGTATGTACTAAGTGTTTGTTGGCAGTTGGGATCGTCACTTGCCATTGTTAGGGTTCTCCTTCGATAGCTGTTATCAGGAGACGTTCCAATTGGCAACCTGTAGGCTTTGTGTGGTAGGTTGTGTCGATCGCCAGTCTGTTTTTCTGACACTGCGAGAGTAGGATTTTTGGACTCCAGCTAGTCATGAGACTACGGAGAAGATCCTGTTGATTCGGGTCAGGATGAGAGCAGCCCAGTGCAGACAGAAGTCTTATGTCGACCGTGGTGGTCGCAGACTTAAGTTCGCAGTGGGAGATCATGTATTCCTACGGATTTTTCCGATGAATGGCGTGTTGAGTTTTAGGAAGCTTAGTCTCAGATTGTAGGTCCTTTTGAGATTCTTGAAGCGAGTTAGTACCGTTGCCTATAATATAGCACTTCTGCCCAGATTTTTGAGTATTCACCCCGTATTCCTGGTGTCGATAGTTCACAATTACTTTCATGACCTTTCTCACATGATTCAGCATCAGACCATCTAGCTTGGACGCGATCTTTCGTTCACCAGCAGCCGATAGTTTTAGTGGATCGACAGGTGGAGGGACTTCGGTCAATGGTCTTGCTACCTGTGAGGGTTCTTTGGCGTAGCATTCTAGTGAGGTGATCACTTGAGTGGCTGCGAGCGAGATGCGGAAGACTTTCCCTCATCTCTTTGAAGGTACGCATAGATGAATTTTAAATTCGGGGACCGAATTTCTTTAAGGGGGGAAGATTGTAACGTTTTAGAAATCGTTTTGCGAATTTTCCGTTTTTAGGTAAAATAAATTGTATTTTTTCCGTAAAAGCATAAAAGCGATCTTTTTGCAGTACAGAATTCACTGCACCCAGTTTAGCTAGGAAATTGCTTTTTTGTGGGTTTTTGTAGGTCATTTGTAATTTTAGTGCATTTTAATATTTTTTCCTAATTAAAAATATTGTTTTAAGTTGTTAATTATTGGTTGGTGTTTGAGCTTTGTTTTTGGCCATTTCCTTTTCTTCTTGTCTTGGCCGAAATGGGGATGGGGGGATTCTTTTGGATGAGGGTGAGTCATTTGCATGGTTCTAGAATGCATGACTTCAAGTTGTGACTCACTTGTAGCCTTTAATGCTTTTGGATAGCTTATGATATTTTGCTTTGTGATATTTTCATATGGTCACCATATTCATTCTTAAGGCTCACCTCCATATTCCATTCACAGAATACATTTTCCTTCATGGAATTTGGCCAAGCACTATTCAAGTAAGGGGCTGATTTTGTGTGGAAAGATGCACAAAATTTCCTTTGCAAAATCCTTAAGCTCATTTTCGATCATCACTCCAATTTGGCAACTTCGATTAACCTTCATCCATTTGCTTGGGTGACTTGAGACAAAGTATTCTACATTCTCTCTATTTCAATCTTGGACATGTCGGCTAGCAAACTTGATTTTTTTCTTTTGTGGAGGTATAACATAGCTAAATGTACATCTTGCCTATATGCTTACACATATACCTGGAGGGTATTACATCATTATGGATAGGTAGATACACATATCTTGCTACACCAATATAGTTACGTATACCTGGTTTTAGCTACATGTTCACCTTTATTTGATGTTGTATGGACTTGGAGAAATTAGGAAGCGCATGATATATATTAATTTATTGCAGTTAAATAGCGGTTTTTCCTTTATATGCTCGTATTACTGTTTCATGTTGCATATATTACATTCATGGATTTCATATAATGTTCTCTGATATTTTTACTCCTAAGTATATATAACAGTGAAATGGAACGCTGTTATATATATATATATATATATATATATATATATATATATATATATATATATATATTAGTGGAATGGGACGCTGTTATATATGCATATATATATATATATATATATATATATATATATATTAGTGGAATGGGACGCTAATATATATGTATTGATTCATGCAGTTATACTTATTCATTACTTGATGTTTTCTGGATTTGAGGACCGTGGTTGTTTCATGTAATTATGTATTATTTGAAAAACCCGGTTTCTCTTGATATGATATTTCAGCTTCCACCATGAGATTTCTCGATTCTGAGCTTATATATACCCCATGCGAGGAGGTGTCGTGGGCCGTGTACGGGTACATGGTAGAGCCCGGTTGGTTCCCCAGGGTAAGAAAATCAAAGATCCATGCCGTTGAGCCCGGCTGGGGGCGTTTGCCATCCGGTGATTGTATTTGTATTCGACGGATATCTGAGAAATATAGATCGAGGTTATGTACGCACATGCCTAACATATTTTGGGTGGTGCTTACCCAGGTTCATAGGATGTACGTACATGACACAGGAGGGCCAGTCCCAGGTGATGGCGCCTTAGATTTGAGTATTTTGTGTCGATGCTAGACACTTTTTTCATGATATTTTTGGGTGTAGATATTGGACACTCAGGTTTCATGAGATATGCTCGATATTGGATACTGGTTATATGAGATTTACTTGATATTGGATACTAGATATATGAGATTTACTTGATATTGGACATTCAGGATATATGAGACTTATAGGATATGATGGCCAATTTGGGGGCTGATTTGAGGAAATTTGGGATTTAGATTGTCTTGATGGACTTTGGTCCTGCCACGAGATCGGGATTCCATGAGGATGATATGTTTTATCCCATACTCTGCATTTACTTTATATGCATTGCTTCATACATTAGTTGTACCTGATAGAGTACATTTCATGATAGTTGCATATACATATTGCCATTTATTACTTACATATGGCCATTTATTGCTATCAGATTGCATGTATTAGATTCGTGATGTACGTGTATACTTGCGATTACCTGTATATGTTATTTACTATTCACGAGTTGGCAACTCACCCCCGTTGTGCCACAGGGTTTGCAGGTTGTTCATCAGAGTAGTCGAGGCAGGGCTTCTATCAATCATATCATCTTTTGTAGCGGATACCGCTTTGACTGACTGCGTGCAGTTTTACTATAGGTGGGTTTTGCGGTTATCCGATGATGCTCTTGTATATCTTTGTAACTTGTACTCTTCATCTACCATTTTCATGTATTGACTTAGAGACTTGATGTGAGGACGATATTGTATATTTTTGGTGACTTGGAGATCTTTTATGCAGTTTTATTTATATCGTCTTTTATTTCTTCTCTACGGCATCGTATATTTGTTGTGGTGGTTTTTTCCGTCTTTGGGCGTGGATTTTGCTCCCTTTTGGGATGCTTTATCTATATTTATGTTGTACCCATTTTTGGGGTTAGTTTTTACAAAGGAGGTACTGCCAAAATTTTTAAGAAAGTATAGTTGGACTTTAAAGAATTTGGTTTGAAATTTCAAAAGTTCTGAAAATTCTATTATCACTTACTACTTTTGATGGTTTAAATTGCTGGGTTTTCGGCTTACTTAAATTGCGTTATACCTGTAGATGTTGCGTAATTTAAGGGCCATCACGTGCCAATTTCGGGTCGTGACAGAACGGAACCAACGTTCCTCTGCTCAGCATAACAAGCGGGTTCGGTCAATACATCCATATTATTATCTCGATTAAGGCCTGAAATGGTCGCTACGTGGAGAGAGAAAGAAGAAAACACTTAGCGTATGCTCTTGCAAGATTAGATTGTTTATTATCTTATCTAATCAGGATGGCTTCCACTATTTCTATCAAATCTTCCTTCAAACCCTAAAAGGTAAGACTAGTCAGGATTAATTACACCTTACAAGTTCGCCAATCTTTCAACCAGGCCAGTGTATGTACTTTAAGGGAGGTTCCCCGTGCTTTCGCACGGACCTAATTAAAATAAACCTCATTTTTCTAGGGGCGTAACCCCGTTAATATCTTTCTAGACACCTACTTGATCGGCTAATTATCATGTGTAAAACTCTCCCAGGAGTAAGTCTTACTCGCAGTGGGTATCGGGATCTAAATATCTCATAGAAGATATGCAATCTCATTGAAAATTTCAACACTTGAAATTCCCGACAATATTCTGCCCCTAGTGTCCTATGACCTTGACGGAGGTCAACAAACCATAGGCTGCTAGTCAAGTTCAACCCGTACATTTCATGATTGAATTAAACCCACCCGAACGATCCTTGACAGAGGTCAATAAGGTCGTACGACTATCCTAATCCAATCGCATCATATGCAGTAGATAAGCACTAGTCAGCTACCGCACACTACGCCTTAACGGAGGTCAACAAACGTAGCATGAATACTAAGTAGTACTTATCTGAAATAACGGAGGGCTATGACAGGTTTTTAAGAAAACCTTTTGCGTAATGAACTTGATATCGTTGTAGGATCGAGTGATTTTGAAAAGGAGTGTTTTTTAGGCTTTCTACTAGTTTTGCTAAAGAGCTCACTCCCGTTAAAGAGATCTCGGCTCTTTCCTTATCGAATAAGGTGCATGATACTTCACAAATACCACTATGCAAAACAAAAACTAAAATAAGCAATCAAAAGACAGAACTAAGTGGGTTATAGCATTTGCTAAAGAGGTCACTCCCAGTGAAGGGATCTCGGCTCTTTCCTTATCGAATAAGGCGTCGAATATTCTACAATGAATACTGCTATGCAAAGCAAAAACTAGAGCTACCCTTTTTGAGATTTTGATTCTACAATATCTTTTAGGTTTCTTTCTTTTTCATTAATCTCATTAATTAAGTCCCATAAATTATGCTTCCTAAACATTACAGAAGAAACGAAAATACCACATACGCTTATGCCATCCGCATTTGCCACAGTGTCTCGTTATGCACCGTTAGGTTACTTAACCAACGACATAGCGGGGCGGGACTAGCGCGGGTGCAAAACATAAGCAACGTTTATTATATATCATATATATAATAATAAAGCATTCGTCTCATGCATATAAAATTATCACATCACAGAATATCAATAGCAGAAGATAACATATGAAATATTGGATATACCAGGAATTCCGTATTTTAAATTAAGTCAGTGTAAAACACGAATTCCATGGTTGCGATGAATAGACAAACCCACATCCCTAGACCCCTATGAGAGTGGCAAGCAACCCTACCAATTCTATAGTTAGGAGACCCGGACTCGACTCCTCGAGATGGTCTCTCACTGGACTCTAGAACCCGGTTACTTGTGCTCCCCACCTTGGGTCTATCCTAATGCGGAAAAGTAAATAATATACAACAATGGTGACATCAGCCTCAACTAAGAAGTGCCCCAATAAAAAAATATTACATACAATGAATTTTACATGAATGAAAATAAAAACTCTCATCTTACATAAAACCACCGGCTATTCAAAACACGACGATCCAATATAACATATCACAGCAACACATAAAATCACATGTCATCAATGTAAGTAAATATGCGTATCACAATTATCGTTGACATATAGCATCGAAAATGGCGATACACCACATATTACACTTACGGTCGCAGAAAAAAATGTCAAACTACAACATTTGGAACCCATAATCACCTTAGACATCATAAACCCGAAATATCATATACTTCGGATTTCATGCCTAACATTATGAATTCCAAATATTGTATCACATTCCATAAATAGATAGAAGATGTTAAATATTCTGATCGAATCAACAAACACCCAAAATTTCCCAAAGAGCTCAACACTTGAGCACAGTTTAAAAATACTCAGAACATACCACAGTACATATGGACCAGCTGTAGAAGGGTCAACCCTTGCCTCACTTATAGCGCCACGGAACTACCACAAACTCTAGGGTTTGGCGGCGGTTCTTACGGTCATAGAATCGAGTTAGGGTTTCGTTCTTCTAGAGGGTCCATCGCATTACTTGCATGATTTTTGAATATTCTTTAATTTGGAAAAATCCAACTCTTGGAAAATTTCAAGCGAGGGTTAAAGTAGATATTTGATATTCGTTCAAACCTTTTAACACCATCTAAATAACCCAAAATAAAGTTAGAATTACGACTACGAAACACTCTGAATTGCCTTTGTAGAAAATTAACATCTCATGCAATTTTTTTGAAAAAACCAGTAACACCTGAAACACCAAAACCCAGAGACCAGAACACAGAGCAAAAATGAACCCCGGAAGCATCAAGAAGGCCTGACAGTTTGGAAATATTGTGCATGTCACCGGGTCAAAACCGGCGAAATGAGTTCGTATTTGTTTAGTGTTTATGTTACATCTCATATAACATTCTGCAGTTTCTTAAAAAAATTTCGACGACTTAAAAAATATGACAGAATCTAGGTTTTTCTTTCGAGTGTTTAGGAGTTGTTTCGATTTTGTAATTCTATAAATATCGTCTAAATCTTTAGCTTGGCTCTGATACTACTGTAGGAATATCTAGCACGACAACAAAGTTTCGGGAGACATCGTCCATGCCATTTTCAAAATTTTGCCATGCTAAACAATCCTAACCCTAGAATCTTAACTAGAGATTTAGATAACATAATATGTAAACTACTTTATATCTAAATGAATATAGAATACAACCTTCTGTAGACCGGTCCTTCACTTCAATAGCTCCGTGTAGTGGTCCCTTCGCTCCAAGTAGCGATCTTCCAGACTCTAGAATGGCTTCATAAAAAGAAATGAACAAGCTTGCATGAAGTCTTCAAGGCCGAAAATGATCTATGTCGATGAGACACTAACCCAAGCCAGCTCTTCACTAATTAGGGATTAGTGAAGCTAACACCCTAAACTAAATGGCTAATCTAATAGAGGATGATGAAATAGGAATTTTGTTCACTTTAGAAATCTTTTTCTCACTATTTTTCTTCACCTCTCAAAATCTAAGGAGCTCTCTTATGAGCAAGAAGAAGATGAAGCAAATAATGGATGAGAGAGTGAATGGCAACCATGGGTGAGAAATATCTCATATAACTCATGTAGAGACTTAACCATGGGTTTAGATAAGGTTGGGTTAATAAATATCTAGTATAAGACAAAACTAATGGACTAAGTCAATAGTTTTACAAGCTTCCACTAAGCTCGCCCATGTCGCAATTTCCTCCTAATATTTGATTTACTCTAAATAAATAAACCCTACATTATCATGAGCATGGTGTAAGTCTCATACACCCATATAGCATGTGGCATCAAGCATGACACAATAAGAAATACAATTAATATATATCACATATATATTAAATGCATAAGTGAGAAAAGAAATGCTTAAGTGGGCTAATATTAGTTAATGTAAATTAATATATCAAATATATAATTAAATCATTAAATCAACACTTGATTTAATAATATGGCTATATCTTGTATGACCGACTAATATTATTTGTATCAACTTATCGAATCAACGCTTGATTCGATCATATAACCGACCGATATCGTAAATCGCGAGAATAGAATACAGTATCACATACTCGTATTAATCTCGGTCCCGCACATATCACATATATGCTCCTATTTCGTTTTTTCTGAGCCAGTAAACCTCTGTGTAGGACTCTAAAGACTCTTCAATACGCCGGCGGTAGGTGATGATTATATCAATCACCCACAAGCCGTTAGCGGTACCAGCTGGACGTAACGGCCACCCGGGTATTGAGCGATCAAAAGATCAACAAGCAAGCCTGCTCATACTCCTGTAAATCCTGTCAGTAACACTACCGTACAGTCCGGTCTTTTCGTCTGATATGTCGCAAATCTAGTCTAGGGATGGTAAACGTCAGACTCCAGTAACCGATAAGTCATGCCGATGTGAGGCTCATAACGGGTCGAGAAACTACTGATAACAGTTATCAGTAGATCTCCATATCAGCCATGGCTAGGGACTTCCTGTTATAGCCAATTGAGCACAGCGCAACATCAACCCCCAATACCGGGTGAGACGAATCCCCTCCTATTGCTTATTGCCTCCATGTGATTCGGGAATATACCCAAAAACCACTGTTTTGCACGTTCTATTGAACGTGGTAAGGTGGAAATTAAAGCACAGTGGGAATCACACAAGACTCTATGACGATCTCAGGTCCACAGACTAACATGTACTAGTGTCACCAGAGAACTGCTATCTGACGATAGGTATAATACCAACTAGGAGTTCTCGGCGAGTCCGTTCAGTGTACCCAGTCTCCACTGAGCACCCGTATACCATCTTTGATATCAAACACCAATGGATGTGGGATCATCCATCGCCCATTATATGGGTCAAGAAACGTATACGCTAGTCTACTCTGAATTATCGATGCCCTGTCTCGATACACCCTCGACTAGAAACTATTAAAGGATGTAGTTGTAGACTACCCTGGCCCCACTAGTATGATCTCCATCATAGTCCTGGTAGTCAAGTACACATCATAAGGGCTTTATCAACATGTGAGAGCAAGACAGTATCACAATACAAGACTACATATTAAGAAAAAGTGCAACCAGATAGCATACTATCATGTCGAGTAAGAAAGTCCTCTCTATATAAATCCAAGCATCCACTATTATATACATCACATGTACAATAATGGCCTCTAGGGCATACATATAACTAACACATAATACCAAAATAGTAGTAATAACCAGGATTTAGCAAGATATGTAAATATGAATATAAATCAACAAAATAAATATAAACAGTGAGGTACGTGTGTGCATGTGATGTGTAACCTAAAACCAGGCTACTAGATTATCTATACTAAAGTCTTTGAAATCAATTAATGTAATCCTCATCTTAACTCATCAGTCTATGTCCTATTCATTCTCCACGGGACCACGGTAACAAGATTATTCCGTAATGCCCAGAAAAACGGCAAACATGTAATTATTCCGTAATGTCCGGAAAAACGGCAAACAGGATATTCCGTAACTCCCGGAAAAATGGCAAACATATAATAATAGCCTTTTAAGTTACGCTTTGGATACATTCTTGATTTCCCCTTTACCCCCTGGTTTGTGTTTAAGTCAGGTATTGCCAAGATAAATCTAATGCCAACATAGGATCAAGCAGGTACATGTTTTCATCTATGCAGAAAACAGGTTACGTCTGTCAGGACAATACGTCAATATTATTGGCATTAGTAACAAGATCCATGTAACAAGTCAGTAGTGTGTCGTGAACCTGTCAGGTGATGTATATGCATCAACTAGATGTCTAATGTAAACTGTAACGAATATCGAAATACGATTAATGCACAGATACACATGTATATATCTGTGATAACGTTTTATAAGTCCATGACTATGTATGATGTACATTAGAAAGCACGTTATACTAATAGAACAATAATATGATATAATGGGTTCCGGCATGCAACTAGATATGCAATTGTCAGTGCGGATACGAACGGATATCGAAAAACGGTAAATATATAACATTAGAAATGTATAATTAAAATACATGTATTATTTTTATTCATATAGATGCAAATATATTAACATAGCATGTAGCAAGATAAACTTGCCTCGATCGGGACATGGAGTTCAGGCCGGAAATTGGTTTTTCAACAATGTTTGTGCTTAAGACTCCTACCGTTCTCTTGATCTGCTTGTAGCCGCCTGCCTTCTTGGCGAGAGCACATGCATTAATACCATTAGGCATTAAACATGGGTCATCTCACTACTACAATAATGGGTTGCCCCTACGGATAAAACCGTAGGGGCAAAGCACCGTCCCTATAGATATATTCGTAGGGGCACAAAAATACACCGTAGGTGCAAAGGCCGCAGGTGCAAGTATTCGTCCTGAACATTCCCCTACGGATTAATAATTTCCTCTACGGTTTACTTCGTAGGGACATATGTCTCTACGGTGTAATCCATAGGGCCAAATATTTATTTAATTTATTAGTTTATAAAATAAAATAGTTGCCCTTCCGGATATATCCGTAGGGGAAAAGACATGCCCCTACGGAAAAAGCCGTGGGTCCAGATATAAGCCCCTACGGATTTCTTCGTAGGTCAATCTTTAGGCCCCTACAGAGTAATCTGTAGGGACAGAAAAAAGCCCCTACGGATATATTCATAGGGGCAAATGTGACGCCTGTTATTGAGTTCATAGGGGCAAAATATCAGTTATCCTGATATTTTGTCCCTACGGATAAATTTGTAGGGGAAAATTATAGACCTACGGATTAATCCGTAAGTGCAACATATGGCCCTACAGATTAATCCGTAGGGATAAAATATCGGGGTTTTTTTATTAAAAAAAAAGGGCTTCCTGTTTTTTCCTCGCCCTGTGCACACTAATATATACAGTATATAACCAAAAACCTCAATATTCATAATCAACATCACACGCATAATATATAAAAGAAATCAACAAACAGAATACGATATCAATCTAATTCATCATGAACACGCAAACCCCACCAATATTGTCCAAAATATATACAATATGTATCATATAAGTACATACATGCTTAAAATATAAAAAAAGCTACCCTAGCTCGGTCCAGCTCCTTCACCTCTGATAAACGCCGTAATCTAGCGCATCTGCTCCTCGGTGCAGCCCTGAGTCATCAAAAACTCGACCAATGAAGGAGCGGAATGTGCGGGAGTCTGAGCGGGCTGTGGAGCTGCAGGAGTGGTCTGCGCAACCGCAGCCGAGATAGTGGCTTGCGGAGCCGTAGCTGAAGGAGATGCATGTGGAGCCGCAGCCGAAGTACCTTGTCGTATCTATTCATTTTTGTGTGTAATAAACGAGTAAGAACTGTGTATTAGTCGAATTCTTATTATTATCAGGTGTTCCCCTCCGAATGGCCGGCCTAGACTTTGCATCTTGCCTGAGATTCGGGGCAGATGCTATATAGTTTTATCCGTCTACCTCTCCGAAGATGCCAAGTTGATTTATGGCACCGTGTATCGGAGGTTTAGACGGATACGGCCGATGTAGCAGACTTCGTCAGATTCCCCCTCAGGGTGAGGGGTTTTTGATTGTGGGGACGCTCTTCCCTGCAGGCGCAAGCCCCTGCAGTTAATTACGCTACCGCATCGCGGTAACAACTTTCTCCTTCTCCAGAATTTTACTTCGTGTCGTGTGTGTTTGTTTTGTTTGTGGTTGCCCGTGGATTGTATACGGAGACTGAGTAATGCCGTCGCCCGTAGGACGTGGATTAGTCCAAATCCGTATTTACTTAGATTTGGGTTTGGTGTTTTTATTTTAAGAATGCATTAGTCGCGTTGCGGCTAAGATCAACTTAAACGTTCGTCAAGGATACGTTAGTCCTGTTTTAGACTAAGATCAACTTAACGTAATGATCCATTTAATATATGGCCGTCAGGACTCGTCACCTCTCTGACGTCGTTGAAGGATTACAACGACAGGTGTCAGAGGAGTTCAGAGATGTACCCTTGAGCCGAAATTGATTTGGAGTTTTATCATTCATTTTAAATGTCTAAGGATACGTTAGCCGTATTTGGGGCTAAGATCAACTTAAACGTGACCGTTTAGATCCGGCAAAAGAGCATTTGGAGGCTCAATTGTTCCAGTTTAGGGACGTAGTGGTCCATGTTCTAGTTTAGGGACGTAGTGGTCCGTCGCCAGTTTAGGGACGTGGTGGTCCGATATTCCAGTTTACGGACGTGGTGGTCCATATTCCAGTTTAAGGACGTGGTGGTCCATATTCCAGTTTAAAGACGTGGTGGTCCGTTATTAGTTTAGGGACGTTTCGGTCCGATATTAGTTTAGGGATATTTCGGTCCGATATTAGTTTAGGGACGTTTCGGTCCAATGTTAGTTTAGGGACGTTTCGGTCCGATATTAGTTTTAAGGACGTCTCGGTCCACGAGTTTAAGGACCCCGCAGTCCATATGGGTGTATGGTCATTGGGACCCGTCACCTCTTTGACGTCGTTGAGGAACTACAACGATGGATCTCAAAGGAGTTCGGAGATGTACCCTCGAACCGGATGTAGATTGATTTAGGAGAGCCATTTTGCTCAGTCAATTTAATTTAAGGACTTATGGCCATGATTGGGCTAAAACCAGTTGAAAATGTCCAACATTTATTTGCTTTTGCATTGCACTTCTTTTTATTTTTATTTGGGCTTTGCCCAAATAAGATGCAGAGCATCAATTTGTTTTGGGCTCTGCCCTTTATAAATGATGCAAAGCATCAATTTCATTTGGGCTCTGCCCTTTTTATTGCTTCGCAGTTTATTTTGGCCTGCTAGGTCTTTTTAATTTGGTCCTGGCCCTTCAAGTAATGCATTGCATTTGTGCAAAGCACCAAGAATCTTTTAGATTCAAGAACAGAAGTGCAGAGCACTTTTTATCCCATGATTTGGATCAAAGAAAAACAAGTTTTTCTTTGTTTCAGAGAACCAAAGGTTCATAGCAAGTGCAAGGCACTATTTTTTATTATTTTTATTTATTTGTTGAAGATCATTGATCTTTTTCTTAGATCAATGATCTATTCCTAAGAGAATTCTCTCTTCTTTTAAAAGGTTTTTACCTTCTTTTTTTGTGTTCTCCTGCAGTTCTCAAAAGTTCTCTTCTTTCTTTTTTTTTAAAACCAGATGATGCTTTGAAATGAGGTTTGGGGTCCTTTTTATAGTGCTCAAAAATTAGTTAAATTTGTTTAATAAATCTTTTCCTGAGTGATTTGGGGAATTTTCCCCACCGTTGGATCTTTGATCCAAAGGCCCCTGTTTTACAGAAGAAATCTTCTTGTTTTAACAAGAACAGAAAAGATTTCCTTAAATCTTCATTCTGTTGTTGCGCAACTCACCAGCGCGTGACACGTATCGCGCAGTAAGGCGCTTGCGCAGCTGTGCTTGCGCAACTGCGCAGACACGTGTCGCGCAGTGAAGCGCTTGCGCAACTGAGCTTGCGCAACTGCGCAGACACGTGTCACACTGCAGTGCTCTTGCGCAACAGTGTTTGCGCAACTGCGCAGACACGTGTCGCGCAGCGGTGCGCTTGCGCAGTTGTGCTTGCGCAACTGCGCAGACACGTGGCGCGCTGAGGTGCACTTGCACAACAGTGTTTGCGCAACTGCGCAGACACGTGTCGCGCAGCGGTGCGCTTGCGCAGTTGTGCTTGCGCAACTGCGCAAACACGTGGCGCGCTGTGGTGCACTTGCGCAACAGCGTTTGCGCAACTGCGCAAACACGTGTCGCGCAGCGGTGCGCTTGCGCAGTTGAGCGTTGCTTTTGCTTTTTAAAGAGCCTTGCTCTGATTGGACGCACTGCCTTGGGCGTTGTGCTGCCAAGTCAACTTCTGACACGTGGCAAATTGCGCGCAGCGCACGGGATCTGAAGCGTTGCTTCTCAATTTTGAATTTTCAAAATTCAAACAGAGCCTTGCTCTGATTGGGGGAACAAATGCCCCCCCACCGTTGCGCTCACGTGGCGCGCACGTGAGTGCAGCGGTGGCAAGATCCCGACCATTGGATCATAGAGGTCAGGTGAAGAGACGCAGGCGTCTATAAATGGGACCCTTGGTCCTTAAAATTTTTTTTACCGTTTCAAGAACTTTGATTCAGAGCCTTGCTCTTGCTTAAAAACTCTCAGAGCCTTGCTCTTGCTTCTTCCCAAGAACTTTGAAGTTCAGAACTTAGAATCACGCTTAGGTAAAAATTTAAATTAATTTAAATTAATTTTAATTAACAGAGCCTTGCTCTTGTAGATCTTTGATCTAAAGAAAAACTCCTTTGGGGTTTCTTCAACAGAGCCTTGCTCTCATAGATCTTTGATCTAAAGAAGACCCCTTTGGGGTTTCATCCACAGAGCCTTGCTCTCAAAAATTTACAGAGATCTTGTTCCTGGGTTTTAACCCATGAACAGAGCCCTGCTCATAGATCAAATAGAGAACTCCTAAAAGTTTTCATGGATCTTTAAGATCCCAAAAAATTTAATTCTTAGGAGTTATAATTTTTCATTACTACTACAGAGCTAGGCTCTTTTTTAAGAAGTTTTATTCCTTTGAGACCAGAGTTTGACAAATGTCACTCTGTGACAGAGCTTTGCTCTAAAAAAAGGAGATTTTCTCCTTGTCTCTAGGGATTCCCCCCCAATGAGGATATTCTCTTGGGGGTCTTTTTTATTGACTGACAGTCTTATCCAATGATGGGACTGTCTTATCAAATGATGCGCCGTCATCTAGATTTTGTGGGTCCCCCTTTTGTCCCCTACCCACTGCATTGTAGTGTGATGTAAGACTTTGAAATGTTAAGCATTGGAACACTAACGATTATATTATTTTATTTTTCTTTTCTTTTCTACAGGAAACATGTCTGAAGATCTGTCTTTCCCTTTCGTTCGCTCAGAAGGAGGGTTCCCACATTCACCAGTGGACCAGGTGGTGTTCGCCTTGATTAAAGATCACGATCCTGAGTGCAAGAGACTTCACTTATGGGGAAGGTGGTACAGCCAAATCATCCAAGGCCGTTGTAGCTTTAGCTCCGCCTCGCCCTCTGAGCCCATAGCCGCGATCCCTTATGTGGACAAGCCCCCGGTGGAGTATGCCGTGGAGGCTAAAAATTGGAATTCCGACGACCTCCTTCAGCCTGCAATCGGTGCCATTCCGGTGCAGCCGCCGCCGGCTATAGATATTTTGGGGAGGCGAATCTGTCAGGGTGAAGCACGCCCTTGGGGACAGGCTTATAACATTGGACTGATCCCGCGACCGCTTGCTGGATATTTGCCCTGGGCCCGCTACATCTTAGCGGCGAAAAGGACTCATCTGACGAAGATTGGTTTATACTCGGCCGTTTACGTTTCACTTTTCGAATATCCCTCTCCTCCAACATGGTGGATAAAGGCCTTTGTTGAACAATGGAATATCCCCACCCACACCTTCTTGACAGCGGATAGGGAAGTTTCCGTCTCTTTGGAAGAATTTGTTGAGATTTCAGGTCTACCAGCAAGGGGGGAGCACTACGAGGAGCTGCTTCCTCCTGACGAGTACGTCTTTGCCACCAAGCAGTTGGTATTTGACTTAACTCCGGAAAATGCCATCCAGCATCAGCATCCGGGCTTGGTGAAGGTGTTGGAGATTTATGAGGAACTGCATTTGGAATCAGGCGACCGGGGCGTCAGTTTCGCGGATTTCATTGCTCGTTTTATCCGCCCGGAGTTTCTGTCAGAGCAGGGCGAGAAGTTCGCTCAGCTTGCTGACCCCTTTGGTTTCGGCTTGGACCGCCGACCTTCATCGGAAAATGACCAGCGGGATATTTATCTCCCCGGCACTGCCATCGTCCCTTTCTCAGAGATCGCCGTTCCTGGCATGGACGAGAAGACTTTTTTCATAGGGTTCTTGGGTCTATGGCTATGCAGCTTCGCGCTTCCCATGCATCCACGCCTCATGCGGTCCTCCGTCTTTTACCCGGCGCATCGAATGGCGGCTGGTTTGCAGCTATCGGTAGGGATTGCCGGGCTGGCTTACCTTTATAATGGACTTAGCGTAGCGGCGGACGCTAATGAGCCTGGGGTACAGAATGCTAACTTTCCGATGCACTACTTCACTTCTTGGATGGAGCTGCATGTGCGAGGGGTGTTTGGTGCCCACAAGACTCCTCCGTTCTTTGAGAAATACAGACTCCCAAGAATCATGCGGTTGGTCGGGGCTTCAATTGTGGTTGCATCTCTGCGGGAGTCTAGGGGACTGCTTCTGCGTTCACATCTAGTCGGAGCGAAGACCTCTTTTGTGGATAAGGTCATCACCATATGCTCAGAGACCACTAAGTCAGTGGTGCCGCTGCGTGATGACTTTAAAGGCAGGGCTTCTGTACTGAAGGCTCGGGAAATCCTCCATCTTTACTCCATTCGGCTGGGCTACCTAGTATTTAGGCAGAATGAGACGGCTCTCTTTATGAGGTATAACCCACATCGATTTGCCCGACAATCGAGCTACAATCAAGGGATCCCGATGGAAGCCTTTCTGGAAATACCCGCGGCCAGCCAAGGGGGAATAAGGAATGCTATGCATCATTTCACCCGGCTCAATACAGGCTCCTATTTTTTTATCAGTGAGCCTAGCTGTGCCCCTAAAATAATCCATCCGTATGTAGCCTGGTATGTGCATGCTATGGGCCCAATCATCTTAATGGAGAAACGTCTGCTGGTCGACCGTAGGGCTGCGCCTCCTGGCGGTGATCGCAAGGCTCCCTTGCAGCCAAGGATCCAGGCCACCCTCCCGATAAATGATGCCAGAGCTGACCGACCGCGCGTGTTGAGCCCCCCGCGTGGATTGTCATTGCCCACTACGGTGGATGCACCGCCGGCGCCCCGTGCCCCCACGAAGACGGTTAATGTGGTATCACCAGGATCTGGCGGAGGGGCAGAGATCGGGACTCGCCGCCCTAAAGTGACTGCCAAGCGCAAATCCGCTCCCGGTGGATCTAAAGCTGGTGAACAGCAGAAAAAGAAGAAGTCCGCCCTTTCCCTTGATGCGATCCTCAGCTCAAAGCCTGTGGCTCCTCTTGCCGAGGCCATATGTGAGTATGGCAGCAATGAGGGCTTTGTGGTGGACCCTGAGGACACCAATTTAGCTGCCGCCATTGCGGCTTCGGAGCGATCGGCAAGGCTCGAAGCAATGTTAAGCAGACTTGCTGAGTCAGGTAATCATTAGCCGCTTTATTTGTCATTTTACTGTATTTTTATTATTATCTTTAGCTAATATTTGCTTCATTCTCAACAGGTATTTCTACTGAAGAGGCCATTGCTGCCTCTTTGAAGACCTTCCAGGAGGAGGAGAAGAAGCGTGTCCCAGCAGGCATTGGTATGTCCCACCCTTTTCCCTTTCACAAGGAAAGTTTGTCATCTTCTCTGATGGTCAACCTAACCTTCTTTTGTTTCTTTGCAGAGGTTATATCAGTTGACGCGGGATCCTTCCCGAGCCCGTTATCGAAGTCCCGGCTTCGTCGAAGTTGCCACAAGAGTGCCGGCTTGACAAGACGACGAGGGATGCCTTGAAGAATCTAGAGGCATCCCTATATACGGACGAGGAAGCCTCACTCAAGGAATCTTTAGTGGCATCCGTCTCAACGGCTCGAGAGGAGCGGAAGCGGTTGAGACGCGAAGCAAGGGCGCGCAGAGCTGCTTTGGCCGCGGGAACGGGCCCTAGCACTATTCCTTGTGCTGACATTCCTTCCGAAGCAGAGACGAGCAGAGCTGCTTTGGCCACGGGAGCGGGCCCTAGCACTATTCCTCATGCTGACACTCCTTCCGAAGAGGCCCCTGCTGCCCTGTTTACTGCTCAGAGGCAAGTGGCGCGCGCGGCTCGGAGTGCAAACGACAAGTCCTCTTCAGGTAACATTTCCTTCAGAACCTTGTTGTAAGAATTATCAAGCCATTGGCTCATACGCATTCCAACTTTCAGGGCCAAGTCCGACTGAGGGGGAGACGGAGACCGTCGAACCCAGGGGAATGGAGGAAACGTCACTTGCCGAACCCGAGCCGACAATGAGCACCGTCGTCAGGGCTACGGTACCTGAAACAGTAGTTGAAGGATCCGCCACCGAGAAGGTCATTGATGCCGCATCTGAAGCGGCGGCAGATAAGATGATTGTCGAGCCGAAGGCAGTAGAAGTTGAGGCGCTTGAGGCTGGAGACGTTACGGTGCCGATGAACGAGACAACTGCGACCGCAGAAACCCAGGGAGTATCGGGTGAGGCGGCCACGATTCCTGAGGAGGAGCGAACCTCTCTTTCCCGGGAATCTGGTAATACTCCGATCATGGCCCTCCCCGCGTATGGTTCCTTGCCGTCTCCCGGGCTTGCGAGCACAACAACGGTCCCTATTGAGTCGGGTGACGAGGCTACGGGTGGTGGCCTGATGTCAATGGAGGAAGGAATTGCCTCAGTCTCGGCTGGCAGTTCGTCGGGTAAGTTTCGGGTTACTATCGTTTCCCCCCTTTTTTATATATCTTGCGATCTCTTCTAACAAGCTTGTCTTTGTAGGTGCGGCCAGTGCCGACGCTCCATTGCTTGAAGGAGCACCGTCAACTACTGCTTTGGCGGTGGTCACTTCCCCGTTTTCCCTCGTGCCATCGCGGATGTTGGAAGGTATGGATTTGCGACTCACAAGTTAATCTTTTAAACGTGTAGTTCATGGACTAACGCCATACCACCGCATCTTTTCAGGAGTGCTCTTTGATCATCTATATCAAGTGTTGCTCCCACACTTCTCCTTCCCATCCGAACTTGCTTCTCCCTCTAGTGGCGCTGGTGAGTGTACGTTCACTACAATATCTTTGTTCATCCCCTTTTTCTAGCAATTGAATGATTTCTGACTTTTCCCTTTCTTTATTGCAGTGCCACAAATCGAAGGAGGGGATGCCAGACCTGCCGCGCTACCGGCCCTTCCGGCTCTGCCGTCCGTTGCTGCTGGTATAGCAAATTCCTTTTTTGGTAACCCTTAAACATCTCTTGAACCATCGTTTAACCATGTTTTGTTTTGCAGCTATTGTTCCGGCTCCGGTCCCTTTTGAGTCTCGCGTCCTTCCACCGGCAGGCCCTTTCTTGAAACGCCCGTCTTCAAAGGGTGCTGTGATGAGTTTGGGCATGCTGAGCGGGTACATCGAAGAGCTCAACATGGACGCTCTCCCTTCTGCCGTAGATTTCGCTGTGGAGGTTAATCCAATGTTGGCGGCGCTCGTAACTTTTCATAACGAAGGCGTCGTCGGATCTTGGGTTAATCACTGCAGAGAGATCGAGTCCTGTCTATACCGGCTGGAGTCGACGCGCCCTTCTTCCGAAGTTTTAGCCCTGAGCACCCAACGCACAACTTGGCTCGAGCAAAGCACTTCGCACTCCCGCCACTTGGAGCAAGAAGCAGATTTAAGACTAAGGGAATGCCAAAAGACCTCGAACGAAACGGCCCATCTGCGTGCTGAGGTTGAGGCAAATGCTGCCCAAGTGAAGACTATCTTTGAGGGTCTCTTGGAGCGCATCTCCCATGGGCTAAACTTGAAGCGGAAGCTTGACGTAGCTGAGCGCAATATCCCAAGTCGGGAAGCTGCCTATCAAGTCGTGAGGGAGCAGCTTGCGTCGGTCTTGCAGCAACGAGCCCAAGTGGAGGCAGAGCTGGCGGTGGTAGCCGATCAAGAGAAGGCATGGAAGGACATATGCGAGCGATTGCTACATCTATGCAAGACGCTTCCTTCCCAATAATTCTCCTTGTATCATTTGTCTTTGTAAAGTATATGTATATATTTTTATTCTTTAGCACAATGTATCCTGTACTCGATCAATATTTATGAATAAAAGATGCACATTTTTGTAATGTCTTGTGTCATTTCTCCGTCTTTTCTTTCTTTTATTATCAGTATGCCACCTTAGTAACCATGATTGACGGATGAGTAGGACGAGTATCCCGACCTTCTTAAGAAATAGCGATGGCTTGGGCCGCGGGTTCAGATCTGCTGCCTAAGACTTTTTAACTCTATAAGCCGTGAGGGTCTCATAGAGACTTTTCTCCCTACGGATCGAGAGGATCTCGTAGGTGGATTTTCTCCTTAGGAATCGTGAGGATTCCTAAGTGTGGTTTTCTCTCATAAGTCATAAGGATCTTATAAGAGAATTTTTCCCTCTTACGAGTCGAGAGGACCCGTAAGCTGTTGTTTCCCTCTTTATCGAATCTCGACTTTGGAGAGTGAGACCCGTGTATAGTATACAAGAGACCATTTTAGATTGACTTGTAGGGTCTCATCGTTCAGGAAGTAAGTTTTCCCACCTCTGCTGCCTGAGGCTTCATCTTGCAAATTGAGAAGGAAATTCGATTTATTAGAGAAATCCCTTTTCTGAATGACCTGGGGGAATTTCCCCTCACCGTCGGATCTTTGATCCAGAAGCAAATCTTTTTATTTTAAAAGAGTAGGAACGATTTCTCCAGAATTTTTAATTTTGTTTAGCGCAAATGCTTCAGGGTATGACACGTGTCGCACAGCGCACAGTGCAGCGCAACTGTGTTAGCGCCTCTGCGCTGTGTCGTGTAGCGCACGGCGCAGCGCAGCTGAAGCGTTGCTTCCTTTAATTCTGAAAAGGAGCCTCGCTCTGATTGGGTGCGCTGCTTCGGGCGTTGCGCTGATGCGTCTGCGTCCGCCACGTGGCCCGTTACGCAGCGCAAACAATCCGAAGCATTGCTTCATTACATTGATTTTTAAAACAGAGCTTTGCTCTGACTGGGGGAAGACGAAGCGTTGCTTCGTCTCCCGCCTTGGGATTTGAACAGAAGTTTGCTCCGATTAGGGTGAATCGCCGTGACGACTTTTGGAAGTCGAGGAGGCACTTGATGCCTATAAATAGGAACTTTGGTCCCCTCCAGATACTTATCATCTTCCAGATTTCCATCTTCGAAGACTTCAGAGCTTTCCCCTTGCCTTTAAGAACTCCGTTGCTTTGTTTTCCCTTTTTTTTTAAAGTTTTTAGAAAACAACTTCTTTAGGTAGAATCGATTAACCAGCAGAACTTTCGTTTGGGGGATTTCATCCTTGAACATAGTCTTGCTCCTCAGGAATTTAGTCCTTTATGTATGTTATTGCTTTTCTATTGCTGATCTTCGTGTAATATTTCCTCCAGGTATAATGGCGGCGGTGCACCTATACAGTTTGCACGAGTTCATTACTTACGACGATATCCGCGCTCAGGGTCGTCAACAAAACAAGGAGTTTACGGACGCTGAATGTGCAGAAGTCATGGGTCGTCTGAACGCAAGCGGTGGTTGGCTGTTGCCTAGTCGTTCGGCCCTTTTGAAAGTCGTGTTGGGAGCCATATGGAGAGCACTTCCGGATCTTCATGAGGCCTTACCGCTTAACGCACTGGATGATGCCGAAGACAAGGTGCATTCAGTGCACCTGACAGGGCTGATCTCAAAGAAACGGCGGAACAGCCTCGTCGAAATCCTACACCAAGTCTTCCAGCAGAAGACGATCATTGCCGCTTATCGAAGGCCAGGGGGGCTTGCCGATGATATTGACACAGAGGAGCGCGAAAGACTGCGCATAAGAATAATTAGAAAGGCCAGAAGAACTCTGGATGGACTTACTTTTGATTTCCTCAATCCGTGCCCCGGGTCTGAGGTTATACCGTTGTAATAATTTGAATAATGTTTCTTATTCATTATTCTTATGTTTGTAAAAATTCTTAGCGGTATGAATGGAAACCCTTCCCCTTTTTTTTATTTCGGCTTGTCTTATTCCTTGTCTTGAGTCTTTTGCTTGTGCATAAATGAATGCGATACGAACTCCCGATCAAATGTAGATCAGATATTCTTTCTGTCATCTTCCCTTTTTTTTATTGTCAACAGGCTGTCTTAATAATCATGGTTGATGGATGTCTAAAACGGGTATTCCGACTTCCTTAGGAAATAGCGATGGCTTAGGCCACAGGTTCAGATCTGCCGCCTAAAACTTTTCAATTCTATGAGCCGTGAGGGTCTCATAGAAGCTTTTCTCCCTACGGATCGAGAGGATCTCATAGGTGGATTTTCTCCTTAGGAATCGTGAGGATTCCTAAGTGTGGTTTTCTCTTCTAAGTCGTAAGGATCCTATAAGAGAATTTTCCCTCTTACGAGTCGAGAGGATTCGTAAGTGGTTGTTTCCCTCCTCGTCGAAATTCGACTTCGAAGAGTGAGACCCGTGAATAGTATGCAAGAGACCAGTTTGGATTGACTTGCAGGGCCCCATTGCTCAAAAAGCAAGCTTTTCAATCCTTGCTGTCTGAGACCTCTTCTCACAAATTGAGACGAATCGGGGATCTGTTTGCAGTTGTAGCTGAACAGTTGACATGAGTTAGGAAGCTCTCGTCACGGAGTGTTTGTATCCGTGAGTCGAGGAGTTTGCTAGGGATTATTTGTTTCCCAAGCGCCAAGGATTATTTGTTTCCTTGGGGTTTGAAACGAGTCGAGGGTTCCCACGGGGGCTCTGGTAGCTCTGCGGGTCGACGCGGATCAGGAAGCTCTCGTCAAGGAGTGTTTGTATCCGTGAGTCGAGGAGTTCGCTGGGATTATTTGTTTCCCAAGCGCCAAGGATTATTTGTTTCCTTGGGGTGGTTTGAAACGAGTCGAGGGTTCCCACGGAGGCTCTGGTGGCTCTGCGGGTCGACGCGGATCAGGAAGCTCTCGTCAAGGAGTGTTTGTATCCGTGAGTCGAGAAGTTTGCTGGGATTATTTGTTTCCCAAGCGCCAAGGATTATTTGTTTCCTTGGGGTTTGAAGCGAGTCGAGGATTCCTACGGAGGCACTGGTGGCTCTGCGGGTCGACGCGGATCAGGAAGCTCTCGTCAAGGAGTGTTTGTATCCGTGAGTCGAGGAGTTTGCTGGGATTATTTGTTTCCCAAGCGCCAAGGATTATTTGTTTCCTTGGGGTTTGAAACGAGTCGAGGATTCCTACGGAGGCACTGGTGGCTCTGCGGGTCGACGCAGATCAGGAAGCTCTCGTCAAGGAGTGTTTGTATCCGTGAGTCTAGGAGTTTGCTGGGATTATTTGTTTCCCAAGCGCTAAGGATTATTTGTTTCCTTGGGGTTTGAAACGAGTCGAGGATTCCTACGGAGGCACTGGTGGCTCTGCGGGTCGACACGGATCAGAAGGCTCTCGTCAAGGAGTGTTTGTATCCGTGAGTCGAGGAGTTTGCTGAAGTCACTGGCTTCTTCGGTTGAAATGAACCGGTGAGGTTTGGGGTTCGTCGTCTGACGGAATCCGCCGGGAAAGTATGGTTCATTCTTTGTTTACGCCCTTGGATTGTATACAGGGATCGATGTGATCTTAACTGTAGGGCCAAAGTTTTATCATTTCTTCTTTTTATTTTATTTTATTTCCGCGATGCTCTATCATTTCAGCTTTTATATCGCGAAGGTCGCGACTGCCCGATCATTTCGGCTATTTTTCGCGGTGCCCAATCATTTCGGCTATTTTTTTATTTTTACTCGTTGCTTTTTATTACGAGTTGCCCAATCATTTCGGCTATTTTGCATGCATACATTTTACTTGCTGCTTTTTATTGCAAGTTGCCCTATCATTTCGGCTATTTCGTATGCATGAGCGGCCTACTGGCTTTCGCCGTAATCCTGAAATTGGACACCGATTTCGGCATCAGCACCGCTGCAACTGGGATATTACCAGGAGCGAATCATCATTTGCCTCTGTCGTTGTCGAACAAAGGAGGCTTAGCGACCAGGGTTAGGATCCTGTCGGCTAAGGCTTTTGACTTCATGAGCCGTAAGGGTCTCGTGAAGTTATTTCTCCCTACAAGTCGTGGGGATCTTGTAGGTGTATTTTCTCCTTAGGAGTTGTGAGGATCCCTAAGTGTTTGTTTCTCTGTAAGTCATAAGGATCCTACAGGAGGGCTTTCTCTTTGTAAGTCGAGAGGATTTACAAGGGTTGTTTACCATGCAAACATATCCCTAGTTTCAGATGGGACTTAGTTAGGGAAATGTTTATTCGCGTCCGTGGATTGTATACAAGGGTCGATATTGAACCACTTGTAGGGCAATATTGGAAGTTTGTGGGGGTTTGCTTAAGCACAGGTTTAGGTCTCTGTGACTTAAGACTTTCAAATCCTATGAGCCGTGAGGGTCCCATAAGAGAGTTCTCCTTACGAGTCGTGAGGATCTCGCAAGTGTATTTTCTCCTTAGGAATCGTGGGGATCCCTAAGTGTGTTGCTCCTTTGTGAGTCGTAAGGATCTCACGCAGGTGGTTTCTCCTTACAAGGTCGAGAGGACTCTATAAGGGTTCTTTAACGAAGTTGCGCCCTTTCGGGTTTTCACAAACATTCGCCGGTAGTCCTGCTGTTTTTACTCACGGAGCCCTTTCGGGTCTTCATCCGTGCCCATTTTGCTTATGGACATACCGTTTTTTTTTCTTCTTATTTTCTTTTTCTCTTTTTTTTTACGAGGTCGCGCCCTTTCGGGTTTTCACGAACACTCGCCGGCAGCCCTGCTGTTTTTACTCACGGAGCCCTTTCGGGTTTTCATCCGTGCCCTTTTTGCTTATGGACATACCGTTTATTTTATTTTATTTTTATATGTTTTTTTTATATCTCGTCAGCCTAAGGATGCTGCGGTATTAGTTTAAAGACGTTTCGGTCTGCTATTAGTTTAAGGACATTTCGGTCCATTGTTGAGAAGGCCAGCTACTGCTTATAAAGCTTGAGCTTAGGAAGATAGAGAGCGGACATAGTCATCGTCATCTACCATTGACCTAGGCTGTGACTCATTAAGCATAGTATTTCTTTAGGAAGCGACCGTTTATCGGCCTGAAAGGCCTTTCACCGTGCATGTCCATGAGTAGATAGGCCCCACCCTGATAAACTTTATCTATGACGTATGGGCCTTCATAGTTTGGCTCGAATTTTCCCCGCTTGGCGCGATTGGGGATCATAGGCCTTTTGACCACTAGCACGAGTTCGCCTTGACAAAATGTCCTCGGTCGGGTCAATCTTTCGTATGAGCGCGTCATCTTTGCTTTATAAGCTTCCAGATTTTGTTGTGCTAGAAGCCAGATTTCATCAAGGGCGTCAAGCTCTTCAAACCGAAGGTGAGCATTTTCTTCGTCTGTCAGCTCGTAGTGGACTGCCACTCGTAGAGAGGGTAATTCTATCTCGAGAGGGAGTACTGCTTCCGTCCCAAATACCAACGCGTACGGCATTGTGTTTGTGGCCGTTTTAAACGTAGTTCGATACGCCCAAAGAGCCTCTTGCAATCTTTCGTGCCAATCTCTCTTATTTCGTGACACTGTTTTCTTCATGATCTTCGTCAAGGTCTTGTTGAAGGCCTCAGCTAGACCGTTAGCTCGCGGATTATAAACTGAGGAATATCTCCAGTCTATATTGTGCTGCTGTGCGAAGCGGCTAATTTTATGACTTCGGTAGGCTGGCCCATTATCAGAGATGATCCTTCTCGGGGTTCCAAACCGGTATATGACATGCGTTTTGAAGAAATGGAGGATGTTCTCCGTCTTCACTTCCCTCAACGGTACCGCCTCTGCCCATTTGGAGAAGTAATCAGTCGTCGCTAAGATGAAACGATATCCCTTGGACGATGCTGGTTCGATGGGGCCGACTATGTCAGTTCCCCACATTTCGAATGGCCAACTAGCCACTGTTGGATGCAGTGGATTGGGATGCTGATGGATGAAGTCCCCATGAATTTGGCATGAATGACATTGCCTCGCGTATTCCCGGTATTCCTGCATCATCGTGGGCCAGTAGTTGCCCATCCGTTTTATCTTCAACTTCATCTTAGGGCCTGCTTGGTGGGAACCGCAGAGTCCGTCGTGAACTTCTTGGACGACCCTTCTCGCTTCGTCAGGTCCTAGGCATCTCAGCCACAGAGAATCGAATGACCTCTTGTATAGAGTATCGTTGACGAAGGCGAAAGACAGAGCTCGTTTCACGAGCTGATGTCTTATGGACGCTTCTTCAGGCATTCGGTGGAACTTGAAGTAATCTATGAAGACTTCTCTCTAGTCTTCGGTCTTCTCATGGTCTTTTATTTGTAGGGTCGCCTGCTCAGTTGCTCCCTTTTCTTTATATGATTCTAGAGGTATTTCTACTGGGGCGAGCACTCGACGGCTTTGTATCACGATTCTAACGTCATCGAGGTTCTCGTCAGCCAGTTCTTTAGCAAGTTTGGCCAGTGCGTCCGCTTTGCTGTTTTCCGCGCGCGGTATGCTTTCCAAAGTATAGGAGGGAATTTGGGTTAGCAGTTGTTGCACCTTTTCACCGTATTTTATCAATTCCGGTTTGTATGTTTGGTAATCGCCGTTCACTTGACTGACGACTAGCTGGGAGTCCCCATATATGAGGAGGTTTTCAATTCCTATGTCGATGGCAATCTCCAAGCCTGCTATCAAAGCTTCGTATTCAGCTTCATTATTCGTTCTCGGCTCTGTCAAGGAGAAGGCGAAGCGCATTATTCCTCCTTGTGGGGTTACGAAGATAAGGCCTACTCCCGATTTGATCATTGTCGTATTTTGTTTGTACTTTTTCATGGAAGATGCTCCATCGAAATAAAGCTCCCAACGGGTATCACCACCGTCGATTGCGTCAAACGCATGTTTGTCTGGTAAATCGCAATTCAGAGGGGAATCGGCAGGTATCGGGTGCTCAGCAAGGAAGTCGGCTATGGCCTGACCCTTCACTGCCTTGAGGGGTCAATATGTTATCGAGAAATCCATTAAGAGCAGAGCCCATTTAGCGAGTCGTCCCGTCAAGATGGCCTTTGACATTAAATATTTGAGAGGGTCCACCTTTGAAATGAGATGGACTTCATGCGCTAATGCGTAATGTCTAAGCTTTGTTATTGCGAAGATCAACGCTAGACAGTGTTTTTCAATAGGGGAGTAATTGCTTTCTACCCCCAGCAGAACCCGACTTAAGTAGTAGAGTGCTCTTTCTTTCCCCTGGTCATTCTCTTGTGCCCATAATGCGCCTAAAGAACCCTCAAGGGCGGTCGTGTAAAGAATGAGAGGCTTTCCCTTAACTGGAGCAGCCAACACCGGAGGGTTTTGCAGATACTGCTTGATCTCATCCAATGCGCCTTGGCATTTGTGATCCCAAACGAATGGGGTTCCCTTCTTCATCAGGTGACTGTAAGGACGGCACTTTCCTGAAAGATTAGCTATAAATCGCCGTATGTATGCGAGCTTCCCTTGGAGAGATCGCAACTGTTTAAGAGTCCTTGGCGGAGGCATTTCCATGATCGCTTTAATCTTAGATGGATCTATTTCAATGCCTCGGTGTCGAATGATAAACCCTAGGAATTTGCCCGAGGAAACCCCGAACGCACATTTTAAAGGATTCATCTTCAAATTGTATCGCCGAAGGCGTTGAAATACGGTCTTCAAATGCTCGAGATGCTCTTCGTATGACTTGCTTTTAACCATGAGATCGTCGATATAGCATTCGACGATTTCGTGTATAAGGTCGTCGAAGATCTTTGTCATGGCCCTCTGATAAGTAGCACCGGCATTCTTCAAACCGAAGGGCATTACTTTATAACAAAATATCCCTAAAGGAGTCCGGAAAGCCGTATGTTTCTGATCTTCAGGATGCATTTTTATTTGATTATACCCTGATGAGCCGTCCATGAAGGAGAAAACCTCATGAGTGGATGTATTGTCTATCATCAGTTCAGTGACTAGCACTGGGAAATCATCCTTCGGGCAAGCTTTATTAAGATCCCGGAAGTCTACGCATACGCGCACTGTCCCATTTTTCTTCATCACTGGGACGATATTGGCGATCCATTCAGGGTACTGAACTTCTTGAATGAAGCCAGAGTCGATTAACTTTTTGACTTCGGTATTTATGCTCATCTCAAGCTCGAGTCGCATTCTTCTCGGCGCCTGTTTGACTGGCTTGATGTTCGGGGATATTGCTAGTCTATGTACAGCAACTTCTGGATCTAGTCCCGGCATCTCGGAATAGTTCCATGCGAAGCAATCTTTATGCTGCACAAGGACGTCTTTTAACGCAGCCACCCTCTCTTCAGACAGCAGCTCACTGACGAATGTCGGTCGCGGATCATTTATTGTCCCCAACTCGATTTTCTTGAGGTTATCTGCAGTAGTATGGATTCCATCTTCCAGCTTTTTTGGCGCTGGTGGAAATTCCGAGATTACCTCATCGCTGCTGTTTTCAAAGCACCAAGGAAGGCTGTTCATGTCCTCGGACTCTTCTTTTAATATTGTTATCACATGGCAGGTGCGAATTTTCTGCCGATCCCAATGCGGAGTTGGTTCTATCCTTGTGTTTTCGGGTTCATGCTTTTGCAGCGGCGCTACCCTCCAGTTGTCAGACAACGCGAATTTGCCTAGCTGATACTGATCTTCAACCCAATTCTTGAAGGTGAAGCAATCTTCAAGAGGGTGTCCCATTGCTCGACGGTAAAAGCAATAATTTGGGTTGAACACCTCGCCTGCGTGCTCGGGGTGCTTGGACTCTGGCAACGTAAGCATTTGATGTTTTAGAGCGAGATCGAATATCTTCCTTGTTTTGTTCCGAGGAAATGAGTATGCTCGACCCATTTTCTTCCTGAGGGCTAAGTCAATAACGCTCGATTCTCGGATACGTGGTTTCTTAGTTCTGCTTTGTGGTTGTTGAGCGCCTTTTCCGCCCTTTGACTCATTTCTGCCTCCGCGTCTAGCCCTTTTTGTATCAGGTTGACATGGGGCAGCATCTTCGTTCTTTACTGCCTGTTGAAGGAGGCGCTGTGTCTTGGCTTTCTCATAGATTGCCATTTCACGATTGTGATCATCTCGGGCTTTTTGACTCGCATCCCTTATAAGTTTGCTCATCTGGTCTTCAAACGATGGACTAGGCGGCTTTGTATCAGGAACTTTTGCTGGTTCAGGATTAGCGTCCTCCCATTGAGCGTCCGCCTCTTCATCGAAGTCATACATGACATAACAGCTGTTTACTAGCTCCCGTTTCTTTGACCGGATGTACCCAAGCCCTTTTGTTTCTATTCTCCCGTTAGGCAGTTTGCATTGAGTCCCGGGAACGTTCCAGACCTTGTCATAGAATTTGGCCTTTCTAACGGTCTGTGTGAAGGATATCCCCTGGCGTTTCAGCAGTTTCTTCAAACCTTCGGTATAATATTGGGGTAGACGGATGGGCTGGAGTCTATCCAGCGTTGGATCCGCACCATGCCAAATTTCTTTTTCCACCTTGTTTTCTTCAGAACGGTAGAATAGGATTGCCTTTTCGCCTTTTCGTCCGGGAGGGATATAGAATGTCTGCAATTCTTCTACGTTGTTGGTGTCGAGTGCATCCAGTTCTTTGTAATGTTCAAGCGGCACCATGGTTATCTGCAGACTTCGTTCTTCATCAGCGGAAACCCGTATTGAAGGCCGAGCAGGGAATACAGCATGAACTTCATCCTCTGAATCACTGCCGAAGATCAATGAAGGAATGGATGGTCCTGGCCTGGTGGATTGGGATGGACCTGAATAAATTATATCCTCCTCCTCCTCGGTGTCACTGCCGAAGACAGGGATAGTTGCGTTAGTTTTTTTCTCCGGTTTGTGGCACCTTTCCGTGTCTTCGAAACTCGGTAAGAAGTATTTGGCATCTTCATACTTGCGAACTTCGTTTACGGAAAACGGATTCAACTCTCCCGCCACTGTGTACTCGAGGCCATCCCTAGAATACTTCATGCACTGATGCTGTGTAGAAGGGATGATATTGTACTCGTGTAGCCATGGTCGGCCGAGCAGAGCATTTTTAGCACGTCTTGGCGTCTATAACATGGAATTTGATGTCTGTGACGAGCAATCCGAAGTGTAGCGTCAATATCACAGATCCAAGAGTTTTTGATGATTGGAGTCGAATCCGGAGATGGTGATTTTGTCTCGGACGAGGTGTTGGACACTCATGCAAATCTCCTTTAACACTCGCACATTGAGTAAATTGACAGACGATCCGTTATCGACCAAGATTTTACCTATCTTTATGTCATGGCAGTATCCTGAGACATAAAAGGGGCGATTGTGTTCACACATCCCGAGGAGAAGGTCTTCATCACCAAAAGCAACGTCGGCTGTGTGCACTTCTTCTAATTCGTCTTTCATCTTTTCTTCGGCTAAGAAGGCTTGGAACTGGTCCGGATCTTGTAGCGCCTTAATCAAAGAGTCTCTCGCCTCCTTTGATAGTAACAAGGCATCAAGGACACTGAGCTGAGAGGGCAGTTTCCTCAGATGCGCCAGAATGTTGTAATCCACCTTATTTCTCTTCGGTGGGTTTTCGGCGTTTAACTCTTCCGCGACTCGGTCATCCAAGGCGATATCTTCGGAGATTTTCTCTTTCCCTTTGTCTTTTTTGTTTAGAGGTCCGAGATTCTTCTCAGGTAGCGTCCGATTCCGCAGCCGGATATTTTCACAGACCGTTGGCTCTCCTTCTTTTCCCGAAGTTGACTCTTTAAAGAGAGGGGCAAGTTCTAGCTCCTCATCAGAGTCGCTCCCAAATGTAGGCACTTGTGACCCGGCAGCTTTAACCATGTGACAATTGCCGGCAGTTCTTTCAAGCTCTTTGGTCGTGTTTCTTTGCTCCCGACGAATTTTACACTTTTCCCGTTTAAAGCGTTGTTGATTAGCAACGTATCCTTGCCACCATCTATCGAAAGCCTTGCACTCTTGAGTGGGATGCGAGACCTTCTGATGATATAAGCAATAAGAGGGGTGCATTTCTACCACACCAGTTGTTTTTCCTTCAGAGGATGGTAGCTTCATGCCCATTAATATGGCCTTAGCAAACCTCTTCTTTATCTTGAATTGGCTTTTGTCGATAGTGGAGGCGTTTTGCTCCAGCGGGGTCATCTCAGCTCTTTCCTTAAGTCGCTGGCGCTTGGCCCTTTCGAATATAGCCGTCTCGCGTTCTCGATCAGCTTTACTTTTCAATCGAGCTTCATTAAGAAACGCGCCAATCATTTCAACTGATAACCCTGGAGCTCTTGATTCGGCATTTGCCCCCAGCGTTTCAGTGCCAAAAGTCTCTTCATCGTTCGTGACCGAATGGGAGATCATATGACAGCTCGCTACATATTCCTCGGATTCATCCGATGAACTTTCTCCCTCACCTTCTTCTTGAAAGACATGATTGAGGAACTCTTGAAGCGTAATGGGAGTCCGTGCCTTTTGGTTGTATTCATCCAGCGCGTCGATTTGCTTTTGTAAGTCCGTGCGCTTGTCGCCAGGCTTCACGGGCTTCTTAGATTTCTTCTTCTTCTTTTTCGAAGATTTTGACGGCTGGCTATGAACGCTTGAACTACCCCCATCGGTCTTCGGAGTCGGACGTGGCTTCAACATCCCCTCAATAACCTGCGGTTCAAAGGGGTTCTTCCACTTGACCGCTGGACAGGTCTGAAGATCGTTTAGCATCCTCTTCGTCTTAGCTGACAACACGACCTCCCAAGGAGCTTCCTCAATGATGGAGCATGTTGCCCCCGGCGTGTTCGTCCCCTTAGAGGTGTGGGGCTGCGGAGGATTCACCTTCCATTTGTCAGATAACGCAAATTTGCCCAGGCGGTACTAGTTCTCAAGCCAATTTTTGAAAACGTAGCAATCCTCGATAGGATGGCATAGTACTCGATGGTAAGGGCAGTAATTGGGCTCGTTGACGTCGTTCGGTTGCAACGGACGTTTTGGATCTGGCAGATTTATGAGTCTGTTGCGCAACGCCAGCTCGAATAGCCTCCTCGTTTTATCACGGGGGAAGGAGTAAGCACGTCCCATCCTGTCCTCAAGGGGTACGTATGGGCGTGTATTGTTTGGACGAGCAACCGCCTTCGAGTCGCTCGGTTGTTGTTGGGCATTAGCGACTATGATCGCTTTTCCTTTTCCCTTGTCGTTTCGGGAGTCCGGCTTCGGGAGAGGGGGTTTATGGCCCATCTGGTCCATCTGCGCTAGTTTGTCGATCAAAGCCTGGAAAGTAGTCGGCTTGAAGAACATCATGATCTGTGAGATGGTTGCTTGTAGATCAAGGGTTCCAACAAACATTCCCACCGCTGGAGCTTCTTCTATGCGCTGTTCGCACTTCGACCATAGATTACGCCACCGTATAGCGTACTGAACCCATGTTTCGCCGGGTTTTATCCTGGCATTAATCAGTGCCGTCATCGGGGTACGTTCACTGGCACTTGCAAAACGTTGTGTAAACAGCAGCTCCATTTCCGCGAAGGTTTTAATAGAATCATTAGGGAGTTCAGAGTACCACTCGAACGCCGTATCTGATAGGCTTCCAACAAACTGGCGGAGCAAAAGCTTGTCATCACCGCCGGTGTTACCGCAAAGCGCCCTGAACTGGGCAACATGCTGATGGGGATTGCCGGTACCCTTGTAGACATGGAACTTGGGAATTGTGTAACCCGGCGGGTACTTGATTTGGTCATACCAGCCCGGATATGGCCGCCCCGTCTTTACGACGTGGCCGGCTGCTTCGGCCGCGTGATGAACCTTTATTTGCTGGGCTATATATTCGTCCAGATCAGTTTTAGAGATTGTATCCTCTTTAGCCGTTGATAGAACGGGCTGAGGGTTTGATGTCTCTCCCCTATCATCCCCAAGGACGATCGGGGGTTCTTCAGTCGGGGGATCTTGTTGTATCATCATCCCTATCATGTCCTGGAAGAGGAGGCCCATACGCTGTATATTGGCTGCTTGTTCAGCAGCCTCTTTGTCTCTCTTTTCCAGTACTCGGCGGAGGAACTCGGCGTCGGTCTCTTCCTCTTGGCGTTCATCTAAGGACGTCTCAGGGTTCTCTTTTGGCTCCGTGAGTACAGCCATTGTAGTCATCATCTCCTGGAGCTTTTGTTGCTGCTCCTGAGCCTTGGTCACTGATCGGGTAAGCGGTCGGTGACCCGTAGAAGTACGACTTTCTTCCTTTCCAGAAGCCATATAAACCGTATGAACTGTTATGCCCCCTGACTTGGGGCGTTTAGGTTCACCGCTTTTAAACTTTGTCAGTGTCACGGGAGCTTTCTCTGGCCTTTTTCTTTTGTGGACCATTGAGGTTGAAGGAGCCGTTGAAGTAGGCATCCTAGCATTTGTTGCCCCCTGCTGTTTAATGGGGCGGTTTTTGTCCTTTTCCACCTTTGCCAATTTCTGGCGATGAAAGTGGTCTAGGTCAATCACGGAGTCTTGAACCCTTCGCCAAACTTTATAAATTTTTGACGACAGCCGTTGAGGGGGCTGTTCCTGCTTTGTCTCCGGAGTTTTCTCCATAGGCGGAGGAGATCTTTTCAATGTAGCAATTTGAGAGTTCTTTCTCACCTTCCTCAGCAATTCAAAGCTGTTCCCAGTTGGAACAGCAGCGTTGACCTCCACCACTGGAGCAGGTGGGGTTAGCCCTGAGGGGGAGTTGCCCCCTGCCTTCCTCACTCGTTGCCATTGTCGACGTCGAGCACGACGAGCCGTTGGGATCGGCTCAGAGATAGAGATGACTTCTTTTTGCCCCCTGTCTGAACAGGGTGCCGCTGGTGTTAACCTCTCAAAGACTGAGGTTGTCCTTTGAGGGATGATATTCAACCTGTCGAAGACGGATCCTCGAGCGGGGATAGGAGCAGGAGTCGTCAGTCTTGAAAAGACTGACTCTTTGGCGGGAGAAGCAGCCTTAACGACTTCCGAAACAGCGGTCGTTGCCCTCTTTGGGACAGCCAATTTAGATTTCTGATTCAGCCTGGTGAAAACAGAGGCCGGCGGTTTGGTAGCGGACGACCCGTTGACAGGGGTCGTGGTAGCAGTGAGCCGGTCGAACACCGACTTCTTGCTCACTTCCGGTGCAGGTGTCGGCATAGAGAAGCTTGTAGGTGGGACCATGGTCCCGAAAAACAGGCCAGTGGTGGCCTGGGTCACCTATTCAACCGGCAGAGTAAGGAAGGAAGCCGCTTGGGGCCCGTATGTCACACCTCCTGGTGAAGTGGAGCGTCTGTTGCAGTGGCATTACGAGCAGTTGGTGCAGTTGGTGGCCATTGGATCTTGAATTCTGCGCCAGACAAAAGACCAAATCTTAGCAACTTGAAATCCGAAGGCAACCATTAACAAACCGCGATTGGTTCGCGAAGACGACACACGAAGTGTGGAGTGGAAAGAGGAAAAGGTCCCACCGGGCGTACCAGAATCTGTTCCCCTCCAAATAGTCGGCCTAGACTTTGCGTCTTGCCTGAGATTCGGGGCAGATGCTATGTGGTTTTATCCGTCTACCTCTCCGAAGATGCCAAGTTGATTTATGGCACCGTGTATCGGAGGTTTAGACGGATACGGCCGATGTAGCAGACTTCGTCAGATTCCCCCTCAGGGTGAGGGGTTTTTGATTGTGGGGACGCTCTTCCCTGCAGGCGCAAGCCCCTGCAGTTAATTACGCTACCGCATCGCGGTAACAACTTTCTCCTTCTCCAGAATTTCACTTCGTGTCGTGTGTGTTTGTTTTGTTTGTGGTTGCCCGTGGATTGTATACGGAGACTGAGTAATGCCGTCACCCGTAGGACGTGGATTAGTCCAAATCCGTATTTACTTAGATTTGGGTTTGGTGTTTTTAGTTTAAGGATGCATTAGTCGCGTTGCGGCTAAGATCAACTTAAACGTTCGTCAAGGATACGTTAGTCCTGTTTTAGACTAAGATCAACTTAACGTAATAATCCATTTAATATATGGCCGTCAGGACTCGTCACCTCTCTGACGTCGTTGAAGGATTACAACGACAGGTGTCAGAGGAGTTCAGAGATGTACCCTTGAGACGAAATTGATTTGGAGTTTTATCATTCATTTTAAATGTCTAAGGATACGTTAGCCGTATTTGGGGCTAAGATCAACTTAAACGGGACCGTTTAGATCCGGCAAAAGAGCATTTGGAGGCTTTATTGTTCCAGTTTAGGGACGTAGTGGTCCATGTTCTAGTTTAGGGACGTAGTGGTCCGTCGCCAGTTTAGGGACGTGGTGGTCCGATATTCCAGTTTAAGGACGTGGTGGTCCATATTCCAGTTTAGGGACGTTTCGGTCCGTTATTAGTTTAGGGACGTTTCGGTCCGATATTAGTTTAGGGACGTTTCGGTCCGATGTTAGTTTAGGGACGTTTCGGTCCGATATTAGTTTTAAGGACATCTCGGTCCACGAGTTTAAGGACCCCACAGTTCATATGGGTGTATGGTCATTGGGACCCATCACCTCTTTGACGTCGTTGAGGAACTACAACGATGGATGTCAAAGGAGTTCGGAGATGTACCCTCGAACCGGATGTAGATTGATTTAGGAGAGCCATTTTGCTCAGTCAATTTAATTTAAGGACTTATGGCCATGATTGGGCTAAGTCCAGTTGAAAATGTCCAACATTTATTTGCTTTTGCATTGCACTTCTTTTTATTTTTATTTAGGCTTTGCCCAAATAAGATGCAGAGCATCAATTTGTTTTGGGCTCTGCCCTTTATAAATGATGCAAAGCATCAATTTCATTTGGGCTCTGCCCTTTTTATTGCTTTGCAATTTATTTTGGCCTGCTAGGTCTTTTTAATTTGGGCCTGGCCCTTCAAGTAATGCATTGCATTTGTGCAAAGCACCAAGAATCTTTTAGATTCAAGAACAGAAGTGCAGAGCACTTTTTATCCCATGATTTGGATCAAAGAAAAACAAGTTTTTCTTTGTTTCAGAGAACCAAAGGTTCATAGCAAGTGCAAGGCACTATTTTTTATTATTTTTATTTATTTGTTGAAGATCATTGATCTTTTTCTTAGATCAATGATCTATTCCTAAGAGAATTCTCTCTTCTTTTAAAAGGTTTTTACCTTCTTTTTTTGTGTTCTCCTGCAGTTCTCAAAAGTTCTCTTCTTTCTTTTTTTTTTAAAACCAGATGATGCTTTGAAATGAGGTTTGGGGTCCATTTTATAGTGCTAAAAAATTAGTTAAATTTGTTCAATAAATCTTTTCCTGAGTGATTTGGGGAATTTTCCCCACCGTTGGATCTTTGATCCAAAGGCCCCTGTTTTACAGAAGAAATCTTCTTGTTTTAACAAGAACAGAAAAGATTTCCTTAAATCTTCATTCTGTTGTTGCGCAACTCACCAGCGCGTGACACGTGTCGCGCAGTAAGGAGCTTGCGCAGCTGTGCTTGCGCAACTGCGCAGACACGTGTCTCGCAGTGAAGCGCTTGCGCAGCTGAGCTTGCGCAACTGCGCAGACACGTGTCACGCTGCAGTGCTCTTGCGCAACAGTGTTTGCGCAACTGCGCAGACACGTGTCCCGCAGCGGTGCGCTTGCGCAGTTGTGCTTGCGCAACTGCGCAGACACGTGGCGCGCTGAGGTGCACTTGCGCAACAGCGTTTGCGCAACTGCGCAGACACGTGGCGCGCAGCGGTGCGCTTGCGCAGTTGTGCTTGCGCAACTGCGCAGACACGTGGCGCGCTGTGGTGCACTTGCGCAACAGCGTTTGCGCAACTGCGCAAACACGTGTCGCGCAGCGGTGCGCTTGCGCAGTTGAGCGTTGCTTTTGCTTTTTAAAGAGCCTTGCTCTGATTGGACGCACTGCCTTGGGCGTTGTGCTGCCGAATCAACTTCTGACACGTGGCAAATTGCGCGCAGTGCACGGGATCTGAAGCGTTACTTCTCAATTTTGAATTTTCAAAATTCAAACAGAGCCTTGCTCTGATTGGGGGAACATCAGGTTATTGCGAAACCTCAATTTAAGAATACTTAGGGACTTAGGCCTTGTTTGGATATCTAGTTTGGAAAACTGTAGTTTATTTTAATTAGACAGTCTATGTAAGCATGATTAATTAAAGCTAAGTCTACAACCAAATAAGCTCAGGCTACTAATATTGGATATGTTACTATCTATAATATGATATAATATTTTACTATTAAGTAGTATACACACCATCATCTCCTTCAACTCCTGGACGGTGGTCTTCAAGGTGGTAACATCTTGCTCTAGACGTCGCTCACGGGGGGTAGGAGAAGTAACCGCTGGAGTAGAGTCCAACCTCATATGGGCCCTGTTAGGACCCAGTCCCCGGCCTCTCTCCCAACCTTCGTGGTGCCCTTCATGTGCGGCGTCTAGGCTAGGGTCAGCAGTATCGGATCGTTCTGTTCAATAAAATCGATTCTCGATACCTCCGCCTGCTCCACTACCCGCTTCTACACCCACATTAACCAATAAAATATAAGTATATCATTTAAATTTGAACTTTTCAAAACAAAAATTTCAAACCTGTTAGAATAAATATTAACACTTATGCAATACTCATGAGTAGCAGAGTCGGGGAATCGAAGCTCGCCCATGGCGGGATCTGTCGAGGTGCCATGGACGGCAAGATACGCGGTCAGCACGCTCGGTGTACCACCCTGCGCCAGGGTCTGATCTCTCTGCAATTCGAAAAAAATTTACATATATTATAAAATAACTCTTAATATTACATTATATCACAGTAGATCTATTGTAATTTACCGATGCCTTCATGGCACGAGTAATATTCCTCGAGCCACCTGTATAAGTGGGGCGACCCCTCTTCGCCGACTTCCTATTCTCTTTATTTTGATCGGCCTGTTTTTGCACAACACATTCAGATTTAGTTTTCTAATTAAGCAACACAAAAAATAAATTATATACTAAACAATGAATTACATTTAAAATACAAACCTGTTTGCGCCGAGAGTCGAAATATTGGCACAAGAGAGGCCATGTATCCACGTCGACTCTCGCAAAGGCCGGAGTATGTAGGAGAGCCGCTCTCTCTGCCTCGGGGGTCGCTGTCCATAGGGAATAGCAGTCGATTTTCAGATCGTTCCTATTGTATCGAACCTTTGATTGCATGTTCTTCATCAGGCCATGGTACAGAGCTTGAAGATCAAGCACTCTCTCAGGATGATCGGGGTCGGGTACAGGCTAAAAGTCGTAATCCAACTACAAATACAAAAAAACCAATGTTATTAAATTGCAAATGTTAAATAATAATAAACATATTGGATAAGTCAAATGAAAATATATATTTATACCTGAGCCTGATCCTTGAAGAGGGCAAATGAGTGCCGGTGCTAGTCACCCCACTCAACGTGAAGTGGATAATTCTTCACGAGGCGGCTCTCATCCCCCATATACCGGCCGGAACTCTCGGTATAATCACAGGTATAGTGATAACCAGGGGTAAAGAAAAAGGGGAATGCTGCCTCTCCCTAGCTCTGTCGGGCATCAGCCTGTGGGACTGATTCGGGCCTTAAGTCCCCCTCTCGGGATGGGCATGCCCTGCATCTACAAGAAATATAAAGAAAATCAATATTAAGACAAAGTGGTATTAAGAAATCAAGTTTTAACGAAAATTAAAGTGTGATATATATCTCCGGTGATAGAAGCACGAGCCTGGGCCTGGGCAGCAGCACGAGCGAGACGATAGTTCCTCCGGTAAGGAACAGCCGATGACCCGGGCGTGGACACATCCCCTCCAACTAGAAAATAAATATCGATAAAATTACATGAAGTTCATGTTTATTCTTAAAAGATATGTAAAATGAATAAATATTTTATATTTATTCATACTAACCTACAGACTGAGCGGAGAACATAGAAGTGACGGAAGTGGCCCCTGCACCAGACGTGGACGCACCACCTATAATTAGACAATCAAACATTGACTATATAAGTAATTACAAAAAGAATGTGTATATCAATAATATAACATTCTAAATCAACATGTATACACTGTAGGATATATAAACATACCCGCAGGTTCGGTGGTGACCTCTGCCCGAGATGTGGAGGCACCACATACGGCTGGACAATTAAAAAATGATTATCTAAGTACGTAAGAGCAAAAAGAATGTATGTAAATTTATTATATAGCATTCTAAATCAATATGCATGCACTATAGGATATATAAACATACCTGGAGGTGCGGAAGTGGCCTCTGTCCCTGATGTGGACACACCACCAACAGCTAGATGTTTACCGCCAAAAATCGGGAAGACAAAAGTCTTGCCTAATTTAGGGGGAACATGCTATTTGGATTTATCCGTCCACCTCTCCGAAGATGCCAAGTTGATTTATGGCACCGGGTATCGGACGTTTGGATGGATGCGGCCGTTGTAGCAGACTTTGTCAGATTTCCCCTCGTTGTGAGGGGTTTTTGATTGTGAGAACGCTCTTCCCTGCAGGCACAAGCCTCTGCAGCTAATTACGTTACCGTATCGCGGTAACCATTTTCTCTTTCTTCAGAAAGTCACTTCGTGTCGTGTGTGTTTGTTTTATTTTTGGCTTCCCGTGGATTGTATACGGAGACTAATTTATATTGTCGCCCACAGGGCGTGGATTAGTCCAAATCCGCATCTTCTTAGATTTGGGTTTGGTTTGATTTAAGGACCGTTAATCTCATTTAAGATTAAGATCAATTTAAATGTTTGTTGAGAATACGTTAGTCTAATTTTAGGCTAAGATCTACTCAACAGAATTTTTGGGATCATTCAGACCCAACAAAAGAGCATTTGGGCTCTATTGTCTTAGTTTAAGGACGTTTCGGTCCATAGCTAGTTTAAGGATGTTGCGGTCTAGGGAGTCGTTGGTTGTCGGGACCCGCCACCTCTATGAAGACATTAAAGAATTTCAACGATATATATCAGAGGTGTGGGGAGATGTACCCTAGAACCAATGAATATTTGTCAGAAGTTCGGTAGTCTTGTTTGGGACTAAGACCGCTATGGAAAATAAAGAACTCATGTGCTCGGTTGATTAGGAGTTTGGCCAAACTTGGGCTTAACCCAGTCATTTCATTTTTTGAATAAAGTGTTAAACACTTGCTTGGGCTTGGTCCCCTTTTTGTGCCAACGATGCCGAGCATCTATATGGGTTCTAGCGCCCACACTTTATCTTACTTTTCCCTTTTTTTTGTTTTTTATGGAGTGTTAAACACTCTTTATGGCGCCTACGTGTGGAGCACGTGGGGCGCTTGGTGCTAGGCGCCAGGCGTTGGACACTGGTTTATGAGTGCAGAGCATTTTATGCCGAATAGTGCTCACGTGAGGGGCACGTGGGGTGCTTGACGCTGAGCGCCAACCACTGAGTGCTAAGTGTTGGCTATAGTGCCCTCAAGGCAATTATCATAGTCGCAGGCAAGTGATTATGATGATTGAGTGAGGACCTATACCAGTAAAACAGTATTATTCGAGATGATAGTATGCTATCTGGTTTGTCTTTATCATCATGTACATGTTGATAGAGCCCATAGGATTCTTGCTTGACTATCGACATTATGATGGCGATCATATACGTGGGAGCTGGGGGTCTATAAGCATATCCTTAAACGTCCCTAGTCGTGGAGTATCAAGACTGGGCATCGATACTCCAGTGTAGACTAGTGTATACTTATCCAGACCCTGACGAGGGGCGGTCGCCGGTTTCACAAGCCATTGGTGTCAGTTGTTCACCTAAGATAGTATACAGGTGCTCATTGGGTTATGAGTACACTGGACGGACTCGCCGGGAACATGCTAGTTGGTATTATACCTATTGTAGGGGTGGTAATTGAACGAGCCAGCTCGGGTTCGATTAAGGTTCGGCTCGGTATCAGCTCGTTCAAATTCGGTTCATTTATTAATGAGCCGGACATGAACCAGAAAGCCTGGCTCGTTTATTAAACGAGCCGGACTCGAGCTCAGCCAGACTCGTTCGGTATTGACTCGGGCTCGGCTGGGTTACACAGTTTGAAAAAACAGTAATATGTAATATATAGCAGATTCTAGACAACTCTCAGAATACTTAATTCAATTAAATGACAGTATATAAAGTGTACTGAGATAAATATAAAACCCAGCACTTAGACCCATTCAATGCCCTAGATTTTAATGTTTTTTAATTTTTCCATATCTCAAAACCCTGAGTTTTAAGCATTATTGTTAATTATGTTTTTTTCTTGGAAGATACTATTAATATGAGTAAATGAGCTGAAAACGAGCCGAGCTCACAAACGAGCTCTAAACGAGCTCAGCTTGTAAACTCGGCCCGTTTAGTTAATGGGCCACAAATGAACTGAACACGAGCTGGGCATGTTTAATCGAACTGGACTTGAGCTGAGCATCTCTAGCTCGATTAACTAAACGAGCTGGACTTGGGCCGACAAAAAGAACCACGAGCCGAACTCGAGCCGAGCTTGGCTGGCTCGGGTTCGGCTCGTTTACACCCCTAACCTATTGTCAGATAGCAGTTCCCTGGTCACATGTGTACAGGTTCGTCTGTCGACCTGAGATCGTCATTTGTCTCGTGTGAGTTCCCACTGCGCTTTGATTACTACCCTACCACGCTCAAAGGAGACTTGCAAACAAGTTTTAGTTTGTAGATTGCTAGTTAACGGTTAATGGAACGATCCGGGTTTTTTGTTATGGTAGCGCCAAGTTTTGAAAAGTTTTTGTTCCGCATTTGGCCTCGGAAAATCGGCCGGGGCGTTGCCGTATCCCAACATGGTATCAGAGCCACACTATTAACCCTTACTAGCTTGTTCTAACATGTTTACAATATCAATCGAACGAAATTTCCAAAACCGTAATTCCATTCTTAAAGTTTCTGTCGAAATTTAAAAGTGGTCGAAAAATTATTTTCAGTGTGTCAGAAAATCGTGCAGGCTTTTTTAAGACTACAGAAGAAAATTGGGCGACTGAATCCACAAGAACGCCGCGGAACCGCGGCATAACCCACTTTTTGGCCGCGGTTCCGCCACCGTTTTAGAGCAACTGCGCACAATCTTTCTTCTGGAGCTCTTAATTGTGGAATTGTGGTTTCTGGAATATTTTGTTTGGACCCAGATTTTTTTTGAGTACTGGATTTGTACTTAGGGCCCACTTCGAGAAGTTTTGTCAATCGAAATTTTAAATACGTTAGTTCACAGTGCTTACATTATATCTGCGACCGTGGATATCATTCGAGCGGTAAATCTTATCTAATTGCTATAGTCCTTTTAAACGGATTTGCGAACGTGACATTCACGTTAATGTTCTATGTTGTGCTGTGATATTGCGGATTTGTCAAGGTGGATAGCTTGCGTGCAATGGTAGTGCAGTTTGGATATATTTGTACATTTGATATCGCAGGACGAGCGTCCGACATGTGGACTGCCGTCATTACCTGTTTGTATAATATTTTTTTGGGGCACGACCGGGTTGAGGTCGATGTCACCGTTGTACATATTTTATTTTATGTACTAGGATTACCCCGCGGTAGAGTGCACGGATAGCCGGGTTCTAGAGGGAAACGGGCCCGCATCTCATGGGTTTGAGATAGAGGGGGTTTCACTCTAGAATTGGCGGGCTATTCGCCGCACTCGTACGGGGTATAAGATGACCCAAAGAGGGGTGCTCAAGTTACCGGATTCTGTGAAGTGCTGGGTGGTCCATTCACTTTGCTGAAGGGGGCTGCCTCGCTTCTGGTTTTGGCGGGTAATTTGCCGTACTCGTAGGGGTCTAGGTTGTCATTGCACAGGCTATCCACACGACCAGGGGAACGTCATGTTTCACTTGCGGCTCAAAGGAAACTCGGGGCTCCCAAATTATCTGTATTGTTCTGTGATACTTATTACTTTTCTGTGATGTTGCATTTATCACGCCTGGAGCGATTATTATATATCGATATATATAATAGTAGATGTTGTATATGTTTTACACCCGTGCTAGTCCAGTCCCCGCTCTGTCGTTGGTTTAGTAACCTAACGGGTGATGACGGGACCCAGTGGTGAATATGGATGGAATATACGTACATTATATTTTTCATTCTTTTATGGTGTGATTAATTGATGGGACTGTGTTGATTCAGATCAATGCAAGGAAAACAGACCTATTCGATATTGTTGGAACAATTTTAAAAAGCTGTTATTGCAAGGACGTTCTCCTTTATTTTGCTCAGAGGTATTCGGTTATGAATATCCAGCACCTTATTCGACGAGGCAAGGGCCAAGATCCCTTCATCGGGAGTGATCCCTTGGAAAGGAGTTTGCGTCAGGGTAATAACTTCACTATAGTCGATTACATTTTGCTTTGCATTGCGGTATTCAGTTGGAATATCCCGCACCTCATTCTACAGGGAAAAAGCCGAGATCCTTTCACCGGGAGTGATCTCTTTAACAAAGGTTTTCGCTACTATATATTTATAAAAAGCTATGCAGTTCCTATAATGATATCAAGTTTATTATGTTAAAGGTTTTTCGCAAAAAACCAGCCGTAACCCTCTGTCATTTCTTACAAGTATTTCTTAGTATTCGTGCTGCGTTTATTGACTGTGTTAAGGCGTAGTGTGCGGTAGCTAAGTAGTGCTTGTTTATGGCATATTAATGCGATTGGTTAGGACAGTCGTGTAGCCTTATTGACTGTATCAAGGGCTCGTACGGGTGGGTTTAATGCAATCCAGGATAATGACAAGTTGAACTTGACTGGGACTCTTTGATTTGTTGACTGTGTCAAGGTCACTTGGGTCCTAGGGGTAAAAATCATATCGGGAGTTTCGAAATAAACTGAAACTTGTCAGGCATGCGCATACCTTCTGGAGTGTGATAACGTGAGTGGATTCCATCACGTTATCATGCGATGATAGTTGGATCCTGATTCCCACTAATGAGTTGGTTTACTCCTCGAGTGATCCCGACTAATTCTTCTTTTAGGTTTGGAGGAGAATTTGAGAATACAGTGGGAGACATCCTGATTAGATAAAGTGATTAACCATTTTGATTTAGGTTAGAGTGCACGCTGAGTGTTTCTTTCTTACTCTATTTGACAGCGACCATGACCCGACCCTAGACTATAACTCAGTAACCAAGTTAACCAGACCTTCTTAAAACACTGGATTTTAGATTGTCTGAGTTGCATACATCATTGCCACTCCTTCTTTTACCCTTTGCATTTCTCCAGAACACCTCGTATCACTACGAACATCCACTTCTATTGGATAAATCCATTGTATGGTTATATACGAACTCGAAGAAACTTGTTCCAGATTCGAGAATCGATTCTGGTTCTGGAGAGATTTAATAGGATTATTCAATTGTTTTTTCCTTTTACCTTCTCTCAGGTTGTGAGTACTCCTAGGATTAGGAGAGGGTACACCTATTATGCTTATTGGATAGTCTTCTTCCAAACTATAGGCAGGTGCTGAAAGGTAGGGAATGGAGAAAACTAATTAGCCTAAGTTGGGTGTAAAGGAGGTAATAAGTAAAGACAAAATAAAGGGATTAGAAAGAGAGCAAAGTAAATTGCGACCGCTATCATTCACGACCAAACCGTGTATTTCATCGCCACTCCTACTTCACCTTTACTTTTCTCCGGTTCAGAAGAAATAGAATAAGTTTTATTCAGTTGTCTTTTTCATCACCTTCTCTCAGGTTGCGAGTACTCCTAGGATTAGGAGGGTACACCCCTTATGCTTTTTAGATAGTCTTCTTCTAAATCATAGGCTGGTACCGAACGGTAGGGAAGGAAGAAAACCATTAAGCCTGATGGGGTGTACATAAGGAAATGAGTAAAGACAAATAAAGTGATTTGGAGAGATGGTAACGAAATATACGATTACAGTCATGAATATGATAATGGAAGAGGCATTACTAGGAATACCCGGTTTCCCCTTCAAAACATTTTCATGTTTCAGTTTCACTGTGCATTGTTAATAGAAAACGGATTTTCCAATTAGACCTTGCTTCAGGGTATGTATTTACTAGGTTTGATTCTCACATCTGTATGGTTTACAGATGATGAGTGGGAGTAAGTTATTGGGAATTAAGTGATCATCCTCATTGTATCGGAATTCGTTGTAATTGGTGATATTTGAGGAAATCGCCTGGGTTTTTGCCGGACGGCAAATATTTGGTTTTGAATATCCGTTGTTATGCACCAATTTTAAACTGATATATCTGTACGTTTATTTTATAAAGTGAGATATAACTTTTTGAAATTATGTCGATGACATTTACCTATATCAGTTGATGGTTAGGTAAGGAACATTCAACAGCGGTGTAATTCTTCATAACCACAGTACAGTTTTCAACCTACAACGCACAGGGTTTGAGTTATACAACTTAGGAGACTTATACAAAGTATTGTATATTGTCCAATGTCCATTAGGACAGAGGGATTGGTCCTCGTACTATATTCTGTTTACTTGTGACTTCTCTAGTTTTTTGATAAGTGTTTCGTAGAAATACAAGGTTTAAATTTTGAGAAGTTATATGTACAAGAATAAAGTAGAGAACCATGTGTTGCAAGTATCGGGATTCTTCAAGGTAATCGAAGATGTAGATACTTGTGTTTGGTATTCAGTTGATAGTAATGGTTTTGAGAAACTTGTTTCTCTTTTAGGTTACTCATAATTGGATGCACTCCTAAGTTGAGTAATGCTGATCGGCCTCTCTCCATTTAGTTGACATGCAGTGGAGACAGCTGCATGATTTGAATCTGGTTCCAATTAAATCAGTGCCTATGTTTCTATGTTGTATATAGAATGGATCATATCTTAACAAAGTTAAGGTATTTGGAGTTGTCCGGCTCATGCTTAAAACCAAACTCTGGATAACTAAAGGCACGTTTCTGTAATGGCAGTTTGTGGGTTAACCCAGGCTATGACGAGGGTTAAATTTCTACCATCTGGAAGATCAATAGTGATTTTGTTCTTGACTCGCCATAGTTTTAGTAAAATGGACTTTTTCAGAAAACAGTAGTGGGAGTATGGTAGAACTGTAAGTGATTCTAGAACCGCAAACAATTACTGAAAATTTGATAAGAACCTAAAAATTCAATCAGGTTTTGACATTCTATTAGCCACTCCGCAGATATGGTGGCTAACCTCAGGCGTCCAAGAGGTACTTCGGTATCTTCAAAGACGGTGGCAGGGAGGTTCTTGTTTACCCAGACTTGACACTACTGTTGTTCCAGACTATGAGACCCGGCAGGAGGATGAGTATAGCGTTGTTCTAAACTAGCTTTAGAATTGCACTTGTATATGATTCTGGCAGAGGGTTGTCGTAGTCAGTGGGAGAAGCAGAAGCATAATGGACAAGTAGCTTATGTCTATTTATAAACTAAAGCAGATATAGTGGAAATAGATCATCTATTTTTTGATGTGACAGTCATAGGTTTTGACTTCATCAAAATAAGAGATGGATCTGTTAAGTAGGTAGTAGGGTGTGATGTCCTGGTATTTGGATGACATACACAGAGTAGGAAGTGAAATTTCTATACTACGATCGGTTATACTATGGTTGTCACACAGTTGTTTCTCCACATAGGATATGGATATAATATTAGGCATTCTGGTTACTAGATCTATGGTTTTAGATCTAGATTTAGGAAGTGTCCCAATTTGGGTACTTAGACAGTATTCTAATGGTGTTTTAGAATGGACGACTACTGGCACGGTGGTGTACCTGCAGGTGATGGAGTCACCCTCTCTAAAGGTGTCTTACAGACTAAAGGGGAGAGGGATGTGCATGACTGGCATATCACTTGCTTAGGCAATTGAGTCAATCATGAGATGTCAAGTACCACACCAGATATTGTTTTTGCACTAAATGCAATAATTTGATATTAATCCAATCCTGAAGAAACGTTCGGAAGCAGTTTTAGAACATGAGTGGATATTCTAGGGATTTGATAATGGCAGCCCCTTTCGGGAGACGGTTATTATTCCAGGCTTTCAAGGTGACCTGAATGAAAGAGTGACTGTCTGAGCTATAGTTTTCCCTCTGACGAGAGGCGGTATTTTGGACTGGTGGTCCGAGCGGATACTGAGGGAAGTGTGGCGTGGGATACTAATTAAATTCAGTTGACGATATAGTCTAAGAAGTTTGCTGGATTTGGAGTTCATTTATGAACTGGGTCCCATCAGATATCCAAACATATTCTAAGACAGGTATTGCTCATTTTGGGAGATGGTTTTCTCCGATTAAGAGAGATATAGAAAGAAACATCAGGACGGATCCACTCAGTGAGGCTATTTCTCGAACGAAATAGTTTTACGAACGAGCTTTATGAAACTAATTAGTAGAGGAGTTGGGTGTTAAGTATCATATGGGCTGTGAGTATGCGACATCGCAATAATTAGCCTTAAGTGCAAGTGGGAGATTGTTAGCTATAGTGCCCTCAAGGCAATTATCATAGTCTCAGGCAGGTGATTATGATAATTGAGCGAGGACCTATACCGGTAGAACAGTTTTACTCGAGATGATAGTTTGCTATCTGGTTTGTCTTTATCATCATATACATATTGATAGAGCCCATAGGATTCTTACTTGACTACCGGCATTATGATGGCGATCATATACGTGAGAGATGGGGGTCTATAAGCACATCCTTAAACGTCCCTAGTCATGAGAGTATCGAGACTGGGCATCGATACTCCAGTGTAGACTAGTGTATACTTATCCATACCCTGACGAGGGGCGGTGGCCGGTCTCACAAGCCATTGGTGTCAGTTGTTCACGTAAGATAGTATACATGTGCTCATTGGGTTATGAGTACACTGGACGGACTCGCCGGGAACATGCTAGTTGGTATTATACCTATTGTCAGATAACAGTTCCCTAGTGACATGTTTACAGGTTAGTCTGTCGACCTGAGATCTTCATTTGTCTTATGTGAGTTCCCACTGTGCTTTGATTACTACCCTACCACATTCAAAGGAGACGTGCAAACAGGTTTTAGTTGGGTATAGTCCCGAGCCACATGGAGGCAATGAGCGGATCGTCAGGAATTCGACTCTCCTAGTATTGGGGGTTGATGTCGCACTGTGCACGGGTGGCCATCACTAGAAATCCTCGGCTAGAATAGTGGAGAATTGCTGATTTGGATCAGTAGTTTCTCATGTGGTGATGGGTTGCATACTGACACGAATTATCGCGTTATTAGGGATCTGAATTTATCTATCCCCTAAACTCGATATGCGATACTCTTAGACGAACAGACCGGACTGTACAGATATTGTCACTGTCAGGCTCAGTAGGGTTTCAGGATGAGTTCGCTCGTCAGCTTCCCTTTTGCTCAATACATAGGCAGCCGTTACGTACAGCTAGTACCACCGACGTGCTTGTGGTTAAACCCACTACCAGCATATTGATGAGTCATTAGAGTCCCCTACAGAAAGTTTCTCAAGTTCGGGCGAAACGTTGTAAAGGCCGTATGGTTTTATGGTAGGGTTCGATCATATACGTGCACTTGTGCACGGATCATGATCGGACGGATCATACTAGTGGGTTTTGGTTTAAGCCGGATCCTAGTATTAGATTTGTTGGATTACTTTCGTCTCATTGCATTCGCATTCAGTAGGAATGCGGATGCAGGTATGTATATACAGGTGAGGGGTATCCTTGTGATCCATCACGAGTTTACTTTAGATGTTGCCATTCTCTTTTTGAATTAGATATTTTGTTTTAAATGTTTAGTGGTGGAAATTGTGAGTAGAAATCATGATGAAGGGCATTAAATAAGGCATGTGCATGGGTGATGACTCATGGTCTTATTTTTTATGCAATGTCACCTTTTTTGATTGATTATTGTGTTGAAATGATATGAGGAGAGAGAGAGAGGACACCCACTAGGCTTGGGTTTGCTCTTGAGATTTTATTCTTGTGCTCTCTCATTTTTTCTATACAACACAATAAGCAAGTAACCTCTTCATCTTCATTTTCTTCTCTAGCTCACATCTTCCACCATAGCTTCATCTTTAACCTCCATCCATACAATCTCATGTGTTGAAAATCAATGGATGTTTAGAGAAAAAGTTATCACATACATTCTCTACTTCATCTTGGACATGTTGGCTAGAAAACTTCATGTCTGAATTGCTTCGGTTTAAAGAGGGAGCCCGTAAAATGAATTCTTGACATGGTTCCCTTTCGACGAGGAGGCCGGAGATCGAGCGAGATCGGAGATGCCGCGGGGAGCTAAGGATGGTGGCTAAAGACCAAAGGACACAGATCGATCGGTATAACCATTCTAACTTCCTTGTAGATTGCTAGTTAATGGTTAATGGAATGATCCGGGTTTTCGGTTATGGTAGCGCCAAGTTTTGAAAAGTTTTTATTCCGCATTTGGCCTCAGAAAGATGGCCGGGGCGCTGCCATATCCCAATCCTAAGCACTCTTTATTGAGCAGCACCTACGTGAGGCACTTGGCGCTGAGTGCCAACCACTGAGTGCTAAGCACTCTTTATTGAGCAGCGCCCACATGAGGGGCATGTGAGGCGCTTGGCGCTGATTTTTTCTTCATGTATTATATTCTGAAGAGTTCAATTCTCTGTTCTTCTCTGGATCTTCGATCCCCAAGAACATATTCATCCCCATGAAAATTAAATTATCATTTGTGGGAGACTTATCTCATGGATCTCAGATCCAGGGAAAGAACTATGTTCTTTTATGAAGGTTGAACCCTTAGATATGCAGATGAGATCATCTGATCTCTATTACTTTTATTTACCTTCAAGAAAGTTCTTCTTCTTTCTTCTCTCTTAAAGCTTTGTTTTTTTGCTTGGTTTTCTTTTTGAACTTGAAGTTTATGGGGGTCCACTGTACAAGATTTGAAGTCTTGGGTCCTTTATATAGTGAAGGCAAGTTTGTTGATTTAGTTAAAAAAATCTCTCATTGAGAGATCCTTAATTGATTTGGGAATTTTATCCACCGTTGGATCTTTGATCCAAGGACTTATATTTTACAAAAGATATTTTTCTTGTTTTTAACAAGATTGGAGAAATATTTTCCCATACAGAGCTTATTCTGTAGCTTTATGATTTTTAATCACCATTGGATTTTTAATCCAACGGTGCTCTGTTTATAGAGAATGATCTTTCTTGTTTAGAAAGATTTGAGAAATATTTTCTCAACAGAATTTAATTATATATTTTGATGATTCATCATCTCCGTTGGATTGTTTAATCCAATGGCAGAGAACTTTTAGTTCTAACGCCGGCGCCCTGGTGCAAGACACGTAAGACGCTGCCTTAGAGCTTTTAACTCTTGGCACCGGTGCCCTCGTGCAGGGCACGTGAAGTGTTGCCTCAGAGTTTTTAACCATCGCGCCGGTGCCCTCGTGCAGGGCACGTGAAGCGCTGCCTCAGAGTTTTTAACCCTTGGCGTTGGCGCCCTCGTGCAGGGCACGTGAGGCGCTGCCTCAGAGTTTTTAACCCTCGGCGCCGGCGCCCTCGTGCAAAGCACGTGAGGTGCTGCCTCAGAGCTTTTAACTCTTAGCAGTGGCGCCCTCGTGTGAGACACGTGAGGCGCTGCCTCTTTTCAAATTTTAAACAGAGCCTTGCTCTTTTATTATTGGGGGAAAACAAATGCCCCCCATCGTTGTGCTCACGTGGTTTACACGTGAGTGCAGTGGTGACAGTTTTTTCTCCGTTGGATATTCTTGGAAGTTGAATCGGCTTCCCCTGCTTATAAGTAGGGCCTTTGGCCCTTGAGATGACTGTTGTTCATCTTCTTCTGTTCTTTTTTCTTCTGAGAATTTAATTCTCCTTTTCAGAGCTTAGATCTCTTCCCAAAGAAATACTTTCTAGAGTTATAACTCTGCCTAAAATTTTGGTAAGGATCATAATCGAACCCATTAAACAAAGCTTTGCTATTCTTAGATCACAGATCTTAAGAATGTTTTTAGGGTTTCTTAACCCGTTAATGAAGAACTCTTAGAGTTTCTGGGATTTTTCTTTCAGATCTTTAAAGATCTTGGGGTTTTACCTTGTTAAAAAGCTTTGCATTTGAAGGTTTTGGTAGATTGTACCATTGCTTTTACAGAATTTTTTTTTTCTGTTTTTAGGGAATTTTATTCCCCTTTTAATTAAATTTGACAGATATGATTTCGATCTGCAGAGCACTGCTCTCGAGGAAATTTAACTCCTTGGCCCAATGAGATTTCTCATTAAATGAGAATCCTCTTAGGATTCCATCCTTAATGAGTGACTGCCCATCGATGATGGGCCGTCACCTTGATTTTGTGGGCCCCTTTGTCTTTTTCTTCTGCATTGCAGTGTGGTATAAACTTTTTTAAGTACCAATTGTCAGCACTTGGAATATAGCGTTGACAACTAATCTCGCGTCTCCTTTCGTGCAGGTACTATGGCTTTCGACTCTTTTTTCCTTTTTGTAAGTTCTGAGAGCGCCTTTGCTGATGCGCCCGTGGATTGGGAAGTCTTCGCGCTCATTAAAGATCACGACCCGGAGCAGAAATCTCTTCATCAATGGGGGTCGTGGTATAATCAGATTATCCAGGGTCGGCGCAGTTTTTCTTGTGCAATATACTCAGAGCCCATTTCAGCAATTCACTACGCCGACTCGCCTTAAGTGAATTACGCTGTAGAGGCGGTCAACTAGGTCTCGGAGGGTCGTCTTCAGCCTTCCATGGCCTCAATACCCATACAGCCGCCGATGGCTTTGGATATCTTGGGGCGACGCATATGTCAAGGTGAGTCGCGCCTTTAGGGACAAGTATACATGATAGGTCTGACTCATCTCCATTTAGCCGAATACCTGCAGTGGGCTCGATACATCCTGTCTGCCAAGAAGTCGCTATTGCTGAAGCTCGGGTTGTATCCTTCCATTTATGCATCACTTTTCTAGTATTCTGCGCCACATGTATGGTGGGTCAAGGTTTTCCTGGAGCAATGGAACATCCCGACTCACACGTTTATTCTATCGGATCGGGAAGTTTCAATCTCCTTGGAGGAGTTTGCGAAAATCTCCGGCTTACCAGTCAGAGGGGAACATTACGAGAAGATACTTCCCTCTAACGAATACATCTTTGCCACCAAAACAGTGGTGATGAGCCTTACTCCGGAGAATGCTCTTCAACACCGATTCCTAAGCCTGATAAAGGTGTTGAACATTTATGAGAGCCTATTTCTGGAGTCTGGAGGGCACGGAGTCAGCTTCACAGATTTCATCGCCCTCTTCCTTCGCCCAGTTTTATCAAAACAAGCCACAAAATTCTCCAAGCTTGATGACCCATTCGGCTTTGGTTTGGATAACCAGCCAACAGCGGAAGCGGATTTAAGAAATTTCTTTATTCCAGACACCCCCGTCATCCCTTTTGCAGAACTTGCCGCTCCAGACGTCGATGAAGAGAAATTTTTTCTGGGGTTACTCGGCCTGTGGTTGAGCTGGTTTGTGCTTCCGATGCACCCTCGCTGCATGAAGCCGTCTGTCTTTTATCCAGCCCACCGCATGGTTGCGGGGACGCGCGTCGCCGTTGGGATTGCAGGGCTAGCTCATCTATATCACGACCTGAGCTTAGCAGCGGATACTACGCAGCCAGGGGTAAAACCTATACATCTTCTGTCACACTACTTCACGTCCTGGGTCGAGATACACGTGCTTGGTGCTTTCGGAGTCCACAAACGGCCCCGCTTCTATGACATCTATAACTTTCCATGGGTCATGTTTCTAGTTGACACTTCCGTATTAGATCCGTCGCAGCGAGAGGCTCGACGTCTAATCCTTTGCCCGTGCATGGTCGGGGACAACATGACCTTTGTTGACAGAGTCTTAACCATCGACAAGGAATCCACTAGGCGGTGCAACCACTGCGTGATACTTTCAAAGACGGGGCTTCCACATTGAAGGCTCGGGAGATCCTGCACTTATATTCTATTAGACCGGGCTTTCTGATGTTCAAGCAAAACACTTCGACACTGTTTATGAAGTATAACCCGCACCGTTTCGCTCAACAATCGGGTTACAATCAAGGTGTTCCCTTTGAGGCATTATTAGCCGAGCCAGCCGCTATTGAAAAGGGTACCCGCAGCGCACTACACCACTTTATGGGGCTAAACACGGGGTCCAACTTTCTTATCAGCGAACCGAGCTACGTGCCAAAAGCTTTGAATGCCTACGTGGCATGGTACCAGCATGCGACGGATGTTGTTATCAGGGAAGAGAGGCGGATATTACTTGATCATAAGGGCGTTGTCCCCGCTGGTAACCCAGCAGTTCCTTTGAAGCGACAGACTTCCATTCGTCCTTCCTAAGAGAAGTCTCTATGGTTGTGGTCCTGCGTGCCTTACCTGAGAAGCCTTCACTCCGTGTTCCCGTAGAGGTGGTAGCTGTAGCATCCCCGGAATCTGGCGTTGGTGCAGAAATTAGGACCCATCGCCCGAAAATGCCCGTCAAGCGCAAGCTCTTGTCATCGGCCACTAGTGTCCGCTTGCAAAAAAAGAAGTCACTATTTTCTGCTAATGTTATATTTGGCCATGAGTCGCACGCTCCCTACAACGAGGGTTTGTGCAAATATGGGACTAATGAGGGTTTATTCGATGTGCCTGCGGATGATACTGATTTACAGGCTGCTCTCGCGGCTTCCGAGCGACTGGCTCACGAGGAAGCAACGCCTATTACTATCGTGAAGTCAGGTATACTTTAGTTATGTTCTTCCATGGCTATCTCTTTTCTCTTTATTAGGTTTCTATTGACTCTTTCTTCTTCAACAGGTATTTCTGCTGAAGAGGCTCTCGCGGCTTCCCTCAGGACATTCGAGGAGGAAGAGAGGCTCCGTGTTTCTTTGGGTCTTGGTATGAGTTGCTTCATTACACCTTTATTCTTTTTATTCATGCTATGACCCTCTCTTTTACTTTATTGCTAGGACTACCTCGATTCAGGTTATTCCAAGTTCAATGCCGATCTCTGGTAGCGATGTGGCAAAACTTCTAGAGCCAGCTACTGTGGCCCCGGCTCTTCCAAAGTCACCGCAGAAAGCCTTGCTGAAGCAACCGATGATGTACGCCATAACGGCTCCGGAGGCAGAGCTCGGTTCGGATGACGACGTCCCTTTGTCAGAGGTCTTGAGGAGGTCATCTCTCACTGCCCAAACCGAAAGGAAACGCAGGAAGCATGCGGCGAAGGAACGCGATGCCGTTTTGGCCGTAGGTGCAGGCTCAAGCAACATTCCGCTTGCTGAGACTCCTTCGGTGGATGTCCTCTTTACTCTGTCTACCGCCCGTAGACAGGTTGCACGCGCAGCTCAGGAAGAAACTGAAAAGCTGCTTCAAGGTAACGTAACGCCCAGCCTTTTATTAAAACTCGATCCTCGAATTCTGACATACGCACTCTCTGCAGGGCCAAGTCCTGGCAATGAGATGGCAGTTGAAATGCTGGCGATTATAGAACCCGAAGTGGCCACCCTTTCTCGAGAATTTAGGACTGTCAAGACCGCTGCCCTTTTTCCTTATGGCTCTTAGGTATTGGCGGGCGTCGCAAGCATTATGACGGCCATTTTTGCGTTAGGGGATGAGGCTATGGGTGCAGAATCTATTCCTCCGAGAGAGAGTGAAGAAGTCGTTACACCTGGTGACGACTCCGTCGCTGTTTTGGTCCATGACCTATCAGGTAGTCTTTGGGTCACCTTTTTTTTTGAGTTTCTCGATCCTGTTCAGCCCTTCTGATGATATTTTGTTTTTCTTGAGTATAGGTGCGGTGAACCCTGAGTCTGTCTCGTTTGAAAAAGTGTCGCCGGTCGCTGCTTTGACGGTCATTGTCCTCTCGCCTTCTTCTATGCCTTTTCAAATATTGGTAGGTATGGGTTTGTGACTTATTTTTTTTATTATTGGTACCATCCTCCTTGTATTGGTATATTGTCACAACTCTGCAGGAGTCCTTTTTGACCATCTATACCAGGTGTTGAACCCGCATTTCTCCTTTTAGTCGGAAGTCATTCCGCCTTCTGGTATTGGTTAGTATATTCTTCAACTAACATCCCTTCCTTTCTTTTATGAATAGACGTATTGTTGCTAAGTTTTCTTCATGTTGATCATAGCGTCACGGGTCAGAGGAGGAGACGAGAGAATAGCCGTGCCTCCGGTACTCCCCGTCCTGCCGCTTATCACAGCCGGTATAATAGACTCTATCCCTTATATGTTTTCTTTATCTCCTGAGTTGAAATTTGACCGTAACTCATTTTGCAGCAATTACACCGGCTCCGACTCCTTTTGAGTCTCGTAATCCAATGCCCCTAGGGCCTTTCGCTAAACACATATCTTCTAAGGACGCTGCAAACGGCCGGCGATTGTTGAGCGAATTCATTGAAGATCTTAACGCTGAGGCCCTTACTTCTACTATGGATTTTGCCGTTGAGGTTAATCCAATGCTAGCGATTCTCGTGAACTTCCATGATGAAGATCTCGTCGGCTCTTGGATCGCTTACTGCAGAAAGGTCGAGGCTTGCTTGCACGAGATTGAGCTTAAGTGTCCCGCTCCTGAAGTATTGGCTTCGAACTCCCAGTGGGCTGTATGGGTCGAGCATAGTGTTCCTTTCATTCGCCATTTTAAACAAGAGGCGACCTTGAGACGAAAGGAACATAAGGTGGCTTCCAGCGAATCTGTCCGATCGTGCACCTAGATTGAAGCGAATGCTGCACAGCTAAAAGCTGTTTTTGACAATCTCCAGAGTTGTATTTCGGATGGGTTGACGCTGAGGCAGACTCTTGACTTTAGCGAGCGGGTCATGCAGGAATGCGAAGCTGCCATGCTAAAAATTGATGAAAAGCTTTCGTTCTGTTTACGACAACGGGCTCAAGTTGAAGCGGAGTTGGCCGTGGCGGCTGATCACGAGAAAGGATTGAGAGGAGCGCGCGAGCGGCTTGCTGATTTGTTGAAGACGCCTCCTTCTCAATAACCGTCTTTGTACCCCCTTTTTTTGTATTGACTGTAAACTTGTGATTTAGGAATAACATGCATTCACTTCGATTTCTTTGTGAAATGTATCTTGTATTCACTTGAATTCATAAATAAAAGACATATTTTATTTCATATTGGCCTGTCCCTTTGGCAAATGAGGCCTGTAGATAGTCTATCTTGATCTCCTTGCAGGGCAGCGATGGCTTAGGAAACAGATTCAGATCTGCTGCCTAAGACTTTTCAACTTTATGAACCGTGAGGGTCTCATAAAGATTTTTCTCCCTACGAGTTGTGAGGATCTCGTAGGCGTATTTTCTCCTTAGAAGTCGTGAGGACTTCTAAGTGCATTTTCTCTTGAGAGTCGTAAGGATCTCATAAGAGAATTTTCTCCCTTACAAGTCGAGAGGACTTGTAAGTGGTTATTTCCCTCCTCGTCGATATTCGACTTTGGAGAGCGTGTCCCGTGGATAGTATGCAATAGTCCATCTTGGACCGACTTGCAGGGCCCCAGTGCTTAGGAGACAAGTTGATATCCCCGTTGCCTAAGGCTTTTCCTTACGAGTCGAGACGAGTCGAAAGGTTCTCGTAGGAACATTATTTTCCCCACGAGTCGAGGCAAATCGAGAAGTTCTCGCAAGGATGTCCTAACATCACAATTAACTCCTGCTAATAGAAGTCCGTTAGGATCTGTGGTACTAGGTTTTTTACCCGTCCTACCATCGCGTTGGCCGATGTATTCCCCAATATGAAATCTTGTTGTTCGAGTAGCACCGCGACTGTCGTGTCTGTGATCCCTTCGGGGGCTGGAAAAGGCGTCTCCAAGTAATCTTCCAGGTGATATTACCGTCGAAAGAGCAAGCATTAGGGATATTCCATGCCGCTTTTTACTTGAGGTTAGGCTCAGTTTGGGGAGCCCCGATGAGTCACGACCACTCCGCGCTGGTGTAGGATGATCTCCGATAGTCTTTCATGTCTCATTTGAGTTGCCGTCAAGACCCTGAAGCGAGGGATTTTCCTTGGCTTCGTTTGTTGACATTGTGTCTGCAATATTGCGATAATTATCGAGGTTGTCTCTGGGTTGTCTGTGAACCGTCGAGATTTGGAACTAGGGGACTTTGCCATGGCTCCATTTTTTGATGCCGCGTCTGCATCCTGTTGGAGGGAGGAAGAACGTTGTTGTTGATCTTTAGGCTGTAGATGTTGCTGTCGAGACATGGAACTAGTGACTCTGCCATGGTTCTGAGGTAGTCTCTAAGTTGTCCGTGAACCGTCGAGATTTGGAATTAGGGGACACGAGCGGACACGACCGCCGTCATCTATCGTTAAACTGAGTTGTGACTTGTCAGGGGGAGTATTTCTTAAGGAAGTGGCCGTTTATTGGCTGGAAGGGTCTTTCGCCATGCATATCCATGAGCAAATAGGCACCACCTTGATAAACTTTGTCTTTGACGTATGAGCCCTCATAGTTCAGCTCGAATTTCCCCTGTTTGGTAAGGTTGGGGATCATAGGTCTTTTGCCACTAGCACGAGTTTGCCTTGGCGGAATGCTCTCGGCCTAGTTAGTCTTTCGTATGAGCGCTCCATCCTTGCTTTGTAAGCTTCTAGGTTTTGCTGCGTCTTGAGACGAGTTTCATCGAGGGCATCGAGCTCCTCAAGCCGAAAGTGGGCACTTTCTTCATCTGTCAGCTCATGTCGGACCGCTACTCGTAGTGAGGGTGGATTATCTCCAAGGGAAGTATCGCTTCCATGCCGAATACCAATGCGAATGGCGTGGTATTCATGGCTGTTTTGAACGTGGTTCGATAAGCCCAGAGAGCTTCATGCAATATCTCGTGCCAGTCCTTTCTATTTCTAGACACCGTCTTCTTTATGATCTTCGTCAAGGTTTTGTTGAAAACCTCAGCTCGACCATTAGCTTGGGGATTATAGACTAAAGAGTATCTCCAATCTATATAATGTTGCTGCGCGAAGCGGCTGGGCTTCTGTAGGCCGGCCCATTATCCGAGATGTTCCGTCGCGGAGTGCCAAACCGGTAAATGACATATGTCTTGAAGAAATGGAGAATGTTCTCCGTCTTCACCTCTCTTAGCGGTACTGCTTCAGCCTATGTAGAGAAGTAATCGGTTGTCGCTAATATGAACCGATGTCCCTTGGATGATGTTGGTTCGATAGGCCCGATTATATCGGTTCCCCACATCTCGAACGGCCAGGTTGCCAGTGTTGGGTCTAGTAGATTCGGATGCTGATGGATGAAGTCCACGTGAATCTGGCATGAGTGACACTTTTTTGCATATTCAAGGCAGTCTTGAATCATTGCGGGCCAATAATAACCCATTCTCTTGATCTTTAACTTCATCTTTGGCCCAACTTGATGGGAACCACAGAGTCCATCATGAGTTTCTTGAACGACTCTCTTTGCCTCTTCTGGTCCTAGGCATCTCAATCACAGACAGTTGAATGATCTCTTATATAGAGTATCATTGACGAAGGCGAAAGACAGAGCTCGTTTCATGAGTCGATGTCTTGAAGATGGGTTTTCAGGCATTCGATGGGATTTGAAGTAGTCTATGAAGACTTCTCTCCAATCCTTAGCCTTTTCTTCGTCCTCTACTTGGAAGGCTACTTGTTTGGTCACTTACTCATCTTCGGACAACTTAGGAGATATTTCTGCCGGTGCGAGAATCCGGCGGTTTTGCACAATGATATCGAGGTTTTCGTCGGCCAATTCTTTAGCGAGCTTGGCTAACGCATCTGCCTTGCTATTTTCCGTCCGTAGTATGCCTTCCAGGACGTAGGAAGGGATTTAAGTCAGCAGTTACCGTACTCTTTCGCCATTTTTACCAACTCTAGCTTGCATGTCTAATAGTCATCCTTTACTTGGCTAACAACCAGCTGGGAGTCTCCATATATAAGAAGGTTCTCGATTCCCATGTCAATGGCGATCTCGAGACCTACTATTAGAGCATCGTATTCAGCCTCGTTGTTTGTCCTTGGCTTTGTTAAGGAAAGGGCGAAACGCATTATCCCTCCTTATGGAGTTACGAAGATAAGGCCCACCCCAGCTTTGATTATGGGGGTATTTTGCTTTCACTTCTTCATAGACGATGCTCCATCGAAATAAAGTTCCTATCGGGTATCACTCCCTTCTTTCTCCCCATCAATTGTGTCGAACGCATATTCATCCGACAGCTCGCAATTTAAAAGAGAGTCGGCGGGTATCGGATGCTCTACGAGAAAGTCGGAGATGGCCTGGCATTTCACTGTCTTGAGAGGTCGATAGATTATCGAGAATTCCATCAAAAGGAGGGTCCATTTGGAAAACCTTCCTATTAGTATGGCTTTTGATATCAAATATTTGAGGGGATCCACCTTTGATATGAGATGGACCCCATGTGCCAAGGCGTATTGTCGGAGCTTCATTACCGCGAAGATTAATACCAGGCAATGCTTTTCAATGAGGGAGTAGTTGTTTTCTGCCCCCAGGAGAACTCGACTCAAATAGTAGAGGGCTCTCTCCTTTCCCTGATCATTCTCCTGTGCCCATAGCGCGCCTAAAGAACTTTCAAGGGCTATTGTGCACAGGATGAGGGGCTTTTCTTTGACCGGAGCGGTCAGTACCGGCGGGTTCTGCAAGTATTGCTTGATTTCGTCTAGCGCATTTTGGCATTTACGATCCCAAATGAACGGGGTCCCCTTCTTCATTAGATGGCTGTAGGGGCGGCATTTTCCGGAAAGGTTAGCTATGAACCGTCGGATATACGCGAGCTTTCCTTGGAGAGACTGTAATTGTTTGAGAGTTCTTGGTGTGGGAATTTCCATGATCCCATTGATCTTCAATGGGTCTATTTCGATTCCTCGGTGTCGGATGATGAATCTTAAGAATTTGCCTAAGGATCCTCTAAATGCGCATTTCAGAGAATTCATCTTCAGATTATATTTCCGAAGGCGCTGGAACACTATTTTCAGATGCTCCTAGTGCTCCTCGTATGATTTGTTTTTCACTATGAGGTCGTCGATATAACATTCGACAACCTCGTGTATGAGGTCATCGAAGATCTTTGTCATGGCTCTCTGGTAGGTAGCGCCGGTGTTCTTCAGACCGAAAGACATCACTTTATAGCAGAATATGCCTAGTGGAGTCCGAAAGGCGGTGTACTTTTGGTCTTCAGGATGCATTTTTATTTGATTATACCCTGATGATCCATCCATGAAGGAGAAGATTTCATGAGTGGACGTGTTATCTATCATCAACTCGGTAACCAGTATTGGAAGTCATCCTCCGGGCAAGCTTTGTTGAGGTCCCGGAAGTCCACGCAGATACGTACTGTTCCATTTTTCTTCATCACTGGGACAATGTTGGCGATCCAGTCGGGGTATTGAACTTCTTGGACGAAGCCAGAGTCAATTAGCTTCTTGACTTCGGCATTAATGCTCATATCGAGTTCGAGCCGCATTCTTCTGGACGCCTGTTTGACTGGTTTGACATCCGGCGATATAGCCAGTTTATGCACAGCTATTTCTGGATCTAGTCCCGGCATCTCAAAATAGTTCCATGCGAAGTAGTCTTTATACTGCATAAGCACATCTTTTAGTGTAGTCACCTGCTCTTCAGACAGAAGCTTGCTAACAAACGTTGGCCTTGGTTCATTTGTCGTCCCCAAGTCGATTTTCTTCAGATTGTCTGCCGTGGTGTGTATCCCGTCCTCCAGTTCTTTTGGTGCCGGTGGAAATTCTGAGATCACTTCGTCCCCATCTTCATTTGCAAAGCACTGGGAGAGGTCGTCCACATTCTCATGCTCTCCCTCCTTTAAGAATGTTATCATGTGACAGGTACGAGCTCATTTCCAAGCTCGATGTTGATCTGGAATTTCCTTCGCAGTGTAGGTTGCTTTTTGCTCATGCTTTCATAGTGGGGCTACCCTCCAATTGTCAGACAGAGAGAACCTGTCTTGCTGATACTGGTCTTCGACCCAGTCTTTAAAGGTGAAGCAATCTTCAAGAGGATATTCTATTGCTCGATGGTAGGAGCAATAAGCCGGATGATATACCTCGTTTATTTGCTCAGGGTGCCGAGACTCTAGGAGCGTCATCATTTGGTGCTTCATGACAAGGTTGAATATCTTCCTTGTCTTGTCTTGGGGGAAAGAATATTCTCGACCCATTTTTTTATTAGCAATGAATTCCAGCAGACCTTTTCTTGATCGCGCGGCTTCTTGGATCCGCTTCGTTGTTTTTGGATGGCATTCCCGTTCTTCACCTTGTTGTTACTTCTATGTCAGGCTTTTTTCTTGCCATAAGAGTGCACAGCGGGCTGGGGGTGAAGGGCATCGTCATCTTCCGTAGTCTGCTGAATGTAACGTTGCGTTCTGGCTTTCTCGTAAATGGCCATTTCGCGGCTGTGGTCATCCCGAACCTTTTGACCTGCTTCCCTTATTAGCTTGTCGATCTATTCTTCGAATGACGGACTCGGTATTCTTATGGCGGGATTTCGCTCTGGTTCAATACCAGCGCTATCTGGACGAGCATTCCCTTCTCTACCAGAGTCGTTTATAACATGGCAGCCATGAAATCGCTCCTGTTTCTTGGATTGGACGTATCCAAGCCCGGTCGTCTCTATCCTCCTGTTGGGTATCTTTCGCCAAGTCCCAGGAAACGTCCTAAATATTATTATAGAACTAGGCTTGTTGAGCAATCTGTATAAAGGTACGTCTTGGCATCTCAATAGCCTTTTCAGTCCCTCTGTGCAATATCTGGGCAGACGGATTGGTTGAAGCATGTCGAGCACAGGTTCGGCGCCATACCAGACTTCTCTTTCCACTTTGGTCTCCGTGGACTGGGAGAAGAGGATCGCCTTTTCATCTTTCTGCCTAGGAGGGACGTAGAAGGTCTGCAGCTCTTGCACGCTGTATATATCAAGCGCATCGAGTTCTTTATAATGCTGTTGCGAAACCATGGTAATTTATAAACTCTGATCAGCTCCGGTGAAGGTATGCATTGATGGACAAACAGAGATTACTGTGTTGACTTCATCTTCAGAGTCGCTGCCAAAGACCAAAATAGGAGTAGATGGTCCTGGCCTGCTGTCTTGGGGTTGCTCCGAGAAGACTATCTTTTCATCCTCCTCGATATCTCTCCCAAAGATCGGGATGGTGGCGACGGCTTTCTGTTTATTCTCCAGTTTACGACATCTTTCCGTGTCTTCGAAGTTTAGTAGGAAGTACTTAGCGTCTTCATACTTGCGGAATTCATTTACGGAGAAAGGGTTTAGCTCTCCTGTAACTGTGTACTCGAAGCTATCTTTGAAGAACTTCATACACTGATGTTATGTAGAAGGGATGATGTTTTATTCATGTAACCAAGGCCTACCGAGCAAAGCATTGTAGCAATTCTTAGCGTCGATGACGTGGAACTTGATATCAGTGATGAGTATCCCGAAGCGTAATGTCAATATTACGGATCTAAGCGTCCGTGATGACTGCGAGTCAAACCCGGAGATAGTAATTTTGTCCCGCGCCAGGTGTTGAACGTTCATGCAAATCTCCTTCAACACTCTCACATTAAGAAGGTTGACGGAGGACCCGTTGTCAACCAGGATCTTTCCTATCTTGATGTCGTGGCAATACCCAGTGACATACAGGGGACGGTTGTGCTCACACGTTCCGAAGAGGATATCTTCATCGCCAAATGTGATGTCAGCTGTGTGAACTTCTCCAAGCTCGTCTTTCATATTTTCTTCTGCAAGGAACACTTGAAACTGATCGAGCTCTTGTAACACCTTGATTAGGGAATCTCGTTCCTCTTTAGACAGGAGAAGGGCATCCAAAATGCTCAATTGCGAGGGTATCTTCCTCAAGTGTGCCAGGACATTGTAATCCATCTTTTTCTTCTTAGACGAGTCCTTGGCTGTGAGCTCTTCGACGGCTTTGTCATCGAGGGCAATTTCCTCAGGGACTTTTTCCTTCCTCTTGTCTCTTTTGCCCAAACCTTTGTTTAAGGGCCCGAGATTCTGTTCAGGCAACGTACGGTTACGCAGCTGGATGTTCTCACAGTTCTTCATCTCTTCTTCTTTTTCGGAGGTGGATCCTTGAAGAGAGGGCCAAAGGCTATTTCTTTGTCAGAGTCGCTCCCGAAGGTAAGAACTTGAGATTTTTCTTTTGTCAAAATGGCATCAACCATATGACAGCAACTGGCTGTTCCTTTACGCTCATCTGTCGTGCTTCTCTATTCCCGACGAGCTTTGCGCTTCATCCACTTGAAGTGTTGTCAGTGGGCAACGTATCCCTGCCACCACTTTTGGAAAGCATTGCACTCTTAGGTAGGGTGTGTGACCTTCCGATGGTACAAGTAGTAGTTCAGATATACATCCGCTTCGTCGGGGCACATACTTCCGGAAGTATTTTCTTTGAAAGGTGGCAGCTTCATTCCAATTGACAGAGATTTGGTGAACTGCTTCCTTATCTTAACTATGCTCTTGCTGGTGGCAGGGGCGCTTTGTTCCGGTTGAGGTACTTTATGTCTTCTCACTACCGGAGCTTCTTCAGCGTGACATCGACACTTGGCCTTTTCGTATATGGCCGCTTCATGTTCTCAATCAGCTTTGCTCTTTTGAAGAGATTTTCTCAGCATCCTGTCGATCAGGTCGTCTAACAGTTCCAGAGGTTTTGGCTCTGGTTCTGCCCCCAGTTTCTCTACGTTAGGAGCTTCTTTGCCATTTACCGACGAGTGAGAGATCATGTGGCAACTCGTTTCGTAATCCTCGGGTTCTTCTAATGAGCCATCTCCTTCATAAATTTCACCGTCTCCATTCTCAAGAATATTCTTGAGGAACTCTTCCACTGTGACCGGGGTCTGCACCTTTTCCATTGCGTCGATGTATTTTTGCAGACCCGTACGATTGTCGTCAAGCTGCAAGGGCTTCTTGGTCCTCTTCTTTTTCTTTGAATACTTCGAAGGCTTGGCCTGGAGGTTTTTCCCATCGTTACCAACTTTCGGCATCGGGCGCGTTTTCAGCATCGCGTCAATAATCTCGGGCTCCAGCGGGCTTTTCTATTTGATCGCCGGACACGCCCGGTGAAGGGATCTTGGCTCTTTTCTCGTGGAATGAGGTGCAGGATATTCCAAGCCGAATACCACGATACAAAGCAAAAGAATCGACTATAGTGAAGTTATTACGCTGAAGTAAACTTCTGCCCAAGGGGTCACTCTCGGTGAGGGGATCTCGGCCCTTGCCTCGTAGAATGAGGTGCTGAATATTCATAACCGAATACCGCTGTGCAAAGCAAAAGAAAATATCTGTAATGTCTGTTTTTTTAAAACTTGGTTCCAACAACATCATATAGGTTTGTTTTACTTGCATTGATATAAATCAATGCAGTCCCATCAGTTAATCACACAACAAAAGAACGAAAATATAATGTACGTATACACCATCCGCATTCTCCACTGGGTCCCGTCATCACTCGTTAGGTCACTTAACTAACGACAGAGCGGGGACTGGACTATTGTGGGTGTAAAACATATACAACATCTATAAGTATATATAATAAGCATCACAGAACAATACAGATAATCTGAGAGCCCCGGGTTTCCTTTGAGCCGCAACTGAAACCCGACGTTCCCCGGGTCGTGTGAATAGCTTGTGCAATGAAAACCTAGACCCCTACGAGCGCGCAAGTTACCCGCCAAAACCAGAAGCGAGGCATCCCCCTTCAACGAAGTGAATGGACCACCCAGCACTTCACGGAATCCGGTAACTTGAGCACCCCACCTTGGGTCAACCTGTTGTTAGTTATATGTATGCCCTAAAGGCCATTACTATACATAGGATGTATATTGTAGTGGATACTGGGACATATATAGGGAGGACTTTCTTGCTCGACATGATAGTATGCTATCTGGTTGCACTTTACCTTAACGTGTACGTTGATTGTCTCTCTGTTACATGTTGGTAAAGCCCTTAGGATGTGTACTTGATTACCTGGACTATGATGCGGATCATACTAGTGGGGACATGGTAGTCCATAAGTACATCCTTCAAGGTCTCTGGTCGTGGGTGTATCGAGACAGGGCATCGATATACCAGAGTAGACTAGCGTATACCTTCTCGACCCATACAGATGGGCGATGGATGATCCCATATCCATTGGTGTTTGACATCAGAGATAATATACGGGTGCTAAGTGGAGACTGGGTACACTGGACGGACTCACCGAGAACTCCCAGATGGTATTATACCTCACGTCAGATGGCAGTTCTCTGGTGACACTGGTACAGGTTAGTCTGTAGACCCGAGATCGTCATAGAGTCTTGTGTGATTCCCACTGTGCTTTGATTTCCACCTTACCACGTCCAAGAGGGCGTGCAAAACGGTGGCTTTTGGGTACAGTCCCGAATCACATGGAGGCAATGAGCGATAGGAGGGGATTCGTCTCTCCCGGTATTGGGGGTTGATGTTGCGCTATGCTCGACTGGCCATAACAGGAAATCCCTGGCCAGGGTTGCAGTGATCTACTGGTAAGTGTTATCAGTAGTTTCACACATGTTATGGACCTCACGTCGGCATGACTTATCGAGCTATTGGGGTCTGACGTTTACCACCCCTAGGCGAGATATGCGACATATCAGACGATCGGACCGGACTGTACGGTAAGTGTTACTGGTTGGATTCACAAGAGTGTGAGCGGGCTTGCTCGTCGATCTTCTGATCGCTCAATACCCGGGTGGCCGTTACGTTTAGCAGATCGCTTGCGGTTTGTGGGTGCTTGATATAATCATCATCTGCTGCCGGCGTATTGACGAGTCTTTAGAGTCCTACACAGAGGTTTCCTGGCTCAAGCGAAACGAAATAGGAGCGCATATGAGATATGTGCGGGACCGAGAATAATGCGTGTATGTGATACCGTATTCTATTCTCACGATGAATGTGTCGATATGGTTGTATGCGATATAACCTAGTTATCGAATCAAGGATTGATTCGATAAGCCGATACATTAGATATTAGTAAGTCACATGCGATATGACCGGATCGTTAAATCAAGTGTTGATTTAATGATTTCATGCATAATTATATATTTGATATATTACTTTGCATTAACTAGTATTGGTTCACTTTAAATGGATTTTCTCACTTGAAGTTCATAAGTTGTATATGTGATATACTTTTGTGCACTTGGATGTATCATGTTTGATGATACATGTTTACTTGAGTTTTTGTAAAGATTAAACCATGGTTATTTAAATGGTTAGGGTTTTGATTTTCATATCTATTTATTTATTTATTTATTATGGAAATGATAAAGAGAAAAATGGTGGCTTTCTTTGTTTGTTCATGAAGCTTCATGAAGCTTTGACTAAGTGACCATTTTGTCTCATGCTTAACCCTAACCATTCCACTTAACCATAGTCCTCTCTCTACACTTAACCATGGTTGTAGTTATGATAAGAATAATCTATTTTCTATTTTTCTTGATATTCTTATCATAATTATCTTCTTCTTCTTCTTCTTAAAAAAAGAAGAAGACCTTACTTCCATCAATGGTGATTTGATGAAAAGAGTGAGAAATCCAATTCTAAAGTGAACCCACCTCCTATCTCTTCATCCTCTACCTCTTGCCAAGAAGTATAGGGTGTTTTCTTCACAAGTTTCATGACTTGGTGAAGTCGGAGCTTGATCTTGTGATGCCTCGACGTAGATCATCTTCGGCATCGTAGTCGATGACCTAGCCCGCCCATTTCTCCGATGAAGCCAACGCTAGAGCCCGGGATTTGATTTGGACAGCAAGGAGACTTCATCATGGAGCTATGGAGGTAGTGAACCGGATCTACAAAGGTTGTAGCCTCTTTCTCTTAGTTAAGTTGTTAACTAGTTGCTAGTTTCGCCTAAACTCTAGTCAACGATCCGTATTAGGGTTTCTCGGCACTTGTAAAATTTGTAATTGGCATGGTTGATGCCTTGTGAGACCTCATTAGCGTGCCTAGGAACCCTACAGTGGTATTAGAGCCTAGCTAGAGCCTTAGGCAAGTGTAGACGACGTTTGAAATCCGAACGGACCGAAACCCTAATTCCCAAGATGCTCTCTAGACTTTTTTCAAAAACTGGGTTTTTTCCAGATTAAAAATTCTTAAAAAATTCAGCAGGGAATTCTAAGAATTACGGTGCAAAATTTTCCAGAAGATACATCCAAAGAGCGGCGGAACCGCGGCAGAAGCCTGGCTTCTACGGCGGTTCCGCGGCCATATGATGACGTCATCCATCCAATTTTGCACAGTAATTTGTTAATTGGGGTGCTGAGTTTTCTGGGAGTTTTTAATCTTAACTCAAGAGTTGAGTTTTCTGGGGTGTTTTTGGGCTTAGATGATTCGATCGGATTATCAGATTTTGTCTATGTGGCTTTCCGGATATTTTAGAATGTATTAAAAAGTTCGACCGGATATAAATACCCACCTTTTCCCCTGCCGCAAAATTTCCAAGTGTTGGATTTTTCTGTGGTTTAAGGACGTTCTGAGTAGTGCAAGTAACGCGATGGTCCCTCTAGAAGACAACAAACCTTAACTCGATTATGTGACCGTCTTGAACTGCCCTTTGAACCTTCGGGTTTGGGGCAGTACGGCGTGCCACATGTGAGGCGTTGGCTTGACCCTTCTACGGCTGGACCGTTGGTACTGAGGCATGAAGTGAATGTCTTTGAACTTATTTCATGTGTTGAACGGTTTCGGGAAAACTTAGGTGTTTGAATGTTCGATCGGAAAGTTTAACATTTTCTATTTATCTGGAATGGGATACAACATTTGGAATTCACAAGTAGTTATGAGATAACTGAATGAATTTTATAAATCTAGCGGTTTAGTCTCACTTGATCGGTTGCCACAGAATTTTGATGTGATCAAAAGTCCGTCGCAATCACGTAGCGTACACGGATACTCGCCGGGTAAACTTAATAGACAGCCTCGCCCCATAGCCCCGACCAAGTGACTATAGGAGAACCCCGTCGCCGAAAGCATCCGTTTGGGTGCTCGCGGCAGCGGTGTTCCGCCTTGGTGCACTTCGTCGACGGCGTTGGGGGTGCAGCTGCCTACTAAAATTTGCGACGAGCATTTGATCAGGATGTCGAGAATCTTGTTGAATTACCCGACTTACTATTGAAAAGAGTTTTCAATAATGAGACTAAAATGCGGGGTTTATAATTGTTAGGCATGCGATGTCTAAGTATTTCATTTGATTAGGCATGCGATGTCTAAAGAGGTTGCGGATTCCAACTGTTGTAGTTTATCAAAAATATTTGATTAGGCATTTGATTAGGCATTTGATTAGGCATGCGATGTCTAAAGAGGTTGCGTATTTCACTATTGGATTTTCAATCCAAAAATATTCCGTTTGTTATTTCGGTGAGATTTAGGAAGATCTTTCCTTGTTTAAGATTTTCCATAAATTGGTGATTTTTAATCACCCTTGGATCTTTAATCCAATGGTCCCCACAATCCTTTTCCATTTGAAAAGATTTAGAAGCTTTTAGAATTTTGTTCTATTAAATTGTAAGGTTTTCGAAGCCTGTCACATGCTGGCGCGTGACCCTTGGTCACGTGTGAGCACGTGACCCCCAATTGGTTCCTTTAACAGCCGCTTGTTTATGTTGTTGTTTTAACCATCACGTGTCAACACGTGACCATTGGTCACGCGTAAGCACGTGATACCTCGTTGAGGTAATTCTTGATTTTTAATTAGGGAACAGTGCATAGCATATTTGTTCATAACTTTTGATCCCGGATGAATTATGAAGCCCATAATATATCAAATCGAAGGGTTTTTCGAGACGCTTCCAATATCATCAGAATTTAGCTGTTTCTTCTTCGATAGTTTATCAAAATGCAGGCCGGAAGATACTGGTTCGCATTTCCTTAAGCGTATCGCTGCCATTTGATACCTTGGGCTCTTTTGCGCAGAAATTTTTTGGTGGGAACAAATGCCCCCCACTACTTTGCCCACGTAAGTATGTACGTGGGTGAAGTAGTGCAGAGTTATGCATAGCGTATGACCTGTTTCAGATTGGTATATAATTTTCAGGGTCTTGATCTGAGAAGATAACGAGCGGACACAAGCGTCGTCATTTATCATTGACTCAAATTTTGACTCTTAAGAGATATAGTTCCAAACCCTTAACTCTATGAGCCGCACCCTTCTATCTCTTTATGTCTTACTCTGGCGTGAAATAGTTTATATGCTCATGAGTAAGTTCTCCATTTTAGTGGCATGTAGCTTTGGCAAGTGTGGCTCATAGATGGTCCATCTTGACTTCTTTGCAGGACAGTGATGGTTTAGGAGACAGGGGTAGGATTTGCCACCTAAGAATTTTCAACTTTACGAGCCGTGAGGGTCTCATAAAGACTTTTCCCCCTACGAGTCGTGAGGATCTCGTAGGTGTATTTTCTCCTTGGGAATCGTGATGATTCATAAGTGTGTTTTCTCTTATATGTCGTAAGGATCCTATAAGAGAGTTTTCCCTCTTACGAGTCGAGAGGACCCGTAAGCGGTTGTTTCCCTCCTTGTCGAGATTCAACTTTGGAGAGTGTGACCCGTGGATAGTATGCAAAAGACCATTTTGGGCCGACTTGCAGGGTCCCAGTGCTTAGGAAACAGGTTTTTTAATCTATACTGCCTAAGGCTTTATCTCACGAGTCGAGACGAATCGAGAAGTTCTCGCAAAGACATCAATTTCCTCACGAGTCGAAACGGATTGAGCAGATCTCGCAAGAATATCCTAACGTCACAGTTAACCTCTGCTCTTTATGACAGAAGTCCGTTAGGGTCTGTAGTACTTAGGGTTTTGGCCGTCGTACCGTCGCATGAGCTGATATATTCCTCGATAGGCAATCGTGCTGTTTGAGTAACCCTGCGACTGCCGTGTCTCTGATCCCTTTGGGGGCTGGACAAGACGTCTTCAAGTAATCCTCCTTGGCAGTTTGACCGTCGGAAGAGCAAGCGTTAGGAATTTACCATGCCGCTTTTTACTTGAGGTTAGGCTCATTTTGTAGAGCCTGGATTAGTCATAACCACTCCGCGCTGGTGTGGGATGATCTCCGATAGTCTTTCAGTCTTTATATGACTTGTCGTTAAGACCCTAAAGCTAGGAATTTGGCCTTTCCTTCATTTGCTGGCATTGCGTCTGCTGTATCGAGACGAATGTCACGGTTGTCTCTAGGTTGCTGGTGAACCGTCGAGGTTTTGGAACTAGGGATTTTGTCATGGCTCCTTTTGGTGACATTGCGTCTGCTGTATCGAGACGAACGTAGAGGTGGTGACCACTCCACGCTTGTGCGAGATGATCTCCGATTGTCCTTCAGGCTTTATATGACTTGTCGTTAAGACCCTGAAGCTAGGAATTTGGCCTTCGCTTCGTTTGCTGGCATCGCGTCTGCTGTATCGAGACGAATGTCGCGGTGGCGATAACTCCATGTTGGTGTGAGATGATATCTGATTGTCTTTCCGGTTTTATATGACTTACCGTCAAGACCCTGAAGCTAGGAATTTGGCCTTTGCTTCGTTTGCTGGCATCGCGTCTGCTATACCGAGACGAATGTCGCGGTGGTGATCACTCCATGTTGGTGTGAGATGATCTCTGATTGTCTTTCTGGTTTTATATGACTTACCATCAAGACCCTGAAGCTAGGAATTTGGCCTTTGCTTCGTTTGCTGGCATCACGTCTGCTGTATCAAGACGAATGTCGCGGTGATCACTCCGTGTTGGTGTGAGATGATCTCTGATTGTCTTTCCGGTTTTATATGACTTACCGTCAAGACCCTGAAGATAGGAAATTGGCCTTTGCTTCGTTTGCTGGCATCGCGTCTGCTGTATCGAGATGAATGTCGCGATGGTGATCACTCCATGTTGGTGTGAGATGATCTCTGATTGTCTTTCTGGTTTTATATGACTTACCGTCAAGACCCTGAAGCTAGGAATTTGGCCTTTACTTCGTTTGCTGTGGCGTGCCCAAATCTTATTGGGGAAAGGACGTCGTAGTGACATCTCGTCAGCTGTATCGAGACGAATGCCGAAGTGGAGATGAGATTTTACCGTTACTCCGCTTGTTTGGTTGTGTTGCTTCCGTGCTTTGCTAGCATGAGGAGGAACGCTGGGGTGACATCTTGTCTGGTGTGATGAGACGGATGTTAAGGTGGAGCTGGGGTTTTGCCATCACTCCGCTTGATTTCGACCATGGGGTCTTTGTTGACGTTGCATTTGCATCCTGCTGGACTGCGAAGGAACGCCGTTGGTGATCTCTAAGTTGTCGATATCGACATCGAGAACCTGAGGCTAGGGATCTTCCTTTGCTTCGTTCGTTGACATTGTGTCTACAATATTGCGACAAATGTCGGGGTTGTCTCTAGGTTGTCTATGAACCGTCGAGATTTGGCTTCGCTTTCTGGTGGAACCTTTTGAGAAGGTGTGGTTCCCTCTTTGTTTATGCCCCTGAATTGTATACAGGGATCGATGTGATCTCACCTGTAGGGCGAAAAGTTTCATTCTTTCATCATTTTTTATTCTTTCCGCACTCTATCATTTCAGCATTTTATATCGCGAAGGTCGCGATTGCCCAATCATTTCGGCTATTTTTCGCGGTGCCCAATCATTTCGGCTGTTTCTTTTTACTCGCTGCTTTTTATTGTGAGTTGCCCCATCATTTCGGCTATTTTTTTTTACTCGTTGCTTTTTATTGCGAGTTGCCCAATCATTTCGGCTGTTGTTGTATGCATACATTTTTACTTGCTGATTTCGTTGCAAGTTGCCCCATCATTTCGGCTATTTCATATGCATTTTTGGCTCGCTGATTTTTTTATCGCGATTGTGGAACTTGGAATCTGGTGCCGTTTTCAGCATCAGCATCGCTACAACTGGAATATTGCCAGGAGTGAATCATCATTTGCTATGAAAGGACTTGGAATTTGATACCGGTTTAGGCATCATCATCGCTACAACTGGGATATTTCCAGAAGCGAATCATCATTTACCTCTGTCGATGTTGAACAAAGGTGGCTTAGTAAACAGGGTTAAGGGTCCTGTTGACTAAGGCTTTTGACTTCATGAGTCGTAAGGGTCTCACAAAGGTATTTATCCCTACAAGTCGTGAGGATCCTGTAGGTTTGTTTTCTCCTTGGGAATCGTGAGGATTCTTAAGTGCATGTTCTCTTGTAAGTCGTTACAAAAGGGTTTTCTCCTTATAAGTCGAGAGGACTTACATGAGTTGTTCACCATATGAACATATCCCTAGTCACGGATGGGACTCGGTTAGGAAAATGTTTATTCGTGCCCGTGGATTGTATACAAGGGTCAGTATGAGCCGCTTGTAGGGCAATATCGAAGGTTATAGGAGTTGCTTAAGAATAGGTTCAGGTCATTGTAACTTAAGGCTTTCAAATCTTATGAGCCGTGAGGGTCCCATAAGAGAGTTCTCCTTACGAGTCGTGAGGATCTCGCAAGTGTAATTTCTTCTTAGGAATCGTGAGGATCCTTAAGTGTGTTGCTTCCCTATGAGTCGTAAGGATCTCACGCGGGTGATTTCTCCTTACAAGGTCGAAGGGACCCGGTAAGTGTCTTTTAACGAGCTTGCACCCTTTCGGGTTTTCACAAACACTCACCGGTAGCCCTGCTGTTTTTACTCACGGAGCCCTTTCGGGTTTTCGTCCGTGCCCATTTTGCTTATGGACATACCTTTTTTTTTTGTTTTTTTTTGAACGAGGTTGCGCCCTTTCGGGTTTTCAAAAACACTCGTCGGCAGTCCTGCTGTTTTTACTCACGGAGCCCTTTTGGGTTTTCATCCGTGCCCATTTTGCTTATGGACATACCGTTTTTTTTAACATGTCAGCCTGAGGATGCCGCGGGCTAGTAGTAGTTTAACGACGTTTCGGTCATCAGCCAGTTTCAGGACGTAGTGGTCCAATGCCAGTTTTAGGACATAGTGGTCCAATGCCAGTTTAGGGACATGGTGGTCCAACATTAGTTTAAGGACGTTTCGGTCCGCTGTTAGTTTAAGGACGTTTCGGTCCGTCGGGACCATATTTGAGGTGGATTTTTAATTTACGGAATTTTCGGTCCATGAGGCCTTCCCTATGAATGAGTATGATGCCCTAGGCATATCCATCTTTCTCGGAGCACGTGGTTGTGGCAGGCTTGCCTTCCAGTTTTCGGATAATGCGAACTTGCCTTGTTGGTATTGGTCTTCAACCCAGTTTTTGAAGACGTAGCAGTTTTCGATCGGATGGCCCAATACTTGGTGGTAAGGCAAGTAATTAGGATTGCTGACCTCATTCAGTTGCAGCCGGTATTTCGGCTCCGGTAGAGTGATAAGCCCGTCGCGCACTGCTAGTTCGAACAGCCTCCCCGTTTCATCCCGAGGAAATGAGTAAGGACGTTTCAACTTTTCATAGAGGGGTTGCCGCTTGTTGCCTTGGCGAACAACCGGTCTATGGTCACTCGATAGTTGTTGAGCGTTGGCGACGAAGGCCATTTTTTCCTTCCCTTTATCCTTTTTGTTCGATCCCTTGTTTGCGGGTCCGAGATTCTTTCCGGATAGCGTGTAATTGCACGGCTGAATTTTCTCACAACTCCTCAATTCTTTCGTTTCAGAGATGGATTCCTTGAAGAGAGGGCCGATGGCTACTTTCTCGTTGGAGTCGTCCCCGAAGGTGAGAACTCGCGATCCCCCGGGATCAACCCTATGACAATTGCCGACAATTCTTTTACGCTCATCTGTCGCATTTTTCTGCTGTCTACGAGCTTCACGCTTTGTCATGTTGAAGTGTTGCCTGTGAGCGACATACCCTTACCACCAACACTTAAAGGAGTTGCAGTCTTCAGTAGGATGTGCGATCTTCTGATGATATAAGCAGAAGTTAGGATGCGTATCCGCTTCATCAAGATGTATACCACCAGGAGAATTTTCTCTGAAAGCGGGCAGCCTCATCCCCATCGATATGGCTTTGGCGAATCGTTTCCTTATCTTGATCCTACTTTCATTTGCGGCGGATGTACTTTAATCTGGTGGGAGTGTTTCGACCCTTTTGTCCAGTCACAGGCGTTTGGCCTTTTTCAAATATAGCCATCTCACGCTCCCGATCGGCTTTACTTTTCAGATGAATTTCACTCAGGAAGGCGTCGATCATTTCGTCTGACGGCCATAGAAGTTCTGGTTCAGGACCTGCCCCCCGTCTCTCGTTGCAAGGAGCTTCTTTATCGTCTATCGATGAGTGAGAAATCATATGGCAGCTTGCCACATAATCCTCAGGTTCATCTGACGAGTCTTTGTCATCATCTCCGTCCTCAAGGACGTGGCTAAGGAATTCTTGGAGTGTGACTGGGGTCCGCGCCTTTTGATTATATTCTTCCAGTGCGTCAATATGTTTTAACAGATCCGTGCGCTTGTCATCAAACTTCACGGGCTTTTGGGTCTTCTCCTTCTTCTTCGAATACTTTGACGGCTGGGTGCGAGCGCTTTGACCATCACCACTGGATTTTGTAGTTGGGCGCGGTTTCAGCATTCCCTCGACGGCCTCGGGTTCTAGCGGGTTCTTCCATCTGATCGCGGGGTATGTCTGAAGATCATTCGGCATCCTTTTGGTTTCGGCTGACAGTATGACCTCCCATAGAGCTTCTTCAACAAAAGAACACGTTGCCCCCGGTGTGTCCGTCTTCTTAGGAGTATGAGGCTGTGGCGGGTTCACTTTCCAGTTTTCGGATAACGTGAACTTGCCTTGTAGGTATTGATCCTCGATCCATCCTTTAAAGACGAAGCAATCTTCGATTGGATGGCTTACCGCTTGGTGGTAAGGGCAATAATTGAGATCGTTGACATCGCCTGGCTGCAACGGACCTTTTGGATTCGGCAGATTAATGAGTCTGTTGCGCACTGCCAGCTCGAACAGCCTCCTTATTTTATTCTAAGGAAACGAGTAAGGACATCGCAGTCTCTCCTCGAGGGATGGGCGTGGACGCACTTTGTTTTGGCGAACAACCGGCTTTGAGTTGCTCAGCTGTTGTTGAGCATTGGCGACGAAAGTCGCTTTTCCTTTCCTCTTTTCATTCCGAGGATCCGTCTTTGAAGAAGATGGTCCATGACCCATCTGGTCCATTTGGGCCAACTTGTCAATCAAGGCCTGAAAAGTAATTGGCTTGAAAAACATCATGAACTGGGAGATGGCCGCTTGAGGGTCAAGAGTGCCCACGAACATGCCTACCGCCGGCGCTTCTTCGATCTACTGTTCGCATTTCGACCATAAGTTTTGCCACCGTATTGCGTATTGGACCCATGTTTCGCCTGGCCTTACCCTGGCGTTGATCAATGCGGTGATCGGGGTGCGTTCACTACCACTCGCGAATCTTCATGTAAATAATAGCTCCATCTCCACAAATGTTTTGACAGAGTCGTTAGGTAGCTCCGAATACCATTCAAAGGACGTTTCTGCTAAGCTGCCAACTAATTGGCGAAGCAACAGTTTGTCATCACCTCCAGTGTTGCCGCATAAGGGCCTGAATTGAGCGACATGCTGATGTGGATTCCCTGTCCCTTTATATACGTGGAACTTAGGGATCGTATATCCTGGCGGGTAACTGATTTGGTTATACCAGCTTGGATAGGGTCGTTCGGTTCTAACAATTTGCGCAGCCGCTTCATTCGCCTGATGAGCCCGTATTTGCTGAGCTATATAGTCATCCAGTGCGGACTTGGAAATGGTTTCTTCCTTGGTTGCTGAAAGAGCCGGAGGAGGATTAGATGTCTCCCTCCTATCATCTTCAACAATGATTGGAGGGTCATCAGCTGGAGGGTCCGGCTGTAACATCATCTCTACCATATCTTGGAAGAGGAGCGCCATTTGTTTTATGTTAGCCGCTTGCTCTGCGGCTTCTTTGTCCTTCTTTTCGAGGACTCTGCGTAAGAAATCAGCATCATTCTCTTGTTCGTGACGTTGTTCTGATGACGCCTCCGGGCTTTCTTTTGGCCCGGTGAGTGCAGCCATTGCAGTCATCATTTCCTGAAGGTTCTGTTGCTGCTCCTGGGCTTTTGTCACGGATCGGATGAGCGGTCGGTGACCCGTCGAAGCACGGCTTTCCTCCTTTCCAGAAGCCATATAAACAGTGTGCACCACCATGCCCCAGACTTGGGGCGTTTGTGCTCAGCGCTTTTACGGTTCGTCATGTTCGCAAGGGTTTTTTGCAGCCTTCTTTTCTTTTGAGTGATTGACGTTGAGGGAGCCGTTGCAGTGGGCACCCATCCAGTTGTTGCTTTTTCTGGCTTGACAGAGTAGTCCTTCTCCTACCGAACCTTCATCTTTTTCTGTTGGCGGAGATAGTCTTGATCCATCACGGAGTCTTGGACTTGACGCCAGACCTTGTAAATTTCAGAGGATAGCCGTTGAGGAGGTTGCTCCGGCTTCTTCTCTGTAGCATTCTTCACAGGTGATGGAGTTCTCTTCAGCACTGCAGTAGGAGAGTTTCTGCGCACCTTATTGAGCAGTTCAAAGCTGTTCTCAGTTGGAACAACGGCATCAACTTCTACCATTGGAGCTGGCGGAGTTAGCCCAGAGGGGGAGTTGCCCCCAGCTTTCCTTACTCGGCGCTAGTTGCGACATCGAGCGCGTCGTGCGGGTGGAGTTGATTGAGTCGTAGGGGTGACCTCCTCATGCCCCTTGTGTTGGTCAGAATCCGCTGGTATCAGCCTCTCAAAGACCGACGTCCATTGAATGGGGACGGCCAACCTATCAAAAGCAGAATTCCGAGTAGGGGAAGCAACTTTGGTGATTTCGCCTAGAACGTGAGTAGGGATGGCTATCCGCTTCGGGATAACGCCTTCTGGTATTGCAGGCTTCTTCATGGGCCTGTTTGAGCTCTGGCCTAATCTGTTAAAAACTGAAATATTGGAGTTGGCGACCCGTTGAGAGGGACCGCGGCAGTGGTAAGTCGATCAAAAACCGACTTCTTTGGGGCTTCTTGCAACGTCATTGGGGCATTGAAGCTCACCGGTGGAAGCATGGTCCCAAAGAATAGTCCAGTGGTGGCTTGAGTTACCTGCTCCACTGGCATCTCGAAAAGGGAGGCCGCTTGGGGCCCGTAAGTCACTCCTCCAGCAGGGACGGAGCGAGAGTTGCAGTTGTAGGTAGTGCAGTTGGAAGCCATTGATCTTCTGTTTTCTGCACGGAGCAAGACACCAAATTTAAGTACCTCGAATCCACAGGAAACCATAGCAAACCGCGATTCGTTCGCGAACATGACACACGAAGTGTGGAGTGGAAAGAGGAAAAGGTCCCACCGAGCATGCCAGAATATGTTCCCCTCCGAACAGCGGCTAAGACATGGACGTCTTGCCTGAGGTTCGGGGCAGATGCTATTTGATTTTATCCGTCCACCTCTCCGAAGATGCCAAGTTGATTTATGGCACCGTGTATCGGAGGTTTAGACAGATGCGGCCGATATACCAGACTTCGTCAGATTCCCCCTCGCTTGAGGGGTTTTTGATTGTGGGGACGCTCTTCCCTGCAAGCGCAAGCCCCTGCAGTTAATTACGCTACCGCATCGCAATAACAACTTTCTCCTTCTCCAGAATTTCACTTCGTGTCGTATGGGTTTGTTCTGTTTGTGATTGTCCGTGGATTGTATACGGAGATTGATTTATGTCGTCGCCCGTAGGACGTGGATTAGTCCAAATCCGTATTTTCTTAGATTTGGATTTGGGGTTTGGTTTAAGGATACGTTAACCATATTTGAGGCTAAGATCAACTTAACATTTGTTAAGAATACGTTAGTCCAATTTGAGACTAAGATCAACTTATCGGGATCATTTAGATCCGACAAAAGAGCATTTGGGCTCTATTGTTCCAGTTTAGAGACATGGTGGTCCGTTTAATGTATGGCCGTCGGGACCCGTCACCTCTCTGACGACGTTGAAGAATTATAACGACAGATGTCAGAAGAGTTCAGAGATGTACCCTTTGAACCAAAGTTGGTTGGGGGACCTATAGTCCAATTTGGGACTAAAGTCTGTTTGAAGGTTTAAGAATACGTTAGCCATATTTAAGGCTAAGATCAACTTAAACAGGATCGTTTAGATCCGACAAAAGAGCATTTGGGGACTCTATTGATCCAGTTTAAGGACATACTGGTCTATTGCCAGTTTAGGGACATGGTGGTCCATTGCCAGTTTAAGGACGTGGTGGTCCATTGCCAGTTTAAGAACATGGTGGTCCGACATTCCCATTTGGGGACGAACATTGGTTTAAGGACAAGTTAGCCATATTTGAGGCTAAGGTCAGCTCAAACGTTTATTAAGGATACGTTAGTCTAATTTCCAGACTAAGATCAACTTAACAGGATCGTTTAGATCTACTTCCAGTTTAAGGACATGGTGGTCCGTTATTCCCATTTTGGGGATGAATATGAGTTTAAGGACCCCACAGTCCGTATTCATGTGTGGTTGTCGGAACCCGTCACCTCTCTGATGACGTTGAAGGATTACAACGACAAATATCAGAGGAGTTCAGAGTTGTACCCTTGAACCGGATGTAAATTGATTTGAGAGAGCAGTTGTGCTCAGTTCAATTTAATTTGAGGACTTATGGCCAATATTGGGTTAAGTACAATTGGATTTGAAGTGTTGGCCTTTTGCTGGACCATTAGACATTTGTCTGGTTTCAGCCCACATTATTTAGCAATGCTAAACATTTTAATTTTTTGATTTTCTCAATTTTGAGATTCATTTGGAGGAGGGACTTTTACCTCCGGAAAATTAGCCAATTTGGCTAAAAGTAGTGTTAAACACTAGAGAACAACAGTGTTAAACACTGGAGGTAGAGCTCTCAAATTAGTGTTAAACACTAAAAGACAATCAGTGTTAAACACTGAAAATATAATCTTCAATTTAGTGTTAAACACTAGAAACAATCAGTGTTAAACACTGGAAATGAAGTTGTCAAATTAGTGTTACACACTAGAAAACACCAGTGTTAAACACTATGTATAAAGTTCTCGAATTAGTGTTAAACACTAAAGAAAGAGGGGTCACGTAGGGACACGTGAGAGCGCCCAAAGGTGAGACCAGATCCCCTTTTACCTCGTTCTGCAATTAAGTGTTAAACACTTTTTATTATTTTATTTTGAGCATCACGTGTTGACATGTGATGGGGATTTATATGCTGACTGTTAAAGCGTTTGCCAAGGGGTCACGTGTTGACACGTGAGAGCGCCCAAAGCCTTCATTTCCTTTGCTTTTTCTTTCTGCGTTTTGGGAGTCACGTGGGAGCACGTGAGACATTGCCTCAAAACTGTTTCCTTTTTTTTTGGGGATCTGTTTAGGGGTCACGTGGGGACATGTGACCTAGCTTTATTCTTTCTTTTCTGATCACTGCGAATTGGGGTCATGTGTCATCACGTGACCAATGTTCTTTATGGGCATAGAGATCTTTCAAGTCTCTTTATTTTAAGAATTAAATTCTCTGTAGGATTAAGAATTAAATTCTTATATAGGGTTAAACCCTAATTTCTATTACAGGAATTGAATTACCATATATGTTAAAGAATTAAATTCTTGATTAGGGTTAAACCCTAGTTCCATTTTTTCAAGAGGAATTAAATTCCTGTGGATTTGAGAGAATTAAATTCTCAATTACGGTTAGACCCTATTTCTGTTTTTGGAGAATTAAATTCTCTAAACTCAATTCCCTCTCTAAATTTTGGATCTGCATGGCAGGATCTCAACCCTGTGAGAATTAAATTCTCATCCTATGGGGAGATGTGCTCTGTACAGATCTTCAACCAGAAGAAGAACTAAGTTCTTTATTTGCAGAAGAGTTAAACTCTTAAGTTTTGAGAATTAAATTCTCTTTTTGAAGTTGATCTTTTCCCCTTTTCTCACCTAGGGTTTCTTTGTTGAGAATTAAATTCTCCTTTCTTTTCTCTCTGCAATTTCAAGATCCCAGAATTCTCTCCAAAGTTTTCTCTCTCCAAATTCTTTTTTTCCTTCTCTTCTCTTGGCTCCTATTTATAGGAGGAGGAAAAGAATCAATTTGTTTAGCAAATCTTTCATTGAAAGATTTTGCTTGTTTTCATATTTAATATGAGCCTTTAGATCATTCAGTGAATTTTATTCACCGTTGGATTTTCAATCCAAAGATATTATGTTTGTTATTTCGGTAAAATTTAGGGAGATCTTTCCTTGTTTAAGATTTTTCCATAAATTGATGATTTTTAATCACCCTTGGATCTTTAATCCAACGGTCCCCATAATCATTTTCCATTTGGAAAGATTTAGAAGCTTTTAGAATTTTATTCTATTAAATTGTAAGGCTTTCGAAGCTTGTCACGTGCTGGCACGTGACCTTTGGTCACGTGTGAGCACGTGACCACCAATTGGTTTCTTTAACAGCCGCTTGTTTATTTTGTTGTTTTAACCATCACGTGTCAACACGTGACCATTGGTCACGCGTAAGCACGTGATACCTCGTTGAGGTAATTCTTGATTTTTAATTAGGGAACAGTGCATAGCATATTTGTTCATAACTTTTGATCCCGGATGAATTATGAAGCCCATAATATATCAAATCGAAGGGTTTTTCGAGACGCTTCCAATATCATCAGAATTTAGCTGTTTCTTCTTCGATAGTTTATCAAAATGCAGGCCGGAAGATACTGGTTCGCATTTCCTTAAGCGTATCGCTGCCATTTGATACCTTGGGGTCTTTTGCGCAGAAATTTTTTGGCGGGAACATGTGGCGAGTCAAGAACAATATCACTATTGATCTTCCAGATGGTAGAAAATTAACCCTCGTCACGGTCTGGGTTAACCCACAAACTGCCATTACAGAAACGTGTCTTGAGTTATCCAGAGTCTGGTTTTAAGTATAAACCGGACAACTCCAAATACCTTAACATCGTTAAGATATGAACCATTCTATATACAATATAGAAATAGAGGCACTGATTTAATTGGAACCAGATTCAAATCATGCAGCTGTCTCCAGTGCATGTCAACTAAATGGAGAGAGGCTGATCAGCATTACTAAACTTAGGAGTCCATCCAGATATGAGTAACCTGAAAGAGAAGCAAGTTCTCAAAACCATGACTATCAACTGAATACCAAACACAAATATCTACTTCTTCGATCACCTTGAAGAATCCCGATACTTGCAACACATGGTTCTCTACTTTATTCTTGTACCTATTAACTTCTCAAAACTTGGACCTTGTATTTCTACGAAACACTTGTCTAAAATTCGAGAAGTCATAAGTAAACAGAATATAGTATGAGGACCAACCTCTTTGTCCTAATGGACACTGGACAACATACAATACTTTGTATAAGTTTCCTGAATTGAATAACTCAAACGCTGTGCGTCGTAGGTTGAAAACTGTACTATGGTTAAGAAGAATTACACCGCTGTTGAATGCTCCTTACCTAACCATCAACTGATATAGGTAACTGTCATGGACATAATTTCAAAAAGTTATATCTCACTTGATAAAATAAACGTACAAGTATATCAGTTTGAAATTGGTACATAACAACGGATATTCAAAACCAAATATTTGTCGACCAGAAAAAAAAACTCAGACGATTTCCTCAAATATCACCAATTACAACAAGTTCCGATATAATGAGGATGATCACCTAATTCCCAATAACTTACTCCCACTCATCATCTGTAAAACCATACAGATGTAAGAATCATACCTGGTAAGTACATACCCTGGGGTAAGGATATAATTGAGAAATCGGTTTTCTATTAACAACGCATAGTGAATCTGAAACATGAAAATGATTCGAAGGGGTATCTGGGTATTCTTAGTAATGCCTCTTCCACTATCCAAATTCATGACTATAACCGTATATTTCCTTGCCATCTCTCCAAATCCCTTTATTTGTCTTTACTCATTACCTTCTGTACACCACACTTAGGCTAAATGGTTTTCTTCCTTCCTTACCGTTCGGCACCAGCCTATGGTTTGGAAGAAGACTATCCAATAAGCATAACAGGTGTACCCTCTTAATCCTACGAGTACTCACAACCTGAGAGAAGGTGATGATAAAAGACAACTGAATAAACCTTATTCTATTTCTCCTGAACCGGAGAAATGCAAAGGTGAAGTAGGAGTGGTGATGATATACGTGGTTTGGTCGTGAATGATAGTAGTCGCATTTTACTCTGCTCTCTTTCTAATCCCTTTATTTGTCTTTACTTAATACTTTCTGTACACCACACTTAGGCTAATTGGTTTTCTTCATTCCCCACCTTTCGGCACCTGCCTATGGTTTGGAAGAAGACTATCCAATAAGCGTAATAGGTGTACCCCCTCCTAATCCTAGGAGCCCTCACAACCTGAGAAAAGGTAAAAGGAAAAGACAACTGAATAGTCGTATTCATTCTCTCCAGAACCAGAATCCATCCTCGAAAAAGTTCCTTCAAGTTCGTATGTAATTATACGATAGATTTATCCAATGGAAGTGGATCTACGTAATGATACGGAATGTTCCGGAGAAAAGCAAAAGGTAAAAGAAGGAGTGACAATGTTGTATGCAACTCAGACAATCCAAAAGCCGGTGTTTTAAGAAAGTTCGGTTAACTTGGTTACTGAGTTATAGTCCAGGGTCGGGCCATGGTCGCTGTCAAAGAGAGAGAGAAAAGAAACACTCAGAATACACCCTAACCTAGATCAGAATGGTTAATCATTTTATTTAATCAGAATGTCTCCCACTGTATCCTCAAATTCTCCTCCAAACCTGAAAGAAGAATTAGTCGGGATCACCCAATGAGTAAACCAATTCATCCGTGGGTATCGAGATCCAACCATCGTCGCATAATAACCTGATGGAATCCACTCAAGTCACCACACTCCAGAAGGTATGTGCATGTCTGGCAAGTTTCATGTATGTTTGAAACTCCCAATGTGTGTTTTTACCCCTAGGACCCAAGTGACCTTGACAATGCCAACATATCAAAGAGTCCTAGTCAAGTTCAACCCGTCATTATCTTGATTGCGTTAAACCCACCCGTATAACTCCTTAACAATGCCAACATAACCGTACGACTGTCCTAACCAATCCACATATCCATGTGACAGAAAAGCATTACAGAGCTATCGAACACTACGCCTCGGCAATGCACGGCATACGTAGCACGAATACTAAGCAATACTAATCTGAAATGACGGAGGGCTACGGCTGGTTTTTGGCGAAAAACCTTTAACGTAATGAACTTGATATCGTTGAAGGAACCGGATAGCTTTTTATAAATATATAGTGGCGAAAACGTTTGCTAAAGAGGCCACTCCCGGTGAAGGGATCTCGGCTCTTTTCTCGTGGAATGAGGTGCAGGATATTCTAAACTGAATACCACGATGCAAAGCAAAAGAATCGACTATAGTGAAGTTATTATACTGACGCAAACTTCTGCACAAGGGGTCACTCCCGGTGAGGGGATCTCGGCCCTTGCCTCGTAGAATGAGGTGTTGGATATTCATAACCGAATACCACTGTGCAAAGCAAAAGAAAACGTTTGTAATGTCTGTTTTTTTAAACTTGGTTCCAACAACATCATATAGGTTTGTTTTGCTTGCATTGATCTAAATCAACGCAGTCCAATCAGTTAATCACACCACAAAAGAACGAAAATATAATGTACGTATATACCATCCGCATTCGCCACTGGGTCCCGTCATCACCCGTTAGATTACTTAACTAATGATAGAGCGGGGACTGGACTAGCGCGGATGTAAAACATATACAACATATACAAGTATATATATAACAATATACAATATTCGCTCCAGGCGTGATAAATGCAACATCACAGATAAGTAATAAGCATCACAGAACTATACAGATAATCTGGGAGCCCCGGGTTTCCTTTGAGCCGCAACTGAAACCCGACGTTCCCCGGGTCGTGTGGATAGCCTGTGCAATGAAAATCTAGACCCCTATGAGCGCGGCAAGTTACCCGCCAAAACCAGAAGTGAGGCATCCCCCTTCAACGAAGTGAATGGACCACCCAGCACTTCACGGAATCCGGTAACTTGAGCACCTCACCTTGGGTCAACCTGTACCCCTTACGAGTGCGGCGAATAGCCCGCTAATTCTAAAGTGAAGCCCCCTCCGTCTATAAGCCATGAGATGCGGGCCCGTTGCCCTCTAGAACCCGGCTATCCGTGCACTCCACCGCGGGGTAATCCTAGTACATAAAAGAAAATATGTACAACAGTAACATCGACCTCAACCGGTCGTGCCCCAAAAGAATAATATACAAACAGAAAGTGACGGCAGTCTGCATGTCGGACGCTCACCCCGCGATATCAAATGTACAAATGAAAATAAACTGCACTATCATTACACCCAAATTATCCACCACGACGAATCCGCAACAACACAGCACAACACAGAACATCAATGTAAATGTCACGTTCGTAAACCCGTCTAAAAGAACTATAGCGATTAGACAAGTTGTACCGATCAAATGGCATTCACGGTCGCAGATAAAAATATATGTACTGTAAACTTTAAACAATGTTAGAAAATATCAACTTCGAAATAACCCCCGAATAGCCCCAAACAACTAGGTAAGACCATATCCAAACTGGGCTAAATAAATAATACCACTGAACCAAGATTCCAGATACCAAACAACACCCAAAAAACGAAACCTAGAAGCTTCATTCTGGCCGACCACCTTGGTTTTTAGAGTAATGTGCTCGGCCAAATTTTTGTGGAAGTGCCTCGTATTTGGGGTGTGTTTTATAGGTCATGTCAGTAGTCTTCTGCAGTTGTTTAAATAATTTTTTAAGAGACTTTAAAAAACAACAGAGACTGGAATCAGCAGTGCAGTGTATCGGGTTTGTTTCGGTTTCGATAGTTTAACATTGTCTAAACCACTAGTGTACAGTTAATGGACTGGCTCTGATACCATGTTGGGTTACGGCAGTGCCCCGACCATCAATCTGTGGCCAAATGCGGAACAAAAATTTGTAAAACTTAGCTCTACCACAACCAATTACCTGGATCGAACCATTAACCGTTTACTAGCAAAACTGTAAAGTGTTCTAAGATTATACCGATCGATCCGTGTCCTTTGGTTTTCAATCTCTTCCCAAGCTCCTCGTTGGCTGCGCCGAACAAGTCCGCTCTCCGGTCTCCCTCGTCGAAGACGATTTATCTCGAGGATTCTTAATACGGGCTCCCGCTTCAAACCGAAGCAACTCGAACAACAAGTTTGCTAATCTAGATGCTCAAGATGATATAGAGAGAGAGTGTGATCATTTTGTCTCAAGAAATCCATGGATTCTCAACACATAAGAGGGCATGGATGGAGGTGAAGAAGAAGCCATTGGAGGTGAAGAGTGTGAGCTCGAGTCTTTGCATAAAATGAAAAAGGCAACACTTGAAAAAGTGAAAGCTTGGCTGCCCAATTTCATTCATGTGTTTATATTGTGTTATATTGTGAGGTATTTTGTAGTAATAATATAAAAAACATCACCCAAAATATCTACCATAAAACCCTCACAAATATCTCATAATATAAAACAATAAACAATAAAGCATGCCATAATAAATGCACCATGCCAAAACTTAGCCTCACAATTTCCACATCATCAAAATATTAAACATTTATCAAAACCCTAAATGTTTAATATAATAAAAAGGAATGGAATCTTCAAAATAATCTTGTAACGGATTACAAGAATACCCCTCAACTGTATATACATATCTGCATCCGTATTCCGACTGAATACGAATACAACGAGACGAAAATAATCCAACTATCTAATACTAAGATCCGAATTAAACCAAAGCCTACTAGTATGATCCGTCCGATCATGATCCTTGCACAAGTGCACGAATATAATCGAACCCTGCCATAAAACTATACGGCCTCTACAACGTTTCGCCCGAACTAGGGAAACCCTCTGGTATGGGACTCTAAAGACTCGTCAATACGCTGGCAATGGGTTTAACCACAAGCCGTCAGTGGCACTAGCTGTACGTAACGGCTACCTAGGTATTGAGCGAAAGGGAGGCCGACGAGCGAACTCATCCAGAAACCCTATTGAGCCTGATAGTGACAATATCCGTACAGTCCGGTCCATACGTCTATGAGTATCGCATATCGGTTCTAGGGGGTGGATAAAGTCAGACCCCAAATAACGCGATGTTTAGTGTCGGTATGAAGCCCGTCACCATCAGAGAAACTACCGATCTTAGATCGGTAATTCTCAACTAGCTTGGCCAAGGATTTCTGGTGATGGCCATCCGTGCACTCCGCGACCTCTACCCCCAATACCGGGAGAGATGAATCCCCTAACGATCCGCTCACTGCCTCCATATGGCTCGGGATTGTACCCAACTTAAACCTGTTTGCACGACTCCTCTGAGCCGTGGTAGGGTAGTAATCAAAGCACAGTGGGAACTTACACGATACAAAAACGTATTTAAATCCTTTCGAGATCGAATGCTACATGAGGTGGTCTGTATCTCGCTCTACTAGCCCAAGAATGTTGTCACGACCCGAAATTTGGCACGTGACGGCACTTAAACTACGTAACGTCTGCAGGCGTAACGCAATTCAAGTAAGCCGAAAACCCAGAAATCTAAACCATCAAAAGTAGTAAGTGATAAGAACATTGTTAAAACTTTTGGAAATTTCAATGAAAATCTATAACGTAAGTTTCTTTCTTAAAAATTTCGGCAGCACTTCCTTTGTAAAAACTAGCCCCGAAAAGGATACAACATAGAATATAAATAAAGTATCCCCAAACGGAAGCAAATCCACGCCCAAAGGCGGAAACAACCTCCAAAACAGATATACGACGCTGTAGCAAAGAAAATGGACGATATAAAGTGACAACAGCATAAATGACTGCCAGAGTCACAAAATAATACAACATCGATCCTCACAACTCGTCTCTAAGTTAATACATGAAAGTGGTAGATGGAGAGTACTAGATACAATAAGATATACAATGAACATCATTGGATAACCGTAAAACCCACCAATAGCAAAACTGCTCACAGTCAGCCATAGCGGTATCCGCTGCAAAAGATGATATGATAGGAAGAAGCCCTGCCGCGACTGTTCTGAGGGACACCTACTAACACTGTGGCACAACGGGGGTGAGTTGCCAACTCGTGAATAGTAAATAACATATGCAGGTAATCGCAGGTATGCACGTTCTGCGATAATCTATCACATGCAAGCTAATAGCAATAAATGGCAATATGTATAAGCAACAGTCATGAAAGGTACTCTATCAGGTACTACTAATACATGAAGCAATGCATATCAAATAAATGCTGAGTATGGGATAATAAATATCATCAACACGGAATCCTCATCATGGAGAAACTAGTGTCCATCAGGACAATTTAAATCCCAATCCAAAAGCACCGTATCCTCCGATCGGCCCTCATATCCGGTAAGTCTCATGGAACCTGAGTGTCCAATATCGACACCCGAAAACATCATGAAAACTATACCTGTGTGTGTGTTCCTCAACGGCACATCAAAATCACGGAACCTGAATGTTCAAAATCGGCACTCGAAAACATCATGAAAATACTTGTGTCCAGTATCGACACGTAAATCCTCATATATAGGGCTCCGTCAGTCCAGATCGGCCCCTGATCAATATCTATATAGGGCTCCGTCAGTCCGGATCGGCTCTTCGGCTCCGTCAGTCCGGATCGGCCCCTGATCAATATCTATATAGGGCTCCATCAGTCCGGATCGGCCCTTGGGCTCCGTCAGTCCGGATCGGCCCAGATCAATATCTATATAGGGCTCCGTCAGTCCGGATCGGCTCTTATCAATACCTCAGGCTCTGTCAGTCCGGATCGGCCCTTGGTTCTCAAATCCATAAATCACATAAAGTAAAGAATAAGAATACTTGCATAGATCATTATGATGATATATTATATATATGTACATATATAACAACGTCACATACCACTGATATATAAATACATATATAATAGCGTCCCATACCACTGATATATATCCTCAGGAGTAAAACATCCAGAAAATATCATATGAAATCCATATATCAATGCGTAAATCCATGAACTATAATATATGCAACATAAAACAGTAATATGAGCATATAAAGGAAAAACAGCTATTTAAATGCAACAAGTTATTAAACATATCATGCGGTTCCTAAAACCTCAAAAATCCAACGCACCATCATATAAGGGTGAACATGTAGCTATAGCAAGGTATATGTGTGTACATGTAAATATATATGCAAGATTTACATGTAGCTATATCTCATATGTGTATATATCTGTCAATAATGATGTAATACCCTCTAGGTATAGGTGTAGCTATGTCCAGGTATGTGTATATACATGTCAATAATGATGTAATACCCTCTAGGTATAGGTATAGCTATGTCCAGGTATATGTATATACATGTCAATAACGATACAATACCCTCTAGGTATAGGTGTAGCTATGTCCAGCTATGTGTGTCTACATGTCAATAATTATGTAATACCCTCTACGTATAGGTGTAGCTATGTCAAGGTATAGCAAGGCATATGTGTAAGTATGTAGGTATACAGGTATGCTATATCTCATACGCACAATGGAAATAAGGATCATGTCTCAATGTCCCTAATCAATACAATATCACGTAGGTATAGGCGGTGTACGTGTCATGGCAATTATCGACGGTGTGGGTGCAACATACAAATTGTGCTCATGCAATATGAACCGTCAATAATAGTGCAGTGTCCAGTGGGTACAAGTCCCAGCACAATAAGTAATAATATAAAATAAAGTTCATACACAATCTCTATATGTGCAATACTTGTAACTAATAATCATGTCATATAGTCCAGCCCAGACGCATTACGCCATGCGGGCGATTTCCCTGTAGATGTTAAATCTACTCACCGATGACCCCGAGCTAAGTAAATCCGACCACCTACTTCCATTTCTTCGCAACGTCCAAAGTCCCTGCTCGCAACCCTAAAACTTCACAAACACAACACATAAAACTAAATATCCTGCGCCAACACAAAGACAACAAAACGCAAGGATAACATCCACGAGATATACATAATGTGCACTTAGTGCACAAAACGCGTACGATATCGGCACAACCCTAGCTAGGAACGCAAAACGACATAATCACCAAGCCTAGACCCTGATCGTACCGATCGCGCATTCACAACACAATAAATATCGTGGAATCTAATATATATAATATCGCAACGTCCATATAAACACACACCTAAACTAGCCGAAAACCTGGTAAGCAACTTTTAATCATTTTAGCTCAAGTCTAGAAGTTTAAACCATTTTAGTGATCATAATCAGCACATAATAGCTTAACCAAGTCACCCAAACCTTTACTACAATTTTAATCTCATGTATATAAGATTTAGTAAAAATCAGTTTGCTATTAAGTTTAATTAGACAATTAGAAAAAATAACAAATAACAATCTCACAACTAGGTTAAGTTTTTTTTTTCCATGTCTAAACAACTCACTTAACCATGTCAATAATCAAAACCCTAACTTGATCTTCATAATTTTTTCTTGAATTTCAAAACATGCAAATTAAAGCTTTATTTAAACATCTAATAACTAGATTAATGTATTGAAACAACAAATAAACTTAGGATTTGGATTTTATAGCTCCACTTGAATCACAAACTTGCAACTAAACTTCCAAATTAGTCTCCAAAATGCTAACTTTCCTCATGAATCAAGCTAGATAAGGATTAAAGAATAATGGGTATGGATTTGTATTTGAGTTTGTGCGATTATTTGAGGATTTTAGATGATTTATTTGAGCTTTTAGAAGTGCAAATGGGATGAGGAAAATAGTGGGGCAGCAAGGGGGAGGTCGGCTAAAATGAGAGAAGAAGTGAGAAGGTTGTGGAAAAATCTAGTTCAAACCTCATTAAAGCTCCATTAATAGCACCACCCATCCATACCACCTCTTAATCTTTTCTTTTCTAATTAAAGTTTTCTTTTAATTCACCAAAATATCTAGATATTTTTCAGGATATTTTCAAAGATGGTTAAATGCTTAATCTTATGATTAAGTTAGTATAGATTCGCTTTAGCATAATTGTAACATTTCAAAAAAATAAAATATTATTTTTGGGAATTTTTATAATTTAATATTATTTTTAATGAATATTTTAATATTTCGGTATAATTAAATACCGATAAATTGGGAAAAAATTTGGAAAATTATAGAAATTACTAGAAGAGGGTGTTTTATGCGAATTATGCCATTTTTAAGTTTTTATGATTAATTATATACTAATTTAGTACTAATCGCGATTAAAATCACTAATCGGATTTTTAGCATATTTGTGCAAAACATGCACCATATTTTTTTCACTTATTGCATATTCTTATGGCTTTCATACATGTTTTATTTCATGGTTGTTGGATTATTAGAGAGGAGAAAAGAAAATGGAAAGGAATAAAATATATGGGTATGGGCATGAGAGAGTGAGGTGAGGGGTCTCTTGACTTGGTCTCCCTTCATCATCTCCTTCATTTCTCTTCTCCTCTCCCTCTCAAGCTGCTGCCCTCTATCCCTCCTCCTATACACCCTCACAAATACCCTCATTCCTTCATCAAAACATCATCCCCACTTCATTAAAATGATGCACAAGCTCACAAGCAACACATTGGACCAAGAAAGGAAATGTTTTGACTACTTGAGGTAACTCAAGAAAATTCTTGAATTGCCAAATGAGGTATTTTCTGAACTATTAGCTTAGTGTTTCCTTTACTTATACCCCCATGTTAGATTTGAACCGATATTGTGTGATTTTGTGGACTTAGGAAAAACCTAGTTAGGGTTTAGGGTATGAATTGATTACAAAGGTGAATTGAGGTGTAATTAGGGACTACAACCCCTATTGTGATGTTACATGAGACTAAACCTAAGACTAGGACCTGGAATACGGATTTAGAAACCCGATATCAGACGAATTTTGGATTCTGTGATTGTATTTGGAAATCTGCTAACATCCGGGTCACCTGAAAATATTTTTGCAAGGATAGTGATACATACAGGCACCTAGGAACCATCACCCAAAACCCCAGCCCCTATCTCCTCTTTCTGGCCGCAGATTTAATCTGTTCGGCCGCAATTTGTGGCCTGGGTCCCACCATTTTGGTTCATTTGGTTCTGTATCTCCTACATCTATAAATTAGGCCCCTGGCATATGCAAAATTGTCCAATTTGACCTAGGGTGAAATCTGGGACCCTTTTCTATAGTTGCAGTTTTGGATTCGTGTTTCCGTATTTCATATTTTAAATTCTGGATTCTCGTATTTGGGTTTTATCTCGATCACTTGACGTTTGTACGACGAGATCGAGGGTTGTTTGATGGTTTTGAAAGGGGAGTCTATAGGTTCTAACCTATAGGCATTAACGGGTCGTTTTGGGTATTCCCGGTGTGATTTTAATACGCATTCCATTATGTTATCTATGTAGGTACCATCATGTGGATTCCATACGATGAAGAAGACAAAGGCGACATCGACATCGACACCGACACGCAGGATACAAGGTGAGTAGATTATATCTACGGGGGAAGTCGGGTGGATGGCGTGTAGCACCCCCGCAGTTCGAGGTTTAGTATACTATATTTATATTATATATGTGTTTGATAGCATTAGGTGTGATATGTATATTGAGATGAGATTAGATTACTATGGATAGAATAGGGTTTAGATGTAAACCAGTATAGTTTCCTAGATGCGAACCCTAGAATAGGTTTACACCCACACGCACGCACATGCTTATTTGTTATAGTTATACCTAGATGATGATGATTGTGGATGATATTTGGAGATGAGTCGATAAGATTGGGCATAGTGCCATGAGATCGGTGATATATTGTGATTCGTATTTGGGATACGACATGTGATTTTAGCGGGCATTTGGACGTGTGTTCCACACACGCATTTATATTTATATAGACGGTATCGATTTGTACTAAACTTAGATCAGTATCCCAGATCATGTGATATGATAATAATGATACCTGATATTTGATGAGAGGAATGTGATATTGACCCGTACCCAACTTTTGGGATGTTGTACGATGATTTACCGTACGAGCTTTATATTGATGATAGATCCGCACTCATGACTCGAGGATGTCATATGATTGTATCGTACACGGTACCTTTGAGGCAGGATCACCGATTATTATTTATATATATATATATATATGTGTGTGTGTGTATGTATGTATATGTATCGACACAGATTTATGTGGTTTCCATACCCCTCCTGATTGACTTGTTAGTTAGAGCTGTAGTTTTGCTAGTAGAGGTTAGGCTAGGACGATATCATACCTATTTCAAAACTAACGAATCGGAAGTATTTCAAAGATAGGCACAGGGATACTACGGACATTTTCAAAAGGCGCATCTTTTCTTAAAAATACCGTAGCCCTTAATTTACTAAAAACCCCGATTTGTCTTATTTCAAAAGGCAAACTGTATGACCTTTTATATTGATGCAGATGCGCTACTGTTGCATTTATTAGTCGATTCCTGCATATTCTTGTTATTCGCATCGTATTGCATGTGCAAATATTTATTGCTAAATTAAACTCATGCTGTTAGGACACCAGCACTATTATCGATGATGCATATATTACACATACACCTGCTTGCCGGCTCACACACTTCATCATCGATAATTGCCATGTCACTACACTGTAGTACTGTTGCATTCAGGATATGATATCTTGCATGGCATACTTGTGTACATACCCATTGTACACCCATATTTACATATATAAGTATGTGCACATACATAGATGATTCTGGTTTGATTAGAGATTTGGGAACCGCAAGATACTCTTTAAAACTGATTCATTTTAAAAGAGCGGTTTCCCCTCAATATGTGCATATTACTATTCCATATTGCATAATATACTGATATGCTTACATTTCTTTTACATGTCGCATGCATCATGCTTTTGATTATACGCATTGAGATATGTTGTTTTCATGATATTTCTGGATTTGGGAACTGTGGATATTTCAAAAGAGAGTATGTAATTGTTCTAAAAAAACTCGGTTACCCTTGATATGATATTTCAGTACGTCCACCATGTGTTTTCTCGGTGCTGAGAGTGACATGTGAAACCCGATTCGAGGAGTGGACGAGGCCGATTGCGGGTACATGGTGGACCCAGTATGGTATCCCGGGATGAGAACGGATCTGCTGTGTAGCTATGAGCCTGGCAGAGCGACCACTACCTATCGGTGATAGTATTTGAGCTCGGCGGATATCCGGAGGATACCGACCGGAATCATGAGATGGATATGAGGGCCGACCATGGTGTGCGGCGCCTGAGATATATGAGGATTTACGTGCCGATGATGGGCACGGTTTTCATGATGTTTTCGAGTGTCGATACTAGACACTCAAGTTTCATGATTTTGATACGTCGTGAGCGACACATGTTGATTTACATTATCATACTTCCATGCATATGCTTTATGATATTTACATGCATGATGCTTATTGTCATTAGGTGACACGTGGACGAGATCCACATACATACAGACATTGATTACATAGTTGGATGATATCCACATACTACCAGACTTCATGTTATAGTTGACATTGATTCATATTGATTACATTGATCATACATCATATTCATGATATGTTATTACCTGAGGCACTGGCACGAGCACTTGGCACTACACACTTGTATAGATGTTACATTGCCACCTTATCATGCTTCAGACTTTTTCATTTGAGGATTATATGTATATTTGATCGTATTGACCTAGGATTATGTCATACATACGATTTCTGCTCTGTGATTTTTTCTACTCACGAGTTGGCAACTCACCCCCGTTGTGCCACAGTTCTTGTAGGTTTTGCCGTACAGGTTCCATGGCGGCATTTCTGGCACACTGCTTCCTTTGCAGGTGATTTGCTTTGGTATGTGAGTTCTTTTGCATCAAAATCACCATTGTACATGTATTATTTTATTCAGTTGTATCTAGTAATTCCATCAACCAAACCTGTATATTGTTTCAAACTTAGAAACCAGTTGTGTATTATTTCGACCTTAGAGTCGCGTGTTGTAGTATATTGGTTTTCATGTTGATTTTGAGATTTCTTTAAATTCTTGATCCTCGCCCTTCGGCATTATATATTATATTACTTGCTTGGTTATGACCGTCGATTGACGAAGAGCTAGCTCCCACTTGGGGATGTTTTTTATCATTATGCACATTTTGTTCTTGTTGTACCTCGTTCGGGGCCAGTATTTACAAAAGAAACTCTGCCAAAATTTTTAGAAAGAATATAGATTTTAAAAATGTATATTCGGTTTACTTATTTAAAAACCTTGTTTTTAAAACGTGTTTTCTTCCCTTCTTAAAACTAGTTTTCCTTATTTACTCCTAAAAAAATAGTTTTAGATTTCTGGGCTTTTGGCTTACTTAAATTAGATGGGGTCCTATAGGCTTCATATGATTCAAGTGCCTGTCATGGGCTATTTTGGGTCGTGACAATAATTAACCCAATCCAAAATTATAATTACCACTAATTAAGTGCATAATTAAAAGTTTATAATAATATTTTAATTAAGAAAAAATATTAAAGTGAACTAAAATTTTCAAGTAACAACTAAAAACCGCAAACTAGCAATTTCGTAGTTAAACTAGGTGCAGTTAAGTCTATACTGAAAAATGATCACTTCCGGGTTTTTACGGAAAAACACCGCCTATTTTACCTATTAACGGAAAATTCGCATAACGATTTCTAAAATGTTACAATTTTCCCCCTTAAAAAAATTCGGTCCCCGAAATTTAAAATTTTATCTACGCGTACTTTCGAAGAGATGAAAGAAAACTTCTGCATCTCGCTCGCAGCCTCTCAAGTGATCTCCTCACTAAAAGGGCTACGCCAAAGAATCTCCACAGATGGTAAGACTCTTGACTGAAATTTCTCCATCTGCCGATCCACTATAACTATCGGCTGCTGGTGAACGAAAAATCGTGTCCAAGCTAAATGGTCTGGTGCTAAATCATGGGCGGAAGTGCCAATGATAGGCAACGATACTAACTCGGTCGAGGATCTCAAATGGACCTACAATTTGGGATAACCTTTCCAAAACTCAACACGCCCTTTCATCGGAAAAATCCGTAGGAATATATGATCTCCCACTGCGAACTCAAGTCTGCGACAACGAAGGTCGACATAAGACTTTTGTTTGCATTGGGCTGCTCTCATCCTGACCTGAATCAACTGGATCATCTCCGAAGTTTTTGGACTAGCTGGAATCCAAAAATCCTGCTTTCACAGAGTCAGTAAAACAGACTAGCGATCGACGCAACCTACCACACAAAGCCAGAAGTTGCCATTTGAAATGTCTCCTGATAACTGTTATCATAGGAGAACTCCATCAATAGCAAGTGACGATCCCACAGCCAACAAACTCTTAGTACGTACGCACAAGCATATACTCCAAAGTCTGCATAGTCCGCTCTGTCTGACCATCGGCCTACGGATGGAAAGCGGAGCTAAAGCTCAACCAGGTACCTAAGACTTCCTGAAGTTTCTGCCAAAAACGGCTAGCGAACTGGGATGCCTCTATTGGATACGACACATGAAGGAATTCCGTGCAAATGCACAAACTTATCGAATAACAACTGAGCAAACTGAGCATAACCGGACAACAATCACCCAAATGGATTCATACTCTTGACTAGACCTAGGTAGACTCACAGCGAATTTTATGGAGATCTGCTCTTATTCTCACTCCGGAACGGTTAAAAGTTGCAACTCTTCTGCCGGTCTTAAATGCTCAATCTTAGTTCGCTGACAAGTCAAGCACTTCAAAACAAAATCTGAAACCTCACTTTCATTCCTGCGCACCCGTAACTAACTCTCAAGTCACGTTACATCTTTGTTTGATTGCAGGGAAATCAAACAGTGCAGAGGGGTTAGGAGTAGCTGAAGAGTCATGTGTGCAGAGCACGGGCTTCATTGGGCCTGATCTGACGGTCGATCTTGAGGCATTTTCCTCGAGATTCGTGCCATCTGATCAACCCTCTGTTTACTCCATTTTCCTCACGTTTGATTTTTCTGAACTTTTCATTTCCTCGTGTATTGCATGTGAAATTTTTTGGGCTTCCAAAAGGTTAAAAAGAAAAAATCAGAAGAAAAAAAATGTGTCACATAGGAATCGAACACAAATACTACATCACAGCAGTGTAGAGATTTTACTAGTGATGTACAAGTTGTTTCTTGATTTTATTTAATAAAAATAAGTTATAACTCAAACTCAGACTGTAATACTTCTTTCTATACATTAACAGTGAAATTTTCTATACAAAGATTTTAGAGTCGTTATAAGGGATACTGAGGTATCTTAGATACATGATAGCTCGAAGACGAGCAAGTGAGCTGAGGAGTCTCAGCTCCGTAATAGCATAGAGACAAGCGAGGAAGCTGAGGATAGCTCGGAGACGAGCTGTTGGTTGGCCCCTAGGTGAATAGGGAATGTACTTCGGGAAGGTCTCGGGTCGGATGCAATTTCAGAGACGAGGTGTCGAGAAATGTCGCTAAGACATCATACTTATTCCAGCTCCGTGCCTCCACGAACCTAGCGGGCTTATATGGACGACACGTTAGTTGCTACGTGACGTGACCTTGGGAATTCCCTAGGACATCACAGAGCTAGATATCTTGAAGCAGAAATTTTTGACTTTCATTTCATGACTGAAAGAAGAGACGAGAGGATATGTCACCCACTTGACAATGTTAAATACATCGCAATTATTTTGCTTGAAGGATGAGTAAAGCTATATTCAAAAACATTTTAATTCTTCGAGAATTCCACGAGCTTCGGCTATCTCCAGAACTGTGCGTGTGAGGGAATGCACTCAATACGATAAAAAAAAAAAGGCCAACTTGTTTTGGTCGTGACCAATAACACCCCCATTTAACATTGACAACATTGGCGGCAAATATGCGCTTGGATGCAGCAACCAACAAGAGATGGAAGGTAAATTACAGGCAGAAGGAGAGTGGTTGATGGTAATTGGGTCTCCACCGCAAATGTAGAGTTGTAACTCGGTCAATCCTTCCAAAAATTGACGGAGTTTGCAGAAAACCAACTGGCGACGGCATTTTTAAATGAACCAAGCTATGCAACCCAACCAACAAACTTTCTCGCCAACAACCATGGTTTGCCCGTTGAGCAAAATATTGGAAAAAAATGCATAGCCCACAAAACGAGTTGATTTTGATTTTGAGTGCAATTATACTGTCATGTAGATGATGACACAAGGCAAATATAGGAGAAAATGGTCGATAATCTCATTATGTCGAAAGTATATGGGACAAAATGGGTCAACGTTATATGGCACCGCATCGACGATCATTGATTAGCAAGGGTTTGATTAAAACGCCTCCATATAGAAAGGCTTATCTCGAAACAAAATTGCTTTGTTCTTCGGACATTTTGGTGAGGATGGGTGCAACGAACAAATTGTAGATCAAATTGTAGATCGTTGATGATTAGAAAATAGCTGTTTAGGAGGTGGCATAACTTTTTAGTAGAAAATTACTCATCGCGGCTGAGCATAGCTCAATTGTACCAATTTCCTTATAAATGTGAGAGGTTAAGTTCTATCCCTATAGGGTGATGATTTCGAGAGAATTTTTTTTACTCACGGCTGTAAGTTTGAAATCAATGCCTCAAATAACAATGAAAAATGGATCGAGCAAGATTTGAAATCACGCTTCTTGATCACCAATTTCATATGCTATTAGATCCAACGATGAGAATAAGGATAAAATCGGGAGGCCCACACCTTTATTGTTTTTTTATCCATGATGCAAGACTGGGATCTTATAATAGCATCTAAAAAACACCGAGCAGAATCCCCAAGTCCTTGATTTACGACTGTAATATCAAGATGTTCCACAAGATAAAAGTCTTCTCTACCATTTCGTACTTTGCAGTTTCCGCCTAAAATTTATCTTTTTTTCGGCCAGGACAACTCTTCCTTTATTATTATTATTATTTAATAAATTCCTGTTGTTGTGTGTTTGCGGCATTGCCCTGCAGGTTGGTTTTGGAATCATGTTTTGGCCATGTCAAAAGAGTTTATTATCTAGCCCTACCATCTAACAGACTTTAAGCCTACATCTTCCGTTTCTAAACAATTGAAAATTTATTTGCAGCACCGGGTGATGTTAGTCTCAGATAATTTTACAATCCAGAAGTTATAAATAAAATGACCATCATTTTGATAAAATTCTTTTCTATTCAAAATGCTAATCATTTGATTTGAAAATCCATATAATTTAGAGCAATACATTTAATAGTGGATGTTAGCTCATACACAACTGATGGAGGTTCGACGGACGCCAAACGATGGTGGAGGATGACCGGTGACGGTGAAGACGATCGTCGACCGGCAACGAAGATGGTCGATCGACGGTCGGATGCGGCGATCGGATGTGGTGGCAAGTGGCGGGTGAACGGGGCGACGATCAGAGACGGCGATGGGCGACAGTGGACGGCAGCGGCGACGAACGGAGGTAGTGACTGGCGGCGGCAAACGAGGACGACGATCGGAGACAGCAACGAGCGGCAGTCGGCGACGGCGGAGATGGCAATGGCGATCGGAGGCGGCGGCGAGGGGGCGGCGGTCAGCGGCGGAAAACGGGGACGGCGAGGGGAGGCCGGCGGCGGCGGCAAACGGGGGCGGCAATGGGCTGCGGACGCCGGCGGAGGTGATGGCGACTGCAAACGGAGATGGCGATCGGAGGTGGCGACGTACATCGGTCAGTTGCGGAGACAAACGAGGATGGTGATCGGAGGCAACAAACGGGGACGGCAATCCAAGACGGTGGCGGGCGACGGTGGCGGGCGACGAATGGGGACGACGACGGGTGGCGATCGGCCAACGACCGTGGTGGAGACAGTCGACCAACGGGGGTCGGCCGTCGACGGCGATCAGGGACGATGATGAGGACCACCAGCCGCCGACAGGGACGTCGACGGAGGACGAGGTGACGGCAGTCAATGTCTGGCTAACGGTGGCGGTAGCTGGTGGTGACAATGCCGAATATGACGGTTTATTTAAATTTTGATCTATTATGTATACCGTGCCATTTTAGAAAACCAAGGGATATATGGTGATTAGAAAATTGATTGATTTTCTTATTTTTGTACTATAAGTCGTATGACGAATTCTAAAATCAAAATTCACGTATTCTAAAATGCTATTTTCCACCAACAATGTCAAGCAAATTCCAATTTTAAATAATTTAAGACTAACATGAATTCTTAAATTCTGGAATTGTATTTTCAAAAGAAAAACCCGTGAATGATTATTCAAAATCTTTATAAGAATTCCAACTAGATAGAAGCACAGTTCGTAAATTCAAGAAAATAACACCAATAATCCTAATCACACGAGCAATCCAGTCAACTATAGCTCCAGGGTTTAAAGCTGTTTGCATCAAATTAGGGCCGATTATGAAAAAGATAAATAAAGGGGGGAAAGGGGGGGAAATATCATCTATCCAACAGGAACCACATAATAAGAAATTGTATACCAACATCACAAAATGACAGATCAAATAAACAAGAAACCCTCTACACATATATAAACTCCGAATAAATCTCTAAAGTATAATATCAAAGTAAATGAAAAAAGAACTGTAAAAAGAAAGAGATAAATCTAAAAATCTAGCAAGGGATCTTCTGGGTGAACCACCTCATGACATGAATGGGCGCTTTGATGAGCTCGATCGCCAGCTCCACCGCCACCGTCACGCAAAGGCAACAAGGGCAGATACACGACAGCAACAACCTAAAAAGCCCCAAAATTCCAAAATTAGGGTTTCAACAAAAAAGAAGAAGAAGAAGAAGAAGTAATCAAGTCGAGGAGCAGCAAGCGTACCCAACGATCCAGATGGCGACGCCGACGATGGAGATGAGGAGTGAGAGCAAGGCGAAGGGGAGGCCTAGAAGCCAACCCAAGGGCCTGCACTCGCAATCACAATCGCAGCACATGATTTTCTTCTTTTGATATTTTGATCTCTTTGCTTTGCTTTGCTTTGTTTTGCTTTTCTCTTCTCTCAAAAGCGAAAAGATAAGACATAAAAGAAAATAATATTTGGGAGTAGAAAGAGTTGTTGGGGTTGGACTCCAAATATATATTAGGGTTTGGTAGGAGAAGTCCACGCGGACAAGGAATCCATCCCTTCCCTTGTTAATAAGGGCCTGCTTGGTTGTTGGATTAAGAAAGAATTGGACGGTGGAGTGCAAAAATATTTTCGAGAGTATTCCATAATTTTGTGTTTTGTTGTGACATTTGGATGTATAGGATTTCTTTGATTTTTATGGGGGGCCACCATAAAACAAGGATCCTTGAATCCTAAAAATTTTGGAAAATTTGCAAGGATTTGGCACTATTCATTGTACTTTTAGATGGGCCCGGATATTTTATTTATTTAATAATCCTCTCTCTATCTATCTCTCTCTAAAATTCTCAAAATCCAAATTCCACTTTCTTTTCACCAACCAAACAAAAATTACAAGGATCTACAAATCCAATACTAGGAATCCAATACCAACCAAACAACAAATTACCAAATCCAGAAATTTCAACCGTACTATTTTGGAATCCAAATTTCATAACCTTGGAACCAAACAGCCCCTAAGGCAAGGAGTAAAGACCAAACAAACAGCGATCGCGGTTGGTACTCAGGTATCATATTTGATTATTTCAAATTTTAATTCAACGTCGGTGGCGTTTTTGGATGGCCAATTTGGACTTCTCATCTCAGTATTATAGTGGGGGCACATTGAACCTTGTTGATTGTTGGGTGTAGTTTGGGGTGGACCAAATGATAGAATCCGTGCTGTTATATCCGTCCAACGGTAGGTAGGTGTTTGGGTAAAACAGAGCACGAATCCTTAACTTGTGCGAATCACATTGGTAATTATGAAGTTTAGACTTTTAACTATTCTTTTTAAATATATAGATTATGCCTTTAACTATACCATAAGCCCATCAGCTGCAATACAAGGACATAAACCAAGTAGGGCGAACCCGTCCAACAAAAGCCATATCTTAGGCCCAGCAAGTCTTTATAGAAAATCATTCTCTCTCTCTCTCTCTCTCTCTCTCTCACACACACATTTCTTGGAACTGGAGAAACAGTTGAAGTATGCCCGTAAAGGCTGTCCAGACTCAATTGTTTGTTTTCTGAACAAGGAAATCCAATGGCTCCCAATCGTGGATAACATGGCCAAAATTTGAGCTCTACTTTTCATGCCTGCCTTTGTCAACGCTACTATCAGCATCCTGGTAAGATACTGCCAGAAGGCCAAGCCGATGAAAAAATAATGTTTTCCAAGGTCTATGATGTGTGATGACGAAAGTCGATGATTCAGATTCATCAAAACAGGAGGGAGTGGAGAAATAAGTCGTCACTGATTCTCTTTGATTACATGTTGGTTTAATTACTTGCAATTGGATTACATTACCTACCATCTTTCAAGTTTGATCTTGAGCTTTTGTATGTAATAATCTTGATCTTGTTTTGTATTTTATTTTATTTTTGTAACCATGCTTATTTTTAGTGATATATATAAATTTGGGCTTCTTGCCGACACCTTTGGCTGCCTAGATAGCTAGATAAAGTACAATAATCTTGATAAGTTCATGACGAACTGCAAAACATCCTTTAGCACTACTACAATAAAGGGTTGCCCCTACGGCTTTATCCATAGCGGCAAAACACTGCCCCCACGGATATCTTTGTAGGAGCTGGAAAATTCTCCGTAGGTTCAATCGCCGCAGGTGCAAGTATTCGTCCTGAACATATGCCTACGGAGTAAAAATTGCCCCTGCGGTTTAATTCGTAGGGGACTGTGTACATACGGTATATTCCGTAGGGACAAAATATTTATTTAATTTAGTGCTTTATAAAATAAAAAACTTGTCCCTCCGGTGTTATCCGTAAGGACATCTTCCAGCCCCCTACGGAGTTAGCCGTAGGTCTACATATAAGACCCTACGGGTGTATCCGTAGGGGCAAGTTTGTAACTCCTGTTACTGAGTCCATAAGGAAAAAATATTAGTTATCCTGATATTTTGTCCCAACGGATAAATATAGAAGGGCAAACATAGGACCTACGGATTAATCCGTAGGTGCAACTGATGGCCCTACGTCTTAATCCGTAACGACATAATATCATGTTTTTTTTTTAAAAAAAAGGGCTTTCTGTTTTTAACCCGCTTTCTGCACAATAATATATACATCATTCGATATCAGAATAAATATAATAGAAATAGACATAATACAGAAATATTCATAATCAACCATGTCACGCATAATATATAATGGAAATAAACACACAGAATACGATATCAGGATAAATTATCGTTCATAATAACCACCAACCATTATCGTCTAAAATTTATACAATATGTATCGGATAAGTATATACATTCTCAAAAATATAAATAAAGCTACCCTAGCTCGGTCCAGCTCCTCCACATCTGATAATCGACGTAATCTGACGCATCTGCTCCTCGGTGCAGCCCTGAATCGTCAAAAACTCGACCAATGAAAGAGCGGACTATGCAGGAGTCTGAGCGGGCTGTGGAGCTGCAGGAGTGGTCTGCGCAACCGCAGCCGAGATAGTGGCTTGCGGAACCGCAGCCGAAGGAGATGCATGTGGATCCGCAGCTGAAGTACTATGTCGCATCTGTTCAATTTTTTGTGTAATAAACGAGTAAGAACTGTGTATTAGTCGAATTAGTTTAATTATCAGGTTATTGCGAAACCCCAATCTAAGATTAATCAAAGTTAAGTCTACGACCAAATAAGCTCATGCTACTAATATTGGATATGTTACTATCTATAATATAATATAATATTTTACTATTAAGTAAAATACATAACATCATCTCCTTCAACTCCTGGACGGTGGTCTTCAAGGTGGCAACATCTTGCTCTAGACGTCGCTCACGGGGGATAAGGGAAGTAACCACCGAAGTATAGTCCAACCTCATATGGGCCCTGCTAGGACCCAGTTCTCGACCTCTCTCCCAACCTCTATGGTGCCGTCCGTGTGCGGCGTCTAGAACTGGGGTCAGCAGCATCAGATCATTCTGTCCAGTAAAATCGATCCCCGATGCCTCCGTCTGCTCCACCACCCGCTCCTACACCCACATTAACCATTAAAATATAAGTATATCATTTAAATTTGAACTTTTCAAAACAAAAATTTCAAACCTGTTAGAATAAATATTAACACTTACGCAATACTCCTGGGTAGCGGTGTCGGGGAATCAAAGCTCGCCCGTGGACGGCAAGATACGCGGACAGCACGCTCGGTGTACCACCCTGCGCCAGGGTCTGAGCTCTCTGCAATTCGCGAAAAATTTACATATATTATAAAATAACTCTTAATATTACATTATATCACAGTAGGTCTATTGTAATTTACCGATAACTCCATGGCACGAGTAATATTCCTCGAGCCACCTGTATAAGTGGGGCAACCCCTCTTCGCCGACTTCCTATTCTCTTTATTTTGATCGGCCTGTTTCTGCACAACACATTCAAATTTAGTTTTCTAATAAAGCAACAAAAAAAAATTATATACTAAATAATGAATTACATTTAAAATACAAATCTGTCTACGCTGAGAGTCAAAATATTGGCACAAAAGAGACCATGTATCTACGTCGACTCTCGCAAACACTGAAGTATGTAGGAGAGCCGCTCTCTCTGCCTCGGGGGTCGCCATCCACAGAAAATAGCAGTCGATTTTCAGCTCGTTCCTATTATATCGGACCTTTGATTGCATGTTCTTCATCAGGCCATAGTACAGAGAGTGAAGATCGAGCACTCTCTCAGGGTGATCAGGGTCGGGTACAAGCTGAAAGTCGTAATACAACTGCAAATACAAAAAAAACATTGTTATTAAATTGCAAGTGCTAAATAATAATAAAAATGTAACACCCGAGCCCAATACTACTAATTTCTGTTACTTTATGAGTGGAGTGTGACCTTTATTTCATGTATCTTGCTTGATTGTTACTTACTGTAAATTTTACCCGGCATATTCATTTCTGTATATAACAATTTTTGACATCTAAAATAAAATTAAAAATATCCATCCTGGCCTACTTGACACCCCTAACCCTGTGATAGCGTCCATGCATCGTGTTCTCGTCCCGTTCAGTGAAACGGGCGAGTTTGGAAGGCTACGCGTACGTACGTGTGTCCGTTTTGGGGGTATGCTTTTTAATCATAAAACACTTCATTTTAAATTTTGAATCCCGATTAAAATTCTATTATTTCAATTTCAAATTTTTGGATCCGACCCGGGCCCGATTTGGAAATGTTTTACTCTGCGCCAAAATCCCAAATTTCGATTAAGTTTGTAACTGCCGTATATATATATTTTACCTAATAATATTTTCCAAAATCTTTTATCTAAATTTTACTAACTCTCTTATATCCCTCTTCAGCCAATCACAAACATCCTTTAAACCCCCGTGGGCCTCTCTCTCTCTCTCTCTCTCTCTCTCTCTCTCCCGTACCTCTCTCTCTCTCCCCCTCTCCCTCTCCCGTATCTCTCTCTCCCCGTCTCTCTCTCATCTCTCTCTCTCTCTTCTATATATATTTTCCCATCTTCCTTCATCCTTTTCTTTCGCTGAACCCACCACCGCAAACCCCAGCCGCCTTGCCCTCGCCGCCGCAGCCCCAACGCCGGCACCACCATCACCACCGGGCTCGTCGTCCCCTCGCCCTCAACCGAGCCTCCCTCTCCTCGCCACCTCCTTCTTCTTCTCTCGTGTACCGAGCCCACGCCTGCACCCTCAAACCTATCGCCGGCGGTCTCTCGTTGTCGCCGTCCGCACCACCACCTTCACCCTTCTCACCCCCTGTACACTCCAACGCCCCGACCATCTCCTCTTCCTCTCCTTTCTCCATTCTTGTGCACCCTGCACCAGCCACGGCCACCTGCACACCCCCGCGCGCGTCTGCGCCGCTGTGAGTCGCCGCCGGTGACCTCGTCCCCGTAGCCCCGACCCTCGCGCACACTCCTCGGTGAGTTTCACCTCCCCTCCTCTCTTCCTTTCTTCTTTTCTCTGTTAATTTTTCTGATCTGCAGATTTCTTTAGCCACCGCCGGAGCTCCGTCGGCGTGGTCGACCGTCACCACCCTTCTCGCAGATCCTCGTGAGCACCCTCGTCTCTATCCTCATTCTCTTCCCTCTTCTTGATTCTTCTTTTATTGTTTCATGAATTCTTGAAATTTGTAGATTCGCTGTTTTTGATCTCACCGGAATCCGGCCGTGCCGACGACGCATCCCGACGTTCCAGCGGGGTACCCCCAACCCGTGTGGTTCTACTGTTCGTCGTTTGGGTTCATTCCGTGAACCGTGCACCCGTCACGAGTTTTCCCCGCCGACGTTTATCGTTCCGTATTCCTGGTTCGTGACCCGTCGAGGCAAGTAACCCTTGCTACATGCTAAACAATATTTACTTATAATTAATGACACCCTAAAACCCGCAATTTAACTTTGGTATTATAATTTCCCACTTTTTCATGTACAATATTGTTATATATCATTTTATCTTTAAACTCGGAACCTACAGTTTGCAATTGAACCTCATAACCACATTTACCTGTTTAATCACATTTTTAATATTGACATAGCTTATAGCATTTATCTCTATAGTTTTGTTCAATCCGGACACTCGTATCCATTTTAACCTGTAATAACTGTATTGAACCTTTATATAAATCATTGCACGCCAGCAGGCTTAAACTTGTTAACATGATTAAAAGGCCATAATTGTCATGCTGCATTCGCATAACATTGAAATCATCTCTGTGACAACTGACAACTGTACTGCTAATTCAATGAATCTGCCTATTGCTTACTTCATTGCTTATCTCATGTTGTTGATACCCATGCTTGATTATATAACTGATTGTGAGTATACCTATGATATCGCTTGCTTCTTGACATATCTTGCTACCTACACATTGATTGACCCGACATGGTACCGTATACCGCTTGACTTGACATGATGTACCATGACCTGATCCGTTACCTGATCTTGTGTCTAATGCCAACAAACCTGACATGCAGTCCTCATGGACCGTTCCTATTGTCTATCCAGACAAACCTGTTTACCTGATCCTGTGTTGGCATTAGTTTCTTGATTTCGGGATACCTGACTTGACATACACATATAACTTGGGGGTATGGGGAAATCAAAGGTGAAACCTGACTTGTAACTCGACAGTTCACTACCTGTCCTGAGTGTACACATTCATGTTTTGTGCCTAGCGGCATGTCTCGGTTTCAGCCGAGAATATTGTGGCCGTGGTCCCGGGTATGTACGGGATACTATCGAGTGTACACATTCCTATTTTGTGCCTAGCGGCATGTCTCGGCTGCAGCCGAGAATATTGCGGCCGTGGTCCCGGGTATGTACGGGATACTATTGAGTTATATCGATGATTCATCAATTTGGTTTCAAAGACTTTAGAACAGAGAACCTGATAGAACAGTTTAGTTTACCCACTGCACACTACCCTGCACTGCTCTGATTCATATTATTGTTACCCCTGCTTTATTCATATTTATATTTGCATTGCATGTTTATTATGTTATTACTTGATGACTTGACGCGCTGACGTCTAGGTTTTGCATGGCCCAGATTCTTCTACCTTGCTGCAGACTGATTAGGAGTTTTGCCGCTGTTAGACGAGCGGTGAGGTTCCTGTCGGTACGTAATTTTACTCCAGGTGTTTCATTTATTGTATCTTTTGGCTTTCGCATATTGTTATCTCTTGACTCTTTTACTCTGGCTTATGGACATGTACTAGGTAGTTAGTTTACTTTCCTGTTCTTGATATCTCCACAACCGTAATGTGACTGTGGAAGGATTTTTCCTATCCACAGGTAGCATGGTTGGCTATGTCACGTGCCCACTCTAGCGTACTTTGGGAAGCAGGGCGTGACATGGTTCTTTTGGTATCAGAGCCATAGGATAGTCGGGTTGATTCTTTGTAGTTGGGTATTGTACCCAATACACGAATCAGAATACCCGTTTCTAGGAAACATGTCCTGCCACCTTGCCGTTTTACCATTCTTGAACCACATTCTTCCTGATTATATCTTTTGCGATGTGCAAACTTCCTTTGCATATCGACTCGAAACCTGATTCCTTATTATCTCTAGGACTCAGGCGACTTGGGTGGAGTTATGTAATTGCAGCTATGATACCGCGGCATAGTTACAATGCGGCACTCTATTTAAGTATCTTGGAGTTCTAGCCTTGATCTATATTTCGAATCTGTCATCATGCAAATGTTGGGTGTTTGATATGGCCGGTAAGAATTTGAAGACGTACCAAGGGCGTGTGAACGAAGCCGCCATGCTTGGAGTGATAAGGGGAATGCTGGAGAATCAAAAGAAACAGACCGAGCTGATCCAGCAACAAGCGGAATCGTTTCAGGAAGGTTTGCAGATCGTTCAGCAGTCTGTGAACAGTGTTGGAGCTAAACCAGTTGACCGAGTAGGGACAATAGCAGATTTCAGACGTTTGGGTCCGTCTACAATTACTGGATCGGAGGAGCCGTTGCCAGCAGAGCAGTGGCTAATTGACACAGAGAACTTGCTTTTTGCGGCACAGATTCCAGATAAGAAAAGAGTTGATGTGGTACGCATTCAGTTAGTGGACTACGCCCGAGAATGGTGGCTTGTGGAGGAGAACCGTTTGCCCAAGCCGATCAAGTGGGCGGATTTTTTTTTAAAGAGTTTCCTGGAGAAGTTCTTCCCGCGGAATGCACGGGAGGAAATGGAAGAGAAATTCATCGGGCTAAAGCGAAATGGAGCACCCATAGATGTGCATGCAGCAGAATGGACGAGACTCAGTAGATTCGTTGGACCTTTAGTTGCCAACGATGCAGACAGGGCACGGAGGTTCATGCGCAGCTTGGACGTGGACATCCAGAGGCAGATTGTCTCCCTGGATTTGACCTTTCTCACAAGTACTTGCGGCAGCCGAGAGCGGCAGAGTTTATCTGAGATGAAGGGGAGTTTGCAGCAGACAGCAGTTGCGGTAAGGAAGCAGTTCTGTCGGGCCAGTCGAGTTTAGGGCTAGGCCGACAAACAATGTTCTTGCATCAATGGAAGTGATGAAAGTGAAGAGCCAGCTGTTGTTCGTGATTTTATGGACGTGTTTGAAGATATATCGGGATTACCGCCGAAGCGATACGTGGAATTCGCAATTGATCTTATTCCTGGTGCAGCACCAGTATCCAGAGCGTATTATCCAATGGCACCAGTAGAGTTGGAAGAAGTCAAGTAACAGGTTGCTGAATTACTTGAAAAAGACTGGATTCGAAGTGGTAACTCGCCTTGGGGAGCTCTAGTCCTTCTAGTAAAGAAGAAGGATGGTACAAGAAGGATCGCACAAAAAGAATGTGCATCGACTATCGAGAATTAAACCGGGTGACTATTAAGAACAAGTACCCTATCTCTCGCATTGGAGAACTTTTTGAGCAGCTTAGTGGCGCGAGGGTATTCTTGAAGCTGGATTTGCGATTCGGATATCATCATGTCCGAGTGAAAGCAGAAGATATTTGCAAGATAGCGTTCCGAACTCGCTATGGACATTACGAGTACTTAGTGATGCCCTTCGGAGTAATGAATGCGCCGGCAGTATTCATGGACTTGATGAACCGAATCTTTTCACCGTTCTTGGACCAGTTTATCGTGGTTTTTATTGACGATATTCTGGTTTACTCGAAGAGTTTTGAAGAACATGCTGAGCATTTGAAGATCGCACTGCAAACGTTGAGACAAGAGAAGTTTATGCGAAGATGAGTAAGTGCGTGTTTTGGCTGGAAGAAGTAAAGTTTTGGGGCATGTTGTGTCTGGCGATGGAATTGCCGTCGATCCAGGAAAGATTTCAGCAGTACGAGATTGGCCGATTCCAAAGAATGTTGCGGAGATAAGAAGTTTTCTTGGACTCGCCGGGTATTACAGAAGATTTGTGGAGAACTTTGCTCGTCTGGCGGAGCCGTTAACTAAGCTTACGCGCAAGGAGGTACCTTTTGTATGGACGGACAAATGTGCATTAGCTTTTGAGAACGTTGAAGCAGAAGTTGATAACCGCCCCTATTCTGACCGTGCCAGACAATTCCGGAGGATTGGTGTTTCACAGCAACGCATCTGGGAAAGGATTGGGATGTGTTTTGATGCAGCATGGGAAGGTTGTAGCATACGCATCGAGACAGTTGAAGGCCCATGAGAAGAATTACCCAACTCATGACTTGGAACTCGCGGCTGTGATTTTCGCTTTGAAGATTTGGAGACACTACCTTTTGGGCGAAAGGGTCGAAGTTTTTACTGATCCTAAAAGCTTGAAGTACGTGTTCACACAGAAGGAGCTTAATATGAGGCAGTATAGATGGTTGGAGCTGATGGCTGACTACGATCTTGATCTTAAGTACCATCCGGGGAAAGTTAACGTCGTGCCGGATGCGCTTAGTCGGTTACCAGCAATTCAGGTGTTAACTACGCAGGAGGAGCTCGTTGAAGATTTTCGAAGATTTGACTTGGAGGTCGTGCTACCGCATTCTACGGGGCAGTTGATGCAGCTGCAAATACAGTCATCATTGATCGAGAACATTAAAGCAGCACAATCGCAGGACCCTAGACTGCAAAAGTTTCGAGGACAGGTTGAAGCCGGACTACGAACAGATTTATTGATCCACAAAGATGATTCGTTGAGGTATGATAGCCGTTTGTGTGTGCCAAAGGGAGATATTCGTGAAGAACTTATGAAGGAGGCACACAGTTCAGCTTATTCTGTATATCCTGGAGGCACAAAGATGTACCGAGATATTCGACAGCATTTCTGGTGGGAAGGCATGAAGCGGAAGATTGCTCGCTTTGTGGCAAAGTGCTTGGTGTGTCAGCAAGTTAAAGCTGAACATCAAAGGGTTGCTAGTTTATTGCAACCACTTCCGATTCCTCAATGGAAGTGGGAACATATAACCATGGATTTCGTGACGGCTCTACCACGGAGTCCAAAAGGCAACAATACTGTACGGGTGATTGTTGATCGGTTGACCAAGGCAGCTCACTTCATTCCTTTCCGGGTTGGTCAATCAACAGAAACTCTGGCAGAGCGGTACATGCAAGAGATTGTAAGATTGCATGGAGTACCGGTGAGCATCGTGTCCGATCGGGACACTCGGTTCTTATCACACTTTTGGCGGAGCTTACAGAAAAATTTGGGGACTCGATTGAAGTTTAGCACAGCTTATCATCCTCAAACTGATGGTCAGTCGGAGAGAACGATCCAAACTCTTGAAGACATGTTGAGAGCATGCATGTTGGACTTCAAGGGTTCTTGGGAGGATCATCTGCATTTGGTGGAATTTTCTTACAACAACAATTTTCAGGCAACTATCCAGATGGCTCCATTTGAAGATTTGTATGGTCGTAAATGTCGTTCACCTGTTTGTTGGGACGATGTCGGTGAACGAAGATTATTGGGACCAGATTTGGTTGTGCAGACAGTTGAGAAGGTTAACACTATCATAAATCACATGAAGACAGCACAAGACCGACAGAAGAGTTGGGCAGACACGTCAAGAAGACCTCTAGAGTTTGCCGTGGGTGATTTGGTATTCTTGAAGATATCACCGACTAGAGGGGTGATCCATTTTGGAAGTCGAGGAAAGCTTAGTCCTCGATTCGTTGGACCCTTTGAGATTTTGGAGCGTGTTGGTGAGGTAGCATATCGTTTGGCGTTACCGCAGTCCTTGGCGAATGTGCACGATGTGTTTCACGTATCTCAACTCCGTAGGTATGTTCGAGATGAAACGCATGTATTGGATCATTCGGAGCTAACAGTATGAGAAGACTTGACTTTTGAGGAGCGACCGATTGAAATCGTGGATCGAAGAGAAAAGGTTTTTAAGAACAAGGTGATCCCTCTTGTGCTAGTTTCTTGGGGTAATCGCTCGCATGGAGAGTCCACTTGGGAACGAGAAGATGAAATCCGGCAGAAGTTTCCTCACCTTTTCTTGTAGTTATCTTTTTGCATTCTTGGAATTTCGAGGACGAAATTCTTTTGTAGTTGGGTATAATGTAACACCCGAGCCCAATGCTACTAATTTCTGTTACTTTATGAGTGGAATGTGACATTTATATCATGTATCTTGCTTGATTGTTACTTACTGTAAATTTTACCCGGCAAATTCATTTCTGCATATAACAATTTTTGGTATCTAAAAAAAAATTAAAAATATCCATTCTGGCCTACTTGACACCCCTAACCCTGTGGTAGCGTCCGTGCATCGTGTTCTCGTCCCGTTCAGTGAAACGGGCGAGTTTGGACGGCTACGCGCACGTACGTGTGTCCGTTTTGGGGGTACACTTTTTAATCATAAAACACTTCATTTTAAATTTTGGATCCCGCTTAAAATTCTATTATTTCAATTTCAAATTTTTGGACCCGACCCGGGCGCGATTTGGAAATGTTTTACTTTGCGCCAAAATCCCAAATTTCGATTAAGTTTGTAACTGCCGTATATATATTTTTTACCTAATAATATTTTCCAAAATCTTTTATCTAAATTTTACTAACTCTCTTATATCCCTCTTCAGCCAATCACAAACATCCTTTAAACCCCCGTGGGCCCCTCCCTCCCTCTCTCTCTCTCCCCCTCTCCCCCTCTCCCGTACCCCTCCCTCTCTCCCTCTCTCCTTCTCCCGTATCTCTCTCTCTCTCCTCATATCTCTCTCTCTCTCCCCCGTCTCTCTCTCTCTCTCTTCTATATATATTTTCCCATCTTCCTTCTTCCTTTTCTTTCGCTCCACCCACCATCGCAAACCCCAGCTGCCTTGCCCTCGCCGCCGCAGCCCCAACGCCGGCACCACCATCACCACCGGGCTCGTCGTCCCCTCGCCCTCAACCGAGCCTCCCTCTCCTCGCCATCTCCTCCTTCTTCTCTCGTGTACCGAGCCCACGCCTGCACCCTCAAACCTATCGCCGGCGGTCTCTCGTTGTCGCCGTCCGCACCACCACCTTCACCCTTCTCATCCCCATGTACACTCCAACGCCCCGACCATCTCCTCTTCCTCTCCTTTCTCCATTCCCATGCACCCTGCACCAGCTGCGGCCACCTGCACACCCCCGCGCGCGTCTGCGCCGCTGTGAGTCGCCGCCGGTGACCTCGTCCCCGTAGCCCCGACCCTCGCGCACACTCCTCAGTGAGTTTCACCTCCCCTCCTCTCTTCCTTTTTTCTTTTCTCTGTTAATTTTTCTGGTCTGCAGATTTCTTTAGCCATCGTCGTTGGCCACCGCCGGAGCTCCGTCGCCGTGGTCGACCGTCACCACCCTTCCCGCAGATCCTCGTGAGCACCCTCGTCTCTATCCTCATTCTCTTCCCTCTTCTTGATTCTTCTTTTATTGTTTCATGAATTCTTGAAATTTGTAGATTCGCTGTTTTTGATCTCGCCGGAATCCGGCCGTGCCGACGACGCATCCCGACGTTCCAGCGGGATACCCCCGACCCGTGTGGTTCCACTGTTCGTCGTTTGGGTTCATTCCGTTAACCGTGCGCCCGTCGCGAGTTTTCCCCGCCGACGTTTATCTTCCGTATTCCCGGTTCGCGACCCGTCGAGGCAAGTAACGCTTGCTACATGCTAAACAATATTTACTTATAATTAATGACACCCTAAAACCCGCAATTTAACTTTGGTATTATAATTTCCCACTTTTTCATGTACAATATTGTTATATATCATTTTATCTTTAAACTCGGAACCTACAGTTTGCAATTGAACCTCATAACCACATTTACATGTTTAATCATATTTTTAATATTGACATAGTTTATGGCATTTATCTCTATAGTTTTGTTCCATCCGGACACTCGTATGCATTTTAACCTGTAATAATTGTATTGAACCTTTATATAAATCATTGCACGCCAGCAGGCTTAAACTTGTTAACATGATTAAAAGGCCATAATTGTCATACTGTATTCGCATAACATTGAAATCATCTCTGTGACACAACTGACAACTGTACTGCTAATTCAGTGAATCTGCCTATTGCTTACTTCATTGCTTATCTCATGTTGTTGATACCCATGCTTGATTATATAACTGATTGTGAGTATACCTATGATATCGCTTGCTTCTTGACCTGTCTTGCTACCTACACATTGATTGACCCGACATGGTACCGTATACCGCTTGACTTGACATGATGTACCATGACCTAATCCGTTGCCTGATCTTGTGTCTAATGCCAACAAACCTGACATGCAGTCCTCATGGACCGTTCCTGTTGTCTATCAAGACAAACCTGTTTACCTGATCCTGTGTTGGCATTAGTTTCTTGATTTCGGGATACCTGACTTGACATACACATATAACTTGGGGGTATGGGGAAATCAAAGGTGAAACCTGACTTGTAACTCGACAGTTCACTACCTGTCCTGAGTGTACACATTCATGTTTTGTGCCTAGCGGCATGTCTCGGTTTCAGCCGAGAATATTGTGGCCGTGGTCCCGGGTATGTACGGGATACTATCGAGTGTACACATTCCTGTTTTGTGCCTAGCGGCATGTCTCGGCTGCAGCCGAGAATATTGTGGCCGTGGTCCCGAGTATGTACGGGATACTATTGAGTTACATCGATGATTCATCAATTTGGTTTCAAAGACTTTAGAACAGAGAACCTGATAGAACAGTTTAGTTTACCCACTGCACACTACCCTGCACTGCTCTGATTCATATTATTGTTACCCCTACTTTATTCATGTTTATATTCGCATTGCATGTTTATTATGTTATTACTTGATGACTTGACGCGCTGACGTCTGGGTTTTGCATGGCCCAGATTCTTCTACCTTGCTGCAGACTGATTAGGAGTTTTGCCGCTGTTAGACGAGCGGTGAGGTTCCTGTCGGTACGTAATTTTACTCTAGGTGTTTCATTTATTGTATCTTTTGGCTTCCACATATTCTTATCTCTTGACTCTTTTACTCTGGCTTATGGACATGTACTAGGTAGTTAGTTTACTTTCCTGTTCTTGATATCTCCACAACCGTAATGTGATTGTGGAAGGATTTTTCCTATCCACAGGTAGCATGGTTGGCTATGTCACGTGCCCACTCTAGCGTACTTTGGGAAGCGGGGCGTGACAAAATATATTGGGTAAGTCAAATGAAACTATATATTAATACCCGAGTTTGATCGCAGAAGAGGGAAAATGAGTGCCGGTGTTAGTCGTCCCACTCAACATGAAGTGGATACTTCTTCACGAGGCGGTTCTCATCCCCCGTATACCGGCCGAACCTCTCGCAATAATCGCCGGTATAGCGATAATCAGGGGTAAAGAAGAGGGGGAATACTGCCTCCCCCCTAGCTCTGTCGAGCCTCAGCCTGTGGGACTGATTCGGGCCTCGAGTCCCCCTCTCGGGATGGGGACGCCCTACATCTACAAGAAATATCAAGACAATCAATATTAAGACAAAGTGCTATTAAGAAATCAAGGTTTAGCGAAAATTGAAATGTGATATATACCTCCGGCGACAGAAGCACGAGCCTGGGCCCGGGCAGCAGCACGAGCGGGACGATAGTTCCTCCGGTGAGGAACAGCCGGTGACCCGGACGTGGACGCATCTCCAACTAGAAAATAAATATCGATAAAATTACATGAAGTTCATGTTTATTCTTAAAGGATATGTAAAATGAATAAATATTTTATATTTATTCATACAAACCTGCAGACTGAGCGGAGGGTGTGGAAGTCATGGAAGTGACCCCTGCACCAGACGTGGACGCACCACTTATAATTAGACAATCAAATATTGACTATAAAATTAATTGCAAAAAGAATGTGTATATCAATAATATAACATTCTAAATCAACATGTTTACACTATAGGATATATAAATATACCCGCAGGTGCTGTGGTGGCCTCTGCCCGAGATGTGGAAGCACCACCTACAGCCCGAGATGTAAGTACGTAAAAGCAAAAAGAATATATGTATATTTATGATATAGCATTCTAAATCAATATACATGCACTATACGATATATAAACATATCTGGAGGTACGGGAGTGGCCTATGTCCCTGATGTGGACGCACCACCAACAGCTAGACAATCAAACATTGACTATGTAAGTAATTTTGACATGAATATGCAAGTATATCTATAATAATACATTCAAAATGAATATGCGTGCAACATACCTGGAGGTGCGGGAGTGGCCTCTGTCCCTGATGTGGACGCACCACCAATAGCTAAACAATCAAACATTGACTATGTAAGTAATTTTGACATGAATATGCATGTATATCTATAATATTACATTCAAAATGAATATGCATGCAATATACCTGGAGGTGTGGCAAAGTCCACACGGAAGGAGACATCCGAAAGGGTCTCCGATCGGGATGCAAGACCGGCCTTCTGAAGCTCCATACGCAGCTCTCCGGACGGCAGAACCGCTCTGCCTCTGCCGGTGCCGCGGCTAGAGCTCCTGCCGCCCCTCGTTGCTCCCGTCATCGTCATCAAATGTAGATAAAACGGTTCGTGGACGCATTAGACAATCATTACATATGCATGCTATATATGTATAGATCGTAAAATGTGAAGTAATAATATAACATTACTGATAACCTTTTTCGTTTCGTGGGCGCATTAGACATATCTACTTGGATTTCATCATCGATATCATTTCTAACCCACGTAACTTCATGATCAGCCGAAGACAACCCGTCTTTCGAAACAGGCGGCCGAAGCACTCTAAGTCTTCTCTCTTCTTCATGCTCATCGATATCCTCGAATTATGGGACATCGTAAACATCCCTGGGTTTCCAACGGTATACGACACTCCATTCCGGATGCTTCAAACACTGTGAGTAGTATACTTGGAACGCTTGGTTCGGAAAGATAAACGGGTCTTTCTGACGTAAAATTGAAGTGTGTTCACACTGGTCAATCCATATTCATCTTTCCAAGTCCCGAGATTGCTTCTCCACTTATCTGTATCGGTTCGTGTATCGTACCAAGTACACTGAAATATATAAAACGGTTCTGATCGTCCGGGATATTGGATGTCAGGTATACAATTTAAGTATCCATAATAAAACACACCATCCGATCTTACCGTCGCAATTCCACTATTCTGAGTGGTTCTAGATGTTTACATGTCCTTAACTTCGAATTTGTATCCAAAGACACCGAATCATTTATAATATGCAACCTCCATACTAGGAAACTGAGCTAAATATCTTGAATCACTCTCTAATGATGCAGACAAGTTCGGATCATGGATCTAACAAAATAAATTTTACGACAAATACATAACGATATAAGTTTAGATAAAAACCGATAGCAATAACATGTTAATCGAATAACTTACATGATCTGCAACCCAATCGCAAAACTTATCCTGATGATATTTTTCCAATCGTTCATTGTTCCAATCAGGATGCCCCTCACGTACCACGTTAAAATGAATTCTGTTCTCGACAATAAATTATGACATTAATATTATATCATTTCATACACACAAACACAAATATAACAATTAATCCAAAAAAACTTACTCTCTAATTTTTTTAAGATATGCGCTATTGAGGAGGATAAACCGATATATCTTGTTGATAAACATAGTGTCTACCGTCTTATAATCGGCTTTACCATATGGCCCGTCCTGAATTCTTCGAGACCGGTTAAGTCTCGACTCAATGTTCTCGTCCAGATAGCGGGAACAAAATGTAGTTGCTTAATCTAGAAGATAAACTTGCATGATAGAACTCTCTGGTCGATTTCTATTGCGTATATACTTTTTAAGAGTGTAGAAGTATCTAAAGAAAAATATGTTAAATAAATAAATACGGGCATACAGGACAACAATAATTTTACAAATTGCGCGAAACGAAAAATTCCACGTACCTCTCGACGGGATACATCCATCGATATTGTACCGGTCCGGCTAACTTAATCTCAATTGCAAGATGAACTGTCGGGTGTATTATGATATCGAAAAATGACGGTGGAAAAATACGTTCAAACTTGCAAAGTATCAACGAAATAGAATTTTCTAGTTTCTCCAGTGTCACAGCATCCAGTGTTTTAGCGCATAATTCTCTGAAAAAACAACATAGGTCATTGATTATTAAACCAACCGATTCGGGAAAGGAAGTCCTGAGGGCTAATGGGAGAAGGTGCTCCATAATAATATGGTGATCATGACTTTTCAGCCCATCGATCTTGCCTTTCACAATTTTTATCTTCTTACTGAATGATCCTGAAAAACCTGTGGGAACTTTTAAATCATGCAACATCTGCAGGAATCTTTTCTTCTCCGGTTGTGACATATGATACGCGGTATTGGGAAGTACAAATTTACCTGGTTTACCCGCTACCGGTTTAGGATGCAATTCACTTCTAATTTCCTAGTCCTGTAAATCCATCCAACCATTGAGGTTGTATTTCGATTTCCCGTCTTTACAAAGAAGCAAGTTAAGTATGTGCTCGGATACTCCTTTCTCTATGTGCATGACGTCCAGACAATGACGCGTTAAATTTGTTGACCAGTACGGATGCTCGAAGAAAATTCTTAATTTGTTCCAGAATGATGGTTTGACATGTTTTGTCGGATCCATCCCGAAGGTCACATTATTGTAACCATCCCACTGAGCAGTCACGTCCTCTCCGGACAATGGGGCTGGAGATCCAAGAAGCTCCTAATGACCATCAAAGTGAACACCGTCTAACCTGTAGGGGTGGTTTAGAGGAAGGAAACGTCGATGGCAGCAATAACAAACCTTCCTGCTAAAATTCAAGAATTTCAATATTGTATGTTGATGGCAATAAGGACATGCTTTGTGATCATGTACGGACCAACCTGATAGCATTCTGTACGCAGGAAAGTCATTAATTGTCCACATTAAAACCGCACGCAGTATAAAGGTTGTATTTGTGTTGGTATCGTAAGTCTCTACACCATCAATGAATAAAGATTTTAACTCCTCGATCATAGGTCGGAGATAGACGTCGATATTGTTTCCCGGTGAGTTTGGTCCGTCGATAAGAAGAGGCATCATAAAGTATGATTGGTCCATAGCCAACCAAGGCGACAGATTATAAACTATCATTACAACGGACCATGTGCTGTGACTTCCAGCCATATAGTTGAATGGGCAGAAGCCATCACTAGCGAGTCCGAGCCTGACATTGCGAGGATCGCTACTGAATATTTCGTGCCTCCTTTCGAAATCCTTCCATGCTGGTGAATCTTTTGGATGACTCATTTTTTCATCTTCACTTGGAGGAGCATGGTGATACCAAATCATTGCCTCGGCTGTTTTCTTGTACCTGAATAGCCTCTACAGCCTCTGTGTTATGAGAAATTATCGTGCTATCTTGACAGGTATATCGGGCTTCCTATCAGAATCTTTCGGCTTATATCTGGCATCTCCGCATGTTGGACACTCTTTCAAATCTGAATTCTCTTTCCGGTACAACACACAATTTTTAGGACATACTTGAATCTTCTCACACTTCAGACCCAAATCAGATATCATCTTCTGGGCTCCGTACCAGCTGTCGGGCACGTTATTTTCCGGGGGCACAGAATCTTTCAAGAACGAAAGAAGCATTGTGAATGACTTGTTGCTCCATCCATTTAGGCACTTAATCTGGAAAAGTTGGACGAACCATGAGAGGGTGTAATACTTTGCATTCTCATAAATTGGTTTTCTAGCATCATTCATGAAATTTCCATACTTATCCGCACGCGGTCCTTGACCGGAAGGAATGTCATTTTCGGTACGAATAGATTCACCTAGAGCAGCCTCTACCATATCCTCCATTTTTTCTCCTGAAAAGAAATTACCATCTTCTCCTTCTTTTTCTGTCGCATTACCATCTTCTCTTTCTTCTTCTACCGCATTACTGCGTTCTTCTCCTTCCCCGTGATATAGCCAAGTTGTATAAAGTCTAGTAAAACAATATTTAACGATATGAAGCTCTGCAAATTCTACCTTCTGCCAGTACTTATTTCCATATCTATCGCACGGACAGAGAATCTTCTCTATCACGATCTTATTATGTGCGCGTGTAAATTCAATAAAAGCAGCAACTCCTGCAACAAACTTAGGTTGCATACGTTGTTGTCAATCCACATACATCCAGTCCTTAACTCTGATGTACTCATGGGCCATGTTAGACTGTATAACATATAAATTGTAGGTTATGATGACTATATTGAGAAATCTAAGAACGGGATGGTTACTGACAAAGGAGAAAATCCGTATATATACTTTGTGTGTGCGTTTGTCGTTGAAAGGAATAAATTATCGATAATCAAAGTTAGATTTGAGGATACCCATGTATGAGTTGTATTCTATATATGTGTGTTTCAATTTATGATTTCGCTTAAGTGTAGGGTTGTTAGTGTGTATGTGTTGTGTGTGCGTTTGTTGTGTATTCGTGTTGTATGTGTGTGTTTCGGCTGTCGGGGGTAAGGCTTATATCCCATTAAGAATGTATAGAGCAGACACCCATTCGCTTGTACTTTCAACCGTTTCGAGTAAATTTCGGCAGCACTTCCCCGCTGTTCTCCGAGTACACTGTAATAGAATAGATAATCATTTCAAACCTGTGAAACGTTGAAATGAACATCTAATCTATCTTTGTACACGGAGAACCAACAGAAAAGTACCGACAAAATAACTCGAAACGGATGAAAACACAAGTGAATGTGGCTGTTTGCTTTATACATTCCTAACTTGTCCACACGGAACAAATTTATCGGTTATCATACGATTGAATCTTCTCGTCACATAGAGTACACGACGGTTATTAGTACCGAGCTATACCGTCCGATATTTAACAACTTTCGTATAGTTCTATGTCACGACGAACATCGAACGAATGTTAACCGATAGACGGAAACTAAGTGGCGCTTTGAGTTTCATATATGAGTATCGATGAGAATATGAAAGTTTCATATTATCATCGAGTATCATATATTGGTTTTAACTTGAACATTTAACATGAATAGGTTTTACGTTTACGTTTCGTTATTAAGGGTTTGAAATTTCAAGTTTAGGGTAAATTTTTCTTGCGTTTACGGTAAAATTGTACGTTTACGTTATTATCGAGTATCCTACTGAATGAACTAGTGCACCCTAAACCCTAACCCTAAATAACCCAAATTAACCTAATTAACCATAATCGTTACCCCAACACAAATTATCCCTAATCAACCCTAACTTAACCCAAATTAACCTAATCAACCCAAACTTAACCCAATTTACCCAAATTAACCCTAATCAACCCTAACTTAATCCAATTTACCCAAATTAACATAATTAACCCTAATCAACCCAAACTTAACCCAATTTACCCAAATTAACCTACCTAATCAACCCAAACTTAACCCAATTAACCTAATTAACCCTAATCAACACCCTAACCCTTTCAAATTATCACTAATTAACCCAAATTAACCCTACCCTCTAATTAACCCAAATTAACCCTACCCTCTAACCCTAAACCTGAACCAAACCCTAACCCTAAACCCCAACTAATTAACCCTGACCCTGACCCCGACTAATTAACCCTAACCCCAACTAATTGACCCTAGCCCTAACCCCAACTAATTAACCCTAACTGAACCGAACCCTACCCCTACTCCTAACCCTAATCCTAACTGAACCGAACCTTACCCTAAACTGAACCCTAACCCTCACCCTCACCTTAACCGAACCTTGAACCCTAGCCCAAGCAGCAACCCATTAATCATCAAAATTATAAATAGAAGTATTATTGGAAATAAAATTTTAAGATTTACTAACCTGTAGCTAGGCTGACGATGGAGGAGATCGGTGGTCGACGACGCAATCGACGACGAAGAAGTTTTGGGAGATCGAGGGCGGTGGCAGACCACGGGCGACAGCGACAAGACGTGGGAGAGGTGGCGACGAAAGGCGCGCACGAGAGATCGAAATGAGAGAGGAATTTTTGGTAACGAGGACTTTTCTGTGCATTATCAATAACCCATATATATGCCTTTACGGACTTAACCGTAGGACCTTCGTTTGCGGCACCGTAAGGCCAAAGGGAAAATTATGTTTTAATATTTTTAAATTAAAACGTAGGCACCGTAGGGACAACCATTGGGACCTACAGAGTAATCTGTAGGGGCAATAAAATGTTGCCCCTATGGATGTCTTTAACCGTAGGGACAACCCCTTATTGTAGTAATGTAGTGAATCCAAAAAGGAGTCCAAGTCAGTAAGTCAAGACATAAACAAGATTAAATCAAAAAATTTAAAACATAAGCGAGCACTTTTTTATTACCTTTTTTTTATTACTTTTTTTGCCATAGCTTGTCAACCAAGAAATACCTGCCCTGTATAGTTCATTCAAATAACACAACTTACGTTTGGTAGGCAGGAACTCGTTTATGAACTTTAAACATTTGTTTTCAATTAGGCATGCTATCTCATGTGCTGCATGTTGCAGAGGAAAACTAGAGGACAAGTGAACTGACTATATAAATGATGAAAAACAGCACAGAATATTCTTATTTGATGGACACCATAACTTCTATGCTTGAAGGCTGCATACATCAACAATCAGACCCAATCGATGGTGCACCAAAACAAAGAAGGAAAAATGGGTCAAACTACCAATAGGAAAAACTTTATAAGCAAAAAAACCTAGTAAGAAACTCAAAAAGTTATATGTTTAACATCCTATAGTACAACCAACCACTTTTTATTTTTTAACATTCCAATATTACCCTTGTCAAGTTCCAACAAATAACTGCTACATTTAACATATAGACTAGACTGCTACATTTAGCAGGTACATTGCTACATTTAATAAATATAGCAATTATCTGCTAAGTGTAAGTGTATCAGTTAATGTAAACTGCTACATCTGATAAATATAGCAATTATCTATTAAATGTGAGACTAGCTATAGCAATTTACCTGGCAACTATTGCAGTTATCTCCAGATATTGACAGGTGTAATATAGGATATTAAAAAGCAAACGATGGCTGGTTATACTATAGAGACCTAAACTATAACTTCTTGAACCTAGGGAGTTTTCCACTAATTTCTTTTTTTTGCCGGGGAGATTTTCCAATTGATTTCAAGCCTAAGGAGTAAGCCATTTTCCACGAACAAATATATATGCATCACCTTGAACTCCTCCGGCATACTTAAAACATACTTCAACCCAAATTCTTACAATAATCGCAGAGCAAAACTTACAACAGATTTTTCATCAAGCAGTTTAATAATTAAGCAATGATGCAATAAAACAGCAAGTAGGTATAAAGGAAAGAAGACAAAAAAATAACTAACCATTTAATAGGGCATCAGCAAATAAAAATCCACAATAGGGCAAACACAAAACTCACCTTGCTGGAAATTAAAAAGTAGGAGGATAAAAAAGGAAGAAAGAAAATAGGGCATCAACAAACATAAATCCCACTAGGTATCAGCAATAATCTACTACACAAGAAAGAAGTAACCAAATGATAAAATTCATAAGGAATAACTCACCGTTTGTTCAGAAACTGAATATGGAAAAACGTAGCCTTGCACGCTTCTACTCTGAAAAGATCCTGCAATATCCACAATCTTAAGAATAACCTACATTTAAAAAATTATAAAGAAAAAGTATAGATTACATAGAAATCTATGATACAACAATATTGGTCCCCCACAATCAGGTGTTGAACTGAAAAGCTACATTGTTGAGCTACAAGATTAAAGGTTACACAGAGAGCTAATATACACCAGGTAACAAAACAAAGCCCTCCGCCTACAGAATCAATAATAAATCACTTACTACGACACAAACAATATCTCAAACCTGATATCATGAGAATAAAGAAGACACGGGCCATGTTCCAATGATGAAAGAGACACCATAGGAGGAAAAAAAAACAAAACTGAGATTAGTCCCAATTCAACCACCACCCTACATCGTTTTCATGTGTCCTCGTCGTCATTCGTTGATAAGTTACCTGCAATTGCATAAAAAATCAGCACATCAGTCTTTATCACATTTAACAGAAGTCTGGAAATAACAATGTATCTATCCTTCACATACATTAAAAGTGAAAAGTAGTAAACGATTTGCTTCCTGCTTCTCAGTAGTTATGCTTGCAATGGTGTTACAAATACAATAGAGGATTTCAATGTAGCACATAACCCCCTACAACCAGATGTGTCAGGGTTTTACTGGTGAAGAAAATCTAGTGTAGGATCATTTCATCCAAGATTGCGATCAAAGGATACATGCTATCACTTGACAAATTACATTCATTAGCAAGCAACACTTTTGATGACCGCCAAAGGGTAATAGCCCTTCAGTGATACTTTCCTCTTCTGAGTGAGGGGTCGCCATTTCAGCCCTATGAGGCTCGCTTCAAAATGAAAAAGAAAGAAAAGAAACTTTGATGACCCTTTTGTCTTTCTCCCCATTAGGCTTGATCAACTAGTCAGCCTTCTATACACTAATATTCATGATGTTACTGGTGGTGAGGAATGATGGTCTAAGCAGCAAAAAAAATTCAGGTACGGATACGAATCCATGTATACGACGCAATACGAGTTGGATTCAGAGTCAGACCATCCAGGTCAAGCAACAGTTTATCTGAGATTGTATTTTCTAATAGTACAAGCCACGGACTTACAGATGCAAGATCAACATTACCCTCAAGAATATATGTTGCAAGTTCAAAGGAGATTTTATAACTCATAAATATTTGTTACAACTTCAGGGGAGTTTTTGTCCCTCGAGGATAAGTGGGTTCCAGCAATAAGACTCGAGTCTTGTTGACCTTTGTCCCATCTTATATCTTATACCCATGTATAATGAGACTATTTTAGTCATTCACGTCTCAACACAATGGATGTCAAGTCTTAGTGTTCAACAGTTTTGTTTTTTTGTTATTTCTTAGTGTATTTTTTAGGATAATGGTGGTAAAATTAATCCCCCTATCTTCAACCGTTCCACTCTGTGTTGATCACATGCCTTGAACATGTGACCTCATTGTCATGACGTGAAAACTTTTCCAGTTCTTGGGTTATATCTTAGGTATTAGTTAGGTACGCTGAGTCTGCCTTTTCTTGTATGGTCGAATCTCATGACAATTTGAGTTGAAAAGTTATCATTTGTAGTTATTCCGCTTTTGGTTTATAGAAAGTTATTGCAACTCCCATTAAGTTGCAATAAAATTAAAAGGAATTTTAAGCAAAAAATTGTCCTGTTTTTGCATGTGTTATTTTAAAAGCCAACACAAATTTTAACTGTGCATGTTAGATTATGCATGCGCATCCATTCTGGATGACCCTAAACAGATAACAGCATGATGCCCTATGATCCCAACCGTAAAGATCAAGTAGATCTTGGAACGTTCACACTTCGTGTTCCAAGAAACTCGACTCGATAATGATCTCAGTGAGAATATCTTCAAACCTACCTAGAGCTAGTTTGGATGCTATAGAGAAAGCAATTAATGACCAAGAAGGAAAACGAAATTGTCACTGAAAAGGAAAACATTATTACTTAGACAGCAAATCTAAAGAATATGAATAACCATTAGACCTCAAAGAGAATCAATATATAAACAGACGATTCAGGATTTGGTTTGAAAAGGAAACAAATTGAATAGTATTGTAAGAGTGAATAACGGCAGACAAAGAAAATAATTAGGCCCAGAATAAGAAACTGATTTAAGTTCATGTTATGTATAGAAGATATGACAGCAATCTGTATGTCATACACAAACCATTTTAGCAATTTGTGAATGCCATTAACTTAGGTATCTACAGACCATCTTTTTCAATGTGAAATCATGTAGTTCAATGTAACAGGAAATAACTTAATGTTCCTCCCTGCTTATCTTATGCCAACACCAAGAGCTAAATCTATTTCGACAAACTATGCATTCGCGTTAACAGTGAAATGATGATACAAACTATGGTAAATGTACTGCTAAAAGGACGTAAATGATCAGTGTAGCATATTCTGTAAACGGAATACATACATATCTACTGGTATCTAGCAGCTAGTTTGTAGGGGATAATTTTACAGAATAAAAGAAGAAAAATCAAACTAGAAATTATGCATTTCATTGATAAACATCACAGGTGAAGTTAGAAGAATTACATTACCAGCAAGCATAAGAAAAGATAATATTAACTGTTATCTCAAACTAGCACATATGATTCAGAACTACTATAAACTTTTCATCAATTTGAACAAGGCAGAACTAGTTATACAACCCAATAAGCAATCCGACAAATATCCTCTTCAACTAGAAAAGGGTCAAGGTGAAAGGAGAAAAAGATAAATTTTGGCATAGGGGATAGCGAAAATGATAAATTTTGGCTCTTTTTTGTGTATATAATAGAAAAGGTAAGTGAAATCAAACAGTTGTATCTGATTAACTGATCCACGTAGAAATCAAGCCAGTGTTTTAAACGCAGCCATTTAAGCATTTAAGCGGCGGAGCGGGTTTTGCCGCTCTGCTTTATACCGTTTAAACGGGTTATATTATATAACATATTTTCATTGATGTATACACTTTATAAGTGTCATAATGTGCATATAAGTATTGTTATTGGAGTGAGAATAACACAAATACCATTTAATACATAATCCCATCTCTTTTTCCTCTTTTTACATGTCGTTTCTCCCTAGCTGCTCAAATCAATAACGACCTGGGTTTTCCAGCTAATCGACTTCAACAAACTTTAGGTTTTGGGTTTCGAAACTTCAAAAATTAATGTTTCGAATCCGATCGACTTCAAGACATCAAGATCTAAATAGATTTCGAGCAATTCTAGGATTCCTATTTCGATTTTGAATAGTTTTTGAATTTCGACTTTGAATTTCTAATTCGATTTCGACTACACTAGCTTAGGTTACAATCTTTTAGGTATTTTTTGTGATTTTGTTGTTTCCTTTTGTACTGATTTTGTTGGTTCTTCAAGTTACAATCGATATTTATTTTTAAAACAAATTCTAATAACAATAGGATTTTCTTCACAATCAATTTGCATTTTCCGTTGTTTACGCTTTCCATGATACTAATTTAGGCATTTGCAAGTGCAAAATAAACATAAAATAGTTGGAACTTTATTAGATTTATTGACAAGAAATAAGAAAATTGATGAAAACGCCACTTTTTTTTTTATTTCTGAGGAGCCAGGCTCCTTACCGCTCCGCTTTTTTATTCTACTTTTAAAATATTGAATCAAGTAACCAAAAAACACATAGAAAGAAAGGACAACGCTTAGGTAGTTATATATGACACAATGGCCACTTAATGCTTCCTTCTTAATAACTGATATGATTCTGATGATTTTCCTGTTTAGTTTTACTAGCATGTCTTGTTGGTAACTTTAGTGTGTAATTTATATATTTTCCTCAAGCAAAAACTCAACCAATAGTGCAAGTCATACCAGGTTATATCCTTAAGTCTAATTAATTTGCATCATTAAAAGCAATTTTCTCCATAAATTCCACAAGTAAAGCAATAAAAAATAAGAGCAACACATTATCTACCACCTCTCAATATTCTGTTAAGAGCGTACACAACGGAAGGCGGACACCAACCTTTATGGATCTAAATTAAGATCCCTTTTAACAAATATCCAGAACAATACCGAATCAAATAACACAAAAGATTTGATAACACTTTATAAAACTTTAGAGAAAAACTTTACAAGAGTTACAAACCCTCTCCTTATAGATCTTCAACAAGATCTCCTTATTCTTCTTTTTAAGTTCTCCTTAATGGAGCCTTGATTGCTTATGGAGCCGCCGTTTCGTCTCCCTTAAATCTTATAATCAAGATAACACACTTTAAACTTTAACCCTAGTTTCCTATTTATACTAAATTACAAAACTTTAATATAATAAGATTCCGGTATTTACAAAACTGCCAAAACCGAACACGTGCGGAAAACCTGCCGACAGACATCTGCCCCTTGTGGGTAAAATGCCTGATCATAATTTGCACGTCTGGCCAGAGAGTCGCCAGACGTCTGAAGCTCAACAAGCTCAGACGTCTGCGTCTCCTCTAGAAAAATATCAGACGCATCCAGACGTCTGACCGTTATTGGCCAGACGTCTGCCTCTCCTCTTGAACTCCGAAACTTTACTTTAATGACAGACGTCTGGAGCACAAATGCTCAGGCGTCTGCCCCTTTTCAGGATCTGGAATCTCATAGATATACATGACACATTCATAACAATCTTCACCTTAGCTTGTATATCCTTATAGCCACTTTGAAAATTAGTTGCCCTTGTCTTGGATTCTTGAGAGTTGCCTTAGTTCTCCTCGTTTCCCCTGCTGGCACAGCTTCAAATTTTGAAAGCACAAACCGTCATAATTTTTGCTCAGAAGTGCGAAACTGATTCTGTCATAATTATTCACTAGAACTACGAAACCGATACTGTCACAGTTATTCATCAGAACTACGAAACAGTTGCGGCCCTCCTACCGAGGTCACGGGCCTTCCTCACATTTCAGTACATGAATAGAAGTCAAGGCTGACTTGAACTTCTCGGTAGGAATAACCTTCGTCGGCATATCCACCGGATTCACCTTAATATCAATTTTGATCAAATCGATCTCCTTTTCGGTCCACTCTCTTATCTTGTGATACCGCACGTCGATGTCCTTTGCTCTACTGTGGTAGACCTGATTTTTCGCCAAGTGAATTGAGCTTTTACTGTCACAAAACAAAAGAACCGACCACTCGTTAAATCCGAACTCGCCAACTAAGCCATAACCATAAGGCTTCCATTGATGCCATCTATTCAGTATCCGTCGTTGATAACTTCACAATATCCTGAAGCATTGACTTCCAACTGATTGGAGATTCTGCAACTGTATATATAGCCTGTAGTAGATCTTCTCTTTTCCAAGTCACCAGCGTAATCCATATCTACGTATCCTTACAACTGGCTCGATTTATTTTCTGACCTGTGAAAGAGTAAATCAAGATCTTTAGTTCCTTTTAGATACCGAACTATCCATTTTACAGCTTCTCAGTGAAGATTTCCTGGATTTGACATGTATCGGCTAACCAGACTTACCGCATAGGATATATCTGGACATGTGCATAGCGTACATTAGTGATCCCACCGCGTTTGCATATGGTACTCGAGATATCTTTACCTTCTCCGCTGATTTCGGTCACTCCTTAGATGATGGCTTGAAATGACCAGCGATAGGGGTACTCACATGTCTCAAGTCCTTCATGTTGAATCTCTCCAACAACTTCTCAATATACCTTTTTGGGGATAGCCAAAACTTTCCAGTCTTCCTGTCTCGAATAATCTCCATCCCAAAAATCTTCTTTGCTTCACCTAAATCCTTTATATTGAATTTTGCACTCAATGAAGGTTTGAGCGTATTTATTTCCGCCATGCTTTTAGCAGTAATCAACATGTCATCGATATATAGGAGTAGATATATCGACGATCCATTCTTAAGCCGCTTCGAGTACACGCATCTGTCATACTTACATCAAGAGTAGCTGGTCTTCTTTATAAAAGAATCGAAGCACTTGTACCACTGCTTAGGAGACCGATTCAATCCATATATAGATATCTTGAGTTCACATACATGATTCTCCTTGCCGGGCTCCACAAATCCTTCAGACTACCTCATGAAGATCATCTCTTCCATCTTACCATGCAGAAATGTCGTTTTCATGTACATCCGCTCCAACTCTAAATTCTAAAGTGCTGTCTTTGCCAACAAAACTCGAATAGATGTAGCCAAGGCAATAAAATTTCGTTGTAGTCCACCCCCTCCTTTTGAGCAAAACCATTCGCAACTAACCGTGCCTTGTATTGCTCATTATTATTTTTCTTGAATACTCCCTTGCAACATGTTGAAAGTAAAAACCAAATGATGGGCCTTTAAAGATAGTTCCAAATTGGAAACAACAAAAAAAACAAATAGGTATAAAATATAAGATGGGTCAAATCTCAACAAGGCTTACGTCTTATTGTTAGAACCCACTTATATCAAAAACCCATGTGTACCTATTAAAAAGCCCATCACTCCTTCAACTTTAAATACTTAAACACTAACACAACCAATAGCTCTTTTTCCTTTCGGTAGCTTAATCAACTTTCACGTTCCGTTCTTTCGAAGTGACTCCATCTTCTCTGTCATCGCGACAATCCATCGATCTCTATTCTCTTACCCAATAGCCTCCTGATTAGAGCTGAGATCCCCACTTTCGGTGACCAGAGCAAATATGTAACACCCGAGTTCATTTATACCAATTCAGTTTCAGTATTTTACTTATCCATGGTCTAATCCTGATTTAGCGTGTTTGGGTGCGAATAGTACTTCACAGGTCACTGGGCATTCGACCCGACCCGCTTGCTTGAACCTGTGTAACTCTCATTTATAGGTTACCTTGACTTGTTACATGAACTAGTGCATTTCATAATTTAGTATATACTGGTATTTGTCTTGTATTACATCTTTTGCATATAACAGTTATCATGTAAAATAAATAAAAATTGCATTTCATGGCCTGCATGATACCCCTAACCCTGTGGTAGCGTCCTTGCATCGTGTTCTCGTCCCGTTCAGTGAAACGGACGTGTTTGGACGACCACGCGCACGTACGTACGTCCGTTCTGGGGGGTATACACTTCTGTCGTAAAATCTTTCATTTTAAATTTAGAAGCTGACTAGTAATTTTCTTATTTCAAATTCAAATTTTTGGACCCGACCCGGGCGCAATTCTGAAATATTTTGTATTTTCGCCAAATCCTATTTTTTCTAAATCTTTTAAAATCAGCCTGATTATTTTCAGCTTATTAGGATTTTAAACCAACCAAATTATAATTCTTAAACAACTGAAGTGATTTCCTTGAGTCCCAAGCCAATGAAATGGCCTCTGTGCATTTATAGAAATCTTTTTCTATTTTCTCCTAATCTTTTCTCCCCGTCCAATCGCGAGCCCTTTCACCCGACCCCACAACTTTCTCCCTCTCTCGCTTTTCTTTATCTCTCTCTCCTTTTTTCCTTTCTCTCTCTCTCCTCTCGTGCCTGCTTCTCTCTCCTCTCACGGTGCACGAGAGTCCCGTCACCTCCCTCGATCGCTACGGTCACCTCCCTCCATCTTTCTTCTTCTTCTCGTATTAAAACCCCGAGCACCCCACGAGAGCCCTAGCCGTTGTCGTCGCCGTCTCCATCCTCGATCTCGTCACCACCTACATCCCATCTCCTCCTCCTCATCGTCGCCATCTTCTTCTTCCTCCTCATTAACCCGAGCCTGCACTTCACAGGACCCCCTGCGGCCAGAACCCATCATCATACTCACCTCTATCGCCGCCGATCACATCGTCATCGCCAACATCTCCTTCTTTCCTCGTCTCTATCATCTACTTCTCCCTCTCTTCTCCTCCACTCCTCTCTCTTTCCTTCTCTTCCTCTACAAAGAAAACCCTCGACCCGACACATAGAAACTGCCCCTGCAACCTCCGCCTCGCCCATATCACCGTTGTCGGCACTATCACCGCCGACCAGTCTCGTCGACGTTCCCGTATCACCTCCTCCTCTCCTTTCCCACTTGTGCCGCCTTGCTAACCCCGCTGCAGCCTAACCCAGAAACCCTACACCAAACCCACGATCCATCACCTGCACTTCCTACCTCACCGGAGATCTCCTCGACGACCGTACCCCATCGTCATCGTCATGTTCCCTGCCTCGCCTCACCTCCCTTCTAAACCATGAACACCGAACCCTAGTTTCCTCCTCTTCTTCTTCTTTTCTCTTTCTTTCTCGTTCTTGATCTTTTCCGGTGATCGCCGGAGACCCCTTGCCGACACCACCCCATCACCACGACCTTCCCTGACCCAGAGCACCACACCCTAGAGACCTTCTCATTATTCTTCTCCTTTCTTCTTCTTCCTTTCTTTTCTTCTCTTTACTTTTTGATTTCTTTTTCCGATCACCGCCGGAATGCGGCCGTGCCATCGACGATCACGACGACCTAGCGAGCGTACCTGACCCATGTGATCACACTGTGCGTGGTTTGGATCCGTTCCGTGTACCGTGCGCACATCGCGACGTCTTCAGCCGACGTGAGACGTTCTGTATTTCCGTTCATGATCCGTCCACGCAAGTTAATCTTGCTGCATGCTATTTGAATTACTATATATATACTATTTACAGTTCTACATATCTCTTGATTGCACATTAAACTTGCAGCTTACATTTTAGTGCTATAATTTTCCTTGTAACAGTTTGACGTTCCGTCATATCATTTAGTTTCATCGCATGAAACATGTCATGTTGCATTTTAGTTCTACTATACATAGTAACCACAATCATAATTAAATCACATAATAATTATTGTATAGTCCACAGTACCCTTTTATGTTTATACCCTGTTGGACACCCGTGGGTTTCTTTAACCGGTTTTAGTTTTAATTGCATCTTTTGAACCTACTATACAGGTTAGTGCATCTCTATATTACGTAGTGCATGTTAACATGATTCTAACATCCATACTTGTATACTGTAGATAAGTAATGATGACCGTGCGTCAATATATGTAATATGTACCTATTTGCTTACCTTATTACCCGATCTAGTTATTGTTATAATGGTATTCATGCTGGTTCATTTATAATCTTGTGTATGTTAGTTTGATTATAAGTACCCACATGACATCTTGTGCTCCCGACATGACCTGATGCACTGCCTACTTGATATGACATGGTACCGTACACTCCTGACATGACATGACACCTTTATACATTACCTGGCTTGACCTGATGTACCATGGCTTGACCCTTTACCTGATCTGGTGTCTAATGCCAACTAACATGACTTGTAGTCCTCACGGACCGTTCCTGTTGTCTATCCAGACAAACCTGCTCTTACCTAATCCTGTGTTGGCAGTAGTGCTCGATTACTGAATACCTGACTTGAACACTTATGACTTGGGGGTATGGGGAAATCAATGATGAAACCTGACTTGTAACTCGACAGTGTGCTACCTTTACCGACTAGTTTTAGAGGCTGGGCCAACCTTGGGATGATGCTGCTGATATCATCCATCGTTATCCATTTCCTTTCAGAGGCCAGGCCAGCCTTGGGATGATGCCATGGACATCATTCATCTTTACCCTTTTCCTTTAGTGCCTAGCGGCATGTCTCGGTTCAGCCCGAGAATCTGAGACCGTGGTCCCGGGCATGCACGGGATACTATTGAGTTACATCGATGATTCATCAAATTGATTTCAAAGACTTGAGAGTAGATAACCCAATAGAACAGTTTAGTTTACTCAATGCACACTACCATTCACTGCCCTGATTTATATTACTTTTACATCTGCTTTTCATTCATGATTATATTTGCATTGCCTGTTACCCTGTTTATATTTTATTGTTTGATGACATGACGCGATGACGTCTGGGTTTTGCATGGCCCAGATCCTTCTACCTTGTTGCGGACTGATCAGGAGTATTGCCGCTGTTAGACGAGCCGTGAAGTTCCTGTCGGTATGTAGTTTCACTTCCAGGTGTTTCATTTATTGAAATCTTTTGGCTTCCGCATCTTGTTATTTCTCGACTCTTTTACTCTGGCTTATGGACATGTACTAGATAGTTAGTTTACTTTCCTGTTCTTGATATCTCTACAGCCGTAATGTGACTGTGGAAGGATTTTTCCTATCCACGGGTAGCATGGTTGGCTATGTCACGTGCCCATCTTAGCGTGCTCTGGAAAGCGGGGCGTGACAAAATACGACCATATTTTCGAAACCGCACCTGACTGGTGCCTTATGTGGACATTCTGATCTCCTTAACGCCATTGTTTGTGGGTCCTATTGGGGTTGGTTCTCACCGTATGTCTCCATATTCCGCCCGTCCACCACCGCATCAATAGACCGAAATTGTGCTTCATTGTCCATATCCTTACGAGTGTCAAAAAACTCTACCTCCACAGGATCGTTGTCACCTGATGCTCCTCCTGTTGCCTTATTGTCTTCACCCACGTCTTTCAACATGAATTCCTTATCGAAGATCATATCTCGGCTAATGAACGCTCTTATGTTTTCCGAATCCCATAACTTGTAAGCTTTAACTCCAAGTTTGAATCCTAAGAAAACACGCCTTTTTGACTTTGAATTCAGTTTGGTCCTATCATTCTAATTCACGAGTGAGTAATCAGGGCACCTAAACACTCATAACGAATCATAACTGACTGGTTCTTCCCTCAATATTTCTTCTGGGGTCTGAAGATTTATGGTTGTAGATGGAAACCTGTTAACCAAATAGCACGCATGAATCCCAACTCTACCCAGAAGTCATCCGAAAGAAGTCATCCGAAAAGCCGGATTGCAACCACATACTTAGTGTCCTATTCATCCGCTCTGCTACCCCATTTTGTTCTGGATATCCTGGAACTGTTCATTTCCTTTGTATGACATGTTCTTTACAGCAGTCTGTAAACTTCTTCGAGGTATATTCACCTCTATTATTTATCTGCAAATACTTCACCAGTCGCTCCTTTAGCTTCTTCACGGTCGCTTTCCATTCCTTAATGGCAAACACCTCTGACTTGTGTTTGAGGAAATAGACTCATACCTTCCGTGAGAAGTCAATAAAAGTGACATAGTATACGGCACCTCTTTGATGGAAACGGTGATGGCCCTTATACGTCTGAGTGTATCTAGTCGAGAAGTCCTTCGGTTTTGTGCACGGCTTGCTTGAAGCCGACCTTATGTTGCTTCCCCATCGTGCAATATTTTCAGAAGTCCAGCTTGCACGTGGCAATTCTTTTAAGCAACTCCCTTCTGTGCAACTCACGAAGCACCTCTCATGTGCCAAGACGCATGTGCCACGGCTTTACAGTATCCTCTACCTGTTTCTCTATAGCCACGGCTGCACCACCACACCACCAATCACTGTGCTGTCGTCCAAACGATACAAATTCTTCAATCGTTGTCCCTTTATGACTACTAAGACACCATTGACAACCTTTAGTACTCCATCTTGACCAACGAACTTGCATCCTGCCGCATCCAATGCTCCTAGAGTAGTCAGATTTTTCTTTAATTCCGGAATGTGTCGCACGTTCAGAAGTGTTCGCACCACACCATCAAAGATGTGGATTTTGATGTTCCCTATACCAATGGCCTTGCACGCCATATTGTTCCCTATGGGAACATTGTTGCCATTGAACTCCTTATGGGTGTCGAACAAACTCCTTTTTAGGACGCATATGATAAGAACATCCGGAGTCAAGTATCCAAGCATCAAAATTTTCTTCTTTCCCAGTATGTACTGCGAGTACATCATACGGATCTTTCTCTTTTTCGGTCGCAGCATTGGTTTGATCCGAACTCTTTGTACTGACACCTTTACCCTTCTTCTCCAACCACTGTCTGTACTTTTGGCATTACTTCTTCATATGCCCTGGCCGTTTGCAAAAGAAGCATGGTTCGCCCTCTCGTCCGGATGATTTGGATTTTCCCCTTATGCTCTTACCCCCGTCTTCGACCTTTCTCTTTCACCGGCAAACCCTGATGGCTCCTCTGGTGGATTTGATTTCTTCAGGATCTCATTATTGAGAAGCATAGTCGTAACCTCCTCCATCTCGAGAGTCTCTTTCCCATATAGAATTGTTGTCACCAAGTGTTCATACGAATTTGGAATCGAAGAAAGAAGCAAAAATGCTTGATCGTCCTCTAATTTTACTTCAAGACATAGAAGATCGCTGACCATCCTGTTGAAGCTATTTAAGTGGTCGTGAATTGGAGTACCTTCCTTCATGCGTAAATCGTAAAATTACTTCTTTAAATACATCTTGTTAGACAAAGACTGTCATATACAAGCCCTCTAGCTTCAACCATAAACTTACCGCAGAAGTTTCTTTCACGACGTTGTGCATCACTTTATCCGCCAGACAAAACCCTATCGGGCACTGTGCCCTCTGACACATATCTTGCCATGCATCATCTATCACGTCGGTAAGTTTTTTTACAGCCAAGAGCTTTGAACAGCCCTTCTTTTACAAGTGTTTTAACCCTTTTCTGCCACATCGAGAAGTTCTATTTCCCATTAAATTTCTCCATCTCGAACCTGGTGTTGTTAACCTTGTTATCCGTCATTCTTAATTCCGAAGCATAAAAACCTTTCCCTCGGATCTTTATTAATCAATTCAATAGAATCACAATATAAGAAGGTGGGAAACGGACACAAGCGTCGTCACCCACCGCAAACTTTGATCGAAAAACTAAAGAAAGGGCTCTGATACCGGTTGTTGGGAGCGTGCGGCGAAAAGCGGCTACCAACCTTTATGGATCTAAACAAGAGTCCCCTTTAACGAATAACAACTAGAACAATGCAAAATCAAATAGCGCAAGAGACTTGGGGAAAAAAGAACACTTTATTAGAACTTTAGAAAAAAACCTTACAAGAGTTGCAAACCCTCTCTTTATAGATCTTCACCAAAATCTCCTTATTCTTCTCTCTAAGTTCTCTTTAATAGTGCCTTGATCCTTTATAGAGCCGCCGTTTCGCCTACCTTAAACCTTATGATCAAAATTACACACTTGAAACTTTAACCCTAGTTTTCTATTTATACTAAATTACAAAACTTTAATATAATAGGATTCCAGTATTTATGATTCTGCCATTTAGAATCGAACACGTGCAAAAAACCCGGCGACAGATGTCTACCCCTTATGGGTAAGACGTCTGACAATAATATGCACGTCTGGCCATATAGTCGTCAGACGTCTGAAGCTCAACGCTCAAACGTCTGCGCCTGCGACTCTTCCTCTGGAAATATATCAGAGCGCGTCCGGACATCTTACCGTTACTGGCCAGACATATGTCTCTTCTCAGAAACTCTAAAACTTTAATTACAGACATCTGAAGCCCAAATGCCCAGACGTCTATCCCTTCTCTGAGTCTGTAGTCTCGTAGGTATACATGACACCTTCACAACATATTCTACATAAGCTACCGGTTAAATGACTAGCTAAAGAAGTGGTGCAGAGATTCATAACTTCGGAACTTGGAGTCGATAGATTCCACTTTTTAGCTAATCACCAACCCGGTACCTATGTGGAATTTATTGAATTGGTAGATTAAGAACTTTGCAAAGAGTTATTAAATTACCATGAGGTTCTTGATTGGTAAATTGTCAAAAAGACGAGCATGACTCAAGGGAAACAAAAAAACTGCTTGCGAGGCTACTCCCACATAGATAGAGACAAACATGTTACGAGCTAAATAATTTCAATTATTCTGGGAGGGTGTCCACACCAAATTTCAGTTAATCCAACCATCAAGTGCGTCTACGATATGAACATATATTCTGAGTTACGCCTTCACCTCACTTGGTTCTGATAAATAATTTCAAATCAGCACTTACTACTTGTCTACTTCATATCGCATAATGTGCATAATCTTTAATGAATTGTAAAAGTAAAACATATAAATCAATCGAAGAAGATGAATGGAAGAAAAATTTATTGCAAAACTCTTCATAATTGTGCATAGTTTTATATATGCATCAACCAGTCCTATGACTCCTATCCAATAATACAAAAGAATAGCATCTAAATAATTTCAATTCAGCACTCACTACTTCACATTGCATGATTTTCATGTTCTTTAATGAATTGTTGGAGTAAAATGTATAGACCACTCGATGAAGATGAATGAACGAAAAAATTATTGCAGAAATCTTCATAATTCAGCTTGGTTTTATATATGCATCACTCAGTCCTATGACTCCTATCCAACAATACTAATAACAAAACAATAAGAAACTAGACCGGATGATATGTATAGATTAGAATTTCTTATAGCTCAATAGCAGCCATAAAGATCGCTAATCCCCTACAAGTGTTGAATGACGCTAATAACAACCTCATGCTTTGTTGCTCAAGTAAATATCAAATATCTTTTGGTGCTGCTGCTGTGCTGGTTGTAAAATAAGAAATATTTTGGCTAGAGAAGTACATATTTAGAGATTATGGCCGAGGAGGGATCAACAAGTCATCCTTAAGCAAAGGTTTTAAAACTAAAGCTCAAATTTGAAATTTCATCAAGATTTCTAGATATCGTGGCTTTAAGTACATGATAACGCGTTCATGTTGGTTAGAAATTTTCATTATCAAATAATACATGTAGCAAGACTTATTGGGGGCACAAGTCAATTTCAGATGTTCATATTGAACATCCTATATAGTTCATGCATACAAGTATTTCTTGGTTAAGTATAGTGTAATGACTAGACCTCCCTCCCTCCTTCCCTCCCTCTCGTAATGACTACACATCTCTCTCTGCTTCACAATATATAATATATGTACTGACGTTCAACAAAGCAAATTAGAGATAAAATTAAATAGATAACTGGCTCATAAATACCTGGAATAGTCTCTTGTACATCCAAGCAATGTTAAAGAATAGTGCAGTTTACTTTACAGTGAGTCCAAAATCTACATTTAGCAAGTTCGAGATATAGTAATTGAAAATTATTACGAAAGTTATCCAGATCTACCATATGCTTTGTCACTACAACAGTCATAATTCCCAATAGTTTGATTTTAGGGGCATCACTTCAGTATGAATAAATTATATTCACAATACAATAGTGTTAAAAATGAATGAAAAATAAATGCAGCTTGAATTGATTTCAATGTATAATAAAGACATATAAAATAAAATCATGAAAGATTACCTATATTTAGATTGATATGAAAGGATATATCGGACCTTAAATAGACATTATATTCAAAACATAGATCCAAACCCTAGTATTTATATCCTCCCTTGCTCTTTAAACTGCCATTCTATGCACTACCATAGCCTGCCAGGGAAATACTAAAACCCAACTAAATACAGCGACAATTTAACAATTCTTAATTTTGTCATGGTGTTCCACGTCAAGAGCCTATATTTAGCTGCCTTGGCTTCAAACCCTCAAAACCTAGATCTAAACCCAAGCATTTATACCTCCCATATTCTTAAACTGATGTTTTATGAACTACCTTAACCTGCCAGAGAACAATTCTTACCTTTGTCATGGTGTTCCACGTCAAAAACCTATATTTAGCTGCCTTGCCTTCAAACCCCCATCTGTGAGTATGGGTATAATGGTTCTTTTTCTAGTCCAAATTTTCTAGGAAAAAAATCTTTAAAAACAAGAAAATGAGCAATCCCAATGCAAATCATTATACCAAAAGTTTTTGCGATCAGTTCTTGCAACCATTTTCAAAAAAAAAGTTGGGAATAAGAATGTCCACTGTGTCTCTAAAAAGGCTTAATCTTGGAAAGCCAGAAAACATGCTATATACAGTGTTTGAGAAGATTATAATGAAGTGTACTTACTGATAAGCTATATATTGATTTGACAACTAAGAAACGTAGTGCTCCTTAAGGTCATAAACTTAACAAACTTGTGGAAAGACTAGTGTTAGTCTTCATGCTAAGACAGATCATAAATTCACATTACCGATCATGAATGTTGTATAAAACGGTATATAATCAACTTAAAAACACACAACAATTTGGTTAACAACTTTGTCAACAAATTAATTCCTACCTGAATCAACACCTATGTTCTCGGGGACTGACCAGCATCGGATCCAGCACAACTTTCACTGTCAGAATCTGCAGCATGCATCTTGCTATAAGTCAAACTAATCTAGCTTTTAAGGAATCCAAAGCTTGTTATATGTTGAAGTCTTAACTATTATGATGTTACCTATTGAAAATTTAACACTAAGCTATCTCCATATGTGCTTTAAGATGACTGACATTTAAAAGAGCATATTACCACTAGAGGATGATCCAGAGTTGCTGCTCGAACTGCTAGAACTACTTGACCTACTTGTGTTACCCCCCTTCTTTCCATCATCTTTTGGTGGAGAAGCAGCCATACCCTTTTCACCGACCACTGTGCCAAACACAATTACCATGCATTGAATGATACGAGTTGGTTACTATTGCGAAAGGTAACCAAAAATGACAACAATATGATGAGGTGTACCATATTTAGTTACCTGTCCTGCTTTCCTTGGGAACTTCCACAACAACGGGATCGGGATTCTGACCAATAAAAGGAGAAAACATTAAATATGACTACTTGACCTAGAAACAAGAAAAACTAATGGCAAAATATCATCCCACAGGCATTAACCCTTTCCTGTACCCTTTCAAGCGGTGTATGATTCAGAGTATCTGGCCTCGCAAGAGCCACAAGCTCCACCTTCCTCTTATTCTTGCTCAAACTCTTCTTATAGTTGGTAACAAACCTATCAAGCTCCCAAAGGGTCTCAGTATCAACACTATCAATATCCACCTCAATCTCATCATCATGCTGACTCAACGACGCGTTCCTCTTCTTAATAATCGCCACAATGCTATCAAGCTTCTCTGGCGGAAGATTTTGCAGGTTATCGCTCAGCTTCTGCTTCTCCTCAAAATTCATGTCCCTCTTGTGTGGGTCTTTTGCCTTTGGCTTCTTAAGAGCCGGAGTCCTTCCAATTGTTGGTGTAAATACACTGGGCTTCGACTTTGAGTTCACTGACATTGGATTAACCGTAGAGTCTGATCTTTCAAGCAATCTCTTAGTATCAATAGGTGGCGGCCTCTTGGGTAAACTTGGAGGCGGCTTTGGCGATGAAAGGTAAGTATACTCAGCCTCTATAGCTGGCCACTGCTCTTCAAACATCTGCAGAAGTTGCTCTGCCATGACGTGAACATCTTGTCCTTTAGGATTATAAGTCATTGCATTTTTAAATGCGAGTCTGACATCTTCCGCAAACTCTTCCGGGGACTTGTACCAATTCTTACCAAGGCGAGACTTGACAGTACCGAGATCCATCGGGTGCTTAATAATAATAAAGTAATCGTGTAAACCAAGACCTTTGGCATCAACCGGAGTGTTAAACACCCACCCATGCTTATGCTTCATGAGCTTCGCAAGCAACGATCCGCAGCTCTTCAATGCTTGACTATACATCTTGTTGTCAACCATTACCATTTTGCTCCCGTTAGACTTCGATTTCTTATGGCTATGAGAATCAGCCGGCGGCAATTTCTCTTTCCCAAGGAGGAAATCGGAGTTTCTATAGTACTGATTCGCCTTCGGCGTTCGTTTCTCCTTTTCACAGACGCTAATATCGGGAACCGACACGCCGAGCTGGTGGCGGAGCGGGGCATTAGAGCCCGCCTCCGAATTCGTGGGCAGCGGTCGTTTCGAAGAGACAGGGGCTCTCATAGCAACATCAGTTGCAGACAATTGAGAAGGGGCGTGAATTGTATTGCCAAAAGCGGCACCTTTAAGACTCTCCAAGGACTCAAACTTCTTAAACAAGGAACGCACCTGATCGAGCTCGGCGGTGAGCTTGCGGCGGAGGTCACGGGCCTCGTGCTTGGAACAAGACGCAAGGCTGATGGTGACAAGACTCCTGCTTTGGCAAGGGTTAGGGTTGAGGCTCGAAGAATCGTCGTCGGAGGCGTTCGAAGGCGGCGGCGGATACTGAGAGGCGTCGGCGGTGGTCGAAGCGGCTAGGGTTTGGTTCGAAGAAGAGAGAAGAGGCTGGGGGTTAAGATTCAAAGAAGATTTGGAGGCCTTGTTGAAGGATTTGCGAGTGTAGACTTTGCTGGAATCGGCCCAGCGATGCTTCTCCCGAGATCCGTCGTCGCCGTTCAATTCGCCGCCGACGAGGGGTCCAGAAGCCATGCATGAAACGAAGGGAGTAAAGCCCTAGATTTGGAGGAAAATCAGGGGGGGGTTTGGGCAGGGGGGGGTTTGGGCAGGGGGTTGTGAGAGATCAAATTGAGAGCTAGGGATTTTAGAGAGAGAGAAGATGAAAGGATAGTCTCGAGAGCCATCGCGTGTGGGAGTGCTGTACGAAACAGCGATAAGAACGAATGAGAGTGGTGGATTATATCAAATTAAAGTAGGTCCCACATCACGTGGCCTAAAATGGTTTGAGCGAGAATCTGTGGTGGAGATTGGGCAGAGTGGAGGATTTGGATGCTTGGAGGGAAGAGAGAGGGAGAGATTTGAGTGGAATGAAGGGGTGGGTGACGGCACATTGACGCCGTTAAATCGTGCCTTTTGTTTTTATGCGAAGAATCTTCCTTTTTGCGGACCGAATGCAGTAACATCAGCAAAGGGGTGTTGTAAGCAGTTAGCTAAAGTTCAAAAATAAAGACAAATTTTGTGTTGGCTGAATTGCTGACTTTCGTTCAGGCAGCAGAAAATACCGTGCTTACTTTTTTTAAAACATGCATTTTACCCTTCCTTAGGAGTGCTCGATACACCCACATCTGGGCCACTGACGCAACCTAGACGTCACACACCGCTGCTACACATCAATGTCAGCCGCCACACTCAGCCGGCGTCCTCCAATGCCTCGCGCGATGATCGCTACTGTTCGTCCCCGCCATCCTCCTCCTTCGCCAACTACTTCCGGGCATCGCCCTACATTGTCTCTTGCCACCGTCCATTGTCCTCCATCGTTAACCCCCGAGTCGGGCATCACCTATTGTCGTCTACTCGATATTTTTTAAAAATGGGTATTCAAGTAGATGGTGTATTTTATAATGGTGAAGGTTAAGAGGGGTAAGGGCTTGTTTTAGGAATTTAGGCGGTATTTTTTGCTTCTAGGGTGAAAATAGTGTTTATTTTCATGTGGTTAATTTAGGAATGTTTAATTCTTAGGAATGTTTAATTCTTAGCTGCAAATCAAATGAAATGGTATCTCTGCTGTTAATTTTCACATGGGAAAATTATTTCCCCGATCCAGTTTGGACAGACGGCTTGTTTTTAAATCTACAATATTTCAAAATTATGAAAAAAATCCAAAAATATACTTTGACGTTATTTTAAATCCAAACTATGATTTGTATACGTATTTATGTATACATTGTCTATAACACCCTTTTAATATTTTTTAAAATATTATAACATTGGATTTTGGGATTTCCCAATTATTAAAACATAAGATTTTTTAATTATGTACATGAAGTTTTCCATGGTTTCTTTATTAGTCTTTCTTTATCACTGTTTGTCCTGATTTCTTTTCAAAACCCATCTTCTTTATTATTGCTGGCCCGACTTCTTTATTGTTCCCTTATGATTATTGATTGTCCTAGTATCAGCCGTCATGGGAACGGAGATGCGGGAAACGGGAGAGGAGATTAGGACAATGGGAACGGAGATAGAAAAATCGGGGATTGGGGATTTGAAAGGAGAGATGCGGAAATTGAAAACATAAATGGAGGAATCGAAGGAATTTGATTGGAGATGAAGGATTTGAAAACAAAGATGTAGATTTCGGGAGAGAAGATTAGGGAGAAATAATGAGGAGTTGGGAGAGAAACATTAAGGAAAAAGTAACGAATCTTAGCAGCCGTAAGAGAAAATCATACAATAATTTTTTGAGAGAATAATCATCTCTATTATTATAAGGCAAAAGGAAGAAGGTCGTTTGATTTTGAAATTGATTGATGAGATGACTTCTTATTATTTTAGATAAATAAATAAAAAAACACCAACGATCTATGTGCAATGCACGTAATTAAAAGCCATGTCATTATTATTTTACAAGTGCGATACGTGTAACTAATTTGTTATGTCGTTATTATTTTTCAAGCGAGATGCACGTAGTTAAATTAATAAGAAAATTTATCATTGAAATTACTATAATTACGTGCAACGCACGTGCCGAAAACGCTAGTATGTGTTTAATTAGAAAAAATGAAGGTAAATCTTGAATTTTTGCATAAATACCTTATAATACACACAATCTATTTTTGGGCTTTAATCATCCGTATTTTGTAAGTATTGGGTTTTTTCATAAGTTTGAAATTGCAGGGGTTTAAAAATAAGTCATCTCTTCAAACTGGGCCCCCCGTGAATAATTTTCCTTTTCATATATGAAGGGTATAGATTATTTATTTAAATGAATGTAAACAGGTTTTCAACATAAATAGGATCCATCCAAATAAACTCAAGCCTTTTCAGGAGGCTCATTTATGTCTTATACGTATGCACCTTTTATGGTTTTTCCAATGTGGGACTATCAGTCCTATATATCATATCGGTTATTTATTTATGAGTGTATACATGTTTTCCACATAAAGGGGGATCATCTAGATAAACTTAAGTCTTATTGGCAGGGGCTCATTTATGTCGGCTTATTAATGGGGGCTCATTTATGTTTCATACATATATCTCTCATAGTTTTTCAACTTGTGACTGTTGATCCCACGTATCTCAACATCATTTATTACAGCTGTCATGCCCCGCTTCCCAAAAAGACGGAAACATGCATGTGACCCCGCGACTTATTTATTCCAAGAAGGTCTTTTCTCATAACAAATACGCTAAGCGTAATATGAGCAGTATAACATTGACAAGAATAGATAAGCAATAATAAAATCCAACACTTTATATATTTACATTCTCAATCTTACAAAATTTATACTGATACAAGATCATTTAAGAGAAAAGTACAATGATAATACCTAAACAGTGACATACATGAATGAAAAGGAAATAACTGTTGAAGGACTAGTAGACGGCTTAGACTTCAAATTGTGAGTAGTCTTCTGAAATCGGTTACACTTCCTTAGTCTCTAGATTATCTGACGAACATTCCAAGAAGGAAAGAAAATGGGAGGAATGCCCGTCAGCAAACTTTTGCTCGATAAGTCCCCAATAAGGATGGGTGATGTATATAAATGAAATGTAAGGTGTAATGCGATGTAGTATGAATAGAATGAAACAAGGCAATATTAAAGGAAATTATGTAAGCATGAAAATGTAATATGAGCATAGCAAATAAGTATAACATGGCCGTGTAGCGAAGGTATCGTGAACATGAAGTATATTGTCAATGTGTCATACAGAGGTCACTAAAAGGTAATCTAACTAACGTGAGTTTAAGTGTGAATGTTAACCAATCTTAAGAGTATTCTCAAACTCAAGGGTAGGATCCCAGGAGCAAGGAAACACGGGCCCGAATAGTGAGATCATGATATACCGTTTCAACCCGGTACCACAGCGACATTAATTGTACCGTTTCAGCCCGGTACCACAGCGGCGTGATGGGACTCCTGAGATTCCGTTGAATTCATACTCAAACTATCCCAACACCCCGTATATTCTAAATTACAGTTAAAGTTACCGATCTTGCTCGAATCCATAAATACATCAAATTGCAAGATCGAGTTCATGTCAAGATCAAGTGTTCATGTATTCATGTAAAGTTTATTCATGGTTCAAGTCAAGTCGGTTCAAGAGTATATATTGGGTTTAGATATTCAAATTGGATTCGTGTAATTATGTCAAGTTCATGTCAAATTATATTCATGGTTCAGTCAAGTCAAATCATATTTGAAAGTTCAAGTGTGCAAGTTTCAAGATTAGGTTTGAGTTTGGATTCAAATCGAGTTCGAGTTTGGATTCAAATCGAGTTCGAGTTTGTATTCAGGTTATGTTCATATCTTATTAATAGATTTATATCTTATGAATTTCTTGAGTTTAGAAAATATCGATAATTGCTGCACATGGACGGCAGAATTTGTGTCTTTTTCAAAGACGGTTATCATTTGATAATTTCCACGTTAAGATTACGATATATATTTAGGGAGAGACAAGTGGTGCATCATTGTCTCCGGCAACCCCGAGGCAACTGACAAGAGAAGATACCGCTCAAACCAATCTGCAATCTAAATACTCTAAGTGCGTGGTGCTCCTTACTGTGACTGCAACGGCTTTGCGGAATTAAAAACTTTAAAATCTTGAGCGCTATACACTTGAAACCCTAGAATACAAGTCCAAACACTAAATTAAACAACACTAACTAGAGGTTTAACTACTAGGTTAGTGTAACAACCTTTGTAGATGGTCTTTCGGGTCGTGAAAGGTTCACTCCTCAAGCTCTTAGGATACTCCAATCGAGCTCTCGAAGTCGAACTTCTCGTGTGAAAGACGATCAACGTGAGTTTAAGTGTGAATGTCAACCAATCTTAATAGTATTCTCAAACTCAAGGATAGAGCCCTAGGAGCAAGGAAACACGGGCCCAAATAGTGAGTTCATGATGTACCATTTCAGGCCGGTACCACAGCGATATTATTATACTATTTTAGCCCGGTACCACAACAACGTTATTATACCGTTTCAGCCTGGTACCACAGCGACGTGATGGGACTCCTGAGATTCCGTTGAATTCATACTCAAACTACCCCAACATCCTGTGTATTCTAAATTACAGTTTAAATTACTAGTCTTACCCGAATCCATGAATATATCAAGTTGCAAGATTGAGTTCATGTCATGATCAAGTGTTCATGTATTCATGTCAAGTGTATTCATGGTTCGAGTCAAGTCGGTTCAAGAGTATATATATTGTGTTCAGGTATTCAAATTGGATCCGTGTATTCATGTCAAGTTCATATCAAGTTATATTTATGGTTCAGTCAAGTCAAGTCATATTTGAATATTCAAGTTCAAGTTCAAGTGTGCAACTTTCAAGATTAAGTTCGAGTTTAGGTTCAAATCGAGTTCGAGTTTATATTCAGGTTATAGTCATATATTATTAATAGATTTATATCTTATGAATTTCTTGAGTTTGGAAAATATTGATAACCGATGTACATGGAAGGCAGGATTTGTGTATTTTTCAAAAACGATCATCATTTGATAATTTCCACTCTAAATTTATGATCTATATTTAGGGAAAGTCAAGTGGTGTATCATTGTCTCTGGCAATCTCGATGCAACTGACAAGAGACGATACCACTCAAACCAATCTGCATCCTAAATACGGTAAGTGCATGGTGCTTCTTGCCGTTACTACTACGGTTTTGCGGAATCAAAAACTTTAAAATCTTGAGCACTACACACTGAAACCCTAGAATACAAACCCAAACACTAAACTAAACAACACTAACTAGAGGTTTAACTACTAAGTTAGTGTAACAATCTTTATAGACGGTCCTTCGGGTCTTGAAAGGTTCACTCCTCAAGCTCATAAGGTACTCCGATCGAACTCTCGAAGTCGAACTTCCCCTGTCAAAGACGATCCACCCGAGAATGCCGATTCAAGCGATAGCTTCACCGAAGCAACTAAAGATCGAGTCTTGCTAGGACAAGATACTTAAGGGTGTAGTTTATGAAACAAGATACTCTCTTTTCTTTCTCTAGAACTCTAGTGAGCATGTGAGGAAGAAGAAGATGAAGAGATGAAGATGGCAACTCAAGAAAATATCAACCATAATAAAATCCTACACTCACCTCAATTCTTATCTCTTCATGCTAGAATACAAACAAGTGAGTGAGTGGGTTGTGACTCACTAGTATGAGTAACAAACCCACACAACACTAGAGGAGGTGAGAACAAGAGAGAGTGTAAAGAGAGGCCACTTCACCATGATATACATACACATACAAATACTTGTATGTATATAATCAAGTATACCAAACCCGTATTTATAATAAATACGTATGCTGTATTTCTACCAAAATACGAATACTGTATTTATACCGAAAATACAAAATACGTGAATTCATATTTAGAAACAAATACATGTATTTGTATAAAGACAAAAATACCCGAATTCATACAAATACTCGTATTCGTATAAATACCGTATTCTTGTTAAAAAAACAAATACCCAAAAGAGAGCAATATAATATTAGCATCAAAGTCGGCTGTCTTTCAAACCTGCTAGTACTACTAAATAGTTCGATTAAAGCACGTGTATAAATACACGTGTTCAATCGAACACCCGAACGTATCAAAATATGCTAACTACACCATTTCGCCTGAACCGGAAAACCTTCTGTGTGGGACTCTAAAGACTCGACAATACGTTGGCAGTGGGTTTAACCACAAGCACGTCAGTGGTACTAGCTGTACGTAATGGTTACCAAGGTATCTGTCGAAAGGAAGATCGACAATAAAACTTGTCTGAACCCTTACTGAGCCTATATGTGACATTCTCCGTACAATCCGGTCTGTTCGTCAAAGAGTATCGCATATCGGGCCTAAGGGGTGGTAAATATCAGACCCTTAATAGCACGGTAAGCCGTATCGGTGTGGAACCCAATAAAACTTGAGAAACTACTGGTGTACCAGTAAATCTCACTTGCCATGGCCAGGGGCTTGTAGTATCAGCCAACCGTACACAACGCGATATCAACTCCCAATACCGGAAGAGACGAATCCCTTCTATCACCTACTGCCTCCAAGTGCTTTGGAACTGCAACCAATTACTACCTGTTTGCACGACTCTTTAAAGCTATGGTAGGGTAATAATCTAAGTACAGTGGGAACACTCGAGATGAATAATGATGTCAAGTCAGCGGGCTAACTTATACTCATGTCACCGGAGAAGTGCTATCCGACAAAAGGTATAATACCAACCAACAGTTCCCAGCGAGTCTGTCCAGTATAACTCATAACCTAATGCATACTATCTTTGGTACCGTATACCAATAGCTGCAGGACAGGCTATCTTCCCTGATGGGGATAAGAAACATATACATTAGTCTACTCTAGAATATCGATACCCTATCTCAATAATCTTACGACTAGGAACAAGTTTAAGGATGCGCTTATAAACTACCCAGCCTCCACTAGTGTGACTACCATCACAATGCAAGCAAAGATCCTACGGGCTCTATCAACATGTATTAAAGATACGTTAAAAGAAACATATACACATGTTAAGATAGATACAAACCAGATAGCATACTATCATATTGAGCAAGATTGTTATTATATATGTATATATCCCAAGCGTCCAAAATGTAATATACAATCATGTATTATACAATAATGGCCTCTAGGGCATATATCGCTAACAATTTCTTACTTGCACTAATGCCATGTATTGGCGTTTCGCAGACCTATCATCTTGAATAGCCTCTCGAACTATGTCTGAAGGATGGCCTTTGTGAGTGGATCAGCAGTGTTGTTCTCCGTGTCTACTCTCTGCACCTTGATCTCCTGGCGATCCACGATCTTCCTAATCAGGTGATACCGCTTCAAATATGTCTGGACTTCTGATCAGGTGATACTGCTTCTCATGGATATGCATGGCGAAAGACCCTTCCGGCCAATAAACGGTCGATTCCTAAAAATAACCACGCTTGACGAGTCATGACTTAGGTCAATGATAGATGACAACGCTTGTGTCCGCTTGCTATCTTCCTGAGTCAGAACCCTGAGAGTAGTATCCAAAAAGCTCCGTCGCCCCTAAAACGAGAATAATGGACCGAAACGTCCCTAAACTAATGTTGGAACGAAGTGTCCCTAAACTAATGTTATACCGAGATGTTCTTAAACTAATATTCGTCCTAAATATAGGAATGATGGACTGAAACTTCCTTAAAATAATAACGGACCGAAATGTCCCTAAACTATCATTTTGTCCCAAACACGGGAATGTTGGACCGAAACGTTCTTAAACTAACAATGGACCGAAACGTCCTTAAACTAATATTCGTCCCAAATATGGGAATGTTGGACCGAAATGTCCTTAAACTAACATTCGCCCCCAAAACGGGAATGTTGGACCGAAACGTCCATGTTTACCGCCAAAAATGGAGACGAACCGGGTGGGTCGTCTTGCCTGAGTTTGGGGGTAGATGCTATTTGTATTTATCCGTCCACCTCTCCGAAGACGCCAAGTTGATTTATGGCACCGTGTATCGTAGGTTTGGACGGATGCGGCCGTTGTAGCAGACTTCATCAGATTCCCCCTTATTTCTGAGGGGTTTTTGATTATGGGGATGCTCTTCCCTGTAGGCGCAAGCCCCTGCAGTTAATTACGTTATCACATCGCGATAACCACTTTCTCCTGCTCCAGAAGTTCACTTCGTGTTGTGTGTGTTTGTTTTATTTTTGGTTGCCTGTGGATTGTATATGGAGACTAATTTATGTTGTCGCCCGTAGGGCGTGGATTAGTCTAAATTCGTATATTCTTAGATTTGGGTTTGGTTTGATTTAAGGATCGTTAATCTCGTTTGAGATTAAGATCAACTTTAATGTTTGTTGAGAATACGTTAGTTCGATTTGAGACTAAGATCTATTCAACAGGATTTTGGGATCATTCAGATCCAACAAAAGAGCATTTGGGCTCTATTGCTTTAGTTTAAAAACGTTTCGGTCCGTCGTTAGTTGAAGGACGTTTCGGTCCGTTGTAATTTAAATTCGTTGCGGTCCGTATTGGGATGTGCCCATCGGTTTGGGAGTGTACCAAAGAGTTGTTGATTGTCGGGACCCGCCACCACTCTGAAGATGTTGAAGAATTACAACGACATGTATTAGAGGTGTGGAGAGATGTACCCTTGAACCAATTTCCAGATTGAGGGGATATGTGAGATGAATATCCGTCTGAAGATCATTAGCCGTGTTTGGAACTAGGATCAGTTTAGGAAGACATAAGCACGGGGGCTCGATCTATTTGGAGATCGAAGATGTTTTAATCTCAAGAAGACTTAGCCAACTTGAGGCTGGTGTTGACTTCCCATAGTGTTAAGCACTAGTATACGTTCAGCACTCACGTGTTCCAATGTGAGGTTCTAAAGCAGTGTTAAACACTAAATTCCAGGGGCGCTCATGTGTGGCACATGAGGCACCTCGAAGCTGGCGTCGTACATTGGGTTCAAGTCCCCGTTTATATATAAGTGTTAAACACTTAATTCTTGTGGCACTCACGTGTGAGCACGTGAGGCATCCCAAAGTTGAGTACTGCCTTTTTGGGTTTTACTTCCCTCTTTTTTTATAAGTGCTAAGCATTCGGCTCACGTGTGAGCACGTGAGGCGCCCAAAATGGGAACTGTTCTCTAGATTTTATTTCTCTTTCTTTTATAAGTGTTAAGCACTTGGATCCTGTGGTGCTCACGTGCGAACACATGAGGCGCCTTCAAAATGTGAGCGTTGTTTTTGGGTCTATTACCTTTTTTTATATATAAGTGCTAAGCACTTGATTGGGGGGCGCGTGGAAAACACGTGACTGCCCTAGGAGGCACTTCTTGTTCTTTTTAAATGCTCGTGTGTGAAACACGTGACTTAGTTTCAGCCATTCTTTTTTGTTCATCAGAGGTGCTCACGTGGGGAAACACATGAGGTTTCGTTATAGTGTTGAAAACTAATGAATCTCCAGTCTTTCCTTCTATGTGCATGAAGATTTTGATCTCATATTAATGATGCCGGGATCTGAGTTTAGAGAATTTCAAGTCTCTTATTTTGTAAGAATTAAATTCTTTTTACAAGGTTAAACCCTATTTTTATCAGAGGATTAAATTGCTATATACTTTTGTAAGAATTAAATTCTTTGAACTTAGTTCTTTCCCATAAGTTTTGAATCTGCATAACAGAATCTCTCCGATGAGAATTAAATTCTCAACTTGTGGGAAGATCTGCTTCTGCAGACCTTAACCAGATGAAGAACTAAGTTATTTTTTTTTGAAAGGTTAAACCCTTTGAGAGGCGAAGAAGGTATAGGATAATCTATGTATTTTCTTCTTACCTAGGGTTTTTTGTTTAAGAAGGGGATATTTTTCTTTTAGAGAATTGAATTCTCCTTCTCTCTTTTTTTTATTTCTCTTTTCTCCTCCTCTCATTTCTTTTTTTTCCCTTTGAAATCTTGGGTTCTTTATATAGTGGAGAGAAGTTTGTTAATTAGTTTTAGGAAATCTCTCATTGAGAGACTCCAATTGATTTGGGGGTTTTACCCGCTGTTGGATCTTTGATCTAAGGGTTTCTGTCTTACAGAACATATTTTCTTGTTTCTTAAACAAGATTAGGAAAATATTTTCCCATACAGAATTTATTCTGTAGATTGGTGATTTTTTAATCACCGTTGGATTTTTAATCTAAGGGTGCTTGGTTTAACGGAGCACGGTTTTTCTTTGTTTTAAAAAGATATGAAAAATATTTTCCAACTCACGGGATCTTTGATCCGCCAACTTTCTATTTAACAGAAAATATTATTTCCCATTTAAAATTTCAATAGAATTTAATTCTATGTTTAATCATCATTGGATCTTTGATCCAACGGTTCCTTGTTGAGTAGAATTTTAATTCTATGTAGGGACGTGCTCTCACGTGTTAAACACATGGGGCTCTTCTCGCCTAGCAATTATTTTAATTGCAGTGCCTATATGCAATCTCACGTGTTAAACACGTGGGGCTGTTTGAGCCTAGCAATTATTTTAATTGTAGTGCCTATATGCGTTGCATATAGGCACTCACGTGTTAAACACGTGGGGCTGTTTGAGCCTAGCAATTATTTTAATTGTAGTGCCTATATGCGTCACGTGTTAAACACGTGGGGCTATTTTAGCCTAGCAATTGTTTTAACTGCAGTGCCTATATGCCTTGCATATAAGCACTCACGTGTTAAACACATGGGCCTGTTTTAGCATAGCAATTATTTTAATTGCAGTGCCTATATGCGTTGCATATAGACACTCACATGTTAAACACGTGGGCCTGTTTTAGCCTAACAATTGTTTTAATTGCAGTGCCTATATGCATTACATATAGGCACTCACGTGTTAAACACGTGGAGGGCTCTTTTAGTGGGGAAATTTCCCTCATCCTTTTTTATAAGGGAACAAATGCCCCCCAGCGTTGCTCTCACGTGGCTCGCACGTGAGTGCAACGCTGTCTGCCCTCACAGCCGTTGGATTGCCTAGGGGAATGGGAAGATGAACCGCTCTCCATCATGTCTTATAAATGCAGGGGTATTTTCCTCTGAGAAGACCACTGTTCTTTCATCTTCTTCCTTGCTTATTTTCTTGAGAATTTAATTCTCTTCTTCAGAGCTTAGTTCTCCGCCTTAGATCTTTCAGAGTTAAACTCTGCAAAAAGAACTCTTTTGGATAGAGATCCTGACTACTATTTGTCTCTTAGGAACAAGAAACCCTTTTCTTTTAATTTTTTTAAAAAATCCATCGCAAGAGCTTTGCTCTTTTCTGGGTCTGATTTCTTAGAGATCCAAAAAGACGTAATATTTTGTGTAGTAAACCCCGATGTCCTCGAAGATTGGGCGTTTTCTCCTCTGATCTTTGAGGATCTTTTGGAATTTAATTCCATTGTTTAAAAGGAATTTGATTCCTCATTACAGAGCTTAGCTCTGAAAGATCTAGAGGCCCTTTGGGAAATTTATTCCCTGGCATTCTTGGGTATATTTTCATTTTTGCAGATTTTAATTCGTTAGGTATTTTAATGGATCTCAGTTTTCTTAGAGGATGTTAAGAGTTGTTTAAATTCCAACGTCCATTTAATGAGAATCCTTTTTTTATTCTTGCAATGATTATCTTGCCTCATCATTGGTGAGCCGTCATATTGATTTTGTGGGGTCCATTGGTTTTGCAGTCAGTGGTCCCATGGAACAAACATCCTGTCATTTTCTTCTGTTATCATATATATATATATATATATATATATATATGCTTTATTAATGGTTTTTCTTTCCCTTGTTTCAGGAACAATGGCTTCACTTCCCTACTTTCCTTATACTCTCTCAGACGCCGCTTTTCCGCAATCGCCGTCGGACGAGAAAGCTATGGCAATGATCAGGGCACATGACAGGGAATGTACGAGTCTACTCTTATGGGGGGTTTGGTATGGTCATATCATCCGGGGCCATCATAGCTTTATTTGTGAGGTGCCAACAGAGCCCCTCCGCCCAATATCGCCGATGGAACGCCCACAGACCGCTTATACGGTGGAGGCGACTAACTGGACTTCTACAGGACGGCTTAAGCCGTCAACAACCGGGATACCCAACCAGCCCCTGCCGGCTATAGATATTCTAGGGCGCCACATATGTCAGGGTGAAGCCCGACCCTGGGGGCAAGTTTATAAGGTAGGCGTTACCCCCCGCCGCCCAGTAGGCTATCTTCCCTGGGCTCAATATGTTCTTTCCGCCCACCGTGCACGGTTACAGAAGGTTGGGCTGTATCAAGCGGTGTATATGTCTCTATTTCATTACCAGCCCCTCACGTCTGGTGGGTTAAAGCTTTTCTGAACCAATAGAATCTTCCCACCAACACCTTCTTTCTAGAGGATCGCGAGGTCTCGGTTTCACTGGAAGAGTTCCGCGAGATCTCCGGATTGCCGATCAGGGAAGAGCATTATGAAAAGTTGTTGCCTCCCGATGAGTATGTGTTCATGACCATGCCTGCTATGCTTAACGTCCTGACGATTGAAAACGCCGTCCGTCATAAGTACCCAAGTCTAATCAAAGCTCTGGGTATTTTTGAGAAACTGTTCATGACGTCAGAAGGGCAAGGCGTCACCTTTGAGACTTTCATTGCCTGCTTTCTCCGTGGAGATGCTTTATCCAAAGAGGGTCCAAAGTTCGCGAACATCAACGACCTTTTTGGGTTCGGGTTGAATAAATTACCGGCCAAAGAGGAAGATTTGCCGCAATTCTATATTCCGACCTCATCGACCGTTTCCTTCGATGCGATTGCGGCTCCCGGCATGGACGAAGAGACCTTCTTCGTTGGCTTCATCAGTCTCTGGCTCAGTTGGTTCGCCATACTGATGCATCGACGCTTTATGAGAGCCTCCGTCTTCTACCCCGCTCATCGCATAGCTGGAGGGGCGCGATTGGCCGTTGGTGTTGCAGGATTGTCGCACCTATATTATGGATTAAGCATTGCGGCTGATACTTCAACCCCAGGCGTGGATATTGTGAATTTCTCCCTCCACTACTTCACGTCGTGGATCGAGATGCATGTATTGGGATCATTTGCTGCTCACCGGTGGCCAGATTTGTATGAATCCTATACTTTCCCACGGGTTATGAGGTTGATGGATGCTTCTGCTCCCAATCCGACTCAGCTAGGGGCCCTCCGCGTGTTGCTTAACCCATACTCAAATGAGGGCGGGATGTTTTTTAGTGACTGAGTCCTATCTGCTCCTGCGGGGCCCATTCAGCAGCTGTTTGATCTGTCAAAGGGTGGAGCACCTTCTTTAAAGCCCAAAGAGATTATGCACCTGTATTTGATTAGGCCGGGCTATTTGGTGTTTTGTCAGAATGACACAGTTCTCTTTATGCGGTATAATTCGCACCGCTTTACCCAGCAATTGGGTTATAACCAGGGTGTCCCTGTCGAGGCATTTTTAGTTGAGCCCACTTTGTCTCTTGAAGTCACTCGTGACGTCATCCATCATTTTATGCGACTAAACACCGGCTCCCTCTTCATGATCCCAGAGCCCGGCTATCTTCCAAGGTTTGTGGGGACTTTCAAGGGTTGGTATCGCCATCGAGTCGGTCCTGTCATTGCCGAGGAGAGGAGGGTACTCTTCGAATGTAGAGTTCCAGCTCCGACCCAAGTCACTAGCGCTCCGTTGCGGCCGCGGTCAGTGGTTCGCCTTCCATTGAGGGATAGCGGTTTGGTACTTATTCCTAAAGCCGCAGAAATAGAATCGACCATCGAGTCGGTCCTGTCATTGCCGAGGAGAGGAGGGTACTCTTCGAATGTAGAGTTCCAGCTCCGACCCAAGTCACTAGCGCTCCGTTGCGGCCGCGGTCAGTGGTTCGCCTTCCATTGAGGGATAGCGGTTTGGTACTTATTCCTAAAGCCGCAGAAATAGAATCGACCCCTGGCATTGCTAGTATGCCAGTGTGCACTAGAGCTGAAGCAAAGGCTTCCAATGAAGCACCAACAGTAGTGTCACCAGCGGCGGTGTCACCAAAGATGGTGTCGCCAAAGGGGATACTGAAAGTGAAGTTGGGCAACGCCGTGCCAAAGCGCCCAGGGGGAGGAAGCGTTCTTCTGCTAGTGTTAGAACAAGTTCTAAGAGAAGGAAGAAATCGGTTGCCGGCTTACTCGACACCCTGCTTGAGTCCAAGCTGTTTATTCAGGACGAACCGATAGCTATGGAGGAGTCGGACGCCAGTCTTATCTATCCTGGCTCGTCTGCCGAGGAGGCCACGCAATTGGCTAAGGCTTTGAGGCGCTCACAAGATGAGACCGAGAACGTGCGCGTCCCAAAAAAGCCCTATCCTCCTGTTATATTCTATGACGTTGATCCATTATTACGGCGGGTACATATGGGTCCTTTGTTAATGGAAGAAGAACGGGCCCTCAAACAGCCCATAACGGTTGCCTCAGAAGACTAGCTTGCATTAAAGACAGGTAGTCATTCATCCGCGCTTGAACCTCGGCAAGCATACTTAGCCAGAAAGGAAAAACGTCTCGAAAAAGCCATACTTCAAGCTCCTTGGCGTATTGGTATGCGTTTTTTTCATGTCCTTCTTGTAGCGAATAGTCTGTATTACTTTTATGTCTTCTCATTTCTGCGAAAAATTTGCAGGGACTTCTGCAGTAGAAGCGAGTTTGAGTCCGGATCGGGCCATAGATGCAGATTCTACGAACCTCTCTCTTTACGCACCGAAGGGTGTAGAGGAGGTGACTGAAGCGGCCATCCGTGCTGTGGAGCTTCCGGTGGTGGCTGATGTCCCTTTCGTGTCTATTTCTTTAGCAGAAGTGACCTCACCGGCTACAGATCCAATGGATCTCTCTAGTGGCGCCCTGAACGGTGTAGAAAGGATTATCGAAACCGTTGTCCTCTCCTTGGAGCCTGAAGTGGAGGTTGTTGTTTCTCAATTGGAAGATGCCACGCCGGCACGTATCTTCAGTGATGTACCTCAGGATGTGGAGGAGGCTGCCGAAGCTACCATCCCTCCAGTTCAAGGCGAGCGAAGTATCGAAGGTAATCTTATACATTTCGTTTTAACGACCCCTCCTGTATATGAACCCTTCTTTCTTTCAGAATTGTGGGAATTGGCGGCTTCCATCGTGGATTTATCTCCTAGGAAAACCTTCCAGTGTTTGCTTGATATGGCTTCCCCACATGCGATACCCCCGCAAAGCATAGTCCTTTCTTCTGGGCAAGGTCGGTGTTCTTTGACCCCTTTTGTTCTATTATTATTTTTTATAATGATGCTAATATGCACTTCACGGTTCTGGAAGCCGATGACGAAGTTGAGATCCTTGATGGGCCTGGGGATCTCTCAAACCCCCCTTGCATGACTGTGGGTAAGTAAGGCTTTATCTTTGGCATTGTTTTGTCTATTCCATATTCGTAAATCTCACTGACTGTTCATAAATCTTGACAGCTCTGCCAACCCTAACCCCGTTAGAATCTCAGATCCTCATGCCACTAGGCCCCTATGCCCGGCGTGCGTCTGAAAAGATGGCGAAACAAAGCATTTACTCCCTGACGGCTCTCATTGAAGACCTTCGCGCTGTTACCTCTGTCACGGCTGAAGAATTTGCTGTCGAAGCCAACGCTTCCTTGTCCGTTCTCGCCACCTATCATGACGAAGCATTGGTGCGTGTTTAGGTTGAGTACTGTCTGTTGGAGATAGTGCCCTCATAGTCAATTATTGGATCGCAGGTACGTGATTGTAATGATTGCGGAGGACCTATACCGGTAGGACAGTCTTACTCGAGATGATAGCATGCTATCTGGTTTGCCTTTATCAGTCGTGTACATGTTCAGGTGACTGATTACATGTTACACTTTGATAGAGCCCTTAGGATCTTGCTTTACTACCAACAGTATGATGGCGATCATATACGTGAGAGTTGGGTAGTTTATATGCATATCCTTAATTGTGGTCCCTAGTCGTGGGAGTTTCGAGACAGGGCATCGATACTCCGGAGTAGACTGGTGTGTACAGTCGAGACCCCGACGAGGGGCGGTGGCCGGTCTCACAAGCCACTGGTGTCAGTTGGATCACCTAAGATGTATACAGGTGCTCATTGGGTTATGAGTACACCGGACAGGACTCACCGGGAATCTGCTAGTTAGTACTATATCTATCGTCAGATAGCAGTTCCCTGGTGACATGTGTACAGGTTAGTTCATCGACCTGAGGTTGTCATTTGTCTCGTGTGAGTTCCCACTGTGCTTTGATTTCTACCCTACCACGGCTCAAAGGAGTCGTGCAAACAGGTAGTTTTTGGGTACAGTCCCGAGCCATATGGAGGCACGTGAGCGGATCGGTAGGGGATTCGTCTCTCCCGGTATTGGGGGCGAGATCGTGCTGTGTCTAGGAGAGCCATTACACAAAGCCCACGGCCGTGGCAGGAGATTTACTGGTAGGTACTCCAGTAGTATCTCATGGTGTTATTGGGCTTCACTCCAACACGACTTATACTGCTATTGGGGGTCTGACGTTACTAGCCCCCTAGGCAGATATGCGATACTCATAGACGAACGGACCGGACTGTATATACATTGTCACTGTTAGGCTCAGTAGGGTTTTCCGGATGAGTTCGCTCATCGGCATCCCTTGAGGTCAGTCCATGGGCAGCCGTTACGCATTGCTAGTGCCGCTGACGGTTTGTGGTTAAACCCACTGCCAGGGTACTGACGAGTCATTAGAGTCCCCCACAGACAGTTTCCCAAGTTCGGGCGAAACGTTGTAGAGGCCGTATGGTTTTATGGCAGGGTTCGGAAAATGCACGTGCGTTTACGTACGTGTCGGTTTTCGGACAGATGATACTGGTCGGCTTTGGTTTAAGCCGGATCCGAGTATTGTATTGAGTAGATATAATATCTTTGTCTCAGTTGCATTTGTATTCGGTCGTAATACAAATACGGGTATATTTATACAGTTTTGGGGTTATCCTGAAAGTCGTTTCAGGATCACTTTTGGAAGTTGCCAGTTTCCAGTTTTCTATCAGCCGTCTTTTAACATTCGGTTAAAGACGGATTTATCTTTTCTTGAGATAAGTATTGAATCTTCTAGAAGTTTCTAGATTAGATGACAAGGATGATGAGGTGGCTAATGACTCATCTTGACATTAATGGTTGCATTAATGACTTGATGAGGTGTTTAAGTGAGTCATGCTTTAGCTTTAATGATTCTTGTTTAGCTAAGGATATTTTGTGAGAAGCTTTGTTCTTATGGTCACTCTCCCCTCTCCTACACTCACCTCCCTCCTTGAATAAATATGGCCGGCCCCCTCTCTCTCCTCACTCCCACTCTCACTTGTTGTTTCACTTGAAAAGATATGATAGTATTTGGGGTGCATGGAATTTTACAGTTCATTTCATTCCATCACCCAATTCCCTCGGCAACTTCATTAACCGATCGTCCACGGATTTGGACGAAGTGAGACAAAGTCATCTACTCATTCTCTACATCATTCTTGGTCGTCTCTTTTAGCAAACTTGACGATCGAGTTGTCTAGAGTCAGAGGCGGGAGCCCGTTTAAAGAATCAGAGACGTGGTGCCACCTGGACGAGCAGATCGGAGATTGACGAGATCGGAGCAGCCGCAACGGAGCGTGGGATGATGGTTAAAGAACGAAGGACTCGGATCGTTCGGTATAACCTTTCTACACTCTTTACAGTTTGTTAGTTTAGCAATAATGGCAGATCCGGGTTAAAGTATACGATAGCGCCAGTTAAAAAGTTTTTGTTCCGCATTTGGCGTCTGTAGACTGCCGGGGCGCTAGCGTAGACTTACAGTGGTATCAGAGCCTCACCATTTAGTTTTACTAACTTGTGCTAACGCGTTTAAAACATCGATCGAACCGGAAATCAAAAACTGCAAAATCCAAATTCTGAGTTTCTGTCGATTTTAAAAGGGTTCCAAAATTAATTTTACACATCACAGAAAATTCAGCAGGCTTTTCTAAGAACACAGTAGAAATTTGGGCACGTGATTCGATAATACCGCCGCGGAAACGCGGTCAAACCTATGGGTTGACCGCGCTTCCGCGGCCATACAGTGAGATCGTGGCCCCAAATTTTCACAGTGGGTTCTTGTTTGGAATTTGGGGTTTTTGGAATATATCTTTTGGGCCCAGGTTTTGTTACTGTTCACCAGTAAGTCGTGGGGTCCACTTCTTGATATTTGGTCGATCGAAATTTAAACATGTTAGTTTACAGTGCTTACATTATATCTCCGACCGGGAATGTCATTTGATCGGTAAACCGCGTCTGATTGCTATAGTTCTTTTAGACGGGTTTGCGAACGTGACATTCGCGTTGATGTTCTGTGTTGTGCTGTGATGTTGCGGATTTGTCGTGGTGGATAGCAGTGTGCGATGGTAGTACAGTTTGTGTTTATTTGTACATTTGATATTGCGGGGCGAGCGTCCAACTTGTGGACTGCCGTCACTGCCTGTTGTATAATATTCTTTTGGGGCACGACCAGGATGCGGTCGATGTACCTATTGTACTATTTTTCATTACAGTACTAGGTTTTGCCCCGAGACGGAGTGCACGGATAGCCGGGTTCTGAGAAACAACGGGTCCGCATCTCATGGCTTTGAGAGGCAGAGGGGCCCCACTCTAGAATTGGCAGACTATTCGCCGCACTCGTAGGGGGTATAGGTTGACCCAAGGAGAGGTGCCCAAGATTACCGGATTCCGTGAAGTGCTGGGTGGTCCATTCACTATGCTGTAGGGGGATGCCTCGCTTCAGGTTTTGGCGGGTAACTTGCCGCACCCGTAGGGGTCTAGGTTTCATTGCATAGGCTATCCACACGACAGGGGAACGTCGAGTTTCAGCAGCGGCTCTGTGAAACTCGGGGATCCCAGATTATCTGTATTGTTCTGTGATGCTTATTACTTTTCTGTAATGTTGCATATTATCACGCCTGGAGCGATTATTGTATATTGGTTTATATACTATTAGATGTTGTATATGTTTTACACCCGCGCTAGTCCAGTCCCCGCTCTGTCGTTAGTTAAGTAACCTAACGGGTGATGACGGGACCCAGTGACGAATGCGGATGGCATATACGTACATTTTATTTTCGTTCTTTTCTGGTGTGATTAATTGATGGGACTGTGTTGATTCTGATCAATGCAAAGTAAAGCAAACCTGTTTACAGTTGTTGGAACAAATTTAAAAAGTGTTGTTACAAAGACGTTTCCTTTTGTTATGCATAGCGGTATTCAGTGGAATATCCTGCACCTCATTCGACGGGGCAAGGGCCGATATCCCTTCACCGGGACTGACCCCTTGGGCAGAAGTTTGCGTCAGCGTAATAACTTCACTATAGTCGATTACAAGTTGCTTTACATAGCGGTATTCAGTGGAATATCCTGCACCTCATTCCACGAGGAAAGAGCCGAGATCCCTTTACCGGGAGTGACCTCTTTAGCAAAAGGTTTTCGCCACTATATTTTAAAAAGCTATCAGGTTCCTTCAGCGATATCAAGTTCACTACGTTAAAGGTTTTTCGCCAAAAGCCAGCCGCAGCCCTCCGTCACTTCTTTTGGGTATTTAGTAGTATTCAAGCTATGCATTTTAGCCAAAGTTAAGGCATAGTGTTTGGTAGCTGCTGGGTATTCAATTGTTGCATAGATAGATGAGTTAGTTTGGGACAGTCGTTCTGCCGATTGGCCAAAGTCAGGGGCATGTGCGGGTGGGTTCAAATTGACAAGATAGTGACGGGTAGAACTTGGCATGTGACTTATGACACTTTGACCAAAGCCAAGGTTATAAGAGCATGGGGCAAAAATCTTATCGGGAGTTTCTAAAGAAACTGAAACTTGCCAAGTATGCGCATACCTTCTGGAGTATGAGTTACGTGGATGCATTCCATCACGTTATCATGCGATGAGAGTTGGATCCTGATTCCCACTGATGAGTTGGTTTACTCTTCGGGTGATCCCGATTGATTCTTCTTTAGGTTTGGAGGAGAATTTGACAGGACAGTGGGAGGTTTCCGGATTAGATAAAGTGATGACCATTCTGATCTAGGTTAGAGTGCACGCAGAGTGTTTCTTTTCTCTCTCTCTTTGGCAGCGACCTTTGACCGACCCTAGACTATGACTCAGTGACCAGGTTGACCGAACCTTCTTAAAACACTGGCTTTTGGATTGTCTGAGTTGCATAAGTCATTGCCACTCCTTCTTTTACCCTTTGAATTTCTCAGAACACCCGTATTACTACGGATATCCACTTCCATTGGATAGATCCATCGTATGGTTATATACGAACTCGAAGGGACTTCTTCGAGGATGGATCCAGGTTCAGGAGAAATCGAATTGGTTTATTCAGTTGTCTTTTATTATCACCTTCTCTCAGGTTGCGAGGGCTCCTTGGTTTAGGAGAGTACACCTATTACGCTTATTGGATAGTCTTATTCCAAACCATAGGCTGGTGCCGAAACGTAGGGAATGAAGAAAACCAATTAGCCTAAGTAGGGTGTGCAGAAGGTAATATGTAAAGACAAAATAAAGGGATTAGAAAGAGGGCAAAGTAAATTGCGACTGATATCATTCACAACCAAAACCGCGTACTTCATCGCCACTCCTATTTCACCTTTAAAAGAATAAGGTATTATTCAGTTGTCTTTTATCATCACCTTCTCTCAGTTGCGAGTACTCCTTGGTTTAGGAGGGTACACCTATTATGCTTACTGGATAGTCTTCTTCCAAACCATAGGCTGGTGCCGAACGGTAGGGAAGGAAGAAAACCATTTAGCCTAACGATGGTGTACAGAAGGTAACGACTAAGGACAAATAAAGGGATTTGGAGAGATGGCAATAAAATATACGGTTGAAGTCATGAATTGGATTATGGAAGAGGCATTGCTATGAATACCAGGATACCCCTACGAAACATTTTCATGTTTCAGTGCATTGTTAAAGAAAAACTGTTTTCCCGATTAGACACTTACTCCAAGGGTATGTATTTACCAGGTTTCATTCTCATATCTGTATGGTTTTACAGATGATGAGTGGGAGTAAGTTATTGGGAATTAGGTGATTATCCTCATTATATCGGAATTCGTTGTAATTGGTGATATTTGAGGAAATCGCCAGGGTACAGTTTTCAACCTACGACGCACAGGTTTTGAGTTGTTTAACTCAGCGGACTTATACAGAGTATTGTATGTTGTCCAAGTGTCCATCAGGACAAAGGGGTAGGTCATCGTACTATGTTCTGTTTACTTATGACTTCTCTAGTTTTTAGACAAGTGTTTTTTAGAAATACAAGGTCTAATTTTTGAGAAGTTGTGGGTATAAGAATAAAGTAGAAAACCAGGTGTCACAAGTATCGGGATTCTTCAAAGAGATCGAAGATGTAGATTCTTGTGATTGGTATTCAGATGATAGTAATAGTTTTGAGAAACGTGTTTCTCTTTCAGGTTGCTCATAATTGGATGGATTCCTAAGTTGAGTAATGCTGATTAGCCTCTTTCCATTAAGTTGATATGCACTGGAGACAGCTGCATGGATTGAATATGGTTCCAATTAAATAAGTGCCAAAGTTTCTATATTGGATATAGAATAGTTCGTACCTTAAAAGATATTAAGGTACGGGGAGTTGTCCAGCTTATGCTTAAAACCAGACTCTGGATAACTCAGGGCACGTTTCTGTAATGGCTGTTTGTGGGTTGACCCTGGCTATGACGAGGGTTGATCTTCTACCATTTGGAAGATCAATAGTGATATTGTTCTTGACTCGCCACAGTTTTAGTAAAATGGATTTTTTCAGAAAACAGTAGTGGGAGTATGGTAGAACTGGAAGTGATTCCAGAACCGCGAACGATTACGGAAAATTTAATAGGACCTATATATTCAATCAGGTTTGACATTCCAATAGCCACTCCGCAGATTTGGTGGGTAACCTCAGACACCCGAGAGGTACTCCGGTAGCCTCAAGGACGGTGACAGGGAGGTTCTTATCTACCCAGACTTGACACTACTATTGTTCCAGGTTATGAGACCCGGTAGGAGGGTTGTCGTAGTCAGTGGGAGAATCGGAAGCATAGTGGGCAAGTTGCTTATATCTATTTATAGACTAGAACAGTTATAGCGGAGATAGATCATCTAATTTTGATATGACAGTCATGGTTTTGACTTCAATCAGAATAGGGGATGGATCTGTTAAGGAGGTAGTAGGGTGTGATGTCATGGTATCTGGATGACATACACAGAGTAGGAAGTAAAATTCCTATACTACGATCGGTTGTACTGTGGTCGTCACACAGTTGTTTCTCCAGACAGGATATGGATATAATATCAGACATTATGGTTTCTAGATCTATGGTTTTAGATCTGGATTTGGGTAGTTTCCCAATGTAGGTACTTTGACAGTATTCTAATGGTTTTTAGAATAGTTGACTCCTAGCATGGTGGTGTACCTGCAGGTGGTGGAGTCACCCTCTCTAAAGGTGTCGTATAGACTAAAGGGGAGAGGGATGGGCATGATTGGAAGATCACTTGCTTAGGCAATTGAGTCAATCATGAGATGTCAAGTACCACACCAGATGTTGTTTTTGCACTAGATGCAATAAGTTTGTATTAATCCAATCCTGGAGAAACATAAGGAAGCAGTTTTAGAACATAAGTACATGTTCTACGGATTTGATGACGGCAGCCTCTTTCGGGAGACGGTTATCATTCCATGCTTCAAAGGTGACATGGTTGACAGAGTGATTGTCAGAGTTATAGTTTTCCCTCTGACGAAGAGGGACAGTATTATGGACAGGTGGTCCAAGAGAATACTGTGGGAGGCATGGTGCCGGATACTGATTAGGTTCAGTTATCGATACAGTCTAAGAAGTTTGGATTTGGAGTTCATTTATGAACTAGGTCCCATCAGATATCCAGACATATTCTAAGACAGGTGTTACTCAATTCGGGAGATGGCTTTCTCCGCGAACTTGAGATTAAGAGAGATATAGAAAGAAACTTCTAGGCGGATCCACTCACTGAGGCTATTTCTCGAACACAATAGTTTTACAAACGGGCTTTGTGAAACTGATTAGTAGAGGAGTTGGATGTTCGGTTTCACACGGGCTGTGAGTAGTCGACATTGCAATAATTAGCCTTGAGTGCAAGTGGGAGATTGTTGGAGATAGTGCCCTCATAGTCAATTATTGGATCGCAGGTACGTGATTGCAATGATTGCGGAGGATCTATACCGGTAGGACAGTCTTACTCGAGATGATAGTATGCTATCTGGTTTGCCTTTATCAGTCGTGTACATATTCAGGTGACTGATTACATGTTACACTTTGATAGAGCCCTTAGGATCTTGCTTTACTACCAACAGTATGATGGCGATCATATACGTGAGAGTTGGGTAGTTTATATGCATATCCTTAATTGTGGTCCCTAGTCGTGGGAGTTTCGAGACAGGGCATCGATACTCCGGAGTAGACTAGTGTGTACATTCGAGACCCCGACGAGGGGCGGTGGCCGGTCTCACAAGCCACTGGTGTCAGTTGGATCACCTAAGATGTATACAGGTGCTCATTGGGTTATGAGTACACCGGACAGGACTCACCAGGAATCTGCTAGTTAGTACTATATCTATCGTCAGATAGCAGTTCCCTGGTGACATGTGTACAGGTTAGTTCATCGACCCGAGGTCGTCATTTGTCTCGTGTGAGTTCCCACTGTGCTTTGATTTCTACCCTACCACGGCTCAAAGGAGTCGTGCAAACAGGTAATTTTTGGGTACAGTCCCGAGCCATATGGAGGCACGTGAGCGGATCGGCAGGGGATTCGTCTCTCCCGGTATTGGGGGCGAGATCGTGCTGTGTCTAGGAGAGCCATTACACAAAGCCCACGGCCGTGGCAGGAGATTTACTGGTAGGTACTCCAGTAGTATCTCAGGGTGTTATTGGGCTTCACTCCAACACGACTTATACTGCTATTGGGGGTCTGACGTTACTAGCCCCCTAGGCAGATATGCGATACTCATAGACGAACGGACCGGACTGTATATACATTGTCACTGTTAGGCTCAGTAGGGTTTTCCGGATGAGTTCGCTCATCGGCATCCCTTGAGGTCAGTCCATGGGCAGCCGTTACGCATTGCTAGTGCCGCTGACGGTTTGTGGTTAAACCCACTGCCAGGGTACTGACGAGTCATTAGAGTCCCCCACAGACAGTTTCCCAAGTTCGGGCGAAACGTTGTAGAGGCCGTATGGTTTTATGGCAGGGTTCGGAAAATGCACGTGCGTTTACGCACGTGTCGGTTTTCGGACAGATGATACTGGTCGGCTTTGGTTTAAGCCGGATCCGAGTATTGTATTGAGTAGATATAATATCTTTGTCTCAGTTGCATTTGTATTCGGTCGTAATACAAATACGGGTATATTTATACAGTTTCGGGGTTATCCTGAAAGTCGTTTCAGGATCACTTTTGGAAGTTGCCAGTTTCCAGTTTTCTATCAGCCGTCTTTTAACATTCGGTTAAAGACGGATTTATCTTTTCTTGAGATAAGTATTGAATCTTCTTGAAGTTTCTAGATTAGATGACAAGGATGATGAGGTGGCTAATGACTCATCTTGACATTAATGGTTGCATTAATGACTTGATGGGGTGTTTAAGTGAGTCATGCTTTAGCTTTAATGATTCTTGTTTAGCTAAGGATATTTTGTGAGAAGCTTTGTTCTTATGGTCACTCTCCCCTCTCCTACACTCACCTCCCTCCTTGAATAAATATGGCCGGCCCCCTCTCTCTCCTCACTCTCACTCTCACTTGTTGTTTCACTTGAAAAGATATGATAGTATTTGGGGTGCATGGAATTTTACAGTTCATTTCATTCCATCACCCAATTCCCTCGGCAACTTCATTAACCGATCGTCCACGGATTTGGACGAAGTGAGACAAAGTCAACTACTCATTCTCTACATCATTCTTGGTCGTCTCTTTTAGCAAACTTGACGATCGAGTTGCCTCAAGTCAGAGGCGGGAGCCCGTTTAAAGAATCAGAGACGTGGTGCCACCTGGACGAGCAGATCGGAGATCGACGAGATCGGAGCAGCCGCAACGGAGCGTGGGATGATGGTTAAAGAACGAAGGACTCGGATCGTTCGGTATAACCTTTCTACACTCTTTACAGTTTGTTAGTTTAGCAATAATGGCAGATCCGGGTTAAAGTATACGATAGCGCCAGTTAAAAAGTTTTTGTTCCGCATTTGGCGTCTGTAGACTGCCGGGGCGCTAGCGTAGACTTACACTGTCGCCGAGTGGAGGTCTGCTTACACGGGCTTGAGTGCTTCCACCTTCCCTCTGACATCTTAACTGTAAAATCGAGTCTGCGGGGATGGATCGAACGTGCGCAGCCAATATGCAGTCATGCTAGAAGAGGCTCAACCGGAAGTTTTCGGAGAGGGGGTTAGCTTCAAACGCTTTGGGGGAACTTCAGGCTCAGCTTACCTCCAAGACCACCCGCGCGTATGAAATTTGGCAGATGCTTCAAGAAGACATTACAGAGGTGGCAGCTCTTGACAAAGCCGTTATTTTCACCCATGAGATGGTCGAAGCTCATAAAGTCCCCGAAAGAGAGCTTGAGAGTCGGTTTGCTTCATACCAGACTCAACAGACTCAGGTGGGGACCCGTCTTGCCACACTAACGGAGCTTGAAGCCGAGGTCCAGTAGATGAATGACGAACAACTAGCCTATTGCACCATCCGCCAGCTTAAACATTTTTTTTGTCACTGTATATTCTCCTTCTACTTATTTTTTTTTGTATTCATTCATGAATAAGAGTATCTTGTATTCATTTTGATTCATGAATAAAAGATATATTTTTCTTCATACTAGCGCTTTCTTTCTTTTGCTATCTTGGCTTAGCATAAAGTAGTTTATATACTAATTTCGGAGTTTGTAGTTTATTCACTCATCCCGGAGTCTCTAGTTCATGAACTCATTTCGGAGCTTGTAGTTTATTCACTCTTCCCGGAGTCTCTAGTTTATGAACTCATTTTGGAGCTTATTTAGTTTACCTCACTTGGGATTGTAGGCAAACTGGTCCTAACGTCATAATTAACCTCTGCTCTTTACGACAGAGATCCGTTAGGGTATGTGGTACTAGGTTTTTTGTCTGTCGTACCGTCGCGTTGGCTGATGCGTTCCCCGATATGCAGTCTTGCTGTTCGAGTAGCCCCACGACTGTCGTGTATCTAATCCCTTCGGGGGCTGTACAAGACGTTTTCAAGTAATCTCCCAGGTCATATTACCGTCGGAAGAGCAAGGGTTAGGGATTTTCCATGCCGCTTTTTTACTTGAGGTTAGGCTCAGTTAAGGAGCCCCGATGAGTCATAACCACTCCGCGTTGGTATGGGATGATCTCCGATAGTCTCTCAGGTTTTATTTGAGTTGTCGTCAAGACCCTGCAGCTAGGGATTTCCTTTGCTTCGTTTGCTGGCATTGCGTCTGCTGTAACGAGACAAATGTCGAGGTTGTCTCTAGGTTGTCTGTGAACCGTCGAGGCTTGGAACTAGGGACTTTGCCATGGCTCCGAGGTAGTTTTTAGGTTGTTGGTGAACCGTCGAGGCTTGGAACTAGGGACTTTGCCATGGCTCCGTTGTTTTGACCCTGGGGTCGGTTTTTGATGTTGCATCTGTATCCTGCTGGAGTTGAGAAGGAACGCCGGGGTGACATTGCGTCTGAAGTATCGAGACGAATGTCGAGGTGGTTTCTAGGTTGTTTGTGAACCGTCGGGACCTGGAACTAGGGACTTTTCCATGGCTTCGAGGTAGTCACCAGGTTGTTGGTGAATCGTCGAGGCTTGGAACTAGTGATTTTTCCATGGCTCCATTTGTTTTGACCTTGGGGTCGTTTGTTGACGTTGCGTCTGTATCCTGCTGGAGTGAGAAGAAACGTCGTTGTGAACTTCAGGCTGTAGATGTTGCCGTCGAGATCTGGCTCTCCCTTTAATGGAGCCTGGTGGGAAAATGTGGTTCCCTTTTCGTTTATACCCATGGATTGTATATATGGGTTGATGTGGACTCACCTGCAGGGAAAAAGTTTCATCATCTTTTTTCTATTTCTTTCCGCGATGCTCTATCATTTCAGCTTTTTATATCGCGAAAGTCGCAATTGCCCAATCATTTCGGCTGTTTTTTCTTTTTACTTGCTGCTTTTTATTGTGAGTTGCCCAAACATTTCGGTTGTTTTTATATGTATATATTTTGCTCGCTGATTTTTATTGCGAGTTTCCCCATCATTTCGGCTATTTCATATGAATATATTTTGCTCGCTGATTTTTATTGCGAGTATGGAACTTGAGATCCGATACCAATCTTGGCATCAGCACCGCTGCGACTGGAATATTGCCAGGAGCGAATCATCATTTGCCGTGAAAGGACTTGGAATTGACACCTGTTCAGGCATCAGCATCGCTGCGACTGGAATATTGCCAGGAGCGAATCATCATTTGCCTTGAAAGGACTTAGAATTTGATACCAATTTAGGCATCAACATCGCTACGACTGGAATATTGTCAGGAGAGAATCATCATTTGTCTTTGCTGATTTGAACAAAGATGGCTTAGTAGACAGGGTTAGGATCCCGTCGACTAAGACTTTTCGACTTTATGAGCCGTAAGGGTCTCATAAAGTTATTTCTCCCTATGAGTTGTGAGGATCTCGTAAGTGTATGTTCTCCTTAGAAGTCGTGAGGACTTCTAAGTGGTGTTTTCTCTTATAAGTCGTAACGATCTCATAAGAGTATTTTCTCCTTATAACTCAAGAGGACTTACAAGTGTCGTTCACCATATGAGGACATTCCTCGTGATTGGTGAAACTTGGTGGGGGAAACGTTTATTTGTGCCCATGGATTGTATACAAGGGCTAGCATTGTACCGTCTGTAGGGAAACTTGGGGAGTATGACGGCTTAACGACAGGTTTGGATCTCTCTAACTTAAGACTTTGAATCCTATGAACCGTGAGGGTCTCACATGGGAGTTCTCCTTATGAATCGAGAAGATCTCGTAAGTGAAAATTTCACGAGATTGCGCCTTTCGGGTTTTCACAAGCTCGTCGGTAGCCCTGCTGTTTTTACTCACGACGCCCATTCGGGTTTTCATCCATGCCTATTTCTCTTGTGGACGTACCGTTTTTTATTTATTTATTTTTATTTTTTTACCCCTCTGCTCGCCAATGGAACTTATGGAGGACCTCGTCACCGGAGCAACTGTGCAGCCAACGGGACTTTAGTTACAATCTTCGCCGCTGGGACTTATGGACTTGAATTCCACTATCACCATGTTTGAGGCGACGTACTTAGTTTAAGGACATTACGGTCCATTGTTAGTTTAGGGACATCTCGGTCCGGGGCCAGCTTCGAGGCGAAGTTTTGCCGGATACTACTTATAGAGTCTTGACTCAGAAAGACAGCGAGCGGACACGAGCGTCTTCATCTATCATTAACCCAAGTCGTGACTTGTCAAGCATAGTATTTCTTAAGGAACCGGCCGTTTATTGGCCGGAAGGGTCTTTCGCCATTCATATCCATGAGCAAGTAGGCCCCACTTTGGTAGACCTTGTTTATGATGTACAAACCCTCGTAGTTTGGCTCGAATTTCCCCGCTTTGCACGGTTGGGGATCATAGGTCTTTTTATGACTAACACGAGTTCACCTTGGCGGAATGTTCTCTGTCCGGTTAGTCTTTCGTATGAGCGCGCCATCCTTGCTTTGTAAGATTTCAGGTTTGGTTGCGCCATGAGACGAGTTTCATCAAGGGCATCGAGCTCCTCAAGCCGAAGATAGGCATTTTCTTCATCCGTCAGCTCCTATTGAACTGCCACTCGTAGAGATGGTAGCTCTATCTCCAAGGGAAGTACCGCTTCCATGCCTAATACCAATGCGAATGGAGTTGTATTCATGGCCGTTTTGAACGTGGTTCGATAAGCCCATAGAGTTTCATGCAGTCTCTCGCGCCGGTCCCTTTTATTTCTAGACACTGTTTTCTTTATGATCTTCGTCAAGGTCTTGTTGAAAGCCTATGCTAGACCGTTAGCTCGGGAATTATAGACTGAAGAGTATCTCCAATCTATATTATACTGCTGAGCGAAGCGGCTGATCTTATGGCTCCTGTAAGCTGGCCCATTATCTGTGATGATCCGTCGCGGAATGCCGAACCGGTAGATGACGTGTGTTCTGAAGAAATAGAGGATGTTCTCCTTCTTTACTTCCTTTAGCGGTACTGCCTCTGCCTACTTAGAGAAGTAATCGGTTGTTTCTAATATGAACCGATGTCCCTTGGATGATGCCGGTTCTGTTACGCCCCGCTTCCCAGTGTACGGGCAGAGGACGCGACGAGGCCGCTACGTATTTACTCTAAAGTAAACACGCTAAGCGTATCTAAGCAATATAAGTAAAATGCATAAGAGACAAAGACAATATATATAATTGAACAACAACTTTATTTATTAACATTGTTTTTACAATACAACTGAAAAGTAAATACATGGAATGAAAGCAATGCCTAAACAGTGGCATAACAGAAATGTAAAGGAAATGTAATGTACAAGTGAACTAGAGCTCTGGATCTTCAGTAAACTGGTCCAAGTCCTCGCTGCTGGGCTCGATCTCCAGTGAGTCCGAATCACCCGACGACATTCCAAAGAAGAAGAAAGAGAATGTCGTCAGCGAACAAATCGCTCGGTAAGTCCCGTAAATAGACAAGAATGGAATATACAGAATAGAGAGTATATTGTTATAATGTTGTATTTAGTGTTAACGCTGTTGTTTATAGCTTGGTACAGAAGAATGCCGGTGTATACGAGAGGAGTCCCACTATTCCGGAGACTAAGTTATACGGAGCACAAGGAACCGTTCAGCCACGGTACAACGGCAATTGATATTCAGGTTAGGTGTATTATGGTTACAGTCTCGTGCCACTTCTAACACCTTCCGTACCAGTCTACCCCTTATAAACCCCGCGATAGCTTGATTGTATTGTTTGAATTGTATATTTATATAGATGGATGACTTGCCGAAACCATGATATTAGTAATGGAACAGATATAATGGATGATCAAGTAAATGGAATATATCCATGGTTCGGTTCAGTCAATATAGATTGATTAGATTGAATAGCCGGATTCATAGATCCATGTTGTATTGTAGTTTGATACTTGAATCATATTCAAATCGGATTGATTATATCGAGACTCAGTCTGAGTCAGACAATTAGAAAAGAAATTGAAGTTCTGAATTATGTTTTGGTGCTATCGGTAACTGCTGCACATGGACGTCAGGATTTGTGTCTTTTTCAAAAATAATTACCGTGTTGATAACACCATTTGTTATGTTGTCTACTTTAAATAGGCAAGCACCCATATCTCTGGCTCCCTGAGGCTCAAGAGACTGGTCCCGCTTAAACCTATGTTTACTAGGGTCCTTATTGTAATTTAGTATAACTTGAGGAGGGTTTATGTAAAATAGTTTTGTTATATTTTCAAAATACACCTCAAGTATTTTATTATTGTCTTCAGAGTTTTCATAGATATTTCTTTTATTCAATATGAAATTTCTAGTGAATATGACATAGTTTTAAAGTATAAGGTATTTATTTGAAATATTGGAATTGTATGGTATTTTCTTGTAAATGGAATGTTTTTCTTGAATTTTGGAAATGTGGAATATTATAAATATTAAAAATAAATATTTTGATATTAATCACATATATATTTATTTATTAAAAATATAAGTTTTATTTATAATAGAAATCACATCTTCTAAAGAAAAATTGTATTAAAAATCGTTCGAGATCGTATGCTCCTTGTGGAGGTTTGCATCTCACTCCACTACGCCCGAGGATGTGCGATAATCCACACCATACCGAACGGGTTCCCCAAGATGGGTTGTAGAGGCACAATTGCAAAGATTTGTTAAATACACTTCTTATAGAAAAATATTTTAATAGTTGAAGGTGGTTATATGTAAAGTCGTATTTTCCCAAATCTATGTTCCCAAATTCTATCGTGCTATATTAGATATGTGTGTTGTGAGGAGGTATGTCATTACCTCATAAACTATCTATAGGTATAACCAAGAATTATGATGGTTTATGTCGAAACTAAACTATATGGTATTTTTCTGAAAAAGTATAATAAAAGTTACAAAAAAAATGATTAGTTTGATGTGCAACTTGTTTTATTAAGTTTGTTAATATTTATTAATCAACATATACGAATATGGTTTTATTTCGTTAAATAAAAGTGTAGTTTTTACAGAAAACCGAATCGGAAGTCGAACTAACTCTGCTTCCGTCGGGTTTTAGTTTTGAATGTTTTTAGAATAGAGAAAAGAAGGAGAAGTAGGGAATTACTGGATGATTATCTATATGAGAGAAAGAGGAAGAGGTGGGAGTTGCCGGTGCATCGTTTCGTTGTCGGAAACTCCTTGAGTTGTCGTCGGAAGTTCGTCGGAGCTTCGCCCTTTGCTAACTCCACTTGCACACAAAAGAATCTTGGAATTTTCTTGAGAGTTTTTGTAGGAAATTTCATTGTGAATGGGTAAAAAATAGAGTGGGTATTTATAGGGAAAATTATGGTTAGAGTATGATAAAAATGCATTTAAATTTGCATTAAAATTTGTGATTAAAGGGGTTTTATTATTCTCTGTAAATGGGCAAAAAATAAACAATACTGGGGTTATGGGAGGAGTCCAAGAGTCGCTAGGGTTTAGAAAAGTTAAGGTTTGGTTCAAGGAAAACCGGCGGCGGCGGTCTGGGGAAGGGTTTCGCCGGTCCGATCAAGGGGGTGGGGGCTCAGATTGGTGCCACGTGTCCCTGATGTTTGGTCTAGCCTCGTGCACATGTTTGTTTTATGTGTGACTCTTTAGTTTACGTATTGTGCTCGTGTAGACTCTTGGGCTTCTAAAAGATTAAAAGAATTTTAAATAAAAAGATATTGTGGCTGATGGGATTTGAACTCTGGTGTTTTGGTTCAGCAGTGCAAGGCCTTACCAGTGAGCTATAAGCTCTTTCTTGCTGTTCAAAATCAAAACAAACTTATAACTTGTGCTCAGGCTCAGGGGTTTCTTTCTGTATTTTTTTGAAAAATTTATACAGAAAGTTAGGGTTGTTACATTCTACCTTCCTTTTAAAAATTTCGTCCTCGAAATTTGTAAAAAGGAAAGTGTAACAGATTCAAGCAAAGTTTGGTGATAGAAGTACTGATAGTGCATGAAAAATAACAAAGTGGTACAAAGGTTTGAAAAGGTTGAAGAGAATTACCAGGGTTATCTTGGTCTACGGCCTCTGTTTCTTCAGCCGTTAAAAAGAAAGCCTGACGCCGTGGTTCATTCCTCCTAGCTGGAGGCACATTCCTCTATCCTTGGGGCATGTTTTTCTGTCCTTGAGGCATGTTCCTCAGAGCCTGATGGAATTGGCGATTAGGCTGTGCAGGAGGTGGAGCTGGGAGTGCTAGATGAGGTGCAGGAACCTGGATAGCTGGCCACTGCGGGTAGTTGGTGGGTGTGTGAGCTGGGTTGCGTCTATAAGGACAGTTTCCAATTCCGTGATTGGATGCGCCACAAACTAAGCACATGCCTTTTGCGCGCTTACAGTCCTTTCACAAGTGTCCTTCCCTTTTGCAATAGAAGCAAAAATCAGGAGTCGGCTGGTTATGGGTTTCATCCAGTCTCCTAGGTTCAACAGTTACCCTTGAAGAGGCTCCTCCTGCCATCTGAGTGGCAGGGCGCTTCATTTCGGCAGATTGAGGTCTGCCCTTCCTCTTTACTACTGCCTCGTATCTTCGGCCAATTTTCAAAGCCAATTCATGTGTTGAGAAATCCCCTATAGCTAATGTAACTTGGATTTCTGGTTTGCTGAAATCTTCTAGCCCTGATCTCAGCAGTCGGTATGAGAAGGGTCGCAAACCTGCTGAGCATGGTAAACTCAGCATCATACTCATCTACTGATTTGGTCCACATTGAACCTTGTTGCATATGGATGAACTGTTGTTCCATATCAAAGCGGGCAGTCTCTAGGAAATACTTTGCGTCGAACATGTCGCGGAAAGTCTTCCATTCGATAGGCTGATGAAGACGACTTTCTTCCATCTTCCACCAAACCCAACTCGAACCTAAGCTATCTCTGGCACTTGTGTCGCTGCCAGGCCATCTTTAATGCTTTGAACCCATTCCTCAACTTCTAGAGGGCTCTCTTTTCCTAAGAATTGCTTGGGGTGCAAGGCCCTGAATTGCTTCACTCCAGGTGCTTCTGCCTTGGGACGGTTCATTAGAATAGCAGTCTGTTGCTGCTGTCCTTCCAGGAGGCTCCGGATTGCCTCAACCAGAACCGTCTGCTCGTTGATCGGAGCAGCGACGGCATGTGTAAGTGGTAGTGGTGGGGGAGTGATGTTGACATTCGTGCTGGTGTTGTTTGGGGAATCTATAACCTTGAAGGAAAAATTTAGGTTATGACAGATTCAAAGTATATGAAATGATAAGATTCAAGAAATATGAATTGTAAAGAACGTTTTCAGTTGCTGGTTCTTGTGTTATATTTCTTAGGTTGTCCACACAGAACAGACATGTATGTCTATACAGAACTGACCTGTATGTCCACATATATCGGACCTGCATGGGCCACCAAAAAAACCCGTCACGCCCCACTTCCCAGTGTACGGGTAGAGGACGCGACGAGACCGCTACGTATTTACTCTGAAGTAAACACGCTAAGCGTATCTAAGCAATATAAGTAAAATGCACAAGAGACAAAGACAATAGATATAATTGAACAACAACTTTATTTATTAATATTCTTTTTACAAATACAACTGAAAAGTAAATACATGGAATGAAAGCAATGCCTAAACAGTGGCATAGCAGAAATGTAAAGGAAATGTAATATACAAGTGAACTAGAGCTCTGAATCTTCAGCAAACTGGTCCAAGTCCTCGCTGCTGGGCTTGATCTCCAGTGAGTCCGAATCACCTGACGACATTCCAAAGAAGAAGAAAGAGAATGTCATCAGCGAACAAATCGCTCGGTAAGTCCTGTAAATAGATAAGAATGGAATAAACAGAATAGAGAGTATATTGTTATAATGTTGTATTTAGTGTTAACGCTATTGTTTGTAGCTTGGTACAGAAAAATGCCAGTGTATACGAGAGGAGTCCCGCTATTCCGGAGACTAAGGTATACAGAGCACAAGGAACCGTTCAGCCTCGGTACAACAACAATGGATATTCAGGTTAGGTGTATTATGGTTACAGTCTCGTGCCACTTCTAACACCTTCCGTACCAGTCTACCCCTTATAAACCAAGCGATGTCTTGATTGTATTGTTTGAATTGTATATTTATATAGATGGATGACTTGCCGAAACCATGATATTAGTAATGGAACGAATATAATGGATGATCATGTAAATGGAATATATCCATGGTTCGGTTCGGTCAATATAGATTGATTAGATTGAATAGCCGGATTCATAGATCCATGTTGTATTGTAGTTTGATACTTGAATCATATTCAAATCAGATTGATTATATCGAGAATCAGTCCGAGTCAGACAATTAGAAAAGAAATTGAAGTCCTAAATTATGTTTTGGTGCTATCGGTAACTGCTGCATATGGACGACAGGATTTGTGTCTTTTTCAAAAATAATTACTGTGTTGATAACACCGTTTGTTAAGTTGTATACCTTAAATAGGCAAGCACCCATATCTCTGGCTCCCTGAGGCTCAAGAGACTGGTCCCGCTTAAACCTATGTTTACTAGGGTCCTTATTGTAATTTAGTATAACTTGAGGGTTTTTTTTATGTAAAATAGTTTTGTTATAATTTCAAAATACACCTCAAGTATTTTATTATCGTCTTTAGAGTTTTCATAGATATTTCTTTTATTCAATATGAAATTTCTAGTGAATATGACCTAGTTTTAAAGTATAAGGTATTTATTTGAAATATTGGAATTGTATGGTATTTTCTTGTAAATGGAATGTTTTTCTTGAATTTTGGAAATGTGGAATATTATAAATATTAAAAATAAATATTTTGATATTAATTACATATATATTTATTTATTAAAAATATAGGTTTTATTTATAATTGAAAAATCTTTCGAGATCGTATACTCCTTACGGAGGTCTACATCTCACTCTACTAGGCCCGAGGATATGCGATAATCCGCACCATACCGAACGGGTTCCCCAAGATGGGTTGCAGAGGCACAATTGCAAATATTTGTTAAATACATTTCTTATAGAAAAAGGTTTTAATAGTTGAAGGTAGTTATATGTAAAGTCGTATTTTCCCAAATCTATTTTCCCAAATTCCATCGTGCTATGTTAGATATGTGTGTTGTGAGGAGGTAGGTCATTACCTCATAAACTATCTATAGGTATAACCAGGAATTATGATGGTTTATGTCGAAACTAAACTATATGGTATTTTTCTGAAAAAGTATAATAAAAGTTACAAAAAATGATTAGTTTGATGTGCAACTTGTTTTATTAAGTTTGTTAATATTTATTAATCAAAATATAAGAATATGGTTTTATTTCATTAAAGAAAAGTGTTTTTAAAGAAAACCGAATCGGAAGTCGGACTAACTCCGCTTCCGTCGGATTTTAGTTTTGAATATTTTTAGAATAGAGAAAAGAAGGAGAAGTAGTGACTTATTGGATGATTGGCTAGAGGAGAGAAAGAGAAAGAGGTGGGAGTTGCCGGTGCGTCGTTTCGTCGTCGGATACTCCTTGAGTTGTCGTCGGAAGTTCGTCGGAGCTTCGCACTTAGCTAACTTCACTTGCACACAAAAGGATCTTGGAATTTTCTTGAGATTTTTTTTAGGAAATTTCAGTGTGAAGGGGTAAAAAATAGAGTGGGTATTTATATGGAAAATTAGGGTTAAGATGTGATAAAAATGCATTTAAATTTGCATTAAAATTTGTGATTAAAGGGGTTTTATTATTCTCTGTAAATGGGCAGAAAATAAACAATACTGGGGTTATGGGGGGGTCCAAGAGTCGCTAGGGTTTATAAAAATTAGGGTTTGGTTCAAAGAAAACCGTCGGCGGTGGTTTGGGGAAGGGTCTCGCCGGTCCGATCAAGGGGGTGGGGCTCGGATTGGTGCCACGTGTCCCTGACGCTTGGTCTAGCCTCATGCACATGTTTGTTTTATGTGTGACTCTTCAGTTTACGTGTAGACTCTTGGGCTTCTAAAAGATTAAAAGAATTTTAAATAAAAAGATATTGTGGCTGACGGGATTTGAACTCTGGTGTTTTGGTTCAGCAGTGCAAGGCCTTACTAGTGAGTTACAAGTTCTTTCTTGCTGTTCAAAAGCAAACTATATTTTGCATAACGTTATAAAATGCAGATTATAAACTAATTAATGATATACAGATTATATAGATATAAACGGTATAATGATAATAATAAAAAATATTACGACGATATATATAATTATAGCATGTCGTAAGTTGTAAACTTGTATACACTGTATATTATAAAACTAATTAACGTTAAATAATTACGGTGTATAAATTATATAGATATAGTTGTATGATAATAATAATAATAGTTGTACGACAACATTGTTTCCTGATTTAAAATCAGAAAAGCTTATGGAAAAGGCTTCAGAAAAGGGTCACGTGCTTACACATGACCAGCAGTCATGTGTTGGCACGTGACATCTAAAAGCATCAGCAAGGCAAATTCAGCTTCCCGACTACATCAAAAAAAAGGGCTTCAGAAAGGGTCACGTGCTCCCACGTGACCTGGGTCACGTGTTGGCACGTGACAATTAAAAGCGGCTTCAAAGGCAAACCGGTTCCCTGATCAAATCAAGGAAAAGGCTTCAGAAGAGGTCACGTGCTCCCACGTGACCAGGGTCACGTGTTGACACGTGATAATCAAAAGCAGCAGATTTGTTCTCCGGTTAAATCAAGAAAAAGGCTCCAGACGAGGGTCACGTGGTGGCACGTGACCAGGGGTCACGTGGTGGCACGTGACAGCTAAGCAGCGACCAGAAAGCAGAGCGCAAAAAGAAAGAAGATGGCTCGTTCTAAGGGGGTCACGTGCCCACACGTGCCCAAGGGTCACGTGGCCACACGCGACCGACTTCAAAGCCTATCTGTTAACAGAATTAAATTCTTAGAAAAGACCTCTCAAATCTTTCCAAAAGCAACCGATTGAATTAAAGATTTAAAGGTGATTAAATATCATCTATCTATGGGAAAATCTCGAATTTGGAAAGATTTCCCCGTAAAATCTAACCAAAATAACAAAGGAGAATCTCTGGATTTAAAATCCAATGGTGAATAAAATTCACCTAATAATCCAAAGGTCCAAAACGAATGATGGATACAAATCAAATCTCTCAATGAAAGATTCATCAAAAAACTAATTGACTCGGCTGCTTCTCCTATAAATAGGAGCCAAGAGACACACAAGAACATAGGGAGGCAGAGGGAAGAAAAGAGAGAGAGCCTTGATACTTTGGAGGAATTTGGATCTTCTGCAAAAGAAAACGCTAGGTAAGAAAGGGAAGGTTTTTTTTAATTCTCAACAGAGTTTAACTCTGATATAAAACAGAAGGACATATTTCTTCTCTCTTTGATGGAGGATCTGTAAAGTGCACATCTCCCCTTGAGTTGAGAATTTAATTCTCAATGGGTTGAGATCCTGCCATGCAGATCCAAAGCATAGAGAGGGAATGGAAGCACGAGAATTTAATTCTCGCAGAACTATAGGAATTTAATTCCTTTAAAATAAAATTAGGATTTGACCCTGTGTTATGGGAATTTAATTCCTTCAGAATGAAAAGAATCAGGGTTTAACCCTAATTAAGAACTTAGTTCCGTTAAAACAACAAGAATTTAATTCCTTTAATCTTATTCCCCAGAATAATTCTCTAACAGAGAGTGGGAGTTTAATTCCTTAAAGCTTTTATTAGGGTTTAACCCTATTCAGTTCTTCACATATATGAGGAATTTAATTCCTACAGAAAATTCAGAGTTCAACTCTTCAAAAGGAAGTAGGAATTTAATTCCTCTGAAATTATTGTCAGGGTTCAACCCTACGAGGAATTTAATTCCTGAAAGGGATTAACAGATCTTCTAAACAACTACAGAAAAGCAGGGTCACGTGTCACCACGTGACCCCCCCAAAAGATCTACAGAAAGCCCCTTTGAGGCAGTGCCTCACGTGACCCACGTGACCCTTGGCAGAGGCTTTAACATACTCCATTCAAACACCCATCACGTGATGACACGTGATGCTCCAAAAGATGCGATCTTCTCAGCAGAACAAACGAAGGGAGGGCGCCCTCACGTGCTACCACGTGACCCCTCTTGCCTCAGCGTCTAACTCTAAATTGGAACCCCTGAATCCAGTGTTAAAACATTGTTTGGCCTTAGTGTTCAACACTAAGCAAAGAACTTTATTTGCAGTGTTCAACACTGATTACCTTAGTGTTCAACACTAATTTGGGATTTCTGTGGCCAGTGTTTAACACTGGTCTGTTTTAGTGTTTAACACTAATTTGAAGGCCTTGTTGCTGGTGTTTGACACCAACTATCTTTTAGTGTTAAAAACTGACTTATCAATTTCATTCCCAGTGTTCAACACTGATTGGCCTTTAGTGTTTAACACTAGGCATTGGCCCAATTGGCTAAATGGCCAGAGGCAAAGCCTCTCCTTCAAGAGACCAACAGGAGGGCCGATGTCCCAGACATGATTGGACTTAGCCCAAGCTGGCCATAAGTCCTCAATTCGTAATTAACTGGGCTAATGGGCTCATAACATAATTAATTGGTCTTGATCCCAAATTGGGCCAAAGACTATTTAATCCACTCCGGTTCCAGGGTACATCTCTTCACTCCTTTGATACTTGGCGTTGTAATCCCTCAACGTCTTCAAAGAGGTGATGGGTCCCGATGACCACGCATTGATACGGACTGTGGGGTCCTGAAACCCATGGACTACGACGTCCTTAACCTTGACCGAGATGTCTTAAAACTAACAATGGACTGTGGGGTCCTTAAACCCATGGACTACGACGTCCTTAACCTTTACCGAGATGTCTTAAAACTAACAATGGACTGTGGGGTCCTTAAACCCATGGACTACGACGTCCCTAACCTTGACCGAGATGTCTTAAAACTAACAATGGACTGTGGGGTCCTTAAACCCACGGACTACGACGTCCTTAACCTTGACCGAGATGTCTTAAAACTAACATTGGACCGCAATGTCCTTAAACTACCCATGGACCGCAATGTCCTTAAACTAGCGATGGACCACTATGTCCCTAAACTGGAACAATAGAGCCCAAACGCTCTTTTGTCGGATCTAAACGATCCCGTTTAAGTTGATCTTAGCCTTAAATATGGCTAACGTATCCTTAAACCTTTCAAACAGACTTTAGTCCCAAACTGGACTATAGATCCCCCCAATTAACTCTGGTTCAAGGGTACATCTCTGAACTTCTCTGACATCTGTTGTTGTAATCCTTCAACGTCGTCAGAGAGGTGACGGGTCCCGACGGCCATACATTAAATGGACCACTATGTCCCTAAACTGGAACAATGGAGCCCAAATGCTCTTTTGTCGGATCTAAACGATCCCGTTAAGTTGATCTTAGTCTCAGGTTAGACTAACGTATCCTTAACAAACGTTTGAGTTGACCTTGGCCTCAAATATGGCTAACGTATCCTCAAACCAAACCCCCAACCCAAATCTAAGATAATACGGATTTGGACTAGTCCACGCCCTACGGGCGACGACATAACTCGGTCTCCGTAAACAATCCACGGGCAACAAAACATAAAATAAACACACACGACACGAAGTGACCATCTGGAGAAGGAGAAAGTTGTTACCGCGACGCGGTAGCGTAATTAACTGCAGGGGCTTGCACCTGCAGGGAAGAGCGTCCCCACAATCAAAAACCCCCTCAAGCGAGGGGGAATCTGACGAAGTCTGCTACATCGGACGCATCCGTTCAAACCTTCGATACATGGTGCCATAAATCAACTTGGCATCTTCGGAGAGGTGGACGGATAGCACCAATTAGCATCTGCCCCGAATCTCAGGCGAGACAGCCTATGTCTCGGCCGCCATTCGGAGGGGAACAAACATATAAGTAAATTGGGTAAAGCATAGCATATAGCAAGTTGTAAACTTATCTCGAAACAAACGCGATGAACGGAAGCAACACGATGCTATACAAATAAACACCAAGTTTTGATGGCATGGTTAAGCTTCTAAGATGCGGCTGGAGTTGTGTCGGCAAGCACTACTACAATATGGGGTTGCCCCTACGGATACAGGAATCCATAGGGGCAAAGTTTTATTGCCCCTACGGACTAATCCGTAGATCCACATGGTTGTCTCTACGGTGGCCTACGTTTTAATTTAAAAATATTAAATCTTAAATTTTTGTTTGTCCCTACGGAGCTGCAAACAAATGCCCTACGGTTAAATCCGTAGGGGCATGTATATGGGTATTTAATAAAAAAAAGGCACAGAAAAGCCCTACGCCTCGATCTCTTTCCCCAATTTTCTCTCAATCTCTCGCGCGTCTCAATCTCGTTTCCGCGTCTCGAATTTTCTCATCGTCTCCACCACCCTCCGCCTACGGCCCGCCACCGCCCTCATTCCCAAAACTTCCTCGTCGACACCGCCCGCGACTCGTCGCCGATTGCATCATCGACCCCCGATCTCCTCCGTCGTCTCCTCCACCGCCCACTACAGGTTAGTAAATCTCCAATTATTTAAAATTTTGATGATGTTAGGGCTAGGGTTCAGGGTTCAGGGTTCAGGTAGGGGTGAGGGTTAGGGTTTCCATCAGGTTCAGTTTAGGTTTAGGTTTAGGTTAGGGTTGGGGTTCGGTCGGGGCTGGGGCTGGAGCTAGGGTTAGGTTGGGGCTGGGGCTGAGGCTGGGGCTGGGGCTGGGGTTGGGTTGGGGTTAGGGTTCGGTTGGGGTTGGGGCTAGGGTTAGGGTTAAGGTTAATTAGTTGGGCTTAGGGTTAGGGTAGTTAGGGTTAGGGTTAGGGTTTGGTTCAGGTTTAGGGTTAGAGACTAGGGTTAATTTGGGTTAATTAGAGGATATGGTTAATTTGAGTTAATTAGTGATAATCTGAAAGGGTTAGAGTGTTGATTAGGGTTAATTAGCTTAATTTGTGTAAATTGGGTTTAGTTTGACCTGATTAGGGTTAATTAGGTTAATTTGGGTAAATTGGGTTAAGTAGGGATAATTTGTGTTAGAGTAACGATTATGGTTAATTGTGGGTTATTTAGGGTTAGGGTTTATGGTGCACTAGTTCATTCAGTAAGATACTCGATGATAACATAAACGTACAACTTTACCATAAACGCAAGAAAAATTTACCCTAAACTTGAAATTTCAAACCCTTAATAACGAAACATAAACGTAAAACCTATTCACGTTAAATGTTCAAGTTAAAACCAATATATGATACTCGATGATAATATGAAACTTTCATATTCTCATCGATACTCATATATGAAACTCAAAGCGTCACTTAGTCCCCGTCTATCGGTTAACATACGTTCGATGTTCGTCGTGATATAGAACTATACGAAGGTTGTTAAATATCGGATGGTATAGCTCGGTACGAACAACCGTCGTGTAGTCTATGTGACGAGAAGATTCAATCGTATGATAACCGATAGATTTGTCATGTGTGGACAAGTTAGGAATGTATAAAGCAAACACCTGCATTCACTTGTGTTTTCATCCGTTTCGAGATATTTCATCGGTACTTTTCCGCTGGTTCTCTGTGTACAAAGATAGATTAGATGTTCATTTCAACGTTGTTTCATAGCTTTGAAATGATTATCTATTCTATTACAGTATACTCGGAGAATAGCGGGGAAGTGCTGCCGAAATTTACTCGAAACGGTTGAAAGCACAAGCGAATGGGTGTCCGCTCTATACATTCTTAATGGGATAGAAGCCTTATCCCCGACAACCGAAACACACACATACAACAAGAATACACAACAAACGCATCATTAGAGAGTGATTCAAGATGTTCAAGTTAAAACCAATATATGATACTCGATGATAATATGAAACTTTTATATTCTCATTGATACTCATATATGAAACTTAAAGCGTCACTTAGTCCCCGTCTATCGGTTAACATGTGTTCGATGTTCGTCGTGACATAGAACTATACGAAGGTTGTTAAATATCGGACGGTATAGCTCGGTACTAACAACCGTCGTGTAGTCTATGTGACGAGAAGATTCAATCGTAAGATAACCGATAGATTTGTCCCGTGTGGACAAGTTAGGAATGTATAAAGCAAACACCTTCATTCACTTGTGTTTTCATCTGTTTCGAGATATTTCGTCGGTACTTTTCCGCTGGTTCTCCGTGTACAAAGATAGATTAGATATTCATTTCAACGTTATTTCACAGCTTTGAAATGATTATTTATTTTATTATAGTGTACTCGGAGAACAGCGGGATGTGCTGCCGAAATTTACTCGAAACGGTTGAAAGCACAAGCGAATGGGTGTCTGCTCTATACATTCTTAATGGGATAGAAGCCTTACCCCCGACAGCCGAAACGCATACATACATCAAGAATACACAACAAACACATCATTAGAGAGTGATTCAAGATGTTCAAGTTAAAACCAATATATGATACTCGATGCTAATATGAAACTTTCATATTCTCATACATGAGTATCCTCAAATCTAACTTTGATTATCGATAATTTATTCTTTTCAACGACAAACGCACACACAAAGCATATACACAGATTTTCTCCTTTGTCGGTAACCATCCCGTTCTTAGATTTCTCAATATAGTCATCATAACCTACAATTTATATGTTATACAGTCTAACATGACCCATGAGTACGTCAGAGTTAAAGACTGGATGTGTGTGGATTGGCAACAATGTATGCAACCTAAGTTTGTCATAGGAGTTGCTGCTTTTATTGAATTTGCACGCACACATAATAAGATCGTGATAGAGAAGATTCTCTGCCCGTGCGATAGATATGGGAATAAGTACTGGCAGAAGGTAGAATTGGCAGAGCTTCATATCGTAAAAAATGGTTTTACTAGGCTTTATACAACTTAGCATATCACGGGGAAGGAGAAGAACGCAGTAATGCGGCAGAAGAAGAAGAAGAAGACGATAATACGGCAGGAGAAGAAGGAGAAGACGGTAATTTCTTTCCATCAGAAGAAATGGAGGATATGGTAGAGGCTGCCTTAGGTGAATCTATTCGTACGAAGATGACATTCCTTCCGGTCAAGGACCGCGTGCGGATAAATATGAAAATTTCATGAATGATGCTAGAAAACCAATTTATGAGAATGCAAAGTATTCCACCCTCTCATGGTTCGTCCAACTTTTCCAGATTAAGTGCCTAAATGGATGGAGCAACAAGTCATTCACAATGCTTCTTTTTTTCTTGAAAGATTCTATGCCCCCGGGATATAACGTGCCTGACAGCTGGTATGGAGCCCAGAAGATGATGTCTGATTTGGGTCTGAAGTGTGAGAAGATTCAAGCATGTCCTAAAAATTGCGTATTGTACCGGAAACAGAATTCAGATTTGAAAAAGTGTCCAACATGCGGAGAGGCCAGGTATAAGCCGAAAGATTCTGATAAGAAGCCCGATATACCTGTCAAGGTAACACGATACTTTCCCATAACACAGAGGCTGCAGAGGCTATTCAGGTGCAAGAAAACAACCAAAGCAATGATTTGGCATCACCGTGCTCCTCCAAGTGAAGATAGAAAAATGAGCCATCCAAGAGATTCACCGGCATGGAAGGATTTCGATAGGAGGCACGCAATATTCTATAGCGATCTTCGCAATGTCAGGCTCAAACTGGCTAGTGATGGCTTATGCCTATTCAACTATATGGCTGGAAGCCACAGCACATGGCCCGTTGTAATGATAATTTATAATCTGTCGCCTTGGTTGGCTATGGACCAATCATACTTTATGATGCCTCTTCTTATCGACAGACCAAACTCACCGGGAAACAATATCGACGTCTATCTCCGACCTCTAATCGAGGAGTTAAAATCTTTGTTCATTGATGGTGTAGAGACTTACGATGCAAACACAAATACAACCTTCATACTGCGTGCTGCTTTAATGTGGACAAATAATGACTTTTCTGCGTATGGAATACTATCAGGTTGGTCCATACATGGTCACAAAGCATATCCTCATTGCCATCAACATACAACATCGAAATTCTTGAATTTTAGCAGGAAGGTTTGTTATTGCGGCCATCGACGTTTCCTGCCTCTAGACCACCCCTACAGGTTAGACACTGTTCAGTTTGATGGTCATCAGGAGCTTCTTGGGCCTCCAGTCCCATTGTCCGGAGAGGGCGTGACTGCTCAGTGAGATGGTTACAATAATGTGACCTTCGGGATGGATCCGACAAAACAGGTTAAACCACTATTCTGGAACAACTTAAGCATTTTCTTTGAGCTTCCGTACTGATCAACAAATTTAGTGCATCATTGTCTAGACGTCATGCATATAGAGAAGGGAGTATCCGAGCACATACTCAACTTATTTCTTTGTAAAGACGGAAAATCGAAAGACAACCTCAATACTCGGATGGATCTATAGGACTGGAAAATAAGAAGAGAATTTCATCCTAAACCGGTAGCGAGTAAACCAGGCAAGTTTGTATTTTCCAATGCCGCTTATCATATGTCACAACCGGGGAAGAAAAGATTCCTGCAGGTGTTGCATGATTTGAAAGTTCCCACAGGTTTCTCAGGATCATTCAGCAAGAAGATAAAAATTATGAAAGGCAAGATCGATGGGCTGAAAAGTCATGATCACCATGTTATCGTGGAGCACCTTCTCCCATTAGCCCTCAGGACTTCTCTTCCCGAATCGGTTGGTCTAGTAATCAACGACCTATGTTGTTTTTTCAGAGAGTTATGCGCTAAAACACTGGATGTTGTGACGCTGGATAAACTAGAAAATTCTATTGCGTTGATACTTTGCAAGTTTGAGCGTATTTTCCCACCGTCATTCTTCGATATCATAATACACCTGACAGTTCATCTTGCAATTGAGGCTAAGTTAGCCGGACCGGTACAATATCGATAGATGTATCCCGTCGAGAGGTACGTGGAATTTTTCGTTTCGCGCAATTTTTAAAATTATTATTGTCCTGTATGCCCGTATTTATTTATTCAACATATTTTCTTTAGGTACCTATACACTCTTAAAAGTATAAACGCAATAGAAATCGACCAGAGGGTTCTATCATGCAAGATTATCTTCTAAATGAAGCAACCACATTTTGTTCCCGCTATCTGGACGAGAACATTGAGACGAGACTTAACCGGCCTCAAAGAATTCAAGACGGGCCATATGGTAAAGCCGATTATAAGAGGGTAGACACTATGTTTATCAACAAGATATACCGGTTTATCTTGCTTAATTGCGCATGTCTTGAAAAAATTAGAGAGTAAGTTTTTTGGATTAATTGTTATATTTGTGTTTGTGTGTATATGAAATGATATAATATTAATGTCATAATTTATTGTCGAGAACAGAATTCATTTTTACGAGGTACATGAGGGGCATTCTGATTGGAACGATGAACGATTGGAAAAATATCATTAGGATAATTTTTGCGATTGGGTTGCAGATCATATAAGTTATTCAAATAACATGTTATTGCTATCAGTTTTAATCTAAATTTATATCGTTATGTATTTGTCGTAAAATTTATTTTGTTAAATCCACGATCCGAACTTGTCTGCATCATTAGAGAGTGATTCAAGATATTTAGCTCAATTTCCTAATATGGAGGTTGCATATGATAAAGGATTCGGTGTCCTTAGATACAAATTCGAAGTTAAGAACATAGAAACATCTAGAACCACTCAGAATAGTAGGATTGCGACGGTAGGATCGGATGGTGTAATTTATTATGGATACTTAAATTGTATACTCGGCATCCGATATCCCGGACGATCAGAACCCTTTTATATATTTCAGTGTACTTGGTACGATACGCGAACCGATACGGATAAGTGGAGAAGCAATCTCGGGATTTGGAAAGATGAATATGGATTGACCAGTGTGAACACACTTCGATTTTACGGTCAGGAAGATCCGTTTATCTTTCCGAACCAAGCGTTCTAAGTATACTACTCACAGTGTTTGAAGCATCCGGGATGGAGTGTCGTATGCCGTTGGAAACCCAGGGATGTCTACGATGTCCCAGAATTCGAGGACAGCGATGAGGATGAAGAAGAGAGTAGACTTAGAGTGCTCCGACCATCTGTTTCGAAAGACGGGTTGTCTTCGGCTGATCATGAAGTTACGTGGGTTAGAAATGATATCGATGATGAAATCCAAGTAGATATGTCTAATGCGCCCACGAAACGAAAAAGGTTATATGAAATGTTATATTATTACTTCACATTTTACGATCTATACATATATAGTCAATACTTGTAATGATTGTCTAATGCGTCCACGAACCGTTTTATCTATATTTAATGACGATGATGGGAGCAGAGAGGGGCGGCAGGAGCTCCAGTTGCGGCACCGGCAGAGGAAGAGGCAGAGCGGTTCTGCCGCCCGGAGAGCTGCGTAGGGAGCTTCAGAGGGCCGATCTTGCACCCCGATCGGAGACCCCTTCGGATGCCTCCTTCCATGTGGACTTTGCCATACCTCCAGGTATATTGCACGCATATTCATTTTGAATGTGATATTATAGATATACATGCATGTTCATGTCAAAATTACTTACATTATCAGTGTTTTGATTGTCTAGCTGTTGGTGATGCGTCCACATCAGGGACAGAGGCCACTCCCGCACCTCCAAGTATGTTTATATATCATATAGTGCATGTATATTGATTTAGAATGCTATATCATAAATATACATACATTCTTTTTGCTCTTACGTACTTACATCTCGGGCTGTAGGTGGTGCCTTCACATCTCCGGCAGAGCCCACCACCACACCTGCGGGTATATTTATATATCCTATAGTGTATACATGTTGATTTAGAATGTTAATTATTGATATATGCATTCTTTTTGCAATTACTTATATAGCTGATACTTGATTGTCTAATTATATGTGGTGCGTCCTCGTCTGGTGCAGGGGCCACTCCCGTCACTTCCATACCCTCCGCTCAGTCTGCAGGTTTGTATGAATAAATATAAAATAATTATTCATTTTACATATCCTTTAAGAATAAACATGAATTTCATGTAATTTTATCTATATTTATTTTCTAGTTGGAGATTCGTCCACGTCCGGGTCACCGGCTGTTCCTCACCGGAGGAACTATCGTCCCGCTCGTGCTGCTGCCCGGGCCCAGGTTCGTGCTTTAGTCTCCGGAGGTATATATCACACTTCAATTTTCGTTAAACCTTGATTTCTTAATACCACTTTGTCTTAATATTGATTGTCTTGATATTTCTTGTAGACGCAGGGCCTCCCCATCCCGAGAGGGGGACTCGAGACCCGAATCAGTCCCACAGGCTGAGGCCCGACAGAGCAAGGGGGAGGCAGCATTCCCCTTCTTTTTTACCCCTGATTATCGCTATACCGGCGATTATGCCGAGAGATTCGGCCGGTATATGGGGGATGAAAGTCGCCTCGTGAAGAAGTATCCACTTCACGTTGAGTGGAGCGACCAGCACCGGCGCTCATTCGCCCTTTTTTTTGGATCAGGCTCGAGTATTAAATATATTTTCATTTGATTTATCCAATATATTTATTATCAACACTTGCAATCTAATAACATTGTTTTTGTTTTTATATTTTCAGTTGGATTACGATTTTCAGCCTGTACCCGACCCTGATCATCCTGGGAGGGTGCTCGATCTTCACGCTCTGTACCATGGCCTAATGAAGAACATGCAATCTAAGGTCCGATACAATAGGAATGAGCTGAAGATCGACTGCTATTTCCTGTGGATGGCGACCCCCGAGGCAGAGAGAGTAGCCCTCCTACATACCCCGGCCTTTGCGAGAGTCGACGTAGATACATGGCCTCTATTGTGCCAATATTTCGACTCTTATCGCAAACAGGTATGTATTTTAAATGTAATTCATTGTTTAGTATATAATTTATTTTTTTGTGTTGATTAATTAGAAAACTAAATCTGAATGTGTTGTGCAGAAACAGGCCGATCAAAATAAAGAAAATAGGAAGTCGGTGAAGAGGGGTCTCCCCACTTATACAGGTGGCTCGAGAAATATTACTCGTGCCATGAAGTTATCGGTAAATTACAATAGACCGGTCTTTGTGATATAATGTAATATTAAGAGTTATTTTCTAATATATGTAAATTTTTGGCGAATTGCAGAGAGCTCAGACCCTGGCGCAGGGTGGTGCACCGAGCATGCCGTCCGCGTATCTTGCCGTCCACGGCACCTTGACAGATCCCGCCATGGGCGAGTTTCGATACCCCGACACCGCTACCCAGGAGTATTGTGTAAGTGGTAATATTTATTCAACCCATATTTGAAATTTTTGTTTTGAAAGGTTCAAATTTAAATGATATACTTATATTTTACTGGTTAATGTGGGTGTAGGAGCGGGTGGTTGAGCAGGCGGAGGCATCGGGGATCGATTTTACTGGACAGAACGATCCGATGCTGCTGACCCCAGTCCTAGACGCCGCACACGAAGGGCACCATGGAGGTTAGGAGAGAGGCCGGGGACTGGGTCCTAGCAGGGCCCATATGAGGTTGGACTCCACTCCGGCGGTTACTTCCTCTGTCTCCCGTGAGCGACGTTTCGAGCAAGAACTGGACACCTTGAAGGCCACCGTTCAGGAGTTGAAGGAGATATTGATATGTATACTACTTAATAGTAAAATATTATGTCATATTATAGATAGCAACATATCCAATATTAGTACGTAGCCTGAGCTTATTTGGTTGTAGACTTAGGTTTGATTAATCATACATACATAGAACTGTCTAATTAAAATAAACTACGGTTTTCCAAACTAGATATCCAAACGAGGCATAAGTCCCTAAGTATACATAGATTGGGGTTTCGCAATAACCTGATAATGATATGAATTCGACTAATACACAGTTCTTACTTGTTTATTACACACAAAATTGAACAGACGCGACAGAGTACATCGGCTGAGCTTCCACATGCATCTCCTTCGGCTGCGGCTCCGCAAGCCACTACATCGGCTGCGGTTGCGCAGACAACTCCTATAGCTCCACAGCCCGCTCAGACTCCCGCAACTGCAGCTCCGCAAGCCACTATCTCGGCGGCGGTTGCGCAGACCACTCGTACAGCTCCACAACCCGCTCAGACTCCCGTACACTCCGCATCGCTCGAGATATTGACTCAGGGTATATCCGAGGAGCAGGCGCGCCAGATTACGACGTTTATCAGAGGCGGAGCTGGACCGAGCTAGGGTTGCTTTTTGATTCTTATATTTTAAACATGTATTTACTTATATGTACATATTGTATATATTTTGGACGATATTGATATTGGTGGTGTTTGCGTGTTCATATTGATTTAGATTGATATCGTATTCTGCTTGTTGATTTCTTTTATATATTATGTGTAAGATGTTGATTATGAATACTACGATATATATTCTGCGTGTTGATTAATTTTATATACGATGTATATATTATTGTGCACAGGGCGAGGAAAAAACAGGCAGCCCTTTTTTTAAAAAAACCTGATAATATGTCCCTACGGATTAAACCGTAGGGCCAAACTTTGCACCTACGGATTAATCCGTAGGGTCCTACTTTTCCCCTACACATTTATCCGTAGGGGAAAAATATCAGGATACCTGATATTTTGCCCCTATGATCTCGGTAAAAGGGGTTATACTTGTCCCTACGGATTGGACCGTATGGGCATAAACATGCCCTTATACAGGTATCCGTAAGGATAAAACATTAGGATACCTGATATTTTCCCCTACACATCTGGACCTACGCATGTCTCCGTAGGAGCAGCAATTTGGCCCTACGGAGTTATCCGTAGGGACAACTATTTTATTTTATAAACCGATAAATTAAATAACTTTTTTGTCCCTACAGTCTAATCCGTAGGGACATATAGACCTATGCATTAAGCCGTAGGGGCAAGTATTTAACTGTAGGGACATGTTTAAGGCTAAGACTTGCACCTACGGCGTAATTTCTTACCCCTACAGATATATTTGTAGGGGCAGTGGTTTGCTCCTATGGATTTATCCGTAAGGGAAACCCCTATTTGTAGTAGTGAAGGATGAGTATGGGCTTGAAGAACGAAGAAGAAGAATATATAAATTGATGAGGGAGAGATTTAGTTAGAGGAGAGAGTGAAAGAGATATATTATGTGGAGAGAGAAAGAGAGAGAAAGTTTTCTGTTTTATAAAATGTAAAGTATATAATATAGTGTGTGTGTGTGTGTTATATGTTATAAATATATATTTTAGTTTTGTAAGTCCACGGTAGCGCCCCGGCCGTCTAACAGACGCTAATATGCGGAACAAAACTTTTATAAACTGGTGCTATCGCGTACTATAACCCGGATCTACCATTAAAGCTAAACTAACAAATTGTAAAGAGGGTAGAATTGTTATACCGAACGATCCGAGTCTTTCGGTCTTTAACCATCATCCTACGCTTTGTTGCGGCGGCTTCGATCTTCTGAAACTCCAGTCTCGTCGTCCAGGTGGCACCACGTCGACGGAACGGGCTCCCGCCTCTGAACCGAGGCAACTCGGTCGTCAAGTTTGCCAAAAGAGACGACCAAGATGTTGTAGAGAATGAGCAGAACACTTTGTCTCGTTACGTCCAAGGCTATGGACGAACGGTTAATGAAGTTGCCATTTGGAATCGGATGAATGGAAATTGAACTATGAAATTTCCATACACTAAACTGTCATAATCTTTTCAAAGGAAATCAAATGAACAACCCATGAACCTCCACAAATGTGGTCGGCCACTTATAAAGAAGAGGGAGAGTGAGTGTAGGAGAGGGGAGGTGACCATAAGCAATACTTATCATGAAGAAAGAATGAATCACAGATTACACCTAGTATGAACTCATTAAATGAACCAATTAATGCTTAATGAGTCATGAAAACCTAGTCACCAAATAATCAATGCAAAAGAATGAGTAACTAATCTTGAAGCTTCCACACACAATGACTCACCCTCAAGACGAAAAGATAAATCTGTATTTAACCGAATGTTAAATACGGGTGATAGAAAACAGGAAACTGACAACTTCCAAAAGTGATCCCGAAACGAATTTCAGGATAACCCCGTAACAGTATAAACATACCCGCATTTGTATTACAACGGAATACAAATGCAACTGAGACAAAGATATTATATCTACACAATATAATACCGGGATCCGGCTTAAACCAAAGCCTACCAGTATTATCTGCCCGAAAAATGACACGTGCGAAAACGCACGTGCATTTTCCGAACCCTGCCATAATACCATACGGCATCAACAACGTTTCGCCCGAACTTGGAAAAGTGTCTGTGGGGGACTCTAATGACTCATCAACACACTGGTACTGGGTATAACCTCTAGCATGTCAGAGGTACAAGCTGTACGTAACGGTTTGCCTATGTATTTATTGGAAGGGAAGCTGACAAGCGAACTCATCTATAAACCCTACTGAGCCTGACAGTGAAAATATCCGTACAGTCCGGTCCATTCGTCTATGAGTATCGCATATTAGGCCTAGGGGGTCGGTAAACGTCAGACCCCAAATAGCTGCATAAGTCGTGTCAGAGAGCAACCCAGAACACCCTGAGATACTACTGGTATACCTATCAGTATATCTCGATTACCCTGGCCAGGGATTTCGTGTAATGGCTCTCCTAAACACAGCGCAATCTCACCCCCAATACCGGGAGAGACGAATCCCCGAAAATCTGCTCACTGCCTCCACGTGGCTCGAGACTGTACCCAAAATATACCTGTTTGCACGACTCCTTTGACCCGTGGTAGGGTATAAATCAAAGTACAGTGGGAACTCACACAAGACAAATGACGACCTCAGGTCGATGAACTAACCTGTACACATGTCACCAGGGAACTGCTATCTGACGATATGTATAATACCAACTAGCATGTTCCCGGCGAGTCCTGTCCGGTGTACTCATAACCCAATGAGCATCTGTATACATCTTAGGTGAACCAACTAACACCGATGGCTTGTGAGACCGGCCACCGCCCCTCGTCGGGGTCTCGAATGTATACACTAGTCTACTCCGGAGTATCGATGCCCTGTCTCGAAACTCCCACGACTAGGGACACTTTAAGGATGTGCTTATAGACCCTGGCTCCCACATATATGATCGCCATCATACTGCTAGTAGTCAAGCAAGAACCCTATGGGCTCTATCAACATCTACATGATGATAAAAACAAACCAGATAGCATACTATCATCTCGAGTAAGACTGTTCTATCGGTATAGGTCCTCCCTCAATCATTGCAATCGCGTACCTACGATCCAATAATTGACTTAGAGGGCTCTATATCCAACAATCTCCCACTTGCACTTAAGGCTAATTATTGCGATGTCGCGTACTCATAGCTCGTGTGATACCGAGCATCCAACTCCTCTATTAATCAGTTTCACAAAGCTCGTTTGCAAAACTATTGTGTTCGAGAAATAGCCTCAGTGAGTGGATCCGCTTCGGTGTTTCTTTCTGTATCTCTCTATATCTCAACCTCGCGGAGAAAACTATCTCCCGAATTGAGTAATACTTGTCTTAGAATATGTCTGGATATCTGATGGGACCTAGTTCATAAATGAACTCCAAATCCAAACTTCTTAGACTGTATCAATCACTGAAACTAATCAGTGTCCAGCACCATGCTTCCCACAGTATCCCTTTGGACCACCTGTCCATAATACTGTCCCTCGTCTGAGGGAAAACTATAACTCTGACAATCACTCTGTCATCCATGTCACCTTTGAAGCCTGGAATGATAACTGTCTCCCGAAGAAGGCTGTCGTCATCAAATCCGTAGAACATGCACTTATGTTCTAAAACTGCTTCCGTATGTTTCTTCAGGATTGGATTAATATAAACTTATCGCATCTAGTGCAAAAAACGACATCTGGTGTGGTACTTGACATCTCACGATTGACTCAATTGCCTAAGCAAGTGATCTGTCAATCACGTACGTCCCTCTCCCTTTAGTCTGTAAGACACCTTTAGAGAGGGTGACTCCATCACCTGCAGGTACAGCACCATGTCAGGAGTCATCTATTCTAAAATACTATTAGAATATTGTCAAAGTACTCACATTGGGAAACTACCCAAATCTAGATCTAAAACCATAGATCTAGTAACCAGAATGTCAGATATTATATCCATATCCTTTGTGGAGAAACAACTGTGTGATGACCACAGTACAACCGATCATAGTATAGGAATTTTACTTCCTACTTTGTGTATGTCATCCAAATACCAAGACATCACACCCTACTACCTTCTTAATAGATCCATCCCCTATTCTGATGAAGTCAAACCCATGACTGTCACATCAAAAATTAGATGATCTTATCTCTGCTATATGTGCTTAAATCTATAAATAGACATAAGCTACTTGCCCACTATACTTCCGCTGCTCCCACTGACTACGACAACCCTCTGGCAGAATAATATATATACGTACATTTCTAAAACTAGTTTAGAACGACGTTATACATATCCTCCTGCCGGGTCTCATAGTCTGGAACAATAGTAGTGTCAAGTTTGGGTAAACAAGAACCTCCCTGCCACCTTCCTTGAGGCTACCGGAGTACCTCTCGGGTGTCTGAGGTTACCCACCATATCTGCGGAGTGGCTATTGGAATGTCAAACCTGATTGAATATATAGGTCCTATTAAATTTTCCGTAATCGTTTGCGGTTCTAGAACCACTTCCAGTTCTACCATACTCCCACTACTGTTTTCTGAAAAAATCCATTTTAATAAAACTGTGGCGAGTCAAGAACAATATCACTATTGATCTTCCAGATGGTAGAAAATCAACCCTCGTCAAAACTAGGGTCAACCCACAAACCGCCATTACAGAAACGTGCCTTGAGTTTTTCCAGTGTCTGTTTTTAAGCATAAGCTGGACAACTCCCTTTACCTTAACATTGTTAAGATATGAAGCAATCTATATCCAATATAGAAACATAGGCACTTATTTAATTGGAACCAGACTCAAATCCTGCAACTGTCTCCAGTGCATATCAACTTAATGGAGAGATGCTAATCAGCATTACTCAACTTAGGAATCCATCCAATTATGAGTAACCTGAAAGAGAAACAAGTTTCTCAAAACCATTACTATCAACTGAATACCAATCACAAGAATCTACATCTTCGATCTCTTTGAAGAATCCCGATACTTGCGATACTTGGTTCTCTACTTTATTCTTATACCCACAACTTCTCAATACTTAGACATTGTATTTCTACGAAACACTTGTCTATAAACTAGAGAAGTCACAAGTAAATAGAATATAGTACGAGGACCAGCCCCTTTGTCCTGATGGACACTAGACAACATACAATACTCTGTATAAGTCCGCTGAGTTGAATAACTCAAAACCTGTGCGTCGTAGGTTGAAAACTGTCCCCAGGCGATTTCCTCAAATATCACCAATTACCATGAATTCTAATATAATGAGGATGATCACCTAATTCCCAATAACTTGCTCCCACTCAACATTTGTAAAACCATACAGATGTGAGAATCATACCTGGTAAATACATACCCTGGAGTAAGTATCTAATCGGGAAATCAGATTTCAATTAACAATGCACAGCGTAACTGAAACATGAAAATGTTTCGAAGGGGTGTCCTGGTACTCTTAGTAATGCCTCTTCCATAATCCAATTCATGACTTTTAACCGTATATTTCCCTGCCATCTTTCCAATTCCCTTTATTTGTCTTTAGTGGTTACCTTTAGTACACCATCATTAGGCTAAGTGGTTTTCTTCCTTCCCTACCGTTCGGCACCAGCCTATGGTTTGGAAGAAGAATATCCAATAAGCATAATAGGTGTACCCTCCTAATCCTAGGAGTACTCGCAACTTGAGAGAAGGTGATGATAAAAGACAACTGAATAAACCTTATTCTTTTTTCTCCTGAACCGGAATCCATCCTCGAAAAAATATCCTTCGAGTTCGTATATAACTATACGTTAGATTTATCCAATGGAATTGGATGTTCGTAGTGATACGGGTTGTTCTGGAGAAATAAAGGTGAAGTAGGAGTGGCGATGAAATACGTGGTTTGGTCGTGAATGTTAGTAGTCGCAATTTACTTTGCCCTCTTTCTAATTCCTTTATTTGTCTTTACATATTACCTTCTGCACATCCTACTTAGGCTAATTGTTTTTTTCATTCCCTACCTTTCGGCACCTGCCTATGGTTTGGAATAAGACTATCCAATAAGCGTAATAGTGTACTCTCCTAAACCAAGGAGCCCTCGCAACCTGAGAGAAGGTGATAATAAAAGTCAACTGAATAAACCAATTCTATTTCTCCTGAACCTGGATCCATCCTCGAAGAAATCCCTCCGAGTTCGTATATAACCATACGATGGATCTATCCAATGGAAGTGGATGTCCGTAGTAATACGGGGTGTTCTGAGAAATACAAAGGGTAAAAGAAGGAGCGGCAATGACTTATGCAACTCGGACAGTCCAAAAGCCAGTATTTTAAGAAGGTTCGGTCAACTTGGTCACTGAGTCATAGTCTAGGGTCGGTCAAAGGTCGCTGCCAAAAGAGAGAGAGAAAAGAAACACTCTGCGTGCACTCAAAACTAGATCAGAATGGTTATCACTTTATCTAATTTAGGAAACCTCCCACTGTAATCTCAAATTCTCCTTGTTTACCCCAATCAGAGCAAAGCTCTGTTCAAATTCCAAGACGGGAGATGAAGCAACGCTTCATCTTCCCCCAATCAGAGCAAATCTCTACTTTGAAAATTTAAACTTTAATAATGAAACAACGCTTCAGATCCTCTGCGTTACGCACAGGGCGCCACATGTCAGAATCAGGCACGCCAGCGCAGAGAGCGCAGCGCCCGAGGCAACGCTCCCAATCAGAGCAAAGCTCTATTTAAAACAAAATTAAAGGAGGCAACGCTTCAGTTGCGCAAGCACTGCGCTGTGCGACACGTGTCAGCGCAGTTGCGCTGCGCTGTGCGCTGCTTGACACGTGTCACGCGCTAGGGCGTTTGCGCCAAACAGAATTAAATTCGAGTAAGATTTTTCTGTTCTTGTTAAAACAAGAAGATTGCCTTTTGTAAAACAGAAGCCCTTAGATCAAAGATCCAACGGTGGGGAAAATTCCCTAGATCACTCAGAGAAAGATCTCTTTAACAAATTTATGGGCACTATATAAAGGCCCCTAGACCTCAATTCAAAGGGATAAACATTTTGTGAGAAATTAAAAACTTCAAACAGAGAGAACTCTGAAGAATTGGAGAGAATTCCTCAAGAAAAAAAAGGTAAAAACCTTTAGAAAAAAGAGAAAATTCTCTTATGAACAGATCATTGATCTGAGAACAAGATCAAGGATCTCCAATAAAAAAATAAAAAAATAAATAATAATAAGTGCTTTGCACTTTTCTATGAACCATTGGTTCCCTGAGATAAGAAAAACAAGAGGAACTTGTTTTCTTTAATCTAAATTAGATCAAGAAAACCAACAGTGCTTTGCACTTCTTTTATGAACCATTGGTTCTGAATCTAAAAGATTCTCAAGTTAATAGTGCCTTGCACTTGCAAAACTGTGCTGTTGCGCTCTCGGGTTGGCGCAAGCCACCAGAGAGCGCCACGTGTCAGTATCTGAACCATTTGCGCTATGCATTTTTGAAATAGAGCCTTACTCTCTGAAACTGGTGCAACTCACCACAGCGCGCCACGTGTCAGCAGTGCAGCAGCGCAGCGCACTGCGCTTGCATGACACGTGTCACCACCACAAGCGCTTGCGCTCTTTGATTGGCGCAAAGCGCCTGACAAATGCAATGCATTTCTTTTGCTAAAAGGCCAAGCCCAAGTCAAAAAGACCTAGCAGGCCAAAATAAATTGCAAGCAATAAAAGGGCAGAGCTCAAATAAAATTGATGCTCTGCATCATTTAAAAAGGGCAGAGCCCAAGTAAAATTGATGCTCTGCATCATTTATAAATGGGCAGAGCCCAAAACAAATTGATGCTCTGCATCCTTTATGGGCAGAGCCCAAACAAAAATAAAAAGTAATGCAATGCATTATTTAAATGTGGGCAAAGCCCTAGCACAGGTCTAATAGACCAAAAATAAATAAAAATGTTGAACATTTTCAACTGGACTTAGCCCAATCATGGCCGTAAGTCCTCAAATTAAATTGACTGAGCACACCTGCTCTCTTAAATCAATTTACGACCGGTTCGAGGGTACATCTTCGAACTCCTCTGACACCCATCGTTGTAATCCTTCAACGACGTCAGAGAGGTGACGGGTCCCGACAACCACACATCAACACGGACTGTGGGGTCCTTAAACTCATGGACTTAAGCGTCCTTAAACTAAAACACGGACTGTGGGGTCCTTAAACTCATGGACTTAAGCGTCCTTAAACTAAAACACGGACTGTGGGGTCCTTAAACCCACGGACTTAAGCGTTCTTAAACTACCTATGGACCACCATGTCCCTAAACTGGAATATGGACCACCATGTCCCTAAACTGGCGATGGACCGCAATGTCCTTAAACTACCTATGGACCACTACGTCCCTAAACTGGAACAATAGAGCTCCCAAATGCTCTTTTGTAGGATCTAAACGATCCCGTTTAAGTTGATTTTAGCCTCAAATATGGCTAACGTATCCTTAAACATTCAAACAGACTTTAGTCCCAAATTGGACTATAAGACCCCCAATCAACTTTGGTTCAAGGGTACATCTCCGAACTCCTCTGACACCTATCGTTGTAATCCTTCAACGACGTCAGAGAGGTGACGGGTCCCGATGGCCATGCATACAATGGACCACTACGTCCCTAAACTGGAACAATAGAGCCCCCAAATGCTCTTTTGTCGGATCCAAACGATCCCGTTAAGTTGATCTTAGCCTCAAATCAGACTAACGTATCCTTAACAAACGTTTAAGTCGATCTTAGCCTAAATACGGCTAACGTATCCTTAAACCAAAACACCAAACCCAAATCTAAGTAAATACGGATTTGGACTAATCCACGTCCTACGGGCGACGACATAACTTAGTCTCCGTATACAATCCACGGGAAACCACAAACAAAACAAACACACACGACACGAAGTGAAATTCTGGAGAAGGAGAAAGTTGTTACCGCGATGCGGTAGCGTAATTAACTGCAGGGGCTTGCGCCTGCAGGGAAGAGCGTCCCCACAATCAAAAACCCCTCGAACGAGGGGGAATCTGACGAAGTCTGCTACATCGGCCGCATCCGTCTAAACCTCCGATACACGGTGCCATAAATCAACTTGGCATCTTCGGAGAGGTGGACGGATAAAACCAAATAGCATCTGCCCCGAATCTCAGCGTCAGGACCTCGCGGTCTTGTGCGCCGTCTTTCGGAGGGGAACAAATTCTTGGCACGCCCGGTGGGACCTTTTCCTCTTTCCACTCCACACTTCGTGTGTCGTCTTCGCGAACGAATCGTGGTTTGTTAATGGTTGCCTTTGGATTATAAATTACTAAGATTTGGTCTTTTGCCTGGCGCAGAAATCAAACATCGATGGCATCTACCTGTTCGAAGTGCTCCAACTGCTGCTGCAACTCGCGTCCTTCCTCAACTGGGGGCAAAACTTACGGGCCCCAAGCGGCCTCTTTGTTCACCATGCCAGTGGAGCAGATTACTCAAGCCACCACAGGGATGTTTTTCGGAACCATGCTTCCGCCAACAAGCTTCAGCACCCCTGTGCCCGTACAAGAAGCTCCTAAGAAATCGGTCTTTGATCGACTTACAGTTACTGCGGCCCCTCTCAACGGGTCGCCCAACACCAGTGCCTCGGCCTTCTCCAGACTGGGCCAAAACTCCTGCGGGCCCATGATGAAGCTTGCAGTCCCGGAAAAGGTTATTCCAAAAAGAATAGCCAAACCTGCTCATGAAGTCGTCAAGGCGGCTTCTCCGGCTAAGAGATCAGTCTTTACAAGACTGGCCGTCCCAAATCCCACTCCTGCTCCTGCTGCTCAAAAGATATCAGTCTTCAATAGGCTGACACCGGCAACAGCCCCACACCTGAACAGGGGGCAAGAAGAAGTTGTTTCTATCTCTGAACCAATACCGACGACTCGTCGCGCCCGCCGACGCCACTGGCGCCGGATAAGGAAGACCGAGGGCAACTCCCCTTCTCGGATGACTCCGCCAGCTCCAACGGTGGAAGTTAACGCTGATGTTCCCACCGGGAACAGCTTCGAGCTACTGAATAGAGTACGCAGAAACTCGCCGACTGCGGTGCTCAAAAGATCTCCTCCACCAGTAGAGACTGTCGTGGAAACAAAAAAGCCGGAGCAGTCTCCTCGATCGCTGTCCTCCAAGATTACAAAACATGGCGACGAGTCCGAGAATCTGTGATTGATCCTAAGTTCTCTTGCCAACAGAAGAAGTCGAAAGGTCGGGAAGAAGAAAATCCTCCGGTCAAGCAACGAAAGATAATGACCGCTTGGATGCCCAAAGCAACGGCCCCTCAACTTCTACGGCCCATAAGAGAAGAAGGCCAGAAAAATTCCCTACGCCGATGATGAATATCAAAGGTGGTGAACCCAAACGCCCTAAGTCTGGGGGCATGATAGTTCATACCGTCTACGTGGCGTCTGGTAAAGAGGACAGTCGCATATCTACGGGTTATCGACCGCTTACGCGATCAGTGACCAAAGCGCAGGAGCAGCAGCAGAAGCTCCAAGAGATGATGAACGCTATGGCCGTACTTACTGGGCCAAAAGAAAACCCTGAAACGTCCTCGGATGAACGCCAGGAGGAAGAAACCGACGCCGAATTCCTTCGTCGAATATTGGAGAAGAAGGATAAAGAGGCTGCTTAACAAGCAGCCAACATAAAGCGTATGGGCCTCCTGTTCCAAGACATGGTGGGGATGATGATCCAACAAGATCCTCCGGCCAAAGATCCCCCAATCGTCCTTGAAGACGATAGGGGAGAGACGTCAAATCCTCCGCCAGCTCTGTCAACAGCTAAGGAGGAGACAATCTCCAAAGCCGATTCGGACGAGTACATAGCCCAGCAAATACGGGTTCATCATGCGACTGAAGCAGCTGGTCAGGTCGTAAAAACAGGACGACCATATCCAAATTGGTACGATCAAATTAAGTATCCGCCGGGCTACACAATTCCCAAGTTCCACGTCTACAAGGGGACGGGCAATCCTCACCAGCATGTTGCCCAGTTCAGGGCACTCTGCGGCAACACCGGCGGTGATGACAAGCTTTTGCTTCGCCAGTTTGTTGGAAGTTTATCAGATACGGCGTTCGAGTGGTACTCTGAGGTCCCGAACGACTCTATCAAGACCTTCGCGGAGATGGAGCTGTTGTTTACTCAGCGTTTTGCAAGCGCCAGTGAACGCACCCCGATGACAGCACTGATTAACGCCAGGGTAAAACCAGGCGAGACATGGGTTCAATATGCTATACGGTGGCGGAACTTATGGTCGAAGTGCGAGCAGCGCATTGAAGAAGCTCCCACGGTGGGTATGTTTGTGGGAACCCTTGATCCACAAGTAACCATCTCGCAATTTATGATGTTTTTCAAGCCGACTACCTTCCAGGCCTTGATTGACAAGCTAGCGCAAATGGATCAGATGGGCCATAAACCCCCTCTTCCAAAGACGGACTCCCGAAATGACAAGGGGAAGGGAAAAGCGATCGTTGTCGCTAATGCTCAACAACAACCGAGCAACTCAAAGCCGGTTGTTCGTCAAAATAATATGCGTCTGTACGTAGCCCTTGAGGAGAGGCTAGGACGTTCTTACTTATTTCCCCGGGATAAAACGAGAAGGTTATTCGAGCTGGCGTTGCGCAACCGACTCATAAATTTGCCGGATCCAAAACGTTCATCGCAACCAAATGATGTCAATGAACCCAACTATTGTCCTTATCATCGAGTACTGGGTCATCCGATCGAAGATTGCTACGTTTTCAAAAATTGTCTTGAAGACCAGTACCGACAGGGCAAGTTCGCGTTATCTGACAAATGGAAGGTGAATCCCCCGCAGCCCCACACCTCTAAGGGGATGAATACGCCGGGGGCAACATGCTCTGTCGTTGAAGAAGCTCCTTGGGAGGTTGTATTATCAGCCAAGACAAAGAGGATGCTAAACGATCTTCAAACGTGCCCATCGATTAGGTGGAAAAACCCATTGGAACCGCAGGTCATTGAGGGGATGTTGAAGCCGCGTCCGACTCCAAAGACCGATGGTGGTGGCCCAAGCATTCACAACCAGCCGTCGAAATCTTCAAGGAAGAAGAAAAAGAAATCAAAGAAGCCCGTGAAGCCTGGCGGCAAGCGCACGGACTTGCAAAAACAAATTTACGCGCTGGAGGAATACAACCAGAAGGCACAGACTCCCATTACATTCCAAGAGTTCCTCAATCATGTCTTTCAAGAGGAAGATGAGGGAGAAAGTTCATCTGATGAATCTGAAGAATATGTGGCGAGCTGTCATGTGATTTCCCATTCGTTCATGGACGATGAGGAGACTCCTTGTACTGAAACGCTGGGGGCAGACCCTGAATCAAAATTTCTGGGTCCATCAGATGAAGTAATTGATGCATTCCTTAACGAAGCTCGATTGAAAAGTAAAGCTGATCGAGAACGCGAGACGTCTATATTTTGAAAGGGCCAAGCGCCAGCGACTTGATGAAAGAGCTGAGAAACTTCCGCTGGAGCAAGATACATCCACTACGGACAAAAGCAAATTCAAGGTGAGGAAAATGTTTACTAAGGCCATATCAATGGGCATGAAGCTACCATCCTCCGAAGGAAACATTACTGGTGAAATGGAAATGCACCCCTCCTATTGCTTATATCATCAGAAGATTTCGCACCCCACTGAAGAGTGCAAAACTTTCAATAGATGGTGGCAAGGATATGTTGCCCATCGACAGCATTTTAAGCGGGAGAAACGCAAAACTCGTCGGGAGCGGAAAAATATGACCGAGGGGTTTAACAGAACTACCGGTGATTGTCGCATGGTTTACGCCGGGAGATCACAGGTGCCTACATTCGGGAGCGATTCTGATGAGGAGCTGGAGCTTGGCCCTCTCTTTAAAGAGTCCACCTCGGGAAAAGAAGAAGTGCCGAAGGTCTGCGAAAATATCCAGCTACATAATTGCACGCTTCCCGAAAAGAATCTCGGACCCTCAAATAAAAAAGATAAGGGAAAAGAGAAGGTCCCTGAAGATATCGTCTTATATGACCAAGTTGTGGATGAGCTAAGTGCCAAGGACCCGCCGAAGAGAAATAAGGTGGATTACAACGTCTTAGCGTATCTGAGGAAGCTACCCTCACAGCTCAGCATTCTTGATGCCCTTTTGCTATCAAAGGAGGCGAGAGATTCGTTAATCAAGGCACTACAAGATCCGGAGCAATTCCAAGCTTTCCTGGCAGAAGAAAGGATGAAGGATGAATTGGAGGAAGTGCACACGGCCGATGTCGCTTTTGGTGATGAAGACCATCTCCTTGGGACGTGCGAACACAATCGCCCCCTTTATGTCTCAGGATACTGACACGATATAAAGATAGGAAAAATCCTGATTGACAATGGATCCTCCGTTAATCTCCTCAATGTGCGGGTGTTAAAAGAAATCTGCATGAGCGTCCAACACCTTGCTCGGGACAAGAACACCATCTCCGGGTTCGACTCCCAGTCATCAAGAACTCTTGGGTCTGTGATACTGACTCTACGCTTTGGGCTACTCGTCACGGACATTAAGTTCCACGTCATAGACGCCAAGACATGCTACAATGCTCTGCTCGGCCGACCGTGGTTACACGAGTACAACGTCATCCCTTCTACACAACATCAGTGTATGAAATACGCTAAGGATGGTCTCGAGTATACCGTGGCGGGAGAACTGAATCCATTTTCCATGAATGAAGTCCGCAAATATGAAGATGCCAAGTACTTCTTACCGGATTTCAAAGACACGGAAAGGTGTCACAAGCCGGAAAACAAAGCTAACGCCACCATCCCTGTCTTCGGCAGTGATACCGAGGAGGAAGAGGAGATAATTTATTCGGGGCCGCCCCAACACAACAAGCCAGGGCCATCTACTCCTACGTTAATCTTTGGTAGCGACTCGGAAGATGAAGTCCATCCTGTATTCCCTGCTCGACCTTCAATACAAATGTCCGCTGACGAAGAGCAAAGTCTACAAGTCGCCATGGTGCCGCTTAAACACCGTAAAGAACTGGATGCACTTGATATTTACAATGTAGAAGAGCTACAAACGTTCTATATCCCTCCCAGACGAGAAAGCGAAAAAGCAATTCTATTCTACCGCTCTGAAGAAACCAAAGTGGAGAAAGAAATCCGGCATGGCGCGGATCCTACGCTCGACAGGCTTCAGCCTATCCGTCTTCCCAGATATTATACGGAAGGTTTGAAAAAGCTGCTGAAACGCCAGGGGATATCCTTCAAGCAGACCGTTCGAAAAGCCAAGTTCTATGACAAAGTCTGGAACGTTCCCGGGACTCAACGCAAACTGCCTAATGGGAGAATGGAGACAAAAGGACTTGGATACATCCGGTCAAAGAAACGAGAGCTACTAAACAGCTGCTATGTCATGTATGACTTCGATAAAGAAGGGGATGCTCAATGGGAGGACGCTAATCCTGAGCCAGTGAAAGTTCCAGATGCAAAAGTGCCCAGTCCGTCGTTCGAAGAACAAATGGACAAGCTTATAAAGGAAGCGGGTCAAAAAGTCCGGGACGATCATAACCGCGAAATGGTCATCTACGAGAAAGCCAAAACGCAACGCCTTTTCCAACAGGCCGTGAAAGATGAAAATGCCGCTCCTTGTCAACCTGTTATAAAGAAGGCCCGACGCAGAGGCAGAAACAAGTCGAAACGCGAAAAAGGCGCTCAACAGCCACGAAGCGAGGCTAAAAGGCCACTCAAGTGGGAACCAAGCGGTTCCGATCTATCCCTCATGAGAAAAATGGGTCGAGCATACTCTTTTCCTCGGGACAAGACGAAGAAAATACTTGACCTCGCTTTAAAACATCAGATGCTTACACTGCCGGAGTCTAAACACCCCGAACAAGCAGGCGAAGTCTCTCACCCGGACTATTGCCCTTATCACCGAGTGATAGGGCACCCTCTCGAGGACTGCTTCACCTTCAAGAATTGGGTTGAAGATCAGTATCAGCTTGGCAAGTTCGCTCTGTCCGACAATTGGAGGGCAGCGCCGCCACAGAAGCACGAACCCAAGGCTACGGAAGAAGAACCAGTTCCGCATTGGGATTGGAAGCGAATTCGTACTTGTCACGTGATAACGATATTAAAAGAAGAGCCCGAGAACATGGATGACCTTCCCTGGTGCTTCGAAAACAGCAACGACGAGGTAATCTCAGAATTCCCACCAGCGCCAAAAGAGCTGGAAGATGGAATCCATACCACTGCAGAAAACCTCAAGAAAATTGAGTTGGGAACGGCGAACGACCCACGACCGACATTCATTAGTGAGCTGCTGTCTGAAGAGAAGGTGGCTTCATTAAAAGACCTGCTTATGCAGCATAAAGATTGCTTCGCATGGAACTATTCCGAAATGCCGAGACTAGATCCAGAAATTGCTGTGCACAAATTGGCAATATCCCCGGATGTCAAGCCAGTCAAGCAAGCACCAAGAAGAATGCGGCTCGAGCTTGAGATGAGAATCAACGCCGAGGTCAAGAAGCTGATCGACTCCGGCTTCATCCAGGAAGTTCAATACCCTGAATGGATCGCCAACATCGTCCCGGTGATGAAGAAAAATGGGACAGTGCGCATATGCGTGGACTTCCGGGATCTCAATAAAGCTTGCCCGAAAGACGATTTCCCAGTGCCAGTCACCGAACTGATTGTTGGAGATAGTGCCCTCATAGTCAATTATTGGATCGCGGGTACGTGATTGCAATGATTGCGGAGGACCTATACCAGTAGGACAGTCTTACTCGAAATGATAGTATGCTATCTGGTTTGCCTTTATCAGTCGTGTACATGATCAGGTGACTGATTACATGTTACACTTTGATAGAGCCCTTAGGATCTTGCTTTACCACCAACAGTATGATGGCGATCATATACGTGAGAGTTGGGTGGTTTATACGCATATCCTTAATTGTGGTCCCTAGTCGTGGGAGTTTCGAGACAGGGCATCGATACTCCGGAGTAGACTAGTGTGTACAGTCGAGACCCCGACGAGGGGCGGTGGCCGGTCTCACAAGCCACTGGTGTCAGTTGGATCACCTAAGATGTATACAGGTGCTCATTGGGTTATGAGTACACCGGACAGGACTCGCCGGAAATCTGCTAGTTAGTATTATATCTACCGTCAGATAGCAGTTCCCAGGTGACATGTGTACAGGTTAGTTCATCGACCTGAAGTCGTCATTTGTCTCGTGTGAGTTCCCACTGTGCTTTGATTTCTACCCTACCACGGCTCAAAGGAGTCGTGCAAACAGGTAGTTTTTGGGTACAGTCCCGAGCCATATGGAGGCACGTGAGCGGATCGGCAGGGGATTCGTCTCTCCCGGTATTGGGGGCGAGGTCGTGCTGTGTCTAGGAGAGCCATTACACAAAGTCCATGGCCATGGCAGGAGATTTACTGGTAGGTACTCCAGTAGTATCTCAGGGTGTTATTGGGCTTCACTCCGACACGACTTATACTGCTATTGGGGGTCTGACGTTACTAGCCCCCTAGGCAGATATGCGATACTCATAGACGAACGGACCAGACTGTATATACATTGTCACTGTTAGGCTCAGTAGGGTTTTCTGGATGAGTTCGCTCATCAGCATCCCTTGAGGTCAGTCCATGGGCAGCCGTTATGCATTGCTAGTGCCGCTGACGGTTTGTGGTTAAACCCACTGCCAGGGTACTGACGAGTCATTAGAGTCCCCCACAGACAGTTTCCCAAGTTCGGGCGAAACGTTGTAGAGGCCGTATGGTTTTATGGCAGGGTTCGGAAAATGCACGTGCGTTTACGCACGTGTTATTTTTCGGGCAGATGATGCTGGTCGGCTTTAGTTTAAGCCGGACCCGAGTATTATATTGAGTAGGTATAATATCTTTGTCTTAGTTGCATTTGTATTCGGTCGTAATACAAATGCGGGTATATTTATACAGTTTCGGGGTTATCCTGAAAGTCGTTTCAGGATCACTTTTGGAAGTTGCCAGTTTCCAGTTTTCTATCAGCCGTCTTTTAACATTTGGTTAAAGACGGATTTATCTTTTCTGAGATGTGGTGAGTCAGTGTTCTGGAAGTTTCTATAAGCCACTAGAAGAGGTGACTAGGTTCATGAACCTTTGTTTACATTGATTACTTGATGACTAGGTTTATGTGAGTCATGCTTTGCTTTATTGCTTTTTGTTTTGATTAAGATCTTTTCTTCATGATAAGCTTTGTGCTATGGTCACCACTTCCCTCCTACACTCACCCCCCCTCCTTATTAGTGGCCGGCCCTCTCTCTCCTCCCTCTCTCTCTCACTTAAGAAAATTATGGTTGCAAAAAGAAAAGAGTAAAGTTTTGGATGCATGGAAATTTCATAGTTCATTTCTTGTTCCATTTCAATTCCATCGGCAACTTCATTAACCGATCGTCCACGGACTTGGACGAAGTGAGACAAAGTCATCTACTCATTCTCTACATCATTCTTGGTCGTCTCTTTTAGCAAACTTGACGATCGAGTTGCCTCAAGTCAGAGGCGGGAGCCCGTTTAAAGAATCGTCGACGTGGTGCCACCTCGACGAGGATATCGAAGATCGACGAGATCGGAGCAGCCGCAACGGAGCGTGGGATGATGGTTAAAGAACGAAGGACTCGGATCGTTCGGTATAACCTTTCTACACTCTTTACAGTTTGTTAGTTTAGCAATAATGGCAGATCCGGGTTAAAGTATACGGTAGCGCCAGTTAAAAAGTTTTTGTTCCGCATTTGGCGTCTGTAGACTGCCGGGGCGCTAACGTAGACTTACAGTGGTATCAGAGCCTAACCATTTTGCTATGCTAACTTGTGCTAACGCGTTTAAAATATCGATCTGACCGGAAATCGAAAATTGCAAAATCCTAGCTTGACAGTTTCTGTTGATTTTAAATGGTCTCCTAAAATTTTTCTACATGTCTCAGAAAACTGTGCAGGCTTTTCTAAGAATCATGACCAAATTTGGGCACGTGTCTCCACCAAACAGCCGCGGAAACGCGGCCAAACCCATGGTTTGGCCGCGCATCCGCGGCCACGTGGTGAGCACATGCTCCCAAATTTTGTCAGTGGGTTCTTCTCTGGAATTTGTGGTTTTTGGTAAATATCGTTTTGGCCCAGATTTTGTTACTGTTCACTAGTAAGTCGTGGGGCCCACTTCTTGATATTTGGTCGATCGAAATTTAAACATGTTAGTTTACAGTGCTTACATTATATTTCCGACCGGGAATGTCATTTGATCGGTAAACCGCGTCTGATTGCTATAGTTCTTTTAGACGGGTTTGCGAACGTGACATTCGCGTTGATGTTCTGTGTTGTGCTGTGATGTTGCGGATTTGTCGTGGTGGATAGCAGTGTGCAATGGTAGTACAGTTTGAGTTTATTTGTACATTTGATATTGCGGGGCGAGCGTCCTACTTGTGGACAGCCGTCACTGCCTGTTGTATAATATTCTTTTGGGGCACGACCAGGTTGCGGTCGATGTACCTATTGTACTATTTTTCATTACTGTACTAGGTTTTGCCCCGAGACGGAGTGCACGGATAGCCGGGTTCGGGAGGGCAACGGGTGTAACACCCGAGCCCAATAATACTATTTATATTACTAGTTGAGGGTTATATATTGCTCATTCCAATTTTCCTGATTGTTTGGTGTTTTTTGCAAAATTTTAACCGGTTAAGTCATTTTGGCACATAACAAATTTTAACTCCTAAAATGAAATCTAAAATGTCCATGTTGGCCTACTCGTCGCCACTAGTCGCGTGGTAGCGTCCGCGTGTCGAGATTCCGTTCCGTTCGGCTAAACGGGCAAGTTTGGACGACTACGCGCGCGTGCAAGTGTCCGATTTGGGGGCATGCATTTTAATCATTAAACACCTCTTTTCAAAATTTGGAACCCGCTTAAAATCCTATAATTTGAATTTGGAACATTTGGGCGCAACCCGGGCGCGATTTGGAAATGTTTCATTTCGCGCCAAAAAGGCCCATTTAACTTAATATCTTTAAACTATATATATACGATTAAATATTTTCCTTAACTGTTTAATCTTTCAAATTCCTTTTCAAATCCCTCTTAAAATCTCTCGTGGCCAATCACGAGCTCCTAACGTTAACTCGTGGGCCCCCTTCCCTTTCCCTATCTCTCTCTCCCTCTAACAACTCTCTCTCTCCCCTCATTCTCTCTCTCCCTCTAACAACTCTCTCTCTCCTCCTATTTATATCCTCATGCAGCCGCCCCCATTCGCTTCCTCCTCCATCACGAGAACCCTCCGAACCCAAACCCTAGCCCCTCGTTCTTCGCCGTCGACCTCCCCGCGACCTCGCCGTCGCCGCCCTCGCCACCACGAGACTAGCCGCACCTACCTACCTCCTTCCTCCGCCGCTTCCCGCGCCTGCACCCAACCCCGACGACGCCACCAACCACCGCAGACCTCGCCGTCGACGCCGCCTCCCGTCTCCGACGACGCCCGCGACTCCTTCTCACCCTCCTCGTCCCGACCTCGTCGTCGCTTCCCTCCTCCCCTCGCCGGACCACCACCAACCCGAGACCATAACCCCATCACCTACCCTCTGCAGTTCGCCGGAGAACGCGCCGTCGACCCTCGTCGACGTCACCCGCGCCACCTCCAATCACCTCCTTTCCCCCTCGATCACCAGGGCCGACCACCACCCTCCTCGACTCGTCGCACCTCCTCTCCAGCGAACCCGAGGCCGTTCAAGTCTTCGCAGCCGCCGTCGCTGCCTCGCCGGCGTTCCAGCGCCGTCGAGCCCGCCGGGGTCACCCTGGTATCTCTCTGTAAGCATCCTTATCTTTCCTTTGTGCAAAGTTTTTCCCCCGCTGATCTTGTACGTATATCATTGTTGCTAACTTCGTTGCCGTGACTTTTTCCGGAACCCGACCGTGCCGTCTTGTGAACCCGACGCTCCAGCGAAGTACCCTGGTCCGTGTGATCCCTTTGTTCTCTGTTGGGACTCGATCCGTGTCCCGTGCACCCATCTCGTGTTTTCTGCCGACTTTGCATCCGTGCTTTCCGGTTTGCGAAACCGTCGAGGCAAGTATCTGAATACTTGCTTTAACATGCTAGCATACGAGATCTAATCTTGCCATGCAGTTGAATATCATACTATATAATACTACAACTTAATGATGGTAATTGATATTATATTATAAGTTAGAATTGACAGTTGCAGTTATCTTTAACATGGGATCGTTATAATAGTTTCTCGTAATTAATCGACCCACTATCAATCCATATTTCAACTAAATAAAACAATTGGATCATATCTGCTTTAATTGTTAAATCATTCACGAGACAATTATTATACTTAGTGTAAATTCATGTAGCTTCATTACTTTATGATTGTGGATATTGCTTCACCTTGTGGCTATTGCACCCCAAAGGTGCCTGAACCTGTTAATAAGAGAATACAAAACATCATTGTGTTTACATGGAATAATATGGTTATTTACTGTTTCCTGCTGCTGTTCATTATTTGATTGTATACCTGTTGTGAGCACATACTCGATTGCACTACATATTGGCCTGACCCTGCTACACATGACATATACATACATACCGACTCATCCCGTTGTACCATGACATGACTTGTTTCATGATCTCATGCCTAATGCCGACAAACCCGACCATCCCTGCTGTCTATCCAGACAGACCTACTCTTACCGGATTTTGTGTTGGCATTAGTCCTTGACTACTGAATACCTGACCTGACATACATAGCTTGGGGGTATGGGGAAATCAAAGGTGAAACCGACTTGTAACTCAACAGTTCGATACATGTTCTGATCAGTCTTACGGGCTTGGCCAGCCCCGGAGTGTTGATGCTGACATCACTCGCCCATCCTACTACCTTTTACTGCTTAGCGGCACGTCTCGGATTCAGCCCCGAGGGCTTTGACCGTGGTCCCGGGCACGCACGGGATACTATTGAGTTACATCGACGATTCATCAATTGATTTCAAAGACTATAGAGTAGAAACCTGACAGGATAGTTTAGTCACCATTGCACATTACCCTGCTCTGTTATTTCTTAGTACTGCTTTATTCATGTTCATATTTGCATTGCTTATCACCATGTTTACATTATATACTTGATGTCATGACGCGCTGACGTCTGGGTTTTGCATGGCCCAGATTCCGTACCACTGTCGACGACCGAGCAGGAGTACTTCAGCCAGCAGGCTGAACTGTGAGTTCCTTAGGGTTTAGTTTATTTATTTCATTTCATTTCCAGATGTGAGCCCGCATTATGGGACGTACGGTTTATTCATTGTATTGGATCGTCAGCTTCCGCACTTATTGTTTATTGATTCTTGATATTATGGATTTGGACATGTATTAGATTAGTTTATTATCTTGTTCTTGATATCCTTACAACCGTAATGTGACTGTGGATGGATACTTCCTACCCACAGGTAGCATGGTTGGCTATGTCACGTGCCCAATCTTGCGTACTCTGGGAAGCGGGGCGTGACAACGGGTCCGCATCTCATGGCTTTGAGAGGCAGAGGGGTCCCACTCTAGAATTGGCAGACTATTCGCCGCACTCGTAGGGGGTACAGGTTGACCCAAGGAGGGGTGCCCAAGATTACCGGATTCCGTGAAGTGCTGGGTGGTCCATTCACTATGCTGTAGGGGGCTGCCTCGCTTCAGGTTTTGGCGGGTAACTTGCCGCACCCGTAGGGGTCTAGGTTTCATTGCACAGGCTATCCACACGACAGGGGAACGTCGAGTTTCAGCAGCGGCTCTGTGAAACTCGGGGATCCCAGATATCTGTATTGTTCTGTGATGCTTATTACTTTTCTGTAATGTTGCATACTATCACGCCTGGAGCGATTATTGTATATTGGTTTATATACTATTAGATGTTGTATATGTTTTACACCCGCGCCAGTCCAGTCCCCGCTCTGTCGTTAGTTAAGTAACCTAACGGGTGATGACAGGACCCAGTGACGAATGCGGATGGCATATACGTACATTTTATTTTCGTTCTTTTCTGGTGTGATTAAATGATGGGACTGTGTTGATTCTGATCAACGCAAAGTAAAACAAACCTGTTTACAGTTGTTGGAACAAATTTAAAAAGTGTTATTGCAAAGACGTTTTCTTTTGTTATGCATAGCGGTATTCAGTGGAATATCCTGCACCTCATTCGACGGGGCAAGGGCCGATATCCCTTCACCGGGACTGACCCCTTGGACAGAAGTTTGCGTCAGAGTAATAACTTCACTATAGTCGATTACAAGTTGCTTTGCATAGCGGTATTCAGTGGAATATCCTGCACCTCATTCCACGAGGAAAGAGCCGAGATCCCTTTACCGGGAGTGACCTCTTTAGCAAAAGGTTTTCGCCACTATATTTTAAAAAGCTATCAGGTTCCTTCAGCGATATCAAGTTCACTACGTTAAAGGTTTTTCGCCAAAAACCAGCCGTAGCCCTCCGTCGTTTCTTATGGATGGTCAGTAGTATTCAAGCTATGTTTGTTGGCATACGTCAAGGCATAGTGTTTGGTAGCTGCTGGGTATTCATTTGTTGCATAGATAGATGAGTTGGTTTGGGACAGTCGTATTACCTTGTTGGCATACGTCAAGGGTATGTACGGGTGGGTTCAAATTAACAAGATAATGACGGGCAGAACTTGACATGTGACTTATGATTTGTTGGCATACGTCAAGGTCATAAGAGCATGGGTCATAAATCATATCGGGAGTTTCTAAAGAAACTGAAACTTACCAAGTATGCGCATATCTTCTGGAGTATGAGTAACGTGGATGCATTCCATCACGTTATCATGCGATGAGAGTTGGATCCCGATTCCCACTGATGAGTTGGTTTACTCTTCGGGTGATCCCGATTGATTCTTCTTTAGGTTTGGAGGAGAATTTGACAGGACAGTGGGAGGTTTCCGGATTAGATAAAGTGATAACCATTCTGATCTAGGTTAGAGTGCACGCAGAGTGTTTCTTTTCTCTCTCTCTTTGGCAGCGACCTTTGACCGACCCTAGACTATGACTCAGTGACCAGGTTGACCGAACCTTCTTAAAATACTGGCTTTTGGATTGTCTATGTTGCATAAGTCATTGCCACTCCTTCTTCTACCCTTTGCATTTCTCAGAACACCCGTATTACTACGGATATCCACTTCCATTGGATAGATCCATCGTATGGTTATATACGAACTCGAAGGGAATTCTTCGAGGATGGATCCAGGTTCAGGAGAAATAGAATTGGTTTATTCAGTTGTCTTTTATTATCACCTTCTCTCAGGTTGCGAGAGCTCCTTGGTTTAGGAGAGTACACCTATTACGCTTATTGGATAGTCTTATTCCAAACCATAGGCTGGTGCCGAAAGGTAGGGAATGAAGAAAACCAATTAGCCTAAGTAGGGTGTGCAGAAGGTAATATGTAAAGACAAAATAAAGGGATTAGAAAGAGGGCAAAGTAAATTGCGACTGATATCATTCACGACCAAAACCGCATACTTCATCGCCACTCCTATTTCACCTTTAAAAGAATAAGGTATTATTCAGTTGTCTTTTATCATCACCTTCTCTCAGTTGCGAGTACTCCTTGGTTTAGGAGGGTACACCTATTATGCTTACTGGATAGTCTTCTTCCAAACCATAGGCTGGTGCCGAACGGTAGGGAAGGAAGAAAACCATTTAGCCTAACGAAGGTGTATAGAAGGTAACGACTAAAGACAAATAAAGGGATTTGGAGAGATGGCAATAAAATATACGGTTGAAGTCATGAATTGGATTATGGAAGAGGCATTACTATGAATACCAGGATACCCCTACGAAACATTTTCATGTTTCAGTGCATTGTTAAAGAAAAACTGTTTTCCCGATTAGACACTTACTCCAAGGGTATGTATTTACCAGGTTTCATTCTCATATCTGTATGGTTTTACAGATGATGAGTGGGAGTAAGATATTGGGAATTAGGTGATCATCCTCGTTATATCGGAATTCATTGTAATTGGTGATATTTGAGGAAATCGCCAGAGTACAGTTTTCAACCTACGACGCACAGGTTTTGAGTTGTTAAACTCAGCGGACTTATACAGAGTATTGTATGTTGTCCAGTGTCCATCAGGACAAAGGGGTAGGTCCTCGTACTATGTTCTGTTTACTTATAACTTCTCTAGTATTTAGACAAGTGTTTCGTAGAAATACAAGGTCTAAGTTTTGAGAAGTTGTGGGTATAAGAATAAAGTAGAGAACCAGGTATCACAAGTATCGGGATTCTTCAAAGAGATCGAAGATGTAGATTCTTGTGATTGGTATTCAGATGATAGTGATGGTTTTGAGAAACGAGTTTTCTCTTTCAGGTTACTCATAATTGGATGGATTCCTAAGTTGAGTAATGCTGATTAGCCTTTTTCCATTAAGTTGATATGCACTGGAGACAGCTGCATGATTTGAATCTGGTTCCAATTAAATAAGTGCCAAAGTTTCTGTATTGGATATAGAATGGATCGTACCTTAAAAGATATTAAGGTACGGGGAGTTGTCCAGCTTATGCTTAAAACCAGACTCTGGATAACTCAGGACACGTTTCTGTAATGGCTGTTTGTGGGTTGACCCTGGCTATGACGAGGGTTGATATTCTACCATTTGCAAGATCAATAGTGATATTGTTCTTGACTCGCCACAGTTTTAGTAAAAATGGATCTTTTTCAGAAAACAGTAGTGGGAGTATGGTAGAACTGGAAGTGATTCCAGAACCGCGAACGATTACGGAAAATTTAATAGGTCCTATACATTCAATCAGGTTTGACATTCCAATAGCCACTCCGCAGATATGGTGGGTAACCTCAGACACCCGAGAGGTACTTCGGTAGCCTCAAGGACGGTGACAGGGAGGTTCTTATCTACCCTGACTTGACACTACTGTTGTTCCAGGCTATGAGACCCGGTAGGAGGGTTGTCGTAGTCAGTGGGAGCAACGGAAGCATGGTGGGCAAGTAGCTTATGTCTATTGATAGACTAGAGCAGTTATAGCGGAGATAGATCATCTATTTTTGATGTGACAGTCATGAGTTTGACTTCAATCAGAATAAGGGATGGATCAGTTAAGAAGGTAGTAGGGTGTGATGTCAAGGTATCTGGATGACATACACAAAGTAGGAAGTAAAATTCCTATACTACGATCGGTTGTACTGTGGTCGTCACACAGTTGTTTCTCCAGACAGGATATGGATATAATATTTGACATTCTAGTTTCTAGATCTATGGTTTTAGATATGGATTTGGGTAGTTTCCCAATGTGGGTACTTTGACAGATATTCTAATGGTTTTTGGAATAGATGACTCCTAGCATGGTGGTGTACCTGCAGGTGATGGAGTCACCCTCTCTAAAGGTGTCTTACAGACTAAAGGGGAGAGGGATGTGCATGATTGGCAGATCACTTGCTTAGGCAATTGAGTCAATCATGAGATGTCAAGTACCACACCAAATGTTGGTTTTGCAATAGATGCAATAAGTTTGTATTAATCCAATCCTGGAGAAATATAAGGAAGCAGTTTTAGAACATAAGTACATGTTCTACGGATTTGATGATGGCAGCCTCCTTCGGGAGACGGTTATCATTCCAAGCTTCAAAGGTGACATGGTTGACAAAGTGATTGTCAGAGTTATAGTTTTTCCCTCTGACGAAGAGGGACAGTATTATGGACAGATGGTTCAAGAGGATACTGTGGGTGGCATGGTGCCGGATACTGATTAGGTTCAGTGATCGATACAGTCTAAGAAGTTTGGATTTGGAGTTCATTTATGAACTAGGTCCCATCAGATATCCAGACATATTCTAAGACAGGTATTACTCAATTCGGGAGATGGCTTTCTCCGCGAATTTGAGATTAAGAGAGATAATAGAAAGAAACTTCTAGGCGGATCCACTCACTAAGGCTATTTCTCGAACACAATAGTTTTACAAACGGGCTTTGTGATACTGATTAGTAGAGGAGTTGGATGTTCGGTTTCACACGGGCTGTGAGTAGTCGACATCGCAATAATTAGCCTTGAGTGCAAGTGGGAGATTGTTGGAGATAGTGCCCTCATAGTCAATTATTGGATCGCGGGTACGTGATTGCAATGATTGCGGAGGACCTATACCAGTAGGACAGTCTTACTCGAAATGATAGTATGCTATCTGGTTTGCCTTTATCAGTCGTGTACATGATCAGGTGACTGATTACATGTTACACTTTGATAGAGCCCTTAGGATCTTGCTTTACCACCAACAGTATGATGGCGATCATATACGTGAGAGTTGGGTGGTTTATACGCATATCCTTAATTGTGGTCCCTAGTCGTGGGAGTTTCGAGACAGGGCATCGATACTCCGGAGTAGACTAGTGTGTACAGTCGAGACCCCGACGAGGGGCGGTGGCCGGTCTCACAAGCCACTGGTGTCAGTTGGATCACCTAAGATGTATACAGGTGCTCATTGGGTTATGAGTACACCGGACAGGACTCGCCGGGAATCTGCTAGTTAGTATTATATCTACCGTCAGATAGCAGTTCCCAGGTGACATGTGTACAGGTTAGTTCATCGACCTGAGGTCGTCATTTGTCTCGTGTGAGTTCCCACTGTGCTTTGATTTCTACCCTACCACGGCTCAAAGGAGTCGTGCAAACAGGTAGTTTTTGGGTACAGTCCCGAGCCACATGGAGGCACGTGAGCGGATCGGCAGGGGATTCGTCTCTCCCGGTATTGGGGGCGAGGTCGTGCTGTGTCTAGGAGAGCCATTACACAAAGTCCATGGCCATGGCAGGAGATTTACTGGTAGGTACTCCAGTAGTATCTCAGGGTGTTATTGGGCTTCACTCCGACACGACTTATACTGCTATTGGGGGTCTGACGTTACTAGCCCCCTAGGCAGATATGCGATACTCATAGACCAACGGACCGGACTGTATATACATTGTCGCTGTTAGGCTCAGTAGGGTTTTCTGGATGAGTTCGCTCATCAGCATCCCTTGAGGTCAGTCCATGGGCAGCCGTTATGCATTGCTAGTGCCGCTGACGGTTTGTGGTTAAACCCACTGCCAGGGTACTGACGAGTCATTAGAGTCCCCCACAGACAGTTTCCCAAGTTCGGGCGAAACGTTGTAGAGGCCGTATGGTTTTATGGCAGGGTTCGGAAAATGCACGTGGGTTTACGCACGTGTTATTTTTCGGGCAGATGATACTGGTCGGCTTTGGTTTAAGCCGGATCCGAGTATTATATTGAGTAGGTATAATATCTTTGTCTCAGTTGCATTTTTATTCGGTCGTAATACAAATGCGGGTATATTTATACAGTTTCGGGGTTATCCTGAAAGTCGTTTCAGGATCACTTTTGGAAGTTGCCAGTTTCCAGTTTTCTATCAGCCGTCTTTTAACATTTGGTTAAAGACGGATTTATCTTTTCTGAGATGTGGTGAGTCAGTGTTCTGGAAGTTTCTAGAAGCCACTAGAAGAGGTGACTAGGTTCATGAACCTTTGTTTACATTGATTACTTGATGACTAGGTTTATGTGAGTCATGCTTTGCTTTATTGCTTTTTGTTTTGATTAAGATCTTTTCTTCATGATAAGCTTTGTGCTATGGTCACCACTTCCCTCCTACACTCACCCCCCTCCTTATTAGTGGCCGGCCCTCTCTCTCCTCCCTCTCTCTCTCACTTAAGAAAATTATGGTTGCAAAAAGAAAAGAGTAAAGTTTTGGATGCATGGAAATTTCATAGTTCATTTCTTGTTCCATTTCATTTCCATCGGCAACTTCATTAACCGATCGTCCACGGACTTGAACGAAGTGAGACAAAGTCATCTACTCATTCTCTACATCATTCTTGGTCGTCTCTTTTAGCAAACTTGACGATCGAGTTGCCTCAAGTCAGAGGCGGGAGCCCGTTTAAAGAATCGTCGACGTGGTGCCACCTCGACGAGGATATCGAAGATCGACGAGATCGGAGCAGCCGCAACGGAGCGTGGGATGATGGTTAAAGAACGAAGGACTCGGATCGTTCGGTATAACCTTTCTACACTCTTTACAATTTGTTAGTTTAGCAATAATGGCAGATCCGGGTTAAAGTATATGGTAGCGCCAGTTAAAAAGTTTTTGTTCCGTATTTGGCGTCTGTAGACTGCCGGGGCGCTAACGTAGACTTACACTGATGATAGACAATACGTCCACTCATGAAGTTTTCTCCTTCATGGACGGCTCGTCAGGGTATAATCAGATCAAGATGCATCCCGAAGACCAGAAGCACACCGCTTTTCGGACTCCTTTAGGAATATTCTGTTATAAAGTGACGCCCTTCGATTTGAAGAACGCCGGTGCTACTTATCAGAGGGCCATGACGAAGATCTTCGATGACCTTATACACGAAATCTTCGAATGTTATATTGACGGCCTCGTGGTGAAAATCAAATCATACGAGGAACATCTCGAGCATCTGAAGACCGAATTTCAACGCCTTCGGCAATACAACTTGAAGATGAACCCCTTCAAATGTGCATTCGGAGTTTCCTCGGGCAAATTCCTTGGATTCATCGTCCGACATCGAGGTATTGAGATAGATCCGTCAAAGATCAAAGCGATCATGGAAATGCCTCCGCCAAGGACTCTCAAACAGCTGCGGTCTCTCCAAGGGAAGCTCGCGTATATACGGCGATTTATAGCCAACCTTTCAGGCAAGTGCCGTCCTTACAGCCATTTGATGAAGAAGGGAACCCCGTTCGTCTGGGATCAAAAATGCCAAAGCGCGCTAGACGAGATCAAGCAATACCTGCAGAACCCGCCTGTCTTGGCTGCTCCGGTTAAGGGAAAGCCCCTCATTCTTTATACAACCGCCCTCGAAGGTTCTTTAGGCGCGTTATGGGCATAAGAGAACGACCAAGGGAAAGAAAGAGCACTCTACTACTTAAGTCGAGTTCTACTGGGGGCAGAAAGCAACTACTCCCCCATTGAAAAACGCTGCCTAGCGTTGATCTTTGCGATAACAAAGCTCAGGCACTATGCGTTGGCACATGAAGTCCGTCTCATTTCGAAGGTGGACCCTCTTAAATATTTGATGTCGAAGGCCATATTGACGGGGCGACTCGCTAAATGGGCCCTGCTCTTGATGGAGTTCTTGATAACCTATCAGCCTCTCAAGGCGGTGAAAGGCCAGGCCATCGCCGACTTCCTCGCTGAGCATCCGATACCCGCCGATTCTCCTCTGAATTGCGATGTTCCAGACGAACATGCGTTTGATACGATCGACGGTAATGATACCCGATGTGAGCTTTATTTCGATGGAGCATCTTCCGTGAAGAAGCGCAAACAAAGTATCCCTATAATCAAATCGGGGGTAGGACTCATCTTTGTAACTCCACAAGGAGGGATAATGCGCTTTGCTTTCTCCCTGACGGAGCCGAGGACAAACAATGAAGCCGAATACGAAGCTCTGATAGCAGGCCTCGAGATCACCATCGACATGGGAATTGAAAACCTCCTCATATATGGAGATTCCCAACTGGTCGTTAGTCAAGTAAACGGTGACTACCAAACATGCAAACCAGAATTGCTGAAGTAAGGCGAAAAAGTGCAACAATTGTTGATCCAAATTCCTTCCTACACTTTGGAGAACATATCGCGCGCGGAAAACAGCAAAGCGGACGCGTTGGCCAAGCTCGCTAAAGAATTGGCTGACGAGAACCTCAATGACGTCAGAATTGTGGTACAAAGCCGTCGGGTGCTCGCCCCAGCGGAAATATCTCCGGAATCACCCGAAGAGAAGGGAGCGACTGAGCAGACGACCCTGCAAATAAAAGATCGGGAAAATACCGAGAATTGGAGAGAAGTCTTTATAGACTACTTCAAATACCGTCGAATGCCCGAAGATGCGTCCTCAAGACATCAGCTTATGAAACGAGCTCTGTCTTTCGCCTTCGTCAATGATACCCTGTACAAAAGGTCATTTGATTCTTTGTGGTTAAGATGTCTGGGACCTGATGAAGCGAAAAGAGTCGTCCAGGAAGTTCATGACGGACTCTGCGGTTCTCACCAAGCGGGCCCAAAGATGAAGTTGAAGATCAAACGGATGGGCTACTACTGGCCCAGGATGATCCAGGATTGTCTCGAATATGCGAAGCAATGCCACTCATGCCAAATTCATGGGGACTTCATCCACCAGCATCCAAATCCACTACATCCAACGGTGGCTAGCTGGCCATTCGAAATGTGGGGAACTGATATAGTCGGCCCTATCGAACCAGCATCGTCCAGGGGACATCGTTTCATCCTGGCGACGACTGACTACTTCTCCAAATGGGCAGAGGCAGTACCGCTGAGGGAAGTTAAGACGGAGAATATCCTCCATTTCTTTAAGACGCACATCCTATAACGGTTTGGAACTCCACGACGGATCATCTCCGATAACGGACCAGCTTACAGAAGCCACAAGATCAGTCGCTTCGCGCAACAACACAATATAGACTGGAGATATTCCTCGGTTTATAATCCGTGAGCTAACGGTCTAGCTGAGGCCTTCAATAAGACCTTAACAAAGATTATGAAGAAGACAGTGTCCCGAAATAAGAAGGACTAGCATGAAAGACTGCAAGAAGCTCTTTGGGCGTATCGAACTACGTTCAAGACAGCCACAAACACAACGCTATATGCGCCGGTATTCGGTACAGAAGCAGTACTCCCCCTCGAGATAGAGTTACCCTCTCTACGAGTGGCAGTCCACTACGAGCTAACAGATGAAGAAAATGCTCACCTTCGCCTTGAGGAGCTCGTTGCCCTTGACGAGACCCGGCTCATAGCGCAACAAAATCTGGAGGCCTATAAAGCAAAGATGACGCGCTCATATGAAAGATTGACCCGACCGAGAACATTCCGCCAAGGCGAACTCATGCTAATGGTCAAAAGACCTATGATCCCCAATCGAGCCAAGCGAGGAAAATTTGAGCCGAACTATGAAGGCCCGTACATCATAGACAAGGTCTACCAAGGTGGAGCCTATCTACTTATGGATATGTACGGTGAGAGGCCTTACCGACCAATAAATGGCCGATTCCTAAAGAAATACTACGCTTAACGAGTTACTGCCTAAGTCAATGATAGATGACGACGACTATGTCCGCTCGCTATCTTCCTAAGCTCAAACTTTATAAGCTGCAGCCAGCCTTCTCCTGCACGGACCGAAACATCCTTAAACTAATGGCGGACCGAAACGTCCTTAAACTAATGACGGACCGAAACGTCCTTAAACTATTACCACAGCATCTTCAGGCTGACGAGATCAATAAAAAAAGTATATGTATATAATATATATATATATATATATATATATATATATATATATATATAAACGGTATGTCCATAAGCAAAAAGGGCACGGATGAAAACCCGAAAGGGCTCCGTGAGTAAAACAGCAGGGCTACCGGCGAGTGTTCGTGAAAACCCGAAAGGGCGCGACCTCGTAAAAAAATATATATAAAAATAAAAAGAATAAAAAAAAGGGGTATGTCCATAAGCAAAAAGGGCACGGATGAAAACCCGAAAGGGCTCCGTGAGTAAAAACAGCAGGACTACCGGCGAGTGTTTGTGAAGACCCGAAAGGGCGCAACCTCGTAAAAAGACACTTACAGGGTCCCCTCGACCTTGTAAGGAGAAACCACCCGCATGAGATCCTTACGACTCACAAGGGAGCAGCACACTTAGGGATCCTCACGATTCCTAAGGAGAAAATACACTTGCGAGATCCTCACGACTCGTAAGAAGAACTCTTTTATGGGACCCTCACGGCTCATAAGATTCGAAAGTCTTAAGTTACAGAGACCTAAACCTGTGCTTGAGCAACCCCCACAACTTCCAATATTGCCCTATAAGTGGTTTAATACTGACTCTTGTATACAATCCACGGACGCGAATAAACATTTCCCTAACCAAGTTTCATCCGTGACTGGGGATATGTTTGCATGGTGAACAACCTTTGTAGGTCCTCTCGATTTACAAGGAGAAAACCCTCTTGTAGGATCCTTACGACTTACAAAGGAACATACACTTAGGAATCCTCACGATTCCTAAGGAGAAAATACACCTACAAGATCCTCACGACTTGTAGGGAGAAATACCTCTGTGAGACCCCTACGGCTCATGAAGTTAAAAGCCTTAGTCGACAGGACCTTAACCCTGTTCACTAAGCCACCTTTGTTCGACATCGACGGAGGCAAATGATGATTCGCTCCTGGCAATATTCCTGTTGTAGGGGTGCTAATGCCGAAATCGGTGTCTAATTTCAGGTTTACGGTGAAAAGCCGGTAGGCCGCACATGCATACGAAATAGCCGAAATGATAGGGTAACTTGCAATAAAAAGCAGCAAGTAAAAACGTACGCATACAAGATAGCCGAAATGATTGGGCAACTCGCAATAAAAAGCAGCGAGTAAAAATAAAATAAATAGCCGAAATGATTGGGCACCGCGAAAAATAGCCGAAATGATTGGGCAATCGCGACCTTCGCGATATAAAAGCTGAAATGATAGAGCATCGCGGAAATAAAAAAAATGATAAAACTTTAGCCCTACTGTTGAGATCACATCGATCCCGTCTACAATCCAAGGGCGCAAACAAAGAGGGAACCATACCTTCCTAACAGGCTCCGCCAGAAAACGAAGCCAAATCTCGACGGTTTGTTTCAACACCAGGGAAACAAATATCCTTGGGAAATACCTCAATTCAAGGAAACAAATATCCTTGATGAGAGCCTCCTGATTCGCGTCGACTCGCAAAGAAACCAGTGTCTCCGTGGGAAATTGTCGACTCGTTTCAACACCAGGGAAACAAATATCCTTGGCAAATACCTTAATTCAGGGAAACAAACGTCCTTGATGAGAGCCTCCTGATTCGCGTCGACTCGCAGAGAAACCAGTGTCTCCGTGGGAAATTCTCGATTCGTTTCAACACCAGGGAAACGGATATCCTTGGCAACAACCTCAATTCAGGGAAACAAACATCCTTGATGAGAACCTCCTGATTCGCGTCGACTCGCAGAGAAACCAGTATCTCCGTGGGAAATTCTCGATCCGTTTCAACACCAGGGAAACAAATATCCTTGGCAAATACCTCAATTCAGGGAAACAAACGTCCTTGATGAGAGCCTCCTGATTCGCGTCGACTCCCAGAGAAACCAGTGTCTCCGTGGGAAATTCTCGATTCGTTTCAACACCAGGGAAACAAATATCCTTGGCAACAACCTCGATTCAGGGAAACAAACATCCTTGATGAGAGCCTCCTGATTCACGTCGACTCGCAGAGAAACCAGTATCTCCGTGGGAAATTCTCGATCCGTTTCAACACCAGGGAAACAAATATCCTTGGAAAATACCTCAATTCAGGGAAACACATATCCTTGATGAGAGCCTCCTGATTCGCGTCGACTCGCAGAGAAACCAGTGTCTCCGTGGGAAATTCTCGATCCGTTTCAACACCAGGGAAACAAATATCCTTGGCAAATACCTCAATTCAGGGAAACAAACGTCCTTGATGAGAGCCTCCTGATTCACGTCGACTCGCAGAGAAACCAGTGTCTCCGTGGGAAATTCTCGATTCGTTTCAACACCAGGGAAACAAATATCCTTGGCAACAACCTCGATTCAGGGAAACAAACATCCTTGATGAGAGCCTCCTGATTCGCGTCGACTCGCAGAGAAACCAGTATCTCCGTGAGAAATTCTCGATCCGTTTCAACACCATGGAAACAAATATCCTTGGAAAATACCTCAATTCAAGGAAACAAACATCCTTGATGAGAGCCTCCTGATTCGCGTCGACTCGCAGAGAAACCAGTGTCTCCGTGGGAAATTCTCGATCCGTTTCAACACCAGGGAAACAAATATCCTTGGCAAATACCTCAATTCAAGGAAACAAACATCCTTGATGAGAGCCCTCGGATTCGCGTCGACTCGCAGAGAAACCAGTATCTCCGTAGGAAATTCTCGATCCGTTTCAACACCAGGGAAACAAATATCCTTGGCAAATACCTCAATTCAAGGAAACAAATATCCTTGATGAGAGCCTCCTGATTCGCGTCGACTCGCAGAGAAACCAGTGTCTCCGTGGGAAATTCTCGATCCGTTTCAACACCAGGGAAACAAATATCCTTGATAAATACCTCAATTCAGGGAAACAAACATCCTTGATGAGAGCCTCCTGATTCGTGTCGGCTCGCAGAGAAACTAGTATCTCCGCGGGAAATTCCCGATTCGTCTCAACTTGTAAGATGAAGCCTCAGGCAACAAGGATTAAAAACTTGTTTCCTGAACTATAGGACCCTGCAATTCGGTCTAAAACGGTCTCTTGCATACTATTCACAGGTTTCACTCTCCAAAGTCGAATTTCGACAAGGAGGGAAACAACCGCTTACGGGTCCTCTCGACTCGTAAGAGGGGAAAATTCTCTTATAAGATCACTACGACTTATAAGAGAAAACGCACTTAGGAATCCTCACGATTCCTAAGGAGAAAATACACCTACGAGATCCTCTCGATCGGTAGGGAGAAAAATCTCTATGAGACCCTCACGGCTCATAGAGTTGAAAAGTCTTAGGCGACAGATCTGAACCTGCGGCCTAAGCCATCGCTATCTCTTGGAGAAATCTAGATGCTTACTCTATTATCTATCGACCCTGTTTATTAAGACAGCATGCGCACAATAAAAGAAAGAAGAAAGTGACAGGAAGAACATCCGATTTACATTTGATCAAGCGTTCGAGACACATCCATTCATGCGTAGGCAAAATACTCAGAACGAAAGATAAGACAGGCTAGGAAAAACGAAAATTTCCATTAATATTGCCAAAATTCTTACAATCATAAACGCGATAAACGAGAAACATTATTACAATGGAATAACCTCAAATCCAGGGCACGGATTGAGGAATTCAAAAGTAAGGCCATTCAGAGTTCTTCTGGCCTTTCTGATTATTCTCGTGTGCAACCTCTCGCGCTCCTGTGTGTCAAGATCCTCGGCAAGGCCCCCCAGCCTTTAATAAGCAGCGACTATCGTCGTCTGCTGGAAAATTTGGTGCAGGATGTCGATAAGGCTATCCCGCCGTTTCTTCGAGATCAGCCCCGACAGGTACACTGAATGCACCTTGTCTTTGGCATCATCCAGCGCATTGAGCGGTAGGGCCTCGTGGAACCCCGGGAGTGCTCTCCAAATTGCTCCCAGCACGACTTTCAAGAGAGCAGAGCGGCGGGGGAGCAGCCAACCAACACGTGCGTTCAGACGACCCATGACGTCCGCACACTGGGCATCCGTAAACTCTTGGTTTTGCTGACGGCCCTGTACACGGATATCCTCATAGGTGATGAATTCATGCAGACTGTATAGACGCACCGCCATAATGCCTGGAGAAAACATCACAGGAAGATTAGCGATAAAAAATACACGGAGAGTTAAACTCCTTGAGAGCAATGCTCTGCAAACAGGAGTGACTGTCAAAATCCTAATAAGGGGAATTTAAAGAAATCCCCCCGAGAACTCTGAGATCCTTACTATTAAAAGATGATATAATCCATTAAATACAAAATTCCATTTTTAATTTTCATTATCCATATTCAAACTTTTAAGAGTTCATCTTTTTTTTAGATCAAAGAGATCTATGTTTTGACAAAGATGCAAGGTTTTGTTCATCGGTTAAGAAACCCTGAAACAGATTCTTGAGAGCAAGGCTCTATAATCCCAAAGGGGTTTTCTTTAGATCAAAGATCTATGAGAGCAAAGCTCTATTAATTAAAATTGATTTAATTCAAGATTAATTCTTACCTAAAAAGTTTCTTTTAAAGAAAATCTAACTCAGGGAGTTCTTGACGACAAGAGCAAAGCTCTGAAGTTTTTGAATTCCAAGGCGGGAGATGAAGCAACGCTTCATTTTCCCCCAATCAGAGCAAAACTCTACTTTGAAAATTTAAACTTTAATAATGAAACAACGCTTCAGATCCTCTGCGCTACGCACAGGGCGCCACGTGTCAGAATCAGGCACGCCAGCGCAGAGAGCGCAGCGCCCGAGGCAACGCTCCCAATCAGAGCAAAGCTCTATTTAAAACAAAATTAAAGGAAGCAACGCTTCAGTTGCGCAAGCACTGCGCTGCGCGACACGTGTCAGCGCAGATGCGCTAGCGCAGTTGCGCTGCGCTTTGCTCTGCGCGACACGTGTCAGCGCAGCAACTGGGCTGTGCGCTGCTTGACACGTGTCACGCGCTAGGGCGTTTGCGCCAAACATAATTAAATTCGAGTAAGATTTTTCTGTTCTTGTTAAAACAAGAAGATTGCATTCTGTAAAACAGAAGCTCTTGGATCAAAGATCCAATGGTGGGGAAAATTCCCCAAATCACTCAGAGAAAGATCTCTTTAACAAATTTATGGGCACTATATAAAGGCCCCTAGACCTCAATTCAAAGGGATAAACATTTTGTGAGAAATTAAAAACTTCAAACAGAGAGAACTCTGAAGAATTGGAGAGAATTCCTCAAGAAAAAAAAGGTAAAAACCTTTAGAAATAAGAGAAAATTCTCTTATGAACAGATCATTGATCTGAGAACAAGATCAAGGATCTCCAATAAAATAAATAAATAAATAAATAAATAATAATAAGTGCTTTGCACTTTTCTATGAACCATTGGTTCCCTGAGATAAGAAAAACAAGAGGAACTTGTTTTCTTTGATCTAAATTAGATCAAGAAAACAAACAGTGCTTTGCACTTCTTTTATGAACCATTGGTTCTGAATCTAAAAGATTCTCAAGTTAATAGTGCATTGCACTTGCAAAACTGCGCTGTTGCGCTCTCGGGTTGGCGCAAGCCACCAGAGAGCGCCACGTGTCAGTATCTGAACCATTTGCGCTATGCGTTTTTGAAATAGAGCCTTGCTCTCTGAAACTGGCGCAACTCACCACAGCGCGCCACGTGTCAGCAGCGCAGCGCACTGGCGCAACGCACTGCGCTTGCATGACACGTGTCACCACCACAAGAGCTTGCGCTCTTAGATTGGCGCAAAGCGCCTGACAAATGCAATGCATTTCTTTTGCTAAAGGGCCAAGCCCGAGTCAAAAAGACCTAGCATGCCAAAATAAATTGCAAAGCAATAAAAGGACAGAGCCCAAATAAAATTGATGCTCTGCATCATTTATAAAAGGCAGAGCCCAAGTAAAATTGATGCTCTGCATCATTTATAAATGGACAGAGCCCAAAACAAATTGATGCTCTGCATCTTTTATGGGCAGAGCCCAAACAAAAATAAAAAGTAATGCAATGCATTATTTAAATGTGGGCAAAGCCCTAGCACAGGTCTAATAGACCAAAAATAAATAAAAATGTTGAACATTTTCAACTGGACTTAGCCCAATCATGGCCGTAAGTCCTCAAATTAAATTGACTGAGCACACCTGCTCTCTTAAATCAATTTACGACCGGTTCGAGGGTACATCTCCGAACTCCTCTGACACCCATCGTTGTAATCCTTCAACGACGTCAGAGAGGTGACGGGTCCCGACAACCACACATCAACACGGACTGTGGGGTCCTTAAACTCATGGACTTAAGCGTACTTAAACTAAAACACGGACTGTGGGGTCCTTAAACTCATGGACTTAAGCGTCCTTAAACTAAAACACTGACTGTGGGGTCCTTAAACCCACGGACTTAAGCGTCCTTAAACTACCTATGGACCACCATGTCCCTAAACTGGAATATGGACCACCATGTCCCTAAACTGGCGATGGACCGCAATGTCCTTAAACTACCTATGGACCACTACGTCCCTAAACTGGAACAATAGAGCTCCCAAATGCTCTTTTGTCGGATCTAAATGATCCCGTTTAAGTTGATCTTAGCCTCAAATATGGCTAACGTATCCTTAAACATTCAAACAGACTTTAGTCCCAAATTGGACTATAAGACCCCCAATCAACTTTGGTTCAAGGGTACATCTCCGAACTCCTCTGACACCTATCGTTGTAATCCTTCAACGACGTCAGAGAGGTGACGGGTCCCGATGGCCATGCATACAATGGACCACTACGTCCCTAAACTGGAACAATAGAGCCCCCAAATGCTCCTTTGTCGGATCCAAACGATCCCGTTAAGTTGATCTTAGTCTCAAATCAGACTAACGTATCCTTAACAAACGTTTAAGTCGATTGATCAGTCGAAAATATTGCATATTTTAACCGGCAATTTCCTTATCATATGCATACATATAAAAGTATACGGTATTCATAATTCACATATTAGCTAATCGGTCGCAAAATATCAAATTACATGTATTCGACCTTAAAACCGGCATTCCTAGGGAAATTAACTGCATTACATTACATAGCATATTTTCCATATCTTGCAACCCCTGTTTCGAAGTCTGTGCAGGAAAAGAGATGCTTGCTCGATCATTACATTGCTCGACCATTACAATTGCTCGTAAATTCACTGAACTCAAATCTGGTATCAACACAGAAGGAAAACTGCAATTCTAAACATCAGACAAAATCCCAAACAGTAGTACCAAGCCACAGCAGAAAGCCCAAGGTCCAAGCTCATCAACTGACCGCGGAAGGGCGGCCATTACCATGTAAATGCGGCGGAAGCGCGGCGGGCCCAGGGAGTCAGCTCTTCAAATTGCACCACAACTCCTGTTTTAGTGCCTGCAGCTCAAAAATGCACACAAAAGTCCAGAAGAGTCCAGACACTTCCACCAGATCAGCAAACTCCTAAACTAGCCTAATACTTCTAGAACTTTCCTAAACCCTTGCTTAAACCCTAAGCTAAAGCCCAACAAACTTGGCCAACAAACTTTGGGAGGGAAAGTTCAATTTAAACCTAAACCTAGGGTTGTGAAAGTTCTATAAATAGGACCCTAGACTCATCAAATCATGTTACATCTTGGCATCTAGGAAAAGATTCAACATCTTAGATTTTAGCCATTCTCCTTTCTCCATCTTCCTCTTCCTCAAGTTTAGTGAGAGAGCTTGTAGGAAACCCTAACCCTAAATCCAACCACAATTCAAGATCTTGAGTGCAAGCCAAGCAAGATTCCTTCAACCCTTTTATGAGCCGAGCCGATCTTCCATCGGGCAAGAGATCAAAGTAGATCCACGATCCACGGAGACGAGCGAAGCCGAGTCAACGATCGATTTTCTTTCTTCTTGTAGATCTTGAAAGAATGTATTGAAATTGTTGATTAAATAAAAGGTGATATTTTCTTCTATCTTGTTTTCTTTAAATTCCGCATCATGTTATCTTTACTATTCTTGAATATTGTCTATGTGGTGATGTGTGAATAAAACTCCGCTCGTTAAAGAGTCGAAACGATCTTTAGTATGATGATGTAGCAAATTTGTAATCGATTCTTGAATCCCACGAGTTTGTAAACCCTAGCAAATTCAAGAACCGACAACCCATTTTGTTTCGATGCTTTCTTGATTGACATCGTTCAAAATGAGGGATTTAGGATCGTTTCTTGAAATTGCTAGAGGCTAGAATGTGAATGATATCGACAACAGAACAAGGGATAAGATGAAACCCTAGTTTCACGAGAAAACCCTAACTCTTGTTGATGATCATCGATCTAGTATCAATCTTTCGAAGGACAAGAATACGAAATATTGTAGACTACAACACATCTAAAGATCCGATCGATTCCTACGAGTCCCTCTCTATTATTCTTGATTGTTGTTTGGAAAATACCATTGAAATCCGATTCTTGATTGTTTATAGTTTCTTGATTCTTTAGTAGAGAATAGTGACACACGAATACAAATCACTCTTGAATCTTGTTTTCTTGTTGCTTAACATTTCATTTCAAACAAATTAAAATACAAACGAATCTCGAGATCCCTGTGGACGATCCGCACTCATTCATTAACTACAGCTGACACCGTAGTTTGATTGCGGTCAATTTAAATTTTTGATTCGATACGAAACATCCGAAGTTTACCGTTCAATCAAATGGCTCCGTTGCCGGAGACTATTTGATTTGATTTACGCATCGAGAATTTACATCAATCAAAATGGCGCCGTTGCCGGGGATTACGCGCTAATTCGTTTACATTTTATAGTTTGAAGTGAAAGAATTATTACGTTTCATTTCTTGAAATCAAAATTCGTACAAACTCTTACACGTGTGTTGTGATTTGATTGCAAGGAGATCTGGAGCATTCTGAGCTGTGGAAAAATTATTTTGGATATACCAGAGAGCTGGAGATAGGAACAGAAAGCAGCTGAAGAAGTTTGGTACAGTGAACCCACTGTTGGAGCGCGTTTCCGCGGCCTTAACCCAGTATCTGCGGCTGATCCGCGGCTAGGTTGGGGATTTACTGCATAAATTTCAGTGCAGGTGATTTCTGTCTCTCTCCCCTCTCCCTTATTAGCTCCAACTAATCCTTTCTGCAGGATTCTTTGCACACAATAGCTGCGCCGCAAATGCAAATTAAAATTGTGCGTGATTTTGCTTTTCTTGGTTGTTTTGCATATTAAATACGGAATTTAAGGGGCACGGCCAAATCCAAATTAGGTGGGGATTTCATTACCCTTCCTAGGCCCCGAAAACCACCAAACTTGCATCCGCATTTACCTCCATTAACTAAAAGAAATCTAGAGATGACTCTAAGGACTGTCGCGCTCATTTAGGACAAGAGAGGGCCGTGGGTAATTCATTGCTTATCCGCGTTTTCTTGTGGTGCCTAAGGCGAGTGTGTCTAAGGCTAGTGGTTATTAATTAGGTCCACTGTAGTGGTGGTTCCTTCCCACTTACCTGGCACTCATCCGGCCACAGGGGGACAAAGAGGCAGTGGATGATTGATCCTGCGACTTGTCTTTTGGCAGTTAGGAGCGGTCTAGAGTTTGACCTAGGTGACCACTAGATTTTAGGGTTTTGTGTGTTGCATTTGTTTTGTTGCATCATTTTTTCAAAAAATCCGTATCTTTTTCAAAGCAAACACCGCATTCATTTTACCCCTAATTATAAGCCAACGCTGCCACTTGTACTAACCCTTTTTAGTACAAGATAGGCTGGACACGGGATTCTAGTGCCCGTTTAGTCCGCGTACCCTTTATCGACTCCGAAGTCGATAATTCTCCATTTACCTTTTCTTTACCTTCTACCACACCCACACCGATGGACCCGAATCCATCAAACTTCTTTAACCCTAATCTGCCACCGTCCGTTGGTGCGCAGAATCCTCCCCACATTTCTCTCCAGGAAAGATGCTATCCACTTAGAGGTCCTCTTTCGACCTGCTTATCCACACCACCAGCCAATGGGGATAACTTTGAAATCAAGCCCCAGTATATCAACCTTTTACCCAAATACCACGGACTCGAGACCGAGGACGCTTACGTTTTCATTACCAAATTTGAAAACGTATGCGCAATGATGGGTACGTCTCAACTTTCTGTGGATGCGATGCGTCTACGACTTCTTCCTTTTACCTTGTGCGACATAGCCGAGAAGTGGCTATATAACACCACCGCACACTCTATTACGAATTGGGAAGAATTCGTCACGGCATTCCTAAAGAAATTTTACCCAGTCCAAAAGACGGCTCGAATCCGTAGCGAACTGAACCAATTTGCCCAGCTCCCTGCCGAACCATTTTCAAAATACTTTGAACGTTTCAAGGATCTAATGGTTCAATGTCCTCATCACGGCATCCCGAGATGGGAGCTTTGCCGAATCATATATGAGGGCAGTAACCCTAGCACTAAACAGAGCCTTGAAAATATGTGTCAGGGTACATTTATGACCAAAGATGATGGGGAAGCTTGGCGATACTTAGAAGAGTTCGCTGAAAAATCACTAATTTGGGAGAGTGGAACCCAACCATTGAATAGGGGTGGCGTACACCAAATAGATGTGTCCATAGGTGTTCGAGCAGAAATGGCAGCAATGCAAAAGAAGTTCGACGCTATGGAACACAAAGTTTCTGCAGCCTCCCTAAACCCGGTATCACTCCCCAAAATTGTTTGTGGGTGCTGTTCTGATCCGTCTCACTTGACGGAAGAATGTCCGTTTCAAGGTCGTGAGCATACCAATGCCACATTTCAAAGACCTAGGAACGATCCTTTTTCTTCCACATATAATCAGGGTTGGAGGAATCACCCTAATTTTGCTTGGAACCAATCACAATCACAAAACACGGTTCCAAACCAAAACAATTTCCAAAGGGTCCCTCCACCACAACAGCAGCCACAACTTCAATTAAGTCAGCACCCCTTTCAAGCACATAATTTTCAAAATCAGGTCAACACACCTGCACTGTCTAGTCCTTTACAGTTGACCGGAACTGATGAATCCTCTTCTTTTGCACAATACATGAATTTGATCTTAACAAATATCATGCAAGTTTCGGCTGAAATGAAATCTTCCATCGATGACATGAAGAAAAACTCTGCGTCCCAAAACGAGAGTATTAAATCGATGGAGGAAGAAATTGCACGATTAAAAGCCGAACTGAGTACAAGAGAAAAAGGGAAACTTCCAGCTCAATCCTTACCAAATCCTGGTTATTCACATCAGGTGAATGCAATCACCACATTGAGATCTGGAAGAGTGCTTGATAATCATGTTGGGGAAGAAGTTGATGATACTGAAAATCATATCAACACCCCGGCTGAGACTTTTCCACACACACACACTTCTGACCCCAGTTCTTCTACCCTACCATCTTCTTCCGAGCCGATTCTCCATTTCCCAAAAGGCTCGCCATTACAGCCCACCTCTTTTACCCCTCCTCGGACGATTCCCACTTCTATTTTGGGATCGGTTCCACACACACTTCCTTCTCCCATGGACCCAGCGCTTATTGCTAAAGCACCTTACCCGAATCGGTTAAGGGCTAACACACTAAGTCCACGGATGGAGAAGATCACTGAGATGTTTAAACAGGTTAACATCAATATCCCTCTTCTAGATGCTATCCAACAAGTACCTGCATACGCAAAAGTTCTTAAAGATTTTTGCACTAGAAAGAGGAAGAAACAAATGCCCAAGAAGATATTCATGGCAAAAACAGTAGACACAGCTTTCCCCCAGCAATTACCGAGGAAACGTAAGGATCCTGGATATCCTACGATTTCCATCTCTATTGGGGAGAAACACATTAACCGTGCTCTACTAGATCTTGGGGCAAGTGTTAACCTGCTTCCTTTCTCAGTTTATGAGCAGTTAGGAATCGGAGAGTTGAAACCATCTCCATGCACTTTACAGATGGCTGACCGATCAATCACCAGACCTAGGGGTGAACTGGAGGATGTGTTAATAAAAATCGGGGAATTTATCTTCCCTGTAGACTTTATTGTAATTGATACACAGCCTGTAGTGAACTCACGGAATCAAATTCCGGTGATTTTAGGTCGCCCCTTTTTGGCCACTTCCAATGCTATCATCAATTGTCGTAACGGTTCTATGACCTTATCCTTCGGGAACATGACAATTGAGATGAACATTTACAAGTTGGGAAGTGTACCCTCTGAACCTACTGCTCAGGTCTGTTCTGTCGACTTAATGGATGTCGACAGCAGCGAATTTAATGATCCTCCTGATACTGATCTTGACTCTTTTCATACGTTATTGTTTGACCCAATTATGTATCATACACATACGGACTCTTCCATCAAGATGTCCGGGTCAACAACTAACACTGATTATGAACTGCTTTTAGAGTCTGAAGATCACCCCGCACATTGTGATGACATTATTCTTCGGGGTATAGATGAAACTTTTGAGGAGATCTTCGCTGATGAACTCGCATTTCTAAAAAGCACGGGTGTTGAGATGAATCAGGTTCCACTCACTAAAATTGAACCTCCACCCCTTCTTCTGAAATGTAAAAAGAATGTGAGTTATCCATCACATTCACTGCATCGTCTCTCCAATATAAGACGCACACACATTCTCTTCCACCACTTACCTTTTCCCCATTTCTTCTTCCACCAACCCGAGCACTGCATTGATAAAATTTTTGAATGGTTGGTGTTAACGTTCGGTCTTTGCAAAGCTTGGCATCGACCAATGATTTTTCACCCCCACTTGTGATTTTAAAAGATTAACATTGCATAACTCAAGTTTGGGGGGGTATATTTTTTCTGGCTCTTGAAAAGAAATTTTTACAAAATTTTGAGCCAAAAATAAGTTTGGAGGAGGTTCTTCACTTAAATATTTTGCCCCCACTAATAAATTCCTCCCAAGCTTACAGGTTTTTCAAGATTTAGCAGAAGGCAACAGTGAGGACACTGTTGAAAACAAGTTTGGGGGAGGTTTGTGCTTATTTTTGCATCATTTGCATATCATCTGCATAAGCACAAAACATTTCTTTTAAAAAATCTATAAAAATTGAAAAATTTTCAAAACCCATAAAAATTTAAAAATTTTCAAATATAAAAATAATTTTAATATTTACACTTTTTTGTATATAAATAAGATAATGAAAGTTTAGACAGTGAACAATTACATCCATGAGATTGGAAAAATTTTAGAAAACCAAGAAAATTAGAAGTTTTCTTATACGAACTAGTAATAAGTAGTTATGAGCCGTTGTCCCAAGGGTTAGTAAGATGAAGGACGTCACTAATCTGAGGATAAAAATAAGTCTGAAAAATAGTTTCTATTCTGGAAGCCAAACATTTTGAACGTTGCTACCCTGCTATTCGCACTTACACATGTCTTGAAGCCTGGGATAGTAGAGGATACCTTGAAATGCTCTTGTCTTAAAGCCAAAAGTATGAAAAAAAAGAAAAATGTGTTTTAAAGTGGTGAAAAAAAATGGATACTGGTTTTGTTATCACCAAGGGCAAGAAAAATATATAGCAAAAGGGTGCTTCTTCACCTAGTGCCCTAAGGTCAACTGGTCTGGGAGTCACTGCTATGCCTGAGGTGGTGCAAGATTAGGAAAATACACCAAGCAAGCAAGCACATTAGTAATCGGTCGGTTAGTACCTCAAGAAGTATTAACGGTCGCATGAAAGTATGTAAGCAATCTCGTTTGCCAAGAAGTACTGAGGCCGATGGGCAAGAGTATGATAGCTTGAATTGAATTCTCCGGGTGTAGGGATGTCTTTACACACACGCAGGGTGATATGATCGATGTTTGGAAAACAGATAGGAATGAAGAATAAGACGATGTTTTATTGAGGGAGGACGTGATTTCTGACATTTTTTCATGACCATTAAGATAGGGCTCATGACAACCGAAAAGCTAGCTTAGTTGGAAACCCTAATTTTCAAGGCTTTTCTTTTACAATTCTTGTCCTTAAATGTAATATTCATGATCTTTCTTTTATTTTTGGATTTTGTGGGTGCAATCCGCTGAAAACCCTCAGGAGACAACACTCCTCCTACTAGGGACACCTAGAGGTTCAAAGGCTTGTTGCACGTGCTCAGTGCAATCGTGTTGCCTACGAAAGTGTGCTAGTTAGTTTTTCTCTTTCTTTGTTTTCTCCTTCTCTTTTTAATAAAACATTCTCTCGAGACGATCGAAATTAAGTTTGGGGGTATTTGATCAGTCGAAAATATTGCATATTTTAACCGGCAATTTCCTTATCATATGCATACATATAAAAGTATACGGTATTCATAATTCACATATTAGCTAATCGGTCGCAAAATATCAAATTACATGTATTCGACCTTAAAACCGGCATTCCTAGGGAAATTAACTGCATTACATTACATAGCATATTTTCCATATCTTGCAACCCCTGTTTCGAAGTCTGTGCAGGAAAAGAGATGCTTGCTCGATCATTACATTGCTCGACCATTACAATTGCTCGTAAATTCACTGAACTCAAATCTGGTATCAACACAGAAGGGAAACTGCAATTCTAAACATCAGACAAAATCCCAAACAGTAGTACCAAGCCACAGCAGAAAGCCCAAGGTCCAAGCTCATCAACTGACCGCGGAAAGGCGGCCATTACCATGTAAATGCGGCGGAAGCGCGGCGGGCCCAGGGAGTCAGCTCTTCAAATTGCACCACAACTCCTGTTTTAGTGCCTGCAGCTCAAAAATGCACACAAAAGTCCAGAAGAGTCCAGACACTTCCACCAGATCAGCAAACTCCTAAACTAGCCTAATACTTCTAGAACTTTCCTAAACCCTTGCTTAAACCCTAAGCTAAAGCCCAACAAACTTGGCCAACAAACTTTGGGAGGGAAAGTTCAATTTAAACCTAAACCTAGGGTTGTGAAAGTTCTATAAATAGGACCCTAAACTCATCAAATCATGTTACATCTTGGCATCTAGGAAAAGATTCAACATCTTAGATTTTAGCCATTCTCCTTTCTCCATCTTCCTCTTCCTCAAGTTTAGTGAGAGAGCTTGTAGGAAACCCTAACCCTAAATCCAACCACAATTCAAGATCTTGAGTGCAAGCCAAGCAAGATTCCTTCAACCCTTTTATGAGCCGAGCCGATCTTCCATCGGGCAAGAGATCAAAGTAGATCCACGATTCACGGAGACGAGCGAAGCCGAGTCAACGATCGATTTTCTTTCTTCTTGTAGATCTTGAAAGAATGTATTGAAATTGTTGATTAAATAAAAGGTGATATTTTCTTCTATCTTGTTTTCTTTAAATTCCGCATCATGTTATCTTTACTATTCTTGAATATTGTCTATGTGGTGATGTGTGAATAAAACTCCGCTCGTTAAGGAGTCGAAACGATCTTTAGTATGATGATGTAGCAAATTTGTAATCGATTCTTGAATCCCACGAGTTTGTAAACCCTAGCAAATTCAAGAACCGACAACCCATTTTGTTTCGATGCTTTCTTGATTGACATCGTTCAAAATGAGGGAGTTAGGATCGTTTCTTGAAATTGCTAGAGGCTAGAATGTGAATGATATCGACAATAGAACAAGGGATAAGATGAAACCCTAGTTTCACGAGAAAACCCTAACTCTTGTTGATGATCATCGATCTAGTATCAATCTTTCGAAGGACAAGAATACGAAATATTGTAGACTACAACACATCTAAAGATCCGATCGATTCCTACGAGCCCCTCTCTATTATTCTTGATTGTTGTTTGGAAAATACCATTGAAACCCGATTCTTGATTGTTTATAGTTTCTTGATTCTTTAGTAGAGAATAGTGACACACGAATACAAATCACTCTTGAATCTTGTTTTCTTGTTGCTTAACATTTCATTTCAAACAAATTAAAATACAAACGAATCTCGAGATCCCTGTGGACGATCCGCACTCATTCATTAACTACAGCTGACACCGTAGTTTGATTGCGGTCAATTTAAATTTTTGATTCGATACGAAACATCCGAAGTTTACCGTTCAATCAAATGGCTCCGTTGCCGGAGACTATTTGATTTGATTTACGCATCGAGAATTTACATTCAATCATCGATCTTAGCCTAAATACGGCCAACGTATCCTTAAACCAAAACACCAAACCCAAATCTAAGTAAATACGGATTTGGACTAATCCACGTCCTACGGGCGACGACATCACTTAGTCTCCGTATACAATCCACGGGCAACCACAAACAAAACAAACACACACGACACGAAGTGAAATTCTGGAGAAGGAGAAAGTTGTTACCGCGATGCGGTAGCGTAATTAACTGCAGGGGCTTGCGCCTGCAGGGAAGAGCGTCCCCACAATCAAAAACCCCTCGAACGAGGGGGAATCTGACGAAGTCTGCTACATCGGCCGCATCCGTCTAAACCTCCGATACACGGTGCCATAAATCAACTTGGCATCTTCGGAGAGGTGGACGGATAAAACCAAATAGCATCTTCCCCGAATATCAGCGTCAGGACCTCGCGGTCTTGTGCGCCGTCTTTCGGAGGGGAACACTCCTCCAAACCTGAAAGAAGAATTAGTCGGGATCACCCGAAGAGTAAACTAACTCATTAGTGGGAATCGGGATCCAACTCTCGCATGATAACGTGATGGTATCCACTCACGTTATTATACTCCAGAAGGTATGCCCATGTTTGGCAAGTTTCCTGTATGTTTGAAACTCTCGATATAATTTTTATCCCATGCTTTTATGACCTTGACGTAGGCCAACAAATCATAAGTCACATGTCAATGTTCTACCCGTCGTTGTCCTGATTAATTTAGGTCATCGTACATGCCCTTGACGTAGGCCAACAAGGCTGTACGTCTGTCCTAAACTAATGCATCTATCTATGCAACAAATGAATACCCCAGTAGCTACCAAACACTATGCCTTGACGTATGCCAACAAACATAGCTTGAATACTACTGACCATCCATAAGAAATGACGGAGGATTACGGCTGGTTTTTGGCGAAAAACCTTTAACGTAATGAACTTGATCTCGTCGAAGGAACCTGATAGAATAAAAATATAGTGGCGAAAACGTTTTGCTAAAGAAGTCACTCCCGGTGAAGGGATCTTGGCTCTTTCCTCGTGGAATGAGGTGCAGGATATTCTAACCGAATACTGCTATGCAAAGCAACTTGTGATCGACTATATTTAAGTTATTATCCTGACGTAAACTTCTGCCCAAGGGATCACTCCCGGTGAAGGGATCTCAGCCCTTGCCTCGTCGAATGAGGTGCAAGATATTCTAACTAAATATCACTGTTCAAAACAAAAGGAAATATCTTTGTAATTTGTTCCAACAATATCAAATATAGGTTTGTTTTATCTTGCATTGATAAGAATCAACGCAGTCCCATCAATCAATCACACCAGAAAAGAACGAAAATAAAATGTACGTATATGCCATCCGCATTCGTCACTGGGTCCCGTCATCACCCGTTAGGTTACTTAACTAACAACAGAGCGGGGGCTGGACTAGTGCGAATGTAAAACATATACAACATTTAATAGTATATAGACTAATATACAATAATCGCTCCAGGCGTGATAATATGCAATATTACAGAAAAGTAATAAGCATCACAGAACAATACAGATAATCTGGGATCCTCGGGTTTCACAGAGCCGCTACTGAAACCCGACGTTCCCCTGGTCGTGTGGATAGCATGTGCAATGAAACCTAGACCCCTACGGGTGCGGCAAGTTACCCGCCAAAACCTGAAGCGAGGTAGTCCCCACAACATAGTGAATAGAACATCCGGCACTTCACGGAATCCGGTAAATTGAGCACCCCTCCTTGGGTCAACTTGTACCCCCTACGAGTGCGGCGAATAGTCTGCCAATTCTAGAGTGAGATCCCTTTGCCTCTCAAAGCCATGAGATACGGACCCGTTGCCTTCCAGAACCCGGCTATCCGTGCACTCCGTCGCGGGATAAACCTGGTACAGAAAAGAAAAATATATACAACGGGTACATCGACCTCAGCCCGGTCGTGCCCCAAAAGAATATTATACAACAGGCAGTGACGGCAGTCCACATGTTGGACGCTCGCCCCGCAATATCAAATGTACAAATAAATCCAAACCGCACTATCATTGCACCCCGCTATCCACCACGACAAATCCGCAACATCACAGCACAACACAGAACATCAATGCGAATGTCACGTTTGCAAACCCGTCTAAAAGAACTATAGCAATCAGATGCGGTTTACCGATCAAATGGCATTCTCGGTCGGAGATATAAAGTAAGTACTGTAAACTAACACGTTTAAATTTCGATCGACAAAATTTTCCGAAGTGGGCCCCACAAACATCTGCTGTATAGTAACCAAAACTGGGCCAAAAAGAACCTTACCAGAAACCACAATTTCCCTAGTTGAAAGCCCAGAAGAAAAATGGCCCACCAAGTCGCCAATACGGCCGCGCTTCCGCGGTCGTACGGACGAATTGATGGATCGTTTTTCTTACGTCTTCATTAAAAAGCCTGCTTGATTTTTCTGTATGGTCAAAATAATTTTTAGAACAGTTAAAAAATCAACAGAAACTTTATACTTGAAAATTGTGATTTTCGATAATCCGTTCGATCGATATTTTAAACGCGTTAGCACAAGTTAGTATAGCTTAATGGTGAGGCTTTGATACCACTGTAAGTTCACGATAGCGTCCCGGCCGTCTAACAGACGCCAATATGCGGAATAAAACTTTTATAAACTGGCGCTATCGCGTACTATAACCCGGATTTGCCATTAAAGCTAAACTAACAAATTGTAAAGAGGGTAGAATTGTTATACCGAACGATCCGAGTCCTTCGGTCTTTAACCATCATCCCACACTTTGTTGCGGCGGCTTCGATCTTCTGAAACTCCAGTCTCGTCGTCCAGGTGGCACCATGTCGACGGATCTTTAAACGGGCTCTCGCCTCTGAACCGAGGCAACTCGGTCGTCAAGTTTGCCAAAAGAGACGACCAAGATGTTGTAGAGAATGAGTAGAACACTTTGTCTCGTTACGTCCAAGGCTATGGACGAACGGTTAATGAAGTTGCCATTTAGAATCGGGTGAATGGAAATTGAACTATGAAATTTCCATACACTAAACTATCATAATCTTTTCAAAGGAAATCAAATGAACAATCCATGAACCTCCACAAATGTGGCCGGCCACTTATAAAGAAGAGGGAGAGTGAGTGTAGGAGAGGGGAGATGACCATAAGCAATACTTATCATGAAGAAAGAATGAGTCACAAATTACACCTAGTATGAACTCATTAGATGAACCAATTAATGCTTAATGAGTCATGAAAACCTGGTCACCAAATAATCGATGCAAAAGAATGAGTCACTAATCTTGAATCTTCCACACACAATGACTCACCCTCAAGACGAAAAGATAAATCCGTATTTAACCGAATGTTAAATACGGGTGATAGAAAACAGGAAACTGGCAACTTCCAAAAGTGATCCCGAAACGAATTTCAGGATAACCCCGTAACAGTATAAACATAACCGCATTTGTATTACAACGGAATAAAAATGCAACTGAGACAAAGATATTATATCTATACAATATAATACTGGGATCCGGCTTAAACCAAAGCCTACCAGTATTATCTGCCCGAAAAATGACACGTGCGAAAACGCACGTGCATTTTCCGAACCCTGCCATAATACCATACGGCATCAACAACGTTTCGCCCGAACTTGGGAAAGTGTCTGTGGGGGACTCTAATGACTCATCAACACATTGGCACTGGGTATAACCTCTAGCACGTCAGAGGTACAAGCTGTACGTAACGGTTTGCCTATGTATTTATTGGAAGGGAAGCTGACGAGCGAACTCATCTATAAACCCTACTGAGCCTGATAGTGACAATATCCGTACAGTATGGTCCATTCGTCTATGAGTATCGCATATTAGGCCTAGAGGGTCGGTAAACGTCAGACCCCAAATAGCTGCATAAGTCGTGTCAGAGAGCGGCCCAGAACACCCTGAGATACTACTGGTATACCTACCAGTATATCTCGATTACCTTGGCCAGGGATTTCGTGTAATGGCTCTCCTAAACACAGCGCGATCTCACCCCCAATACCGGGAGAGACGAATCACCGAAGATCTGCTCACTGCCTCCACGTGGCTCGGGACTGTACCCAAAATATACCTGTTTGCACGACTCCTTTGACCCGTGGTAAGGTACAAATCAAAGCATAGTGGGAACTTACACGAGACAAATGACGACCTCAGGTCGATGAACTAACCTGTACACATGTCACCAGGGAACTGCTATCTGACGATATGTATAATACCAACTAGCATGTTCCTGGCGAGTCCTGTCCGGTGTACTCATAACCCAATGAGCATCTGTATACATCTTAGGTGAACCAACTAACACCGATGGCTTGTGAGACGGCCACCGCCCTTCGTCGGGGTCTCGAATGTATACACTAGTTTGCTCCGGAGTATCGATGCCCTGTCTCGAAACTCCCACGACTAGGGACACTTTAAGGATGTGCTTATAGACCCCAGCTCCCACATATATGATCGCCATCATACTGCTAGTAGTCAAGCAAGAATTTTATGGGCTCTATCAACATCTACATGATGATAAAGACAAACCAGATAGCATACTATCATCTCGAGTAAGACTGTTCTATCGGTATATGTCATCCATCAATCATTGCAATCACGTACCTGCGATCCAATAATTGACTTAGAGGGTACTATATCCAACAAGTTTAATACTACTAAAAATAATATCGAACTGTACTCCGTCTGCACCAAAATCTCACAAAATTTTTTTTTGGAAAAATAATACATATATGTTACCTTTTAAACCATAATGCAAGAATATTATTTAAATATCTCATACCCCTTATTTAATATTTTAAAAGGATTTAAAAATATTTGAATCTAAGAAATATTTGGTATCCAGATTATATTAGATTTAAGTGTAATAGATAAAATTCAAAATAAAACATGGGATGTTTAACCATATGTGGCAATTAACAAATATAAATTATTCTTAACGTGTGGCTACCAGAAGATATAAGCATATGACACACACACACACACACACACACACACACACGATTCACATGGATTTAGTTTACAGATAAATATTAATAAAATATAACCATAATGGGTTTCACACATACGGGTCGGGTCAGATAACCATTTCTACTATTTAAATCAATCGCAACCTAAATAAATAAATAAATAAAATATAAAGCAAGGTTTAAAATACTGATTAGTATTGTATGTACGTGCTAGGGTGTTACAGATACGCTTGAGGCACAGATCGAGAAACTGAGGCGGTCGAACGCGGAGGCCATCAGACAAGCCATACGAGACGAGTTTGGGAGTATGTTCAGATCACGGAACGATAGAGGTGGATCGTTCCAACGACCATAGATTATTGATTTGTTGATACAAGCATTTGTTTTGTTGGTTTATTGATTATACTGTTTGGTGTATATATTTTGTTTATAATTGTGCGTGATTCTAATCATATTACTTCTTGATTGTTATAATCGCGTGAGATTTGATCATATTATTATTATCTATTAATGGTTGTAAATGAATTAAAGCCGCATGCATAGGACACATAGATTTCTGATTTTAAAAAAATTGATAATATATTTGGTCACGTTTTAACCGTGTCCAAAACTTATATGACCGTGACCATAGGATGTAGTCACGGTTACCTGCTAGTAGCAGGTATACTTCATTATGGTTTCATCTTATGGTCATAGTTAAAACCGTGACCATAGTAGCATGTATCCTTCATCATGATTTAACCTTTTGGTCACGGTTTAAACCGTGACCATAGGATATATATAGTCACGGTTTAAACCGTGACAGATAAATGATCACGGTTATAAATGTGACTATATATATGGACCCCACATAGATCTGATTTAATTGCTTGAACCCTTTTTGGGTAACACCAAGTATGTGGTCACGGTCTTAACCGTGACTATAAAAACTTATGGTCATGGTTTAAGACGTTACTAGGTTTCTTGTGATGGGGTTTTAGGCAACGGGTGTGTCACGGTTTTAACCGTGACCAAAAGTGTTTTAGGTCGCAGTTAAAACCGTGACCAAAATCATACCCTGCAGTAGCGCATCATACCATCACAATAATTGACTGAATTTTATTAAGATTTTAGCTTCAAGTATTGTTCACGTTAGCTCATTTACTCTATCGGTTTCAATTTACATTTAAGATTGCTTGTTTAATTGTCCAAGAGTTTTAACGAGTTTATTAATTTATATAGTCATATTTATTTCGAATGAGCCTCCTAGGCTAACAACAAGCATCATAAAAAATGTGAGTCAGCCTCGTATGGATAGAGCTTCTTTTAGTTTAATGGCACAATAAAATTTGCTAGCTAGGCTTCATTAATTCCAAATATCGTTTTGATGCTTCAACTACCAATATCCAGGAAGGCAATAGATTAATTGGTAAAAGAAAAAAAAAACCTTAAATGTATGGTTTGATTTATGTTTTAATCTTAATCGTCCGTGTATAATACCATGGATGATGATGGATAATCTACTTCTACATATGAATATCGAATGGGAATTTTCCAGGATCCATATCCATAATCCTTTTACTAGCGAAGAGTAGGAAAAAGGAAAATTCTTCTATGTCTGGCCATGAAAGAAAGGAATAGAAATGTAGACCCTAATAAACAACCTGAAATACGTCCGAAATAATATTTCATCTCTTCCTTTTTACTGTCCGGATGCACATATGCTGTACAATTTCTCGTAGAAAAGGATGCGCACACCATTACAACCAACCAAAAAAAAGAGAGTGCATGTGTGAAAGAAAAATAAGAAGAAAATACCAGCATGTCAATGTAACAACTACAAGTTTCTTTTTTCTCTGACATGAGTGCTTTATGCAGGTGTGTGTGTATGCATGCACAGCTATCTTTTTACTTTTTCTGGTTCATGCATATCATCTCTACCCCAAATCTTGCCAAAGAAGTATCCCTGTTTCTATGTGATACACACACAATCTCTCTTTCTATATTTGGTACACGCACATTCTCTCTCTCTCTCTCTCTCTCGAATTGGTGTTTCTATTCTGGTGTTAAGGCTGCTCAGCGCTCACCACTGCTTGACCCTTGAAATCTTTATATTTAAAAACAAGAGGAAAATAGAAAGAAAAAAAAAGGAGGGGGGCATTAAACAAGCAGCTAACCTGCCTATTAGAGCCGTAGCCCAGCTATATATAGTATTTTTTAGGAATAGATGGATAATTAGCCACCTGATTTCATTAAAAAGATTTTAATGATTACAATCAAAAACCTTCCGGATTATAATAAACTCCACACTCCAAAGCAAAGTATTACAAAACGACACCCGTATCCTCCCCTAACGACACATAAGGGAGATGCTGCGTTCTTTTCGAATTTTAATTTCCAAATCTAATTATATATACAAACATGCATCCATGATCATTAATCACTGATGATCCACATTCCCAAGCTAGCTTTATTTTTATAACAATATTGGTGGACGTTCTAGCAAATATTAGTGGAGTTAACTAGAAGTAGTTGAACAAAAGAGACCGAGCACAAGGGTTGGATCAACAAAAGAAAGTAGCTATTGCATCCTAGCTAGCTAGGGCTCACAATTATTCTAGCTAACATCATCCACTAAGGGACCAAAGACCCTTATTAAGATTCATCAGTGGGAATTCGAACGGAACGGAGTAGCCAGGAAGAGATCTGTGGTGATGCTGCTCCAACCCGTAGGCTCGTGTACTTGCATTGCACCCTCCATCTTCTTCACCTCATCTCCAACCGAAGCCTATTTACAATTACATGCATCGATCATCATCGCAGATATATTAATCATTAATTATAACCCAAAAAAAACAGTTGATATATGCAATAATTAGAGTATACCATGTTAATTATACTTACGCGCGCAGCTGCAATGAGGGAAGGGTACATGGAAGATGAAGGAGGTGGCAGCGGCGGTGTTCGTTTGTGAGCAGGGGATGATGAGGAAGATGATTTTGGGGTGGTCGGCGATGGGAGGAGCAGCAACTTGGGCGGTGACGAGGCAGTCGACGAACATGAGGGAGGGGTAGATATACCTCCCCATCCACCACCGGGAGCCCCAAACACGGCCATCGGATATTCATACTGCTCCGTGGCTCTCATGGTTGGGACCACCACAGCCATGCCATTCCCATTACCGGTAACGGCAGAGGCGGCGGCGGCGTTGCTGATCACGCTACTAATTCCTAAGCTGCTGCTGCCTCCTGTACTAGCCATGTTTGGCCACAGAAATGTCCCCTGGGGCTTGCATATCCTGAACCCACTCCTTCTGACTACTCCCTTCTCCTTCACCTCACCAACACCGCCAGCGCCGCTCAGTACAACACCATTGCTGCTGCTCTTGTTCTTCTCTAATTTGTCGCCGTCTTTATCGCGGCCACCATTCCCACCCCTTGAATCTTCAGCCTTAATCTCTGTTACCTCTTTCTTCTCCTTCTCTTGCTTCAGCAGCACCATTTCTTCCTGCATGCAGTAGCCACAGTTGATTAATTAACCACTCATTCAAGTCATTTATAGCTAAAAAATATTTGTGCCCTTCACTTCACAGCTATAGATGAAGGCACCTTCACTCCCTTCAGGATGCTAATTAATCCTGCCAGCTCCTCTTCTAGTTTTTTATTCTTCTCCAGCAATCTCTCATAGTTCTCCTGCATATGGCCATTCCAGTTTTTAAAACAAAGACTATTATAAAGTAATCATCATATATCCAGCATTAAATACAGAGCATGAAAGTAACTACACTGTATTTAATGGTTGTCAATCATAATCATTAATTACGTGAACGGCATCTAAATTAATCAGTGATCATTTTTTGCATTTACCACTCAGGTGTCCCTACTGCATGCATTTTAGGCATTAATTAGGTCTATAAACAGGCACTGCATATGCATGTAATTAAACAGTATAATGTTCACATTTAATATTTCTTTCATTACTTTTCACTGTGGCTCAGGAAATGTTAAACTTTATAGGACTATTTATATCTAGATTAAACCTATTTTTATATACTCCTTATCCTTTGTCCTTATCTATAAAGAGCAGCAATAGGTTTAATTTATATAGGAGTATTAGACGATCAAAACACTAACTTTGTCCTTGTCTATAAATTGAAAAGTTAAAAAAAAAAAAAAGAAAAGAAACAACAAACCTGCAAAATGTTGTTGCAGGCTGCTGCTTCAGCCTGGTGTTCATCTTTAGCCTCCCTTTCCAGCTGCTTTAGTGATTGCAGCTCCTCCATATCCCTATTTATTTTTTTTACAAAAATTGCATATAAGAAAATTAACAAAAAACAGATAATTACAACACAGGTTTAACTATAAAAATCATGTCATGATATACCTCTTAAGAACACTAATCTCTTCCCTCAGATTACTAATCTCCTCATGGCACTCAGTACCACAGCTGCTCCCAAATGACTTGGCATCTCCAGGTTTCCAACCAGAAGGAGGAAACCAATAAGGATCCAGCACCCCAGATTTCTTCCGGACCTCATCGAGCTCCGCGGGCTCGAGCCAATACTCCATGGCTCCCTCTGCATTGTGCCTTCTCTTAAACCTCTCGCTTCTGTCGTTAACGACTTTCCCCGCCATGTGCTTCAGCAAGTGATCCAACAACCCCGTGTCTCCTATGTGCTTCCTCGCCTCGTCCCTCAGCTCCTGCCTCAGTATAGGGGCCCCGGGCACAGCCCCTTTCTCCCTCATTATATCGAGCAGCTTCAGCTCTGCCGACCTGTACCTCTCCGTCGACCACCGGTCCTTGGACCCGCCTCTCACTCGGATGCTCTCAGCAGTACTCTCCTTATACTTGGCCTTCTCCGGCTTCTCGTATCTCGCCCTCTTCTTCTTTTTCTTCTTCTTCATCTCATTCCTCCCCATTTTCTTCTTCATCTCATTTCTCTCCAACTCCTTCCTCTTCTTCCTCTTGTTCCTCTTGCATGATTCCCGCGTCCGCTTCCTCGTGCAAATCACATTCACATTCTGCTGCAACTCCACGGTTTCACCCTCGTCGTCTTCATCCATCTTCGCAGGATAATTAGACCGCGGCAGCTCTCGCTGGTGCCGCCCTATATACCTGACCTTACGTCGAATGCCCCATTCGAGATTCCCCGAATATTTAAGAGCTAACTGCAAGCCGCCCATCGACTGATACGGCTTGCTATCCTCATCCTCCTCTTCTTCTTCCTCCTCCTCCTCCTCTTCTTCTTCAGCTGCTTTTCGGGCCGAAGCACTGGGAAACACGAACGGTGAAACCAGCCAGAAGCTTTGCAGGCGCTTCTCTTCGTTGAGTTGGGCGGCAGGTACTAGTCGCCAGAGGATCTTTGCTGCGTGGTTCGTGCTCATCACGAACCTCTCGTCAAGCTCGGGGATCTGGTCCCCGGATCGGCTGATGGCGATCGACGAGAAGTAGTTCCGGAGCGAGTACGTGCTCGGGAAGCTCACTGTAACGTCGAGCTTCGTCGTCTCGCTCACCTATACAAATGAAACCCAGCCCAACTTCATGAGCTTCATACTTAATTAACGACTGCTAATAATAACACAACACACATTAATTAATGGAAGCAGGGGGGTAATTATAGGACCTTCACTACACGAACAGCTTTCAAATGAATGGGGGATTTGGGGGGAAGCTTTTCGTGATCAATTTCGTAGAACGCGCCGACCTCGAATTCTTCTGCAAAAAAACGATAAATGCGAACGTTGTTACTAAAATGCCCCTATGTGTGAGGGGCACGCGTGAAGGGAGATGGGGGCAGTTTAGGAAGGAAGAGGGGGGAGTTGGTGGGGCCCACTCAACCGGTGGCACAGGGGAGAGGTGGCGCAGGCGCCCCGCACAGAAACTGTCTGCTGATAGCCGACCTGTTCGGTTCTTTGGAGAGAGACTCCTTCCGTTTCTTCGAATAGTAGAACTTTACCTACAAAATTAAAATTTTCCCGTTAAAACGAAAATTAACAAACAAATAAATAATAGATAAATTGATTAAATTATAATACGATCAATCCAAGAACGGATACTCAAATTAAAAAGTACACTGCACAGAAAACAATTAAAATAATACAAGAAAATAAATGAATAAATAAAAATATAGAGAGAAATTATGTGATTTATTTCAAAAATGGCAAAAGAGGAGTACCGCATTGCTTTGAGTGGCAAGCCCCATGCCAAAAGTAGCTTCCATTTTATTTCCTTCTAGGGTTTCGATCTCTGCAGAAATATAAGGAAATTAGAAAAATAAATGCCAGAAAAGGTGATAATTTAGTAATCTATTGCAAAAATAGAAAAATAAGAGTAGATTAACAATAGAAAGGAAAAGGACAAACAGATCTTATCAGCTGAAGATTATTTTTAGCCACTTTTGAGAAATAGTCCATTAAAATAGTAATAGAAAAGTAAAAACACAGATAAATTAGTAAATGAGCGCGCATAGGATCTTGATTTAAACACGAGATCAGATTAATGAAATAAAACGAGTGAATTCATCGCATTCAAGCGACTAAATTAACATGCATGAACTCAACAATGGAAAGCTAAGAAGCAGATCGATCTAGCGCTACATAATCTCGAAACCCTAGCTAACTAATTCAAGAACACAGCTCGAATCTTGAAGGCAACAAAACCCTAATTCAGCAAGAAAGAGAAGAAATTGCCTCGAAAAGGAGAGATCTTGACGGAAGCGGAGGCCGCCTCTCCTCGAAAGGCGTCTTCTTTTTGTCTCCAATCTGAGTTAATGGAGGCAAATGGCGATGGTTGCTGAGGAGAGAGAAAGAAGTTGAAGGAGAGAGAAGCAGAAATTTTAGAGAGAGAGTTTGTTATGAGAGCGGGCTGTTTTCTTACAATATTCCTTTCTCGTCGCTGGGCTTATATAACGAAGGTGGGTGGGAATCCTAACGGAATCCGTTGGGCCTACCACCCTCTGCTCACGTGCTACCTGAAGATGATGGGATTTTTGCATAAATGTACCTCCTTTTATTTCCTATTGTCAGGTTTTTTTTTCCATTGATTTCCCATAAACTATTTTACAAATTTTGGCCGGTATACTTCTTCATTTCCTAATGGCCTGACTCATGAATTTAAGTGTCAGAACTGTATTCATTTTGTTGATAAAATTTAAATAAGCACTTTTTCAAGAACAAGATCAGTGCACATCTTACATGATTTGTTAAAATTATTTTTTACTGTGGATGTTATGATAAATAGTGTTCTGAAGAAATGTATAGACTTTTATTTATTATTATTAATTTTTTTTGAAAAGCCGACAAAAACAAAGAAAGATCCTCTTTGAATACAGTGTTATATTAGACTTACCACAAAATCAGAGCTTGATTATGTATCTTAGAATTCCAGAAAATACAACCAAACATGTATAACGCGTCATTGTGTACATGCACATTGTCAGAAAATAGAAGTATGAAGATCTTCATAGACCCCTTCATGTCATGCTTTATTTTAGGTAACTATAGCCTGATTTCATTGTCTGGTTTTAAATGGCATTTTGGGTCGATCAAAAATATTTTAGTCCAGCTATATATCCTTAGAGTAATGCCCAACTGGAAAAAGCAAATGAATGGAAAATTAGCTGCGTTAGACTATAGGAATGAAAGAGGTGGTTGTAAGGAAGAAGAAGAAGGGGGGGGGGGAAACTAATGTTGAAGTAAGGGTCAAAATGCATTATTTCTAAGAGAACGAGTGATATTATGTTACAGGAAAGAAATTGGTGCATTCCATGCATGGTGGCAAAATCCGCACACAGGCATGCATGAAAGAATCAAGGTTTTTTTTTCCACTTATACCCCCTTCAAAACATAGCAAATTCCTTTTTAACCCCCCAAAACTTGATATTTCCTTTTTACCCCCCAAAACTAATATGATACATAATTTTACCCAACCACTTTTACGATTTCCGTCAGGAAAAAAAACCCGTTAACTTTGGTTTTAATTTTTCTTCATAGATTTTAGGTTTACTATTTACCCGAAGACAACAAATAAGACTGCAGAAACATTCATGTTCTTGTTCTTCAGATAGAGGAGGATGTTGAAGATCCTTCTGATTTCATGGCGGATTTTGAGAAAAGTGCAGCCGAAGCCAAAACCTAAATTTCAATTTGGGAAAGAAATTGAGTATTTTCAAAATAGAAGAAAGATTGGAATATTTTAAAGAAAAACCAAATGTTATGCCGTTAAAAGTTGACGGAAATCGTAAAGACGGTAAAATGATGTATCTTATTGGTTTTGGGGTTAAAAATAAATATGAAGACTTTGGGTAAAAAGAAATTTGCTATGTATTGGAGTGCTGCAAGTAAGAAAACACAAGAATCAAATATGCGCACGCTCAGAACAGGGCAATATCACGTGAGCTCAGTAGACACTTACAGAAATGCCAGCAAAAAAGGAAGCCTTGAAAATGTAATGATTTTCTCACAATATTCTCTCAGCCATTTATTTGCCTTCCACGTTATGTGAGCAACCATTACTTTTGTAAGAAAACAAGCTTTATTTTTTTTTTACCATTTACTGGTATATTTACAGTGAAAGTGAAATAAATGTTTTTTTACCATTTACTGAAAAATAAATGTTTTTGCAACCTTATTTATTTTGGATAACATACATGAGATCTTAAACTTAGGCTAAATTCATATTGACCATGGTTATGAGAATATGCCCATTGATTTCAATTTTGACGGAGTTCAACGTTTTCAATCAATATAGCTTTTATATTTCTGAAATATGTGTTAGTAACCGGTTATCAATAAGTTTACTTAGAAAAAACTTGAAATTATAAATGTTACTGAAAAAGCTCCGAGATATTTTAGATTTTACGTAAACGATCGTGTCGTTAAATTCATGTGGGTAGAGTGACGGTTTGATGATTTATAAAATATTGGTCATAATTGATTAGCAAGAAGAACACAAAAGAAAAAAAAACCTGCTCTTATAATGGAAGAGGAACTATCAAGAGCATTAGTATGTGCAGTGTAGAGATTTGAATGCAGAAGATTGCCTTGCTTGTTTGCTTACAAATAGAAAGCATGTTTGGCATTCATGATGAGTGCTTACTTATTTTATAGCCCAAATTTCTTGTAGAGTGTGCATGGAATCAATATAGAGCCTAGTGAGATAGAGTCCAGCCTCTCCTGCCTCATGCCTACATGTTAGCACTGCTTGTGCATTAATTGACCTTGATTTGTGCCTTTTTTATACTCACATATGATTCACTGCAAATGTATGTGGCCACAGCAAAATGGGCCTTGCTCCTTGACGGGCTTCGTCTCCTGTATCCTACATCCAATCTCATTCTACACCCTTTTATTTTATTTTATTTTATTTTATTTAAAAACCTTCGAGATCAGGCAAAGAAGAAACTCTCCCGGTCCGCTTAGTCATCAAAATCCCGGGAAGTATCAACCCGTCATGTGTGATGAAATCATCCATAGCTTCATCGCTTATAGCAAAAGCCAGTATCAGCATTTCCCTTTCGAATTCGGAATTTTTCAAGTAGTCTGGTCCATTCCAACATGTCCGTGGAATTCAAGTCTGATGCATTAACCAAATTAACGCAGTAAGTCCCATTTGACTCCAAATAGGTTACAATTTGGACTTCCAGAAGAGCTAGTTTTATGTTAGGGAATTGGATACACAAATATAATTAAATACTTGAGGCGTGTATGATACGGTTTCGTAAAAGCGATATAGGCGTGTATGATACGGTTTCGCAAAAGCGATATTGCTCCTGTTCAGTCGAAGATATTGCATATTTGATGGAATATTTTCCTTACTTCTGTTAAGTATTTAAAAGTGTTTATTATAATTATAGAACATATGTGAGTTTATCTGCAAAGTTACTCTTTATCATATATTTATATATTATAATTAACATTACTCTTTAAAATTTATTACCATATAAAAAAATTAAGATACTATCTCTAATTTAACGAGTATTACTAATATTATTCATGGAGATATTGTGCAGATTTAGCTCAGGTCGAGAGATCGAGATATTCGAGATGTCAGAATCAAAATCTACCAATAAAATCGTAGAATCAATACTGGTAGAGACTCAGGAAATATTTGAAGAATTCAGGCATTGAAAAAATCTCCACGTATCAACATGAGAAGGCACCTGAATTTTGGAATCCTGATTCTCCCAAACAGCTGCCCTTCCGTGGCTAAATAGCCATCTTAGCAGTGGTTCCGTGGCCATTTAATGGCTGTAGGATCAGTGATTTTGTGATCAGGATCGCAACAATAAATCCTTATACATGAGATCTAGGGTTTCTGATTTAGGGGCTATATAAAGGACCGAGAGTTAAAATTAAAAATCATCACCTTTAACACGAAACAAATCACCGTCAAGAACAAGAGATTCACGACAGGTCCGCGATTCGACGTGATAGAGCGACGTGAATATCGATAGAGCATCTACTTCCTACGAGCCAGAGATCGAGAGCAAGTTCTTCTTATAATCTAAATTCGAAGGATTTGTACTTGTAACGTTTATTAATAAAAATAGATCATTTGCATAATTATTTCGTATTTACTTTTTGCATTTAAATTTTGCATTATAATTTCCTTCACTATCTTTTCTTCTTCGTCCCAAAACATGCGTGAGTAATTATGCGGTTGCTAGGGTTCGTAAAATTAGGGTAGATAAATGGATGATAAAATATTATAACTATTTTTATATCTTATAAAGTTTATAAATTTTAGCAAAAGAATTGTTAACATTCTAATCGTGCGTGCTATCAATTCATTGATAGTCTCGACCGTGATTTGAGATTAGATTAACAATTATTTTGGTAAAAACTAGACATGAATGGAGATCCATGTAAAGATAAGGGTTATAAGTAGGAACCATATTCCCTCCAAAAACTCTAATCTACATGCATCACTATCGATCTAGTTTTAAATCTATTAAAACATAAAAGGAGTAATATTTAGTTAATCATCCATTACTACCAAATTCTATGAACCCTACAAGCCTATTCTTTATATAACTTACATCCGTAGTATATAACTACAACTAATCCCCCTATTTCTAATCAACTGTCTAAACTAAGATTAAAAGTTCCACGCATCCCTGCGGACGACCCGTTCTCACCACAGCTAGCTACACGCGACGCCGTGTCAATTGCGGTAACTACAAACACTTTTTCACACCAATCAAATGACGTCGTTGCCGGGGATACGTGTGTAATTTTTTTTCTTTCTATTCTGGTTGAATTCTTATCCGATCCATATCATAAAATCAAAACCAAACCGCATATTGTGTATTTAACGATTATTGTGCGAATTTTACAAGGGGATCTGGAATCACTGGATTGAGAAAACAGAGATTCCGAGACATCAAGCAAAGCCCACAGGAGCTTAGGAGGCAACTGAAGAAAATAAGCAACAGATCTCTCCCTATTGCGGCGGAACCGCGGCCTAACCTTGGCTTTGGCAGCGGAAGGGCGGCGGAGTAGAGGAATTGGAGCGCCAAACTCCTCTGGTGTATTTTCCTGATTTTCTCTCTCCTCTAGAAATCTAATAATTTGATTTTCTGCAGGATTCTTTGCAAAATATCGCCGCTCAAAAATCTTTTGCATGTTTTGTTATTGGTTTGTTTTTGCATACTTTTAACCGAACATTAAGGGGGAAAAACCAAAATTCAGATTAGGTGGGGATTTAATCACCCATCCTAGGCTCCACAATTCACAAAACGAGCACACTTTCTCCCTCATTAATTAAAAAATATCTAGACCAGGACTCTAAGGACCGTCGCGCTCAATTAGGACAGAGGAGGGTCGAGGGTAATTTATCGTTTATCCGCATTTCTTTTGTGGTGTCTAGACAAGTGTGACTAAGGAAAGTGGTTATTTAATTAAGCCCGCTGTCTTCGGTGATTCGTATGGCGGATACCCCCCACTTACCTGGTACTTATCTGCCCACAAGAGTAATAAAGAGGTGGTAGATGATTGATCCCGTGACTTGTCCTTTGGAAGTCTAGGAGCGGTCTAGTGCTTGACCTAGGTGACCTTAGTTCTAGGGTTGATTGTACATTTTTTTGTGATTTATCTCACGTCCGACACTTTTCAAAACAAACCTTTTTAGTTCCCACACACTCTGCCACTTGCGTTGAACCCGCTTAGTGCATGATCGGCTAGACACGGGATTCTAGTGCTGGTCTTGTCTACGTTTTCGCTATCAACTCCGAAGTCAGTGCTTCTTCATCTTCTTTTTCCCCTCCAACAACCACATCGACTGAGATGGACGGTTCTCCATCAGATTATAACACCACCCTGTCATCACCTGGAGGTGCGCAGAACCCACCGCGCATTTCTCTCCAAGAAAGATGCTACCCGATACGCAGTCCCCTCACTACTTGTCTTTCTATTCCATCAGCCAATGGGGATAATTTTGAAATTAAACCCCACTTTGCCCAAATTTCACGGGCTTGAATTCGAAGACGCATACGTTTTTATAACCAAATTTGAAAACGTATGCGTAATGATGGGCACTACACAACTTTCTGTGGATGCTATGCGATTACGTCTTCTCTCTTTTACCTTGTGCGACCTAACAGAAAATGGCTTTATAGCACTGCCGCACATTCTATCGCCAAATGGGACGAATTCGTTATAGCATTCCTTAAGAAATTTTATCCAAATCATAAGATCGCTCGTGTTCGAAGCGAGATTAACCAGTTTACCCAACTTCCCAACAAACCATTTTGGAAATGCTTTGAACGGTTTAAAGATCTTCTTGTCCAATGACCTCATCACGGAATCAATAGATGAGATCTTTTTCGAATTATATATGAGGGTGTTAATCCAGCGGCAAAAAAGATACTTGAAACCATTTGTCAATGCCATTTCATGTCTAAAGACAATAGTGAAACTTGGCAATTCCTGGAAGATCTCGCCGAACAAACTTTACATTGGGAAAGTGTTAGACCAACTTCATCTAGGGAAGGTATCCATCAGCTCGATTTTCCATCGCAGTAAAAGCCGAAATGGCCGCAATGCAAAAGAAACTCGAAGCTATAAAAACCAAAGTCTCTTCAGCCTCCCTAAACCAGGTTACGCTTCCCAAAACCGTGTGTGGTTGCTGTTCCGACCCATCACACTTAATGGAAGAATATCCTTTGAATTCTTCGTTTCAAGATCAAGAATAAATTAATGCTACTTTTCAGCAACGACTTAGAAACGATCCGTATTCTTCCAGATACAATCAGGGATGGAGGAGTCATCCTAATTTTGCTTGGAACCAAAACCAAAGTCAAACTCAAAATACGTTCCCAAGCCAAAATAACTATCAAAGACCTCCTTCATAGCAACATCAACCACCACAATCGAGTCAGCACCCCTTTCAACCGCAAACTTTTCAAAATCCGGCCAACAATTTTGCACCTTATAATAATTCTTTCTAAACGGCCGGTGCCGATAAAACCTTTGCACTCGAACATAACTTAGAAACGTTCATTAACCAATCTACATAAACGACGGCTAATCTAACGTTTTCTATCTAAACGTTATTGCAGCACACCGCTTCCCACGGTGAAAGCATAAAATCAATAGAAACACAACTTGCACAATTAAATGCCGCGATGAGTGAGAGAGAGAAATGGAAACTTCCATTCCAACCTCTACCGAATCCTGGCCACTCACAAAGTCATAATGTGTGTGCCGTAACCACGTTGAGATCGGGAATAGTGCTGAATAACCAAGTGGGTGAACATGTTGATGTTTATGATATTGATGATACCCCGGCATCTACTTCTACTCCTTCTTCGTCTAGTCCATCCACTTCTTCCGAGCATATTCTCCGTTTTCCACTAGGCTCGAACCCTCAGTCCTCGAGTCAACCTAAAACGATCCCAACTCCAATTCTGGGATCGATTCCATCGCCACAAACTTCTCTACAAATGGTGGACCCAACCCTTATTGATAAAGCTCCTTTTCCATACAGGTTAAGGGGAAATAGACCGAGTCCCCAAATAGAGAAGATTGTGGAAATTTTTAAGCAAGTTAACATAAATATTCCTCTCCTAGATGCTATCCAACAAGTTCCATTCTATGAGAAAATTTTGAAGGACTTTTGCACTAGGAAAAGGAAAATTCAAATGCCTAAAAAAGTTTTCCTAGCGAGTAATGTGAGCACTGCTTTTACCCAACAAATACCTAAGAAACGAAAGGACCCCGGGAGTCCTACAATATCTATTTCTATTGAGGGTAAAAATATCAATCGTGCTCTACTCGATTTAGGTGCGAGTGTTAACTTTCTTCCGCATTCCATCTATGAGCAATTAGGCATCGGAGAGTTAAAACCGGCGCACTGCACTCTTCGGATGGCCGATCGATCTATCACCCAACCTAGGGGTGAGCTACATGACGTGTTAATCAAAGTCGGGGAATTTATATTCCCTGTGGACTTCATCATTATTGATACACAGCCAGTAGCAAACCCCCGAAACCAAATCCCGGTGATTCTAGGTCGACCTTTCCTAGCGACTTCCAATACAATAATCAATTGTCGAAACGGTTCTATGACCCTATCTTTCGGGAAGATGTCAATTGAGCTTAATATTTACAAGTTGGGAAGTGAACCCTCCGAACCCTATGCTCTTGTTTGTTCTGTCGAAACGATAGATTCCGACAGCAGCGAACTTGAAAGTTTCACGATACTTATCTCGACTCCACTAGTGCGTTATTGTTTGATACTACTATTTATTATACACATGAGGACCCTTCTATTGACAAGTCCACACCCAAGTCCGAATCCTTCGACTTATCGAATAAGTTAGTCAAGCTGTTCGGGTCAACATCTAACGTTAAATATGAATCTTTTATGGAGTACGGGGATCATACCTTTCTATCACGCCCCGCTTCCCAGAGTACGCTAGATTGGGCACGTGACATAGCCAACCATGCTACCTGTGGGTAGGAAGTATCCATCCACAGTCACATTAAGGCTGTAGAGATATCAAGAACAAGATAAAACAATCTAAAACATGTCCATAATCCAGAATAACAGGAGTCAATAATAAATAAATGCGGAAGCAAATGATCCAATACAAATAACTGAAAAGTGTGTCCCATAATGCGGGCTCACATCAGGAAATAAATGCAGGAAATAAAACTAACTACTACTGAACTCACAGCTCAGCCTGCTGGGGGAAGTACTCCTGTTCGGACTGCAACAGCGGTACGGAATCTGGGTCATGCAAAACCCAGACGTCAGTGCATCATGTCATCAAGTAATATAATATGAACAGTGTAGCAGGCAATGTAATATAAACATGAATACAGCAAGAATAACAATAATATGAATCATACCAGTACAGGGTAGCGTGCAGTGGGTAAACTAAACTGTTCTATCAGGTTTTCTATTCTAAAGTCTTTGAAATCAATTGATGAATCATCGATGTAACTCAATAGTATCCCGTACATACCCGGGACCACGACCACAATATTCTCGGCTGCAGCCGAGACATGCCGCTAGGCACAAAACATGAATGTGTACACTCGATAGTATCCCGTACATACCCGGGACCACAGCCACAATATTCTCGGTTGAAACCGAGACATGCCGCTAGGCACAAAACAGGAATGTATACACTCAATACAGGTAGTGAACTGTCGAGTTACAAGTCAGATTTCACCTTTGATTTCCCCATACCCCCAAGTTATATGTGTATGTCAAGTCAGGTATCCAGTAATCAAGAAACTAATGCCAACACAGGATCAGGTAAACAGGTTTGTCTGGATAGACAACAGGAACGGTCCATGAGAACTACATGTTATGTTTGTTGGCATTAGACATAAGATCAGGTAACAGGTAAAGCCATGGTATATCAGGTCAAGCCAGATAATGTATAAAGGTGTCATGTCATGTCAAGAGTGTACGGTACCATGTCATGTCAAGTAGGAAGTGTAACATGTCATGTCAGGAAGCACAAGATGTCACGTGGGTGCTCATAATCAAACTAACATAATCATGTGTATAAATAAACAAGCATGAGTACTATCAGAACAATAATCTGGAACATGTAATATGATATGCAAATAGATATAATTTCAAGAATATGGATGCACAGTTATCGATTAGGGTTACATTTATAGTTCCAAAATTAATTAGGATGCAATTTATTAAACATGGAGTGTTAATATCACATTATTATGTAGTAATGTGATCTATGGATGCAATTATATGTATCTTAAATGCGATGGATGCAAACGGGTATCCGAAAAGTTATAAAACTATAAAATGGTAATGTGTGATGTACAACTAAGCAATATGTGATATAAATATTGATATAATAATATTAATATGGATAACATATTCAAAGCGATTAATAACTATAAAAGTGGTATTGATTAACCAGCACAAGAAAGTTCCGTTCAGAAATTCAGCATCACCCTAATTTGTAAAATAGCTTAAAAATAACAAATGTTCTCCAAAAGGGACGTGTCTTATACCAAAACAAAGATAATTCAATAAGGTTTTCAGTTTTATAAGTATAAGCATCTCAGGTTGTCCCTACAAAAGTTATGAACATTCGAAGTTAAAAGTTTGCTGCTGGAATTTTCCTGGACAGCAGTTTGAAGACATTTTCATTTGCTTTTTATGTTATATAAACAATTTATTTTGCAAGTAAAAATTTCATAGAGTTATAGTATTCTGAGTTAGCTTCGTAATGAACAAAAGAACGTATACTAATGATTTTTCTATGATTTATAATGAATTTTATACGGTAAGGTGTACAGTAAATTTCAGATTTGTCGTATCCGCTTTTTCAACGACGTTTCATGTGTAAACTATAATATTTTAAATATATAATATCATAAAATGCAGATTATAAACTAATTAAAGATAATAATAAGAAATATTACGATGATATATATTTTAATTGATATGGATGCAGTATAATATAATCTAGTATGTCACAAGATAAGTTTTCATGATCTAGATTTAATATGATATAAACGGATGCAAACGGAATATCGAAACGTTATAAAATTAAACATGGGGCACTAGATTTAAACTATAGGTATGGTATTTATTTAAATAGGTATAAAATAAATTATATAGCATGTAGCAAGATTAACCTGCCTCGATGGGTCGCGAATCGGGAAAATGGAACGTTAACCGTCGACGGGGAAAACTCGCGACGGGCGCACGGTTCACGGAATGAACCCAAACGATGAACAAAAGAACCGCACGGGTCGGGGTACTTCGCTGGAACGTCGAGAAGCGTCACCGGCACGACGGAATTCCGGCAACAAAAGAACAGTTAAAAAAATGAGAAACGAGACATGAAGCAAGAAAAGAAAGAATGATAAAGAGAAGTACGAGAGAATATATGAGGGAGAGAGAGAGAGAAAAAAATGGGGAGAGAGAGAGAGAAGAGGGAGAGAGAGAAAGTGGGGCCCACGGGGTTAAAGGGGAGGTTGCGATTGGCTGAGAGAATAAATTGAGAAGGATATAAAAGATTGTAAAAATATTATATGGCTAACTTAAAAATTTAAAAGATAGGTAATCAACAGTAAGATATCAGGTTAGTTAGAAAAATATATGCGATGGTTTTAATAATATTAAAATTTAGGATTTTGGCGCCAAATAAAACATTTCCAAATCGCGCCCGGGTCGAGTCCAAAAATTTGAAATTGAAATAATAGGATTTTAAGCGGGATCCAAATTTTAAAATTAAGTGTTTTATGATTAAAAGCATCCCCCAAAACGGACACACGTACGTGCACGTAGCCATCCAAACTCGCCCGTTTCACTGAACGGGACGAGAACACAATACACGGACGCTACAACAGAGTTAGGGGTGTCAAGCAGGCCAAGATGAATATTTTTAATTTTATTTTAGATACCAAAAATTGTTATATGCAGAAATTAATTTCCGGGTAGAATTTACAATAATTAACCATCAAGAAAGATAAATGAAATAAGTGCCACACTACGTTCGAACGGTAACTGAAATTAGTAGTATTGGGCTCGGGTGTTACACTTTCTTTCCGATGAGATTATCATTCGGAATATCGATGAAAGCTTTGAAGACATTTTCGCCGAAGAACTCGCATTCTTAGAAGACATGGGAGTTGTGATGAATCAACCCCAACCCAAAGAAGTTGAACCGCCACCTCTTCTTCTTATCAAGAACGAGAATGCGAGTAATCCATCATCATTGTTTCGTCTCTACAAACCGAGACGTAAACCCATTCAATTACACTTCTTATCTCCTCCCCACTTCTTCACGTCTATAGGTGACATGATCTTCTATCAACCAGTGCGTTATACCGATAAAATATTTGAATGGTTGGTGTTGATTTTTGGTCTTTGTAAAGCTTTATATTGACCAATAACTTTACCCCCCTCTTTATAATTTTAAATGCTTAATATGGTTTCACTCAAGTTTGGGGGTAGAGAAAATATTTTGGCTCTTGAAAGAAAATAATTATTTACAAAATTGTGAGCCAAAACTAAGTTTTGGGAAGGATTTCACTGTCATTTATTTATGTCCCCGTTACTAACTTTTCCTCTCAAGTCTATAGGTTTTTTGTAAGCTTAACCGATGATATCAGTGATGACACTGCTACAAATAGGTTTGGGAGAGGTTTGTGCTTATTCACGCATTATTTTGCATTATAAGTACAATTTTTTTTGATAATAAAATATTAGAAAGTGAAAAATTACATATGAAAGATATGAATAGTTTGAGAAAAGCAAGAAAATTAGATATTTTCTTAAATGAAACTAGTAATAAGTAGTTATGAGCTGTTGTCCCAAGGGTTAGTAAGATGAAGGGAATCACTAATCCGAGTATAGATCTGAATCTAAAAAATAGTCCCTATTCTTGATGCCAAACATTTGAACGTTGATATCCTACTATACGCACTTGCACACATTTTAAAACTTTGGATGGTAGAGGATACTTTGAAATATTCTTGTCTAAAAGCCTTGGTATGAAGACAAAAAAAATATAAATGAAAAAAATAAAATTGTAAAGAAAAATGAACACTGATTTTGTAATTGCTTAAGGCGGCATAAAAAATATAGTGAGGGTTCTTTATCACCTAGTGCCTTAGACCAACAGGTTTGGGAGCCACCGCTAAGCCTTACGTGTTACAAGACGAGAAAATTGCTAATTACGCCTTAATAATGACTATATTTAGTAATCGGTCGGTTAGTACCTCAAGAAGTATTAACGGTCGCATGAAAAATGTATGAGCAATTCCATTTAAAATATTCACCGACTAAAAAGTACTAAGAAAGATGGACAAGAGTATGATAGCTTGAATTGAATTCTATAACTGTAGGGATTTATTTTACACACACGTAGGGGTATATGATCGATATTTGGAAGAAAGGTATGGAGGAAAACTAAAGGCGATATTTTATTGAGGGATGATGTGGTCTCTGACATCTTTTCATGACCATTAAGATAGGGCTCATGGCAACCGAAAACCTAGTGTAGTTGGAAACTCTTATTTTCAACTTTTTTCTTTTATAGTTTTTATCTTTATATGTAACTTTCATCTTCTTTCTTTTATTATGGGATTTTGTGGGTGTAATCCGCTGAAAACCCTCAGGAGACAACACTCCTCCTAGTAGGGATACCTATAGGTTTAAAGGCTTGTTGCACGTACTCAGTGCAATCGTGATTGCCTACGAAAATGTGCTAGGTTTTTCTTTTTATTCTTTTCCCTCTCTTGAATAACTAGTTTGCTCGGAACGATCAAAATTAAGTTTGGGGTATTTGTTCAATCGAAAATATTGCACATTAGATAGAACATTTTTCTTACTTTTGTTAAGTATTTAAAAGTGTTTATTATAAATATAGAACATATGTGGGTTCATCTGCAAAGTTACTCTTTATCATATATTTATATATTATAATTAATATTATGAAGGAAAATATATGCATATAATATTTATATAATATTTTTATTATGCATATCATATCAAATAATCTTAATCGAATTTCTTAAAGATTTATTATCATATAAAAAGATTAAGATACTATTTTTAATTTAACAAATATTACTAATATTATTCATGGAGATATTATGTAGATTTAGCTTAGGTCGGGAGATCGAGATATTCGATATGTCAGGATCAAAATCTGCCAATAAAATTGTAGAATCAATAGTGGCAGAGACTCAGAAAATATTTGAAGAATCCAGGTATTGAAAAAAATCTCCATGTGTCAACATGAGAAGGCACCTGAATTTTGGAACCCTGACTCTCCCAAACAGCCGCCCTTCCGCGGCCAAATAGCCATCTTAGCGGCGGATCCGCGGCTATTTAATGGCCGTCGGATCTGTGATTTTGTGATCAGGATCGCAACAATAAATCCTTATACATGGGATCTAGGGTTTCTGATTTAGGGGCTATATAAAGGACCGAGGGCTAAAGTTAAAAATCATCATCTTTAACACGAAGCAAATCACTGTCAAGAACAAAAAATCCACGATAGGTCCGCGATTCAACGTGAATATCGACAGAGCCTCTACTTCTTACCAGGTAGAGATCGAGAGCAACTTTTTCTTGTAATCTAAATTCAAAGGATTTGTACTTGTAACGTTGATTAATAAATGTAGATCATTTGCTTAATTATTTCGCATTTATTTTCTGCATTTAAATTCTGCATTATGATTTCCTTCTCTATCCTTTCTTCTTTGTCTCAAAACTTGCGTGAGTAATTCTGCGCTTGCTAGGATTCGTAGAATTAGGGTAGATCAATGAATGATAAAATATTATAACTCCTTTTACATCTTATAAAGTTTATAAACTTTAGTAAAAGAATTGTTAACATCCTAATCGGACGCGCTATCAATTCATTGATAATCTCGACCGCGATTTGAGATTAGATTAACAATTGTTTTGGTAAAGGCTAGATATGAATGGAGATCCATGTAAAGATAAGGGTTAAGAATGGGAACCCTATTCCCTCCAAAAACCCTAATCTACATGCATCACTATCGATCTAGTTTTAAATCTATTAAAAAATAAAAGAAGTAATGTTTAGTTAATCATCCATTACTACCAAATTTTATGAACCCTACAAGGCTCTTCTTTATATAACTTACATCCGTAGTATATAACTACAACCAATCTTCCCTATTTCTAATCAACTCGTCTAAAGCAAGATGAAAAGTTCCACGCATCCCTACGGACGGCCCGTTCTCACCGCAGCTAACTACACGCGACGCCGTATTTATTGTGGTAACTACCAACACTTTTTCACACCAATCAGCTCCCTCTATGAGAATTATAGTGGAAGATTTTTGACTTCAAGATAAAACAAGCCAAACCCAGTTTTAAAAATATGAGAGGAAGATAATAAAACCATGAAGAGCCGGGTTTTTTTAAAAAGTGCTTAAAATGGTGCTTTTGGGTTTCTGACAACTTTTGGGTTGAAAAGTTATGACTATTAGAAAAACCACTCGGTAGCTTTCTGACAACTTTTGGGTTTGAATTTCAAATTCCAAAAAATCAAAATCTTGTTTCCAAACATTATCTGATTTTAACAAGTTAAGTCGAAGTGCCCAATCAAGACCATTACAAAATAAAAATAGCATGTTAAAATGAAGCTCATTTGTGGTCAAGCTCATTTTCTTCAAGTTATCATATGATTTACAAGAATTTACTTAAACACTTTCCTGCGTTTCATTTTTCCGAATGTGGGGCTATTCTCAATATTTAAATACTACCAACAAAAACTAACTACCAGCGCTTTATAAAAAGCCTTATTTTTAAGGAACTACCCTGTAGTTTCCCTGCTTTCCACAAAACTACCATGCACTTTCAAAATGACAGAAAACCATCATTTTAACGGTCAAATTTAACACCGTTAACGCCATGCCAACACCGACTAAGCAAAAAAAATTAAAACAAAAAACCATCATCTTACCCTAACAAATTTCTGTAAAAAAACAAAACAAAACAAAACAAAACAAAACAAAACATGTTGGCAATAGTGCCCTCAAGTCAATTATTCAATCGCAGGCACGCGATTGTGATGATTGAGGGAGGACCTATACGGGGAGAACAGTCTTACTCGAGATGATAGTATACTATTTGATTTGTCTTTATCATCATGTACATCATTAGGCGGCATTACAGATCACTATTACATGTTGATAGAGCCCATATGATTCTTGCTTGACTACCAGCATTATGATGGCAATCATATACGTGGAAGCTGGGTGGTCTATAAGCACATCCTTAAATGTACCTAGTCGTGGGAGTATCGAGTCTGGGCATCGATACTCCAAAGTAGACTAGTGTATACTTATTGAGACCCCGACGAGGGGCGGTGGTCGGTCTCACGAGCCATTGGTGTCAGTTAGTCACCTAAGATAGTTTACAGGTGCTCATTGGGTTATGAGTACATTGGACAGACTCGCCGGGAACATGCTAGTTGGTATTCTACCTATTGCCAGATAGCAGTTCCCAGGTGACATGAGTACAGGTTAGTCTTTCGACCTGAGATCTTCATTTATCTCGTATGAGTTCCCACTGTGCTTTGATTACTACTCTACCACGGCTTAAAGGAGTCGTGTAAACAGGTTTTAGTTGGGTACAGTCCCGAGCCACATGGAGGCAGTAAGCGGATCGTCGGAGATTCGTCTCTCCCGGTATTAGGGGTTAATGTCGCGTTGTGCACGGTTGGCCATCACCAGAAATCCGTGGCCACGGTGGACAAGAATTTCTGATTTGGATCAGTAGTTTCTCAGTGGGTGATGGGCTTCATACCGACACGAAATATCACGTTATTAGGTGTCTGATTTTATCCACCATTAGACCCGATATGCGATACTCTTAGACAGACCGGACTGTACGGAGATTGTCATGGATATGCTCGGTAGGGGTTTGGATGAGCTTACTCGTCGGTCTTCCTTTCGCTCAATATCTGGGTAGCCGTTACGTACAGCTAGCGCCGCTGACGTGCTTATGGTTAAACCCATTGCCAGCGTATTGACGAGTATTTAGTGTCCCACATAGAGGGTTTCCGTGGTTCTGGCGAAACGATGTAATAGCCATATTGGATACGTGCAGGGTTCCGATCGATCGATCGTACTTTGTACCTGGACTTTTGATCGGACAGTTGATGATACTAGCCGGCTCGGGTTTGAGCCGGATTATTAAATCATGTATTGATTTAATAATTTACATATGTATATTCTAGTATTATGTTCTTTGTGTTATTCTATCTCTTCGGGTATTCGTGTTTCGGTACGAATACATGTATGTATATACAGTAGAATGTGATCCGTATTTTTTTCCGGAAAACATTCTACAAGGTGTACACCTCATTTTAGGGTTTGACCATTTATTATAAATAGATAAATGAGGCGGCATTGACTTGATGGGAGTATGGTGAGAACCATGCTTGCATAGTGTGCACAAATGAATTATTAATTTATTTGTGCACACTATTCAAGTATGGGTTGTATATTTTAATTGGAAAAATGGGTTTTACAAAACCTAGCCATGAGATTTTCTCTCTCATGGATGCTTCATTTCTTGAGAGATGGTTCATTTTTCTTGAGCTCTCATCTTCTCACCATTTAGCTTCACTTCCTTTATAGCTTTCATGGTTTTCCTCCACCTTCATCTTCCACTTCCTCTCAACCCTCTCATGTGTTGAAAATCATGAGAGGATGTGAGATGAGATAGATAAACACTTAGATCACTACATCCTAGGCTTTCTAGATTAGCAACCTAGAAACCCTAGTTGCTTCACTTGCTTTTGATGTAGAGCTAGAGCCATGAGCTACATCTCTCGGTTGGATCATCTTCGACGGAGGAAGACCGGCGGCCAAGCTTGTTCGAGCACGCCTCAAGGAGCTAAGGAATTTGATGGAAGACCGAATGACTTGGTTCATTCGGTATAACACCTTTAACCCTTTAGTTTAGCTTTTTGTTATAGGTTAGTATAAGTTTATGGTTCAATCTTGAGCGGGTTTTGTTCGCGCCAAAATTTTAAACGCCAGTTTTTGTTCTGCATCGGTCATGGTAGATGGCCAGGGCGCAGGCGAAAACCCAACATGGTATCAGAGCCACTCATAAACCAATACTAGCTAGTTTGCACGAAATTAGAATATCGATCGACCAAATTTTCCAAATCAAAATTCCGTTTTGCCATGCTCACTGCCGATTTTCAAACTTGTTCAAAAAATCTTTCTGAGGGTCTTAAAAATCCGTGCAGGCAATATTAGAGCATCTGAAGAAATTTGGACAAGTAAATCCACTACCTAGCCGCGGAACTGCCGCATTATACCCTTATGGGCCGCGGTTCCGCGGCGGATTTGTGGCCACTTTGCGCCAAATTTCTTCAGGTGCTCTTTGACATGGAAATTTGATTTTTGGGATATTTAGTTTTGGCCCAGATTTGTTTAAAGTGCTAGTTTGCATTTGGGGCCAATTTGAAAAAGTTTAGTCGATCGAAATTTTAACCGTGTGTTTATCAGTACATGTGATTATATCTGCAACCATGAATATTATTGAGCAGTACAACCCAACTAGTTTCTATATATTCAACTAGCCGGGTTTGCGAACATGATATTCACGTTGATGTTCTGTGTTGTGCTGATATTGTGGTTGGATTGTCGTGGTGGATAGCCTGTAGTGCAATGGTAGTAGTACAGTTCAGATTCATTTGTATATTCAGTATTGCGGGACGAGCGTCCGACATGTGGACTGCCGTCTCTGCCAGATTGTATATTCTTTTATTGGGGCACGACCGGGTTGAGGTCGATGTCACCATTGTATATATTTTTTCTTTTCTGTACTAGGATTACCCCGCGGTGGAGTGCACGAATAGCCGGGTTCTAGAGGGCAACGGGTCCATATCTCATGGCGTTGAGACGGAGGGGACCTTACTGAAAGGTTTACCTAGCACCTCATGAAGGGTTTGGAAGCATCACATGTACCAAAGGTGGAGTCTTTAGGGTGCTAAGTTAACAAACATCCGATCGTTCCTAGAAAATTAGGGTTTCTAAAACTTGCATATCATCATATGAAAGAAAAGCTAGGGTTTAGAGAGTACAACCTTTGTAGCTCCCTACGCTAGACTCCTCGGCTACTTGGGGTTTGAAAAAGCTCCGCTTGAACTCCTCTAGGTCACCGATGATCCACCCGGAGTCCGCTTTGTCCAAGCTTGCAACTTCACCCGATCAAGAGAACAAAATGAAGCTAACACTCCAAACAAGTGGGCTAGACTTGTGTAGAATGGTGTTGTGGTTCTCTTTCTCACTTTAAAATCCTAACTTGATGAGTATATTGCTCACTACAAAAATCTAGAGAGCAAAATGAGAGAGGAAGAAGAAGATGATGGCTTTTTGAGAAGAAGATAAGTTTTTTTTCATGAAAGAAAAATAGAAAATATATCAATATATATTTTCTTCTTCTCATATCAAACCATGGTTAGGATATTATTGAATTTGAGTTAAAAACACAAAAGGAAAAGTAATCCATGGTCAAATGGTGGGTGAGAATGGTTAGGTCAAAAAGAGTGTAGAAAGCATCCATGAATTATCCTTTTCTTTTCTTTTCTTTTAAATAAAATGCAATAATAAATCATATATAAATCCAACCATGGTGTGAGTCTTATATTGCTACCATTTTCATGTATGTACAACCATGAAGGATGCATGCATGTATGTATGTGTGTATGTACATCCAAATGTGCATGAATCTATAAAGAAGGTATACATGCATGCATACATCCATCAAACTCAAGAAAGGATTTCAAGTGAGAAACTAATGGTTAAATGATAAATCAACACTTGATTTATCAATCCGGCTATATCACATATGACCCCACCAAAAGCAAGTCGCCCGATCAATATACGGTATCCTATACGCGCATTTTAATCGGGTCCATGCGCATATCGCATACGCGCACCACAACGTTTCGTCTGGACTAAAAAACTCCATTGTGGGACTCTAAGACTCGTCAATACGCCGGCAGTGGGTGATGATCATATCAAGCACCCCCAAGCCGCAAGCGGTCAGCTAAACGTAACGGCCACCCGGGTATTGAGCGATCAGAAGAAAACAAGCGAACCTGCTACAACTCCTGTCGAGCCAATCGGCAACACTTCCCGTACAGTCTGGTCTCCTCGTCTGATATGTCGCATATCAAGTCTAAGGGTGGTAAACGTCAGACCCCATAACCGATAAGTCGTGCCGATATGAGGCTTATAACGGGTCGAGAAACTACTGGTAACACTTACCAGCAAATCTCTGAATTATCCCTGGCCAGGGACTTCCCTGTTACGACCAATCGAGCACAGCGCAACATCAACCCCCAATACCGGGAGAGACGAAACCCCTCCTATCGCTCATTGCCTCCATGTGACTCGGGACTGTACCCAAAAACCACCGTTTTGCACACCCTCATGGACGTGGTAAGGTGGAAATCAAAGCACAGTGGGAATCACACAAGACTTTATGACGATCTCGGGTCTACAGACTAACCTGCACAAGTGTCACCTGAGAACTACCATCTGACGTGAGCTATAATACCATCTGAGAGTTCTCGGCGAGTCCGTCCAGTGTACCCAGTCTCCACTGAGCACTCGTATACCATCTCTGATGTTAAACACCAATGGATATGGGATCATCCATCGCCCATCTCATGGGTCGAGAAGCGTATACGCTAGTCTACACTGGTATATCGATGCCCCGTCTCGATACACCCACGACTAGGGACCTTGAAGGATGTACTTATGGACTACCATGTCCCTACCAGTATGATCCTCATCATAGTCCAGGTAGTCAAGTATACATCCTAAGGGCTTTACCAACATGTAACTGTAAGACAGTATAAAGAGACATGTATACATGTTAAGATAAAGAGAAGCCAGATAGCATACTATCATATCGAGCAAGAAAGTTATCTCTATATATGTCCAAGCATCCAATATAATATACATCATCTGTACAATACTGGCCTCTAGGGCATACTTACAACTAACAATCTCCCACTTGCACTAGGGCCAGCTGCTGTAGTATCGCATACCGAGCATCCCGAAGAGTCTCTCAAACTGTATATGAGGAATGGCCTTCGTGAGTGGATCCGCTGTGTTGTTCTTCGTGTCAACCCTCCTGACCTCGATCTCCCGGCGATCAACTATCTCCCGGATCAGGTGATACCGCCTCAGAATATGCCTGGATCGCTGATGGGACCTGGGTTCCTTGGCCAAAGCCACCGCTCCATTGTTATCGCAATACAAAGGTATTGGATGCTCAATAGATGGAACCACTCCAAGTTCAGTAATGAACTTCTTGATCCAGACAGCCTCTTTGGCAGCATCGTTGGCAGCGATGTATTCAGCCTCCATCGTCGAGTCTGCCACGGTTTCCTGCTTGGAACTCTTCCAGCTAACCGTCCCTCCGTAAAGGGTAAAGACAAATCCCGACTGCGACTTAGAGTCGTCCTTATCACTCTGGAAGCTCGAATCGGTAAAGGACTCCACTTGGAGTTCTCCATTACCATACACCAAGAGCATCTCTTTAGTTCTTCGTAAGTACTTGAGAATGCTCTTCACAGCTGTCCAGTGACTCTCTCCAGGATTAGCTTGATACCTACTCACTACACTTAGTGAGTATGCTATATCGGGTCTGGTACACAGCATCGCGTACATGATAGAGCCTACAGCCGAAGCATAGGGTATCCCTTGCATGCGAGCTCTCTCCAAATCAGTCTTGGGAGACATCTCTTTGGAGAGAGTGACTCCAGAGATCGTGGGTAAGTTCCCACGCTTGGATTCTTCCATACTAAACCTCTTTAGTATGGTGTCAATGTACCTGGATTGGGACAATCCCAATATCCGTTTGGATCTATCTCTATAGATCATGATTCCCAATATGCAGGAGGCATCACCAAGATCTTTCATTGAGAATCTTTGTGATAAAAAGAGCTTGACCGATTGCAGCATAGAAATATCATTTCCTATCAAGAGTATGTCGTCCACCTACAATACGAGGAAGACAACCTTACTCTCTGCCACCTTCTTATAGATACAAGGTTCATCTACGTTTTTGACGAAATCAAACTCTTTGATAACGACGTCAAAGCAGATGTTCCAACTCCGCGATGCTTACTTTAATTCATAAATGGATTTAAGCAGCTTGCACACCTTCCCGCTGCTCCTACTGTCTACGAAGCCTTCTGGCTGAGTCATGTACATGCACTCTTCTAAATCACCGTTTAGAAAGGCGGTCTTAACATCTATTTGCCAGATTTCGTAGTCATGATATGCAGCGATGGAAAGCATGATTCGGATGGATTTAAGCATAGCTACTGGAGAAAAGGTTTCGTCATAGTCCACACCCGGTCTTTGACGAAAACCCTTTGCAACAAGTCTAGCTTTGAAAGTCTCTACTTTCCCATCTACACCAAGTTTTTTCTTGAAGATCCACTTGCTCCCAATGGGTTTTACTCCTTCAGGAGAAACTTCCAAAGTCCATACTTTGTTGGTGTACATGGATTCCATCTCGGACCGCATAGCATCCAGCCATTTCACTGAGTCCCCACTCGTAATGGCCTGCTCGAAGCTAGTTGGGTCATCATCCTCCATGATGCAATCCTCGCTGCCACCATCCATGAGAAAACCGTAGTATCTCTCAAGTTGGCGAGGAACCCTACTAGATCGGCGGAGAGGCCGAGGTTCGTTGGGAGCTAATGAATCCTCTGGTTCCACTAAATATTCTGTCGTAGTCTGTAATACTGGAACCTCTTCCAGTTCTACCTCCTTACCACTAATCTCTTTTTCAAGAAATTCCTTTTCTAAAAAGGTGGCATGTCGAGAAACGAACACCTTTTGTTCCTCGCTGTGGTAGAAGATATACCCGCGCGAATGTTTGGGATATCCAATAAACTTACACAGAATGGACCTTGTCGCGAGTTTGTCCGGATTCTGCGTTTTTACATATACCGGACAACCCCATATCTTAACATAATTAAGACATGGTCTCTTTCTTTTCCATATCTCATATGGAGTGGTTGGCACGGATTTGGTGGGAACCATATTCAATTAGTCTGCTGCTGTTTCCAGTGCATACCCCCAGAAGGAAATAGGTAACTCAGCTGTGCTCATCATAGAGCACACCATATCTAATAGGGTGCGGTTCCTCCGTTCCGATACACCGTTGTGCTGTGGTGTATATGGAGGAGTCAGCTGAGAGAGAATCCCATTCTCTTTTAGGAAGTCCAGGAATTCATTGCTCAAGTATTCACCTCCTCGATCAGATCGAAGGATTTTAATACTTTTTCCGGTTTGGTTCTCGACTTCTTGTTTATATTCTCTAAATTTCTCAAAAGCTTTTGATTTGTGTTTCATCAGGAACACATATCCGAATCTAGAGAGATCGTCAGTGAATGTAATGAAGTATGCAGAACCATTCCTGGCATGTGTAGATATTGGACCGCATACATCACTATGTACCAGTCCCAAGAGTTCCGTAACTCTTTCTCCGTGTCCCGTAAACGGAGTTTTGGTCATCTTGCCTTTGAGACATGACTGGAAAGTGTTATAAGATGATAATTCAAACGGATTCAAATATCCATCCTTATGCAACTTAGCTAGTCGTGTCGTATTGATGTGACCCAGTCTACAATGCCACAAGAAGGATTTGTTCAGTTCTGAACTCTTCCTCTTGTGTGTGTTTGTTATGCTTAGAACTGTTGATTGATTTAGAACATAAATGCCATTGCACAACGTGCCTGATCCAACCAACTTTTGGTTACGGAAAATGTTCATAACATTATCCTGTAATACAAAATTATATCCCTCTTTACTCAACAAAGAAACCGATATAATGTTGCATATCAGGTTCGGCATGTAATAGCATTCGTTCAGAATCAATGTATTACCAGTTGGTAATACAAGGTGATATTCCCCGACGGTCTTAGCTGCAACAATTGCACAATTTCCAACTCTTATGTCTTTATCACCTTCTCCAAGTTCTCTATCTTTCCTAAGCCCATGTAACTGATTACATATATGGGATCCTGACCCGGTATCTAATACCCAGGACGTAGGGCAAATGGAGAAACAGTTCTCTGTAATGAACACACCCGAAGAAAATGCATCAACATGTACTTTCTTCATTCGGATGGCATGGGAATCCTGGTATTCCCCTATATCCTGTTCAGTCTTATAACTTTTATAACAAAGAATGGAACCAACGTTCCCCAGCACAGTATAACATGCGGGTTCGGTCAATACATCCATATTATTATCTTTATTAAGGCATGACATGGTCGCTACCTGGAGAGAGAGAGAAGAAAACACTTTAGCGTATGCTCTTGCAAGATCAGATTGGTTATTATCTTATCTAATCAGGATGGCTCCCACTGGTTTTTATCAAATCTTCCTTCAAACCCTAAAAGGAAAGATTAGCCGGGATTAATTACACCCTACAACTTCGCCGATCTTTCAGCCAGGCCAGTGTTGGTACTTTGAGGGAGGTTCCCCGTGCTATCACATGGACCTAATTAAAGTAAACCTCGTTTTCCCATAGGCGTAACCCCGTTGACACCTTTCTAGACACCTACTTGATCGGCTAATTGTCCTGTGTAAAACTCTCCCAGGAGTAACAATTACTCGCAGTGGGTATCGGGATCCAACTATCTCATAGAAGGTATGCAATCTCATTGCAAATTTCAACACTTGAAATTCCCGATAATATTTTGCCCCTAGCGTCCCGTGACCTTGACGCAGGCCAACAAACCATAGTGCGCTAGTCAAGTTCAACCCGTCATTTCTTGATTGAATTAAACCCACCCGTACGACCCTTGACGCAGGCCAACAAAGTCGCACGACTACCCTAATCCAATCTGCATCATATGCACTAACAGATAAATACTAGTTAGCTACCGCTCACTACGCCTTGACGCAGGCCAACAAACGTAGTGCGAATACTAAGTAGGACTTATCTGAAATGACGGAGGGCTACGACAGGTTTTTCTGAAAACCTATTGCGTAATGAACTTGATATCGTTGTAGAATCAAGTGAATTTTGAAATGGAGTGATTTTGAGGCTTTCATTAGTTTTGCTAAAGAGGTCACTCCCGGTGAAGGGATCTCGGCTCTTTACTCATCGAATAAGGTGCGGGATATATCATATATATCACTGTGCAAAGCAAAACTCCAAAAGCAGTCAAAAGTCAAACCGAGTGTTGTAGCATCTGCCAGTTTTGTTAAAGAGGTCACTCCCGGTGAAGGGATCTCGGCTCTTTCCTCATCGAATAAGGTGCATGGTATATCATATATACCACTGTGCAAAGCAAAACTCCAAAAGCAGTCAAAAGTCAAACCGAGTGTTGTAGCATCTGCCGGTTTTGCTAAAGAGGTCACTCCCGGTGAAGGGATCTCGGTTCTTTCCTCATCGAATAAGGTGCAAGGTATATCATATATACCGCTATGCAAAGCAAAACTGTAGCTACCCTTTTATTTGAAAATTTGATTCTACAACATCTTTTAGGTTTCTTTTCTTTCATTAATCAAATTAATGAAGTCCCATCATTTATCTCACCTAAACATCACAGATAAATACGACGTACACTTATGCCATCCGCATTCGCCTCGATGTCCCCTCGTGCACCGTTAGGTTAGGTAACTAACGGCAGAGCAGGGCAGTGCTAGCGCGGGTGTAAAACATAAGTAACGCCTATATAATATATCATATATACTATATACTGTATCCATCACAGAACATATCTAATGATCACATCACAGATGTCGCAGCAGAAACATAGATATAATGTGGGATATACTAGGACGTCCGTATTTAGTATTTAGCTAATAATAGAAAATACGGATTCCACAGTCGCGATGAATAGCCAAGCCCACACCCTGGACCCCTACGAGAGTGGCAAGCGACCCTACCAATTCTGGAGTTTAGGAGACCCGGTCTCGACTCCTCGAGATGGCCTCCCACTGAACCCCAGAACCCGGTCACCTGTGCTCCCCTCCTTGGGTCCATCCTAATGTGGAAAAGTAAATAATATACAACACTGGTGGCATCGACCTCAACCCGGAAGTGCCCCAAATAAAAGAATATTACATTTGAATTTACATGAATGAAAATATAAAACTCTCATCTCACATAAAACCCCCCGGCTATTCAATTGCGACAATCCTGCACATCATATCTCAGCAACACATAATATCATATATCATCAACGTAAGTAAGTATGCGTACCCCAATTGTCGTTGATGTATAGCAACGAAACCGGCGATATCGACATACTACACTTACGGTCATAGAAAAGAAAGTGTAAAACTGCAATATTTGGAATCCATATTCTCTTTAGACATCGTAAATGCGAAATATCACATACTTCGTATTTCATGTCCAACTATATGAATTCCACATATTGCATCACATTCCAGATAAATAGACGGTATTAAAGTTTTCGAACGAACGATCAAATACCCAAGATTCGCTAAAGCTCAACACTTGAGCGAAGTTCAAAAACCCGGAGTGTGACACAGTAGTAGCGGTCCAGCCGTAGAAGGGTCAAGCTAACGCCTCACATGTGGCACGCCGTACTGCCCTAAACCCTAAGGTTCAAAGGGTAATTCAAGACGGTCATATAATCGAGTTAAGGTTTGTTTTCTTCTAGATGGTCCACCACAAAACTTGCACGTATCTCCGAAGGATTTAAACCCCATGAAAAGTGAGCAAATGACACTCGTTCGAACAATTCGATACTTTCTAATTTACCCGGAAAAGTCACGAAATCAAAATTCCGATCGAATCGACGAGTCCAAAATCATCTCCAGAATTTACAGTACTAAATTCAGATTAAAAATACTCCAAAACAATGTACAAGCAGATATATTAGTTACTGTACAAAAACTACACGATGAGGCAACAGAACGGCCGCGGAACCGCGGCCTACGCAGGCTATTGCCGCGGTTCCGCGGTGGTATTAACTGTTCATGGCGTCGTTTTTCACAGTAATTCTTATAATTACCTGCTGAATTTTTTGCATATTTTTAATTATGAAAATAACCAGTTTTTAAAAAATGTCCAGAGAAGGTCCCGTAAATCCGTATTTTGATCCGATCGGAGTTTTGACTTCGCTAAAGTGTCGCCTAATATTCTAGGTCGGCTCTGATACCAATGAAAGGTTTACCTAGCACCTCATGAAGGGTTTGGAAGCATCACATGTACCAAAGGTGGAGTCTTTAGGGTGCTAAGTTAACAAACATCGGATCGTTCCTAGAAAATTAGGGTTTCTAAAACTTGCATATTATCATAAGAAAGAAAAGCTAGGGTTTAGAGAGTACAACCTTTGTAGCTCCCTACGCTAGACTCCTCGGCTACTTGGGGTTTGAAAAAGCTCTGCTTGAACACCTCTAGGTCACCGATGATCCACCCGGAGTCCGTTTTGTCCAAGCTTGCAACTTCACCCGATCAAGAGAACGAAATGAAGCTAACACTCCAAACAAGTGGGCTAGACTTGTGTAGAATGGTGTTGTGGTTCTCTTTCTCACTTCAAAATCCTAACTTGATGAATATATTGCTCACTACAAAAATCTAGAGAGCAAAATGAGAGAGGAAGAAGAAGATGATGGCTTTTTGAGAAGAAGATAAGTTTTTTTCATGAAAGAAAAATAGAAAATATATCAATATATATTTTCCTCTTCTCATATCAAACCATGGTTAGGATATTATTTAATTTGAGTTAAAAACACAAAAGGAAAAATAATCCATGGTCAAATGGTGGGTGAGAATGGTTAGGTCAAGAAGAGTGTAGAAAGCATCCATGAATTATCCTTTTCTTTTCTTTTGTTTTAAATCAAATGCAATAATAAATCATATATAAATCCAATCATGGTGTGAGTCTTATATTGCCACCATTTTCATGTATGTACAACCATGAAGGATGCATGTATGTATGTATGTGTGTATGTACATCCAAATGTGCATGAATCTATAAAGAAGGCATACATGCATGCATACATCCATCAAACTCAAGAAAGGATTTCAAGTGAGAAACTAATGGTTAAATGATAAATCAACACTTGATTTATCAATCCCGCCATATCACATATGACCCTACCAAAAGCAAGCCGCCCGATCAATATACGGTATCCTATACGCGCATTTTAATCGGGTCCATGCGCATATCGCATACGCGCACCACAACGTTTCGCCTGGACTAGGAAGCTCCATTGTGGGACTCTAAGACTCGTCAATACGCCGGCAGTGGGTGATGATCATATCAAGCACCCCCAAGCCGCAAGCGGTCAGCTAAACGTAACGGCCACCCGGGTATTGAGCGATCAGAAGAAAACAAGCGAACCTGCTATAACTCTCGTCGAGCCAATCGGCAACACTTCCCGTATAGTTCGGTCTCCTCGTCTGATATGTCGCATATCAAGTCTAGGGGTGGTAAACGTCAGACCCCAATAACCGATAAGTCGTGCCGATATGAGGCTCATAACGGGTCGAGAAACTACTGGTAACACTTACCAGCAAATCTCTGAATCAGCCCTGGCCAGGGACTTCCCTGTTACGGCCAATCGAGCACAGCGCAACATCAACCCCCAATACCGAGAGAGACGAAACCCCTCCTATCGCTCATTGCCTCCATGTGACTCGGGACTGTACCCAAAAACCACCGTTTTGCACGCCCTCATGGACGTGGTAAGGTGGAAATCAAAGCACAGTGGGAATCACACAAGACTCTATGACGATCTCGGGTCTACAGACTAACCTGCACAAGTGTCACCTGAGAACTGCCATCTGACGTGAGGTATAATACCATCTGGGAGTTCTCAGCGAGTCCGTCCAGTGTACCCAGTCTCCACTGAGCACCCGTATACCATCTCTGATGTCAAACACCAATGGATATGGGATCATCCATCGCCCATCTCATGGGTCGAGAAGCGTATACGCTAGTCTACACTGGTATATCGATGCCCCGTCTCGATACACCCACGACTAGGGACCTTGAAGGATGTACTTATGGACTACCATGTCCCCACTAGTATGATCCTCATCATAGTCCAGGTAGTCAAGTACACATCCTAAGGGCTTTACCAACATGTAACTGTAAGATAGTATAAAGAGACAAGTATACATGTTAAGATAAAGAGCAACCAGATAGCATACTATCATATCGAGCAAGAAAGTCATCTCTATATATGTCCAAGCATCCAATATAATATACATCATCTGTACAATACTGGCCTTTAGGGCATACATACAACTAACACTTACTCTAGAATTGGCGGGCTATTTGCCGCACTCGTAGGGGGGATAGGATGACCCACGGAGGGGTGCATAAGTTACCGGATTCCGTGAAGTGCTGGGTGGCCCATTCACTTTGTTGATTGGGGTTGCCTCACTTCTGGGATTGGCGGGTAACTTGCCGCACTCGTAGGGGTCCAGGGTTTATATTGCACAGGCTATCCACACGACCGGAGAACGTCGGGTTTCATTTGCGGCTTAAAGGAAACCCGGGGCTCCAAGATTATCCACCACTCTGTGTTGCTGGCTGAGATTCTGTGATGGCTTATATCATGCATGTGACGAATGTTATATATATATATATATTTATATATACTGTCACGCCCCGCTTCCCAATATAAGGGGAAGGGACACGACGGGTCACGTGACGTATTTACTCAGAAGTAAACACGCTAAGCGTATCTAAGCAATATAAAGTAAAGTACACAAGAGACAGGTATGTAGATAAACATCAACTTTATTTATTAAACATTCTTTTACAGGCACAACTGAAATGTAAATACATGAATAGAAAGCGATGCCTAAACAATGGCATGAACCGAAATGAAAATATATACATGTAAAGTCTAATGCTCCGGGTCTTCAGTGTACTGCTCCAAATGCTCCTGGCTGGTCTCGAGCTCTAGTGCGTCCGATCCACCTGACAACATTCCAAGAAAAAGAGAAATAGGAATGTCGTCAGCGAACAATCACTCGGTAAGTCCCAAAGAAGGAGAGAAGTAGAATAGACAGAAAAGAGAGTATATCTAGTATAATATTTGATTGTTGGGTTAACGTAGTGTTTGTAGCTTGATACAGAAGATACCAGTATATACGAGAGGAGTCCAACTTACACCGTGGACTTTGGTAACCCGTAGTACAAGGCTCCGTCGAAAATGCCACGGAACAACGGCATGGATGTAATTACGTCTTAAGTGACCACCTCGTGCCACTTCTAACACATTCCGTACCAATCTACCACTTTATAAACCCCGCGATTTCTTTGTATTGATTGTATTGTTTTGTTATATATATGGATGACTTACCGAAACCATGATATCAGTAAATAGAATGGATATAAATGGAGAGTCACGTAGACGGGGAATATCCATGGTTCGGTTCGGTCAATATAGATTGATATAGATTGAATAGACAGATTTATGGATTCATGTTGTATTGTAGTTTATACTTGAATCACATTCAAGTCAGAATGATTAGATTGAGACTCAGTCTGAGTCAGACACTTTGAAAAGAACTTGAAATCCTGAATTAGTTTTGATGTTATCGGTAACTGCTGCACATGGACGGCAGGATTTATGTCTTTTTCCAAGACAATTACCGTGTTGATAAAACCGTTTATTAGATTGTCTACCTTAGATAGGCAAGCACCCACATTCTCCAGCTCTATGAGGTTCAAGAGAATTGGTCCCGCTTAAACCTATATTTAGTAGGGTCCTTATTGTAAATTAGTATAACTTGAGGGGGTTTTATGTAAAAATAATTTTGATATAATTTCAAAATACAGCTCAAGTATTTAATTATCATCTTTAGGGTTTTCATAAATGTATATTTTATAAAAGTAAAATTTCTAGTGAGTAGAACATAGTTTTCATAGTATATGGTATTTTATTGAAATATCGGTATTGTTTTGTATTTGGATGGTATTATCATGTAATAGTGATTCCTTTGATTTGGAAAACTTGGAATATTTATATAATATAATTAAAATATATATTTTTATAATAGTTATATATTTAATAAAAATAAATTTTATTTATTCTTGTAGAAATCTCATTTTCTAAAGAAAAATGCATTAAAAATTCCATCGAGATCGAATGCTCCTTTTGGAGGTCTGCATCTCGTTCTACTAGGTCCGAGGACATGTGATATCTCGCACCATCCCGAACGGGGTCTCCAAAATAGGTTGTAGAGGCGTAATTGTAAGGAATTGATTAATACACTTTTTAAAGAAATGGTTTTGCAAGTTGATAGTATTTATTTGTAATGTCGTGTTATCCCATAACTATATTTCCAAAACTTCATCATGCTATATCAAAGATGTGTGTTGTGATGAGATAGGTCATTACCTCATGAGTTATCTAAATATAATACAAGTATTATGTTGTTTTATGTCGTAAATGAAGTATGTGGTATTTTATTGTAAAAATACGATAAAAATTGCATAAAAGATTATTTTGAATTGAAACTTGTTTTAAAGTGTTTGTTAAATATTATATGAGAGTATGGTATTGATTGTTTAAGAAAAATAACCTTTTTAAAGAAAAATCGAATCGAAAGTCGGATTAACTCTGCTTCTGTCGGGTTTTAGAATTTTAAGTTTTTAAGATAGTAGAAGAGAGGGGGAGAAGGGACTTACTGGCTATTGAAAAATAGAAGGGAGAGAGAAAATTTAGGAAGGTTTCAGGGTGTCGTTTTGTCATCGGAATCTCCTTGGAACGTCGCCAGAACTTCACTCTTTGCTAACTCAACTTGCACACTAAAAGGACTTAAGAATTTTTGAGAGTTTTGGCAGAGAATTTCTGAGCGAGGATGTGTAAAACGAAGTGTGGTATTTATAGGAAAAATTAGGGTTTAGAGGGTTAAAAAATGCATTAAAATTTTGCATTAAAAATTGGTTTAAGGCATTTTATTGTTCTCTTGAAAATGTGCAGAGAAAACAAACAGTCTAGAAGAAGTGGGGTAGGCCAAGAGGTGCAGGGGTGAAATTTTGGGAGCAATAGGGACGGGGGGACCGGTGGTACCAGTGGGAAATGCATCTTGGCCGGTCGAGTTGTGGGGTCGGGTGTGGGATTTATGCCACGTGTCATGGTCTGTTAGTATACCCCAGTGCACGTGTTTGTTTATTCGGTGTATCTTCATTTTACGTGTAGTGCACGTGTAAACCTTTGGGCTTCTAAAAGATTAAAAGAAAAATTAATAAAAATAATATGTGGCTGATGGGATTCGATCACAGGGGCTACGTCACAGTAGTGCAAGGCTTTACCAATGAGCTACAAGTGCTTTCTTGCTGTTCAAAAGCAAAACAAATTTATAACTTGTGCTCAGGCTTAGGTACTCCTTCTGTATTTTTGAAAAGATTCGTACAGAAAGTTTAGGGTTGTTATATTCTACTCTCCTTATAAAAATTTCGTCCTCAAAATTCGTAGAAGGAAAGTGTAACAGATTCGAAGTAATTTAGTGATGGAACTATTGATAGTGTATTAAAAATATTTGGAAGAACGAAAAAATGCAAAAGTTTTGGTAGGATTGAAAAAAAAGATGTGAGGCAATTACCAGGGTTACCTTGATCTTCAGTCTCGGCTTCTACGGCCGTTAATGTGAACACCTGACGCCGGGGTACATTCCTCCTAGCTGGAGGCACATTCCTCTGTTCTTGGGGTATGTTCTTCTGCCCTCGAGGCATTTTCCTTAGTGCTTGATGGAATTGGCATGGAGGCTATGCAGGAGGTGGAGCTGAGAGTGCAAGACGAGATGTAGGATCCTGGATAGCTGGCTGCTGCGGATAATGGGTGTGGGTGTGAGCTGAGTTGCGTCTATAAGGACAGGTTCCAATTCCATGATTTGATGCGCCACAAACTAAGCACAGGCCTTTTGCGCGCCTATAGTCCTTCCACAAATGTCCATCCCTCTTGTAGTAGAAGCAAAAATCTGGACTTGGCTCGTTATCTATTACTTTCGGTTTCCTGGGTTCAAACGATGGTTTGGAAGAGGCTCCTCCTTCCATCTGAGTGGCAGGGTGCTTCACTCCGGCAGATTGAGCTCTGCCCTTCCTCTTCACTACTGTCTCATATGTTTGGGCAACCTTCAAAATCAAATCATGGGTTGGAAATCACCTGTAGCTAAGGCAGCTTGGATTTCCTGGTCCAACCCTTGCTGAAATCTTCTAGCCCTGATCTCGGCAGTCGGTATGAGATGATCCGCAAACTTGTTACGGTCTTGTGTTAGCTGTGTAGTATGTGATATAAAATCGAACATTAAAACATATCTTACCTGCTGAGCATGGTAAACTCAGCATCATACTCATTCACAGATTTGGTCCACATCGAACCCTGTTGTAGATGGATGAATTGCTGTTCCATGTCGAATCGGGCAGTCTCAGGGAAGTATTTCGCGTCAAACATGTTGCGAAAAGTCCTCCATTCGATCGGTTGATCAAGACGGCTTTCTTCCACCTTCCACCAGACTCGGGCGTTGTCGGTAAGTTGCGGCTTCGTAACCCGAACCCAAGCGATCTCTGGCACTTGTGCCGCTGCCAGATCATCCTCAATACTCTGAGCCCATTCCTCAGCTTCTAGAGGGCTCTCTTTTCCCGAAAACTGCTTGGGGTGTAAAACCCAGAATTACTTTACCCAGGTGCTTTCGCTTCTGGACGGTTCATCAAAATAGCAGTCTGCTGCTGCTGTCCCTCCAGAAAGCTGCGGATTGCCTCAAGCAATACCGTCTACTCATTGATCGGAGCAGCGACGGTAAGCATAAGCGGTAGAGGTGGTGGTGTGTTGTTGAAGTTGGTACTTGTGTTGTTTGGAGAATCCATAACCTTGAATTAAAATTTTTGGGTTAGGACAGATTCAATGTATATGAAATTATAAGATTCAAGGAATATGTAAATAATGTTTTTAGTTGCTGATTCTTGTGTTATATTGTTTAGGACTTCATGCAGAATTGACCCGCATATCTATGCAGAACCGACCTTCATGTCTATGAAGAACTGACCTATATGCCATATAGAGCTGACCTGCATAGGCCGCCAACAAAACCGTGTCACGCCCCGCTTCCCAATATACGGGGAAGGGACGCGACGTATTTACTCAGAAGTAAACATTCTAAACGTATCTAAGCAATATAAAGTAAAGTACACAAGAGACAGGAATGTAGATAAACAACAACATTATTTATTAAACATTCTTTTATAGGTACAACTGAAATGTAAATACATGAATAGAAAGCGATGCCTAAACAATGGCATGAACTGAAATGAAAATATGTACAAGTAAAGTCTAATGCTCCGGGTCTTCAGTGTACTGCTTCAAATGCTCCTGGCTGGTCTCGAGCTCTAGTGCGTCCGATCCAGCTAACAATATTCTAAGAAGAAGAGAAATAAGAATGTCGTCAGCGAACAATCGCTCGGTAAGTCCCAAAGAAGGAGAGAAGTAGAATAGACAGAAAAGAGAGTATATCTAGTATAATAATTGATTGTTGGGTTAACGTAGTGTTTGTAGCTTGGCACAGAAGATGTCAGTGTATACGAGAGGAGTCCAACTTACACCGTGGACTCTGGTAACCCGTAGTACAAGGTTCCGTCAAAAATACCACGGAACAACAGTATGGATGTAATTACGTTTTAAGTGACCACCTCGTGCCACTTCTAACACATTCCGTACCAATCTACCACTTTATAAACCTCGCGATGTCTTTGTATTGATTGTATTATTTTGTTATATAGATGGATGACTTTCCGAAACCATGATATCAGTAAATGGAATGGATATAAATGGAGAGTTACGTAGACGGGGTATATCCATGGTTCGGTTCAGTCAATATAGATTGATATAGATTGAATAGACGGATTTATGGATTCATGCTGTATTATAGTTTATACTTGAATCATATTCAAGTCAGATTGATTAGATTGAGACTCAGTCTGAGTCAGACACTTTGAAAAGAACTTGAAATCCTGAATTAGTTTTGATGTTATCGGTAACTGCTGCACATGGACGGCATGATTTGTGTCTTTTTTCAAGACAATTACCGTGTTGATAAAACCGTTTGTTAGATTTTCTACCTTAGATAGACAAGCACCCACATTCTCCAGCTCTCTGAGGCTTAAGAGAATTGGTCCCGCTTAAACCTATATTTAGCAGGGTCCTTATTGTAAATTAGTATAACTTGAGGGGTTTTTATGTAAAAATAATTTTGATATAAATTCAAAATACACCTCAAGTATTTAATTATCGTCTTTAGGGTTTTCATAAATGTATATTTTATAAAAGCGAAATTTCTAGTGAGTAGAACTTAGTTTTCATAGTATATGGTATTTTATTGAAATATCGGTATTGTTTTGTATTTGGAAAGTATTTTCATGTAATGGTGATTCCTTTGATTTGGAAAACTTGGAATATTTATATAATATAATTAAAATAGATATTTTGATAATAGTTATATATTTAATAAAAATAAATTTTTTTTATTCTTGTAGAAATCTCATTTTCTAAAGAAAAATGCATTAAAAATTCCATCGAGATCGAATGCTCCTTTCGGAGGTCTGCAACTCTCTCTACTAGGCCCGAGGGCATGCGATAACCCGTAACATCCCGAACGGGGTCCCCAAAATGGGTAGTAGAGGCGTAATTGTAAGGAATTGATTAATACACTTTTTAAAGAAATGGTTTTGCAAGTTGATGGTATTTATTTGTAATATCGTGTTATCCCATAATTATATTCCCAAAACTCCATCGTGCTATGTCAAAGATGTGTGTTATGATGAGGCAGGTCATTATCTTGTGAGTTATCTAAAGGTAATTTAAGTATTATATTGTTTTATGTCGGAAATGAAGTATGTGATATTTTACCGTAAAAATACGATAAAAATTGCATAAAAGATTATTTTGAATTGAAACTTATTTTAAAGTGTTTGTTAAACATTATATAAGAGTATGGTATTGATTTTTTAAAAATAAAAATAACATTTTAAAAGAAAAACCGAATCGAAAGTCGGATTAACACCGCTTCCGTCGGGTTTTAGAATTTTAAGTTTTTAAGATAGTAGAAGAGAGGGGGAGAAGGGGCTTACGGGCTATTGAAGAAAAGAAGGGAGAGAGGAAACTAAGGAAGGCTTCAGGGCGTCGTTTCGTCGCCGGAATCTCCTTGGAACGTCGCCGGAACTTCACCTTTTGCTAACTCAACTTGCACACTAAAAGGACTTGAGAATTTTTGAGAGTTTTGGCCGAGAATTTCTGAGTGAGGATGTGTAAAACGGAGTGTGGTATTTATAAGAAAAATTAGTGTTTAGAGGGTTAAAAATGCATTAAAAATTTGCATTAAACATTGGTTTAAAGGCATTTATTGTTCTCTGGAAAATGTGCAGATAAAATAAACAGTCTAGAAGAAGTGGGGTAGGCCAAGAGGTGCAGGGGTGAAATTTTTGGAGCAATAGGGACGGAGGGACCGACGATACCGGTGGGAAATGCATCTTGGCCGGTTGAGTTGTGGGGTCGGGGTGTGGAATTTATGCCACGTGTCAGGGTCTGTTAGTATACCCCAGTGCACATGTTTGTTTATTCGGTGTCTCTTCATTTTACGTGTAGTGCACGTGTAAACCTTTGGGTTTCTAAAAGATTAAAATAAAAATTAATAAAAATAATATGTGGCTGATGGGATTCGATCATAGGGGCTACGTCACAGCCGTGCAAGACTTTACCAATGAGCAATAAGTGCTTTCTCGCTGTTCAAAAGCAAAACAAATTTATAACTTGTGCTCAGGCTTAGGTACTCCTTCTGTAATTTTGAAAAAATTCATACAGAAAGTTTAGGGTTGTTACATATACTAGTAGATGTTGTATATGTTTTGCATCCGCGCTTGTCCAGCTTCCGTTCTGTCGTTAGTTAAGTAACCTAATGGGTGATGACGGACCCAGTGGCGAATGTGGATGGCATATACATACATTTTATTTTTGTTCCTTTTCTATGGTGTGATATGGATTAATTGATTGGACTGCGTTGATTCTGATCAATGCAAGGAAAGATAAACCCAATTGATGTTGTTGAAACCAAATTTTCAAAAACTGTTATTACAAGACGTTTTCTTTTGCTTTGCACAGTGGTATTCGGTTCAGAATATCCCGCACCTCACTCGACGAGGAAAGAGCCGAGATCCCTTCATCGGGAGTGACCACTTGTGCAAAAGTTTGCGTCATCGTAATAGTTTGACTATAGTCGATTCTTTTTCTTTGCATCGTGGTATTCAGTTTGGAATATCTTGCACCTCATTCGATGAGAAAAGAGCCGAGATCCCTTCACAGGGAGTGACCTCTTTAGCAAAAGTTATCGTCTCCATATATTTATAAAACCACTCGGATATCTTCAATGATATAAAGTTCATTACGTTAAATGTTTTTCGCCAAAAACCAGCCGTAGCCCTCCGTCATTTCTTACAAGTATTGCTTAGTATTCATGCTGTGTATTTTGACCTCTGTCAAGGCACAGTGAATGGTAGCTTGGTAATGCTTGTTTGTTCCATAGATATAAGATTATTTAGGACAGTCGCACGGTCATGTTGACCTCTGTCAAGGGCTCGTGCGGGTGGGTCTAAATTAATCCAGGACAATGATGGGTTAAACTTGACTTGCGACTTATGATATGTTGACCTCTGTCAAGGTCATAAGACGTTTGGGGGTAAAAATCACATCGGGAGTTTCAAACATACAGGAAACTTGCCAGGCATGCGCATACCTTCTGGAGTGTGGTGACTTGAGTGGCTTCCATCAAGTTATCATGCGATGATAGTTGGATCCCGATTCCAACTGATGAGTTGGTGTTACTCTTCGGGTGATTTTAGATGTCCCGACTAATTCTCCTTTTAGGGTTTGAAAGAGAATTAGAGGAAACAGTGGGAGACATCCTGATTAGATAAAGTGATTAACCAATCTAATCTAGGTTATAGTGCACACTGAGTGTTTCTTTTCTCTCTCTCTTTGACAGCGACCATGACCCGACCTAAACTAAAACTCATGAACCAAGATAACCGAACCTTCTTAAAACACTTTGGCTTTTGGATTGTCAGAGTCGCATAACTCATTGCCGCTCCTACTTTTCCTTTGCATTTCTCCTGAACATTCCGTATCACTATGAAGATCTACATTTATTGGATACGCTATCATATAGTTACATACGAACTCGAAGTAACTTGTTCCAGTTCGAGGATGGTTTCCGGTTCAGGAGAAATCGAATATGATTATTCGAGTCATCTTTTCTCTTTACCTTCTCTCAGGTTGCGAGAGCTCATAGTATTAGGAGAGTACACCTATTCTTCTTCTAAACCATAGGCAGGTGCCGAAAGGTAGGGAAGGAAGAAAACCATTTAGCCTAAGTGAGATGTACAGAAGGTAATAAGTAAAGACATACAAATGGATTGGAGTGAGGGCAAGGAAATATACGGCTACTGTCATGAATTTGATTAGTGGAAGAGGCATTACTAGGAATACCCGGATACCCCTTCGAAACATTTTCATGTTTCAGTTTTACTGTGCGGTGTTAATTGAAAACTGTTTTCCCAATTAGATTCTGACTCCAGGGTATGTATTTACCAGATTTGGTTCTCACATCTGTATGGCGTTACGGATGCTGAGTGGGAGTAAGATATTGGGAATTGGGTGATTATATCCTCATTATATCGGAATTCTTTGTAATTGGTGATATTTGAGGAAATCACCTGCATTTTGCCTGACGGCAAATATTTGGTTTTGAATATCCGTTGTTATGCACCAATTTCACACTAATATATCTGTACATTTATTTATAAAGTGAGATATAACCTTTTGAAATTATGTCTATGACATTTACCTATATCAGTTGATAGTTAGGTAAGGTGCATTCAACAGCGGTGTAATTCTTCTTAACCATAACACAGTTTTCAACTTACGATGCACAAGGTTTGAGTTATTAAACTCAGAGGACTTATACAAAGTATTGTATGTTGTCCGATGTCCATTAGAACAGAGGGGTTGGTACTCGTACTATATTCAGTTTACTCATGACTTCTCTAGTTTTAGACAAGTATTTCATTGAAATACAAGGTCCAGATTTTGAGAAGTTATAGATATAAGAATAAAATAGAGAACCATATGTTGCAAAGTATCATGATTCTTCAAGGTGATCGAAGATTTAGATACTTGTGCTAGGTATTCCGTCGTAAGTAAAAGTTTTGAGAACTTGCTTCTCTTTCAGGTTACTCATACGTGGGTGCATTCCTTGATGAGTATTGCTGATTGGCCTCCTTCCATTTTGTTGATATGCACTGGAAACGGCTGCATGTATTTTGAATCTGATTCCAATTAAATTAGTGCATTTGTTTCTATAGTGGATATAGAATGGATTCATATCTTAATGATGTTAAGGTATACGGATTTGTCCAGCTTATGCTTAAAACCAGAATCTGGATAAATTCAAGGCATGTTTCAGTACTGGCAGTTTGTGGGTTATCCCGGATATTGATGAGGGTTAACTTTCTACCATTTTGGAAGATCAATAGTTATATTGTTCTTGACTCGCCACCAGTTTTAGTAAAATGAATTCTTTTAAGAAAATATTAGTGGGAGTATGGTAGAACTGGAAGCGATTCCAGAAACACAAACGATTACTGAAAATTTAGTAGAACCTAAAGATTCAATTGGATTCAACAATCCATTAGCCACTCCGCAAATTTGGTGGGTAATCTCAGCCACCCGAGAGGTATTTCGGTCTCCTCAAAGACGGTGACAGGGAGGTTTTTGATTACCCAAAACTTGCCACTATTGTTATTCTAGACTATGAGATCTGGCAGGAGGATGAGTATAACGTCGTTCTAAATTAGCTTTACAAGTGCACGTGTATATAATTCTGCCAAAGGGTTGTTGTAGTCAGTGGGAGCAATGGAAGCAAAGTGGTCAAGTAGCTTTTGTCTATTTATAGACTAAAGCAGGAATAGCGGAAATAGATCATCTATTTTTGATGTGACAGTCATAGAGTTTGACTTCGTCAGGATAACAGATGTATCTAGTAAGAAGGTAGTAGGGAATGATGTCCTGATATTTGGATGACATGCTCTTGATAGGAAGTGATATTCCTATACTATGATCGGTTATACTGTGGTTGTCACATGGTGTTTCTCCACATAGGACCTGGATAAAATATCAGGGATTCTGGTTACTAGATCTATAGTTTTAGATCTAGATTTGGGAAGTGTCCCAATTTTGGTACTTTGACACTGTTTTAAAGTGTTTTAGAATGGACGACTCCTGGCGTGGTGGTGTTCCCTCAGGTGATGGAGTCACCCTCTCTAAAGAGATGTCTTCTAGGATGATGAGGAGAGGGATTTGTATGATTGACATATCTCTTGCTTAGGCAATTGAGTCAATCATGAAATGTCAAGTACCACACCAGATATTGCTTTTGCACTGGCTGCAATAAACATATATTAATCCAATTCTGGAGAAACGTTGGAAGCAGTTATGAACATAAGTGCGTGTTCTTCGTATATGGTAACGACAGCCTCCTTCGGTAGGCGGTTATCATTTGAGGCTTCCAAGGTGACCTGGATGACAGATTGGCTGTCAGAATTATAATTTTCCTTCTTTTTGAGGGGTAGTATGTTGGACAGGTGGTCCAAGTGGATACTGAGGAAGGCATGGCACAGGATACCGATTAAATTCAGTGGATGATACAGTCTAAGAAGTTTGTTGGATTTGGAGTTCATTTGTGAACTGGGTCCCATCAGATATCCAGACAAATTCTAAGACAGGTATCGCTCATTTCAGGAGATAGTATTTCTCCGCGAAGTTGAGATATAGATAGATAAAGAAAGAAACACTGGAGCGGATCCACTCACTGAGGCTATTTCTCGAACGCAATAGTTTCACAAACGGGCTTTGCGAAACTGATTAGTAGAGAAGTTGGGTGTTCGGTATCACACGGGCTGTGAGTATGCGACACGGCAATAATTAGCCTTAAGTGCAAGTGGGAGATTGTTGGCTATAGTACCCTCAAGTCAACTATTGAATCGCAGACACGCGATTGTGATGATCGAGGGAGGACCTATACGGGGAGAACGGTCTTACTCGAGATGATAATATGCTATATGTTTTGTCTTTATCATCATGTATAGTATTAGGTGGAATTATAGATCACTATTACATGTTGATAGAGCCCATAAGATTCTTACTTGACTAGCAGCATTATGATGGAGATCATATACGTGGGAGCTGGATGGTCTATAAGCACATCCTTAAATGTCCGTAGTCGTGGGAATATCGAGACTGGGCATCAATACTCTGGAGTAGACTAGTGTATACTTATCGAGTCCCCGACGAGGGGCGGTGACCAGTTTCACAAGCCATTGGTGTCAGTTAGTCAGCTAAGATAGTATATAGGTGCTCATTGGGTTATAAGTACACTGGACGGACTCGCCGGGAACATGCTAGTTGGTATTATACCTATTGTCAGATAGCAGTTCCCAGGTGACATGAGTACAGGTTAGTCTGTCGACCTGAGATCATCATTTTTCTTGTGTGAGTTTCCACTGTGCTTTGATTACTACCCTACCACGGCTCAAAGGTGTCGTGCAAACAGGTTTTAGATGGGTACAGTCCCGAGCCACATGAAGGCAGGAAGCGGATCTTCGGAGATTCGTATCTCCTGGTATTGGGGGTTGATGTCGTGTTGTGCACGGGTGGCCATCACCAGAAATCCGTAACCACGGTGGACGAGAATTACTGATTTGGATCATTAGTTTCTCAGTGGGTGATGGGCTTCATACCGACACGAAATATCACATTATTAGGGGTTTGACTTTATCCACCCCCTAGACCCGATATGCGATACTCTTAGACCAACAGACCGGACTGTACGGAGATTGTCACGGACAGGCTCAGTAGGGGTTTGGATGAGCTTCCTCGTCGGCCTTCTTTTTGGTCAATACCTGGGTAGCCGTTACATACAGTTAGTGCCGCTGACGTGTTTGTGGTTAAACCCACTGCCAGCGTATTGACGAGTCTTTAGAGTCCCACACAGAGGGTTTCTATGGTTCTGGCGAAATGATGTAGTATCCATATTAGATACATGCAGGGTTCCGATCGATCGATTGTACTTTATACCCGGACTTTCGATCGGACAGTTGATGATACTAGCCGGCTCGGGTTTGAGCCGGATTATTAAATCAGGTATTGATTTAATAATTTACATATATATATATTTCGATATGTATATTCTAGTATTATGTTCTTTGTGTTATTCTATCTCTTCGGGTATTCGTGTTTCGGTACGAATACAGGTATGTATATACAGCAGAATGTAATCCGTATTTTTTCTGGAAAACATTTTAGAAGGTGGACACCTCATTTTAGGGTTTGACCATTTATTATAAATGGATAAATGAGGTGGCATTGACTTGATGAGAGTATGGTGAGGACCATGCTTGCATAGTGTGCACAAATGAATTATTAATTCATTTGTGCATACTATTCAAGTATAGGTTGTATATTTTAATTGGAAAAATGATTTTTTACAAAACCTAGCCATGAGATTTTCTCTATCATGGATGCTTCATTTATTGAGAGATGGTTCATTTTTCTTGAGCTCTCATCTTCTCACCATTTAGCTTCACTCTCTCTCTAGCTTTCATGGTTTTCCTCCACCTTCATCTTCCATCTCCTCTCAACCCTCTCATGTGTTGAGAATCATGAGAGGAGGTGAGATGAGATAGATAAACACTTAGATCACTACATCCTAGGCTTTCTAGATTAGCAACCTAGAAACTCTAGTTGCTTCACTTGCTTTTGATGTGGAGATAGAGCCATGAGCTACATCTCTCGGATGGATCATCTTCGACGGAGGAAGACCGGCGGCCAAGCTTGTTCGAGCATGCCTCAAGGAGCTAAGGAGTTGATGGAAGACCGAAAGACTTGGTTCATTCGGTATAACACCTTTAACCCTTTAGTTTAGCTCTTTGTTATATGTTAGTATAGATTTATGGTTCGATCTTGAGTGGGTTTTGTTTGCGCTAAAATTTTAAACGCCAGTTTTTGCTCCGTATTGGTCACGGTAGATGGCTAGGACGCAGGCGAAAACCCAACAAAACAAACTCCGATCATCACCGTTGTCTCGCCACCCCCCTCGATCACCACCACCACCACCATCCCCCTGACCTCCTCCACCTGTTGCCCCTCCTCCTTGACGCCTCATTGATCACCATCACCACCACCACCCCACCACCACCATCTTCTTCATACCCGCCAATCACCACCACCACCACAATCGTCAGCCCGCCCCCTCCCCGATCACCATCGTCTCCACCATCCTCCGACCTCCTCCATCCATTGGCCCCTCCTCCTTACCTCCTCCTCCTCCTCCTCATCATCATCACAACCACCAACCCCACCACCACCATCATCTCCACAACCAACACCGCCACTATCCCCCAACCTCTCTATTTGTCGCCTTCTCCTCTCCTCCTTGATCATCATCATCACCATCGCCATCACCTCCCATACCGCCATCGCCGGCCCTCACCCTCTGCCGCCACCCTTCTCTTTCCCCAAATTAGTAATTGATTTAATTAATATTTATAACTAAATAATATTTCATACTTAAAATTTAGTAATGTATTTATCTTTCCTATCACATGACAAAAGAAAAGAATCATTTAATTTTGAAATTGATTGGTGGTATGGCTTTCTATTTTTTTAAAGTAATCAAACAAAAAAGCAACATGTGATGCATGTAATTAAATACCAGGTCATTATTATTTTACAAGTACGATACACATAGTTAAATTAATAAAGAAATTTATTGATAAAATCTCTATAACTACATGCAACGCACGTGAAAAACGCCAGTAATTGATAAATTGTAATATGAGAGGGGCACAAATGTCTTTTGATAAGGAAGTTAACGGTGTTAAACTTGACTGTTAAAAGGATAGTTTTTCGTCATTTTGAAACTATAGGATAGTTTACTAAAATAACGTGAAATTACAGGGGAATTTCTTAAAAACAAGCCTTATAAAAATATGATAAGAAGAATGAAAAAGGTGCGAGATGAGAAATTCTTATAAAGTTGTCAAAAAGTATGTTGGATTTTATTTTCCTTCTTCCCTTTTTTCGCTTGTTGATTTAGACAGGCTAAAATACATGCACACAATCATTCAATATAGTATTTCTTGCAAAATTAAAGATTTTCTAATAATTGAACATTTCCATCATTGGATCAAGAAGTTGAAGATTCTCTGGAAGAAATACGAGCCAAATATTAGGGCTAGTTCCACCCCATGAACATAGGCCCCCCGTGTCGTGCCTCCAAACACAGGCCCTGTGATGATTTGTAGGGACATTTAATATTTATGATAATATAAAATTATGTTTTAAAATATTGAAAACTAAAATAAATTATATTGATCACCCAATAATGCATGGGTCGGCGTGGTTGTTGGTCTCAATCCGGTTTGGTTTTGATAATTGTCAATCACATGTTCCATGTTCATGCTAACCATATTTATAGGTTTCATATATCATGGAACATTTGATGGAGGACGGAGGACTAACCTAAAATGTCAAATCCAAAGGAGGCCGGAGATTAATGTTTGGACTTCATAAACCAACATTTTTAACATTGTTCCCGCCAAATTTTTTGGCAAAGAGCTATTTGTTCTCTATAAAAAAAAGGGAGAAAAGAAAGAGGAAAAGAATTCTCATAATTTGGCATTACGTGTTAAACACGTGGAAGCTTATATGCAAAGCATATAAGCGCTGAAAACAAATAACTATGAGCCAAACTGGCCTCACGTGTTAAACACGTGAGCACTTATATACAAAATATATGAGCGCTGAATAAAATAAACCTAAAAGCTAAACCGGTCTCATGTGTTAAACACGTGAGCACTTATATGCAAAGCATATGAGCGCTGAATAAAATAATGCTAAAGGCCAAACTGGTCTCACGTGTTAAATACGTGAACGCTCATATGCAAAGCATATGAGCGCTGAACATAAATAACTAAGGCCAAACAAGCACGTGAGTGCTCATATGCAAAGAATATGAGCGCTGAAAATAAACAGGTTAAAACCCACACTAGGGGTCACGTGTTAAACACGTGAGTTCTTTTACCGCTTTCTTAGGCGGCGCTTACATGCATGTGAGCGCCCCAATTTAAAATACTCCTATCTGATAGAATTAAATTCTATGTGATAGAATTAAATTCTATTTGGGAAATATTTTTCCTGATCTTTCTAATATGGAAAGATTTTTTTCTAACAGAGAATCTTGGATTTAAAATCCAATTGTGATAAAATATCACCAATTAAACTATTTGATAGGACTAAATTCTATGTGGGAAATATCTCCTTAATCTTTCTTAAATTAGAAAAATCTTCTCTGTTAAACAGAGGACCCTTGGATCAAAGATCCAACGGTGATTATAAAATCACCACCGATCATCTGATGGAATAAAATTCTATCTTAGGAAAAATATTTCCTAATCTTATTAAACAAACAAAAAACTTCTCTGCTAAACAGAAAGCCTTCGGATTAAAAATCTAACGGTGAATAAATTCACCAATTGATCTAAAAGATCATTTTTGATTGATTATGAAATCAATCATGATCTTTCAATCAGAAATTTTCTTAACAAGCTGATCTTTTTTCCTTCTCCTATAAATAGGAGTAAGAAGACAGAGAAAAAAAAACACTAACAGAGAAGAGAACTTCCCACAAGCTTCTGGAAAAAAGAATACAATGAGCTTTTGAGAGAAGAGAGAATTTAATTCTTATAGAAGAATACTTTCCTCATTGAAACCCTACGTAAAGAAAACACAAAGATCCTATTGTCTCTCCTTTGCCTATATAAGGGTTTAACCCTTCATATAAGAACTTAGTTCTTTCTCTGGTTGAGATTTGCAGAAGCAAATCTCCCCACAAGTTGAGAATTTAATTCTCATCGGGGAGATTTTGTTCTGCAGATTCAAAATTTAGGGGAAAAGAACTAGGTTAAAGAAAAAAAAGAAAGAGAAAGAACAGGAACATATGGGAATTTAATTCCTCAAAAAGAAAAAAATTTGGGTTTAACTCTACATAAAGAACTTGGTTCTTATAAAAGTATAAAAGAACTTAGTTCTTCAATAAAAAAAACGATGATGATCCAAGATCTTCAAAACCGAAATCTTGATGATCATCCATGACTAAAATTGTCATTAACAGAGATCAATATCTCTGAAAATAAACAACAAGAATAACTTGGCGTCTCATTAGTGCTTAGCACTGTTATGGAGCCTCACGTGTTTCCCACGTGAGTGCTTAAAACAAGCAAAAAAAGCTAAAACTGCCTCATATGTTTCCCATGTGGACGCCTGAAGAGCAAAAAAAAAAAAACTCCTTTGTCAATTAAGCAGCCATCAAATAAAACCCCAAAAGAAAGTATTCACGTGAAACGCTCTTGGAAACCCAAGTGCTTAGCACTTCTGTAAAAAGAGGGGAAGTGAACAAATGAAACCCAATACTCAACACTCACGTGCTTCCCACGTGAGTACTATGCAAAGTGCTCAGCACTTTAAAATTAGTGAAAATGTCTAAAGTGTTTCGCACTGATTGGGGCAACGCTCATATCTGAGCACCTCACGTGTTTCACACGTGAGCGCCATGGGACTCTAGTGCTTAGCACTAATCCAACGCATCACATGTTTCACACATGAGCGATGTATGGCCCAGTGCTTAGCACTTTTGGGTAATTATGGAAACTCAATCTCAGCTCAAAATTGGCTAAGTTACCTGAGGTTAAACCTCTTTGTTTTTAAATCAATCGAGCCTATATGCTCTTGATTTCCAAGGTCTCAAATATGACAAAAAATTCTTAAGTCCACAACAACCCCTTTTCCTTCAAATACGGGATTTGGTTTAAGGGTACATCTCTTCACATCTCTGATACATGTCGTTGTAATTTCTTAACGTCTTCAGAGAGGTGGTGGGTCCCGACGACCAACAACTTCTTTCGTTGATGTACTTCCAAATTGACGTGCATGCCTCAAATCGGATCGTGCCTCAAATTGGGCACATTCTATATCAATATTGTTCACTTCGTCACGTAACAAATACGCGTGCGCGCAAGATGAATGTCGGACCGAGAAGTCCTTAAACTAATTATTCGCCTCTAACATGGCGATAATGGACCGAAATGTCCCTAAACTAATATTCGTCCCCAAAATGGGAATGTCGGACCAAGAAGTCCTTAAACTAATTATTCACCTCAAATATGGCGATAACGGACCGAAATGTCCCTAAACTAATATTCGTCCCCAAAATGGGAATGTTGGACCGAAATGTCCCTAAACTAATATTCGCCTCAAACATGGCATAATGGACCTTGATGTCCTTAAACTAAAATAATTGGGTCCAAAATGCTCATATGTTTAAGTTGACCTTAATCTCAAATCCTTAAATAAATCAAACCCAAATCTAAAAATATACGGATTTGGACTAATCCGCACCCTACGGGCGACGTCATAAACTAGTCTCCATATACAATTCACGGGCAACTAAAACAAATAAAAACACACACGACACGAAGTGAACTTCCGGAGCAGGAGAAAATGGTTATTGCAATGCGGTAACATAATTAACTGCAGGGGCTTGCGTCTGCAGGGAAGAGCGTCCCCACAATAAAACCCCCTCATAAACGTGGGGGAATCTGATAAAGTCTGCTACAACGGCTGCATCCGTCCAAACCTCCGATATATGGTGCCATAAATCAACTTGGTATCTTCGGAGAGGTGGACGGATAAATCCAAATAGCATCTGCCCCCAGATTCAGGCAAGACGACCCATCCCCAGTTCGTCTCCGTTTCCGGCGGTAAACAGATTCTGGCACGCCCGGTGTTGCCTTTTCCTCTTTCCACTCCACACTTCATGGGTCGTGTTTGCGAACAAAATCGCGGTTCGCTATGGTTGCCTTTGGATTTGAGATACTAAGATTTGGCGTCTTGTTCCTGTGCAAAAGAAAAGAATATTGATGACTTCTAGCTGCACAACTTGAAACAGCAACTCCCGCTCCGCCCCAACTGGAGGAGTGACTTATGGGCCCAACGCGGCCTCCATCTTTCCAATGCCGGTGGGGAAAGTAACTCAAGCCACTACCGGATTGTTCTTCGAGACCATGATCCTACTAACGAGTTTCAGCTCCCTAGTGCCGCAAGACGAAGATCCCAAGAAGTCGATTTTCGATCGACTTGCAACTACAACGACCCCTCTTAACGGGCCATCCAAATCCGATGCCTTAGTTTTCAACAGGCTGAGCTGAAGCTCAGACGTCTCAGTCTTCAACAGGCTAATCCAGAACCAAAATGGGCTCACAAAAAGGCTCGTCCTACCTGAAGGGGCTGCCCTAAAACGGATAGCCCTCCCAACTCCTCTGCAGGTGAAGTCGTTACCCTACCAGAAGTTCGGTCTTCGGAAGATTGGCCGTTCCTCCGCAAACCCTACCAAAGACGTCAGTCTTCAATAGGCTGACACCAGCAACAGCCCCTCACCAAAGCCAGGGACATGAAGAAGCCGCTTCCAAAACTGAGGTGGTCCCTTCTGTAAGACACGCTCGACGTTGCCACTGGCACCGGGTGAGAAAAGCTGGGGGCAACTCCCCGTCTGAACATACTCCACCAGCTCCAACGGTGGAAGTTGATGCTGCTGTTCCAACCAGGAACAGCTTTGATCTGCTCAGGAGGGTATACAAGATCTCTCCAACGGCGGTGCTAAAGAAATCACCCCCGCCCATAGAAGCCACAGTGCAGGCAAAGACAGAGCGTCCCCATCAATGGCTCTCTTCCTAAATTCATAGAGTCTGGCCGAAAGTCTAAGACTCTGTGATCAGCAAAGATTACTCTCGTCGACCGAAGAAATCGAAGGCTCGCCAAGAGGAAGACCATCCCTCCACCATATAGCGAAGGACTTCTTCCACACGGTGCCTGTCATAATGGATATTTCAACTTTGACCTCCCACAAAAGGACGAGGCCAGAGAAAATCTCACCGCCTGTGGCAAACTCCAAAGGTGATGGACCCAAACGCCCCAAGTCTGTGGGCATGATCGTGCATACGGTCTACATGGCTTCCGAGAAAGAGGAAATCCGTGTTTCCGTGGCTCATCAACCGCAAACTTGGTCACTAACAAAAGCTCAGGTGCAACAACAAAACCTTCAGGAAATGCTGACCAAATGGCAGCACTCACCAGATAGAAAGAAAGTTCGGAACCGGCATCTGAATAGCGCCAAGAGCAGGAGATTGATATAGAGTTCCTGCGAAGGGTGCTTGAAAGAAAAGGTAAGGAAGCCGCTGAGCAGGCTGCCAACATAAAGCAGATGGCTCTTTTGTTCCAGGACATGGTTAGAATGATGATCCAGCCAGAACCTTCAGCCGAGGATCCGACGATAATCATCGAGGATGACAGAGGGGAAACACCAAACCCTCTTTCGGCTTTATCAACAGCTAAGGAGGAAACGATCTCCAAGGATTCTCTTGATAACTATATAGCTTAACAATTACGAGCTCATCAAGCTAGTGAAGCGGCTGAACAAATCGTCAGAACTGGGCGACTGTATCCAGGCTGGTATGACCAAATCAAATACCCGCCGGGATATATGATCCCCAAGTTCCATTTGTACAAGGGGACAGGAAACCCACACCAACACGTCGCTCAGTTCAGAGCTTTATGCGGCAACACTGGAGGCGACGACAAACTGTTGCTTCGCCGGTTCGTTCGCAGCTTGTCAGAAACGGATTTTGAATGGTATTCGGAGCTCCCAAATGACTCCGTGAGAACAATCACAGAAATGGAACTGCTGTTCACACAGCGGTTCTCTAGTGCAAGCGAGCGCATCCCGATCATGGCTTTAATCAATGCCAGGGTAAAGCCAGGAGAAACCTGGGTATAATATGCGATCCAGTGGCGGAACCTGTGGTCAAAGTGCGAACAATGCATCAAAAAACCCTCTGCCGTGAGCATGTTCATCGTGACCCTAGTTTCGAAAACGACTGTGTCCCAGTTCATGACGTTCTTCAAGCCGACAACCTTCAGGATCTGATTGATAAATTGGCCCAAATGGACCAGATGGGTCACGGGCCTTCCTTCTCAAGTAAGGACCCTCGAAATGCCAAGGGTAAAAGGAAAGCAGCCTTCGTCGCCAACACTCAACAAAAACCTAGCGACCCAAAACCGGCGGTTTGCCAAAACAATGCACGTCCATGCCTATCCCCGGAAGAAAGGCTAGGACGCGCTTACTCGTTTTCCCGCGATAAAACGAGGAGAATATTTGAGTTGGCAATGCATAAAAAACTCATCACATTGCCAGACTCACGGCGTCCACCGCAACCCGGCGACGTCAACAACCCCAACTACTGCTCCTATCACAGAATGGTGAGCCATCCAATTGAGGATTTGCTACGTCTTCAAGAACTGGGTCGAGGATCAGTATTAACAGGGGAAGTTTGCACTTTCTGAGAACTGGAGGGTGAACCCGCCATAGAAGCACACTTATAAAAAGGTGGATGCACCGGAGGCATCATGCTCGCTCGTGGAAGAAACTCCATGGGAAATCGTTCTTTCAGCAAAGACCAAAAAAATGCTGAAGGATCTACAGGTATATCCAGTAGTCAGGTGGAAAAGCCCACTTGAACCTGAGATTATCGAAGGGATGCTGAAACCGCGTCCTATACCTAATGTTGTTGACAAATGGCAAAATCCTAAAATCAAGCCTTCAAAGTCTTCGAAGAAAAAGAAGAAGACCAAGAAGCCTTTGCAGCCTGCCGAGTATGATGACAAGCACATAAACATACAAAAGTACATCGACACGTTGGAGGAGTACAACCAGAAGGCGTGGATACTGGTTACCCTCAAAGAGTTCCTCAAGAATATTCTTGAGAATGAAGATAGTGACAATGATGAGAAAAATTACACATCAGAAGAAACCGAAGACTATGTAGCAAGTTGCCACATGGTCTCCCATTCGTTGTTAAATGACGAAGAAACTCCCTCAGCGTATGAAAACAACGCAAAGGAACTGGGGGCAGAATCGGCGCTAAAATCTCCAGAACTGCCAGAAGACCCGATCGATAGGCTGTTAAACGAAGCCTTTCGAAAAAGCAAAACTGACCGAGAATACGAAACAACCATATACGGAAAGGATAAGCGTCGGTGTTAGGATGAAGAAGCCGCGGAAAGGATGAGTCGTAAAGTACTCAAACCAAACCGAAGCACCCCTGCCACAAATAAGAGCAGGATCAAGGCAGAGAAGTGGTTCGCCAAAGCCCTATCAATGGGAATGAAGCTGCCACTTCTGGTAGGAAACACTCTCGGGGTCAAATGCCTCGAAGGAGAGGATTCATATCCAAATTATTGCCTATATCATCGGAGGGTTACCCATCCCACCGAAGAATGCAGTACCTTCAAGAAATGGTGGCAAGGATATGTTGCCTACCAAAAACACTTCAAGAGGATGAAGCGCGAAGCTCGTCGACAGCAAAAGAGTGCGACAAACGCGCATAAAGAAATTACTGGCAACTTTCTTATGGTTGATACCAGTTCGGAAAGGACTCCACCTCCGAAAAAGAAGAGGATGAGAAGAACTACGAAAACATTCAACTGCGTAATCGCACGCTGCCTGAGAAGAACCTCGGACCTACAAACAAAAGTTCGAGCAAAAGAGACAAAGGGAAAGAAAAAATCCCTGAGGAAATTGCCCTTGATGATGGAGTTGTGAAAGAGCTCGCAGCCAGGGACCCGCCTAGGAAAAACAAGGTGGATTATAATATCCTAACACATTTAATGAAAATACCATCACAGTTGAGCATATTGGATGCTCTCCTCTTGTCTAAAGAGGCACGAAAGTCTCTGATCAAGGCATTACAAGGGCCTGATCAGTTCCAAGCTTTCCTTGCAGAAGAGAAGATGAAGGAAGAGCTGGCAGAGGTTTACACAGCTGACATTACATTCAGTGATGAAGATCTCCTCCTCGTTATATCCGAACATAACCACATGTTATACGTCACCGGGTATTGCCACGACATCAAGATAAGGAAAATCCTTGTCGACAACGGATCCTCCGTCAACCTTCTCAACGTGAAAGTGCTAAAGGAGATTTACATGAACGTTCAGCACTTGGCTCAGGACAAAATTACCATCTCCGGGTTCGATTCACAGTCGTCACGGACACTTGGTTCCGTAATTCTGACATTACGCTTCAGCTTGCTCGTCACAGACATCAAATTTCACGTCATTGACGCCAAGACTTGCTATAACGCTTTGCTCGACAGGCCCTGGCTGCATGAGTACAGCGTCATCCTTTCTACACAATATCAATGTATTAAGTATTTCAAAAACGGCTTGGAATACATCATCACGGGGGAGCTAAACCTGTTCTCGGTAAACAAAGTCCGGAAATATGAAGACGCAAAGTACTTCCTACCAGACTTCGAAGATACGGAAATATGTCATAAGCTGGAAGATAAAAAGAAATCCATCGCCACCATCACGATCTTTGGAAGCGATACCGAGGAAAATGAAGAAATAGTCTACTCGGGGCAACCCAAGACAACAAGCCCGGACCATCTACTCCCATTTTGGTCTCTGGCAGCGACTTTGAGGATGAGGCCAACACAGTGTTCTCCATCCGCCTGCCAGCGCAAACCCTCGACGAAGCATATCAGAGCCTGCAAATCACAATAGTTCCGCCTCTGCATTACAAGGAACTTGATGCGCTCGATCATACAGCATACAAGAACTACAGACTTTCTACGTGCCTCCCAGGTGAAGAGGTGAAAAGACGATCCTCTTTTACCAATCTACGGAGACCAGAGTAGAGAAAGAAGTCTGGCACGGTGCCGATTTTGCACTCGACGGGTTTCAACCAATTCGTCTGCCAAGATACTACATGGAGGGATTGCAAAGGCTGTTAAGATGCCAAGGCGTACCCCTCGAACAAACTGTTTGGCAAGCCCAATTTTACAAAAAGATTTGGGATATCCCTGGAACCAGCGAAAAATACCCAACGGGAAGATGGAGATAACCGGGCTCAGATATGTTCGATCCAGGAGATGGGAGCAATTCCACAGCTGCTGCGTCATAAACAGCTCCGGGGAAGAGGAAAACGCTCTTCCGAATGGACGTGACGTTGAAACAGAGTGAAATCCCGCTCTAAGAATGTTAAGTCCATCGCTCGAAAAACAAATAGACAAGATAATAGAGGAGGCTTGTCAAAGTAGTCGAGACAACCACAGCCGCGAAATGGGTATCTATGAAAAAGCCAAGACACAGCGCCTCAATTAGCAGTCTGCAGAAAAGGAAGACTACAATTTCCTCCATCCCTAGCTCGCGGTATGTCCTCACAAAAAGGAAAAATCATGAAATAAAGGCAAAAACAGGACAAAGAGTGCAAATAACGTTCGAAAACAACGAAGAGGATCTAAGAAGCCATGCAATCGAGTAAAAGTTGATTGGAACCCGTCCTTTATAGAAGATGGGTCGGGAATACTCTTTCCCCCAAGACAAAATGAGGAAAATATTCAACCTTGTCATGAAGCACAAAATGATGACACTTGCAGAGTTTCGGCACCCCAAACAAATAAATGAGGTCCATCACCCGGATTATTGCTCCTATCACCGAGCAATAGGTCATCCCTTTGAAGACCGCTTCACCTTCAAAGACTGGGTCGAAGACCAATATCAACAAGGTAAGTTCGCTTTATCCGACAGCTGGAGGGTAACCCCACCGTAAAAGCATGAGCCAAAGAGAACCTATAGCACGAGGATAGGACCGGCTCAACATCAAGGATGGAAGCGAACCCATACCTGCTATGTGATAACACTCTCAAAGGAGGGAGGGCACGAGACTATAGATGACCCCTTCAAGTGCTTTGCAAATGAAGACGAGGGCGATGTGATCTCAGAATTTCCACCAGCACCAAAAGAGCTAGAAGACAGGATACACACTATTGTGGACAACCTAAAGAAAATTGACTTAAGGACGGAAAACGATCCGAGGCCAACGTTCGTCAGTGAACTGGTATCTAAAAAATAGGTAGCCATGTTAAAAGACCTGCTCATGCAGTATAAAGACTGCTTTGCATAGAACTATTCCGAAATACCGGGTCTAGATCCAAAGGTAGCAGTACATAAACTAGCCATATCGTTGGACATGAAGCCGGTCAAACAGGTGCCAAGAAGAATGCGGTTCGAACTTGAGATGAGTATAAATGCTGAGGTCAAGAAACTAATCGACTTTGGCTTCATCCAAGAAGTTCAATATCCCGAATGGATCGCTAACATCATTCCGGTCATGACGAAAAATGGGACGGTGCGCATTTGCGTGGACTTTCGGGACTTCAATAAAGCTTGCTCGAAGGATGACTTCCCAGTACCTGTTACCGAGCTGATGATCGATAACACGTCTACCCATGAGGTCTTCTCCTTCATGGATGGATCTTCAGTATACAACCAAATAAAAATGCATCCTAAAGACCAAAAACATACCGCCTTCCGGACTCCGCTGGGCATATTCTGTTACAAGGTGATGCCTTTCGGTTTAAAGAACGTTGGGCTACCTACCAAAGGGCTATGAAGAAGATCTTCGATGACCTCATACATTAGATTGTCGAATGCTACATCGACGACCTGGTGGTGAAGAGCAAGTATTACAAGGAACATTGGGAACATCTAAACGTAGTGTTCCAACGTCTTCGGAAGTACAATCTGAAGATGAATCCTCTGAAATGCGCGTTTGGAGTCTCCTCAGGCAAAATCTTAGGATTCATCATACGACATCGGGGTATCGAAATTGATCCCTCAAAGATCAAGGCGATTACGAAATACCCACGCTGAGGACCCTCAAACAGTTGCGATCCTTTCAAGGAAAGCTCGCATATATCCAGCGGTTCATAGCCAACCTCTCCGGAAAATACCGTCCCTACAATCATCTGATGAAGAAGAGGACTCCGTTCATCTAGGATAAAAAGTGCCAAAATGCACTAGATTGAAACAAGCAATATCTGCAAAATCCGCCAGTATTCACCACTCTGGTTAAGAGAAAGCCCCTTATCTTATATACAATAACCCTTGAGGGTTCTCTAGGCGCGCTATGGGCACAATAAAATGATCAGGGAAAGGAGAGAGCTTTATACTATTTGAACCGAGTTCTCCTGGGGGTAGAAAACAACTACTCCCCCATCGAAAAGCATTGTCTGGCACTGATCTTCGCGATAACGAAGCTCAGGCATTATGCCTTGGCACATGAGGTCCATCTCATATCAAAGGTGGGTCCTCTCAAATATTTGATGTCTAGGGCCATACTAACAGGAGGGCTTGCCAAATGGGCCCTCCTCATGATGGAGTTCTCGATAACGTATCGACTTCTCAAAGCAGCGAAAGGCCAGGCCATCGCCGACTTTCTCGCCGAGCTTCCGATTGTTGGAGATAGTGCCCTCAGAGTCAATTATTGGATCACAGGCACATGATTGCAATGATTGAGGGAGGACCTATCCCAGGAGGACAGTCTTACTCGAGATGATAGTATGCTATCTGGTTTACCTTTATCATCGTGTATTGCTTCAGGTGACCTTACAGGTTGCTATTACACGCTGATAGAGCCCCTAGGATTCTTGCTTGACTGCCGGCAGTATGATGGCGATCATATACGTGAGAGCTGGTGGTCCATAAGCACATCCTTAAAAGGTCCCTAGTCGTGGGAGTTTCGAGACAGGGCATCGATTCTCCAGAGTAGACTAGTGTATACAGTCGAGACCCCGACGAGGGGCGGTGGCCGGTATCACAAGCCACTGGTGTCAGTTGGTTCACCTAAGATGTATATAGGTGCTCATTGGGTTATGAGTACACTGGACAGGACTCGCCGGGAACATGCTAGTTGGTCTTATACCTGACGTCAGATAGCAGTTCCCTGGTGACATGTGAACAGGTTAGTTCATCGACCTGAGATCGTCATTTGTCTCGTGTGAGTTCCCATTGTACTTTGATTACTACCCTACCACGGCTCAAAGGAGTCGTGCAAACAGGTTTTAGTTGGGTACAGTCCCGAGCCACATGGAGGCAGTGAGCGGATCTTCAGGGGTTCGTCTCTCCCGGTATTGGGGGTGAGGTCGCGCTGTGTCTAGGAGAGCCATTACACAAAGCCCTCGGCCGAGGCAGGAGATTTACTGGTAGGTATTCCAGTAGTATCTCAGGGTGTTCTGGGCTACACTCCGACACGACTTGTACCGCTTTTGGGGGTCTGACTTTTACCAACCCCCTAGGCCCGACATGCGATACTCATAGACGAACGGACCGGACTGTACGGATATTGTCACTGACAGGCTCAGTAGGGTGTCAGGATGAGTTCGCTCATCGACGTCCCTTTTGGTCAAAAGCTGGTGGCCCGTCACGTATTGGCTTATACCTCTGACGTGCTAGTGGTTAAATCCACAGCCATAGTATTGACGAGTCTTTAGAGTCCACCACACTTACAGTTACTCAAGCTTTCGGGCGAAACGCTGTAGAGGCCGTATGGAGATATGGCAGGGTCCGATCAGATACGTGCGGTATTGCACGGATCAGGATCGGACGGTTTGTACTAGTGGCCGTATGAATATATGGCAGGGTTCGATCAGATACGTACGGTATTGCACGGATCAGGATCGAACGGATATTACTAGCCGGCTTTGGTTTAAGCTGGATCCTAGTTTAGTACAGTATAGATTTTGTCTCATTGCATTTGTATCCGGTCGGAATACAGATGCGGGTGCGTATGCACGGTATCAGGGTTTTCCTGTAATTTATTACGGGACCAGTTTTCTGAGGTTACCAGTTTGCATTCCGTTCCAGCCGGTTTTCCTTTGTTCTTTCCCGGCCGGACTTTTCCGATGGAGGGGGTTATTTGCAAGTTTGCAAATAACATTTGTGGAGGGGGTTTCTTGCCTTTGTGGGATCATGATTTGATTGGCATCTTTGCTTTTTCATGATGCTTGGATTTGATTGTGATTAGAGTTGATGTGAGTTTGTGATCATGGTGTTTGGATGTGGTCACCTCCACCTTTTCCTACACTCACCTCCCTTCATGAGTTTGGTTTTTCCCTCCACCATTTCCTCATATCATTGGCCGGCCACATTTGGAGGAGGAGGAGAAAAAAAAAATGAGAGGTTCATTTTCATTTGGTGTGGGAAATTTATCATCCATCTCATTTTTCCATTGCTACCAAAATCCCCAAGTTCATTTCTCAACCTCATTCCTCCATCAAGGCAACATAACCCTAAAGAGACAAAGCACTACACATTCTACAGCAAATCTTGGGCGTGTCGGCTAGCCAACTTCGTGCCCGAGTTGCCTCGGTATTGAGGTGGGAGCCCGTAAAAGATGCAGACGATGTGGTGCCCTTCCGGCAAGGAGGCGACAACCGAAGTTTCCGCGGGAGATCGGGACGACGACGAGAAGACCGGAGGACTCGGATCACTCGGTATATCTCTCACCCCCTCTCTTGTTAGCTAGTATCGGTTAATGGTTACGATCCGGGTATATTGTCCGCGGTAGCGCCAGTTTAAAGTTAAGAAAAAATTTTGATTCCGCATTTTGGCCTCGGATAGACGGCCGGGGCGCTGCCGTGGCGCAACATGGTATCAGAGCCACGCCATTAACCTAGTCTAGCTTGCTCTAGTATGTTTAAAGACCCGATCGGACAAAAATCCCAAAAACCGTATTTCGTGTGCATCAGGTTTCTGTCGAATTTTTTTGGACTCTAAAATTTTTTCAGGTAGTTGCAGAATGATGTGCAGGAAAGTATAAGAATTCTGGTAAAATTTGGTCGCCTGAATCCATCATCTCACCGCGGAAACGCGGCCAAAGCCATGCTTTGGCCGCGGTTCCGCCGCCAGTTAGGCTCCTCACTGCACCAAATTTTTCCAGATTGTCTTACACTAGAAAATAGGGTTTTTGGAATATTATTTTTGGGCCCAGATTTTCTGTAAGTGCTACAGTAATGCTTTGGGGCCCACTTGGTAAATTTGTTCAATCAGATATTTTAGACATGCTAGTTCACAGTATTTACATTATATCTGCGACCGTGAATGTCACTCGATCGGTAAATCCTGTCTAACTGCTATAGCCCGGTTAGACGGATTTGTGAACGTGACATTCACGTTGATGTTCTGTGTTTATGCTGTGTTGTTGCGGATCGGTTGTGGGGGATAGCCTGGATGCAATGTTAGTACAGTTTTGTTTTATATGTACATTTGATATTGCGGGGCGAGCGTCCGACTTGTGGACTGCCGTCACTGCCTGTTTGTATTATTCTTTTGGGGCACGACCTGGTTGCGGTCGATGTACCCGTTGTATGTATATTTTACTTTCTGTACTAGGATTACCCCGCGGAGGGGTGCACGGATAGCCGGGTTCTAGAGGGCAACGGGCCCGCATCTCATGGCATTGAGACGGAGGGGGCTTCACTCTAGGATTGGCGGGCTATTCTCCGCACTCGTAGGGGGTACAGGTTGACCCAGGAGGGGTGCCCAAGTTACCGGATTCCATGAAGTGCTGGGTGGTCCATTCACGGTGCTGAAGGGGGCTGCCTCGCTTCAGGTTTTGGCGGGTGACTTGCCGCGCCCGTAGGGGTCTAGGATTCATTGCACAGGCTATCCACACGACCAGGGGAACGTCGGGTTTCAGCAGCGGCTCTGTGAAACCCGGGGCTTCCAGATATCTGTATTGTTCTGTGATGCTGTACATTTCTGTGATGTTGCATTTTATCACGCCTTGAGCGAAAATTATATATTGGTATATATATTAGTAGATGTTGTATATGTTTTACATCCGCGCTAGTCCAGTCCCCGCTCTGTCGTTAGTTAGCTAACCTAACGGGTAATGACGGGACCCAGTGGCGAATGCGGATGGCATATACGTACATCAGTATATTTTCGTTCTTTGTGGTGTGATCAATTGATGGGACTGCGTTGATTCGGATCAATGCAAGATAAACAAACCTATTCTGATGTTGTTGGAACACTTTTTCAAAAAGCTGTTATTGCAAGGATGTTCACTTTTGTTTTGCATCGTGGTATTCATTTGGAATATCCTGCTCCTCAGTCGACGAGGCAAGGGCCGAGATCCCTTCACCGGGAGTGACCCCTTGGACAGAAGTTTGCGTCAGGGCATTAACTTCACTATAGCCGATTACTTTTGCTTTGCATCGTGGTATTCAGTTGGAATATCCTGCATCTCATTCTACGAGGAAAGAGCCGAGATCCCTTCACCGGGAGTGACCTCTTTAGCAAAGGTTTTCGTCACTATATTTTTATAAAAAGTTATCCGGTTCCTTCAACGATATCAAGTTCATTACGTTAAAGGTTTTTCGCCAAAAACCAGCCGTAGCCCTCCGTCATTTCAGATTAGTATTGCTTAGTATTCGCGCTACGTTTGTCGTTGCTATTCGTCTAGGCGTAGTGTGCGGTAGCTCTGTAATGCTTTCTGTCGTATAGATATGTGGATTGGTTAGGACAGTCGTACGACTTTGTTGATTATTCGTCAAGGGTCGTGCGGGTGGGTTTAACGCAATCAAGATAACGACAGGTTGAACTTGACTAGGACCTTTTGATTTGTTGATTATTCGTCAAGGTCACTTGGGTCCTAGGGGTAAAAATCACATCGGGAGTTTCAAAAGAACTGAAACTTGCCAGGCATGCGCATACCTTCTGGAGTGTGGTGACTTGAGTGGATTCCGTCAAGTTATCATGCGATGATAGTTGGATCCCGATTCCCACTGATGAGTTGGTCTACTCCTCGGGTGATCCCGACTAATTCTTCTTTCGGATTTGTAGAAGAATTTGAGGTTACAGTGGGAGGTTTCCTGATTAGATAAAGTGATAACCATTCTGATATAGGCTAGAGTGCACGCTGAGTGTTTCTTTTCTCTCTCTCTTTGGCAGCGACCAATGACCCGACCCTAGACTATGACTCAGTAACCAAGTTGACCGAACCTTCTTAACACTGGCTTTTGGATTGTCAGAGTTGCAGACCTCATTACCACTCCTACTTTTACCCTTTTCTCTAGGACATCCCGTATTATTGCGAACGTCCACTTCCATTGGACAAAACCATCGTATGGTTAGATACGAACTCGAAGGAATTCGAGGATGGTTTCCGGTTCTGGAGAAAACGGATAGGATTATTCAGTTGACTTTTCCCTTTTACCTTCTCTCAAGTTGTGAGTACTCCTTGGTTTAGGAGATAGTACACCTATTACGTAAATTGGATAGTCTTCTTCCAAACCTTAGGCTGGTGCCGACCGGTAGGGAATGAAGAAAACCAATTAGCCTAAACGGTGTGCAGAAGGTATTAAGATTAAGATAAAGCAAGGGATTAGTAAAAGGGCAAAGTAAATTGCGACTGCCATTCACGACCATACCAAATATTTCTTCGCCAATCCTAAATCACCTTTGTATTTCTCCAGGACACTCCGTATCACTATGAAGATCCCAAGTTTATTGGATACTCCATCGTATGGTTATATACGAACTCGAAAGGAACTTGTTTCAGTTCGGGGATGGATTTTGGTTCAGGAGAAATAGGAATAAGGTTTATTCGGTTGTCTTTTATCTTCACCTTCTCTCGCATTGAGAGTGTTCCTAGGATTTGGACAGTACACCCATTATGCTTATTGGATAGTCTTCTTCCAAATCAGAGGCTGGTGCCGAACGGTAGGGAAGGAAGAAAACCATTTGGCCTAAAGGGGTGTACAGAAGGTAATGACTAAAGACATATAAAGGGATTTGGGGAGATGGCAAAGAATTATACGGTTACAGTTGTGAATCTGGATAATGAAAGAGGCATTACTAGGAATACCAGGATACCCCATCAAAACATTTCAATGTTTCAGTTCAACTGTGTACTGTTAAAAGAAAACTGATTTCCCGATTAGACACTTGCTCCAGGGTATGTATTTACCAGGTTGGATTCTCACATCTGTATGGTTTTACAGATGATGAGTGGGAGTAAGTTTTTGGGAATTGGGTGATCATCCTCATTATATCGGAATTCATTGTAATTGGTGATATTTGAGGAAGTCACCTGGGTTGTTTGCCGGTCGGCAATTATTTGGTTTTGAATATCCATTGTCATGCACCAATTTCAAATTGATATATCTGTACGTCTATTTTTATAGAGTGAGATATACCTTTTTGAAATTATGTCTATGACATTTACCTATATCAGTGGATGGTTAGGTAAGGAGCATTGAACAGCGGTGTAATTCTTCTTAACCATAAGTACAGTTTTCAACCTACGACACACAGTGAATGAGTTATCAGACTCAAGGGACTTGTACAGAGTATTGTATGTTGTCCAGCATCCATCAGGACAGAGGGGTTGGTCCTCGTACTATATTCGGTTAACTTATGACTTCTCTAGTTTTTAGACAGCTGTTTCGTGGAAACACAGGGTCCGAATTTTGAGAAGTTATAGGTATTTGAATAAAGTAGAGAACCAAGTATTGCAAGTATCGGGATTCTTCAAAGTGATCGAAGATGTAGATACTTGTGTATGGTGTTCAGTTGATAGTAATGATTAAGAGAACTTGCTTCTCTTTTTCAGGTTACTCATAATTGGAAGCATTCCTAAGTTGAGTAACGCTGATCGGCCTCCTTCCATGTAGGTGACATGCACTGGAGACAGCTGCATGATTTGAATCTGGTTCCAATTAAATCTGTGCCTCTGTTTCTGTATTGGATATAGAATAGTTCATATCTTGACATTGTTAAGGTACGGGGAGTTGTCCGGCTTATGCTTAAAACCAGACTCTGGATAACTCAAGGCACGTTTCTGTAATGGCTGTTTGTGGGTTGACCCGGGCTATGATGAGGGTTGACTTTCTACCATCTGGAAGATCAATAGTGATATTGTTCTTCACTCGCCACAATTTTAAAAGAAATGGATTTTTCAGAAAACAGCAGTGGGAGTATGGTAGAACTGGAAGTCATTCCACAACCGCAAACGATTACTGAAAATCTGATAGGAACCTGAAGATTCAATCTGGCTTGATATTCCAATAGCCACTCCACAGATATGGTGGGTAACCTTAGGCACTCGAGAGGTACTTCGGTATGCTCAAGGACGGTGGTAGGGAGGTTCTTGTTTACCCAGACTTGCCATTGCTGTTGTTTCAGACTGTGAAACCCGGCAGGAGGATGAGTATAGCGTCGTTCTGAACTTGCTTCAGAAGTGTACGTGTATATGACTCTGCCAGAGGGTTGTCGTAGTCAGTGGGAGCAGCGGAAGCATTGGTGGACAGGTGGCTTATGTCTATTCATAGACTTAAGCAGATATAGCGGAGATAGATCATCTATTTCTGATGTGACAGTCATGGGTTTGACTTCATCAGAATAGGGGATAGATCTGTCAAGAAGGTAGTAGGGTGTGATGTCCTGGTATTTGATGACATACACAGAGTAGGAAGTGATATTCCTATACTACGATCGGTCATACTTTGGTTGTCACACAGTGGTTTCTCCACACAGGACTTGGATATTATATCAGACATTCTGGTTACTAGATCTATGGTTTTAGATCTAGATTTGGGTGGTTTCCTAATCTGGGTACCTTGACAGCATTCTATGAGTATTTAGAATGGACGACTCCTGGCATGGTAGTGTACCTGCAGGTGATGGAGTCACCCTCTCTAAAGATGTCTTACAGACTAAAGGGGAGAGGGATACGCATGATTGACAGATCACTTGCTTAGGCAATTGAGTCAATCATGAGATGTCAAGTACCACACCAGATGTTATTCTTGCAGTAGGTGCAATAAGTTGATATTAATCCAATCCTGGAGAAACAGTCGGAAGCAGTTTTAGAACATAAGTGCGTGTTCTAGGGATGTGATAGCGGCTTTCTCCTTCGGGAGACAGTTATCATTCCAGGTTTCCAAGGTGACATGGATGGCAGAGTGGCTGTCAGAGTTATATTTTCTCCTTCTGACGAGGGGCAGTATTTTGGAAAGGTCGTCCAAGGCAATACTGAGGGAGGCATGGCGCTGGGTACTGATTAAGTTCAGTCATCGCTACAGTCTAAGAAGTTTGGATTGGGAGTTCATTTATGAGCTAGGTCCCATCAGATATCCAGACATACTCTAAGACAGGTATTGCTCATTTCGGGAGATGGTTTTCTCTGCGAACTTGAGATATAGAGAGACATAGAAAGAAACATCACAGCGGATCCACTCACTGAGGCTATTCCTCAAACGCAATAGTTTCGCAAATGAGCTTTGTGAGACTGACTAGTAGAGGAGTTGGGTGTTCGGTATCACACAGGCTGTGAGTATGCGACATCGCAATAATTAGCCTTGAGTGCAAGTGGGAGATTGTTGGAGATAGTGCCCTCAGAGTCAATTATTGGATCACAGGCACATGATTGCAATGATTGAGGGAGGACCTATCCCAGGAGGACAGTCTTACTCGAGATGATAGTCTGCTATCTGGTTTACCTTTATCATCGTGTACTGCTTCAGGTGACCTTACAGGTCGCTATTACACGCTGATAGAGCCCCTAGGATTCTTGCTTGACTGCCGGCAGTATGATGGCGATCATATACGTGAGAGCTGGTGGTCCATAAGCACATCCTTAAAAGGTCCCTAGTCGTGGGAGTTTCGAGACAGAGCATCGATTCTCCAGAGTAGACTAGTGTATACAGTCGAGACCCCGACGAGTGGCGGTGGCCGGTCTCATAAGCCACTGGTGTCAGTTGGTTCACCTAAGATGTATACAGGTGCTCATTGGGTTATGAGTACACCGGACAGGACTCGCCGGGAACATGCTAGTTGGTCTTATACCTGACGTCAGATAGCAGTTCCCTGGTGACATGTGTACAGGTTAGTTCATCGACCTGAGATCGTCATTTGTCTCGTGTGAGTTCCCACTGTACTTTGATTACTACCCTACCACGGCTCAAAGGAGTCGTGCAAACATGTTTTAGTTGGGTACAGTCCCGAGCCACATGGAGGCAGTGAGCGGATCTTCAGGGGTTCGTCTCTCCCGGTATTGGGGTGAGGTCGCGCTGTGTCTAGGAGAGCCATTACACAAAGCCCTCGGCTGAGGCAGGAGATTTACTGGTAGGTATTCCAGTAGTATCTCAGGGTGTTCTGGGCTACACTCCGACACGACTTGTACCGCTTTTGGGGGTCTGACTTTTACCAACCCCCTAGGCCCGACATGCGATACTCATAGACGAACGGACCGGACTGTACGGATATTGTCACTGACAGGCTCAGTAGGGTGTCAGGATGAGTTCGTTCATCGACGTCCCTTTTGGTCAAAAGCTGGTGTCCCGTCACGTATTGGCTTATACCTCTGACGTGCTAGTGGTTAAATCCACAGCCATAGTATTGACGAGTCTTTAGAGTCCACCACACTTACAGTTACTCAAGCTTTCGGGCGAAACGCTGTAGAGGCCGTATGGAGATATGACAGGGTCCGATCAGATACGTGCGGTATTGCACGGATCAGGATCGGACGGTTTGTACTAGTGGCCGTATGAATATATGGCAGGGTTCGATCAGATACGTGCGGTATTGCACGGATCAGGATCGAACGGATATTACTAGCCGGCTTTGGTTTAAGACGGATCCTAGTTTAGTACAGTGTAGATTTTGTCTCATTGCATTTGTATCCGGTCGGAATACAGATGCGGGTGTGTATGCACGGTATCGGAGTTTTCCTGTAATTTATTACGGGACCAGTTTTCTGAGGTTGCCAGTTTGCATTCCGTTCCGGCCGGTTTTCCTTTGTTCTTTCCCGGCCGGACTTTTCCGATGGAGGGGGTTATTTGCAAGTTTGCAAATAACATTTGTGGAGGGGGTTTCTTGCCTTTGTGGGATCATGATTTGATTAACATCTTTGCTTTTTCATGATGCTTGGATTTGATTGTGATTAGAGTTGATGTGAGTTTGTGATCATGGTGTTTGGATGTGGTCACCTCCACCTTTTCCTACACTCACCTCCCTTCATGAGTTTGGTTTTTCCCTCCACCATTTCCTCATATCATTGGCCGGCCACATTTGGAGGAGGAGGAGAAAAAAAAAAGAGAGGTTCATTTTCATTTGGTGTGGGAAATTTATCATCCATCTCATTTTTCCATTGCTACCAAAATCCCCAAGTTCATTTCTCAACCTCATTTCTCCATCAAGGCAACATAACCCCAAAGAGACAAAGCACTACAAATTCTACAGCAAATCTTGGGCGCGTCGGCTAGCCAACTTCGTGCCCGAGTTGCCTCGGTATTGAGGTGGGAGCCCGTAAAAGATGCAGATGATGTGGTGCCCTTCCGGCAAGGAGGCGACAACCGGAGTTTCCGCGGGAGATCGGGACGACGACGAGAAGACCGGAGGACTCGGATCACTCGGTATATCTCTCACCCCCTCTCTTGTTAGCTAGTATCGGTTAATGGTTACGATCCGGGTATATTGTCCGCGGTAGCGCCAGTTTAAAGTTAAGAAAAAATTTTGATTCCGCATTTTGGCCTCGGATAGACGGCCGGGGCGCTGCCGTGGCGCAACACCGATACCAGCCGACTCCCCCTTAAATTTTGAGTTACCGGATGAACATGTGTTCGACACAATCGAAGGAGAGAGAGAAGAAAATGATTCCCAATGGGAACTCTACTTCGACGGAGCATCTTCCTTGAAGAGGCGAAAGCAAAATACCCCCATAATCAAAGCCGGGATGGGCCTTACCTTCGTGACTCCGCAAGGAGGGATACTGCGCTACGCCATCTCCTTAACGGAGCCAAGGATGAATAACGAAGCTGAATATGAAGCTTTGATAGCAGGTATTAAGATCGCTGTCGACATGGAAATCAAAGACCTCCTCATATATGGAGACTCCCAGCTGATCGTTAGCCAAGTAAACGACGACTATCAGATGTGTAACCCGGAGCTGCTAAAGTACGGCGAAAGAGTGCAGCAACTCTTGGCACAAATCCTCTCCTACATCCTGGAGAGTACACCGCGGGCAGAAAATAGCAAAGCGGATGCATTGGCCAAATTGGCTAAGGAATTGGCCGACGAAGACCTCGACGACGTAAGGATTATCATACAAAGCCGCCGGGGTCTCGTGCCAACAGAAATAACTTCGGGGGTCTTAACAGAGCCATCCGAAGGAAAAGAAACGACTGAACAAGTAGCCTTCCAAATAGAAGACGAAGAAAAGGTCAAGGATTAGAGGGAAGTCTTCATAGACTACTTCAAATCCTAACGAACGCCCAAAATGCGTCGTTTAGACATCAGCTCATGAAACGGGCTCTGTCTTTCACCTTCGTCAATGATACTCTATATAAGAGATCGTTCGACTGTCTGTGGCTAAGATGCCTGGGACTAAAAGAAGCGAAGAGAGTCGTCCAAGAAACTCATGATGGACTCTGCGGTTCTCACAAAGCTGGGCCAAAAATGAAGCTAAAGATCAAAAGAATGGGTTATTATTAGCCCACAATGATTCAGGACTGCCTCGAATATGCGAAGCAGTGTCACTCGTGCCAAATTCACGGGGACTTCAAAACCAGCATCCAAACCCGCTACACCTAACGGTAGCTAGCTGGCTATTCAAAATGTGGGAGACTGATATAATTGGCCCCATTGAACCAGCATCGTCCAAATGACATCGGTTCATACTGGCAACGACCGACTACTTTTCTAAATGGGAAGAAGCAGTACCATTAAGGGAAGTGAAGACGGAGAATATCCTCCATTTATTCAAGATACATGTCATCTATCGGTTCGGCACTCCACGATGAATTATCTCGGATAATGGGCCATCCTACAGAAGCCATAAAATCAGCCGCTTCGCACAATAGCATAAGATAGATTGGAGATACTCTTTAGTCTATAATTCTCATGCCAACGGTCTAACTGAAGCTTTCAACAAGTCCTTGACAAAGATTATAAAGAAAACGGTGTCCAGAAACAAAAAGACTGGCACGAAAGGCTGCATGAAGCTCTCTGGGCATACTGAACAACATTCAGAATGTCCATGAATACAACACCATACGCATTGATATTCGGTACGGAAGCAGTGCTTCCCCTGAAAATAGAACTCCCTTCTCTATGAGTAACGGTTCGATATGAGCTGACAGATGAAGAAAACGCTCATCTTTGGCTTGTTGAGCTCGATGCCCTCGACGAAACTCGCCTTAAAGCATAGCAAAACCTGGAGGCTTATAAGGTAAGGATTCCACGGTCATACGAAAGACTGACTAGGCCGAGAACTTTCCGCCAAGCCGAGCTCGTTCTAGTCGTCAAAAGACCGATGATCCCCAATCGTGCAAAACGAGAGAAATTAGAGCCGAACTATGAAGGCCCGTACATCATAGACAAAGTCTACCAAGGTGGATCCTACCCGCTCTTGAATATGCATGGCGAAAGACCCTTCCGGCCAATAAACGGCTGATTCCTCAAAAAATACTACGCCTAACGAGTCATGACCTAGGTCAATGATAGATGATGATGCTTGTATCTGCTCTCTATCTTCCTGAATCAAAAACTCTGAGAGTAGTATGCAAAGAAACTCTTTCGCCCTAAACATGGCGTTGACGGACCGAGATGTTTTTAAACTACAAATTCGCCCCAAACACGGCAATGATGGACCGAGATGTCTTTAAACTAAAAATTCGCCCCAAACATGGCAATGACAGACCGAGATGTCCTTAAACTAATTATTTGCCTTAAACATGGCGATAATGGACCGAGATGTTCTTAAACTAGAACCCCGCCTCAAATATAGCGATATCGGACCGAGATGTCCTTAAACTAAAAATTCGCCCCAAACATGGCGATGACGGACCGAGATGTCCTTAAACTAAAAATTCGCCCCAAACATGGCGATGACGGACCGAGATGTCCTTAAACTAAAAATTCGTCCCTAACATGGCGATGACGGACCGAGATGTTCTTAAACTAATTATTCGCCTCAAATATGGCGATAACGGACCGAGATGTCCTTAAACTAGAACCTCGCCTCAAATATGGCGACATCGGACCGAGATATCCTTAAACTAAAAATTCGTCTAAAAAACGGCGATACTGGACCGAAATGTCCTTAAACTAATTATGTAGGGATTCTATAGCACCACACTAGGTTAAGGGTAGCATCATACATGCTATAACAAAAATTTTAGAGGGTGCTAAACAATTCCAACCATGAATGGAACTAGAAAGATAGAGTAACAACTAGCTAGTATCATATACTACAAGTATCTAACACTAAATGGAAGAGAATACAACCTTTGTAGACCTCCTCCTAGACTCCTTGGATCGATTGAGGTTTGAACCGGTTGGCTTGTGTCCTTTCGAGTCCACGATAATCCACCACGAAGTCTCTTTGCACCAACCTCCAAGCTTCTCTTGATCAAGGATGAACAAGAAGCTAACACTCCACTCAAGTGGGCAAAACCAAAGTAGAATGGTGATTTGGGTTTTGATCTCAAGTAAAAACCTTTTCTTTTGTTAATCCTTTCTCTTTCTTTTGAAACCCTAGTGAGCTTTGAGAAGAGAGAGGAAGAAGGAGATAGCTCAAGCTAAACTCATGAGAATAATGAGAATAATGATAATGATAACCCTTTCTTAACTCAAGAGAGTAAGAGAGAGTATCATGCCAAACCATGGTTACAAAATATCTAGATATTTTGTAACTTGAGTTTAAGCAAGACCATGGGCCAAAACCATGGGTAAATGAAACCATGGTTTTGACTTGTCAACACAAGAATGAGAGTTGAATAGTCAACCATGATTTCATTTTTCGTTTTGCTTAATCTTAAATTAAAAAAATATATGTATAAATATGTAACCATGTGAGTCTTGCATTGCCACCACCAATGTATCATCAACCATGACACATGTATGCTTGCATATGTGCATGCACATCAACATATACATACACTCATGCATGCATCAAAAGAAATAGGTTTAAATAAATGAGCTAATGGATTTAATATTAAAATCAACACTTGATTTAATAACACGGTCATATCACATATGACCCGTCCAATAGTAAAACGCCCGAATAAAATATGGTATCCAATACACGCATTTAATTGAGCTCCCGCGCATATCACATATGCACCCCAAATCATTTCGCCTGAGCTAGAAGACTCCTTTGTGGGACTCTAAGACTCGTCAATATGCCAGCAGTAGGCAGTGATCATATCACATGCCCACAAACCGTCAGCGGCACCAGCAGTACGTAACGGCTCCTAGGTATTGAGCGATCAGAAGAAAGACAAGCAAACCTGCTAAAACTCCTGTCGAGCCAACTGGCAACACTTACCGTACAGTCTGGTCTCTTCGTCAAATATGCTGCATATCAGGTCTAGGGGTGGTATCGTCGACCCCAATAACTCAGATAAGTCATGTCGGTATATGGCTCATAACAGATCGAGAAAATACTGATAACACTTATCAGTAAATCTCAGCAGCTCTGGCCAGAGACTTCCTGTTATAGCCAATCATACATGGTGTAACATCAACCCCCAATACCGGGAGAGACGAAACCCCTCCTATCGCTCATTGCCTCTATGTGCCTCGGGACTGTACCCAAAATCCACCTGTTTGCACGACTCAGTAGAGCCGTGGTAGGGTGGAGATCAAAGTACAGTGGGAGACACACAAGACTCTATGACGATCTCGGGTCTACAGACTAACCTGTACCAGTGTCACCTGAGAACTGCTATCCGACGATAGATATAATACCACATAGAAGTTCTCGGCGATTCCGTTCAGTGTACCCAATCTCCACTGAGCACCCGTATACGATCTTTGGTGTCACCACACCAATAGATATGAGATCATCCATCGGCCATCATATGGGACAAGTAACGTATACGCTAGTCTAATCTGGTGATATCGATGCCCCGTCTCGATACACCCATGACTAGGAACATTTCAAGGATATGCTCATAGAATACTCTGTCCCACTAGTATGATCCGCATCATAATCTCAGTAGTCCTGCATCATCCTAAGGGCTATATCAACATGTACCAAATGAATGAAAGTACGATCAAATGAACATGTCAAGATAAAAGGTGCAACCAGATAGCATACTATCATGTCGAGCAAGAATGTCCCCTGAATACACACACACACATACCAGTACACACACTATCATATAATGGCTTCTAGGGCATACATATATCCAACAATCTCCTACTTGCATTAAGGCCAATTATTGACGTATCTCAGACCCAACATCTCAAAAAGTCGCTCATGCTGCGGCAAAGGGAGGGCCTTGGTGAGTGGATCCGAGATGTTATCTTTTGTATCTACTCTCCTAATCATGATCTCGCGGCGATCAACTATCCCCCAGATCAGATGATATCGCCTGAGGATATGTCTGGATCGCTGATGAGACCTTGGCTCTTTGGCTAACACCATAGCCCCATTATCACAATACAAAGGTATTGGATCAATAATGGTCGGAACTACTCCTAGCTCCGAGACGAACTTCCTCATCCAGACGGCTTCCTTGGCAGCATCATTTGCAGCAATATACTCAGCTTCCATCGTGGAGTCTGCAACGGTATTCTGTTTGGAACTCTTCCAACACACCGCCCCTCCATTGAGGGTAAAGACAAACTCAGAGATAGATTTGCTATCATCCTTGTCACTCCGGAAGCTTGAATCGGTAAAGGCCTCCATTTGGAGAACTCCATTACCATACACCAAGAACATTTCTTTAGTCCTTCGCAAGTACTTAAGAATGTTCTTCACTGCTGTCCAGTGATTCTCCCCTGGGTTGGATTGATACCTGTTTACTACACCCAGTGCATAAGCTATATCAGAGCGTGTACATAACATCGCATACATTCTAGATCCTACAGCAGAAACGTAGGGTATAATGCTCATGCAAGCTCTCTCTTTATCGGTCTTTGGGCAAAAGTGCTTAGAGAGAGTGACTCCATGATTAGCGGGTAAGGAACCCCGCTTGGAGTCTTCTATACTAAACCTCTTTAGGATGGTGTTAATGTACCTGGTTTGGGAAAATCCCAATAACCGTTTAGATCTATCCCTATAGATCTTTATGCCCAATATGTATGAGGTATCATCCAGGTCCTTCATGGAGAACCTTTGTGATAAGAATAGTTTGACCGATTGTAGCGTAGGAACGTCGTTTCCTATCAGAAGATGTCATCCACGTACAATACGAGGAATGTGACAGTACTTCCTACAACCTTCTTATAAACACAAGGTTCATCTGGATTTTTGACAAAATCAAACTCTTTGATAACATCATCAAAATAGATGTTCCAACTCCGTGATGCCTGCTTTAATCTATAAATGGATTTAAGCAACCTACATGCTTTCCCGCTGCTCCCACTATCGATGAAGCCCTCTGGCCGATCCATATAAACGCATTCTTCTAAATCACCATTTAGAAAAACCATTTTAACGTCCATCTGCCAGATTTCATAGTCGTAGTGAGCAGTAATAGCAAGTAGGATCCGAATGGATTTAAGCATGGTTATAGGAGAAAAGGTTTCGTCATAGTCCAGTCCTGGTCTTTGTCGAAATCCTTTCGCCACAAGCCTTGCCTTATAGGTCTCCACCTGCCCATCTACACCGATCTTTCTCTTAAAGATCCATTTGCACCCTATGGGTTTTACCCCAGAGGGCACAACATCCAAAGCCCACACTTTGTTGGTATACATAGACTCCATTTCGGATCTCATGGAATCCAGCCACTTCACAGAGTCATCACTCGTGATAGCTTGCTGAAAACTGATAGGGTCATCATCATCCATGATGCAGTCTTCTCCATCACCATCAACGAGAAAACCGTAGTATCTCTCCGGTGGGCGAGAAGTCCTACCAAATCTACGGAGTGGCTGAGGTTCATTAAGTTCTGTTGCAATATCAGGTTCAATCAAGTTGTCATTTGTCATTTGTGTTTCTAGAACCTCATCTAGATCTACCACATTGCCATCAGTATCATTTGAAAAAATCTCATTTTCTAAAAATGTGGCATTCCGAGATACAAACACCCTTTGTTCCTCCTTATGGTAGAAAAGATATCCATATGAATCTTTTAGATACCCCACAAATAAACATTTGAACGATCGTGTCTCGAGTTTGTCTGGATTCTGATTTTTGACAAAAACCGGACAACCCCAAATCTTAACTCGCTTAAGAGATGGTCTCTTCCCATACCATATCTCATATGGAGTGGTAGACACGGTCTTGGTCGGAACCCTGTTTAACAGAAAATCTGCAGTCTCCAATGCATGCCCCCAAAAGGAGAGGGGCAACTCAGCATCACTCATCATGGATCGTACCATATCTAATAGGGTTCGATTCCGCCACTCTGACAAACCGTTGTGCCTTGGTGTGTAAGGGGGAGTGAGCTGAGAGAGAATCCCATTCTCTTTTAGGAAGTTTGAAAACTCTGTACTAAGATACTCTTCGTCTTGATCCGATCGAAGTATCTTGATACTCAATGTAGTCTGCTTTTTTACTTCAAGTTTGTACTCCTTGAATTTCTTAAAGGCTTCAGACTTATGCTTTATTAAAAACACATGACCGAATCTTGAGAAATCATCAGTAAAAGTTATGAAGTATGAAAAATCGCCTCGTGCATGTGTAGACATTGGTCCACATACATCACTATGTATGAGGGCCAAGAGCTCAGTAGCTCTTTCTTCGTGTCCAGTAAACGGAGTTTTGGTCGTTTTACTTTTGATACAAGACTGGCAAGTCGCATAAGATTTATACTCAAAAGAATTTAAATATCCATTTTTATGAAGCTTGTTTAGTCTTGTTTCATTAATATGACCAAGTCTACAATGCCAAAGAAAAGCTTCATTTATATCTGAAAATTTTCTTTTGTTTGTGTGCTGTATGTTGAAAACTGTGTGTTGATTAAGGACGTATATCCCGTTATTAAGTGTACCATAACCAATCAACTCTTGATTTAGTTTAATGTTCATAACATTGTGCTGCAATATAAAATGATATCCTTCATTGTCCAACAAAGAAACGAATATTATATTACAAAGCATGTTTGGTACAAAATAACATGGGTTAAAAACCAATATACAACCCGATGGAAACCCCAGATGATACTCTCCAACTGAAACAGCATGTACATTGGAACCATTTCCAACCCGGAGAGTATGATCATCTGTCTTCAAAACTCTGTTATTTCTCAACCCCTGCACAGAATTGCAGATATGAGAACCCGAACCGGTATCCAATACCCAGGAAGCAGAGTTTATAGAAAAGCAGTTTTCGGTTACGAACACACCTGAAACTGAAGCATCAACATGCTTCCCTTTCTTGAGACCAAGGTACTCAGTACAATTCCGCTTCTAGTGTCCCGTCTTCTTACAGTAGAAATATTCTTCTTTTCCCGACTCCGCAGCTTTGGATTTGTCTTTCCCCTTTGCTTTTTTTATTCCACCTCTCGGCATGGTGGATTTCTTCTTGTTCTTTCCCTTGGCCTTGGCTTTTGGGACGGAAGAAGAAGATTGTCTAACAAGCAGGGAGGGAGACTTCGCCTTAAGCGTGCTCTCCGCATTTCTCAACATATTGAGAAGTTCGGGTAGCGACTTCTCCATGTTGTGCATATTGAAGTTCACTATGAAAGGAGCAAAGGCAGAGGGAAGAGACTGTAGAACAATATCCGTATATTGCTCATTATCCATTGTCCATCCGAGACCCTCAAGCTCTTCAATAAGAGCTATCATCTTCAAAACGTGGTCACCTACTGAAGTGCCAGGAGCCATCCGCATCTGAAACAGCTTTCTAGATGCTTCGTACCGTAAGATACGAGACTGCTCCCCATACAACTCCTTTATATGGAGAAAGATGGATTGAACATCCATCTCCTTGTCCTGCTTTTGATGTGTATTATCCATCGATGCAAGTGCGAGGCATTTGGCGGTGGCACAGTCAATATCCCACGTTTTACGAATCTCCCTATCCGCAACAGAAGATTCAGGGCCTGGTTTGGGCGGGGCTGTGGCAGTGAGGACATATGATACTTTATCATATGTGAGAGCAATGTTAATGTTCCTCAGCCAGTCTTTATAGTTTGGTCTGGTAAGCTTATTTTTCTCTAACAGTAGCTTAAGTCCAGTCATGGTTATCTGCCATTAGGAGAGAGAAAAGAATACACTCAGCGAAAGCTCTTGCAATGATTGATTGGTTTATTATTTTATCTAATCGATATCTCCCATTACTTTTATTTACATTCTACAACTTCGCTAACCGTTCAGCCAGGCCAGTGCCAGTACTTTTGAGGGAGGTTCCCCTTGCTTTCTCACAGACCTAATTAAAATAAACCTCATTTTCCCAGAGGCGTAGCCCTGTTGACACCTTTCTAGACACATAATGAGTTAGCTAATTGTAAAGTGCAAAATTCTCCCGGGAGCAACTATTGCTCACAGTGGGATCGGGATCCTACTATCACATAGAAGGTATGCAATCTCATTGCAAGTTTCAACACTTGAAACTCCCGATATGTTTTTATCCCTGGCACTTATGACCTTGACTATGATCAACATTTCATAAGTACTAATCAAGTTCTACCCGTCATTTCATGATTAATCAGACCCATCCATATGACCTTTGACTATAATCAACATAATCATATGAATGTCCTAATTAATCCCATCATATGGTGTGTAGGAAGACATCAGTTAGCTACCGTACACTACGCCTTGACTATAATCAACATACGTAGCACGAATACTAAGTACTCTACTTCCTAAAATGATGGAGGGTTGCGTATAGTTTTTAAGAAAACCTTTGACGCTTCGAACTTGATATCGTTGTAGAATCTAATGGTTTTAAAAAGAGTGGCTTAAGCTCCGCCTTTTGAAATCTTGCTTTTTCATAAAAAGCCGAGTAGGTTTTAAATCCGATTCTACAACATCTTTTTAAGTTTCTTTTGTTTACATTAATCATATTAATGTACCATCATTTAAGTCCTAAGCTATTATAGAAAAGAAACGAAAATAGAACGTACACTTATGCCATCCTCATTCGCCACAATGTCCCGTTAGGTTACTTAACTAACGGCATAGCGGGGCGGGACTAGCATGGATGCAAAACATAAGCAACGTTTATTATATATCATATATATAATATTCCATTCGTCTAAGCATATAAAGTAATCACATTACAGAATATCCACAGCAGAATCACATATATGAAAATACAGGATATAATAGGAGGTTCGTATTTTGTATTTAGTCAACAATAAAAAATACGGATTCCACGGTCGTGATGAATAGCCAAGCTCACACCCCTAGACCCCTACGAGAGCGGAAAGTGACCCTACCAATTCTAGAGTTTAGGAGACCCGGTCTCGACTCCTCGAGATGGCCTCCCACTGAACCCTAGAACCCGGTCACTTGTGCTCCCCTCCTTGGGTCTATCCTAATGCGGAAAAGTAAATAATATACAACAATGGTGACATCATCCTCAACCCGGAAGTGCCATAATAAAAGAATATTACATACATTTAATTTTACATGAATGAAAAGAAAAACTCTCATCTCACATAAAACCCCGGCTATTCATTCGCGGTGATCCTGTACATCATATCTCAGCAACACATAATATCACATATCATCAACGCAAGTAAGTATGCGTACCCCAATTGTCGTTGATGTATAGTAACGAAACCGGCGATACACCACATACTACACTTACGGTCGCAGAAAAGAAAGTGAAAAACTACAGCAATTGGAATCGACACTGCCTTTAGACATCATAAACCCGGAATATCACATATTCAGGATTTTATGCCTAACAATGCAAATCTTATATTTAGGTCTCAACCATGAAAACACCTTTTCAAAAGAAGCCGGGTAATTCACCAAGATTCCCTATTCTACCGAGACCGAAATATTAGACTTACACGCAACTTATTACTTTTCACAAAACTAATTAGTGTAGATTCCAATTATTGTATCACATTACAGATATCTAGACAATTTTAAACGTTTCAATCGAATCAACAAACACCCATAAATTACCCCGATGAGCTCAACACTTGAGCAAAGTTAAAGTACTCAAAAACGAGCCACAGTACCTATGATCCATCCGTAGAAGGGCCAAACCAATGCCTCACCTATGACACCGCGGAACTACGGCAAACCATAAGGTTCAGTCGCGGTTCCGAGAGCATAGAATCGAGTTAAGGTTTTTATTCTTCTAGAGGGTCCATAGAGTTACTTGCACGACTATCGAATATAATTAACTTAAGAAAATTCCAACACTTGGAAATTTTCAGCGAGGGTAATGGGGGGTTATTGATGTTCGCTTGAACTGTCAAACATCATCCAAGTTACCATTACAATGTTAAAAAATACGATTACGAAATACTCCGAATAAGGCCCTAAGCACAATTTGCATCACATGAAAATTTGGCCTAAACAAACACTACCTGAAACCCCGAAACCCAGACACCAGAGCACAGACAAAATTATAGGTAAAACATGAAAGGTTCCTAGGCACCTTATAGAGGTCTCACAAGGCATCAACCATGCCAATTTCAAAAATTATGGGTGCCAAGAAACCCTAATACGGATCGTCGGCTAGAATTCTAAGCGAAATACGAATCTAGTTAACATATTAACTAAAGGAGAGAGGCTACAACCTTTGTAGATCCGGTTACCCACTTCCTTGGCTCCACGTAGGCATCCTATCGCTGTCCATCTCGAATCCCGAACTCAAACTTCGGCTTCATCGGAGAATTGGGCGGACTAGGTCGTCGGCTTCATGCCAAAGATGATCTACGTCGAGGCATCACAAGTTCAAGCTCCGACTTCACCAAGTTGTGAAACTTGTGAAGAAAACACCCAAAACAACTTGGCAAGAGGTAGAGGGTGAAGAAATAGGAGGTGGGTTCACTTTAGAATTGGATTTCTCACTTTAGATCTCAAGTTGCCATTGATGGCATCAAGCTTTCTTGAAGAAGAAGAAAGAATATGATAAGTGTTAAATTAAAAAGAAAATAAATCAATACTTATCATAAGCTAACCAAGGTTAAGTGTAGAGAATAGACCATGGTAAATGAGAATGTTAGGGTTAAGCAAGAAGACAAATGGTCTCTTTAGTCAAAGCTTCATGAAGCTTCATCAAGCTTCATGATAAAAAAGAAACCATTTCCTTTTTCTTTTATCTAATTAAATAAAGAAAGAAAGGATAAGTAAAAAGATGAATAATACAAAACCCTAACCATTATCATAACCATGGTTTAATTCTTTGCACTTAACAAAATGATCAAGTATCATCAAACATGATACAAATGTGTGCACAAAAGTATATCACATATACTTCTTGCACATCAAGTGAGAAAATCCATACAAAGTGAACTAATACTAGCTAATGCAAAATAATAAATCAAATATATAATTATACATTAAATCATTAAATCAACACGTGATTTAACGATCCGGTTATATCGTATATAACCGACTAGTATCCAATGTACCGATTTATCGAATCAATGATTCGATAACTAGGTCATATCGAATATAACCAATCGAAACATTTATCGTGAGAATGATATGCGGTATCACATACACGCATTATTCTCGCTCCCGCACATATCTCATATGCGCTCCTATTTCGTTTCGCTTGAGCCAGGAAACCTCTGTGTAGGACTCTAAAGACTCGTCAATACGCCGGTAGCAGATGATGATCATATCAAGCACCCACAAGCCGCAAGCGGTCTTCTAAACGTAACGGCCATCCGGGCATTGAGCGATCAGAAGATCAACGAGCTAGCCCGCTCACACTCCTGTGAATCCAACCAGTAACACTTACCGTACAGTCCGGTCTGTTCGTCTGATACGTCGCATATCAAGTCTAGGGTTGGTAAACGTCAGACCCCAATAACCGATAAGTCGTGCCGATGTGAGGCTCATAACGGGTCGAGAAACTACTGGTAACACTTACCAGCAAATCTCTGATCATCCCTGGCCAGGGACTTTCCTGTTATGGCCAATCGAGCACAGCGCAATATCAACCCCCAATACCGGGAGAGACGAAACCCCTCCTATCGCTCATTGCCTCCATGTGACCCGGGACTGTACCCAAAGACCACCGTTTTGCACGCCCTCATGGATGTGGTAAGGTGGAGATCAAAGCACAGTGGTAATCACACAAGACTCTATGACGATCTCGGGTCTACAGACTAACCTGTACAAGTGTCACCTGAGAACTGCCATCTGACGTGAGGTATAATACCATCTGGGAGTTCTCGGCGAGTCCGTCCAGTGTACCCAGTCTCCACTGAGCACCCGTACACCATCTCTGATGTCAAACACCAATGGATATGGGATCATCCATCGCCCATCTCATGGGTCGTGAAGCGTATGCGCTAGTCTTCACTGGTATATCGATGCCCCGTCTCGATACACCTACGACTAGGGACCTTGAAGGATGTACTTATGGACTACCATGTCCCCACTAGTATGATCTGTATCATAGTCCAGGTAGTCAAGTACACATCCTAAGGGCTTTACCAACATGTAACTATAAGACAGTTTAAAGAGACAAGTGTACATGTTAAGATAAAGAGTAACCAGATAGCATATTATCATATCGAGCAAGAAAGTCATCTCTATATATGTCCAAGCATCCAATATAATATACATCATCTGTACAATACTGGCCTTTAGGGCATACATACAACTAACAATCTCCCACTTGCACTAGGGCCAGCTGCTGTAGTATCGCATACCGAGCATCCCGAAGAGTCTCTCAAACTGTATCTGGGGAATGGCTTTCGTGAGTGGATCCGCTGTGTTGTTCTTTGTGTCAACCCTCCTAACCTCGATCTCCCGGCGATCAACTATCTCCCGGATCAGGTGATACCGCCTCAGAATATGCCTGGATCGCTGATGGGACCTGGGTTCCTTGGCCAAAGCCACCGCTCCATTGTTATCGCAATACAAAGGTATTGGATGCTCAATGGATGGAACCACTCCAAGTTCAGTAATGAACTTCTTGATCCAGACAGCCTCTTTGGCAGCATCGTTGGCAGCGATGTATTCTGCCTCCATCGTCGAGTCTGCCACGGTTTCCTACATGGAACTCTTCCAGCTAACCGCCCCTCCGTAAAGGGTAAAGACAAATCCCGACTGCGAATTAGAGTCGTCCTTATCACTCTGGAAGCTCGAATCGGTAAAGGACTCCACTTGGAGTTCCCCGTTACCATACACCAAGAGCATCTCTTTAGTCCTTCGTAAGTACTTGAGAATGCTCTTCACAGCTGTCCAGTGACTCTCTCCAGGATCAGCTTAATACCTGCTTACTATACTTAGTGAGTATGCTATATCGGGTCTGGTATATAGCATCGCATACATGATAGAGCCTACAGCCGAAGCATAGGGTATCCCTTGCATGCGAGCTCTCTCCAAATCAGTCTTGGGAGACATCTCTTTGGAGAGAGTGACTCCAGAGATCGTGGGCAAGTTCCCACGCTTGGATTCTTCCATACTAAACCTCTTTAGTATGGTGTCAATGTACCTGGATTGGGACAATCCCAATATCCTTTTGGATCTATCTCTATAGATCCTGATTCCCAATATGCAGGAGGCATCACCAAGATCTTTCATTGAGAATCTCTGTGATAAGAAGAGCTTGACCGATTGCAGCATAGGAATATCATTTCCTATCAAGAGTATGTCGTCCACGTACAATACGAGGAAGACAACCTTACTCTCTGCCACCTTCTTGTAGATACAAGGTTCATCTGGATTTTTGACGAAATCAAACTCTTTGATAACGACGTCAAAGCAGATGTTCCAACTCCGCGATGCTTGCTTTAATCCATAAATGGATTTAAGCAGCTTGCACACCTTCCCGCTGCTCCCACTATCTACGAAGCCCTCTGGCTGAGTCATGTACACGCACTCTTCTAAATCACCATTTAGAAAAGCGGTCTTAACATCCATTTGCCAGATTTCGTAATCATGATATGCAGCGATGGCAAGCATGATCCGGATGGATTTAAGCATAGCCACTGGAGAAAAGGTTTCGTCATAGTCCACACCTGGTCTTTGACGAAAACCTTTTGCAACAAGTCTAGCTTTGAAAGTCTCCACTTTCCCATCTACACCAATTTTCTTTTTGAAGATCCACTTGCTCCCAATGGGTTTTACCCCTTCAGGAGCAACTTCCAAAGTCCATACTTTGTTGGTGTACATGGATTCCATCTCGGACCGCATAGCATCCAGCCATTTCACTGAGTCCCCACTCGTGATGGCCTGCTCGAAGCTAGTTGGGTCATCATCCTCCATGATGCAATCCTCGCTCCCACCATCCATGAGAAAACCGTAGTATCTCTCAGGTGGGCGAGGAACCCTACAAGATCGGCGGAGAGGCTGGGGTTCGTCGGGTACTACGGAATCCTCTAGTTCCACCAGATCTTCTGTTGTAGCTTCTGCAGCTGGAACCTCTTTCAGTTCTACCTCATTGCCACAAATCTCTTTGTCAAGAAATTCCTTTTCTAAAAAGGTGGCATGCCGAGAAACAAACACTCTTTGTTCCTCAGAGTGGTAGAAGATATACCCTTGAGAATTCTTGGGATACCCTACAAATTTGCATAGAACAGACCGTGCCTCGAGTTTGTCCGGATTTTGTCGTTTGACATAGGCTGGACAACCCCATATCTTAACATAGTTAAGACTTGGTCTCTTTCCTTTCCATATCTCGTATGGAGTGGTAGGAACAGATTTGGTTGGGACCATATTCAATAGATGTATGGCTGTCTCAAGCGCATACCCCCAGAAGGAAATAGGTAACTCAGCTGTGCTCATCATAGAGCGCACCATATCTAATAGAGTGCGGTTCCTCCGTTCGGATACACCGTTGTGCTGTGGTGTATATGGAGGAGTCAGCTGAGAGAGAATCCCATTCTCTTTTAGGAAGTCCAGGAATTCATTGCTCAAGTATTCACCTCCTCGATCAGATCGAAGGATTTTAATACTTTTTCCAGTTTGGTTCTCGACTTCTTGTTTATTTCTCAAAAGCTTCAGACTTGTGTCTTATCAAGTACACATGTCCGTATCTTGAGAGATCGTCAGTGAATGTAATGAAGTACGAAGAACCATCCCTGGCATATGTAGACATGGGACCACATACATCACTATGTATCAGTTCCAAGAGTTCGGTAACTCTTTCTCCGTGTCCCGTAAACGGAGTTTTGGTCATCTTGCCTTTGAGACATGACTGGCAAGTGTCATAAGATGAAAATTCGAATGGTTTCAAATATCCATCCTTATGCAACTTAGCCAGTCGTGTCGCATTGATGTGACCCAGTCTACAATGCCACAAGAAGGATTCGTTCAGTTCTGAACTCTTCCTCTTGTGTGTGTTTGTTATACTTAGAACTATTGATTGATTTAGAACATAAATGCCATTGCACAATGTGCCTGATGCAACCAACTTTTGGTTACGGAAAATATTCATAACATTGTCCTGTAATACAAAATTATATCCCTCTTTACTTAATAAAGAAACCGATATAATGTTGCATATCAGGTTCGGCATGTAATAGCATTCGTTCAGAACCAATGTATTACCAGTTGGTAATGCAAGGTGATATTCCCCGACAGTCTTAGCTGCAACAATTGCACCATTTCCAACTCTAATGTCTTTATCACCTTCTCCAAGTTCTCTACCTTTCCTGAGCCCATGTAACTGATTACATATATGGGATCCTGATCCGGTATCTAATACCCAGGACGTAGAGCAAATGGAGAAACAGTTCTCAGTAACGAACACACCCGAAGAAAATGCATCAACATGTACTTTCTTCATTCGGGTGGCATGGGAATCCTGGTATTCCCCTGTATCCTGTTCATTCCTATAACTCTTATAGGAAAGAACGGAACCAACGTTTCCCAGCACAGTATAACATGCGGGTTCGGTCAATACATCCATATTATTATCTTCATTAGGGCATGAAATGGTCGCTACCTGGAGAGAGAGAGAGAAGAAAACACTTTAGCGTATGCTCGTGCAAGATCAGATTGGTTATTATCTTATCTAATCAGGATGGCTCCCACTGCTTTTTATCAAATCTTTCTTCAAACCCTAAAAGGAAAGACCAGCCGGGATTAATTACACACTACAAGTTCGCCAATCTTTCAGCCAGGCCAGTGTCGGTATTTTGAGGGAGGTCCCCCGTGCTTTCGCACGAACCTAATTAATGTAAACCTCGTTTTCCCAGAGGCGTAACCTCGTTGACACTTTTCTAGACACCTACTTGATCGGCTAATTGCAATGTGCAAAACTCTCCCAGGAGTAACTCTTACTCACAGTGGGTATCGGGATCCAACTATCTCATAGAAGGTATGCAATCTCATTGCAAATTTCAACACTTGAAATTCCCGATAATGCTTTTGCCCCTAGCGTGCTATGACCTTGATGAAAGCCAACAAACCACAGCCCGCTAGTCAAGTTCAACCCGTACATTTCTTGACTGAATTAAACCCACCCGCACGACCCTTGACGAAAGCCAACAAAGCCGTACGACTACCCTAATCCAGTCGCATCATATGCAGCAGATAAACAGCACATAGCTACCGCACACTACACCTTGACGAAAGCCAACAAATGTAGCACGAATACTATATGCAACTTATCTGAAATGACGGAGGGCTACGACAGGTTTTTCTGAAAACCTATTGCGTAATGAACTTGATATCGTTGTAGAATCAAATGAAGTTTTGAAATGGAGTGATTTTGAGGCTTTTCTAGTTTTGCTAAAAGGGTCACTCCCGGTGAAGGGATCGTCGGCCCTTTCCTCTTCGAATGAGGTGCGGGATATATCATATATATCACTGTGCAAAGCAAAAACTCTTAAAGCAATCAAAAACAAACCGAGTTTGTAGCATCTGCCAGTTATTGCTAAAGGAGTCACTCCCGGTGAAGGGATCTCGGTCCTTTCCTCATCGAATAAGGTGCGGGATATATCATATATATCGCTGTGCAAAGCAAGAACTGTAGCTACCTGTTTTGTTTATGAAATTCGATTCTACAATATCTTAGGTTTCTTTTCTTTCATTAATCTCATTAATGAAGTCCCATCATTTAAGTACCTAAACATCACAGATAAATACGACGTACACTTATGCCATCCGCATTCGCTTCAATGTCCCCTCGTACACCGTTAGGTTAGGTAACTAACGGCAGAGCGGGACAGGGCTAGTACGGGTGTAAAACATAAGTAACGTCTATATAATATATCATATATATACTATATACTGTATCCATCACAGAACATCACATGATCACATCACAGATATCGCAGCAGAAAAAACATATGAAACATTGGATATACTAGGACATCCGTGTTTTCAATACGAGCCAGTATAAAACACGGATTCCACGGTCGTGATGAATAGCCAATCCCACACCCCTAGACCCCTACAAGAGCGGCAAGCAACCCTACCAATTCTAGGGTTAGGAGACCCGGACTCGATTCCTCGAGATGGTCTCCCACTGGACCCTAGAACCCGGTTACTTGTGCTCCCCTCCTTGGGTCTATCCTATTGCGGAAAAGTAAATAATATACAAAGGGTGACATCTTCCGCTACCTGGAAGTGCCCCAAATAAAAGAATATTACATACAAGTTTTTACATGAATGAAAATGAAAAACACTCAAAAACACCCGGCTATTCAAACACGACGATCCAATATAACATATCCAGCAACACATAACATCACATGTCATCAACGTAAGTAAGTATGCATACCCCAATTGTCGTTGACGTATAGCAACGAAACCGGCGATATGAACATACTACACTTACGGTCACAAAAAAGAAAGTATAAAACTACAACAGTTGGAATCCGCAACCTCTTTAGACATCACATGTCTAATCAAATGAAATACTTAGACATCACATGCCTAACAGTTATAAACCCCGCATTTTAGTCTCATTATCGAAAACTCTTTTCAATATCAAGTGAAACTAAACCGCTAGATTTATATCATTCATTCAGTTATCTCATAACTGTTTGTGAATTCTAATTATTGTATCACATTCCAGATAAACAGAAAATGTTAAACTTTCCGATCGAACAGTCGAATACCCAAGTTTTCCCGATACAGCTCAACACATGAAATAAGTCTAACAACATTCAGTTCGTGCCTCAGTACCAACGGTCCAGCCGTAGAAGGGTCAAGCCAACGCCTCACATATGGCACGCCGTACTGCCCCAAACCCAAAGGTTCAAAGGGCAGTTCAAGATGGTCACATAATCGAGTTAAGGTTTGTTGTCTTCTAGAGGGTCCATCGCGTTACTTGCACTACTTAGAACGTCGTTAAACTACGGAAAAATCCAACACTTGGAAATTTCCCGACAGGGGAAAAGTTGGGTATTTATATCCGGTCGAACTTTTTAATAAATTCAAAAATTATCCGGAAAAACACAAAGACGAAATTTGATAATCCGGTCGAAACATCGAAGCTCTAAAACACCCCAGAAAATTCAACTCTTGAATAATTATTAAAAATACCCATAAAACTCAGCTGCAGAAATAATGAATTACTGTGCAAGGTAGGAGGGCTGACGTCATCAATGGGCCGCGGAACCGCCGCAGAAGCCATGCTTCTGCCGCGGTTCCGCCGCACAGTTCACTGTTCATTGAAAGAAAATTGCACCGTAATTCTTAGAATTATCTGCTGAATTTTTAAAGCATTTTTAATCTAGAAAAATCCCAGATTTTAGAAAAAGTCCAGAGAGCACATGGGTTTCAGGGTTTCGGGTTCGTTCGGGTTTCAAACGTCGTCTAGACATCGCCTAAGGCTCTAGCTAGGCTCTGATACCAGTGAAAGGTTCCTAGGCACCCTATAGAGGTCTCACAAGGCATCAACCATGCCAATTTCAAAAATTATGGGTGCCGAGAAACCCTAATACGGATCGTTGGCTAGAATTCTAGGCGAAATACGAATCTAGTTAACATATTAACTAAAGGAGAGAGGCTACAACCTTTGTAGATCCGGTTACCCACTTTCTTGGCTCCACGTAGGCATCCTCTCGCTGTCCATCTCGAATCCCGAACTCAAACGTCGGCTTCATCGGAGAATTGGGCGGACTAGGTCGTCGGCTTCGTGCCAAAGATGATCCACGTCGAGGCATCACAAGTTCAAGCTCCGACTTCACCAAGTTGTGAAACTTGTGAAGAAAACACCCAAAACAACTTGGTAAGAGGTAGATGGTGAAGAAATAGGAGGTGGGTTCACTTTAGAATTGGATTTCTCACTTTAGATCTCAAGTTGCCATTGATGGCATCAAGCTTTCTTGAAGAAGAAGATGATGATGAAGAAGAAAGAATATGATAAGTGTTAAATTAAAAAGAAAATAAATCAATACTTATCATAAGCTAACCAAGGTTAAGTGTAGAGAATAGACCATGGTAAATGGGAATGGTTAGGGTTAAGCAAGAAGACAAATGGTCTCTTTAGTCAAAGCTTCATGAAGCTTCATGATAAAAAGAAACCATTTCCTTTTTCTTTTATCTAATTAAATAAAGAAAGAAAGGATAAGTAAAAAGATGAATAATACAAAACCCTAACCATTATCATAACCATGGTTTAATTCTTTGCACTTAACAAAATGATCAAGTATCATCAAACATGATACAAATGTGTGCACAAAAGTATATCACATATACTTCTTGCACATCAAGTGAGAAAATCCATACAAAGTGAACTAATACTAGCTAATGCAAAATAATATATCAAATATATAATTATACATTAAATCATTAAATCAACACTTGATTTAACGATCCGGTTATATCGTATATAACCGACTAGTATCCAATGTACCGATTTATCGAATCAATGATTCGATAACTAGGTCATATCGAATATAACCAATCGAAACATTAATCGCGAGAATGATATGCGGTATCACATACACGCATTATTCTCGCTCCCGCACATATCTCATATGCGCTCCTATTTCGTTTCGCTTGAGCCAGGAAACCTCTGTGTAGGACTCTAAAGACTCGTCAATACGCCGGTAGCAGATGATGATCATATCAAGCACCCACAAGCCGCAAGCGGTCTGCTAAACGTAACGGCCATCCGGGCATTGAGCGATCAGAAGATCGAAGAGCTAGCCCGCTCACACTCCTATGAATCCAACCAGTAACACTTACCGTACAGTCCGGTCTGTTCGTCTGATACGTCGCATATCAAGTCTAGGGATGGTAAACGTCAGACCCCAATAACCGATAAGTCGTGCCGATGTGAGGCTCATAATGGGTCGAGAAACTACTGGTAACACTTACCAGCAAATCTCTGATCTGCCCTGGCCAGGGACTTCCCTGTTATGGCCAATCGAGCACAGCGCAATATCAACCCCCAATACCGGGAGAGACGAAACCCCTCCTATCGCTCATTGCCTCCATGTGACTCGGGACTGTACCCAAAGACCACCGTTTTGCACGCCCTCATGGACGTGGTAAGGTGGAGATCAAAGCACAGTGGGAATCACACAAGACTCTATGACGATCTCGGGTCTACAGACTAACCTGTACAAGTGTCACCTGAGAACTGCCGTCTGACGTGAGGTATAATACCATCTGGGAGTTCTCGGCGAGTCCGTCCAGTGTACCCAGTCTCCACTGAGCACCCGTACACCATCTCTGATGTCAAACACCAATGGATATGGGATCATCCATCGCCCATCTCATGGGTCGAGAAGCGTATACGCTAGTCTACACTGGTATATCGATGCCCCGTCTCGATACACCTACGACTAGGGACCTTGAAGGATGTACTTATGGACTACCATGTCCCCACTAGTATGATCTGCATCATAGTCCAGGTAGTCAAGTACACATCCTAAGGGCTTTACCAACATGTAACTATAAGACAATTTAAAGAGACAAGTGTACATGTTAAGATAAAGAGTAACCAGATAGCATACTATCATATCGAGCAAGAAAGTCATCTCTATATATGTCCAAGCATCCAATATAATATACATCATCTGTACAATACTGGCCTCTAGGGCATACATACAACTAACAAAACAGGGGAGGGGGACCGGCCTCACTGGATTTTTAGGGAAGGGGCTCGGCCAAAATCCGAGGGGTTGGCCCCAATTTTGTTATGTGCTCATAGTATTGTGTCAGTAAGCTTCTGTAGTTGTTTGAAAATTTTTCTGAGCACTTTAAAAATTCGACAGAGAAGCTTATTTTAAGGTTGCAGTTTTTGTTATTCGGAGTTATTTCGTTTCCGTATTCTTTCTAACATTGTCTTTGTTTCTAGCTTGGCTCTGATACCACTGTAAGAATTATATAGCGCCACACTAGGTTAAGGGTAGTATCACACATGCTATAACAAAAATTTTAGAGGGTGCTAAACAATTCCAACTATGAATCGAACTAGAAAGATAGAGTAACAACTAGCTAGTATCATATACTACAAGTGTCTAACACTAAATGGAAGAGAATACAACCTTTGTAGACCTTCTCCTAGACTCTTTGGATTGATTGAGCTTTGAAACGGTTGGCTTGTGCCCTTCTGAGTCTACGATGATCCACCACGAAGTCTCTTTGCACCAATCTCTAAGCTTCTCTTGATCAAGGATGAAGAAGAAGCTAACACTCCACTCAAGTGGGCAAGACCAAAGTAGAATGGTGATCTAGGTTTTGATCTCAAGTAAAAACCTTTTCTTTTTTTAATCCTTTCTCTTTTTTTTGAAACCCTAGTGAGCTTTGAGGAGAGAGAGGAAGAAGGAGATGGCTCAAGCTAAACTCATGAGAATAATGAGAATAATGATAACGATAACCCTTGCTTAACTCAAGAGAGTAAGAGAGAGTATCATGCAAAACTATGGTTACAAAATTTCTAGATATTTTGTAACTTGAGTTTAAGCAAAACCATGGGCAAATGAAACCATGGTTTTGACATGTCAAGACAAGAATGAGAGTTGAATAATCAACCATGATTTCATTTGTCATTTTGCTTAATCTCAAATTAACAAAATATATGTATAAATATGTAACCATGTGAGTCTTGCATTGCCACCACCAATGTATCATCAACTATGACACATGTATGCTTACATGTGTGCATGCACATCAACATATACATACATTCATGCATGCATCAAAAGAAATAGGTTTAAATAAATGAGCAAATGGACTTAATATTAAAATCAACACTTGATTTAATAACCCGGTCATATCATATACGACCCGTCCAATAGTTAAACGCCCGAATAAAACACGGTATCCAATACACGCATTTAATCGAGCTCCCGCGCATATCACATATGCACCCCAAATCATTTCTCCTGAGCTAGGAGACTCTTTTGCGGGACTCTAAGACTCGTCAATATACGAGCAGTAGGAAGTGATCACATCACATGCCTGTAGGGTGTTTTTCGTCACCCTATTGAGATGGGAATATGCGCGCGCTGGTCAGATGCATTACAGACTCCCCTTGCCTAGGATAGGCTGGGGTTTATTGATTATGGGGATCTGAATCTCCGGCAGCCGCAGACTAAGCTGCCGTTAATTATCTCTCGCATTTGGAGCGAAAAAACCTCCGATTGACGGATTAAACTGGTCATGCGAACTCAATGTGCAGTGTTGTGTTTTGAAGGGGTTTGGGATATCTCAGGGGCCCCGCAGAGTTTTTTACGGGGGTCCCGTTACCCGGATAGCGGGCTGGGGGTCAAGGAGGCTAGCAGCCCTATTGCGGGGTGCGGGGCAGCGCCCTGTTAGAATTTTTTTCCTAACAGAGACAGTGTCGTGGAGTATGTGTGTGTGTGTGTATGTATATATACGTATATATACTAAAAAGGGAAAGGGCATCCAAAGGATGTGTGGGAGAAAGCGCTTTGGCGCTAGCGCTTTGGGCGCTAGCGCCTTGAACGCAAGAGCGCTAGTGCCCCACGTGCCAGGCACATGGGCGCTCGGGCGCTAGCGCTTTGGGCGCTAGCGCTCTGAAAGTAAGAGCGCTAGCGCCCTACGTATTAGCACATGGGCGCTCGGGCGCTAGCATTTTGGGCGCTAGCACTCTGAGCGCATGAGTGCTAGCGCCCCACATGTCAGCACGTGGGCGCTCGGGCGCTAGCGCTCTGAGCGCAAGAGCGCTAGCGCCCCACGTGTCAGCACGTGGGCGCTCGGGTGCTAGCACTTTGGGCGCTAGCGCTTTGAGCTCTAGCGCTCCACGTGTCAGCACGTGGGCGCTCAGGCGGCAAAAGGGACCTGGTCCCTGCAATGGGAGTTGTACTCCCAGAAAGGAGCACTTATTATTTTGTGTGTGTGTGTGTGTGTATGAGGAGTTAAACTCCTAGGTTGTTTTGAAGTTGATGAAGGGGGCTTCTCTCCTTGAGCCCTGGATCTTCCCCAAAGTGGGGTTTGTGGAGATGGGTCTCCTTCTTCTTCCTGTCGTTTGGCCGGATCTTGGAAAAAGGGGGTGAGACATAAAAATCTTCCTTTTTTGAGATCTAATGGTAGATCCAAGTTTCCCTTTGTGGGTTTTGTGGTGAAAAGCTATTTAGTTTTGGAAAAGGAAGAGTAAAACTCTTGATTTAATTCAAAAGAAAGAAGAAGGTTTTAGAACCTTGAGGAAGGAAAAAGATCTCAGATCTGGATTCTTTTGGGGAGAGAGAAAAAAGTTGTTGGGATATTTTCATTATCCTTGCCTTTATAGGCTATACACTTTACATATAGCCCCTTGGGCTATACAAAAATGGCATTTGCCCATCCCATGCCTCATGTGCCATTTCTTTTTGCACATAAGCCATGGGCTTTACAAAAATTTGGCTTTATGCCCATCCATGCATAAAAAATTACATAAAAATTATTTATTACATGATTTCATTTTGGGCATGGAGGAGGGCCGGCCGCTTCATGTTCGGACTCGACCTGGGCATGGGCTCACTTGATCCGGGCTTGGGCCCACTTAGCTTGGGGTTGACCTTGACTTGGTCAACCGAGGTGCAATTTTCGACCCCAACAAAGTGCCCCCATCAATAAATGCACACCACATATGTGGGTCGTGTGCATGAAATTGATGGATCTTCTTTCGTGTGGAGGCAACTTGCTTTGGTTCCCACTTTTTGGGATGCACTGCCCTTTTTACGACATGGACGGTCGACGCTTAACGCGTCTCTGAGACGGAGTGTTCGTGGTAGACGTTTCCCTGGCCCGGAGTGATTTAGTAGACGTGCCCCCGACACGGGGTGTCGCTGGTCGACGTTTCCCTGAGGCGGAGTGTCTGCTTGACGTTTCCCCGTTATGGAGTGTCACTGTTGGATGTTTCCCGGTATGGAGTGTCTCCGGTCGACATTTCCCCGAGGCGGAGCATCTGTTGTCGATGTGCCCCCGGCACAGAGTGTCTGCTTGACGTTTCCTCGAGGCGAAGTGTCTGCTTGACGTTTCCCCGATACGGAGTGTCACCGTTGACGTTTCCTCGGTACGGAGTGTCGTCGGTCGACGTTTCCCCGAGGCGGCGTGTCTATTTTCGACGTGCCCCCAGCACGGAGTGTCTGCTTGACGTTTCCCCGAGGCGGAGTGTTGGCTGGTTGACGTATCCCCAAGATGGAGTGTTTGCTTGACGTTTCCCCGTTATGGAGTGTCATTATTGGACGTTTCCCCGATGCGGAGTGTCGCTGGTTAACGTTTCCCCAGCATGGGGTGTCTGTGTTGAACGTTTCCCCGAGACGGAGTGTCGCTGGTTGATGTATCCCCGAGACGGAGTGTTTGCTTGACGTTTCCCCGTTACGGAGTGTCGTTGTTGGACGTTTCCCCGGTATGGAGTGTCGCTGGTCTACGTTTCCCCGAGGCGGAGTGTCTGTTGTTTGACGCAGAGGTCGATGTTGGAATTGGTTGATTTGATTTGTTTGATTTGAGTTAGCATCAGCATCGCTACACTGGAATATGGTACCAGGAGCGAATCATCATCTGTCTTTGAGAGGATTTAGGGATTGGTTTTTTGGTTTGGCATTTGCATTGCTGCACTGGAATAATACCAGGAGCAACTCATCATTTTCCCCGAGAGGATTTGGGAATTGGTTTTTGCTTGGAATCAGTATCGCTACACTGGAATATGGTACCAGGAGCGAATCATCATTTGCGCTTTCTTATCAGGAAGCGATAGCTTAGGAGAAAGGTTTTACGTCCCTATCACCTAAGAATTTTCAATTTTGTGAGCCGTAAGGATCTCACAAAGCATTTTCTCCCTACGGGTCATAAGGATCCCGTAGGTGTATTTTCTCCTTAGGAGTCGTGAGGACCCCCAAGTGTGTTGCTCCTTTGTGAGTCGTCAGGATCTCACGCAGGATTTTTCTCCTCACAAAGTCGAGGGGACTTTGCGAGTGCATCTCATCTCTTTTTCACGAGTTTGCACCCTTTCGGGTTTTCATAAACTCGCCGGCAGTCCTGCTGTTTTTACTCACGGAGCCCTTTCGGGTTTTCATCCGTGCTCATTTTGCTTGTGGACATACCCTTTTTTTGGTTGGTGAGACTTTGAATGTGGTCTCGCCGGTAGAACTTGGGAGAGATTGGGATTGTTTTACGCCCGTGGATTGTATACGGTTTTGCAGGATGTATGATCCAGACCGTAGGGCCGTAAAAATTTCGGGACTTTATTGGCGTTTGCATCGCTGCACTGGAATATGGTACCAGGAGTGACTCATCATTCGCCGTTAGGGCATGGGATTTGGAATTTAATTGGCGTCTGCATCGCTGCACTGGAATATGATACCAGGAGCGACTCATCATTCTCCATTTGAGAGTTTGGGTTTGGTTGGCGTCTGCATCGCTGCACTGGAATATGGTACCAGGAGCGACTCATCATTCGCCGTTGGGAATTTGAGTTTTGGACGGCGTCTGCATCGCTGCACTGGAATATGGTACCAGGAGCGACCCATCATTCACCATTGCCTGTTGGGGAGTGATGGCTTATGAGACAGGTTTAGGTCCCTATCACCTAAGGCTTTTCAATTTTATGGGCCGTAAGGGTCCTATAAAAGTATTTTCTCCCTACGGGTCATAAGGATCCCGTAGGTGTATTTTCTCCTTAGGAGTCGTGAAGACTCCCAAGTGTGTTTTTCCTTTGTGAGTCGTAAGGATCCCATGAAGGTTTGTTCTCCTCATGCATCGTGAGGACACATGAGTGGGTCTTCCCAATGGAGTATAATTCCGAGGGCGGAGACCAACCGCGTAACTGGTGATTACGGTGGGGCGTGGGTATGATGAGAATTATTTGAGCCCATAGATTGTATACGGTAGTCAATTTGGGGACTGGCTGTACGGCCGGAAGAATTTTGGGAAATTGAATTTCGGTTGGCGTCTGCATCGCTGCAGTGGAATATGGTATCAGGAGCGACTCATCATTCATCGTGTTTTTTTTTGTTTTTTTTACCGCGATTGCTCTATCATTTCAACTTTTCTTATCACGAAGATCGCGATTGCCCTATCATTTCAGTTTTTATTCGCGGTTGCCCCATCATTTTGGCTTTATTTTCATCTTTATTTTAATCGCTAATTTTTATTGCGAGTTGCCCCATCATTTCGGCTTTATTTTCATCTTTGTTTTACACGCTGATTTTTATTGCGAGTTGCCCCATCATTTCGGCTTTACTTTATTTTTCTTTTATTTACACATTTTTTTGTTTATTTACATATATATATATATATTTATATTTTAATCCCATTTTAACGACTTAGAGGTCGATTATTCCCAGTTTAATGACATGGTGGTCAGCGGTTCCCAGTTTAAAGACTTAGAGGTCTATCATTCCCAGTTTAACGATGTGGTGGTCGATTGTTTCCAGTTTAAAGACGTGGTGGCCAGTGGTTTGCTTATCCCAGCTCCTTGAACTTTGATCTTGGCGGGGCTGTGTTGATGACTGTAGCTCTGTGGCTTGTCGGTACATCTGACGACTGTGAGGCTTTCTCGAGTTTGTTTTGGTTCTCCACCCAATCTTTAAAAACATAGCAGTTTTCAATGGTATGACTCACCATTCTATGATATGGGCAGTATATGGGATTGCCGGTCATGTTCATCTCGTGTGGCCTCTTTGGAATAGGCAGTTGAAGACCGTTGTTCCAGGCGTCCACGAACATTTCACGGACTTTATCCCTCCTGAAGGAGTATACTTTATTCTTTCTCTCTATTAGAGTATGTGCCCTTACTGATGCTAGACCCTGAGGACGATCAGTCTTTGGTTCGCCTACTGTCCGCTTACCACGTTCAGTGTACGTATCGGAGGGACTGGAGGCTGATCGCGTCCGTTTTTCATAAAGGTGTTCTGCTCTCGGGCTGGAGGGAGCATCGGTCGGCTGCTTCCGGATATCAATCCCCAGCTCACGAACCAAAATTTGATTTTGCTGTAATTGCAATCGGGCGACATGGGTCGTGAGATCCGCCACGACATTTGCCAGCTCGTCGACTTTAGAATGGACCTTGGCCATCTTCTCATCCCTGTCCTGAAGTTGCCTTTGAAGCCATTGTGTCACGCCCCGCTTCCCAGAGTACGCTAAAATGGGCACGTGACATAACCAACCATGCTACCTGTGGGTAGGAAGCATCCATCCACAGTCACATTACGGCTGTAGAGATATCAAGAACACAATAAAACTATCTAAAACATGTCCATAATCCAAGATAACAGGAGTCAATAATAAATAAATGCGGAAGCAAATGATCCAATACAAAATAACTAGAATGTATGTCCCATAATGCGGGCTCACATCAGGAAGTAAATGCAGGAAATAAAACTAACTACTACTGAACTCACAGCTCAGCCTGCTGGCTGAAGTACTCCTGCTCGGACTGCAACAACGGTACGGAATCTGGGCCATGCAAAACCCAGACGTCAGCGCGTCGTGTCAACAAGTAATATAATATGAACAGTGCAGCAGGCAATGCAGTATAAACATGAATAAAACGAGAGTAGCAATAATATGAATCAAGCAGTGCAGGGTAGTGTGCAATGGGTAACTAAACCGTTCTATCAGGTTTTCTATTCTAGAGTCTTTGAAACCAAATTGATGAATCATCGATATAACTCAATAGTATCCCGTGCATGCCCGGGACCACGGTCAAGACCCTCAGGGCTGAATCCGAGACGTGCCGCTAGGCAGTAACAGGTAGCAGGATGGGCGAGTGATGTCAGCATCATCACTCTGGGGCTGGCCTAGCCCGTAAGACTGATCAGAAAAGGTATCGAACTGTTGAGTTACAAGTCAGGTTTCACCTTTGATTTCCCCATACCCCCAAGTTATGTATGTCAAGTCAGGTATTCAATAATCAAGAACTAATGCCAACACAGGATCAGGTAAACAGGTTTGTCTGGATAGACAACAGGAACCGTCCATGAGGACTACATGTTATGTTTGTTGGCATTAGAAACAAGATCAGGTAACAGGTAAAGCCATGGTACATCAGGTCAAGCCAGGTAATGTATAAAGGTGTCATGTCCTGTTAAGAGTGTACGGTACCATGTCATGTCAAGTAGGAAGTGTAACAGGTCATGTCAGGAAGCACAAGATGTCATGTGGGTGCTCATAATCAAACTAACATAAGCATGTGTATAAATAAACAAGCATGAGTACTATCAGAACAATAAACTGGAACATATAATATGATATGCAAATAGATATAATTTCAAGGATATGGATGCACAGTTATCGATTAGGGTTACATTTATAGTTTCAATATTAATTAGGATGCAATTTATTAAACATGGAGTGTTAATATCACATTATTATGTAGCAATGTAATCTATGGATGCAATTATATGTATCTTAAATGCGATGGATGCAAACGGGTATCCGAAAAGTTTTAAAACTATAAAATGGTAATGTGGGATGTACAACTAAGCAATATGTGATATAAATATTGATATAATAATATTAATATGGATAGCATATTCAAAGCGATTAATAACTATAAAAGTGGTATTGATTAACCAGCACAAGAAAGTTCCGTTCAGAAATTCAGCGTCACCCTAATTTGTAAAATAGCTTAAAAATAACAAATGTTCTCCAAAAGGGACGTGTCTTATACCAAAACAAAGATAATTCAATAAAGGTTTCAGTTTCATAAGTATAAGTATTTCAGGTTGTCCCTACAAAAAGTTATGAACATTCGAAATTGAAAGTTTGCTGCTGGAATTTCCCTGGACAGCAGTTTGGAGACATTTTCATTTGCATTTTACGTTATTTAAACAATTTATTTTGCAAGTAAATATTTTATAGAGTTATAATATTCTGAGTTAGCTTCGTAACGAATTAAAGAACGCATACTAATGATTTTTCTATGATTTATAATGAATTTTATAAGGTAAGGTGTACAGTAAATTTCAGATTTGTCATTTCCGATTTTTCGACGACGTTTCATGTGTAAACTATATGATTTTCAAATGTATAAAATTATAAAATGAAGATTATAAACTAATTAAAGATAATAATAAGAAATATTACGATGATATATATTTTAATTGATATGGATGCAGTATATTGTAATCTAGTATGTCACAAGATAAGTTTTTATGATCTAGATTTAATATGATATAAACGGATGCAAACGGGACATCGAAACGTTATAAAATTAAACACGGGGCACTAGATTTAAACTATAAGTATGGTATTTATTTAAATAGGTATAAAATGAATTATATAGCATGTAGCAAGATTAACTTGCCGCGATGGGTCGCGAATCGGGAAAACGGAACGTTAACCGTCGGCGGGAAAAACTCGCGACGGGCGCACGGTTCACGGAATGAACCCAAACGACGAACAAAGGAACCACACGGGTCGGGGTACTTCGCTGGAACGTCGTGAAGCGTCACCGGCATGACGGAATTCCGGCAACAAAAGAACAGTTAAAAAAAATGAGAAACGAGACATGAAGCAAGAAGAGAAAGAATGATAAAGAGAAGTACGGGAGAATATATGAGAGAGAGAGAAAGTGGAGAGAGAGAGAGCGAGAGAGAGAGAAGAGGGAGAGAGAGAAAGTGGAGAGATAGAGAGAGAGCGAGAGAGAGAGAAGTGGGGCCCATGGGGTTAAAGGGAGGTTGCGATTGGCTGAGAGAATAAATTGAGAAGGATATAAAAGATTGTAAAAATATTATATGGTTAACTAAATTATATATGATGGTTTAAATATATGAAAATCCGGGATTTTGGCGCAAAATAAAACATTTTCAAATCGCTCCCGGGTCGGGTCCAAAAATTTGAAATTGAAATAATAGAATTTTAGGCGGGATCCAAAAATTTGAAATGAAGTGTTTTATGATTAAAAAGCATACTCCCAAAACGGACACACGTACGTGCACGCAGACGTCCAAACTCGCCCGTTTCACTGAACGGGATGAGAACACGATGCATGGACGCTACAACAGGGTTAGGGGTGTCAAGCAGGCCAAGATGAATATTTTTAATTTTATTTTAGATGCCAAAAATTGTTATATGCAGAAATTAATTTCCGGGTAGAATTTAAAATAATTAACCATCAAGCAAGATAAATGAAATAAGTGCCACACTATGTTCGAACGGTAACTGAAATTAGTAGCATTGGGCTCGGGTATTACATTATACCCAACTACAAAAAGAATTTCGTCCTCGAAATTCCAAGAATATAAAGATAGATACTACAAGAAAAGGTGAGGAAAGTTCTGCCGGATTTCATCTTCTCGTTCCCAAGTGGACTCTCCATGCGAGTGATTACCCCAAGAAACAAGCACAAGAGGGATTACCTTGTTCTTAAGAACCTTTTCCCTTCGATCCACGATTCCAATCGGTCGCTTCTCAAAAGTCAAGTCTTCTCGTACTGTTAGCTCCGAATGATCCAATACGTGCGTTTCATCTCGAACATACCTACGGAGTTGAGATACGTGAAACACATCGTGCACATTCGCCAAGGACCGCGGTAACGCCAAACGATACGCTACCTCACCAACACGCTCCAAGATCTCAAAGGGTCCAACGAATCGAGGACTAAGCTTTCCTCAACTTCCAAAACGAATCACCCCTCTAGTCGGTGATATCTTCAAGAATACTAAATCACCCACGGCGAACTCGAGAGGTCTTCTTGACGTATCTGCCCAACTCTTTTATCGGTCCTGTGCTGCCTTCATATGATTTCTGATAGGGTTAACCTTCTCAACTGTCTGCACAACCAAATCTGGTCCCAATAATCTTCGTTCATCGACATCGTCCCAACAAACAGGTGAACGGCATTGACGACCATACAAAGCTTCAAAGGGAGCCATCTGAATAGTTGCCTGAAAACTGTTGTTGTAAGACAACTCCACCAAAAGTAGATGATCCTCCCAAGACCCCTTGAAGTCCAACCTGCATGCTCTCAACGTATCCTCAAGAGTTTAGAACGTTCTCTCCGACTGACCATCAGTTTGAGGATGATAAGCTGTGCTAAACTTCAATCGAGTCCCCAAACTTTCCTGTAGACTCCGCCAAAAGTGTGATAAGAACCGAGTGTCCCGATCGGACACGATGCTCACTGGTACTCCATGCAATCTTACAATCTCTTGCATATACCGCTCTGCCAAAGTCTCTGTTGATTGACCAACCCGAAAAGGAATAAAATGAGCCGCCTTGGTCAATCGGTCAACAATCACCCATATAGCATGGTTTCCTTTTGGACTTCGTGGTAAAGCCGTCACGAAATCCATGGTTATATGTTCCCACTTCTACTGAGGAATCGGAAGTGGTTGCAATAAACCAGCAACCCTTTGATGTTCAGCTTTAACTTGCTGACACACCAAGCACTTTGCCACAAAGCGAGTAATCTCTCGTTTCATGCCTTCCCACCAGAAATGCTGTCGAATATCTCGGTACATCTTTGTGCCTCCTGGATGTACAGAATAAGCTGAACTGTGTGCCTCCTTCATAAGCTCTTCACGAATATCTTTTGTAATACCCGGCGAGTCCAAGAAAGCTTCTTATCTCCGCAACATTCTTTGGAATCGGCCAATCACGAACTGCTGCAATCTTTTCTGGATCGACGGCAATTCCATCGCCAGACACAACATGCCCCAAAACTTTACTTCCTCCATCCAAAACTCGCACTTGCTCATCTTCGCATATAACTTCTCCTGTCTCAATGTCCGCAGTGCGATCTTCAAATGCTCAGAATGTTCCTCAAAACTCTTCGAATAAACCAGAATATCGTCAATAAAAAAAACCACGATAAACTGGTCCAAGAACGGTGAAAAGATTCGGTTCATCAAGTCCCTGAATACTTCCGGCGCATTCGTTACTCCGAAGGGCATCACTAAGTACTCGTAATGTCCATACCGAGTTCAGAACGCCGTCTTGCAAATATCTTCTGTTTTCACTCGGACCTGATGATATCCGGATCGCAAATCCATCTTCGAGAATACCCTCGCGCCACTAAGCTGCTCGAAAAGTTCGCCAATGCGAGGGATCGGGTACATGTTCTTAATAGTCACCCGGTTTAAATCTCGATAGTCGATGCACATCCTTCTTGTGCCATCCTTCTTCTTTACTAGAAGAACTGGAGCTCCCCAAGAAGAGTTACTGCTTCGAATCCAACCCTTCTCAAGCAATTCAGCAACCTGTTTCTTAACTTCTTCCAACTCTACTGGTGCCATTGGATAATACGCTTTGGATACTGGCGCTGCACCAGGAACAAGATCAATTGCGAACTCCACGGCTTGCTTCGGCGGTAAACCCGATATATCTTCAAATACGTCCATAAAATCGCGAACAACCGCCGGCTCTTCACCACTATCAACTTCCATTGCTGCAAGAGTATTGTTTGTCGGCCTATCCCTAAACTCGACTGGCCCGACATAACTGCTTCCTCCAGTGAAGGTAAACTCGGGATGTCCAGGAATCTGGAAAATTACTTTCTTTGCTCTACAATCAATATGAGCGTGGAAAGTGCCAAGAAAATCCATTCCCAAGACGACTTCATAGCTGCCCGTATCAATCACCAAGAAATCTGCAAAAATCTCCCGTCCGCACACAACAACTGTACAATCTTTACATTCCCTACTAGATATGATTTTCCCATTCCCAGTGTGTATGTCCCAGAAACTAGACAGGGCCGTGCAGGTAATCGAGTGTGTAGTCACAAACTTGGATGACATAAAACAATGGGATGCACCAGAATCAAATAATGCTAATGCGGGAAAACCATGAACGAGTAGAATACCTGAAACGACTTCTCCTAACGCCTTAGCTTCCTCAGCTGTCAAGGTAAAATCTCGAGCCTGATTAGGTCCTTGAGTCAGCTGTTTCTGTCCTTGGAACGGTTTCTGCGGAGGATTCTGAATATCATCCCTCGTACGAAGCTTCCACGGACAAGTACCAACTGCGTGATCAGCCGCTCCACAAACCAAACAAAGTCCCAACCTCCTTCGACACTCCTTCTGCATGTGCCCAGGTAAACGGAAGTAGTCACAAATCACGCTCTTTCTTCGATCAACGATCACAGGCTTCTTCATTGGTGCTACATCTCGACGGTCCACTGGAATACCTCTGCGACGATGAGCTCGGTTAGGTACAAATGCGGGCCTCCTTGCCGCAACTGCTGTCTGCTGCAAGCTCCCTTTCATCCCAGATAAATTCTGCTGTTCCCGAGCTGCCGTAAGAACCTGTGAGAAAGTGGTCAAACTGCGCATGAACCTTCGTGCCCTGTATGCATCGTTGGCGACTAAAGGTCCAGCGAATCTACTGAGTCTCGTCCATTCTGCTGCATGCACATCCACGGGTGCTCCATTCTGCCTTAGCCCAATAAACTTCTCTTCCATTTCCTCCCGTGCAGTCCGCGGGAAGAACTTCTCCAGGAAGCTCTTAGAAAAATCCACCCACTTGATCGGCTTGGGCAAGCGGGTCTCCTCCACAAGCCACCATTCTCGGGCGTAGTCCACTAGCTGAATGCGTACCACATCAACTCTTTTGCTATCTGGAATCTGTGCCGCAATCAGCAAATTCTCCGTGTCAACTAGCCACTGCTCGGCTGGCAACGGCTCCTCCAAACCAGTAATGTAGACAGACCCAAACGCCTGAAATCTGCCACGGTCCCTACTCGGTCAACTGGTTTAGCTCCAACGTTGTTTATAGACCGCTGAACGATGTGCATACTTTCCTGAAACGAGTCTGCTTGCTGCTGGATTAGCTCGATCTGCCTCTTTTGATTTTCTAGCATTCCCCTTCTCACTCCAAGCATGGCGGCTTCGTCCACACGCCTCTGGTACGTCTTCAACTTCTTATCTGCCATATTCCTAAAATCAAAACACCCAACATTAGCATGATGATAGATTCAATATATAGATCAAGGCTAGAACTCCAAGATACTTAAATAGAGTACCGCATTGTAACTATGCCGCGGTATCATAGCCACAATTACTTAACTCCACCCAAGTCGCCTAAGTCCTAGAGATAACAAGGAATCAGGTTTTTCGAGTTGATATGCAAAGGAAGTTTGCACATCGTAAAAGATATAATCAGGAAGAATATGATTCAAGAATGGTAAAACGGCAAGGTGGCAGGACAAGTTTCCTAAACACGGGTATTCTGATTCGTGTATTGGGTACAATACCCAACTACAAAGAGAATCAACCCGACTAACCTATGGCTCTGATACCAAAAGAACCATGTCACGCCCCGCTTCCCAGAGTACGCTAAAATGAGCACGTGACATAACCAACCATGCTACCTGTGGGTAGGAAGCATCCATCCACAGTCACATTACGGCTGTAGAGATATCAAGAACACAATAAAACTATCTAAAACATGTCCATAATCTAAGATAACAGGAGTCAATAATAAATAAATGTGGAAGCAAATGATCCAATACAAAATAACTAGAATGTATGTCCCATAATGCGGGCTCACATCAGGAAGTAAATGCAGGAAATAAAACTAACTACTACTGAACTCACAGCTCAGCCTGCTGGCTGAAGTACTCCTGCTCGGACTGCAACAACGGTACGGAATCTGGGCCATGCAAAACCCAGACGTCAGCGCGTCGTGTCAACAAGTAATATAATATGAACAGTGTAGCAGGCAATGCAGTATAAACATGAATAAAACGAGAGTAGCAATAATATGAATCAAGCAGTGCAGGGTAGTGTGCAGTGGGTAACTAAACCGTTCTATCAGGTTTTCTATTCTAGAGTCTTTGAAACCAAATTGATGAATCATCGATATAACTCAATAGTATCTCGTGCATGCCCGGGACCACGGTCAAGACCCTCGGGGCTGAATCCGAGACGTGCCGCTAGGCAGTAACATGTAGCAGGATTGGCGAGTGATGTCAGCATCATCACTCCGGGGCTGGCCTAGCCCGTAAGACTGATCAGAACATGTATCGAACTGTTGAGTTACAAGTCAGGTTTCACCTTTGATTTCCCCATACCCCCAAGTTATGTATGTCAAGTCAGGTATTCAGTAATCAAGAACTAATGCCAACACAGGAGCAGGTAAACAGGTTTGTCTGGATAGACAACAGGAACCGTCCATGAGGACTACATGTTATGTTTGTTGGCATTAGACATAAGATCAGATAACAGGTAAAGCCATGGTACATCAGGTCAAGCCAGGTAATGTATAAAGGTGTCATGTCCTGTCAAGAGTGTACGGTACCATGTCATGTCAAGTAGGAAGTGTAACATGTCATGTCAGGAAGCACAAGATGTCATGTGGGTGCTCATAATCAAACTAACATAAGCATGTGTATAAATAAACAAGCATGAGTACTATCAGAACAATAAACTGGAACATGTAATATGATATGCAAATAGATATAATTTCAAGGATATGGATGCACAGTTATCGATTAGGGTTACATTTATAGTTCCAATATTAATTAGGACGCAATTTATTAAACATGGAGTGTTAATATCACATTATTATGTAGCAATGTGATCTATGGATGCAATTATATGTATCTTAAATGCGATAGATGCAAACGGGTATCCGAAATGTTATAAAACTATAAAATGGTAATGTGGGATGTACAACTAAGCAATATGTGATATAAATATTGATATAATAATATTAATATGGATAGCATATTCAAAGCGATTAATAACTATAAAAGTGGTATTGATTAACCAGCACAAGAAAGTTCCGTTCAGAAATTCAGCGTCACCCTAATTTGTAAAATATGTTAAAAATAACAAATGTTCTCCAAAAGGGACGTGTCTTATACTATAACAAAGATAATTCAATAAGGTTTTCAGTTTCATAAGTATAAGTATCTCAGGTTGTCCCTACAAAAAGTTATGAATATTCGAAGTTGAAAGTTTGCTGCTGGAATTTCCCTGGACAGTAGTTTGGAGACATTTTCATTTGCATTTTACGTTATTTAAACAATTTATTTTGCAAGTAAATATTTCATAGAGTTATAGTATTATGAGTTATCTTCGTAACGAACTAAAGAACGTATACTAATGATTTTTATATGATTTATAATGAATTTTATAAGGTAAGTTGTACAGTAAATTTCAGATTTGTCATATCCGATTTTTCAACGACGTTTCATGTGTAAACTATATGATTTTCAAATGTGTAACATAATAAAATGAAGATTATAAACTAATTAAACATAATAATAAGAAATATTACGACGATATATATTTTAATTGATATGGATGCAGTATAATGTAATCTAGTATGTCACAAGATAAGTTTTCATGATCTAGATTTAATATGATATAAACGGATGCAAACGGGACATCGAAACGTTATAAAATTAAACATGGGGCACTAGATTTAAACTATAGGTATGGTATTTATTTAAATAGGTATAAAATGAATTATATAGCATGTAGCAAGATTAACTTGCCTTGATGGGTCGCGAATCGGGAAAACGGAACGTTAACTGTCGGCGGGGAAAACTCGCGACGGGCGCACGGTTCACGGAATGAACCCAAACGACGAACAAAGGAACCACACGGGTCGGGGTACCTCGCTGGAACGTCGTGAAGCGTAACCGGCACGATGGAATTCCGGCAACAAAAGAACAGTTAAAAAAAATGAGAAACGGGACATGAAGCAAGAAGAGAAAGAATGATAAAGAGAAGTACAAGAGAATATATGTGAGAGAGAGAGAGAGAAAAAGTGGAGAGAGAGAGAGAGAGCGAGAGAGAGAGAAGAGGGAGAGAGAGAAAGTGGAGAGATAGAGAGAGCGAGAGAGAGAGAAGTGGGGCTCATGGGGTTAAAGGGGAGGTTGCGATTGGCTGAGAGAATAAATATTGAGAAGGATATAAAAGATTGTAAAAATATTATATGGTTAACTAAATTATATATGATGGTTTAAATATATTAAAATCTGGGATTTTGGCGCAAAGTAAAACATTTCCAAATTGCGCCCGGGTCGGGTCCAAAAATTTGAAATTGAAATAGTAGAATTTTAGGCGGGATCCAAAAATTTGAAATGAAGTGTTTTATGATCAAAAAGCATACCCCCAAAATGGACACACGTACGTGCACGTAGCCGTCCAAACTCGCCTGTTTCACTGAACGGGACGAGAACACGATGCACGGACGCTACAACAGGGTTAGGGATGTCAAGCAGGCCAAGATGAATATTTTTAATTTTATTTTAGATGCCAAAAATTGTTATATGCAGAAATTAATTTCCGGGTAGAATTTACAATAATTAACCATCAAGCAAGATAAATGAAATAAGTGCCACACTACGTTCGAACGGTAACTGAAATTAGCAGCATTGGGCTCGGGTATTACACATTGGAATAATGCTTGTTTTATAGTTCCGGGTATGACAACGGGGTCATCCCTACCGCCTGAACTTGATTCAGCATGAACCACGGGTTTCTTTGGCTCAATGGCCTGAGCGAGCTCTTCATCATTTGGATCGGGCCGTTGTTGGATGGAAACAACCGTGTCATTGTCATGGTTATAAGGCGTAGGAGGACTTGTTCCTCTGAGCTCCATCATATAGACCGTATGGGTTGTGTACCCGTTTATTGCTTCTTCATTGGCAATGTTGCTCGCTTGGCTCTTAGCTTGTTGTCTTGGTCCGATCTTTTTAGAGAAAGGCAGATGTCTGAGAGAATCAGGTCCCTGAAAGACTTCGGTCTCCGTTTGTATGAAATTGGCGGTCGCAGCTTGATTGTTTGTTAACACGCTAGGGGACAATGATATTTCTCCCGCCATGTATTATTTCTTGACCTAATCCTAGAAGATGCAACAGTCTTCAATAGTGTGTCCCAGCACTCGGTGGTATGGTCAAAAGTTGGGATGATCAGTCCTGTTTGCTTCACCTAGCCTTTTTGGTTCTGGTAGCCGCAGGCCATTCTTCAGAGCATCTTTAACAATTTTTTGGACCTTGTGCTTTCGGAATGAATAGACCTTATTTCTTCTTTCCTCTAAAGTTGGCTCTCGAGATTTGTTAGTTTTTACTCCGCTCGCTCTCTGCTTATTTAGAGAATCAGTGCTGTTAGAACTTCCGCTTTTTCGGTTATCATCCCTCTAAGATTTCGATCTTTTTGTGAAGTGAAGATCCTGAGCGGACTCAGGCTTTGAGCGTTCCAACATTTGGACCTTTTTGGTCAGCTCTTGGAATGTTTTAAGGCCTGCGGTGCACAGGAAAGGTTTCATCCAGTCCTTCAGATTTTCTATAAGAAGACTGACGGATTGGTCTTGCTCCAACGGCGGTTCACATTTGGCAGAGAGATTGCGCCATCGGACTATAAAATCCATGTTGCTTTCGTTGTTCTTTGGCTCTGTCCTTATGAGGTCGGCAATGGTGATTTTATCGCTGACACTCATGAGCTTTTGCTTGAACATGGATTCTATTTGAGCGAACATCGTGATCGAGTCATCTGGTATGCTTGCATACTAATCGAAAGCAACATCCGTCAAGTTATTAACAAACTGACGGAGAAGGAGCGCATCATTGCCCCCAGTATTTGCGCATGATGCTTTAAATTGGGCAATGTGCCGGTTCACATTTCCCGTCCCATTGAACCTTTCAAATTTGGGGACGGCATAGCCAGTAGGAAACTCCATAAGATCGTACCGAGCAGGATATGGTCTCCCGCTACTGCTGGCATATTTTTGCTCTCCGTCTTTGGCTACCAATGTTTTGACTTTGTTGGCAACCAAATCCATGATTTGATCTTGAGTTAGCGGGTTGCTATTATCGGCCGCCAAGACATTTCCTGAGATAGGATGCGACTGGCCTTCATGCGGTCCGCCCACCTTTGGATTTGAGGGAATAGTCGTCGGCTGTCTCGGGACACTGTTTCTCGGTCCATAAGTAGAACCATGCACTTGATTGGGCGGCTGAGAGGCAAGTTGGGCCGTGAGCTGTAAGACGACGTTTGTCAAGTTGTCAATTTTTGAGTAGAGCTTGGCCATCTCCTTGTCTTTACTTCTGAGCTGCTTTCGGAGCTCCTGGAGAAGTTGCTGCTCTGCGGTCTTAGGATGGAAAGTTGGCTCATCTTCGCTTTTCGAGCCCGACTCCTCATGCACTGAGGAATCTCTCTGCTTATCAGCTTCACTTGGAGCATTTTCATTACCTTCAGGTGGATACTGGTCTTAGGAAATGACAGCCACATTCAAACCAGATTGGATTTGAGATGTGGCGGCCCCATCCTTGCTGCGAAGGTTGTCACTGGGACGCGCGCCCACCATGTAGACTGTGTGGATAACACATTCAGCCATCCTTTCATCACTGGCAGCTGGTTTCGCAGAGCGGTCCGAGCTTTGGAAATTCATAAATTTTAACATGGCCAGAGCCCTAGTTCTTTTATTGGCTCTGTATTTGAGCTGCTTCTGCCTCAGCTTCTCTGCCTTGAGCGCTTGGCTGGCTTCTGCTCTTTGGAAAGCCGCCATAGGCTGAGTGATGGGGAGGCTTGAGAAGACATCCGCCCGCACGTTTGTCGAAGGTATCGCCTGGGCTTGCCCACGACGTCTGGCAACTTCTTTTGTTCTGACGGCTTTGCCCCCAGCTGGGGCAATGGAGAGCCGTTTGAACACCGACTCGCGTTTAGGTTAGGGTGCCCTCGAGATCAATACATTTGGCCTTTTGCCTTTCGAGGCCGGTTTGTCGGTTACCGGAGCTTGAGGTGCAGGGATGGCATTAGCTGAGACAAACAGAATGGAGCCAAATGGTAGCGGCGGCTCCTCCCATTTTCGACCGAGACTGGCCGGAAGGACCGTCCTGGAGTCCATCTTCATCGTGTAGATGATGGGAGCTGAGTTCATCTTTAGAGACATTGTTGAAAGGTGATTGCTTGAAAACCTGCATGAAAGAGCATTATTTTAGTATAAATATAGATATGTATATTGATTGAGTTCGTATGAACGTTTAACCCAAAATATGAGAGGAGAGAAAGGTCCCACCGGGCATGCCAGAATCTGTAGGGTGTTTTTCGTCACCCCATTGAGATGGGAATACGCGCGTACTGGTCAGGAGCATTACAGACTCCCCCTGCCTAGGGTAGGCTGGGGTTTATTGATTGTAGGGATCCGAATCTCCGGCAACCGCGGACTAAGCAACCGTTAATTACCCCTCGCATTTGGAGCGAGAGAACCTCCGATTGACGGGTTAAACTGGTCATGCGAACTCAATGTGCAGTGTTGTGTTTTGAAGGGGTTTGGGATATCTCGGAGGCCCCGCAGAGTCTTTTACGGGGGTCCCGCTACCCGGATAGCAGGCTAGGGGACAAAGGGGCTAGCAGCCCCCTTGTAGGGTGCGGGGCAGCGTCCCGTTAGAAATTTTTTTCTAACAGGGATAGTGTCGTGGAGTATGTGTGTGTGTATGTATATATACGTATATATACAAAAAAGGGAATGGGCATCCAAAGGACGCGTGGGAGAAAGAGCTCGGGCACTAGCGCCCCACGTGCCAGGCACGTGGGCGCTCGGGCGCTAGCGCTTTGGGCGCTAGCGCTCTGAGCGCAATAGCGCTAACACTTTGAGCGCTAGCGCCCCACGTGTCAGCACATGGGCGCTCGGGCGCTAGCGCTTTAGGCACTAGCGTTCTGAGCGCAAGAGCGCTAGCACTTTGAGCGCTAATGCCCCACGTGTCAGCATGTGGGCGCTCGGGCGCTAGCGCTTCGGGCGCTATCGCCCCATGTGCCAGCACATGGGCGCTCGGACGCTAGCGCTTTAAGCGCAAGGGCGCTAGCGCCCCACGTGTCAGCACGTAGGCGCTCGGGCGGCAAAAGGGACCTGGTCCCTGCAATGGGAGTTGTACTCCCAGAAAGGAGCACTTATTATTTTGTGTGTGTGTGTGTGTGTGTGTGAGGATTTAAACTCCTAGGATGTTTTAAAGCTGATGAAGGGGGCTTCTCTTCTTGAGCCCTGGATCTTCCCCAAAGTGGGGTTTGTGGAGATGGGTCTCCTTCTTCTTCCTGTCATTTGGCCGGATCTTGGAAAAAGGGGGCGAGACTTAAAAATCTCCCATTTTTGAGATCTAATGGTAGATCCAAGTTCCCCTTTGTGGATTTTGTGGTGAAAAACTATTTAGTTTTGGAAAAGGAAGAATAAAACTCTTGATTTAATTCAAAAGAAAGAAGAAGGTTTTAGAACCTTGAGGAAGGAAAAAGATCTAAGATCTGGATTCATTTGGGGGGAGAGAAAAAAGTTGTTGGGATATTTTCATTATCCTTGCCTTTATAGGCTATACACTTTACATATAGCCCCTTAGGCTTTACAAAAATGGAATTTGCCCATCCCATGGCTCATGTGCCATTTCTTTTTGCACATAAGCCATGTGCTTTATGCCCATTCATGCATAAAAAATTACATAAAAATTATTTATTACATGATTTCATTTTGGGCATGGAGGAGGGCCGACCGCTTCATGTTCGGACTCGACCTGGGCATGAGCCCACTTGATCCGAGCTTGGGCCCACTTGGCTTGGGGTTGACCTTGACTTTGACTTGGTCAACCGAGGTGCAATTTTTGACCCCAACAATGCCCACAAACCGTCAGCGGCACCATCAGTACGTAATGGCTCCTAGGTATTGAGCGATCAGAAGAAACATAAGCAAACCTGCTAAAACTCCTGTCGAGCCAACTGGCAACACTTACCATACAGTCCGGTCTCTTCGTCAAATATGCTGCATATCAGGTCTAGGAGTAGTATCGTCGACCCCAATAACTCAGATAAGTCATTCCGGTATATAGCTCTTAACAAATCGAGAAACTACTGATTACACTTATCAGTAAATCTCAGCAGCCCTGGCCAGGGACTTCCTGTTATAGCTAATCGTACATGGTGCAACATTAACCCCCAATACTGGGAGAGACGAAACCCCTCCTATCGCTCATTGCCTCCATGTGCCTCGGGACTGTACCCAAAATCCACCTGTTTGCACGACTCAGTAGAGCCGTGGTAGGGTGGAGATCAAAGTACAATGGGAGACACACAAGACTCTATGACGATCTTGGGTCTACAGACTAACCTGTACCAGTGTCAATTGAGAACTGCTATTCGACGATAGATATAATACCACATAGGAGTTCTCGGCGAGTCCGTTCAGTGTACTCAGTCTCCACTAAGCACCCGTATACGATCTTTTGTGTCACCACACCAATGGATATAGGATCATCCATCGCCCATCATATGGGACAAGTAAGGTATACGCTAGTCTACTCTGGTGATATCGATTCCCCATCTCGATACACCCACGACTAGGAACATTTCAAGGATATGCTCATAGACTACTCTGTCCCACTAGTATGATCCACATCATAATCTCAATAGTCCTGCATCATCCAAAGGGCTATATCAACATGTACCAAATGAATGAAAGTACGATCAAATGAACATATCAAGATAAAAGGCGCAACCAGATAGCATACTATCATGTCGAGCAAGAATGTCCCCTGAATACACACACACACATACCGGTATATACACTATCATATAATGGCCTGTAGGGCATACATATATCCAAAAAATTACTCGCCTCAAATATGGCGATATAGGACCGAGAAGTCTTTAAACAAATTATCTGCCTCTAACATGGCAATACACGACCAAGATGTCCCTAAACTAAAATTTCGCTTCAAATATGGCGATATAGGACCGGAACGTCCATAAACTAGCGCATCGCCCAAAAAACGACAATCCACTCCCTTGAGATCTATATTGCAATCAATGTCCTAACGGCGGAAGTTGTAACTCATGTCCCACTGGCTACGTAGCTACTTTAGCGATGAAGCCACCCCAAAATCCCACCAGTAAATAGATGGGTCACCCGCGACGAAGCTACTTTCAAGAGTTCCATCGCTCGTTAAAAAAAGGTATGTCCACAAGTAAAATGGACACGGATGAAAACCCAAAAGGGCACCGTGAGTAAAAACAGCAGGACTGCCGGCGAGTTTGTGAAAACCTGAAAGGACGCAATCTCGTTTAAAAAAACAAAAAAAACGGTACGTCCACAAGCAAAATAGGCACGGATGAATACCCGAAAGGGCGCCGTGAGTAAAAACAGCAGGACTGCCGGCGAGATTGTGAAAACCCAAAAAGGGTACAAACTCGTAAAATAAAATATTTCGTGTGCACTTGCAAGGTCCTCTCGACCTTGTAAGGAGAAAATACCGGCGTGAGATCCTTACGACTCACAAAGAGACAATGCACTTAGGAATCCACATGGTTCCTAAGGAGAAATTACACTTACGGGATCCTCACGACTCGTAAGGAGAATTCCCCCTATGAGACTCTCATGGCTCGTAGGATTCAAAAGCCTTAAGCTACAGAGATCTAAACCTGTTCTTAAGCCGTCATATTCCCCAAGTTTCCCTACAAGTAGTCCAATATCGACTCTTGTATACAATCCATGGGTATAAATAAACAATTCCCCCACCAAGTTCCTCCAGTGGTGATAAATGTCCCTATATGGTGAACAACACTTATAAGTCCACTCGACTTATAAGGAGAAAATACTCTTATAAGATCCTTACGACTTATAAAAGAACACACACGTAGGAATCCCCACGATTCCTAAGGAGAAAATGCTCTTACGAGATCCTTTCAACTCGTAGGGAGAAATACCTTTGTGAGACCCTTACGGCTCATTAAGTCAAAAGCCTTAGTCGACAGAATCCTAACCTTGTTTACTAAGCCACTCTTGTTCAAACCGACAAAGGCAAATGATGATTCGCTCATGATAATATCCCAGTTGCAGAGATGCTGATATCTAAACAGGTGTCAATCTCCAAGGCCTTTCACGGTAAACGATGATTCGCTCCCGGCAATATCCCAGTCGTAGCGATGCTGATACGAAGATTGGTATCAGATTCCAAACTCGCAATAAAAACAGCAACGAGTAGCAAAAAAATGCATATGAAATAGCCGAAATGATGGGGCAACTCGCAATAAAAATCAGCGATAAAAAATATGCATATAAAAACAGCAGAAATGTTTGGGCAACTCGCAATAAAAAGCAGCGAGTAAAAATATAAAAAAACAGCCGAAATGATTGCGCAGTCGTGACTTTCGCGGCATAAAAGCTGAAAAGATAGAGTCTCGTGGAAATAAAAAATAAAAGAAAATGAAATTTCTTCTGCCCTGCAGGTGAGTCCACACCAACCCCAGCATACGATCCATGTGCACAAATAAAAGAAAAGGGAACCATATTTTTCCACCAAGCTCCATCAAAGGGAGAGCCAGATCTTGATAGTAACATCTACAGCCTAAAGATCAGGTCGACGCTTTCCTCATTCCAACAGGGTGCAGACGTGATGTCAACAAAGGCTCCAAGAAGCCAAATCAAAAAGGTGTGACGGCAAAATCCTAACTCCAGCCCGACGCGCTTCTCATGCCAGTAGGATATAGATGCAACGTCATCAAAGACCCAAGGGTTAAGCAAAAAAAAAGTAATGGCAAAATCCCAGCTCCAGCTCGACGTTCCTTCTCGATGCAGATGCGATGTCAACAAACAAAAGTGGAGTGATGGCAAAAATCCTAGCTCCAACTCGACGTTCTCCTCATTCCAGCAGGGTGCGGGTGTAACTGTCAAATGAAATTGGAGCAATGGCATATTCCTAGCTCCGGACCTTGATGGCGATATATACAGCATAAAGGTCATTTGGATGTCTACCCAATTTCAGCAAAGAATCGGTATGACATCACCAAAAATAAAGTGGAGCAACGACATATCCCTAGCTCCAGATCTCGATGGCAACATCTACAACCTAGAGATCAGCCTGACGTTCCTTCTGAGTGCAGACGCGTCGTCAACAAAGACCCAAGGGTCGAACAAAAAAAGGAGCCATGGCAAAATCCTAGCTCCAAGTCTTGACAGTTCATATAAAACTCAGAGATTATCTCGACGTTCATTCTCATTCCAGCAGGATGCAGACGTAACGTCAACAAAAGACCCAAGGGTCGAAATAAAAAAGGAGTAATGGCAAAATCCCAGCTCCAACTCGACGTTCCCTCTCAGGGCAGATGCAACGTCAATAAACAAAAGTATAGTGATGGCAAAAATCCTATCTCCATCTCGACGTTCTCCTCATTCCAGCAGGATGCAGACGCAACATCAACAAAGGCTCCAAGGAGCCAAATCAAAAAGGAGTGACGAAAAAATCCTAACTCCAGCTCGACATACTTCTTATGCCAGCAGGATGTAGACGCAACGTCATCAAAGACCCAAAGGTCTAACAAAAAAGGAGTAATGGTAAAATCCTAACTCCAGCTCGACATTCTTCTCATGCCAACAAGCTGCAGATGCAACATCAACAAAAGACCCAAGGGTCAAAGCAAAAATGGAGTCATGGCAAAATCATAGCTCCAAGTCTTGACGGTTCATATACAACCCAGAGACTATCTCGACGTTCCCCCTCATTTCAGCAGGATGCAGACTCAACTATCAAACAAAATTAGAGCAATGGCATATTCTTAGCTCTGGACTTCAATTGCAATACATACTGCATAGAGGTCCTGCAGATGTCTACCCTACTTCAGCAAAGAAACGGCACGACATTGTCAAAAAAAAATGAAGTGGCAACATATTCCCAGCTTCGGGTCTCGACGACAACTCATATAAAGCCTAAAAGACTATCGGAGATCATCCCACACCAGAGCGGAGTGGTATGACTCATTGGAGCTCCAAATTGAGCCTAACCTCAAGTAAAAAGCGTGATGGAAAATTCCTAACGTTTGCTCTTCTGACGGTAATATGACCTACGGAGATTACTTGAAGACTTCTTGTCCAGCCCCCAAAGGGATCAGAGACACGACAGTCATTGGGCTACTTGAACAGCAGCTTAAAGACTGCATATCGAGAAATGCGACAGTACCACAAACTAAAACCCTAGTACCATAAACCTAAAGGACCCCTATCATAAAGAATAGGGGTTATCTATATTTCACGTTAGGATACACCTATGAGATCCTCTCGACTCATCTCGGCTTGTAGGGAAAAACATCTTTATGAAACCCTTACGACTCATGAAGGTGAAAAGCCTCAGGCGACGGGGATATCAATATGTTTCCTAAGCACTGTGGCCCTACAAGTTGGTCCAACTGACTTTTGTATACTATCCACGGGTCACGTTCTCCAAAGTCGCATACCGATGAGGAGGAAAAACCACTTGCGAGAACTCTCGACTCGTAAGGAGAAAATTCTTTTGTGAGATCCTTACGACTCTCAAGAGAAAACACACTTAGGAGCCCTCATGAATCCTAAGGAGAAAATATACCTACGAGATCCTCTCGACTCGTAAGGAGAAACATCTTTATGAGACCCTCACGGCTCATAAAGTTGAAAAGTCTTAGGCGACAGATCTAAACCTATTTCCTAAGCACTGTAGTCCTACAAGTAGGTCCAAAATGACTGTTGTATACTATCCACATGACACATTCTCCAAAGTCGCATACCAATGAGGAGGAAAAACTAATTGCATGTCCTCTCGACTCGTAAGGAGAAAATTCTCTTGTGAGATCCTTACGACTCTCAAGAGAAAACACACTTAGGAGCCCTTACGACTCCTAAGGAGAAAATACACCTATTAGATCCTCTTGACTCATAGGGAGAAACATTTTTATGAGACCCTCACGACTCATAAAGTTGAAAAGCCTTAGGCGACAGATCTAAACCTATTCCTAAGCCATTGTTGCCCTACAAGGAAGTCAAGATGGACTCTTGTATACTATCCATGGGTCACATTCGCCAAAGTTATATGCCAATGAAACGAAGAAGCTACTTACGGGTCCTCACGACCCGTAAGGAAAAAATACCCAAGTGAGATCCTTACGACTCATGGAGGTGATGAACACTTAGGAATCCTCACGATTTCTAGGGAGAATATGCACCTATGAGATCCTCACGACTCATAAGAAGAAAAAAACCTTCTTGAGACCCTTACGGCTCATGAAAATGAAAAAAGCCTTAGGCTAAAAAGACCCTAAACTTATTTCCTAATCCATCAATTCTATGGCCAGGCATAACTTTGCACTACTTCACCCACGTACAAACTTACGTGGACAAAGTATTGGGGGGCATTTGTTCCCGCCAAATTTTTGGCAAAGATCTATTTGTTCCCTTATAAAAAAGGGGACAAAAGAAAGATATTCCTAAGTTAATTCTTATTACTCTTTATCCATGTGTGTGCTACTTGGTTTTGAAGCCAACTATTTTGGTAATCACATGTACAAGGGCCAAGTAGTAATTGAGATCTGCCTTCATGTATATTTTGATAAAATATCTTCTAAGACAAAATATTATGGGATTTAACCTTTGAATATTCAATTTATCACCCTATTTGAATATAGCCGTTGGGCTAAATTTCAGAGCAGGAGATTTGTAAAATGCTAATATTTTCTAAGTCTTCTATGTATACCACTAACATTTATCATTTATGCGTGGAATCACGTGTGCAATCACTTTCATATTTTCTCTAACAAAATACAAATTGTCTCAAGCTCATTTGTCTTTAATCCTATAAAAAAACCTATAAATTTATTGTGTTGTAAAAGTTCTCTCACATTCTTAAAGAAAGAAAAGATTATCGTGGTAAGAAGTTGTGAGCTTCTTGAGGAAGAAGCGAAACATGTAAGGTTTCCGGAAGAGAAGCAGGACGTGTAAGGGTTTCTCCACCCGGTTGAAGGTATATTATAATGGATTGGGAAAAGCCCTAAAGGTGGAGGAGCCTTTAGCTAGTGGATTAGGCAAAATGTGTCGAACAACTCTAAATCGACCGTGTCACAGTTTGCGCTCTTTTTCTCTTTATTTATTATCTTGCAAATGTATTGTGCTGCAATTATCAATATCTTATTCTTGTTTAAATTGCTTATGTAACACTCTAGTTTGAATACCGTATATTTAGATTTACCATATATTTTTTCCATTGATAAAACCATTCTGATAATTTTAGGATTTACTTTATGCTTGGTTACTAATATATTTATTTTAACTTTTAATGTATACGATTTGGATATGAAAATCTTCAGTTTTTAGGTAATGTGTGTTAATTCATTAGTGGAAACAAAATAATATTTTCATATTTTAAGATCCTTAAACTAATCAATTAGTATTTGGTTTGCAAATATATTTCTTTGCCTAATTTTATTTGCTGTTGGTATGAGAATAAATAAAATCCGTATCAAATCTCTAAAAACACATACACACACATATAATAAATTACATATAATCTCTCTCTCTCCAAATCTATAAAAATAAATATATTATTTCGTCTCTCCTACAATCATTTTTACACGCACCTCCTTCTTTCTCCCCATTCTCTATTCCTCAACCCCGAAGCCTCGTTGTCAATCCTCGTCACCCCATCCCAGTCGCCACCATCCTCGCTGCCTCTAACCTCATCGCAACCGCATCCTCCTCTTTCAATCACCGTCACCACCTTCCCTCACACCCAAGCTCCTCCATCGTCTCCTTACTCCACCCGCACCCACCGAGACCCACGGTTTCCACAGCAACCCAAACCCATCACCTTCATCGTCGACGACCAACCCCAACCTATCCTCTTTCTTCTCCGCATCACCATCACCCTCGACACCCGCCTCCTCATCACCTCTCCCTCGACCCCGATCACTACCTTCGAACCCATCTCTCCGGCAACTCCATCCCCCACAACCCAACGCTTCGTCATCACCATCGCAGCCCCTCAACCCTCTTCTCCGACCATTCTCCTTGCCACAGCCGCCACATCACCACCACAACCCTACACCGCCAAATCTATCACCAAACCTGAGCACTCCACTTGCACACCCCCTCGACCTTGACTCCAGACTCTTACCCCAACACTATCACCTGCACCCATCATCAACCACCGGCGTCATCCCCTATCACCGCCGCCGCGCCAAATCCATACCCGAACCCAACCACGGCGTACCCATCTCCTTCTCTTCTCGGTAAGTTCCACTCTTGTTTTCCATTTAGTTGTTGAAGCATAGGTAAACTTTAATAATAGTTGAAATCTAATATTATTTTGTATAATAAAAAAATAGAAGCATGTTTGGGTATTTATACAATTATATGCTAAGTGTGGTGTACTGTTGAAAAACATTAACTTATGGCTAAATCATTCTAGGCGGAGCGTATAACTCAGATCCCAAGTCGAACTCTAGCCAAGATCGTGCCTCGCATCTTCGTACATCGTTTTCTCGTGATCATCGTCTACAAGGCAACTATTCTTTCTCCTTATTTTTGGTCGATGCAATATCGGTGATTCTTCAAATATATCTTTATCTGCACCGTTCGAATAAAAATATGTTAGTACTCAATTATTTTATATCGCTATAAAATATAGACTCATATGCAGTAAAGTGATAAAAAAAATTAGAATTAAGTGTGGATCTGCAATGGGATTAATTTAAATACAAATAAAGTTCGAAAGTTGTTAATCTACCTTATATATATATATATATATATATATATATATATATATATATATATTTAGCCATCTTGCGATTATTATATCCATATTAAGCTTAACGGTAAAGATAACAATTGTGACTTATACTAGCTTGTACATCACTTACATGCGGTCACTATTACTAGATAACGATTACATTTAACAAGTCATGATTATTCATTACTCCAGTCTATTTACTTAAGAATGAGATCTCTAATTATGATGCGGAACTGCATGCCATGACACAAACTACCGTTTACCAGTTTCATTTCTATACAATTACCATATTACAAGTTCCAGTCTTTTCAGCATTCTTAATTAGTGATTTAGTTATTACCATAGTAGATACGAATACGCAGGGTGTATGGGTAGTTTTAGTATGCGTTCGTACAACAGGATCTTAGGAGTCCCATGCCAGCAGCTCGTACCGGGCTATATCGGTCGTATGTTATTACAACTCGTACCGGGCTATATCGGCCGCTTGTTCATTCCACATTTTGGGCCTGTGTTTCCTAGCCCCTGGGGTCCTACCTTTGGGTTAGGAGTTGTCATGCTCCACTTCTTAGTAGACGGAAACGATGTCGTGGCAAGCCACAACGTATTTACTAAGAAATAAATACGTTAAGTGTAATTAAGCAATATATAAAAATGAACAAGAATGACAAGAGAATAAAATGAAACAACAACTTTTATTTACATTCAACTTTACATACAACTGTTTGAAATAAAAGATACAATAATCAAAAGCAATTGCTTAAACAGTGGCATACTGAAAGTAAGTGAGTAGTTAGGCTGAGCGGTAAGCTGGTCCAAGTCCTCCTGACTCGGTTCTATCTCCTCAGAGTCCGGTCCTCCTGACGATCATTACAAAGAAAGAAACAGAAAGGAATGTCATCAGTGAACTAACGCTCGGCTGTAGGGTTACTAGGCACTCTAAGAAGGTTTTACAAGGCATCAACCATGCTCGATTAAATTTTTAGCCATGCCGAACAACCATAAACAAGATCTTTGCTAGATAATTAGGGTTTCACATGCAAGTAAATATCATTTACGACTAAGTGAATACGAAATACAACCTTTGTAGATCGGTCCTTCACTTCTAAAGCTCCTTATTGTAGTCCCTTCGCTGCGATCATGGTTCTCCCGGGCTCTTGCATGGCTTCACGATGCGAAAGAAGCGTCCTTGCTTGAAGTCTTCGAGGCCGAAGATAATCTACGTCGAGGGAATACCACCTCAAGCTACTACTTCACTAATCTAGAGAATTAGTGAAGCAAACACCCTAAACTAAAGTGCTAGTCTAGTAGAGGATGGAGAAATAGGAAGTGGGTTCTTTTTAGAATTTGTTTTCTCACAATCTTTCACTCTCTTTTGAAAACCCTAGCAATCTTTTCTTTTGCTCAAAGAAAAAGAAGATGAACCAAAGAAAAGATGAGGATAATGATCAAGTCAAGAGAGCTAACCATGGGTGAGTGAGTATCATATACTAACTCATGTAGAGACATAACCATGGCTTATCCAAAATGGTTAGGTTAATAAAAATCTAAAGTAAAACAAAGTTAGTGGACTTTGTCAAAGCATCCACAAGCTTCATGCTTGTGACAAAAGCTCCACTAATTTGTAATTATCTTGAATAATTATAAACCACCATTTAAAATAGAATGGTGTATGTCTTGCACACCCATGTTATGTGTATCAACAACCATGATATAAAAAGAAAACACATTTTAATATATATCACCTATATATTAAAGTTGTGCACATGTGAGAAAAATCCTTAAGTGAACAAATGTTAGTTAATGTAAATTAGTATATCAAATATACAATTATACACTAAATTATTAAATCAACACTTGACTTAATAATCCGGTTATATCTCATATAACCGACTAACATCCAATGCATTGACTTATCGAATCAACACTTGATTCGATAATCTGGCTATATCACATATAACCGACCGATACAAAAAGTCGCGAGAATAGAATACGGTATCACATACACGCATTATTCTCGGTCCTGCACATATCACATATACGCTCCTATTTCGTTTTGCCTGAGCCAGTAAAACCTCTATGTAGGACTCTAAAGACTCGTTAATACGCTGGCAGTAGGTGATGATCACATCAAGCACCCACAAGTCGTCAGCGGTACTAGCTGGACATAACGGCTACCCGGGTATTGAGGGATCAGAAGATCAGCAAGAAAGCCCGCTCCAACTCCTGTAAAAGCCTAACGGTAACACTTCCCGTACAGTCCGGTCTCCTCGTCTGATATGTTGCATATCAAGTCTAGGGGTGGTAAACGTCAGACCTCAATAACCGATAAGTCATGCCGATCTGAGGCTCATAACGGGCCGAGAAACTACTGGTAACACTTACCAGTAAATCTTTAAATCAGCCCTGGCCAGGGACTTCCCTGTTATGGCCAATCGAGCACAGCGCAACATCAACCCCCAATACCGGGAGAGACGAAACCCTTCCTATCGCTCATTGCCTCCATGTGACTGGGGACTGTACCCAAAAACCACCGTTTTGCATGCTCTCTTGGATGTGGTAAGGTGGAAATCAAAGCACAGTGGGAATCACACAAGACTCTATGACGATCTCGGGTCTACAGACTAACCTGCACAAGTGTCACCAGAGAACTGCCATCTGACGTGAGGTATAATACTATCTGGGAGTTCTCGGCGAGTCCGTCCAGTGTACCCAGTCTCTACTGAGCACCCGTATATCATCTCTGATGTCAAACAAGAATGGATATAGGATCATCCATCGCCCATCTCATGGGTTGAGAAGCGTATACGCTAGTCTACTCTGGTATATCGATGCCCTGTCTCGATACACCTACGACTAGGAACATTAAAGGATGTACTTATGGACTACCATGGCCCCACTAGTATGATCTGCATCATAGTCCTGGTAGTCAAGTACACATCCTAAGGGCTTTACCAACATGTAACTATAAGACAGTATCAAGAGACAAATATACATGTTAAGATAAAGAGCAACCAGATAGCATACTATCATATCGAGCAAGAAAGTCCTCTCTATATATGTCCAAGCATCGAATATAATATACATCATCTGTACAATACTGGCCTCTAGGGCATACATACAACTAACAATCTCCCACTTGCACTAGGGCCGGCTGCTGTAGTATCGCATACCAAGCATCCCGAAGAGTCTCTCAAACTGTATCTGGGGAATGACCTTTGTGAATGGATCCGCAGCGTTGTTCTTCGTGTCAACCCTCATGGCCTCGATCTCCCGGTGATCAACTATCTCCCGGATCAGGTGATACCGCCTCAGAATATGCCTGGATCACTGATGGGACCTGGGTTCCTTGGCCAAAGCCACCGCTCCATTGTTTTCACAATACAAAGGTATTGGATGCTCAATGGATGGAACAACTCCAAGTTCAGTAATGGACTTCTTGATCCTGATAGCCTATTTGGCAGCATCGTTGGCAGCGATGTATTCAGCCTCCATCGTCGAGTCTGCCACGGTTTCCTGCTTGGAACTCTTACAGCTAACCGCCCCTCCATAAAGGGTAAAGACAAATCCCGAGTGCGACTTAGAGTCGTCCTTATCACTCTGGAAGCTTGAATCTGTAAAGGACTCCACTTGGAGTTCTCCGTTACCATACACCAAGAGCATCTCTTTAGTCCTTCATAAGTACTTGAGAATGCTCTTCACAGCTGTCCAGTTACTCTCTCCAGGATCAGCTTGATACCTACTCACTACACTTAGTGAGTGTGCTACATCGGGTCCGATACATAGCATCGCATACATGATAGAGCCTGCAGCCGAAGCATAGGGTATCCCTTGCATGCGAGCTCTTTCTAAATCAGTCTTGGGAGACATCTCTTTGGAGAGAGTGAGTCCAGAGATCGTGGGTAAGTTCCCACGCTTGGATTCTTCCATACTAAACCTCTTTAGTATGGTGTCAATGTACCTGGATTGGGACAATCCCAATATCCCTTTAGATCTATCTCTATAGATCATAATTTCCAGTATGCAGGAGGCATCACCTAGATCTTTCATTGAGAATCTTTGTGATAAGAAGAACTTGACCGATTGCAGCATAGGAATGTCATTTCCTATCAAGAGTATGTCGTCCACGTACAATACGAGGAAGACAACCTTACTCTCTGCCACCTTCTTGTAGATACAAAGTTCATCTACGTTTTTTACGAAATCAAACTCTTTGATAACGACGTCAAAGCAGATGTTCCAACTTCGCGATGCTTGCTTTAATCCATAAATGGATTTAAGCAGCTTGCACACCTTCCCGCTGCTCCCACTAGCTATGAAGCCCTCTGGCTGAGTCATGTACACGCTCTCTTCTAAATCACCGTTTAGAAAGGCGGTCTTAACATCCATTTGCCATATTTCGTAGTCATGATATGCAGCGATGGAAAGTATGATCCGAATGGATTTAAGTATAGCCACTGGAGAAAAGGTTTCGTCATAGTCCACACCTGGTCTTTGACGAAAACCCTTTGCAACAAGTCTAGCTTTGAAAGTCTCCACTTTCTCATCTACACCAAGTTTTTTCTTGAAGATCCATTTGCTCCCAATGGGTTTTACCCCTTCAGGAGCATCTTCCAAAGTTCATACTTTGTTGGTGTACATGGATTCCATCTCGGACTACATTGCATCCAGCCATTTCACTGAGTCCCCACTCGTGATGGCCTGCTCGAAGCTCGTTGGGTCATCATCCTCCATGATGCAATCCTTGCTCCCACCATCCATGAGAAAACTGTAGTATCTCTCAGGTGGGTGAGGAACCCTACTAGATTGGCGGAGTGGTTGGGGTTCATTAGGAACTACCGAATCCTCTGGTTCCACCAGATCTTCTGTTGCAGATTTTGTAGCTGGAACCTCTTCCAGTTCTACCTCATGACCGCTAATCTCTTTTGCAAGAAATTCCTTTTCTAAAAAGGTAGCATGCCGAGAAACAAACACCCTTTGTTCCTCAGTGTGGTAGAAGATATACCCATGTGAATTTTTGGGATATCCTATAAATTTGCATAGAACAGACCGTGCCTCGAGTTTGTCCGGATTTTGTCGTTTGACATAGGCTGGACAATCCCATATCTTAACATAGTTAAGACACGGTCTTTTCCCTTTCCATATCTCATATGGAGTGTAGGCACAGATTTGGTCGGGGCCATATTCAATAGATGTATGGCTGTCTCTAGCGCATACCCCCAGAAGGAAATAGGTAACTCAGCTGCGCTCATCATAGAGCGTACCATATCTAATAGGGTGCAGTTCCTCCGTTCTGATACACCGTTGTGCTGTGGTGTATATGGAGGAGTCAGCTGAGAGAGAATCCTATTCTCTTTTAGGAAGTATAGGAATTCATTGCTCAAGTATTCACCTCGAAAGATTGTAAAACTTTTCCCAGTTTGGTTCTCGACTTCTTGTTTATATTCTCTAAATTTCTCAAAAGCTTCAGACTTGTGTTTTATCAAGAATACATGTCCGTATCTTGATAGATCGTTAGTGAATGTAAGGAAGTACAAAGAACCATCCCTGACATGTGTAGACATGGGACCGCATACATCGCTATGTATCAGTCCCAAGAGTTCAGTAACTCTTTCTCCGTGTCCCGTAAATGGAGTTTTGGTCATCTTGCCTTTGAGACATGACTGGCAAGTGTTATAAGATGAAAATTCGAACGGTTTCAAATATCCATCCTTATGCAATTTAGCTAGCCATGTCGCATTTATATGACCAAGTCTACAATGCCACAAGAAGGATTCGTTTATTTCTGAACTCTTCCTCTTGTGTGTGTTTGTTATGCTCAGAACTGTTGATTGATTTAGAACATAAACGCCATTGCACATCGTGCCTGATCCAACCAACTTTTGGTTTAGAAAAATGTTCATAACATTATCCTGTAATACAAAATTATATCCCTCTTTACTCAACAAAGAAACCGATATAATGTTGCATATCAGGTTCGGCATGTAATAGCATTCGTTCAGAATCAATGTATTACCAGTTGGCAATACAAGGTGATATTCCCCGACGGCTTTAGCTGCAACAATTGCACCATTTCCAACCCTTACGTCTTTATCACCTTCTCCAAGTTCTCTACCTTTCTAAAGCCCATGTAACTGATTAATATATGGGATCCTGACCCGGTATCTAATACCCAGGACGTAGAGCAAATGGAGAAATAGTTCTCTGTAACGAACACACCCGAAGAAAATGCATCAACATGTACTTTCTTAATTCGGGTGGCATGGGAATCCTGGTATTCCCCTATATCCTGTTCAGTTCTATAACTCTTATAAGAAAGAACGGAACCAACGTTCCCCAGCATAGTATAACATACGGGTTCGGTCAGTACATCCATATTATTATCTTGATTAAGGCATGATATGGTCGCTACCTGGAGAGAGAGAGAAGAAAAATACTTTAGCGTATGCTCTTGCAAGATCAGATTGGTTATTATTTTATCTAATCAGGATGGCTCCCACTGTTTTTATCAAATCTTCCTTCAAACCCTAAAAGGAAAGACTAGCCGGGATTAATTACATCCTACAATTTCGCCAATCTTTCAGGCAGGCCAGTGTCGGTACTTTGAGGGAGGTTCCCCGTGCTTTCGCACGGACCTAATTAAAGTAAACCTCGTTTTCCCAGAGTCGTAACCCCGTTGACACCTTTCTAGACACCTATTTGATCGGCTAATTGTCCTGTGTAAAACTCTCCCAGGAGTAACAATTACTCGCAGTGGGTATCAGGATATAACTATCTCATAGAAGGTATGCAATCTCATTGCAAATTTCAACACTTGAAATTCCCGATAATATTTTGCCCCTAACGTGCTATGACCTTGACGAAAGCCAACAAACCATAGCCCGCTAGTCAAGTTCAACCCGTACATTTCTTGACTGAATTAAATCCACCCGCATGACCCTTGACAAAAGCCAACAAAGCCGTACGACTACCCTAATCCAATCGCATCATATGCAGCAGATAAGCAGCATATAGCTACCGCACACTACACCTTGACGAAAGCCAACAAATGCAGCACAAATACTATATACAACTTATCTGAAATGACGGAGGGCTACGACAGGTTTTTTTTTGAAAACCTATTGCGTAATGAGCTTGATATCGTTGTAGAATCGAGTAAATTTTGAAATGGAGTGATTTTGAGGCTTTTATTAGTTTTGCTAAAGAGGTCACTCCCGGTGAAGGGATCTCGGCTCTTTCCTTATGGAATAAGGTGCAGGATATATCATATATATCGCTATGCAAAGAAAAAACTCCAAAAGCAATCAAAAACAAACCGAGTGTTGTAGCATCTGCCAGTTTTGCTAAAGAGGTCACTCCCGGTGAAGGGATCTCGGCTCTTTCCTCATCGAATAAGGTGCAGGATATATCATATATATCGCTATGCAAAGCAAAAACTGTAGCTACCCTTTTTGAAAATTTGATTCTACAACATCTTTTAGGTTTCTTTTGTTTCATTAATCATATTAATGAAGTCCCATCATTTAAGTCACCTAAACATCACAGATAAATACGACGTACACTTATGCCATCCGCATTCGCCTCGATGTCCTCTCGTGCACCGTTAGGTTAGGTAACTAACGGCAGAGCGGGGCAGGGTTAGTGCGAGTGTAAAACATAAGTAACGTCTATATAATATATCATATATACTATATACAGTATCAATCTCAACATATCAAATGATTACATCACAGATATCGCAGCAGAAGAAACATATGAAACATTGGATATACTAGGACGTCCGTGTTTTATTTTGAGCCTCTATAAAACACGGATTCCACGGTCGCGATGAATAGCCAAACCCACATCCCTAGACCCCTACGAGAGCGGCAAGCAACCCTACCAATTCTAGAGTTAGGAGACCCGGACTCGACTCCTCGAGTTGGTCTCATGCTGTACCCTAGAACCCGGTTACTTGTGCTCCCCTCCTTGGGTCTATCTAATACGGAAAAGTAAATAATATACAATGGTGACATCATCCTCATCCCGGAAGTGCCCCAATAAAAGAATATTACATACATTTAATTTTACATGAATGAAAATAAAAACCCTCATCTCATATAAAACCCCTGGCTATTCAGAAACGCGACGATCTAATATAACATATCCAGCAACACATAACATCATATGTCATCAACGTAAGTAAATATGTGCATCCCAATTTTCGTTGACATATAGCAACGAAACCGGCGATATCACAAATTACACTTACGGTCGCAGAAAAGAAAAAGTGTAAAACTACAACATTTGGAATCCACAATCTCTTTAGACATCGTAAATCCGAAATATCACATACTTCGCATTTCATGCCTAACCATATGAATTCAACATATTGTATCACATTCCAGATAAATAGACAGTATTAAACTTTTTGATCGAATAATCAAATACCCAAGATTTCCTAAATAGCTCAACACTTGAGCGGAGTTCAAAAATTCCAGAATACGTCACAGTACCAATGGTCCAGCCGTAGAAGGTTCAAGCCAACGCCTCACATGTGGCAACGCCGTACTGCCCCAAACCCTGAGCTTTAGAGGCGGTTCAGACGGTCACATAATCGAGTTAAAGTTTGCGTTCTTCTAGAGGGTCCATCGGTTTACTTGCACGTTTTTCCGAAAGATTTAAACCTAAGAAAAATTCAATACTTGAAAGTTTTTCGTGTCGGGAAAAAGTGAGTGAATGATATCCGTTCGAACATTTTAATACTTTCCAAATTATCCGGAAAAAGCACGAAATTAAATATCCGATCGAATCAACGAATACAAAATAATCCCCAGAACACTCAACACTTGAGTCAGATTAAAAATACCCAGAAGAATGTACAAGTACCTACGGATATTACTGCACAAAACACTAACCCTAATTTTACTATTCCGCCGCGGAACCGCCGCGCAAGCAAGGTATTGCCGAGGTTCCGTGGCGCTTTGGTGGAATTAGGATGTCGTGTTTTACAGTAACTCTTAGAATTCCCTGCTAATTTTTTTGAGTATTTTTAATGCAGAAAAAATCACATTTTAAATAAATTTTCAGAGAGGGGTCTATTTCTGTAGGGTTCCTAGGCACACTATGGAGCTCTCACAAGGCATCAACCATGCCAATTTAAAATTTTACAAGTGCCGAGAAACCCTAATGCGGATTCGTTGACTAGAGTTTAGGCAAAAAGTAAAACTAGTTAACGATTTAACTAAAAGTAACAAGCTACAACCTTTGTAGATCCGGTTCTCCACTTCATTAGCTCCACGTAGACGTCCTCTCACTGTCCATGTCGGATCTCGGACTCTAGTATCGGCTTCATCGGAGAAATGAGCGGACTAGTCGTCGGCTTCGATGCCGAAAATGATCTACGTCGAGGTTACACAAGATCAAGCTCCAACTTCACCAAGTTGTGAAACTTGTGAATAAAACACCCTATACTACTTGGCAAGAGGTAGAGGGTGAAGAAATAGGAGGTGGGTTCACTTTAGAATTGGATTTCTCACTCTTTTTACCAAGATGCTATTAATGGTGGCAAGTTTTTCTCTTTGAGGAAGAAGAAGAAGATGAAGATAGAATATGAAAAAAGTATTTCAAAATAGAAAAGAAATGAATACTTATCATATCCTAACCTTGGTTAGGTGTAGAGAATAGACCATGGTTAGTGGGAATGGTTAGGGTTAAGCATGAAGACAAAATGGTCACTTTAGTCAAAGCTTCATGAAGCTTCAACAAGCTTCATGATAAAAAGAAACCATTTTGTTTTTCTTTTATCTATTTCTAAAAAAGAATGGATAAATAAATAATTGATAAAATCAAAACCCTAATCATTATCATAACCATGGTATAAGTCTTTACACAAAGCCAAGTAAACATATATCATCAAACATGATACAATCAAGTGTACATAAAAATTTATCACATATACAATGTGCACATCAAGTGAGAAAAACCTTTTAAAGTGAACCAATTCTAGTTAATGCAAAGTAATATATCAAATATATAATTATACATTAAATCATTAAATCAACACTTGATTCAATGATCCGGTCATGTCGCACATAACCGACTAGTATTCAATGTATCGACTTATCGAATCAATCTTCAATTCGATAACTATATTATATCGCATACAACCAATCGAAACATTCATCGCGAGAATGAAATACGGTATCACATACATGCATTACTCTCGGTCCCGCACATATCTCATATGCGCTCCTATTTCGTTTCGCTTGAGCCAGGAAACCTCTATGTAGGACTCTAAAGACTCGTCAATACGCCGGTAGCAGATGATGATCATATCAAGCATCCACAAGCCGCAAGCGGTCTGCTAAACGTAACGGCCACCCGAGTATTGAGCGATTAGAAGATCGACGAGCAAGCCCGCTCACACTCCTGTGAATCCAACCAGTAACACTTACCGTATAGTCCGGTCAGTTCGTCTGATATGTCACATATCAAGTCTAGGGGTGGTAAACGTCAGACCCCAATAACCGATAAGTCGTTCCGATGTGAGGCTCATAACGGGTCGAGAAACTACTGGTAACACTTACCAGTAAATCTCTGATCAGCCCTAGCCAGGGACTTCCCTGTTACGGCCAATCGAGCACAGCGCAACATCAACCCCCAATACTGGGAGAGACGAAACCCCTCTTATCGCTCATTGCCTCCATGTGACTCGGGACTGTACCCAAAAACCACCGTTTTGCATGCCCTCATAGACGTGGTAAGGTGGAGATCAAAGCACAGTGGGAATCAAACAAGACTCTATGACAATCTCGGGGCTAGAGACTAATCTACACAAGTGTCACCTGAGAACTGCCATCTGACTTGAGGTATAATACCATCTGGGAGTTCTCGGCGAGTCCGTCCAGTGTACCCAGTCTCCACTGAGCACCCATATACCATCTCTGATGTCAAACACCAATGGATATGGGATCATCCATCGCCCATCTCATGGGTCGAGAAGCGTATACGCTAGTCTACACTGGTATATCGATGCCTCGTCTCGATACACCTACGACTAGGGACCTTGAAGGATGTACCTATGGACTACCATGTCCCCACTAGTATGATCTGCATCATAGTCCAGGTAGTCAAGTACACATCCTAAGGGTTTTACCAACATGTAACTATAAGACAGTATAAAGAGACTAGTGTACATGTTAAGATAAAGTGCAACAAGATAGCATACTATCATATCGAGCAAGAAAGTCATCTCTATATATGTCCAAGAATCCAATATAATATACATCATCTGTACAATACTGGCCTCTAGGGCATACATACAACTAATAATCACCCACTTGCACTAGGGCCAGCTGCTGTAGTATCGCATACCGAGCATCCCGAAGAGTCTCTTAAACTGTATCTGGGGAATGGCCTTCGTGAGTGGATCCGCCGTGTTGTTCTTCGTGTCAACCCTCCTGACCTCGATCTCCCGGCGATCAACTATCTCCCGGATCAGGTGATACCGCCTCAGAATATGCCTGGATCGCTGATGGGACCTGGGTTCCTTGGCCAAAGCCACCGCTCCATTGTTATCGCAATACAAAGGTATTGGACGCTCAATGGATGGAACCACACCAAGTTCAGTAATGAACTTCTTGGTCCAGACAGCCTCTTTAGCTGCATCGTTGGCAGCGATGTATTTTGCCTCCATCGTCGAGTCTGCCACGGTTTCCTGCTTGGAACTCTTCCAGCTAACCGCCCCTCCGTAAAGGGTAAAGACAAATCCCGACTGCGACTTAGAGTCGTCCTTATCACTCTGATAGCTCGAATCGGTAAAGGACTCCACTTGGAGTTCTCCGTTACCATACACCAAGAGCATCTCTTTAGTCCTTCGTAAGTACTTAAGAATGCTCTTCACAACTGTCCAGTGACTCTCTCCAGGATCAGCTTGATACCTGCTCACTACACTTAGTGAGTATGCTACATCGGGTCTGGTACATAGCATCGCATACATGATAGAGCCTACAACCGAAGCATAGGGTATCCCTTGCATGCGAGCTCTCTCCAAATCAGTCTTGGGAGACATCTCTTTGGAGAGAGTGACTCCAGAGATTGTGGGCAAGTTCCCACGGTTGGATTCTTCCATACTAAACCTCTTTAGTATGGTGTCAATGTACCTGGATTGGGACAATCCCAATATCCGTTTGGATCTATCTCTACAGATCCTAATCCCCAATATGCAGGAGGCATCACCAAGATCTTTTATTGAGAATCTTTGTGATAAGAAGAGCTTGACCGATTGCAGCATAGGAATATCATTTTCTATCAAGAGTATGTCATCCACGTACAATACGAGGAAGACAACCTTACTTTCTGCCACCTTCTTGTAGATACAAGGTTCATCTGGATTTTTGACGAAATCAAACTCTTTGATAACGACGTCAAAGTAGATGTTCCAACTCCGCGATGGTTGCTTTAATCCATAAATGGATTTAAGCAGCTTGCACACCTTCCTGCTGCTCCCACTGTCTACGAAGCCCTCTGGCTGAGTCATGCACACGCACTCTTCTAAATCACCGTTTAGAAAGGCGGTCTTAACATCCATTTGCCAGATTTCGTAATCATGATATGCAGCGATGGCAAGCATGATCCGGATGGATTTAAGTATAGCCACTGGAGAAAAGGTTTCGTCATAGTCCACACCTGGTCTTTGACGAAAACCTTTTGCAACAAGTCTAGCTTTGAAAGTCTCCACTTTCCCATCTACACCAAGTTTTTTCTTGAAGAACCACTTGCTCCCAATGGGTTTTACCCCTTCAGGAGCAATTTCCAAAGTCCATACTTTGTTGGTGTACATGGATTCCATCTCGGACCGCATAGAATCCAGCCATTTCACTGAGTCCCTACTCATGATGGCCTGCTCGAAGCTAGTTGGGTCATCATCCTCCATGATGCAATCCTCGCTCCCACCATCCATGATAAAACCGTAGTATCTCTCAGGTTGGCGAGGAACCCTACTAGATCGGCGGAGAGGCTGAGGTTCATTGGGAGCTACTGAATCCTCTGGTTCCACTAGATCTTCTGTTGTGTTTTGTTCAACTGGAACCTCTTCCAGTTCTACCTCAGAGCCACTAATCTCTTTTGCAAGAAATTACTTTTCTAAAAAGGTGGCATGTTGAGCAACAAATACTCTTTGTTCCTCACTGTGGTAGAAGATATACCCTCGCGAATGTTTGGGATATCCAACAAATTTACACAAAACAGATCTTGCCTCGAGTTTTTCCGGTTTTTGTCTTTTGACATAGACCGGGCAACCCCATATCTTTATAAAATTAAGATATGGTCTCTTCCCTTCCCATATCTCATATGGTGTGGTAGGCACAGATTTGGTGGGAACCCTATTCAGTAGGTATGCTGCTGTTTCCAGTGCATATCCCCAGAAGGAAACAGGTAACTCAGCTACACTCATCATAGAGCGCACTATATCCAATAGGGTGCGGTTCCTCCGTTCTGATACACCGTTGTGCTGTGGTGTATATGGAGGAGTTAGCTGAGAGAGAATCCCATTCTCTTTTAGGAAGTCCAGGAATTCAATGCTCAAGTATTCACCTCCTCGATCAGATCGAAGGATTTTAATACTTTTTCCGGTTTGGTTCTCGACTTCTTGTTTATATTCTCTAAATTTCTCAAAAGCTTCTGATTTGTGTTTCATCAGGAACACATATCCGAATTTAGAGAGATCGTCAGTGAATGTAATGAAGTATGAAGAACCATCCCTGGCATGTGTAGACATGGGACCGCATACATCACTATGTATTAGTCCCAAGAGTTCGGTAACTCTTTCTCCGTGTCCCGTAAACGGAGTTTTGGTCAACTTGCCTTTGAGACATGACTGGCAAGTGTCATAAGATGAAAATTCAAATTCAAATATCCATCCTTATGCAACTTAGCCAGTCGTGTCGCATTGATGTGACCCAGTCTACAATACCACAAGAAGGATTCGTTCAGTTCTGAACTCTTCCTCTTGTGTGTGTTTGTTATGCTCGGAACTGTTGATTGATTTAGAACATAAATGCCATTGCACAACGTGCCTGATCCAACCAACTTTTGGTTACGAAAAATGTTCATAATATTGTCCTGTAATACAAAATTATATCCCTCTTTACTCAACAAAGAAACCGATATAATGTTGCATATCAGGTTCGGCATGTAATAGCATTCGTTCAGAACCAAGGTATTACCAGTTGGTAATGCAAGGTGATATTCCCCGACAGTCTTAGCTACAACTATTGCACCATTTCCAACTCTTATGTCTTTATCACCTTCTCCAAGTTCTCTACCTTTCCTTAGCCCATATAACTGATTACATATATGGGATCCTGACCCTGTATCTAATACCCAGGGCGTAGAGCAAATGGAGAAACAGTTCTCTGTAACGAACACACCCGAAGAAAATGCATCAACATGTACTTTCTTCATTCGGGTGGCATGGGAATCCTGGTATTCCCATATATCCTGTTCAGTCCTATAACTCTTATAAGAAAGAACGGAACCAACGTTCCCCAGCACAGAATAACATGCGGGTTCAGTCAATACATCCATATTATTATCTTGATTAGGGCATGAAATGGTCGCTACCTGGAGAGAGAGAGAGAAGAAAACACTTTAGCGTATGCTCATGCAAGATCAGATTGGTTATTATCTTATCTAATCAGGATGGCTCCTACTGGTTTTTATCAAATCTTCCTTCAAACCCTAAAAGGAAAGACTAGCCGGGATTAATTACACCCTACAACTTCGCCAATCTTTCAGCCAGGCCAGTGTCGGTACTTTGAGGGAGGTTCCCTGTGCTTTCGTACGGACCTAATTAATGTAAACCTCGTTTTCCCAGAGGCGTAACCTCGTTAACATCTTTCTAGACACCTACTTGATCGGCTAATTGTAATGTGTAAAACTCTCCCAGGAGTAACTCTTACTTGCTGTGGGTATCGGGATCCAACTATCTCATAGAAGGTATGCAATCTCATTGCAAATTTCAACACTTGAAATTCCCGATAATATTTTGCCCCAAGCATCCTATGACCTTGACGGAGGTCAACAAACCACAGGGTGCAAGTCAAGTTCAACCCGTCATTTCTTGATTGAATCAAACCCACCCGCAAGACCCTTGACGGAGGTCAACAAGGTCGTACGACTACCCTAATCCAATCTGCATCACATGCATAAGCAGATAAATGCTAGTTAGCTACCGCACACTACGCCTTGATGGAGGTCAACAAACGTAGCACGAATACTAAGTAGGATTTATCTGAAATGACGGAGGGCTACGTCAGGTTTTTCTGAAAACCATGAGCGTAATGAACTTGATATCGTTGTAGAATCGAGTGAAGTTTTGAAATGGAGTGATTTTGAGGCTTTTCTAGTTTTGCTAAAGGAGTCACTCCCGGTGAAGGGATCGTTCGTCCTTTCCTCGTCGAATGAGGCGCGGGATATATCATATATATCACTGTGCAAAGCAAAAACTCTTATGTGCAAAGCAAAAACTCTTAAAAGCAATCAAAAGACAAACCGAGTGTGTAGCATCTGCCAGTTATTGCTAAAGGAGTCACTCCCGGTGAAGGGATCTCGGTCCTTTCCTCGTCGAATGAGGTGCGGGATATATCATATATATCGCTATGCAAAACAAAACTGTAGCTACCCTTTTTATTTAAAATTTGATTCTACAACATCTTTTAGGTTTCTTTTGTTTCATTAATCACATTAATGAAGTCCCATCATTTAAGTCACCTAAACATCACAGATAAATACGACGTACACTTATGCCATCCGCATTCGCCTTGATGTCCCCTCGTGCACCGTTAGGTTAGGTAACTAACGACAGAGCAGGGCAGGGCTAGTGCGGGTGCAAAACATAAGTAACGTCTATATAATATATCAAATATACTATATGCTGTATCCATCATTTACAAATCAAAGGATCACATCACAGATATCGCAGCAGAAAATATCATATGAAATATTGGATATACTAGGACGTCCGTGTTTTCAATACGAGGCAGTATAAAACACGGATTCCACGGTCGTGATGAATAGCCAATCCCACATCCCTAGACCCCTACGAGAGCGGCAAGCAACCCTACCAATTCTAGGGTTAGGAGACCCGGACTCGACTCTTCGAGATGGTCTCCCATTGGACCCTAGAACCCGGTTACTTGTGCTCCCCTCCTTGGGTCTATCCTAATGCGGAAAAGTAAATAATATACAAAAGGTGATTACTTCCGCAACCTGGAAGTGCCCCAATAAAAGAATATTACATACAAGTTTTTACATGAATGAAAATGAAAAACACTCATCTCACATAAAAACCCCCGGCTGTTCAAACAAGACAATCCAATATAACATATCCAGCAACACATAACATCACATGTCATCAACGTAAGTAAGTATGCATACCCCAATTGTCGTTGACGTATAGCAACGAAACCGGCGATATCGACATACTACAGTTACGGTCACAGAAAACAAAGTGTAAAACTACAACAGTTGGAATTCGCAACCGCTTTAGACATCGCATGCCTAATCAAATGAAATACTTAGACATCACATGCCTAACAATTATAAACCCCGCATTTTAGTCTCATTATCGAAAACTCTTTTTAATATCAAGTGAAACTAAACCGCTAGATTTATAACATTCATTCAGTTATCTCATAACTGTTTATGAATTCCAATTATTGTATCCCATTTCGGATAAATAGAAAATATTAAACTTTCTGATCGAACATTCGAACACCCAAGTTTTCCCGAAACCGTTTAACACATGAAGTAAGTTCAAAGACATTCACTTCATGCCTCAGTACCAACGGTCCAGCCGTAGAAGGGTCAAGCCAACGCCTCACATGTGGCATGCCGTACTGCCCCAAACCCTAAGGTTCAAAGGGCAGTTCAAGACGGTCACATAATCGAGTTAAGGTTTGTTGTCTTCTAGAGGGACCATCCCGTTACTTGCACTACTTAGAACGTCATTAAACAACGGAAAAGTCCAAAGAGCATTTTAAAATTTTTTAAGCATTTTTAATCTGCAAAAAACCCAGTTTTTGAAAAAAGTCCAAAGAGCATTTTTAAATTAGGGTTTCGGTTCGATCGGACTTCAAACTCCGTCTACGCATCGCCTAAGGCTCTAGCTAGGCTCTGATACCACTGTAGGGTTCCTAGGCACACTATGGAGGTCTCACAAGGTATCAATCATGCCAATTTAAAATTTTACAAGTGCCAATAAACCCTAATGCGGATTCGTTGACTAGAGTTTAGGCGAAAAGTAAAACTAGTTAACGATTTAACTAAAAGTAACAAGCTACAACCTTTGTAGATCCGGTTCTCCACTTCATTAGCTCCACGTAGACGTCCTCTCACTGTCCATGTCGGATCTCGGACTCTAGCATCGGCTTCATCGGAGAAATGAGTGGACTAGTCGTCGGCTTCGATGCCGAAGATGATCTACGTCGATGTTACACAAGATCAAGCTCCAACTTCACCAAGTTGTGAAACTTGTGAATAGAACACCCTATACTACTTGGCAAGAGGTAGCGGTGAAGTCCCTCAAACTAGAAGTTTGAATTTGACTGGTGAAGAAATAGGAGGTGGGTTCACTTTAGAATTGGATTTCTCACTCTTTTTACCAAGATGCCATTAATGGTGGCAAGTTTTTCTCTTTGAGGAAGAAGAAGAAGATGAAGATAGAATATGAAAAAAGTATTTCAAAATAGAAAAGAAATGAATACTTATCATATCCTAACCTTGGTTAGGTGTAGAGAATAGACCATGGTTAGTGGGAATGGTTAGGGTTAAGCATGAAGACAAAATGGTCACTTTAGTCAAAGCTTCATGATGCTTCAACAAGCTTCATGATAAAAAGAAACCATTTTGTTTTTCTTTTATCTATTTCTCAAAAAGAATGGATAAATAAATAATTGATAAAATCAAAACCCTAATCATTATCATAACCATGGTATAAGTCTTTACACAAAGACAAGTAAACATGTATCATCAAACATGATACAATCAAGTGTACACAAAAATTTATCACATATACAATGTGCACATCAAGTGAGAAAAACCTTTTAAAGTGAACCAATACTAGTTAATGCAAAGTAATATATCAAATATATAATTATACATTAAATCATTAAATCAACACTTGATTCAATGATCCGGTCATGTCGCACATAACCGACTAGTATTCAATGTATCGAATTATCGAATCAATCTTCGATTCGATAACTAGGTTATATCGCATACAACCAATCGAAATATTCATCGCGAGAATGAAATACGGTATCACATACACGCATTATTCTTGGTCCCGCACATATCTCATATGCGCTCTTATTTCGTTTCGCTTGAGCCAGGAAACCTCTATGTAGGACTCTAAAGACTCGTCAATACGCCGGTAGCAGATGATGATCATATCAAGTATCCACAAGCCGCAAGCGGTCTGCTAAACGTAACGGCCACCCGGGTATTGAGCGTTCAGAAGATCGACGAGCAAGCCCGCTCACACTCCTGTGAATCCAACCAGTAACACTTACCGTATAGTCCGGTCTGTTCGTCTGATATGTCACATATCAAGTCTAGGGGTGGTAAACGTCAGACCCCAATAACCGATAAGTCGTGCCGATGTGAGGCTCATAACGGGTCGAGAAACTACTGGTAACACTTACCAGTAAATCTCTGATCAGCACTGGCCAGGGACTTCCCTGTTACGGCCAATCGAGCACAGCGCAATATCATCCCCCAATACCGGGAGAGACGAAACCCCTCCTATCGCTCATTGCCTCCATGTGACTCGGGACTGTACCCAAAAACCACCATTTTGCACTCCCTCATGGACGTGGTAAGGTGGAGATCAAAGCACAGTGGGAATCACACAAGACTCTATGACGATCTCGGGTCTACAGACTAACCTGCACAAGTGTCACCTGAGAACTGCTATCTGACGTGAGGTATAATACCATCTGGGAGTTCTCGGCGAGTCCGTCCAGTGTACCCAGTCTCCACTGAGCACCCGTATACCATCTCTGATGTCAAACACCAATGGATATGGGATCATCCATCGCCCATCTCATGGGTCGAGAAGCGTATACGCTAGTCTACACTGGTATATCGATGTCCCGTCTCGATACACCTACGACTAGGGACCTTGAAGGATGTACCTATGGACTACCATGTCCCCACTAGTATGATCTGCATCATAGTCCAGGTAGTCAAGTACACATCCTAAGGGCTTTACCAACATGTAACTATAAGAAAGTATAAAGAGACTAGTGTACATGTTAAGATAAAGTGCAACCAGATAGCATATTATCATATCGAGCAAGAAAGTCATCTCTATATATGTCCAAGCATCCAATATAATATACATCATCTGTACAATACTGGCCTCTTGGGCATACATACAACTAACAATTTCGACGTTTCAGGGTTCGATCGGAGTTTTAACTTCGTAAACACGACGCCTAATGCTCTAGCTAGGCTCTGATACCACTGTAGGGTTACTAGGCACTCTAAGAAGGTTCTACAAGGCATCAACCATGCCCGATTAAAATTTTAGCCATGCCGAACAACCCTAAACAAGATCTTTGTTAGATAATTAGGGTTTCACATGCAAGTAAATATCATTTACGACTAAGTGAATACGAAATAAAACCTTTGTAGATCGGTCCTTCACTTCTAAAGCTCCTTGTTGTAGTCCCTTCGTTGCGATCATGGTTCTCCCGGGCTCTTGCATGGCTTCACGATGTGAAAGAAGCGTCCTTGCTTCAAGTCTTCGAGGCCGAAGATGATCTACGTCGAGAGAATACCAACTCAAGTTACTACTTCACTAATCTAGAGAATTAGTGAAGCAAACACCTTATACTAAAGTGCTAGTCTAGTAGAGGATGGAAAAATAGGAAGTGGGTTCTCTTTAGAATTTGTTTTCTCACAATCTTTCACTCTCTTTTGAAAACCCTAGCAATCTTTTCTTTTGTTCATAGAAGAAGAAGATGAACCAAAGAAAAGATGAGGATAATGATCAAGTCAAGAGAGATAACCATGGGTGAGTGAGTATCATATACTAACTCATGTAGAGACATAATCATGGCTTATCCAAAATGGTTAGGTTAATAAAAATCTAAAGTAAAACAAAGTTAGTAGACTTTGTCGAAGCATCCACAAGCTTCTACAAGCTTCATGCTTGTGACAAAAACTCCACTAATTTGTAATTACCTTAAATAATTATAAATCATCATTTAAAATAGAATGGTGTATGTCTTGCACACCCATGTTATGTGTATCAACAACCATGATACAAAAAGAAAACACATTTTAATATATATCGCATATATATTAAAGTTGTGCACATGTGAGAAAAATCCTTAAGTGAACAAATGTTAGTTAATGTAAATTAGTATATCAAATATACAATTATACACTAAATTATTAAATCAACACTTGACTTAATAATCCGGTTATATCTCATATAACCGACTAACATCCAATGCATCGACTTATTGAATCAACACTTGATTCGATAACCCGTCTATATCACATATAACCGACCGATACAAAAAGTCGCGAGAATAGAATACGGTATCACATACACGCATTATTCTCGGTCCCGCACATATCACATATGCGCTCCTATTTCGTTTTGCCTGAGCCAGTAAAACCTCTATGTAGAACTCTAAAGACTCGTCAATACGTCGGCAGTAGGTGATGATCACATCAAGCACCCACAAGCCGTCAGTGGTACTAGCTGGACGTAACGGCTACCCGGATATTGAGCAATCAGAAGATCAGCAAGCAAGCCCGCTCCAACTCCTGTAAAAGCCTAACGGTAACACTTCCCGTACAGTCCGGTCTCCTCGTCTGATATGTCTCATATCAAGTCTAGGGGTGGTAAATGTCAGACCCCAATAACTGATAAGTCAAACCGATGTGAGGCTCATAACGGGTCGAGAAACTACTGGTAACACTTACCAGTAAATCTCTAAATTAGCCCTGGCCGGGGACTTCCCTGTTATGGCTAATCGAGCACAGTGCAACATCAACCCCCAATACCGGAAGAGACGAAATCCCTCCTATCGCTCATTGCCTCCATATGACTCGGGGCTGTACCCCAAAACCACCGTTTTGCATGCCCTCTTGGACGTGGTAAGGTGGAAATCAAAGCACAGTGGGAATCACACAAGACTCTATGACGATCTCGGGTCTACAGACTAACCTGCACAAGTGTCACCGGAGAACTGCCATCTAACGTGAGGTATAATACCATTTGGGAGTTCTCGGCGAGTCCGTCCAGTGTACCCAGTCTCTACTGAGAACCCGTATACAATTTTTGATATCAAACACCAATGGATATGGGATCATCCATCGCCCATCTCATGGGTCGAGAAGCATATACGCTAGTCTACTCTGGTATATCGATGCCCTGTCTCGATACACCTACGACTAGGAACATTAAAGGATGTACTTATGGACTACCATGGCCCCACTAGTATGATCTGCATCATAGTCCTGGTAGTCAAGTACACATCCTAAGGGCTTTACCAATATGTAACTATAAGACAGTATCAAGAGACAAGTATACATGTTAAGATAAAGAGCAACCAGATAGCATACTATCATATCGAGCAAGAGAGTCCTCTCTATATATGTCCAAGCATCCAATATAATATACATCATCTGTACAATACTGGCCTCTAGGGCATACATACAACTAACAACGGTAAGTCCCAAAAGAAGAAAGAGAAGATAGTATATAAAGTGAAATGAACAGGTAAAGTATATGACTGATTACTGGTATATGATAGTTATTGTAACGTGATAGTTTGTAATTTGGTAAGGAAGGTATTCATATATATAAGAGAAGTCCATCTTACCCCATGAACTATGGTAACATGTAGTACCAGACCCCTTCATAACCCACGGGACAACGGCATGAGAATTCATGTAGGTATCTTTTAAGAGACCTCTCGTGCCACGATATATGTTTCATACCAATCTACCCCTTTATTCCCGCGTAATGTATTGTAGAGATTATGTTTATAAGTCTTGTCCGAAACCGTGGATACAAAATGTTCAAATATTCATGTTCAGGATGTAATCATGTTTTAAAGTAGTCATGTCAAGTTCAAGTCAAGTTATAACCATGGTTCGGTCAAGTCATGTCAAGTATACATGTTTGAAATTGATGTTTGGATTTGAGTGCTCATATTCATGATTAAATATTCATGTTTGAGGTTGGAATCAAACTGAATCAGACACTTGTAACGGATTTAACTCTTGAATTCTTAGGTTCGAGAATTATCGGAACTGCAGCACATTGACGGCAGGATTTATGTCTTTTTCCAAGAAAATTTCCGTTGATAACTCCGGTTAAGTTTTCTAACCTGAATAGGCAAGCACTCATTTTCTCCGAATCCCTAGGGCTCAAGAGAATTTATCCCGCTTAAACGTATATTTACTAAAATCCTTAAATATTGTTTTGTATATCTCGAGGGGGTTTTATGAAAAATATTTTACTATAGATTAAAAATAAAACCTCGAGAGTGATTTGTATTACTTAGGGTTTTCATGAGCATGTATTTTAATTATTGAGGTATTTTAATGATAAATACCTAGCTTTTGAAAGTTTATGGTATTTTAGTGAAAACTAGTCCTTTTAGTAACTTGATGGTATTTTATTGATATATTGTAATCTTTCATTTTTATAAAAATATAGTTTAATAATATAATGAAAATATGGATTTATAATTTTTTATAATTTTAATTTTAAAAATTTAGTTTTATTTAGAAAATTCGTTTTTCTTCAAAACCGTATTTATATTCTTTCGAGATCGAATATTCCGTGAGGAGTGCTGCATCTCATTCTACTATCCCCAGGATGTGCGATAATCCTCACTATCTATTAGCGGATCCCCTAATAAGGGTTATAGATGCATAATTGTAAAGGAACACGAAATACCATTTTAAAAGAAACCCGGTTTTAAAGTATGTGGTATTTTATTATAAAGATTTTTCTTCGAAAAAAATACATACAAATAGCTATCGTGCTATGAAACCACAGTGTATGTATAGGTTAGGTCGTTACCCCATGAAATTTTTCCTAAAGGTATAGTTTTAACGAAAAGGTAAAGAGGTGATAATAAAGTTCAAGGTATTTTAATGAAAAAGTTCAATTACGGTTGTTTCACATGAGATTCTTGGTTAAATTTGATTCTAAACATATATATTTAAGATTACAAGTATTGTGGTAAATTTAGATTGATCAATATATAAAGAAAAAGGGAGTTCCAGGTTTTAGAAAAGAATGTTTCGGTAATAACTCCACTTTTACCAATATAAGATTAAAATGAAATTCAATGAAGAGAAAAAGAGTTTGGGAGGGACTTACGGTTTGAAGAACTTAGGAAAATGTTAAGAAAGAGGAGGGAGGCTTCGTGATGTCGCGGGAGCTCCGGAATCGGCTTCGATCTTCGACGAAAGATGCTTGCTCCCTAACTCCATTTTGCTCCACTTGCACTTAGGACTTTTTGAGTGAGTTTTTGCTAGAATTTTCAGAATGGTGAGGAGCTAGGGCATGGGGTGAACAGTTCAGAGGAGTTGAGGGGAATTGAAGAGACGAGTGTGTAAAGCACGGATCAAATTGGGCTTGATCCGATCGTCCCCTGTTTACCGCCGAAAATGGGGATGAACCGGGATGGATCGTCCTGCCTGAATTCTGGGGCAGATGCAATTTGGGTTTATCCATCCACCTCTTCGAAGATGCCAAGTTGATTTATGGAACCGTATCTCAGAAGTTTGGACGGATGCAGCCGTTATAGCGTGACTTCGTCATCCCCCTCGTTTTGCTTGAGTTTTTTGATTGTGGGGACACTCTTCCCTTCAGGCGCAAGCCCTTGCGGTTAATTACATTACCGCATTGCGATGACCACTTTCTCCTGCTCCGGAAGTTCACTCCATGTCGTGTGTGTTTTTGTTTGTTTTGGTTTTGATTGCCCGTGGATTGTATACGGAGACTAATTTATGTCGTCTCCCGTAGGGCGCGGATTAGTCCAAATCCGTATATTTTAGATTTGGATTTGTGTTGATTTAAGGATCGCTAATCTGGTTTGAGATTAAGATTAACTTAAACATATGAGCATTTGGAGCTCAATCGGTTTTTTGTTAAGGATACGTTAGTCCAATTTGAGTATAAGATCTACTTAATAAGGTCTTAGGATCATTTCTTTTCCAGGTCCAACAGGAGAGCATTTGGGCTTTGTTGTCTTAGTTTAGGGACATTTCGGTCTATTGTCGGCATTTTTAGGCGAATATTATAGTTTGAGGACGTCTCGGCCTGTTGATCACCATTTTGGAGGTGAAGTTTTAGTTTAAGGACGTCTCGGTCCGTTGATCACCATTTTGGAGGTGAGGTTTTAGTTTAAGGACGTTTCGGTTCGTTGTCTATCTTGCACGCACATGTATTTGTTACGTGATGGGATCAACAACGATGATTTGGGATGCACCCAGTTTGAGGTGCGGTTTAATTTGAGGTGTGCACATCAGTTTGGAAGTGCACCAAAAAGCCGTTGGTTGTTGGGACCCGCCACCTTTATGAAGACGTTGAAGAATTACAACGACGTGGATCAGAGGAGTGGAGAGATGTACCTTTTAACTAATTCCTGTATTTGAGGGAAAAGATGGTGCTGCTGTAGACCTAAGGAATGTTAGTCATTTTTGAGACTAATATTATCTTAGGAGATATGGAATGAATATCATCATCAGTTGAAAGATCATTTGTCATGTTTGGGACTAAGATCAATTTGGGAAAACATGAGCACAGAGGTTCGGTCGATTTGGAGATCAAAGTGGTTTTGACCTCGGAAAGACTTAGCCAATTTGTGGCTAGGTTTGGGTCTCCATAATTACCTCTACAGTACTAATCACTGGTAAATGTAGTACTCACGTGTTCCCACGTGAGACATTGAATCAGTGTTAAACACTGAACTTTGGAGACGCTCACGTGTGAATTACGTGAGGCGCCCCAAAGTAGGCGTTGTTCTTTGGGTTTTATTCCCTTTTTGCATATAAGTGCTAAGCACTTGGCTCTTGTGGCGCTCACGTGTGAACACGTGAGGCACCGCAATATTGGGTATTGCCTTTTGGGTTTTATCCCCTATCTTTTTTTAAGTGCCAAGCACTTGATTGGAGATCGCGTGCAAAACACGTGACTTCCCTAGGAAGTGTTCCTTGCTCCTATTTTAAGCACTGGCGTGGAAAACACGTGAGGCAGTCTCAGCCGCTTCTTTTTGTTCAATAGAAACACTCATGTGGAAAACACGTGAGGTCTTGTTATAGTGTTAAACACTAACGAATTACCAGGCTGTTCTTCTGTGTTCTTGGAGATTTTGATCTCTTATTAATGACATTTCTAGTCATTAGGATTTGGGTTTGGAAGGTCTCAGATTATTATCATCGTCTAAGGGATGAGGAATCAAGTTCTCCTATTATTCTTTGCAAGAATTAAATTCTTTTTATAGGGTTAAACCCCAGTTTTCATATGTTTTGTAAGAATCAAATTCTTTGAACTCAATTATTTCCCCTAGGTTTTTGAATCTGCATAACAGAATCTCCCTGATGAGAATTCTCAACTTGTAGGGAGATCTGCTTCTGCAGATCTCAACCAGAGGAAGAACTAAGTTCTTGCATGAAAGGTTACACCCTTAGAGAGGCAAAAGAGAGACAATATGATCTCTGAGTTTTGTTTTCTTTTTATCTTGGGTTTCAATGAAACAAGCCTTCTTCTGTGAGAATTAAATTCTCTATTTCTTTTAAAGCTTTTCTTTCTTCTTCTCTCTTTTTTTTAAAAGCTTCTGAGGGGTTTCCTTTTTATCACTCTCCCTCCCGAGACTTGAAGTCTTTGGTTCTTCATATAGTGCAGAGAAGTTTGTTTAATTTTGAGAAATAAGAGATTCTAATTGATTTAATTTTAGAATTGATTTGGGGAATTTTTCCCATCATTGGATCTTTGATCCAAGGATTTTTGTTTTACAGAACATATTTTTCTTGTTTTTTTAACAAGATTGGGGAAATATTTTCCTATATGCAGAATCTTATTCTGTAAAAAAAGTGAATTTTAATCATAATTGGAATTTTAATGCGAGGGTGCTTGGTTTAACAGAGCACAATCTTTCATTGTATAGAAAGATATGGAAATTATTTTCTATCTCTTAGGATTTTTGATCCACTAACTTTCTGTTTAACAGAGAATTTCCCTCATTAGAAAGCTCTATGTTTAATCACCATTGCACTTTTGATCTAACGATCCCTTGTTGATTAGAATTTAATTCTTCATGGGGGGAGGGGGTGCCCTCACGTGTTTAACACGTGATGTTTATTTAGTTTGTCAGCTGTTTGATTGCAGCGCCTATATGCTTTGCATATTGGCGCTCACGTGTTTAACACGTGAGGCTTATTTAGCCTATAGTTTGATTGCAACACTTATATTCTTTGCATATAGGCGCTCACGTGTTTAACACGTGAGGCTTATTTAGCCTATAGTTGTTTGATGCATATAGGCGCTCACGTGCTTAACATGTGAGATTTGAACAGTAAGGAATTTTCCATCTCCCCTTTTTTATAAGGGAACAAATGCCCCCCAGCATTGCTCTCATATGGCTTGCACGTGAGTGCAACGCTGTCTGCCTTTACAACCGTTAGATTGCCTAGGGCAACGGGGAGATGAACCGCTCTCCATCACGTCTTATAAATGAGAGGGTTTGGCTCTTGAAAGGGCCACCGTTTCTTCGTCTTCTTCCTTAGTCTTCTCTTGAGAATTTAATTCACCTTTCAGAGCTCAGTTCTCTGTCCATTGAAATTTTAGAGTTAAACTCTGTCAGAAAGGACTTTCTTAGGTAAAGATCTTGAATGACATTTTTCTCTTAGAAACAAGAAAACCTTTTCTTTAATTTTTTTTTCTGGATTTTAAATCCACCGTAGGAGCTTTGCTCTCTTCTGGAACCAATCTCTTAGAGATCCAAAAAGACATAATTTTTGAGTGGTAAACCCCAATGTTTTCGAAGATCGGGCATTTCTCCTCTGATCTTTGAGAATCTATGGAATTTTAATTCTATTTTTCGTTTCCCCAACATGGGGTTTTTGGAATTTAATTCCACTATTTTAAATGGAATTTGGTTCCTCATTACAGAGCTTGGCTCTGAAAGATTAAGAAGGCCTTTTGGGAATTGTATTCCTTGGTGTTCTTGAGTATATTTCCATTATAGGGTTTTACCACAAATTTGAACTTATTAGGTATTTTCACCGAACTCATTTTCTTTGAGGATGCCCAGAGTTTTTTTAAACTCAAGTGTCTATTTAATGAGAATCCTTTTTGATTCTCACAATGATTATCGTGTCTCATCATTGGTGAGCCGCCATATTGATTTTGTGGGGTCCATTGGTTTTGCAACCCGTGGTCCCATGAAACAAACATCACGTTTTTTTTGTTTTTTATTTATCAATTTATTTATTTTAATGGGTTTTCTTGCTCTTATTTCAGAAACAATGGTCTCACTTCCTGACTTCCCTTACACTCGCTCAGAAGCCGTTTTTCCGCAGTCGCCATCGGACGAGGAAGTTATGACGATGATTAGGGCGCATGACAAGGACCGTACGAGTCTTCTCTTATGGTTGGTTTGGTATGGCCAGATCATCAGGGCCTGTCATAGCTTTACCTGTGAAATGCCAACAGAACCCATCCACCTAGTATCATTGATGTAACGCCCACGGACTACTTATGTGATGGAGGCAACCAATTGGACTCCCACAGGCCGACTCGAGCCGTCGACGACCGGGATACCCAACCAGCCCTCGGTGGCTATTGATATTTTGGGGCGCTGCATATGTCAGGGTGAAGCTCGACCCTAAGGACAGGTGTATAAGGTAGGCGTTACCCCACGCCATCCAGTGGGCTACCTTTCTTAAGCTCGATACATTCTCTCCGCCTTACGTGTACGGCTGCAGAAGGTTGGGTTGTACCAAGCAGTATATGCATCATTATTCTATTATCATGCCCCTCACGTCTGGTGGGTTAATGCTTTCTTGAACCAATGGAATCTTCCTACAAACACGTTCTTGCTAAGGGATCGCGAAGTCTCGATCTCGCTGGAGGAGTTTCACAAAATTTCAGGGTTGCCGATCTGGGGAGAGTATTTCGAAGAGTTATTGCCTCCTGATGAGTACATGTTTACCACGGTGCCCGCTATGCTTGACAGCCTGACGACTGAGAACGCCGTTCGTCACAAGCATCCAAGTCTAATCAAGGCCCTAGGCATCTTTGAAAAACTTTTCATGACATCGGAAGGGCAAGGTTTCATATTTGACGCTTTCATTGCCTGCTTTCTCCGTGATGATGTCTTATCTAAGAAGGCTCCAAAATTCATGAAAATTGAAGATCCCTTTGGATTTGGGTTGAAGAAACTGCCGGCCAAAGAAGAAGATTTGCCGCAGTTTTATATTCCAAACTCATCGGCCGTAGCTTTTGATGCGATCGTGGCCCCTGGTATGGACGAAGAAACTTTCTTCGTCGGCTTTATCAGTCTTTGGCTCGGCTGGTTTACCATGCTGATGCACCACTGCTTTATGAGAGCCTCCGTCTTTTATCCTGCTCATCGCATAGCTGGAGGAGCACGATTAGCTGTTGGAGTCGCGGGGTTGTCGTATCTATATCACGGGTTAAGTGTTGCCGCTAATACTTCGAACCCGGGTGCAAATACTGTGATTTTCTCCCTCCACTACTTCATGTCATGGATCGAGATGCATGTTCTAGGAGTGTTTGCTATGCACCAGCGACCCGTTTTTTTGAATCATATACTTTTCCGCGGATCATGAGGTTGGTTGATGCTTCCTCTCCCGATCCGACCCAGTTAGGGGCTCTCCACGTACTACTGAATCCATACTCAAATGAAGGCGGAATGGTTTTCAGCGATCGAGTCCTTTCTACTCCAGCGGGCCCATTCAACAATTGTTTGATTTGTCGAAGGGTAGGGTTCCGGTTTTAAAGCCTAAGGAGATTATGCATCTTTACTCGATCAGGCCAGGTTATTTGGTGTTCCGCCAGAATGACACTGCTCTCTTCATGCGGTATAATCCGCATCGCTTCGCCCAGCAGTTAGGCTACAACCGGGGCGTTCCTCTAGAGGCATTTTTAGTTGAGCCTGCTCTCTCCCTGGAGGTTACTCACGATTTCATTCACCATTTCATGCAGTTAAACACTGGCTCCCTCTTTCCCCGAGCCCGACTATCTTCCGAGGCCTGTGGGGTCCTTCAAGGGTTGGTATCGCCATCGGGTCAGCCCCGTCATTGCAGAGGAGAGAAGGGTGCTTTTCGAGTGTAGAGCTCCCATTCCGGCTTAGGTCACCCGCTCCCCATTACGGCCGCGGTCGGTAGTTTGCCCTCCTCTGAGGGATAGCGGTTCGGTGCTCATCCCTAAAGTCGCAGAAATAGAATCAGCTCCTCGCACTGCTGGTATGCCGGTGCGTACTAGAGCCCAGGAGAAAGTTTCCAATAAAGCACCAGTGGTGGTGTCACCAAAGGGTGATATTGAAGGCGATGTTAGGCAACGCCGTGCCAATGCACCAAGGGGGAGGAAGCACACCTCCATTAGCGTTAGTACAGGCTCCAAAAGGAGAAAGAAATCGGTCGCCGGCCTGCTCGACACTTTGCTTGAATCTGATCCCTTTATTCAGGATGAGCCGATATCTATGCAGGAGCCGAACGACAGTCTTCTCTTTCCTGGTTCGTCTTCCGAGGAGGCCGCGCATTGGCCGAGGCTTTAAGGCGCTCACAAGATGAGACTGAAAACGTGCGCGTCCCGAAGAAAGCCTTCCCCCCGTTGTATTCTACGATGTTGAACCATCATTACGGAGGGTACACATAAGTCCTCTGTTAATGGAAGAAGAACGGGCTCTCAAACAGGCCATCTTGGTTGTTTCTGAAGATAAGCTTTCACTAAAAACGGGCAGCCATTCACTTGCGATTGAAACCCGGCGAGCGCATCTGATCAGAAAAGAACAACGGCTCGAAAAAGCCATGCTTCAAGCTTCTTGGCGTATTAGTATGCGTATTTTTCACGTCTTTCCTTTAGCGAGTAATTTGTGTTACTTTCGTGTCTCCTTATCTTCGCAAAAACTTTGCAGGGACTTCTGTAGCGGCAGTGTATTTGAGCCCCGATCGAGCCATGGCTGCGGATTCCATGAATATCTCCCGTGACGCACCGGAGGGTGCAGAGGAGATTACTGAAGCTGCTAACCTTGTTGTAGAGCTCTCGGTGGTGGCTTCTGTCCCATTCGCGTCTACTCCTTTGGCAAAGGTGGTCTTGTCGGCTATAGATCCCATGGATATCTCTAGTGACGCACCGAAGGGTGTAGAAAAGATCGCTGAAACTGTTATCCACGCCTCGGGGCCTTCCACGGTGGCTTTAGTCCCCTTAATGGAGGGTGCCATGCCGGCTACAAATTTCACAAATATCCTCAGTGATGCACCTGAGGGTGTAGAGAAGGATGCCGAAGCTGCCATCCCTCTAGTTCATGACGGGCGAAGTATCGAAGGTAATCTTCTATACTTACACATTTTGTTTAACGATCCCTCCGTTATCTGAACTTTTCCTTTCTTCAGAATTGCAGGAGCTAGCGTCTTCCATCATGGATCTTTCCCTGAGGAAAACCTTCCAGCGATTACTTGACATGGCGGCCCCATAAGCGATACCTCCACAAAGCATAGTACTCTCTTCCGGTCAAGGTCGGTATTCTTTTGCCTTTTTTTGTTTTATACTTTTATCATGATGCTGATATGCCCTTCATTTTAAACCACAGTTCTAGAAGTCGACGACGAGGTCGAGATTCTTGATGGACCCGGGGATCTTTCAAGCCCGCCGTGCATGACTGTGGGTAAGTGACGTTTTATTTTTGGCTTCATTTTGCTTACTCTATATTCAAAAATATAACTGACCGCACGTATATTTTCACAACTTTGCCAGCCCTGACCCTATTAGAGTCTCGGATATCCATGCCAACAGTTCCTTACGCCTGACGTGCATCTAAGAGGATGGCAAAATAGAGCGTTTATTCCCTGGCGGCTATCATCGAAGATCTTCGTGCTGGTACTTCTGTCGCGGCCGAAGAATTCGCTGCTGAAGCCAACGCTTCCTTATCTGTTCTTTCCACTTATCATGACGAGGCATTGGTGCGCACATGGGTTGAGTATTGCCGAAGAGTGGAGGCCTGTCTATATGGGATTGAATGCATACGTCTTCCCTCCAACCTCTTGCTGTAAAGCGAGCCTGCACGGATGGGTCGAACGATGTGCAGCCAATCTCCAGTCATGTGAGAAGAGGCTCAACCAGAAGTTTTCGGTGAGAGAGTTGGCTTCAAAAGCTTTGGGGAACTACAAGCTCAGCTCACTGCCAAGACCACTTGTGCATATGAAATTTGGCGGGTGCTTCAAGAGGCCATCACAGAAGTGGTGGCTCTCGATAAAGCCGTTATTTTTACCCGCGAGATGGTTGAAGCCCACAAAGTTGCCGAGAAAGACCATGAAAGTTGGTTTGCTTCATACCAGAATAAACAGGCACAGGCAGGGACTTGTCTTGCGGCGCTAATAGAGCTCGAAGAAGAAGTCCAGCGAAAAAATGATGAACTTGCTGGCTTATTGACCCGCCCGCCGGCTTAGACAATTTTGTCGCTGTATATTCTCCATTTTTTTACCTGTATTCATTTTGATTCATAAATAAGAGTATCTTGTATTTATTTTGATTCATGAATAAAAGACATATTTCGTTTCATACTAGCGCTTCTCTTTCTGTTGATATCTTGTCTTGGCATAAGGTAGTTTATATACTCATTTCGGAGTTTGTAGTTTATGGACTCATTTTGGAGTTTGTAGTTTATTCACTCATTCCGGAGTCTCTAGTTTATGGACTCATTTCGGAGTTTATTTAGTTTACCTCCCTTGGGCTTATAGGTAAACTTATCCGAACATTATATTTAACCCCTGCTCTTTACGACAGAGGTCCGTTGAGTTTTGTGGTATTAGGGTTTTAGTCCGGGGTACCGTCGCATTGGCTGATGCATTCCCCAATATGCAGACTTTACGCTGCTGTTCGAGTAGCCCCGCGACTGTCGTGTCTCTGATCCCTTTGGGGGCTGGACAAGACGTTTTTAAGTAATCTTCTTATGCAGTTTGACCGTCGGAAGAGCAAGCATTAGGAATTTTGCCATGCCACTTTTTACTTGAGGTTAGGCTCGGTTTGGGAGCCCAGATGGGTCATAACCACTCCGCACTGGTGTGGGATGATCTCCGATAGTCTTTTGGGTTTTATTTGAGTTACCGTCAAGACCCTGAAGCTAGGAATTTTGCCTTCGCTTCCTTTTGATTTGGCTATTTTGGAGCCTTTGTTGACATTGTGTCTGCTGTAACGAGAAGAATGTCGGGATAGTCTTTAGGTTGTTTTATGAACCGTTAAGACTTGGAGCAAGGAATTTTGCCATGGCTTCGTTTTGTTTTGACCCTGGGGTCTTTTGTTGACGTCATGTCTGCATCCTTCTTGAGTGAGAGAGAACTTCATTGTTGATATTGCATCTGCTGTAACGAGACGAATGTTGAGATAGTCTTTAGGTTGTTTTGTGAACCGTCAAAACTTGGAGCTAGGAATTTTGCCATGGCTCTGTTTTGTTTCGACCCTGGGGTCTTTTGTTGACATCGCGTCTGCATCCTCCTGGAATGAGAATGTACACCGGGGTTATCTCTAGGTTGTATATGAACCATCAAGATCTGGCTCTCCCTTTGATGGAGCCTGGTGGGAAAACATGGTTCCCTTTTTTATTTGTGCCCATGGATTGTATACAAGGATCGGTGTAGACTCACCTGCTGGGCAGAAAAGTTTCATTTTGATATATTTTTTTGTTTCCGCGATGCTCTATCTTTTTAGCTTTTATATCGCGAAAGTCGCGATTGCCCAATCATTCCGGCTATTTTTTGCGGTGCCCAATCATTTTGGCTATGAATTGTTTTATTTTTTTACTCGCTGTTTTTTTATTGCGAGTTGCCTAATCATTTCAGCTGTTTCATATGCATATATTTTGCTCGCTGATTTTTATTGAGAGTCGCCCCATCATTTCGGCTATTTCATATGCATTTTTTTGCTCATTGATTTTTTGCTGCGAGTATGGAACTTAAGATCTAATACCAATTTTGGCATCGGCATCGCTGCGACTGGAATATTTCCAGAAGCGAATCATCATTTTCCTTGAAAGGACTTGGAATTTGATACATGTTCAGGCATCAGTATCGCTGCGACTGGAATATTACCAGGAGCGAATCATCATTTTCCGTGAGAGAACTTGGAATTTGATACCGATTTAGGCATCAACATCGCTACGATTGGAATATTGCCAGGAGCGAATCATCATTTGCCTTTACTGATTTGAACAAAGGTGGCTTAGTAGACAGGGTTAGGATCCTATCGACTAAGGCTTTTGACTTTATAAGCCGTAAGGGTCTCATAAAGGGTTTTCTTCCTACGAGTCAAGAGGATCCCGTAGGTGTAGGTTCTCCATAGAAGTCGTGAGGACTCCTAAGTGATATTTTCTCTTGCAAGTCGTAAGGATCTTACAAGAGTGTTTTCTCCTTACAAGTCGAGATGACTTATAAGTGTCACTCACCATATGGGGAAATTTTTCACCAGTCGTGGAACTTGGTGAGGGGATATTTATTCGCGCCCATGGATTGTATACAAGGATCAATATGGACCTCTTGTAGGGCAACTTGGGGGATATGATGGCTTAAGAACATGTTTGGATTCCTGTAGCTTAAGACTTTTGAATCCTATGAGCCATGAGGGTCTCATAGGGGGATTCTCATTACGAGTCGTGAGGATCTCGTAAGTAAAAATTTTACGGGATTGCGCCAATTCGGGTTTTCATAAGCTCGCCGGTAGCCTTGCTGTTTTTACTCACGACACCTTTTTGGATTTTCATCCATGCCCATCTTGCTTTTGGACATACCTTTTTTTAACACCCATCTGTTTGCCAATGGGACTTAGGGGTGACTTCACCGCTGGAGTAGCTGTGTAGCCAGCGGGACTTGAGTTGCAGTCTTCGCCATTGAAGTTTTGATTGCAATATAGATCTCAAGAGAGGATATCGCAGTGTTTGGGGCGATGCGCCATGTTTGAGGCAGAGCACTAGTTTAGGGACATTTCGGTCCATTATCGCCGCATTTGAGGAGACACGCTAGTTTAAAGACATTTCGGTCCATTATTAGTTTAGGGACATCTCGATCCATTATCGCCATTTTGGAAGCGAAGTTTTAGTTTAAGGACATTACGGTCCGTTGTTAGTTTAGGGACATTTTGGTCCATTATCACCATTTTCGGGATGAAGTTTTAGTTTAAGGACATTACGTTCCGTTGTCGCCATTTCAGAGGCAACGTTTAGTTTAAGGACATTTCGGTCCGTTGTTTCCATGTTTTGGGCGAAAATTCTTTTGGATACTACTTTTAGAGTTTTGACTCAGGAAGATAGCGAGCGGACACGGGCGTCGTCATCTATCGTTGACCTAAGTCGCGATTCGTCAAGCGTAGTATTTTTTGATATGAGCAATAATCCGGATGATGGACCTCGTTTATTTGTTCGGGATGCCGAGACTCTGGAAGCGTCATCATTTGATGCTTCATAACAAGGTTGAATATTTTCCTTGTCTTGTCTTGAGAGAAAAAGTATTCCCGACCCATCTTCTTGATAAAGGACGGGTTCCAACCACGTTTTTCTTGATAGCGCGGCTTCTTAGATATACCTTGTTGTTTGCGAACGTTGTTTGCGCTCATTGTCTTGTTTTTCCCTCTATTTCGGGATTTTTCCATTTTGCGAAGACATACAGCGAACTGGGGATGGAGGGCATTGTAGTCTTGTTTCTATGCGGATTGCTGGTTGAGGCGTTGGGTCCTGGCCTTTTCATAAATAGCCATTTCACGACTGTGGTTATCCCGAAACTTTTGATAGGCTTCTTTTATTAGCTTGTCAACTTGTTCTTCGAACGATGGACTTAATGTTCTTAGAGCGGGATCTCGTTCTGTTTCAACGTCACGGCTATTTGAAAGAGCGTTCACTTCTTCTCCAGAGCTGTTTATGACATGGCAGCCATGAAATCTCTCTCGTTTATTGGACAGAATGTATCCGAGCCCAGTTGTCTCCATCTTACCATTGGGCATCTTTCGCCGAGTCCCGGGAATGTCCCAAATCTTATTGTAGAACCGGGCTTATCGAGCGGTTTGTTTGAAGGGTATGCCTTGGCATCTTAATAGCCTTTTCAATCCCTCTCCATAATATCTGGGTAGACGGATTGGTTGAAGTATGTCAAGCGCAAGTTCGGCACTATGCCAGACTTCTCTCTCCATTTTGGTCTCTATAGATCGATAGAAGAGGATTGTCTTTTCACCTCTTCGCCTAAGAGGAACATAGAAAGTTTGCAACTCCTGTACGCTGTATGTGTCAAAAGCATCAAGTTCTTTGCGATGTCGTGGTGGAACTATGGTGATTTGTAAGCTCTGATCAGCTCCAGTAACAGCTTGTGCTGATGGGCGAATGGAGAACACGGCGTTGTCCTCATCCTCAGAGTCACTGCCAAAGACCAAAATAGGAGTAGATGGTCCAAGCCTGTTGCATTGGGGTTGTCCCGAGTAGACTATTTTCTCGTCTTCCTCGGTGTCACTCCCAAAGATTGGGATGGTGACAACGGACTTCCGTTTATCCTTTGGCTTATGACATCTTTCCGTATCATCGAAGTCTGGTAGGAAGTACTTTGCATCTTCATATTTTCGGACTTCGTTTACGGAGAATGGATTTAGCTCCCCCGTGACGGTGTATTCGAGGCCATTTTTGAAATACTTCATACACTTGTGTTGTGTAGAAGGAATGACGTTGTACTCGTGCAACCAAGGCCTGCCGAGCAAAGCGTTGTAGCAAGTCTTGGCATCGATGACATGAAATTTGATGTCAGTGACGAGTAACCCAAAGAGTAACGTCAATATTACGGACCCAAGCATCCATGATGACTGTGAGTCAAACCTAGAGATGGTAATTTTGTCCCGAGCCAGGTGCTGAACGTTCATGCAGATCTCCTTCATCACCTTTATGTTGAGAAGGTTGACGGAGGACCCATAGTCGACCAGGATCTTCCCTATCTTGAGGTCGTGGCAGTACCCGGTGACATATAGAGGATGGTTGTGCTCATACATTCCGAGGAGGAGATTTTCATCGCCGAATGTAATGTCGGCTGTATGAACCTCTGCCAGCTCATCCTTCATCTTTTCTTCTACAAGAAAAGCTTGGAACTGATCGGCCTCCTATAATGCCCTGATCAGAGAATCTCTTGCTTCTTTGGACAGGAGGAGAGTATCTAATATGCTCAGTTGTGAGGGTATCTTCCTCAGATATGCCACCTTGTTTTTCCTAGGCGGGTCCTTGGCTGCAAGCTCTTCGACGACTCTATCATCGAGGGCAATTTCCCCAGGGACTTTTTCCTTCCCTTTGTCTCTTTTGCCCGAACCTTTGTTTGTAGGCCCGAGGTTCTTCTCAGGCAGCGTGCAATTACGCAGCTAAATGTTCTCACAGTTATTCTCCTCCTCCTCTTTTCCGGAGGTGGATTCTTTGAAGAGAGGGTCGAGGGTTATTTCTTCCTCAGAATCGCTCCCAAATGTAAGAACTTAGGATTTTCCTTTTGTTGAACTAATACCAACCATATGACAGTTGCCAGCCGTTCCTTCATGCTCATCTGTCGTGCTTTTTTGCTGTCGAAGAGCTTTGCGCTTCATATTCTTGAAGTGTTGTAGGTGGGCAATGTATCCTTTCCACCACTTCTTGAATGCATTGCACTCTTCGGTGGGGTGGGTGACCCTCCGATGATATAGGCAGTAGTTCGGATGCGAAACCTCTCTGTTGAGGCATGTGGCCCCAGGAATATTTTCCTTGGGAGATGGCTTCTTCATTCCTATTGAAAGGGCTTTGGCGAACCGTTTCTCCATCTTAAAACTGCTTTTGTTTGCCGTAAGTGCGCTTTGGTCTGGTTGGAGTACTTTGTGACTCTTCCTCGCTGCGTCTTCTTCATCCTGACGCCGATACTTGGCCTTTTCGTATATGGCCGTTTCACGTTCTCGGTCAGCTCTGCTCTTTTGAAAAGTTTCGTTTTGCAGCCTGTCAATTGGGTCTTTTGACATTTCCAGGGATTTTAGCACCGGCCCTGCCCCTAGTTCCTCTGTGTTGTTTTCTAACGCCGAAGGAGCTTCTTCGCCATTTAACAACGAATAAGAAACAATGTGGCTACTTGTTACATAGTCTTGGGTTCCTCCTAATGAGTCATGTTCCTCATCATCGTCACTATCTTCGTTTTCAAGGATATGGTTGAGAAACTCTTCAAGAGTGACCGGTGTCCGCGCCTTCTGTTTGTATTCTTCCAATACGTCAATATACTTTTATAGGTTAGTGTGCTTGTCTTTATACTCGGTAGGCTGCACGGGCGTTTTGGTCCTTTTCTTTTTCTTCGAAGACTTTGAAGGCTTGACTTGGGGGTTTTGCCCATCATCAACAGTTTTCGGTGCATAACGCGGTTTCAACATCCCTTCAATAATTTCAGGCTCCAGCGGGCCTTTCCATCTGATTGCCGGACATGCTTGAAGATCCTTCATAATTCTTTTGGTTTTTGCTGAAAGGAAGACTTCCCATGGAGCTTCTTCCACAAATGAATATGATGCCCCCGGCGTATCCACCTTTTTAGGAGCGTGCTTCTGTGGCAGGTTCACCCTCCAGTTCTCGGAAAGCGTAAATTTCCCCCGTTGATACTGGTCCTCGATCCAATTTTTGAAGACGTAGCAATCCTCGATTGGGTGGCTTACTATTCTATGATAGGAGCAGTAGTTGAGGTTGTTGACATCACCGGGCTGCGGTGGACGTTTTGGGTCTGGCAGAGTGATGAGTTTGTTGCGTATTACCAATTCGAACAATCTCCTCGTTTTATCACGGGGTAACGAGTAAGCACGTCCTAACTTCTCTTCCATGGATTGGCGCGGGCGCCCGTTGTTTGACGAGCAACCAGTTTCGGGTCACTCGAATATTGTTGAGTGTTGGTAATGAAGGTTGCTTTCCCTTTACCTTTTGCATTCCGAGGGTCCAATTTTGAAGAGGAAGGCACGTGACCCATCTGGTCCATTTGGGCCAACTTGTCGATCAGAGCCTGAAAGGTAGTCGGCTTAAAGAATGTCATAAACTGGGACACAGTCACCTGAGGATCTAGTGTTCCTATGAACATGCCCACGGCAGGAGCTTCTTCGATGCGTTGTTCGCATTTTGACCATAGGTTCCGCCACCGGATTGCATATTGAACCCAGGTCTCTCCCGGCTTTACCCTGGCGTTGATTAAGCCGTGATCAGGGTGCATTCGCTTGCACTGGCGAACCGTTGCGTGAACAGAAATTCTATTTCCGTGAATGTTTTGACGGAGTCATTTTGGAGCTCCGAGTACCATTCAAATGTTGTTTCTAACAAGCTGCCAACGAACTGGCAAAGCAGTAATTTGTCATTGCCTCCAGTATTGCCGCATAGAGCTCTAAACTGAGCGACGTGCTGATGAGGATTGGCTATTCCCTTATACACGTGGAACTTGGGGATCGTATATCCTGACGGGTATTTGATTTGGTCATACAATCCCGGATACGGTCGTCCAGTTCTGACCACTTGGCCAGCCGTTTCATTTGCCTAATGAGCTCGTATTTGTTGAGCTATGCAATCATCAAAAGCAGCCTTGGAGATCGTTTTCTCCCTGTCTATTGATAAAGATGGAAGAGGGTTTGATGTTTCCCCTATGTCGTCTTCGATGATTATCGGCGGGTCTTCAGCTGGACGTTCTGACTGGATCATCATTCCAACCATATCTTGGAACATGAGCGCCATCTGTTTTATATTAGCAGCCTGTTCCGCGGCCTCCTTATCCTTTCTTTCAAGCACCCTGTTCATACCATAATATTGCATTATTATATTCCTCGTTCTTATTCATTTTACAAATAAACAGGTGCTTTTGATCCATGTCTGCTATATAGTTGCAGGTTACAGGTTCTCGGAACAAAAACAGTGAAAACGATGAAAAGATGATACAAAAGTGAGACTACGACCAAGAAATGGAAAGATCTTGACCATGCCTACAGTTTGAAGACTAAACGAAGATCAATGGACGATTTCACAAAGAACAAAGGCAGTGTAAGGTTCAAGACTTCGACACGAAGCAAGCGGTAAAGTCCACGATATTATTCACTGTGGAAATCTGGAAGAAAACTAGAAGACAATCTGAGAAACCAAGTGAAGAAATAAGAAGCAGAATGTAACCAGAAGCAACCAGGAAAAACAGAGCCAACAAGCCCCATATATGGCCGCGGAACCGCGGCCGTGCGTAGCGCGTGTCGGCGCGTGTCGCCCGTGTCGGTGCGTTGGTGCATTAACTAGGTTTTTCTTAGGGCAAAATTGAAAATGCAGATGCGAGTCGATTGTAATCCTAGGGTTTCTATGTTCTATAAATAGAAATCCTAAAACCTCTTTTGCGGTATGCCTCTTTTTGTGCCTCATTGTATTTATCCAAATTCAGAATTCAATTCCTGTAAATGATTGAAGAGAGCATCAAATAAAAATTAGAGTAAGTTTTCTTTATTGCCCTAGTTAAATTTTCATTCCTGCTCTAGTATAGATTTTTCATTATCTGCCCTAGTTAGTTAGTTTAGATCATGTTTTTCAATTCCCTAATGAGTGAGTAGTTCCTCACTTGTTAGGGTTAGGAATAGGGAAGGTTTGAGAGATGAAGATCTCTCACCCCTTTTTTGCCCATCATATATTTTTATAGTACTCCATGCATACATACACACACCGCTCCCTACGGCACCCTATCCCACGAGGTAGCGGTGATACCGTAGTATAAAAGACCGGTTGCGTATGTTTTCCATGGAGGTTAGGGTAAGAATTAAGAAAGGAAGGACAAGAACCTAGAGGAAGAAACAACGTTTCTTCCCAATGGTACTAATCCACTTTATTAATTATTACCATAACACCTCATAGATCTTAAACAGGGCATAGAAAGCGGTGAGAAATATTTACTTTCCAAATTTAACCTAAACCTAACCCTAAAATCCTAGTCTAGATCAACCTTAGTTTTTAGATTTAATCAATCCGAAAACAATCGAAATTAACTCGTTAGAACAAATTGAGAATACCCAAAATCCCTGTAGACCGACCCGTACTTACCGGCTAACTACCAAGCGACGCCGTTCTTGATTGCGGTAAATTAATTCTTTGAAATCAATCACACCATTCGCAGGAACTCTGTATCGGTCTCCTGCTCCTAGCGCTATTCTGATGCTGTCTCCGGACTTTCTTTCTGTCCGGTGAGTGCTGCCATTTTTTCAGCATCTCCTGGAGCTTTTGTTGCTGCTCCTGAGCTTTTGTCAACGACCGAGTTTGAGGCCGATGACCCACGGAAGCATGACTTTCCTTTTCTTGGAAGCCATGTAGACCATGTGTACAACCATGCCCCCAGACTTAGGGCATTTGGGTCTGATGCCTTTGGAATTTGCCGCAGGCAATTAGATTTTCTCCGGCCTTCTCCTTTTTTGGGAGGTCAGGGTTGAAGGAGCCGTTGTAACAGGCGCCTGTGTGAAAAAAGTCCTTCGCTGTATGGCGGAGGGATGGTCCTCCTCTTGTCGAACCTTCATTTTCTTCAGTTGACGAGAGTAGTTCTTGTTGATCACAGAATCTTAGACTTTCTGCCAGACCCTGTAGATTTGGGGGAGAGCCGTTGATGGGGGCGCTCCGGCTTTGTCAGCATTATGGCTCTACAGGTAGGGGTGGTAATTGAACGAGCCAGCTCGGGTTCGATTAAGGTTCGGCTCGGTATCAGCTCGTTTAAATTCGGTTCATTTATTAACGAGCCGGACATGAGCCAGCAAACCTGGCTCGTTTATTAAACGAGCCGGACTCGAGCTCAGCCAGGCTCGTTTGGTATTGACTCGGGTTCGGCTGGGTTACACAGTTTGAAAAAAAACAGTAATATGTAATATATAGCAGATTCTATACAACTCTCAGAACACTTAATTCAATTAAATGACGGTATAAAAGTGTACTGAGATAAATATAAAACCCAGCACTTAGACCCATTCAATGCCCTAGATGTTAATGTTTTTTAATTTTTCCATATCTCAAAACCCTTAGTTTTAAGCATTATTGTTAATTATGTGTTTTTCTTGGAAGATACTATTAATATGAGTAAATGAGCTGAAAACGAGCCGAGCTCACAAACGAGCTCTAAACGAGCTCAGTTGAGCTCGGCTCGTGAACTCGGCTCGTTTAGTTAATGGGCCACAAATGAACCGAACACGAGCTGGGCATGTTTAATCGAGCCGGACTTGAGCTGAGCATCTCTAGCTCGATTAACTAAACGAGCCGGACTTGGGCCGACAAAAAGAACCATGAGCCGAACTCGAGCCGAGCTTGGCTGGCTCGAGTTCGGCTCGTTTACACCCCTATCTGCAGGTGGGGGAGATTTCTTAAGCACCGCGGTTGGAGAGTTCTTTCACACCCTCCTAAGTAGATCAAAGCTGTTCTTGGTTGGAACAACAGCATCAACTTACACCATTAGAGCCGGTGGAGTGAATCCAGATGGGAAGTTTCCCTCAGCTTTTCTCACTCGGCGCCAGTGGCGACGTCGAGCGTGTTTTGCAGATGGGACTGCCTCAATTTGGGAAGCGGCTTCTTCATGCCCCCGGCATCGCGATAACCACTTTCTCGTGCTTTGGAAGTTCACTTCATGTCGTATATTTTTTTTTGTTTTGGTTTTCATTGCCCGTGGATTGTATACGGAAACAAATTAATGTCGTCGTCCGTAGGGCGTGTATTAGTCCAAATCCGTATATTTTAGATTTGGGTTTGGGTTGATTTAAGGATCGTTAATATGGTTTAAGATTAAGATCAACTTAAACATATGAGCATTTTGAGCTCGATTGGTTTTTTGTTAAGAATACATTAGTCCAATTTGAGACTAAGATCTACTTAACAAGGTCTTAGGATCATTTTTGTTTCAGATCCAACAGGAGAGCATTTGGGCTCTGTTGTCTTAGTTTAGGGACATTTCAGTCTATTGTCTCCATTTTTTAGGCAAATATTATAGTTTAAGGACGTCTCGGTCTGTTGATCACCATTTTGGAGATGAGATTTTAGTTTAAGGACGTCTCGGTCCGTTGATCACCATTTTGGAGGTGAGGTTTTAATTTAAGGACGTCTCGGTCCGTTGATCACCATTTTGGAGATGAGGTTTTAGTTTAAGGATGTCTCTGTCCGTTGTCCATCTTGCGCGCACGTGTATTTGTTACATGACGGGATGAATAATGATGATTTAGGATGCACCCAGTTTGGGGTGCGGTTTTATTTGAGGTGCGCACATCAGTTTGAAAGTGCACCAAAAATTTGTTGGTTGTTGGGACCCGCCACCTCTCTGAAGACGTTGAGGAATTACAACGACGTGGATCAGAGGTGTGGAGAGATGTAACCTTGAACCAATTCCCGTATTTGAGGGAAAAGATGGTGCTGCTGTAGACCTAAGGAATGTTAGTCATTTTTGAGACTAATATTATCTCAGGAGATATGGGATGAATATCATCATCAGTTGAAAGATCATTAATCATGTTTGGGACTAAGATCAATTTAGAAAAACATGAGCATAGAGGCTCGGTCGATTTGGAGATCAAAGAGGTTTTGACCTTGGAAAGACTTAGCCAATTTGTGGCTAGGTTTGGGTCTCCATAATTACCTCTACAGTGCTAAACACTGGTAAATATAGTACTCACGTATGCCCACATGAGACGTTGAATCGGTGTTAAACACTGAATTTTGGAGGTGCTCACGTGTGAATCACATGAGGCGCCCCAAAGTAGGCGCTGTTCTTTGGGTTTTATTCCCTTTTTGCATTTAAGTGCTAAGCACTTGGCTCTTGTGGCGCTCACGTGTGAACATACGAGACGCAACAAAACTGGGTACTGCTTTTTGGGTTTTATCCCATATCTTTTTTTGAGTGCTAAGCACATGATTGGAGATCACGTGCAAAACACGTGATTGCCCTAGGAAGTGCTCCTTGCTCCTATTTTAAGCATTCGCGTGGGAAATACATGAGGCAGTCTCAGCCGCTTCTTTTTTTCATTAGAAACACTCACATGGAAAACACGTGAGGTCTTGTTATAGTGTTAAACACTAACGAATTACCAGGCTGTTTTTCTGTGTTCTTGGAGATTTTGATCTCTTATTAATGACATTTCTAGTCATTAGGATTTGGGTTTGGAAGGTCTCATATTATTATCATCGTCTAAGGGATGTGGAATCAAGTTCTCCTCTTATTCTTTGCAAGAATTAAATTCTTTTTATAGGATTAAACCCTAGTTTTCATGTGTTTTGTAAGAATCAAATTCTTTGAACTCAATTCTTTCCCCTAAGTTTTTTAATCCGCATGACAGAATCTCTCCGATGAGAATTAAATTCTCAACTTGTGGGGAGATCTGCTTCTGCAGATCTCAACCAGATAAAGAACTAAATTCTTGCATGAAATGTTAAACCCTTAGAGAGGCAAAAGAAAGACAAGATGATCTCTGAGTTTTGTTTTCTTTTTACCTAGGGTTTAAATGAAACAAGCCTTCTTCTGTGAGAATTAAATTCTCTGTTTCTTTTAAAGCTTTTCTTTCTTCTTCTCTCTCTTTTTTAAAATCTTCTGAGGGGGTTCCTTTTTTTTCACTCTCCCTCCCGAGACTTGAAGTCTTTAGTTCTTCATATAGTGGAGAGAAGTTTGTTTAATTCTGAGAAAATCTCTCATTGAGAGATTCTAATTGATTTAATTGGTTTCAGAATTGATTTGGGGAATTTTTCCCATCATTGGATCTTTGATCCAAGGGTTTTTGTTTTACAGAACATATTTGTCTTGTTTTTTTAATAAGAATGGGGAAATATTCTCCCTTATGCAGAATCTTATTCTGTAAAAATAGTGAATTTTAATCATCATTGGAATTTTATTCCAAGGATACTCGGTTTAACAGAGAACAATCTTTCTTTGTTTAGAAAGATATGAAAAATATTTTCCATCTCATAGGATTTTTGTTCCTTTAACTTTCTGTTTAATAGAGAATTTCCCTCCTTATTAGAATGCTCTATGTTTAATCACCATTGGATATTTGATCTAACGATCCCTTGTTGAGTAGAATTTAATTCTTCATGGGGGTGCCCTCACGTGTTTAACACGTGAGGTTTATTTAATTTGTCGGCTGTTTGATTGCAGCTCTTATATGCTTTGCATATAGGCGCTCACGTGTTTAACAAATGAGTCTTATTTAGCCTATAGTTTGATTGCAGCGCCTATATGCATTGCATATAGGCGCTCACGTGTTTAACACGTGAGGCTTATTAAGCCTGCCGGTTGTTTGATTTGCAGCGCCTATATGCATTGCATATAGGCGCTCACGTGTTAACACGTGAGGCCTATTTAAGCCTATAGTTGTTCGATTTGCAGCACCTATATGCATTGCATATTGGCGCTCACGTGCTTAACACGTGAGATTTGAACAGTAAGGAATTTTCCATCTTCCTTTTTTTATAAGGGATCATCCCCGCCGGCCCAAATGGCATATCCGTCGGTCGATATTGAGGCAAATGCCTCGAGATTCGTGCCACCAGATCAACTCTGTATTTACACGATTTTCCACATGTTTGATTTTTCTGAACTTTTCATTTCGACGTGTGTTGCACGTGCAACCTTTTGGGCTTCCAAAATATTAAAAAGAAAAACCAGAAAAAAAATTGTGTATGATGGGAATCGAATACACATGTTACGTTACAGCAGTGCAAAAGCTTTACCAGTGAGCTACAAGTGGCTTCTTGCTTTTATTTAACAAAAGTGACTTATAACTCAAGCTTCGGGTGTAATATTATTTTCTTGTATATTAACAGAAAAATATCCGTATAGAGATTTCAGAGTCGTTACATTCTACCCTCCTTATAAAAATTTCGTCCTCGAAATTTACATTTACATAGGGACTAATTTTCAAATAGGTAAGGGTATCTTGCATGCATGTTTTCTTCTTGTTCTCATGTTGATTCTCCTGGCGAATCCTTTCTCCACATCATTCGGACCAAGTTTACTTCCTTGTTCCGTAATGTCTTCACCTTTCAGTCCAGGTTCTCAACTGGTTGTTACTTGCAGGTTAGATTAGTCTGTACCATGAGCTCTGAGTGATCAAGTATGTGGCCGGGATCGCTCACATATCGTCGTAGCTGGGATATGTGAAACACATGCACACCTTCCAATGAGGGTGGTAGTGCTAAACGGTATGCCAACTCGTTCGAGTATGTCGAACGGTCCTATATATCTTGGATTTAGCTTACCCCTCTTGCCAAAGCGGATCACTCCTCTGTTTGGAGAGATCTTTAGGAATACATGGTCTCCAGGTTAAAACTCTAGATGTCGACGCTTTGCATCTGCCCAATACTTCTATCGGTTTTGGACTATGCGCATTCTTTTCCTGATCATGCGAACTATGTCCACAGTTGTCACGATCATCACTGGTCTAAGGAGTCACGATCTCCAATGTTTTCCCAACTTAGCGGTGAACGACACTTCCGTCCGTAGAGTGCTGCGAATGGTGCCATTCCATGCTTGTCTGATAGCTGTTGTTGTATGAAAACTCCACAAGGTGTAGGTGATCTTCCCACGAACCTTCGAATTCTAACATACATGCTCTTAGTATGTCTTCCAGAATCTGAATTGTTCGCTCAGACTGTCCGTCCGTTTATGGATGATAAGTCGTACTGAAATTCAGACTCGTTCCCAGGCTAGCTTGCAGACTCTGCCAAAATTATGATCGGAATCTTGTATCACGATCGGAAACGACGCAAACAGTTACTCCATATAATCTCACGATCTCTTGCATGAGTTCATGGGTATCAAATATGGTACATGTTGAAGGTTTAAATCTTACTTTATATTTATGCTTACCTCCATGAACTTCTTTGTTAACGTCTCGAATGACTGGCCAACTCGAAATAGAATAAAGTGAGCCGACTTGGTGAGTCGATCCACAATAACTCATACTGCGTCGTTACCCTTCATGCTGCGAGTGAGGGCAGTCACGAAGTCCATAGTAATGTGCTGCCATTTCCATTTTGGAATTGGTAACGGCTGAAGTAGACCAGCAGTTCTGTGATGTTCAGCCTTCACTTGCTGACACACCAAACACTTGTCTACGCTTCTAGATACTTCTCGATTCATTTCATGCCACCAGTAGTGTTGCTGTAGATCCTTGTACATTTTTGTACCACCGGAGTGTACAGAATAAGGAGTGTTGGGAGCTTTTTTCATCAACTCTTCGCGAACTGGACCGATTGGCACCCATAAACGACTTCCATATCGCAAGGATCCATTTTCGTGGATGATGAAGTTGGTTCGAAGTCCATTTTCTACTTTTTCTTGGATCTTTTGTATCCTGGCATCATTTGCTTGAGCTGCATTGATCTGATTGACAAGAGTAGACTGGACTTGTAAGTTCATTAAATACGAAGCGTTACCCTGGCATGACTACTTCGATCGCCAATCCGTGCAATTTTTGCTGTAGCTTCCACTGAGCGGTGAGGTCCATTGCTAATAGCTGGCGACTAAGTGCATCAGGAACTACGTTCACCTTCCCAGGATGATATTGTAGGTTGATGTCGAAGTCCGCCATGAGTTCTAGCCATCTTCTCAGCCGCATGTTTAGTTCCTTCTGAGTAAATACATACTTCAGACTCTTATGGTCAGTGTATATATCCACTCTTTCTCCCAAAAGATAGTGGCGCTAAATCTTAAGTGTGAAGATGACGGCTGCCAACTCCAGATCATGTGTTGGATAGTTACGCTCATGAACCTTCAGTTGTCTTGATGCAAAGACCATAACTTTTCCATGCTAGTGTAGAACACATCCTAATCTTTTACCGGACGCTTCACAATGCACAACGAATCCTCCAGATTGATTCGGTATTGTGAGGATACGAGCAGAGGTTAATCTTGACTTGAATTCTATAAAAACTTTTTCATATGCTTCTGACCATACGAATGCTTCATCTTTACGTGTGAGCTTGGTCAGGGTGCTGCAATCTTTGAGAATCCTTCGATGAATCGTCGGTAGTATCCTGCTAATCCCAAGAAACTTTTTATATCTTTCATTGTCTTTAGTGTTGGCCACTCGCTGACAGCTGACACCTTAGCTGGATCTACTAAGATTCCTTCACCTGAAACGATATGTCCGAGAAATCCGACTTGATCTAGCCAAAATTCATACTTGTTGTACTTGGCGTAAAGATGATGTTGTCGCAATATCTTCAGGACAATCCGTAAGTGTCATCGTGTTCTTTCCGATTCTTTGAATATAACAGGATGTCGTCGACGAAGATGACAACGAACCTGTCTAAGTACTCTCGGAAAACTTGGTTCATCAGGTTCATAAAGATGTCAGGTGCATTGGTCATTCTAAATGGCATTACGAGATATTCATAATGACCATATCGAGTCCTAAACGCCGTCTTCGGAATGTCAGGCTCTTTGACCTTTACCTGATGATAACCCGAACAAAGATCTAGCTTCGAAAATACACAAGACCCACTTAGCTGATCTAAAAGATCATCGATGCATGGTAGTGGATACCTGTTCTTGATCGTCACTTCGTTCAGAGCTCGATAAGCCACACACATTGTAACACCTCAGTTCATTTATACCAGTTCTATTTTGGGTAATTTTTATCTATGGCTATTTCTTGATTTATCGTGTTTTGGGTGTGAATAGTGTAATTGGTATCCGTGTTTACATCTGACCCGACCCGCATGCTGGAAACTCGTCTTGATTCCTGTTTATGATTTATCCCGGCTAGTTATGAGAATCCGTGCACTTTCATACTGTATAACTGCATTATATCTTACATATGAATTTTCAATATAATAAGTAAAGTCAAATAAAATATTTTAAAAATATCTTGCATGGCATGCATCATACCTCTAACCCTGTGGTGGCATCCCTACATCGTGTTCTCGTCCCGTTCAGTGAAACGGACCCGTTTGGATAGCTACGTGCACGCTATGTGTATCCGTTCTTGGGGGTATGCATTTTCGTTACCCGGATATCCTATTTGGTTTTGGTTTATATGTACATTATCCGTATTTTTAAACCGTAATTTTAGACCCGACCCGGGTATTTTTCAGAGTATTTTTTATTAGCCATAAAACTCAAATATATATAAAATATAATATTCTTTATATTATAATCTGTTTCAATATATATACACGTTTAAAATATATTTTTAACTAAATATATTTTACTCAAATCTTAATCTTCCAACTTCCTCGCCTGTCACTCTCTCCTCTACACACAAGTGTGTGTGTGTGTGTGTGTGTATATATTTATTTATATTTACTTTTACCTAAACCACGTTCTCTCTCTCTCTCCTTCTTCCTCACCTCATTTCGTTTTCTTGTCTCGTTCTCGCTCGAATCCATGCCCGCGCCGCTCGCTCGCCTCTACTGTCATCGACACCACCTCCGCTCACCTCACCTCTCTCTCTCCTTTCATTTAGACCTCACCTCTTTCCCCTCGCTCAAAACCCACTCCCCGACGAGCCATCCCTGCACACCCGAACCCACGCCTCACCTGTAACAACTCCATTTTTAGTGTACATAAATTTGCTTTAAATTTAAAGTATACTTGGAGTATTTAATATTGTTGTTACCACTTTAAGTATCAATTTCACTCCTTAATTACAAGAAGGAGATTGTGGCTCATTGGTAATACCTTGCACTGCTAAACCAAGCCACCAGAGTTCAAATCCCATACCCCACATTATTTTTAATATTGATTTTTTATAAAACCTTTAGAATACCAAGGGTTTACACGTGCATATCTCACAAAAACCCCACTACACACAAAATGTAATATTGCCAGAGGTTAGATGAACCGTCGGGGGGGATCCCGGCCGCTTGACTCGGCCGGGAATCGGCTGACTCGGCCTCAACTCGGCCGACTCAGTCCTCCGACCAAGTCAAGGCCGAGTAACCCCCGAGTCGGCCGATTCCGGCGACGACCCCAACATGAAAATTGTGTCTTTTCACATCCCCTATGCACCTGCAAAATTCTAGTCTCAGACCATTTCCAGAGCTCTTTTAAAACCCCAATTACTCCACTTTTAATACATTTTATCACATTTTTCATTTTAACCTTTCATCTACCCTAACCCTAGCCTAACCCTATAAATACCACCCTACCCTCTACCCTCTCATCCCAAAACTCTGAGCCAACTCTCTAAAATTCTCAAGAGATCTTGTGTACTTTGAAAACGAGCAAGAAGCGAAGCTACGGCCGAATTCCTGGCGAACTTCCGGCGATCGTTCTAGGAGCTCTCGGCGACGAAGCGATGCACCGGCAATCCCTCTCCTACCATCTAACTCTCATTATTTTCCAAAACCCGTAAGTCCCATTTTCTATCTCTCTTTTCTATTCAAAAATTACAGATTTACAAAACCCAACGGAATCGGACAAATCCGATTTCCGATTCGGTTTCTTATAAAACTTCACTTCTCGTTAATACAATTATGCTTAAACTCTCTCATGTTGACTATTAAACACTAACCAACCAAATTGATCAAGTTTCATTTCATAAAATGATGGCTATTTCAATTTATCGTATTTTTCATTTAAATACCACATTGTTTCAATTCTACATTTAACTCCATTAAACTTGCTATACTTTTAAGTAGATCACGAGTTAACGACCTACCTCCTCACACACTCATATGCAACATAACACGATACCCTCGAGAACTTAGAATACAGGAAAACAAACATTTTCATTTAAATACCATTTACTTAATAAAACCATTTCTAAAAGATTTAGTATTGATACATCTTTATAAATAAATAACACTTATTATGAAAATAGGATAAGATTGTGGGCATTCAGTCGTTTATCTAAACCTGACTTTGTGGTGTCTAGGCTAGACAAGTGAGAAAGGTAACTTTAAAAGGCCCGTCTCACGGTGATTCGTGAGCAGATCCCTCCTTTCTTTACTTGTACTTACCTGGCCACAATTGACGGTGAAGAGACGATTTGAGCTATCTCACAACTTGTTGCTTTGAACCAGTTAGGAGCAGTCTAGTTGACTTAGGAGACCCTAGAACATAGAATACGGGAAAACGACACTTTTTCATTTAAATACCATAATTAATAAAACCGTTTCCTTAATGATTAGTATTTATACAAATCTTTGCAAAGAGCCGCTATAACCCATTTGGGGAACCCGATCGGGATGGTGCGGATTATCGCACATCCTCGTGCTTAGTAGTGCGAGATTCAGACATTTACAAGGAACATTCGGTCTCGAAAGATTTAAAAATACGACATCTTAAGAAAACGAGATTTCTAGAATATTATAGATATATACAAAAACTATTTTCATATAAATATATATATATATATGTAACATAAAAATATCTATTTTTTAAGTATTATAAATATTCTACCTTTTCTACAATATCACAAGAATCAATTTTACAGTAAAATACCATGAATTCCATACAAATCAATATTACAAATAAATACCTTTATTTTTGAAATTAGGATATTTTCACTAGAAATATCACAATATAAAAGCCACATTCATTACAACTCTAAAGACGAATAATAAATGCTTGGGGTGTATTTTGAAAAGTATATAAAAATATTTTTACATAAAACCCCCTCAAGTTCGATAATTTACCCTAAAGACCCTAGTAAATATAGGTAAGCGGGACCAATCTCTTGAGCCTCAGGGAGCCGGAGAAGTGGGTACTTGCCTATCTATGGTAGACAACTTAACAACGGTGTTATCAATACGGTAATCGTCTTTGAAAAAAAAAGACATGAAAGGTTACCGATAACATCAAAACAATCAGGATTTCAATTTACTTTTCTAATTGTCTGACTCAGTTTGAGTCTCATTATAATCTGACTTGAATATGATTCAAGTACAAATCTAAAATCTACAATCTTCAATCTACAAATCTTCAATATTACAATTCCACATGAATCCATGAATCCAATTATCAATCTATACAACTTGACTGAACCGAACCATGGATATACATTTCATTTACATGGTTCTCCGGTTATTCCATTCACATGATTCTACGGTTGCATCCGTTTACTGATATCATGGTTTCTGTCAGTCAATCAATTACACAATCAATACAATTTACAATACAATACGATACAAACAAGATACTACGAGGTTTAAGGGGTAGATTGGTACGAAAGGTGTTAGAAGTGGCACAAGACTGTAAGACTTAATACACCTAACATGAATCCAGGTTTTGTTGTACCGTGGCATAAACGGTTCCTTGTACTATACTTGCCTCTAGTCTCTGGCATATAGAGACTCCTCTCGTTTACACTGGCATTCTTCTGTACCAAGCTACAAACAACAGTGTTAATACAATATTACAACAAGATAATACAACTTTAAAAGATACATTCTTATTCTGTCTATTCTACTTTCCTTTTATCTTTGGGGCTTACCGAGCAACCTGTTCGCTGACGACATTCTCTTTCTTTCTTCTTTGAATGTCGTCAGGTAATTTGGACACGTCAGAGATCGAGCCTACTGCTGAAGACTTGGATCAATTTGCTGAAGACCCAGAGCTATAGTTTCATTGTACACATTTCCTTTCAGTACTTTACATTCCTGTTATGCCATTATTTAGGCATCGCTTTTATTTCAGTTGTATTTACTTTTCATGCATTGTACAAAAGAATGTTAATAAATAAAGTTGATGTTCAGTTTATATATCTTGTCACTTGTGTATTTACTTTTATATTGCTTAGATACGCTTAGCGTATTTACTTCACAGTAAATGCGTAGCGGACCAGTCCCGTCCCCTTCGCCATACACCAGGAAGCGGGGCGTGACATGTTTTGTTGGTGGCCCATGCAGGTCAGAGCTGTATAGAACCATACTATGCAGTTCTGTTCTGCATGAACAAACCTAAGCAATATAACACAAGAACCAGCAACTAAAACATTCTTTACAATTCATGTCCCTTGAATCTTACAATTTCATATTCCTTGAATCTTATCATTTCATGTACTTGAATCTGTCTTAACCCAAATTTTTCTTCAAGGTTAAGGATTACCCGAACAACACCAGCACCAATGTTAACAACACACCTCCACCACAACCTCTCACACCTGCTGTTCCTGCGCCACCCACCGAGCAAACAGTGCTACTTGAGGCGATCCGCAGCCTTCTGGAGGGACAGCAACAACTCCTGAACCGTCCCGAGACTGATGCACCTGGGGTAAAGCAATTCAGGGCTTTACATCCTAAGCAGTTCTCCGGAAAGGGAAGCGGACTTGAAGCTGAGGAATAGGCACAAAGCATAGAGGATGATCTGGCGGTAGCATAAGTGCAAGACATAGCTTGGGTCCGTGTGGCGAAACTGCAACTCACGGACAATGCTCGCAACTGGTGGAAGGCGGAAGAAAGCCGTCTTGAACAGCCTATTGAATAGAAGACTTTTCGTAATAAGTTCGACGCGAAGTACTTCCCTGTGACTGCCAGGTTTACCATGGAACAGCAGTTCATTCATCTACAACAAGGTTTAATATGGGATAAGTCAGTAGATGAGTATGACGCCGAATTCACCATGCTAAGTTGGTAAGATATGTCACAATAGTTCAATTTTTAAATATCACATACTACACCGCTAACACAATCCTTTAAACAGATTGGCGGAACACTTGATACCGACGGATGATATCAGAACCCATCGCTTTCAACAAGGTTTAGACACGGAAATTCAGGCTGCACTAGCCACAGGGAAATTTCCAACTCATGAGGATGCTCTGGAAGCTGCCCGAAGTTATGAAGCAGTGATAAAAGCAAGGGGCAGATCTCAGTCTGCAGGAGTTAAGCGCCCTGCCAACCAGATGGCAGGAGGAGCCTCGTCCAGGCCATCTTTTGTGCCAAGATGACCCGGTGTACCAAACAACAGGCCCAGCATAGCCTTTTGTAACTACTGCAAGAGAAATGGGCATCTGGCGAAAGATTGCCGGCGTGCGAACAACCTTTGCTTGATCTACGGCTCAACTGCTCATAGTATTGGGTCTTGTCCTCATAAACAAAATCCAATTGCTGCACCCAAGCCAGCAAACAATTACCCACAGCGCCCAGCCATCCAAGCCCCTGCTCCAAGACTTGCACTACCTGCACCACCCAGAGGTCCACAAGCTGCACCACCTCCTCGTCAGTTCCATCAAGCTCAAAGGAACGTTCCGAGGAATGCTCCTCAGGCCAAGAGGAATGCACCAAGGCGCTAGGCTTTCATGATGACCGTGGAAGAAGCTGAGGCCACTGGCCAAGTTATCACTGGTAAACTTTTCTTCTCAAACCTTTCTTTTCAATCTTGCTACTTATTTACATACTTTTCCCTATACCTAAAACATATCCCACATACCTTAGGTACAATCTTAGTAGCCTCACTACCTGCACTAGCATTGTTTGATACTGGAGCATCTCACTGCTTTATGTCGCAACGGTTCGTCCAAACCCTTGCGATTCCAGTCTCACCGCTTGTATCCAGCTGGAATGTCAGTTCAGGAAATGGCGTTCTAAAGGCAACCATGGGATACAGCTTGTGTCCAGTCATCGTCTGCAGCAGAGAGTTTTATGCTGACTTCAAAATACTGGACATACCGAACTTCGATGTGGTTCTAGGAATGGATTGGCTTGGAATTTTTATGCTACCATCGAATGACGTCAAAGGAGGGTAGTATTCGAGATTCCAGACCATCCGGTCTTCTATTTCAAAAGCGGAGACCGTACCCTGGAGCCAAGTACCTACAAAGTGAAGCCAAGAGAAGTAGTAGTTGCAGCAGCTCAAGCGGAGGAAGAATCAAGACTAGATGTAGTTCGAGAGTTCGACGATGTATTTCCTGACGATATATCGGGTTTGCCTCCCGATCGAGCTCTTGAATTCAGTATTTATTTAGTACCAGGAGCCCAACCGGTGATCAAAGCACCTTATACACTAAGTCCGGAAGGTTTGAAGGAAGTCCGAACACAGTTGGATGAATTATTGGTGAAATGATGGATTCGTCCCAGCACTTCAAGTTGGGGATCACCTGTACTACTTGTGAAGAAGAAGAAAGATTCATACAGAATGTGCATCGATTATAGAGCCTTGAACGAAGTCACGATAAAGAACAAATATCCACTTCTGCGCATCGATGATTTATTCGATCAGCTAAGTGGATCTTGTGTATTCTCTAAATTGGATCTTCGTTCAGGTTATCATCAGGTGAAGGTCAAGGAAGCTGATATTCACAAAACAGCTTTCAGAACTCGCTATGGACATTACAAATTTCTAGTGATGGCATTTGGAGTGACCAACGCACCAGCAATATTCATGAACCTAATGAATTAAGTTTTCCAGGAGTACTTAGACAGGTTTGTTGTCATCTTCATCGACGACATCCTGGTGTATTCTAAGAGTCGGAAAGAGCATGCAGAGCACCTATGAATTGTCCTGGAAACTCTTCGACAACATCATCATTATGCCAAGTACAGCAAGTGCGAGTTTTGACTAAAGCAAGTTGGTTTTCTTGGACATATCATATCAGGAGAAGGAATCTCTATGGATCCAGCGAAAGTTTCAGCAGTTAGCGAATGGCCTACACCAAAGTCAGTGAAGGAGATTCGGAGTTTCTTGGATTTAGCTGGATATTACAGAAGGTTCATTGAAGGCTTTTCGAAGATAGCAACACCCCTGACTAAGCTCACACGTAAAGATGAAGATTTTGTGTGGTCAGAAGCATGCGGACAAGCTTTCGTAGAACTCAAGTCAAGGTTGACATCAGCACCTATTCTCGTCATATCGGATCAATCTGGAGGATTCGAAGTGCATTGTGATATATCCGGTAAAGGATTAGGATGCGTTCTACATCAGCACGGTAAGGTTGTGGTTTATGCTTCAAGACAACTGAAGACTCATGAGCGCAATTATCCGACACATGACCTGGAGTAGGCAGCCGTCATCTTTGCTTTCAAGATTTGGTGCTATTATCTACTTGGTGAATGAGTGAACATCTACACAGATCATAAGAGCCTGAAGTACGTGTTTACTCAGAAGGAGTTGAATATGCAGTAGAGAAGATGGTTAGAACTCATGGCGGACTTTGATATCAACTTGCAATATCACCCAGCGAAGGTGAATGTGGTACCTGATGCACTTAGTCGCAAACCATTATCGATGAATATCTCCGCTTAATGGAGGCTTCAACAAGACCTGCTTCAGATGGAGACTGAGGTAGTCATGCTAGATAACGCTTCAAGTATGATGAATTTACAAGTTCAATCAACCATTGTAAATTAGATCAAAGTGGCTCAAGAAAGTGATGCTAAGTTGCAAAAGATCAGAGAACAAGTGGAGAATGGACTCAGAACAGACTTCATCATCCATGAAGACGGATCTTTGAGATACGGCAGCAGATTGTGTGTACCAAAAGGTCCTGTACGGGAAGAGTTAATGAAAGAAGCTCACAGCTCTCCCTACTCAGTACATCCTGGAGGTACTAAAATGTATAAAGATCTACATCAGAATTATTGGTGGCATGTAATGAAGAGTGAAGTAGGCAGAAGCGTCGCAAAATGTTTGGTGTGTCAGCAAGTAAAGGCTGAACATCACATCAGTGTTAGTTATATGTATGCCCTAGAGGCCATTACTGTACATACGATATATATTGTAGTGGATGCTTGGACATATATAGGGAGGACTTTCTTGCTCGACATGATAGTACGCTATCTGGTTGCTCTTTATCTTAACATGTACTCTGATTGTCTCTATGCTACATGTTGATAAAGCCCTTAGGATGAGTACTTGACTACCAGAACTATGATGCGGATCATACTAGTGGGGTCGTCAAGTACATCCTTCAAATGTTTCTAATCGTAGGTGTATCGAGACAGGGCATCGATATACCAGAGTAGACTAGCGTATGCGCTTCTTGACCTATATGATGGGCGATGGATGATCCCATATCCATTAGTGTTTGACATCAGAGAAGGTATACGGGTGCTCAGTGGAGACTGGGTACACTGGACGGACTCACCGAGAACTCCCAGATGGTATTATACACCACGTCAGATGACAGTTCTCTGGTGACACTGGTACAGGTTAGTCTGTAGACCCGAGATCGTCATAGAGTCTTGTGTGATTCCTACTGTGCTTTGATTTCCATCATACCACGTCCAAGAGGGCGTGCAAAAAGGTGGCTTTTGGGTACAGTCCCGAATCACATGGAGGCAATGAGCGATAGGAGGGGTTTCGTCTCTCTCGGTATAGGGAGTTGATGTTGCGCTGTGTTCAATTGGCTATAACTGGAAATCCCTGGCCAGGGTTGCTGAGATTTACTGATAAGTGTTATCAGTAGTTTCTCAAACTGTTATGGACCCCATATCGACACGACTTATCAAGCTACTGGGGTCTGACGTTTACCACCCCTAGGCGAGATATGCGACATATCAGACGAAGAGACCGGACTGTACGGGAGTGTTACTGGTTGGATTCACGGGAGAATGTACAGTCTTGCTTGTTGATCTTCTGATTGCTCAATACCTGGGTGGCTGTTACGTTTAGCTGACCGCTTGCAGCTTGTCGGTGTTTGATATGATCATCACCTACTGCCGGCGTATTGACGATTCTTTAGAGTCCTACACAAAGGTTTCCTGGTTCAGGCAAAAGCGGAGTAGGAGCACATATATGATATGTGCGGGACCGAGAACAATGCGTGTATGTGATACCGTATTAAATTCTCGCGATATGAGATATCGGCCGGGTATATGTGATATAGCCGGGTCATCGGATCAAGTGTTGATTCGATGAACTGATACAGATTATATTAGTCGGTTATTTGTGAAATAGCCGGATTATCGGATCAAGTGTTGATTCGATAATTTATTGTATAATTATATATTTGATATATTAAATTACATTAACTAATATAAGCTCACTAAAAGATTCTTTTTCTCACTCGGGTAATACATTGATATATATGCGATATATGTTAATTGTATTATTTTATTTTGTTACAATAAATATTGTATATGTGATATATAATATTGTAACAAGTTATGATTACTAATGTAACATGCTTAGTGGAGATTAAACATGGTTAGGGTTTGATTTGGGTTAAACTTTTCTAGAAGCTTCTAGTAGCTTTTATTTTGTTTTTTACAAAGATATTTTGTTTAGATATTTTGCTTGATATTTCCTAACCCAACCCATACCCTTTAATCCTAGTCAAATCTCTACAATGGTTAAGTCCTTCTTGACTTAATCCTGGTTGCATTTGTAATTATAACAACAATTCATTATTCATCACAAAGGACTTGATCTTCTTATTCCTTCTTCTTCCTTATATGAAAAGCTTTCTAGCTTTTTGGTATGTGATGAAAATGAGTGAGAAATAGAAAATAAATGAGAGCTAAATTCCTACTTCATCATCCTCATCTATTCTAGCCGTTTAGATTAGGATGTTTGCTTTGCTAATACTTGATTAGCAAAGCAAGAGCTTGGGTTTGAGTTTCTTCAAGGTAGATCATCTTTGTTATCGAAGATCGGAAGCAAGCTTGCATCTTTCTTTTATGGAGACTCTCTAGAGTTCGGATACTCGATGATCGCAGCGAAGGGACCTCAATACGGAGCTTTAGAAGTGAAGGAAGGGACTACAAAGGTTGTAATCCCAAACTCTTAGAAGTAAAGTTGTTTACTTGCTTTGTTTCGCCTAATCTCTAGTCTAAGATCTTGGTTAGGGTTGTTCGGCATGTCTAAATTTTAAATCGGGCATGGTTGATGCCTTATAGACCCTTGTGAGAGTGCCTAGTAACCCTACAGACAGCTGGACTATTTCAACCGTTACCAATCCCAGAATGGAAGTGGCAACACATCACGATGATTTTGTGATTGCTCTTCCTCGCAGCACAAAGAGTAACGATGCCGTATGGGTCATTGTGGATCGACTCACAAAGTCGGCTCACTTCATCCCATTTCGAGTTGGCCAATCAACTGAGACACTAGCAAAGAAGTACATGGAGGTAATAATCTACTTAAAGATTTAAACTCTTCATAATGTACTATCTCGGATACCCATGAACTCATACAGGAAATTGTGAGATTTCATGGAGTACCGGTCTGCATTGTCTCCGATCGTGACACCAGGTTCCGATCGCAGTTTTGGCAGAGTCTGCAAGCAAGCTTGGGAATAAGTCTGAACTTCAGCACGGCTTATCATCCACAAAAAGATGGTCAGTCTAAGTGAACTATTCAGATCTTGGAGGATATGCTCAGGGCGTGTATGTTAGACTTCAAAGGATCGTGGGAAGATCACCTGCATCTTGTGGATTTCGCGTACAACAACAGCTATGAAGCAAGCATAGGAATGACACCTTTAGCAGCATTGTATGGAAGGAAGTGTCAATCGCTATTATGTTGGGACGCCATCGGAGATAGGGAACTTCTTGGACTAGAGATGATAGTAGCGACTGTTGATGTGGTTCGTACTTTCAGGGAAAGGATGCGCATAGCTCAAGATCGACAGAAGCACTGGGATGATGCAAAGAGATGTCACTTGGAGTTCCAGCCAGGAGATCATGTGTTCTTAAAGATATCTCCGAACCGCGGAGTGATCCGATTTGGAAGATGGGGTAAGCTAAGTCCGAGATACATTGGACCGTTCGACATACTCGAACGAGTCGATGAAGTGGCATACCGCTTAGCGCTTCCACCCTCATTGGAAGGAGTGCATAATGTGTTCCACATATCCCAACTCAGAAGGTATGTGAGTGACCCCAGCCATGTTCTTGATCATTCCGATCTCACTATACAACCCGACTTGTCTTGTGAGAAACAACCTGTGGAGATCTTGGATAGAAAAGTGAAGACACTTCAGAACAAGGAAGTCAGCTTGGTCCGAGTAATGTGGAGGAAAGACACTCCAGGAGAGTCCACTTGGGAAAGGGAAGATGAAATGCGTGCAAGATATCCACACCTCTTTGTAAACTAGTCCTCAAATAAAAGTTGTAAATTTCGAGGACGGAATTTTTGTAAGGAGGGTAGACTTAACAATTCCATTTTTAGTGTACATAAATTTGCTTTAAATTTAAAGTATACTTGGAGTATTTAATGTTGCTATTACCACTTTAAGTATCTATTTCACTCCTTAATTACAAGAAGGAGCTTGTGGCTCATTGGTAATACCGTGCACTGCTGAACCAAGCCACCAGACTTCAAACCCCATACCCCACATTATTTTTAATATTGATTTTTTTAAAACCTTTAGAATACCAAGGGTTTATACGTGCATATCTCACAAAAACCCCACTACACCCAAAAATAATATTGCCAGAGATTAGATGAACCGTCGGGGGGGGGGGGAGGATTCCGGCCGCCTGACTCGGCCGGGAATCGGCCAACTCGGCCTCGACCCGGCCGACTCAGTCCTCCGAACGAGTCACGGCCGAGTCACCCCCGAGTCGGCCGATTCCGGCGAGGGCCCCAACATGAAAATTGTGTCTTTTCACATTCCCTATGCACCTGCAAAATTTTAGCCTCAGACCATTTCCAGAGCTCTTTTAAAACCCCAATTACTCCACTTTTAATACATTTTTAATACATTTTATCACATTTTTCATTTTAACGTTTCTTCCCTAACCCTAGCCTAACCCTATAAATACCATCCCTACCCTCTACCCTCTCACTCCAAAACTCTGAGCCAACTCTCTAAAATTCTCAAGAGATCTTGTGTACTTTGAAAACGAGTACGAAGCGAAGCTATGGCGAAATTCCCGGCGAACTTCCGGCGATCGTTCTAAGAGCTCTCGGCGACGAAGCGATACACCGGCGATCCCTCTCCTTCCATCTCACTCTCATTATTTTCCAAAACCCGTAAGTCCCATTTTCTATCTCTCTTTTCTATTCAAAAATTACAGATTTACAAAACCCAACGGAATCGGACAAATCCGATTTCCGATTCGGTTTCTTATAAAACTTCACTTCTCGTTAATACAATTATGCTTAAACTCTCTCATGTTGACTATTAAACACTAATCAACCAAATTGGTCAAGTTTCATTTCATAAAATGATGGCTATTTCAATTTATCGTATTTTTCACTTAAATAACACATTGTTTCAATTCTACATTTAACATCATTAAACTTGCTATACCTTTAAATAGATCACGAGGTAACGACCTACCTCTTCACACACTCATATGCAACATAACACGATACCCTCGAGAACTTAGAATACGGGAAAATACACATTTTCATTTAAATACCATTTACTTAATAAAACCATTTCTAAAAGATTTAGTATTGATACATCTTTATAAATAAATACCACTTATTATGAAAATAGGATAAGGTTGTGGGCATTCAGTCATTTATCTAAACCTGACTTTGTGGTGTCTAGACTAAACAAGTGAGAAATGTAACTTTAAAAGGCCCGTCTCACGGTGATTCGTGAGCGGATCCCTTCTTTCTTCACTTGTACTTACCTGGCCAGAATTGGCGGTGAAGAGGCGATTTGAGGTATCTCACAACTGGTCGCTTTGGACGAGTTAGGAGCAGTCTAGTTGACTTAGGAGACCCTAGAACATAGAATACGGGAAAACGATACTTTTTCATTTAAATACCATAATTAATAAAAACCGTTTTCCTTAATGATTAGTATTGATACAAATCTTTGCAAAGTACCGCTACAACCTATTTGGGGAACCCGTTCGAGATGGTGCAGATTATCGCACATCCTCAGGCTTAGTAGTGCGAGATTCAGACCTCCGCAAGGAGCATTTGGTCTCGAAAGATTTAAAATACGATATCTTAAGAAAATGAGATTTCTAAAATATTATAGATATATACAAAAACTATTTTCATATAAATATATGTATATGTAAGATAAACATATCTATTTTTTAAGTATTATAAATATTTCACCTTTTCTACAATATCACAAGAATCAATTTTACACTAAAATACCATGAATTCCATACAAATCAATATTATAAATAAATACCTTTATTTTTGAAATTAGAATATTTTCACTAGAAATATCACAATATAAAAGCCACATTCATTACAACTCTAAAGACGAATAATAAATTCTTGGGGTGTATTTTGAAAAGTATATAAAAGTATTTTTACATAAAACCCCCTCAAGTTCGTTAATTTACCCTAAGGACCCTAGTAAATATAGGTAAGCTGGACCAATCTCTTGAGCCTCAGGGAGCCGGAGAAGTGGGTGCTTGCCTATCTATGGTAGACAACTTAACAACGGTGTTATCAATACAGTAATCGTCTTTGAAAAAAAAAGACACGAAAGGTTACCGATAACATCAAAACAATCAGGATTTCAATTTACTTTTCTAATTGTCTGACTCAGTTTGAGTCTCATTATAATCTGACTTGAATATGATTCAAGTACAAATTTATAATCTACAATCTTCAATCTACAAATCTTCAATATTACAATTCGACATGAATCCATGAATCCAATTATCAATCTATACAACTTGACCGAACCGAACCATGGATATACATTCCATTTACATGGTTCTCCAGTTATTTCATTCACATGATTTTACGATTGCATCCGTTTACTAATATCATGGTTTCGGTCAGTCAATCAATTATATAATCAATACAATTTACAATACAATATAATACAAACAAGATACTACGGGGTTTAAGGGGTAGATTGATACGGAAGGTGTTAGAAGTGGCATGAGACTGTAAGACTTAATACACCTAACATGAATCCAGTTGCTGTTGTACCGTGGCGTAAACGGTTCCTTGTACTATACTTGCCTCTAGTCTTTGGCATATAGAGATTCCTCTCGTTTACACTGGCATTCTTCTGTACCAAGCTACAAACAACAACGTTAATACAACATTACAACAAGATAATACAACTTTAAAAGATAACTTCTTATTCCGTCTATTCTACTTTCCTCTTATCTTTGGGACTTACCGAGCGACCTGTTCGCTGACGACATTCTCTTTCTTTCTTTTTTGAATGTCGTCAGGTAATTTGGACACGTCAGAGTTGGAGCCTACTGCTGAAGACTTGGATCGGTTTGCTGAAGACCCAGAGCTATAGTTTCATTGTACACATTTCCTTTCAGTACTTTACATTCCTGTTATGCCATTGTTTAGACATCGCTTTTATTTCAGTTGTATTTACTTTTCATGCATTGTACAAAAGAATGTTAATAAATAAAGTTGATGTTCAGTTTATATATCTTGTCTCTTGTGTTTTTACTTTTATATTGCTTAGATACGCTTAGCGTATTTACTTCACAATAAATACGTAGCGGACCAGTCCCGTCCCCTTCGCCATACACTGGGAAGCGGGGCGTGACATCACCCAAGCCATCGTTGCCGGAGCCCACCTCGTCGTCGACACCTTCCTTTCCTTCCTCTCCCCCCCACCGCCTGAACGCCCATCTCCCCTGCAACCCTTCGCAAATCACGACGAACCCCACCAAGAAACCCATCGACCTCGCCTGCATGAACCCGCCGTCTCTTTCCCACTCGAACCCATCACGACCCCTCGCCTCCACCCTCGTCTGCACCCCTCACCCTCGGCAACACCACAACCACCACCGTCGTTACCTCCTTCCCGACGGGGAACCCGAGCCGACCACGAAACCCATTGCAACCAACCCAACTTCCTTGCCTTGCCTTGCCGTCGCCCCCTCGCCTTCTTTCTGAATCTAGAGCAACAAACCAATCCCCTCTCTTCTCCTTTCTTCGTCTTCTTCTTCTCTTTCTCTTTCTAGCTTCACATTTTCCGGTGATCGCCGGAGTCGTGCCACCGCCGACGATCCGGGCAACCCAGTGGACGTTCCCAGCCAGCGTAGTCATATTTTTGCTTTGCCTGGTTCTGTCCCATGCGCGCGCGTGTGCATTGCGACGTTTACCCGACGTCGGACGCAGCGTACGCATCCCGTTATGAGATCCGATCAGGAAAGTTTATCTTGCTACATGCTATATTATTACATTTGCATCCATATTAATAACAATATTACATGTTCATTGTATTGTGCATTCTATGTTACAGTTTTACAATATCTGTTCCCATCCGTACAGTTTATTACATATCTAGTCGCATGCAAGTTTATTTTGCTATATGCTATGCTATTATATTTGCATCTATATTAATAAAAATATTACATGTTCATTGCATTGTGCATCCCTGTTACCGTTTTACTGTTTTACGATACCCGTTCGCATCCGTATCATTTATTGCATCTCTAATTGCATGCCACATCATACTATTTCATGTTATTATTATATTAGCACCCCATACTTGATAATGTGCATCTTACTTAGTCATGGAGTTGTAGATGTGAAGCCTGATAAACACTTATGCATCCGTGCTTTTACCATGTTTCGATACTTGCTACATTTTACTGTTGGGCATCCATTTGATACATGTGCACTACCTGACATGACCTGATAAATCACTACTTGACTTGATACCTGATCTCATTACTAATGCCGACAACCCTGACTTGTTGTCCCGATGGACATATCCTGTTGTCTATTTAGACAAAACCCGTACCTGCTTGATCCTGTGTCGGCATTAGCTCCAGATTTATCAATACCTAACTTGAACACATAACTTGGGGGTAAGGGGAAATCAATGATGAAACCTGACTTGTAACTCAATAGTTCGACGCTTATACTGATCAGTTATACGGGCTAGGCCAGCCCCGGGATGATACTGCTGACATCATTCGTCTGTACATGTTACCTGTTTACTGCCTAGCGGCACGTCTCGGATTCAGCCTGAGAGTCTTGACCGTGGTCCCGGGCATGCACGGGATACTATTGAGTTACATCGACGATTCCATTAAATTGATTTCATAAACTGTAGAGTAGATAACCCAGTAATATAGTTAGATTACTCACTGCACTTCACCTGCACGTATACACTTTACTATTCCATGTCCGTGCTTACCTGTTTTATTCATGTTACTGTTTATACTCATGCCTGCATGCCTTGTTACATCCTTGTTATATTTTATTGTTTGATATTATGACGCACTGACGTCTGGGTTTTGCATGGCCCAGTTCCTCTATCTTTATCGCGAGCTGATCAGGAGTATTTCAACCGACAGGCCGAGTAGTGAGGAGCATGTTGGTGTTTAGTTTAGTTTTCTTCCAGCATTTTCATTTCCTGATGTGAGCCCGTATTTAGGACGTACTTTCCAGTTGTTATTACTTATTGGATTTATTGCTTCCACACATATATTATTTCTTGACTCGTTTATTCTGGCATATGGACATGTACTAGATAGTTTATTTTACTTTACTGTTCTTGATATCTTTTAGACAGCCGTAATGTGACTGTGGAGGGATGTTTCCTAACCACAGGTAGCATGGTTGGCTCTATCACGTGCCGATCTTAGCGCACTATAGGAAGCGGGGCGTGACAGGGTTTGTTTGGTATCAGAGACATAGGATTTAGGTTAATCGGCTTTGATTCTTTTGTAGTTGGGTATTGGACCCAATACACGAATCAGAAAACCCGTGATTAGGAACATCTCCTGCCACATTGTTGTCGTGATACTTGAATCTTATCTTTCTCTTAACCCTTTATCTTGACGAGATGAAATGACTTTGCATCTCGGTTTGAAATCCTTTTGGTTCTCTATTATTTCCCCCTTCCTTTTCTTTTGATTCTGATACTAGGATTTGGGCGACTTGAACGGAGTTATGTGATTGTTACTATGAACTGCAGCATGGTTACTATGCGATACTCTATTTAAGTAACTTGGAGTTCTAGTGTTGATTCATTTTCTTGATTTATGGTTGTGATATTACCTTGCTTCTCTTGGTTTCACTGCTTACCAGTTCATGTTTTATCGCAAGCTTGAATCCTGTTTACCGTGCTTATCTTCTTCAGTGTTAGGCTTCAGATGAAGTCATTTCGGGTATTCTACTTGTTCATAATTTTTCCGCATTAGCATTATTCGATTCTGGTGCATCCCATTGTTTTATGTCGTCCAAGTTTATTGCTGCACATTCGATTTCTTGCATGACCTTATCTTGTTGTTGGGGGACACACACTGGAACGGGAAGATCATATCTAGTAGTGAGTGCAAAGATTGTTCAGTTGTTATCTGTGTAAGGTTTGCCTAGCACCCTATAATGAGTTTTGAAGCATCACATGTCTCAAAGTATGTATTTTGATGGTGCTAAACAAACACGCAAAGGAATCGATCCTAGAAAATTAGGGTTACAAAACTTTAAGCTAATAAAAATTAGGGTTTCGAAACTACAACCTTTGTAGCTCCCTTTTGATTGACTCCTTAGTCTCTTGGGTGTTGGAAGAAGGTCCTCTTGTAGTCCTCTCACGTCCACGACGATCCACCCGGAGTTTCCCGTCCAAGCTCGCAACTTCGTAAAACCGAAGAGAACACTCTAAACAAGTTGGCTAAACTTGTGTAGAATGATGTTGTGGATAAGATTCTCACTTCAAAAACCTTTCTTTATGTGTGTATTACTCACTAGAAAAGACTAGAGAGCAAATGTGAAGGAGGAAGAAGATGGTGGCCATATTTTTCTCAAGAGATGATAAAGATAATGATAACTCAAAAGAATAAAAAGAAATATATCAATATATATATTTTATTTTTTCTTACTATGAACCATGGTTAAAGTGATGGAGACATTATTTAACTTGAGTTTTAAATCATAAAGAGAAGGATAACTCAAGGTTAGAGGTAGGTAAGCTTGGTTAGGTCAAAAGAAGAATGTAGAAGCTAGAAATGATTATCCTTTTCTTTTCAATTTGTTTTAAATACAAAATTAAATAATAATCCATCACTTAATCCATGGTGTGAGTCTTATATTGCCACCATTTCCATATGTTAACAACCATGATAGATGGGTGTATGTATGTGTGTATGTATGCACATCCATATGTGCATGAAACTAGATAGAAAGAAAGAAACACATACACATGCATACATCCATCATGTCCAAGAAAGGTTTTAAGTGAGAAAACTAATGGTTAAATGATAAATCAACACTTGATTTATCAATCTGGTCATATCTCATATGACCCCACCAAAAGCAGGCCGCCCGATCAATGTACGGTATCATATACGCACATTTTAATCGGGTGCATGCGCATATCGCATACGCGCACCACAACGTTTCGCCTGGACTGGGTAACTCCTTTGTGGGACTCTAAGACTCGTCAATACGCCGGCAGAGGGTCATGATCATATCAGGTACCCCCAAGCCGCATGCGGTCAGCTAAACGTAACGGCCACCCGGGTATTGAGCGATCAGAAGAAAACAAGCGAACCTGCTACAACTCCCGTCGAGCCAACCGGCAACACTACCGTACAGTCCGGTCTCTTCGTCAGATATGCTGCATATCGAGCCTAGGGATGGTTACGTCGACCCTAATAACTCAATAAGTCGTGCCGGTAAATGGTCTATAACAGATCGAGAAACTACTGATAACACTTATCAGCAATTCTCAGCAGCCCTGGCCAGGGACTTACTGATATAACCAGTCGGGCACAGTACAACATCAACTCCCAATACCGGGAGAGACGAAACCCCTCCTATCGCTCATTGCCTTCGTGTGTCTCGGGACTGCACCTAACGGCCACCTGTTTGCACGACTCAGTAGAGCCGTGGTAGGGTGGAAATCAAAGTACAGTGGGAGAACACACAAGACTCCATGACGATCTCGGGTCTACAGACTAACCTGTACCAGTGTCACCTGAGAACAGCTATCCGACGATAGATATAATTCCATATAGGAGTTCTCGGTGAGTCCGTCCAGTGTACCCAGTCACCACTGAGCACCCGTATATGATCTTGATGTCAAACATCGATGAATGTGGGAACATCCATCGCCCATCGTATGGGTCTCAGTATCATATACGCTAGTCTACTCTGGTATATCAATGCCCCGTCTCGATATACCTACGACTAGGGACTTTCCAGGATATGCTTATAGACTACAGATGTCCCACTAGTATGATCTCCATCATAATCAGAGTAGTCAAGCCAATATCCTCAGGGCTTTATCAGCATGTATGAGTGAATAATAAGCATGATCAAATCAACACGTCAGATAAAGAAGAACCAGATAGCATACTATCATGTCGAGCAAGAATGTATACTGAATATATATATACATGTATAGATACATCCACTATCATATAATGGCCTCTAGGGCATACATATATCCAACAATCAGCGGACGAGAGTTATTTGCAGATTTCTTGGTAATCGATACCGGCAGTTATGTTGTTGTCTTGGGAATGGATGTTCTCGTCACTTTCCACGCTTACATTGATTGTAGGGCAAAAAAAGTGATTTTCCAGATTCTCGGACATCCGGAGTTCGTATTTGCTGGAGGTAGCTATTCTGTCGGGCAAGTCGAGTTCAGGGCAAGGCAGACAAGTGTCGTTCTTGTGTCGATGGAAGTTGATAAGGAGTAAGCGCCAGCAGTAGTTCGAGAGTTTACGGACGTGTTTGAGGACATCTCGGGTTTACTGCCAAAACGAGATGTTGAGTTCGCGATCGATCTTGTTCCTGGTGCAGCGCCAATCACAAAGGCGTATTATCCGATTGCACCAGTGGAGTTGGAAGAAGTAAAGAAGCAGGTTACCGAATTGCTAGAGAAGGGTTGGATTCGCAGCAGTAATTCATCCTGGGGAGCTCCAGTTCTTCTAGTCAAGAAGAAAGATGGCACAAGGAGGATGTACATCGATTATCGAGAATTAAACCGGGTGACTATTAAGAACAAATACCCGATCCCTTGCATTGGCGAATTGTTCGAGCAACTCAGTGGCGCTAGGGTATTCTTGAAGCTGGATTTGCGATCCGGATATCATCAAGTTCGAGTTAAATCAGAAGATATTTGCAAGACTGCGTTCCAAACTCGATATGGATATTACGAGTATCTAGTAATGCCATTCGGAGCCACGAACGCACCGGCGATATTTATGGACTTGATGAACCGAATCTTTTCACCGTTCTTGGACCAGTTTTGTCACGCCCCACTTCCCGGTATACGGCGAAGGGGACGGGACGAGACCGCTACGTATTTACTGTGAAGTAAATACGCTAAGCGTATCTAAGCAATATAAAAGTAAATACACAAGAGACAAGATATATAAACTGAACAACAACTTTATTGATTAACATTCTTTTGTACAATGCATGAGAAGGAAATACAACTGAGATAAAAGCGATGCCTAAACAATGGCATGGCAGGAAATTAAAGGTACTGAATAGAAAATGTACAATGTCTAGAGCTCAGGATCTTCGCTGTACTGATCCAAATCTTCTGCAGTTGGCTCGATCTCTGACGGGTCCAAAACACCTGATGACATTCAAAGAAGAAAGAAATAGAATGTCATCAGCGAACTGGTCGCTCGGTAAGTCCCAAAGATAAGAGGAAAGTAGACAGAATAAGAAAGTGTCTTTTAGGATGGTATTATATTGTTGTAATGTTGTGTTAACGCAGTTATTTATAGCTTGGTACAGAAGGATGCTAGTGTATACAAGAGGGGTCTCTATATGCTAGAGACCAGGGCAAACAGAATGTACAAGGAACCGTTAAGCCACGGTACAACAGTAACAGAATATAGCTTAGGTGTCTTAATCTTACCATCTCGTGCCACTTTTAACACCTTCCGTACCAATCTACCTCTTAAACCCCGTAGTGTTTTGATTGTATTGTTTGTCTTATAAATTATATTAATTGTATAATTGATTGATTGACTGACCGAAACCATGATATCAGTAAACGGATGTAACCGTAGAATCATGTAAATGGAATAACTGGGGAACCCTGTAAATGGAATGTATATCCATGGTTCGGTTCGGTCAAATTGTATAGATTGATAATTGGGTTCATAGATTCATGTTGAATTGTAATATTGAAGATTGTAGATTGTATTTGAATCATATTCAAGTCAAATTATACTGAGACTCAAACTGAGTCAGACAATCAGTAAAGTAAATTAAAGTCCTGATTGTTTTTACTAATTTATTTACCTTAGATAGGCAAGCACCCACTTCTCCGGCTTCCTGAGGCTCAAGAGATTGGTCCCGCTTAAACCTATGTTTACTAGGGTCCTTAGGGTAATTTATAGAACTTGAGTGGGTTTTATGCAAAAATACTTTTCAAAATACACCTCAAGTTTTATTAATCGTCTTTAGAGTTGTAATGATTGTAGATTTTATATTATGATATTTCTAGTGAAAATATCCTATTTCCATAATAAAAGGTGTTTATTCGTAATATTGGTATTGTATGGAATTCATGGTATTTTAGTGTAAAATTGATTCTTGTCATATTGTAAAAAAGTGAAATATTTATAATACTTCAAAAATAGATATGTTTATGTTACATATACATATATTTATATGAAAATAATTTTAATATATATTTATAATATTCTAGAAATCTCGTTTTCTTAAGATGTCGTATTTTAAATATTTCGAGACCGAATGCTCCTTGCGGAGGTCTGAATCTCGCACTACTAAGCCCGAGGATGTGCGATAATCCGCACCATCCCGAACGGGTTCCCCAAATGAGTTGTAGCGGCGCTTTATAAAGATTTGTATAAATACTAATCATTAAGAAAAACGGTTTTATTAATTATGGTATTTAAATGAAAAAGTGTCGTTTTCCATATTCTATGTTTTAGGGTCTCCTAAGTCAACTAGACTGCTCCTAACTGGTCCAAAGCGACAAGGTGTGAGATACCTCAAATCGCCTCTTTACCGCCAATTGTGGCCAGGTAAGTACAAGTGAAGAAAGGATGGATCCGCTCACGAATCACCGTGAGACGGGCCTTTTAAAGTTACCTTTCTCACTTGCCTAGCCTAGACACCACAAAGTCAGGTTTAGATAAACGACTGATGCCCACAACCTTATCCTATTTTCATAATAAGTGGTATTTATTTATAAAGATGTATCAATACTAAATCTTTTAGAAATGGTTTTATTAAGTAAATGGTATTTAAATGAAAATGTTTGTTTTCTCGTATTCTAGTTTCTCGAGGGTATCGCATTATGTTGCGTATGAGTTTGTGAGGAGGTAGGTCGTTATCTCGTGATCTACTTAAAGGTATAGCAGGTTTAATGAGGTTAAATGTAGAATTGAAACAATGTGGTATTTAAGTGAAAAATACGATAAATTGAAATAGCCATCATTTTATGAAATGAAACTTGATCAATTTGGTTGATTAGTGTTTAATGGTCAACATGAAGGAGTTTAAGCATAATTGTGTTAACGAGAAGTGGAGTTTTATGAAGAAACCGAATCGAAAATCGGATTTGTTCTGATTCCGTCGGGTTTATAAATCAGTATTTTTAGATAGAAGAGATAGATAGAAAATGAGACTTATGGGTTTTAGGTCACACAAGAGAGTGAAATGGAAGTAGGGTAATCTCCGATGTGTTGCGTCGTCGCCGGTAGTTCCTAAAACGATCGCCGAAAGTTTGCCGTGGATTTCGCCGGAGCTTCGCTTTTCGCTCGTTTTCAAAGTACACACGATTCTTGGAATTTTGAGAGAGTGGGCTCAGAATTTTAGGATGAGAGGGCAGAGGGTAGGGGTGTATTTATAGGGTTAGGCTAGGGTTAGGGTAGGTGTAGGGTTTTTAATTAAAAAATGTAAAAAAATTTGTGAAAAACCATTAAAAATGGATTAAATAGGGTACAAATGTGTCTCTAGAGCCGATCTCATAAATTGGAGTGTGCAGGGAGGTAGGGTAGAGGAAAAGTCACAATTTTGCAGTTGACGACTCGGCCGACCGGCCGAGTCCGTCCGGCGGCGCCGGCCCGAGTCGGCCGGTCCGCCGGCCGAGTCAGGGGCTAGATAGGTGGGGGGTCGCCTGAGTAAGGCTCTGGTATATTTAGTTTTCAGGTTCAGTTCAAAGTTTGGGAGTTATCTCAGGTGGACTGTTGGGCTTCTATAAAATTTAAAACAAATAAATATAAAAAATAATGTGAGGCATATGATTTGAACTCTGGTGGCTTGGTTCAGTAGTGCAAAGTATTACCAATGAGCTACAAGCTCCTTCTTGTAATTATTGTGTGAAATAAATACTTAAAGTGGTAACAACATCATTAAATACTCCAAGTATACTTTAAATTTAAAGCAAATTTATGTACACTAAAAATGGAGTTGTTACAGTCCACCCTCCTTATAAAAATTTCGTCCTCGAAATTTACAACTTTTATTTGAGGACTAGTTTACAAAGAGGTGAGGATATCTTGCACGCATTTCATCTTCCCTTTCCCAAGTAGACTCTTCTGGAGTGTCTTTTCTCCACATCACTTGGACCAAGTTAACTTCCTTGTTCCGAAGTGTCTTCACTTTCCTGTCCAGGATCTCTACTAGCTGTTGCTCACAAGATAATTCGAGCTATATAGTGAGCTCGGAATGATCAAGAACACGGCTGGGGTCACTCACATACCTTCTGAGTTAGGATATGTGGAACACATTATGCACTCCTTCCAATGAGGGTGGAAGCGCTAAGCGGTATGCCACTTCACCGACTCGTTCGATTATGTCGAACGGTCCGATGTATCTCGGACTTAGCTTACCCCGTCTTCTAAATCGGATCACTCTGCGGTTCGGAGATATCTTCAAGAATACATGATCTCCTGGCTGGAACTCCAAGTGTCGTCTCTTTGCATCAGCCCAGTGCTTCTGTCGATCTTAGGCTATGCGCATCTTTTCCCTGATAGTACGAACCATATCAACAGTCGCCACTATCATCTCTGGTCCAAGAAATTCCCTATCTCCGACGTCGTCCCAACTTAATGACGATCGACACTTTCTTCCATACAATGGTGCAAAACTCCACAAGATGCAGGTGATCTTCCCACGATCCTTTGATGTCTAACATACACGCTCTGAGCATGTCCTACAAAATCTGAATAGTTCGCTCAGACTGACCATCTGTTTGTAGATGATAAGCCATGCTGAAGTTCAGACTTGTTCCTAAGCTTGCTTGCAGACTCTGCCAAAATTGCGATCGGAACCTGGTGTCACGATCGGGACAATGCAGACCGGTACTCCATGAAATCTCATAATTTCCTGTATGAGTTCATGGGTATCAGAGATAGTACATTATGAAGAGTTTAAATCTTTAAGTAGATTATTACCTCCATGTACTTCTTTGCTAGTGTATCAGTAGATTGGCCAACTCGAAATGGGATGAAGTGAGCCGACTTTGTGAGTCGATCCATAATGACCCATATGGTATCGTTACCCCTTGTGCTACGAGGAAGAGCAGTCACAAAGTCCATCGTGATGTGTTGCCACTTCCATTCTGGGATTGGTAACGGTTGAAGTAATCCAGCCGTCTTGTGATGTTCAGCCTTTACTTTCTGACACACCAATCATTTTGCGACGCTTCTGGCTACTTCACGCTTCATTCCATGCCACCAATAATTCTAACGTAGATCTTTGTACATTTTGGTACCTCAAGGGTGTACTGAGTAGGGAGAGCTGTGAGCTTCTTTCATTAACTCTTCCCGAACATGACCTTTTGGTAAACACAATCTGCTGCCGTATCTCAAAGATCCGTCTTCATGGATGATGAAGTCTGTCCTGAGTCCATTCTCCACTTGTTCTCTAATCTTTTGCAACTTAGCATCACTTGCTTGAGTTGCTTTGATCTGATTGACAATGGTTGATTGAACTCGTAAATTCATCAAACTTGAAGCATTACCTGGCATGACTACTTCAATCTCCATCTGATGTAATTCTTGTTGAAGCTTCCACTGAGCGGTGAGATTCATCGATAATGTTTGACGACTAAGAGCATCAGGTACCACATTCACCTTCCCTGGGTGATATTGTAAGTTGATGTCAAAGTCCGCCATGAGTTCTAACTATCTTCTCTACCGCATATTCAACTCCTTCTGAGTAAACACGTACTTCAGACTCTTTTGATCGGTGTAGATGTTCACCCGTTCATCAAGTAGATAATGGCGCCAAATCTTGAGAGCAAAGATGACGGCTGCCAACTCCAGGTCATGCGTCGGATAATTGCGCTCATGAGTTTTCAGTTGTCTTGAAGCATAAGCCACAAGCTTACCGTGCTGATGTAGAACACATCCTAATCCTTTACCGGATGCATCGCAATGCACTTCAAATCCTCGAGATTGATCCGGTATGACAAGAATAGGCGCTGATGTCAATCTTGACTTGAGTTCTACGAAAGCTTGTTCGCTTGCTTCTGACCACACAAAATCTTCATCTTTACGTGTGAGCTTAGTCAGGGGTGTTGCTATCTTCGAAAATCCTTCAATGAACCTTCTGTAATATCCAGCTAAACCCAAAAAACTTCGAATGTCTTTCACTGACTTTGGTGTAGGCCATTCGCTAACTGCTGAAATTTTCGCTGGATCCACAGAGATTCCATCACTTGATACGATATGTCCAAGAAAACCAACTTGCTTTAGCCAAAACTCGCACTTGCTGTACTTGGCATAGAGCTGTTGTTGTCGAAGAGTTTCCAGGACAATTCATAGGTGCTCTGCATGTTCCTTCCGACTCTTAGAATACACTAGGATGTCGTCGATGAAGATGACAACAAACATGTCTAAGTACTCCTGGAAAACTTGATTCATTAGGTTCATGAATATTGCTGGTGCGTTGGTCACTCCAAATGGCATCATTAGAAATTCATAATGTCCATAGCGAGATCTGAAAGCTGTTTTGTGAAAATCAGCTTCCTTGACCTTCACTTGATGATAACCTGAACGAAGATCCAATTTAGAGAAAACACAAGATCCACTTAGTTGATCGAATAAATCATCGATACGCGGGAGTGGATACTTGTTCTTTATAGTGACTTCGTTCAAGGCTCTATAATCGATGCACATTCTGTATGAACCTTCCTTCTTCTTCACAAGTAGTACATGTGCTCCCCAACTTGAAGTGCTGGGACGAATCTATCCTTTCGCCAATAATTCGTCCAACTGTGTTCGGACTTCTTTCAAACTTTCCGGACTTAATCTATAAGGTGCTTTGATCACTGGTTGTGCTCCTGGTACTAAATCAATACTGAATTCAAGAGCTCGATCGGGAGGCAAACCTGATATATCGTCAGGAAATACATCGTCGAACTCCCGAACTACCTCTGGTCTTGATTCTTCCTCTACTTGAGCTGCTGCAACTACTGCTTCTCTTGGCTTCACTCTATAGGTACTTGGCTCCTGGGTACGGTCTCCGCTTCTGAAATAGAAGACTGGATGGTCTGGAATCTTGAATACTACCCTCCTTTGACGACAGTCGATGGTAGCATAAAAAGTTCCAAGCCAATCCATTCCTAGAACCACATCGAAGTTCGGTATGTCCAGTACTTTGAAGTCAGCAGAAAACTCTCTGCTGCAGACGATGACTGGACACAAGATGTACCCCATGGTTGCCTTTAGAACGCTATTTCCTGAACTGAAATTCCAGCTGGATACAAACGGTGAGACTGGAATCGCATGGGTTCGGACGAACCGTTGTGACATAAAGCAGTGAGATGCTCCAGTATCAAACAGTGCTAGTGCAGGTAGTGAGGCCACTAAGATTGTACCTAAGGTATGTGAGATATGTTTTAGGCATAGGGAAAAGTATGTAAATAAATATCAAGATTGAAAAGAAAGGTTTGAGAAGAAAAGTTTACCGGTGATGACTTAGCCAGTGGCCTCAGCTTCTTCCACTGTCATAGTGAAAGCCTAGAGCCTTGGTACATTCCACTTGGCCTGAGGAGCATTCATCGAAACGTTCCTTTGAGCTTGATGGAACTGACAAGGAGGTGGTGCAGCTTGTGGTCCTCAGGGTGGTGCAGTTAGTGCAAGTCTTGGAGCAGGTGCCTGAAGTGTTAGTTATATGTATGCCCTAGAGGCCATTACTATACATGTGATGTATATTGTAGTGGATGCTTGGACATATATAGGGAGGACTTTCTTGCTCGACATGATAGTATGCTATCTGGTTACTCTTTACCTTAACGTGTATACTGATTGTCTCTCTGTTACATGTTGGTAAAGCCCTTAGGATGTGTACTTGACCACCTGGACTATGATGCGGATCATACTAGTAGGGACATGGTAGTCCATAAGTACATCCTTCAAGGTCCCTAGTCATGGGTGTATCGAGACGGGGCATCGATATACCAGTGTAGACTAGAGTATGCCTTCTCGACCCATACAGATGGGCGATGGATGATCCCATATCCATTGGTGTTTGACATCAGAGATGATATACAGGTGCTCAGTGGAGACTGGGTACACTGGACGGACTCGCCGAGAACTCCTAGATGGTATTATACCTTACGTCAGATGGCAGTTCTCTGGTGACACTGGTACAGGTTAGTCTGTAGACCCGAGATCGTCATAGAGTCTTGTGTGGTTCCCACTGTGCTTTGATTTCCACCTTACCACGTCCAAGAGGGCATGCAAAACGGTGGTTTTTGGGTACAGTCCCGAGTCACATGGAGGCAATGAGCGATAGGAGGGGTTTCGTCTCTCCCGGTATTGGGGGTTGATGTTGCGCTATGCTCGATTGGCCTCTCCCGGTATTAGAGTCCTACATAGAGGTTTTACTGGCTCAGGAAAAACGAAATAGGAGCGCATATGTGATGTGCGAGACCGAGAATAATGCGTGCATGTGATACCGTATTCTATTCTCGCGATGTTTGTGTCGATCGGTTATATGCGATATAACCAAGTTATCGAATCAAGGGTTGATTCAATAAGTCGATACATTGAATGTTAGTCGGTTATATGCGATATAACCGGATTATTAAGTCAAGTGTTGATTTAATAATTTAGTGTATAATTGTATATGTGATATACTAATTTACATTAACTAACATTGGTTCACTTAAGCATTCATTTTTTTCTCACTTGTGCACAACTTGATATATATGTGATATATATTTATTTGTGTTTACTATTTGTATCATGGTTGTTGATACACTTGTCATGGGTGTATGAGACATACACCATTATATATATATTGGTATGGTTTTTAATATTCAAAGTAAATACAAAATTAGTGAATATTTGTTAAATGCATGAAGCTTGTAGAAGCTTGTGAGTGCTTTGACAAATTCAACTCTTTTTGTTTTGCTTTGGATATTATTTAACCTAACCAATATATTTAGCCATGGTTATGTCTCTACATGAGTTAAGTATATGATACTCACTCACCATGGTTAGTTCATTCTTTCTCTTGATAAGCTTCATTCTCATTTGAGCTCATCTTCTTCCTCCTTCATTTTTCTTTCTACGGTTTGTAAAAGAGAGAGATACAAAGTGAGAAAAGAAATTCTAAAGTGTACTCATTTCCTATCTCACCATCCTCTACTAGACTAGCACTTTAGTTTAGGGTGTTTGCTTCACTAATTCTTTGGTTAGTGGAGTAGAAGCTTGAGTTCGTATTCTCTCGACGTAGATCATTTTCGGCCTCGAAGACTTCAAGCAATCCCGTTGCAACTTTCTCATGGAGCCGTCCGAGAGTTCGATCATCGCAGCGAAGGGACTACTACAAGGAGCTTAAGAAGTGACGGACCGATCTACAAAGGTTGTATTTCGTATTCACTTAGAGTTAATGAGTTTAACTTGCACTTGAAATCCTAATTTTCTAGTAAAGATCTTGTTTAGAGTTATTCGAGACGGCTAAAATTTTAATCCGGCATGGTTGATGCCTTGTAGATCCTTATTAGAGTGCCTAGTTACCCTACATGAAGGGCTGGTCGCTGCGGATAGGTAATTGCTAGCCTGGGTGTAGCAACTGGGTTTTGCAGACCCAATATCATGAGTAGATGAGCCGCAGACTAAGCAAAGACGGTTGGCTCGCCGGCAGTCTTTCATCATATGTTCAGTTCTCTTGCAGTAGGTTCAAAAGGCTGGGCTGGGATGATGGTTCGGTACTCCGGGTCGCCTTGGCACAAAAGGTGGCCTGGACGAGGCTTTTCCTGCCATATGGTTGGTAGGGCGCTTAACTCCTGCAGACTGAGGTCTGTCCCTTTCTTTTATCACTGCCTTATAACTTCGGGCAGCTTCCAGAGTATCCTCATGAGTTGGAAATTTTCCTGTGGCTAGTGCAGCCTGAATTTCTGTGTCCAAACCTTGTTGAAAGCGACGGGCTCTGATATCATTCGTCGGTATCAAGTGTGTCGTGAATCTGTTTAAGGATTGTGTTAGCTGTGTAGTATGTGATATTTAAAAATTGAACTACTGTGACATATCTTACCGACTTAGCATGGTGAATTCAGCGTCATACTCATCTACTGACTTGTTCCACATCTAACCTTGTTGTAGATGAATGAACTGTTGTTCCATGGCAAACCTGGCAGTCACAGGGAAGTACTTCGCGTCGAACTTATTACGAAAAGTCTTCCATTCAATAGGCTGTTCAAGACGGCTTTCTTCCGCCTTCCACCAGTTGCGAGCATTGTCCGTGAGTTGCAGTTTTGCCACATGGACCCAAGCTATGTCTGGCACTTATGCTGCCGCCAGATCATCCTCTATGCTTTGTGCCCATTCATCAGCTTCAAGTGGGCTTCCCTTTTCGGAGAGCTGCTTAGGATCTAAAGCCCTGAATTGCTTTACCCCAGGTGCATCAGTCTCAGGACGGTTTAGGAGTTGTTGCTGTCCCTCCAGAAGGCTGCGGATCGCCTCAAGTGGCACTGTTTGCTCGGTGGGTGGCGCAGAAACAACAGGTGTGAGAGGTAGTGGTGGAGGTGTGTTGTTGACATTGGTGCTGGTGTTGTTCGGGAAATCCATAACCTTGAAGAAAAATTTGGGTTAAGATAGATTCAAGTACATGAAATGATAAGATTCAAGGAATATGAAATTGTAAGATTCAAGGAACATAAATTGTAAAGAATGTTTTACTTGTTGGTTCTTGTGTTATATTGCTTAGGTTGTTCACGCAGAACAAAACTGCATAATAGGGTTTAATGCAGCTCTGACCTACATGGGCCACCAACAAAACCTGTCACGCCCCGCTTCCCGGTATACGGCGAAGGGGACAGGACGAGGCCGCTACGTATTTACTATGAAGTAAATACACTAAGCGTATCTAAGCAATATAAAAGTAAATACACAAGAGACAAGATATATAAACTGAACAGCAACTTTATTGATTAACATTCTTTTGTACAATCCATGAGAAGGAAATACAACTGAAATAAAAGCAATGCCTAAACAATGGCATGACAGGAAATTAAAAGTATTGAATAGAAAATATATAATGTCTAGAGCTCAGGGTCTTCGCTGTACTGATCCAAATCTTCTGCAGTTGGCTCGATCTCTGATGGGTCCAAAACACCTGACGACATTCAAAGAAGAAAGAAATAGAATGTCGTCAGCGAACTGGTCGCTCGGTAAGTCCCAAAGATAAGAGGAAAGTAGAATAGACAGAATAAGAAAGTATCTTTTAGGGTTGTATTATATTGTTATAATATTGTGTTAACGCTTTTATATGTAGCTTGGTACAGAAGGATGCCAGTGTATACGAGAGGGGTCTCTATATGCTAGAAATCAGGGAAAACGGAATGTATAAGGAACCGTTAAGCCACGGTACAACAACAACGGAATATAGGTTAGGTGTCTTAATCTTACAATTTCGTGCCACTTTTAACACCTTCCGTACCAATCTACCCCTTAAACCCCGTAGTGTTTTGATTGTATTGTTTGTCTTGTAAATTGTATTGATTGTATAATTGATTGATTGACTGACCGAAACCAGGATTTCAGTAAACGGATGTAACCGTAGAATCATGTAAATGAAATAACTAGAGAACCATGTAAATGGAATGTATATCCATGGTTCGGTTCAGTCAAGTTGTATAGATTGATAATTGGATTCATGGATTCGTGTTGAATTATAATATTGAAGATTGTATTTGAATCATATTCAAGTCAAATTATACTGAGACTCAAACTGAGTAAGACAATCAGCAAAGTAAATTGAAGTCCTGATTGTTTTTATTAATTTGTCTACCTTATATAGGCAAGCACCCACTTCTCCGTCTCTCTGAGGCTCAAGAGATTGGTCCCGCTTAAACCTATGTTTACGAGGGTCCTCAGGGTAATTTATAGAACTTGAGGGTTTTTTTTATGCAAAAATACTTTTCAAAATACACCTCAAGTATTATTAATCGTCTTTAAAGTTGTAATGATTGTAGATTTTATATTGTGATATTTCTAGTGAAAATATCCTATTTCCATAATAAAAGGTGTTTATTCGTAATATTGATATTGTATGGAATTCATAGTATTTTAGTGTAAAATTGATTCTTGTGATATTGTAAAAAAGTGGAATATTTATAATACTTCAAAAATAGATATGTTTATGTTACATATACATATATTTATATGAAAATAATTTTAATATATATTAATAATATTCTAGAAATCTCGTTTTCTTAAGATGTCGTATTTTAAATCTTTCGAGACCGAATGCTCCTTACGGAGGTCTGAATCTCGCACTACTAAGCCCGAGCATGTGCGATAATCCGCACCATCCCGAACGGGTTCCCCAAATGGGTTGTAGTGGCGCTTTGCAAAGATTTGTATAAATACTAATTATTAAGAAAAACGGTTTTATTAATTATGGTATTTAAATGAAAAAGTGTCGTTTTCCGTATTCTATGTTCTAGGGTCTCCTAAGTCAACTAGACTGCTCCTAACTAGTCCAAAGGGACAAGTTGTGAGATACCTCAAATCTCCTCTTCACCGCCAATTGTGGCCAGGTAAGTACAAGTGATGAAAGGAGGGATCTGCTCACGAATCACCGTGAGACGGGCCTTTTAAAGTTAACTTTCTCACTTGCCTAGCCTAGACACCACAAAGTCAGGTTTGGATAAACGACTGATGCCCACAACCTTATCCTATTTTCATAATAAGTGGTATTTATTTATAAAGATGTATCAATACTAAATCTTTTAGAAATGGTTTTATTAAGTAAATGGTATTTAAATGAAAATGTTTGTTTTCTCGTATTCTAGGTTATCGAGGGTATCGTATTATGTTGCGTATGAGTGTGTGAGGAGGTACGTCGTTACCTCGTGATCTACTTAAAGGTATAGCAAGTTTAATGGGGTTAAATGTAGAATTGAAACAATATGGTATTTAAGTGAAAAATATGATAAATTGAAATAGCCATCATTTTATGAAATGAAAATTGATCAATTTGGTTGATTAGTGTTTAATGGTCAACATGAAAGAGTTTAAGCATAATTGTGTTAACGAGAAGTGGAGTTTTAGGAAGAAACCGAATCGGAAATCGGATTTGTTCCGATTCCGTCGGGTTTATAAATCCGTATTTTTAGATAGAAGAGATAGATAGAAAATGAGACTTATGGGTTTTAGGTCACACAAGAGAGTGAAATGGAAGTAGGGTAATCACCGATGTGTTGCGTCGTCACCGGTAGTTCCTAAAACGATCGCCAAAAGTTTGCCGTAGATTTCGCCGGAGCTTCGTCTTTCACTCGTTTTCAAAGTACACACGATTCTTGGAATTTTGAGAGAGTGGGCTCAGAATTTTAGGGTGAGAGGGCAGGGGGTAGGGGTGTATTTATAGGGTTAGGCTAGGGTTAGGGTAGGTGTAGGGTTTTTAATTAAAAATTGTAAAAAAATTTGTGAAAAACCATTAAAAATGGATTAAATAGGGTATAAATGTGTCTCTGGAACCGATCTCAAAAATTGGAGTGTGCAGGGAGGTAGGGTAGAGGAAAAGTCGCAATTTTGCAGTTGACGACTCGGCCGACCGGCCGAGTCAGGGGCTAGGTAGGTGGAGGTTCGCCTGAGTAAGGCTCTGGTATATTTAGTTTTCAGGTTCAGTTCAAAGTTTGGGAGTTATCTCAGGTGGACTGTTGGGCTTCTATAAAATTTAAAACAAATAAATATAAAAAATAATATGGGGTATGGGATTTGAACTCTGGTGGTTTAGTTCAGTAGTGCAAAGTATTACCAATGAGCTACAAGCTCCTTCTTGTAATTATTGTGTGAAATAAATACTTAAAGTGGTAACAGCAACATTAAATACTCCAAGTATACTTTAAATTTAAAGCAAATTTATGTACACTAGAAATGGAGTTGTTACAAGTTTATAGTGGTGTTCATCGATGATATTCTGGTCTACTCGAGAAAACTAGAAGAGCATGCAGAATACTTGACAATCGCACTGTAGACATTGAGGCATGAAAGATTGTATGCAAAGATGAGCAAGTGCGAATTTTGGCTTGAAGAAGTGAAGTTTTTGGGGAACGTCGTATCCGGAGATGGAATTGCCTTTGATCCCGAGAAGATTGCAGCAGTCAAGATTGGCTGATTCCGAAGAATGTAGCGGAGATCTGAAGTTTTCTGGGACCTGCCGGATACTACAGAAGATTCGTGGAGAATTTTGCTCGATTGGCTGAGCCTTTGACCAAGTTTACACGGAAGGAGGTACCGTTCGTATGAACGGATAGTTTTGCGTCAGCTTTTGAGGCGTTGAAGCAAAGTTGATAACCGCTCCTATTTTGACCTTACCAGACGGTTCCGGAGTATTGGTGATTCATAGCGATGCATCTAGGAAAGATTTGGGATGTGTTATGATGCAGCATAGGAGGGTTATAACCTACGCATCACGGCTGTTGAAGACCTATGAGAAGAATTATCTAACTCATGATTTGGAGCTTGCAGTAGTGATTTTCGTCTTGAAGATTTAGAGACACTACTTATTGGACGAAAGGGTCGAAGTATTCACCGATCACAAAAGCCTAAAGTACGTGTTCACGCAGAAAGAGCTTATCGATGATTTTCGAAGATTTGAGTTGGAGATCATGCTACCGCATTCTTCGGGATAGTTGATGCAGCTGCAAGTACAGTCGTCGTTAATCAATACTATTAAAGCAGTGCAGTCACATGATCTAAGATTGCAGAAGTTTCGAGAACAGGTTGAAGCGGGACTTCGAACGGACTTGTTGATTCATGAAGATGGTTCATTACGTTATGGTAGCCGTTTGTGTGTGCCGAAAGGAGACATTCGCGAAGAAGTTATGAAGGAGGCGCACAGTTCCATATATTCTGTACATCTAGAAGGCACGAAGATGTACCGTGATCTATGACAGCATTTCTGGTGGGAGGGCATGAAAAGGAAGATTGCCCGCTTTGTAGCGAAGTGCTTGGTGTGTCAGCAAGTTAAGGCTGAACATCAAAGGGTAGCTGGTTTATTGCAGCCACGTCCGATTTCTCAGTAGAAGTGGGAACATATAACCATAGATTTTGTTACAGCTTTACCGCCGAATCCAAAGGGCAACAATGCAGTTTGGGTGATTGTTGATTGATTGACCAAGGCAGTCCATTTCATACCGTTTCGAGTTGGTCAGTCGACGGAAGCGTTGGCAGAACGGTACATGCAGGAGGTTGTGAGATTGCATGGAGTACCTGTAAGTATCTTTTCCGATCGTGATACCCGATTCTTATCACACTTCTGGAGGAGTTTACAGGAAAGTTTGGGGACGCGATTAAAGTTTAGCACTGCTTATCATCTCCAGACAGATAGCCAGTCAGAAAGAACGATCCAAACTCTTGAAGATATGTTGAGAGCTTGCATGTTGGACTTCAAGGGTTTATGGGAGGATCATCTACACTTGGTGGAGTTTTCGTACAATAACAACTTTCAGGCGACTATTCAGATGGCTCCATTCAAAGCATTATATGGTCGCAAGTGTCGCTCACCCATCTGTTGGGATGATATTGGAGAACGAAGATTGTTTGGACTAGATCTTATCATGCAAACAGTAGAGAAGGTTAATACAATCCAGAATCACATGAAGGCAGCATAGGATCGGCAGAAGAGTTGGGCCGATACATCGAGAAGACCTCTAGAGTTCGCTGTTGGTGATCTTGTATTCTTGAAGATATCACCGACTAGAGAAGTGATTCATTTTGGGAGTCGAGGTAAGCTTAGTCCTCGATTCGTGGGGCCTTTCGATATCATCGAGCGTTTTGGAGAAGTAGTTTATCGATGGGCATTACCACTATCTTTGGCGAATGTTCATGACGTGTTTCATGTATCTCAACTCCGTAAGTACGTTCGAGATGAAACACACGTGCTAGATCATTCAGAGCTGACTGTAAGGGAGGACTTGACATATGAGGAACGACCGACGTCGATTGTTGATCGAAGAGATCAAGGTCCTCAAGAACAAGGTTATCCCTTTCGTACTTGTTTCATGGGAGAATTGCTCGCAAGGAGAATCAACTTGGGAACGAGAAGACGAGATTCGACAGAAGTTTCCACATCTCTTCTTGTTGATTCATGTTTGTTTATCTTTTCTTATTCCGGGAATTTCGTGGACGAAATTCTTTCTGTAGTTGGGTATGATGTAATACCCTAGTTCATTTATACCAGCTCTATTTTGGGTAATTTTTATCTATGGCTATTTCTTGATTTATCGTGTTTTGGGTGCGAATAGTGTAATTGGTATCCGTGTTTCCATCTGACCTGACCCGCATGCTGGAAACTCTTCTTGATTCCTGTTTATGATTTATCCCGGCTAGTTACAAGAATACGTGCACTTTCATGTTGTATAACTGCATTATATCTGACATCTGCATTTTTCAATATAAAAAGTAAAGTCAAATAAAATATCTTAAAAATATCTTGCATGGCCTGCATCATACCCCTAACCCTGTGGTGGCATCCGTACATCGTGTTCGCATCCCGTTCAGTGAAAACCCGTTTGGATAGCTACGTGCACGCTACGTGTATCCGTTCTTGGGGGTATGCATTTTCGTTACCCGGATATCCTATTTTGGTTTTGGTTTATACGTACATTATCCGTATTTTTAAACCGTAATTTTAGACCCGACCCGGGTATTTTTCAGAGTATTTTTTATTAGCTATAAAACTCAAATATATATAAAATATAATATTCTTTATATTATAATCTGTTTCAATATATATACATGTTTAAAATATATTTTTAACTAAATATATTTTACTCAAATCTTAATCTTCTAACTTCCTCGCCTGTCTCTCTCTCCTCCACACACACACACGTGTGTGTGTATTTTATATTTACTTTTACCTAAACCACATTCTCTCTCTCTCCTTCTTCCTCACCTCATTTCGTTTTCCTGCCTCGTTCTCGCTCGAACCCACGCCAGCGCCGCTCACTTGCCTCCACCGTCGTCGACACCACCCCGCTCACCTCACCTCTCCCTCTCTCTTCATCTCGACCTCACCTCTCTCCTCTCGCTCAAAACCCACTCCTCGATGAGCCATCCCTGCACACCCGAACCCACGCTTCACCCAAGTCCTCGTCACCAGAGCCCACCTCGTCGTCGACACCTTCTTCCTCTCCTTCCTCTCCTCCCCCGCCTGCACGCCCATCTCCCCTGAAACCCGTCGCAAACAGCGATGAACCCCACCAAGAAACCCTTCGACCTCGCCTGCATGAACCCGTCATCTCTTCCCCACTCGAACCCATCATGACCCCTCACCTCCACCCTCGTCTACACCCCTCACCCTCGGCAACACCACAACCACCACCGTCGTTACCTCCTTCCCGACGAGGAGCCGACCACGAAACCCATTGCAACCAACCCAACTTCCCTGCCTTGCCTTGTTGTTGCCCCCTCGCCTTCCTTTCCGAATCCAGAGCAACAAACCAATCCCCTCTCTTCTCCTTTCTTCGTCTTCTTCTTCTTTTTCTCTTTATAGCTTCACATTTTCCGGTGATCTCCGGAGTCGTGCCACCGCCGACGATCCGGGCGACCCAATGGACGTTCCCAGCCAGCGTGGTCACATTCTTGCTTTGCCCGGTCCTGTCCCGTGCACACGCGTGTGCATTGCGACGTTTACCCAATATCGGACGCAGTGTATGCATCCCATCGTGAGATCCGATCAAGCAAGTTTATCTTGCTACATGCTATATTATTACATTTGCATCCATATTAATAACAATATTACATGTTCATTGTATTGTGCATTCTATGTTACAGTTTTACAATATCCGTTCGCATCCGTACAGTTTATTACATATCTAGTCGCATGCAAGTTTATCTTGCTATATGCTATTGTTGGGGTAAAAATTTACACCCCGGTTGACCGAGTCAAAGTCAAGGTCAACCCCAATCCAGGTGGGCCCAAGCCCAGGTCAAGTGGGCCCATGCCCAGGTCGAGTCCGAAACATGAAGCGGCCGACCCTCCCCATGCTAAAATATAAATCATGTAATAAATGAATTTTATGTAATTTTTTATACATGAATGTATGCAAAATGGGCATAAAGCCAATATTTTGTAAGCCCATGGTTTATGTGCAAAAAGAAATGACACATGAACCATGGGATAGGCAAAATGCCACTTTGTAAAGCCCAAGGGGCTATATGCAAATATGTAAGCCTATAAAAGGCAAAATGATGATGAATAAAGTAACACCTTTCATTCTCTCCAAAAAAATTCAGAGCTGAGCTCTTTCTTCCTTCTTCAAGGTTCCAAAACCTTCTTCTTTCTTTCGAATTAAATCAAGAGTTTTACTCTTCCTTTTCCAAAAACTAAATAGTTTTCCACCACAAAACCCATTAAGGGGAACTCAGATCTTCCATTAGATCTCAAAAAGAAGAGATTTTTAAAAAATCCCACATCTCTTGATCTTCAAGATCCAGCTAACAGAGGAGGAAGAAGAAGAACATCTTTCAATAAACCCCCAAAAAAGAAGAAAAACACACTCAGGAGTCCAACTCCTCTTTGATTTCTCATCAGAGAAATCCTTTTAGGCTAAAAGCCTCTTTTTCTCGCCGGCGCTCAAGCGCAGAGCGCCCACGTGCCGACACGTGGCGCGCTTGCGCTCAAGCGCAAGCGCCCGAGCGCAAGTCGCCCTCGTGCCGACACGTGGCGCTCTTGCGCTCCAGCGCAAGCGCCCGAGCGCAAGTCGCCTTAGTGCCGACACGTGGCGCTCTTGCGCTCGAGCGCAAGTCGCCCTCGTGCCGACACGTGGCGCGCTTGCGCTCAAGCGCAAGCGCTCGAGCGCAAGTCGCCTATGTGCCGACACGTGGCGCGTTGCGCTCCAGCACTCTGCGCTCGAGCGCAAAGCGCCCACGTGCCGACACGTGGCGCGCTCGCTCCTAGGCGCTGGCCCCACGCATCCTTTGGATGTCTTTTTCCCCTTTACTTATATATACATGTATATATATACATATGTATACAAATGTACACATACACATACTCCGCGACACTGTCCGGGTAGCGGGACACCCGTAAAAACTCTGCGTGGCTCCCGATATATTCAAACCCCCCTCCAAAACAACACACACGCACACTGCACATTGAGTTCGCATGACCAGTTTAACCCGTTAATCGGAGGTTCCCTCGCCCCAAAGGCGAGGGGTAATTAACGGCAGCTTAGTCCGCGGCTGCCGGAGATTCGGATCCCCATAATCATTAAACCCCGGCCTACCCTAGGCAGGGGGAATCTGTAGTACGCCTGACAAGCGTGCGCGTATTCCCATCTCAATGGGGTGACGAAAAACACCCTACAGGTTCTGGCACGCCCGGTGGGACCAATCTCTTCTCCCATATTTCGGGTTAAGCGTTCATGCGAACTCAATCAATATACATACCTGTATTTATACTAAAAATAATGCTTTTTCATGCAGATTTTCAAGCAATCACCTTCCGACGATGTCTTCGATGATGAACTCAGCTCCCGTCTCTTACACGATGAAGATAGACTCTAGGACGGTCCTTCCGGCCAGTCTCGGACGACAATGGGAGGAGCCGCTGCTACCATTCGGCTCTATTATGTTCATGCCAGTTGGCGCCATCCCAGCTCCTCAAGCCCCGGTGGCAGATAAACCGGTCTCGAAAGGCAGGAGACCAAATGTGGTGATCTCAAGGGTGCCCCAACCCAAACGCAAGTCGGTGTCTGAACGAATTTCCTTGGCTCTAGCTGGGTGCAAGGCCATCAACACCAACAAAGCTACAACGCATCCCGAGCAAGCTCCAGCGGTGCCCTTGACCACTGCTCGATCGGGTGTCTTCTCTAAGTTCCCCTCTGATCAACTCACAATGGCTCCTCGGGTAGCGGATGCCCGCCAAGCCTTCAAAATTGAGAAGCTGAGGGAGAAAAGGCTCAGATATAGAGCCAACAAAAGGGCTACTGCCAGGCTAAACCTCATGAGGATCGAAGAACAGGGTTACCCCGCCAAAGATGAGGGGATGGCTGAATGTGTTATCCACACTGTCTACGTGGTGGGCACGCGCAGCAAGAGCAAGGACGGGGCCACCACATCTCAAACCCAATCTGGCTTGAATGTGATGGCCGCTTCCCAAGAACAGCCGCCTCCGCTGGATGATGAAAACCCTCTCGATGAGGCTGATAGGCAAAGAGAGCCCTCAATTCATGAGGAGTCAGGCTCGGAAAGCGAAGATGAGCCAACTTTCCGTCCTAAGACCGCAGAGCAACAACTTCTCCAAGAGCTCCGAAAGCAGCTCAAAAGCAAAGACAAGGAGATGGCCAAACTCTACTCAAAGATCGACGACTTGACAAATGTCGTCTTACGGCTTACGGCCCAACTTGCCTCTCAGCCGCCCAATCAAGCACAGGGTTCAGCTCATGAACCGGGAAACGGTGTCCCGAGACAGCCGACGCCCGTTCCCTCAAATCCAAAAGTGGGCGGACCGCATGAAAATCAGTCGCATCCTATCTCAGCAAATGTCTTGGCTACCGATGACAGTAGCCCGCTAACTCAAGATCAAATCATGGATTTGGTTGCCAGCAAAGTCAAAACATTGGTGGCCGAAGCCGAAGCGCAAAAAGATATCAGCAGTAGTGGGAGACCATATCCTGCTCAGTATGATCTGGTAGAATTTCCTAGCGGCTATGTCATCCCCAAATTCGGAAGATTCGATGGGACGGGAAATGCGAATCAGCATATCGCCCACTTCAAAGCCTCATGCGGGAATACTGGGGGCAATGATGCGCTTCTCCTCCGCCAGTTCGTTAATAGCTTGACCGATGTTGCTTTCGACTGGTACGCGAGCATACCGGATGGCTCCGTCACAACTTTTGTCCAAATTGAGTCTCTGTTTCGGCAGAGGTTCATGAGCGTCAGCGATAAGATCACCATTGCCGAGCTCGTAAGGACCAAGCCCAAGAACGACGAAAGCAGCACGGATTTTATAACCCGATGGCGCAATCTCTCCGTCAAATGCGAACCGCCGATAGAGCAAGACCAATCTGTCAGTCTCCTCGTCGGAAATCTCAACAATTGGATGGCCCCGTTTCTATGCACCGCGGGTCTCAAAACATTCCAAGAGCTGACCAGAAAAGTCCAGATGTTGGAACGCTCAAAGCAGGAGTCCTCCTCTGACTCCCAAAATAACAATAGGTCCTGGAGAAACCGAAAGGACGAAAATCGCAAAGGCGGAGGTTCTGACGACACTGAATCTCTTAACACTTCGGCTAACCGAAATAAGCAAAGGATGAGCGGGCCTAGCGCCAACCAGCCTCGGAAGCCAATGTTCGGAGAGGGAGGAGAATCTCCACTGAAAGAGAAGCTGGATAAGGTCTATTCCTTCAGAAGGGACAAAATCCGTAAAATATTCAAAGACGCCCTGAAGAACGGTCTACAACTGCCAGAGTCAAAAAGACCGCAGGAAGCAAGTAGGACCGACGACCCCAAATACTGCCCCTATCACAGAGTGATAGGCCATGCCATTGAGGACTGCTTCGTCTTCAAAGATTGGGTCGAAAAGCAATACAAGGCAGGAGAGATAGAGCTGTCCAAAGGCGTGTTAACAAACAGTCAAGCTGCAACCGCCAATTTCATACAAACGGAGACCGAAGTTCTTCGTGAAACTGATTCTCTCAGGCATCTGCCTTTCTCTGAAAACAATCGACACCACGTCATTAAACTGGGAACAGTCGACCTCTAAGTCGTTAAACTGGGAATGTAAAAAAAAAAATATGTAAAAAAAAAAAATGTGTAAATAAAAGGAAAATAAAGAAAAGCCGAAATGATGGGGCAACTCGCAATAAAAATCAGCGAGTAAAATAAAGATGAAAATAAAGCCGAAATGATGGGGCAACCGCGAACAAAAGCCGAAATGATGGGGCAATCGCGACCTTCGCGATAAGAAAAGCTGAAATGATGGAGCAATCGCGGTAAAACAAAAAATACAACCAAAAAAAAAAAAAAAAAAACAGCGGCGAATGATGAGTCGCTCCTGGTACCATATTCCAGTGCAGCGATGCAGACGCCAAACAAAAATTCAAATTTCCAAAGTTCTCCCAGCCCTACGGCCAGTCCCCAAATTGACTGCCGTATACAATCCACGGGCTCAAATGATTCTCATCACGTCCATGCCCCACCACGATTACCGGTTACGCGGCTGGTCTCCGCCTTTGGAATTATGCTCTATTGAAAAGACCCACTCATGTGTCCTCACGATATATGAGGAGAACAAACCTTTGTGGGATCCTTACGACTCATAAAGGAAAAACACACTTAGGAGTCCTCATGACTCCTAAGGAGAAAATACACCTGCGGGATCCTTACGACTCGTAGGGAGAAAATGCTTTTATGGGACCCTCACGGCCCATAAAATTGAAAAGTCTTAGGCGATAGGGATCTAAACCTGTCTCCTAAGCTATCGCTCCCCAATCCCCAAGTGGCGAATGATGAGTCGCTCCTGGTACCATATTCCAGTGCAGCGATGCAGACGCCAACCAAATTCCAAATCTCATACCAACGGCGAATGATGAGTCGCTCCTGGTACCATATTCCAGTGCAGCGATGCAAACGCCGACAAAATCCCGAAATTTTTCCGGCCCTACGGTCTGGATCATACATCCTGCAAAACCGTATACAATCCACGGGCGTAAAACGATCCCAATCTCTCCCAAGTCCCCCGGGGGCACATGATGAGTTACTCCTGGCATTATTCCAGTGCAGCAATGCAGATGCCAAACAAACCAAATCCAAATCCTCTCGGGGCACATGATGAGTTGCTCCTGGCATTATTATAGTGCAGCAATGCAGGTGCCAAACAAACCAAATCCAAATCCTCTCGGGGCACATGATGAGTTGCTCCTGGCATTATTCCAGTGCAGCAATGCAGATGCCAAATAAAAACCCCAATTCCCAAATCCTCTCATGACAAATGATGATTCGCTCCTGGTACCATATTCCAGTGTAGCGATACTGATGTCAACCCAAATCAAATCAACCAACAAAGCTCTGCGTCGGAATCATGCTTCGTCTCAGAATGTGCACCCCGTGTCGAAATGATGGTTCGCCTCGGTGTATCTGCCTTCCCTGTCGGAATTATACTTCGGCTCGGAATCAACCAACGACCTCCTCGTCGGAATTATGCTCCACCTCGGAATCAAGTCAACCAGCAAGCTCTGCGTCGGAATTATACTTCGTCTCAGAATGCACCCCGTGTTGAAATGATGCTTCGCCTCGGTGTACCTGCCTTCCCTGTCGAAATTATGCTTCGTCTCGGAATCAAGTCAGCCAATAAGCTCTGCGCCGGAATCATGCTCCGCCTCAGAATGTATCCCGTGTCGAAATCAATGCTTCGCCTCGGAATATCTGCCTTCCTTGTCGAAATTACGCTTCGCCTGGGAATCAACCTCTGCATCGAAATTATGCTTCGGTCAAAATGTCTGCCGCTCTTCGGAATGATGCTCCGAATCCTGGAATAATGCTCCGCCCATCGGAACGATGCTCCGATCTCTGGAATTATGCTCCGCTCTTCGGAAAGATGCTCCGATCCTCTGGAATTATGCTCCGCGAATCGGAATGATGCTCCGACCCTGGAATTATGCTCCGCTCCTTGGAATGATGCTCCGAACCCTGGAATCATGCTCCGCTCTTCGGAATGATGCTCCGAACCCTGGAATCATGCTCCGCTCATCGGAATGATGCTCCGATCCCTGGAATGATGCTCCGCCCTTCGGAATGATGCTCCGAATCCCGGAATTATGCTCCGCTCTTCGGAACGATGCTCCGAACCCTGGAATAATGCTCCGCCCATCGGAACGATGCTCCGATCTCTGGAATTATGCTCTGCTCTTCGGAAAGATGCTCCGATCTCTGGAATTATGCTCCGCCCTTCGGAATGATGCTCCGAACCCTGGAATCATGCTGCGCTCATCGAAATGATGCTCCGATCCCCGGGAATCATGCTCCTCGGGATGATGCTTCGCCTCTGGAATGATGTTCCACCTCGAAGTTCAGCTTCAAGATCCATCAATTTCATGCACACAACTCAAATGTGCGGTGTGCATTTATTGATGGGGGGCACTATGTTGGGGTAAAAATTTACACCCCGGTTGACCGAGTCAAAGTCAAGGTCAACCCCAATCCAGGTGGGCCCAAGCCCAGGTCAAGTGGGCCCATGCCCAGGTCGAGTCCGAAACATGAAGCGGCCGACCCTCCCCATGCTAAAATATAAATCATGTAATAAATGAATTTTATGTAATTTTTTATACATGAATGTATGCAAAATGGGCATAAAGCCAATATTTTGTAAGCCCATGGTTTATGTGCAAAAAGAAATGACACATGAACCATGGGATAGGCAAAATGCCACTTTGTAAAGCCCAAGGGGCTATATGCAAATATGTAAGCCTATAAAAGGCAAAATGATGATGAATAAAGTAACACCTTTCATTCTCTCCAAAAAAATTCAGAGCTGAGCTCTTTCTTCCTTCTTCAAGGTTCCAAAACCTTCTTCTTTCTTTCGAATTAAATCAAGAGTTTTACTCTGCCTTTTCCAAAAACTAAATAGTTTTCCACCACAAAACCCATTAAGGGGAACTCAGATCTTCCATTAGATCTCAAAAAGAAGAGATTTTTAAAAAATCCCACATCTCTTGATCTTCAAGATCCAGCTAACAGAGGAGGAAGAAGAAGAACATCTTTCACTAAACCCCCAAAAAAGAAGAAAAACACACTCAGGAGTCCAACTCCTCTTTGATTTCTCATCAGAGAAATCCTTTTAGGCTAAAAGCCTCTTTTTCTCGCCGGCGCTCAAGCGCAGAGCGCCCATGTGCCGACACGTGGCGCGCTTGCGCTCAAGCGCAAGCGCCCGAGCGCAAGTCGCCCTCGTGCCGACACGTGGCGCTCTTGCGCTCCAGCGCAAGCGCCCGAGTGCAAGTCGCCTTCGTGCCGACACGTGGCGCTCTTGCGCTCCAGCGCAAGCGCTCGAGCGCAAGTCGTCCTCGTGCCGACACGTGGCGCGCTTGCGCTCAAGCGCAAGCGCTCGAGCGCAAGCGCTCGAGCGCAAGTCGCCTACGTGCCGACACGTGGCGCGTTGCGCTCCAGCACTCTGCGCTCGAGCGCAAAGCGCTCACGTGCCGACACGTGGCGCGCTCGCGCTTAAGCGCCTAGGCGCTGGCCCCACGCATCCTTTGGATGTCTTTTTCCCCTTTACTTATATATACATGTATATATATACATATGTATACAAATGTACACATACACATACTCCGCGACACTGTCCCTGTTAGAAAAAAATTCTAACGGGGCGCTGCCCCGCACCCCGCAAGGGGGCTGCTAGCCCCCTTGACCCCCAGCCCGCTATCCGGGTAGCGGGACCCCCGTAAAAACTCTGCGTGGCTCCCGATATATTCAAACCCCCCTCCAAAACAACACACACGCACACTGCACATTGAGTTCGCATGACCAGTTTAACCCGTTAATCGGAGGTTCCCTCGCCCCAAAGGCGAGGGGTAATTAACGGCAGCTTAGTCCGCGGCTGCCGGAGATTCGGATCCCCATAATCATTAAACCCCGGCCTACCCTAGGCAGGGGGAATCTGTAGTACGCCTGACAAGCGTGCGCGTATTCCCATCTCAATGGGGTGACGAAAAACACCCTACAGCTATATTATTATATTTGCATCCATATTAATAACAATATTAAATGTTCATTGCATTGTGCATCCCTGTTACCGTTTTACTATTTTACGATACCCGTTCACATCCGTATCATTTATTGCATCTCTAATTGTATGCCACATCATACTATTTCATGTTATTATTATATTAGCACCCCATACTTGATATGTGCATCCTACTTAGTCATGGAGTTGTAGATGTGAACCCTGATAAACACATATGCATCCGTGCTTTTACAATGTTTCGATACTTGCTACATTTTATTGTTGGGCATCCGTTTGATATATGTGCACTACCTGATATGACCTGATACATCACTGCTTGACTTGATACCTGATCTCATTACTAATGCCGACAACCCTGACTTGTTGTCCCGATGGACATATCCTGTTGTCTATTTAGACAAAACCCGTACCTGCTTGATCCTGTGTCGGCATTAGCTCCAGATTTATCAATACCTGACTTGAACACACAACTTGGGGGTAAGGGGAAATCAATGATGAAACATGACTTGTAACTCAACAGTTCGAAACTTATACTGATCAGTTATACGGTCTAGGCCAGCTCCGGGATGATGCTGCTAACATCATTCGTCTATACATGTAACATGTTTGCTGCCTAGCGGCACGTCTCGGATTCAACCCGAGAGTCTTGACCGTGGTCCCGGGCATGCACGGGATACTATTGAGTTACATCAACAATTTCATAAACTGTAGAGTAGATAACCCAGTAATATAGTTAGATTACTCACTGCACTTCACCTGCACGTATACACTTTACTGTTCCATGTCCGTGCTTACCTGTTTTATTCATGTTACTGTTTATACTCATGCCTACATGCCTTGATACATCCTTGTTATATTTTATTGTTTGATATTATGACGCACTGACGTCTGGGTTTTGCATGGCACAGTTCCTCTATCTTTGTCGTGGGCTGATCAGGTGTATTTCAGCCGACAGGCCGAGCAGTGAGAACCATATTGGTGTTTAGTTTAGTTTAGTTTTCTTCCAGCATTTTCATTTCCTGATGTGAGCCCGTATTTGGGACATACTTTCCAGATGTTATTGCTTATTGGATTTATTGCTTCCGCACATATATTATTTCTTGACTCGTTTATTCTGGCTTATGGATATGTACTAGATAGTTTATTTTATTTTACTGTTCTTGATATCTTATAGACAGCCGTAATATGACTGTGGAGGGATATTTCCTAACCACAGGTAGCATGGTTGGCTCTGTCACGTGCCGATCTTAGCGCACTCCTGGAAGCGGGACGTGACACACATCGTGTATGAACCTTCTTTCTTCTTCACTAGTAATACCGAAGATCCTTAACTTGAAGTACTGGGACGAATCCAACATTTCTTTAGGAGTTCATCCAATTGAATGCAGATCTTCTTCAATCCTTCTGGACTTAACTAGTACGGAGCTTTGATTACAGGTTGCGCACCAGGTTGTAAATCAATACTAAACTCAAGAGCTCAATCGGGTGGCAAACCTAATATATCTTAAGGAAACACATCCTCGAACTCTCGAACTATTTCGGGCTTTTCTTCTTCTGCCGGTAGAGAGAACACTTCTGCATTCCTCGGTTTTGCACGGTATCTTCCTGGCTCCAAAGTTCTATCTCCACTTTTGAAATAGAAGACCAGGTGATCCAGTATCTCAAATACTACCCTCCTTTGACGGCGTCAATAGTAGTATAGAATACTCCCAGCCAATCCATTTCCAACACAACATCAAAATTTGGTATGTCCAGTACTTTGAAATTTGCATAGGATTCTCGCCCACAAACTACAACTAGATACTGATCAAACCCCATAGTTGCTCTCAAGACTCAATTTCCAGAACTGACATTCCAGATTGAAATGAGTGGCTTCAAAGCAATCACGTGCATTCTAACGAATCGTTGGGACATGAAGCAGTGTGAAGCTCCAGTGTCGAAAAGTGCGAGTGCAGGAAGGGTGGCTACTAGTATAGTACCTAAGTTGTGTGAGGTTGGGTTTAGATATAGGAAAAGTTATAGTGATACACAAGGATCGAAAAAAATTGAAAGGATTGAGGGATTTACCAGTGATGACTTGTCCTGTGGTTTTGGCCTCTTCGACTGTCATTGTAAAAGCCTGATGCCTTGGTACATTCCTCCTTGCTAGAGGTACATTCCTCTGTCCTTGGGGCACGTTTCTCTGCCCCTGAAACATGTTTCTCTGTGCCTGATGGAATTGACGGTAAGGCTGTGCAGGAGGTCCACGTGGAGCTGGTGCAGGGTGAGCTAGGTGGGTGCAAGAGCCTGAATGGCTGGCCGCTGCGGGACTATGATTATGGGTCTGGGTGCTGGAGCTGTATTGAAACGATATGGACATGCTCCTATAGCGTGAGTGGATACGCCACAAATAAAACACAGGCCATTTGCACTCCTACAGTCCTTCGCCATGCGTCTAGTCCTCTTGCAGTAGAAACATAAATCTGGACTGGACCGGTTAAATGATCCTTCCGGTCTCCTAGGTGCAAAGGTCGGCCTAGAAGAGGCTCCTCATGACATCTGTCTAGCAGGACGTTTGATTCCAGCTGTTTGGGGCTTACCCTTCTTCTTCACCACAGCTTCATAACGGCGAGCTGCCTTCAGGGCGAGTTCATGAGTCGGGTACTCGCCTGTGGCTAACGCTGCCTGAATCTCCGGGTCTAAGCCCCGTTGAAATCGTCTAGCCTGAATCTCATCAGTCGGGATCAAATGTGCCGCGAACCTGATAAGATGTTGATGTCAGGATAGTGATGTGTTTTAACTGAATAGTATTTGATACGAATTCTTTACCTACTGAGTATGATGAATTCGGTATCATATTCATCCACCGAGTTTACCCATATAGAACCTTATTGCAGGTGGATGAACTGTTGCTCCATCTCAAATCGAGCAGTCTCGGAAAAGAACTTCGCATCGAACAAATCACGAAACGTCTTCCATTCTATTGGCTGTGTGAGACGGCTTTCCTCAGCCTTCCACCAGTCTCTTGCATTGTCTGTCAATTGCAGCTTAGCAACTCTCACCCAGGCAATATCTGGCACTTGAGCGGCCGCCAGATCATCTTCGATCGCTTGTGCCCATTCTTCTGCCTCAAGTGGGCTCTCTATTCTCGAGAAGTGTTTTGGGTGCAGTGCCCAAAATTGCTTGACTCCGGGTGCCTCAGCTTCGGGGCGGTGCATGAGGATAGCAGTCTGCTGCTGCTGACCCTCCAATAAGCTCTTGATAGCCTCAAGAAGTACCGTTTGCTCATTAATAGGAGCTACAATAGTAGGTAGTGGTGGTAGAGTAGGCGGTGGGGTATTGTTGTTGACGTTCGTGCTGGTGTTGTTCGGAGAATCCATTACCTTGATAGAAAAGGAATGGTTAGAATAGATTCAAGAAATTAGAAATGTAAGGAATGTATAGTTGCTGATTCTTATAATTCTTGTGATATATTGCTTAAGGCTTCATGAAGAACGGGACTCTGCATGGGCCACCAACAAAACCTGTCACGCCCCGCTTCCCAGTAGACGGAAACAATGACGTGGCAAGCCGCAACGTATTTACTAAGAAATAAATACGTTAAGCGTAATTAAGCAATATATAAAAATGAACAAGAATGACAAGAGAATAAAATGAAACATCAACTTTTATTTAAATTCAACTTTACATACAACTGTTTGAAATAAAAGATACAATAATCAAAAGCAATTGCCTAAACAGTGGTATACCGAAATTAAGTGCAGAGGAACTAATAGTCAGGCTGAGTGGTAAGCTGGTCCAAGTCCTCCTGGCTTGGCTCTATCTCCTCAGATTCCGGTCCTCCTGACGAACATTCCAAAGAAAGAAACAGAAAAGAATGTCGTCAGCGAACTAACGCTCGGTAAGTCCCAAAAGAAGAAAGAGAAAATAGTATATAAAGTGAAATGAACAGGTAAAGTATATGACTGATTACTGGTATATGATAGTTATTATAATGTGGTTGTTTGTAGTTTGGTAAGAAAGGTATTCATGTATACGAGAGAGTCCATCTTACCCGTGAATTATGGTAACATGTAGTACAAGACCCCGTCAAAACCCACGGGACAACGACACAAGAATACATGTAGGTGTTTTTTAAGTGACCTCTCATGCCACGATATACGTTATGTACCAATCTACCCCTTTATCCCCACGTAATGTATTGTAGAGATTATGTTTACAAGTCTTGGCCGAAACTATGGATACAAAATGTTCAAGTATTCATGTTCAGGATGTAATCATGTATTCAAGTAGTCATGTCAAGTTCAAGTCAAGTTATAAGCATGGTTCGGTCAAGTCAAGTCAAGTATATATGTTTGAAATTGATGTTTGGATTCGAGTGTTCATGTTCATGTTTAAGTATTCATGTTTGATTTTGGATTCAGGTTTGAGATTGGACTCAGACCGAGTCAGACACTTGTAATGGATTTAACTTTTGAATTCGTAAGCTCGGGAATTATCGGCAACTGCTGCACATAGACGGCAAGATTTGTGTTTTTTTCCAAGACAATTGCCATTGATAACTCCGGTTAAGTTTTTTAACCTGAATAGGCAAGCACTCACTTTCTCCGGCTCTCTCGGGCTCAAGAGAATTGATCCCGCTTAAACCCATATTTACTAAAGTCCTTAAATATTGTTTTGTATATCTCGAGGGGTTTTTATGAAAAATAGTTTACTATAAATTAAAAATAAAATCTCGAGAGTGATTTGTATTACTTAGGGTTTTCATGAGCATGTATTTTAATTATTGAGATAATTTAATGATAAATACCCAGCTTTTGAAAGTTTATGGTATTTTAGTGAAAACTAGTCTTTTTAGTAACTTGATGGTATTTTATTGACATTTTGTAATCTTTTATTTTTATAAAAATACAGTTTCATAATATAATGAAAATACGGATTAACAATTTTATATAATTTTAATTTAAAAAATTTAGTTTTATTTAGAAAATTAGTTTTTTCTTAAAAACCGTATTTATATCCTTTCGAGATCGAATACTCCGTGAGAAGTGCTGCATCTCGTTCTACTATCCCTAGAATGTGCGATAATTTGCACCATCCATTAGCGGGTCTCCTAATAAGGGTTGTAGATGCATAATTGTAAGGGAATACAAAATACCGTTTTAAAAAAAATCCGGTTTTAAAATATGTGGTATTTTATTGTAAAGATTTTTCTTCGAACATAAATACATATAAATAGGTATCGTGCTATGAAACCATAGTGTACATGTGGTGTAGATCATTACCCCGTGAAGTTTTTCCTAAAAGTATAGTTTTAACGAAAACGTAAAGAGGTGATAATAAAGTTCAAGATATTTTAATGAAAAAGTTCAGTTGCGGTTGTTTCACATGAGATTCTTGGTTAAACTTGGTTCTAAATATTTATATTTAAGGTTATAAGTATTTTGGTAAACTTAGATTGATCAATATATAAAGAAAAAGGGAGTTCTAGGTTTTAGAAAAAGAATGTTTCGGTAATAACTCCACTTTTACCGATATAAGATTAAAGATGAAACTCAATGAAAAGAAAGGGAGTTTGGGAGGGACTTACGGTTTGAAGAACTTAGAAAAAGGTTAAGGAAGAGGAGGGAGGCTTCGTGATGTCGCAGGAGCTCCGGAATTAGCTTCGATCTTCGACGGAAGAAACTTGCTCGCTAACTCCACTTTACTCCACTTGCACTTAGGGCTTGTTGAGAGAGTTTTTGCTCGAATTTTCAGAATGGTGAAGAATTAGGACATGGTGTGGTATTTATAGTGGAGAATTAGGGTTTGAGAACTAAAAATATGGATTAAAAAGCATTAAAATAGTGTTAATTGGTGAATTGAAATGTCTCTATTTGATTGCAGGGAAATCAAACAGTGCAGAGGAGTTGAGAAGAGTTGAAAAGACAAGTGTACAAAGCATGAATTAAATTGGGCTTGATCCGACCGTCCCCGCCGGCCCAAATGTCATATCCCCGGTCGATCTTGAGGCAAATGCCTCAAGATTCGTGCCACCAGATCAACTCTGTATTTACACTATTTTCCACATGTTTCATTTTTCTGAACTTTTCATTTCCCCGTGTATTGCGCGTGCAATATTTTGGGCTTCCAAAAAGTTAAAAAGAAAAATTAGAAAAAAATTGTGTATGATGGGAATCGAACACATAAGCTACGTCACAGTAGTGCAAAAGCTTTACCGGTGAGCTACAAGTGGTTTCTTGGTTTTATTTAACAAAAGTGATTTATAACTCAAGCTCAGGCTATAATACTATTTTCTTGTATATTAATAGAAAAATATCCGTACAGAGATTTCAGAGTCGTTACAGGAATACTCTTGCAGAGGTTGATGCACACACTCGAACTCACGATATGATATGTTATCTTTTTAATAACCAGTTAGGTTATGACTTGACCTATTTACATGTCTGTTTCATAGTATTAATGTATCTATTTATCTTTATCTACTTGTGCACACGGGCTTCACTACACTCATATATTCACGTTATCACACCACATACACACCCCTTTTTCGTTGAGTACTTGTTGGGATGTTCTAACATCCCTGAGATTTGCCATCTCGGATTTAGAGACTGATTTTCAGGATGAACAGGATCAGAGCGGCTATCGGGAATTTACCGAAGATCAATAGTCGTAGGTTTATTTCTTTTCAGTTAGTATTTAGCTTGTGTGCACTTGCAGGACGTTAGGACTTATGTATCTTTTTTGGATTTTGTTTTTATTTGTATCGATTATTTAGTGGACCTATTTTTAGTATTCCTTGAGGTTTCATCGCAGCATAATTATCAATGTTATCTCTCCTGTTATTGAATATTATCTTTGACAGGTTTGCTAGATAATTTTTATGTGACTATGAAAGGATCTTTAGTTACCTTAGGTAGTACGGCTGGCCTTCGTTACCCTTCGTATTCCGTATTTTGGAAAGCAGGACGTGGCAACATAAACAGTTTGTTGCAAGTGTTAAAGTCGGAATTTTTAGTAAAACTCTATTCATCCCCCCCTCAAAGGTTATTAGCGTACTTTCAATTGATATGAGAGCCCGGTGCTCTATCTAATTAATATTCTTACTATGTTTTCTAATGAAAAGAAAAAAAATTCAAAATCCATATTTTCGAGTAGCACCACGAGCAATATCTCTTCATGTTCTCCTATTTCCAGAAACGGGTAAGGATAAAATCAGTAGTTATTGCAAGAAACCTACACATGCTTATATGTATAGGTACAGTTTGAGACCTAATCATTTCATGCATGCTATGATGAGAAATTCTAGAATTAGTTCACATTCTCACTAATTCGAATATATCTTATTTTGATTCTTTGCCTAAATATAATTCGAGTTTTACATCCACTTCCACTTTACAAGCATCTTGTTCGAGATTGACCCATAATATACATGCTTATACATCTCCACAAGCATCTAAGCTTACTTGTCATTATTGTGGAATGTTTTGACATATGTCTCATTCATGTTATTTTAGTATTAATAGTAAATTATGTACCAATATGAAATGGGTTCCAAACACTTGCGTTCAAGGACCCAAGAAAATTTGGGTACCAAAATGCACCTTCTTCTGTTGTAGGTGTCCCAGATGTTTTTCCATATTGAAAATGTGGTTTTGAGATAGGACTTGCAAAATAAAGATTGGAAAATCGTTCAAGCATCCTATCAAATGGTTTGTGAGGAACAAGTCTTACAGTAATAAAATATTTTTTTTCAAATTTCAACTTATGAATTTTTGAAAGAAAAAATATTTATCAAATTATTTGTTCCAAACACAATTAGTTTTGCATGATCCTTTGTTATGGATTTTTTTGCTAGTCTTTATTTTTAAAGTCGATTTTGGATATTTACACATGACTAGTAATCTTAAACAAACATGTCAAACGACAATAAGTTGGTTGATATTTGTTTCATCTCTATTTATAGTTCATTCTTATAGTTAGATTGGTTTTATAAACGCGGTTGAGCAAAATAATGTATTGGATCTATTATTCATTGCTCCTTTAACACGGCATAATTTGAGGGGGAGCAATCTCTAGTTTTTAGTTTTGATTGTTTTGCCCTATTAAGCTTCTATTTGTTAATTTTATATTTCATATTGATCCATTCTATGCATGTTGATAGGGAGAGAGTTAGACTTCCCATATCATATTGCTTGATCATGAATTCGAGTATTTTATTTTGAGATTTTGGAATGATATGTACAAGTTTTATTTGGCATCTTATGAACTTTTATTTTTGCCAATATTCCTATCATGCCAATCAAGAGTTTAATTTGAACTCTTTGTGGTGTTTGGATCCTTTGGATCCCCAAAGGGGAGAAAGATTGATGATACATGTGTTGTTTTGTTATTTATATTTATGCTTCATGTTTCATATGATTAGTTTGTCAATAATCAAAAAGAGGAAGATTGTTTGTCTCAATCTAGTTTAGTTTTGATTATTGTCAAACACATGTTCCATGGTCATGCTAATCATATTTATTGGTTTTATATATCATGGAACATTTTATGGACGTGATGAGATCCGCGATGCTGCTATACCGAGAAACACTTATTCCCGATATAGTTATGTTAAGCGTCTAGTCATGCAGTAGTCGTATCACAAGAAATTATTATATCCAAAACAACATTTATTGATAATGAAAAAAGAGTTTCACAAACACAGTGAGGCTGATAACAATGAAATAAATGATAGTGAAAGGATAACAAGCAAAATACTAATAGTTCGCCTGATAGTGCGCGAGATTTTCAGTTGATGCTTCTACGTCACATATTATCATCTCATCCCTGTTATCTTCTTCTAGCCCTAACGAACATTTCAAGGTAAAGAAAGAGAAAAACGTCCGTCGGCGAGTTATGCTCGAACAAGTCTTCCAAATCCGATGATAATAAAAAAGATAGATGTCGATAAATCAAATATCATAAAAGTAAATAACCCGAAAAAATATAATAAGCTCGTGTAAAAATATTGATATGTTTAATCTTTAATAAACTGTATTTTATGTTTACGAATCGAGACAATGAATAGGGCATGCAATATCGTGAATATTCCGTTTGCCATGTTGGAACATCAAACGAGGATTCTAGAGATGACCCCGCGGATTCAAGAGGTGGCCCTAAACGGCTTGGCGTAGCACTTTATTTCACGTGGCACTTAGTTCGGTATACAATAGCATTATCGCCATCCTGATATATATGAGTCTATTCTTTTTCTAACTCCCCATTACCTCATGTCATAAAAATAATTTTTTGTATCAAGCATGAATTTTCTAAAACAAGAACCGTGCATGTATCATGTGTTTCACGTATATCTATGTCGGTAAACAATATTTTCATGCTTATATCCATCAAAAAGTTAATTATAATTAAAACTAAACCAAATCCTAAATAGTTATCAGGGTGGTAAAAAACATGCAAGGGATATGATAAAAAACAGCGGACATAGCAGGAGAAAATAACGAAGAGGGTGAGAGAGGATTGAGAATAACTTACAGAGTTGTAAATTGATATAACAACCGATTTACTAGACCTTTATCTAAATTCTAATCGTCTCGAGAATTCCGCAACAATTAGGGTTTCTCTCTCCTTCTTTTTGATGAAAATTATGATAAGGAGATAGAGGCTAGGGTTTATTTATACGATTAGAGATTATGGCTTTTAGAGATCAAGGCTAAGATTAAATAATATTAGATCTAATGGCTTAAAAAGAAATTTTCAAAAATATATATATAGATTTTAAATTACAACAAATTGTCTTTACAAAATATCTTACAAAATCTTTTTCTTTACTTTTCAAAATAAAATCTCCTCTTCAAAATAATATTCCAAAATCCTTTTTCTTATAAAAAAACACTTTTAACAAATCTCATACTTTTTAAAAAACATCTTTTCTAAAGATTCAATTAAATCTTAAAAATCACAAAAGCTTCCCTATTTATTTTAAAATAAACAGTTTTATCTTTTCAACAATTTATTTTCTCTAATAAAGATATTTTAAATAAAAATCCTTTTTAAAAAAAGATTATATATTTTCTTAAAAAAAGTATCCCACTTTAAAAATCTAATAAAATCCTTTTTTTTAAAACAGAAACTTTTTTATTTTCTTTTCCAAAAATAAAACTTACCTTTAAAATTTATGAAACAACAAGGATAAATTCAAACAAAATTTCGTTTATTTTTAAACGGGCACGGTCGTTACAAATGGTAAGAAACTAGATTTTAAGCGCGTACGATGCATGAGAAGAAAAGAAAGAAAGAGTAAGCCAACAAGAACCGGGTGGTTGATGAGAGAGAAAAGCGGATATGGAGCGCGTGCATGGTTTAGGGGTCTTATTTTAGAATTTTTCGACTATTTGTGATGCATAATGCCCCTCTCCCTTTCTTGCACTATCTCTCTTTCGACCGCTTTTAGGAAACCTACAGTCCAACGCCAAATAGTGAAAAAAAATTGCACCACCGTGACCTCTTATATTGACTGTCACGTCCCGCTTCTCAGTAGACGGAAACAATGACGTGGCAGGCCGTAACATATTTATTAAGAAATAAATACGTTAAGCGTAATTAAGCAATATATATAAATGTACAAAAATGACAAGAGTATTAAAATAAAACAGCAACTTTATTTACACTCATCTTTACATACAACTGTTTGAAAATGAGAAGATACAATGATAAAAAGCAGTGCCTAAACAATGGCATACAGGAAAGTAAGTACAAGAAACTAGAAGTCAGGTTGTGCCGCAAGCTGGTCCAAGTCCTCCTGTCTAGGCTCGATCTCTTGAGAGTCATGTCCTCCTGACGAATATTCCAAAGAAAGAAATAGAAAGGAATGTCTTCAGCGAACCGGCGCTCGGTAAGTCCCAAAAGAATAACAAGAAGATAGTATATAAAGTGAGAATGAACAGGTAAACTATATGACTAATTACTGGTATATAATAGTTATTATAACGTGGTTGTTTGTAGCTTAATACAGAAGGTATTCATGTATACGAGAGGAGTCCATCTTGGTAACATGTAGTATAAGGCCCCATCATAACTCATGGGACAACGGCATGAGAATTCATGTGGGTGTCTTTTAAGTGACCTCTCGTGCCACTATAGGGTGTTTTTCGTCACCCCATTGAGATGGGAATACGTGCGCTTGTCAGGCATGTATAGATTCCCCCTGCCTAGGGTAGGCCGAGGTTTATTGATTGTAGGGATCCGAATCTCCGGCAGCCGCGGACTAAGCTGCCGTTAATTATCACTCGCCTTTGAAGCGGGGGAACCTCCGATGGACGGGTCGAACTGGTCATGCGAACTCAATGTGCAGAGTGCGTGTGTTGTGTTTTGAGGGGTCTTGGGTATATCGAGGGCCTCGTAGAGTTTACAGGAACAGTGTTGTGGAGTGTGTGTGTGTGTGTGTAAAGGGGAAATAGCGTCCAAAAGACGTGTAGGCGCTGGGCGCCCGCAGTAAAAGGAGCTTAGCCCCCTATACTAGGAGTTGCACTCTCAATTGACTTTGGGGTTAAACTCCTATAAAAACGACAAAGGGGCTTAGCCCCCTATATTGGGAGTTGCACTTTCAATTGACTTTTGGAGTTAAACTCATATAAAAAGGACAAAGGGGCTTAGCCCCTGCACTGAGAGTTGTACTCCCAATTGACTTTTGAAGTTAAACTCCTAAAATGAAAGACTTTTTTTTTTTTCAGAGCTAAACTCCCAAGAGATTTTTGGAGATGATGAAATGGGACCCTTTGTCCTAGATCTTTTCTTGAGCCTTGGATCTTTCAAAAGTGGGGTTTTTGGAGATATGTCTCCTTCTTCTTCCTCTCTGTTGGCTGGATCTTAGAGAAAAAGAAGGTGAGACTTAAAAATCACCCCTTTTGGGGATTTGATGGGAGATCTGAGTTCCCCTTCAAGGGTTTTATAGTGAAAAACTGTTTCTTTTTAGAAAAAAAAGAGTTAAACTCTTGATTTAATTTAAAAAAGGAAGAAGGTTTAGAATCTTGAGGAAGGAGAAGAAGGCACAGAAACCCTAATTTTTTTTTGAGAGAGAAAAGTTGTCTTTGATTTTTTCATCATGTTGCCTTTATAGGATACACGCTTTACATATAGGCTCTTAAGCTTTGCCAAATGGTACTTGTGCCATCCCATGCCTTATGTGCTTATTTATTTTTGCACATAAGCCATGGGGTTTACAAAATTTTGGCTTTCTGTCCATTTTATATATATTTATTTCTAAAAATTACATTTAGACTAATTTATTGCATCCTTTTTGGTATAGAGCCGACCTCTTCCATGCTTGGTCTTGATTTGGGCTTGGGCCCACTCTGCTTTGGCTCGGACCCACTTGACTTGGGGTTGACATTGGTTTTGACTTGCTTGATCGGGGTGAAACTTTCGACCCCAACAAAGTGCCCCCCATCAATACATTCACACCACATATGTGGGTCGTGTGTATGAAATTGATTGATCTTCTTTCACGTGGAGGTTGACTTGATTTGGCTCCCGTTTTGACGACGTGGAGGTCGATACTGCCCTTTTTGCCACGTGGATGGTCGGTGCTACCATTTTTGCAACTTGGATGGTCGGTGCTGCCCTTTTTGCGATGTGGACGGTCGGTGCTGCTCTTTAGCTAGTTGGACAGTCGGTGCTTCCCTTTTTGCGACTTGGACGGTCGGTGCCGCCCTTTTTGCGACTTGGACAGTCGGTGCTGCCCTTTTAGTGACTTGGATGGTCGGTGCTGCCCTTTTTGCAATTTGGACGGTCGGCGCTGCCCTTTTTACGACTTGGACGGCCGACGCTGCCCTTTTTGCGACTTGGACGGTCGGTGCTTGATTTGACTTGCTCCTCTTCTTGCGGTGTCAGAATTGATTTTTTTCCGAGGTGGAGCTTGATTCCACCGATGAGGTGATTGGTTGACTTGTTTGATCTGATTTGTTTTGGGAGTTCCCTACCTGTCCAGCGAGACTTTTGAGCTTAGAAGTGCTGTCGGGTGGGATGTTGATTTGATATGTTTGATTTCTATCTTATTTGGCGAGACTTTTGAATTTTAGGAATTTGGAATTTGTTTAGCATCAATACTACTGCAGTGGAATAATGCCAGGAGCAACTCATCATTTGTCGTTACCCGTTGGGGAATAATGGCTCGGGAGACAGGTTTAGATCCCTATCACCTAAGACTTTTCAATTTTATGAGCCGTGAGGATCTCATGAAAGCATTTTCTCCCTATGAGTCAAAAGAATCTCATAGGTGCATTTTCTCCGTAGGAGTCGTGAGGACCCCCAAGTGTGTTTTTCCCTTGTAAGTTGTAAGGATCCTACAAAGGTATTTTCTTACGAGTCGATATGATCTCGTATGCTCTGTTCTCCCCACGTATCATGAGGACACATGAATGGGTCTTCCTAAGTGGAACATAATTCCGATAGCGGAGACTAATCGCAGGGATGGTGATTGTCATGGGACATAGTTGTGATTTAACTTGTTTATGCACATGGATTGTATACGGTAGTCCAGTTGAGAACTAGCCGTAAGGCTGAGAGAATTTGGGAGATTTGGATTTTGGTTGGCGTCTGTATCGCTGCACCGGAATATGGTACCAGGAGCGACTCTTCATTCGTCGTTTGGGAATCTTGGGGTTTGAGTTTTGGTTGGCGTCTGCATCGCTGCATGATTGATCAAAGAAATTGTATTCTCACTTCTTCATGATTTTGAAAGAAAAGATTTAGTAATAAAGAAGTGATGAAATGTTTGGTAGTTTAGTAACCGCAATCAATAACGGTATCGCGTGTAGCGAGCGTTAGTGAGTACGGGTCGTCCACTGAGATGCGAGGAACTCGTCAATTCTTGCTTTAGTTGAGTCGAAAGAAATAGTAAAGAAAATTCAAGAAGTAGTTCAAGATTGAGTTGAATTCATATTTTCAAGAAGTTTAAGAAATCATTTTCAAGAAAGGAATTCAAGATAATTTTCAAGATTTAGTTATCAAGAAAATTGAAGAAGGATTGTAGGATTCGAACGGAATTAGTAGCCAATGATAATGATTCAAGATGATCTATCTTATCTATTGATAGAATTACTACTAGATCGATGACTATTAATGAGAATTAGGGATCCTTTGAAGAAACTAGGGTTTCTCCTTCTTTGCCCCTTGTCCTTTCATTAATTGTCATTCGCATCTAGCCTTTAACAAGAAAGATTATCAATCTAATCTCCAAATTATGATGAAATTCTTAATAGATTGATCTCACTCACAATTTGGACATTAATAATTCTTTTTGCTAAAGTTTATAGTCTCCATAAAACTTAAGATGAATATAGAATTCTTTCACCATTTGATCTACCAAATTCCTTCGAATCCTTAACAAGTAGAGATTTACTCACTCATTATGAAAATATAAGAATCAACAAATAGAGATTTCATAATACGAAGAATTAAAGAAAGGAAGACTAAGAGTAATGATCTCCTTTATTATTCAACTTCAAATTACAACTTCTTCAATCCGAGATTACAAGAAAATTCGCTCTCGATCACTCTTCCCTTGAAGAGGTAATTTGTCTGTCGATCTTCGCTTCGCTTGATCACCATGAGTCTTGGATCTATCAAGGATCACGTGCTCGTGGATGGTGATCGGCTTCGCGTAAAGGATCTTGAAGGATCTCGCTCGATAAATTTCTCACGATTCTTGATTTTGGATCTTGAATTGGAATTGGATCTTGATTTGGTTCTGGATTGTGTACTAAATGTCTACTAAAATTCAACAACTCAACAACCTCTTTAATGTAGGCTTAGGTCCCTTTTTATATCCCTTAATTAAGCTTCCCTCATAAGCTAGGTTGTTACAAGGAGGCTTCTAGAATAAGATAGGTAGTTATCAAGCTTCCTCAACAAGCTAAGGTATTATAGAGAGGTTTCAAGAATAAAGTTGTTACAACAAAGCGTCTTCAGCAAGCTAGGAAGTTAGGATGAAGCTTCGGGAGAATTTTTGACCGCCGGCTCCCTGAATCGGCCGCGGATCCGTGGCGACTCGGGCTGACTCGGCCGCGGTTCCGCGGCCGATTGGTGAGATCGTTGCTTCAATTTTCTTCTGTGTTATGGTGTTGATCTCTGGGTTTATATTTGATATCTGGAATCTTTTTATCTCTTCTGCATCTCTGCCAGAATTTAACTCTTTGATTTCCTGTATTTTAATCGGCAAATTTCTGATTCCGATATCCGATCTTGGCTAATTTGTTTTTTGCACAAGATCCCAATGAAGAGTGTTAGCGATGTACAATATTATGTATGAAATAATAAACATACAATTTGCTTTAAAAGTGTTGATTATAATGTATAACACATGGTAATTGGTATTTTCCAGACAAACTTGTAATATGTGTTATATTTATAACAAACACCCTCAGATGATTAGAAAAATGCGGAAATTGTTATGTTAAAAATTGCAATATTTTCGACTGAACAAATTCCCCCAAACTTGATTTTGATCTTCCCGAGCAAACTTTCTTTTATTCAGGAGAAGGAGAAAATAGAAGAAAAAAAACTAACTAGCACACTTTCGTAGGCAACACGATCGTACCGAGCACGTGCAACAAGCCTTTAAACCTCTAGGTGTCCCTAGTAGGAGGAGTGTTGTCTCCTGAGGGTTTTCAGCGGATTGCACCCACAAAATCCCATAATAAAAGAAAGACAGTGAAAATTACATATAAAGATAAGAATTATAAAAGAAAGAACTTTGAAAATCAGAGTTTCCAACTACACTAGCTTTTCAGTTGTCATGCGCCCTATCTTAATAGTCAAGAAAAGATATTAGAAATCACATCATCTCTCAATAAAACATCGTATTTATTCTTCAACCCTAACTTTCCTCCAAATATCGATCATATACTCCTACGTGTGTGTAAAACACATCCTTAAACTCGGAGAATTCAATTCAAACTATCATACTCTTGTCCATCTACCTCAGTACTTTTAGTCGGTGAATATTTTAGATGGAATTGCTCACACATTCTTCATGCAACCGTTAATACTTCTTGAGATACTAACCGACCGATTACTAAATGTGCTCACATATTAGGCGTAATCAGCAATTTTCTCATCTTGCAACACCTAAGGCTTAGCAGTGACTCCCAAACCAGTTGGTCTAAGGCACTAGGTGATGAAGCACCCTCACTATATTTTTTTATGCTGCCTTGGTGATTACAAAACCAGTGTTCATTTTTTCTTCACCATTTTATACTTTTATTTTTCATTTATTATTATTTGCGTGCTTTGGCTTTTAGACAAGAGCATTTCAAGGTATCCTCTACTATCCCGAGTTTCAAGATGTGTGTAAGTGCGCGTAGTAGGGTATCAACGTTCGGATATTTGGCTTCCAGAATAGATACTATTTTTCAGACTTATTTTTATCCTCAGATTAGTGACTTCCTTCATCTTACTAACCTTTGGGACAATGACTCATAACTACTTATTACTAGTTTCGTTTAAAAAATATCTAACTTTCTTGGTTTTCTTAAAATTTTCCAATTTTTTAAATGTAATATTTCACTTTCTAATCTTTTATTATAAAAGAAAATTTTTGAAAATTTTGTGCTTATGCAAGGTGTAATGCAAAGTGATGCGTAAATAAGTACAAACCTCCCCAAACCTGTTTACAATAGTGTCCTCACTATTGTCATCTGTTAAATCTCAAAAACCTGTAGACTTGGGAGGATAAGTTATTAGCGGGGGCAAGTATAAATGAAAGTGAAATCTTCCCCCAAGTTTATGTTTGGCTCACAATTTTGTGTACAAATTTTATTTTGAAGAACCAAAAATATAACCCCCCCAACTTGAGTTAAACAATATTAAGCATTTTAAGATGGGGTAAAGTTATTAGTCAATGCCAAGCTTTGCAAAGACCAAAAGTTAATACCAACCATTCAAAGATTTTATCAATGTAATGCAACGGTTGGTGGAAGAACATGTTATGTAGAGCCAAGAAGAAGTGGGGAAGAAACAAGAGGTGGTATGGAATGGATTTGCGTCTCGATTTGGAGAGAAGACACAATGATAATGATGGATTACTCGCATTCTCGTTATTGTTAAGAAATAGGGGTGATGATTCAACTTCTTTGGTTTGGGGTTGATTCATCATAACTCTCATGTCTGCTAAGAATGCGAGTTCATCAGCGAAAATTTCTTCATAGCTTTCATCGATATCCCAAAGAATATTCTCATTTGAAAGAATGGGATGATACTCAGACTCCATAACAGGTTCATAATAAGTGTTAGATGTTGACCCGGACAACTCGAAAGAAGGGTCCATATGTGTATAATACATCGCTGGGTCAAACAACAGCGTACTAAGGGAGTCTGGATCTGTATCGTGAAACTGTTCTAATTCGCTGCTATCGACATCCATTAATTAGATAGAACATACTCGAGCATGAGGTTCGGAAGGTTGACTTCCCAACTTGTAAATGTTAAGCTCAATTGACCTATTCCCGATGGATAGGTTCACAGAGCCGTTTCGACAGTTGATTACAGCGTTGGAAGTAGCCAAAAGGGTCGATCGAGAATCACCGGAATTTGGTTCCGTGGGTTCGCTACAGGCTGTGTATCTATAACAATAAAATCCATAGAGAATATAAATTTCCCGACTTTTATCAACACATCTTCAAGCTCACCCCTAGGTTTGATGATAGATCGATCGGCCATTTGTAGAGTTGTGTACGCGGGCTTTAACTCTCCGATACCTAATTGCTCATAGACAGAATATGGAAGTAAGTTAACACCCGTGCTAAGATCGAGTAGAGCACGGTTGATATTTTTACCCCAATAGAAATAGAGATTGTAGGACAGCCATGGTCTTTACTTTTCTTGGGTAATTGCTGTGTAAAAGCTGTGCTTACATTACTCGACATGAATACCTTTTTGGGCACTTGAGTTTTCCTCTTCCTAGTGCACAAGTTCTTAAGTATTTTCGCATAAGCTGGAATTTTTTGTATAGCATCTAGAAGAGGGATATTTATGTTAACTTACTTAAACATTTCCACAATCTTCTCCATTTGTGCGTTAGGTTTGTTGGGCCTCAATCTATCTGGAAATGGAGCTTTATCAATAAGTGTTGGGTCCAACATTTGTGGAGAAGTTTGTGGGGTGGAATCGATCCCAGAATTGGAGCGGGGATCATCTTATGTTGACTCGAGGAGGTGGGCGGAGGGTTCGAGCCTTGGGGAAACGGAGAATAGGCTCGGAAGAAGAAGGTAAACTAGAAGAAATAGGGTATGAAGAAGAAGTGGATGCCATGGTGTCATTGATTATTTCATTATTATCAGTATCAATCTGTTCACCCACATGGTTATTCAACACACTTGCAGATCTCAACGTGGTAATAGCACTCACATTATGATGTGAGTAGCCAGGATTCGGTAAGGGTTGAGCTGGAAGTTTCCCTTTCTTTCTAGCACTCATAGCGGCATTTAACTGTGCAATTTGTGTTTCTATCTCTTTTATACTCTCACCGAGGGAGGCTGAGTCCTTCTTTATGGTATCGATAGAAGACCTTATATCAGTTGACATTTGCATGGAATATTTCATAAACAAATCCAAAATTCGCTCGAGTGAAGAGGAGTTTTCGGTACCGGCCGTTTGGAAAGAATTATTATATGGTGCAAAATTGTTGGCCGGATTTTGAAAAGTTTGTGGTTGAAAGGGGTGCTGATTTTGTGGTGGTTGCTGTTGCTGTGGAGGAACCCTTTGAAAGTTATTTTGGTTTAGAACCGTATTTTGAGTTTGGTGTTGGTTCCAAGCAAAATTAGGGTGATTCTTCCAACCTTGATTATATGTGGAAGAATAAGGATCGTTTCTAGGTCGTTGCTGAAAAGCAGCATTAGTGTGTTCTTGATCTTGAAACGGAGAATTCAAAGGACATTCTTCCGTCAGATGTGATGGATCGGAACAGCATCCACACACAGTTTTAGGGAGCGTCGCCTGGTTTAGGGAGGCTAATAAAATTTTGTTTTCTATAGCTTCGAGTTTTTTTTTTTTGCATTGCTGCCATTTCGGCTTTTACTTCTATAGAAACATCAAGTTGATGGATACCGCCCCTAGATGATGTACTAACGCTTTCCCATTGTAAAATGTTTTCAGCAAAATCTTCCAAAAATTTCCAAGTTTCACCATCGTTTTTAGACATGAAATTGCCTTGACACATGGTTCCAAGCATCCGCTTTGTCATTGGATTAATGCCTTCATATATAATTCAGCACAAATCCTATCTATGGATTCCATGATGAGAACATTGGATAAGCAGATCCTTGAACCGTTCAAAGCATTTCCAAAATGGTTCATTGGGAAGCTGGGAAAATTGGTTGATTTCACTCCTAACACCGGCAGTCTTATGATTGGGATAAAATTTCTTAAGGAATGCTTTAACGAATTCATCCCAGTTGGAAATAGAGTGTGCGGGTGTGTTATAAAACCATTTTTCAGGTAAATCACACAAAGTAAACGGGAGAAGACGTAAACGCATAGTATCTACAGAAAGTTATGAAGTGCCCATCATAGCACATACATTTTCGAATTTGGTGATAAAAATGTATGCATCTTCAGACTCTAAACCGTGAAATTTAGGTAAAAGATTTATATAGTGTGGTTTGATTTCGAAATTATCCCCGTTGGCTGGTGGAACGGAAATACAAGTAGAAAGAGGACCACGTATAGGGTAGCATCTCTCTTGGAGAGAAATGCGCGGTGGATTCTGCGCACCTGCGGGTGGTGGCAGAGTGGTGTTATTAAAATTTGATAGAGAACCGTCCATCTCGGTGGATGTGGTGTGTGGTGAGGAAAAAGAAGATGAAGAAATACCGACTTCGGAGTCAATAGAAGAAACGCGGACAAGACGGGCACTAGAATCCCGTGTCCAGCCGAGCATGCACTAAGCGGGTTTAGCGCAAGTGGCAGCGTATGTGATAATTAAAGAAAGTGATTTGTTTTAGTTTTTTGGTTGGTTTTTTAAAAAGACGGATTTAGAAAAAATGCACAATCAACCTTAGATCTACGGTCACCTAGGTCAAGTCACTAGACCGCTCTTAAACTTCCAAAAGACAAATCGCAGGATAAATCCTCTACTACCTCTTTATCTCTCCTGTAGCCAGGTAAGTGGGAGGTATCCGCTACGTAAGTAGCGAGCCTAATTAAGTAACCACTTACCTTAGACACACTTGCCTTAGACACCACAAAAGAAATGCGGATAAGCAATTGATTACCCACGACCTTCCTCTGTCCTAATGAGCGCGATGGTCCTTAATGTCTTGTCTAGATATTTTTTAGTTAATGAAGGGTGATACTGATGCTAGTTTTGTGATTTTTGGGGCTTAGGAAGGGTAATGAAATCCCCACCTAATCTGAATTTGGTCTTTACGCCTTAATTTCCGTATTAAAATATGCAAAAAAAACAACCAATAACAAAGCACGCAACAAGATTTTTTTTAAGCGTGGCGAATTTTTACAAAGAATCCTGTAGAAAAGTGTTATTGGAAAAGATCAGAGGAGAGATAAGAAAGTATAGAATATACCACAGAGAACTGAAACCCTAACTTGTCCAAGTTGTCGCGGTTCCGCCGCCAATACCTGCAAACTGCCGTGGTTCTACGGTCTCGTGAACAGTTCTTTGAACAAGTTTTGGTACTGATTCTCCCCTTGCTGCTCTGGTCTCGATGAAATGATCTGAATATTTTTCCCTCTTCTATAATAATTCCAGATTTCCTTGCAAAATTCACACACTAATCGTTAAGAACACGATGCGATTTTGATTCAAATTTTGATGGAATAATAATATTTCAACTCAAATAGCAAGAACAAACAAATTACGCACGCATCCCCGCCAACGGCGCCATTCGATTTATTCGAAAGTTTGTAAATCGACTTCTTCGCGATTTTTAAAGAAAGAATGTAGTGGTAAAGAAGTGATGAAATGTTTTGTAGTTTAGTAACCGCAATCAATAACGGTATCGTAAGTAGCGAGCGTTAGTGAGTACAGGTCATCCATTGAGATGCGAGGAACTCGTCAATTCTTACTTTAGTTGAGTCGAAAGAAATAGTAAAGAAAATTCAAGAAGTAGTTCAAGATTGAGTTGAATTCATATTTTCAAGAAGTTTAAGAAATCGTTTTCAAGAAAGGAATTCAAGATAATGTTCAAGATTTAGTTATCAAGAAAATTGAAGAAGACTTGTAGGATTCGAACGGAATTAGTAGCCAATGATGATGATTCAAGATGATTCATCTTATCTATTGATAGAATTACTACTAGATCGATGACTATTAATGATAATTAGGGTTCCTTTGAAGAAACTAGGGTTTCGCCTTCTTTAGCCCTTGTCCTTTCAATAATTGTCATTCATATCTAGCCTTTAACAAGAAAGATCATCAATCTAATCTCCAAATTGTGATGAAATTCTCAATAGATTGATCTCACTCACAATTTGGACATTAATGATTCTTTTTGCTAAAGTTTATAATCTCCATGAAACTTAAGATGAATCTAGAATTCTTTCACCATTTGATCTACCAAATTCCTTCGAATTCTTAACAAGCGGAGATTTACTCACACATTATGAAAATATAAGAATCAACAAATAGAGATTTTATAATGCGAAGAATTAAAGAAAGTAAGACTAAGAGTAATGATCACCTTTGTTATTCAACTTCAAATTACAACTTCTTCAATCCGAGATTACAAGAAAATTCGCTCTCGATCACTCCCTTGAAGAGGTAATTTCTCTGTCGATCTTCGCTTTGCTCGATCACTGTGAGTCTTGGATCTATCAAGGATCACGTGCTCGTGGATGACGATCGGATTCGCGTAAAGGATCTTGAAGGATCTCGCTCGATGAATTTCTCACGATTCTTGATTTTGGATCTTGAATTGGAATTGAACCTTGATTTGGTTTTGGATTTTGTACTAAATGTCTACTAAAATTCAACAACTCAACAACCTCTTTAATGTAGGCTTATGTCCCTTTTTATAGCCTTTAATCAAGCTTCCTTCATAAGTTAGGTTGTTACAAGAAGGCTTCTAGAATAAGCTAGGCAGTTATCAAGCTTCCTCAACAAGTTAAGGTATTATAGAGAAGTTTCCAGAATTAGGTTGTTACAACGAAGAGTCTTCAGCAAGCTAGTAAGTTGAGATGAAGCTTCGGGAGAATTTTTGACCGCTGGCTCCCTGAATCGGCCACAGATCTGCGGCGACTCGGGCTGACTCGGTCGCGGTTCCGCGGCCGATTGGTGAGTCGTTGCTTCAATTTTCTTCTATGTTTTGGTGTTGATCTCTGGGTTTATATTTGATATCTGGAATCTTTATATCTCTTCTGAATCTTTGCCAGAATTTAACTCTTTGATTTCCAGTATTTTAATCGGTAAATTTCTGATTCCGATATCTGATCTCGGCTAATTATTTTTTGCACAAGATCTCAATGAAGAGTGTTAGCAATATACAATATTATGCATGAAATAATAAATATACAATTTGCTTTAAAAGTGTTGATTATAATGTATAACACATGGTAATTGGTATTTTCCAGACAAACTTGTAATATGTGTTATATTTATAACAAACACCCTTAGATGATTAGAAAAGTGAGGAAATTATTATGTTAAAGATTGCAATATTTTCGACTGAACACTGCACTGGAATATGGTACCAGGAGCGACTCATCATTCGCCGTTTGAGAATTTGGGGTTTGAGTTTTGGGTCGGCATCAGGACCGCTAACACTGAAGCAATGTTAGGAGCGACTTATCATTTGCCTTGGGAAGACTTGGGATTTGGGTTTTTGGTCGGCATCAGCATCGCTAACACTGAAGCAATGCCATGAGCGACTCATCATTTGCCCTGGGAAGACTTGGGATTTAGGTTTTTGGTCGGCATCAGCACGCTAACACTGAAGCAATGTCTGGAGCGACTCATCATTTGCTGTTTCCCGTTGGAGAGCGATGGCTCAGGAGACAGATTTAGATTCCTATCACCTAAAGTTTTCAATTTTATGAGCCGTAAGAGTCTCATAAAAGCATTTTCTCCTTACGAGTCGAGAGGATCTCGCAGGTGTATTTTCTTCCTAGGAATCGTAGGGATTCCTACGTGTGTTGCTCCTTTGTGAGTTGTAAGGATCTCACGCAGGGATTTTCTCCTCAAAAGGTCAAAAGGACTTTGCGAGTGTATTTTACCTCTTTTCATGAGTTTGCACCCTTTCGGGTTTCTACAAATTCGCCGGCATTCCTGTTGTTTTTACTCACGGAGCCCTTTCGGGTTTTCATCCATGCCCGTTTTGTTTGTGGGCATACCTTTTTTTTTTGAACTTCATCGCCGGTGGGACTTTAAATGTAGTCTCGCCGGTAAGACTTTGGGAGAGATAGGGGTCGTTTACTCCCATGGATTGTATACGGTTTTATAGAATGTATGATCCAGACTGTAGGGCCGGTATGCTCAATTCGTCTGTGACTTGGAACATTCACGCATAGTATTTCTTGAGGTATAGGCCATTGGTAGGTAGCATGGTCTTTCTCCCTCGGCGCTTATTAGTTGGTAAGATCCTCCGTCCAACACTTTCTCGATGACGTATGGCCCTTCCTAATTTGGCTCGAATTTTCCCTTGGTATGTCTGGGGATAATCTGCCTTTTGAGGACTAATACCAATTCGCCTTTCTTGAAAGCACGGAGACGGGTCATCTTGTTATAGGCCCGTGACATTTGGGCTCGGTACAACTCCAGATTTTGTTGTACTGCGAGCCTCCTTTTTTCGAGGGCGTCGAGCTCTTCGAGCTGAAGGAGCACGTTTTCCTCCTCCGTCAACTCGTGCTGAACGACCATTCTTAAGCTTAGAACTTCGACTTCGAGAGAGAGGACCGCCTCCACTCCGAAGAGTAATGATTATGGAGTGGACCGAGTTGGAGTACGGTGCATGGTATGTTATGCCCACAACGTCTTATGAAGTTTGAGATTCTAGTCTCTCTTATTGGCTGAAGTATTTTTCCTCAGGAGCTTGCATAAAGTTTTATTGAAGGCTTCGGCTAGCCCATTGGCCCTTGGATTATAGATGGAGGAATATCTCTAGTCTATCTTGTGCTGAGTAGCGAACCTTGAGATTTTGAAGCTCTTGAAAGAAGGCGCGTTGTCAGAAATGATCCTTCTTGGTGTACCGAAGCGGTATAGAATATTATGTCTGAAGAACGTCAGAATAACATCTGTTTTGACTTCTTTTAGCGGGACAGCTTCAGCCTATCTTGAGAAGTAGTCTGTTGCAACCAATATGAACCGGTGGTCTTTGGATGATGGAGGATCAATTGGGCCAATTATGTCGGTGCACCAAATTCCGAAGGGCCACGACGCCACCGTAAGATGCAACGGATTGGAATACTTATGAATGAAATCACCGTGAATTTGGCAAAGATGGAATTTCTTTGCATGCTCTTCGCAATCCCTTATCATGGTGGGCCAGTAATATCTAAGCCGTTTGATCTGAAGCCACATTTTGGGGCCGGACTGGTGATCCTCGCAGACGCCCGAGTGAACTTCTTTCATGACTTTTTGGGCTTCGGCCAATGGTAGACTCCTGAGCCAGAGTTGGTCATATGATCTGCGGTATAACATGTTATTTACAAACATGTATCGGAGAGCTCTCTTCTTCAGCTGAACCCTCGCAGATTTTTCTTCGGGCAGCTTTTCGTATTGAAGGTACTCTATAAAGGGCTTTCTCCAATCGGGCTCCTCTTGAATGATCAGAACTTTTTCGGCAGGATTGCTCTTTTGTTCTATGCTTTCCTCTTCTCGTAAAGAGACTGGGGGCAGAATTTGCTGGCTCCTGACTATGATCAGAAGTTCATCCATGTCGGGATCAATCAGCTCTTTGGCTAGGCGAGCGAGTACGTCGGCTTTTCCATTCAACGCCATAGGGACTCTCATTAGTTCAATATGAGTAAACATTTTCATGAGTTCCACCACTCGGCTTCTATATCGAGCTAACTCGGGCTTATATATCTTGTAGTCGCTGCTCACTTGGTTGACGACAAGCTCGGAGTCACCGTAAACCCGTGGCCGAAGGATTCCCATTTCTATAGTGAGCTCCAGACCAGCTATCAGAGCTTCGTACTCAGCCTCGCTGTTTTTGCGAGGCTTGGTAAGAGCGAAAGAACGTCGTAGGGTTCTTCCCGATGGCATGACGAACACCAATCCTATCCCCTCTTTTATCTCCGGGACGCTTGATTTACAGCAGGTCCTTATTGATGAGGCTCCATCAAAGTAGAGCACCCAATATGGCTCACTATCCTCGAGGTGCAGCACTTGTTCATCGGGTAATTCACAATTTAGCGGTGACCATTCTGGTATAGGATGAGCAACGAGGTAATTGGCAATGGCTTGCACTTTTATTGCTTTCTGAGAAGTATAAACTATGTCAAACCGGAGCAGCATGACAGCCCATCTTGCCATTCTGCCGGCTATGCTTACTTTGGTCATTAAGTGTTTGAGCGAGTCGTCCTTGGAAATCAGCATAACTCGATGAGCGAGCAGATAGTGCCTCGGCTTCTTCATAACGAATATCAGAGCCAGGCATTGCTTTTCGATCGGGGAATAGTTGTGTTCCGCCCCGACTAAAGTTCGACTGAGGTAGTAGAGGGCATTTTCTTTTTCCTCCTCGTTGTTCAGGGCAAGGAGCGCACCGAGTGACTCATCTAGCGCGGTAGTATAGAGAATCAATGGTTTATTTGGAATAAGAGCAGCAAGCACTGAAGGGTGCAACAAGTAATGTTTGATGTTTTCGAACGCTTCTTAACATTCGACATCCCAGGAAAAAGGAGATCCCTTCTTCATGAGCTTTGAGATAGGACGGCATCTCCCTGATAAGTTCGAAATGAATTTTGGTATGTAAGCGAGTTTGCCTTGAAAGGATCTTAACTGCTTCAGATTCTTTGGAGGAAGCATCTCCATGATGTCCTTTATCTTTGATGGGTCAACTTCGATCCCCCGATGTCGAAATATGAAGCCCAAGAATTTTCCCGACGACATGCCAAAAGCGTACTTCAGAGGATTCATCTTCAGATCGTATTCCCTCAGTCGGGTGAAAACGGTTCTGAGATCTCGGATGTGATCGGCCTTAGCTTTAGTCTTGACGACCAAATCGTCAATAGAACATTCGACGACATTATGAATTAGGTCATCAAAGATATTGGTCAGATCGACTAATTATACCACAAGAGACCAAGACATCTTGAGTCTGCAGTGCTTTCCGAAGAGCCATCCAAGTAATAAAAGAAAACCGAGGTACATGGCTACTAAACCAAAGCAATCCAGCCCATTCAACCTTCAGCTGAGACTCTCTAATCTAATAGTTAGTTTCAAATTCATAAGAAAGAGAATCAAAATCATCTAAGACCTTCAATGAAATCAGAGAGAAAGAATCTTTTGTCTAGTTTCTTATTCTAGACCTTCTGCAAATTCATAGCCATGCTTTGCTTTCTAAGAAAGGTCAAGTCAAGTAATCAATGAGGCTAAGATGTCTGCTCCCTTCCCCTTTGTCTCCCTCTCACTCTAAACTTGATTCTAGTAAGGTGTAAGCATTTAATATCCTTGCCTTTTGATATGTAGCACCTGCGTTCTTCATTCCGAACGGCATCACTTTGTAACAGTATATGCCGATCGGGGTTCGAAATGTTGTATGCTTCTCATCCTTAGGCGACATCTTGATCTGATTGTACCCAAACGAGCCATCCAAGAAGATGAACAGCTTGTAATTTGAGGTGTCTTCAACCATCATTTCCATGACCGGTAGCGGGAAGTCGTATTTAGGGCATACCTTGTTGAGGTCCCTGAAATCAACGCAAACTCGGATCTTCCCATTTTTCTTCTTCACTGGGACGATGCATGTGATATGGTCCGCATATTTCTCTTCTCTGATGAAGCCGACATCGATGAGTTTCTTGGTTTCCTCGATGACCTTTTCTTTCAGTTCCCTTCTCATTCTTTGAGAAGCTTGTTTGACTGGCTTAGCATAAAGAGATATAGCTATCTTATGCACTACCACTTTAGAGGAAGGGCCAGGCATTTCTTTCAACGTCCACGCGAAGCAATCGGCGAACTCATGAAGTAGAGCGATTATTTGCCTTTTCATTTCCTCTGACAAGAGCGAGTTAATGTAGGTCGACCTTGGATTATCGGACGTTCCCAAATCAATCTCGATTAGCACGTCAAAGGTTGCTTGTCCGCCATCTTCAAGCTCTTGAGAGGCTTCTTCTGGCTCGGCTAGCTCGTCGTCATCATTTGACCTCTCACTGGCTTCACCAACATGGATCATGTAGCATGATTTGGCATCAGGTTGAATGAAACCTATGCCCCGTCTATCTGGGATTCGTCCATCGATGAGTGCTCGGACCTGAGACGGATGCTATAGCCCTTCATAAAACTTCGCTTTGGAATCCGTTTGATACAGCCGACACCTGCACTTTTTAAAATATTCCCGCATCTCGGGCGCATAATATCTGGGATTGAGGACGGCCCTTATGCCTCTATCGTATAGAAGGCATGTCATAGATAAATCGTCCGGATGCGCGACAGGATTTGACCCATAAAACAGGATGCCCTTCTGTCCACTTTTCCTTCCGGGAATGTAGAAAGTTTTCAGCTGGTCCACAGTAGAGACCGACAAAGCATCTAGCTCCTTACACATCTATTTAGGCACCCTTATGATAGCTAAGGAACCTTCTGTGATCTTGAAGGTTTCTCTTAGCTTCGCTTTTTGCACGAGAGCCCGATTTGCACTGCTGTTGTAAGACGGATCCTCTTCCTCTACCTCTTCAGTGTCGCTGCCTAAACGAGGGCGAATTTTGCTGTAGGATAGGCCTTCGATATCAGACTCGTCCGTATCGCTACTGAAATGAGGGCGAGTTTTACAGAAGGACGGACTTCCAGTGTCGGACTCATTAGTGTCACTGCCGAAACGCATACGCACATGGGGGGTTTTTTCTTTTGAAAGTGACAGCTGACTCAGATTTGCTTTTGATTTTCAAGACCATTTTGTCTTTGGTCAGTTGTGGCTCAGCGCTTTGGAGGTTCACAAAGTACCGAGAATTTTCATATCGGACTTCATGCACGCCGAACGGCTTGATGTCTCCGTCAATGCGTCTTTCTTCTCCATTTTTGTTATACTTCATCCACTGATGGAGAGTTAATGGAACGATGCCGTAATCGTGAAGCCACAGCCTTCCCAGGAGAATCTTATAGGACATGTCGGCGTCGATCACGTATATCTTAGCTTCAGTTGGTAGGTTCCCAAACCTGATCGGCAGAGCTATAGATCCCAGAACTTGCTGGCAATTTTGATTGAAGCCTTGAATAACAATCCTTTCCCTTGACAAGTGTCGGACATCCATTGACAAGATCTTCAGAGTTCGCAAGTTCATGATGTTCACTGAGGACCCTGGATCAATTAATATGTGATTAATTTAGTCTCCGTCGCTATACCCTGTCACGTAAAGCGGCCGGTTTTGCTCAGCTGTTCCTAATAACAAATCTTCATCTTTAAATATGACCGCGGCTGTATGCAGAGTGTACTGGGCTTCTTTCATATCAATTTCCACAAAGCGAGCCTGGTACCGCTCGGTGTTTTATAGAGCGTGAATGAGAATATCTCTAAGCTTCTTAGATAGGACCAAGGCATCGTAGATGCTCAGGAGAGACGGAAGCTTTCGGAGATGAGCCAAGACATTATAGTCCACCGAGGAAGGACTCGAATTTTCATGAGCCGGTTCTCCGCCATCTTCTTCATTAGCGACTTGTTTTTCCTTCTCTTTTGGGGCGTTTCCTTGATTTGGCGGTAAAGCCTTGCCGCTTATGAGATGGATTTGGTTAGCCTTCGTGGCGAGCCCCTCGTCCTCTTCAGGAAAACGAAGTTCTTCCTCGCAGTCGCTACCCAGGTGAATGACGCAGCAGGTCACTATAGGGATCTCGTTATCGGAGTCTTCTTCTAGCTCCTCCGGAATCTCAGCCGCTTCTACGGGGAAGAACTCCTTCAATTGAATTAGTGTTCTTTCATTTTGTTCATAGTCTCTGAGGGAATTGATATATTTTTGAATGATCGATCTCCCTGCAGACTCTTTTTCATGTCAAGCCACACTTTTCTTCTTCTTGAGCTTTTTAGATTTTGAGCCTGTATCAGCCAAATTGGTAGCTGAAATGGTAGGCTCCTTCTGCCTTTCCCATTCCGTTCTGGGCTCTTTCTGGTGTAGATTTAGCATCTCCTTCATCTTTTTAGACATGTGCATACTCCATGGAGGCTGCGGCGAGTCAATTTCATTCTTCAGGGTAGCGGGTTCAGCTGTCTGCTCCCAGAAGGCTACAGCTTGTGTCTATATGAAGTTGGTGGATGCAGCTTGATTGTTCACCAACGCACTCTTGGAAAACTCGTTCTCCCCGGCCTTGTACTGCTTCTCAACCCAGTATTTGAAAATACAGCAATCCTCGATCGCGTGGCTCACTACTTGGTGGTACGGACAATATAGTGGATTGTCGGTCATTTTTGCTTTGTGAGGTCTTTTCGACTCTGGCAATTGTAGACCATTGTTCAAGACATCTTTGAATATCTTGCGGACCTTGTCACTTCTGAAAGAGTAAACCTTATTCTTTTTCTCCTCTAGGGAAGGCCCTTCTCCTCCCAGCACTGGCTTTCGAGACCGGTTGGTTTTGGATTCGCCTGTCTTTCGCTTGTCTTCATTGTTGGATGCATTGAAGACATTGGTATTACTGGAATTCCCGCTTCTACGGTTGTCGTCCCTCTTGCTCTTGCAAGTTTTGTCTCTCTGAGAGTCCGGGGTAGATTCTTTCTTCGAGCGTTCCGGCATTTGGACTTTCTTGGTCAGCTCTTGAAACGTCTTGAGGATTGTTGTACACAAGAATGGGACCATCCAATTGCTGAGGTTCCCAATGAGGAGGCTGACGGACTGGTCCTGCTCTAGCGGCGGTTCACACTTGACGGTGAGGTTGCGCCATCGGGTAATAAAGTCCGTGTTGCTTTCGTTGTTTCCCGGCTTGGTTCTCATAAGGTCAGCAATAGAGATTTTATCACTGACACTCATGAACCTTTACCGAAACAGAGACTCTATTTGGGCAAAAGTAATGACGGAGCCGTCTGGTATGTTCGTGTACCAGTCGAAAGCAACACCGGTCAGACTATTGACAAACTGACGAAGAAGGAGCGCATCATTGTCCCCTGTATTTTCGCACGACGCTTTAAAGTGGGCGACATGCTGATTTGCGTTTGCCGTCTCGTCAAATCTTCCGAACTTGGGAATGACGTAGCCGCTCGGGAACTCGATCAGATCGTACTATGCGGGATATGGCCGCCCACTACTGCCAATTTCTTTCTGAGCTTCGGTTTCGGCCACCAATGTTTTAACCTTGTTGGTGACCAAATCCATTATCCGATTTTGTGTTAGGGGATGGTGCTATCTAGGGCCAAGGAGTCCCCAGAAGCGGAATATGGTCGGCTTTCATGCGGCTCGCCCAATCTTGGACCTAAGGGGACAAGCATCGGTTGCTTCAGGTTTTTATCACCCGGATCGTGAGTAGAGACTTGTGCTTGATTATGAGGCGCCTGAGCAATTTGAGTCGTGAGCTGCATCACAACGTTCATTAGGTCGTCAATTTTTTAATAGAGCTTGGCCATCTCTTTATCTTCGCTTCTGAGTTGTGTTAGAAGCTCTTGAAACAGCTCTTGCTATGCTGTCCTGGGGTGAAAAGTTGGCTCTTCCTTGCTGTCTGAGTTTGACTCCATATAGACTGAAGGGTCTTCAGCCTATCGGCCACATCAAGAGGGTTTTCATCATCCAGCAGAGGCGGCTGATCTTGGGAAACGGCAACCACATTCAATCCAAATTGGGCTTGAGATATGGTGGCCTTATCCTTGTTTCTGTTGCACAAGTTGTCGCTGGGACGCGTGCCCGCCATATAAACCGTATGGATAACATATCCATCCATCTTTTCATTATTGGCAGCTAATTTTTCGGAATGATGTCATGGCCCTTCTTTTTCTGTAATGGGCAATCGACTGAAGGCGGCTGGCCTGACCGGGTTCTTGAATGGTGCTGGCGCTTCCTTTTTGGCTTTGCCCCACTGTTTTCGAGTGGCACAGAGCGCCTGATAGACTCTTGAAGAGATAGTGTCATGCTGTTTCTTTTGGGACTGGGACACGTCTCTTCGTAGCATTGTTCGGACTGCTGTCTTCTTGATTCTGGCGTTCATGATATTTTTCTGAACCTACTTCAGAGGTTCGAAGGAATTGCTGAATTTTACGGCCAACTCAGCCGTCGTTACGGGGTAACCCTGCTCTTGGAACCTCATAAGATTCCACTTGACCGGAGTCCTAGTCCTCTTGTTGGCTCGTTACCTGAGCCGCTTCTGTCTCAACCTTTCTGTTTTGAGCACTTGGCAGGTTTCGGCTCTTCGGGAAGTTACCATAGACCGATTAACAGGGAGTCCAGAGAAGACACTCGCTCGCGCGATTGTCAAGGGCGCCATCTGAGCCTGCTGGAGATGCTTTATGTCTCCATTGGTGTTGACGGCCTTTCCCCCAGTTGGAACGGTGGAGAGCCGTCCGGATATGGATCTGCATTTGGGGCGGGAAGCTTTGACGACCACAACGTTCGGCTTCCTGCCCCTTGAGGTCGGTTTGGCCGCTTGGTTTGCCGTGACCTCCGCCAGATGAGCGCTTTCGACAGGGTAGATGATGATGGAACCAAATTGACGGGGTGGCTCCTCCCATTGTCGGGAAACTTGCAAGGAGAACCACTCAGGCATGGATCTGGACCACGTACCGGATCGGGGTCACGTCGGAAGCTGAATTCATCCTTGAAGACATCGTCATTGAAAGTTGATTGCTGCATGGAAAAAACATTATTTCAGTACAAATATCGATATATATGTTAAATGAGTCGCATGAACGCTTGACCCCAGATTTGGGAGGAGAGAAAGGTCCCACCGGGCGTGCCAGAATCTATAAGGTATTTCTCGTCACCCCATTAATATGCGAATGCGCGCACTTTTCAGGCATGTACAGATTCCCCTTGCCTGGGGCAGGACGGGGTTTATTGATTGTAGGGATCTGAATCTCCGGCAGCCGCGGACTAAGCTGCCGTTAATTACCCCCCGGGTTTGAAACGAAGGAACCTCCGATTGAAGGGTCAAACAGGTCATTTAAACTCAATGTGCAGAGTGCGTATATTGTGTTTTAAGGGGCCTTGGGTATATCGGGGGTCTCGTAGAGTTTACGGGGGTCCCATTACTCGGATAGCGGGCCGGGGATCAAGAGGGATAGCAGCCCCATTGCGGGGTGCTGGGCAGCGCCCCGTTAGAAATTTTTTCTAACGGGGACAGTGTTGTGGAGTGTGTATATATGAAAAAAAGGGAAAATAACGTCTGAAGGACGCGTGGGCGCTGGGCACCGGCACCTCACGTTCTTGGCATGTAGGCGCTAGGCGCGAGGGCCTCACGTGCCCGGCACGTGAGCACTGGGCGCCCGCAGGTTAAGGGGCTTAGCTTCCTATACTGGGAGTCGTACCCCCAATTGAATTTTGGAGTTAAACTCCTAAAATAAAGGACAAGGGGGCTTAGCCCCTGCACTGGGAGTTGTACTCCCAATTGACTTTTGGAGTTAAACTCCTAAAAAGAAAGACTTTTTTTTGTTCGGAGGTAAACTCCCAAGAGATTTTCGGAGATGATAAAAAGGGACCCCTTTTTTCTCCGTTGTGCCCTAGATTTTCTCTTGAGCCTTGGATCTTCCCATAGTGGGGTTTTTGGAGATGGGTCTCCTTCCTCCTCTCTGTTGGCTGGATCTTGGTGAAAAAGAGGGTGAGACTTAAAATTCACCCTTCATGGGGATTTGATGGGAGATCCGAGCTCCCCTTCAAAAGTTTTATGGTGAAAAACTGTTTCTTTTTGGAAAAAAAGAGAGTTAAACTCATGATTTAATTCAAAAAAAAGGAAGAAGATTTAGAACCTTGAGGAAGGAGAAGAAGGAACAGAAACCCTAATTTTTTTGAAAGAGACAAAAGGTTGTCTTTGATTTTTTCATCATGTTGTGTTTATAGTTAACACACTTTACATATAGCCCCTTGGGCTTTACCAAATGACACTTGTGCCACCCCATGTCTTATGTGCTTCTTTCGTTTTGCACATAAGCCATGGGGCTTACAAAATTTTGGCTTTCTGCCCATTTTACATACATTTATTTCTAAAAATTACATTTAGACTAATTTATTGCATCATTTTTAGAATGGTGCCGGCCTCTTCCATGCTTGGTTTTGACTTGGGATTGGGCCCACTCAGCTTGGGCTCGGACCCACTTGACTTGGGGTTGACCTTGGTTTTGACTTGGTCGATCGGGGTGAAACTTTTGACCCCAACAGCCACGATATATGTTCCGTACCAATATACCCCTTTTATCCCGGCGTAATGTATTGTACAGATTGTAATTACAAGTCTTATCGAAATCATGGATACAAAATATTCAAGTATTCATATTCATGATGTAATCAAGTATTCAAGTAGTCATGTCAAGTTATAACCATGGTTTGGTCAGGTCAAGTCAAGTATACATGTTTGATATTGATGTTTGATTTCAAGTATTCATGTTCTTGATCAAGTATTCAGGTTTGATTTTGGATTCAGGTTTGGATTAGACTCAGACTGAGTCAGACACTTGTAAATAGATTTAGCTCTTTAATTAGGTTCGGGAGTCATCGGTAGCTGCTACACATGGACGGCAGAATTTGTGTATTTTTCCAAGACAATTACCATTGATAACTCCGTTAAGTTTTCTACTTTAAATAGGCAAGCACTCGCTTTCTCCGGCTCCGTGGGGCTCAAGAGAATTGATCTCGCTTAAACCTATATTTACTAAAGTCCTTAAATAATGTTTTATATATCTCGATGGGGTTTTATGAAAAATATATTAATATAGATTAAAAAGTAAATCTCGAGGGTGATTACTATTATTTATGGTTGTCATGAGCATGGATTTTAAGTATTGAGGTATTTTAATGATAAACACTTGGCATTTGAAAGTTCATGGTATTTTATTGAAAAACTTGTCCTTTTTGGTATCTTGATGGTATTTCTTGACATTTGTTAATCTTTTTATTTTTTTGAAAAATATAGATATAATATTTTGAAAAATATGGATTTATAATTTTATATAATTTTAATTTAAAAATAATTTTATTTTATTTAGAAAATTCGTATTTCTTAAAAACCGTATTTAAATCTTTTCGAGATCGAATGCTCCGTGAGGAGGTCTGCATCTCGCTCTACTAGCCCAAGGATGTGCGATAATCTGCACCATCCATTAGCGAGTCCCCTAAAGAGGGTTGTAGATGTGTAATCGCAAAGGATATGAAATACCGCTTTAGAAGAAAACCGGTTTTTAAAGTTATGTGGTGTTTTATTGTAATATTATTCTTCGAAACAAAAATACATACAATGAGTATCTTGCTATGAAACCAAGTGTGCGTGTGGGGTAGGTCGTTATCCCGTGAAATTTTTCTAAGGTATTGTTTTAACAAATACTAAAAGAAGTGTCTATAAAGTTCAAGATATTTTAACAAAAAAGTTCTACTATGGTTGTTTCACATGAGAATTTTGATGAAATTTGATTCTAAACATTAGTGTTTAAAGTTACAAGTGATGTAGAAAAATTAGATTGATTAAATTGTAAAGAAAAAGGGAGTTATGGGTTTTAGAAAAGAAGATATCGGTATTAACTCCACTTTTACCGATATAAATTTTAAGAGAAATTTCAATAGAAAGGAAGGGATTTGGAAGGACTTACGGTTTAGAAAGCTTAAAGAAAGGTTGAAGAAGAGGGGATGAGTTTCGTAGCGTCGCGGGAGCTCCGGAATTTGCTTCGATTTTCGCCGGAACCAACTTGCTTGCTAACTCCTCTTTACTTCACTTGCACTATGAACTTTTTAGAGAGTTTTGGCTAGAATTTTCAGAATAATGCTGAGTCAAGTGTGGGGCGGTATTTATAGTGGAGAATTAGGTTTTGGGAATTAAAAGTATGGATTAAAATCATTAAAATTGTGATAAATTGTGAATTGAAAGGTCTCTGTTTGATTATAAGGAAATCAAACAGTGCAGGAGAGTTAGGGGTAGGTGAAGAGACGAGTGTTCCAAGCCCGGGCTTCATTGGCTTCATTTGAGCCGTTGGTGCTGGTTTTAAAGAGCTTTTGGCCGGTTGTTTTGTGCCATCTGGCATCGAGATTCATGCTAGCTGATTAAATCCCTGTTTACTCCATTTTCCACATGTTTGATTTTTCTGAACTTTTCATTTCCCGTGTATTGAACGTGCAAAATTTTGGGCTTCTAAAAAGTTAAAAAAATACAGAAAAATAATGTGTTTGATGGGAATCGAACACAGGGGCTACGTCACAGCAGTGCAAGGGCTTTACCAATGAGCTATAAGTGGCTTCTTGCTGTTATTTAACAAAAGTAACTTATAACTCAAACGCAGGCTGTAAAACTCATTTTTTGTATATTAACAGTAAAATTTCCATACAAGATTTTAGAGTCGTTACATTCTACCCTTCTTATAAAAATTTCGTCCTCGAAATTTACATTTACATATGGACTAATTTTCAAATAGATAAGGGTATCTTGCACGCATGTCTTCTTCTTGTTCTCATGTTGATTCTCCTGGCGAATCCTTTCTCCATATTACTCGGACCAAGTTTACTTCCTTGTTCCGTAATGTCTTCACCTTTCGGTCCAGGATCTCAACTGGTTGTTGCTCGCAGGTTAGATCGGTCTGTACTGTGAGCTCTGAGTGATCAAGTATGTGGCTGGGGTCGCTTACATATCATCGTAACTAGGATATATGGAACACGTTGTGCACACCTTCCAATGAGGATAGTAGTCCTAAACGGTATGCCACTTCTCTAACTCGTTCGAGTATGTCGAACAGTCCTATGTATCTTAGACTTAGCTTACCCCTCTTACCAAAGCGGATCACTCCTCTATTTGGAAATATCTTCAGGAATACATGGTCTCCAGGTTGAAACTCTAGATGTTGATGCTTTGCATCTGCCCAATGCTTTTATCGGTCTTGGGCTATGTGCATTCTTTCCCTGATCGTGCGAACTATGTCCATAGTTACCACGATCATCTCTGGTCCAAGGAGTTCACGATCTCCAATGTCGTCCCAACTTAGCGATGAACGACACTTCCGTCCGTAGAGTGCTACGAATGGTGCCATTCCAATGCTTACTTGATAGCTGTTGTTGTATGAAAACTCCACAAGGTGTAGGTGATCTTCCTACGAACCTCCGAAGTATAACATACAAGATCTTAGCATGTCCTCCAGAATCTGAATTGTTCTGTCCGTTTGTTTATGGATGATAAGCCGTGCTGAAATTCAGACTCGTTCCCAGGCTAGCTTGCAGACTCTACCAAAATTATGATCGGAATCTTGTATCACGATCGGAGACGATGCAAACAGGTACTCCATATAATCTCACGATCTCTTGCATGAGTTCATGGGTATCAGATAGGGTACATCTTGAAGGTTTAAATCTTACTTTAGATTTATGCTTGCCTCCATGTACTTCTTTGTTAACGTCTCAGTAGATTGGCCAACTCGGAATGGAATAAAGTGAGCCGACTTGGTGAGTCGATCCACAATAACCCATACTTCGTCGTTACCCTTCGTGCTGTGAGGAAGGGCAGTCATGAAGTCCATTGTAATATGCTGCCATTTCCATTATGGGATTGGTAACGGCTAAAGTAGACCAGCATTTCTGTGATGTTCAGCCTTCACTTGCTGACACACCAAACACTCGGCTATGCTCCTTACTACTTTGCGCTTCATTCCATGCCACCAGTAGTGTTGCTGTAGATCCTTGTATATCTTTGTACTACCGAGGTGTACAGAATAAGAAGAGCTGTGAGCTTCTTTCATCAACTCTTCTAGAACTGGGCTGTGTGGCACACACAATCGACTTCCATATCTTAAGGATCCATCTTCGTGGATGATGAAGTCAGTTCGAAGTCCACTTTTTACTTGTTCTCGGATCTTTTATAGCTTGGCATCATTTTCTTGAGCCGCCTTGATCTGATTGACAAGAGTGGAATGAACTTATAAGTTCATCAAATATGAATCATTACCTAGCATAACTACTTCAATTTACAATCCATACAATTCCTGCTATAGCTTCCACTAAGCGGTGAGATTCATTGCTAATGGCTGGTGGCTAAGTGCATCAGGAACTACATTCCCTTCCCAATGTGATACTGTAGGTTGATGCCGAAGTCCGCCATGATTTCTAGCCATCATCTCTACCGCATGTTTAGTTCCTTCTGAGTAAATACATACTTCAGACTCTTATGGTCAGTGTATATATCCACTCTTTCTCCCAAAAGATAGTGGCGCTAAATCTTAAGTGTGAAGATGACGGCTGCCAACTCCAGATCATGTGTTGGATAGTTGCGCTCATGAACCTTCAGTTGTCTTGATGCAAAGGCCGCAACTTTCCCATGCTGGTGTAGAACACATCCTAATCCTTTACCGGACGCATCACAATGCACAACAAATCCTCCAGATTGATCTGGTATTACGAGAATAGGAGCAGAAATTAATCTTAACTTGAGCTCTATAAAAGCGTTTTCACATATTTCTGACCACACAAATGCTTCATCTTTACGTGTGTGCTTCTTCAGGGGTGCTGCAATCTTTGAAAATCCTTTAATGAATCATTGGTAGTATCCTGCTAATCACAAGAAACTTCGTATATCTTTCACTGTCTTTGGTGTCGGCCATTCGCTGACAGCTAACACCTTAGCTGGATCTACTAAGATTCCTTCGCCTGAAATGATATATCTGAGAAATCCGACTTGATCTAGCCAAAATTCACACTTGCTGTACTTGGCGTAGAGTTGATATTGTCGCAATGTCTCCAGCACAATCCGTAAGTGCTCAACATGTTCTTTCTGATTCTTTGAATTACCAGGATGTCGTCGATGCAGATGACAACGAATCTGTCTAAGTACTCTTGGAAAACTTGGTTCATTAGGTTCTTAAATATGGCAGGTGCATTAGTCACTCCAAATGGCATTATGAGATACTCATAATGATCATATCGAGTCCTAAATGCCGTCTTCAGAATGTCGGACTCTTTGACCTTCACCTGATGATAACCCGAACAAAGATCTAGCTTCGAAAATACACAAGACCCACTTCGCTGATCGAAAAGATCATCGATGCGCGGTAGTGGATACTTGTTCTTAATCATTACTTTGTTCAAACCTCGATAATCCACACACATCCTGTATGAACCTTCTTTCTTCTTCACCAGTAATACTGGAGATCCCCAACTTGAAGTACTGAGACGAATCCAACCTTTCTTCAGGAGTTCGTCCAACTGAATGCGGATCTCCTTCAATCCTTCTGGACTTAACCGGTATGGAGGTTTGATTACAAAGACCGGGAAGACTGATGTCTTACCTGAATTTGGGAGCAGATGCTATTTGGATTTATCCGTCCACCTCTCCGAAAATGCCAAGTTGATTTATGGCACCATGTATCGGAGGTTTAGACGGATGCGGCCATTGTAGCAGACTTCGTCAGATTCCTCCTCGTTCGAGGGGTTTTTGATTGTGGGGCACTCTTCCCTGCAGGTGCAAGCCCTTGCAGTTAATTACGCTACCGCATCGCGGTAATAACTTTCTCCTTCTCCAGATGGTCACTTCATGTCGTGTGTGTTTATTTTATTTTTGGTTGCCCGTAGATTGTATACGGAGACTAATTTATGTTGTCGCCCGTAGGGCGTGGATTAGTCCAAATCCGTATTTTCTTAGATTTGGGTTTTGGTTTGGGTTTAAGGATCGTTAATCTCATTTGAGAATAAAATCAACTTAAACATTTGTTAAGAATACGTTAGTCTAATTTTAGACTAAGATTAACTTAACCATTTGTTAAGGATACGTTAGTCTAATTTTTAGACTAAGATCAACTTAACAGGATCATTTAGAGCCAACAAAAGAGCATTTGTGCTCTATTGTTTAGTTTTGGGACATTACGGTCCATAAGTTTAAAGACATCATAGTCCGTGAAGTTTATGGACATTATAGTCCATGAGTTTAAGGACCCCACAGTCCATGGAATGTCTGGTTGTCGGGACCCATCAGCTCTCTGAAAACGTTGAAGGATTACAACGAAAAATATCAGAGGAGTGAAGAGATGTACCCTTGAACCAATATTGGTTGGGAGATTTGTAGTCCAATTTGAGACTAAGATCAAAGATTTATGAGCATATGGGCTCAATTAATCTTAAGTAGGGTTCTGTGGCCACTTTGGGCTCGGCCCATTTAGTTAAAATGTTGAACTTTTAACAATGCTGAGCATTGGTTTGGGCTCTGACAATCTTTTTGTCTTTTATTGAGTGTTGAGCACTTATTATAGCTCTGGGGCCTTTTTTATAGAACAATTTATGTTCTCTCAGCGCATACGTGAGGAGCACGTGGCGCGCTTGGCGCCGAGCGCCGGTCAATAAGCATATTGCGCTTATGATGAAGTAGCACACACGTGAGGAGCATGTGGCGCGCTTGGCGCTGAGCGCCAGTTAGTAAGCGTATTGTGCTTCTGGTGAAGTAGCGCACACGTGAGGAGCACGTGGCGTGCTTGGCGCTGAGCGCCAGTTAATGAGCGTAGTATACTTCTATCAAGTAGCGCACACGTGAGGAGCATGTGGCGCGCTTGGCGCAGTGCGCCTGACAATGAGCATAGTACGCTTCTATCAAGTAGCGCACACGTGAGGAGCACGTGGCGCGCTTGGCGCAGTGCACCAGACAATGAGCGCAGTGCGCTTCTTTAAATTTAGAGCGCTAAGGATCTTTTTAGGCCGCTTTGTGCCCTGCGAATTAAATTCTCTTTCTAATTAGAGACTTTGTCTCATGGATCTAAGAACAAAGTTCTTATCTTTTATAGGAGATGTTTCAATCTCTCATGTTTTTGGTGAAAGGCTTTGCTTTTATGGATCTATGATCCTAAGAGAATTGAATTATTCTCCTCACCTTTTATAATGAGATATTATAATCTCTGAAAGACAATTTTTCTTATAGATCTATGATCTAAAGAAGATTAAGTTCTTCCCCTTATTTTTATGATGAGATACTTTGATCTCTGTTGTGGAAGACCTTGGTCTTATAGATCTATGATCCAAAGAAGAAGTAAATTCTTCTTTTAATATGAGGAGATTTCGTCTCTCTGTTCTTTTTTTTTTACCTTGAAGAAAATTTTCTTCTTCTGAGAGCTTGCTCTTTGTCTTTGAAATTTCTCAAAGTTTATGGGGGTGTTCCTCTCTATCAGACTTGAAGTCTTGGGGCCTTTATATAGTGAAAGCTGATTTGTTGAATCAGTTGAAAAGTTCTTTTCTCTAATTGATTTGGGGATATTTTCCCCATTGGATCTTTGATCCAATGGCTTCTGATTTACAGAAGGCAATCTTCTTGTTTTTAACAAGATTGGGAAATCTTTCCACATGCAGAATTTATTCTGTATCTTGGTGATTTTAACCACCATTGGATCTTTGATCCAACGGTGCTCTGATTTACAGAGCACAATCTTTCCTGTTTGGGAAAGATTCTGAGGAATATTTCCTTTACAGAATTTTATTCTGGTCAACTGATGATTTTTAATCATGTTCGTTGGATCTTTGATCTAACGGTTGGGAACATTTAGTTCCAGCGCTAGCGCTCTCTTGCTTTGCACGTGATGCGCTGCTTAGAGTGCAACGCACTTACCACTAGCGCTCGCGTGCTTTGCACGTGGCGCGCTGCTTTGAGTGCAACGCTCTTAGCGCTAGCGCTCACGTGCTTTGCACGTGGTGCGCTGCAGCGCTCTTAGCGCTGCCTCAAAGTCTTTGACTCTTAGCGCTGGCGCTGTTATAAAGCGTTGCTTCATTTCAAAATTTGAAATTTAAACAGAGCTTTGCTTTGATTGGGGTAAACAAATGCCCCCCCCACCATTGCACTCATGTGGCTCACACGTGAGTGCAGCGGTGACAGCATCTGCACCCTTAGATCAACTTAGAAGTTGAAATGGCTCTTAGTGCCTATAAATAGGACCCTTGGCCCTTTAGATGATTTCTGTTCATCTTCTCACTTTTTCTTCTGAGAATTATTTCTCTTTCAAAGCATAGCTCTTCCCTTTAAGAAATTTCTTAAGAGTCAAAACTCTACCCAATTTAGGTAAAAATTGAACTTTTTAACAGAGCTTTGCTCTCCTTAGATCATAGATCTAAAAATATATCTTTAGGGTTTTACCCATTAACAGAGTTATGCTCATTTCCAAGATGTAATCTTTTTTTAGGGTGATTTTAACCCATGAACTGGAATATAGTTCATGAAGAACTTAAGGGTTTATTCACAGATCTTGAAGATCTTGGAGTTTTTACTCTGTAGAAGTTTTGCTTCTTAGGGTTTCTTGATGGATTGTTTCATCTTCCTTACAGAGCATTGCTCTTTAGAAATTTTGGGGGGGGGGGCAATTTATTCCCCTCATGATTAATTATGACAGGTGTCTGTCTGTTGCAGAGCATTTCTCTTAATGGGTGATTTACTCCTTGGCCCGAGGAATCCTCATTAAATTAGAATCTTTTGAGGATTTCCTCATTTAATGTCAGTCTCATCAAATGATAAGACTATTTTATTAATAGTGAGAATCATGTAGATTGTGTGGGTCCTCTTTGGCCCCTTTTTACTACATTGCAGTGTGGTACAGATTTAAAGTACCAAGTACTGAACTTGACTTGTAGCATTGACGGCTAACTTTGTTCTTTTCCATGCATATACTATATCTTTTGATACTTCGTTTCCCTTTGTCTGTTCAGAAGGAGGATTCCCCGAAGCGCCCGCAGATAGGGAAGTCTTCGCTTTGATCAAAGATCATGCCCCGGAGCGAAAGAATCTTCATCTACGGGGTAGATGGTACAGTCAAATTATTAGGGGCCGACGGTGATTTTCTTGTGCGACGCCCTCGGAGCCTATCTCAGCGATCCCTTATGTAGATGCACCCCCGATAAAATATTCCATGGAGGAGTTCAATTGGACTTCGGAGGGTCTCCTTCAGCCTTCTATGGCTGCAATACCCGTACAGTCGGTGGCGGCTTTGGATACTCTAGGACGGCGTATATGCCAAGGTGAGTCGCGTTCTTGGGGACAGCCATATAAATAGGCTTAACTCCCCGTCACCCAGCCGGATATCTGCAATGGGCTCGATATATTTTGTCGGCTAAGAAGTCGCAACTGCTGAAGCTTAGGTTGTATCCCGCAGTTTATGTGTCTCTCTTCCAGTATTCCACGCCTCCTGCCTGGTGGGTCAAGGCTTTTCTGGAGCAATGGAACATTCCGACCCACACCTTCCTTCTGTTGGATCGAGAAGTTTTAATTTCTTTAGAGGAGTTTGCCGAGATTTCCGGCTTACCGGGTAGGGGAGAACATTATGAGATGTTGCTTTCTCCGGATGAGTACATCTTTGCCACACAATCAGTGGTAATGGGTCTTACCCCGGAGAACGCCATTCAACATCAATTCCAGAGTTTGATAAAGGTGTTGAATATCTATGAGAGCCTCTTTCTCGAATCCAGAGGCCGCGGGATTAATTTCACAGATTTCATCGCCCGTTTTCTCCGCTCGGAAGTCCTGTCAAAGGAAGTCGAAAAATTTGCCAAAATCGACGATCTTTTTGGTTTCGGTTTGGACAACCAACCGGCAGCGGAGGCGGATCATAGAAATTCTTTCTCCCCAACACCCTGGCCGTCTCTTTCACAGAACTTGCAACTCCTAGAATTGACGAAGAAACATTCTTTTTGGGGTTCCTCGGGCTATGGCTAAGCTGGTTTGCACTTCCGATGCACCCTCGCCATATGAGGCCGTCCATTTTTTATCTAGCCTACCGAATGGTTGCTGGGATGCAAGTGGCCGTCGGGATCGCTGGGTTAGCCCATTTATATCACGGCCTCAGCTTGGCAGCAGACACTACTGAACCAGGGGTGTAGTACGTGAACTTCTCGATGCATTATTTTATGTCCTGGATCGAGCTACATGTACTTGGCGTCTTTGGTATCCACAAAAGGCCTTGCTTCTATGACAAGTGTAAGTTCCCTCGGATCATGCGGCTAGTCGACGCATCCATTGTAAATCCGACACCGCGGGAAGCTAGGGGTTTGCTCCTTCGTCCGTGCACGGTTAGAGATGGCATGACCTTCACCGATAAAATTCTGACCGTCGGCCAGGAATCCACAAAAACGGTGCAGCCATTGCAGGACATCTTTAAAGACGGGTCCTCTATCTTGAAAGCTCGGGAGATTCTTCATTTATAATCCATCAGGCCGGGCTTTCTCGTGTTTAGGAAGAATAATTCAGCATTGTTTATGAGATACAACCCGCATCATTTCGTCCAACAGTTAAGCTATAATCAGGGCATCCCACTTGAGGCCTTCTTGGCAGAGCCGGTTACTACTGAAGAGGGTATCCGGAGCGCGTTGCATCATTTTATGCGGTTGAACAACGACTCCAATTTCTTTATTAGTGAGCCGAGTTGCGTTCCAAAAGCCAACGTATATGTGGCGTGGTACCAACATTCGATGGGCGCTGTTATTAGAGAGGAAAAGAGATTGCTGCTTGATCGCAAGGGTACCACTCCGGCTGGTAATCCAAATGTTCCTCTGAAGCGACGAACCATTGTCCGTCCTCCCTTGACAGAAGCTGCTGCGGCTGTGGTTCCACGTGCTATACATGAGCTGCCCCTACCTAGTGTGCCTGAAAAAGAGATAGCTGCCGTGTCTCCCGATTCGGGTGTGGGTACGAAAATTAGGATTCGTCGCCCAAAGGTGCCCACCAAGCGTAAACTTGTGCTAGCGGCTACCGGCACTCGCTCGCAGAAGAGAAAGAAGTCAATACTCTCTGCAGACGTTGCATTCGGCCAGGAGCCTCATGCTCCTTATAGCGAGGGCATAAGTGAATACGGGACCAATGAAGGCTTATTCATGGCACCGGATGATACTGATCTAGAGGCTGCTATTGCATCTTCCAAACGATTAGCTAGCCACAAAGCAGGACTGGTCACCCTTGCACAGTCAGGTAGACTTCAGTCATATCTTTCCACTGTTACATTTTTATTATCATGCCTTGACTGACACTTCTTCTTCAACTGGTATCTCCACTGAAGAAGCTCTCGTGGCTTCTCTCAAGACTTTTGAAAAGGAGGAAAGGCTTCGTGGTTCCTTGGGCATTGGTACATTTCGGCTCACTGTGTCTCCATTCCCGTTTTTATGGGTAAACTAGCTCTTCTTTTCCATCTTATTGCAGGGACTACCTCGACTCAGGTTATCCCAAGTGCATTGCCGATCGCGAGTGGTGACGCGGCGATACTCCCAAGGCCGGCTGCCGAAGTCCCAGCTCCCCTAGTATCGCCAAAAGAGGCTTCACTTAAGCAGCCGATGACGGACACTATAACGATTCCAGAGGTAGCTCCTGGGTCGGACGATGACGTCTCCTTGACGGAGATCTTAAGAAGATCAGCTCTCACGGCCCAGGAAGAAAAGAAGCGCAGGAGGCGTGCAGCAAGAGAACGTAACGCCGCCTTGGCTGTATGTGCAGGCTCGAGCGTTGCTTCCCCTGTCCCTGCTTCTTCAGAGGGTGCTCCGGTCACCCTGTCTACCACTCATAGACAGGCGGTACGCGTGGCTCGGGAAGCAATTGAAAAGCCGACCCAAGGTAACGTAACACTGGGTCCTTTTATTAGAGTTTAATCTTCAGATTCTCATATATCGTATCCTGTAGGGCTAAATCTTGGCGATGAGGCAGCAGGCGAGATCACGGCAACCGCTGAGCCTGAAATGGCTACTCTTTCCCAGGAGTCCGGGACTGCTCCACATGCCGCTCTTTCCCCTTGCGGTTCCCTTCCATCGCCCGGCATTGCGAGTGTCATGACGGCTCTCGTAGAATCGGGGGATGAAGCCACTAGTGCCGAAACTGCCCCCCCAAATGAGACCGAAGAAGTCGCGACGCTTGGTGATGCTTCCGTCGCAGTTTCAATTGGCGACTCATCAGGTAGATTTTGAGTCACTGTTTTCCTTTTTTTATTCCACAATCCCTTTCAATCCCTTCTGACGACATTTCTTTTGTTTCTAATGCAGTTGTGGTGAGCATTGAGGTCATGCCACCCGAAGAAGCATCGCCGGTTATCGCTCTGGCGGTCACCGACCCTTCGCCTTCTCTCGCGCCCTCTCAAATGCTGGAAGGTATGGGTTTGTAATTTAATTTAAATCGAGGATAGCGTCTTTCATGTACTGACCATGTATCATCGTAATCTGGTGATCAGTCAAAAATATTGCATTTTTAACACATCAATTTCCCTACTCTTTGTAATCATCTAAAGGTGTTTGGTATAAATATAGCACATATTAGCAATTCGTCTGCAAAATATCAAATAACATGTGCTATACATTATAACCAGTATTATAAGGGAAATTTAGTGTTTATTACTACACGCATGATTTTTGTCTATCTCAACACTTTCATCAAGAATTGTGTGCATGAAATCCTTCAAGTTAAAGAGCCGGAATCACAAAAGTAACGATAAAATGCATCAAGTCCAAGACTTGAGATCTGGTAGCAACCAAGAAAGAAATGTTAGATTCCAGGCATCAGAGAATAACCCAAAGACCAACAGAAAGATACCCTGAAAACCACATGCAGTGAACTCATTACTTGGCCGCGGATCCGCGGTCTACTTGACACGTCATCAAATCAGATTGTCTCCAGAAGCTTCTTCTCAACGGCCTCGCTTCTTCAGGACGCTTAAATTACCACGTGGATTCTTCCAGAAGGCTCTGCATAACAAACTCACTCTAGAATATTTCTTGTAACAACCTTCCTCTAAAATATTCCTTCTAGCAACCTTCTTCTAGAAGGCTCCTTATAACAACCTTATTCTAGAAGGTTTTTTCTAACAACCTAGCTTTTGGGAGGGAAATTTGAATTTGAATTTAAAATGAGATCTAGATCTAGGGTGGAGGTGGTTCATTTTAGTTCATTAGTTACACAATTAATTAGGGTTGAATATTGAGCCAAATTTCCACAAGTTGAGTAACACAACTTGATCCAAACCCTAGCCCAAATCCAAATCCAAAGCCAAATTAAGATCATTTTGAGAAGCAAATCAAGCAAGCAACCATCGATCCTTTATTCGTGAAGCCAATCTTCATCAAGAGCACGAGATCCACGACGATCCAAGTCTCACGGAGATCGAGCGAAGCAAAATTCGACCGATCTAGTTACCTCTTCAAAGGAGGGATCGAGAGCAACATCTTGTAATCTCGAATTGAGGGAATGTGTAATTAGTCGTCGATTTAATAAAGGTGATAATTAGTTAATTCTTTCTTTCTTTATATTCTTGCACTATGAAATTTCTAGATCTTGAATCTTTTATTTTCATGATTCTTGAGTAAATCTCTGCTTGTTACGGAATCGAGAGATTTGGTAGATCTAGTGATGATAAAATCCTAATATTAATCTTAAGTCTTATGAGATTTGTGAAATTTAGGAAAAAGAATCATCAATGACCTAATTTGGATCGAGATCACATTCTTGCGAATCTCTTTGCAAATTAGGGATCAAACGATTGATGAATCTCTTTGCTAGAGGCTAGATCCGAATGATGATCAATGAAAAGACAAGGGATAGAGAAGGAGAAACCGTAGTTTCTTCAATAGATCCCTAATCTTCATTCATCGCCATCGATTTAGCTACAAATTATCCATAGATAAGATTAGTCATTATTAGATTCATCATTGCTACCAATTCGATCGATTCCTACAAGCTAATCTTCATAATCTTGATAACTAAAGTGATTGGGACATTTCTTGATTTTTGATTCTAGATCTCTTTTTTCTTTATGTTTCTTGAAATTAAAACTCACAAATCTTGAATCAATTTTCTTGCATTTTCTTTTATCTTTTCATTTCGACTCATCTAAAACAAGATCGATCAAAACACACATCTCAGTGGACGATCCGTATTCATTAACGCGCTACATCGACACCGTTAATTGATTGCGGTATAAATTTCTTTGGTTGTGATAAAAAAATTTCCAAATACACACGAAGATATGATCAATCAAATGGCGTCGTTGCTGGGGATGTGTGCTATTTTGTTCGTTTTGTTATTTGAGTTGAAAAATTATTATTCCATCAGAATTTTTTTAGATCAAAATCGCATCAAGTGCTTAACGATGGTGTTTGAATTTTTGAGAGGGAATCTGGCATCACTGTAGAAGGGATCTCAAGATTCAGAGAAGTTTTACGAAATTCAGGGAAACACAGACAGCTGAGGAAAAATTTTCAAACCTTAATTCCCCCATCAAGCCGCGGTTCCGTGGCCAGAGAGGTGTTTTTGCGGTGAAACCGTCGCCGTTTAGGGTGTTCATTGTGCCAAATTTCTCAGGTCTACTCTTTGTACTCTCCTCTTCTCTCCAATCTTCTCCAATAACCATTTTCTGCAGGATTCTTTGCAAAATTCGCAGCGCCGCTAAAAGAAAATTTTGTTGCGTGTTTTGATCTTGGTTGTTTGCATATTTTAATACGGAAATTAAGGGGCAAAGACCAAATTCAGATTAGGTGGGGATTTCATTGCCCTTCCTAAGCCCCGCAATTCACAAAACGAGCATCCGCATTACCCTTCATTAACTAAAAAATATCTAGACAAGACTCTAAGGACCGTCACGCTCATTTAGAACAGAAGGAGGTCGTGGGTAATCTATTGCTTATCTGCGTTTCTTTTGTGGTGTCTAAGGCAAGTGTGTCTAAGGCAAATGGTTACTTAATTAGGCCTACTACTTACGTAGTGGAGAACCTCCCACTTACCTGGCACTTACCTGGCCACAGAAGGGGAAAAGAGGAAGTAGAGAATCTATCTTGCGACTTGTCTTCTGGAAGTCTAGGAGCGGTCTAGAGACTTGACCTGGGTGACTATTAGATCTAGGGTGGTGTGTGCATTTTTTGTGATTTGATTTTTCAAAAACCGTATTTTTCAAAACAAACACCAAACCATCTTTCCCCTAATTATCACAACGCTACCACTTGTGCTAAACGCTTTAGTGCAAGCTCGGATGGACATAGGATTCTAGTGCCCGTCTTGTCCACGTTTCCCCCATCGGCCCCAAAGTCGGTATTTCTACAATTTTTTTCCCACCACCACCGCGATGGAAGAATATCCATCAAACTTTATCACCACTCCGCCACCGCCCGTAGGTGCGCAGAATCCTCCGCGCATTTCTCTCCAAGAGAGATGTTATCCTACACGTGTTCCCCTTCCCACCTGTCTTTCTATACCACCTGCCAACGGGGAAAATTTTGAAATCAACCCCCAATTTATCAAACTGTTACCCAAATTTCTCGGTCTTGAGTCTGAAGACGCATACATTTTTATCTCCAAATTTGAAAACGTATGCGCAATGATTAGAACGTCACAACTGTCTTTGGATGCTCTGCGTTTACGTTTTCTCCCATTCACGTTGTGCGATTTAGCTGAGAAGTGTCTTTATAATACGACCGCACACTCTATTTCAAAATGGGATGAATTTGTTGCAGCATTCTTTAAGAAATTTTATCCCAATCACAAGACCAGCCGTGTTCGGAGCGAAATCTTCAAATTTACCCAACTTCCCAATGAACCATTTTGGAAATGCTTTGAACGGTTCAAGGATCTTCTTATCCAATATCCTCATCACGGAATCCTTAGATAGGATCTATGTCGAATTATCTATGAGGGTATTGATTTCATGACTAAACAGATACTTGAAACCATGTGTCAATGTTAATTCCTGTCTAAAGATGATGGTGAAGCTTGGAAATATCTAGAAGATTTAGCTCAAAACACATTACAATGGGAAAGTTTTAGACCACCATTACCTAGGGAAGATATCAATCAGCTCGATGTTTTCATCACAATGAGAGCCGAAATGGCCGCAGGCCAAAAGAAACTCGATGCTATAGAAAACAGAATTTCTTCAGCTTCCCTAAACCAATACACACATCCCATAACCGTGTGTGGCTACTGTTCAAACCCATCACATTTGACGGAAGAATGTCCTTTGAATGTACCGTTTCAAGGTTACACTAATGCCGCATTTCAGTAAAGACCTGGAAACGATCCTTCTTCCACCTCATATAATCAAGATTGGAGAAATCACCCTGATCTTTCTTGGATCCAACACCAAACTCAATACACGGATCCAAACCAGAATAAGTTTCAATGGGTCCCTCCACAACAACAGCAACCACCACTACCGAGTCAGCACCCCTACCAACCAAAAATTTTTCAAAACCCGGCTAACAGCTTTAATCCTTTTTCTGCTGGTACCAATAACACCTCTGCACTTGAACAAACCATAAGTTTGCTTCTGACAAATTCTATTCAATTGTCGGCTGATTTTAAGTCTTCTATCGATGATATAAAGAAAACCACCGCCTCCTAAGGAGATTATTAAATCGTTGGAAGCACAAATTGCACAGTTAACAGCCGAAATGAGTGCTGGAGAGAAAGGGAATCTTCCATCTCAACCACTACCTGATCCTGTACCTTCACATTACACTAATGTGAATGAACTTACCACGTTGAGATCTGGAAGAGTGCTAGACAATCATGTGGGTGAACAGATTGATGTTGAGGTATCAATTGAACCCCAGGCTTCCACTTCCACTTCCACTTTGACTTCCACTCCTTACCCTATTTCGTCCAATTTACCTTCGTCTTCTTCCGAGCCTATTCTCCGTTTTCCCAAAGGCTCGAACCCTCCACCCACTTCATCCTTTCCACCCCCACAAACTTCTCCACAAATGTTGGACCCAACACTTATTGATAAAGCTCCATTTCCAGAAAGGTTGAGGCCCAACAAACCCAATGCTCAAATGGAGAAGCTTGTGGAAATGTTTAAGCAAGTTAACATCAACATCCCTCTCCTAGATGCTATACAACAAGTTCCGTCCTATGCGAAAATTCTTAAGAACTTGTGCACTAGGAAGAGGAAGACTTAAGTGCCGAAAAAAGTGTTCATGTCAAGTACCGTAGACACAACTTTTCCCCAACAATTACCAAGGAAACGTAAAGACCCTGGCTGTCCTACTATTTCTATTTCTATTGGGGATAAACACATTAACCGTTCTTTACTTGACCTTGGCGCTAGTGTTAACTTGCTTCCATATTCAGTTTATGAGCAACTAGGTATCGGAGTGTTAAAGCCCTCGAACATAACTCTCCAGATGGCCGACCGATCAATCACCAAACCTAAGGGTGAACTTGAGGATGTGTTGATAAAAATCGGGGAATTTGTATTCCCTGTGGACTTTATTGTTCTTGATACATAGCTTGTAGTGAACCCACGGAACCAAATTCCGGTGATTCTAGGTCGTCCCTTTTTGGCTACTCCCAACGCTGTAATCAACTGTAGAAACGGCTCTATGAACCTATCTTTCGGGAATAGGTCAATTGAGCTCAACATTTACAAGTTGGGAAGTCAACCCTCTGATCCTCATGCTCGAGTATGTTCTGTCGAATTAATGGATGTCGACAGCAGCGAATTTGATCAGCTTCACGATACAGATCCAGACTTCCTTTATACGTTATTATTTGACCCAGATATGTATCATACACATATGGACTCTTGCACCAAGTTGTCCGGGTCAACATCTAACGTCGATGATGAACCTTTTCTGGAGTCTGAGTATCATCCCATTCTTTCCAATGACATTATTTTTGGGATATCAATGAAAGCTTCAAGGAAATGTTCTCCGATAGACTTGCATTCTTAGCAAACACGGGTGTTGAGATGAATCAACTCCAAAAAGAAATTGAACCTCCACCCCTTCTTTTTGACAGTCACGAGAATGCGAGTAATCCATCACAATCATCACGGTGTCGTCTCTCCAAAACGAGACGCAAACACATTCTATCCCACCACTTATCTATTCCCCACTTCTTCTTGGCTCTTTTCAACTTGTTCTTCCACCAACCGGTGCACTACACTGATAAAATTTTCGAATGGTTGGTGTTAACTTTCGGTCTTTATAAAGCTTTGCATTGACCAGTAATTTTGATCCCCTCTTGTGATTTTAAAAGCTTAACATTGTTTTACTCAAGTTTGGGGGGATATATTTGGCTCTTGAAAATAAAAGTTGTCCTCAAAATTGTGAGCCAAAAATAAGTTTGGGGAAGGATTTTCACGATCATATTTCGTGTACCCCGCTAATAAATTTTCCTCCCAAGCTTACAGGTTTTTGAGATTTAATAGATGGCAACAGCGAGAACACTGTTGAAAACAAGTTTGGTGGAGGTTTGTGCTTATTTACGCATCACTTTGCATCATACTTTGCATAAGCACAAAACATATATAATACAAAAAAAAATTGTACATAAATAAGATAATAAAAGATTAGAAAGTGAAAAATTACATTTAAAAGATTGGAAAAATTAAGAAAACCTAGAAAGTTAGAAGTTTTCTTAAACGAACTAGCATTAAGTAGTTATGAGCCGTTGTCCCAAGGGTTAGTAAGATGAAAAAAGTCACTAATCTGAGGATAAAAATAAGTCTGAAAATAGTTCCTATTCTGAAAGCCAAACATTTGAATGTTGATACCCTACTATACGCACTTACACACGTCTTGAAACTCGACATAGTAGAAGATACCTTGAAATGCTCTTGTCTAAAAGCCAAAGTACAAAGAAAATTATAAATGAATAAAATATAAAATGGTATAGAAAAATGAACACTGGTTTTGCAATCACCAAGGCAGCAATAAAAAAATATAGCGAGGGTGCTTCATCACCTAGTGCCTTAGACTAACTGGTTTGGGAGTTACTGCTAAGCCTTAGGTGTTGCAAGACGAAGAAAATGCTACTTACGTCTAATCAGTAAGCATATGAGTAATCGGTCGGTTAGTACCTCAAGAAGTATTAACGGTCCCATGAAAAATGTGTGAGTAAATCTATCTAAATATTCACAGATTAAAAAGTACTGAGGTAGATGAACAAGAGTATGATAGCTTGAATAAAATTCTCCGAGTGTAGGGATGTCTTTACACACACGTAGGGGTATATGATCAATGTTTGGAAGAAAGATAGGAATGAAGAATAAAGACGATGTTTTATTGAGGGATGATGTGATTTCTAACATCTTTTCATGAGTATTAAGATAGAGCTCATGACAACTGAAAAGCTAGTGTAGTTGGAAACTCTGATTTTTAAAGTCTTTTTTTATAATTCTTATCTTTATATGTAACTTTCACATTCTTCCTTTTATTATAGGATTTTTTGGGTGCAATCCACCGAAAACCCTCAGGAGACAACACTCCTCTTACTAGGGACACCTAGAGGTTTAAAGGCTTGTTGCACGTGCTCAGTGCAATCGTGTTGTCTACGAAAGTGTGTTAGTTAGTTTTTCTTTTTCTTTATTTTCTCCTTCTCTTAAATAAAAATAAATGATATTTGCTTGAGACGACCAAAATTAAGTTTGGGGGAATTTGATCATTCGAAAATATTGCATTTTTAACACATCAATTTCCCTACTCTTTGTAATCATCTAAAGGTGTTTGGTATAAATATAGCACATATTAGCAATTCGTCTGCAAAATATCAAATAACATGTGTTATACATTATAACCAGCATTATGAGGGAAATTGAGTGTTTATTACTACACGTATGATTTTTTTCTATCTCAACACTTTCATCAAGAATTATGTGCAGGAAATCCTTCAGGTTAAAGAGCCGGAATCACAAAAGTACTTGTAAAATGCATCAAGTCCAAGACTTGAGATCTGGTAGCAACCAAGAAAGAAATGTTAGATTCCAGGCATCAGAGAATAACCCAAAGACCGACAGAAAGATACCCTAAAAACCTCATGCAGTGAACTCATTACTTGGCCGCGGATCGCGGCCGAGTTAGCCGATCCGCCGCGGGTCCGCGGTCTACTTGACACGTCATCAAATCAGATTGTCTCCAGAAGCTTCTTCTCAACGGTCTCGCTTCTTCAGGACGCTTAAATTACCACGTGGCTTCTTCCAGAAGGCTCTGCATAACAAACTCACTCTAGAATATTCCTTGTAACAACCTTCCTCTCGAATATTCCCTCTAACAACCTTCTTCTAGAAGGCTCCTTATAACAACCTTATTCTAGAAGGCACTTTCTAAAAACCTAGCTTTGGGAGGGAAATTTGAATTTGAATTTAAAAGGAGATCTAGATCTAGAGTGGAGGTGGTTAATTTTAGTTCATTAGTTGCACAATTAATTAGGGTTGAACATTGAGCCAAATTTCCACAAGTTGAGTGACACAACTTGATCCAAACCCTAGCCCAAATCCAAATCCAAAGCCAAATCAAGATCATTTTGAGAAGAAAATCAAGCAAGAAACCATCGATCCTTTATTCGCGAAGCCAATCTTCATCAAGAGCGCGAGATCCACGATCCAAGTCTCACAGAGATCGAGCGACGAAATTCAACCGATCTAGTTACCTCTTCAAATGAGCGATCGAGAGCAACATCTTGTAACCTCGAATTGAGGGAATGTGTAATTAGTCTTCGATTTAATAAAGGTGATAATTAGTTAATTCTTGCTTTCTTTATATTCTTGCACTATGAAATTTCTAGATCTTGAATCTTTTATTTTCATGATGCTTGAGTAAATCTCCGCTTGTTACGGAATCGAGAGATTTGGTAGATCTAGTGATGATAAAATCCTAATACTAATCTTAAGTCTTATGAGATTTGTGAAATTTAGGAAAAAGAATCATTAATGACCTAATTTGGATCGAGATCACATTCTTGCGAATCTCGTTGTAAATTAGGGATCAAACGATTGATGAATCTCTTTGCTAGAGGCTAGATCCGAATGATGATCAATGAAAAGACAATGGATAGAGAAGGAGAAACCCTAATTTCTTCAATAGATCCCTGATCTTCATTCATCGCCATCAATCTAGCTACAAATTATCCATAGATAAGATTAGTCATTATTAGATTCATCATTGCTACCAATTCGATCGATTCCTATAAGCTAATCTTCATAATCTTGATAACTAAAGTGATTGGGACATTTCTTGATTTTTTTATTCTAGATCTCTATTTTCTTTATGTTTCTTGAAATTAAAACTCACAAATCTAGAATCAATTTTCTTGCATTTTCTTTTATCTTTTCATTTCGAATTATCTAAAACAAGATTGATCAAAACACACATCTCAGTGGACGGTCTGTATTCATTAACGCACTACATCGACACCGTTAATTGATTGCGGTATAAATTTCTTTGGTTGTGATAAAACTTTTCCAAATACACACGAAGATATGATCAATCATCTGGCAGGAGTTCTCTTTGATCATCTATATCAAGTATTGAATCCGCATTTCTCGTTCCAGTCGGAAGTTAATCTGCCTGCTGGTGCCGGTGAGTATAGTTTTTAAACCGACGTCCTTTCCTTTCTTAGACGGGCGACCCGGCCGTTGTTAATTTTGAATTAGTTGCAGCACTACAAATTGAAGGAGGGGACGAGGGAATCGTCGCGCTGCCAGTACTCCCAACTCTGCCCTCTGTTACAGCCGGTATAGTAGACTCTATTGTCTGTGTATTTTCTTTATTTCTTGAGCCGACATCTGACTATGATTCTTTTTGCAGTGGTTGCACCGATTCTAGCTCCGTTCGAGTCTCGCATCATAATGCCGGCAGGGCCTTTTTCTAGACGTCCATCTTCAAAAGGCACTGTGACCAGTCTGCGTATGTTGAGCGAATACATCGAGGAGCTTGACACGGAGTCCCCTGCATTTGCTGCAGATTTTGCTGCCGGGGTTAATCCTATGCTGGCGACGCTCGTGAACTTCCATAGCGAAGGCATCGTTGAGTCTTGGGTTAATCACTGCAGGAAGATTGATGCCTGTCTGTATGAGATTGAGCTTAGGCTTCCCGCTCTGGAGGTGTTGGCTTCGAACTCCCAGCGAGCTGCATGGGTTGAGCAGAGCGTTCCGTTCCTTCGCCATTTTGAACGAGAGGCAGCCCTTAAACGAAAGGAACATGAGGCGACTTCCGCTGAATCTGTCCAACTGCGTGCTGAGGTTGCAGAGAATGCTGCTCAGCTAAACTCTATCTTTGAAAATCTTCAACGATGTATCTCTGACGGGCTAATGCTGAGGAAGAAACTTGATCTCAGTGAGCAAGTTGCGCAGAGTCAGGAGGCTGCTTAGCAGGAAATTGATGAGAAACTTTCATCCTGTCTGCAGCAACGGGCCCAGGTTGAAGCAGAGCTGGCTGCGGCGGCTGATTGCGAAAAGGAGCTGAGAGGAGTGCGCGAGCGGCTGACTGATTTACTGAAAACGCCTCCTTCTCCGTAGCTGTTTTTGTATTGATTGTACATTTTTAACTCATGAATAACACGTATTCATTTCATTTTTTTATTCCATTCATTTTCATATGATGTAGCCAGTATCCAATTGAATTCATGAATAAAGTACACATTTCTTTTCCATCTTGTGATATCGCCTTCTTTTCTCTGTTTTGTTGTCATGTGATTTTAGCAAGTGTGACCTGTAGATAGTAGGTAGATGTTCATCTTGGACTCTTTGCAAGGTAGCAATGGCTTAGGAGACGGGTTCAGATCTGCTACCTAAGACTTTTCAACTTTATGAGCCGTAAAGGTCCCATAAAGACTTTTCTCCCTTCTAGTCGAGAGGATCTCGTAGGTGTATTTTCTCCTTAGGAATGGATTCCTAAGTGTGTTTTTCTCTTGAGAGTCGTAAGAATCTCCCAAGAGAATTTTCCCGCTTACAGGTCGAGAGGACTCATAAGTGGTTGTTTCCCTCCTTGTCGATGTTCGGCTTCGGAGAGTGTGGCCCGTGAATAGTATGCAAGTGTCCATTTTGGACCGACTTGCAGGGCCCAGTGCTTAGGAAATAGTCCTTATCCCCATTGCCTAAGGCTTTTCCCTACGAGTCAAGACGAATCAAGTTCTTGCAAGGATATCCTAACGTCACAGTTAACCTCTGCTCTTTACGACAAAGGTCCGTTAGGGTCTGTGGTATTAGGGTTTTTGTCCGTCGTACCGTCGCGTCGGCTGATGTTGTAACACCGGAGTTCATTTATACTAATTCCAGTTTCCGTATTTACCTATCCATGGTCTTTTCTTGATTTAGCGTGTTTGGGTGCGAATGGTATTTTACATATTACTTTGCATTCGACCTGACCCGCTTACTTGAACCTGTTTGATTCTTATTTATAGATTACCTTGACTTTTTGCATGGACACGTGCATCTCATGTTTAGTACATACTGGTATTTTATCCAGTATCGCATCTTTTATCATATAACATTTGAGTCACATAAAATATTTTAAAAATACCTTGCATGGCCTGCATGATAACCCTAACCTCGTGGTAGCATCCGCGCATCTTGTTCTCGTCCCGTTCAGTGAAACGGACGTGTTTGGATGGCTACGCGCACGTACGTGCATCCGTTCTTGGGGGTATGCTTTTTCTTTAACTGAGCATTCATTTTGAAATTTGGAAGTCGCATATATTTTTCATATTTTAAACCTGAATTTTTAGACCCGACCCGGGCGTGTTTTGGAGTAAATTTGTATTTGCCAAAATCTCAAAACGGACTAATATTATAATATTATATTCCTTATTTCATTTAAAATTTTCTTTAACTAAATAAATATTTTCATAACTAAATATATTTTTTAAAACAAACAATATCAGACCTCCCCTCTCTCTCTCTCCATGCAGATTCTATATTAATTCCTTAATTATTTTTTTTTATAAATTACGTACTCTCTCTTTCTTCCGTCTCTTTTTCCCCAGTTCCCCACAAAACCATACACCCCACGTCTCTCTCTCCTCTCTCTCTTCGTCTTTTTCTTTACTTTTTCTTTTCTCGCCTTCCTTCTTCGTCCTCGTGGCCGCGTGAACCCACACCCGCGCTCGCTCGTTGCCATCGCCACCACCGCCGACGCCCACGTCGGCCTCCCCTCCTTTTCTCTCTCTCTCTTCTTCTTCTTCTTCTTCTTCACCGCCGTTCTTCTCCCGCCTTCGCCCGACTGCACAACATTGCCTCACCTCCGCGCCTCACCGCCGTCGCCGTCCCCTCAACCCTAACTTCATACCATCATCATTCTCACCTTCGCCATCTCCTCACTTCCTCTTCTCCTTTCCTGACCTTCCCATTTCCTGCACACCCAACCACAGCCGCAAACCCATCACCTCCGACCTCACCTCATCATCGCCGATCACGTCGTAGGTCTCACCCCATCACAACCATCTCCATCTTCACCACCCTCGTTCCTTCTCCTCTAACCCAACAACCCGACGACCAAACTTGACCACAACCTAGAAGCCCACAGCCGCCGCCGTTGTCTCCCTCGCCTGCGCCGGCACCCTCAACGTCGACCACCCTCATCGGCCGTCCCTGTCAACTCCTCTGACCCCAGAGCACCAACCCAAAAGCAATCTCTCTCTCTTCTTCTTATATTCTCTTTCTCTTCTTCTTTCTCTCTTGACTTCTCGGTTTTCGATCGTCGCCGGAGCCGTGCTCGTCGCCAACGATCCGAGCGTCCCAGAAGATGTTCTCGTGCAGCGTGGTCACTTCTTGCATTGGCTGGTTCCGTTCCGGGCACGCGTATGGGCATCGCAACTTCAACTGACATCCGATGTGCCGTACGCATCCGTCGTGTGATCCGATCAAGGCAAGTAAAACTTGCTACATGCTATTGTATTATTATATACTTATTCAACTGCATATTGTATCGGTAGATTGAATTTAATGTCGCATGTTCCATATTAACATTTCGATGTCCATTATATCATTTTAGATTTATAGCTCGAAACATACCATGTTGCATTTAGTTTTACTATACATAGTACCATCATCCATATTTAAATCATAATAACACTTATTTGCATAGCCCATAATACCCCTTTTATAGTTTATACTCTATCGGACGACCGTTTACATACAACTAGCCTAATTTATATTCAATTGCATCTCTAGATTATTTAGTATAGATTAACATGATTTTAACATCAATATTTGTTATACTGTATTCAAGTAATGTTGAAACTATCCCTTAAACCCAAACTGATAACCGTGCATCTACATACCTGAATCTGTACCTGATTGCATTTCACATTACAATGTTCCAGTTTATTGTTCTATTAGTACCCGTGCTTATTTTGTATACCCATTCTTATGTTAGTTGGATTATTTGAGCACCTACATGACATCTTGTGCATCCTGACATGACTTGTTACACCTACTACATAACCCGACATGGTACCGTGCACCTCTTGACATGACATGACACCTATATACATTATTTGACTTGACCTGATGTACCATGCCTTTACCTGTTACCTGATCTTGTGACTAATGCCAACAAACCTGACCTGTTGTCCCTACGGACATTTCCTGTTGTCTATCCAGACAAACCTGTACCTGCCTGATCTTGTGTTAGCATTAACTCCAGATTATTTAATACTTGACTTGAACACACAACTTGGGGGTATGGGGAAATCAATGATGAAACCTGACTTGTAACTCGACAGTTCTATACCTGTTCTGATCAGTCTTATGGGCTAGGCCAGCCCCGGAATGATGCTACGGACATCACTCGTCATTACCTACCACCCTTTACTGCCTTGCGGCACGTCTCGGGTTCAGCCCGAGAGTCATAGACCGTGATCCCGGGCATGCACGGGATATTATTGAGTTACATCGATAATTCATCAAATTGATTTCAAAGACTTGAGAATAATTAACCCAATAGACCAGTTTAGATTACTCGCTGCACACTACCTTTCACTGCCCTGATTTATATTACTGTTACACCTGCTTTACCCTTTTAAAATCATACTTGCATGTCTTGCTACCCTGTTTATATATTATTGCTTGATGTTATGACGCGCTGACGTCTGGGTTTTGCATGGCCCAGATCCTCTACCTTTGTTGCCGACTGATCAGGAGTATTGCCGCTATTAGACCAAGCGGTGAGGATCCTGTTGGTATGCATTTTACTTTCCAGGTTTTTATTTATTGGATCTTTTGCTTCCGTATATTATCATTTCTTGACTCATTTATTCTGGCTCATGGATATGTACTAGATAGTTTAGTCTACTTTCCTGTTCTTGATATCTCTACAGCCGTAATGTGACTGTGGAGGGATTTTTTCTATCCACAGGTAGCATGGTTGGCTATGTCACGTGCCTATCTTAGCGTACTCTGGGAAGCGGGGCGTAACAGATGTATTCCTCGATAGGCAATCTTGCTGTTCGAGTAGCCTCGCAACTGTCGTGTCTCTGATCCCTTCGGGGGTTGGACAAGATGTCTTCAAGAAATCTTCCTAGGCAATTTGACCGTCAGAAGAGCAAGCATTAGGAATTTTACCATACCGCTTTTTTACTTCAGGTTAGGCTCAGTTTAGGCAGCCCCGATGAGTCATAACCACTCCGCGTTGGTGTGGGGATGATCTCCGATAGTCTTTCAGGTTTTATATGAGTTACCGTCAAGACCCTGAAGCTAGGAATATTGCATTCGCTTCGTTTTCTGGCATTGCGTCTGCTGTATCGAGACGAATGCCGCGGTTGTCTCTAGGTTGTTGGTGAACCATCGAGGCTTGGAACTAGGGAATTTGCCGTGACTCCGTTGTTGGTGTCGCGTCTGCATCTTATTGGAGGAAGAACGCTGGGGTGATATCGCGTCTACTGTATCGAGACGGGCGTCGAGGTGGTCTCTAGGTAGTTGGTGAACCGTCGAGATTTGGAACTAAGGACTTTTTCGTGGCTCCATTGTTGGTGTTGCGTCTGCATATTGTTAGAGGAAGAACGCTGGGGTGACATCGTGTTTACTGTATCGAGACGGGCGTCTAGGTGGTCTCTAGGTTGTTGGTGAACCATCGAGATTTGGAACTAGGGACTTTGTCGTGGCTCGACTGTTGGTGGCGTTGCGTCTGCTGTAACGAGACGAATGTCGAGATAGTCTCTACGTTGTCTGTGAACAGTCGAGATTTGGAGCTAAGTACTTTGTTGTGGCTCCACTTGTTGACATTGTGTCTGCTGTAACGAGACGAATGTCGAGGTGGTCTCTAAGTTGTCTGTGAACCGTCGAGATTTAGAACTAGGGACTTTGCCGTGGCTCCGATTGGCAGTGTCACGTCCATATCCTGCTGGAATGAGGAGGAACACCGTTGTGAGTCTCCAGGCTGTAGATGTCGCCTTCGAGATTTGACTCTCCATTTGAAAGAGTCTGGTGGGATGATATGATTCCCTCTTTGTTTGTGCCCCTGGATTGTATACAGGGATCGATGTGATCTCATCTGTAGAGAAAAAGTTTCATTTCATTTTTTTGGTTTCTTTCCGCGATGCTCTATCATTTCAGCTTTTTATATCGCGAAAGTCAAGATTGCCCAATCATTTTGGCTACTTTTTGCGGTGAATTATTTCGGCTATTTCATATGCATTTTTGGCTCGCTGATTTTTCTCGCGAGTGTGGAGCCTGGAATCTGGTGCCAATATCAGCATCAGCATCGCTACGACTGGGACATTGCCGGGAGCGAATCATCATTTGCCGTGAAAGGGCTTGGAATGTAATACCAATTTAGGCATCAACATCGCTACAACTGAGATATTGCCAGGAGTGAATTATCATTTACCTTTGTCGGTTCGAACAAGGGTGGCTTAGCAATCAGGGTTAGGATCATGTCGACTAAGGCTTTCAACTTCATGAGCCGTAAGGGTCTCATAAAGTTTTTTTTTCCACCCTACGAGTCGTGAGGATCTCGTAGGTGCATTTTCTCCTTAAGAATCGTGAGGATTCTTAAGTGTGTGTTCTCTTATAAGTCGTAACGATCTTACAAGAGTGTTTTCTCCTTGCAAGTCGAGAGGACCTACAAGTGTTTGTTTACCGCGTGAGCACATCCCTAGTCGCTGGTGGGACTCTGTTAGGGAAATGTTTATTCATGCCCGTGGATTGTATACAAGGGTCAATATTGAACCGCTTGTAGGGCAGTCTGGGAAATGTGATGGCTTAAGAACAGGTTCAGATCCTTGTAGCTTAAGGATTTTAAATCCTATGAGCCGTGAGGGTCTCAAAGGGGAATTCTCCTTACGAGTCTTGAGGATCTCATAAGTGTGTTTTCTCTTTAGGAATCGTGAGAATTCCAAAGTGTGTTGCTCCCTTGTGAGTCGTATGAATCTCACACAGGTATTTTCTCCTTACAGGGTCGAGAGGACCTTGCAAGTGACTTTTAACGAGATTGCGCTCTTTCGGGTTTTTCACAAACTCTCCGGTAGTCCTGCTGTTTTTACTCACGGAGCCCTTTCAGGTTTTCATCCATGCCCATCTCGCTTATGGACGTATCGTTTTTTTCATGAGTCTGCACCCTTTTGGGTTTTCACAAACATCGCCGATAGTCCTGCTGTTTTTACTCACGGCGCCCTTTCGGGTTTTCATCCGTGCCCATTTTTCTTGTGGACATACCATTTTTTTTGTCAGCCTTGAGATGCCGTGGTCCGTAGTAGTTTATAGACGTCTCGGTCAATTGCAAGTTTTAGGACATTCCGGTCTATCGTTAGTTTAGGGACATTTCGGTCCTTCCCACGGATACTACTTATAGAGTTTGGGCTTGGGAAGATAGTGAGTGGACATAGGCGTCGTCATCTATCATTAACCTAGGCCGTAACTCGTCAGGCGTAGTATTTTTTTAGGAACCTTCCATTTATTGGCCTGAAGGGTCTCTCGCCATGCATATCCATGAGCAGGTAAGCCTCAACTTGGTAGACTTTGTCTATGATGTACGGGCCTTCATATTTCGGCTCAAATTTCCCCCGTTTACCAAGATTAAGGATCATAGGCCTTTTTACGACTAGCACGAGTTCGCCTTGGCGGAATGTTCTCGGCCTAGTCAGCCTTTCGTACGAGCACGTCATCCTTTCTTTGTAAGCCTCCAGGTTTTGTTGCGCCATGAGCGGGGTTTCGTCAAGAGCGTCGAGCTCCTCAAGCCGAAAATGAGCATTCTCTTCGTCTATTAGCTCATAATGAACCGCCACTCGTAGAGAGTGTTGCTCTATCTTCAATGGGAGTACTGCTTCTGTGCCGAATACCAATGCTTACGGTGTTGTGTTTGTGGCCGTTTTGAATGTAGTTCGATATGCCGATGACGTCTGTCTTGAAGAAATGGAGGATATTCTCTATCTTCACTTTTCTTAGCGGTACTGCTTCTGCCCACTTAGAGTTGTAATTGGTTGTCGCCAATATGAACCGATGTCCTCTGGATGATGTTGGTTCGATGGGCCCAATTATATCGGTTCCCCACATTTTGAACGGCCAGCTAGCCACCGTTAGATGTAGCAGATTTGGATGTTGGTGGATAAAGTCTCCATGAATTTGGCACGAGTGGCACTGCTTTACGTATTCGAGACAGTCTTGGATCATTGTGGGCCAATAGTAGCCCATCCTTTTGATCTTCAGTTTCATCTTCGACCCGGCTTGGTAAGAACCGCAGAGTCCGTCGTGAGTTTCTTGGACGATTTTCCTTGCTTCTTCAGGTCCCAGGAATTTTAGCCATAGAGAATCAAATGATCTCTTATATAGTGTATCACTGACGAAGGCGAAGGATGGAGCACATTTCATGAGCTGATGTTTTGAGGACGCATCTTCAGGCATTCGACGTGATTTGAAGTAGTATATAAAGACTTCTCTCCAATCCTTAACCTTTCCCTGGTCCTTTATTTATAGGGCTATTTGCTCGGTCGCTCTCTTTTCTTCGGACGACTCCGGAGATATTTTTGCCGGTGCAAGAACTTGACGGCTTTGCACAACAATTCTCACGTCATCGAGGTTTTCGTCAGCCAGTTCTTTAGTGAGTTTGGCTAACGCATCCGCTTTGCACGCGGTATGCTTTCCAGGGCGTAGGAGGGAATTTGAGCCAGCAGTTGGTGCACTCTCTCACCGTACTTTACCAACTCTGCTTTGCACATTTAATAGTCACCATTTACTTAACTAATAACCAGCTGGGAGTCTCCGTATATGAGGAGGTTTTCGATTCCCATGTCGACAGCGATCTCAAGACCTGTTATCAAAGCTTCATATTTGGCTTTATTATTTGTCCTCGGCTCTGTCAAGGAAAAGGAAAAACGCATTATCCCTCCTTGTGGGGTCACGAAGATGAGGCCCACCCCAGATTTGATTATGGGGGAGTTGTGCTTTCGCTTCTTCATAGAAGATGCTCCGTCGAAGTAGAGTTCCCATCGGGTATCACTCCCTCCTTTCTCCCCGTTGATTTGTGTCAAACGCGTGCTCGTCTGGTAATTCGCAATTTAGGGGTGAATCGGCAGGTATTGGATGCTCAGCGAGGAAGTCGGCGATGGCCTGGCCTTTCACTGCCTTGAGAGGACGATATGTTATCGAGAGCTTCATCAAGAGGAGGGCACATTTAGCGAGTCATCCCATTAATATGGCTCTCGACATCAAATATTTGAGAGGATCCACTTTTGATATGAGATGGACCTCATGCGCCAAAGCATAGTGCCTGAGCTTCGTTATCGCGAAGATCAACGCCAGGCAATGTTTTTCATTGGGGAAGTAATTGTTTTCTTCCCCTAGAAGAACCTAACTCAAATAGTAGAGGGCTCTCTCCTTCCCTTGGTCATTCTCTTGTGCCCATAATGCACCTAGAGAACCCTCAAGGGCGGTTGTGTACAGAATGAGGGGCTTTCCCTTGACCGGAGTGGTTAGTACCGGCGGGTTCTGCAAGTATTGCTTAATTTCGTCGAGTGCGCTTTGGCATTTGCGATCCCAGACGAACGGGGTTCCCTTCTTCATTTGGTGACTGTAGGGACGGCATTTTCCGGAAAGATTGGCTATGAACCGCCGAATATAAGCGAGCTTCCCTTAGAGAGACCGCAGTTGCTTGAGAGTTCTTGGCGGGGGCATTTCCATGATCGTCTTGATCTTCGACGGGTCTATTTCGATGCCCCGGTGTCGCACGATGAATCCTAAGAATTTGCCCGAGGAAAATCCGAACGCACATTTAAGAAGGTTCATCTTCAAGTTGTATTTCCGAAGATGTTGGAACACTATTTTTATATGCTCCCAATGCTCCTCGTGCGATTTTCTTTTTACCACGAGGTCGTCGATATATCATTCGACGACTTCATGTATGAAGTCATCGAAAATCTTCATCATGGCCCTCTGATAGGTAGTGCCGATGTTCTTCAAGCCGAAAGGCATCACTTTGTAACAGAATATGCCCAGAGGAGTCCAAAAAGCAGTATGCTTCTGTTCTTCGGGATGCATCTTTATTTGATTGTACCCTGATGAGCCTTCCATGAAGGAGAAGACTTCGTAAGTGGACGTGTTGTCTATCATTAGCTCGGTGACCGGTACGGGAAAGTCATCCTTCGGGAAAGCTTTGTTAAGGTCTCGAAAGTCCACGCAGATGCACACTATCCCATTTTTCTTCATCACTGGGACAATATTAGCGATCCAGTCAGGGTACTGAACCTCTTGGATGAAACAGGAATCAATTAGCTTCTTGACCTCGGCGTTGATGCTCGTCTCAAGTTCAAGCCGCATTCTTCTTGGCACTTGTTTGACTGGCTTGATGTCCGGAGATATCGTCAATTTGTGGACGGCTATTTCTGGATCTAATCCTGGCATCTCGGAATAGTTCTATGCAAAGAAGTCTTTATACTGCATGAGCACGTCTTTTAGCGTAGCTACCTTTTCTTCGGACATCAGTTCACTGACGAACGTAGGCCTCGGGTCGTTTACCGTCCCCAAGTCAATTTTTCTGAGGTTATCTGCGGTAGTGTGTATCCCATCCTCCAGCTCTTTTGGCGCCGGTGGAAGTTCTGAGATCAATTCATCTTCATCCTCATTTTCGAAGCACCAGGAGAGGTCATCCATATCCTCGCGTACTCCTTCTCTTGTCAGTGTTATTACGTGACAGGTGCAAGATCGCTTCCAAGACCGATATTGATCCGGCTCTACTCTTGCTGCATATGTGGCTTTCGGTTCATACTTCTGTGGCGGGGTTACCCTCTAACTGCTGGATAAAGCGAACCTGCCTTGCTGATACTGGTCTTCTACCCAGTCTTTGAATGTGAAGCAGTCTTCGAGAGGATGTCCTATCGCTCGGTAATAGGAGCAATAGTTTGGGTGAGAAACCTCGCTGCTTGCTCAGGGTGCTTAGACTCCAGGAATGTCATCATCTGATGTTTTATGACAAGATCGAATATCTTCCTTGTCTTGTCTTGGGAAAAAGAGTATGCTCGACCCAACTTCTTTATAAGAGACAAATCTCGGCTGCTCAATTCTCGATCGCGAGGCTTCTTGGACCCGCTTTGTTGTTGTTAAACATTTTTTTCGTTCTTCATTTTATTTCTACATCTGCGTCGGGTCTTTTATATGATGGGCTGGCGATGAAGGGCGTCATCATTTTTCGTAGCCTGCTGAAGGAGGCGCCGCGTTTTGGCTTTCTCATAGATGGCCATTTCATGGCTATGATCATCCCGGATCTTTTGACCTGCTTCCCTTATTAGCTTGTCCATCTGTTCTTCGAACGACGGACTTGGCATTTTCATTGCTGGACTTCGTTTTGGTTCAGGGTTAGCGTCTTCCCACAGAGCATCTCCTTCTTCATCAAAGTCATGTATAACATAGCAGCCATGGAATCGCTCCCGTTTCTTGGATTGAACATATCCAAGCCCGATCGTTTCCATTCTCCCATTGGGCAACTTTCGCTGAGTCCCGGGGATGTTCCAGATTTTATTGTAGAACTGGGCTTGTCGAGCAGTCTGCTTCAAGGGTACGCCTTGGCACCTCAATAGCCTTTTTAATCCTTCTGTGTAGTATCTGGGCAGACAGATGGGTTGGAACCTGTCAAGCGTAGAATCGGCGCTATGCCAGAATTCTTTCTCCACTTTGGTTTCAGCGGACCGATAAAAGAGTATCGCCTTTTCATCTTTTCACTTTGGAGGAACGTAGAATGTCTGCAGTTCTTGCACCCTGTAGGTATCAAGTGCGTCGAGCTCTTTGTAATGCTCTTGCGGAACCATGGCGATCTGCAAACTTTGATCATCTCCAGTGAAGGCTTGCACTGGTGGACGAGCCGAAAATACTGCATTGTCCCCATCTTCAGAGTCGCTGCCAAAGACCAGGATAGGGGTAGACAGTCCCGGTTTGTTGTATCGGGAAAGTCCGGAATAGACTATCTCTTCTTCCTCCTCGGTATCGCTCCAGAAGTGTCACTCCCCGCTTCCCTAAGTACGGGAAGAGGACGCGGCGAGGCTGCTACGCATTTACTATGAAGTAAATACGCTAAGCGTATCTAAGCAATATAAAAATAAATGCACAAAAGACAAGATATAATAAAACAACAACTTTATTTATTAACATTCTTTTGTACAATGCATGGAAAGTAAATACATCTGAATGAAATCAATGCCTAAACAGTGGCATAACAGAAAGGGAAAATACTGAAATGAAATAGGTACAAGTGGCTACAGCTCTGGGTCTTCAATAAACTGGTCCAATTCTTCGGCGCTGGGCTCGATCGCTGGAAGGTCCGAATCACCTGACAACATTCTAAAGAAGAAAGAGAAGGAATGTCGTCAGCGAACAAATCGCTCGGTAAGTCCCAAAGATAAGGGAGAAGTAGAAAAGACAGAGAGTAAGAGAGAGAGAGTGTAGCTTTTAAAGTTATATTATATTGTTAAACTGTTGTATTCATTAACGCTGTTGTTTGTAACTTGGTATAGAAAGATCCCAGTGTATACGAGCGGAGTCTATATATGCCAGAGACTAATGCAAATGGAAGTACAAAGCTCCATCGATAATACCATGGAACAACGCCATGGATGTAATTACGTCTTATGGTTGCTGTCACGTGCCACTTCTAACACCTTCCGTACCAATCTACCCCTTAAACCCCGCGATGTCTTGGTTGTATTGTTTGTATTGTATTGTAACTTGTAATGTCTTATAATATAGATTGTATAATTGGATGACTTGTCGAAACCATGATATCAGTAAATGGATGCAACTGGAGAATCATGGATGTAACTGGAGAATCATGTAAATAGAAGTATATCCATGGTTCGGTTCGGTCAATACGGATTGAATAGATTGAATATATGTATTCAGGGATTCATGTTGAATTGTAGATTGTAGATTGTACTTGAATCATATTCAAGTCAGATTATTTATAATGAGACTCAGTCTGAGTCAGAACAATTAGAAAAGAAATTGAAGTCCTGATTGTTTTGATGTTATCGGTAACCGCTGCACATGGGCGGTAGGATTTGTGTCTTTTCCAAAGACGATTACCGTGTTGATAACACCATTGTTAAGTTGTCTAACTTAAATAGGCAAGCACCCACTTCTCCGGCTCCCTGAGGCTCAAGAGATTGGTCCTGCTTAAACCTATATTTACTAGGGTCCTTAGGGTAATTTATAGAACTTGAGGAGGTTATATGTAAAAATACTTTTGTATAATTTTCAAAATACACCCCAAGTATTTAATTATCGTCTTTAGAGTTATCATAGATGTAGATTTTATATTTGTGATATTTCTAGTGGAAATAACTTAATTTCATAACATAGGGTATTTAATTGTAATATTGAACTTGTATGGAATTCATGGTATTTTAATATAAAATGATTCTTGTGTTTTTAGAAAAAAAATGGGAATATCTATATTATCACAAAAATAGATATTTTAATGACACACACACACACACATATATTTATATAAAAATAATTTTAATATATATTATATTTCTAGAAATCTCATTTTCTTAAGATGTATTTTAAATCTCTCGAGACCGAATGCTCTATGTGGAGGTCTGCATCTCGCACTACTGAGCTCAGGGATGTGCGATAATCCGCACCATCCCAGTTGGGTTCCCCAAAATGGGTTGTAACGGCGCTTTGCAAAGATTTGTGTAAAATACGTAATCTTGTAGAAAATGGTTTTAATAATAAATTGTATTTATATGTAAAGTTTCGTTTTCCCATATTCTATGTTTCCGAAAGGTATTGTGTTATATTTCATATGAGTGTTGTGAAGAGGTAGGTCATTATCTCGTGATCTATCTAAACCTATAGCAAGATTTATGATGTTTTAAAGTCAAAACTAAACTACATGGTATTTTACTGAAAAAGTACGATAAAAGTTGCAATATGAAATATTTTGCTATGAAACTTGTTCAACATATTTTGTTACTGATTAATAGTTAAGATGTAATAGTTTAATATAGTTGTGTTAAGGAAAATTGAACTTTATAAAGGAAACCGAATCGGAAGTCGGATTTAACTCCGCTTCCATCGGGTTTTAGTAAAAGAGGTTTTAAGCATAGATTAGAGAAGAGGGAGGTGGGACTTACTGGCTCAGAGTCAAGAGAAGAGGGAGAGGAGGAAGTAGAATTTGCCGGTGCGTCGTTTCGTCGCCGGAAGATCCTAAAGTCGTCGTCGGAAATTCATCATTCGCTAACTCCACTTATACACAAAATTTCTAGAGGAATTTCTTGAGAGTTTGGACAGAATTGTGAGTGAGAGGGGTGTGTTTAGGGGTAGTATTTATAGGGTAAAATTAAGGTTAGGGTAGGTGAAAGGTTGAATTGAAAATGTATTAAAAATTGTATTAAAAATATGGTTTAATGTGGTTTTAAAAAGCTTTATTAAATTGCAGGAAATTTAAAGTGTACAGGAGTAATAGGGAGGCCAAAAGACACACTTTTCCTGTTTGACAACTCGGCGATCCGGCTCAACTCGGACGGCGCCGGTGGGCCGAGTCGACCGAGTCGCCGGCCCGAGTCGGCCGAGTCCGGCCGGGGCTCGCTACCACGTGTCCTATGTCGTATGGTGTAGCCCCTGGATCAATTTGTTTTATATGTGTAGTGAGGTTTTTACGAGTTATGCACGTGTAAACCCTTGGGCTTCTAAAAATTTAAAAGAAAACAATATTAAAAATAATTTGGGTGATGGGATTTGAACTCTGGTGGCTTGGTTCAGCAGTGCAAGGTCTTACCAATGAGCTACAAGCTCCTTCTTGCTATTAAAAAACAAAACAAATTTATAACTCGTGCACAGGCAAAAGTACCCCTATCTGGATTTTTGAAATTTTTTTACAGAAAGTTGTACATAAAGTTTGGGGTTGTTACACGAAGACAGGAATGGTGGTGATAGCTTTTTGCTTATTCTCCAATTTATGGCATCTTTCCGTGTCTTCAAAGTCTGGCAGGAAGTATTTTGCATCTTCGTACTTTCGGATTTCATTCACGGAGAATGAGTTCAGCTCCTCTATCATAGTGTATTCAAGTCCATCTTTGAAATACTTCATACACTGATGTTGTGTAGAAGGGAAGATGTTGTACTCGTGTAATCAAGGCCTGCCGAGCAAAGCGTTGTAGCAAGTCTTGGCATCAATGACATGGAACTTGATATTAGTGACGAGCAGCCCAAAGCGTAACGTCAGTATCACAGACCCGAGCGTCCGTGATGACTGGGATTCGAACCCGGAGATAGTGATTTTATCCCGAGCGAGGTGTTGAACGCTCATGCGTATCTCCTTCAACACCCTTATATTGAGAAGGTTGATGGAGGACCCATTGTCGACCAGGATTTTGCCTATCTTGATGTCATGACAGTATCCAGTGACATACAAAGGACGGTTATGCTCGCATGTCCCGAGAAGGAGATCTTCATCGCTGAAGATGATGTCGACTGTGTAAACTTCTTCCAGCTCGTCCTTGTCACAACCCGAAAAGTACGGAACATGACCGGCACTTAAATTACGAAACGTCTCGAGGCGTACGTAATCTAAGTAAGCCAAAACCCAGAAAATCCAAACCAAGTAAAGCAGTAGAGTGAAGGAAAAACCAATTTTAAAGAAAGAATTTTAACACCATAAGCCGAAATATGCATTTTTAAAATCTCAAGTCTTTTCTGAAAATTTCGGCGGAGTTTCCTTTGTAAAAACTGACCCCAAACGGGTACAAACCTGATAAAGCATATATAATGAATGAAGCCATCCCCAAGCGGGAGCTAGCTCTTCGTCAATTGACGGTCACAACCACACACGCAATATAATATACAACGCCGAAGGGCGAGGATCAAAACTCAGGATAAAAATCCAACATCATCAAGAAAACCAGAGGAAAACCATATAATACAGCGTGCGACTCTAAGGTCGAAAGAATATACATAGGTCAACTATCTCTATCAAATATATAAGGCTGGTTGATGGAGTTTTACTAGATACAACTGAAATAACAAATATACAATGGTGGTCCTGATGCAAAAGATCCCACCTACCAAAGCAATCACCGGAAGGAACAGTGTGCCAGCAAAACCGCAACGAAACCTGTACGGCAAAACCTGCAAGGAACTGTAGCACAACGGGGGTGAGTTTCCAACTCATGAGTAGAAAACATCTACGAGTGGAAATCGCATGCATGACACTATCCTAGGTCATATCAAGTAATATCCTCAAATACATATCCCGGTCCATCTATGTATAAGTGTAATACTACATGCTCGTGTAGTACCTCAGATAGAAACATATCAGATATATGATGTATGAATGCATTACGAATGAAACAGAATACATCATGAATGAGACAACTGTTTGCTTTATTTAATGAGATTTCTATATGTATATAAATCGCGTATCATCAATGAAATCGACAGATAAAACAGTGTCCAGTATCGACGCAAAACATAAATCTCAGTATCTCAATACCTCAGGCTCCGGCAATCCGGACTGGCCTGTATCGTCAAATCTCAATATCTCAGTGTCTCAAATCTCAATATCTCAATACCTCGGACTCCGTCAATCCGGATCGGCCCATATCATCAATCACACGACCACGAACGGTATCCTCCGGATATCCGCCGCGCCAGGTAAAATCACCGGTAGGCAGTCTGCCCCTGCCGGGCTCATCGTCTACAACTCGAGCTTCTTGCCCCGGGGTATCTTACCGGGCCCATCATGTACCCGAGACGGTTCATCCAACTCCTCGAATCAGGTCTCGAAAACATCTCAGAACCGAGAAAAAACCATAGTGGACAATACTCAACATGTCAAGGAAAACCGCATTTTTCTCTTTAAAATAATTCATCAGTTTACAAAACTTTCACATGCGGTTTCCAAATCCAGAAAATATCAAGAAGATGTTGGAGATAGTGCCCTCAGAGTCAATTATTAGGTCACAGGTACGTGATTGCAATGATTGATGGAGGACCTATCCCGGTGGGACAGTCTTACTCGAAATGATAGTATGCTATCTGGTTCATCTTTATCATCGTGTACTGCTTTAGGTGACCTGACAAGTCGCTATTACACGTTGATAGAGCCCCTAGGATTCTTGCTTGACCACCAGCAGTATGAGGGCGATCATATACGTGGGAGCTGGCAGTCTATAAGCATATCCTTAAATGGTCCCTAGTCGTGTGAGTTTCGAGACAGGGCATCGATACTCCAGAGAAGACTAGTGTATACAGTCGAGACCCCGACGAGGGGCGGTGGCCGGTCTCACAAGCCACTGGTGTCAGTTGGATCACCTAAGATGTATACAGGTGCTCATTAGGTTATGAGTACACCGGACAGGACTCGCCGGGAACATGCTAGTTGGTCATATACCAGACGTCAGATGGCAGTTCCCTGGTGATATGTGTACAGGTTAGTTCATCGACCTGGGGATCGTCATTTGTCTCATGTGATTTCCCACTGTACTTTGATTACTACCCTACCACGGCTCAAAGGAGTCGTGCAAACAGGTTTTAGTTGGGTACAGTCCCGAGCCACATGGAGGCAGTGAGCGTATCTTCAGGGGTTCGTCTCTCCCGGTATTGGGGGTGAGGTCGCGCTGTGTCTAGGAGAGCCATTACACGAAGCCCTCGGCCGAGGCAAGGAGATTTACTGGTAGGTATTCCAGTAGTATCTCAGGGTGTTCTGGGCTACACTCCGACACGACTCGTACCGCTTTTGGGGGTCTGACTTTTACCAACCTCCTAGGCCCGCCATGCGATGCTCATAGACGAACGAACCGGACTGTACGGATATTGTCACTGACAGGCTCAGTAGGGTTGTCATGCTGAGTTCGCTCACAGACGTTTTCACGCCCCGCTTCCCAGAGTACGCAAGATTGGGCACGTGACATAGCCAACCATGCTACCTGTGGGTAGGAAATATCCATCCACAGGCACATTACGGTTGTAGAGATATCAAGAACAAAATAATAAACTAATCTAATACATGTCCAAGTCCATAATAACAAGAATCAATAAACAATAAGTGCGGAAGCAAATGATCCAATACCATAAATAAACAGTACGTCCCATAATGCGGGCTCACATCTGAAATGAAATGAAATAAATAAACTAAGCCCTAAGAAACTCACAGTTCAGCCTGCTGGCTGAAGTACTCCTGCTCGGTCGTCGATAGAGGTAAGGAATCTGGGCCATGCAAAACCCAGACGTCAGCGCGTCATGTCAACCAAATAATATAGTATAAACATGGTAATAAGCAATGCAGGTGTGAACATGAAATAAGCAATATTATGAAACAACAGTGCAGGGTAATGTGCAAAGGGTAACTAAACTGTTCTATCAGTTTTCTACTCTAAAGTCTTTGAAATCAATTGATGAATCGTCGATGTAACTCAATAGTATCCCGTGCGTGCCCGGGACCACGGTCAAGGTTCTCAGGGCTGAATCCGAGACGTGCCGCTAGGCAGTAAAGTAGGTAGTAGGATGGATGAGTGATGTCAGCATCATCACTCCCGGACTGGCCAAGCCCGTAAGACTGATCAGAACAAGTATCGAACTGTTGAGTTACAAGTCGGTTTCACCTTTGATTTCCCCATACCCCCAAGCTATGTATGTCAGGTCAGGTATTCAGTAGTCAAGGACTAATGCCAACACAAAATCAGGTAAAGTAGGTCTGTCTGGATAGACAGCAGGAATGGTCAGGTTTGTCGGCATTAGGCATGAGATCAGGTAACAGGTCAGGTAATGTATAAAGGTGTCATGTCATGTCAAGAGTGTACGGTACCATATCATGTCAAGTAGGAAGTGTAACAGGTCATGTCAGGAAGCACAAGATGTCATGTGGGTGCTCATAATCAAACTATCATAAACATGTGTATAAATAAACAAGCATGAGTACTATTAGAACAATAAACTGGAACATGTAATATGATATGCAAATAGATATAATTTCAAGGATATGGATGCACAGTTATCGATTAGGGTTACATTTATAGTTCCAATATTAATTAGGATGCAATTTATTGAACATGGAGTATTAATATCACATTATTATGTAGTAATGTGATCTATGGATGCAATTATATTTATTTTAAATGCGATGGATACAAACGGGTATCCGAAGAGTTATAAAACTATAAAATGGTAGTGTGGGATGTACAACTAAGCAATATGTGATATAAATATTTATATAATAATATTAATATGGATAGCATATTCAAAGCGATTAGTAACTATAAAAGCTGTATTGATTAACCATGCACAAGAAGGTTCCGTTCAGAAATTCAGCGTCACCCTAATTTGTAAAATAGCTTAAAAATAACAAACGTTCTCCAAAAGGGACGTATCTTATACCAAAACAAAGATAATTCAATAAGGTTTTCAGTTTTATAAGTATAAGTATCTCAGGTTATCCCTAGAAAAAGTTATGAATATTCGAAGTTGAAAGTTTGCTGCTGGAATTTCCCTGGACAGCAGTTTGGAGACATTTTCATTTGCATTTTACGTTATTTAACCAATTTATTTTGCCAGTAAATACTTCATAGAGTTATAGTATTCTGAATTATCTTCGTAACGAACTAAAGAACGTATACTAATGATTTTTCTATGATTTATAATGAATTTTATTAGATAAGGTGTACAGTAAATTTCAGATTTGTCATATCCGATTTTTCAACGACGTTTCATATGTAAACTATAAGATTTTCAAATGTATATCATTATAAAATGAAGATTATAAAAGTATATAGCATGTAGCAAGATTAACTTGCCTCGATGGGTCGCGAATCGGGAAAACGGAACGTTAACCGTCGGCGGGGAAAACTCGCGACGGGCGCACAGTTCACGGAATGAACCCAAACGACGAACAAAGTAACCACACGGGTCGGGGTACCTCACTGGAACGTCGAGAAGTGTCACCGGCACGACGGAATTCCGGCAACAAAAGAACAGTTAAAAAAATGAAAAACGGAACATGAAGCAAGAAGAGAAAGAATGATAAAGAGAAGTACGAGAGAATATATGAGGAAGAGGGAGAGAGAGCTAAAAGTGGAGAGAGAGAGAGAAAGTGGGGCCCACGGGGTTAAAGGGGAAGTTGCGATTGGCTGAGAGAATAAATTAAGAAGGATATAAAAGATTGTAAAAATATTATATGGTTAACTTAAAGATTTAAAAGATAGGTAATGAACAGTAAGATATCAGGTTTGTTAGAAAAATATATGCGATGGTTTTAATAATATTAAAATTTGGGATTTCGGCGCCAAATAAAACATTTCCAAATTGCGCCCGGGTTGGGTCTAAAAATTCGAAATTCAAATAATAGGATTTTAAGCGGGTTCCAAATTTTAAAATGAAATGTTTTATGATTAAAAGCATACTCCCAAAACGGACACACGCACGTGCACGTAGCTATCCAAACTCGCCCGTTTCACTGAACGGGACGAGAATACAATGCACAGACGCTACCACGAGGCTAAGGGTGTCAAGTAGGCCAAGAAGAATATTTTCAATTTTATTTTAGGTGCTAAAATTTGTTATATGCAGAATGACTTAGCCGGTTAAAATTGTGCAATAAGAACCAAACAAGCAAGATAAATGAAATGAGCAATACCAAACACTCAACCAGTAACAGAAATAGTATTATTGGGCTCGGGTGTTACATCATACCCAACTACAAAAAGAATTTCGTCCTCGAAATTCCAAGAATTCAAGATAGATAACTACAGGAAAAGGTGAGGAAACTTCTGCCGGATCTCGTCTTCTCACTCCCAAGTGGATTCTCCATGCGATCGATTACCCCAAGAGACTAGCACAAGGGGGATAACCTTGTTCTTAAGAACCTTTTCTCTTCGATCCTTGATTTCAACCGGTCGCTCCTCAAAAGTCAAGTCTTCTCGTACTGTTAGCTCCGAATGATCCAAAACGTGTGTTTCATCTCGAACATACTTACGGAGTTGAGATACGTGAAACATATCATGCACATTTGCCAAGGACTGCGGTAACGCCAAACGATATGCTACCTCACCAACACGCTCCACGATCTCAAGGGTCCAACGAATCGAGGACTGAGCTTTCCTCACCTTCCAAAACGAATCACCCCTCTAGTCGGTAATATCTTCAAGAACACCAAATCACCCACGGTGAATTCTAGAGGTCTTCTCGATGTGTCAGCCCAACTCTTCTATCTGTCTTGTGCTGCCTTCATATGATTTCTGATAGTGTTAACCTTCTCAACTGTCTGCATCACCAAATCTGGTCCCAACAATTTTCGTTCACCGACATCATCCCAACAAATAGGTGAACGACATTTACGACCATACAAAGCTTCAAACGGAGCCATCTGGATAGTTGCCTGAAAACTGTCGTTGTAAGAAAACTCCACCAAGTGTAGATGATTCTCCCACGAACCCTTGAAGTCCAACATGCATGCTCTCAACATATCATCAAGAGTTTGGATCGTTCTCTCCGACTGACCATCAGTTTGAGGATGATAAGTTGTGCTAAACTTCAATCGAGTCCCCAAACTTTCCTGTAAACTCCTCCAGAAGTGTGATAAGAACCGAGTGTCCCGATCGGACACGATGCTCACCGATACGCCATGCAATCTTACAATCTTCTGCATGTACCGCTCTGCCAAAGTCTCCGTTGATTGGCCAACCTGGAAAGGAATAAAGTGAGCTGTCTTGGTCAATCGATCGACAATCACACATACTGCATTGTTGCCATTTGGACTTCGCGGTAAAGCCGTCACGAAATCCATGGTTATATGTTCCCACTTCCACTGAGGAATCGGAAGTGGTTGCAACAAACTAGCAACCCTTTGGTGTTCAGCCTTGACTTGCTAACATACCAAGCACTTAGCCACGAAGCGAGCAATCTCCCGTTTCATGCCTTCCCACCAGAAATGCTGTCGAATATCTCGGTACATCTTTGTACCTCCTGGATGTACAGAATAAGCTGAACTGTGTGCCTCCTTCATAAGCTCTTCACGAACATCCCCCTTTGGCACACACAAACGGCTACCATACCTCAACGAACCATCTTCGTAGACCAGTAAATCTGTTCGTAGTCCAGCCTCAACCCGCTCTCGAAACTTCTGCAGTCTAGGATCCTGCGATTGTGCCGCTTTAATCTTCTCAACCAAGGACAACTGTACTTGCAACTGCATCAACTGTCCCGTAGAATGTGGTAGCACAACTTCCAAGTCAAATCTTCGATAATCTGCAATGATCTCCCCCTGTGTAGTTAACACCTGAATTGCTGGTAACCGACTAAGCGCATCCGGCACAACATTAACCTTCTCCGGATGGTACTTAAGATCAAGATCGTAGTCAGCCATCAGCTCCAACCATCTACGCTGCCTCATGTTAAGCTCCTTCTGTGTAAACACATACTTCAAGCTCTTATGATCTGTAAAAACTTCGACTCTTTCCCCCAAAAGGTAGTGTCTCCAAATCTTCAAAGCGAAAATCACAGCCGCACGCTCCAAGTCATGAGTTGGATAATTCTTCTCATGGGTCTTCAACTGTCTCGATGCGTATGCTACAACCTTCCCATGCTGCATCCAAACACATCCCAATCCTTTCCCAGATGCGTCGCTATGAATCACTAGTCCTCCGGAATTGTCTGGTACGGTCAGGATAGGGGCGGTTATCAACTTCTGCTTCAACGTCTCAAAAGCCAACGCACACTTATCCGTCCATACAAAAGGTACCTCCTTGTGCGTAAGCTTGGTCAACGGTTCTGCCAAACGAGCGAAGTTCTCCACAAATCTCCTGTAGTATCCGGCTAATCCAAGGAAACTTCTTATCTCAGCTACATTCCTTGGAATAGGCCAATCTCGAACTGCTGCAATCTTTTCGGGATCGACGGCGATTCCATCGCCCGACACAACATGCCCCAGAAACTTCACTTCTTCCGGCTAGAATTCGCACTTACTCATCTTCGCGAATAACTTCTCTTGTCTCAGCGTCTGCAGTGCGATCCTTAAATGCTCAGCAGGCTCCTCCGGACTCTTCGAGTATACCAGAATATCGTCAATGAATACCATAATAAACTGGTCCAAGAATGGTGAAAAGATCCTGTTCATCAAATCCATGAATATTGCCGGCGCATTAGTCACTCCGAAGGGCATCACTAGATACTCGAAATGTCCATATCGAGTCCGAAACGCCGTCTTGCAAGTGTCTTCTGCTCTCACTCGGACCTGATGATATCCTGATCGCAAATCCAGTTTCGAGAATACCCTCGCGCCACTAAGCTGCTAAAAAAGTTCTCCAATGCGAGGGATCGGGTACTTGTTCTTAATAGTCACCCGGTTCTACTCTCGATAATCAATGCACATCCTTCTCGTGCCGTCCTTCTTCTTTACTAAAAGAACTGGGGCTCCCCAAGGTGAGTTGCTGCTTCGAATCCAACCCTTCTCGAGTAATTCACCAACTTGTTTCTTAACTTCTTCCAATTCCACCGGTGCCATCGGATAATAAGATTTTGATACTGGCGCTGCACCAGGAATAAGGTCAATCGCAAACTCCACATCTCGCTTCGGCGGTAAGCCTGATATATCTTCAAACACATCCATAAAGTCACGAACAACTGACGGCTCTTCATTACTATCCGCTTCCATTGTCGCAAGAACACTGTTTGTCGGCCTAGCCCGAAACTCGACTGGCCCGACAAAGCTGCTTCTTCCAGTGAAAGTAAACTCAGGGTGTCCGGGAATCTGGAAATTTACCTTCCTTGCCCTACAGTCAATGTGGGCGTGGAAAGTGCCAAGAAAATCCATTCCCAAGACTGCTTCATAACTGCCCGTATCTATCACCAAGAAATCTGCAAAAGCTCTCGTCCGCAAATAACAACTGTACAATCTCTACATTCCTTACTAGTTATGATTTTCCCATTCCCAGTGTGTATGTCCCAAAACTAGACAGGGTCGTGCAGATAATCGAGTGTGTAGTTATAAATTTGGATGACATAAAACAGTGGGGTGCTCCAAAATTAGATAATGCCAATGCGGAAAACCATGAACGAGTAAATTACCTGAAACCACTTCTCCCGATGCCTTAGCTTCCTCAGCTGTCAACGTGAACGCTCGAGCCTGATTTGGTCCCTGAGTCAGCTGTTTCTGCCCTTGGAACGGTCTCTGCGGAGGCTTCTGAATATCATCCCTTGTACGAAACTTCGACGGACAGGCACTAACGGCGTGATCTGCCGCTCTACATCTAAAACAGAGTCCCAGCCTCTTACAACACTCCTTTCGCACATGTCCGGGTACATGGCAGTAGTTACAAATCACGCTCCCTTTCCGATCACCCACAATCGTTTTCTTCATTGGTGCTACGCTGCTCCTGCTCACCGGAATACTTATATGTGCAGACGTTTGTTTCAGTGCAGATGCAGGTTCCAGCTCGGTCTGTTCCTTTAGATTCTCCAGCAATCCCCTTATCACTCTACGCCTGGCGGCTAAGACCGCACGTCTTTGGTCCATCTTCAAATTCTGACCGGCCATATTCCTGGAAATCAAAGTACCCATCATTAGCATGATGATAGATTCTGAGTATGGATCAAGGCTAGAACTCCAAGATACTTAAATAGAGTACTGCATTGTAGCTATGCCGCGGTATCATAGTCGCAATTACTTAACTCCACCCAAGTCGCCCAAGTCCTAGGGATAACAAGAAATCAGGTTTCCGAGTCGACATGCAAAGTAAGTTTGCACGTCGTAAAAGATATAATCAGGAAGAATGTGATTCAAGAATGGTAAAACGGTCAATGTGGTTGGACATGTTTCCTAAACACGGGTATTCTGATTCGTGTATTGGGTACAATACCCAACTACAAAAGAATCAACCCGACTAACCTATGGCTCTGATACCAAAAGAACCATGTCACGCCCCGCTTCCCAGAGTACGCAAGATTGGGCACGTGACATAGCCAACCATGCTACCTGTGGGTAGGAAATATCCATCCACAGTCACATTACGGTTGTAGAGATATCAAGAACAAAATAATAAACTAATCTAATATATGTCCAAGTCCATAATAACAAGAATCAATAAACAATAAGTGCGGAAGCAAATGATCCAATACCATAAATAAATAGTACGTCCCATAATGCGGGCTCACATCTGAAATGAAATGAAATAAATAAACTAAGCCCTAAGAAACTCACAGTTCAGCCTGCTGGCTGAAGTACTCCTGCTCGGTCGTCGATAGAGGTAAGGAATCTGGGCCATGCAAAACCCAGACGTCAGCGCGTCATGTCAACCAAATAATATAGTATAAACATGGTAATAAGCAATGCAGGTGTGAACATGAAATAAGCAATATTATGAAACAACAGTGCAGGGTAATGTGCAAAGGGTAACTAAACTGTTTTATCAGTTTTCTACTCTAAAGTCTTTGAAATCAATTGATGAATTGTCGATGTAACTCAATAGTATCCCGTGCGTGCCCGGGACCACGGTCAAGGTTCTCAGGGCTGAATCCGAGATGTGCCGCTAGGCAGTAAAGTAGGTAGTAGGATGGACGAGTGATGTCAGCATCATCACTCCCGGACTGGCCAAGCCCGTAAGACTGATCAGAACAAGTATCGAACTGTTGAGTTACAAGTCGGTTTCACCTTTGATTTCCCCATACCCCCAAGCTATGTATGTCAGGTCAGGTATTCAGTAGTCAAGGACTAATGCCAACACAAAATCAGGTAAAGTAGGTCTGTCTGGATAGACAGCAGGAATGGTCAGGTTTGTCGGCATTAGGCATGAGATCAGGTAACAGGTCAGGTAATGTATAAAGGTGTCATGTCATGTCAAGAGTGTACGGTACCATATCATGTCAAGTAGGAAGTGTAACAGGTCATGTCAGGAAGCACAAGATGTCATGTGGGTGCTCATAATCAAACTATCATAAACATGTGTATAAATAAACAAGCATGAGTACTATTAGAACAATAAACTAGAACATGTAATATGATATGCAAATAGATATAATTTCAAGGATATGGATGCACAGTTATTGATTAGGGTTACATTTATAGTTCCAATATTAATTAAGATGCAATTTATTGAACATGGAGTATTAATATCACATTATTATGTAGTAATGTGATCTATGGATGCAATTATATTTATCTTAAATGTGATGGATGCAAACGGGTATCCGAAGAGTTATAAAACTATAAAATGGTAGTGTGGGATGTACAACTAAGCAATATGTGATATAAATATTTATATAATAATATTAATATGGATAGCATATTCAAAGCGATTAGTAACTATAAAAGCTGTATTGATTAACCATGCACAAGAAGGTTCCGTTCAGAAATTCAGCGTCACCCTAATTTGTAAAATAGCTTAAAAATAACAAACGTTCTCCAAAAGGGACGTATCTTATACCAAAACAAAGATAATTCAATAAGGTTTTCAGTTTTATAAGTATAAGCATCTCAGGTTATCCCTAGAAAAAGTTATGAATATTCGAAGTTGAAAGTTTGCTGCTGGAATTTCCCTGGACAGCAGTTTGGAGACATTTTCATTTGCATTTTACGTTATTTAACCAATTTATTTTGCCAGTAAATACTTCATAGAGTTATATTATTCTGAATTAGCTTTGTAACAAACTAAAGAACGTATACTAATGATTTTTCTATGATTTATAATGAATTTTATAAGATAAGGTGTACAGTAAATTTCAGATTTGTCATATCCGATTTTTCAACGACGTTTCATATGTAAACTATAAGATTTTCAAATGTACATCATTATAAAATGAAGATTATAAAAGTATATAGCATGTAGCAAGATTAACTTGCCTCGATGGGTCGCGAATCGGGAAAACGGAACGTTAACCGTCGGCGGGGAAAACTCGCGACGGGCGCACGGTTCACGGAATGAACCCAAACGACGAACAAAGGAACCACACGGGTCGGGGTACCTCACTGGAACGTCGAGAAGCGTCACCGGCACGACGGAATTCCGGCAACAAAAGAACAGTTAAAAAAAATGAAAAACGGAACATGAAACAAGAAGAGAAAGAATGATAAAGAGAAGTACGAGAGAATATGTGAGGGAGAGGGAGAGAGAGGAAAAAGTGGAGAGAGAGAGAGAGAGAAAGTGGGGCCCACGGGGTTAAAGGGGAGGTTGCGATTGGCTGAGAGAATAAATTAAGAAGGATATAAAAGATTGTAAAAATATTATATGGTTAACTTAAAAATTTAAAAGATAGGTAATGAACAGTAAGATATCAGGTTAGTTAGAAAAATATATGCGATGGTTTTAATAATATTAAAATTTGGGATTTTGGCGCCAAATAAAACATTTCCAAATTGCGCCTGGGTTGGGTCTAAAAATTCGAAATTCAAATAATAGGATTTTAAGCGGGTTCCAAATTTTAAAATGAAATGTTTTATGATTAAAAAGCATACTCCCAAAACGGACACACGCACGTGCACGTAGCCATCCAAACTCTCCCGTTTCACTGAACGGGACGAGAATACAATGCACAGACGCTACCACGAGGCTAAGGGTGTCAAGTAGGCCAAGAAGAATATTTTCAATTTTATTTTAGGTGCTAAAATTTGTTATATGCAGAATGATTTAGCCGGTTAAAATTGTGCAATAAGAACCAAACAAGCAAGATAAATGAAATGAGCAATACCAAATACTCAACCAGTAACAAAAATAGTATTATTGGGCTCGGGTGTTACAGACGTCCCTTTTAGTCAGTACCTGGTAGCCCGTTACGTATTGGCTTATACCTCTGACGTGCTAGTGGTTAAATCCACAACCAAGGTGTTGACGAGTCTTTAGAGTCCCCCACATTCAGTTACTCAGCTTTCGGGCGAAAAGTTGTAGAGGCCTGTTCCCCTCCGAACGGCGGCCGAGACATGGAGGACGTCTGGCCTGAGATTCGGGGCAGATGCTAATAGGTGCTATCCGTCCACCTCTCCGAAGATGCCAATTTGATTTACGGCACCGTGTATCGGGGGTTTAGACGGATGCGGCCGATGTAGCAGACTTCGTCAGATTCCCTCTCAGGGTGAGGGGTTTTTGATTGTGGGGACGCTCTTCCCTGCAGGCGCAAGCCCCTGCAGTTAATTACGCTACCGCATCGCGGTAACAACTTTCTCCTTCTCCAGAACTTCACTTCGTGTCGTGTGTGTTTGTTTTGTTTGTGGTTGCCCGTGGATTGTATACGGAGACTGAGTAATACCGTCGCTCGTAGGACGTGGATTAGTCCAAACCCGTGTTTACTTAGATTTGGGTTTGGTGTTTTAGTTTAAGGATACATTAGTCGCGTTGCGGCTAAGATCAACTTAAACGTTCGTCAAGGATACGTTGATCCTGTTTTGGACTAAGATCGACTTGACGTAGTGATCGATTTAATATCTGGCCGTCGGGACTCGTCACCTCTCTGACGTCGTTGAGGGATTACAAAGACAGGCGTCAGAGGAGTTCAGAGATGTACCCTTGAGCCAAAGTTGATCTGGAGTTTTATCGTTTATTTAAATATCTAAGGATACGTTAACCGTATTTGGGGCTAAGATCAACTTAGACGGGACCGTTTAGATCCGACAAAAGAACGTTTGGGCCCTATTGTGCCAGTTTAGGGACGTGGCGGTCTATCGCCAGTTTAGGGACGTAGGGGTCCGATATTAGTTTAGGGACGTTTCGGTCCGATATTAGTTTAAGGACGTCTCGGTCGACTATTAGTTTAAGGACGTCTCGGTCCAATATTAGTTTAAGGACGTTTCGGTCCACGAGTTTAAGGACCCCGCAGTCCATATTCATGTGTGGTTGTTGGGACCCATCACCTCTCTGACGACGTTGAATGATTACAACGACGTATGTCAGAGGAGTTCGGAGATGTACCCTCGAACCAGTAGTAAATTGATTTAAGAGAGCAATCTTGCTCAGTCAATTTAATTTGAGGACTTACGGCCATGATTGGGCTAAGTCCAGTTGAAAAATATTCAACGCCTTTTATTTGTTTTTGGTCTGTTAGGCCTGTGCTAGGGCTTGGTCCGTTTTTAAATAATGCATTGCATTATTTATTCTTTGTTTGGGCTCTGTTCATGACTGATGCAGAGCATTAACTTAACTAGGCCTCTGCAAGGCATCTACTTTGTTTGGGCTCTACCCCTTTTAAAATGCATAGCATTTATATTATTTTGTTTAGGCTCTGCCCATTTATAAATGATGCAGAGCATCAATTTAATTAGGCCTGCTTGGTCTATTGACTTGGGCTTGGCCCTTTGAGAAATGCATTGCATTTATCAGGCGGTTTGCTCCAATTACAGAGCGCAAGCGCTTATGGTTAGGACATGCGTCATGCTCTAGTATGCGCAAGCGCAACAGCGCAGTGCGCTGTGCTGTTGCGCTGCTAACACGTGGCGCGCTGTGGTGAGTTGCGCTAATTCCAGAGAGCAAAGCTCTATTTCAAGAGCACGTAGCGCAAGTAGCTGACACGTGGCGCTCTCTTAAGAGCGCAACAGCGCAGTTTGGAAGTGCAGAGCACTAAGAATCTTTTAGATTCAAGAATCAGAAGTGCAAAGCACTATTTAATTTCTTGATCTTCATTTAGATCAAAGAAAAATAAATTTTTCTTTTTTTTGTTTCAAGAACCAAAGGTTCATAAAAAAAAGTGCAAAGCACTATTATTTCTTATTTATATATATATATATATATTTATTTAAGATTATTGATCTTGTTCTTAGATCAATAATCTGCCCATAAGAGAACTTTCTCTTCTCCCTCAAGGTTTTTACCTTCTGTCGTTCTTGAGGAGTTTTTCCAGAGCTTTCTTCTTTCTCTTTTTTTTTAGAAGGATCTTGATGATCCCCCTGAATTGAGGTTTAGGGTCCTTTTTATAGTGCCCATAAATTAGTTAGATTTGTTGAAGAGATCTTTCTCTGAATGATTTGGGGAATTTTCCCCACCGTTGAATCTTTGATCCAAGGGCTTCTGCTTTGCAGAAGAAAATCTTCTTGTTTTAATAAGAACAGAAAAGATATCTTAGAAATTTAATTCTGTTTGGCGCGGATGTTTCAGCGCGTGACACGTGTCGCGCAGCGCACAGCGCAGCGCACAGCGCAGCGCAACTGCAATAGCGCATCTGCGCCGACATGTGTCGCGCAGCGCACAGCACAACTGTGCTAGCGCATCTGCGCTAACACGTGTCGCGCAGCGCAGAGCACAGCGCAACAGCGCAAGCGCATCTGCGCTGACACGCGTCGCGCAGCGCAGTGCATGCGCAACCGAAGCGTTGCTTCCTTTAAACAGAGCTTTGCTCTGATAGGGCGCGCCCTCTTGGGTGCAGCGCTGATACATCTACGCCTGACACGTGGCGCGTTGCGCTCAGCGCAGAGGATCTGAAGCGTTGCTTCATTTATTAAAGTTTAAATTTTGGGAGAATCGGAAGCGTCGCTTCTCCTGAGATATCTTTTCATCTCCTCTTTTCAAGTCAAACTTGTATTCCCGAAATTCTAATTTCCCGGGCCTTGGAAATGATTTCATTACGCACAGAATCTTCTGCACCTGGGTCTATATATATAATTCGAGGCTGAGCCTTTTCGTCTCTCATTTTTAGAGAACTTCTTCAATCATGGCTTGCAATCGCCCTCATTCCCGCCGACAACCATGGGAGGTGCCGATTCGGGACATTGTTCCCCGCTTCGCTGTGCGCTTGGTAGACTCCTCTCTTTCAGATGAACAATGCGATGCCGCCATGTACGAGCTTTCGACTCATGTGGGGTCTCCTTTGCCTCCGAATTCTATTTGGCTTCGGATGATCCTTGCCTCGGTGCTCGCCGACATTCCCCCTCTTCCGGCGGAGATGTCCTCGGCAGTACTTGATGTGGCCGAGGATAAGATCGAGAGCTTTTTCGAAGCGCTCTTGATCACCAAAGCCCTGAGGGATTTCTCCTTCTACTTACTGAGCCAGATACGGGCTCGTCGGGTCGTCATCGCCACTTTTTCCCGGGAGTGCGGCGTCGACTGTTGGATGGCTACCCCTTGGGAAGATCGCCGCTTCGACGTGATGGAGAAGGCGGAGAGGGAGCTGAATAATTTTCTTTTCCTTTTTGTGAACCCTTGTCTCTCTGATCCCGTATTCGGTGATCTTTTTTAAATGTAATAACAATAAGAATAAATAAGAGTTCTTTCATTTTAGCTCTCTATTGTGATTTTCTTTTTTAATCAAGCACTTCATTGTCTGTTAAGGGTTCTTCCATTTTAGCTCTCTGTTGTGCTTGTGCATCGTATGATTTTAATTCGTTATTATCAAGTACACGTAACTTTGCATGGATAAATTGCCTTTGGCATTTAAGCCCCTCTTTCTGCGCTAGCGCATCTGCGCTGACACGTGTCGCGCAGCGCACAGCGCAGCGCGACTGCGCTAGCGCACTAGCGCATTTGTGCTAGCGCATCTACGCTGACACGTGTCGCGCAGCGCACAGCGCAGCACGACTGCGCTAGCGCATCTGCGCTGACACGTGTCGCGCAGCGCAACTGCGCTAGCGCACTAGCCCATTTGTGCTAGCGCATCTACGCTGACACGTGTCGCGTAGCGCACAGCGCGGCGCAACTGCGCTAGCGCATTGTGCTGACACGTGTCGCGCAGCGCAGTGCATGCGCAACTGAAACGTTGCTTCCTTTAAATAGAGCCTTGCTCGGATTGGGCACGCCTTCTTAGGCGCTGCGTTGAAGTATTAGCGTCTGACACGCGGCGCGTTGTGCTCGAGACTTGAAGCGTTGCTTCAAAAACTTTGCATTTTGAATTTGAACAGAGCTTTGCTCTGATTGGGCGAAACAAATGCCCCCCCACCGTTGCGCTCACGTGGCGCGCACGTGAGTGTAGCGGTGGCAATCCCCTGACCGTTGGATCAAGGGGTGAACTCAAGAGGCGCAAGTGCCTTATAAATAGGGCCTCTGGCCCTTAGAGAAAAAAATCTTATCATTTCAAGATTTTTGATTTCCAGAGCTTTGCTCTTCCTTAGAACTCCAGAGCTTTGCTCTCGTTTCCAGAACCCTAGAGCTTTGCTCTCATTCTCCAAGTTAGAAGATTTTAGGTAAAATTATTTTCAAGTGAAATTAATATTAATTAACCAATAGAGCTTTGCTCTCACAGATCTTTTGATCTAAAGAAATCTCCATTGGGGTTTCATAAATAGAGCCTTGCTCTAAAAACTTATGGATCTACAGAGACCCTGTTCATGAGTTCTAACCCATGAATAGAGCTTTGCTCTTGAATCAAATGTAGATCTTTTAGATTCGAAAAATGAAGAAATTTTTTTTTATAAGTTTTCATGGATTTTTCGGGATTCCAGAAATTTTAATTTTAAATTTCTTTTCAAAAAATTTTCTTTTTGATGGGAAATTATAGAGCTAAGCTCTTTTTATGGAATTTTATTCTTTTGAGACCAGAATTTGACAAGTGTCATTCTGTGACAGAGCTTTGCTCTGAAAGAGGAGATTTTCTCCTTGTCTCTAGGGATTGTTTATTAAGGGGAATGTTTTCCTGGGGAACAACTGACAATCTCATCCAATGATTAGATTGTCCTATTAACTGACATACTGTCATCCAGATTTTGTGGGTCCCCTTTTGGTCCCTTACTCACTGCACTGCTGCATGATGTAATTAATTAATTTTAATTTTAATTTAATTAGTGCATTTTCTTCTTCCCCCTTTTTACACCAAACGTTGGAATTGTAACACTAACAACCAAATCGTTCTTTTGCAGCGATCATGTCTCTAGACACTTCATTCCCGTTTGTCCGCACGGAGGAGGGATTTCCCGAGGCGCCCCTGGACCGTGAAGTCCTGGCTATGATCAAGGAGTACGATCCTGAATACAAGAGTCTCCATCTTTGGGGGTCGTGGTACAATCATATCATCATGGGCCGACAGAGCTTTACCTGTGCGGTGCCGTCAGAACCCATCACGGCAATTCACTATGCTACCCCCCTCCAGTGCAGTATGCCGTGGAGATGATAGACTGGACTGCGAACGGCTTTCTTCATCCCGCTATAGATGCTGTTCCGGTTCAGCGTCCCATGGTCTTGGATATCCTAGGACGCCGCATTTGTCAGGGAGAGGCACGGCCTTGGGGGCAATCATATAACCTTGGTTTGATTCCCCGTCACCCGATTGGCTATCTGCCGTGGGCCCGATACATCTTGTCGACGAAGAAGTCGCAGTTGATAAGACTCGGCTTGTACACCGCGGTCTACGTCTCTCTTTTCCAGTATCCCTCGCTCCCCACCTGGTGGTTCAAGGCTTTCTTGGAGCAGTGGAACATTTCCACCCACACTTTCCTTGCCATGGATCGGGAAGTGTCTATTTCTTTGGAGGAATTTGCGGAGGTATCCGGCCTACCGGTCATGGGGGAACATTATGAAGAGCTGCTCCCGACAGATGAGTACGTCTTCGGTGCTAAGCCGGTGGTAAGGGGGATTACGCCGGAAAATGCCGTTCAACACCAATTTCCGAGCATGATCAAGGTGTTGAACATCTACGAGTCCCTCTTCATCGAACACGGGAGTCGAGGAGTTAATTTTGAGGACTTCATTGCTCGTTTCCTCCGTCCGAGCGTCATTTCGCCAAGAGCCGTCAAATCTGCTATCCTGGATGATCCCTTCGGTCTAGGTTTGAATAACCTGCCGACGAAGGAGATAGACCAAAAGGCTTTCTTCCTCCCAGACTTCCCAACCATATCTTTCGCGGAAATTGCGGCCCCTGGGATGGACGAGGAGGCCTTTTTCTTAGGATTTCTCGGGCTGTGGCTGAGTTGGTTCGTGATCCCAATGCACTCTCATCGCATGCGGCCTTCTGTCTTTTATCCAGCCCACCGCATGGTCATTGGGGTAAAGGTGGCCGTGGGGATTGCCGGCTTAGCGCACTTGTATCATGGTCTCAGCCGAGCCGCGGATGCCAACGAGCCCGGAGCATCGTACGTGGTCTTCCCGATGCACTACTTTATGTCATGGCTTGAGCTACATACGGCGGGTGTATTTGGAATGCATAAAAGGCCTTCGTTCTTTGACAGGTGTGGTTTCCCTCGTATTATTCAATTGATTAGCGCATCAATTGTGACCCCTTCACCACGGAATGCTAGAGGCTTACTGCTCCGCCCTCACACTGTTGGAGTTGGGATGTCCTTCATTGATAAGGTATTAACCATTGGAGAAGCGTCCACTACTGCGGAGCGACCATTACAGGACTCCTTTAAGGATGGAGCTTCAGTATTGACGGCCCGGGAGACCCTCCATTTGTATTCTATCAGACCGGGCTTCCTAGTCTTCAGGCAGGACGGTGCAGCAATCTTTATGAGATATAACCCGCATCGTTTTGCACAACAACTGGGTTATGATCAAGGGGTACCCTTGGAAGCATTCTTACTGGAACCCGCTGCTAATGAAGAAGGGATGGAGAATGCGTTACATCACTTCATGCGCTTGAGCACAGGTTCTCGTTTCTTTATTAGCGCGCCAGCCTGCGCTCCATGACTCCTCAACGTATATAAAGAGTGGTACGGTCATGCGACAGGGGCCGTTATAAAGGAGGAGAGGCGAGTGCTGATCGACCGTAAAGAAGTACCTCCCGGCACCAATCGTAACGCTCCTTTAGTGCCGAGGACCCTGGTGGTTCCTCCTTTCAAAGATGCCGGGGGCAGACCATCTCGTGCGCAAAGTCCTCCACGTGAGTTGCCGCTCCCTGATATCGCGGATGCGCCTCCCGCACCCTGTGCTCCGGTGGAAACAGTGGTTGTACCCTCACCAGAGTCTGGCGCGGGTGCTGACATCGGGACCCGTCGTCCCAAAGTGGCTTCCAAGCGGAAGTCGATTCCCCGTGAGCCTAGGGTCGGAGGGCAAAAGAAAAAGAAGTCGCTCTTCGCTGCGGATGTCGTGTTCGGCCAGGAACCCCATGCTCCTTATGCTGAAGGTCTGCTCGAATATGGGACTAACGCAGGGTTGGTGATGCCGCCGCCGGACGATACAGACTTGGAGGCTGCTCTCAGAGCTTCGGCATGGTTGACGAAGCGTGACGCGTGGCTGGCTAAGCTTGCGCAATCAGGTAACTACTAGTCGCCTTTTCTTTATTGCAACAAATCCTCTTTATTATTTTTGACTAACGCTTTTCTTTTTTTTCTTTCAACAGGCATCACTGATGAAGAAGCCATTGCTGCTTCTCTGAAGACTTTTCAGGAGGAGGAACGTCTCAGAGCATCTATGGGCCTTAGTAAGTTTTTGACTCATCAAGTTTTTCATTTCCTTGTGTTATGGTCGATCTAACCCTTCCCTTTTAATTACAGGAACTTCAATGCCGTTCCCACCAAGCGACACAAATGTTCCGCCAGCCGCCGATGTTCCTGCTCCCTCTGAGCCGCCGCAGGAGGTTCGTCTTGAAGAGCCGATGAGAGATGCCTTAAAGGCTCTGGAGGCATCCCTGAACGAGGATGACGATGCCTTGAAGGAGGCGTCACAGAGGTCCCTTATGACCGCTCGGGAGGAGAGGAAGCGGCTAAGGCGTGAGGCGAAGGCGCACAGGGCCGCCTTGGCTGCGGGAGCGGGCCCCAGCACTGTCCCTTGCACCGATACTCTAACCAAAGAGGCCCCTATCGCCTTATCTACTGCCCATAGAGAGGTAGCACGTGCAGTTCGGAGGGCGAACGGTAAATCTGCTTCAGGTAATATTTCTCTCAGGGCTTTTGTTATAAGGATTTTAATGTCATTGGTCCTTATATCTCTTATCTTTGCAGGGCCATGTCCGATCGAGGGGGAGGAAGAAACCGTCAATCCCAAAGGGACAGAGGATGCGGTACCTGCCGAACTCGAGCCGACAGTGGGCAATATCGTTGAAGCCATGGAGCCTGAAGTGGAGATCGAGGGGCCTACCGCCGAGAAGGTCATTGATGCCGAACCTGAAGCGGTGGCAGATGATATGATCATTATAATTGAGTCCAAGGTGGTGGCGGCTGAGGCGCTCGAGGTCGGCGGTCCCCTGGCGACGGTGGACGATACAACCCCAGCTACTGAACCTGAGAGAGTGGTGGGTGAGGTGACCATGATTCCCGAGGACGAGCCAACCGCTCCTTCTTTGGAATCTGGCAACACTCCAATCATAGCCCTTTCCGGCTATGGCCCTCCGCCGTCTCCAGGTTTTGCGAGCACGGCGACGGTCCCTGTCGAGTCGGGTGACGAGGCCACGGGCGGTGGTCTCATGTCGGTAGAGGAGGGAGTTGCCTCCGTTTCAGCCGGGAGCTCCTCAGGTAAACCCCAAGTGACTTCTTTTCTTTACTCGACAATCTTTTCTGACAAGTTCGCTTTTCATAATGCAGGTGCAGCCAGTGCCGATGCCCCACTGCTCGAGGGAGCGCCTTCAACGACTACCTTGGCAGTAGTCACCCCTCAACCTTCTCTCATACCCTCGAAGATGTTGGAAGGTATGTGTTTACTATTTATTAATCTTGTTTTCTAGACATACAATTCGTGTACTAAAGTCATGCTGTTGTGTTTTCAGGAGTACTTTTTGACCATCTTTACCAGATGTTGCTCCCACACTTCTCCTTTCCATCCGAGCTTGCTTCTTCCTCTGGTGGCGTTGGTGAGTATGATTTCCAATGACGTCCTTCTTTCTTTATTGATGGGATTATTTATAAACCCTCCTTTTTTTTACCTCGACTGCAGTGTTACAAATCGAAGGAGGGGATGAAAGACGGGCTGTACTACCGATCCTTCTGGCCCTGCCACCTGCTTCAGCTGGTACAGTGACCATCACATTGATAAATCCCCCCTTTTATTTTCTGAACTGTTATCTGACCATATCTTGTTTCCTTTCAGCTGTCGTTCCAGTCCCGGCGCCCTTCGAATCTCGTATCATAATGCCAGCAGGTCCTTACCTGAGACGTCCCTCTTCGAAAGGTGCCGCGAACAGCTTACGTATGTTGAGTGATTATGTTGAGGAGCTCAACATCGAGACCCCTACCTCTGCTGTGGATTTTGCTATAGTGGTTAACCCGATGCTAGCGATACTCGTAAACTTTCATGACGAGGGTATCATCACATCTTGGGTTAACCACTGCAGGGAGATCGAGGCTTGCCTGCATCAGTTGGAGTCTCTGCGTCCCGCTCCCGAGGCCTTGGCTGCCAGTAATCAAAGAACAGCATGGATTGAGCAGAGCGCTCCTTATTTTCACCACCTCGAACAAGAAGTAATTTCAAGGCGTAAAGAGCGAGGTGAGACTTCGAGCAAGTCTGCTCGGGTGGAGGCCAACGCTGCACGGCTGAAGGTTGCCTTTGAGGGTCTCCTGCAATGTCTTTCTGAAGGGTTATCATTAAGGCAACACCTTGATGTTGTCGAGCGAGCTGCACCCAGCCAGGAAGCAGCCCAGAAGGCGGCAGAGGAGCGACTTTCATCTTTCTTGCGGCAGCGGGCCCAGGTGGAGGCGGAGGTGGCCGCGGCTGTCACTCAGGATGAAGCGTTGAAGGGAGTGCGAGAGCAGCTTGTGAATTTACTAAAGACACTCCCTCCTCAGTAGCTATCCATCTTTGTATCGTTTGTACTTGCAGATAAAAGAATGTACATGTATACATATTTTTTTTTAATTCTTTGACATAATGTATCCTGTATCCAATTGAGTTTATGAATAAAAAGACACACCCCCCTTTTTTTGTAATGTGTCATTTTCTTCGTCCTTTCGTTCTTTTATTATCAGCATATCGCTTTAGCAAACATGGTTGGCGGATGATTAGAACGAGTATCCTGACTTTCAGCGATGGCTTAGGCCACAGGCTCATATCAGTCGCCTAAGGCTTTTCAACTCTATGAGCCATGAGGGTCTCATAGAGGCTTTTCTCCCTACGGATCGAGAGGATCTCGTCGGTGGGTTTTCTTCTTAGGAATCGTGAGGATTCCTAAGTGTGATTTTCTCTTATAAGTCGTAAGGATCTTATAAGAGAATTTTTCCCTCTTAGGAGTCGAGAGGATTCGTAAGCGGTTGTTTCCCTCCTCGTCGAAACTCGACTTTAGAGAGTGAGACCCGTGGATAGTATGCAAGAGACCATTTTGGATTGACTTGCAGGGCCCCATTGTTCAGGAAGCATGTTTTTTAATCCTTGCTGCCCGGGACTTTATCTTGCCAGGTGGAACGAACCGGGAATTCTCTCACGGAGACAGTGGTGGCTCTGTGAGTTGACGCGGGTTGGGAGGCTCTCGTCACGGAGTGTTTGTATCCGTGAGTCTAGGAGTTTGCTAGGGATTATTTGTTTCCCAAGCGCCAAGGATTATTTGTTTCCTTGGGGTTTGAAACGAGTCGAGGATTCCTGCGGAGGCATTGGTGGCTCTGCGGGTCGACGCGAATCAGAAGATTCTCGTCAAGGAGTGTTTGTATCCGTGAGTTGAGGAATTTTGCTAGAGATTATTTGTTTCCCAAGCGCTAAGGATTATTTGTTTCCTTGGGGTTTGAAACGAGTCGAGGATTCCTACGGAGGCACTGGTGGCTCTGCGGGTCGACGCGGATCAGAAAGGCTCTCGTCAAGGAGTGTTTGTATCCGTGAGTCGAGGAATTTTGCTAGGGATTATTTGTTTCCCAATTGCCAAGGATTATTTGTTTCCTTGGGGTTTGAAACGAGTCGAGGATTCCTACGGAGGCACTGGTGGCTCTGCGGGTCGACGCGGATCAGAAAGGCTCTCGTCAAGGAGTGTTTGTATCCGTGAGTCGAGGAATTTTGCTAGGGATTATTTGTTTCCCAAGCGCCAAGGATTATTTGTTTCCTTGGGGTTTGAAACGAGTCGAGGATTCCTACGGAAGCACTGGTGGCTCTGCGGGTCGACGCAGATCAGAAGGCTCTCGTCAAGGGGTGTTTGTATCCGTGAGTCGAGGAATTTGCTAGGGATTATTTGTTTCCCCAGCGCCAAGGATTATTTGTTTCCTTGGGGTTTGAAACGAGTCGAGGATTTCCCTCGGAGGCACTGGTGGCTCTGCGAGTCGACACGGATCAGGAGGCTCTCGTCAAGAAGTGTTTGTATCCGTGAGTCGAGGAATTTGCTAGGGATTATTTGTTTCCCCAGCGCTAAGGATTATTTGTTTCCTTAGGGTTTGAAACGAGTCGAGGATTTCCCACGGAGGCACTGGTGGCTCTGTGAGTCGACGCGGATCAGGAGGCTCTCGTCAAGGAGTGTTTGTATCCGTGAGTCGAGGAATTTGCTAGGGATTATTTGTTTCCCCAGCGCCAAGGATTATTTGTTTCCTTTGGGTTTGAAATGAGTCGAGGATTTCCCACGGAGGCACTGGTGGCTCTGCGAGTCGACGCGGATCAGAAGGCTCTCGTCAAGGAGTGTTTGTATCCGTGAGTCGAGTAGTTTGCTGAAGATGCTGGTTTCTTCGGAGTTGGAATGAACCGTCGAGGTTTGGCTTCGTCTTCTGGCGGAGCCTGTTGGGAAAGTATGGTTCCCTCTTTGTTTACGCCCTTGGATTGTATACAGGGATCGATGTGATCTTAACTGTAGGGCCAAAGTTTTATCATCATTTTTTTTGTTTTATCTCCGCGATGCTCTATCATTTCAGCTTTTATATTGCGAAGGTCGCGATTGCCCAATCATTTCGGCTATTTTTTCGCGGTGCCCAATCATTTCGGCTATTTATTTTATTTTTACTCGCTGATTTTTATTGCGAGTTGCCCAATCATTTCGGATATTTATTTTATTTTTACTCGCTGATTTTTATTGCGAGTTGCCCAATCATTTCGGCTATTTCGTATGCATGTGCGGCTTACTGGCCTTTCGCCGTAAACCTGAAATTCGACATCGATTTTGGCATCAGCACCGCTACAACTGGGATATTGCCAGGAGCGAATCATCATTTGCCTCTGTCGATGTCGAACAAGGGTAGCTTAGCGAGCAGGGTTAAGGTCCTGTCGACTAAGGCTTTTGACTTCATGAGCCATAAGGGTCTCACGAAGTTATTTCTCCCTGCAAGTCGTGAGGATCTTGTAAGTGTATTTTCTCCTTAGGAATCGTGAGGATTCCTAAGTGTTCGTTTCCTCTGTAAGTCGTAAGGATCCTACAGGAGGGTTTTCTCCTCATAAATCGAGAGGATTTACAAGGGTTGTTCACCATGCGAACATATCCCCAGTCACGGATGAGACTTGGTTAGGGAAATGTTTTATTCGCGCCCGTGGATTGTATACAAGGGTCAGTATTGAGCCATTTGTAGGGAAATATCGGAAATTGTGCGGATTGCTTAAGCATAGGTTTAGGTCTCTGTAACTTAAGACTTTCAAATCTTATGAGCCGTGAGGGTCCCATAAGAGAGTTCTCCTTACGAGTCGTGAGGATCTCGCAAGTGTATTTTCTCCTTAGGAATCGTGGGGATCCCTAAGTGTGTTGCTCTCTTGTGAGTCGTAAGGATCTCACGCGGGTGGTTTCTCTTTACAAGGTCGAGAGGATCTTGTAAGTGTTTTTTTTAACGAGGTTACGCCCTTTCAGGTTTTCACAAACACTCGCCGGTAGTCCTGCTGTTTTTACTCACGGTGTCCTTTCGGGTTTTCATCCGTGCCCATTTTGCTTATGGACATACCGTTTTTTTTTTATTCTTTTTATTTTCTTTTTCTCTTCTTTTTTTTACGAGGTCGCGCCCTTTCGGGTTTTCACGAACACTCGCCGGTAGCCCTGCTGTTTTTACTCACGGAGCCCTTTCGGGTTTTCATCCGTGCCCTTTTTGCTTATGGACATACCGTTTATATATATATATATATATATATATATATATATATATATATATATATATATATATATATATATATATATATATATATATATTTTTCATCTCGTCAGCCTAAGGATGCTGCGGTATTAGTTTAAAGACGTTTCGGTCTGCTATTAGTTTAAGGACATTTCGGTCCGTCATGGAGAAGGCCAGCTACTGCTTATAAAGCTTGAGCTTAGGAAGATAGCGAGCGGACATAGTCGTCGTCATCTATCATCGACCTAGGCCATGGCTCATTAAGCGTAGTATCTCTTTAGGAAGCGACTGTTTATTGTCCTGAAAGGCCTTTCACCGTGCATGTCCATGAGTAGATAGGCCCCACCCTGGTAGACCTTGTCTATGATGTACGGGCCTTCATAGTTCGGCTCGAATTTTCCCCGCTTGGCGCGATTGGGGATCATAGGCCTTTTGACCACTAACACAAGTTCGCCTTGGCGGAATGTCCTCGGCCGGATCAATCTTTCATATGAGCGCGTCATCTTTGCTTTATAAGCCTCCAGATTTTGTTGTGCTATGAGCCGGGTTTCATCAAGGGCGTCAAGCTCCTCAAGCCGAAGGTGAGCATTTTCTTCGTCCGTTAGCTCGTAAAGGACTGCCACTCGTAGAGAGGGTAACTCTATCTCGAGGGAGAGTACTGCTTCGGTACCGAACACCAACGCGTACGGCATTGTGTTCGTGGTCGTCTTGAATGTAGTTCGATATGCCCAAAGAGCTTCTTGCAGTCTTTCGTGCCAGTCTTTCTTATTTCGGGACACCGTTTTCTTTATGATTTTTGTCAAGGTTTTGTTGAAGGCTTCAGCTAGTCCGTTGGCTCGCGGATTATAAACCGAGGAATATCTCCAGTCTATATTATGCTGTTGCGCGAAGCGACTGATCTTGTGGCTTCTGTAGGCTGGCCCGTTATCGGAGACGATCCGTCGCGGAGTTCCAAACCGATATATGACATGCGTCTTGAAGAAATGGAGGATATTCTCCGTCTTAACTTCTCTTAACGGTACTGCTTCTGCCCATTTGGAGAAGTAGTCAGTCGTCGCCAGGATGAAACGATGTCCTCTAGACGATACTGGTTCGATGGGGCCGACTATATCAGCCCCTCACATTTCGAATGGCCAGCTAGCCACCGTTGGATGTAGTGGATTTGGATGCTGGTGGATGAAGTCCCCATGAATTTGGCATGAGTGGCATTGCTTGGCATATTTGAGGCAGTCCTGGATCATCGTGGGCCAGTAGTAGCCCATCCGTTTGATCTTCAACTTCATCTTTGGGCCTGCTTGGTGAGAACCGCAGAGTCCGTCGTGAACTTCCTGGACGACCCTTTTCGCTTCGTCAGGTCCAAAGCATCTCAGCCACAGAGAATCAAATGACCTCTTGTACAGAGTATCGTTGACGAAGGCGAAAGACAGAGCTCGTTTCATGAGCTGATGTCTTGCGGACGCTTCTTCAGGCATTCGGTGGGATTTAAAGTAATCTATGAAGACTTCCCTCCAATCCTCGGTATTTTCCCAATCTTTTACTTGCAGGGTTGTCTGCTCGTTCGCTCCTTCTTCTTCGGATGATTCCGGAGATATTTCTGCTGGGGCAAGCACTCGACGGCTTTGCACCACGATTCTAACGTCATCGAGGTTTTCGTCAACCAGTTCTTTAGCAAGTTTGGCCAATGCGTCCGCTTTGCTATTTTCCGCACGCGATATGTTCTCCAAAGTATAAGAGGGAATTTGGGTTAATAGTTGTTGCACCTTTTCACCGTATTTCACCAATTCCGGTTTGCACGTTTGGTAGTCGCCGTTTACTTGACTAACGACCAGTTGAGAATCCCCGTATATGAAGAGGTTTTCAATTCCCATGTCAATGGCGATCTCGAGGCCCGCTATCAGAGCTTCGTATTTGGCTACGTTGTTTGTCCTTGGCTCCGTCAGGGAGAAAGCAAAGCGCATTATCCCTCCTTGTGGAGTTACAAAGATAAGTCCTACCCCCGATTTGATTATAGGGGTACTCTGTTTGTGCTTTTTCATGGAAGATACTCCATCGAAATAGAGCTCCCATCGGGTATCACCACTGTCGATCGCATCAAACGCATGTTCATCTGGAAGATCGCAATTTAGAGGAGAATCAGCGGGTATGGGATGCTCAGCGAGGAAGTCGGCGATGGCCTGGCCTTTCACTGCCTTGAGAGGTTGATACGTTATCGAAAATTCCATCAAGAGTAGGGCCCATTTAGCGAGTCGTCCCGTCAATATGGCCTTTGACATCAAGAATTTAAGGGGGTCCACCTTTGAAATGAGACGGACCTCATGCGCCAACGCATAGTGCCTAAGCTTTGTTATCGCGAAGATCAACGCCAGGCAATGTTTTTCAATGGGAGAGTAGTTGCTTTCTGCCCCCAGTAGAACTCGACTTAAGTAGTAGAGTGCTCTTTCTTTCCCTTAATCGTTCTCTTGTGCCCATAATGCACCTAAGGAACCTTCGAGGGCGGTTGTATAAAGAATGAGGGGCTTTCCTTTGACCGGAGCAGCCAACACCGGTGGGTTCTGCAGGTACTGTTTGATCTCGTCTAGCTCGCTTTGGCATTTTTGGTCCCAGACGAACGGGGTCCCCTTCTTCATCAGGTGGCTGTAGGGACGGAACTTGCCTGAAAGATTGGCTATAAATCGTCGTATGTATGCGATCTTTCCTTGGAGAGATCGCAACTGTTTGAGAGTTCTTGGCGGAGGCATTTCCATGATCGCTTTGATCTTTGACGGATCTATTTCCATACCTCGGTGTCGAACAATGAATCCCAGGAATTTTCCTGAGGAAACTCCGAATGCACACTTTAGCGGGTTCATCTTTAAGTTGTATTGCCGAAGGCGTTGAAATACGGTCTTCAGATGCTCGAGATGTTCCTTATATGATTTTCTTTTAACAACGAGGTCGTCGATATAGCATTCGACGATTTCGTGTATAAGGTCATCGAAGATCTTCGTCATGGCCCTTTGATAAGTGGCACCGGCATTCTTTAAACCGAAGGGCATTACTTTATAACAAAATATCCCTAGAGGGGTCCTGAAGGCGGTGTGCTTCTGGTCTTCAGGATGCATCTTTATTTGGTTATACCCCGATGAGCCGTCCATGAAGGAGAAAATCTCATGAGTGGACGTATTGTCTATCATCAGTTCGGTGACTGGCACTGGAAAATCGTCCTTCGGACAAGCTTTATTAAGATCCCGGAAGTCTACGCATATACGCACTGTCCCATTTTTATTCATCACCGGGACGATGTTGGCGATCCATTCAGGATATTGGACCTCCTGGATAAAACCGGAGTCGATCAGCTTCTTGACCTCGGCGTTGATACTCATTTCAAGCTCGAGTCGCATTCTCCTCGGCGCCTGTTTGAATGGCTTGATGTCCGGGGATATCGCCAATTTGTGTACAGCAATTTCTGGATCTAGTCCCGGCATTTCGGAATAGTTCCACGCGAAGCAATCTCTATGCTGCAGAAGCACATCCTTTAACGCAGCTACCCTTTCTTCAGATAGTAACTCGCTGATGAATGTCGGTCGTGGATCGTTTGTCGTCCCCAACTCAATCTTCTAGAGGTTATCTGCAGTGGTATGGATTCCATTTTCCAGTTCTTTTGGCGCTGGTGGGAATTCTGAGATTATCCCGTCGCTGCTGTTTTCGAAGCACTAAGGGAGCTCATCTATGTCTTCGGGCTCTTCTTTTAATATTGTAATTATATGACAGGTGAGAATTCGCTTCCAATCCCAATGTGGAACTGGTTCTTCTTTCATGGCCTTGGGCTCGTGCTTTTGTGGTGGCGTTACCCTCCAGTTGTCGGACAGAGCGAACTTGCCAAGATGATACTGATCTTCGACCCAATTCTTGAAGGTGAAGCAGTCCTCGAGAGGGTGCCCTATTACTCGATGGTAAGAGCAATAGTCCGAGTGTGAGACTTCGCCCGCTCGTCCGGGATGTTTAGACTCCGGCAATGTAAGCATTTGATGTTTTAGAGCAAGGTCAGTATCTTCTTCGTCTTATCCCGAGGAAATGAGTACGCTCGACCCATTTTCTTCATGAGGGATAGATCAATGACGCTCGACTCCCGTTTGCGTGGCTTCTTAGCCTTGCTTTGTTGTTGTTGAGCGCTTTTTCGGCCTTTCGACTTATTTCTGTTTTTGCGTCGAGCCTTCTTTATAAAAGGTTGACGAGGAGCGGCATTTTCATCCTTCACGGCCTGTTGGAGAAGGCGTTGCGTCTTGGCTTTCTCATAGATGGCCATTTCGGGGTTATGGTCGTCTCGGACTTTTTGACCAGCTTCCTTTATAAATTTGTCCATTCGTTCTTCGAACGGCGGACTAGGTACTTTTGCATCTGGAACTTTCACTGGCTTAGGATTAGTGTCCTCCCATTGAGCATCCGCTTCTTCATCGAAGTCATATACGAAGTAGCAACCGTGTAGTAGCTCTCGTTTCTTTGACCGGATGTATCCAAGCCCGATTGTTTCCATTTTCCCATTAGGCAGTTTGCGTTCAGTCCCGGGAACGTTCCAGACTTTGTCATAGAACTTGGCTTTTCGAACGGTTTGTTTGAATAATATCCCCTGGCGTTTCAGCAGCTTTTTCAAACCTTCCGTATAATATCTGGGGAGACGGATGGGCTGAAGCCTGCCGAGCGTAGGATCCTCACCATGCCAGATTTCTTTTTCCACCTTGGTTTCTTCAGAGCGGTAGAACAGAATTGCTTTCTCGTTTTCTCGTCTGGGAGGGATATAAAATGTCCGCAACTCTTCTACACTGTAGATATTAAGTGCATCCAGTTCTTTATGGTGTTTAAGCGGCACCATGGCGACTTGTAGACTTTGTTCTTCATCAGCGGACGTTTGTATTGAAGGTCGAGCAGGGAATACAGCATGGACTTCATCTTTCGAGTCGCTGCCAAAGATCAATGTAGGAGCTGATGGTCCTGGCTTGTTGTGTTGGGGCAGACCCGAATAAACCATCTCCTCTTCCTCCTCAGTATCACTGCCGAAGACAGGGATGGTGGCGTTAGTTTTATTCTCCAGCTTATGACACTTCTCCGTGTTTTCGAAATCCGGTAAGAAGTATTTGGCGTCTTCATATTTGCGGACCTCGTTCACAGAGAAAGGGTTCAGTTCTCCCGTCACGGTATACTCGAAACCATCCTTAAAATACTTCATACACTGATGTTGTGTAGAAGGGATGATGTTGTATTCGTGTAACCATGGTCGGCCGAGCAAAGGTTTGTAGCATGTCTTGGCGTCTATGACGTGGAACTTAATGTCCGTGACGAGTAGCCCGAAGCGTAGCGTCAGTATCACAGAACCAAGAGTTCTTGATGACTGGGAGTCAAACCCGGAGATGGTGATCTTGTCACGAGCAAGGTGCTGGACGCTCATGCAGATTTCTTTTAACACCCGCACATTGAGGAGATTAACGGATGACCCATTGTCGATCAGGATTTTTCCTATCTTTATATCGTGGCAGTATCCTGAGACATAGAGGGGGCGATTATGTTCGCAAGTCCTAAGGAGAAGGTCCTCGTCGCCGAAGGTGACATCAGCCGTGTGCACTTCTTCCAATTCATCCTTCATCTTTTCCTCAGCCAGGAAAGCTTGGAATTGTTCCGGGTCTTGTAATGCCTTAATTAACGAATCTCTCGCCTCCTTTGATAGCAAAAGAGCGTCAAGAATGCTGAGCTGTGAGGGTAGCTTTCTCAAATGCGCTAAGACGTTGTAATCCGCCTTATTCTTCTTTGGCGGGTCCTTGGCAGCTAGCTCCTCCAGAACTTAGTCATCTAAGACGATATCTTCAGAGACCTTTTCTTTCCCTTTATCTCTTCTGTTTGAGGGTCCGAGGTTCTTTTCAGGCAACGTCCTATTCCGCAGCCGGATATTTTCGCAGACCTTCAGCTCTTCTTCTTTTCTCGAAGTAGACTCTTTAAAGAGAGGGGCAAGTTCTAGCTCTTCATCAGAATCGCTCCCGAATGTAGGCACTTATGACCCGCCAGTGTTAACCATGCGACAATTGCCGGTAGTTCTTTTAATCCATCCGGTCGTATTTCTTTGCTCTCGACGAGTTTTATGCTTTTCCCGCTTAAGGCGTTATCGATGAGCAACATATCCTTGCCACCATCTATCGAAAGGTTTGCACTCTTCAGTGGGGTGCAAAATCTTCCGATGATATAAGCAATAAGAGGGATGCATTTCCGCTTCACCAGTAATTTTTCCTTTGGAGGATGGTAGCTTCATACCCATTGATATGGCCTTAGCAAACTTTTCCTCATCTTGAATTGGCTTCTGTCGGTAGCGGAGGTGTTTAGCTCCAACGGGATCGTCTCAGCTCCTTTATCAAGTCGCTGGCGCTTGGCCCTTTCAAATATAGCCGTCTCGCATTCTCGATCAGCCTTACTTTTCAATCGAGCTTCGTTAAGGAACACGTCAATCATTTCATCTGATAGCTTCGGGAATTTTGGTTCAAGATCTGCCCGCAGCGCTTTGGTACAAGGAGTTTCCTCATCGTTCGTGAGCGAATGGGAAATCATATGACAGCTCGCCACATATTCCTCGGATTCATCCGATGAACTTTCTCCATCATCTTCCTCTTGAAAGACATGATTGAGGAACTCTTGGAGCGTAATGGGAGTCCGTGCCTTCTGGTTGTATTCTTCCAGCGCGTCAATTTGTTTTTGCAGATCCGTGCGCTTGTCACAGGCTTCACGGGCTTCTTAGATTTCTTCTTCTTCTTTTTCGAAGATTTTGACGGTTGGCTGCAAGTGCTTGAACCACCACCATCGGTCTTTGGAGTTGGACATGGCTTCAACACCCCTTCAATGACCTGCGGTTCCAACGGGTTCTTCCACTTGATCGCTGGACATGTCTGAAGATCGTTTAGCATTCTCTTTGTCTTGGCTGATAATACAACCTCCCAAGGAGCTTCTTCAATTACGGAGCATGTTGCCCCCGGCGTATTCATCCCCTTAGAGGTGTGGGGTTGCGGGGGATTCACCTTCCATTTGTCGGAAAGCGCAAATTTGCCCTGACGGTACTGGTTCTCAAGCCAATTTTTGAAAACGTAGCAATCCTCGATGGGGTGGCCTAGCACTCGATGGTAAGGACAGTAATTGGGCTCGTTGACGTCGTTCGGTTGCAACGGACGTTTTGGATCTGGCAGATTTATGAGTCTGTTGCGCAACGCCAGCTCGAATAGCCTTCTCGTTTTATCGCGGGGGAAGGAGTAAGGACGTCCCATCCTGTCCTCAAGGGGTACGTATGGGCGTGTATTGTTTGGACGAGCAACCGGCTTCGAGTCGCTCGGTTGTTGTTGAGCATTAGCGACAATGATCGCTTTTCCCTTTCCTTTGTCGTTTCGGGAGTCCGGCTTTGGGAGAGGCGGTTTATGGCCCATCTGGTCCATCTGCGCTAGTTTGTCGATCAAAGCCTGGAAGGTAGTCGGCTTGAAGAACATCATAAACTGTGAGATGGTTGCTTGTGGATCAAGGGTTCCAACAAACATTCCCACCGCCGGAGCTTCTTCTATGCGCTGTTCGCACTTCGACCTAGATTACGCCATCGTATAGCGTACTGAACCCATGTCTCGCCGGGTTTTACCCTGGCATTAATCAGTGCCGTCATCGGGGTACGCTCACTGGCACTTGCGAAACGTTGGGTAAAGAGCAGCTCCATCTCCGCAAAGGTTTTAATAGAGTCGTTGGGGAGCTCAGAATACCATTCAAACGCCGTATCTGACAAGCTTCCAACAAATTGGCGAAGCAACAACTTGTCATCGCCGCCGGTGTTGCCGCAGAGCGCTCTGAACTGGGCGACATGTTGATGAGGATTGCCCGTCCCCTTGTAGACATGAAACTTAGGGATTGTATAGCCTGTCGGGTACTTGATTTGATCGTACCAACCCGGATATGGCCGTCCTGTCTTTACGACCTGACCGGCTGCTTCAGTCGCCTGATGAACTCGTATTTGCTGGGCGATGTATTCATCCAAATCAGCTTTTGATATGGTATCCTCTTTAGCTGCGGATAGAGCCGGTGGAGAATTTGATGTCTCTCCCCAATCGTCTCCAAGGACGATCGGGGGCTCTTCAGCAGGTGGATCTTGTTGAATCATCATACCCACCATATCCTGGAACAGGAGGGCCATTTTCTTTATATTGGCTGCCTGTTCCGCAGCTTCTTTATCTTTCTTTTCTAGTACGCGCCGAAGGAATTCGGCGTCCGTCTCTTGTTCCTGACGCTCTTCTGAAGAGGTTCCAGGGCTTTCGTTTGGCCCAGTAAGTGCAGCCATAGCGCTCATCATCTCCTGGAGCTTCTGTTGCTACTCCTGAGCCTTGGTCACTGACCGTGTAAGTGGTCTATGGCCCATGGACATACGGCTGTCTTCCTTTCCTGATGTCATATAAACCGTATGAACTGTTATGCCCCCTGACTTGGGGCGTTTAGTTTCACCATTTTTAACCTTTGCCGCTGACACGGGAGTCTTTTCTGGCCTCCTTCTTTTGTGGGCTGTTGAGGTTAAGGGAACCGTTGAAGGGGGTACCCTAGCAGCTGCTGTCCCCTGCTGTCTAATGGGGCAGTCCTTGTCCTTTTCCACTTTCGCCTTTTTCTGGCGATGAAAGTGACCTGAGTCAATCACAGAGTCTTGAACCCTTCGCCAAACTTTATAAATCCTTGAAGACAGCCGTTGAGGGGGCTGTTCCTGTTTTGTTTCAGGAGCCCTCTCCACAGGCGGAGGAGATCTTTTCAGTGTAGCGGTTGGAGAATTCTTCCGCACCCTCCTCAGCAGTTCAAAACTGTTCCCAGTTGGAACAGCAGCGTTGACTTCCACTACTGGAGCCGGTGGAGTTAGCCCTGAGGGGGAGTTGCCCCCTGTCTTCCTCACTCGTTGCCAAAGGCGGCGTCGAGCACGACGAGCCGCTGGGACTGGCTCGGAGATTGTGATAGCTTCCTTTTGCCCCCTGTCTGAATGAAGCGTCGCCGGTGTTAACCTTTTAAAAATTGAGGTCGGCCCTTGCGGGGTAATATCCAATCTGTCAAAGACAGATCTTCGAGCAGGGACAGGAGCAGGAATCGTCAGTCTTGAAAAGACTGATTCTTTGACGGGGGAAGCCGCCTTGACGACTTCTGGAGCAGCAGTCATTGCCTTTCTTGGGATAGCCAGTTTAGAATTCTTATCCAGCCTGGCGAAAACCGAAGCTGTTGGTTTGGCAGCAGGCGACCCGTTGACAGGGGTCGTGGTAGCAGTGAGTCGGTCGAAGACCGACTTCTTGTTCATCTCTGGTGTGGGTATCGGCATAGAGAAGCTTGTCGATAGGATCATGGTCCCGAAGAATAAGCCAGCGGTGGCTTGGGTCACTTGGTCTACTGGCAGAGTGAAGAAGGAAGCCGCTTGGGGCCCATATGCTACACCTCCGGGAGAGGTGGAGCGTCCATTGCAGTGGCACTTCGAGCAGTTGGTGCAGTTGGAGGCCATTGAATTTTGAGTTCTGTGCCAGACAAAAGACCAAATCTTAGTAACTTGAAATCCGAAGGCAACCATTTAACAAACCGCGATTGGTTCGCGAGGATGACACACGAAGTGTGGAGTGGAAAGAGGAAGAGGTCCCACCGGGCGTGCCAGAATCTGTTCCCCTCCGAACGGCGGCCGAGACATGGAGGACGTCTGGCCTGAGATTCGGGGCAGATGTTAATAGGTGCTATCCGTCCACCTCTCCGAAGATGCCAATTTGATTTACGGCACCGTGTATCGGGGGTGTAGACGGATGCGGCTGATGTAGTAGACTTCGTCAGATTCCCCCTCAGGGTGAGGGGTTTTTGATTGTGGGGACGCTCTTCCCTGCAGGCGCAAGCCCCTGCAGTTAATTACGCTACCGCATCGCGGTAACAACTTTCTCCTTCTCCAGAATTTCACTTCGTGTCGTGTGTGTTTGTTTTGTTTGTGGTTGCCCGTGGATTGTATACGGAGACTGAGTAATACCGTCGCCCGTAGGACGTGGATTAGTCCAAATCCGTGTTTACTTATATTTGGGTTTGGTGTTTTAGTTTAAGGATACATTAGTCGCGTTGCGGCTAAGATCAACTTAAACGTTCGTCAAGGATACGTTGATCCTGTTTTGGACTAAGATCGACTTGACGTAGTGATCGATTTAATATCTGGCCATCGGGACTCGTCACCTCTCTGACGTCGTTGAGGGATTACAACGACAGGCGTCAGAGGAGTTCAGAGATGTACCCTTGAACCAAAGTTGATTTGGAGTTTTATCGTTTATTTAAATATCTAAGGATACGTTAACCGTATTTAGGGCTAAGATCAACTTAGACGGGACCGTTTAGATCCGACAAAAGAGCGTTTGGGCCCTATTGTGCCAGTTTAGGGACGTGGCGGTCTATCGCCAGTTTAGGGACGTGGGGGTCCGATATTAGTTTAGGGACGTTTCGGTCCGATATTAGTTTAAGGACGTCTCGGTCCAATATTAGTTTAAGGACGTTTCAGTCCAATATTAGTTTAAGGACGTCTCGGTCCAATATTAGTTTAAGGACGTTTCGGTCCACGAGTTTAAGGACCCCGCAGTCCATATTCATGTGTGGTTGTTGGGACCCGTCACCTTTCTGACGACGTTGAATGATTACAACGACGTGTGTCAGAGGAGTTCGGAGATGTACCCTCGAACCAGTAGTAAATTGATTTAAGAGAGCAATCTTGCTCAGTCAATTTAATTTGAGAACTTACGGCCATGATTGGGCTAAGTCCAGTTGAAAAATATTCAACGCCTTTTATTTGTTTTTGGTCTGTTAGGCCTGTGCTAGGGCTTGGTCCGTTTTTAAATAATGCATTGCATTATTTATTCTTTGTTTGGGCTCTGTTCTTGACTGATGTAGAGCATCAACTTAACTAGGCCTCTGCAAGGCATCTACTTTGTTTGGGCTCTGCCCCTTTTAAAATGCATAGCATTTATATTATTTTGTTTGGGCTCTGCCCATTTATAAATGATGCAGGGCATCAATTTAATTAGGCCTGCTTGGTCTTTTGACTTGGGCTTGGCCCTTTGAGAAATGCATTGCATTTATCAGGCGGTTTGCGCCAATTACAGAGCGCAAGCGCTTATGGTTAGGACATGTGTCATGCTCTAGTAAGCGCAAGCACAACAGCGCAGTGCGCTGCGCTAGTGCGTGTTCCCCTCCGAACGGCGGCCGAGACGTTAGGACGTCCGTGCCCGAGATTCGGGGCAGATGCTATGTGGTTTTATCCGTCTACCTCTCCGAAGTTGCCGAGTTGATTTACAGCACCGTGTATCGGAGGTTTAGGCGGATGCGACCGATGTAGCAGACTTCGTCAGATTCCCCCTCAGGGTGAGGGGTTTTTGATTGTGGGGACGCTCTTCCCTGCAGGCGCAAGCCCCTGCAGTTAATTACGCTACCGCATCGCGGTAACAACTTTCTCCTTCTCCAGAATTTCACTTCGTGTCGTGTGTGTTTGTTTTGTTTGTGGTTGCCCGTGGATTGTATACGGAGACTGAGTAATGCTGTCGCCCGTAGGACGTGGATTAGTCCAAATTCGTGTTTACTTAGATTTGGGTTTGGTGTTTTAGTTTAAGGATACATTAGTCACGTTGCGGCTAAGATCAACTTAAACGTTCGTCAAGGATACGTTAGTCCTGTTTTGGACTAAGATCGACTTGACATAGTGATCGATTTAATATCTGGCCGTCGGGACTCGTCACCTCTCTGACGTCGTTGAGGGATTACAACGACAGGCGTCATAGGAGTTCAGAGATGTACCCTTGAACCAAAGTTGATTTGGAGTTTTATCGTTTATTTAAATATCTAAGGACACGTTAACCGTATTTGGGGGCTAAGATCAACTTAGACGGGACCATTTAGATCCGACAAAAGAGCGTTTGGGCCCTATTGTGCCAGTTTAGGGACATGGTGGTCCGATATTAGTTTAGGGACATCTCAGTCAATTATTAGTTTAAGGACGTTTCGGTCCAATATTAGTTTAAGGACGTTTCGGTCCAATATTAGTTTAGGGACGTTTCGGTCCGATGTTAGTTTAAGGACGTCTCGGTCCGATGTTAGTTTAAGGACGTCTCTGTCCGATGTTAGTTTAAGGACGTTTCGGTCCAACATTAGTTTAAGGACGTTTCGGTCCACGAGTTTAAGGACCCCGCAGTCCATATGGGTGTGTGGTCGTTGGGGCCCGTCACCTCTTTGACGTCGTTGAGGAATTACAACGATAGATGTCAAAGGAGTTCGGAGATGTACCCTCGAACCGGACGTACATTGATTTAGGAGAGCCATTTTGCTCAGTCAATTTAATTTAAGGACTTATGGCCACGATTGGGCTAAGTCCATTGCTTTTGCATTTCTTTTGCTTTTATTTGGGCTTTGCCCAAAAGGGATGCAGAGCATCAATTTTATTTGGGTCCAGCCATTTTATTGCTTTGCAATTTATTCTGACCTGCTAGGTCTTTTTGACTTGGGCCTAGCCCTTCAAATAATGCATTGCATTTGTGCAAAGCACCAAGAATCTTTTAGATTCAGGAAAAGAAGTGCAGAGCACTTTTTAATTTCTTGATCCTAATTTAGTTCAAAGAAAAGAAAGAAATCTTTTCTTTCTTTCTGTTTCAGAGAACCAGAGGTTCATAGCAAGTGCAAGGCACTATTTTTATTATTTTTATTTATTTATTTATTTATTTATTTATCTATTTATTGAAGATCACCGATCTTGTTTTCTAGATTAATGATCTATTCTTCAAGAGAATCTTCTCTTATCTCAAAGGTTTTTTTTTTACCTTCTTTTTTTGTTCTCTAGAAATTCTCAAGAGTTTTCTTCTTTTTTTTTTTTAAATCAGATGATCCTTTTAAATGAGTTTTGGGGTCCTTTTTATAGTGCTCAAAAATTAGTTAAATTTGTTCAATAAATCTTTTCCCGAGTGATTTGGGGAATTTTTCCCACCGTTGGATCTTTGATCCAAAGCCCCTCTGTTTTACAGAAGAAATCTTCTTGTTTTAACAAGAACAGAAAAGATTTCCTTAAATTTTCATTCTGTTGTTGCGCAACTCACCAGCGCGTGACACGTGTCGCGCAGTAAGGCGCTTGCGCAGCTGTGCTTGCGCAACTGCGCAGACACGTGTCGCGCAGAGGTGCGTTTGCGCAGTCGTGCTTGCGCAACTGCGCAGACACGTGTCACGCTGCAGTGCACTTGCGCAACAGTGTTTGCGCAACTGCGCAGACACGTGTTGCTCAGCAGTGCGCTTGCGCAGTTGTGCTTTTGCGCAACTGCGCAGACACGTGGCGCGCTGAGGTGCACTTGCGCAATATTGTTTGCGCAACTGCGCAGACACGTGTCGTGCTGTGGTGCACTTGCGCAACAGCGTTTGCGCAACTGAGCAAACACGTGTCGCGCAACGGTGCACTTGCGCAGTTGAGCATTGCTTTTGCTTTTTAAAGCGCCTTGCTCTGATTGGACGCACTGCCTTGGGCGTTGTGCTGCCGAGTCAACTTCTGACACGTGGCAAATTGCACGCAGCGCACGGGATCTGAAGCGTTGCTTCTCAATTTTGAATTTTCAAAATTCAAGCAGAGCCTTGCTCTGATTGGGGGAACAAATGCCCCCCCACCGTTGCACTCACGTGGCGCGCACGTGAGTGCAGCGATGGCAAGATCCCGACCATTGGATCATGGAGGTCAGGTGAAGAGACGCAGGCGTCTATAAATGGGACCCTTGGTCCTTAAATTTTTTTACCGTTTCAAGAACTTTTACTTCAGAGCCTTGCTCTTGCTTAAAAACTCACAGAGCCTTGCTCTTGCTTCTTCCCAAGAACTTTAAAGTTCGGAACTTTGAATCATTCTAGGTAAAAAATTAAATTAAATTAAATTAAATTAAATTAACAGAGCCTTGCTCTTACAGATCTTTGATCTAAGAAAAACCCCTTTGGGGTTTCTTCAACAGAGCCTTGCTCTCATAGATCTTTGATATAAAGAAAACCCCTTTGGGGTTTCATCCACAGAGCCTTGCTCTCAAAAATTTACAGAGATCTTATTCCTGGGTTTTAATCCATGAACAGAGCCCTGCTCATAGATCAACTAGAAAACTTTTAAAAGTTTTCATGGATCTTTAAGATCCCAAAAATTTTAATTCTTAGGAGTTATAATTTTTCATTACCACTACAGAGCTAGGCTCTTTTTTAAGAAGTTTTATTCCTTTGAGACCAGAGTTTGACAAATGTCACTCTGTGACAGAGCATTGCTCTAAAAAGAGGAGATTTTCTCCTTGTCTCTAGGGATTCCCCCCTCAATGAGGATATTCTCTTGGGGGTCTTTTTTGTTGACTGACAGTCTCATCCAATGATGGGACTGTCTTATCAAATGATGCGCTGTCATCTTGATTTTGTGGGTCCCCCTTTGGTCTCCTACCCACTGCATTGTAGTGTGATGTAGGCCTTTGAAATGTGAAGCATTGGAACACTAACGGTTTTGTTTTTTTTTGTCTACAGGAAACATGTCTGAAGATTTGTCTTTCCCTTTTGTTCGCTCAGAAGGAGGGTTCCCACATGCACCAGTGGACCGGGTGGTGTTCGCCTTGATTAGAGATCACGATCCTGAGTGCAAGAGACTTCACCTGTGGGGAAGGTGGTACAACCAAATCATCCAAGGCCGCCGCAGCTTCAGCTCCGCTTCGCCCTCTGAGCCTACAGTTACGATCCCTTATGCGGACAAGCCCCCGGTGGAGTATGCCGTGGAGGTTAAAAATTGGAATTCTGACGATCTCCTCCAGCCTGCCATTGGCGCCATTCCGGTGCAGCCGCCGCCGGCTATAGATATTTTGGGGAGGCGAATCTGTCAGGGTGAAGCACGCCCTTGGGGACAGGCTTATAACATTGGACTGATCCCGCGACCGCTTGCTGGATATTTGCCCTGGGCCCGTTACATCTTAGCGGCGAAAAGGACTCATCTGACGAAGATTGGTTTATACTCGGCCGTTTACGTTTCTCTTTTCGAGTATCCCTCTCCTCCAACGTGGTGGATAAAGGCCTTTATTGAACAATGGAATATCCCCACCCACACCTTCTTGACAGCGGATAGGGAAGTCTCCATCTCTTTGGAAGAATTTGTTGAGATTTCAGGTCTACCAGTGGGGGGGAGCACTACGAAGAGCTGCTTCCTCCTGACGAGTACGTCTTTGCCACCAAGCAGGTTGTATTTGACTTAACTCCGGAAAATGCCATTCAGCATCAGCACCCGGGCTTGGTGAAGGTGTTGGAGATTTATGAGGAACTCCATTTGGAATCGGGCGACCGGGGCGTCAGTTTCGCGGATTTCATTGCTCGTTTTATCCGCCCAGAGTTCCTATCAGAGCAGGGCGAGAAGTTTGCTCAGCTTGCTGACCCCTTTGGTTTCGGCTTGGACCGCCGATCTTCATCGGAAAATGAGCAGCGGGATTTTTATCTCCCCGGCACTGCCAGTGTCCCTTTCTCAGAGATCGCCGTTCCTGGCATGGACGAGGAGAATTTTTTCATAGGGTTCTTGGGTCTATGGCTATGCAGCTTCGCGCTTCCCATGCACCCACGCCTCATGCGGTCCTCCGTCTTTTACCCGGCGCATCGAATAGTGGCCGGTTTGCAGTTATCGGTAGGGATCGCCGGATTGGCTTACCTTTACAATGGACTTAGCGTAGCGGCGGACGCTAGTGAGCCTGGGGTACAGCCTGCCAACTTCCCGATGCACTATTTTATTTCTTGGATAGAGATGCACGTGCGAGGAGTGTTTGGTGCCCACAAGACTCCTCCGCTCTTCGAGAAATACAGACTCCCGAGAGTCATGCGGTTGGTTGGGGCTTCAATTGTGGTTCCAGCCCCGCGGGAGTCTAGAGGGTTGCTCCTTCGTCTACATCTGGTCGGAGCGAAGGTTTCCTTTGTGGATAAGGTCATAACCATAGGCTCAGAGACCACCAAATCAGTGGTGCCTCTGCGTGATGACTTTAAAGGTGGGGCTTCTGTACTGAAGGCTCGGGAAATCCTCCATCTTTACTCCATTCGGCCGAGTTACCTAGTATTTAGGCAGAATGAGACGGCTCTCTTTATGAGGTATAACCCGCATCAATTTGCCCGACAATCGAGCTACAATCAAGGGATCCCGTTGGAAGCCTTTCTGGAAACACCCGTAGTCGGCCCAGAGGGGGTAAGGAATGCGATGCATCATTTCACCCGGCTCAATACAGGCTCCTATTTTTTTATCAGTGAGCCTAGCTGTGTCCCTAAAATAATCCATCCGTATGTAGCCTAGTATGCGCATGCTATGGGCCCAATCATCTTAATGGAGAAACGCCTGCTAGTCGACCGTAGGGCTGCGCCTCCTGGCGGTGATCGCAAGGCTCCCTTGCAGCCGAGGATCCAGGTCATCCCCCCGATAAAAGATGCCAGAGTTGACCGACCGCGCGTGTTGAGCCCCCCGCGTGGATTGCCATTGCCCACTACGGTGGATGCACCGCCGGCGCCCCATGCTCCCACGAAGACGATTAATGTGGTATCGCCAGGATCTGGCGGAGGGGCAGAGATCGGGACTCGCCGCCCTAAAGTGGCTTCCAAGCGCAAATCCGCTCCGGGTGGATCTAAAGCTAGTGGACAGCAGAAAAAGAAGAAGTCCGCCCTTTCCCTCGATGTGATCCTCAGCTCAAAGACTGCGGCTTCTCCTGCCGAGGCCATATGTGAGTATGGCAGCAATGAGGGCTTTGTGGTGGACCCTGAGGACACCAATTTAGCTGCCGCCATTGCAGCTTCGGAGCGATCGGCGAGGCTTGAAGCGATGTTAAGGAAACTCGCTGAGTCCGGTAATCATCAGACACTTTATTTATCATTTTACTGCATTTTTATTATTATCTTTAGCTAATATTTGCTTCGTTCTCAACAGGCATTTCGACTGAAGAGGCCATTGCTGCCTCTTTGAAGACCTTCCAGGAGGAGGAGAAGAAGCGTGTCCCAGCAGGCGTTGGTATATCCTATCCTTTTCCCTTTCATAATGAAAGTTTGTCATCTTCTCTGATGGTCAACCTAACCTTCTTTTGTTTCTTTGCAGGGGTTATATCAGTTGACGCGGGGATCCTTCCTGAGCCTGTTACCGAAGTCCCAGCTTCGTCGAAGTTGCCGCAAGAGCCTCAGCTTGACAAAACGACGAGGGATGCCCTGAAAAACCTGGAGGCCTCCCTATTCACGGACGAGGACAGCTCAATTAGGGAAGCTCTAGTGGCATCCATCTCAACGGCTCGGGAGGAGCGGAAGAGGTTGAGACGTGCAGCAAAGGCGCGTAAAGCTGCTTTGGCTGCGGGAGCGGGTCCTAGTACCATTCCTCGCGCTGACCCTCCTTCTGAAGAGGCCCCTGTCGCCCTATCTACTGCTTATAGGTGAGCGGCGCGCGCGGCCCGAAGTGCAAATGATAAATCTTCTTCAGGTAGTACTTCTTTCAGAGCTTTGTTGTAAGAATTATAAAGCCATTGGCTCATATGCGTTTCATCTGGCGGGGCCTAGTCCGACTGAGGGGGAGGCGGAGACCGTCGAACCCAGAGGAATGGAGGAAACGACACTTGCCGAACCCGAGCCGACAATGAGCACCGTCGTCAGGGCTATGGTACCTGAAACAGAAGTTGAAGGGTCCGCCGCCGAGAGGGTCATTGATGCCACACCTGAAGTGGCGGTAGATGAGATGATTGTGTTAACCGAGACGAAGGCGGTAGAGGGGGAGGTGCTTGAGGCTGGAGACCTCGCGGCGACGGTGGACGAGACAACTGTGACCGCAGGACCCGATGGAATAGCGGGTGAGGTGGCCACGATTCCTGAGGACGAGCCAGCCGCTCCTTCTCTGGAATCTGGAAATACTCCAATCATAGCCCTCCCCGCGTATGGTTCCTTGCCGTCTCCAGGGCTTGCGAGTACAACAACGGTTCCCATCGAGTCGGGTGACGAGGCTACGGGTGGTGGCCTGATGTCAATGGAGGAAGGAATTGCCTCAGTCTCGGCTGGCAGTTCGTCGGGTAAGTTTCGGGTTACTATCGTTTCCCCCCTTTTTTACATATCTTGTGATCTCTTCTAACAAGCTTTTCTTTGCAGGTGCGGCCAGTGCCGACGCTCCATTGCTTGAGGGAGCACCGTCAACTACTGCTTTGGCGGTGGTCACTTCCCCGTCTTCCCTCGTGCCATCGCGGATGTTGGAAGGTATGGATTTGCAACTCACAAGTTAATCTTTTAAACGTGTAGTTCATGGACTAACGCCATACCACCGCATCTTTTCAGGAGTGCTCTTTGATCATCTATATCAAGTGTTGCTCCCACACTTCTCCTTCCCATCCGAACTTGCTTCTCCCTCTAGTGGCGCTGGTGAGTGTACGTTCACTACAATATCTTTGTTCATCCCCTTTTTTCTAGTAATTGAATGATTTCTAACTTTTCCCTTTCTTTATCGCAGTGCTACAAATCGAAGGAGGGGATGCAAGACCTGCCGCGCAACCGGCCCTTCCGGCTTTGCCGTCTGTTGCTACTGGTATAGCAAATTCCTTTTTTGGTAACCCTTAAACATCTCTTGAACCATTGTTTAACCATGTTTTGTTTTGCAGCTATTGTTCCGGCTCCGGTCTCTTTTGAGTCTCGCGTCCTTCCACCGGTAGGCCCATTCTTGAAACGCCCGTCTTCAATGGGTGCTGTGATGAGTTTGGGCATGCTGAGCGGGTACATCGAAGAGCTCAACATGGACGCTCTCCCTTCTGCCGTAGATTTCGCTGTGGAGGTTAATCCAATGTTGGCGACGCTCATAAATTTTCATAACGAAGGCGTCGTCGGATCTTGGGTTAATCACTGCAGGGAGATCGAGGCCTGTCTATACCGGCTGGAGTCGACGCGCCCTTCTTCCGAAGTTTTAGCCCTGAGCACCCAACGTACAGCTTGGCTCGAGCAAAGCACTTCGCACTCCCGCCACTTAGAGCAAGAAGCAGCTTTAAGACTAAGGGAATGCCAGAAGACCTCGAACGAAACGGCCCATCTGCGCGCTGAGGTTGAGGCAAATGCTGCCCAAGTGAAGACTATCTTTGAGGGTCTCTTGGAGCGCATCTCCCATGGGCTAAACTTGAAGCGGAAGCTTGACGTAGCTGAGCGCAATATCCCAAGTCGGGAAGCTTCCTATCAGGTCATCAGGGAGCAGCTTGCGTCGGTCCTGCAGCAACGAGCCCAAGTGTAGGCAGAGCTGGCGGTGGTAGCTGACCAAGAGAAAGCATGGAAGGACATATGCGAGTGATTGCTACATCTATGCAAGACGCTTCCTTCCCAATAATTCTCCTTGTATCATTTGTCTTTGTAAAGTACATGTATATATTTTTTATTCTTTAGCACAATGTATCCTATACTCGATCAATATTTATGAATAAAAGATGCACATTTTTGTAATGTCTTGTGTCATTTCTCCGTCTTTTCTTTCTTTTATTATCTGTATGCCACCTTAGTAACCATGATTGAAGGATGATTAGGACGAGTATCCCTGACCTTCTTAAGAAATAGCGATGGCTTAGGCCGCGGGTTCAGCTCTGCTGCCTAAGACTTTTCAACTCTATAAGCCGTGAGGGTTTCATAGAGACTTCTCTCCCTACGGATCGAGAGGATCTCGTAGGTGGATTTTCTCCTTAGGAATCGTGAGGATTCCTAAGTGTGATTTTCTCTTATAAGTCGTAAGGATCTTATAAGAGAATTTTCCCTCTTACGAGTCGAGAGGATTCGTAAGTGGTTGTTTCTCTCTTCGTCGAAATTCGACTTCGGAGAGTGAGACCCGTGAATAGTATGCAAGAGACCAGTTTGGATTGACTTGCAGGGCCCCATTGTTCAGGAAGCAAGTTTTTTAGTCCCTGCTGCCTGAGGCTTCATTTGCAAGTTGAGACGAATCGGGAGTTTCCCGCGGAGACAATGGTTTCTCTGCGAGCCGACGCGAATCGGGAGGCTCTCGTCAAGGAGTATTTGTATCCATGAGTCGAGGAGTTTGCTAAGGATTATTTGTTTCCCAAGCGCCAAGGATTATTTGTTTCCTTGGGGTTTGAAATGAGTCGAGGATTCCCACGGGAGCACTGGTGGCTCTGCGGGTCGACGCGGCTCAGGGGGCTCTCGTCAAGGAGTGTTTGTATCCGTGAGTCGAGGAGTTTGCTAGGGATTATTTGTTTCCCAAGCGCCAAGGATTATTTGTTTCCTTGGGGTTTGAAACGAGTCGAAGATTCCCACGGGGGCACTGGTGGCTCTGCGGGTCGACGCGGCTCAGGGGGCTCTCGTCAAGGAGTGTTTGTATCCGTGAGTCGAGGAGTTTGCTAGGGATTATTTGTTTCCCAAGCGCCAAGGATTATTTGTTTCCTTGGGGTTTGAAACGAGTCGAGGATTCCCATGGGGGCACTGGTGGCTCTGCGGGTCGACGCGGCTCAGGGGGCTCTCGTCAAGGAGTGTTTGTATCCGTGAGTCGAGGAGTTTGCTAGGAATTATTTGTTTCCCAAGCGCCAAGGATTATTTGTTTCCTTGGGGTTTGAAACGAGTCGAGGATTCCTACGGAGGCACTGGTGGCTCTGCGGGTCGACGCGGATCAGAAGGCTCTCGTCAATGAGTGTTTGTATCCGTGAGTCGAGGAGTTTGCTGGGATTATTTGTTTCCCAAGCGCCAAGGATTATTTGTTTCCTTGGGGTTTGAAACGAGTCGAGTGTTCCCACGGGGGCTCTGGTGGCTCTGCGGGTCGACGCAGATCAGGAGGCTCTCGTCAAGGAGTGTTTGTATCCGTGAGTCGAGAAATTTTGCTGAAATCACTGGCTTCTTCGGTTGAAATGAACCGGTGAGGTTTGGGGTTCGTCGTCTGACGGAATCCGCTGGGAAAGTATGGTTCATTCTTTGTTTACGCTCTTGGATTGTATACAGGGATCGATGTGATCTTAACTGTAGGGCCAAAGTTTTATCATTTCTTCTTTTTATTTTATTTTATCTCCGCGATGCTCTATCATTTCAGCTTTTATATCGTGAAGGTCGCGATTGCCCGATCATTTCGGCTATTTTTCGCGGTGCCCAATCATTTCGGCTATTTGTTTTTTTTTTTATTTTTACTCGTTGCTTTTTATTACGAGTTGCCCAATCATTTCGGCTATTTAGCATGCATACATTTTTACTTGCTGCTTTTTATTGCAAGTTGCCCCATCATTTCGGCTATTTAGCATGCATGTGCGGCCTACTGGCTTTTCGCCGTAAACCTGAAATTGGACACCGATTTTGGCATCAGCACCGCTGCAACTGGGATATTGCCAGGAGCGAATCATCATTTGCCTCTGTCGTTGTCGAACAAAGGAGGCTTAGCGACCAGGGTTAGGGTCCTGTCGACTAAGGCTTTTGATTTCATGAGCCATAAGGGTCTCATAAAGGTATTTCTCCCTACAAGTCGTGAGGATCTTGTAGGTGTATTTTCTCCTTAGGAATCGTGAGGGTTCCTATGTGTTTTGTTCCTCTGTAAGTCGTAAGGATCCTACAGGAGGGTTTCCTCCTCATAAATCGAGAGGATTTACAAGGGTTGTTCACCACACAAACATATCCCTAGCCTCGGATGGGACTAAGTTAGGGAAATGTTTATTCGCGCCCGTGGATTGTATACAAGGGCCAATATTGGACCACTTGTAGGGCAATGTCGAAAGTTGTGGGGGTTGCTTAAGCACAGGTTTAGATCTCTATAACTTAAGACTTTCAAATCTTATGAGCCGTGAGGGTCCCATAAGAGAGTTCTCCTTACGAGTCGTGAGGATCTCGCAAGTGTATTTTCTCCTTAGGAATCGTGGGGATTCCTAAGTGTGTTGCTCCCTTGTGAGTCGTAAGGATCTCACGCGGGTGGTTTCTCCTTATAAGGTCGAGAGGACCCTATAAGTTTCTTTTAATGAGGTTGCGCCCTTTCGGGTTTTCATAAACACTCGACGGTAGTCCTGCTGTTTTTACTCACGGAGCCCTTTCAGGTTTTCATCCGTGCCCTTTTTTGCTTATGGACATACCGTTTTTTTTGTTTTTTTTTACCCTTTGTTATTGAGATCCTGACTATTCAACTCCCCATATTAATAATAATTACGATATTTATAACAAGTATATATGGTTTTACCAAATCCCACTCCATATGTGTTAGCAGCATACTCATTGGTAATACCTTGCATTGCTGAACCAAGCCACCAGAGTTCGAATCCCATACCCCACATACTTTTGTGCACTTGACTGTATTATGTTTGATAATACATGGAAATCTTTCTTCTTTTTTTTTACGAGGTCGCGCCCTTCCAGGTTTTCATGAACACTCGCTGGTAGCCCTGCTGTTTTTACTCACGGGGCCCTTTCGGGTTTTCATCCGTGCCCTTTTTTGCTTATGGACATACCGTTTTTATTTATTATATATTTATTTTTTTCTTTTTTTTTATATATTATTTTTTTTTATTCATCTCGTCAGCCTAAGGATGCTGCGGTAGTAGTTTAAGGACTTTTCGGTCCGCTATTAGTTTAAGGACATTTCGGTCCATTGTCGAGAAGGTTGGCTATTCTTTATGAAGCTTGAGCTTAGGAAGATAGCGAGCGGACTTAGTCGTCGTCATCCATCATTGACCTAGGCTGTGGCTCATTAAGCGTAATATTTCTTTAGGAAGCAACCGTTTATCGGCCTGAAAGGCCTTTCACCGTGCATGTCCATGAGTAGATAGGCCCCACCCTGGTAAACTTTATCTATGACGTACAGGCCTTCATAGTTTGGCTCGAATTTTCCCCGCTTGGCGCGATTGGGGATCATAGGCCTTTTGACCACTAGCACGAGTTCGCCTTGATGAAATGTCCTCGGTCGGGTCAATCTTTCGTATGAGCGCGTCATCTTTGCTTTATAAGCTTCCAGATTTTGTTGTGCTAGAAGCCGTATTTCATCAAGGGCGTCAAGCTCTTCAAACCGAAGGTGAGCATTTTCTTCGTCTGTCAGCTCGTAGTGGACTGCCACTCGTAGAGAGGGTAATTCTATCTCGAGAGGGAGTACTGCTTCCGTCCCAAATACCAACGCGTATGGCGTTGTGTTTGTGGCCGTTTTAAATGTAGTTCGATATGCCCAAAGAGCCTCTTGCAATCTTTCGTGCCAATCTCTCTTATTTCGTGGCACTGTTTTCTTCATGATCTTCGTCAAGGCCTTGTTGAAGGCCTCAGCTAGACCGTTAGCTCGCGGATTATAAACTGAGGAATATCTCCAGTCTATATTGTGCTGCTGTGCGAAGCGGCTAATTTTATGACTTCGGTAGGCTGGCCCATTATCAGAGATGATTCTTCTCGGGGTTCCAAACCGGTATATGACATGCATTTTGAAGAAATGGAGGATGTTCTCCGTCTTCACTTCCCTCAACGGTACCGCCTCTGCCCATTTGGAGAAGTAATCAGTTGTTGCCAAGATGAAACGATGTCCTTTGGACGATGCTGGTTCGATGGGGCCGACTATGTCAGTTCCCCACATTTCGAATGGCCAACTAGCCACTGTTGGATGCAATGGATTGGGATGCTGATGGATGAAGTCCCCATGAATTTGGCATGAATGACATTGCCTCGCGTATTCCAGGCAATCCTGCATCATCGTGGGCCAGTAGTAGCCCATCCGTTTTATCTTCAACTTCATCTTAGGGCCTGCTTGGTAGGAACCGCAGAGTCCGTCGTGAACTTCTTGGACGACCCTTCTCGCTTCGTCAGGTCCTAGGCATCTCAGCCACAGAGAATCGAATGACCTCTTGTATAGAGTATCGTTGACGAAGGCGAAAGACAGAGCTCGTTTCACGAGCTGATGTCTTATGGACGCTTCTTCAGGCATTCGGTGGAACTTGAAGTAATCTATGAAGACTTTTCTCCAGTCTTCGGTCTTCTCATGGTCTTTTATTTGTAGGGTCGCCTGCTCAGTTGCTCCCTTTTCTTTATATGATTCTGGAGGTATTTCTGCTGGGGCGAGCACTCGACGGCTTTGTATCACGATTCTAACGTCATCGAGGTTCTCGTCAGCCAATTCTTTAGCAAGTTTGGCCAGTGCGTCCGCTTTGCTGTTTTTCGCGCGCGGTATACTTTCCAACGTGTAGGAGGGAATTTGGGTTAGCAGTTGCTGCACTTTTTCACCGTATTTTACCAATTCTGGTTTGCATGTTTGGTAATCGCCGTTCACTTGACTGACGACCAGTTGGGAGTCCCCGTATATGAGGAGGCTTTCAATTCCCATATCAATGGCGATCTCGAGGCCTGCTATCAAAGCTTCATATTCAGCTTCATTATTCGTTCTCGGCTCTGTTAAGGAGAAGGTGAAGCGCATTATTCCTCCTTGTGGAGTCACAAAGATGAGTCCTACCCCCGATTTGATCATTGGCGTACTTTGTTTGTGCTTTTTCATGGAAGATGCTCCATCGAAATAAAGCTCCCAACGGGTATCACCACTGTCGATTGCGTCAAACGCATGTCTGTCTGGCAAATCGCAATTTAAAGGAGAATCGGTAGGTATGGGATGCTCAGCAAGGAAGTCGGCGATGGCCTGGCCTTTTACTGCCCTGAGAGGTTGATATGTTATCGAAAATTCCATCAAGAGCAGGGCCCATTTAGCGAGTCGCCCTGTCAATATGGCTTTTGACATTAGATATTTGAGAGGGTCCACTTTTGAAATAAGATGGACTTCGTGCGCCAACGCATAGTGCCTAAGCTTTGTTATTGCGAAGATCAACGCCAGGCAGTGTTTTTCAATGGGAGAGCAGTTGCTTTCTGCCCCCAGCAGAACTCGACTTAAGTAGTAGAGTGCTCTTTCTTTCCCTTGATCGTTCTCTTGTGCCCATAATGCGCCTAAGGAACCTTCGAGGGCGGTTGTATAAAGAATGAGAGGCTTCCCCTTAACCGGAGCAGCCAACACTGGCGGGTTCTGCAGGTATTGCTTGATCTCGTCCAGTGCGCCTTGGCATTTTTGATCCCAAACGAATGGGGTTCCCTTCTTCATCAGGTGACTATAAGGACGGCACTTTCCTGAAAGGTTGGCTATAAATCGCCGTATCTATGCGAGTTTCCCTTGGAGAGACCGCAGCTGTTTGAGAGTCCTCGGCGGAGGCATTTCCATGATCGCTTTAATCTTTGACGGATCTATTTCAATACCTCGGTGTCAAACAACGAATCCCAGGAATTTGCTCGAGGAAACCCCGAACGCACATTTAAGAGGATTCATCTTCAAGTTGTATTACCGAAGGCGTTGAAATACAGTCTTCAGATGCTTGAGATGTTCCTCGTATGATTTGCTTTTAACAACGAGATCGTCGATATAGCATTCAACGATTTCGTGTATAAGGTTGTCGAAGATCTTTGTCATGGCCCTCTGATAAGTAGCACCGGCGTTCTTCAAACCGAAGGGCATCACTTTATAACAAAATATACCAAGAGGAGTCCTGAAGGCTGTGTGCTTCTGGTCTTCTGGATGCATTTTTATCTGGTTATACCCCGATGAGCCGTCCATGAAGGAGAAAACTTCATGAGTGGATGTATTGTCTATCATCAGTTCAGTGACTGGCACTGGGAAATCATCCTTCGGGCAAGCTTTATTAAGATCCCGGAAGTCTACGCATATGCGCACTGTCCCATTTTTCTTCATCACTGGGACGATGTTGGCGATCCATTCAGGGTACTGAACTTCCTGGATGAAGCCAGAGTCGATTAACTTTTTGACTTCGGTATTTATGCTCATCTCAAGCTCGAGTCGCATTCTTCTCGGCGCCTGTTTGACTGGCTTGATGTTCGGGGATATTGCTAGTCTATGTACAGTAACTTCTGGATCTAGTCCCGGCATCTCGGAATAGTTCCATGCGAAGCAATATTTATGCTGCACAAGGACGTCTTTTAACGCAGCCACCCTCTCTTCAGACAGCAGCTCGCTGACGAATGTCGGTCGCGGATCATTTATTGTCCCCAACTCGATTTTCTTGAGGTTATCTGCAGTAGTATGGATTCCATCTTCCAGCTCTTTTGGCGCTGGTGGAAATTCTGAGATTACCTCATCGCTGCCGTTTTCAAAGCACCAAGGAAGGCTGTTCATGTCCTCGGACTCTTCTTTTAATATTGTTACCACGTGGCAAGTGCGAATTTTCTGCCAATCCCAATGCGGAGTTGGTTCTATCCTTGTGTTTTCGGGTTTGTGCTTTTGCGGCGGCTCTACCCTCCAGTTGTCAGACAACGCGAATTTGCCAAGCTGATATTGGTCCTCAACCCAATTCTTAAAGGTGAAGCAATCTTCAAGCAGATGCCCTACTACTCGATGGTAAGAGCAATAATTTGGGTTGGAGACTTCGCCCGCTTGCTCAGGGTGTTTAGACTCTGGCAGTGTAAGCATTTAATGTTTTAGAGCAAGATCAAGTATTTTCCTTGTTTTGTTCCGAGGAAATGAGTATGCTCGACCCATTTTCTTCATGAGGGCTAGGTCAATAACGCTCGACTCTCGGATGCGTGGCTTCTTAGCTCTGCTTTGTGGTTGTCGAGCACCTTTCTTGCCTTTCGACTTGTTTTTGCTTTCGCGTCGAACCTTTTTTGTAGCAGGTTGACAAGGAGCGGCATTTTCATCCTTCACCGCCTGTTGAAGGAGGCGCTGTGTCTTGGCTTTCTCATAGATTGCCATTTCACGATTGTGATCATCTCGGGCTTTTTGACCCGCATTCCTTATAAGTTTGCCCATCTGGTCTTCAAATGATGGACTGGGCGGTTTTGTATCAGGAACTTTTGCTGGCTCAGGATTAGCGTCCTCCCATTGAGCGTCCGCCTCTTCATCGAAGTCATACATAACATAACAGCTGTTTAGTAGCTCCCGTTTCTTTGACCGGATGTACCCAAGCCCTTTTGTTTCTATTCTCCCGTTAGGCAGTTTGCATTGAGTCCCGGGAACGTTCCAGACCTTGTCATAGAATTTGGCTTTTCTAACGGTCTGTGTGAAGGATATCCCCTGGCATTTCAGCAGTTTCTTCAAACCTTCGGTATAATATCTGGGAAGACGGATAGGCTGAAGCCTGTCGAGCGTGGGATCCGCGCCATGCCAAATTTCTTTTTCCACCTTGTTTTCTTCAGAACGGTAGAATAGGATTGCCTTCTCGTCTTTTCGTCCGGGAGGGATATAGAATGTCTGCAATTCTTCTACGCTGTTGGTGTCGAGTGCATCCAGTTCTTTGTAATGTTCAAGCGGCACCATGGTTATCTGCAGACTTCGCTCTTCATCAGCGGAAACCCGTATTGAAGGCCGAGCAGGGAATACAGCATGAACTTCATCCTCTGAATCACTACCAAAGACCAATGAAGGAACGGATGGTCCTGGCCTGGTGGATTGGGATGGACCTGAATAAATTATATCCTCCTCCTCCTCGGTGTCACTGCCGAAGACAGGGATGGTGGCGTTAGTTTTGTTCTCCGGTTTGTGACACCTTTCCGTGTCTTCGAAACTCGGTAAGAAGTATTTGGCATCTTCATACTTGCGAACTTCGTTTACGGAAAACGGATTCAACTCTCCCGCCACTGTGTACTCGAGGCCATCCCTAGAATACTTCATGCACTGATGCTGTGTAGAAGGGATGATATTGTACTCGTGTAGCCATGGTCGGCCGAGCAGAGCGTTGTAGCACGTCTTGGCATCTATAACATGGAATTTGATATCTGTGACGAGCAACCCGAAGCGTAGCGTCAATATCACAGATCCAAGAGTTTTTGATGATTGGGAGTCGAATCCGGAGATGGTGATTTTGTCTCGGGCGAGGTGTTGGACACTCATGCAAATCTCCTTTAACACTCGGACATTAAGTAAATTAACAGACGATCCGTTATCGACCAAGATTTTACCTATCTTTATGTCATGGCAGTACCCCGAGACATAAAGGGGACGATTGTGTTCACACGTCCCGAAGAGAAGGTCTTCATCACCAAAAGCAACGTCGGCTGTGTGCACTTCTTCTAATTCGTCCTTCATCTTTTCTTCGGCTAGGAAGGCTTGGAACCGGTCCGGATCTTGTAGCGCCTTAATCAAAGAGTCTCTCGCCTCCTTTGATAGTAACAAGGCATCAAGGACGCTGAGCTGAGAGGGCAGTTTCCTCAGATGTGCCAGAACGTTGTAATCCACCTTACTTCTCTTCGGCGGGTTTTCGGCGTTTAGCTCTTCCAGAACTTGGTCATCTAAGACGATGTCTTCAGAGACCTTTTCTTTCCCTTTATCTTTTCTATTCGAGGGTCCGAGGTTCTTTTCAGGCAGTGTCCGATTCCGCAGCCGGATATTTTCGCAAACCACTGGCTCCTCTTCTTTTCCCGAAGTTGACTCTTTAAAGAGAGGGGCAAGTTCTAGCTCCTCATCAGAGTCGCTCCCAAATGTAGGCACTTGTGGCCCGGCAGCGTTAACCATGTGACAATTGCCGGCAGTTCTTTCAAGTTCTTCGGTCGTATTTCTTTGCTCCCGGCGAATTTTACGTTTTTCCCGTTTAAAGCGTTGTCGATTAGCGACGTATCCTTGCCACCATCCATTGAAAGCTTTGCAATCTTGGGTGGGATGCGAGACCTTCTGATGATATAAGCAATAAGAGGGGTGCATTTCTACCATACCAGTCATTTTTCCTTCAGAGGATGGTAGCTTCATACCCATTAATATGGCCTTAGCAAACCTCTTTTTTATCTTGAATTGTCTTTTATTAGCGGTGGAGGCATTTTGCTCCAGCGGGATCATCTCAGCTCTTTCCTCAAGTTGCTGGCGCTTGGCCCTTTCGAATATAGCCGTCTCGCGTTCTCGATCAGCTTTACTTTTCAATCGAGCTTCACTAAGAAACGCGTCAATCATTTCGATTGATAACTCCGGAACTCTTGACTCAGTATTTGCCCCCAGCGTTTTAGTGCCAGAAATCCCTTCATCATTCGTGGTCGAATGGGAGATCATATGACAGCTCGCCACATATTCCTCGGATTCATTCGATGAACTTTCTCCTCCATCTTCTTTTTTAAAGACGTGATCAAGGAAATCTTGGAGCGTAATGGGAGTCCACGTCTTTTGGTTGTATTCATCCAGTGCGTCGATTTGCTTTTGTAAGTCCGTGCGCTTGTCGCCAGGCTTCACGGGCTTCTTAGATTTCTTCTTCTTCTTTTTCGAAGATTTTGACGGCTGACTATGAACGCTTGAACTACCACCATCGGTCCTCGGAGTCGGACGTGGCTTCAACATCTCCTCAATAACCTGCGGTTTCAAGGGGTTCTTCCACTTGACCGCTGGACATGTCTGAAGATCATTTAGCATTCTCCTCGTTTTGGCTGATAATACAACCTCCCAAGGAGCTTCCTCAATGACGGAGCATGTTGCCCCCGGCGTATTCGTCCCTTTAGAGGTGTGGGGCTACGGGGGATTCACTTTCCATTTGTCGGATAGTGCAAATTTGCCCTGGCGGTACTGGTTTTCAAGGCAATTTTTGAAAACGTAACAGTCTTTGATCGGATGTCCTAGCACTCGATGATAAGGGCAGTAATTAGGCTCGTTGACGTCACTTGGTTGCAACGGGCGTTTTGGATCTGGCAGATTTATGAGTCTGTTGCGCAACGCCAGCTCGAATAGCCTCCTCGTTTTATCGCGGGGGAAGGAATAAGAACGTCCCATCCTATCCTCAAGGGGTACGTACGGGCGCGTATTATTTGGATGAGCAACCGGCTTCGAGTCGCTCGGTTGTTATTGAGCGTTAGCGACAACGATCGCTTTTCCCTTTCCCTTGTCATTTCGGGAATCTGGCTTTGGGAGAGGGGGTTTATGGCCCATCTGGTCCATCTGCGCTAGTTTGTCAATCAAAGCCTGGAAGGAAGTCGGCTTGAAGAACATCATAAACTGTGAAATGGTTGCTTGTGGATCAAGGGTTCCAACAAACATTCCCACTGCAGGGGCTTCTTCTATGCGCTGTTCACACTTCGACCATAGATTACGCCACCGTATAGCGTACTGAACCCATGTCTCACCGGGTTTTACCCTGGCATTAATCAGTGCCGTCATCGGGGTACGCTCACTGGCACTTGCAAAACGTTGGGTAAAGAGTAGCTCCATCTCCGCAAAGGTTTTAATAGAGTCATTGGGAATCTCAGAATACCATTCGAACGCCGTATCTGATAGGCTTCCAACGAACTGGCGGAGCAAAAGCTTGTCATCACCGCCGGTGTTACCGCAAAGCGCCCTGAACTGGGCAATATGTTGATGGGGATTGCCGGTCCCTTTGTAGACATGAAACTTGGGAATTGTGTAACCCGGCGGGTATTTGATTTGGTCATACCAGCCTGGATACGGTCGCCCCGTTTTTACGACGTGGCCGGCTGCTTCGGCCGCGTGATGAACCTTTATTTGCTGGGCTATATATTCGTCCAGATCAGTTTTAGAGATTGTATCCTCTTTAGCCGTTGATAGAACGGGCTGAGGGTTTGATGTCTCTCCCCTATCATCCCCAAGGACAATCGGGGGTTCTTCAGTCGGAGGATCTTGTTGTGTCATCATCCCTATCATGTCCTGGAAGAGGAGGCCCATACGCTGTATATTGGCTGCTTGTTCAGCAGCCTCTTTGTCTCTCTTTTCCAGTACTCGGCGGAGGAACTCGGCGTCGGTCTCTTCCTTTTGGCGTTCATCTAAGGACGTCTCAGGATTCTCTTTTGGTTCCCTGAGTGCAGCCATTGTAGTCATCATCTCCTGGAGCTTTTGTTGCTGCTCCTGAGCCTTGGTCACTGATCGGGTAAGCGGTCGGTGACCCGTAGAAGTACGACTTTCTTCCTTTCCAGAAGCCATATAAACCGTATGAACTGTTATGCCCCCTGACTTGGGGCATTTAGGTTCACCGCTTTTAAACTTTGTCAGTGTCACGGGAGCTTTCTCTGGCCTTTTTCTTTTGTGTACCATTGGGGTTGAAGGAGCCGTTGAAGTGGGCATCCTAGCATTTGTTGCCCCCTGCTGTTTAATGGGGCGGTTTTTGTCCTTTTCCACCTTTGCCTTTTTCTGGCGATGAAAGTGGTCTGGGTCAATCACGGAGTCTTGAACCCTCCGCCAAACTTTATAAATTTTTGACGACAGCCGTTGAGGGGGCTGTTCCTGCTTTGTCTCCGGAGCTTTCTCCATAAGCGGAGGAGATCTTTTCAATGTAGCAATTGGAGAGTTCTTTCTCACCTTCCTCAGCAATTCAAAGCTGTTCCCAGTTGGAACAGCGGCGTTGACCTCCACCACTGGAGCAGGTGGGGTTAGCCCTGAGGGGGAGTTGCCCCCTGCTTTCCTTACTCGTTGCCAATGGCGACGTCGCGCACGACGAGCCATTGGGACTGGCTCAGAAATCGAGATGGTTTCTTGTTGCCCCCTGTTTGAGTGTGGGGTAACTGCCGATGTCAGCCTATCGAAGACTGATGCCTTTTGACTAGCTGGGGGAGGAGTGGGAACCGTCAATCTTGTGAAGACCGACTCTCTGATGGGAGAAGCCGCTTTAACGACTTCCAAAGCAGCGGCCGTTGCCCTCTTTGGGATGGCCACTTTATAGTTCTGACCTAGCCTGGTGAAAACGGAGGCTGTCGGTTTAGTAGCGGGCGACCCGTTGACAGGGGTCGTGGTAGCAGTGAGCCGGTCGAACACCGACTTCTTGTTCGCTTCCGGTGCGGATATCGGCATAGAGAAGCTTGTAGGTGGGACCATGGTCCCGAAAAACAGGCCGGTGGTGGCCTGGGTCACCTGTTCTACCGGCAGAGCGAGGAAAGAGGCCGCTTGGGGCCCATATGTTACACCTCTCGGTGAGGTGGAGCGTCCGTTGCAGTGGTGCTTAGCGCATTTGGTGCAGTTAGAATCCATGGATGCTTGAGTTCTGCACCAGACAAAAGACCAAATCTTAGCAACTTGAAATCCAAAGGCAACCATTTAACAAACCGCGATTGGTTCGCGAAGACGACACACGAAGTGTGGAGTGGAAAGAGGAAAAGGTCCCACCGGGCGTGCCGGAATCTGTTCCCCTCCGAACGGCGGCCGAGACGTTAGGACGTCCGTGCCCGATATTCGGGGCAGATGCTATGTGGTTTTATCCGTCTACCTCTCCGAAGATGCCGAGTTGATTTACGACACCGTGTATCGGAGGTTTAGGCGGATGCGACCGATGTAGCAGACTTCGTCAGATTCCCCCTCAGGGTGAGGGGTTTTTGATTGTGGGGACGCTCTTCCCTGCAGGCGCAAGCCCCTGCAGTTAATTACGCTACCGCATCGCGGTAACAACTTTCTCCTTCTCCAAAATTTCACTTCGTGTCGTGTGTGTTTGTTTTGTTTGTGGTTGCCCGTGGATTATATACGGAGACTGAGTAATGCTGTCGCCCGTAGGACGTGGATTAGTCCAAATCCGTGTTTACTTATATTTGGGTTTGGTGTTTTAGTTTAAGGATACATTAGTCACGTTGCGGCTAAGATCAACTTAAACGTTCGTCAAGGATACGTTAGTCCTATTTTGGACTAAGATCGACTTGACGTAGTGATCGATTTAATATCTGGCCGTCGGGACTCGTCACCTCTCTGACGTCGTTGAGGGATTACAACGACAGACGTCAGAGGAGTTCAGAGATGTACCCTTGAACCAAAGTTGATTTGGAGTTTTATCGTTTATTTAAATATCTAAGGACACGTTAACCGTATTTGGGGGCTAAGATCAACTTAGACGGGACCGTTTAGATCAGAAAAAAGAGCGTTTGGGCCCTATTGTGCCAGTTTAGGGACGTGGTGGTCCGATATTAGTTTAGGGACATCTCGGTCCATTATTAGTTTAAGGACATTTCGGTCTAATATTAGTTTAAGGACGTTTCGGTCCAATATTAGTTTAGGGACGTCTCGGTCCGATGTTAGTTTAAGGACGTCTCGGTCCGATGTTAGTTTAAGGACGTCTCGGTCCAATATTAATTTAAGGACGTCTCGGTCCAATATTAGTTTAAGGACGTTTCGGTCCAACATTAGTTTAAGGACGTTTCGGTCCACGAGTTTAAGGACCCCTCAGTCCGTATGGGTGTGTGGTCGTTGGGACCCGTCACCTCTTTGACGTTGTTGAGGAATTACAACGATAGATGTCAAAGAAGTTCGGAGATGTACCCTCGAACCGGACGTACATTGATTTAGGAGAGCCATTTTGCTCAGTCAATTTAATTTAAGGACTTATGGCCACGATTGGGCTAAGTCCATTGCTTTTGCATTTCTTTTGCTTTTATTTGGGCTTTGCCCAAAAGGGATGCAGAGCATCAATTTTATTTGGGCCCAGCCCTTTTATTGCTTTGCAATTTATTTTGACCTGCTAGGTCTTTTTGACTTGGGCCTGGCCCTTCAAATAATGCATTGCATTTGTGCAAAGCACCAAGAACCTTTTAGATTCAGGAAAAGAAGTGCAGAGCACTTTTTAATTTCTTGATCCTAATTTAGATCAAAGAAAAGAAAGAAATCTTTTCTTTCTTTCTGTTTCAGAGAACCAGAGGTTCATAGCAAGTGCAAGGCACTATTTTTATTATTTTTATTTATTTATTTATTTATTTATCTATTTATTGAAGATCACTGATCTTGTTTTCTAGATCAATGATCTATTCTTCAAGAGAATCTTCTCTTATCTCAAAGGGTTTTTTTTTACCTTCTTTTTGTGTTCTCCAGAAATTCTCAAGAGTTCTCTTCTTTCTTCTTTTTTTTTTAAAACCAGATGATCCTTTTAAATGAGTTTTGGGGTCCTTTTTATAGTGCTCAAAAATTAGTTAAATTTGTTCAATAAATCTTTTCCTGAGTGATTTGGGGAATTTTTCCCACCGTTGGATCTTCGATCCAAAGCCCCCCTGTTTTACAGAAGAAATCTTCTTGTTTTAACAAGAACAGAAAAGATTTCCTTAAATTTTCATTCTGTTGTTGCGCAACTCACCAGCGCGTGACACGTGTCGCACAGTAAGGCGCTTGCGCAGCTGTGCTTGCACAACTGCGCAGACACGTGTCGCGCAGTGAAGCGCTTGCGGAACTGAGCTTGCGCAACTGCGCAGACACGTGTCACTCAACGGTGCACTTGCGCAACAGTGTTTGCGCAACTGCGCAGAAACGTGTCACGCAGAGGTGCGTTTGCGCAGTCGTGCTTGCGCAACTGCGCAGACACGTGTCACGCTGCAGTGCACTTGCGCAACAGTGTTTGCGCAACTGCGCAGACACGTGTTGCTCAGCAGTGCGCTTGCGCAACTGCGCAGACACGTGGCGCGCTGAGGTGCACTTGCGCAACATTGTTTGCGCAACTGCGCAGACACGTGTCGTGCTGTGGTGCACTTGCGCAACAGCGTTTGCGCAACTGAGCAAACACGTGTCGCGCAACGGTGCACTTGCGCAGTTGAGCGTTGCTTTTGCTTTTTAAAGAGCCTTGCTCTGATTGGACGCACTGCCTTGGGCGTTGTGCTGCCGAGTCAACTTCTGACACGTGGCAAATTGCACGCAGCGCACGGGATCTGAAGCGTTGCTTCTCAATTTTGAATTTTCAAAATTCAAGCAGAGCCTTGCTCTGATTGGGGGAACAGTGCGCTGTGCTGTTGCGCTGCTGACACGTGGCGTGCTGTGGTGAGTTGCGCTAATTCCAGAGAGCAAAGCTCTATTTCAAGAGCGCGTAGCGCAAGTAGCTGACACGTGGCGCTCTCTTAAGAGCGCAACAGCGCAGTTTGGAAGTGCAGAGCAACAAGAATCTTTTAGATTCAAGAATCAGAAGTGCAAAGCACTATTTAATTTCTTGATCTTCATTTAGATCAAAGAAAAATAAATTTTTCTTTTTTTGTTTCAAGAACCAAAGGTTCATAAAAAAAGTGCAAAGCACTATTATTTCTTATTTATATATATATATATATTTTTTTATTTAAGATTATTGATCTTGTTCTTAGATCAATAATCTGCCCATAAAAGAACTTTCTCTTCTCCCTCAAGGTTTTTACCTTCTGTCGTTCTTGAGGAGTTTTTCCAGAGCTTTCTTCTTTCTCCCTTTTTTTTAGAAGGATCTTGATGATCCCCATGAATTGAGGTCTAGGGTCCTTTTTATAGTGCCCATAAATTAGTTAGATTTGTTGAAGAGATCTTTCTCTGAATGATTTGGAAAATTTTCCCCACCGTTGGATCTTTGATCCAAGGGCTTCTGCTTTGCAGAAGAAAATCTTCTTGTTTTAACAAGAACAGAAAAGATTTCTTAGAAATTTAATTCTGTTTGGCGCGGATGCTTCACCGCGTGACACGTGTCGCGCAGCGCACAGCGCAGCGCAACTGCGATAGCGCATCTGCGCTGACATGTGTCGCGCAGCGCACAGAGCAACTGCGCTAGCGCATCTGCGCTGACACGTGTCGCGCAGTGCAGAGCGCAGCGCAACAGCGCATCTGCGCTGACACGCGTCGCGCAGCGCAGTGCATGCGCAACCGAAGCGTTGCTTCCTTTAAACAGAGCTGATAGGGCGCGCCCTCTTGGGTGCAGCGCTGATACATCTGCGCCTGACACGTGGCGTGTTGCGCTCAGCGCAGAGGATCTGAAGCGTTGCTTCATTTATTAAAGTTTAAATTTTGGGAGAATCGGAAGCGTCGCTTCTCCTGAGATATCTTTTCATCTCCTCTTTTCAAGTCAAACTTTTATTCCCGAAATTCTAATTTCCCGGGCCTTGGAAATGATTTCATTACGCACAGAATCTTCTGCGCCTGGGTCTATATATATAATTCGAGGCTGAGCCTTTTCGTCTTTCATTTTTAGAGAACTTCTTCAATCATGGCTTGCAATCGACCTCATTCTCGCCGACAACCAGGGGAGGTGCCGATTCGGGACATTGTTCCCCGCTTCGCTGCGCGCTTGGTAGACTCCTCTCTTTCAGATGAACAATGTGATGCCGCCATGTACGAGCTTTCGACTCATGTGGGGTCTCCTTTGCCTCCGAATTCTATTTGGCTTCGGATGATCCTTGCCTCGGTGCTCGCCGACATTCCCCCTCTTCCGGCGGAGATGTCCTCGGCAGTACTTGATGTGGCCGAGGATAAGATCGAGAGCTTTTACGAAGCGCTCTTGATCACCAAAGCCCTGAGGGACTTCACCTTCTACTTACTGAGCCAGATACGGGCTCGTCGGGTCCTCATCGCCACTTTTTCCCGGGAGTGCAGCGTCGACCGTTGGATGGCTACCCCTCGGAAAGATCGCCGCTTCGACGTGATGGAGAAGGCGGAGAGGGAGCTGAATAATTTTCTTTTCCTTTTTGTGAACCCTTGTCTCTCTGATCCCGTATTCGGTGATCTTTTTTAAATGTAATAACAATAAGAATAAATAAGAGTTCTTTCATTTTAGCTCTCTGTTGTGATTTTCTTTTTTAATCAAGCACTTCATTGTCTGTTAAGGGTTCTTCCATTTTAGCTCTCTGTTATGCTTGTGCATCGTATGATTTTAATTCGTTATTATCAAGTACACGTAACTTTGCATGGATAAATTGCCTTTGGCATTTAAGCCCCTCTGCGCTGACACGTGTCGCGCAGCGCACAGCGCAGCGCGACTGCGCTAGCGCATCTGTGCTGACACGTGTCGCGCAGCGCACAGCGCAGCGCAACTGCGCTAGCGCACTAGCGCATTTGTGCTAGCGCATCTACGCTGACACGTGTCGCGCAGCGCAACTGCGCTAGCGCATCTGCGCTGACACGTGTCGCGCAGCGCACAGCGCAGCGCAACTGCGCTAGCGCACTAGCGCATTTGTGCTAGCGCATCTGCGCTGACACGTGTCGCGCAGCGCACAGCGCAGCGCAACTGCGCTAGCGCACTAGCGCATTTGTGCTAGCGCATCTACGCTGACACGTGTCGCGTAGCGCACAGCGCAGCGCATCTGCGCTAGCGCATCTGCGCTGATACGTATCGCGCAGCGCAGTGCATGCGCAACTGAAGCGTTGCTTCCTTTAAACAGAGCCTTGCTCGGATTGGGCGCGCCTTCTTAGGCGCTGCGTTGACGTATTAGCGTCTGACACGCGGCGCGTTGTGCTCGAGAGTTGAAGCGTTGCTTCAAAAACTTTGCATTTTGAATTTGAACAGAGCTTTGCTCTGATTGGGTGAAACAAGGCCGTATGGAGATATGGCAAGGTCCGATCAGATACGTGCGGTATTGCACGGATCAGGATCGGACAGTTTGTACTATAGGCCGTATGGATATATGGCAGAGTTCGATCAGATACGTGCGGTATTGCACGGATCAGGATCGAACGGATATTACTTGCCGGCTTTGGTTTAAGCCGGATCCTAGTATAGTACATGGTAGATTTTGTCTCATTGCATTTGTATTTCGGTCAGAATACAAATGCGGGTGTGTATGCACAGTATCGGGGTTTTCCTGTAATTTATTACGGGACCAGTTTTCTGGAGTTGCCAGTTTGCTTTCCGTTTCGGCCAATTTCCTTTGTATCGTTCATTGGCTGAAGTTTGGTGGAGGAGGGCTTATTTGCATTGTTGCAAATAAGCATTTGTGGAGGGGGTCGTTGCATATATTTGTATCATGATGGTTGCACCATTCCTTGACCTTGCCTTCTTGACTTCTTCTTGTCATCATGGTTTGACTTGTGAAAAGATGATGGTTGCTTTGGAGTGTTGGGTTTTGTTGTGATCATTTTGATTTTTCATCATTACTCACTTTCCACCCACCCCCTTGTCTTTGCTCTCTCTCTCCAATCACACAAGGGGGGGCATTCCTTGGTGAGGAAGGGGATTCATTTCATTGTGGTGGCATTTTGGTTCTCGTGGTGCTAAGAAAAGCTCTCTAGTTCATCTCAAAAATCAATTCCTCCACCATCTCAAAAAGGCAACATCCTACTACCCCAAAATGAGACACAAGTTCTACACAATATTCTACAGCAAATCTTGGGCACGTCGACTAGCCATCTTCGTGCCTGAGTTGCCTCGGCATTGAGGTGGGAGCCCGTAAAAGAAGTAGGCGATGTGGTGCACTTCCGGCGACGAGGTGGAGACCGGAGCTTCCGCAGGACATTGGGACGACGACGAGAAGACCGGAGGACTCAGATCAGTCGGTATATCTCTCTTCCTATCTTGTAGTTATCTAGGACTAATTAATGGTTCGATCCGGGTATTAGTGCGCGGCGGTTTGCCAGTTCAAGAAAAATTTAAGTTTATCACCGCTTCCGCATTTGGCCGTCGGATTGACGGCCGGGGCGCCGCCGTGCACTTACAGTGGTATCAGAGCCTCGCCATTAACTTAGTCTAGCTTTGTTTAATGTGTTTACATTTCCAATCGAGCAAAAATTCCAAAATCCGCATTTTCAATAGCAACAGTTTTCTGTCGAAATTTTTTTTGTCTCGAAAATTTTTTCAGGTAGTCTCAGAATACTGTGCAGGGAAGTGTAAGCCTACTGTAAAAATTTGGTCACGAGATCTTATTACTCGACCGCGGAAAAGCGGCCAAACCCATGCTTGGGCCGCGGTTCCGCCGCAGTTTTGAGAGATCAGTACACCAATTTTTTACAGAGGCTTTCTATGGTGAAAATTAGGGTTTTGGAATAATAACATTGGGCCCAGAATTTCTTGATCTGCTACAGTAATGCCTTGGGGTCCACTTGTTAAAATTTGATTGATCGGATATTTTAAACACATTATTTCACAGTATTTACATTATATCTGCGACCGTGAATGTCACTTGATCGGTAAATCCGGTCTAACTGCTATAGCCCGGTTAGACGGATTTGCGAACGTGATTTTCACGTTGATGTTCTATGTATTGCTGTGATGTTGCGGATCGGTCGTGGGGAATAGCCTGGATGCAATGCTAGTACAGTTGTGGTTGTATTATGTACATTTGATATTGCGGGGCGAGCGTCCGACATGTGGACTGCCGTCACTGCCTGTTTGTATTATTATTTTGGGGCACTGCCAGGTTGCGGTCGATGTACCCGTTGTATGTATATTTTACTTTCTGTACTAGGATTACCCCGCGGAGGGGTCCACGGATAGCCGGGTTCTGGAGGGAAACAAGCCCGCATCTAATGGCATTGAGACGGAGGGGGCTTCACTCTAGAATTGGCGGGCTATTCGCCGCACTCGTAGGGGGTACAGGTTGACCCAGGAGGGGTGCCCAAGTTACCGGATTCCGTGAAGTGCTGGGTGGTCCATTCACGGCGCTGAAGGGGGCTGCCTCGCTTCAGGTTTTGGCGGGTAACTTGCCGTGCCCGTAGGGGTCTAGGATTTCATTGCACAGGCTATCCACACGACCAGGGGAACGTCGGGTTTCAGTAGTGGCTCTGTGAAACCCGGGGATCCCAGATATCTGTATTGTTTCTGTGATGCTGTTCATTTTCTGTGATGTTGCATTTCTTTCACGCCTTGAGCGAATATAATATATTGGTATATATATTAGTAGATGTTGTGTATGTTTTACATCCGCGCTAGTCCAGTCCCCGCTCTGTCGTTAGTTAGCTAACCTAACGGGTAATGACGGGACCCAGTGGCGAATGCGAAGGGCATATACGTACATCAGTATATTTTCGTTCTTTTTGGTGTGATCAATTGATGGGACTGTGTTGATTCGGATCAATACAAGTTAAAAACAAACCTAATATGATGTTGTTGGAACACTTTTTCAAAAAGCTGTTATTGCAAGGACGTTTACTTTTGTTTTGCATCGTGGTATTCAGTTGGAATATCCTGCTCCTCAGTCGACGAGGCAAGGGCCGAGATCCCTTCACCGGGAGTGACCCCTTGGACAAAAAGTTTGCGCCAGGGCAATGACTTCACTATAGCTGATTACTTTTGCTTTGCACCGTGGTATTCAGTTGGAATATCCTGCACCTCATTCTACGGGGAAAGAGCCGAGATCCCTTCACCGGGAGTGACCTCTTTAGCAACGGTTTTCGTCACTATATTTTTAAAAAGCTATCCGTTCCTTCGACGATATCAAGTTCATTACGTTAAAGGTTTTCGCCAGAAACCATTCGTAGCCCTCCATCATTTCGATTAAATATTCGGTAGTATTCAAGCTATGTATTTTGACCTCACGCCAAGGCATAGTGATTGGTAGCTGCCGGATATTTATCTGTTGCATAGATAGATGCGTTGGTTTGGGACAGTCGTACTACTATTTTGGCCTACGTCAAGGGTATGTACGGGTGGGTTCAAATTAACCTGGATAATGATGGGAAGAACTTGACATGTGACTTATGATATTTTGACCTCACGCTAAGGTCATAAGAGCATGGGGCAGAAATCACATCGGGAGTTTCAAAAGAACTGAAACTTGCCAGATATGCGCATACCTTCTGGAGTGTGATACCGTGAGTGGATTCCGTCACGTTATCATGCGATGATAGTTGGATCCTGATTCCCACTGATGAGTTGGTTTACTCTTCGGGTGATCCCGACTAATTCTTCTTTCAGGTTTGGAGGAGAATTTGACGGTACAGTGGGAGGTTTCCAGATTAGATAAATTGGTAACCATTCTGATCTAGGTTAGAGTGCACGCTGATTGTTTCTTTTCTCTCTCTCTTTGGCAGCGACCATTGACCCGACCCTAAGACTATGACTCAGTGATCAAATTAACCGAACCTTCTTAAACACCGGCTTTTGAATTGTCAGAGTTGCAAACCTCATTGCCACTCCTACTTTTACCCTTTTCTCCAGGACACCCCGTATTACTACGAACGTCCACTTCCATTGGACAAAACCATCGTATGGTTAGATACGAACTCGAAGGAATTTATTCGAGGATGGTTTCTGGTTCTGGAGAAAACGGATAGGATTATTCAGTTGTCTTTTCCATTTACCTTCTCTCAAGTTGTGAGTACTCCTTGGTTTAGGAGATAGTGCACCTATTACGCAAATTGGATAGTCTTCTTCCAAACCATAGGAAGGTGCCGACCGGTAGGGAATGAAGAAAACCAATTAGCCTAACAATGGTGTACAAAAGGTATTAAGTTCAGACAAAGCAAGGGATTAGTAAGAGGGCAAAGTAAATTGCGACTGCTATTCACGAACAAACCAAGTATTCCTTCGCCAATCCTAAATCACCTTTGTATTTCTCCAGGACACTCCGTATCACTACGAAGATCCACAGTCTATTGGATACTCCATCGTATGGTTATATACGAACTCGAAAGGAACTTGTTCTAGTTCGGGGATGGATTCTGGTTCAGGAGAAATAGGAATAAGATTTATTCAGGTGTCTTTTATCTTCACCTTCTCTCGCATTGCGAGTGTTCCTAGGATTGGGACATTACACCCATTATGCTTATTGGATAGTCTTCTTCCAAACCATAGGCTGGTGCCGAACGGTAGGGAAGGAAGAAAACCATTTGGCCTAAGGGGTGTGCAGAAGGTAATGACTAAAGACATATAAAGGGATTTGGAGAGGTGGCAAAGAATTATACGGTTACAGTCGTGAATCTGGAAGAGGCATTACTAGGAATACCGGGATACCCCATCGAAACATTTCAATGTTTCAGTTTCACTGTGTACTGTTAAAGGAAAAACTGATTTCCCGATTAGACACTTGCTCCAGGGTATGTATTTACCAGGTATGATTCTCACATCTGTATGGTTTTACAGATGATGAGTGGGAGTAGGTTATTGGGAATTGGGTGATCATCCTCATTATATCGGGATTCGTTGTAATCGGTGATATTTGAGAAGATCACCGGGGCTGTTTGCCGGTCGGCAAATAATTTGGTTTTGAATATCCGCTATTATGCACCAATTTCAAACTGATATATCTGTACGTCTATTTTCATAGAGTGAGATATACCTTTTTGAAATTATGTCTGTGACATTTACCTATATCAGTGGATGGTTAGGTAAGGAGCATTAAACAGCGGTGTAATTCTTCTTAACCATAAGTACAGTTTTCAACCCACGACACACAGTGAATGAGTTATCAGACTCAAGGGACTTATACAGAGTATTGTATGTTGTCCAGGGTCCATCAGGACAGAGGGGTTGGTCCTCATACTATATTCGGTTTACTTATGACTTCTCTAGTTTTTAGACAAGTATTTCTTGGAAACACAGGGTCTGAATTTTGAGAAGTTATAGGTATTTGAATAGAGTAGAGAACCAGGTATAACAAGTATCGGGATTCTTCAAAGAGATCGAAGATGTAGATACTTGTGTATGGTATTCAGTTGATAGTAATGATAAAGAGAAATTGCTTCTCTTTCAGGTTACTCATAATTGGAAGCATTCCTAAGTTGAGTAACGCTGATCGGCCTCCCTCCATTTAGTTGACATGAACTGGGGACAGCTGCATGATTTGAATCTGGTTCAATTAAATCAGTGCCTCTGTTTCTATATTGGATATAGAACAGTTCATATCTTAACGGTGTTAAGGTACGGGGAGTTGTCCGGCTTATGATTAAAACCAGACACTGGACAACTCAAGGCACGTTTCTGTAATGGTTGTTTGTGGGTTGACCCAGGCTATGACGAGGGTTGACTTTCTACCATCTGGATGAACAATAGCAATATTGTTCTAGACTCGCCACAGTTTTATTAAAAATGGATTTTTTCAGAAAACAGTAGTGGGAGTATGGTAGAACTGGGAGTGATTCCAGAACCACAAACGATTACTGAAGATTTCATAGGAACCTAAAGATTCAATCTGGCTTGATATTCCATTGGCCACTCTGCAGATAAGGTGGGTAACTTCAGGCACCCGAGAGGTACTACGGCAGCCTCAAGGACGGTGACAGGGAAGTTCTTGTTTACCCACAATTACCACTGCTGTTGTTCCAGGCTGCGAGACCCGACGGGAGGATGAGTATAGCGTCGTTCTAAACTAGTTTTAGAAGTGTACGTCTATATGACTCTGCCAGAGGGTTGTCGTAGTCAGTGGGAGCAGCGGAAGCATTGGTGGACATGTAGCTTATGTCTATTTATAGACTAAAGCAGATGTAGCGGAGATAGATCATCTATTTCTGACGTGACAGTCATGGGTTTGACTTCATCAGAATAGGGGATGGATCTGTTGAGAAGGTAGTAGGGTGTGATATCCTGGTATTTGGATGACATACACAGAGTAGGAAAAGAAACTCCTATACTACAGTCGGTTATACTTTGGTCATCACACAGTGGTTTCTCCACAAAGGAAATGGATTTCATATCAGACATACTGGTTACTGGATCTATGGTTTTAGATCTAGATTTCGGTGGTTTCCCAATTAAGGGTACTTAGACAGTATTCTAAGAGTATTTAGAATGGACGACTCCTGTCACGGTAGTGTACCTGCAAGTAATGGAGTCACCCTCTCTAAAGGTGTCTTACAGACTAAAGGGGAGAGGGATGTGCATGATTGGCAGATCACTTGCTCAGGCAATTGAGTCAATCATGAGATGTCAAGTACCACACCAGATGTTGTTCTTGCACTAGATGCAATAAGTTGACATTGATCCAATCCTGGAGAAACAGTCGGAAGCAGTTTTAGAACATAAGTAGATGTTCTAGGGAAATGATAACGACAGCCTCATTAAGGAGACAGTTATCATTCCAGGCTTCCAAGGTGACCTGGACGACAAGGAGGTTGTCAAAGTTATAGTTTTCCCTCTGATGAGGGGAAGTATTTTAGACAGGTGGTCCAAGGCAATACTGAGGGTGGCATGGTGCGGGATACTAATTAAGTTCAGTTAACGATACAGTCTAAGAAGTTTGGATTTGGAGTTCATTTATGAGCTAGGTCCCATCAGACAACCAGACACATTCTAAGACAGGTATTGCTCATTTCGGGAGATGGCTTTCTCCGCGAACTTGAGATATAGAGAGACATAGAAAGAAACAACAAAGCGGATCCACTCACTGAGGCTATTCCTGGAACGCAATAGTTTCGCAAACGAGCTTTGTGAGACTGACTAGTAGAGGAGTTGGGTGTTCGGTATCACACGGGCTGTGAGTATGCGACATCGCAATAATTAGCCTTGAGTGCAAGTGGGAAATTGTTGGAGATAGTGCCCTCAGAGTCAATTATTAGGTCACAGGTACGTGATTGCAATGATTGATGGAGGACCTATCCCGGTGGGACAGTCTTACTCGAAATGATAGTATGCTATCTGGTTCATCTTTATCATCGTGTACTGCTTTAGGTGACCTGACAAGTCGCTATTACACGTTGATAGAGCCCCTAGGATTCTTGCTTGACCACCAGCAGTATGAGGGTGATCATATACGTGGGAGCTGGCAGTCTATAAGCATATCCTTAAATGGTCCCTAGTCGTGTGAGTTTCGAGACAGGGCATCGATACTCCAGAGTAGACTAGTGTATACAGTCGAGACCCCGACGAGGGGCGGTGGCTGGTCTCACAAGCCACTGGTGTCAGTTGGATCATCTAAGATGTATACAGGTGCTCATTAGGTTATGAGTACACCGGACAGGACTCGCCGGGAACATGCTAGTTGGTCATATACCAGACGTCGGATGGCAGTTCCCTGGTGACATGTGTACAGGTTAGTTCATCGACCTGGGGATCGTCATTTGTCTCGTGTGAGTTCCTACTGTACTTTGATTACTACCCTACTACGGCTCAAAGGAGTCGTGCAAACAGGTTTTAGTTGGGTACAGTCCCGAGCCACATGGAGGCAGTGAGCGTATCTTCAGGGTTCGTCTCTCCCGGTATTGGGGGTGAGGTCGCGCTGTGTCTAGGAGAGCCATTACACGAAGCCCTCAGCCGAGGCAAGGAGATTTACTGGTAGGTATTCCAGTAGTATCTCAGGGTGTTCTGGGCTACACTCCGACACGACTTGTACCGCTTTTGGGGGTCTGACTTTTACCAACCCCCTAGGCCCGCCACGCGATGCTCATAGACGAACGGACCGGAATGTACGGATATTGTCACTGACAGGCTCAGTAGGGTTGTCAGGCTGAGTTCGCTCACAGACGTCCCTTTTAGTCAGTACCTGGTAGCCCGTTACGTATTGGCTTATACCTCTGACGTGCTAGTGGTTAAATCCACAACCAAGGTGTTGACGAGTCTTTAGAGTCCCCCACATTCAGTTACTCAGCTTTCGGGCGAAAAGTTGTAGAGGCCGTATGGAGATATGGTAAGGTCCAATCAGATACGTGTGGTATTGCACGGATCAGGATCGGACAGTTTGTACTATAGGCCGTATGGATATATGGCAGAGTTCGATCAGATACGTGCGGTATTGCACGGATCAGGATCGAACGGATATTACTTGCCGGCTTTGGTTTAAGCCGGTTCCTAGTATAGTACAGTGTAGATTTTGTCTCATTGCATTTGTATTTCGGTCAGAATACAAATGCGGGTGTGTATGCACAGTATCGGGGTTTTCCTGTAATTTATTACGGGACCAGTTTTCTGGAGTTGCCAGTTTGCTTTCCGTTTCGGCCAATTTCCTTTGTATCGTTCATTGGCCGAAGTTTGGTGGAGGAGGGCTTATTTGCATTGTTGCAAATAAACATTTGTGGAGGGGGTCTTTGCATATATTTGTATCATGATGGTGTTTACCCCAATCAGAAATAAAGCTTTGCTTTGAAAATTTAAACTTTAATTTCGAAGCAACGCTTCAGATCCCGTGCGCTGCACGCAACGCGCCACGTGTCAGAAGTTGACACGGCAGCACAACGCCCAAGGCAGTGCGTCCAATCAGAGCAAGGCTCTTTAAAAAGCAAAAGCAACGCTCAGTTGCGCAAGCGCTGCGCTGCGTGACACGTGTCTGCGCAGTTGTGCAAACACAACTGCGCAAGCGCACCGCTGCGCGACACGTGTCTGCGCAGTTGCGCAAACGCTGGTGCGCAAGCGCACCGCTGCGCGACACGTGTCTGCGCAGTTGCGCAAACACAACTGTGTTGAGCGACACGTGTCTGCGCAGTAGCGCAAGCTCAGTTGCGCAAGCGCTTCAATGCGCGACACGTGTCTGCGCAGTTGCGCAAGCGCTTCACTGCGCGACACGTGTCTGCGCAGTTGCGCAAGCACAGCTGCGCAAGCGCCTTACTGCGCGACACGTGTCGCGCAGGCGCTGGGGAGTTGCGTAAAAACAGAATGAAGATTTAAGGAAATCTTTTCTGTTTTTTGTTAAAACAAGAAGATTTCTTCTGTAAAACAGAGACCTTTGGATTAAAAATCCGACGGTAGAGAAAATTCCCCAAATCACTCAGAGAATGATCTCTTTAACAAACTTTAACTAATTTATGGGCACTATAAAAAGGACTCTAGACCTCATTTCAAAATCATGAATATCTTGCTAAAAAAAAAGAGAGAAGAGAACTCTTGAGAACACTTGAAGAATAAAAAAAAGGTAAAATCCTTTAAAAGAAGAGAAAATTCTCTTATGAACAAGATCATGGATCTTCAACAATAAATAAATAAAATAGTGCCTTGCACTTGTTTTATGAACCATCGGTTCTTGAACCTAAAAGGTTCTTAAATTAATAGTGCTTTGCACTTTCATGAACCTTTGGTTCTCTGAGATAAGAAAAACAAGAAAAAAACTTGTTTTTTCTTAGATCTAAATCAAATAGTGCCTTGCACTTGTTTTATGAACCATCGGTTCTTGAACCTAAAAGGTTCTTAAATTAATAGTGCTTTGCACTTTTATGAACTTTTGGTTCTCTTAGATAAGAAAAACAAGAAAAAACTTGTTTTTTTCTTAGATCTAAATCAAATAGTGCTTTGCACTTCTTTTTTTGAACCATCGGTTCTTGAATCTAAAAGATTCTCAAATTAACAGTGCTTTGCACAAATGCAATGCATTACTAAGAGGGCCAGGCCCAAATCAAAATGACCTGACAGGCCAAAATAAATTGCAAGGCAATAAATGGGCAGAGCCCAAATAAATTGATGCTTTGCATCCTTTATACAAGGGCAGAGCCCAAATAAAATTGATGCCTTGCATCATTCCTAAAAGGGCAGAGCCCAAAACAAATTGATGCTCTGCATCCTTTCTGGGCAAGCCCCAAATAAAAATAAAAAAAGAAATGCAATGCAAAAGCAAATAAAATGTTGAACATTCTCAATTGGACTTAGCCCAATTTTGGCCATAAGTCCTTAAATTAAATTGACTGAGCAAAATTGCTCTTCTAAATCAATTTACATCCGGTTCGAGGGTACATCTCCGAACTCCTTTGACATCCGTCGTTGTAATTCCTCAACGACGTCAAAGAGGTGACGGGTCCCAACGACCACACATCGATATGGACTGCGGGGTCCTTAAACTCGTGGACCGAAACGTCCTTAAACTAATATCGGACCGAAACGTCCCTAAACTAATATCGGACCGGAACGTCCCTAAACTAATATCGGACCGGAACGTCCCTAAACTGGAATATGGACCACCACGTCCCTAAACTGGCACAGTAGAGCCCAAATGCTCTTTTGTCGGATCTAAACGGTCCCGTTAAGTTGATCTTAGTCTCAAACTGGACTAACATATCCTTAACAAACGTTTGAGTCGATCTTAGCCTCAAAAATGGCTAACGTATCCTCCAAACAGACTTTAGTCCCAAATTGGACTATGGATCTCCCAAACTGGAACAATAGAGCCCAAACGCTCTTTTGTCGGATCTAAACGATCACGTTAAGTTGATCTTAGTATCAAACAGGACTATCGTATCCTTAACGAACGTTTAAGTTGATCTTAGCCGCAACGCGACTAATGCATCCTTAAACTAAAAACACCAAACCTAAATCTAAGTAAATACGGATTTGGACTAATCCGCGTCCTACGGGCGACGGCATTACTCAGTCTCCGTATACAATTCACGGGCAACCACAAACAAAACAAACACACACGACACGAAGTGAAATTCTGGAGAAGGAGAAAGTTGTTACCGCGATGCGGTAGCGTAATTAACTGCAGGGGCTTGCGCCTGCAGGGAAGAGCATCCCCACAATCAAAAACCCCTTAAGCGAGGGGGAATCTGACAAAGTCTGCTACATCGGCCGCATCCGTCTAAACCTCCGATACACGGTGCCATAAATTAACTTGGCATTTTCGGAGAGGTAGACGGATAAAACCAATTAGCATCTGCCCCGAATCCCAGCGTCAGGACATCGCGGTCCTGTGCACCGCCTTTCGGAGGGGAACAGATGGTTGCACCATTCCTTGACCTTGACTTCTTGACTTCTTCTTGTCATCATGGTTTGACATGTGAAAAGATGATGGTTGCTTTGGAGTGTTGGGTTTTGTTGTGATCATTTTGATTTTTCATCATCACTCACTTTCCACCCACCCCCTTGTCTTTGCTCTCTCTCTCTATTCACACAAGGGGGGGCATTCCTTGGTGAGGAAGGGGATTCATTTCATTGTGGTGGCATTTTGGTTCTCATGGTGCTAAGAAAAGCTCTCTAGTTCATCTCAAAAATCAATTCCTCCACCATCTCAAAAAGGCAACATCCTACTATCCTAAAATGAGACACAAGTTCTACACAAAATTCTACAGCAAATCTTGGGCACGTCGACTAGCCAGCTTCGTGCCCGAGTTGCCTCGGCATTGAGGTGGGAGCCCGTAAAAGAAGTAGGCGATGTGGTGCACTTCCGGCGACGAGGTGGAGACCGGAGCTTCCGCAGGACATCGGGACGACGACGAGAAGACCGGAGGACTCGGATCAGTCGGTATATCTCTCTTCCCATCTTGTAGTTAGCTAGGACTAATTAATGGTTCGATCCGGGTATTAGTGCGCCGCGGTTTGCCAGTTCAAGAAAAATTTAAGTTTATCACCGCTTCCGCATTTGGCCGTCGGATTGACGGCCGGGGCGCCGCCGTGCACTTACAGAAGAATCCGAAATCATCAAGTCACTATGTCAATAACAATGAAAACCGGCATAAATCTCCATAATACCGCATGACCAATGAATATATGAATGCATCTGATATCATGCAATAAATGCAATAGTTAACTAGCATAAGAAAGCTACAACAAGTTGCAACTATAAACTAGCAAGCTATATCCATGAATAGTATTATCTAAAGTGTACGTGACATGGCAATTACCGATGATGATGTGTGTGAGCCGACAAGAAGGTGTACGTGGAACATAAGCATCATCGGTAATGGTGCTGGTGTCCTGACGGCAGGGTTTCATGATAATTACAGATAACATATGCACAAGCATGCAATGCGATGAAACATCATGAATATACAGAAGGTGATGTAGTAACAGCAACACTGAAAAATATACCGACCCAATATACGAGTCATACAGTTTGGTATTTAAATACTCGCGATTCTCCACGTTTGAAAAGGAGTATGACTCGAACCAAGTTAAAAAGGTAAGGGAATCCACCTAAGTCTGAGTCGATCTATATATATACCCAGTAGTCAGTAATCTCGCCTCAATAGTATCACGTACAATACAAAATATATATATGACATCCTCGAGTCAAGAGTGCGGATCTAACATCATAAATATATCTCATACGGTAAATCTATCGTATGGCGTCCCAAATCTGGGTACGGGTCAAATATCATATTTATCTCATTCCTCAACTGGTATCCTTATCATCATATATCGTGAACTGGGGTACAGATCTAAGTCTAGTACACTACTAATATCATCAACAATATCGTGATCTGGCTACTGATCTAAGGTCTTCATACAATCCAATGTCATCAACATATATTATCATATAGAAATATACATCGCCCAAGCGATCCATTATAAATATCATAACATATCGTCTTCCAACGATCCGCTATAACATGATGACATATCTCGGTCACATATTAATATCTCACGGCATCATGCCCGATCATATCGACTCATTCCCAAGTATCATACAACATCCTCATCATCCAAGCACATGAATACCAATATATATATGTCCCCAATACACACAAGGAAGTAAATGTATGCGAGTATGTGTATGTGCGTGTATGCAAAACTTTATTCTAGGTTCTCGTGTCTAAGAAATCAATTAAAGTCCTTTCTTCACTTCTCGCTAACACTAAACCCATAATCTCCTAAAGCTTTTCTTGCTAAATTATATATCGCACACTAATATGTAAAAGTATATCTATATCACATCACATCGTTTCTCACAATTTTGCGGGGGTGCTATACGACATCCACCCGACTTCCCCCGTAGATATAAATCTACTCACCTTGAGCTTCGCTTGCCGATGCCGACGTCGCCACGTGCTTGCTTGTCGTCTCGAAGTCCTCGTGGGGTACCTACACATCATAACGCATCGTATCGCATTAAATTCCAAATCAAAGCCAAAACGACACGCTAAAAGCCTATAGGTTCGAACCTACGGACTACGCCTTCAAAACCACCAAACAACTCTCGATATCGTCGTATAAGCGTCAAACCATCGAGTTAAAACCAAATTCCGAAAATCCAGAATTTAAAATACGTAAAACAAAACCCCAAAATAAAACAACAACTCATGAAACTAGTCCCAGATTTTGATTAAGGTGAAAACAAGGTGCACAAACAGTACTAGAGTGATGTATAGGGGGTATATGAACTACACAAGCAACCTGGGCACCCAATTCCCTCATGTGGCCGGCCAGAAGCCTCCCAAATCCGGCCTCCTCGGTTTTTTAGGGGGGTTGGGGTCTCGTTTTGGTAGGGTAGTCTCGTGGTGGTCCATCTAGGTTACTGAAGTTGTTTGCTTCTCTCGTAAAAATCCCAGTTCACTCCAGATTTCCCTGCACACCCATAAAGTTCACAAAACCGACATAACAAGTTTCTGTTTTTCCGTTTTTTGGTTTCAGGTTTGGTATTAGTGTTTGGTCTGGGTTTATAACACTATGGGGGTTTTAAGGTAACAAAATACACTCAAGTTCATCACACAACTCAAATTAAACCATAACCCTCTCTAGTAATTTCCAAAGTGCACTAAATCCCACTTTAACACATCTAAACATGCAAGGTTGCTAAAAGTGTTGAACTACTACACTTAAGGTGATACGATTACCTCATTTGGGACTCAAGAATCCCCTAGAGCATCAAAATCCCATTTTTCTTTGTCCAAAGTGTAGCTAGAAGGCTTGTGCACATTTTTAATGAAGTGGGGATGGGTTTTGGGGTGTTTTTGATGATGGAGTGAGGGTTTGAAGTGGAGGGGGAAGGGGTTGCTGCCATGGGCTGAAGAGAAGAGAAAAATGAAGATGATGGAAATGGCTAAGGTCAAAGAAACCCTTCTCACTCTCTCTCTCATGCCCATACCTCCCACCATGCCCAATTGTTTAATGTTTTCATTTCTTTTTTTTTTTCTTTTCTTTTCTTCTCTCTTCTCATAATAAAACCCAAAACCATTAATGAAAATGAAGAGAAGGCCATGTAGGAAAATGTAACAAAATGTAAAAATGATATGGTGCATGTTTTGCACAAAACAAGCTTAATTCGCGATTAGCGATATTTAATCGCGATTAGCACTAAAATGGTGTATAATAAATCATAAAACTTCATAATTTGCATAAATTACACAAAGCACCCTCTTTTTAGTAATTTCTATAATTTTCCAAATTTTTTCCCAATTTATTGGTATTTAATTATACCGCCTTATTAAAATATTCAATATATTATTATTTAATTATAAAAATTCTCAAAAACAATATTTTATTTTTATGAAATGTTACACCCCCCCCCCCTTAAAGAAATTCGGTCCCCGAATTTAAATTTAAATCCCTCAAATATTAAAACATTTCAGTATAAAGTCCAAGTCGTCGGGGCTCCGAAATCATCAATACATAAAACGCATCATAGCGCAATGTATGCGCATGAACAACGAGCAGATAACTCCAAATCAAAACTCCGTCAAGCATCCCGCAATTATCGGAGTCATGGTGAAGACACAAATTTCAAAACCAATACGAAACCAATATGATGTACTCAAAACTATATATGTAAATATCATCGAAACATCTGAAGAAATGCATGCCAAACCTTTCAAATCTCTTTGCAATGTGCGTATCACTGTACAGTGGCGGACGTCTATTGTAAGACAATAACTATATATATACTTATCCTTTGTTTAATATGTACGTCCCGCCGTTTTGAAAATAATTTAGAAGGGTTCCCTTGTTCTAAACGTTTCGTGTCATACCAGACACGTAGGTAAATATTGAGACTATAGCTCCCTGTTTGGAAATCCCTTCGATAACTCTCAATGCATGCAAAATATATCCAGGTACTGTTCTCTGACTAGTCCTGCTCAGCTACTATATCCAATAGTAAATATCATAAACATCATCTCAAAGGGAAATCAAATCCAAAATATGTACATGAGTAATACGTTTGTCTGGTGCGCACGGAAATCGAAATCAATGAATGTGTCATACATGTGCATAGAAACAAAAATCTAAGTGCAACGGGTGTGCATGAAAACACCTATCAAGGGCAACGAGTGTGCCTGACAACAAAACAAGTGCATCTGATATGCACGAAGAATCCCAATTTATTGCATCAGGTGTGCACCAAAATCGCATCAAGGGCCCAAATATACGCAAGAATCCAAATATAGTGCACGAAAAAATATCGAATATCGCAATCGAAATCGACGGTATACAACACATCTCAATGCAAATCCAAATCCAAATCAGGTATACCGTGGTATATAATCTCACAACCATGTGCATCAGCGTGCATAAAATCGAATCAAAATACTAAAAGTGTATGAAAACTATGCCAAAAGCATAAGTCAAATCACATGCATACCATAGGCATGAAATCAAAATCAATATCTCGAATGATATCTAATCAAATTCAAGTGCTACTGTGGTGCACAAAATTTCAATCCAGTGCAAATAAATCGCTCAAAATATCAGGCATGGAATCAAAATCAACATCTCGAATAATATCTAATCAAAGTCAAGTACTACTGTGGTGCACAAAATCTCAATCCGGTGCAAATAAATCGCTCAAAATATCGGGCATGGAATCAAAATCAACATCTCGAAGGATATCTAATCAAAGTCAAGTGCTACTGTGGTGCACAAAATCTCAATCCAGTGCAAATAAATCGCTCAAAATATCAGGCATGGAATCAAAATCAACATCTGGAATGATATCTAATCAAAGTCAAGTGCTACTGTGGTGCACAAAATCTCAATCCAGTACAACTAACATGCACGAATGGAAATCCCAATCGAGTGCATCCGGTGTGCACAAAACCATATCTCATATCATGCGCTCAACATGAGCGAAAATCCAAATCAAGTACATCCGTCATGCACGAATGAAGGCTAAATCAAGGGCATCGAACATGCATGAATAAAATCTAAATTAAATGCATCCGATACGCACAAAATCCAATATTAAGCGCCTAATATGCGCAAAAATCCAACCCAAGCACGTCAGTCCGTGAAAAGTATCTAGTGCAGCAACATACATGAAAATGAACATCAAGTGCAGACGCGCAAAAAACGCAAATCTGGTTACACAAATGTTCAAAGACATAAATCGGGTGCAACCAATGTACGGAGTATAATTCCGGTACAACCAATGCATAAAATACCTAGCTGGTGCAACAAATGCTCGAAATATGAATCCAGTTCATCCAGTGCACGAAATACAATACAGTGCAACAATCGCACAAAAATACAAATATGGTGCATCAAGTGCACAAAATACCAACTCCAGTGCGTCCAGTGCACGAAATACCAAATACAGTGCGTCCAGTGCATAAAATACCAAATACAGTGCATCCAGTCCACGAAATACCAAATACAGTGCATCCAGTGTATGAAATACAATATGGTGCAACAATGCACATCGTAAAAAAAACTAGTGCAACAACTGCACAAAATACAAATCGGGTGCAACAAGTGCATGGAAATGCATCAATAACTCAAATGAGTATAAAAAGCAACACCGAGTGTGCCAAGGTGTATATAAAATCATAAACACGTGCAACTATGTGCACAAAACACGTATTCACGCACTGCAAGCACATGAAATCTATACAGAGTGCAAAAACCAAATCGAGTGCATACCACTTACACAAAATCAAATCAGCTGTATGCAATCCATGAAATCATAAACATGTGTAGCCAAGGCACAAAACTGAATCAAGTGCAATAAACCTGCACAAATCATAAATCAACACAACAGTGTATAAAGCATATCTCAAGTGCAATAACTATGCACAAAACGTAAATACCCAGTAGGTGCAACCATGGTGCACGAAAACAATACCATGAAGCCCAATCATCAAAACTCAATTCCAAGCGATATAAGCATGATACTCGGATCACAACGCAAATCGCAACAAATTACATTGAGGTACATCTCCTATAATGTCGAAAAGTGTTGGTACGTCCAAAACTGAAAGAGCAAGAACATCCACTGCCTTCTGCTCATGGTCTGGCGTCTTCTGTCTCTGGGTCCTCATTTCTCTATGGATTACCGATCTCGTAATCCCTCAGCTCGTCGGCCTGGTCTGGTGTACTAACGGAAACGGTCCGCTCTAGTACTCCTCTGGTCCTCTCACGGCCAATTAGTACGACCACTCATCAAGCAGCACGTCTCTGGCGTCGGCCTCTGGTCCTCTGAATATACGTCACACATCTGATCCTCGATGCAAATCTCATTGCAGCAGTGTCCTGGAGAGAACCTGCTCAGGGTCTCTTCCGATCTCGCCTATGCCGAACTGTACAGAGGCTATCATCTTTTACTATATCTCTTTCTTGTTCCGGGACGGCTGCATACTCATCACGACTCCTCCTGGAAGATATACCCATTTACAAGGCCTCTGCATGTGTATTACATCTGTGATGTCAGCGGAGTGGAACGTACTCTCGTCACGATCTCGTACGAACCTCTTACTCCACTTTTCTCTAATGTCTACTGATTCGGACTCGTCTCCTCGTGGCTGCATGGACTGCGCTCCAACGGCTATATTCGTATCTGGAATCTCCCAAGCAATGTATCCCATCACCTGATATCCGAATGATGTCGAACTTTTCGATCGATTCGTCGAGGTTCCATAATCCCCCAAGAGCTCAACATCTTGGGTACGGTTTAATAGTATCGAATATATGCCACAGCATCTATGGACCAACCGTAGAAGGGCAAACCCAAGCCTCACTAATGGAACCGCTGAACTGCCGCAAACCCTAAGGTTCACCGGCTTTCCATGGTCATTATGTCGAGTTAGGGTTTCATTCTTCTAGAGGGTCCGTAGAATTACTTGCATTGTTTTCCGAATACTTTAAACTTGGAAAATGGTTTCCTGACATTCGATCTTCTGTATCGACTCTCAACGTATCAGCGTGAAGTCGTCTCTTACTGGAATCAATCAATCTGATGACCTCGCATCGGGGTAGGCAAGGAATCACATGTCCTAGTCTTTCATCTCTAGTGACTAGCGATCTTCTATCATATCTCGAAGTATAACTCATGCGGCATTAGCTCCAAACATCTAGGGCGATATCTCCTCATTCGCAGCAACAACTGGCTCATTCGTCCGCACGCTGAACAGTGCCTCAATCATCAAGTATAATCGGTGCCTTGACGGTCATCACATCCTGGCTGGCCTCTATCAGTGGCCCAATCCTCTGGTGCTAATCTGCATGTCCGAGAAATCTCATAACAGTAATCCATCAACGCTAATGGCATGAAAACACAAATAAACGACGCCTCTATGCAATCGTATGTCCCCGGAATCACGCCCTGGTCAGTCCTCGTCCGTGACGAGCTCATGGTGACCGCAACTCTAGCCATAGCTCTCAACGCCCGTACAACCGTGATATCAAAACTGTAAATTCGTACCGATGAGGATAGATCATAGGAACGAATATAATACTGTGCAAGGAATGTATATCCTAAGGCTTCTTAAGCGGAGTAGCGTATCGTAAGTATGCCGCGAAACATACACGCGGTACGTCACTCTACTAAAATCGCCTAATCCATCAACCAAAGGTCATCCTACACTCAGGAGGTAAAACCTAACGCTCTGATACCAACTTTGTCATGACCCGAAAAGTACGGAACATGACCGACACTTAAATTACGAAACGTCTCGAGGCGTACGTAATCTAAGTAAGCCAAAACCCAGAAAATCCAAACCAAGTAAAGCAGTAGAGTGAAGGAAAAACCAATTTTAAAGCAAGAATTTTAACACCACAAGCCGAAATATGCAATTTTAAAATCTCAAATATTTTCTGAAAATTTCGGCAGAGTTTCCCTTGTAAAAACTGACCCCAAACGGGTACAAACCTGATAAAGCATATATAATAAATAAAGGTATCCCCCAAGCGGGAGCTAGCTCTTCGCCAATTGACGGTCATAACCACGCAAGCAATATAATATACAACGCCGAAGGGCAATAATCAAAACTCAGGATAAAAATCCAACATCATCAAGAAAACCAGAGGAAAACCATATAATACACGCGCGACTCTAAGATCGAAAGAATATACACAGGTCAACTATCTCTATCAAATATATAAGGCTGGTTGATGGAGTTTTACTAAATACAACTGAAATAACAAATATACAATGGTGGTCCCGATGCAAAAGATCCCACCTACCAAAGCAATCACCGGAAGGAACAGTGTGCCAGCAAATTCGCAACGAAACCTGTACGGCAAAACCTGCAAGGAACTGTGGCACAACGGGGATGAGTTGCCAACTCGTGAGTAGAAAACATCTACGAGTAGAAATCGCATGCATGACGCTATCCTAGGTCATATCAAGTAATAACCCCCAATAAATATCCTGGTCCATCTATGTATAAGTATAATACTACATGCTCGTGTCAGTACCTCAGATAGCAACATATCAGATATATGATGTATGAATGCATTACGAATGAAACAGAATACATCATGAATGAGACAACCGTTTGCTTTATTTAATGAGATTTCTGTATGTATATAAATCGCGTATCATCAATGAAATCGACAGATAAAACAGTGTTCAGCATCAACACAAAATATAAATCTCAGTATCTCAAAACCTCAGGCTCCGGCTATCCGGACTGGCCTGTATCATCAAATCTTAATATCTCAATACCTCGGGCTCCGTCAATCCGGATCGGCCCATATCATCAATCACACGACCATGAACGGTATCCTCCGGATATCCACCGCGTCAGGTAAAATCACCGGTAGGCAGTCTGCCCCTGCCGGGCTCATCGTCTACAACTCGAGCTTCTTGCCCGGGGGTATCTTACCGAGCCCACCATGTACCCGATACGGTTCATCCAACTCCTCGAATCGGGTCTCGAAAACATCTCAGAATCAAGAAAAAACCATGGTGGAAAAAACTCAACATGTCAAGGAAAACCACATTTTTCTCTTTAAAATAATTCATCAGTTTACAAAACTTTCACATGCGGTTTCCAAATCCAGAAAATATCAAGAAGAATCTGAAATCATCAAGTCACCATGTCAATAACAATGAAAACCGGTCTAAATCTCTATAATACCGCATGCCCAATGAATATATGAATGCATCTGATATCATGCAATAAATGCAATAGTTAACTAGCATAAGAAAGCTACAACAAGTTGCAACTATAAACTAGCAAGCTATGTCCATGAATAGTATTTTCTAAAGTGTACGTGACATGGCAATTACCGATGATGATGTGTGTGAGCTGGCAAGCAGGTGTACGTGGAACATAAGCATCATCGGTAATGGTGCTGGTATCCTGACGGCAGGGTTTCATGATAATTACAGATAACATATGTACAAGCATGCAATGTGATGAAACATCATGAACATACAAAAGGTGATGTAGTAACAACAACACTGAAAAATATACCTACGCAATATACGAGTCATACAGTTTGGTATTTAAATACTCGCGATTCTCCACTTTTGAAAATGAGTATGACTCAAGCCCAGTCAAAAGGGTAAGGGAATCCACCTAAGTCTGAGTCGATCTATATATATATATATACCTAGTAGTCGGTGATCTCGCCTCAATAGTATCACGTACGATACAAAATATATATATATGACATCCTCGAGTCAAGAGTGCGGATCTAACATCATAACTATATCTCGTACGGTAAATCTATCGTACGGCGTCCCAAATCTAGGTACGGGTCAAATATCATATTTATCTCATTCCTCATCTGGTATCCTTATCATCATATGTCATGAACTGGGGTACAGATCTAAGCCTAGTACACTACTAATATCATCAACAATATCCTGATCTGGCTACTGATCTAAGGTCTTCATACAATCCGATGTCATCAACACATATTATCATATAGAAATATACATCGCCCAAGCGATCCATTATAAATATCATAACATATCTCATCTCATATCTCGATCATATGTCAACTATCATATATATATCATCATCCCCATGGTATCGTCGTCCAACGATCCGCTATAATATGATGACATATCTCGGTCACATATTAATATCTCACGGCATCATGCCCGATCATATCGACTCATTCCCAAGTATCATACAACATCCTCATCATCCAAGCACATGAATACCAATATATATATATATATATCCCCAATACACACAAGGAAGTAAATGTATGTGAGTATGTGTATGTGCGTGTATGCAAAACTATACTCTAGGTTCTCGTGTCTAAGAAATCGACTAAAGTCCTTTCTTCACTTCTCGCTAACACTAAACCCATAATCTCCTAAAGCTTTTCTTGCTAAGTTTCATATCACACACTAATATGTAAAAGTATATCTATATCACATCACATCGTTTCTCACAATTTTGCGGGGGTGCTATACGACATCCACCCGACTTCCCCCGTAGATATAAATCTACTCACCTTGAGCTTCGCTTGTCGATGCCGACGTCGCCACGTGCTTGCTTGTCGTCTCGAAGTCCTCGTGGGGTACCTACACATCATAATGAATCGTATCGCATTAAATTCCAAATCAAAGCCAAAACGACACGCTAAAAGCTTATAGGTTCGAACCTACGGACTACGCCTTCAAAACCACCAAACAACTCTCGATATCGTCGTACAAGCGTCAAACCATCGAGTTAAAACCAAATTCCTAAAATCCAGAATTCAAAATACGTAAAACAAAACCCCGAAATAAAACAGCAACTCATGAAACTGGTCCCAGATTTTGATTAAGGTGAAAACAAGGTGCACAAACAGTACTGGAGTGATGTATAGGGGGTATATGAACTACACAAGCAACCTGGGCACCCAATTCCCTCAAGTGGCCGGCCAGAAGCCTCCCAAATCCGGCCTCCTCAGTTTTTTAAGGGGGTTGGGGTCTCGTTTTGGTAGGGTGGTCTCGTGGTGGTCCATCTAGGCTACTGAAGTTGTTTGCTTCTCTCGTAAAAATCCCAGTTCACTCCAGATTTCCCTGCACACCCATAAAGTTCACAAAACCGACATAACAAGTTTCTGTTTTTCTGTATTTTTGGTTTCAGGTTTGGTATTAGTGTTTGGTCTGGGTTTATAACACCATGGGGGTTTTAAGGTTACAAAATACACTCAAAGTTCATCACACAACTCAAATTAAACCATAACCCTCTCTAGTAATTTCCAAAGTGCACTAAATCCCACTTTAACACATCTAAACATTCAAGGTTGCTAAAAGTGTTGAACTACTACACTTAAGGTGATAAAATTACCTCATTTGGGACTCAAGAATCCCCTAGAGCATCAAAATCCCATTTTTCTTTGTCCAAAGTGTAGCTAGAAGGCTTGTGCACATTTTTAATGAAGTGGGGATGGGTTTTGGGGTGTTTTTGATGATAGAGTGAGGGTTTGAAGTGGAGGGGGAAGGGGTTGCTGCCATGGACTGAAGAGAAGAGAAAAATGAAGATGATGGAAATGGCTAAGGTCAAAGAAACCCTTCTCACTCTCTCTCTCTCTCATGCCCATACCTCCCACCATGCCCAATTGTTTAATGTTTTCATTTCTTTTCTTTTTCTTTTCTTTTCTTCTCTCTTCTCATAATAAAACCCAAAACCATGAATGAAAATGAAGAGAAGGCCATGTAGGAAAATGTAACAAAATGTAAAAATGATATGGTGCATGTTTTGCACAAACTTAATTCGCGATTAGCGATATTTAATCGCGATTAGCACTAAAATAGTGTATAATAAATCATAAAACTTCATAATTTGTATAAATTACACAAAGCACCCTCTTTTTAGTAATTTCTATAATTTTCCAAATTTTTTCCCAATTTATCGGTATTTAATTATACCGCCTTATTAAAATATTCAATATATTATTATTTAATTATAAAAATTCCCAAAAATAATATTTTATTTTTCTGAAATGTTAGAGTCTTTTATCTTTTCTTCGGCAAGGAAAGCTTGATACTGGTCAGGTTCTTATAGTGCCTTGATCAGAGAATCTCTCGCCTCTTTAGATAGCAGGAGGGCATCGAGAATGCTTAGCTGCGAAGGTATTTTTCTCAAGTGTGCCAGAACATTGTAATCCACTTTGTTTTTCTTGGGCGGGTCCTTGGCTGCCAGCTCTTCAACGATTCGGTCATCGAGGGCGATATCTTCAGGGACTTTTTCCTTCCCTTTATCTTTTTTACTCGACTCCTTGTTTGTGGGCCCAAGATTCTTTTCGGGTAGCATGTGATTACGCAGCTGAATGTTCTCACAAGTCTTCATCTCTTCTGCTTTAGAGATGGATTTCTTGAAGAGAGGACCGAAGGCTATTTCTTCATCCGAATCACCCCCGAAGGTGAGAACTTGCGATCCCTTGCTATAAACCATGTGACAGTTGCCAGCAATTCTTTCGCGCTCATCTGTCGTGCTCTTCTACTCTCGATGCGTCTTGCGCTTCATTCGCTTGAAATACTGCCGGTGGGCAATATATCCTTGCCACTAGTTTTTAAAGGCGTTGCACTCTTCAGTAAGGTGTGTAGTCCTCTGATGGTACAAGCAGTAGTTTAGATGTGCGTCTGTTTCGTCGAGATGTATCACACTAGGAGTGTTTCCTTCGGAGGGTGGTAGCTTCATCCCTATCGACATGGCTTTGGCGAATCGTTTCCTTGTCTTGAACCTGCTTTTGTCGGCGGCGGATGTGGATTGATCTGGTGGGAGTGTTTTTACCCTTTCATCCAGTCGCCGACGTTTGGCTTTTTCGAATATGGCCAGTTCGCGCCCTCGATTAGCTTTGCTTTTCTGACGGGCCTCATTCAGGAATCATCTCGTCTGACGGTCCTAGGAGTTCTGGTTCGGGGTCTATCCCCAGTTTCTCTGCATCCGGAGCTTCTTCACCGTTTATTAACGAGTGAGAGATCACGTGGCAGCTTGCCACATAATTCTCGGATTCATCAGATGAGTCTTCTCCCTCATCTTCATCGCCATCTCCATTTTCAAGGATATGGTTGAGGAATTCTTGGAGTGTGACCGGAGTTCGCGCCTTCTAGTTATATTCTTTCAGCGCGTCAATATGTTTTTGCAGGTCCGTGCACTTGTCATTAGGCTTCACGAGTTTTTTGGTCTTCTTCTTCTTCTTTGAAGACTTTGACGGCTGGGTATGGGCGTTTTGACTATCATCATCAACTTTCAGCGTTGGGCGCGGTTTCAGCATCCCCTCAATAACCTCGGGTTCCAGCGGACTTTTCCACCTGATCGTTGTGCATGCTTGGAGATCGTTCAGCATTCTTTTCATTTTGGCTGAAAGAGCAACCTCCCATGGAGCTTCTTCAACAAAAGAGCACGATGCTCCTGGTGTTGTCCCCCCTTTTAAGAGCGTGTGGCTGAGGCGGGCTTACTTTCCAATTCTCGGACAGTGCGAACTTGCCTTGTTGGTATTGGTCCTCAATCCAGCCTTTAAAGACGAAGCAATCTTTGAGCGGATGGCCTACTGCTCGATGGTAGGGGCAGTAATTAGGATTGCTGGCCTCACCGGGTTGTAATGGGCGTTTAGGATTCTGCAAGGTGATGAGCCTGTTGCGCACTGCCAGCTCGAACAGTCTCCTCGTTTTGTCCCGGGGAAACGAATAAGGACGTCCCAGTCTCTCCTCGAGGGATTGGCATAAACGCACGTTGCTTTAGCGAACAACCGGGTTTAAGTTGTTCAATTGCTGTTGAGTATTGGCGACAAAGGTCGCTTTCCTTTTACCCTTTTCGTTCCGCGGTTCTGTCTTTGAAAAGGAAGGCTTATGACCCATCTGGTCCATTTGGGCCAGCTTATCAATCAGGGTCTGAAAGGTAGTCGGCTTAAAAAACATCATGAACTAGGATATGGTCGCCTGGGGATCGAGGGTACCTACGAACATGCCTACTCTAGGTGCTTCTTCGATGCACTGCTCGCACTTTGACCATAGATTTCTCCATCGTATCACATACTGGACCCATGTCTCGTCCGGCTTCACTCTGGCATTAATTAATGATGTGATTGGGGTGCGTTCGCTAACGCTCGCGAAATGTTGCGTGAACAGCACTTCCATCTCCGTAAAAGTTTTGACGGAGTCGTTGGGCAGCTCTGAATACCACTCAAAGGCCGTTTCCGCCAAGCTGCCGACAAACTGACGAAGTAACAATTTGTCATTACCCCAGTATTGCCGCAGAGAGCCCTGAACTGGGCGACATGCTGATGGGGATTGCCTGACCCCTTGTATACGTGAAACTTAGGAATCGTGTATCCTGGCGGATACTTGATCTGATCGTACCATCTTGGATATGGTCGCCCAGTTCTGACGACTTGGCTGTTTTCTTCATTCGCTTGATGAGCTCGTATTTGTTGAGCTATATAATCATCGAGCATGGATTTGGAGATGGTCTCCTCCTTGGCTGCTGACAGAGCCGACAGAGGATTTGATGTCTCTCCTCTATCATCTTCAATTATTACTGGAGGATCTTCGGCTGGAGGGTCCGACTGGATCATCATGCCCACCATATCTTGGAATAGGAGGGCCATTTGTTTTATGTTGGCCGCTTGTTCCGCAGCCTCTTTGTCCTTCTTCTCAAGCATTCTCCGAAGGAATTCAGCATCTGTTTCCTATTTACGACGCTGCTCCGATGATATCTCCGGGCTTGCTTTTCGTCCCGTGAGTACGGCCATAGCTGTTAGCATCTCTTGGAGCTTTTGTTGTTGTTACTCCTGAGCCTTAGTCACTGATCGCATAAGCGGTCGATGACCTGTGGAGATAAGATATCCCCTTTTCCGGATGCCATATAGACGGTATGCACCACTCTGCCCCCAGACTTAGGGCGTTTAGGCTCAGTGCCCTTGACATTTGTCGTAGACACGGGGATCTTCTCCGGCCTTCTCTTTTTATGGACTGGTGACGTTAAGGGGGCCGTTGCAGCGGACACCCAGGTAGATGACACCTTCTGTGGTACAACAGAGTGGTCCTTCTCTTGCCGAACCTTTACCTTCTTCGGTCGGTGGGAGTAATCTTGATCAATCACCGAGTCTTGGAATTGACGCCAGACCTTGTAAATTTTAGAGGACAGCCACTGAGGGGGTTACTCCAGCTTTGCCTTTGTAACGTTCTCCATATGTGGAGAAGACCTTTTCAGCACGGCCGTCGGAGAGTTCCTGCGGACCCTCCGGAATGGTTCAAAGCTGTTCCCAGTTGGAACAGCAGCATCAGCTTCCACAGTTGGAGCTGGCGGAGTCAGTCCAGAGGGTGAACTGTCCCCAGCTTTCCTCACTCGGCGCCAATGGCGACGTCAAGCATGTCTTGCGGCCGGAATCACCTCCGCTGTTGGATGAGCTTCTTCATGCCCCTGCTTTGAGAAGAGGCTGTTATTAGTGCTAGCCTATCGAAAACTGACGTCCGTTGAGAGAGGATAGTCAGCCTTGAGAATGCCGACTTTCGAACAGGGGAAGCAGCCTTTGTGACTTCACATAGAGTAGGAGCTGAAACGGCCAGTTTTGTGAAGACCGACCCTTTAGCAGGAGAAGTCTCCTTGACGATTTCAGGAGCAGGAATGGCTATCCACTTCGGGATGGCCGCTTCAGGTATCGCGGGCTTCTTCATGGGCCCACTTGAGCTTTGACCCAATCTGCTAAAAACTGAGGCGCTGGACTTGGGCGACCCGTTGAGAGGGGTCGCAGTAGTTGTAAGCCGATCAAAGACCGACTTCTTTAGAGCTTCGTGCGACGGCATTTGAACGTTGAAGCTCGTTGGTGGGATCATGGTCCCGAAGAATATCCCAGTGGTGGCTTGGGTCACTTGTTCCACCGGCATTGTGAAAAGGGAGGCCGCTGGGGGCCCGTAAGTTACTCCTCAAGATGAGGCGGAACGGGAGTTATTGTTGCTGCTGGAACAGTTAGAGGCCATTGATGTTCTTTTTTCTTCACGGGAGAAAAACCAAATCTTAGTACCTCGAACCCAAGGGCAACCATATCAAACCGCGATTCGTTCGCGAACACGACAGATGAAGTGTGGAGTGGAAAGAGGAAAAGGTCCCACCGGGCGTGCCAGAATCTGTTCACCGCCGAAAGACCAGGAAGACTGACGTCTTGCCTGAATTTGGGGGCAGATGCTATTTGGATTTATCCGTCCACCTCTTCGAAAATGCCAAGTTGATTTATGACACCGTGTATCAGAGGTTTAGACGGATGCGGCCGTTGTAGCAGACTTCGTTAGATTCCCGCTCATTCGAGGGGTTTTTGATTATGGGGACGCTCTTCCCTACAAACGCAAGCCTCTGCAGTTAATTACGCTACCGCATCGCAGTAACAACTTTCTCCTTCTCCAGATGGTCACTTCGTGTCGTGTGTGTTTGTTTTATTTTTGGTTGCCCGTGGATTGTATACAGAGACTAATTTATGTTGTCACCCGTAGGGCGTGGATTAGTCCAAATCCGTATTTACTCAGATTTGGGTTTTGGTTTGGGTTTAAGGATCGTTAATCTCATTTGAGACTAAGATCAACTTAAACGTTTGTTAAGGATACGTTAGTCTAATTTTAGACTAAAATCAACTTAACCATTTGTTAAGGATACGTTAGTCTAATTTTTAGACTAAGATCAACTTACCAGGATCATTTAGATCCAACAAAAGAGCATTTGTGCTCTATTGTTATTTTAGGGACATTACGGTCCATAAGTTTAAGGACATCATAGTCTGTGAAGTTTAAGGACATCATAGTCCATGAGTTTAAGGACCCCACAGTCCACAGAATGTCTGGTTGTCGTGACCCGTCACCTCTCTGAAGACGTTGAAGGATTACAACGACAAATATCAGAGTGAAGAAATGTACCCTTGAACCAATATTGGTTGGGAGATCTGTAGTCCAATTTGGGACTAACATCAAAGATTTATGAGCATATGGGCTCAATTAATCTGAAATAGGGTTCTGTGGCCACTTTGGGCTCGGCCCATTTAGTTAAAATATTGAACTTTTAACAATGCTGAGCATTGGTTTGGGCTCTGACAATCTTTTTGTATTTTATTGAGTGCTGAGCACTTATTATAGCTCTGGGGCCTTTTTTATAGAACAGTTTATGTTCTCTCAACGCACACGTAAGGAGCACGTGGCGCGCTTGGCGCTGAGCGCCAGTCAATGAGCGCATTGCGCTTCTGGTGAAGTAGCGCACAAGTGAGGAGCACGTGGCGCGCTTGGCGCTGAGCGCCAGTCAGTGAGCACATTGCGCTTCTGGTGAAGTAGCGCACACGTGAGGAGCACGTGGCGCGCTTGGCGCTGAGCGCCGGTTAATGAGCGCAGTGCGCTTCTATCAAGTAGCGCACACGTGAGGAGCACGTGGCGCGCTTAGCGCTGTACGCCAGACAATGAGCGCAGTGCGCTTCTTTAAATTTGGAGCGCTAAGGCTCTTTTTATGCAGCTTTGCGTCCTGCGAATTAAATTATCTTTCTTATAGGAGACTTTGTCTCATGGATCTAAGAACAAAGTTCTTATCTTTTATAGGAGATGTTTCAATCTCTTATGTTTTTGGTGAAAGACTTTGCCTTTATGGATCTATGATCTTAAAAGAATTGAATTATTCTCCTCCCTTTTATAATGAGATATTATAATCTCTGAAAAACAATTTGTCTTATAGATCTATGATCTGAAGAAGATTAAGTTCTTCCCCTTATTTTTATGATGAGATATTTGATCTCTGTTGTGAAAGACCTTGGTCTTATAGATCTATGATCTGAAGAAGAAGTAAATTCTTCTTTTAATATGAGGAGATTTCGTCTCTCTGTTCTTTTTTTTACCTTGAAAAAAAATTTCTTCTTCTGAGAGCTTGCTCTTTGTCTTTGAAATTTCTCAAAGTTTATGGGGGGGTTCTCTCTATCATACTTGAAGTCTTGGGGCCTTTATATAGTGAAAGCTGATTTGTTGAATCAGTTGAAAAGATCTTTTCTCTAATTAATTTGGGGATGTTTTCCCCGTTGGATCTTTGATCCAAGGGCTTCTGATTTACAAAAGGCAATCTTTTTGTTTTTAACAAGATTGGAAAATCTTTCCCCATACAAAATTTATTCTGTATCTTGGTGATTTTAACCACCATTGGATCTTTCATCCAACGGTGCTCTGATTTACAGAGCACAATTTTTCCTGTTTGGGAAAGATTCTGAGGAATATTTCCTCAACAGAATTTTATTCTGGTCAACTTATGATTTTTAATCATATTCGTTGGATCTTTGATCCAACGGTTAGGAACATTTAGTTCCAGCGCTAGTGCTCTCGTGCTTTGCATGTAATGCGCTGCTTAGAGTGTAGCACACTTAGCGCTAGCGTTTACGTGCTTTGCACGTGGTGCACTGCTTAGAGTGCAGCGCTCTTAGCGCTAGCGCTCTTAGCGCTAGCGCTCACGTGCTTTGCATGTGGTGCGCTGCAGCGCTCTTAGTGCTAGCGCTCATGTGCTTTGCACGTGAGCGCTGTCTCAAAGTCTTTGACTCTCAGCGCTGGCGCTGTTATGAAACGCTGCTCCATTTCAAAATTTGAAATTTGAACAGAGCTTTGCTTTGATTGGGGTAAACATACCGGTTGCGCACCATGTTGTAAATCGATTCTGAATTCAAGAGCTCGATCGGGAGGCATACCTGATATATCTTCCGAGAATACAATCTCGAACTCTCGAACTACTTCTAGCTTCAATACCTACGCTTATAATGCTGCAACCATTGCCTTCTTTGGTTTGTTGTAGATGCTAAGTTCCAAGGTACGGTCTCCACTCTTGAAATAGAGCACTGGATGATCTGGTATTTCGAACACTCCCTTACTTTGACGACAGTCGATGGTAGCGAAGAAAGTTCCCAGCCAGTCCATTCCTAAGACCACATCGAAGTTCAGTATATCTAGCACCTTGAAGTCCGCATAAAATTCTCCACTGCAGACGACCACTGGACACAGATCGTATCCTAAAGTTGCTTTTAGAATGCCGTTCCCTTAACTGAAATTCCAGCTGGATACGAGCGGTTTAACTGGAATCGCATGAGTTCAGACGAACCATTGCGACATAAAGCAATATGATGCTCCAGTGTCGAAGAGAGCTAGAGTAGGTAGAGAGGCTACTAAGATTGTACTTAAGTTGTGTGAGTTTGGGTTTATATTTAGGAAAAAGTATAGTGATATACAAGGATTGAAAATGTTTGAAAGGATTAGGAGTTACCGGTAATGACTTGGCATGTGGCTTCAGCCTCCTCGACCGTCATTGTGAAAGCCTGACGTCATGGTACATTCCTCCTTACTGGAGGCATATTCCTTTGTCCTTGGGGCACGTTTCTCTGCCCTTGAGGCATGTTTCTCTGTGCCTGATGGAACTAACGTTGAGACTATGCAGGAGGTCCATGTGGAGCGGGTGCAGGGAAAGCTAGTCGGGATGCAGGAGCCTGAATGGATGGCCATTGTGGGACTGTGATTGCTGGTCTAGGGGCTGGAGCTATGTTGAATTCATATAGACATGCTCCTATGGTGTGAGTAGATGCGCCACAAACCAAATACAGGCCATTTGTACGCCTGCAGTCCTTCTCCAGGTGTCCTGTCCTCTTGCAGTAGAAGCAAAAGTCTGGACTAGGCCGGTTAAATGATCCTCCCGGTCTTCTAGGTGCAATTTTTGGCCTAGAAGAGGCTCCTCCTGTCATCTGTGTGGCAGGGCGTTTCACACTGGCAATCTGTGTTCTTCCCTTCTTCTTCACAACTACCTCATAGCGTCGGGCAGCCTTCAAAGCAAGTTCATGGGTTGGGAAATCCCCTGTAGCGAGTGCAGCTTAGATTTCCGGGTTGAACCCTTGTTGAAATCGTCGTGCCCGGAAATCGTCGTGCCCGGATCTCAGTAGTAGGAATCAGGTGTGCAGCGAGCCTGTTACGACCTTGTGTTAGCAGTGTAATGAGTGAAATCAGGAATTTGAATATTAAGATAATATCTTACCTGCTAAGCATGGTAAACTCAGCATAATATTTGTCCACAGACTTGACCCACATCAAGCCTTGTTGTAGATGGATGAACTGCTGCTCCATGTCAAAACGGGCAGTCTTAGGCAAGTACTTCGCATCGAACAGATCACGAAACTTCTTCCACTTGATTAGTTGGATGAAATGGTTTTTTTCAGCCTTCCACCAGATTCTGGCATTGTCTGTCTGTTGCAACTTCGCAGCTCTCACCTAGGCAATATCTGGCACTTGAGCTGCTGTCAGATCGTCTTCTATCAATTGAGCTCATTCTTCCTCCTCCAGTAGGCTCTCTTTCCCCGAGAAATGTTTTGGGCGCAGTGCCCGGAATTGCTTGACTCCGAGTGCCTCGGTTTCGGGGCGGTGCATGAGGATAGCATTCTGCTGCTGCTGAACCTCCAGAAGGCTCTTGATCACCTCAAGTAGTATCGTTTGCTCGTTGATGGGAGCTGCAACGGTAGGTGGTGGTGGTAGAGCAGGCGGTGGGGTGTTTCCATTGACATTGGTACTGGTGTTGTTGGGAGAATTCATGACCTTGATAAAAAAGAAATGGTTAGGATAGATTCAAGAAATTAGAAATGTAAAGAATATATAGTTGCCGATTCTTATAATTCTTGTGATATATTGCTTAAGACTTCATGCAGAACAGACCTGCATGGGCTGCCAACAAAACATGTCACGCCCTGCTTCCCAGTAGACGGAAACGATGATGTGGCAGGCCGCAGCGTATTTACTAAGAAATAAATACGTTAAGCATAATTAAACAGTATATATAAATGTACAAGAATGACAAGAGTATTAAAATAAAACAGCAACTTTATTTACATTCATCTTTATATACAACTGTTTGAATATGAAAAGATACAATGATAAAAAGCAGTGCCTAAACAATGGCATACAGGAAAATAAGTACAAGAAACTAGAAGTCAGGCTGTACCGCAAGCTGGTCCAAGTCCTCTTGGCTAGACTAGATCTCCTGAGAATCCTGTCCTCCTGACGAACATTCCAAAGAAAGAAATAGAAAGGAATGTAGTCAGCGAACTAGCGCTCAGTAAGTCCCAAAAGAAGAACAAGAAGATAGTATATAAAGTGAGAATGAACAGGTAAAGCATATGACTGATTACTGATATATGATAGTTATTATAACGTGGTTGTTTGTAGCTTGATACAGAAGGTATTCATATATACGAGAAGAGTCCATCTTACCCCGTGGACTATGGTAACATGTAGTACAAGGCCCCGTCATAACCCACTGGAAAACGGCATGAGAATTCATGAAGGTGTCTTTTAAGTGACCTCTCGTATCACGATATACGTTCCATACCAATCTACCCCTTTTATCCCCGCGTAATGTATTGTATAGATTGTAATTACAAGTCTTGCCAAAACCAGAAGGCTCTTGATCACCTTAAGTAGTATCGTTTGCTCGTTGATGGGAGCTGTAACGATAGGTGGTGGTGGTAGAGTAAGAAGTGGGGTGTTGCCATTGATATTGGTACTTGTGTTGTTTGGAGAATCCATGACCTTGATAGAAAAGGAATGGTTAGGCTAGATTCAAGAAATTAAAAATGTAAGGAATGTATAGTTGCTGATTCTTATAATTCTTATGATATATTGCTTAAGATTTCATGCAGAACAGACCTGCATGGGCCACCAACAAAACCTGTCACGCCCCGCTTCCCAGTAGACGGAAATGGTGACGTGGCAGGCTACAATGTATTTACTAAGAAATAAATACGTTAAGCGTAATTAAGCAATACATATAAATGTACAAGAATGACAAGAATATTAAAATAAAATAGCAAATTTATTTACATTCATATTTACATACAACTGTTTGAAAATGAAAAAATACAATGATAAAAAGCAGTGCCTAAACAATGGCGTACAGGAAAGTAAGTAAAAGAAACTAGAAGTCAGGCTGTGCCGCAAGCTGGTCCAAGTCCTCCTGGCTAGACTCGATCTCCTGAGAGTCTGCTGCTACTGGCCCTCCAGAAGGCTCTTGATCGCCTCGAGAAGTACCGTTTTCTAGTTGATGGGATCTGCAACGGTAGGTGGTGGTGGTAGAGTAGGCGGTAGGGTGTTGCCATTGACATTGGTACTTGTGTTGTTGGGAGAATTCATGACCTTGATAGAAAAGGAATGGTTAGGATAGATTCAAGAAATTAGAAATGTAAGGAATGTATAGTTACTGATTCTTATAATTCTTATGATATATTGCTTAAGACTTCATGCAGAACAGACCTGCATGGGCCGCCAACAAAACCTGTCACGCCCCGCTTCCCAGTAGACGGAAACGATGACGTGGCAGGCCACAACGTATTTACTAAGAAATAAATACGTTAAGCGTAATTAAGCAATATATATAAATATACAATAATGAAAAGAGTATTAAAATAAGAAAACTTTATTTGCATTCATCTTTACATACAACTGTTTGAAAATGAAAAGATACAATGATAAAAAGCAGTGCCTAAACAATGGCATACAGGAAAGTAAGTACAAGAAACTAGAAGTCAGGCTGTGCCGCAAGCTGGTCCAAGTCCTCCTGGCTAGACTCGATTTCCTGAGAGTCCTGTCCTCCTGACGAACATTCTAAAGAAAGAAATAAAAAGAAATGTCTTCAGCGAACTAGCACTCGGTATGTCCCAAAAGAAGAACAAGAAGATAGTATATAAAGTGAGAATGAACAGGTAAAGTATATGACTGATTACTGGTATATGATAGTTATTATAACGTGGTTGTTTGTAGCTTGATACAGAAGATATTCATATATATGAGAGGAGTCCATCTTACCCCGTGGACTATGATAACATATAGTACAAGGCCCCGTCATAACCCATGGGACAACGACACGAGAATTCATGTAGGTGTTTTTTAAGTGACCTCTCGTGCCATGATATACGTTCCATACCAATCTACCCATTTTATCTCCGTGTAATGTATTATATATATTGTGATTACAAGTCTTGCCGAAACTATGGATACAAAATGTTCAAATATTCATGTTCAGCATGTAATCAAGTATTCAAGTATTCATGTCAAGTTATAATCATGGTTCGGTCAAGTCAAGTCAATTATGCATGTTTGATATTGATGTTTGATTTCAAGTATTCATGTTCTTGATCAAGTATACAAGTTTGATTTTGGATTCAGGTTTGAATTAGACTCAGACTGAGTTAGACACTTGTAAACAGATTTAGCTCTTGAATTAGGTTCGGGAGTCATCGGTAGCTGTTGCACATGGATGGCAGGATTTGTGTATTTTTCTAAGACAATTAGCATTGATAACTCCGTTAAGTTTTCTATCTTAAATAGGCAAGCACTCACTTTCTCCGGCTCCCTGGGACTCAAAAGAATTGATCCCGCTTAAACCTGTATTTACTAAAGTCCTTAAATATTGTTTCATATATCTCGAGGGGGTTTTATGAAAAATATGTTAATATAGATTAAAAAGTAACCCTCGAGGGTAATTAGTATTATTTAGGGTTGCCACGAGCATGGATTTTAAGTATTAGGTTATTTTAATGATGAACACTTGGCATTTGAAAGTTCATGGTATTTTATTGAAAAACTTGTCCTTTTTGTTATCTTGATAGTATTTTCTTGATATTTGTTAATCTTTTCATTTTTTTGAAAAATACGGATTTAATATATTTTGAAAAATATGGATTTATAATTTTATTTAATTTTAATCAAAAAATAATTTTATTTTATTTTGAAAATTCGTATTTCTTAAAAACCGTATTTAAATCCTTTCGAGATCGAATACTCCGTTAGGAGGTCTGCATCTCACTCTATTAGACCAAGGATGTGCGATAATCCACACCATCTATTACCGGATCCCCTAAAGAGGGTTGTAGATGCGTAATCGCAAAAGATATGAAATACCGTTTTAAAAGAAAAGCGGTTTTTAAAGTTATGTGGTATTTTATTATAATATTATTCTTCGAAATGAAAATACATACAATGAGTATCGTGCTATGAAACCAAGTGTGCATGTGGGGTAGGTCTTTACCCCATGAAGTTTTCCTAAGGTATTGTTTTAACAAATACTAAAAGAGGTGTTTATAAAATTCAAGGTATTTTAACGAAAAAGTTCTACTATGGTTGTTTCACATGAGAATTTTAATGAAATTTGATTCTAAACATTAGTGTTTAAAATTACAAGTGATGTAGTAAAATTAGATTGATTAAATTGTAAAAGAAAAGAGAGTTATGTGTTTTAGAAAAGAAAATGTCAGTATTAACTCCACTTTTACCGATATAAATTTTAAAAGGAATTTTAATAGAAAGGAAGGGATTTGGAAGGGACTTACGGTTTAGAAAACTTAAACAAAGGTTGAAAAAGAGGGGATGAGCTTCGTAGCATCGCGGGAGCGCCGGAATTTGCTTCGATATTCGCCGGAACCAACTTGTTTGCTAACTCCTCTTTACTTCACTTGCACTAGTAAGTCCCCCTTCTCCTACCTCTCCCCTCTCATCAAAGCCGGTAAGTCCCCCTTCTCTCTCTCTTTTATTATTCCCAAACTCTTCATTCTTAAAATGTGTCGGAAGCGGAGTTATCCGGCTTTCGATTCTCTTTTCTTTTAAAAATATGACTTTTCTTAATAACAAACCTACAACTTTTGATATTTTGTTTAGTAATCATTAACAAAGACAATAGAACAAATTTGACATCAAAATGATAACCATAGCAAGTTTTATTCCACTTTTACATTAAAATACCTTTATGTATCATTTTGACATTATAACCTTATTTCCTTGCTATACCTTTAGATAGTTCACGAGGTAATGACCTACCTCATTACAACACACATATCTAATATAGCACGATGAAATTTGGGAACATAGATTCATGAAAATACGACTTTATATATAACTATCTTCAACTTATAAAACATTTTTCTATAAGTGTTTTTAACAAATCTTTGCAATTGTGCCTCTACAACCCACTATTGGGGACCCCCGTTCGGTATGGTGCGGATTATCACACCTCCTCGGGCCCAGTAGAGGAAGATGCAGACCTCCTCACGGAGCATACGATCTCAAAAGATTTTTAATACATTTTTCTTTAGAAAATGTGATTTCTATTATAAATAAAACTTATATTTTTAATAAATAATATATATGTAATTAATATCAAAATATCTATTTTTAATATTTATAATATTCCACATTTCCAAAATTCAAGAAAAACATCCCATTTACAAGAAAATACCATACAATTCCAATATTTCAAATAAAAACCTTATACTTTAAAAACTAGGTCATATTCACTAGAAATTTCACATTGAATAAAGAAATATCTATGAAAACTCTAAAGACAATAATTAAATACTTGAGGTATATTTTGAAAGTATAACAAAACTATTTTACATAAAACCCCCTCAAGTTATACTAAATTACAATAAGGACCCTAGTAAACATAGGTTTAAGCGGAACCAATCTCTTGAGCCTCAGGGAGCCGGAGATATGGGTGCTTGCCTATTTAAGGTAGATAATATAACAAACGGTATTATCAACACGGTAATTATCTTGAAAAAAGACACAAATTCTGCCGTCCATTTGCAGCAGTTACCGATAACATCAAAACTAATTCAGGACTTCAATGTCTTTTCTAAATGTCTAACTCAGAATGAGTCTCGATATAATCAAACTGACTTGAATATGATTCAAGTATATATTCAACATAAATCCATATATTCAATCTACACAACTTGACTGAACCGAACCATGGATATACTCCATTTACAAGTTCATCCATTATATTCGTTCCATTACTGATATCATGGTTTCGGCAAGTCATCCATCTATATAAAATATATAATTCAAAAAATACAAACAATACAATCAAGATATCGTGGGGTTTATAAGGGGTAGATTGGTACGGAAGATGTTAGAAGTGGCACGAGACTGTAACCATAACACACCTAACCTGAATATCCATTGCCGGTGTACCGTGGCTGAACGGTTCCTTGTGCTCCGTATACCTTAGTCTCCGGAATAGTCGGACTCCTCTCATATATACTGGCATTCTTCTGTACCAAGCTACAAACAACAGCGTTAACACTAAATACAACATTATAACAATATACTCTCTATTTTGTCTATTCCATTCTTATCTATTTACGGGACTTACCGAGCAATTTGTTCGCTGACGACATTCTCTTTTTTCTTCTTTGGAATGTCGTCAGGTGATTCGAACTCACTGGAGATCGAGCCCAGCAGCGAGGACTTAAACCGGTTTACTGAAGATCCAGAGCTCTAGTTCACTTGTATATTACATTTCCTTTACATTTCTGTTATGCCACTGTTTAGGCATTGCTTTCATTCCATGTATTTACTTTTCAGTTGTATTGTAAAAAGAATGTTAATAAATAAATTTTTTGTTCAATTATATCTATTTTCATTGTCTCTTATGCATTTTACTTATATTGCTTAGATATGCTTAGCATGTTTACTTCAGAGTAAATACATAGCGGGCCAGTCGCGTTCCCTTCCCCGTACACTAGGAAGCGGGGCATGACAGGTTTTGTTAGTGGCCCATGCAGGTCAGTTCTGCATGGACATACAGGTCAGTTCTGCGTGGATAACCTAAGCAATATAACACAAGAACCAGCAATTAAAAACATTCTTTGCAATTCATATTCCTTGAATCTTACAATTTCATATATTTTGAATCTTTCATAACCCAAATTTTTCTTTCAAGGTTATGGATTCCCCAAACAACACCAGCACGAATGTCAACAACACCCCCCCACCACTACCACTCACACCTGCCGTCGCTGCTCCGATCAACGAGCATACGGTTCTGCTTGAGACAATCCGCAGTCTTCTTGAAGGACAGTAGCAGCAGACTGCTATACTATTAAACCGACCAGAAGTGGAAGCCCCAGGGGTAAAGAAATTCCGAGCTTTACACCCCAAGCAATTCTCAGGAAAAGAGAGCCTCCTAGAAGCAGAGGAATGAGCTCAAAGCATTGAAGTTGACCTGGCAGCAGCACAAGTGCCAGAGATAGCTTGGGTTCGAGTTGCGAAGTTGCAGCTCACGGACAATGCACAGGTCTGGTGGAAGGCGGAAGAAAGCCGTCTCACTCAGCCTATCGAATGGAGGACCTTTCGCGATATATTTGACACGAAGTCTTCCCTGAGACTGCCAGATTCGACATGGAACAGCATTTCATTCATCTACAACAGGGTTCGATGTGGACCATGTCCGTGGATGAGTATGACGCTGAATTCACCATGCTCAGTCGGTAAGATATGTCTTAATAATTCAATTTTTCAAATATCACATATTACACAGCTAACACAATACCTTAACAGATTCACGGCACACTTGATACTGACGGATGAGATCAGAGCCCGACGATTTCAACAAGGGTTAGATCCGAAGATCCAAGCTGCGTTAGCTACAGGGGATTTCCCGACTCATGAATTGGCTCTGAAAGCTGCCCGTCGATATGAGGCAGTGGTAAAGTTGAGGGGCAGACCTCAATCTGCCGGAGTTAAGCGCCCTGCCAATCAGATGGCAGGAGGAGCCTCTTCAAGGCTACCATTTGTGCCCAGGACACAGGGAGTACCAATCAACCGGCCCAGCCCAGCCTTTTGTACCTACTGCAGGAGAGATGGACATTTGGCGAAAGACTTCCAGCGAACCAACCTTCTTTGCTTAGTCTGCGGCTCAGCTACTCATGATATTGGGTCTTTTCCCTGAAGAAATAACCCAATTGCTGCACCCAGGTCAGCAATCACGTACCAGCAGAGACCAGCCCTTCAGGCACCTGCTCAAAGACTCGCTCTCTCTGCTCCACCACCTAGAGGACCACCGACTGCACTTCCTCCTCGTTAGTTCCATCAAGCTCAAAGGAACGTTCAGAGGAATGCTCCTCCGGCCAGGAGGAATGTACCACGGCGACAGGCTTTCACGATGACCGTAGAAGAAGCTGAGGCCACTGGCTAAGTCATCACTGGTAACCCTTTCTTCTCAAGCTTTTCTTTCAGTCTTAACACCTACCTACATATTTTTCCCTATACCTAAAACCTATCTCACATAACTTAGGTACAATCTTAGTAGGCTTACTTCTTACACTAGCACTCTTCGATACTGGAGCATCTCATTACTTTATGTCGCAATGGTTCATCCAAACACATGCGATTCCAGTTAAACCGCTTGTATCCAGCTGGAATGTTAGTTTAGGGAATGGCGTTCTAAAGGCAACATCAGGATACGACTTGTATCCAGTAGTCGTCTGCAGCAGAGAATTCTATGCTGACTTCAAGATGCTGGACATACCGAACTTCGATGTGGTTCTGGGTATAGATTAGCTTGGAACCTTCTATGCTACCATCGACCGTCATCAAAAGAGGGTAGTGTTCGAGATTCCAGACCATCCAGTATTCTATTTCAAAAGTGGAGACCGTACCTTGGAGCCAAGTACATACAAGGCAAAACCAAAGAAGGCAGTGATTGCGGCAATTCAAGCAGAAGAAGGATCAAAGCCAGAAGTGGTTCGAGAGTTCGACGATGTGTTTCCTGACGATATATCAGGTTTGCCTCCCGATCGAGCTCTTGAATTCAGCATTGATTTAATACCAGGAGCACAACCGGTGATCAAAGCACCGTATCGATTAAGTCTGGAAGGTTTGAAGGAGGTCTGAACTCAGTTGGATGAATTATTGGCGAAATGATGGATTCATCCCAGCACTTCATGTTGGGGATCTCCAGTGCTACTCGTGAATAAGAACGAAGTTTCATACAGAATGTGCATTGATTATAGAGCCTTGAACGAAGTAACCATAAAGAACAAGTATCTGCTACCGCGTATCGACGATCTGTTCGATCAGCTAAGTGGATCTTGTGTTTTCTCCAAATTAGATCTTCGTTCAGGTTATCATCAGGTGAAGGTCAAGGAATCGGCTATCCACAAAACGTATTTCAAAACCCGTTATAGACATTACAAATTTCTTGTGATGCCATTTGAAGTGACCAACACACCAACAATATTCATGAACCTGATGAATCAAGTTTTCCGGGAGTACCTAGACAGGTTTGTTGTCATCTTCATCGACGACATCCTGCTGTATTCTAAGAGTCGGAAAGAGCATGCCGAGCACCTATGAATTATCTTGGAAACTTTACGACAACATCAATTATATGCCAAGTACAGCAAGTGCGAGTTTTGGCTAGATCAAGTTGATTTTCATGAACATATCGTATCAGGCGATGGAATCACTGTAGATCCAGCGAAAGTTTTAGCAGTAAGTGAATGGCCGAAACCAAATTCAGTGAATGACATTCGAAGTTTCTTGGGTCTAGCTGGATATTACAGAAGGTTCATTGAAGGATTTTCGAAGATAGCAACACCCCTGACCAAACTTACACGTAAAGATGAAGGCTTTGTGTGGTCAGAAGCATACGAGCAAGCTTTCGTAGAACTCAAGTCAAAGTTGACATCATCACCTATTCTCGTCATAACTGATCAAACTGGAGGTTTTGAAGTGCATTGTGATGCATCCGGTAAGGGATTAGGATGTGTTCTACATCAGCACGGTAAGGTTGTAGCTTATGCTTCAAGACATCTGAAGATTCATGAACGCAATTACCCGATGCATGATTTGGAGTTGGCAGCCGTAATCTTTGCTCTTAAGATTTGGCGCCATTATCTTCTTGGTGAAAGAGTTGACATATACATAGATCACAAGAGTCTAAAATATGTGTTTACTCAGAAAGAGTTTAATATGCGGCAGAGAAGATGGTTAGAATTGATAGCGGATTTCGACATCAACCTGCAATATCACCCATAGAAGGTAAACGTAGTACCTGATGCACTTAGTCGTAAACTATTATCGATGAATCTCACTGCCCAGTGGAAGCTTCAACAGAATTTGCATCAGATGGAGATTGAAGTAGTCATGCCAGGTAACGCTTCAAGTTTAATGAATTTACAAGTTCAATCTACCATTGTCAATCAGATCAAAGCAGCTCAATGCTAAGTTGCAAAAGATCAGAGAACAACTAGAAAATGGACTCAGAATAGACTTCATCATCCATGAAGACGGATCTTTGAGATATGGCAGCAGATTGTGTGTACCAAAAGGTTCTGAGCGAGAAGAGTTGATGAAGGAAGCTCACAGCTCTCCTTATTCAGTACACCCTGCAGGTACAAAGATGTATAAAGATCTGCATCAAAATTACTGGTGGCGTGGAATGAAGCGTGAAATAGCCAGAAGCGTTGCTAAATGGTTGGTGTGTCAGCAAGTAAAAGCTGAACATCACAGGATTACTTTATTACTTCAACCGTTACTGATTCCATAATGGAAGTGGCAACACATCACAATAGATTTTGTGATTGCACCCCTTCTCAGCACAAAGGGTAATGATGTTGTATGGGTTATTATGGATCGACTCACAAAGTCGGCTCACTTCATCCCATTTCAAGTTGGCCAATCAACTGAGACATTGGCAAAGAAGTACATGGAGGTAAGAATCTAAGTAAGATTTTTAAATCTTCAAATATGTACTATCTCTGATACCCATGAACTCATATAGGAAATTGTGAGACTTCATGGACTACCGGTCTGCATTGTCTCCGATCGTGACATCAGGTTCCGATCATAATTTTGGCAAAGTCTGCAAGCGAGCTTAGGAACAAGTCTGAATTTTAGCATGGCTTATCACCCATAAATAAATGGTCAGTCTGAGTGAACTATTCAGATCTTGGAGGATATGCTAAGAGCGTGTATGCTAGATTTCAGAGGATCATGGGAAGATCACCTACATCTTGTGGAGTTTTTGTACAACAGCAGCAACCAAGCAAGTATAGGAATGGCACCATTTGCAGCGCTTTATGGAAGGAATTATCGATCACCATTAAATTGGGACGACATCGGTGATAGGGAACTTCTTGGACCTGAGATGATAGTAGCAACTGTTGATGTGGTTCGTACTATCAAAGAAAAGATGCGCATAGCCCAAGATCGACAGAAGCACTGCGCTGATGCAAAGCGCCATCATTTGGAGTTCCAGCCAGGAGAACATGTATTTTTGAAGATATCTCCGAACTGCGGAGTGATCCGTTTTGGAATACGGGGTAAGCTAAGTCCGAGATATATTGGACCGTTCGACATACTCGAACGAATCGGTGAAGTGGTATATCGCTTGGCACTTCCACCCCCATTGCAAAGAGTGCATAACATGTTCCATATATCCCAACTCAGAAGGTATGTGAGTGACACCAGCCATATTCTTGATCATTCCGAGCTCACTGTACAGCCAGATTTATCCTGTGAATATCAACCTGTTGAGATCCTGGATAGAAAAGTAAAGTCACTTCGGAACAAAGAAATAAACTTTGTTTGAGTTATGTGGAGAAAGGACACGCTAGGAGAATCAACATGGGAAAGGGAAGACGAGATGCATGCAAGATACCTTCACATATTTGTAAACTAGTCATTAAAATAAATTGTAAATTTCAATAACGAAATTTTTGTAAGGAGGGTAGACTGTAACAACTCCAATTCTTATGTACATAAAATTTTTAAAAGTTAATGTACAATTGGGGTATTTACATTTCCTGTGAGTACTATAAGAATTTGTTTTGCTTTATTACAGCAAGAAAGAGCTTGAAGCTCACCGGTAAGACCTTGCACTGCTGAACCATAGCACCTAAGTTCAAATCCCATTAGCCACACATTCTTTTTAATTAAATTTCTTTTAATCTTTTTAGAAGTCCAAGAGTCAACACGTGCACAACACGTAAACTGAAGAGTCACACATAAAACAAACGAGTGCACTGCAGTATACCAACCGACCCCGACACGTGGAACAAAACCCAGCCCCATCCATCGGGAATAGGCCGGCGACACTTGCATTGGGGCCAGCGGCGTCGGTCTCCCCATCCCAAATGCTCCCAAATTTTACCCCCTGTAACGTTTGGCCTACCCCACTACTCCCTTATTGCTTGTTTACTCTGAATTAATCCAGAGAAAAATAAAATGCCCATATAATCTCATTTTAATGCATATTTCAATGCATTCTTTAAACAACCTAAACGCTAATTTTTCCTATAAATACCACCCTCACCCCTCCTCATTCAAAATTCTCTGCCAAAACTCTCAAGAAATTTTCAAGTTCTCATAGTGTGCAAGTGGAGTTAACAAAGGGCAGAGCTCCGACGAAGTTTCGGCGACGATACAAGGAGTTTCCGGTAACGAAACGAAATACCGACGAATCCTAGACCTCCTCCTACCTCTCCCCTCTCATCAAAGCCAGTAAGTCCCCCTTCTCTCTCTCTTTTGCTATTCCCATACTCTTCATTCATAAAATATGTCGGAAGCGGAGTTATCCGGCTTCCGATTCTCTTTTCTTTTAAAAATACAACTTTTTCTTAATAACAAACCTAAAACTTTTGATATATTGTTTAGTAATCATTAACAAAGACAATAGAATAAGTTTTACATCAAAATGATAACTATAGCAAGTTTTATTCCACTTTTACATTAAAATACCCTTATGTTTCATTTCGACATTATAACCTTATTTCCTTGCTATACCTTTAGATAGTTCACGAGGTAATGACCTACCTCATCGCAACATACATATCTAACATAGCACGATGGAATTTGGGAACATTGATTCGAGGAAATACGACTTTATATATAACTACCTTCAACTTATAAAATCTTTTTCTATAAGAAGTGTATTTAACAAATGTTTGCAATTGCACCTCTACAACCCACTATTAGGGATCCCCATTCGGTATGTTGCAGATTATCTCACAACCTTGGGCCTAGTAGAGCGAGATGCAGACCTCCTCACGGAGCATACGATCTCAAAAGATTTTTAATACATTTTTCTTTAGAAAATGTGATTTCTATTATTAATAAAACTTATATTTTTAATATATATATATATATGTAATTAATATCAAAATATTTGTTTTTAATATTTATAATATTTCACATTTCCAAAATTCAAGAAAACATCCCATTTATAAGAAAATACCATACAATTCCAATATTTCAAATAAATACCTTATACTTTAAAATTTAGGTCATATTCACTAGAAATTTCACATTGAATAAAAGAAACATCTATGAAAACTCTAAAAACCATAATTAAATACTTGAGATATATTTTGAAAGTATAACAAAACTATTTTACATAAAACCCCCTCAAGTTATACTAAATTACCATAAGGACCCTAGTAAATATAGGTTTAAGTGAAACCAGTCTCTTGAGCCTCAGGGAGCCGGAGATAATTGTGCTTGCCTATTTAAGGTAGACAATATAACAAACGGTGTTATCAATACGGTAATTGTCTTGGAAAAAGACATAAATCCTGCCGTCCATGTGCAGCGGTTACCGATAATATCAAAACTAATTAAGGACTTCAATATCTTTTCTAAATGTCTGAGTCAGACTGAGTCTCGATATAATCAAACCGACTTGAATATAATTCAAGTATATATTCAACATGAATTTATGAATCCATATATTCAATCTATTCAATCTATACAACTTGACTGAACCGAACCATGAATATACTCCATTTACAAATTCATCCATTATATTCGTTCCATTACTGATATCATGTTTTCGGAAAGTCATTCATCTATATACAATATACAATTCAAACAATACAAACAATACAATCAAGACATCGTGGGGTTTATAAGGGGTAGATTGGTACGGAAGGTGTTAGAAGTGGCACGAGACTGTAACCATAACACACCTAATCTGAATATCCATTGCCGTTGTACCGTGGCTGAACGGTTCCTTGTGCTCCGTATACTCTTAGTCTCCGGAATAGTGGGACTCCTCTCGTATAAACTCGCATTCTTCTGCACCAAGCTACAAACAATAGCGTTAACACTAAAAACAACATTATAACAATATACTCTATATTCTGTCTATTCCATTCTTATCTATTTACGGGACTTACCGAGTAATTTGTTCGCTGACGATATTCTCTTTCTTCTTCTTTGGAATGTCATCAGGTGATTCAGACTCACTGGAGATTGAGCCCAGCGGTGAGGACTTGGACCAGTTTACTGAAGATCCAGAGCTCTAGTTTACTTGTACATTACATTTCTTTTACATTTCTGTTATGCCAATGTTTAGGCATTGCTTTCATTCCATGTATTTACTTTTTGGTTGTATTGTAAAAAAAATGTTAGTAAATAAAGTTGTTGTTCAATTATATCTATTTTCATTGTCTTTTGTGCATTTTACTTATATTGCTTAGATACGTTTAGCATGTTTACTTCAGAGTAAAGACGTAGCGGGCCAGTCGCATTCCCTTCCCCGTACACCGGGAAGCGAGGCGTGACATAATATATATTCCATGTTTCCTAATCAAAAGAAAAGAATCACAAAAGATCATGAAAATACCATCACATTCAATATAAGTCAAATTATAAGAAAATAACATATACTATTCAAAATTAGGTTTATATCCTCTAGAATATTTCATTTTATAAAAATAACAACTATGAAAATCCTAAAGACGATAAATAAATACTTGAGGTTTATTTCGAAAATATATCAAAACTATTTTTCATAAAACCCCCTCATGTTATATTAATTCATAATAAAGACCCTAGTAAATATAGGTTTAAGCGGGACCAATTCTCTTGAGCCTCAGGGAGAGAGAGAATATGGGTGCTTGCCTATCTATGGTAGACAACCTAAAAACGGTGTTATCAAAACGGTAATTGTCTTGTAAAAAGACACAAATCCTGTCGTCCATGTGCAGCAGTTACCGATAACATCAAAACTAATTCAAGACTTCAATTCGTTTTAAAGTGTCTGGCCCAGACAGAGTTTCGGTCTAATCTGAAATCAATTAATCAATCTATCCTTGAATATGATTCAAGTATAACTCGAATTCAACATGAATTCATTTATACCAGAATTCAATCTATATCAACATGAACATGATTTGACTGAACCATGGATATACATTTGACTGGTCTACATGACTATCCGTCTATATCCTTTCCATTTACATGAACTACTGATATCATGGTTTCGAAAAGTCGTACGTCTATTAAACAAAATAATATATATCAATACATAATACATTATGGGGTTTTAAAGGGGTAGACTGACACGGAATGTGTTAAAAGTGGCACGAGATGGTCATTAAAAGATGTAACTATACTTCCATTGCCATTGTTCCGTAGTTTTATCGATAGAGCCTTGTACTACGGGTTACCATAGTCCACGGTGTAAGTTGAACTCCTCTCGTATACATTGGCATATTCTGTGCCAAGCTACAAACAACTGCGTTAGCATAATAATCAAATATTATACCAGTTACATCCTCTTATCTGTCTATTCTATTTCTATCTCTCTTTGGGACTTACCGAGCGATTGTTCGCTGACGACATTCCTATTTTTCTTCTTTCTTTGGAATATTGTCAGGAGAACCCGACTCTAAGGAGTTCGAGACCAACCAGGAGCAATTGGAGCAGACCACTGAGTAGCACGACCACAAGGCTTCACTTGTACTCACTTTTACTTTCATGTTCATGCCATTGTTTAAGCATCGCTTTCTAGTATTGTATTTTACTTTCCAGTTGTATTGTAAAGAATATTTAACAAATAAAAGTTGTTCATTTACATCTCTTGTCATTTTCTTGTGTACTTTATCATATTGCTTATTTACACTTAGCGTGTTTGCATTTGAGTAAATACGTAGCGGGCCTAGTCACGTCTCATTACACGTACACTAGGAAGCGGGGCGTGACACTATTTAATGGAGGCCCATGCCGGCATTATCTGCATGGACAAGTAGGTCAATTCTGCATGAAGTCCTAAGCAATATAACACAGAATCAGCAACTAAAAACATTTTTTACATTTCATATTTCTTGAATCTTACAATTTCATATTCTTTGAATCTATCCTAACCCTATTTTTTCTTTCAAGGTTATGGATTCTCCAAACAATACCAGCACAAACTTCAACAACACATTACCACCTCTTTCACTTACGTCTACCATTGTAGCTCCGATCAATGAGAAAACGGTATTGCTTGAGGCAATCCAAAATCTCCTAGAAGGACAGCAGCAACAGACTTCTATATTATTGAACCGCCCAGAAGCGGAAACACCCGGAGTGAAGCAATTCCGGGCATTGCACCCGAAGAAATTTTCTGGGAAAGAGATCCCCTTGGAAGCTGAAGAATGGGCTCAGAGTATCGAAGACGATCTGGCAGCAGCACAAGTGCCAAAGATTTCCTGGGTTAGAGTTAAGAAGCTGCAACTCACAGATAACACCAGAGTTTGGTGGAAGGCGGAAGAAAGTCGTCTTGGCCAGCCGATCGAATGGAGGACTTTTCACGAGATGTTCGACGCGAAATATTTCCCCGAGACTGCCCGATTTGACATGGAGCAGCAATTCATCCACTTGCAACAAAGTTCATTATGGACCAAATCTGTGGATGAGTATGATGCAGAGTTTACCATGCTCAGTAGATTCGCGGCACTCTTGATACCGACGGCTGAGATCAGGGCCAGACGATTTCAGCAAGGGTTGGACCAGGAAATCCAAGTTGCTCTAGCTAAAGGAGATTTCCCAACCCACGACCTAGCACTGAAAGCTGCCTGTCGATACGAGGCAGTAGTGAAGAAGAAGGGCAGAGCTCAATCTGCCGGTGTGAAGCGCCCCGTCACCTAGATGGCAGGAGGAGCCTCTTCAATACCAACTTTTGAACCCAGGAGACCGGAAGTAACAAATAACTAGCCAAGTCCAGATTTTTGTTTCTACTGCAAGAGAGATGGACACCCGTGGAATGACTGTAGGCGCGCAAAAGGCCTGTGCTTAGTTTGTAGCACATCCACTCATGGAATTGGAAGATGTCATTATAGACGCAACCCAGTTCCAACTCACATCACTTATCCACAGTGGCCAGCTATCCATGCTTCTGCACCTCGTCTTTCTCTTCCAGCTCCACCTCCACGTGGACCTCCTGCACAGCTTCCTCGCTAATTCCATCAGGCAATGAGGAACATGCCTCGATGGCAGAGAAACGTGCCCCAAGGACAGGATAATGTGCCTCCGGCTAGGATGAATTTACCCCCGGCGTCAGGCTTACACGCTAGCGGTCGTAGAAGCTGAGGCTATCGACCAAGGTAACACGTGTAATTCCCATCAATCTTTTCAACCCTTGCATCATCTCGTTACTTTTCATGCACTACCAGTATTTTTTCACCACCACTGTCATCAAACTTTTCTTGAATCTGTTACAACTTCCTTTTATAAATTTCGAGAACGAAATTTTTATAAGGAGGGTAAAATGTAACAACCCTAAAACTTCTATACAATTTTTTTTTGTAAAGTATGGAAAGGAATACCTTAGTCTGAGCACAAGTTATAAATTTAACTTGCTTTTGAACAGCAAGAAAACACTTGTAGCTCATTGGTAAAGTCTTGCATTGCTGTGACATAGCCCCTATGTTCAAATCCCCTCAGCCATATAATATTTTTATTGATTTTTCTTTTAAACTTTTAGAAGCCCAAAAGTTTATATGTGCAATACACGTAAAAATGAAAAGTCTCATAAAACAAACATATGGAAAATGATAATTAAGTAGACCCTGACACGTGGCCAAGATCCAAGCCCCAACCCCTCGGATCCGACCGGCGAGATCAACATATGGGACCGGCACCGCCGGTTAAATCCGTAAGGAATGCCTCCATCTTTTAACTCTAGCACCCTTTGACCTACCCTACTAACCCTTGTCTATTTGTTTTCCCTGCACATTAACAGAGAAATTAAAATGAGGCATTAATCCACAATTTTAATGCATTTTTAATTCTCTCTTCACTCACAAAATCCTAATTCTATCCTGTAAATACCCCCTACACTTTGGCCCTCCTCATTCAGAAATCCTTTGTCAAAACTCTTTAAAATTTCCAAATCAAAAGTTGTACAAGTGGAGTTAGCCAAGGTCAAAGTTCCCGAGAGGATTTGAAGCACTTCCGGAGACCTCGCGACTCCGCGAAGACCACAAAGATTTTCCTTTACCTCTCCTCTAAACCCTAAGCTTGTAAGTCCTCTCTCCCCTTCTCCATTTCTAGCCTAAAATAATCTCTTTTCAAAACTCGTCGGAAGCGGAGTTATTCCGACTTCCGATTCTCTTTTCTTTAAAAATTCAACTTTCTTTAAAAAACAAATTTACCATCTTTTCATATATTGTTTAACAAACATAAAACAACAATTTGACCAAGTTTCAATTCAAAATTTAATGTTAAACAAATTCTATTTCACTTTTTCGGTAAAATGCCATCAAGTTTGCATACGACACTACTTTATCGTTTTGCTCATTTTATCTTTAGAAAGCTCACGAGATAATGACCTACCACATCACAACACTCATCTTGACATAGTACAATGGCTTTTGTAACAATTGCTGTGGGACAAAATACAATATTTACATTAAAATACCTTAAACTATCAAAACCCGTATTCTTTATATTGTTTTAATTAATTCCTTACAAAAAAGCCTCTACAACCCATTTTGGGGAAGCCGATCGGAATGGTACGGGTTATTGCACGTTCTCGGGACTAGTAGAGCGAGATGCGGACCTCCTCACGGAGCATTCGATCTCGATGGAATTTTTATTACAATTTCTAAGAAAACGTGATTTCTATTAATAAATAAATTCTATTTTTTATAATTATATATATAAATATTATCAAAATATCTATTTTAAATATATAATAAATATTCCATGTTTTCTAATCAAAAGAAAAGAATCACAAAAGATCATGAAAATACCATCACATTCAATACAAGTCAAATTACAAGAAAATACCATATGCTATTCAAAGTTAGGTTTATATCCACTAGAATATTTCATTTTATACAACTATAAAAACCCTAAAGATGATAAATAAATACTTGAGATTTATTTTGAAAATATATCAAAATTATTTTTCATAAAACCCCCTCAAGTTATATTAATTCATAATAAGGACCCTAGTAAATATAGGTTTAAGCGGGACCAGTTCTCTTGAGCCTCAGGGAGCCGGAGAATATGGGTGCTTGCCTATCTAAGGTAGACAACCTAAAAACGGTGTTATCCATACGGTAATTGTCTTGGAAAAAGACATAAATCCTGTCGTCCATGTGCAGCAGTTGCCGATAACATCAAAACTAATTCAGGACTTCAATTCGTTTTAAAGTGTCTGACTCAGACAGAGTCTCGGTCTAATCTAAAATCAATCTATCAATCTATTCTTGAATATGATTCAAGTATAACTCCAATTCAACATGAATCCATTTATACCAGAATTCAATCTATATTAACATGAACATGATTTGACCGAACTATAGATATACATTTGACTGGTCTACATGACTATTCGTCTATATCATTTCCATTTACATGAACTACTGATATTATGGTTTCGGCAAGTCGTACATCTATTAAACAAAACAATATATATCAATACATAATACATTACAGGGTTTTAAAGGGGTAGACTGGCACGGAATGTGTTAAAAGTGGCACGAGATGGTCATTAAAAGACGTAACTATACATCCATTGTCGTTGTTCTGTGGTTTTATCGACGGAGCCTTGTACTACGGGTTACCATAGTCCACTGTGTAAGTTGGACTCCTCTCGTATACACTGGCATATTCTGTACCAAGCTACAAACAACTGTGTTAGCATAATAATCAAATATTATACCAGTTACATCCTCTTATCTGTCTATTCTATTTATATCTCTCTTTGGGACTTACCGAGTGATTGTTCGCTGATAACATTCCTATTTTTCTTCTTTCTTTGGAATGTTATCAGCAGGACCCGAATCTGAGGAGTTCGAGACCAACCAGGAGCAATTGGAGCAGACCACTGAGCAGCACGACCACTAGGCTTCACTTGTACTCACTTTTACTTTCATGTTCATGCCATTGTTTAGGCATCGCTTTCCAGTATTATATTTTACTTTCCAGTTGTATTGTAAAGAATGTTTAAGAAATAAAAGTTGTTATTCATTTACATCTCTTGTCATTTTCTTGTATACTTTATCATATTGCTTATTTACGCTTAGCGTGTTTACTTCTGAGTAAATACGTAGCGGGCCCAGTCGCGTCTCATTACCCATACATTGGGAAGCGGGGTGTGACACTATTTAAGGTAGACAACTAAAAACGGGATTATCAATACGGTAATTATCTTGGAAAAAGACACAAATCCTGCCGTCCATGTGCAACAGTTACCGATAACTTCAAAACTAATTCAGGACTTCAATTATGTTTAAAGAGTCTGACTCAATCTGAGTCTCAGTCAAATCTGAAATCAATCCATCCACAAATACAATTCAAATATAACTCCAATACAACATGAATCCATTGATGCCAGAATACTATCTATATCAACATGACTTGATTTGACCGAACCATAGATATACATCGACTTGTCTACATGACTATCCATTTATATCCTTATCCATTTCCATGAACAATTGATAACATGGTTTTGGCAAGTCTTATATTTACAAATCACTATAAGTCAATACAATAAACATTACGGGATTTTTAAAGGGGTAGATTGGTATGGAATGTGTTAAAAGTGGAATGAGACGGTCACTTTAATACACCTAACCTGAATATCCGTTGTCGTTGTCCCATGGGTTTTGACGGGGCCTTATACTCCTTATTCCATAGTCCACAAGGTAAGTTGGACTCCTCTCGTATACACTGGCATATTTTGTACCAAGGTACAAACAAATGCGTTAACAAAATAATCATATATTATACCAGATATATTCTCTTTACCTGTTCAGACTATTTCTATCTCTCTTTAGGACTTACCGAGCGATTGTTCGCTGACGACATTCATTTTCTATTCTTTCTTTAGAATGTTGTCAGGAGAACCCGACTCTCTGGAGATCGATCCCAGCTCAGAAGACTTGGAGCAGTTCTCATAAGACCCAGAGCTTTAGTCACCTGTATATACTTTTACTTTCAGTTCATGCCATTGTTTAGGCATTGCTTTCTAGTCTTGTATTTACTTTTCAGTTGCATTGTAAAGAATTTTTAATAAATAAAAAGTCGTTGTTCATTTACATCTCATGTCTTTCTTATGCACATTTACATTGTATTGTTTATTTACCCTTAGCGTGTTTACTTTTGAGTAAATACGTCGTGTGCCTCGTCGCGTCTCCTTACCGTACACCGAGAAGCGGGACGTGACAGGTTTTTGTTGGCGGCCCATGCAGGCCAGTTCTACATGAAGTCCTAAGCAATATAACACAAGAATTATAAGACTCGGCAACTAAACATTCTTTACATTTCATATTCTTTGAATCTATCCTAACCCTATTTTTCTTTCAAGGTTATGGATTCTACCAACAACACGAGTACAAACGTCAACAACACACCACCACCTCTTCCACTTACGCCTACCGTTGTAGCTCAGATCAACGAGCAGACGGTACTGCTCGAGGCAATTAAGAGCCTCCTGGAAGGACAGCAGCAACAGACTGCCTTACTAATGAACCTCCCAAAAGCGGAAGCACCTAGAGTGAAGCAATTCCGGGCATTGCATCCGAAGCATTTTTCTGGAAAAGAGAGCCCTTTGGAAGCTGAAGAATAGGCTCAATCCATTGAGGACAATCTGGCAACATCACAAGTGCCAGACATTGCTTGGGTAAGGGTTGCGAAACTGCAACTTACTGATAACGCCCGAATATGGTGGAAGGCGGAAGAAAGCCGTCTTGCTCAGCCGATCGAATGGAGGATTTTTCGCGATATGTTCGATGCGAAATATTTTCCCGAGACTGCCCTCTTTGATATGGAGCAGCAATTCATCCACTTGCGACAAAGTTCGATGTGGACCAAATCTGTAGATGGGTATAATGCTGAGTTCACTATGTTGAGCAGGTAAGATATGTCTTAAATATTCGAATTTCTATTATCACATACTACACAGCTAACACAAGACCATAACAGGTTCGCGGCACATCTCATACCGAACGCTGAGATCAGGGCCAGAAGATTTCAACAAGGGTTGGACCAGGAAATCCAAGCTACTGTAGCTACAGGGGATTTCCCAACCCACGACTTAGCTTTGAAGGCTGCCCTTCGATATGAGGCAGTAGTGAAGAAGAAGTGCAGACCTCAGTCTGCCGGTGTGAAGCGCCATGCCACCCAGATGGCAGGAGGAGCCTCTTCCAGGCCACCTTTTGTACCCAGGAGACCGGGAGTACCTTTCAACCGACCCAGTCCAGACTTTTGTTTTTACCGCAAAAGAAATGGACACCTGGTGAAAGATTGTAGGTGTGCTAATCTCCTCTGCTTAGTCTGTGGCTCATCCACACATGATATTGGGTCTTGTCCTCACAGACTCAATCAGAATACCGCACACAGACCAGCAATCTCCTATCCGCAGCGGCCAGCTATCCAGGCACCGGCTCCTCGACTTGCTCTCCCAGCTCCACCTCCTCGTGGACTTACTGCACCTCCTCCTCATCAGTTCCATAAAGCACAAAGGAACCTATCTCAAGGACAACGGAATGGACAGAGGAATGCGCCTCCAGCAAGGAGGAATGTACCAAGGCGACATACTTTCACAATGATTATGGAAGAAGCTGAAGCCACTGGCCAAGTCATCACTGGTAACTTTCCATCTTTCAAATCTGTTCAATACTTGTTTATATCCATATATGTAGCATTTTGGAAAATTATAAATATTAATTTATAATTTTAAATATGGAGATAGTGAGTTTACAAAAATGATATCGCATATGTATTTTGGTATCGGATTCATATCCGCAAAAATGTACTTATTTTGGTAAAAATGGAGAAAAATGGGTGATATCATAAAAATGATATTTTAACATGACATGATATTTTACATTAAAATAATGATATTTAAAGTATTATGATAAGTATTTTAATTCATTTAAAATAAAGGGTTTAGATTTGTGGTAACATAAAGGTATTTATGTGAAAGGGGTAATTATTAGTAAAATGTATTGGATTTTAAAATGAGGGCACTTATTTAAAAAGATTGTTTTTATTTCAAATTCCTTTTTAAATGATGGGTGGGTATATGTTTATGCTAGGCTAAACCCTCACCTCTAACACACCCTCACCCATGCTCTCCTCCCTCCACCTCCTCCTTCTCCCTTAACACCTCATGCTTTCTCTGCACAAAACACAACACCTCCCACCTTATCTTATCACAACATTTAGAAATTCTTTTAGCTCTTCAACTAAAACAACAAGCTCCTTCAAACTCCAACACAAATATTCCCAAGTATTCATCATATCAAGAGTGAAGCTATGGTCTCTTCATCAATTGGTTCACAACCTCAAGCTTGATCCATAACAACACCAAAGAACTTCCTTATGCACTTCTTGAACTGGTGTTTCTTTGTGAATTATCTCCATAGGTATATCTCCTTCTTTCTTTGCATATTCAATTCTGTTTGATATCTGTTTTTAGTGTGCAGTATCATAAACTAGAATTTTTGTGATATTTATCATACTAGAATTGAATCTGGAACTACTAGATGTAACCACTAGAAAAACTAACAAGACTGTACTATTATGAGACCACTAGAAGACTACACCTAAAGCAAGAGCCCCAATTTCCCAAGTTCAACCGGCGAGATCTTCGTTTTGGCCGACGCCGCCGGGCCACCTATGGAGTTTTGTGTTGGGTTTTTTGTTAGTGGGTGTATTTGGCTATTTTATGATCTACGGTATTGTTTGATTTGTCCCAGTATTCATACGGTGAAATCTGGGAGTGTTCTGGTAAGGTTTTATTAAAGTTTCCGATATTTTGATACGGTTTTTCGTATTTCTGTGCCGCCACTGAATTGTTGACGTTCGTACGTTAACATCAGGGGTATCTTGTCACTTTTGGAGTAAGTAAGCTTTAGGTTCTAATATATGGGTGCTTATCTCGTTGTTTTGGTTTTTAATATGATATTTACATTGTTATGATTTAACTACGATTAGAGGTACGATCGCGAAGGTTTCTGAGATGGAGATGACAGACATAGCAACATGGAATTCGACGAGCTCGACAAGTTAGTGAGTAGATTTATATCTACGGGAGAAGTCGGGTGGATGGCGTATAGCACTCCCGCAACCATTTAACTGGGATAGTTATACTATCTAGTTAGTTGTTAGTGATATATTAGATAACTTAGCTAAAGGTATTGATATTATTTTGCATATAGTATGTTATTCATGTGCATATAGTTAAATACATGATTATGGTGGCATACGTACGTGATTATAGTTAAATACATTGATATTATTTTGCATATAGTATAGTACGAAGGATCATACCGAACTTGTGATGATGAGATTAGCGTGCCGAATACAGCCAAGTTCTTTTAGACTCGTGGAGTCATGAATTACCCCGATTTAGGATGTTATGTTTGAGTGGGCTATACTCTTTTAAAAACCAACGATCATTTCCTTTTTAAACGATAAATGACAAGGATGCGATACTAATTTGCAAAACGAATATCTATTTTAACTTACGACAGCTTCGTTATTTCAAAATCAACGTTTCGTTCCATTTTCAAAGATAATGGTATAGCTCATAGCAAGTAATTACGTTTTATAATTACGCTTTATGATTAGATTTACCTACATGTTTGCGATACACTTACCAACGATATATGTTCCCGTTATATATGAACACAATGATAGAACACTGCACAACTACCAATGAGTATTATGTTGCATGAGCACAGACGCATATATTACACTACACCTCATTGGTACTGTCATGCCACTGTAGGACCGCTATACCACGCGATATATATGTAAATGCCGATATGAGGCATATGAATTCACTATATTCAGAATGCTACGGATATGGGTAGAATTACTTTCTGTTTTAAACACTTATAGAACACCTGCACAAATACTAATGATTGACATGCTGCACGAGCACAGACGCGTATGCTACACTATACATCATTAGTATTGCCATGACACAGTAGAACTATTACGTTTGTTGCATGCATGACTTTATTTACATACTGTACCTTTATTATCTGTTGAATTTTGCGAATACCAGTACCATGGATACTTGTATTCAATTCTTATGAGTTTTCATGATGTTTTACTTTCGATGATATATATCAGTGGTATGGGACGCTGTTATATATGTATATATAATATATCATCAGAATGTTCTATGCAAGTATCCTTATTCTTTACTTGATATTTTTGGATACGATGAGTTGACGTCCACCATGAGCTTGATGTTTTCTGATTGTTTTTATTCTGAACCGAGTGGGGGAGATATACGGTTACAGACTTGCTACTTATCCGGGCTGAATGGGGGAGTAAACTGAAGGATACATGGTGTACCCAGTCGAGACCGAAGGGAAGGAAAGCCGCATTTGAGGCGGGGAGCATTGCGAGGACACTCGATACCGGAGATAGAGATGAGCACGGCAGATATCCAGGGGATACTGGCCGGAGCTAGATATGAGCACGGCGGATATCCAGGAGATACTGACCGTGGATAAGGATATCAAGGGGCGATCATCTGTTGAGATGGTGTCGACGGTATCTGGATTTGCGTGTCGGTGATGGACACAAGGGATTTGCGGATTTGCGTGTCGGTGGTGGGCATGAGTGATTGTTGATTTAAGGTGTCGATACTGGACATCCATATATTGATATATTGCTATCATACGAGGTATACAGTTAGAGTGGTGCATTATTGTAGCCAATCAGGACTGATCCGGGGGACAGTACCTGAATACCTTTTACCTGTTATTGCATATAAAAAGGATTTCTAAACGAGCTATAGTCTTTTTATTTCTAATATGACACTGAGATCTTTTAAACCATAAATCTCTTATAGCTTTTTACCAAAACAGCAAGACATATATCTTAAATAAGATACCTATTATATTTCATACCATCACGTTTGTTTTTATGCCGTGATATATGTATCCCGCGGCTATTTTAAAGAAGAGGTTTTACATATATATTTTCGGCTACCTTTGGGCTTATACCTAGATACAGGTCATTTGCATATGATATGTTCTACTTTGGGATCACATGATGGATAGTGTTGCATTTATGATACTTATGCATCTCATATATATATTAGTACAAGATATGATAATACTATACTCATGACCTTGGTATCGTTGTGCATTTCGATTTCTACCTTGTGATGTATTTTTATTCACTGAGTTGGCAACTCACCCCCGTTGTGCCATAGTTTCTTACAGGTTTTACCGCTCGGATCATCAGCGGCTTGCGGCACACACTTCTTTTCGGTGATTGCTTTAATATGTGGGCTATAGTTGTTCGTACCCACACTTGTATATATACATATTCTTATATCTCGTAAAACTCCATCGACTTAGAACTTGTATATTGTGAACTTAGAAGCGAGACTTAGAGTTTGTGTGTTGTTGGGCGTCGTACTTATTGGAGTCGACCTTTTTATATTGTTGATTTTTTTTCGCCTTTCTTTTCTTCGTCGTTTGGCATTGTATATTATCTGCTTGGTTGCTCCGCCGTTTAGGCATGGAAGCTAGCTCCCGTTGGGATGCTTTATATATTTGTGCTTTATCGTGTTTTATTCAAAATTTACAAAGGAGGTGTTGTCGAATTTTAAAACGTCATGGATGTTTTTCAAACATACTTATTTAGAATTAAATGGTTATTTTAAAACAGATTCTATCTAATGACTATTTTAACCCTCACCTCCAATATTTTCAAAAAGAGTTTAAATTCCGGGTTTTCGGCTTACTTGGACCGTGTCGACGTCTTTAGATGTCACATGATTTAAGTGTCGGTCACGTGCTACTTTCGGGTCATGACAATATATCTTTTTCTATACCTAAACATATCCCACATAACTTAGGTACGATCTTAGTAGCCTCACTTCCTGCACTAGCACTCTTCGATACTGGAGCATCTCATTGCTTTATGTCACAACGGTTCGTCCGAACTCATGCGATTCCAGTCAAACCGTTCGTATCCAGCTGGAATGTCAGTTCAGGGAACGGCGTTCTACAGGCAACAATGGGATACGACCTTTGTCCAGTGGTCGTCTATAGCAGAGAATTTTATGCTGACTTCAAGGTGCTGGACATACCGAACTTCAATGTAGTGTTGGGTATGGATTGGCTAGGAACTTTCTATGCTACCATCGACTGTCGTCAAAGGAGGGTAGTGTTCGAAATTCTAGAGCATCCGGTCTTTTATTTCAAAAGTGGAGACCGTACCCTGGAGCCTAGTACTTACAAAGCAAAACCGAAGAAGGCGGTGATTGCAACTCTATAAGCAGGAGAAGTTAAGCCAGCGGTAGTTCGAGAGTTCGATGACGTATTTCTTGAAAACATTTCAGGTTTGCCTCCTGATCGAGCTCTTGAATTCGAAATTGATTTAGTACCCGGTGCACAACCGGTGATCAAAGCACCGTATCGATTAAGCCATGAAGGTTTGAAGGAGATCCGTACTCAGTTCGACGAACTTCTGAAGAAAGGATGGATTCATCCCAACACTTCAAGTTGGAGATCTCCAGTTCTACTTATGAAGAAGAAGGAATGTTCATACAGAATGTCCATTGATTATAGAGTTTTGAACGAAGTCATGATAAAGAATAAGTATCCACTACCGCGAATCAACGATCTGTTCGATCAGCTAAGTGGGTCTTGCGTTTTCTCAAAATTAGATCTTTGTTCGGGTTATCATTAGGTGAAGATCAAAGAGTCTGATATTCCAAAGACTGCATTCAGGACTCGCTATGGACATTATGAGTTTCTCATGATACCATTTGGAGTGACCAATGCACCGGCCATATTCATAAATCTAATGAATCAAGTTTTCCAAGAGTACCTAAAGAGGTTCGTTGTCATATTCATCGACGACATTTAAAGAATCGGAAAGAGTACGCTGAACATTTACGAATTATCCTGGAGACTTTACGACGGCATCAACTCTATGCCAAGTACAGCAACTGCGAGTTTTGGCTAGAACAAGTCGGATTTCTCGGACATATCGTTTCAGGTGAAGGAATCTCTGTAGATCCAGCTAAAATATCAGCAGTAAGCGAATGGCCGACACCAAAGACAGTGAAGGACATTTGAAGTTTCTTAGGATTAGCGGGATACTATCGAAGATTTATTGAAGAATTTTCGAAGATTGCAACACCCCTGACTAAGTTCACACGTAAAGTTGAAGAATTCGTATGGTCAGAAGCATGCGAACAAGTTTTCGTAGAACTCAAGTCAAGATTGACATCAGAACCTATTCTCGTAATACCGGACCAATCTGGAGGTTTCGTAGTGCATCGTGATGCATCCGGTAAGAGATTAGGATGTGTTCTACACCAGCACGATAAAGTTGTAGCTTATGCATCAAGACAGCTGAATGTTCATGAGCGCAACTATCCGACGCATGATCTGGAGTTGGCAGCCATTATCTTTGCTCTCAAGATTTAGCGTCATTATATTCTTGGAGAATGGGTAGATATCTATACAGACCACAAAAATCTGAAGTATGTGTTTACTCAGAAAAAGTTGAATATGCAGCAGAGAAGATGGTTAGAACTTATGGCAGAGTTCGACATCAACCTACAATATCATCCAGGGAAGGTGAATGTAGTACCTGATACACTTAATTGTCAACCACTATCAATGAATCTCACCGCACAGTAGAAGCTACAGCAAGATTTGCATCAGATGGAGATAGAAGTGATCATGCCAAGTAACGCTTCAAGTTTGATGAACTTAAAGTTCGGTCTACAATTGTCAATCAGATCAAAGCAGCTCAAGCAAGTGATGCCAAGCTGCAAATGATCAGAGAACAAGTAGAAAGTGGACTTTGAACAGACTTCATCGTTCACGAAGATGGATCTTTGAGATACGGCAGTAGATTGTGTATACCACAATGTTCTATTTGGGAAGAATTGATGAAAGAATCTCACGGCTCTCCCTACTCAGTACACCCTGGATGTACAAAGATCTACGTCAATATTACTGGTGGCATAGAATGAAGCGTGAAGTAGCCAGAAGCGTAGCAAAATATCTGTTGTGTCAGCAAGTGTAACACCCCAGTTCATTTATACTAATTCAATTTTGGGTATTTATTTATTTGTGGCTATTTCTTGATTTATTGTGTTTTGGGTGTGAATAATGTAATTGGTATCTGTATTTGCATCCGACCCACTCCGCTTGTTGGAAACCCGTCTCAATTCCTGTTTATGATTTATCCCGGCTAGTTATGAGAATCCGTGCACTGTCATGTTGTTTATCCTGTATATCTGCATTATATCTGGCATCTGCATTTTTTTTAATAAAACAAATAAAGTCAAATAAAATATTTTTAAAAAATATCTTGCATGGCATGCTTCATACCCCTGACCCTGTTGTAGCATCCGTACATCGTGTTCTCGTCCCGTTCAGTGAAACGGACTCGTTTGGATAGCTACGTGCACGCTACGTGTATCCGTTCTTGGGGGTATGCATTTTCGTTACCCGTATATTCTATTTTGGTTTTGGTTGACACGTATATTAACCGTATTTTCAAACCATAACTTTAGACCTGAGCCGAGCGTGTTTTGGACTATTTTTGTATTAGCCGAAAATCTCAATTACAATAAATATTTTATTCTTAAGATTTTCAGCTGTTAAAAATTATATTAGTATATTTTATTTAGTTTTAAATTTTCTTTAAAGATTTTCTTTAACTAATCTCACCGGCCTCTCTCTCTCTTTGTTTTACCGTTCATACTCATGCCTGTATGTCTTGCTACCCCTGTTTATATTATTACTTGATATTATGACGCACTGACGTCTGGGTTTTGCATGGCCCAGATTCTTTACCTTTGCTGCAGGCCGAGCAGGAGTATTTCAGTCAGCAGGCCGAGCAATGAGGACCTGTTAGTATTTTGGTTTTATTTACGCATTTTCATTCCTGATGTGAGCCCGCATTATGGGACGTACATTCCAGTTTATTCTTGTTTTGGATCTTTTGCTTCCGCATCATTTTTATTCTTGACTCATTTATTCTGGCTTATGGACATGTGTTAGATAGTTTATTATTGTTCTTGATATCTCTACAGCCGTAATGTGACTGTGGAAGGATATTTTATATCCACAGGTAGCATGGCTCTGTCACGTGCCTATCTTAGCGTACTCTGGGAAGCAGGGCGTGACAGTCGTTGTCTCCATTGCCTTATCCCTCTTCTACCTCACCTCCTACTTCATCTCCGACGAGAACCAAAAATGCTGCAGACCCCGACCGCTTCTCCTCATCGGCACCCTTCGCCAGCAAACCCCACCGCCGGTGACCACCTCGTCGTCATCTCCCTCTCCGATCACCTTCCTCCTTCTTCTCTCCTCTTCCACCTCCTACCCGACTCTTTCCCTGCAGAAACCCGACACCCGACGAGAACCCTAGAACCCACTGCCTTAGCGTGAAACCTTTCCAGAAAACCCACAACCCGTCGTCAACAATCCTCTCGCCTCACCTCTGTCCCCAAACACAAAACCCAGAGCACCAGCCTCTCTTTTTCTCCTTCTTCTTCTTTCTTCTTCTTTCTTCTCTTTTCTTCTTCTTGGATTCTTGATTCTGGTGATCGCCTGTGTCGTGGCCGACGCCGACGATCCGAGCAATCCAGTGGACGCCCCCAGCCAGCATGGTTATGTTCTTGCCTTGCCTAGTTCTATTCTGTACGCCGTGTGTACATCGCGACGTTTACCCAACGTCGGACACAGCGTACGCACCCCGTCGTGAGATCCGATCAGGCGAGTTTATCTTGCTACATGTTATATTGTTGTATTTTGCGTTCATGCGAATAATAATATTACATATTGTTTAGTTATGCACCCATATTACTATTTTACAGTTTTTCGATACACGTATGCATCCATACCGTTATTTACATATCTAGTCGCATGCAAGTTTACCTTGCTACATGCTATGATACATATTTTGCATCCATATGAATAAAAATATCACATGTTGAATTCATTATACATCCATATTATTGTTTTACTGTTTTCGGATAACCGTACGCATCCATATCTGGTTGCATGCAAGTTAGCTTGATACATGCTATATTATTATACTTGCATCTATATTAATAAAAATATTGCATATTTATTGTATTGTGCATCCATATTACAGTTTTACCATTTTTCCGATATCCGTCCGCATCCGTATCATTTATTGCATATCTAGCTGCATGCCATATCATATTATTTCATATTACTGTTATATTAGCACCACATGCTTGATAATGTGCATCATGCGTAGTCATGGAGTTGTAGATGTGAACCCGGATAAACACTTGAGCATCCGTATTTTTACTATGATTGGATACTTGCTACATTTTACTTTTGGGCATCCGTTTGATACCTGTGCACTACCTGTCATGACCTGATACACCACTACTTGACTTGTTACCTGATCCTGTTTCTAATGCCGACAATCTTGACATGTTGTCCTAATGGATGTATCCTGTTGTCTATTTCAGACAAACCAATACCCGCTTGATCCTGTATCGGCATTAGTTCCAGATTATCAATACCTGACTTGAACACATAACATTGGGGGCAAGGGGAAATCAAAAGTGTAACTGAAGTGTAGCTTAAAAGGGTATTACTTGATCCGTGGTCCCGGGGGATAACGGGACAGAATCATTCGTGACTCTTACTTAATCCATGGTCCCGGGGGATAACGAGACAGAGTCATTCGTGACTCCCACTACCTGATCCGTGGTCCCGGGGGATAACAGGACATATTCTTTTGAGTTACATGGAGGAGTACACTAATTGATTTCAAACAAACTTTAGAATAGATAACCCAGTAGCACAGTTTAGATTGATCACTGTACGTCACATATACTGATACACTTCACTGTTCTGTATCCATGTTTACTTAATTACATTCATGTTACTATTTACAATTCATGCATGCATATCTCGTTATATCCTGGTTGCTTATTATTATTGATATTATGACGCACTGACGTCTGGGTTTTGCATAGCCCAGATCCTTTATCTCTTTCACAGGCTGACCAGGAGTACTTCAGCTGACAGGCCGAGCGGTGAGGATCCTGTTAGTATCTAGTTTAGTTTAGTTTTATTTCCATACTTTCATTTCCTGATGTGAGCCCGTATTTGGGACGTTCTTTCCAGATGTTATTGTTTATTGGATTTATTGCTTCCGCATATTATTTCTTGACTCGTTTATTCTGGCATATGGACATGTACTAGATAGTTTATTTTATTTTACTGTTCTTGATATCTTATAGACAGCCGTAATGTGACTGTGGAGGGATGTTTCCTAGCCACAGATAGCATGGTTGGCTCTGTCACGTGCCGATCTTAGCGCACTCTGGGAAGCATGGCGTGACAGAGTTTGTTTGGTATCAGAGCTATAGGATTTAGGCCTGATCGGGTTTGATTCTTTTGTAGTTGGGTATTGGACCCGATACACGAATCAGAAGACCGGTAATTAGGAACATGTCCTACCTTATTGCTATCTTGCCATCCTTGAATCCATAACTATCTTGCTTCTTGTATCTTGTTTATTGAATCTTGTTTATCATGCTAATCCTTTTCAGTGTCTTGACTTCAGAATCATGGCGGATAGAGAACTGTGATTGTACCAAAGGAGTGTTGATGACGCCGCATTGCTTGGAGTATTTCGTGGGATGCTGGAGAACCAGAAGCGGCAAACCGAGCTGAACCAGCGACAAACCGAATCTTTTCAGGAAGGTTTGTGGACCGTCCAGCAGTCCGTAAACACTGTTGCAGCCAAACCAGTACAGCGTATGGGTACCGTGGCGGATTTCAGGAGGCTTGGTCCGTCCATTTTCACTGGTTTGGAGGAGCCGTTGCCAGTGAAGCAGTGGCTAGTCGATACGGAAAACCTACTCGTTGCAGCACAGATTTCGGAGGACAAGAGAGTGGATGTTGTATGCATCCAATTGGTAGATTATGCCCGTGAGTGGTGGCTTATAGAAGAGACCCGTTTGCCCAAGCCGATCAGTTGAGCAACTTTCTCGCAGAGTTTCTTGGAGAAGTTATTTCCGCAGACTGCACGAGAAGAAATGGAAGAAAAGTTTATCAGTTTGAGGCAGAATGGCGGATCCGTGGATGCGCATGCGGCTGAGTGGACACGGCTCAGTCGATTCGCTGGACCTTTGATTGCTAACGATGCTGATAGGGCACGAAGTTTCATGCGCAGTTTGGACGTGGAAATCCAGAGGCACATTATATTTCTGGGATTGACCACTTTCCCGCATGTTCTTAAAGCAGCCAGAGAGCAACAGAGCTTATCAGTGAGGGCAAGGAGTGCACAGCAGCAGGCAGTAGTAGTACGGAAGTCGGCGTTTATGCCGAACCGAGCTCCTATACGCAGATGTATTCCGGTAAACCGACGTGGCGTAGTGCCTATGAAGAAGCCCGTCGTACCCGAGCAGAAGGGAAGGATGTTTTGTGAATTCTGCCATCTACCTGGACACCTGCAGAAGGATTGTCGAAGGAAGCTTGGACTTTGTTTGGTTTGCGGATCAGGTGATCATACTGTCAGTGTTTTCCCGTCGAAGCTACGTTTGAAGGAAGATGCTCAGAAGCCACAGCAGAGGCAGATTCAAGGGCAAAAATAGATAACTCGGGGACCTAATCAAGCTCGAGCCTTTACTCTGACGGCCGAAGAGGACAAGGGTTCAGATGAAGTTGTTTCAGGTATCCTACTTGTTCATGATTTTCCCGCATTAGCATTATTCGATTCTAGTGCATCCTATTGTTTTATGTCTTCCAAGTTTATTGTTGCACATTCGATTTCTTACATGACCCTGTCTAGTTGTTGGGACATACACACTGGGAACAGAAAGATCATATCTAGTAGTGAGTGCAAGGATTGTTCTGTTGTTATTTGCGGACGAGAGTTATTTGCAGATTTCTTGGTGATCGATACCGGCAGTTATGATGTTGACTTGGGAATAGGCTTTCTCGACACTTTCCACGCTCACATTGATTGTAGGGCAAAGAAAGTGATTTTCCAGATTCCCGAACATCTGGAGTTTGTTTTTGCTGGAGGAAGAAGTTCTGTCGAGCCAGTCAAGTTTAGGGCTAGGCCGACAAACAGTGTTCTTTCGTCGATGGAAGTTGTTAAGGAGGAAGCGCCAGCGGTAGTTCGATAGTTTATGGATGTGTTCAAGTACATCTCGGGTTTACCGCCAAAAAGAGATATGGAGTTTCCGATCGATCTTGTTCCTGGTGCAGCGCCAACCTCAAAAGCGTACTATCCGATGGCACCAGTGGAGTTGGAAGAGGTAAAGAATCAGGTTATCGAATTGCTAGAGAAGAGTTGGATTCGCAGCAGTAATTCATCTTGGGGAGCTCCAGTTCTTCTAGTCAAGAAGAAAGATGGTACAAGGAGAATGTGCATCGATTATCGAGAATTAAACCGGGTGACTATTAAGAACAAGTACCCGATCCCTCGCATTGGCGAATTATTCGAGCAACTTAGTGGCGCAAGGGTATTCTCGAAGCTGGATTTGCGATCCGGATATCATCAAGTTCGAGTTAAATCAGAGGATATTTGCAAGACTGTGTTCCGAACTCGTTATGGGTATTACGAGTATTTAGTGATGCCATTCGGAGTCACGAATGCACCGGCGATATTTATGGACTTGATGAACCGAATCTTTTCACCATTCTTGGACCAGTTTATAGTGATGTTCATCGATGATATTCTGGTCTACTCGAGGAGCCTAGAAGAGCATGCAGAACACTTGAAGATCGCACTGCAGACATTGAGGCATGAAAGATTATATGCAAAGATGAGCAAGTGTGAGTTTTGGCCTGAAGAAGTGAAGTTTTTGGGGCATGCCGTATCCGGAGATGGAATCGCCGTTGATCCTGAGAAGATTGCAGCAGTTCAAGATTGGCCGATTCCGAAGAATGCAGCAGAGATCAGAAGTTTTCTGGGACTTGCCGGATATTACAGAAGGTTCGTGGAGAATTTTGCTCGTTTAGCTAAACCTTTGACCAAGCTTACGTGAAAGGAGGTACCGTTCGTATGGACAGATAGTTGTGCGTCAGCTTTTGAGGCGTTAAAGCAAAGGTTGATAACCGCTCCTATTTTGACCGTACCAGGCAGTTCCAGAGGATTGGTGATTCACAGCGACGCATCTGGGAAAGGTTTGGGATGTGTTTTGATGCAGCATGGGAAAGTTATTGCTTACGCATCGCGGCAGTTGAAGACCCATGAGAAGAATTACCCAACTCATGATTTGGAGCTTGCAGCAGTTGTTTTCGCTTTGAAGATTTGGAGACACTATTTACTCGGCGAAAGGGTCGAAGTATTCACCGATCACAAAATCCTAAAGTATGTGTTCATGCAAAAAGAGCTTAACATGAGGCAACGTAGATGGTTGGAGCTGATGGCTGACTACGATCTTGATCTAAAATACCATATGGGGAAAGTTAATGTAGTGTCGGATGTGCTTAGTCGGTTGCCAGCAATTCGGATGTTGACTTCACAGAAGGAGCTTATCGAAGATTTTCGAAGATTCGAGTTGGAGATCATGCTACCGCATTCTTCGGGACAGTTGATGCAGCTGCAAGTACAGTCATCGTTGACCGATAATATTAAAGCAGCGCAGTCACAGGACCCAAGATTGCAGAAGTTTCGAGAACAGGTAAAAGTGGGATTTCGAACGGACTTGTTGATTCATGAAGATGGTTCGTTGTGTTACGGTAGCCGTTGGTGTGTGCCGAAAGGAGATATTCGCGAAGAAGTTATGAAGGAGGCACACAGTTTCGCATATTCCGTACATCCGGGAGGCACGAAGATGTACCGTGATCTACGACAGCATTTCTGGTGGGAAGGTATGAAAAGGGAGATCGCCCGCTTTGTAGCGAAGTGCTTGGTGTGTCAGCAAGTTAAGGCTGAACTTCAAAGAGTAGCTGGTTTATTGCAACCACTTCCGATTCCTCAGTGGAAGTGGGAACATATAACCATGGATTTTGTGACAGCTTTACCGTGGAGTCCAAAGGGCAACAATGTTGTTTGGGTGATTGTTGATCGATTGACCAAGGCAGCTCATTTCATACCATTTCAAGTTGGTCAGTCAACGGAAGCGTTAGCAGAACGGTATATGCAGGAGATTGTGAGATTGCATGGAGTACCTGTGAGCATCATTTTCGATCGTGATACCCGATTCTTATCACACTTCTGGAGGAGTATACAAGAAAGTATGGGAACGCGGTTGAAGTTTAGCACCGCTTATCATCCTCAGACAGATGGCCAGTCGGAGAGAACGATCCAAACTTTTGAAGACATATTGAGAGCTTGCATATTAGACTTCAAGGGTTCATGGGAGGATCATCTACACTTGGTGGAGTTTTCGTACAATAACAGCTTTCAGGCGACTATTCAGATTGCTCCATTCGAAGCATTGTATGGTCGCAAGTGTCGCTCACCCGTTTGTTGGGATGATGTTGGAGAACAAAGATTGTTAGGACCGGATTTGATCATGCAAACCGTGGAGAAAGTTAATACTATTCGGAATCACATGAAGGCAGCACAGGATCGGCAGAAGAGTTGGGCCGATACATCAAGAAGACCTCTAGAGTTCTCTATTGGTGATCATGTATTCTTGAAGATATCACCGACTAGAGGAGTGATTCGTTTTGGGAGTCGAGGCAAGCTTAGTCCTTGATTCGTGGGGCTTTTCGAGATTATGGAGCGTGTTGGAGAAGTGGCTTATCGATTGGCTTTACCACCACCTTTGGCGAATGTTCATGACGTATTTCATGTATCTCAACTCCGTAAGTATGTTCGAGATGAGACGCACATGCTAGATCATTCGGAGCAGAATGTAAGGGAGGATTTGACCTATGAAGAACGACCGATGTTGATTGTTGATCGAAGAGAAAAGGTTCTCAAGAACAAGATTATCCCGCTCGTACTTGTTTCATGGGGGAATTGCTCGCACGGAGAATCGACTTGGGAACGAAAAGATGAGATTCGACAGAAGTTTCCACATCTCTTCTCATAGTTTCATGTTTTTGTTTTTCTTGTTCCGGGAATTTCGAGGATGAAATTCTTTTTGTAGTTGGGTATAATGTAACACCCTAGTTCATTTATACCAGTTCTATTTTGGGTATTTCTTTATTTGTGGCTATTTCTTGATTTATTGTGTTTTGGGTGTGAATAATGTAATTGGTATCTGTATTTGTATCTGATCCGACCCGCTTGCTGGAAACCCGTCTCGATTTATATTTATGATTTATCCCGGCTAGTTATGAGAATCCGTGCACTGTCATGTTGTTTATCCTGTATATCTGCATTATATCTGGGATCTGCATTTTTTTAATAAAGTCAAATAAAATATTTTTAAAAAATATCTTGCATGGCATACTTCATACCCCTAACCCTATTGCAGCATCCGTACATCGTGTTCCCGTCCCATTCAGTGAAACGGACTCGTTTGGATAGCTACGTGCACGCTACGTGTATCCGTTCTTGGGGGTATGCATTTTCGTTACCCGGATATCCTATTCTGGTTTTGGTTGACACGTATATTAACCGTATTTTCAAACCATAATTTTAGACCCGACCCGGGCGTGTTTTGGACTATTTTTGTAATAGCCAAAAATCTCAATTACAATAAATATTTTATTCTTAAGATTTTCAACTATTAAAAATTATATTAGTATATTTTATTTAGTTTTAAATTTTCTTTAAATATTTTCTTTAACTGATCTCACCGGCCTCTTTCTCTTTCATATATATATTATTCTTATATTTCTTATTTCTTTTTTTTTAAAACCCTTTCCTTTTTAAACCCAGTCCATGTTCTCTCTTTTTTCTCTTCTTCCTCCAAATATTTTCCGTTCCCGCCTCTGCCTTCGCCTCCACGCCCCTGCCCTCGCTTGCGGCCGTCACCCCTCGCCGCCTCCTCCCTCGCCATGCCCGTCATCACCTCCATCTCATCGACCTCGTTTCCTCACCTCCTTCTCCCGAGCCCCGCAGTAACTCATCACCACTACAACCCTAGCCTCGCCTCTACCTCATCGCTGTCGCCTCTAGCCACCATCCTTACCGTCGTTGTAACACCCTAGTTCATTTATACCAATTCCAGTTCCCGTATTTCCTTATTTATGGTATTTTCTTGATGTATCGTGTTTTGGGTGCGAATGGTATTTTACATTTTACATTGCATTCGACCCGACCCGCTTGGTTGGAACCTGTTCGATTCATGTTTATAGTTTAACTTGACTTGTTACATAAACTGTGCATTTCATGTATACTGCATACTGGCATTTCATCTGGCATTGCATATTTTATCATATAACATTTTAAGTCACAGAAAATAATTTTAAAATTATATAACATGGCTTGCATGATACCCCTAACCCCGTGGTAGCATCCGCACATCTTGTTCTCGTCCCGTTCAGGGAAACGGACGTGTTTGGATGGCTACGCGTACGTACGTGCATCCGTTCTTGGGGGTATGCATTTTCGTTACCTTAGCATTCGTTTTGAATTTTGAAAGGCGCATATATTTTTCGTATTTTAAATCTGAATTTTTAGACCCGACCCGGACGTGTTTTGGAATATTTTTGTATCCCGCCAAAATTTAAATTTATTTTATTTAATATATTTATTTTTAATCAACAATTTAAATTTTATAACAAACTAAAATCTTTTAAGATTTAAAATCTTTTAATCCTAAATTCTTAACCCCCTCTCTCTCTTTCCAGCTCCCTCTCTCGTGGCCCTCACTCTCCACTCTCTTTCTTTCTCTCTTTCTCTCTCCCCGCTACCTTCCAATTTTCTTTCTCCTCCCTGTTCATTTCCCCCTCTCTCTCTCTCCTCTCGATCTCGCTCCCTCTCTATCTCCCTCATCTCTATCCTCTCGCATTCTCTCTCTGTCTCCCTATCTCTCTCTGTCTCTCTCCTCTATTTTAATTCTTTTGTATTCTTTTATTATGAGCTCACGTACTCTCTCTCCTCTATCTTCTTCTTCTCCTACTTTATGTCTTTTCCTCCGAGCCTCACGTCCCTGCCTTTGCCCTCGTTGTCTTCGTCGCCTCACCCTCGTCTCCACCATCTCATCGCCATCCCCAACCTCACCTCCTTCTTCCCCACAATCCATCGCGACCCCAAGCCGAACCCCACTGCACCCATCACCACCACCTTCACCTCTCATCGCCGTCGACCTCTACCATCGGCCTTCCCTCGTACCATCTCCTCTTCACCGAGAACCTTCACCCTCGTCAACTTCTTCTTCTTTCATCAACCCAATATCCTATATACCCCTGTCGTGCAGCCATCATCTCCATCACTAACGCTAAGCTTTCTTCTCGATCACCCTCACCTCTGCCTTCTTCTTCTTCGAGCGCCCAAGCAACCGAACCCATCACCAAACCCGTCTCTTCTTCGAAGCATCAACCACTGACACCACTAACTCTTTCATCTTGCCGTCGGGTTCAAAGACCTGGCCCATCTTCTTCTTCCCATCGACTTCAGCGCCACACCGAACAGCCATCGTCGCCTCAGCCGAACCCCATCGCCAGCAAACCTTAAACCCTACACCATCATCTTCATACTCGAACCCATCTCCTCACCAACCTCGACTCGAACAGCACCCCATCAACATCACCTCGCCTGAAAACCCACCACCGAGCCAACTCCTATCACTATCTTCTCCATACCGCAACCATCTCCTTCCTCTCTTCTTCATCGCCGAGCACCCCTCTACCAACTGAGATCATCTCCCCCTCTTAGCCGATTGACAACACCAAACTCTTGACATTCGACAGCCCATTTGATGCAACTCCGAGACGAGAACCGAGGCTCCAATGTGTGGCCTGCATTTGCGTGAACGAAATGATCATTTCTCTGCCTCTAGATCTCCATTCCGTCAATGTTCGAATGTGCGCGCAAAGTGTTCGACGAAATGCCCCAATGGAGATTTTCCGTCGTTTTCTCGCATTCTTGCTGCGTGCCGTACATCTGTGGATCCCTGAGGCAAGTTAATCTTGCTACATGCTATATTACATTTTATGCATCTATTTTAATAAATATAATAATTGAATTTCAAACGTGCATCCAAAGTACTTGTTTCACAGTTTTACAATGACCGTATGCATCCATTCTTATCATTTCATATCTAGCATATGCAAACCTATCTTGTCACATAGCATACTATAGTAGACCACATCAAATTGAATATAAACATTCACATTGTTTAATTGAACATCGTGCATTAACTAGTTTATCATTTAAAGGTTATATGATATCCATTCCCATCCATATCGAGTAGAACACATATAGCTGCATTTACCGATCTCATTTATAACCTAATATTGTTGTTGTAACACCCATATTTAATAAAGTGCATCCTAATTAGTAGTAGAACTATAATTGTAACCCTAATCGATAACTGTGCATCTATATATTTGAATTTATACCTATTGGCATACCACATCACATTATTCCATTTTATTGTCATACTGGCACCCCATACTTGTTTTTGTGTACCCATACTTTTTACGGTTTGATTATGAGCATCCACTTGTTACTTGTGCACCCCTGACATGACTTGATACACTACTACTTGACACGACTTGATACATGTGCACTACTTGACATTATTGGATCCATATACACTACCTGACTTGACCTGATGTACCAAAGCTTGACCTGTTACCTGATCTTGTTACTAATGCCAACAATCTTGACCTGTTGTCCCTACGGACATTTTCTGTTGACTATTCAGACAAACCTGTACATGCTTGATCCTGTGTTGGCATTAGCTCCAGATTTATCAATACCTGACTTGAACACATAACTTGGGGGTATGGAGAAATCATTGATGAAACCTGACTTGTAACTCGACAGTTCAATGCCTCTACTGATCAGTTTTACGGGCTAGGCCAGCCCCGGGATAATGCGGCTGACATCATTCATCGTTACATACTACCTTTTATTGCCTAGTGGCACGTCTCGGATTCAGCCCGAGAATCTTGACCGTGGTCCCGGGAACGTACAGGATACTATTGAGTTACATCGATGATTCATCAAATTGATTTCAAAGACTTGAGAGTAGTTAACCCAGTAAACCAGTCTAGATTACTCACTGCACATCACCAATGCCTTACCCTTCACTGTCCTTATTTATGTTACCTTTATACATGTTTTATCGCTCATACTCATACCTGTATGTCTTGCTACCCCTGTTTATATTATTGCTTGATATTATGACGCACTGACGTCTGGGTTTTGCATGGCCCAGATTCTTTACCTTTGCTGCAAGCCGAGCAGGAGTATTTCAGTCAGCAGGCCGAGCAGTGAGGACCTGTTAGTATTTTGGTTTTATTTTTGCATTTTCATTCCTAATGTGAGCCCGCATTATGGGACGTACATTCCAGTTTATTCTTGTATTGGACATTTTGCTTCCGCATCATTTTTATTCTTGACTCATTTATTCTGGCTTATTGACATGTGTTAGATAGTTTATTATTGTTCTTGATATCTCTACAGCTGTAATGTGACTGTGGAAGGATATTTCCTATCCACAGGTAGTATGGTTGGCTCTATCACGTGTCTATCTTAGTGTACTCTTGGAAGCGGGGCGTGACAGGGTTTGTTTGGTATTAGAGACATAGGATTTAAGTTAATCGGGTTTAATTCTTTTGTAGTTGGGTATTGGACCCAATACACGAATCAGAATACTCGTGATTAGGAACATGTCCTGCCACATTGCTACCATGATTCTTGAATCATATCTTTCTCTTATCCTTTGCCTTGACGATATGCAAACAACTTTGCATCTCGAGTTGAAATTCTTTTGGTTCCCTATTGTTTCTTCCGTCCTATTCCTTTGATTCTGATACTAGGATTTGGGAGACTTGAATGGAGTTATGTGATTGTAATTATGAACTGCAGCATGGTTACAATGCGGTACTCTATTTAAGTAACTTGGAGTCCTGGTCTTGTTTCATTTCTTTGTTTCATGGTCGTTCTATTACCTTGGTTCTCTCCGTTTCATTACTTATCAGTTTATGTTTTGCAGATTTCTTGGTGACCGATACCGGCAGTTATGAAGTTGTCTTGGAAATTGATGGTCTCACTTTCCATGCTCACATTGATTGTAGGGAAAAGAAAGTAATTTTCCAGATTCCCGGACATCCGGAGTTTGTTTTGCTGGAGGTAGCAGTTCTGTCGGGCTAGTCGAGTTTAGGGCTAGGCTGACAAGTAACGTTCTTTCGTCAATGGAAGTTGATAAGGAGGAAGCGCCAGCTGTAGTTTGAGAGTTCATGGACGTGTTCGAGGACATCTCGGGCTTACCGCCAAAAACGAAATGTGGAGTTCGCGATTGATCTTATTCCTGGTGCGGCGTCAATCTCAAAGCTGTACTATCCAATGGCACCAGTGGAGTTGGAAGAAGTAAAGAAGCAGGTTACCGAATTTCTAGAGAAGGGTTGAATTCGCAGCAGCAATTCACCTTGGAGAGCTCCAGTTCTTCTAGTAAAGAAGAAAGATGGCACAAGGAGGATGTGCATCGATTATCGAGAATTAAACCGGGTGACTATTAAGAATAAGTACCCGATCCCTCGCATTGGCGAATTATTCGAGCAGCTTAGTGGCACGGGGGTATTCTCGAAGCTGGATTTGTGATCCGGATATCATCAGGTCCGAGTTAAATCAGAGGATATTTGCAAGACTGCGTTTTGAACTCGATATGGGCATTACGAGTATTTAGTGATGCCATTCGGAGTCACGAATGCACCGGCGATATTTATGGACTTGATGAACCGAATATTTTCACCATTCTTGGACCAGTTTATAGTGGTGTTCATCGATGATATTCTGGTCTACTCGAGGAGCATTGAAGAGCATGCAGAACACTTGAAGATCGCACTGCAGATATTGAGGCAAGAAAGATTATATGCAAAAATGAGCAAGTGCGAGTTTTGACTTGAAGAAGTGAAGTTTTTGGGGCATGTCGTATCCGAAGATGGAATCGCCGTTGATCCCGACAAGATTGTAGCAGTTTGAGATTTGCCGATTCCGAAGAACGTTGCAGAGATCGGGAGCTTTCTTGGACTTGCCAGGTATTACAGAAGGTTCGTGGAAAATTTTGCTCGTTTGGCTGAGGCTTTGACCAAGCTTACGCGCAAGGAGGTACCATTTGTGTGGACGGATAGGTGCGTGTCAGCTTTTGAGGCGTTGAAGCAAAGATTTATAACCGCTCCTATTTTGACCGTACCATACGGTTCCGGGGGATTGGTGATTCACAGTGACGCATCTGGGAAAGGTTTGGGATGTGTTTTGATGCAGCATGGGAAAGTTATAGTTTACGCATCAAGGTAGTTGAAGACCCATGAGAAGAATTATCCAATTCATGACTTGGAGCTTGCAGCAGTGATTTTCGCTTTGAAGATTTGGAGACACTACTTACTGGGAGAAAGGGTCGAAGTATTCGCCGATCACAAAATCCTGAAGTATGTGTTCACACAGAAGGAGCTTAATATGAGGCAGCATAGATGGTTGGAGCTGATGGCTGACTACGATCTTGATCTTAAGTACCATCCGGGAAAAGTTAATGTTGTGCTGAATGCGCTTAGTCGGTTTCCAGCAATTCGGATGTTGACTGCACAAAAAGAACTTATTAAAGACTTTTGGAGATTCGATTTAGAGATCGTGCTACCGCATTCTTCGGGAAAGTTGATGCAGCTGCAAGTACAGTCGTCGTTGATCGAGAACATTAAAGCAGCGCAGTTACAGGACTCTAGATTGCAAAAGTTTCGAGAACAAGTTGAAGCTAGACTTAAAACGGACTTGTTGATTCATGAAGATGGTTCGTTGCGATATGATAGCCGTTTGTGTGTTCCAAAAGGAGATATTCGCGACGAAGTTATGAAGGAGGCACACAGTTCCGTGTATTCCGTATATCCAGGAGGAACGAAGATGTACCGCGATCTAGGATAGTATTTCTGGTGGGAAGGCATAAAAAGGGAAATTGATCGCTTTGTAGCAAAGTACTTGGTGTGTCAGCAAGTTAAGGCTGAACATCAACGGGTTGCTGGTTTATTGCAACCACATTCGATTTCTTAATGGAAGTGGGAACATATAAACATGGATTTCGTGACAACTTTACCGCGGAGTCCAAAGGGCAACAATGCAGTTTGGATGATTATTGATCGATTGACCAAGGCAGCTCATTTCATATCATTTTAAGTTGGTCAATCAACGGAAGCGTTAGCGGAACAGTACATACCGGAGATTGTAAGATTGCATGGAGTATCGGTGAGCATCGTGTCCGACCGTGACACCCGTTTCTTATCACAATTTTGAAGGAGCTTACAGGAAAGTTTGGGGACTCAATTGAAGTTAGCATAGCTTATCATCCTCGGAAAGATGGCCATTCGGAGAGAACGATCCAAACTCTTGAAGACATATTGAGAGCTTGTATGTTAGACTTCAAGGGTTCATGGGAGGATCATCTACACTTGGTGGAGTTTTCTTACAACAACAGTTTGCAGGCAACTATTGAGATGGCTCCATTCGAAGCGTTGTATGGTAGAAAGTGTCACTCACCCGTTTGTTGGGATGATGTTGGAGAACGAAGATTGTTGGGACCGGATTTGGTCGTGCAAACAGTAGAGAAGGTTAATACTATCCGGAATCATATGAAGGCAACACAAGATCGGCAGAAGAGTTGGGCCGATACATCGAGAAGACCTCTAGAGTTCGCTGTTGGTGATATGGTATTCTTGAAGTTATCACCGACTAGAGGAGTGATTCGTTTTGGGAGTCGAGGCAAGCTTAGTCCTCGATTCGTTGGGCCTTTCGAGATTTTGGAGCGTATTGGAGAAGTGGCGTACATTTGGCTTTACCACAATCTTTGACGAATGTTCATGACGTGTTTCATATATCTCAACTCCGTAAGTATGTTCGAGATGAAACACACATACTGGAATCATTCGGAGCTGACTGTTCTAGAAGATTTAACATTTGAGGAACGACCGATGTCGATTGTGGATCGAAGGGAAAAGGTTCTTAAGAACAAGTTTATCCCTCTCGTACTTGTTTCATGGGGAAATCGCTCGCATGGAGAATCAACTTGGGAACGAGAAGATGAAATCCGACAGAAGTTTCCACATCTGTTCTTGTAGATTCTTGATTGTTCATGTTTTCTTGTTTTGGGAATTTCGATGACGAAATTCTTTTTGTAATTGGGTATAATGTAACACCCTAGTTCATTTATACCAATTCGAGTTCCCGTATTTCCTTATTTATGGTATTATCTTGATGTATCGTGTTTTGGGTGCGAATGGTATTTTACATTTTACATTGCATTCGACCCGACCTGCTTGCTTGGAACCTGTTCGATTCATGTTTATAGTTTAACTTGATTTGTTAAGTAGACTGTGCATTTCATGTATACTGCATACTGGCATTTCATCTGGCATTGCATATTTTACCATATAACATTTTGAGTCACAGAAAATAATTTTATAACTACATAACATGGCTTGCATGATACCCCCAACCCCGTGGTAGTATCCACGCATCTTGTTCTCATCCCGTTCAGTGAAACGGACGTGTTTAGATGGCTACGCGCATATATGTACATCCTTTCTTGGGGGTATGCATTTTCGTTACCTGAGCATTCGTTTTGAATTTTGAAAGTCGCATATATTTTTCGTATTTTAAATCTGAATTTTTAGACCCGACCCGAGCGTGTTTTGGAATATTTTTGTATCCCGCCAAAATTCAAATTTATTTAATTTAATATATTTATTTTTTATCAACGGTTTAAATTTTATAACAAACTAAAAGCTTTTTAAATTTAAAATCTTTTAATCCTAACTTCTTAACCCCCTCTCTCTCTTTCCAGCTCCCTCTCTCGTGGCCCCCACTCTCCTCTCTCTTTCTTTTCTTTCTCTCATTCTTTCTCTCTTTCTCTCTCCCCGCTACCTTCCAATTTTCTTTCTCCTCCCTGTTCATTTCCCTTGCTCTCTTCTCTCGATCTCGCTCTCTCTCTCTCTATCTCTCTCCTCTCGCATTCTCTCTCTCCCGTTCTCTCTCTGTCTCCCTATCTCTCTCTGTCTCTCTCCTCTATTTTAATTCTTTAGTATTCTTTTATTATGAGCTCACGTACTCTCTCTCCTCTCTCTTCTTCTTCTCCTTCTTTATTTCTTTTCCTCCGAGCCTCGCATCCCTACCTTCGCCCTCTTCGCCGTCGTCGCCTCACCCTCGTCTCCACCATCTCATCGCCATCCCCAACCTCACCTCCTTCTTCCCCACAATCCATCGCGACCCTAAGCCGAACCCCACTGCACCCATCACCAACACCTTCACCTCTCATCGCCGTCGACCTCCACAGTCGGCCTTCCCTCGTACCATCTCCTCTTCACCGAGAACCTTAACCTTCGTCAACTTCTTCTTCTTTCATCAACCCAAGATCCTATATACCACTATCGTGTAGCCATTATCTCCATCACTGGCACCGAGCTTTTTTCTCGATCACCCTCACCTCTGCCTTCTTCTTCTTCGAGTGCCCAAGCAACCGAACCCATCACCAAACCCGTCTCGTCTTCGAACCATCAACCACTGACACCACCAACTCCTTCATCTTGCCGTCGACTTCAAAGACCTGGCCCATCTTCTTCTTCACATCGACTTCAACCCCACATCGAACATCCATCATCGCCTCAGCCGAACCCCATCGCCAGCAAACCTTAAACCCTACACGATCATCTTCATACTCGAACCCATCTCCTCACCAACCTCGACTCGAACAGCACCTCATCACCATCATCTCGCCTGAAAACCCACCACCGAGCCAACTCCTATCACCATCTTCTCCTTATCGTAACCATCTCCTTCCTCTCCTCTTCATCGCCGAGCACCTCTCTACCAACTGAGATCATCTCCCCCTCTTGGCCGATTGACAACACCAAACCCTTGACATTCGACAGCCCATTTAACGCAACTCCGAGACGAGAACCGAGGCTCCAATGTGTGGCCTGCATTTGCGTGAACGAAATGATCATTTCTCTGCCTCTAGATCTCCATTCCGTCAATATTCGAATGTGCGCGCAAAGTGTTCGACGAAATGCCCCAATGGAGATTTTCCGTCGTTTTCTCGCATTCTTGCTGCGTGCCGTACATCTGTGGATCCCTGAGGCAAGTTAATCTTACTACATGCTATATTACATTTTATGCATCTATTTTAATAAATATAATAATTGAATTTCAAACGTGCATCCAAAGTACTTGTTTCACAGTTTTACAATGACTGTATGCATCCATTCTTATCATTTCATATCTAGCATATGCAAACATATCTTGTCACATAACATACTATAGTATACCACATCAAATTGAATATAAACATTCACATTGTTTAATTGAACATCGTGCATTAACTAGTTTATCATTTAAAGGTTATATGATATCCATTCCCATCCATATCGAGTAGAACACATATAGCTGCATTTACCGATCTCATTTATAACCTAATACTGTTGTTGTAACACCCATGTTTAATAAAGTGCATCCTAATTAGTAGTAGAACTATAATTGTAACCCTAATCGATAACTGTGCATCCATATGTTTGAATCTATACCTATTGGTATACCACATCACATTATTCCATTTTATTGTCATACTGGCACCCCATACTTTTTTTGTGTACCCATACATATTACAGTTTGATTATGAGCACCCACTTGTTACTTGTGCACTACTTGACATGACTTGATACACTACTACTTGACACGACTTGATACATGTGCACTACTTGACATATTGGATCCATATACACTACCTGACTTGACCTGATGTACCACAGCTTGACCTGTTACCTGGTCTTGTTACTAATGCCAACAATCTTGACATGTTGTCCCTACGGACATTTCCTGTTGTCTATTTAGATAAACTTGTACTTGCTTGATCCTGTGTTGGCATTAGCTCCAGATTTATCAATACCTAACTTGAACACAAAACTTGGGGGTATGGGGAAATCAATGATGAAACCTGACTTGTAACTCGACAGTTCGATGCCTTTACTGATCAGTTTTACGGGCTAGGCCAGCCCCGGGATGATGCGGCTGACATCATTCATCGTTACATACTACCTTTTACTGCCTAGCGGCACGTCTCGGATTCAGCCCGAGAATCTTGACCGTGGTCCCGGGCATGCACGGGATACTATTGAGTTATATTGATGATTCATCAAATTGATTTCAAAAACTTGAGAGTAGTTAACCCAGTAGACCAGTCTAGATTACTCACTGCATATCACCTATGCCTTACCCTTTACTGTCCTTATATATGTTACCGTTATACCTATTTTACCGTTCATACTCATACCTGTATGTCTTGCTACACCTATTTATATTATTGCTTGATATTATGACGCACTAACGTCTGGGTTTTGCATGGCCCAGATTCTTTACCTTTGCTGCAGGCCGAGCAGGAGTATTCCAGTCAGCGGGCCGAGCAGTGAGGACCTGTTAGTATTTTGGTTTTATTTATGCATTTTCATTCCTAAAGTAAGCCCGCATTATGGGACGTACATTCCAGTTTATTCTTGTATTGGATCTTTTGCTTCCGCATCATTTTTATTCTTGACTCATTTATTCTGGCTTATGGACATGTGTTAGATAGTTTATTATTGTTCTTGATATCTCTACAGCCATAATGTGATTGTGGAAGAATATTTCATATCCACAGGTAGCATGGTTGGCTCTGTCACGTGCCTATCTTAGCGTACTCTGGGAAGCGGGGCGTGACAGTCATTGTCTCCATATCCTTACCCTCTTCTACCTCACCTCCTACTTCATCTCCGACGAGAACCACAAATGCTGCAGACCCCGACCGCTTCTCCTCATCTGCACCCTTCGCCAGCAAACCCCACCGCCGGCGACCACCTCGTCATCATCTCCCTCTCCGATCACCTTCCTCCTTCTTCTCTCCTCTTCCACCTCCTGCCCGACTCTTTCCCTGCAGAAACCCGACACCCGACGAGAACCCTAGAACCCACTGCCTTGGCCGTGAAACCTCGCCAGAAAACCCACAACCCGTCGTCAACAACCCGCTCGCCTCGCCTCTGTCTCCAAACACAAAACCCAGAGCACCAGCCTCTCTTTTTCTCCTTCTTCTTCTTTCTTCTTCTTCTTTCTTCTCTTTTCTTCTTCTTGGATTCTTGATTCTGGTGATCGCCTGTGCCATGGACGACGCCGACAATCCGAGCAACCAAGTGGACGCCCCCAGCCAGCGTGGTCGCATTCTTGCCTTGCCTAGTTCTGTTCTGTACGCCGTGTGTACATCGCGACGTTTACCCGACGTCGTACGCAACGAACGCACCCCGCCGTGAGATCCGATCAGGCAAGTTTATCTTGCTACATGCTATTGTTGGATATTGTGCCCTCTAAGTCAATTATTGGATCGCAGGTACGTGATTGCAATGATTGAGGGAGGACATATACCGATAAACAGTCTTACTTGAAATGATAGTATGCTATCTGGTTTGTCTTTATCATCATGTAGATGTTGATAGAGCCCATAGGATTCTTGCTTGACTACCAGCAGTATGATGGCGATCATATATGTGGGAGCTGGGGTCTATAAGCACATCTTTAAAATGTCCCTAGTCGTGGGTGTTTCGAGACAGGGTATTGATACTCCAGAGTACACTAGTGTATACAGTCGAGACCCCGACGAGGGGCAGTGGCCGGTCTCACAAGCCACTGGTGTCAGTTGGATCACCTAAGATGTATACAGGTGCTAATTGGGTTATGAGTACACCGGACAGGACTCGCCGGGAACATGCTAGTTGGTATTATACATATCGTCAGATAGCAGTTCCCTGGTGACTTGTGTACATGTTAGTTCATCGACCTGAGGTCGTCATTTGTCTCATGTGAGTTCCCACTGTGCTTTGATTTATACCCTACCACGGGTCAAAGGAGTCGTGCAAACAGGTATATTTTGGGTACAGTCCCGAGCCACATTGGAGGCAAGTGAGCGGATCGGCAGGGGATTCGTCTCTCCCTGTATTGGGGGTGAGATCGCGCTGTGTTTAGGAGAGCCATTACACGAAATCCCTGGCCAGGGTAATCGAGATATACTGGTAGGTATACCAGTAGTATCTCAGGGTGTTCTGGGCTGCTCTCTGACACAACTTATGCATCTATTAGGGGTCTGACGTTTACCGACCCCCTAGGACTAATATGCGATACTCATAGACGAACGTTCCGGACTGTACGGATATTGTCACTGTCAGGGCTCAGTAGGGTTTATAGATGAGTTCGCTCGTCAGCTTCCCTTCCAATCGATACATAGGCAAACCGTTACGTACAGCTTGTACCTCTGACGTGCTAAATGGTTAAACCCAGTGCCAATATGTTGATGAGTCATTAGAGTCCCCCACAGATACTTTCCCAAGTTCAGGTGAAACGTTGTAGATGCCGTATGGTATTATGGCAGGGTTCGGAAAAAGCACGTGCGTTTTCGCACGTGTCATTTTTCGGGCAGATAATACTGGTAGGCTTTGGTTTAAGCCGGATCCCAGTGTTATACTGTGTAGATATAATATCTTTGTCTCAGTTGTATTTATATTCAGTCGTAATATAAATGCGGGTATGTTTATACCATTACGGGGTTATCCTGAAACTCGTTTCAGGATCACTTTTGAAAGTTTCCAGTTTCCAGTTTTCTATCAGCCGTATTTTGACATTCGGTTAAATATGGATTTATCTTTTCTTGATGAGTTGAGTCAGTGTTCTAGAAGATTCTAGAAAGGATGATTAGGCTTGTAACTCACATGTTCATTAATGGTGCATTTATTGTGTTCATACTTTGTGTTCACACTTTGTGTTCACACTAGATATTTCTCTTATACTCACCCTCCTCTCTCCTACACTCACCCTCCCTCTTCTTTATAAGGCCGGCCCCCTCTTGTGAGAGGTGATGGTTTTTTTTTCATTTTGCTTGAGAGAAAAAGATCATGATAGTTTAGTGTATGGAAATTTCCTAGTTCAATTTCCATTCACCTGATTCCAGATGGCAACTTCATTAACCGTTCGTCCATAGCCTTGGACGTAACGAGACAAAGTATTCTACTCATTCTCTACTTCATCTCGGTCATCTCTTTTAGCAAACTTGACGACCGAGTTGCCTCGGTTCAGAGGCGGGAGCCCGTTTAAAAATCCGTCGACGTGGTGCCACCTGGACGACGAAACTGGAGTTTCAGAAGATCGAAGCCGCCGCAACAAAGCGTGGGATGATGGTTAAAGACCGAAGGACTCGGATCGTTCGGTATAACAATTCTACCCTCTTTACAATATGTTAGTTTAGCTTTAATGGCAGATCCGGGTTATAGTACGCGATAGCGCCAGTCGTAAAAGTTTTTGTTCCGCATATTGGCGTCTGTTAGACGGCCGGGGCGCTACCGTGGACTTACAGTGGTATCAGAGCCTTACTATTAAGCTATACTAACTTGTGCTAACACGTTTAAAACATCGATCGAACGGATTTTCAAAAATCGCAATTTTTTAGTTTCTATGTTTCTGTCGATTTTTAAAACTGTCTAAAAATTATTTTACATATCACAGAAATACAAGCAGGCTTTTATAAGCATACTGGAAAAATTTGGGCACGTGATCCCACAAGACCACCGCAGAACCGCGGCGCTTTAGTGGGAACAGTGCATCAACTTTTTCCAGAAAGCTTCTTTGTGGAAATTGTGGTTTTTGGTATATGTCTTTTGGGCCCAAATTTTGTTACTGTACAGCAGATGTTTGTGAGGCCCACTTTGGGATATTTTGTCGATCGAAATTTGAACGTGTTAGTTTAACAGTACTTACTTTATATCTCCGACCGGGAATGTCATTTGATCGGTAAACCGCGTCTGATTGCTATAGTTCTTTTAGACGGGTTTGCGAACGTGACATTCGCGTTGATGTTCTGTGTTGTGCTGTGATGTTGCGGATTTGTCGTGGTGGATAGCAGGGTGCAATGATAGTGCAGTTTGGATTTATTTGTACATTTGATATTGCGGGGCGAGCGTCCAACATGTGGACTGCCGTCACTGCCTGTTGTATAATATTCTTTTGGGACACGACCCGGTCGAGGTCGATGTACCCGTTGTACATATTTTCATTTCTGTACTAGGTTTATCCTGCGAAGGAGTGCACGGATAGCCGGGTTCTGGAGGGCAACGGGTCCGTATCTCATGGCTTTGAGAGGCAAAGGGACCTCACTCTAGAATTGGCAGACTATTCGCCGCACTCATAGGGGGTACAGGTTGACTCAAGGTGGGGTGCTCAATTTACCGGATTCCGTGAAGTGCCGGGTGTTCCGTTCACTATGTTGTGGGGACTACCTCACTTCAGGTTTTGGCGGGTAACTTGCCGCACCCGTAGGGGTCTAGGTTTCATTGCACAGGCTATCCACACGACCAGGGGAACGTCAGGTTTCAGCAGCGGCTCTGTGAAACCTGGGGATCCCAGATTATCTGTATTGTTCTGTGATGCTTATTACTTTTCTGTAATGTTGCATATTATCACGCCTGGAGCGATTATTATATATTAGTATATATACTATTAGATGTTTTATATGTTTTACACCCGCGCTAGTCCAGCCCCCGCTCTGTCGTTAGTTAAGTAACCTAACGAGTGATGACGGGACCCAGTGGCGAATGCGGATGGCATATACGTACATTTTATTTTCGTTCTTTTCTGGTGTGATTGATTGATGGGACTGCATTGATTCTTATTAATGCAAGGATAAAACAAACCTATATTTGATGTTGTTGGAACAAATTTTAAAAGGGAGTTATTACAAAGACGTTTCCTTTTGTTTTGCATAGCGGTATTCAGTTAGAATATCCTGCACCTCATTCGACGAGGCAAGGGCCGAGATCCCTTCACCGGGAGTGACCCCTTGGGCAGAAGTTTGCATCAAGGTAATAACTTCTATATACTCGATTAGAAGTTGCTATGCATCGCGGTATTCATTTGGAATATCCTGCACCTCATTCCACGAGGAAAGAGCCGAGATCCCTTCACCGGGAATGACTTCTTTAGCAAAAGGTTTTCGCTACTATATTTTTTATAAAATTCTATCAAGTTCCTTCAACGAGATCAAGTTCATTACGTTAAAGGTTTTTCGCCAAAAACCAGCCATAATCCTCCATCGTTTCTTATGGATGGTCAGTAGTATTCAAGCTATGTTTGTTGGCCTACGTCAAGGCGTAGTGTTTGGTAGCTACTGGGTATTCATTTGTTGCATAGATATATGCATTAGTTTAAGTCAGACGTACAGCCTTGTTGGCCTACGTCAAGGGCATGTACGATGACTTAAGTTAATCGGGACAACGACGGGTAGAACTTGACATGTTGCTTATGATTTGTTGGCCTACGTCAAGGTCATAAGAGCATGGGATAAAAATTATATCAGGAGTTTCAAAACATACATGAAACTTGCCAGACTTGCGCATACCTTCTGGACTGTGTTAACTTGAGTGGCTTCCATCAAGTTATCATACGATGATAGTTGAATCCCGATTCTCACCGATGACTTGGTTTACTCTTCGGGTGATCCCGACTAATTCTTCTTTCAGGTTTGGAGGAGAATTTGAGATTACAGTGGGAGGTTTCTAAATTAGATAAGATGATAACCATTCTAATCTAGGTAAGAGTGCACATAGAGTGTTTCTTTTCTCTCTCTCTTTAGCAGCAACCTTTGACCGACCTTAGACTATAACTCAGTGACCAAGTTGACCGAAACTTCTTAATATACTGGCTTTTGGATTGTCTTTAGTTGCATAAGTCATTGCCACTCATTCTTTTACCCTTTGTATTTCTCAGAACAACCCGTGTTACTACGGACATCCACTTCCATTGGATAGATCCATCGTATGATTATATACGAACTCGAAGGGACTTCTTCAAGGATGGATCCAGGTTCAGGAGAAATAGAATTGGTTTATTCAGTTGTCTTTTATTATCGCCTTCTCTCAGGTTGCGAGGGCTCCTTGGTTTAGGAGAGTACACCTATTACGCTTATTGGATAGTCTTCTTCCAAACCATAGGCAGGTGCCGAAAGGTAAGGAATGAAGAAAACCAATTAGCCTAAGTAGGGTGTACAGAAGGTAATAACCAAAGACAAAATAAAGGGATTAGAAAGAGGGCAAAGTAAATTGCGACTACTAACATTCACGACCAAACCACGTATTACATCGCCACTCCTACTTCACCTTTAATTTCTCCAGAACAACCCGTATCACTACGAACATCCAATTCCATTGGATAAATCCATCGTATGGTTATATACGAACTCGAAGGACATTTTTTCGAGGATGGATTCTGGTTCAGGAGAAATAGGAATAAGGTATTATTCAGTTGTCTTTTATCATCACCTTCTCTCAAGTTGCGAGTACTCCTAGAATTAGGAGGGTACACCTATTATGCTTACTGGATATTCTTCTTCCAAACCATAGGCTGGTGCCGAACGGTAGGGAAGGAAGAAAACCATTTAGCCTAATGATGGTGTACAGAAGGTAACGCCTAAAGACAAATAAAGGGATTTGGAAAGGTGGCAAAGAAATATACGGTTAAAGTCATGATTTGGATTATGGAAGAAGCATTACTAAGAATATCAGGATACCCCTACGAAACATTTTCATGTTTCATATTCACTGTGCATCGTTAATTGGAAACTGATTTCCCGATTGGATACTTACTCCAGGGTATGTATTTACCAGGTTTAATTCTCACATCTGTATGGTTTTACAGATGTTGAGTGGGAGTGAGTTATTGAGAATTAGGTGATCATCCTCATTATATCGGAATTCATTGTAATTTGTGATATTTGAGGAAATCGCCTGGGTACAGTTTTCAACCTACGATGCACAGGTTAAGAGTTATTCAACTCAGCGGACTTATACAGAGTATTGTATGTTGTCCAGTGTCCATCAGGACAAAGGGGTTGCTCCTCGTACTATTTTCTGTTTACTTGTAACTTCTCTAGTTTTTAGACAGATGTTTCGTAGAAATACATTGTCTAAGTTTCGAGAAGTTGTGGGTATAAGAATAAAGTAGAGAACCAGGTGTCGCAAGTATCGGGATTCTTCAAAGAAATCGAAGATGTAGATTCTTATGATTAGTATTCAGTAGATAGTAATGGTTTTGAGAAACTTTTTTCTTTTTCAGGTTACTCATAATTGGATGGATTCCTAAGTTGAGTAATGCTGATTAGCCTCTCTCCATTAAGTTGATATGCACTGGAGACAGTTGCATAATTTGAATATGGTTCCAATTAAATAAGTGCCTATGTTTCTATATTGGATATAGATTGCTTCATATCTTAACGATGTTAAGGTAATGGGAGTTGTCCAGCTTATGCTTAAAAAACAGACACTGGAAAACTCAAGGCACGTTTCTGTAATGGCAGTTTGTGGATTGACCCTAGCTTCGACGAGGGTTGATTTTCTACCCTCTGAAAGATCCATAGTGATATTATACTTGACTCGCCACAGTTTTATTAAAATGGATTTTTTCAGAAAACATAAGTGGGAGTATGGTAGAACTGGAAGTGATTCCAGAACCACAAACGATTACGGAAAATTTAATAGGACCTATATATTCAATCAGGTTTGACATTCCAATAGCCACTCCGCAGATATGGTGGGTAACCTCAGACACCCGAGAGGTACTCCGGTAGCCTCAAGAACGGTGACAAGGAGGTTCTTGTTTACCCAGACTTGACACTACTGTTGTTCCAGACTATGAGACCCGGCAGGAGGATATGTGTAGCGTCGTTCTAAACTAGTTTTAGAAATATACGTATATATTATTCTGCCAGAGAGTTGTCGTAGTCAGTGGGAGCAGCGGAAGCATAGTGGGCAAGTAGCTAATGTCTATTTATAGACTTGAGCAGATATAGCGGAGATAGATCATCTAATTTTTTATGTGAAAGTCATGGGTTTGACTTCATCAGAATAGGGGATGGATCTGTAGAGAAGGTAGTAGGGTGTGATGTCTTGGTATTTGGATGACATATACAGAGTAGGAAGTAAAATTCCTATACTACGATCAGTTATACTGTGGTCGTCACACAGTTGTTTCTCCATAAAGGATATGGATATAATATCTGACATTCTGGTTACTAGATCTATGGTTTTAGATCTAGATTTGGGTAGTTTCCCAATATGGGTACTTTGACAGTATTCTAATAGTATTTTAGAATAGTTGACTCCTGGCATGGTGGTATACCTGCAGGTGATGGAGTCACACTCTCTAAAGGTGTCTTACAGACTAAAGGGGAGAGGGACGTGCATGATTGGCAGATCACTTGCTTAGGCAATTGAGTCAATCGTGAGATGTCAAGTACCACACCAGATATCGTTATTGCACTAGATGCGATAAGTTTAAATTAATCCAATCCTGAAGAAACATACGGAAGCAGTTATAGAACAAAAGTACATGTTTTACGGATTTGATGACGGCAGCCTCCTTCGGGAGACGGTTATTATTCCAGGCTTCACAGGTGACATGGATGACAGAGCGATTGTCAGATTTATAGTTTTCCCTCAGACGAGGGACAGTATTATGGACAGGTAGTCCAAGGGGATACTGTGGGAGGCATGGTGCTAGACACTGATTAGTTTCAGTGATTGATATAGTCTAAGAAGTTTGGATTTGGAATTCATTTATGAACTAGGTCCCATCAGATATCCAGACATATTCTAAGATGGGTATTACTCAACTTAGGAGATGGTTTTCTCCGTGAGGTTGAGATATAGAGAGATACAGAAAGAAACACCGAAGCGGATCCACTCACTGAGGCTATTTCTCGAACACAAGAGTTTTACGAACGAGCTTTGTAAAACTGATTAGTAGAGGAGTTGGATGCTCGGTATCACACGAGCTGTGAGTACACGACATCGCAATAATTAGCCTTAAGTGCAAGTGGGAGATTGTTGGATATAGTGCCCTCTAAGTCAATTATTGGATCGCAGGTACGTGATTGCAATGATTGAGGGAGGACCTATACCGATAAACAGTCTTACTTGAAATGATAGTATGCTATCTGGTTTGTCTTTATCATCATGTAGATGTTGATAGAGCCCATAGGATTCTTGCTTGACTACCAGCAGTATGATAGCGATCATATATATGGGAGCTGGGGTCTATAAGCACATCCTTAAAATGTCCCTAGTCGTGGGAGTTTCGAGACAGGGTATCGATACTCCAGAGTAGACTAGCATATACAGTCGAGACCCCGACGAGGGGCAGTGGCCAGTATCACAAGCCACTGGTGTCAGTTGGATCACCTAAGATGTATACAGGTGCTCATTGGGTTATGAGTACACCGGACAGGACTCGCCGGGAACATACTAGTTGGTATTATACATATCGTCAGATAGCAGTTCCCTGGTGACATGTGTACAGGTTAGTTCATCGACCTGAGGTCGTCATTTATCTCATGTGAGTTCCCACTGTGCTTTGATTTATACCCTACCACGGGTCAAAGGAGTCGTGCAAACAGGTATATTTTGGGTACAGTCCCGAGCCACATTGGAGGCAAGTGAGCGGATCGGCAGGGGATTCGTCTCTCCCTGTATTGGGGGTGAGATCGCGTTGTGTTTAGGAGAGCCATTACACGAAATCCCTGGCCAGGGTAATCGAGATATACTGGTAGGTATACCAGTAGTATCTCAGGGTGTTCTGGGCTGCTCTCTGACACAACTTATGCATCTATTAGGGGTCTGACGTTTACCGACCCCCTAGGACTAATATGCGATACTCATAGACGAACGTTCCGGACTGTACGGATATTGTCACTGTCAGGGCTCAGTAGGGTTTATAGATGAGTTCGCTCGTCAGCTTCCCTTCCAATCGATACATAGGCAAACCGTTACGTACAGCTTGTACCTCTGACGTGCTAAATGGTTATACCCAGTGCCAATGTGTTGATGAGTCATTAGAGTCCCCCACAGACACTTTCCCAAGTTCGGGCGAAACGTTGTAGATGCCGTATGGTATTATGGCAGGGTTCGGAAAAAGCACGTGCGTTTTCGCACGTGTCATTTTTCGGGCAGATAATACTGGTAGGCTTTGGTTTAAGCCGGATCCCAGTGTTATACTGTGTAGATATAATATCTTTGTCTCAGTTGCATTTATATTCAGTCGTAATATAAATGCGGGTATGTTTATACCATTACGGGGTTATCCTGAAACTCGTTTCAGGATCACTTTTGGAAGTTGCCAGTTTTCAGTTTTCTATCAGCCGTATTTTGACATTCGGTTAAATACGGATTTATCTTTTCTTAATGAGGTGAGTCAGTGTTCTAGAAGGTTCTAGAGAGGGTGATTAGGCTTGTGACTCACTTGTTCATTAATGGTGCATTTATTGTATTCATACTTTGTGTTCACACTAGATATTTCTCTTATACTCACCATCCTCTCTCTTACACTCACCCTCCCTCTTCTTTATAAGGCCGGCCCCCTCTTGTGAGAGGTGATGGTTTTTTTTTCATTTTTCTTGAGAGAAAAAGATCATGATAGTTTAGTGTATGGAAATTTCCTAGTTCAATTTCCATTCACCCGATTCCAAATGGCAACTTCATTAACCGTTCGTCCATAGCCTTGGACGTAACGAGACAAAGTATTCTACTCATTCTCTACTTCATCTTGGTCGTCTCTTTTAGCAAACTTGACGACCGAGTTGCTTCGGTTCAGAGGCGGGAGCCCGTTTAAAGATCCGTCGACGTGGTTCCACCTGGACGAAGAAACTGGAGTTTCAGAAGATCGAAGCCGCCGCAACAAAGCGTGGGATGATGGTTAAAGATCGAAGGACTCGGATCGTTCGGTATAACAATTCTACCCTCTTTACAATATGTTAGTTTAGCTTTAATAGCAGATCCGGGTTATAGTACGTGATAGCGCCAGTCGTAAAAGTTTTTGTTCTGCATATTGGCGTCTGTTAGACGGCCGGGGCGCTACTGTGGACTTACAGCTATACTACTATATTTTGCATTCATGCAAATAATAATATTACATATTGTTTAGTTATCCATCCATATTACTATTTTACAGTTTTTCGATACCTGTATACATCCATACCGTTATTTACATATCTAGTCGCATGCAAGTTTATCTTGCTACATGCTATGATATATATTTTGCATCCATATGAATAAAAATATCACATGTTGAATGCATTGTACATTCATATTATTGTTTTACTGTTTTCGGATAACCGTACGCATCCATATCATTAATTACATATCTAGTTGCATGCAAGTTAGCTTGGTACATGCTATATTATTATACTTGCATCTATATTAATAAAAATATTGCATATTTATTGTATTGTGCATCCATGTTACAGTTTTACCGTTTTTCCGATATCCGTTCGCATCCATATCATTTATTGCATATCTAGCTGCATGCCATATCATATTATTTCATATTACTGTTATATTAGCACTACATGTTTGATAATATGCATCATGCGTAGTCATGGAATTGTAGATGTGAACCCGGAAAAACACTCAAGCATCCGTATTTTTACTATGATTCGATACTTGCTACATTTTACTTTTGGGCATCCGTTTGATACCTGTGCACCACCTGTCATGACCTGATACACCACTTCTTGACCTGTTACCTGATCCTGTTTCTAATGCCGACAATCCTGACATGTTGTCCTGATGGACGTATCCTGTTGTCTATTTCAGACAAACTTGTACCCGCTTGATCATCTGTTGGCATTAGTTCCAGATTATCAATACCTGACTTGAACACATAACATTAGGGGCAAGGGGAAATCAAAAGTGTAACTGAAGTGTAGCTTAAAAGGGTATTACTTGATCCGTGGTCGCGGGGGATAACGGGACAGAATCATTCGTGATTCTTACTTGATCCGTGGTCCCGGTGGATAACGGGACAGAGTCATTCGTGACTCCCACTACCTGATCCGTGGTCCCGGGGGATAGCGGGACATATTCTTTTGAGTTACATAGAGGAGTACACTAATTAATTTCAAACAAACTTTAGAATAGATAACCCAGTAGCACAGTTTAGATTGATCACTGCACGTCACATATACTGATACACTTCACTGTTCTGTATCCGTGTTTACTTATTACATTCATGTTACTATTTATAATTCATGCATTCATATCTCGTTACATCCTGGTTGCTTATTATTATTGATATTATGACGCACTGACGTCTGGGTTTTGCATAGCCCAGATCCTTTATCTCTTCCGCAGGCCGACCAGGAGTACTTCAGCCGACAGGCCGAGTAGTGAGGATCGTGTTAGTATCTAGTTTAGTTTAGTTTTATTTCTGTACTTTGATTTCTTGATGTGAGCCCGTATTTGGGACTTACTTTCCAGATGTTATTGTTTATTGGATTTATTGCTTCCGCATATTATTTCTTGACTCGTTTATTCTGGCATATGGACATGTACTAGATAGTTTATTTTATTTTATTGTTCTTGATATCTTATAGACGGCCGTAATGTGACTGTGGAGGGATGTTTCCTAGCCACGGGTAGCATGGTTGGCTCTGTCACGTGACGATCTTAGCGCATTCTGGGAAGCGGGGCGTGATAGCAAGTGAAAGCTGAACATCACAGGACTGCTGATTTACTTCAACCGTTACTTATCCTAGAATGGAAGTAGCAACACATTACCATAGACTTCGTGACTGCACTTTCTCACAGCACGAAAGGTAATGATGCAGTATGGGTTATTGTGGATCGACTTACAAAGTCGACTCACTTCATCCCATTTCGAGTTGGCCAATCTACTGAGACACTAGCAAAGAAGTACATAAAGGTAAGTTTGAATCTAAGTAAGATTTAAATCTTCATGTGTACTATCTCTGATACCCATGAACTCATGCAGGAGATCGTGAAATTACATGGAGTGCCGTTTTGCATTGTCTCCGATCTTGACACCAGATTCCGATTGCAGTTTTGGTAGAGTCTGCAAGCTAGCTTGGAAATGAGTCTGAACATTAGCACAGCTTACCATCCAAAAACAGATGGACAGTCTGAGCGAACGATTCAGATACTTGAAGATATGCTAAGAGCGTGTATGTTAGATTTCGGAGGATCGTGGGAAGATCACCTACACCTTGTGGAGTTTTCATACAACAGCAGCTACCAAGCGAATATTGGAATGACACCCTTTGCAGCTCAATATGGAAGGCAGTGTCGTTTGTAAGTCTATATCGTGCACCCCGAGAGTCCGCAGGGAGGCGGAATTTTCAAAAAATGATTTTTCAAAGCTCGCAACACAGACTTGAACTCCAGGATCGATGCTAAACCCTAGTTAATAAAATACTGTGTGAAGTTTAACTACTCGGATGAAAGTTATACCTCACGAAACCAAGTCCTTCGGGTCTTTCAGTCTCTGTCCTCCTCGTCATCGTAGGCTCCGAGGATCGTAACGGATCGTAGCTTCCTCGTCGGCTTCCTTGCGTCAAAGATGTTCCACCCGAGAGTCTATAGTCCGAGATTCAACCTCAAATCCGAGGTAACTAGAGCAACTAGCTTGCTAAACTAGAAGGCCTAGGTAATGTAGAGAAAGAAGATGGGGTGGTTTGTCTCTTGGAACCCTAGCTTTCTCAACCCATGAGACTTTTAGGGTGATGAGGAAAAAGAAGAAAACTTGAGAAAATGAGAATAGTGTTGTGAACCAATGAAAAGAGATGGCTGCCTCTTTAGATGAATGTGAAACATATCAATAATTGAGGAGAAATATCTCACACAAATATCTAATTAGCTTCACAAAATATATGTGGTGAGTCATGACCATGAGTCACCAAGTAGCCATGCTAGAATCAATGTAATAATCCACCTCATTTCCTCACCTAATAAAGTTTAATCCAATAAAGAAATCAAACCCTACTAGGTGTCCATTTCTAGAAGCTTTCCCGACAAATTATGAGAATGCCCTTCATCTGTATATACATACCCGTATCCGTATTCCGAAGAATACGAATACAAAGAGACGAAATAAATCCATCAATACAATACTAGGATACGACTTAAACCAAAGTCCACTAGTATTATCCGCCCGAATATCATACGCGCACAAGTACACGCACGTGATCGAAGCCCTACCGTAAAACCATACGGCATCTATATCTTTTGCCCGATGCAGGGAAACTCTCTATGTGGGACTCTAAAGACTCGACAGTATACTGGCAGTGGATTTAACCATAAGCCGCAAGCGGTACTAGCTGCACGTAATGGCTACCCAGGTATCTCTCGATGAGAAGGCCGATGAGCAAACTCATCTGAACTCCTACTGAGCCTGTATATGACAATCTTCATACAGTCTGATCTGTTCATCTAAGAGTATCGTATATCGGGCCTAGGGGCGGTAATCGTCAGACCCCTAATAGCGCAATAAGACATGCCAGAGCGTAGCCTAAAACACCCTGAGAAACTACTGGAATACCTACCAGTAAATCTCGCTTGCCCTGGCCTGGGACTTTGTGTAATGGCTCTCCAAACACAGCACGATATCAACCCCCAATACCGGGAGAGACGAATCCAATCTAACCGCCACTGCCTCCAAGTGCTTCGGGATTGCACCCAACTACTACCTATTTGCACGACTCCTTTGAGCCGTGGTAGGGTAGTAATCAAAGTACAGTGGGAACACATTCGAGACGAAGTAGCAGTATCAAGTCGACGGACAAAGCTGTACTCATGTCACCTGGGAACTGCTACCCGACGATAGGTATAATACCCATCAGCGGTTCCCGACGAGTCCTGTCCAGTGTACTCATAACCTAATGAGCACCTGCATACTATCTCCAGTATGATGTACTAATGGCTGTGGGACAGACCATCTCCCCTGCTGGGATGAGAAGCGTATACACTAGTTTACTCCGGAGTATCGATGCCCCGTCTCGATAATCCTATGACTAAGGACCTGTATAGGATGTGCTTATAGCCTACCCAGCCCCCACTAGTGTAACTGCCATCACAACGCTAGTAATCAAGTAAAGATCCTAAGGGCTCTACTAATATGTGTAAGAGATATGCTAAAAAGCACACGCACATATTAAGGTAGAAACAAACCAAGTAGCATACTACCATTTCGAGCAAGATTATTACTATATCCATGTATATCCCAAGCTTCCATTAAATAATATACAAACCAGTATGATACAATAATGGCCTCTAGGGCATATATCACTAACAATCTCCCACTTGCACTAAGGCCATATACTGGCATATCGCAGACCAAAGATCTCGAATAGCCTTTCGAACACTGTCTGAAGGATGGCCTATGTGAGTGGATCTGCAGTGTTGTTCTCTGTATCTACTCTCCTCACCTTGATCTCCTGGGGATCAACGATCTTCCTGATCAGGTGGTACTGCCTCAAGATATGTCCGGATCTTTGATAGGACCTGGGTTCCTTCCTTAAAACTATAGCGCCATTGTTGTCACAATACTAAAGTATTGGACCGACAATAGAAGGAACCACTTGAAGTTCAGTTAAGAACTTCCTCATCCAAACTGCCTCTTTTGCGGCGTCTTATGCAGCGAACTACTCCATTTCTATCGTTGAGTCTGCAATGGTGTCCTACTTAGAGCTCTTCCAACAGACCGCCCCTCCATTGAGGGTAAAGACATAACCCTACATGGACTTGGAGTTATCCTTATCACTCTGGAAGCTGGAGTCAGCAAAGGCCTCGATCTGGAGGTCTTTTCCACCATACACCAAGAACATCTCCTTAGTCCTTCTCAGTTACTTGAGAACGTTCTTTACTGCTATCCAGTGCTTCTCCCCTGGGTTTGAATGATACCGGCTTACCACCCTGAGTGCGTAACCAACATCTGGTCTGGTACACAACATAGCATACATTATAGAGCCTACCGTAGAAGCGTAGGGTATAGATGTGATGCGAGCCCTTTCCAAATCAGTCTTAGAAGACATCTCTTTAGAGAGGGTGATTCCGTGACAAGACGGTAGACTACCGCACTTGGAATCATCCATACTAAATATTTTCAGTATGGTGTTGATGTACTTTGACTGTGAGAGTCCCACTATCCTCTTTGATCTATCACGATAGATCTGGATCCCCATAATGTAGTTGGTCACCCAGGTCAATCATGGATAACCTCTTTGACAAGAATCCTTTGACTGATTGTAGTATAGGAATGTCATTTACTATCAAGAGAATATCATCCACGTACTAGACGAGGAATCCCACAATTCTCCCTACAATCTTACTATAAATGCATGGTTCATCTGGATTCTTGATAAAGTCTAATTCTTTTGACTGTCTCATTAAAATAGATGTTCCAACTCCGCGATGCCTGCTTTAGTCCATAAATGGACTTAAGAAACTTGCACACTCTCCCGCTGCTCCCACTCTGATTGAAACCCTTTGGCTGATCCATATAGACGCACTTTTCCAAATAACCATTTAGAAAAAGCCGTTTGTACGTCCTTCTACCAAATCTCATAATCTTGGAAGGCAACAATGGCAGGAAGGATCCGAATTAATTTGAGCATAGCCAATGGAGAAAAGGTTTCATCATAGTCCAAACCAGATCTTTGACGAAAACCTTTTTCAACAAGTCTAGCCTTATAAGTTTCTACCTATCCATCTACACCAATCTTCTTTCTGAAGGTCCATCTGCAGCTTATGGGTTTTACCCCTTCTGGAACAATGTTCAAAGTGCATACTTTGTTGGTGTACATGGACTCCATCTCGGTCCGCATTGCATCCATCCATTTTACCGAGTCACCGCTCTGAATGGCTTGCTGGAAACTAGTTGGCTCATCATTGTCAATGATGCAATCCTCTATATCTCCGTCTATGAGAAAACCATGGTATCTCTCGGACGGATGAGACTGTCTACTAGTCCTGCGGATTGGCGCAGGGATGTCCTGTTCTTTTGAAATCTGTGGTTCTACCATACTTTCAGTAATAGTTTGTGGTTCTGGAATTTCTTCCAGTTCTGTTGCTCTCCCACTAGTCTTTTTCAAAAAATTGATTTTCTAAAATGTGGGCATGACGAGAAACAAAAAACCATTTGTTCATCTGCATAATAAACAAGATACCCCCTGGAGTTCTTTGGGTATCCCATAAACCTATACAGTACTAAGCGTGTCTCGAACTTGTCCGCATACTGCTTTTTGACAAAAGCTGGACATCCCTATATCTTGAGATACTGAAGATAGGGTTTCTTCCCACTCCATATCTGATATGGTGTGGTAGGCACAGTCTTGGCAGGAACCTTATTCAAAAGATATACAGCTGATTCTAGTGCATAACTTCAGAAGGATCGCGGTAACTCAGCATTACTCATAATGGAACGTATCCTATCCAATAGGATTCTGTTCCGTCTTTCCTATACATCGTTGTGGTTTGTATGGAGGAGTAAGCTGAGAGAGAATTCCATTCTCATTTAGATAATCTAGGAACTCGGTAATTAAGTATTCACCACCGTGATCAGATCTCAGTGTCTTGATATTTTTTCCTGTTTGTTTTTCCATTTCATTCTTATATTCTCGGAATACCTCAAAAGGCCTCGGATTTATGCTTCATCAAGAAGACATGTCCTTACCTAGAGAAATCATCCGTAAAAGTAATGAAATAGGAATAACCACTTCGTGCATGTAACACCCTAGTTCATTTATACCAGTTCCAGTTCTCGTATTTTCTTAATTGTGGTATTTTTTCTGATTTATCGTGTTTTGGGTGCGAATGGTATTTTACATTTTACATTGCATTCGATCCGACCCGCTTGCTTTAAACTTGTTTGATTCATATTTATGAATTATCTTGACTGGTTACATAGACATGTGCATTTTCATGAATACTGCATACTGGCATTTTATCTGGTATTACATCTTTTACCATATAACATTCTAAGTCACGTAAAATAATTTAAAATTTCATAACATGGCTTGCGTAATACCCCTAACCTCGTGGTAGCATCCGCGCATCTTGTTCTCGTCCCGTTCAGCGAAACGGACGTGTTTGGATGGCTACGCGCACGTACGTGCATCCGTTCTTAGGGGTATGCATTTTCGTTACCTGAGCTTTCACTTTGAAATTTGGACGTCGCATATATTTTTCATATTTTAAATCGAAATTTTTAGACCCGGCCCGGGCGTGTTTTGGAATATTTTGTATACCGCCAAAATTCAAATTTATTATTATAATATTAAATTAATTTAACCGTTTAAATTCTTAACAAGTAAAATCTTTTATAAAACTAACGAAATTTTTATTAAATAAAATCCTAACTAAACGTCAAACTTCTCTCCCCTCTCGCACTCTCTCTCTCCTCTCGATCTCTCTCCTCTGCCTATCTCTCTCCTCTCGATCTCTTTCTCTCTCCCTATCTCTCTCTCACCGTTTCTCTCTCTCTCTTTCTTTCACTATATTTTATATATATATATATATATATATATATATATAATTTTTAAACCCAATACAAATAAAACCACAGCTTCTCTCTCTCTCTCTCCACCTCTCTTCTTCCTCAAACAACCCAACCCATGCTCGCGACAGCCTCGCCGTCGCCCCTCGCCGCTCCACCCTCGACCCCGTCTCTCCTCCTTCAGCCTCTCATCCTCCTCGATCACTTCATCTCTCTCTTCTCCCTCTCCTCACCGCCCAAGAACCCACTGCAACCCTACACTGAACCCACAACCCACGCCTGGACCGTGCCTGCGTCGCCGTTGCCGGCACCCTCTCGTCTCCACCTCCCTCACCGTCGTCGTCACCTCCACTTCCCTTCACTTTACCTTCCCGAGCTTCATCCCCTGCAACCCACATTCCTAAGAACCGAGCACCCATCCCTGCACATCTGCGACCCTCGTTGCCCTCGTCGCCAGAGCTCCGACCTCGCCGTCGTCTCCATGACCTCGTCTCCTCTTCCTTTCCCTCATCACCTCTAACCCTCACCTGTGTACCAAAAAACCTACACACCCAGATCCCCGACAATCAGGAAAACCCCACTGTCATCGCCGTGGATCTCGCCGTTGACGGCCCATCGTCGTCGTCGCATCCATTGCCTCGCCTCTGAATCCAGAACTCAGCCCCAGCCCTTTTCCAACCTTCTTCTACTTCTTCTTCTTCTTTCTTTTTCTTTTTCTTTCTCTTCTCTTTCTTGATCCGTATGTCCGATGATCGCCGGACCCGTGCCACTGCCGACGATCTGAGCAACCCTATGAGCGTTCCTAACCAGCATGGTCACTCTCTTGCATTGCATGGTCCTGTTCCGTACACGCGAGCGTGCATCGAGACTTTTACCGACATTGGACGCTGAGTACGCATTCCGTTTTGTGATCTGTTCAGGAAAGTTAATCTTGCTACATGCTATATAACTCATTATATACCTATTTAAATAAATATCATACCTGTATTTAAAATCATGCACCCCATGTTTAGTTTTATAACCTTTCGATGTTCTGTTTGCATCCATTCATATCATTTCAGATCTAGGTCATGAAAACTTATTGGATACATACTATATTCCAATATACTGCACCCAATGGAATATTTACATCACATATTGCTTAGTTGTACATCCCACATTACCATTTTACAGTTTTACTGTTTTTCGGATACCCGTTTGCAGCCATCTCATTTAAAATATATATAATTGCGTTCATAGATCACATTAATACATAATACTGTGATATTAACACCCCATGTCTAATAAAGTGCATCCTAATTAGTATTGGAACTATAAATATAACCCTAATCGATAATTGTGCATCCATATCTTTGAATTTATATCTATTTGCATACCATATCACATTATTCCATTTTATTATTATATTAGTACTCCATACTTGATTTTGTGCACCCATACTTATTACAGTTTGATTACGAGCACCCACTTGATACTTGTGTGCTACCTGACATGACCTGATACACTACTACTTGACACGACTTGATACATGGGCACTACTTCACATGACTTGATACATGTACACCACCTCACATGACCTGATGTACCACAGCGTGACATATTACCTGATCTTGCTACTAATACCGACAATCTTGACATGTTGTCCCTACGGACATTTCCTGTTGTCTATACAGACAAACTTGTACCTGCTTGATCATGTGTTGGCATTAGTCTCAGATTTATCAATACCTGACTTACACACAAAACTTTGGGGGTATGGGGAAATCAAGATTGTATCTGAACGTAACTCAAAGGGCTATTACATCTTGTACCGTGGTCCCGTGGGGTATGAACGGGACATAGACTCACAGTCTATTGTATATTGTACCGTGGTCCCGTGGGGAATGAACGGGGCATAGACCGATGGGTTACGATGAGGATTACATTCATTGATTTTGAATAACTTTAGATTAGATCACCCTATAGCACAGTTTAGACTACTCACTGCACTTCACCTGTTTATATCATGTTCACTGATCTATATTCATGTTACGTTTTACTTGTTACTGAGGACTTGTTACTGTTCATACTTCATGCCTGCATATATTTCATTATATCCTGCTTGCTTTGAATTATTGATATTATGACGTACTGACGTCTGGGTTTTGCATGACCTAGATCCCTTATCCTTATCGCAGGCTGTCTAGGAGTACTTTGATCAACAGGCCGAGCAGTGATGACCTGTTATTAGTTTAGTTTAATTTCCTTTCAGTATTTTCATTCCTGATGTGAGCCCGCATTATGGGACGTACATTCCAGTTTATTATTGTATTGGATCTTTTTGCTTCCGCATTATTTTATTCTTGACTCGTTATTCTGGCTCATGGACGTATATTAGATAGTTGTTTATTATTGTTCTTGATATCTCTGCAGCCGCAATGTGACTGTGGAGGGATATTTCCTATCCACAGGTGGCATGGTTGGCTCTGTCACATGCCTATCTTAGCGTACTTTAGGAAGCGGGCCATGACAGGGTTTGTTTGGTATCAGAGCCATAGGATTTAGGTTAATCGGGTTTGATTCTTTTTGTAGTTGGGTATTGGACTCAATACACGAATCAGAAAACCCGTAATTAGGAACATGTCCTGCCACATTGTTCTCATGATTCTTGAATCTTATCTTTCTCTTGACCCTCGTCTTGATGATATGCAAACAATTTTGCATCTCGACTTGAAATTCTTTTGGTTCCTTATTGTTTCTTCCATCCTATTCCTTTGATTCTGATACTAGGATTTGGGCGACTTGAACGGAGTTATGTGATTGTAACTATGAACTGCAGCATGGTTACAATGCGGTACTCTATTTAAGTAACTTGGAGTCTTAGTCTTGATTCATTTCCTTGATTTATGATCATGATATTACCTTGCTTTTCTCAGTTTCATTGCTTACCAGTTTATGTTTTATCGCAAGTTTGAATCCCGTTTATCGTGCTTATCTTCTTCAGTGTTTGGCTTCAGGTGAAGTCGTTTCAGGTATCCTACTTGTTCATGTTTTCCCCGCATTAGAATTATTCAATTATGGTGCATCCCTTTGTTTGTTGTTGTCTTGGGAATGGATTTTCTCTGCACTTTCCACGCTCACATTGATTGTAGGGCAAAGAAAGTAATTTTTCAGATTCCCGGACATCCGGAGTTTATCTTTACTAGAGGAAGCAGTTCTGTCGGGCCAGTCGAGTTTAGGGCTAGGCCGACAAACAATTTTCTTTCATCGATGGAAGTTGATAAGGAAGAAGCGCCGGCTATAGTTCGAGATTTCATGGACGTGTTCGAGGACATCTCAGGTTTACCGCCGAAACGGGACGTGGAGTTCGCGATCGATCTTGTTCCTGGTGCAGCGCCGGTCTCAAAGGCGTACTATCCAATGGCACCAGTGGAATTGGAAGAAGTTAAGAAGCAGGTTACCGAATTACTTGAGAAGGGTTGGATTCGCAGCAGTAATTCACCTTGGGGAGCTCCAGTTCTTCTAGTCAAGAAGAAAGATGGAACAAGGAGAATGTTCATCGATTATCGAGAATTAAACCGGGTGACTATTAAGAACAAGTACCCGATCCCTCGCATTGGCGAATTATTCGAGCAGCTTAGTGGCGCGAGGGTATTCTCGAAGCTGGATTTATGATCCGGATATCATCAGATCCGAGTTAAATCAGAGGATATTTGCAAGACTGCGTTCCAAACTCGATATGGGCATTACGAGTATTTAGTGATGCCATTCGGAGTCACGAATACACAGGCGATATTTATGGACTGATGAACCGAATCTTTTCACCATTTTGGACCAGTTTATAGTGGTGTTCATCGATGATATTCTAGTCTACTCGAGGAGCATTGAAGAGCATGCTGAACACTTGAAGATCGCAATGCAGACATTGAGGCAGGGAAGATTGTATGCAAAGATGAACAAGTGCGAGTTTTGGCTTGAAGAAGTGAAGTTTTTGCAGCATGTTGTATCCGGAGATGGAATCGCCGTTGATCCCGAGAAGATTGCAGCAGTTCGAGATTGGCCGATTCCGAAGAACGTAGCAGAGATCAGAAGCTTTCTTGGACTTGCCGGGTATTACAGAAGGTTCGTGGAGAATTTTGCTCGTTTGGCTGAGCCTTTGACCAAGCTTACGCGTAAGGAAGTACCGTTCGTATGGACGAATAAATGTGCGTCAGCTTTTGAGGCATTGAAGCAGAGATTGATAACCGCTCCTATTTTGACCGTCGCAGACAGTTCCGGAGGATTGGTAATTCACAGCGACGCATCTGGGAAAGGTTTGGTATGTGTTTTGATGCAGCATGGGAATGTTATAGCTTACACATTGAGACAGTTGAAGACCCATGAGATGAATTACCGAACTCATGATTTGGAGCTTGCAGCGGTAATTTTTCGCTTTGAAGATTTGGAGACACTACTTATTGGGCGAAAGGGTCGAAGTATTCACCGATCACAAAAGCCTAAACTATGTGTTCATACAGAAAAAGCTTAACATGAGGCAGCGTAGATGGTTGGAGCTGATGGCTGACTACGATCTTGATCTTAAGTACCATCCGGGGAAAGTTAATGTAGTGCCGGATGCGCTTAGTCGGTTGCCAGCAATTCGGATGTTAACTACACAGAAGGAGCTTATCGAAGACTTTCGGAGATTCGAGTTGGAGATTGTGCTACCGCATTCTTCGGGACAGTTGATGCAGCTGCAAGTGTAGGGTGTTTTTCGTCACCCCATTGAGATGGGAATACGCGCGTGCTTGTCAGGCGTATACTACAGATTTCCCCTGCCTACGGTAGGCCGGGGCTTATTGATTGTTGGGATCCGAATCTCCGGCAGCCGCGGACTAAGCTGTCGTTAATTACCCCTCGCATTTGGAGCGCAGGAACCTCCGATTGACGGGTTTAACTGGTCATGCGAACTCAATATGCAGTGCGTTGATGTGTGTGTATTTTTTTTGTTTTGTTCCACTTGTAAAAAAAAGATATATATATACATATATATTTTCTATATATATAAAAACAAAAATAAATAAATAAGTAAATAAATATTTAGAGAATTTTTTTAATTTATTATTATTTTTTTTAATTTTAAAATATTATTTATAATTTATTTTTATTTATTTAATATTTATTTAATATTTTTTTTAATAAAAAAGGATTAAATAAGGAAAAGAAGGAAGAAAAGAAGAAAAGAAAAGAATGGGGTCCATCACATGTTTAGCATGTGACCCGTCACATGCTTAGCATGTGAGGGGGCCGTCACATGCTTAGCATGTGACCCGCCACATGCTTTGCATGTGACCCGCGCCACATGTTAAACATGTGATGGGGCCGTCACATGCTTAGCATGTGACCCCGTCACATGCTTTGCATGTGACGCCATTTATTTTTACGTGCAGTTCAACTCCGAAAGAATTTTATATGGCTAAAAAAATATAATGTGGAGTTAGACTCTCAAAAAAAAGTATTTTTTTTGTGGAGTTAAACTCCAAAAGAATTTCTGTAGTGGAGTTAAACTCCAAAAGAATTTTATTTGTGGAGTTAAACTCCAAAAAGATTTTTAAATGCGGAATTGAACTCCGAAAGAATTTTATATGGAGTTAAACTCCTAAAAAGATTTAATATGGAGTTAAACTCCAAAAAAAGATTTTTACTGTGGAGTTAAACTCCAAAATAATTTTTCTGGTGGAGTTAAACTCCAAAATAATTTTTCTGGTGGTGAAGTTGAACTCCAAAAGAATTTTATTTGTGGAGTTGAACTCCAAAAGATTTTCTCCTTTCTCCTTTGAGTAGAAACCCAAAATGGTTGAAACTCCAAGATCTAGATCTTGGATGATAAAAAAAGAGACCCTTTTCCTCTCTTGATGGAGTCTTGGGAGGTGGATTTATGGTAAAACTTTGTTTAGTTTTAAAAAAAAAAGAGCTAAGCTCTTGATTTAGTTGGAAAATGAAAAGGAAGAGGAAGAACTTGAGAAAGAGAGAGTGGAGGCACAAACCCTAGTTTTTTTTTGAGGGAATGAAAAAGTGTTGCTTTATTCATCATTATGTTGCCTTTTATAGGCTTACATATTTACATATAGCCCCTTGGGCTTCACAAAATGGCATTTTAGCCATCTCATGGCTCATGTGTCATTTCTTTTTGCACATAAGCCATGGGCTTACAAAATATTGGCTTTATGTCCATTTTGCATGCATTCATGTATAAAAAATTACATAAAAATTATTTATTACATGATCTATATTTTGGCATGGAGGAGGCTGGTCGCGGGCTCGACTTGGGCATGGGCCCGTTTGACCTGGGCTTGGGCCCACCTATCTTGGGGGTTGACCTTGACTTTGACTCGGTCAACCGGGATGTAAATTTTTACTCCAACAAATTTCCTCCCATCAATGAATGAACACCGCACATGTGGGTCGTGTGCATGAAATTGATGGATCTTCTTTTGCATGGAGGCGACTTGCTTTGGTTCCCACTTTTTGGGACGCACTGCCCTTTTTACGACATGGACGGCCGACGCTTGACGCGTCTCCGAGACAGAGTGTCCGTGGTAGACGTTTCCCTAGCCCGGAGTGATTTCGTTGACGTGCCCCCGGCGCGGAGTGTCGCTGGTCGACGTTTCCCCGAGGCGGAGTATCGGCTGGTTGACGTGTCCCCGAGACGGATTGTCTGCTTGACATTTTCCCAAGACGGAGTGTCGCTGGTCGACGTGTTCCCGGCGTGGAGTGTCTGCTGGTTGACGTATCCCCGAGACGGAGTGTCGCTGTTGGACGTTTCCCTGATGCGGAGTGTCTGTGTTGGACGTTTCCCCGATGCAGAGTTTCGCTGGTTGACGTTTCCCTGATGCGAAGTGTCTGTGTTGGACGTTTCCCCGATGCAGAGTATCGCTGGTTGACGTGTCCCTGGCACGGAGTGTCTGCTTGACGTTTCCCCGGCATGGAGTGTCGCTGATCGACTTTTCCCCGGCACGGAGTGTGCTGGTTGACTTTTCCCCGGCGCGGAGTGTCGCTGATCGACTTTTTCCCGGCGCAGAGTGTCGGGTTGACTTTTCCCCGGCACGGAGTGTCGCTGATCGACTTTTTCCTGGCGTGGAGTGTCGGTGGTTGACTTTTCCCCAGCATGGAGCGTCGCTGATCGACTTTTCCCCGGCGCGGAGTGTCGGGTTGACTTTTCCCCGGCACGGAGTATCGCTGATCGACTTTTCCCCGGCACGGAGTGGCGGGTTGACTTTTCCCAGGCACGGAGTGTCGTTGATCGACTTTTCCCCGGCGCGGAGTGTCGCGGGTTGACTTTTCCCCGGCACGGAGTGTCGCTGATCGAATTTTCCCCGGCGCGGAGTGTCGCTGGTTGGCTTTTCCCCGGCACGGAGTGTCGCTGCTTTTCCCCGGCGCGGAGTGTCAGGTTGACTTTTCCCCGGCACGGAGTGTCGCTGATCGACTTTTCCCCGGCGCGGAGTGTCGCTGATCGACTTTTCCCCGGCGTGGAGTGTCGCTGTTTGATTCCGAGTCGAAGCATAATTCCGACATGGAAGGCAGATACGCCTGAGGCGAAGCATGATTTTGACCCGGGGTATATTCTGGTATGAAGCATTATTCTGCCCCAGGGACTGTTAGTTTAATTTGTTTGAGTTAAGTTAACATCAGGATCGCTACACTGGAATATGGTACCAGGAGCGAATCATCATTTGCCCCGAGAGGATTTGGGAATTGGGGTTTTTGTTTGGCATCTGCATTGCTGCACTGGAATAATGCCAGGAGCAACTCATCATTTGCCCCAAGAGGATTTGGGAATTGGGGTTTTTATTTGGCATCTGCATTGCTACCCTGGAATAATGCCAGGAGAAACTCATCATTTGCCCCGAGAGGATTTGGGAATTGGGGTTTTTGTTTGGCATCTGCATTGGTGCACTGGAATAATGCCAGGAGCAACTCATCATTTGCCCCGAGAGGATTTGGGAATTGGTTTTTGTTTGGCATCTGCATTGCTACACTGGAACAATGCCAGGAGCAACTCATCATTTGCCCCGGAAGGATTTGGGAATTAGTGGCTTAGGAGACAGGTTTAGATCCCTATCACCTAAGGCTTTTCAATTTTATGGGCCGTGAGGGTCCCATAAAAGCATTTTCTCCCTACGGGTCGTAAGGATCCCGTAGGTGTATTTTCTCCCTAGGAGTCATGAGGACTCCTAAGTGTGTGGCTCCTTTGTGAGTCGTAGGGATCTCACGCGGGAATTTTCTCCTCACAAAGTCGAGAGGACTTTGCGAGTGCACTTTATCTCTTTTTCACGAGTTTGCGCCCTATCGGGTTTTCACAAACTCGCCGGCAGTCCGGCTGTTTTTACTCACGGAGCCCTTTCGGGTTTTCATCCGTGCCCATTTTTCTTGTGGACATACCTTCTTCTTTTTTTCTTCTTCTTTTTTTTTCTTTTTTTTTGAATCTTCCCTGCCGGTGGGACTTTGAATGTAGTCTCGCCGGTAGGACTTGGGAGAGATTGGGATCGTTTTACGCCCGTGGATTGTATACGGTTTTGCAGGATGTATGATCCAGACCGTAGAGCCAAAAACATTTCGGGACTTTGTTGGCGTCTGCATCACTGCACTGGAATATGGTACCAGGAGCGACTCATCATTCGCCGTTGGGGTATGGGAGTTGGAATTTAGTTGGCGTCTGCATCGCTGCACTGGAATATGGTACCAGGAGCGACTCATCATTCACCGTTTGGGGTATGGGGTTTGGAATTTGGTTGGCGTCTGCATCGCCACACTGGAATATGGTACCAGGAGTGACTCATCATTCGCTACTTGGTGTATGGGGTTTGGAATTTGGTTGGCGTCTGCATCGCTGCACTGGAATATGGTACCAGGAGAGACTCATCATTCGCCACTTGGGGACTGGGGAGCGATGGCTTAGGAGACAGGTTTAGATCCCTATCGCCTAAGGCTTTTCAATTTTATGGGCCGTGAGGGTCCCATAAAGGTATTTTCTCCCTGCGAGTCGCAAGGATCCCGCAGGTGTATGTTCTCCTTAGGAGTCATGAGGACTCCTAAGTGTGCTTTACCTTTGTGAGTCGTAAGGATCCCACAAAGGTTTGTTCTCCTCATTTATCGTGAGGACACATGAGTGGATTTCCCTCGTTCCTAGTTTAATGACTTAGAGGTCGACTGTTTCCAGTTTAACGACTTAGAGGTCATATGTTTCCATTTTAACGACGTGGTGGTCATCTGTTTCTAGTTTAACGACTTAGAGGTCTACTATTTCCAGTTTAAAGACTTAGAGGTCTACTGTTTCTAGTTTAACGACTTAAAGGTCTATTGTCTCCAGTTTAACGACTTAGAGGTCATCTGTTTCCAGTTTAAAGACTTAGAGGTCAGCCCCAACCCCAACCCTATCGGTTTCCAGTTTAACGACTTAGAGGTCTGCTGTTTCCAGTTTAACGACGTAGAGGTCATCTGTCTCCAGTTTAACGACGTAGAGGTCATCTGTCTCCAGTTTAACGACGTAGAAGTCATCTGTTTCCAGTTTAACGACGTAGAGGTCATCTATTTCCAGTTTAACGACTTAGAGGTTTGTTGTTTCCAGTTTAACGATTTAGAGGTCATCTGTTTCCAGTTTAAAGACGTAGAGGTCATCTGTTTCCAGTTTAACGTCTTGGTAGTCATCTATTTCCAGTTTAACGACGTAAAGGTCATCAGTTTCTAGTTTAACGACGCAGAGGTCATCTGTTTCCAGTTTAACGACTTAGAGGTCTGCTGTTTCCAGTTTAACGACTTGGTGGTCATCTGTTTCCAGTTTAAAGACGTAGAGGTCATCTGTCTCCAGTTTAACGACATGGAGGTCATCTGTTTCCAGTTTAACGACTTGGAGGTCATCTGTTTCCAGTTTAATGACTTGGTGGTCATCTGTTTCCAGTTTAACGACTTGGTGGTCATCTGTTTCCAGTTTAACGACTTGGTGGTCATCTGTTTCCAGTTTAAAGACTTGGTGGTCTTCTATTTCCAGTTTAAAGACTTAGAGGCCTAATGTTTCCAGTTTAACGACTTAGAGGTCATCTGTTTCCAGTTTAACGACTTGGTGGTCATCTGTTTCCAGTTTAACGACTTGGAGGTAATCTGTTTCCAGTTTGAAGACTTAGGGTTCTATTGATGGCGAGCTTGGAATTTTGGGGTGGGGGCCGGCATCAGCATTGCTAACACTGAAGCAGAGGTGCCAGGAGCAATTCATTATTTGCCTACTCTTGTTGGCAGAGCGATGGCTTAGGAGACAGGTTTAGATCCCTATCGCCTAAGGCTTTTCAATTTTATGGGCCGTGAGGGTCCCATAAAAGCATTTTCTCCCTGCGAGTCATGAGGATCCCGCGAGTGTATTTTCTCCTTAGGAGTCGTGAGGACTCATAAGTGTGTTTTTCCTTTGTGAGTCGTAAGGATCCCACAAAGGTTTGTTCTCCTCATTTATCATGGGGACACATGAGTGGGTCTTCTCAATGGATCATAACTCCAAAGGCGGAGACCAACCGCGTAACTGGTGATTACGGTGGGGCATGGGTATGATGAGAATTATTTGAGCCCGTGGATTGTATACGGCAGTCAATTTGGGGACTAACCGTAGGGCTGGGAGAATTTTGGAAATTTGAATTTTTGTTGGCGTCAGTATCGCTACACTGGAATATGGTACCAGGAGCGACTCATCATTCGCCGTTGCTTTGTTTTGTTTTTTTTTTGTTTTTTTTTACCGCGATTGCTCTATCATTTCAGCTTTTTTTATCTCGAATATCACGATTGCCCTATCATTTCGGTTTTTATTCACGGTTGCCCCATCATTTCGGCTTTATTTTCATCTTTATTTTACTCGCTGATTTTTATTGCGGGTTGCCCCATCATTTCGGCTTTTCTTTATTTTTCTTTTATTTACACATTTTTTGTTTATTCACACACACACACACACACACACACACACATATATATATATATATATATATATATATATATATTTTGTACATTCCCAGTTTAATGACTTAGAGGTCGATGGTTCCCAGTTTAACGACGTGGTGGTCATCAGGTGTTCCCAGTTTAACGACATGGTGGTCCTTTTTGCTTATCCCAGCTCCTTGAACTTTGATCTTGGCGGAGCTGTGTTGATGACCTAGCTCTGTGGCTTGCCGATACATCCGAGGATTGTGAGGTTTTTCCAAGCTTATATCGGTCCTCTGCCTAATCTTTGAAAATATAGCAGTCTTCGATGGTATGACCCACCACTCTATGATATGGGCAGTATACGGGATTGCCGGTCATGTTCATTTCCTCTGGCCTCTTTAGAACAGGCAGTTGCAGACCGTTGTTCAAGGCGTCCATGAATATTTTGCGGACTTCATCCCTCCTGAAGGAGTATACCTTCTTCTTTCTCTCCATTGGAGTAGGTGCCTTTATTGATGCTGGTCCTCAAGGCCGATCTGTCTTTGGTTCGCCTTTTTCAGATAATGGCACATGTCTGGGAGGATTAGGTTCTCGAAAAGCTCCGGTCTCCATTTGCATGAAATCGGCGGTCGTAGCTTGACTGTTTGCTACTGCGCCTTTAGACAGTTCTATCTCTCCCGTCTTGTATTGCCTTTCGACCCAATCTTTGAAGACGAAGCAGTCCTCAATGGCATGGCCTATCACCCTGTGATAGGGGCAATATTCTAGGTCGTCGGTCATATTCACTTCTTGCGGTCTCTTTGATTCCGGCAGTTGTAGACCGTTTCTTAGGGCGTCCCTAAATATCTTGTGGACTTTTTCCCTTTTGAAGGAATAGACTTTCTCCAGTTTCTCTTTCAGAGGAGATTCCCCCCCGGCGTATATGTCGGAGGGACTGGAAGCTGATTGCGGCCGTTTTCCACGAAGGCGCTCCGCCCTTAGGTTGAAGGGGATATCAGTTGGCTGCCTCCGGGTATCAATCCCTGACTCATGAACCAAAATTTGATTCTGGTGTAATTGCAATCAGGCGACTTGGGTCGCGAGATCTGCCACGACGTTTGCCATCTCTTCGACTTTGGAATAGACCTCGGCCATCTTCTCATCACTGTCCTGAAATTGCCTTTGAAGCCATTGGAATAATGCTTGTTCTGTAGTTCCGGCTATGACAACCGGATAATCTTTATTGCCTGAGCTCAATTCTGCAGGAACCACGAGCTCCTCTGGCTTATCGGCCTGAGCGGGCTCTTCATCATTTATATCGAGCCGATGCTGGGTAGCGTCAACCATATCATCACCATGGCTGTGAAGAAGAGGAGGGTTCGTTTCTTCATATCCGACCATGTAGACAGTGTGGATAACACATTCAGCCATTCTTTCATCACTGGCAGCTAGTTTCGCGGAGCGGTCCGGGCTTTGGAAATTCATAAATTTTACATGGCCAGAGCCCTAGACCTTTTGTTGGCTCTATATCTGAGCCGCTTCTGCCTCAGCTTCTCTGCCTTAAGCGCTTGGCAGGCTTCTGCTCTTCAGGGAGCCGCCATAGGCTGAGTGATGGGGAGGCTTGAGAAGACACCCAATCGAGCAGTTGTCGGAGGCGCCGGTGGAGATTGCTCAAGACGCGTTGTAGCTTTGTTGGTGTTGATGGCCTTGCCCCCAGTTGGGGCCAAGGAAATTCGTTCAGACACCGACTTGCGTTTGGGTTAGGGTGCCCTCGAGATCACCACATTTGGTCTCTTTCCTTTTGAGACCGGCCTGTCTATTGCTGGAGCTTGAGGAGCGGGAATGGCGTTAGCGGGCACGAACAGAATAGAGCCGAACGGTAGCAGCGGCTCCTCCCACAGTCGCCCAAGACTGGCTGGGAGGACCGTCCTGGAGTCCATCTTCATCGTGTAAGAGACGGAAGCCGTGCTGAGAGCTGAGTTCATCTTTGGAGACATTGTTGAAAAGCGATCGCTTGAAAACCTGTATGAAAGAGCATTATTTTAGTATAAATATAGACATGTAAATTGATTGAGTTCGCATGAACGTTTAACCAGAAATATGGGAGGAGAGATTAGTCCCACCGGGCGTGCCAGAATCTGTAGGGTGTTTTTCGTCACCCCATTGAGATGGGAATACGCGCGCGCTTGTCAGACGTATACTACAGATTCCCCCTGCCTACGATAGGCCGGGGTTTATTGATTGTGGGGATCCGAAAAACCGGCAGCCGCGGACTAAGCTGCCGTTAATTACCCCTCGCACTTGGAGCGAAGGAACCTCCGATTGACGGGTTAAACTGGTCATGCGAACTCAATATGCAGTGCGTTGGTGTGTGTGTATTTTTTTTGTTTTGTTCCACTTGTAAAAAAAAGATATATATATACATATATATTTTCTATATATATAAAAACAAAATAAATAAATAAGTAAATAATTATTTAGAGAATTTTTTTTAATTTATTATTATTTTTTAAAATTTTAAATATTATTTTTAATTTATTTTTATTTATTTAATATTTATTTAATATTTTTTTTAATAAAAAAAGGATTAAATAAGGAAAAGAAGGAAGAAAAGAAGAGAAGAAAAGAAAAGAATGGGGTCCATCACATGTTTAGCATGTGACCCGTCACATGCTCAGCATGTGAGGGGGCCGTCACATACTTAGCATGTGACGCCCGTCACATGCTTTGCATGTGACCCACGTCACATATTAAACATGTGATAGGGCCATCACATGCTTTGCATGTGACCACCTTTTTTTTTACGTGGAGTTCAACTCCAAAAGAATTTTATATGGTTAAAAAAATATAATGTGGAGTTAGACTCCCCAAAAAAAAGTATTTTTTTTGTAGTTAAACTCCAAAAGAATTTCTGCAGTGGAGTTAAACTCCAAAAGAATTTTATTTGTGGAGTTGAACTCCAAAGGAATTTTATTTGTAGAGTTAAACTCCAAAAGATTTTTAAATGCGGAGTTGAACTCCGAAAGAATTTTATATGGAGTTAAACTCCTAAAAAGATTTAATATGGAGTTAAACTCCAAAAAAAAGATTTTTACTGTGGAGTTAAACTCCAAAATAATTTTCTGGTGGTGGAGTTGAACTCCAAAAGAATTTTATTTGTGGAGTTGAACTCCAAAATATTTTCTCCTTTCTCCTTTGATAAGAAACCCAAAATGGGTTCTCTTGAAACTCCAAGATCTAGATCTTGGATGATAAAAAAAGATACCATTTTTCCTCTCTTGATGGAGTCTTGGAAAGTGGATTTATGATAAAACTTTGTTTAGTTTAAAAAAAAATGAGCTAAGCTCTTGATTTAGTTGGAAAATGAAAAGGAAGAGGAAGAACTTGAGAAAGAGAGAGTGGAGGCACAAACCCTAGTTTTTTTTGAGGGAATGAAAAGGTGTTTCTTTATTCATCATTATGTTGCTTTTTATAGGCTTACATATTTACATATAGCCCCTTGGGCTTCACAAAATGGCATTTTAGCCATTCCATGGCTCATGTGTCATTTCTTTTTGCACATAAGCCATGGGCTTACAAAATATTGGCTTTATGCCCATTTTGCATGCATTCATGTATAAAAAATTACATAAAAATTATTTATTACATGATCTATATTTTGGCATGGAAGAGGCTGGCCGCGGGCTCGACTTGGGCATGAGCCCGCTTGACCTGGGCTTGGGCCCACCTAGTTTGGGGGTTGACCTTGACTTTGACTCGGTCAACCGGGGTGTAAATTTTTACCCCAACAGCAAGTACAATCGTCATTGATCGATAATATTAAAGCAGCGCAGTCACAGGACCCAAGATTGCAGAAGGTTTCGAGAACAGGTAGAAGCGGGACTTCGAACGGACTTGTTGATTCATGAAGATGGTTCATTGCGATATGGTAGCCGTTTGTGTATGCCGAAAGGAGACATTCATAAAGAAGTTATGAAGGAGGCACATAGTTCCGCATATTCCGTACATCCTGGAGGCACGAAGATGTACCGTGATCTACGACAGCATTTCTGGTGGGAAGGCATGAAACGGGAGATTGCCCGCTTTGTAGCGAAGTGCTTGGTGTGTCAGCAAGTTAAGGCTGAACATCAAAGGGTTGCTGGTTTATTGCAACCACTCCCGATTCCTCAATAGAAGTAGGCACATATAACCATGGATTTCGTGACGGCTTTACCGCGGAGTCCAAAGGGCAACAATGTTGTTTGGGTGATTGTTGATCGATTGACCAAAGCAGCTCATTTCATACATTTTCGAGTTGGTCAATCAACGGAAGTATTGGCAGAACGGTACATGCAGGAGATTGTAAGATTGCATGGAGTACCGGTGAGCATCGAGTCCGACCATGACACCCGTTTCTTATCACACTTCTGGAGAAGCTTACAGGAAAGTTTGGGGACTCGATTGAAGTTTAGCACAGCTTATCATCCTCAGATAGATGGCCGGTCGGATAGAACGATCCAAACTCTTGAAGACATGTTGAGAGCTTGCATGTTAGACTTCAAGGGTTCATGAGAGGATCACCTACACTTGGTGGAGTTTTCTTACAATAACAGTTTTCAAACGACTATTCTGATGGCTCCATTCGAAGCATTATATGGTCACAAGTGTCGTTCACCTGTCTGTTGGGACGATGTTGGAGAACGAAGATGGTTGGGACCAGATTTGATCGTACAAACAGTGGAGAAAGTTAATACTATCCGAAATCATATGAAGGCAGCACAAGATCGGCAGAAGAGTTGGGCCGATACATCGAGAAGCCCTCTAGAGTTCGCTGTTGGTGATCTGGTATTCTTGAAGATATCACCGACTAGAGGAGTGATTTGTTTTGGGAGTCGAGGCAAGATTAGTTCTCGATTCATTGGGCCTTTCGAGATTTTGGAGCGTGTTGGAGAAGTGGCTTATCGATTGGCTTTACCATGATCGTTGGTGAATGTTCATGACGTGTTTCATGTATCTCAACTCCGTAAATATGTTCGAGATGAAACACACGTGCTGGATCATTCGGAGCTGACTGTAAGAGAGGATTTGACCTTTGAGGAACGACCGATGATCGAAGAGAAAAGGTCCTTAAGAATAAGGTTATCCCTCTTGTACTTGTTTCTTGGGGAAATCGCTCGCATGGAGAATCAATTTGGGAACGAGAAGATGAAATCCGACAGAAGTTTCCATACCTATTCTTGTAGTTTCTTGATTATTTATTCTTTCTTTGTTCTTGGAATTTCGAGGATGAAATTCTTTTTATAGTTGGGTATAATGTAACACCCTAGTTCATTTATACCAGTTCCAGTTCTCGTATTTTCTTAATTGTGGTATTTTTTTCTGATTTATCGTGTTTCGGGTGCGAATGGTATTTTACATTTTACATTGCATTCAACCCGACCCGCTTGCTTTAAACTTGTTTGATTCATATTTATGAATTATCTTGACTGGTTACATAGACATGTACATTTTCATGAATACTGCATACTGGCATTTTATCTGGCATTGCATCTTTTACCATATAACATTCTAAGTCACGTAAAATAATTTAAAATTTCATAACATGGCTTGCGTGATACCCCTAACTCCGTGGTAGCATCCGCGCATCTTGTTCTCGTCCCGTTCAGCGAAACGGACGTGTTTGGATGGCTACGCGCACGTGCGTGCATCCGTTCTTGGGGGTATGCATTTTCGTTACCCGAGCTTTCATTTTGAAATTTGGACGTCGCATATAATTTTCATATTTTAAATCGGAATTTTTAGACCCAACCGGAGCGTGTTTTGGAATATTTTGTATACCGCCAAAATTCAAATTTATTTATTATAATATTAAATTAATTTAACCGTTTAAATTCTTAACAACTAAAATATTTTATAAAACTAACGAAATTTTTATTAAATAAAATCCTAACTAAACGTCAAACTTCTCTCTCCTCTCGCACACTCTCTCCCCTCTTGATCTCTCTCCTCTGCCTATCTCTCTCCTCTCGATCTCTTTCTCTCTCCCTATCTCTCTTTCTCACCGTTTATCTCTCTCTCTCTCTTTCTTTCATTATATTATATATATATATTTTATTTTTAAACCCAATACAAATAAGACCACAGCCTCTCTCTCTCTTCTTCCTCAAACAACCCCAACCCATGCTCGCGACAGCCTCGCCGTCGCCCCTCGCCGCACCACCCTCGACCCCGTCTCTCCTCCTTCAGCCTCTCATCCTCCTCGATCACTTCATCTTTCTCTTCTACATCTCCTCACCACCCAAGAACCCATTGCAACCCTACACTGAACCCACGACCCACGCCTACACCCCGCCTGCGTCGCCGTGGCCGGCACCCTCTCGTCTCCACATCCCTCACCATCATCGTCACCTCCACTTCTCTTCACTTTTCCTTCCCGAGCTTCATCCCCTGCAACCCACATTCCCAAGAACCGAGCACCCATCCCTGTACAGCTGCGACCCTCGCTGCCCTCGTCGCCGGAGCTCCGACCTCGCGTCGTCTCCATGACCTTGTCTCCTCTTCCTTTCCCTCATCACCTCTGATCCCCGACAATCAGGAAAACCCCACTGTCATCGCCGTGGATCTCGTCGTCGATGGCCCATCGTCGTCGCCGCATCCATTGCCTCGCCTCTGAATCCAGAACTCAGCCCCAGCCCTTTTCCAGCCTTCTTCTACTTCTTTTTCTTCTTTCTTCTTCTTTTTCTTTCTCTTCTCTTTCTTGATCCGTATTTCCCGATGATCGCCGGACCCGTGCCGCTGCCGACGATCAGAGCAACCCTGTGAGCGTTCCTAACCAGCATAGTCACTCTCTTGCATTGCATGGTCCTGTTCCGTACACGCGAGCGTGCATCGAGACTTTTACCGACATTGGACACTGCGTACGCATTCCGTTTTGTGATCCGTTCAGGCAAGTTAATCTTGCTACATGCTATATAACTCATTATATACCTATTTAAATAAATATCATACCTGTATTTAAAATCATGCACCCTATATTTAGTTTTTTAACCTTTCGATGTTCCGTTTGCATCCATTCATATCATTTCAGATCTAGGTCATGAGAACTTATTTGATACATACTATATTCCAATATACTGCACCCAATGGAATATTTACATCACATATTGCTTAGTTGTACATCCCACATTACCATTTTACAGTTTTACTATTTTTGGGATACCCGTTTGCATTCATCTCATTTAAAATATATATAATTGCATCCATAGATCACATTAATACATAATACTGTGATATTAACACCCCATGTCTAATAAAGTGCATCCTAATTAGTATTGGAACTATAAATGTAACCCTAATCGATAATTGTGCATCCATATCTTTGAATTTATATCTATTTCCATACCATATCACATTATTCCATTTTACTGTTATATTAGTACTCCATACTTGATTTTGTGCACCCATACTTATTACAGTTTGATTACGAGCACCCACTTGATACTTGTGCGCTACCTGACATGACCTGATACACTACTACTTGACACGACTTGATACATATTCACTACTTGACATGACTTGATACATGTACACCACCTCACATGACCTGATGTACCACAGTGTGACATATTACCTGATCTTGTTACTAATGCCGACAATCTTGACATGTTTTCCCTACGGACATTTCCTGTTGTCTATACAGACAAACCTGTACCTGCTTGATCCTGTGTTGGCATTAGTCTCAGATTTATCAATACCTGACTTACACACATAACCTTGGGGGTATGGGGAAATCAAGATTGTAACTGAACGTAACTCAAAGGGCTATTACATCCTGTACCGTGGTCTCGTGGGGTATGAACGGGACTAGTCTCACAGTCTATTATATATTGTACCGTGGTCCCGTGGGGAATGAACGGGACATAGACCGATGGATTACGATGAGGATTACATTCATTGATTTCGAATAACTTTAGAGTAGATCACCCTATAGCACAGTTTAGACTACTCATTGCACTTCACTTGTTTAATTCATGTTCACTGGTCTATATTCATTTTACGTTTTACTTGTTACTGAGGACTTGTTACTGTTCATACTTCATGCCTGCATATATTTCATTATATCCTGCTTGCTTTGAATTATTGATATTATGACGCACTGACGTCTGGGTTTTGCATGTCCCAGATCCCTTATCCTTATCGCAGGCTGTCCAGGAGTATTTTGATGAACAGACCGAGCAGTGATGATCTGTTATTAGTTTAGTTTAATTTCCTTTCAGTATTTTCATTCCTGATGTGAGCCCGCATTATGGGACGTACATTCCAGTGTATTATTGTGTTGGATCTTTTTGCTTCCGCATTATTTTATTCTTGACTCGTTATTCTGGCTCATGGACATGTATTAGATAGTTGTTTATTATTGTTCTTGATATCTTTACAGCCGTAATGTGACTGTGGGGGGATATTTCCTATCCACAGGTAGCATGGTTGGCTCTGTCACGTGCCTATCTTAGCGTACTCTGAGAAGCGGGGCGTGACAGTGCATCTGTAGATATTGGACTACACACGATGTGTATGAGTCCTAAGAGCTCGCTCGCTCTTGCTCCGTGTCCAGTGAATGGAGTCTTTTTCATCTTTCCTATGAGACAAGATTGACAAGTTGCATAAGACTGATATTCATACGGATCCAAATATCCCTCTCTATGTAACTTCGACAACCTTGTTTCATTGATTTGACCCAGTCTATAATGCCGTAAGAAAGCCTTATATAATTCTGGAGACTTTCTTTTAAGTGTGTTCTGGACGTTGAAAACCTGAGCTTGATTTAACACATATATAATGTCCTCTAGTGTACCTGACCCAATCAAACTTTGATTTAGGTGGATGTAGACCACATCGCTTACAAACTAGACTAGGTACACACAAACAGTTACGTACAATCAATATCTGGCCACTTGTCAATTTTAGATGATATACCCTATGGATACAGCGTCCACACTCATTCTGTTTAGCAACCCTGAGAGTCATATCACCTGTCTTGATAACTGTATGGTTTCTCGAAGCCTGTAATGAGTTACAGATAAGATATCCTGATCCGGTATCTTATACCCAGGAAGTAGAGTTAATTGACATATTATTTTCAATCACAAACACCCCCGAAGTCAAAACCACAACATACTTCGGATCCTGGATTCTAGCTTTCCAAGCCCTGCATCCCTTCTGCCAATGCCCCTTCCCGTGACAATAGGAACAACCATCCTTCCCTACTGTTAATCCTGAAACTTTTGCCTTGCCCTTTCCTTCTACCTTACTCACACCGCCTATCGGCTTTGTATAGGTCTTCTTCTTCTCACCCTTTGCTTTCTCCTTGGATGCAGAAGGGGAAGATTCCCCAATAAGTAGAGTGGGTGTCTCCCTGGTTTCCTTCAGGGTGCCCTCAACTGGAAGTATAACTTTCTTCCCTTGGGCGTAAGTAGAAGATAGGGACTGTAGAATCAAGTCAGCACATAACTCGTTCTCCAACGTGGTCTCCAGCTCCATGAGTTGCTTAATACAGCTGATCATTGTAGGGACGTGGTACCCTACAGATGACCTGACAGCCAACCTCGCTTGAAGCAATTCCTTCGAGGTCTCATATCTTGCGATACGAGATTGCTCTCCATATAAATCTTTGTTATGGAGGAAGATAGAAACTAAGTACATCTTCTCGTGATGTCTCTAGTATATACCATCAACTGAGGCCAACACGGCATTCGCACAGTATTTTTTCCTTGTCTTACAGATATCAACATCCGTGACGGTGGAAACTGGACCCGGGACGGCGGGGGCTTGAGGAGTAATGAGGTGGTCCCTCTTGTCATAAGTAATGGACATTTGGACAAATCTTTGCCAGTCAATATAGTATAACTCAGTCATTTTATTATCTAACTGTAACCTAATTTGGTCACCCGGTCGCTGCAATTAGGAGAGAGAGAAGAAAACACTCAGCGTGATTATTCATACCATAATTTTGCATTATTATATTCCCCATTCTTATTCATTTTACAAATAAATAGGTGCTTTTGATCCATGTCTGCTACATAGTTGCAGGTTACAGGTTCTCGGAACAAAACAGTGAAAAAGATGAAAAGACGATACAAAAGTGAGACTACGACCAACAAATGGAAGAATCTTGATCAAGCCTACAGTTTGGAGAATAAACGAAGATCAATGGACAATTTCACAATGAACAAAGGCAACGCAAGGTTCAAGACTTCGACATGAAGCAAGCGGTAAAGTCCACGATATTATTCACTGTGGAATTCTGGAAGAAACTAGAAGACCATCTGAGAAACCAAGTGAAGGAAATAGAAGAAACAAAGCAACAGAAGAATACCTGAAGAGATTATGCAACAAGCTCCCTACATGGCCACGGAACCGCGGCCAAACCTGGCTCTTGGCCGCGGATCCGCGGCCGTGCATCACCCGTGTCGGTGCAAAAAAGGTTATGGCGGCTGGCGGCGCGTTGACTAGGTTTCTTAGGGGGTAAAATTGTAAATGCAGACGTGAATTGAATGTAACCCTAGGGTTTCTATGTTCTATAAATAGAAATCCTAAAACCTCTTTTAGGGTATGCCTCTTCTTGTGCTTCATTGTATCTATCTAAATTCAGAATTTCAATTCTTGTAAAGTATGAAGAGTGCATCAAATTAGAGTAAGTTTTCTATACTTGCCCTAGTTAATTTTATTATCTACCCTAGTATAATTTTCCTTTCTGCCCTAGTTTAGATTTTATTCTCTGCCCTAGTTAATTAGTTTAGAACATGTTAATCAATTCTCTAATGAGTGAGTAGTCTCCTCACTTGTTAGGGGTAGATTTGGGGAAGGCTTGAGAGATGAAGATCTCTCACCCCTTTCTTGCCCATTACACGTTTTTATAAGACTCCATGCATACATGCACACACCGCTCCCTACGGCACCCTATCCTACGAGGTAGCGGTGATAACGTAGTATAAAAGACCGGTTTCGCATGTTTTCCATAGAGATTAGGGTAAGAATTAAGAAAGGAATAACAAGAACCTAGAGGAAGAAATATCGTTTCTTCCCGATGGTACTAATCCACTTTATTAATTATTACCATAACACCTCATAGATCTTAGTTAGGGCATAGAAAGCGGTGAGGAATATTGACTTTCCAAACTTAACCTAAACCTAACCCTATCAAGATTCTAGTCCTAATCTAGATCAATCTTAGTTTTTAGATTTAATCAATCCGACAACAATCGGAATTAACTCGTTAGAACAATCAGGAAATACATAAAATCCCTGTGGACCGACTCGTACTCACCAGCTAGCTACCAAGCGACGTCGTTCTTGATTGCGGTAATTAATTCTTTGATCAATCAAATGGCGCCCTTGCCGGGGATGGCGTAGTTATTTTCATTTTGTTATTTCGGGTTAATATAAAATTGAAAAATCATAAAAAATGGAAAAAAAATATTAAAAAATATATTAAAAATTATCATCTTGTTATTTTATGAAGGGTATTTTCGTTTGAATTGTGCAGGATCGAAGAACAAATTCAAATCTGGAAAAATCCAGAGAGAAAAACAGAAAACAGCAAATCTGAACAAACAGAGGATAACCACAACAGCGCAACAGAAGAAGTTGGAGGACTGAGTTGACGCACAGACCGCGGAACCGCCGCTGTTACTTGTCATTGACCGCGTTTCCGCCACGGGTTGCTGACGTCAGCAACCCGAAATCCCACTGTAAGTCTCCTCTCCTTCTCTGCAACCCCAATATCTCCTCTGTAAAATTTGCCTGCAGGATTCTTTGCGCCAAAAATTTCTCCCCCTTCCAATAATTGATCTTGTGCAGGATTTTTTGTGCCGTGCTAAAAAAATTTTTTTGCAAGTGTTTGATTGTGTTTACTGCTTTGCATACTTTAAATTGACTTTCAGGGGCTTTTACACCAATCCAGATTGGGTGGGGATTTCATCACCCTTCCCAGGACCCCAAAACTCACACAAGGCATATTACATTGACCATAAATCTAATTTAAAAAGATTAGACTCAGCCCTAAGGACTTCGCGCTCCATAGGACAAAGGAATAGTTGTAGGCATCGATCATTGATCCTAACCAGACTTTGTGGTGCCTAGGCTAGACAGGTAGTGAAAAGTAACTTTAAAAGGCTCGTCTTATAGTGATTCGTGAGCGAATCCCTCCTTTCTCTACTTGTGCTTACCTGGCCACAATTGGCGGTGAAGAGGCGGTTTGAGGTCCTACTTCTTGCCCTTTGGAACAGTTAGAAGTTGTCTAGCTGACCTAGGTGACCCTAGATCTAGGCTTGATCGTGCATTTGTGATTGATTGAACGTGTGTCTAAGCCTTTTATTGAAAATCTTTTTGCAAAAAAGATCCACAAAAAAAAAACACAAAAAGAAAAAAAAAGGAAATTTTTTTTACAAAAACTTGCAACTTGTCGCTAAGAAATCCGTGCACCCCACATTCTTTTTTCTCCTTCTTACATCATGGGTACCCCACCTCCCAAAACTCTTGCCGAACTTTGGTACCATCATCCAAACATTGCTTCCTACGCGAATTGTTTTGGTCGAATTACGGACGACCCCTCCATACCCAAAATTTCTTTAAAAGATCGAATAGAAGCGTCTAGGAGAAACAATTCGACTCCACAATCCACTTTGTATCAACCATTTCAACCTTCACCGCCTTCTTATGTTGATACTACTTTTTCGAGTCCTGTTGTAACTCCGAAACCCATGTCTATTGCTGAACATATAGAACAATCTCGTAACCAATCTTTCACTCCTTTCAACACTTCTAGTTCTTGGGATCAACAAGTCCATTCACCTTTTTATCCAAATATTGATCCTACTCCTGTCCAACCATTCAATTCCTATCAGTCCTTCCCGACTTCCGCACCTTCACTAGACATTAATTCAACACAACCATTTGGGAGTTTCACGTATCCAAACAACTTTGAATCTTTTACTGAAACCCCTTCACAACCCATGTCTAGTCTAGAACAGTCGTTGGAAGCTTATATTGTAGCGACAAACCGACAGATGAGGAATTTGGATGTGTCCATTGCCGCCCTTATGCAACCTAGTGAACCGGTAGCTAGTTTCCAACTAGCTCCAAATTTTCCAATGTATGATGAAGCGGTTGGACAGAGTGAGAATTTGAGTGGTGAGAGTGAGTTCTACACACTTCCAAATCAAACCTACCCATCCTCAATTGAATCCCACGACTCCGGTTTTCAAACAAGTGTCCCAAATGATTCACCAGTTAAAAATAAAACGTGTAATGGGTTGTGCGATTTTGTAGTAATTGATTTGCCAGATTGTGAAGGGTCCTGTTTCCTGATTTAAAATCAGGAAAGCCTACGGAAGAGGCTTCAGGAAAGGGTCACGTGCTCACACGTGACCAGCAGTCACGTGTTGGCACGTGACATCAAAAAGCATCGGCGAGGCAGATTCAGTTTCCCGACTACATCAAAGAAAAGGGCTTCAGAAAGGGTCACGTGCTCCCGCGTGACCAGGGTCACGTGTTGGCACATGACATTTAAAAGCGGCTTCAAAGGCACATCAGTTCCCTGATCAAATCAAGGAAAAGGCTTCAGAAGAGGTCACGTGCTCACACGTGACCAGGAGTCACGTGTTGGCACGTGACATTTAAAAGCAGCAGACTCATTCTCCGGTTAAATCAAGAAAAAGGCTCCAGACGAGGGTCATGTGCTCACACGTGACCAGGGGTTACGTGGTGGCATGTGACGGCTAAGAAGCGGCCAGAAGGCAGAGCGCAAAAAGAAGAAGAGGGCTTATTCCAAGGGGGTCACGTGCCCACACGTGATCAAGGGTCACGTGGCCACACGTGACCGGCTTTCAAAGCCTATCTGTTAACAGAATTAAATTCTGAGAAAAGACCTCTCAAATCTTTCCAAAGGAACCGATTGAATTAAAAATTTAAAGGTGATTAAATATCACCTATCTATGGAAAAATCTTGAATTTGGAAAGATTTCCCCTTAAAATCTAACCGAAATAACAAAGGAAAATCTCTGGATTTAAAATCCAATGGTGAATAAAATTCACCTAATAATCCAAAGGTCCAAACGAATGGTGGGTACAAATCAAATCTCTAAAGGAAAGATTCATCAAAACTAATTGATTCTGCTGCTTCTCCTATAAATAGGAGCCAAGAGACACACAGAGGGAGATATGTGCAGAGGGAGAAAAAAAGAAGAGAGAGCCTGAATACTTTGGAAGAATTTGGATCTTCTGCAAAAGAAAACCCTAGGTAAGAAAGGGAAGGCTTTTTGAAAGAAAAGAGAATTTAATTCTCAACAGAGTTTAACTCTGATATTAAACAGAAGAACATAGTCCTCTCTTTAGTGGAGGATCTGTAAAGTGCACATCTCCCCTTGAATTGGGAATTTAATTCTCATTGGGTTGAGATCCTGCCATGCAGATCCAAAGCATAAAGAGGGAATGAAAGCTTGAGAATTTAATTCTCACAGAACTATAGGAATTTAATTCCTTTAAAATAAAACTAGGGTTTAACCCTATGTTATGGGAATTTAATCAGGGTTTAACCCTAGTTAAGAACTTAGTTCTGTTAAAATAACGGGAATTTAATTCCTTTCAAAAAGAAGAAATTAGGGTTTCACCCTATGACAGAATCTCATACCTCTCTAAAAGAGAGTGGGAATTTAATTCCTTTAAAGCTCTTATTAGGGTTTAACCCTATGATAGAATTCAGTTCTTCACATATATGAGGAATTTAATTCCTACAGAAAATTCAGAGATCCAATCTATCCCAGAATATAAATCTTCAGAAGGGAATAGGAATTTAATTCCTCTTAAATTTATCGTTAGGGTTCAACCCTATGAAGAATTTAATTCTTAAAAAAGGGATTAACAGATCTTCTAAAAAACATACAAAGAGGCAGGGTCACGTGCCACCACGTGACCCCCGAAAATATCCACAGAGAAGGGCCTTTGAGGCAGTGCCTCACGTGACCCACGTGACCTTTGGCAGAAGCTTTAACATACGAGCATTTAAATGCCCGTCACATGATGGCACGTGATGCTCTAAAAGATGCAATATTCTCGACAGAACAAATGAAGGGAGGGCGCCCTCACGTGCTACCACGTGACCCCTCTTGCCTTAGTGTTTAACACTAAATTGGAATCCCTGAATCCAGTGTTAAAACACTGTCTGGCCTTAGTGTTCAACACTAATCAAAGAACTTTATTTGCAGTGTTTAACACTGAATTTCTTAGTGTTTAACACTAATTTGAAACCTCTGCTGCTGGTGTTTGACACTGATTTGCTCTAGTGTTTAACACTAATTTGAACCCCTTGTTGCTGGTGTTTAAAACCAACTGTCTTTTAGTGTTAAAACACTAACTTGATCCCAGTGTTCAACACTGCTGAATTAACGTTAGCCCAATTGGCTAAATGGCCAGAGGCAAGGCCTCTCCTTCAATGGACCAACGGGAAGCCAGTATTCCAAACATGATTGGACTTAGCCCAAGATGGCCATAAGTCCTCAATTCAGACTTAACTGGGCTAATGGGCTCATAACATAATTAATTGGTCTTGATCCCAAATTGGACCAAAGACTATTCAATCCACCCCAGTCCAAGGGTACATCTCTTCATTCCTTTGATACTTGGCATTGTAATTCCTCAACGTCTTCAAAGAGGTGACGGGTCCCGATGACCACACATTGACACGGACTGTGGGGTCCCTAAACCCATGGACTATGAGGTCCTTAACCTTGACCGAGACGTCTTAAAACTAATAACGGACTGTGGGGTCCCTAAACCCATGGACTATGAGGTCCTTAACCTTGACCGAGATGTCTTAAAACTAACAACGAACTGTGGGGTCCCTAAACCCATGGACTATGAGGTCCTTAACCTTGACCGAGATGTCTTAAAACTAACAACGGACTGTGGGGTCCTTAAACCCATGGACTATGACGTCCTTAACCTTGGCCACAATGTCTTAAAACTAGCATTGGACCGCAATGTCCTTAAACTACCCATGGACCGCAATGTCCTTAAACTACCTACCGACCGTAACGTCACTAAACTAAACAACAGAGCCCCCCTTTTATTGCTCTCTTGTTGGATCTAAACGATCCCGTTAAGTTGATCTTAGTCTAAGAGCTAGACTAACGTATCCTTAACAAACTTTAAGTCGATCTTAGTCTCAAATGAGGCTAACGTATCCTTAAACCCAAACCCCCAAACCCAAATCTAAGATAATACGGATTTGGACTAGTCCACGCCCTACGGGCGACGACATAACTCAGTCTCCGTATACAATCCACGGGCAACAAAACACAAAACAAACACACACGACACGAAGTGACTATCTGGAGAAGGAGAAAGTTGTTACCGCAATGCGGTGGCGTAATTAACTGCAGGGGCTTGCGCTTGCAGGGAAGAGCGTCCCCACAATCAAAAACCCATCAAGCGAGGGGGAATCTGACGAAGTCTGCTACATCGGACGCATCCGTTTAAACCTTCGATATACGGTGTCATAAATCAACTTGGCATCTTCGGAGAGGTAGACAGATAGCACCAATTAGCATCTGCCCCGAGCCTCAGGAGAGACGACCACGTGTCACGCCGTCGTTCGGAGGGGAACATATTCTGGCATGCCCGGTGGGACCTTTTCCTCTTTCCACTCCACACTTCGTGTGTTGTGATTCGCGAACCAATCGCGGTTCGCTAATGGTTGCCCTTGGGTTTCGAAGTACTAAGATTTGGTATTTCATTTGCTGCAGAAAACAAAGAATCAATGGCCGCCACTTGTGTGACATGCTCGGACTGCAATTGCAACCAACGCTCTGCCTCGCCAGGAGGTATAGCCTACGGACCCCAAGCTGCTTCGCTATTCACAATGCCCGTGGAACAGGTCACTCGAGCCACCACAGGATTGTTTTTTGGGACCATGCTCCCGCCGACAAGCTTCACCGCTCCGGTGCTGACAACGGAAGCTCCCAAGAAGTCGGTCTTTGATCGTCTTACCCCTGTCGCGGCCCCTCTCAACGGGTCGCCCAACACCAGTGCCTCGGTCTTCTCCAGACTGGGCCAGAGCTCCTGTGGAACTGCAATGGGGCCTGCAATCCCAGAGAAGGTTGCTCCTAAGAAAATAACCAGTCTCTCTCCTGAAGTCGTCAAGGCGGCTTCTCCTTCTAAAAAGTCGGTCCTTACAAGATTGACTGTTCCATCTCCCACTCCTGCTACCCAAAGGACATCAGTCTTTAACAGGCTGGCACCAGCAACGACCCCCCACCTACACAGGGGGCAAGACGAGACTATCACCCTCACCAAGCCGGTTCCATCAGCACGACGTGCTGGACGTCGTTACTGGCGCCGAGTGAGGAAGGCCGGAGGCAACTCCCCTTCTGGGCTAACTCCTCCAGCCCCGATGGCAGAAGTTAATGCTGCTGTTCCAACTGGGAACAGCTTTGAGATGCTAAATAAGGTGCGTAGGAATTCTCCTACCGCGGCGCTAAAGAAGTCTCCCCATCCGCTGAAAAGGGCTATAGAAGTAAAGCCATAACAGCCCCAATCTCCTCAACGGCTGTCCTCCCAAATCTATAAAGTCTGGCGGAAGGCCCGAGACTCGATGATCGATCCAAATTTCTCCCGCCAGCACAAGAAGCTGAAAATCCAACAGGAAGCCAGTCACCAGACTAAGCCACGAAAAGCTGTCTGGGTGCCCACCTCAACGGCCCCCTCAACTTCCACTGCTCATAAAAAGAGGAGGCCGGAGAAGATCCCCGGGCCTGCAACGAGAGCTAAAAGCGCTGAACCCAGACGCCCTAAGGCTGGGGGCAGGATGGTCCACACTGTATACATGGTGTCGGGGAAGGAAGACAGCCGTGCGTCTACAGGTCATAGACCACTTACACGGTCAGTAACCAAAGCTCAGGAGCAACAGCAAAAGCTCCAGGAAATGATGGTTGCAATGGCCATGCTTACTGGGTCGAAAGAAAGCCCTGAGGCGTCCTCGGATCAGCAACAAGAATAGGAAACTGACGCTGAGTTCCTTCGGAGAATATTGGAAAAGAAAGATAAAGAGGCTGCGGAACAAGCGGCCAATATAAAGCAGATAGCCCACTTATTCCAGGACATGGTGAGAATGATGATCCAACAAGACCCACCTGCTGAGGACCCTCCGATCGTCCTTGAAGACGACAGGGGAGAAACGTCAAATCCACCACCGGCTCTCTCAACGGCCAAGGAGGAGACAATCTCTAAGGCTGACTTGGACGACTATATAGCCCAGAAAATCCGGGTTCATCATGCGACTGAGGCAGCTGGTCAAGTCGTAAAAATGGGGCGACCATATCCGAGCTGGTACGACCAAATCAAATATCCGCCGGGTTATACAATACCAAAATTCCATGTGTATAAGGGGACCGGCAATCCCCATCAACATGTTGCCCAGTTCAGGGCCCTTTGTGGTAACACCGGCGGTGATGATAAACTGTTGCTTCGCCAGTTCGTGGGCAGCTTATCAAAAACAGCGTTCGAATGGTATTCGGAACTCCCGAACGATTCTATCAAGACGTTCGCTGAAATGGAGTTGCTATTCACTCAGCGATCCGCGAGCGCCAGCGAACGCACTCCAATAACGGCATTGATTAATGCCAAGGTAAAATCAGGCGTAACGTGGGTCCAGTATGCTATACGCTGGTGAAATTTGTGGTCGAAATGCGAGCAACGCATTGAGGAAGCGCTCGCGGTGGGCATGTTCGTGGGAACCCTAGACCCTCACGCAACTATCTCCCAGTTTATGATGTTCTTTAAGCCAACAACATTCCAAGCTCTAATCGACAAGTTGGCCCAGATGGACCAGATGGGTCATAGACCGTCTCCCCCGAAGCCCGAGCCTCGGAGTGACAAGGGTAAAGGAAAGGCAACCTTCGTCGCGAATGCTCAGCAGCAACCTAGTGCCCCAAAGCTGGCGGATCAACTGGAAGAAAGACACCGGTATTATAATGAGAAGATGAAGCGTCCCTACTCGTTCCCACGGGACAAGACGAAACGGTTATTCGAGCTGGCAGTACGCAACAGACTTATAAACTTGCCAAATCCAAGGCGACCGCCGCAACCCACTGAGTTGAATAACCCCAATTATTGCCCTTACCATCAAATGGTAAGCCACCCAATTGAGGATTGCTTCGTCTTCAAAGGATGGATTGAGGATCAATACCTCCAGGGAAAGTTTGCGATGCCCGAAAAGTGGAAAGTGAATCCGCCATAGCCGCATACTCCTAAGAGAGCAGACACACCGGGGGCAACCTGTTCTTTCATCGAGGAAGCTCCATGGGAAGTCATGCTATCGGCTAAAACCAGAAAAATGTTGAGTGATCTTCATGCGTGCCCAGCAGTCGAATGGAAGAACCCGCTTGAACCTCAAATCATCGAAGGGATGTTGAAGCCGCGCCCAACTACAAAGATTCGTGGTGATGGCCCAAATACTCACACCCGACCGTCAAAATCTTCGAAGAAAAAGAAGAAGAAATCCAAAAAGCCCGTGAAGCCTGGAGACAAGCGCACAGATTTGCAGAAACAGATTGACGCGCTGGAGGAGTACAATCAAAAGGCGCAGACTCCCGTCATGCTGCAAGAGTTCCTCAAGCACATCTTTCAAGAGGAAGATGAGGGGGGAGTTCGTCGGATGAATCCGAGGGATACGTGGCGAGTTGTAACGTAATCTCCCACTCGTTTACCGATGATGAAAAAACTCCTGGCACTAAGAAACTGGGGGTAGAGCCTGAACCAGAGCTTGGGTGGCCGATTGACGAAATGATCAACGCCGTTCTAGACGAGATTCATTTGAAAAGTAAAGCCAACCAGGACCGTGAGATAGCCGCATCAGAGGAAGCCAAACGCAGGCGACTAAATGAAAGAGTTGAAGTACTCCCGCCAGATCGAAAGGCATCCGACGCAGATAAAAATATATTCAAGACGAGGAAACGGTTTGCCAAAGCCATATCAATGGGGATGAAGCTACCACCCTCGGAAGAGAACGCGTTCGATGGAGTGGGGAGGCACCCTAATTATTGCTCATATCATCGGAAAATTTCACACCCTACGGAGGAGTGCAATGCCTTTAGGATATGGTGGCAAGGATATGTTGCTCACCGGCAACATTTTAAGCGCATGAAACGCAAGACTCGTCGGGAACGAAGAAGTACTACCGACGGGCACAAAAGAACTACCGGCAGCTGTTACATGGTCGACGCCGGAGGGTCACAAGTTCTCACTTTGGGGAGCGACTCTGATGAAGAAATGGCTCTGGGCCCTCTCTTTAAAGAATCCATTTTAGGGAAAGAGGAAGAACCAGAGGCCTGCGAAAATATTCAGCTGCGCAATCGCACGCTCCCGGAAAAGAATCTCGGACCCGCGAATAGAAAAGATAAGGGAAAGGAGAAGGTCACTGGGGATATCGCCTTAGATGACCAAGTCATGAAAGAGCTGACTGCCAAGGACCCTCCCAGGAAGGGTAAGGTGGACTACAACATCCTAGCGCCCCTAAGGAAGCTACCTTCTCAGCTTAGCATTCTCGATGCCCTCCTATTATCCAAAGAAGCGCGAGATTCATTAATCAAGGCGTTACAAGAACCCGAGCAATTCCAAGCCTTCCTCGCCGCAGAAAGGATGAAGGATGAACTGGAAAAAGTGCACACGGCCGACATCACTTTCGGTGATGAAAACCTCCTCCTTGGGACGTGCGACCACAACCGTCCCCTATATGTCTCTGGATACTGCCATGATATCAAGATAGGCAAGATCCTGGTGGATAATGGATCCTCCCTCAATCTCCTTAATGTTCGGGTGTTAAAGGAAATCTGCATGAGCGTACAGCACCTCGCTCATGACAAAATTACCATCTCCGGTTTCGACTCCCAGTCATCACGGACTCTCGGATCTGTAATACTAACATTACACTTCATACTGCTCGTCACGGACATCAAGTTTCACGTCATTGACGCCAAGACCTGCTACAACGCCTTGCTTGGTCGTCCTTGGTTACACGAGTACAACAACATCCCTTCTACACAACATCAGTGTATGAAGTACTTTAAGGATGGTTTCGAGTATACCGTAACAGGTGAGCTGAACCCATTCTCCGTGAACGAAGTCCACAAGTACGAAGATGCAAAATACTTTTTGCCAGACTTCGAGGATACAGAAAAGAGTCGCAAGTCGGAGAACAAAGCCGCCGCCACCATCCCTGTTTTCGGGAGCGATACCGAAGAAGAAGAAGAAGAGATAGTTTATGCTGGGCGAAATAGATCCATCTAAGATTAAGGCGATCATGGAAATGCCACCTCCGAGGACTCTCAAACAGCTGCGGTCTCTCCAGGGGAAGCTCGCGTACATCCGGCGGTTTATCGCCAACCTGTCAGGCAAGTGTCGTCCTTACAGTCACCTGATGAAGAAGGGAATTCTATTCGTTTGGGATCACAAATGTCAAGGCGCACTGGACGAGATCAAGCAGTACCTGCAGAACCCCCAGTGTTGGCTGCTCCGGTTAAGGGAAAGCCTCTCTTATACAACCGCCCTCGAAGGTTCTTTAGGCGCCTTATGGGTGCAAGAGAATGACCAGGGGAAAGAAAGAGCACTACTACTTAAGTCGAGTTCTTCTAGGGGCAGAAAGCAATTACTCCTCGATCGAAAAACATTGCCTAGCGCTAATCTTTGCGATAACAAAACTCCGGCACTATGCATTGGCACATGAAATCCGTCTTATATCAAAGGTGGACCCCCTAAAATATCTAATGTCGAAGGCCATATTGACAGGGAGACTCGCTAAATGGGCCTTACTCCTGATGGAGTTTTCAATAACCTATCAGCCTCTTAAGGCAGTGAAAGGCCAAGCCATTGCCGACTTCCTTGCTGAGCATCCAGTACCTGCCGGTTCTCCTCTAAATTGCGATTTGCCGGACGAACATGCATTTGACGCGGTCGACGGTGGTGATACCCAATGGGAACTTTATTTCGATGGAGCATCTTCCATGAAAAAGCGCAAACAAAGTACCCCTATGGTCAAGTCGGGAGTAGGCCTTATCTTCGTGACCCCACAAGGAAGGATAATGCGCTTTGCTTTCTCCTTAACGGAATCGAGGTCGAACAATGAAGCCGAATACGATGCTTTGATAGCGGGCCTCGAGATCGCCATTGACATAGGAATTGAAGACCTCCTTATATACGGGGATTCTCAACTGGTCGTTAGTCAAGTAAATGGTGACTACCAAACGTGCAAACCGGAGTTGGTGAAGTACGGCGAAAAGGTGCAACAACTGTTGGCCTAAATTCCCTCCTATATTTTAGAAAGCATACCACGCGCTGAAAATAGCAAAGCGGACGCGTTAGCTAAGCTCGCTAAAGAATTGGCTGACGAGAACCTAGATGACGTTAAAATCATGGTACAAAGCCGTCGAGTGCTCGCCCCAGCAGAAATATCTCCGGAATCATACGAAGAAAAGGGAGCGACTGAGCAGACGACCCTACAAATAAAAGACCATGAGAAGGCTGAGGACTGGAGAGAAGTATTTACCACCGAATGCCCGAAGAAGCGTCTTCAAGATATCAGCTCATGAAACGAGCTCTATCTTTCGCTTTCGTCAATGATACTCTGTATAAGAGGACGTTTGATTCTCTGTGGCTGAGATGTTTAGGACCTGACGAAGCAGAAAGAGTCGTTCAGGAAGTTCATGACGGAATCTGTGGTTCTCATCAAGCAGGCCCGAAGATAAAGTTAAAAATTAAACGGATGGGTTACTACTGGCCCATGATGATCCAGGACTGCCTCGAATATGCGAAGCAATGCCACTCATGCCAAATCCACGGGGATTTCATCCACCAGCATCCAAATCCACTCCATCCAACGGTGGCTAGCTGGCCATTCGAAATGTGGGGAACTGACATAGTTGGCCCTATCGAACTAGCATCGTCCAAGGGACATCGTTTCATCTTGGCGATGACTGATTACTTCTCCAAATGGGCGGAAGCAGTACCGCTGAGGGAAGTGAGGACGGAGAATATCCTCCACTTTTTCAAGACGCACGTCATTTATCGGTTTGGAACTCCATGGCGGATTATCTCCGATAACGGGCCAGCCTACAGAAGCTATAAGATTAGCCGCTTCGCGCAACAGCATAATATAGACTGGAGATACTCCTCAGTTTATAATCCACGAGCTAACGGTCTGGCCGAGGCCTTCAATAAGACCTTGACAAAGATCATAAAAAAGACAGTGTCCCGAAATAAGAAGGACTGGCACGAGAGACTGCAAGAGGCTCTTTGGGCATATCGAACTACGTTCAAGATGGCTACGAACACGACGCCATATGCACTGGTATTCGGTATGGAAGCGGTACTCCCCCTCGAGATAGAGCTGCCTTCTCTACGAGTGGCAGTCCACCACAAATTGACAAACGAAGAAAATGCTCACCTTCGGCTTGAGGAGCTTGATGCCCTTGATGAAACCCGGCTCAAAGCGCAACAAAATATGGAGGCCTACAAAGCAAAGATGACGCGCTCATACGAAAGATTGACCAGGCCGAGGACATTCCGCCAAGGTGAACTCGTACTAGTGGTCAAGAGACCTATGATCCCCAATCGTGCCAAGCGAGGAAAATTGAGCCAAACTATGAAGGCCTGTACATCATAGACAAGGTCTACCACGGCGGAGCCTATCTACTCATGGACATGCACGGTGAAAGGCCTTTCAGGCCAATAAACGGCCGCTTCCTAAATAAATACTACGCTTAATGAGCCACAGCCTAGGTCAATGATAGATGACGACGACTATGTCCGCTCGCTATCTTCCTAAGCTCAGACTTTATAAGCAGTAGCCGGCCGTCCCCTGAATGGACCGAAACGTCCTTAAACTAATGATGGACCGAAACGTCCTTAAACTAATGATGGACCGAAACGTCCTTAAACCAACGACGGACCGAAACGTCCTTAAACCAACGACGGACAGAAACGTCCTTAAACCAACGACGGACCGAAACGTCCTTAAACTACTACCGCAGTATCCTTAGGTTGACGAGATGAATAAAAAAAAGAGAAAAAAAATATATAAATAAAAATAATAATAACGGTATGTCCATAAGCAAAATGGGCACGGATGAAAACCCGAAAGGGCTCCGTGGGTAAAAACAGCAGCGCTACCGGCGAGTATTCGTGAAAACCCGAAAGGGCACAACCTTGTAAAAAAAGAGAAAAAGAATAAAAAAACGGTATGTCCATAAGCAAAATGGGCATGGATGAAAACCCGAAAGGGCTCCGTGAGTAAAAACAGCAGGACTACCGGCGAGTGTTTGTGAAAACCCGAAAGGGCGCAACCTCGTTAAAAGACACTTACAAGATCCTCCCGACCTTGTAAGGAGAAACCACCCGCGTGGGATCCTTACGACTCACAAGGGAGCGACACACTTAGGGATTCCCACGATTCCTAAGGAGAAAATACACTTACGAGATCCTCACGACTCGTAAGGAGAACTCTCTTATGGGACCCTCACGGCTCATAAGATTTGAAAGTCTTAAGTTAAAGAAACCTAAACCTGTTCTTAAGCAAATCCCCCCACAACATTCGATATTGCCCTACAAGTGGCTCAATACTGACCCTTGTATACAATCCACGGGCGCGAATAAACATTTCCCCAGCAAAGTCCCACCCGTGACTAGGGGTATATCCCTATGGTGAACAACCCTTATGAGTCCTCTCGACTTATAAGGAGAAAGCCCTCTTGTAGGATCCTTACGACTTGCAAGAGGACATGCACTTAGGAATCCTCACGATTCCCAAGAAGAAAACACACCTACAAGATCCTCACGACTTGTAGGGAGAAATACCTTTGTGAGACCCCTACGGCTCATGAAGTCAAAAGCCTTGGTTGACAGGACCCTTAACCCTGTTTACTAAGCCACATTTGTTCAATATCGACAGAGGCAAATGATGATTCGCTCCTGGCAACATCCCAGTTGTAGCGGTGCTGATGCCGAAATTAGTGTCTAAAATCCAAGCTTGCAGCGAAAAAGCTAGCAAGCCACACATGCATACGAAATAGCCGAAATGATGGGGCAACTTGTAATAAAAAGCAGCAAGTAAAAATGTATGCATGACAGATAGCCGCAATGATTGGGCAACTCGCAATAAAAAGCAGCGAGTAAAAAATAAAATAAATAGCCGAAATGATTGGGCACCACGAAAAATAGCCGAAATGATAGGGCAATCGCGACCTCCGCGATATAAAAATTGAAATGATAGAGCATCGCGGAAAAACAAATAAAATAAAAAAATAGTTTTAATTTATGCCCTACAGGTGATATTCCATCACACCCTGTATACAATCCAAGGGCGTAAACAAAAAAGGGATCATACTTCTCCCCCAGGTTTCATCATAAGAAAGAAACTAAATCTCGACGGGCCATAAGCGACCTAGAGATCATCCCAACACTCGTCTCGTAACGACGGAAACAACTTCAAATAAAGCGGAGCAGCGGCAACCCCTAGTTCCATGGCTCGGCGATATACCTATCACCAACAGTCAAATTTCCATTCCGTGAAATGCGGATACAATCAGCAAAATTCCTGGTTACGTGGAACGCGGATAACGTCACTCTTTGACCCCGTGGAAAATGTCCAGAGCGGATCCTGGTCCTCGCAGAGCACGGCAGTGAACCCGTGTGAAGCATCCAGAGCGGAGCCTAGTCCTCGCCGAGCATGGTAGTGAACCCGTGTGAAGCATCTAGTGCAAAATTCCTGGTCATGTGGAACACGGATAACGTCACTCTTTGACCCCATGGAAAATGTCCAGAGCGGATCCCGGTCTTCGCAGAGCACGGCAGTGAACCCGTGTGAAGCATCCAGAGCGGAGCCTAGTCCTCGCCGAGCACGGCAGTGAACCCGTGTGAAGCATCTAGTGCAAAATTCTTGGTTACGTGGAACGCGGATAACGTCACTCTTTGACCCTATGGAAAACGTCCAGAGCGGAGCCTAGTCCTCGCCGAGCACGGCAGTGAACCCGTGTGAAGCATCTAGTGCAAAATTCCTGGTCACATGGAACGCAGATAACGTCACTCTTTGACCCCATGGAAAACGTCCAGAGCGGATCCTGGTCCTCGCAGAGTACGGCAGTGAACCCGTGTGAAGCATCCAGAGCAGAGCCTAGTCCTCGCCGAGCATGGCAGTGAACCCGTGTGGAGCATCTAGTGCAAAATTCCTGGTTACGTGGAACGCGGATAACGTCACTCTTTTACCCCGTGGAAAACATCCAGAGCGGATCCTGGTTCTCGCAAAGCACGGCAGTAAACCCGTGTGAAGCAACCAGAGTGGAGCCTAGTCCTCGCCGAGCACGGCAGTGAACCCGTGTGAAGCATCTAGTGCAAAATTCCTGGTTACGTGGAACGCGGATAACGTCACTCTTTGACCCTGTGGAAAACGTCCAAAGCGGAGCCTAGTTCTCGCCGAGCACGGCAGTGAACCCGTGTGAAGCATCTAGTGCAAAGTTCCTGGTCACGTAGAATGCGGATAACGTCACTCTTTGACCCCGTGGAAAACGTCCAGTGCGGATCCTGGTCCTCGCAGAGCACGGCAGTGAACCCGTATGAAGCATCCAGAGCGGAGCCTAGTCCTCGCCGAGCACGGCAGTGAACCCGTGTGAAGCATCTAGTGCAAAATTCCTGGTTACGTGGAACGCGGATAACGTCACTGTTTGACCCCGTGGAAAACGTCCAGAGCGGAGCCTAGTCCTCGCCGAGCACGACAGTGAACCCGTGTGAAGCATCTAGTGCAAAATTCCTGGTCACGTGGAACGCGGATAACGTCACTCTTTGACCCCATAGAAAACGTCCAGAGCGGATCCTGGTCCTCGCATAGCACGGCAGTGAACCCGTGTGAAGCATCCAGAGCGGAGCCTAGTCCTCGCCGAGCACGGCAGTGAACCCGTGTGAAGCATCTAGTGCAAAATTCTTGGTTACGTGGAACGCGGATAACGTCGCTCTTTGACCTCGTGGAAAACATTCAGAGCGGATCCTGGTCCTCGCGGAACACGGCAGTGAACCCATGTGAAGCATCCAGAGTGGAGCCTAGTCCTCGCCGAGCACGGCAGTGAACCCGTGTGAAGCATCTAGTGCAAAATTCCTGGTTATGTAGAACGCGGATAACGTCACTCTTTGACCCCGTGGAAAACGTCCAGAGCGGATGCTGGTCCTCGCAGAGCACGGTAGTGAACCCGTATGAAGCATCCAGAGCGGAGCCTAGTCCTCGCCGAGCACGGCAGTGAACCCGTGTGAAGCATCTAGTGCAAAATTCCTGGCTACATAGAACGCGGATAACGTCACTCTGTGACCCCGCGGAAAATGCCCAGAGCGGAGCCTGGTCCTCGCCAAGCACGGCAGTGAACCCGTGTGAAGCATCCAGAGCAAATACCGAACAGTGGAGTCCTTAAAATCCACGGACTATGATGTCCTTAACCTCGACCGTAATGTCTTAAAACTAACGATCAACCACCCCGATTCCGTACGGATTCTACCTTGGTTTAAGGGTACATCTCTTCACTCCTTTGATACCTAGCGTTGTAATTCCTCAATGTCTTCAAAGAGGTGACGGGTCCCTGCAACCAAACATCGGATTGTGGAGTCTCTAAATCCACGGACTATGAGGTCCTTAACCTTGACCGTGATGTCTTAAAACTAATATCGGACTGTGGAGTCCCAAAATCCACGGACTATGAGGTCCTTAACCTTGACCGTGATGTCTTAAAACTAACATCGGACTGCGGAGTCCTTAAATCCACGGACTATGAGGTCCTCAACCTTGACCGCGACGTCTTTAAACTACGATGTCTCGAGAAACCCCTGACTCCGTGAAACACGAATAAGGGAGACCACATCCAGCACTTGCAGGTCCTCACGACCTGCAAGGAAGAAAACTCTCTTGTGAGATCCTTACGACTCTCAAGGGAAAACCCGCTTAAGAATCCTCACGATTCCTAAGAAGAACTTACACCTATGGGATCCTCTTGACCCGTAGGGAGAAAAAACTCTTTATGAGACCCTCGTGGCTCATAAAGCGCAGAAGTCTTAGGAAGCAGACCTTAACCCTGAATCCTAAGCCATCGCTGCCCTGCAAGGAGATCAAGATAAATTGTCCGCAAACGCATTCAATGAAAAGAGACACGCCGTTGAGAAGAAAAATGTATCTTTTATTCATAAACCAAAATAGATACAAAGTACAATTCATGAAAGAAACAAAAAGAAGATACTCTCATCCATGAGTATGTACAAAAAAAAGGGAAAAGGTACAAGTCCTCAAGCCGGCGGGCGGTGTAGTAATTTTATCAGCTCATCGTTTTGTTGCTGAGCCAAGGCTTCATGATGTAAGATCTCCAGAAGACGAGCCTCCGCCTGAGCTTGCTGAGCCTGATACGAAGCAAGCCGAGCCTCAAGCTCTTTCTCGGTGGCTTTATGAGCCTCGACCCTTTCACAAGTGAACGTGGCAGCTTTATCGAGAGCCACCATCTCTTTGATGGACTCCTGAAGCACCTGCCAAAGCTCGTATGCTTTGTTGGCCTTGGCGGTAAGAGTAGCGCGAAGCTCGCTCAGCGTCTTGGAAGCTAGCTCCCTGTCCGAGAATTTGCGGCCAAGTCTTTTATCGCATGACGTCATATTGGCCACCCATCGTGCTATCAGACCCCGCAACTCCGCTTTTGCAGCCACGGCTTCCGAGGAAAGGCGAGAACATTCAAGGGCGTGCAAGAGAGCCTCCACCTGCCGACAGAACTCCACCCAGACTTGCACCACTTCTTCGCTATGGTAGGTGGCAAGAAAAAGAAGAGAACCGTTAGCTTCGGCGGCAAACGCTTCAGCGGTGGTCGTGCTGCCAGCACGGAGCTCCTCAATCAAAGATGATAAGGAGACAAGGCTTAATTGGGCCAAGCGTTCCGAAGCCCGCAAGGCATAAGGGCCGGGCGGCATCACGATGCGCGACTCCAACACCGTGGAGACTGGCAAAGCTGTTAAAATTTGAAAGATGGCAGTAAAATTCTTAAGCAAAGAACGAATGAGAGTATGATGAAATGTCGCTTACCGACAGTCGTGCAAGTAGGAGCTGAGGGTTCCCCTGGCCCTTCGAGAACCTCGACCTCATCATCGGCCTCCAAAACTGTAGAGAACATCAATGTCAATACGCCAAATAACAATGATGCTATGAGAAGTGATGAACAACACTCACCTTGTCCAGTCAAGAGGACGATGCGTTGAGAAGATATCGCCAGCGGAGCGGCCATTTCCAAAAGACGCTGGAAGGACTGCCGAGGAGATAGATCGACAATGGAGGCAGCCAGTCCACGCAATTCTGAAAAGACAAAAGAGTTCAGCTAACAGAAAGATTACTAGCTCAAAACGTGGAAGGTTACCTTCGACACTCCTCCCATTCTGAGCCGGGGGGATAGCAGCTTCAGCGGCCTCTGTCGTAACTTCAGGCTCCAACAAAGGGAGGGTAGTCCCGACTATCTCCATCTCAACCTCTGGGCTGCCTTCGGGAAGAGCCGTTGGAGCGGTAGCTTCCAAAGGAGCCTCCCCCAAAGGGGCAAGCACACCCTGATCAAGAACCGCCGCTGAAGGCTCTACCATAAGAGGAGCAGCCTCATCAGCCCCCTCCACATCGAGCAATGCTTCATCGGGAATTTCGGCAGGCTTCAGCTTCAATGAGCCCGTAGGGACCTCCCCCATCGTCGAAGATTCTGCATAATTCACACAAGAATAAAGATACATGCGTGCAGGCGTAAACAATCTAAAATGCTATGAAGAAGTATAAAGGCATACCAATGCGTAACGAAGCCTTCAATATGGCTTCTTCAAGCCGCTGCTCCTTCTCAAGGAGGCGTACTCGCCAGGGTTCGAGAGTGGACTCATGGCCGCCGGTCCATAAAGAAAGCGCGTCCGCCGCGTCCTCTGAAACAGCCTGCTTCAAGGCCCTTTCCCCTCATTCCTCCAAAGGGCCTATAAACCGCCGACGAATCCACGAGGGGTCTTCGTAAAAGATTACAGCAGGATAGGGCTTCTTCGGAACCCTGGCGTTCTGAGACGCGTCTTTGGAACGCCTTATAGCCTCAGCCAACTGTGCAGCTTCCTCGGCAGCTGAACTGGGAAAAAGTAGTTCAGCATTCGATTCCGGTAAGGCCAACGGCTCATCTTCAAGGATGGGCTCAGACTCCGTTAAAGAGTCAAGCAAATTAGTAGCCACCTTCCTTCGACGCTTGGACCCAGAACCAGTCGCCGAGGATGACCGTTTCTTTCCCTTCGAAGCCTTAGTGCGGCGTTGGCCCACGTCGCCCTCAACACCATCTCCCCGGGCCACAACGGGAGATGACACTGCTATCATCGATGACACGGCGTGTGGTGCTGCCTCGGGTGGGGGTACTGTTACCGGAGCCCGTTTACCCCGCGACCGAGTACCCAGGGGCATACCAACTACTGGAGTAAGATCTACTCCTGACTCTCCAGGAATAAGCGCAGTGCCGATATCCCTCATGGGAAAGTGGACTGGGGCACGTGGTCGCAGCATGGCTCCTGGGGCCGGAACCTGAATAGGGGCGCCTTGGCCAAGAAGCACCCTTCTCTCCTCAATAATAATTGGGTTCACCCGATAGAGATACCAGCCCGTGAACGACCCCACGCATCGGGGAAAGTAATCACCATCAGGGATCATGAACTGAGAACCGGTGTTCAGCCTCACAAAGTGGTGGGCGGCATCCCGGACGGCCTCGAGCGAAGAAACCGGCGCGATTATGAAAGCTTCAAACGGGACGCCCTGATCATAGCCAAACTGCCGGACAAAGCGATGCGGATTGTACCGCATAAAGAGATCCTCACTGTCCTGACGAAATACCAGGTAACCCGGTTTGATTGCATATAAGCGCGCGGCCTCCCGGGGCTTCAAGGTGGGCGCGTCATCTTTCGACCGGTCTCAAAGCGGCTGGGCCGAACCCGTGGAAGAAGATAAGACCCGATCATTGAATATTAATCCGCCGGCAGTAGCGTAAGGAGAAATCAACGCCCAAATAGCCCCGAATTGAGTCGGGTCAGCAGCAGAAGTATCCACCAATCGCATAAGCCGAGGGAAAGTGTAGGCGTCATAGAATGCAGGCCTCTGATGCATAGCAAAAGCCCCCAACACGTGCATTTCGATCCAGGATGTGAAGTAATGAAGCGAAAAATTCACCACGTCTATGACAGGGTTGGAGGTATTAGCTGCGGTGCCCAACCCATGATAAAGATGCGCCAACGCCGGGATGCCGATAGCCAATCGCATACCCTCAGCAATACGATGAGCCGGGTAGATAACTGAGGCTCTCATGAAGCAGCGATGCATGGGGATAACGAACCAACTGAGCCAGACACTGACAAACCCCACGAAGAACGTCTCTTCATCCATACCGGGTGCTGCAATGGACTCAAAAGACATCGGCGACATGATGGGGATATAGTATTGAGGTAGATCCGATTCAGTGGTCGGCAGCTTCTTCGGACCAAACCCAAAGGGGTCTCTAATGTTGGCGAACTTCGGGGCTGTCTTCGATAAGGCGTCCTCGCGAAGGAAACGAGCAATGAAGCTCTTGAAAGTAACACCCTGCTCTTCGGATTCAGTGAATAATCGGTCGAAGATACCTAGTGCCTTGATTAAACTGGGACGCTTGTGGCGGACGGCATTCTCAGCAGACAGGCCATCAACCGGGGCGGGCTCGGGCTCAAAGATGTACTCGTCAGAAGGCAGCAACTCCTCTGTAAGTGCACGGCGGCGCCCCGGCCGTCAATCCGACGGCCAAATGCGGAAGCGGTGATAAACTTTAATTTTGCGGACTTAGCAAACCGGCACCACCGCGCACTAAACCCCGGATCGGGCCATTAAACTAGATCTAGCTAACTACAAGAAGGGGAAGAGATATACCGACTGATCCGAGTCCTCCGGTCTTCATCTCCACTCCGATCTCCTCGCGGGATCTCCGTCCGTCTCCTCCTCGTCGGAAAGGGCACCACGAAGCCGGGTACTTATACGGGCTCCCACCTCAATACCGAGGCAACTCGGGCGCGAAGTTGGCTAGCCGACGCGCCCAAGATTTGCTGTAGAATGTAGTGTAGAGTGCATGTCTCACTTTGGGGTTATGTTGTCATTGATGGAGGTGAAGGAAGAATGAACTTTGAGGGAAATGATGCTATCAATTTTTAGCAAGCAAAAATGAGATGATAAAAAATGCAACACTAAAAATCAACCTCTCTCTTTCTCCCTCTATGTGTGGCCGGCCAATAATGTGTGGGAAAATGGTGGAGGGGTTAAACAAAAGCAAGAGGGAGGTGATGGTAGTAAAAGGTGGAGGGTAACCATATCCAAAGCATCATCACAAAATCAAATCAAACTCAAATCCATTCACTTCACAATAAAAGCATGAAAAGCAAAGATGCTTTCATGATCAATCCTTATGCAATAAACCCATCCACAAAGTGTTATTTGCAAACTTGCAAATAACACCCTCCATCGAAAAAGTCCGGCCGGGAAAGAACAAAGGAAAACCGGCCGGAACGGAATGCAAACTGGCAACTCCAGAAAACTGGTCCCGTAATAAATTACAGGAAAACCCCGATATTGTGCATACACACCCGCATCTGTATCCCGACCGGATACAAATGCAAAAAGACAAAATCTACACTGTACTATACTAGGATCCGGCTTAAACCAAAGCCGGCTAGTAATATCCGTTCGATCCTGATCCGTGCAATACCACACGTATCTGATCGAACCTTGCCATATATCTATACGGCCACTAGTACTAACCGTCCGATCCTGATCCGTGCAATACCGCACGTATCTGATCGGACCCTGCCATATCTCCATACGGCCTCTACAGCGTTTCGCCCGAAAGCTTGAGTAACTGAAAGTGTGGTGGACTCTAAAGACTCGTCAATACTATGGCTGTGGATTTAACCACTAGCACGTCAGAGGTATTAGCCAATACGTGACGGGCCACCAGCTATTGACCAAAAGGGACGTTGATGAGCGAACTCATCCTGACACCCTACTGAGCCTGTCAGTGACAATATCCGTACAGTCCGGTCCGTTCGTCTATGAGCATCGCATGTCGGGCCTAGGGGTTTGGTAAAAGTCAGACCCCCAAAAGCGGTACAAGTCGTGTCGGAGTGTAGTCCAGAACACCCTGAGATACTACTGGAATACCTACCAGTAAATCTCCTGCCTTGGCCAAGGACTTCGTGTAATGGCTCTCCTAGACACAGCGCGACCTCACCCCCAATACCGGGAGAGAGCCCCTGAAGATCCGCTCACTGCCTCCATGTGGCTCGGGACTGTACCCAACTAAAACCTGTTTGCACGACTCCTTTGAGCCGTGGTAGGGTAGTAATCAAAGCACAGTGGGAACTCACACGAGACAAATGACGATCCCCAGGTCGATGAACTAACCTGTACACATGTCACCTGGGAACTGCTATCTGACGTCAGGTATAAGACCAACTAGCATGTTCCCGGCGAGTCCTGTCCGGTGTACTCATAACCCAATGAGCACCTGTATACATCTTAGGTGAACCAACTGACACCAGTGGCTTGTGAGACCGGCCACCGCCCCTCGTCGGGGTCTCGACTGTATACACTAGTCTACTCTGGAGAATCGATGCCCTGTCTCGAAACTCCCACGACTAGGGACCTTTTAAGGATGTGCTTATAGACTCCAGCTCTCACTTATATGATCGCCCTCATACTGCTAGCAGTCAAGCAAGAATCCTAGGGGCTCTATCAACGTGCAATAGCGACATGTCAGGTCACCTAAAGCAGTACACGATGATAAAGGTAAACCAGATAGCAAACTATCATCTCGAGTAAGACTGTCCTACCGGGATAGGTCCTCCCTCAATCATTGCAATCACGTGCCTATGATCCAATAATTGACTCTGAGGGCACTATCTCCAACAATCTCCCACTTGCACTCAAGGCTAATTATTGCGATGTCGCATACTCACAGCCCGTGTGATACCGAACACCCAACTCCTCTACTAGTCAGTCTCATAAATCCCGTTTGTAAAACTATTGCGTTCGAGGAATAGCCTCAGTGAGTGGATCCGCCTTGATGTTTCTTTCTATGTCTCTCTGTATCTCAAGTTCGCGGAGAAAAGCCATCTCCCGAAATGAGCAATACCTATCTTAGAATGTCTGCATGTCTGATGGGACCTAGCTCATAAATGAACTCCAAATCCAAACTTCTTAGACTGTATCGTCAACTGAACTTAATCAGTATCCTGCGCCATGCCACCCTCAGTATTGCCATGGACCACCTGTCCAAAATACTGCCCCTCGTCAGAAGGAAAACTATAACTCTGACAACCTCCTGTCGTCCATGTCACCTTGGAAGCCTGGAATGATAACTGTTTCCCGAATGGGGCTTTCGTTATCATATCCCTAGAACAGCCACTTATGTTCTAAAACTGCTTCCGACTGTTTCTCCAGGATTGGATCAATGTCAACTTATTGCATCTAGTGCAAGAACAACATCTGGTGTGGTACTTGACATCTCATGATTGACTCAATTGCCTAAGCAAGTGATCTGCCAATCATGAACATCCCTCTCTACTTTAGTCTATAAGACACCTTTAGAGAGGGTGACTCCATTACCTACAGGTATACTACCGTGCCAGGAGTCGTCCATTCTAAATACTCTTAGAATGCTGTCTAAGTACCCAGATTGGGAAACCACCCAAATCTAGATCTAAAAACCATAGATCTAGTAACCAGTATGTCTGATATAATGTCCAAGTCCCTTGTGGAGAAACCACAGTGTGACGACCAAAGTATAACCGATCGTAGTATAGGAGTTTCCTTTCCTACTCTGTGTATGTCATCCAAATATCAGGATATCACACCCTACTACCTTCTCAACAGATCCATCGCCTATTCTGATGACGTCAAACCCATGACTGTCACATCAGAAATAGATGATCTATCTCCACTACATCTGCTTTAGTCTATAAATAGACATAAGCCTGATGTCCACCAATGCTTCCGCTGCTCCCACTGACTACGACAACCCTCTGGAAGAGTCATATAGACGTGCACTTCTAAAGCTAGTTTAGAACGACGCTATACTCATCCTCCTGCCGGGTCTCGCAGCCTGGAACAACAACAATGGCAAGTGTGGGTAAACAAGAACTTCCCTGTCACCGTCCTTGAGGCTACCGGAGTACCTCTCGGGTGCCTGAAGTTACCCACCTTATCTGTGGAGTGGCCAATGGAATGTTAAATCAGATTGAATCTTTAGGTTCCTTATCAAATCTTCAGTAATCGTTTGCGGTTCTGGAATCACTTCCAGTTCTACCATACTCCCACTACTGTTTTTGAAAAAATCCATTTTTAATAAAACTGTGGCGAGTCTAGAACAATATTTCTATTGATCTGCCAGATGGTAGAAAATCAACCCTTGTCATAGCCTGGGTCAACCCACAAACAGCCATTACAGAAACGTGCCTTGAGTTATCCAGAGTCTGGTTTTAATCATAAGCCGGACAACTCCCCGTACCTTAACATCGTTAAGATATGAACTGTTCTATATCCAATATAGAACCAGAGGCACTGATTTAATTGAACCAGATTCAAATCATGCAGCTGTCTCCAGTGCATGTCAACTAAATGGAGAGAGGCCGATCAGCGTTACTCAACTTAGGAATGCTTCCAATTATGAGTAACCTGAAAGAGAAGCAATTTCTCTTTATCATTACTATCAACTGAATACCATACACAAGTATCTACATCTTCGATCACTTTGAAGAATCCCGATACTTGCTACACCTGGTTCTCTACTCTATTCAAATACCTATAACTCCTCAAAACTTAGACCCTGTGTTTCTACGAAACACATGTCTAAGAACTAGAGAAGTTAAAAGTAAACATAATATAGTATGAGGACCAACCCCTCTGTCCTGATGGACACTGGACAACATACAATACTCTGTATAAGTCCGCTGAGTCTAACAACTCTTTCACTGTATGTCGTAGGTTGAAAACTGTACTTATGGTTAAGAAGAATTACACCGCTGTTTAATGCTCCTTACCTAACCATCCACTGATATAGGTAAATGTCATCGACATAATATCAAAAGGTATATCTCACTCTATGAAAATAGACGTACAGATATATCAATTTGAAATTGGTGCACAACAGCGGATATTCAAAACCAAATATTTGCCGACCGGCAAACAACCCAGGTGATCTCCTCAAATATCACCGATTACTGTAAGCCTACGCTAGCGCCCCGGCAGTCTACAGACGCCAAATGCGGAACAAAAAACTTTTAACTGGCGCTATCGTATACTTTAACCCGGATCTGCCATTATTGCTAAACTAACAAACTGTAAAGAGTGTAGAAAGATTGTACCGAACGATCCGAGTCCTTCGTTCTTCAACCATCATCCCACGCTCCGTTGCGGCTGCTCCGATCTCGTCGATCTCCGATCTCCTCGTTGAGGTGGCACCACATGATCGGTTCTTTAAACAGGCTCCCGCCTCTGACTCGAGGCAACTCGATCGTCAAGTTTGCTAAAAGAGACGACCAAGAATAATGTAGAGAATGAGTAGATGACTTTGTCTCACTTCGTCCAAATCCGTGGACGATCGGTTAATGAAGTTGCCGTGGAAATCGGGTGATGGAATGAAATGAACTGTAAAATTCCATACACCCCGAATGCTATCATAATCTTTTCTAACCGAAATGAAACATCAAGTGAAGTGAGGAGAGAGAGGGCCGGCCATATATAGCAAGAGGGAGGTGACCGTAGGAGAGGGGGGTGACCACAAGAAAGCTTCTCACTTAAAAGATCAAGAAGAAATATCTTAACCAAAACAAGAATCATAAAACCTAAAGCATGACTCACAAATACACCTCATCATGCTTTTAATGAAACCATTAAAGCACTAATGAGTCATATGCCTCATCATCAATTCTAGAAGCTTCTAGAATGATGACTCACTCATATCTGAAGAAAAGATAAATCCGTCTTTAACCGAATGTTAAAAGACGGCTGATAGAAAACTGGAAACTGGCAACTTCCAAAAGTGATCCTGAAACGAATTTCAGGACAACCCCGAAACTGTATAAATATACCCGCATTTGTATTACGACCGAATACAAATGCAACTGAGACAAAGATATTATACCTACTCAATATAATACTCGGATCCGGCTTAAACCAAAGCCGACCAGTATCATCTGCCCGAAAAATAACACGTGCGTAAACGCACGTGCAATTTCCGAACCCTGCCATAAAACCATACGGCCTCTACAACGTTTCGCCCGAACTTGGGAAACTGTCTGTGGGGGACTCTAATAACTCGTCAGCACCATGGCAGTGGGTTTAACCACAAACCGTCAGCGGCACTAGCAATGCGTAACGGCTGCCCATGGACTGACCTCAAGGGAAGCTGATGAGCAAACTCAAGGGAGGCCGATGAGCGAACTCATCCAGAAACCCTACTGAGCCTAACAGTGACAATGTATATACAGTCCGGTCCGTTCGTCAATGAGTATCGCATATCTGCCTAGGGGGCTAGCAACGTCAGACCCCCAATAGCAGTATAAGTCGTGTCGGAGTGAAGCCCAAATACACCCTGAGATACTACTGGAGTACCTACCAGTAAATCTCCTACCATGGCCATGGATTTGTGTAATGGCTCTCCTAGACACAGCACGATCTCGCCCCCAATACCGGGAGAGACGAATCCCCTGCCGATCCGCTCACGTGCCTCCATGTGGCTCGGGACTGTACCCAAAAGCTACCTGTTTGCACGACTCCTTTGAGCCGTGGTAGGGTAGAAATCAAAGCACAGTGGGAACTCACACGAGACAAATGACGACCTCAGGTCGATGAACTAACCTGTACACATGTCACCAGGGAACTGCTATCTGACGATAGGTATAGTACTAACTAGCAGATTCCCGGCGAGTCCTGTCCGGTGTACTCATAACCCAATGAGCACCTGTATACATCTTAGGTGATCCAACTGACACCAGTGGCTTGTGAGACCGGCCACCGTCCCTCGTCGGGGTCTCGACTGTATACACTAGTCTACTCCAGAGTATCGATGCCCTGTCTCGAAACTCCCACGACTAGGGACCACAATTAAGGATATGCATATAAACTACCCAACTCTCACGTATATGATCGCCATCATACTGTTGGTAGTAAAGCAAGATCCTAAGGGCTCTATCAAAGTGTAACATGCAATCAGTCACCTGAACATGTACACGATTGATAAAGGCAAACCAGATAGCATACTATCATTTCGAGTAAGACTGTCATACCGGTATAGGTCCTCCGCAATCATTGCAATCACGTACCTGTGATCCAATAATTGTCTGTGGGGGCACTATCTCCAACAATCTCCCACTTGCACTCAAGGCTAATTATTGCGATGTTGCGTACTAACAGCCCGTGTGAAACCAACACCCAACTCCTCTACTAATCAGTATCACAAAGCCCGTTTGTAAAACTATTGTGTTCGAGAAATAGCCTCAGTGAGTGGATCCGCCTAGAAGTATCTTTCTATATCTCTCTTAATCTCAAGTTCGCGGAGAAAACCATCTCCCGAATTGAGTAATACCTGTCTTAGAACATGTCTGGATATCTGATGGGACCTTAGTTCATAAATGAACTCCATATCCAAACTTCTTAGACTGAATCGATCACTGAACCTAATCAGTATCGGGCACCTTGCTTCCCACAGTATCCTCTTGGACCACCTGTCCATAATACTGTCCCTCTTCGTCAGAGGGAAAAACTAAAACTCTGACAGTCACTCTGTCATCCACGTCACCTTTGAAGCCTGGAATGATAATCGTCTCCCGAAGGAGGCTGCCGTCATCAAATCCGTAGAACATGTACTTATGTTCTAAAACTGCTTCCTTATGTTTCTCCAGGATTGGATTAATACAAACTTATTGCATCTAGTGCAAAACCAACATTTGGTGTGGTACTTGACATCTCATGATTGACTCAATTGCCTAAGCAAGTGATCTGCCAATCATGCACATCCCTTTCCCCTTTAGTCTGTAAGACACCTTTAGAGAGGGTGACTCCATCACCTGCAGGTACACCACCATGCTAGGAGTCAACTATTCCAAAAACCATTAGAATATCTGTCAAAGTACCCACATTGGGAAACTACCCAAATCCATATCTAAAACCATAGATCTAGAAACCAGAATGTCAAATATTATATCCATATCCTGTCTGGAGAAACAACTGTGTGACGACCATAGTACAACCGATCGTAGTATAGGAATTTTACTTCCTACTCTGTGTATGTCATCCAGATACCATGACATCACACCCTACTACCTTCTTAACAGATTCATCCCCTATTCTGATTGAAGTCAAACCCATGACTGTCACATCAAAATTAGATGATCTATCTCCGCTATAACTGCTCAAGTCTATAAATAGATATAAGCATCTTGCCCACTATGCTTCCGCTGCTCCCACTGACTACGACAACCCTCCTACCGGGTCTCATATCCTGGAACAACAGTAGTGTCAAGTCTGGGTAGATAAGAACCTCCCTGTCACCGTCCTTGAGCCTACCGAAGTACCTCTCGGGTGTCTGAGGTTACCTACCATACCTGCGGAGTGGCTATTGGAATGTCAAACCTGATCGAATATATAGGTCCTATTAAATTTTTCCGTAATCGTTCGCGGTTCTGGAATCACTTGCAGTTCTACCATACTCCCACTACTGTTTTCTGAAAAAGATCCATTTTACTAAAACTGTGGCGAGTCAAGAACAATATCACTATTGATCTTCCAAATGGTAGAATATCAACCCTCGTCATAACCAGGGTCAACCCACAAAACAGCCATTACAGAAACGTGCCCTGAGTTATCCAGAGTCTGGTTTTAAGCATAAACTGGACAACTCCCCGTACCTTAATTTCTTTTAAGGTACGAACTATTCTATATCCAATATAGAAACTTTGGCACTTATTTAATTGGAACCATATTCAATCCATGCATCTGTCTCCAGTGCATATCAACTTAATGGAAAGAGGCTAATCAGCATTACTCAACTTAGGAATCCATCCAATTATGAGTAACCTGAAAGAGAAACACGTTTCTCAAAACCATCACTATCATCTGAATACCAATCACAAGAATCTACATCTTCGATCTCTTTGAAGAATCCCGATACTTGTGATACCTGGTTCTCTACTTTATTCTTATACCCACAACTTCTCAAAACTTAGACCTTGTATTTCTACGAAACACTCGTCTAAATACTAGAGAAGTTATAAGTAAACAGAACATAGTACGAGGACCTACCCCTTTGTCCTTATGGACACTGGACAACATACAATACTCTGTATAAGTCCGCTGAGTTAAACAACTCAAAACCTGTGCGTTGTAGGTGGAAAACTGTACCCTGGCGATTTCCTCAAATATCACCAATTACAACGAATTCCGATATAATGAGGATGATCACCTAATTCCCAATATCTTACTCCCACTCATCATCTGTAAAACCATACAGATATGAGAATGAAACCTGGTAAATACATACCCTTGGAGTAAGTGTCTAATCGGGAAAACAGTTTCTCCTTTAACAATGCACTGAAACATGAAAATGTTTCGTAGGGGTATCCTGGTATTCATAGTAATGCCTCTTCCATAATCCAATTCATGACTTCAACCGTATATTTTATTGCCATCTCTCCAAATCCCTTTATTTGTCTTTAGTCGTTACCTTCTGTACACCATGGTTATGCTAAATGGTTTTCTTCCTTCCCTACCGTTCGGCACCAGCCTATGGTTTGGAAGAAGACTATCCAGTAAGCATAATAGGTGTACCCTCCTAAACCAAGGAGTACTCGCAACTGAGAGAAGGTGATGATAAAAGACAACTGAATAATACCTTATTCTTTTAAAGGTGAAATAGGAGTGGCGATGAAGTACGCGGTTTTGGTCGTGAATGATATCAGTCGCAATTTACTTTGCCCTCTTTCTAATCCCTTTATTTTGTCTTTACATATTACCTTCTGCACACCCTACTTAGGCTAATTGGTTTTCTTCATTCCCTACCTTTCGGCACCAGCCTATGGTTTGGAATAAGACTATCCAATAAGCGTAATAGGTGTACTCTCCTAAACCAAGGAGCTCTCGCAACCTGAGAGAATGTGATAATAAAAGACAACTGAATAAACCAATTCTATTTCTCCTGAACCTTGATCCATCCTCGAAGAAGTCCCTTCGAGTTCGTATATAACCATACGATGGCTCTATCCAATGGAAGTGGATATCCGTAGTAATACGGGTGTTCTGAGAAATTCAAAGGGTAGAAGAAGGAGTGGCGATGACTTATGCAACTCAGACAATCCAAAAGCCAGTATTTTAAGAAGGTTCGGTCAACCTGGTCACTTAGTCATAGTCTAGGGTCGGTCAAAGGTCGCTGCCAAAGAGAGAGAGAGAAAAGAAACACTCTGCGTGCACTCTAACCTAGATCAGAATGGTCATCATTTTATCTAATCCGGAAACCTCCCACTGTCCTGTCAAATTCTCCTCCAAACCTAAAGAAGAATCAATCGGGATCACCCGAAGAGTAAACCAACTCATCAGTGGGAATCGGGATCCAACTCTCATCGCATGTTAACGTGATGGAATGCATCCACGTTATTCATACTCCAGAAGGTATGCGCATACTTGGCAAGTTTCAGTTTCTTTAGAAACTCCCGATATCATTTTCTTGCCCCATGCTCTTATGACCTTGGCGTATGTCAACAAATCATAAGTCACATGTCAAGTTCTGCCCGTCATTATCTTGTTAATTTGAACCCACCCGTACATACCCTTGACGTATGCCAACAAGGTAATACGACTGTCCCAAACCAACTCATCTATCTATGCAACAAATGAATACCCAGCAGCTACCAAACACTATGCCTTGACGTATGCCAACAAACATAGCTTGAATACTACTGACCATCCATAAGAAACGACGGAAGGCTACGACTGGTTTTTGGCGAAAAACCTTTAACGTAGTGAACTTGATATCGCTGAAGGAACCTGATAGATTTTTAAAATATAGTGGCGAAAACCTTTTGCTAAAGAGGTCACTCCCGGTAAAGGGATCTCGGCTCTTTCCTCGTGGAATGAGGTGCAGGATATTCCACTGAATACCGCTATGCATAACAAAAGAAAACGTCTTTGCAATAACACTTTTTAAATTGTTCCAACAACTGTATACAGGTTTGTTTTAACTTTGCGTTGATCAGAATCAACGCAGTCCCATCATTAATCACACCAGAAAAGAACGAAAATAAAATGTACGTATATGCCATCCGCATTCGTCACTGGGTCCCGTCATCACCCGTTAGGTTACTTAACTAACGACAGAGCGGGGACTGGACTAGCGCGGGTGTAAAACATATACAACATCTAATAGTATATAAACCAATATACAATAATCGCTCCAGGCGTGATAGTATGCAACATTACAGAAAAGTAATAAGCATCACAGAACAATACAGATAATCTGGGATCCCCGAGTTTCACAGAGCCGCTGCTGAAACTCGACGTTCCCCTGTCGTGTGGATAGCCTGTGCAATGAAACCTAGACCCCTACGGGTGCGGCAAGTTACCCGCCAAAACCTGAAGCGAGGTAGTCCCCACAGCATAGTGAATGGAACACCCGGCACTTCACGGAATCCGGTAAATTGAGCACCCCTCCTTGGGTCAACCTGTACCCCCTACGAGTGCGGCGAATAGTCTGCCAATTCTGAAGTGGGGCCCCTTTGCCTCTCAAAGCCATGAGATGCGGACCCGTTGCTTTCCCGAACCCGGCTATCCGTGCACTCCGTCGCGGGGTAAAACCTAGTACAGTAATAAAAAATAGTACAATAGGTACATCGACCGCAACCTGGTCGTGTCCCAAAAGAATATTATACAACAGGCAGTGACGGCAGTCCACAAGTTGGACGCTCGCCCCGCAATATCAAATGTACAAATAAACACAAACTGTACTACCATTGCACACTGCTATCCACCACGACAAATCCGCAACATCACAGCACAACACAGAACATCAACGCGAATGTCACGTTCGCAAACCCGTCTAAAAGAACTATAGCAATCAGACGCAGTTTACCGATCAAATGACATTCCCGGTCGGAGATATAATGTAAGCACTGTAAACTAACGTGTTTAAATTTCGATCGACCAAAGACCAAATATCAAAAAGTGGGCCCCACAGCTTACTGGTGAACAGTAACAAAATCTGGGCCAAAACGATATTTACCAAAAACCCCAAAATCCAACAGAGAAGCCACTGGAAAAATTTTGGAGCACGAGCTCACCACATGGCCGCGGTTGCGCGGTCAAACCATGGGTTTGACCGCGCTTCCGCGGCGCTTTGGTGGGGTCACGTTCCCAAAATTTGCCGTGGTTCTTAAAAACGCCTGCACAGTTCTCTGAGACATACAGAATTAATTTTCGAGACCGTTTAAAATTAACAGAAACTGTCGGCATAGGATTTTGTAGTTTTCGATTTCCGGTCGGATCGATATTTTAAACGCGTTAGCACAAGTTAGAATAGAAAAATGGTGAGGCTCTGATACCACTGTAAGCCTACGCTAGCGCCCCGGCAGTCTACAGACGCCAAATGCGGAACAAAAAACTTTTAACTGGCGCTATCGTATACTTTAACCCGGATCTGCCATTATTGCTAAACTAACAAACTGTAAAGAGTGTAGAAAGATTGTACCGAACGATCCGAGTCCTTCGTTCTTCAACCATCATCCCACGCTCCGTTGCGGCTGCTCCGATCTCGTCGATCTCCGATCTCCTCGTCGAGGTGGCACCACATGATCGGTTCTTTAAACGGGCTCCCGCCTCTGACTCGAGGCAACTCGATCGTCAAGTTTGCTAAAAGAGACGACCAAGAATGATGTAGAGAATGAGTAGATGACTTTGTCTCACTTCGTCCAAATCCGTGGACGATCGGTTAATGAAGTTGCCGTGGAAATCGGGTGATGGAATGAAATGAACTGTAAAATTCCATACACCCCGAATGCTATCATAATCTTTTCTAACCGAAATGAAACATCAAGTGAAGTGAGGAGAGAGAGGGCCGGCCATATATAGCAAGAGGGAGGTGACCGTAGGAGAGGGGGGTGACCACAAGAAAGCTTCTCACTTAAAAGATCAAGAAGAAATATCTTAACCAAAACAAGAATCATAAAACCTAAAGCATGACTCACAAATACACCTCATCATGCTTTTAATGAAACCATTAAAGCACTAATGAGTCATATGCCTCATCATCAATTCTAGAAGCTTCTAGAATAATGACTCACTCATATCTGAAGAAAAGATAAATCCGTCTTTAACCGAATGTTAAAAGACGGCTGATAGAAAACTGGAAACTGGCAACTTCCAAAAGTGATCCTGAAACGAATTTCAGGACAACCCCGAAACTGTATAAATATACCCGCATTTGTATTACGACCGAATACAAATGCAACTGAGACAAAGATATTATACCTACTCAATATAATACTCGGATCCGGCTTAAACCAAAGCCGACCAGTATCATCTGCCCGAAAAATAACACGTGCGTAAACGCACGTGCAATTTCCGAACCCTGCCATAAAACCATACGGCCTCTACAACGTTTCGCCCGAACTTGGGAAACTGTCTGTGGGGGACTCTAATGACTCGTCAGCACCATGGCAGCGGGTTTAACCACAAACCGTCAGCGGCACTAGCAATGCGTAACGGCTGCTCATGGACTGACCTCAAGGGAAGCTGATGAGCAAACTCAAGGGAGGCCGATGAGCGAACTCATCCAGAAACCCTACTGAGCCTAACAGCGACAATGTATATACAGTCCGGTCCGTTCGTCAATGAGTATCGCATATCTGCCTAGGGGGCTAGCAACGTCAGACCCCCAATAGCAGTATAAGTCGTGTCGGAGTGAAGCCCAAATACACCCTGAGATACTACTGGAGTACCTACCAGTAAATCTCCTACCATGGCCATGGATTTGTGTAATGGCTCTCCTAAACACAGCACGATCTCGCCCCCAATACCGGGAGAGACGAATCCCCTGCCGATCCGCTCACGTGCCTCCATGTGGCTCGGGACTGTACCCAAAAGCTACCTGTTTGCACGACTCCTTTGAGCCGTGGTAGGGTAGAAATCAAAGCACAGTGGGAACTCACACGAGACAAATGACGACCTCAGGTCGATGAACTAACCTGTACACATGTCACCAGGGAACTGCTATCTGACGATAGGTATAGTACTAACTAGCAGATTCCCGGCGAGTCCTGTCCGGTGTACTCATAACCCAATGAGCACTTGTATACATCTTAGGTGATCCAACTGACACCAGTGGCTTGTGAGACCGGCCACCGCCCCTCGTCGGGGTCTCGACTGTATACACTAGTCTACTCCGGAGTATCGATGCCCTGTCTCGAAACTCCCACGACTAGGGACCACAATTAAGGATATGCATATAAACTACCCAACTCTCACGTATATGATCGCCATCATACTGTTGGTAGTAAAGCAAGATCCTAAGGGCTCTATCAAAGTGTAACATGCAATCAGTCACCTGAACATGTACACGACTGATAAAGGCAAACCAGATAGCATACTATCATTTCGAGTAAGACTGTCATACCGGTATAGGTCCTCCGCAATCATTGCAATCACGTACCTGTGATCCAATAATTGTCTGTGAGGGAACTATCTCCAACAATTACAACGAATCCCGATATAATGAGGATGATCACCCAATTCCCAATGACTTACTCCCACTCATCATCTGTAAAACCATACAGATGTGAGAATCATACCTGGTAAATACATACCCTGGAGTAAGTATCTAATCGGGAAATCAGTTTTCTTTTAACATTACACAGTAAAACTGAAACATTGAAATGTTTCGGTGGGGTATCCCGGTATTCTTAGTAATGCCTCTTCCATTATCCAGATTCACAACTATAACCATATAATTCTTTGCCACCTCTCCAAATCCCTTTATATGTCTTTAGTCATTACCTTCTGCACACCCCTTAGGCCAAATGATTTTCTTCCTTCCCTACCGTTCGGCACCAGCCTATGGTTTGGAAGAAGACTATCCAGTAAGCATAATGGGTGTACTGTCCTAATCCTAGGAGCACTCGCAATGCGAGAGAAGGTGAAGATAAAAGACAACCGAATAAACCTTATTCTTATTTCTCCTGGACCAGAATCCATCCCCGAACTGGAACAAGTTCCTTTCGAGTTCGTATATAACCATACGATGGAGTATCCAATAAACTGTGGATCTTCGTAGTGATACGGAGTGTCCTGGAGAAATACAAAGGTGATTTAGGATTGGCGAAGAAATACTTGGTTTGGTCGTGAATATCAGTCGCAATTTACTTTGCCCTCTTACTAATCCCTTGCTTTGTCTTAATCGTAATACCTTCTGCACACCGTTTAGGCTAATTGGTTTTCTTCATTCCCTACCGGTCGGCACCAGCCTAAAGTTTGGAAGAAGACTATCCAATTTGCGTAATAGATGTACTACTCCTAAACCAAGGAGTACTCGCAACCTGAGAGAGGGTGAAAAGAAAAGACAACTGAATAATCCTATCCGTTTTCTCCAGAACCGGAAACCATCCTCGAATTCCTTCGAGTTCGTATCTAACCATACGATGGTTTTGTCCAATGGAAGTGGACGTTCGCAGTAATACGGGGTGTCCTGGAGAAAAGGGTAAAAGTAGGAGTGGCAATGAGGTTAGCGACTCTGACAATCCAAAAGCCAGTGTTTAGAAGGTTCGGTCAACTTGGTCACTGAGTCATAGTCTAGGGTTGGGTCAATGGTCGCTGCCAGAGAGAGAGAGAAAAGAAACACTCAGCGTGCACTCTATCCTAGATCAGAATGGTTATCACTTTTCCTAATCTGGAAACCTCCCACTGTACCTCAAATTCCCCTCCAAACCTGAAAGAAGAATTAGTCGGGGTCACCCGAGGAGTAAACCAACTCATCAGTGGGAATAGGGATCCAACTCTCATCGCATGATAACGTGACGGAATCCGCTCACGGTATCACACTCCAGAAGGTATGCGCATATCTGGCAAGTTTCAGTTCTTTTGAAACTCCCGATGTGATTTCTGCCCCATGCTCTTATGACCTTGACTTTGGCCAACAAATCATAAGTCACATGTCAAGTTCTGCCCGTCATTCTCCATGTTAATTTGAGCCCACCCGTACAAGCCCTTGACTTTGGCCAACAAGGCTATACGACTGCCCCAAACCAACGCATCTATCTATGCTGCATATGAATAACCAACAGCTACCAAACACTGTGCCTTGACTTTGGCCAACAAACACAGCTTGAATACTATTGACTACCCATATGAAACGACGGAGGGCTACGAATGGTTTCTGGCGAAAACCTTTAACGTAATGAACTTGATATCGTTGAAGGAACTGGTAGCTTTTTAGAAAATATAGTGACGAAAACCTTTACTAAAGTGGTCACTCCCGGTGAAGGGATCTCGGCTCTTTCCCCGTAGATTGGGGTGCAGGATATTCCAAATGAATACCACGATGCAAAGCAAAAGTAATCGGCTATAGTGAAGTTACTGCCCTGACGCAAACTTTTGTCCAAGGGGTCACTCCCGGTGAAGGGATCTCGGCCCTTGCCTCGTCGACTGAGGAGCAGGATATTCCAAATGAATACCACGATGCAAAACAAAAGTGAACGTCCTTGCAATAACAGCTTTTTGAAAAGTGTTCCAACAACATCAGAATAGGTTTGTTTAACTTGCATTGATCCGAATCAACGCAGTCCCATCAATTGATCACACCACAAAGAACGAAAATATACTGATGTACGTATATGCCATCCGCATTCGCCACTGGGTCCCGTCATCACCCGTTAGGTTAGCTAACTAACGGCAGAGCGGGGACTGGACTAGCGCGGATGTAAAACACATACAACATCTACTAATATATATACCAATATATTATATTCGCTCAAGGCGTGATAAAAATGCAACATCACAGAAATGTACAGCATCACAGAACAATACAGATATCTGGGATCCCCGGGTTTCACAGAGCCACTACTGAAACTCGACGTTCCCCTGGTCGTGTGGATAGCCTGTGCAATGAAATCCTAGACCCCTACGGGCGCGGCAAGCTACCCGCCAAAACCTGAAGTGAGGCAGCCCCCTTCAGCGCCGTGAATGGACCACCCAGCACTTCACGGAATCCGGTAACTTGGGCACCCCTCCTGGGTCAACCTGTACCCCCTACGAGTGCGGCGAGTAGCCCGCCAATCCTAGAGTGAAGTCCCCTCCATCTCAATGCCATGAGATGCGGGCTTGTTGCCCACTAGAACCCGGCTATCCGTGCACCCCTCCGCGGGGTAATCCTAGTACAGAAAGTAAAATATACATACAACGGGTACATCGACCGCAACCAGGTCATGCCCCAAAAGAATAATACAAACAGGCAGTGACGGCAGTCCACATGTCGGACGCTCGCCCCGCAATATCAAATGTACATAATACAACAGCACTGTACTAGCATTGCATCCAGGCTATCCCCACGACCGATCCGCAACATCACAGCAAAATCACAAAACATCAACGTGAAAGTCACGTTCGCAAATCCGTCTAACCGGGCTATAGCAGTTAGACGGGATTTACCGATCAAGTGACGTTCACGGTCGCAGATATAATGTAAATACTGTGAAAGATGTGTTTAAAATATCCGATCGATCAAAAATTAACAAGTGGGCCCCCAAGCAATACTGTAGCACTCACAGAAAATCTGGGCCCAATATTAATATTCCAAAACCCCTATTTTTAGCCCAGAAGCCCACTGGGAAAAAATGATACAGTCACGACACCAATGTGCGGCGGAACCGCGGCCCAGGGGGGGTTTGGCCGCGGTTCCGCGCTTCATTGGTCGACTGACTGTGTCGAATTTTTCCAGTAGTCTTACAATTTCCAGTACACTAGTTTTTTACAACCTGAAAAATTTTTTGACACCAAAAATTTTCAACAGAAAACTGATGTGAACAAAAATGTAGATTTTGGAATTTTGGTCGATCGGAAATGCAATACACATCAAACAAAGCTAGACGAAGTTAATGGCGAGGCTCTGATACCACTGTAAGTGCACGGCGGCGCCCCGGCCGTCAATCCGACGGCCAAATACGGAAGCGGTGATAAACTTTAATTTTGCGGACTTAGCAAACCGGCACCACCGCGCACTAAACCCCGGATCGGGCCATTAAACTAGATCTAGCTAACTACAAGAAGGGGAAAAGATATACCGACTGATCCGAGTCCTCCGGTCTTCATCTCCACTCCGATCTCCTCGCGGGATCTCCGTCCGTCTCCTCCTCGTCGGAAAGGGCACCACGAAGCCGGGTACTTATACGGGCTCCCACCTCAATACCGAGGTAACTCGGGCGCGAAGTTGGCTAGCCGACGCGCCCAAGATTTGCTGTAGAATGTAGTGTAGAGTGCATGTCTCACTTTGGGGTTATGTTGCCATTGATGGAGGTGAAGGAAGAATGAATTTTGAGGGAAATGATGCTATCAATTTTTAGCAAGCAAAAATAAGATGATCAAAAATGCAACACTAAAAATCAACCTCTCTCTTTCTCTCTCTATGTGTGGCCGGCCAATAATGTGTGGGAAAATGGTGGAGGGGTTAAACAAAAGCAAGAGGGAGGTGATGGTAGTAAAAAGTGGAGGGTAACCATATCCAAAGCATCATCACAAAATCAAATCAAACTCAAATCCATTCACTTCACAATAAAAGCATGAAAAGCAAAGATGCTTTCATGATCAATCCTTATGCAATAAACCCCTCCACAAAGTGTTATTTGCAAATTTGCAAATAACACCCTCCATCGAAAAAGTCCGGCCGGGAAAGAACAAAGGAAAACCGGCCGGAACGGAATGCAAACTGGCAACTCCAGAAAACTGGTCCCGTAATAAATTACAGGAAAACCCCGATACTGTGCATACACACCCGCATCTGTATCCCGACCGGATACAAATGCAAAAAGACAAAATCTACACTGTACTATACTATGATCCGTCTTAAACCAAAGCCGGCTAGTAATATCCGTTCGATCCTGATCCGTGCAATACCGCACGTATCTGATCGAACCTTGCCATATATCTATACGGCCACTAGTACTAACCGTCCGATCCTGATCCGTGCAATACCGCACGTATCTGATCGGACCCTGCCATATCTCCATACGGCCTCTACAGCGTTTCGCCCGAAAGCTTGAGTAACTGAAAGTGCGGTGGACTCTAAAGACTCGTCAATACTATGGCTGTGGATTTAACCACTAGCACGTCAGAGGTATTAGCCAATACGTGACGGGCCACCAGCTATTGACCAAAAGGGACGTCGATGAGCGAACTCATCCTGACACCCTACTGAGCCTGTCAGTGACAATATCCGTACAGTCCGGTCCGTTCGTCTATGAGCATCGCATGTCGGGCCTAGGGGGTTGGTAAAAGTCAGACCCCCAAAAGCGGTACAAGTCGTGTCGGAGTGTAGTCCAGAACACCCTGAGATACTACTGGAATACCTACCAGTAAATCTCCTGCCTTGGCCAAGGACTTCGTGTAATGGCTCTCCTAGACACAGCGCGACCTCACCCCCAATACCGGGAGAGACGAACCCCTGAAGATCCGCTCACTGCCTCCATGTGGCTCGGGACTGTACCCAACTAAAACCTGTTTGCACGACTCCTTTGAGCCGTGGTAGGGTAGTAATCAAAGCACAGTGGGAACTCACACGAGACAAATGACGATCCCCAGGTCGATGAACTAACCTGTACACATGTTACCTGGGAACTGCTATCTGACGTCAGGTATAAGACCAACTAGCATGTTCCCGGCGAGTCCTGTCCGGTGTACTCATAACCCAATGAGCACCTGTATACATCTTAGGTGAATCAACTGACACCAGTGGCTTGTGAGACCGGCCACCGCCCCTCGTCGGGGTCTCGACTGTATACACTAGTCTACTCTGGAGAATCGATGCCCTGTCTCGAAACTCCCACGACTAGGGACCTTTTAAGGATGTGCTTATAGACTCTAGCTCTCACTTATATGATCGCCCTCATACTGCTAGCAGTCAAGCAAGAATCCTAGGGGCTCTATCAATGTGCAATAGCGACATGTCAGGTCACCTAAAGCAGTACACGATGATAAAGGTAAACCAGATAGCAAACTATCATCTCGAGTAAGACTGTCCTACCGGGATAGGTCCTGCCTCAATCATTGCAATCACGTGCCTGTGATCCAATAATTGACTCTGAGGGCACTATCTCCAACATCCTCATACAGACTACCCCTGATTGGCAACCCTGAGATGTCATAGAATTCTGCCAGAGAGATCGAGACCTCGCGATCTCCTAGAATGAAAGTGTTGGTTGGAAGATTCCATTGGTTCAAAAACGCCTTAACCCACCAGACATGCGGGGACTTATAACGGAAGAGTGACGCGTATATTGCCTGATAAATCCCGACCTTCTGCAGCCGCGCACAATGGGCAGAAAGGATGTAGCGAGCCCAGAGAAGGTAGCCCGTAGGGTGTTGAGGAGTGAGCCCTATCTTATAAATTTGCCCCCACGAGTGGGCCTCACCCTGGAAAATACGCCGCCCCAAGATATCTATGGCCGGGATCGGATGGTTCGGAATACCGGTCGTCGAAGGCTCGAGCCTCCCCGTTGGAGTCCAGTTGGGCATTTCCACAGCAAAAACCGTTCTCGGAGGGTCCATCGGTAAGAATGGGAAAGTGGGCTCTGTCGGTACCGCGCAAAGGAAACTCCGGCGACCCTGAATAATATGACTGTACCAAGATCCCCATTGAAGTAGGTTGGTGCAGTTTGGGTCATGGGCCCGAATCATCGCCATCGCTTCCTCATCAGATGGTGACTAAGGAAAAGCAGCCTCCGAGCGAGAAAATGGAAAGCATGGAACAGAAGCCATCGCACCTGAAATCCAATAAAAGAAGACTGTCAAAAACAAAGCTAGCAATATATATACATGCATGAACATGAGGACTAGCCGAAGAAAGCAACAGCAGACTCTTTTATGGGGCCTTGGCTACAAAACAACACGGGCCCCACAGAATCAGGATGACGGCTCATTAATAATGAGACCAAGCAGTTATAATAAAACAGAGGGAATATCCTCATTAAATAAAGAATGAGATTTAAGTAACCCTACACATTCCCCCTAGAGGACAAATCTGTCTCGGGCTCTACAACAGATCCAACAGGATCAAAGGAATTAAATTCCCACAGAAGACATCATTACAAGGCTCATGTTTCATTAATTGCAGAAGGACAACCTCGGGTCAAGAGACCCTAAGAAGCCTCCATGTGAAGAAATTGAGTTCTTCGTAGGAATTAAATTCCTTATTAAGAAAAAGGGAATTAAATTCCCAGAAACCCTTTTGGATAGAATTAAATTCCATAGATTTTAACCGTCACCATTATCTCCCTAAAGATCATATGAACCCTAAAAGGATCTACCGTTAAAAGTTTTATTCCATACTCCAGTGGAAAAAACTTAAAGGAAAATGGGTTCATATTAAAAAGGGTAGAAACCCCTGTTTTGGATTTAAACTCCAGAGGAATGTGAGAGTTCTTCGATCATATGAGAGCATTACCTAAAGAGAAAAGTCTCTTCGAACAGAGTTAAACTCTGGAAGATTTTCAAGGCAGAGAACTAAGCTCTGGGAAAAGAGAATTAAATTCTCAAAAGAAGAAAGTTTGCAAGGAAGAAGATGAGCAAAGTGGAGGCGTCTCTGAAATGACCCCAATATTTATAGGAGGTGATGGAAACGTTTCATCTCCCCAAATCCCTAGAGGAATCCAACGGTCACAAAAGGTGACAGCGTTGCACTCACGTGCAGACACTTGAGAACAACGCTGTGGGGGCATTTGTTTCCTGATTTAAAATCAGGAAAGCCTACGGAAGAGGCTTCAAGAAAGGGTCACGTGCTCACACGTGACCAGCAGTCACGTGTTGGCACGTGACATCTAAAAGCATCGGCGAGGCAGATTCAGTTTCCCGACTATATCAAAGAAAAGGGCTACAGAAAGGGTCACGTGTTCCCACGTGACATTTAAAAGCGGCTTCAAAGGCACATCAGTTCCCTGATCAAATCAAGGAAAAGGCTTCAGAAGAGGTCACGTGCTCACACGTGACCAGGGGTCACGTGTTGGCACGTGACATTTAAAAGCAGCAGACTCATTCTCCGGTTAAATCAAGAAAAAGGCTCTAGACGAGGATCACGTGCTCACACGTGACCAGGGGTCACGTGGTGGCACGTGACGGCTAAGCAGCGGCCAGAAGGCAGAGCGCAAAAAGAAGAAGAGGTCTCGTTCCAAAGGGGTCACGTGCCCACACGTGACCAAGGGTCACGTGGCCACACGTGACCGACTTTCAAAGCCTATCTGTTAACAGAATTAAATTCTGATAAAAGACCTCTCAAATCTTTCCAAAGGAACCGATTGAGTTAAAAATTTAAAGGTGATTAAACATCACCTATCTATGGAAAAATCTTGAATTTGGAAAGATTTCCCCTTAAAATCTAACCGAAATAACAAAGGAAAATCTCTGGATTTAAAATCCAATGGTGAATAAAATTCACCTAATGATCCAAAGGTCCAAACGAATGGTGGGTACAAATCAAATCTCTCAAGAAAAGATTCATCAAAACTAATTGATTCTGCTGGTTCTCCTATAAATAGGAGCCAAGAGACACACAGAGGGAGATATGTGCAGAGGGAGAAAAAAAAAGAGAGGGCCTGAATACTTTGGAGGAATTTGGATCTTCTGCAAAAGAAAACCCTAGGTAAGAAAGGGAAGGCTTTTTGAAAGAAAAGAGAATTTAATTCTCAACAGAGTTTAACTCTGATATTAAACAGAAGAACATAGTTCTCTCTTTAGTGGAGGATCTGTAAAGTGCACATCTTCCCTTGAATTGGGAATTTAATTCTCATTGGGTTGAGATCCTGCCATGCAGATCCAAAGCATAGAGAGGGAATGAAAGCTTGAGAATTTAATTCTCATAGAACTATAGGAATTTAATTCCTTTAAAATAAAACTAGGGTTTAACCCTATGTTATGGGAATTTAATCAGGGTTTAACCCTAGTTAAGAACTTAGTTCTGTTAAAATAACTGGAATTTAATTCCTTTCAAAAAGAAGAAATTAGGGTTTCACCCTATGACAGAATCTCATACCTCTCTAAAAGAGAGTGGGAATTTAATTCCTTTAAAGCTCTTATTAGGGTTTAACCCTATGATAGAATTCAGTTCTTCACATATATGAGAAATTTAATTCCTACAGAAAATTCAGAGTTCAAATCTATCCCAGAATATAAATCTTCAGAAGGGAATAGGAATTTAATTCCTCTTAAATTTATCGTTAAGGTTCAACCCTACGAAGAATTTAATTCTTAAAAAAAAGGATTAACAGATCTTCTAAAAAACATACAAAGAGGCAGGGTCACGTGCCACCATGTGACCCCCGAAAAGATCCACAAAGAAGGGCCTTTGAAGCAGTGCCTCATGTAACCCACGTGACCTTTGGCAGAAGCTTTAACATACGAGCATTTAAATGCCCGTCACGTGATGGCACGTGATGCTCTAAAAGATGCAATATTCTCGACAGAACAAATAAAGGGAGGGCGCCCTCACGTGCTACCACGTGACCCCTCTTGCCTTAGTGTTTAACACTAAATTGGAATCCCTGAATCCAGTGTTAAAATACTGTCTGGCCTTAGTGTTCAACACTAATCAAAGAACTTTATTTGCAGTGTTTAACACTGAATTTCTTAGTATTTAACACTAAATTTGAAACCTCTGCTGCTGGTGTTTGACACTGATTTACTCTAGTGTTTAACACTAATTTGAACCCCCTGTTGCTGGTGTTTAACACCAACTGTCTTTTAGTGTTAAAACCCTAACTTGATCCCAGTGTTCAACACTGCTGAATTAACGTTAGCCCAATTGGCTAAATGGACAGAGGCAAGGCCTCTCCTTCAATGGACCAACGGGAAGCCAATATTCCAAACATGATTAGACTTAGCCCAAGATGGCCATAAGTCCTCAATCCAGACTTAACTGGGCTAATGGGCTCATAACATAATTAATTGGTCTTGATCCCAAATTGGGCCAAAGACTATTCAATCCACCCCGGTCCAAGGGTACATCTCTTCATTCCTTTGATACTTGGCGTTGTAATTCCTCAACGTCTTCAAAGAGGTGACGGGTCCCGATGACCACACATTGACACGGACTGTGGGGTCCCTAAACCCATGGACTATGAGGTCCTTAACCTTGACCGAGATGTCTTAAAACTAACAACGGACTGTGGGGTCCCTAAACCCATGGACTATGAGGTCCTTAACCTTGACCGAGATGTTTTAAAACTAACAACGGACTGTGGGGTCCCTAAACCCATGGACTATGAGGTCCTTAACCTTGACCGAGATGTCTTAAAACTAACAACGGACTGTGGGGTCCTTAAACCCATGGACTATGACGTCCTTAACCTTGACCGCAATGTCTTAAAACTAACATTGGACCGCAATGTCCTTAAACTACCCATGGACCGCAATGTCCTTAAACTACCCATGGACCGCAATGTCCTTAAACTACCTACCGACCGTAACGTCACTAAACTAAACAACAGAGCCCCCATTTTATTGCTCTCTTATTGGATCTAAACGATCCCGTTAAGTTGATCTTAGTCTAAGAGCTAGACTAACGTATCTTTAACAAACGTTTAGGTCGATCTTAGTCTCAAATGAGGCTAACGTATCCTTAAACCCAAACCCCCAAACCCAAATCTAAGATAATACGGATTTGGACTAGTCCACGCCCTACGGGTGACGACATAACTCAGTCTTCGTATACAATCCACGGGCAACAAAACAAAAAACAAACACACACGACACGAAGTGACCATCTGGAGAAGGAGAAAGTTGTTACCGCAATACGGTGGCGTAATTAACTGCAGGGGCTTGCGCCTGCAGGGAAGAGTGTCCCCACAATCAAAAACCCCTCAAGCGAGGGGGAATCTGACGAAATCTGCTACATCGGACGCATCCGTTCAAACCTTCGATACATGGTGCCATAAATCAACTTGGCATCTTCGGAGAGGTGGACGGATAACACTAATTAGCATCTGCCCCGAATCTTAGGCTAGACGCCAGTCGCGCCGCCATTCGGAGGGGAACAGGTCCCTTTCAAGTGAAACCGTCACCAATCCTTTTGACCTCTACACCTCCACTCTAGAACCTGAATTGATAAATATCCATGCCTAAGATGAGGTGTCTAAAAAAATGGATTTTCACTTGATTGAGGATATTGACGCCCGGAATATTTTGGATGATGAACCCATAGATTTGACTGAAATTGTCTCTCCAATTCATCATCCCGAGTCATTAAATGTTTCTCCCGAACTTCATATGCGTCTTGATTTTGATGATAATAGCATGGATGTGATAACTTTTGAGGAGAATTATGAGGATAGTATTGAGGAGAGTATTGAGTATAGTATTGAGGATGAACCAGTTTTGTTTGATGAGTCAGATTTTCCAATTCATTCTCCTGAACCTTTAACCGTTATACTTCCTAAATCACCCTCTCTCCTTTCCATCGTTCCGACCACGCAAGAAATCATGCAGGAGAACTGTGAGCTTGAAAATTTTCTATTCGATCACAGAAGTTTGGACGCCACTAGTGCGTTCCTCTTTGAATCTGACACAGTTCTCACGGCTGATAACGATTATGAGTGTTTCACTTTTGTGGACGATTTTGAAAACTCACCGCCCGAGTTTGAGTCCTTTGAATTTTCAGATGAGTTAGTTGAACCATCAGACTCGGTTGCTTACAGTCATTTCGAACCATTGATGGAATCCTTCGAGTTCGAGACAGATTACTTAGATAAAAATAAGACTATCCCTAAATCACTCTCTTTCGTCTTTCCATCGTTTCGACCGCGCAAGAATCCGTCGTGCTTCCATTTTCAATGGATGATTTACCAAGTTCAAAGTACCCATGTTTTCTTGCGAATCTTGAGGAATTTGACCCCATTTCTCGACGGGTTGATAAATTAGAACAATCACTTTTAACACATCGGTCATCACAATTTGCGCTAATTTATTCACTCGATTTACACCCTCAAGTTCGTACTATACTTCTTTCTCTTTTCTGCCATTCTTCTCCTCCACCGAGACCATATTCCACCCTTCTTCCCATACGGTCTCGTGTGTTTCTTAACTCCTTTCTCTACACTCCATTCTTCCACCAACTCTACCATTATCACGATAGAATTTTTGAATGGTTGGTGCTAACCTTTGGTCTGTGTAAGGCCTTGTATAGTTTGATTTTTCTCCTCCCTAACTCTGAACTTTAACACTTAAACAGTAGAAACACTGTCTCACTTAAGTTTTGGGGGAGGGGGCTTTTTGTATATATATTTTGTTTTTTTTTATTTTGTTTTTCTTTTAACAATAAAAAAATATAAATAAATAAACAGGGAAGTGCCGACATTTTTGACCCTCTTGGTGTAGCCTGACAGTGAGGACACTGTCAAGTTTAAGTTTGGGGGTATGCTCGGTAAGCTTTCTTCCTTCGCATTCATGTGTATATTCTTACATTTGCATACTTATTTTAAAATCCATAAAAATTGAAAATTATAAAAATTAAAACATTCAATCTTGGCCTTAAGTGACTTGAGTTTGACAAATAGGTTAACTAGCTAGTAACAACTAGAGCTTAGACTTAGTAAATTAAAAACCCTAAAAATAACCTTTCTTAAAATTTAACAGTAGAAAGTATATGTCTTTGTAGTTTATTTAGAAATAGGCAAATTTCGAGTTGACTTCTTGGGCTAAGTTAAAACAAGGGAAAAGTATTGATATTTTTATTAAAGTATAAGTCTGAAAAATAATCTCTTAGCTTAAGTCTAAATTCTGAAAATATATACCCTACAAATTGCACAAACACGAACCTTAAAACTTGGAATAGTAGAAGAGACCTTGAAATACACTTGTCTAAAGTCCTTAGTATGAAGGAAAATAAAATAAAAATTACAAGTGTGAATAAAAAGATAAAAAAAAATGAACACTGGTTTTTGTAATTACTTAAGGCTGCGTAAAATAATAAAAAAATATAGCGAGGGTGCTTTATTACCTAGTGCCTTAGACCAACTGGTTTGGGAGTCACTGCTAAAGCCTTAGGTGTTACAAGACGAGGAATTACGCCTAAATGCACGAACACATTTTGTAATCGGTCGTTAGTACCTCAAGAAGTATTAATGGTCGCATGAAGAATGTGTGAGCAATTTTATCTAAAAATTCACCAATTGAAAAGTACTTTGGACGATAGACAATAGTATAAGAGCTTGAATTGAATTTCCAAGTGTATGGGTGATATACACACACACGTAGGGGTATGTGATTAGGGTTTAGATAAGAGATAGGAATGAAAAATAGGACTTATATCTTTAATAGAGATGATAAAAATTCCTAAGTTGAGATGGAACCCTAGAAGGAAAACTTGAAAGAAGCCAAAAGCTAAGTAAATTCACAAGAATATATATAATCTTAAGTCAAAGGATAATGAAGCGTGAAAAATACGGGTGGATAATTTCTGAGTCGAAGATAATAGAGTTTCTTATTAGAAAACCTAATTGGAGAATAAAAGTCGATGGGCCGAATTGATAGGATTTTGTGGGTAGTATCCTCTGAAAACCCTCAGGAGACAACACTCCTCCTACTAGGGACACCTAAAGGGTTTAACGGCTTGTTGCACGAGCTCAGTGCAATCGCGTTTCCCTGTGAAAGTGAGGCTAGGTTTTTTCGAGAATAAAAACTAGGTTTGCTCGAGGACGAGTAAAAGATAAGTTTGGGGGTATTTGTTCATACCATAATTTTGCATTATTATATTCCTCATTCTTATTCATTTTATAAAGAAACAGGTGTTTTTGATCCATGTCTGCTACATAGTTGCAGGTTACAGGTTCTCGAAACAAAAACAGTAAAAAAGATGAAAAGACGATACAAAAGTGAGACTACGACCAACAAATGGAAGAATCTTGATCAAGCCTACAGTTTGGAGAATAAACGAAGATCAATGGACAATTTCACAAAGAACAGAGGCAGCGCAAGGTTCAAGACTTCGACACGAAGCAAGCGGTAAAGTCCACGACATTATTCACTGTGGAATTCTGGAAGAAACTAGAAGACCATCTGAAAAACCAAGTGAAGGAAATAGAAGAAACAAAGCAACAGAAGAATACCTGAAAAGATTATGAAACAAGCTCCCTACATGGCCGCGGAACCGCGGCCAAACCTGGCACTTGGTCGCGGATCCGCGGCCGTGCGTCACCCGTGTCGGTGCAAAAAAGGTTGTGGCGGCTGGCGGCGCGTTGACTAGGTTTCTTAGGGGGTAAAATTGTAAATGTAGACGTGAATCGAATGTAACCTTAGGGTTTCTATGTTTTATAAATAGAAATCCTAAAACCTCTTTTGGGGTATGCCTCTTCTTGTGCCTCATTGTATCTATCTAAATTCATAATTTCAATTCTTGTAAAGTATGAAGAGTGCATCAAATTAGAGTAAGTTTTCTATTCTTGCCCTAGTTAATTTTATTATCTGCCCTAGTATAATTTTCCTTTCTGCCCTAGTTTAGATTTTATTCTCTGCCCTAGTTAATTAGTTTAGAACATGTTAATCAATTCTCTAATGAGTAAGTAGTCTCCTCACTTGTTAGGGGTAGATTTGGGGAAGGCTTGAGAGATGAAGATTTCTTACCCCTTTCTTGCCCATCACACGTTTTTATAGGACTCCATGCATACATGCACACACCGCTCCCTACGGCACCCTATCCCACGAGGTAGCGGTGATACCGAAGTATAAAAGAACGGTTGCGCATGTTTTCCATGGAGGTTAGGGTGAGAATTAAGAAAAGAAGGACAAGAACCTAGAGGAAAAAACATCGTTTCTTCCCGATGGTACTAATCCACTTTATTAATTATTACCATAACACCTCATAGATCTTAATTAGGGCATAGAAAGCGGTAAGGAATATTGACTTTCCAAACTTAACCTAAACCTAACCCTAGCAAGATTCTAGTCCTAGTTTAGATCAATCTTAGTTTTTAGATTTAATCAATCCGAAAACAATCGGAATTAACTCGTTAGAACAATTAGGAAATACATAAAATCCCTATGGACCGACCCGTACTCACCGGCTAGCTACCAAGCGACGCCGTTCTTGATTGCGGTAATTAATTCTTTGATCAATCAATGATACTCTTGCAAATTTAGATTGGTTTTTAATTTATCTAAAAAGGATGGCTCCCACTGTTTCTCAAATCCTTCCTCAAACCATAAAAGAAGAATTAGTAAGGATTAATCTCACCGTACAATACTTGCTTAACCGTTCAGTCAGGCTAGTGTCGGTATTTTGAGGGAGGTTTTGCGACGCTTTCACGAAGTTCCTTAATTAAATAACCTTTTTTTCCCTGGAGGCGTAGCCCCGCTAATACTGTTCTAGACACCTACTTGGTTTATAGCATTGATCATTAAGTGAAAAATCTCTTGAGAAGTAGCGGATACTTATAGTAGGATCGGGATCCAAATATCATTGTATGATAATCGTGAAGGAATCCTACCAACATTATCACACTCCAAATGGTATGTAGCACTAGCAAGTTTCAGTTTCCTTAGAAACTCCCGATGTGGATTTTTGCCTCATGCTCTTATGACTTTGACGAATGCCAACAAATCATAATTCACATGTCAAGTTCTACCCATCACTGTCCAAGTTAATTTGAACCCATCCGTATATACCCTTGACGAAGGCCAACAAAGTAATACGACTGTCCTAAACCAACGCATCTATCTATGCTACATATGAACACCCAGTAGCTACCAATCACTATGCCTTGACGAAGGCCAACAAACATAGCTTGAATACTACTGAATATTCATATGAAATGATGGAGGGCTACAAATGGTTTTGGCGAAACCGTGAACGTAGTGAACTTGATATAATCGAAGGAACCTGATAGCTTTTAAAAGGAGTGGTTTAAGCTCCGCATTTAAAAGACTCATGTTTTAAAAAAACCGAGTGGTTTTAAAATTTGTTCCAACGATTCAGGTTTGGTTTATTTGCTTTGCATTAATGTATTGCAATCCCATCATTTACACCTATCATCACAGAAAGAAACGAAAATACGACGTATGGTTATGCCATCCACATTCGCCACTGGGCCCCGTCTAACACCGTTAGGTTACTTAACTAACGCCAGAGTGGGGGTTGGACTGGCGCGGATGCAAAACATAAGCCTGTAATGAAAGACGGATTCCACGGTCGTGATGAATAGCCAAACCCCACCCTAGACCCCTATGGGTGCGGCAAACTACCCGCCAAGTACCCGAAGTGAAGCAACCTCCCTCATCAAAGTGAGTAGGCCACTCGGCAATTCAAAGTACCCGGTAGTTTGTACACCCCACCTTGGGTCTATCCTAAGAGCAGAAAATAGTAAAAGAAAATAATACAACGGTGGCTACAACCAAAACCCGAATTTGCCCCGCAAAATAATATTACATCACTTTACAATATTACATCGAATGAAAGAATGAAAAACCCTCATCTCACATCCCCCGGCTATTCATCCACGACTATCCAATAAGTTCATATACACAAACCAAAAGAACAACAACATAGATATGTGCAACACCGACTAATCGACATATAGCAATTAGTCGATGTTTCCAAACACATATATCACAACTTTAAACTTTAAACTTTAAACGACGTTAAAACTACGACTTCGAAACACCCCGTATTGCCATCATAGAAAGATAACAATATATCCAAAATTAGCAAAAACAAATAACACCTAGGACCTTAGAACAAGTAACTAGAACACAGACCAAAATTCAAAGAATTTTACCACAACTAAAAAGGTGGTGCCGGTTTATTTGAGAATGTGGCCGGCCAAATTCCGGTGAAATTACTTCATTTTTTGTGTGTGTTCATATCACAACAAGTAGAGAACTCTGTAATTGTTTTTAAAAAAAATTAGAGGCTCGGGAAAAATTGACAGAAACTTGGATCTTTGACTCGATGTTTCGGAGTTATTTCGATTTCGTAGTTTTACACTTCGTCTAAACTATTAGCTATAGTTTAGTAGGCTCTGATACCACTGTAAGTCCATGTCGCGCACCCCGCGAGTCCGCAAGGAGGCAGAATTTTCAAAAACCAATTTTTCAAAGCTCGCAACATGGACTTAAACTCCAGGATCGATGCTAAAGCCTAGCTAACAAAATACTGTGTGAAGTTTAACTACTCGGATGAAAGTTATACCTCACGAAACCAAGTCCTTCGGGTCTTTTAGTCGTTGTCCTCCTCGTCATCGTAGGCTCCAAGGATCGTAACGGATCGTAGCTTCCTCTTACGGCTTCCTCGAGTCAAAGACGATCCATCCGAGAGTCTATAGTCCGAGCTCCAATCTCAAATCCGTGATAACTAGGGCAACTAGCTTGCTAAACTAGAAGGCTTAGGTGATGTAGAGAAAGAAGATGGGGTGGTTTCTCTCTTTGAACCCTAGGTTTCTCAACTCATGAGAATTTTAGGGTTATGAGGAAAAAGAAGACTTGAGTAAATGAGAATGGTGTTGTGAACTAATGAAAAGAGATGGCCGCCTCTTTAGATGAATGTGAAACATATCAATAATTGAGGAGAAATATCTCACACAAATATCTAATTAGCTTCACAAAATATATGTGGTGAGTCATGACCATGTGTCACCAAGTAGCCATGCTAGAATCAATATAATAACCCACCTCATTTTCTCACCTAATAAAGTTTTATCCAATAAAGAAATCAAACCCTACTAGGTGTCCATTTCTAGAAGTTTTTCCGACAAATTACGAGAATGCCCATCATCTGTATATACATACCCGTATACGCATTCCGAAGAATACGAATACAAAGAGATGAAATAAATCCATCAATACAATACTAGGATCCAGCTTAAACCAAAGCCCACTAGTATTATCCGCCCGAACATCATACGTGCACAAGTACACATACGTGATCGAAGCCCTGCCGTAAAACCATACGGCATCTACATCTTTTGCCCGATGCAGGGAAACTCTCTATGTGGGACTCTAAAGACTCGACAGTATGCTGGCAGTGGGTTTAACCATAAGCCGCAAGCGGTACTGGCTGCACGTAACGGCTACCAAGGTATCTGTCGATGAGAAGGCCGATGAGCAAACTCATCCGAACTCCTACAGAGCCTGTATGTGACAATCTCTGTACAATCCGGTCTGTTCGTCTAAGAGTATTGTATATCGGGCCTAGGGGCGGTAATCATCAGACCCCTAATAGCGCAATAAAACGTGCCGGAGCGTAGCCCAAAACGCCCTGAGAAACTACTGGAATACCTACCAGTAAATCTCGCTTGCACTGGCCAGGGACTTTGTGTAATGGCTCTCCAAACACAGCGCGATATCAACCCCCAATACCGGGAGAGACGAATCCTATCTAACCGCCACTGCCTCCAAGTGCTTCGGGACTGCACCCAACTACTACCTGTTTGCACGACTCCTTTGAGCCGTGGTAGGGTAGTAATCAAAGTACAGTGAGAACACACTCGAGGCGAAGTAACAGTGTCAAGTCGACGGACTAAGCTGTACTCATGTCACCTGGGAACTGCTACCCGACGATAGGTATAATATCCACCAGCAGTTCCCGACGAGTCATGTCCAGTGTACTCATAAGCTAATGAGCACCTGCATACTATCTCCAGTATGACGTACTAATGGCTGTGGGACAAACCATCTCCCCTGCTAGGATGAGAAGCGTATACAGTAGTCTACTCCGGAGTATCGATGCCCCGTCTCGATAATCCTACGACTAGGAACCTGTATCGGATGTTCTTATAGACTACCCAGCCCCCACTAGTGTGACTGCCATCACAACGTTGGTAATCAAGTAAAGATCCTAAGGGCTCTACTAATATGTATAAGCGAAATGCTAAAAAGCATATATACATATTGAGGTAGAAACAAACCAGGTAGCATACTACCATTTCGAGCAAGATTGTTACTATATCCGTGTATATCCCAAGCTTCCATTAAGTAATATACAAACCAGTATGATACAATAATGGCCTCTAGAGCATATATCACTAACATCGTTCACCATTAAGTTGGAACGATATCGGAGATAGAGAACTCCTTGAACCTGAGATGATAGTGGAGACTGTAGATGTAGTTCGTATTATCAGGGAACGAATGTGCATGGCCCAAGACCGACAAAAGCACTGGACTGATGCAAAGCGCCGACACTTGGAGTTCCAACCGGGAGATCATGTCTTTCTAATGATCTCTCCAAACCGTGGAGTATTCGCTTGGGAAAAAAAGGTAAGTTAAGTCCGAGATACATTGGACCGTTCGACAAACTCGAACAAGTCAGAGAAGTGGCATATCGTTTGGCACTTCCACCCTCATTGGAAGGAGTGCACAATGTGTTCCACATATCCCAACTCTGAAGGTATGTGAGTGACCCCAGTCACATTCTTGATCACTCTGAATTCACGGTACAGACAGACCTATCTTGTGAGCAACAACCCGTTGAAATCCTGGACAGAAAGGTAAAGCAACTTAGGAACAAGGAAGTAAACTTAGTTCGAGTGATTTGGAGGAAAGACTCACCAGGAGAATCAACGTGGGAAAGAGAAGATGACATGCGTTCAAGATACCCTTACTTATTTGTAAATTAGTCCTTGAATAATTGTAAATTTCGAGAATAAAATTTTATAAGCAGGGTAGAATGTAACGACTCTGTTTATAATGTATAAAATTTGTTTAAAATTAAAGTACTAAATGGGGTATTTGCAATCCTGAATATGCTATAAGTATTTGATTTGTTTTTAAACAGCAAGAAAGCACTTGTAGCTCATTGGTAAAGCCTTGCACTGCTGTGACATAGCCCCTGTGTTCAAATCCCCTCAACCAAATATTATTTTATTGATTTTTCTTTTAAAACTTTTTAGAAGCCCAAAAGTTTGCACGTGCAATACACATAAAAATGAAAAGTCACTAAAATCAAACATGTGGAAATTGTTATTTGAACAGACCCTGACACGTGGCACCAATCCCACACCCCACCTCCCTTGATGGGCCGGCGAGATTGCCCTAAGGGCCGGTGCCGCCGAGCCCCCCGTAGGGATTGCTCCAATTTTTTCACCCTAACACTCATTGGCCTCCCCCCACCACTCTTCTTATGTTTGATTTTCCTGCACATTAAACGAGAATTAAAATAAGCTTTAAAACCAAAATTTAATGCAATTTAATTCTCATTTTTAATACCCTAAACCCTAATTCTATCTTATAAATACCATCATACACCCTATCCCTCTCTGTTCTGAAATCCATTGTCCAAACTCTCAAATTTTTCCAAGTTCAAAAAGTTATACAAGTGAAGTTAGCCCAAGTTCAAGTTCCGGCGATGATTCGGGATAAATCCGGTGACACCGCGACTTCACGACGCCTTCAAAACCTTCCTTCGTCTCTTTTATCTCTTCTCAACCAGTAAGTTCCCTCTCATCTCCTCTCTTTCTATTCTAAAATGATCTTTTATTAAAACTCGTCGAAAGCGAAGTTATTCCGACTTCCGATTATAATTTCATTAAAACCCCGACTTTTTTTAACAACAAATCAACCATTTCTTTATATCTAAAAACAAGTTTCAATTCAAAATAAAATGCTATGCAATTTGTATTACACTTTTTCATTTAAATATCACAAAGTTTACCCACGACATCACTTCATCATATTGCTCATATTACCTTTAGAAAACTTACGAGGTAATGACCTACCTCATCACAATACTCATCATGACATAGCATGATGGCTTGAAAACAATATTTTTGTGGCTAAGGCGAATTTACAGTTAAATACCATAAACTATCAAAACCGTATTTCTTTTAATTGTTTTAATCAAATTCCATACGATTATGTCCTTACAACCCATTTGGAGAATCTGATTTGGTTGGAGCGGATTATCGCACATCCATCGGGCTAGTAGGGCGAGATGCAAACCTCCTCACAAAGCATACGATCTCGATGGAATTTTTATTATTACAATTCTTAAGAAAACATGATTTCTATTAATAAATAAATTCTATTTTTAATAAATATATATATATATGTAAATATTATCAAAATATCTATTTTAAATATATAATATATTCCATGTTTTCTAAATCAAAAGAAAAAACCACAAAAGTTTATGAAAATACCATCAAGAAATCAATACAAGTCAATTTACATGAAAATACCATATACCATTCAATTTAGGTTTATATCCACTAGAATATCTCATCTTATAAAAATTACATTTATGAAAAATCCTAAAGACGATAAACAAATACTTGAGGTTTATTTTGAAAATATATCAAAACTATTTTTCATAAAACCCCCTCAAGTTATATTAATTTACAATAAAAACCCTAATAAATATAGGTTTCAGCGGGACCAATTCTCTTGAGCCTCAGAGAGCCGGAGAAAGTGAGTGCTTGCCTATTTAAGGTAGACAACTAAAAACGAGATTATCAATATGGTAATTGTCTTAAAAAAAAGACGCAAATCCTGCCGTTCATGTGCAGCAGTTACCGATAACTCCAAAACTAATTCAGGAGAGTCTAACTCAATCTGAGTCTCAGTCAAATCTGAAATCAATCCATCCATGAATACAATTCAAATATAAATCTAATACAACATGAATCCATTTATGCCAGAATATTATCTATATCAACATGACTTGATTTGACCGAACCATGGATATACATTGAATTGTCTATATGACTATCCGTTTATATCCTTATTCGTTTACATGAACAATTGATATTATAGTTTTGGCAAGTCTTATATTTACAAATCACTACAAGTCAATACAATAAACATTACGGGGTTTTTAAAGGGGTAGATCGGTACGAAATGTGTTAAAAGTGGCATGAGACGGTCACTTTAATACACCTAACCTGAATATCCATTGTCGTTGTCCCGTGGGTTTTGATGGGGCCTTGTACTCCTTATACCATAGTCTATGGGGTAAGTTGGACTCCTCTCGTATACACTGGCATATTCTGTACCAAGCTACAAACAACTGCGTTAATAAAATAATGATATATTATACCAGATATATTCTCTTTACCTGTTCAGTCTATTTCTATCTCTCTTTAGGACTTACCGAGCAAGTGTTCGCTGACAACATTCCTTTTCTATTCTTTCTATGAAATGTTGTCAGGAGGACCCGACTCTCTGGAAATCGAGCCCAGCTCAGAAGACTTGGAGCAGTTCTCAAAAGACCCAGAGCTTTAGTCACATGTATATACTTTTACTTTCAGTTCATGCCATTGTTTAGGCATTGCTTTCTAGTCTTGTATTTACTTTTCAGTTGCATTGTAAAGAATGTTTAATAAATAAAAAGTTGATGTTTATTTACATCTCATGTATTTCTTGTGCACATTTACATTATATTGCTTATTTACGCTTAGCGTGTTTACTTCTAAGTAAATACGTCGCGTGCCTAGTCGCATCTCCTTACCGTACACCGGGAAGCGGGACGTGAAAATTTGATTGCAGGGAAATCAAACAGTGCAGGAGAGTTAAGAGTATGTGAGGAGAAAAGTGTGCAAAGCCCGGGCATCATTGGTTTCATCTGAGCCGTCGGTGCCGGTTTTAAAGAGCTTTTGGTGGTCGTTTTGTTCCATATAGCATCGAGATTCATGCTAGCTGATTAAATCCCTGTTTACTCTAGGCTTTCAAAAAGTTAAAAAAATCAGAAAAAAATAATGTGTCTGATGGGAATCGAACTCAGAGGCTACGTCGAGCTTTACCACTGAGCTACAAGTGGTTTCTTGCTGTTATTTAATAAAAGTAACTTATAATTCAAACTCAGGGTGTAAAACTCATTTGTTGTATATTAACAGTAAAATTTCCGTACAAGATTTTAGAGTCGTTACATTGACTACAGAAATCCTTAAATCTGCAGCATTATACCCATTTATAAAGTAATCTAACTGATAATAGAAAGGGTATAAAGTTAAATCTCAATCTGATACTCGACATATGACACAAGAAATCCCCAAATTAAAGATGGTCCTAAAAATCTTTAACGGATTGAATCTGCATAAACCTCTACCATTATAACTAGAAAGGACCGCCATGTGGCATTTTGACAATTAAAAAATATATATATTGAAAATATCTATAATTTTTTCTAATTTCTAAGGCTCTCATCCGAACCAACCTCTCTTTCTAAGAAACTGCATATGCATCTTAGAACTCGAAACAGAAAATTATGCATAACCTCTTATTATTTGTTAATTCATTCATATTCACTTTCATTGTTATGATCTCTTTTATCTTTCATGCGCATCACATGAGCATGGGTTATAATGTGATATACCATTTTTATTTTTGGCTCATTGAACAAAAATTATTTTTCTAAAATTATCATTTAATAATCTACTTTGGCATACATCTGTATGAGCTAAATTTCGGTTAATCAAAACAACCATTCTTCCATTTCTTAAAGCATGCTTGACGCGTGCCGTATCGCTTCAAGATGTTATCTTCCGTTGATCTGCTATCGGCAATGATGGACGACTGAGATTTGAGTTGGAGGTTGAATCCTGAAGCGTGTGGATCTCAATAGGTTGTAGTTTTGAAGTTGAGCCAAGCTACCTACAGGGAAGTCCCGGGATGGTTGTACCACCGAAAACCCTCCGACGATTAAGTTAGTGGTGCAAGTCGAGCAGAGTAACGGCTTAGTGAGGAAGGAATTGCTTACTTGAGTCGCCTGAAAGAGGGGTTTATGTAGCGGTGGCAACAGGCAGGCAGGTGCGAGAATCACGCCGGCCGTTACGCCCCCGACGTCACACCCGCGTGATAGGCGGGATCTCCCATTAATGGCGAGGCAGGCTCGTTAATAGGGATCGTGATGGCGTAGAACGCGGGATCATGGCCAACGGATATCTCACGCATGGCGAGATTCGCGGAGGTGGGGCGGATGTACCTGCGATCGATGCCATTGGTCGGTCGATGGGACCGAGGAAGATGATCTCAACAGGAGGATAAAAACTGAGTGAAAGGCCGAGCTATCTTAGTTCCGTGGTAGCCCGGAGGCGAGCTGAGAGGGCCGAAGAGGCCAATTGTGCAGGGGGCTCGGAGGTAAGCCAGCGGTTGTTTGTAGGACGGGCATAGGAGTGGTCTGTTCGGCCACTGCAGGTCCTTTCTTGCAAGTTTCGGGACACGTCATATGCCACGTGTCATGATCTGGGAGATCACTGATATCGAGCATCATCATTAGCCCCCTACTCTCGTCCCGACCTGCTCACGGGTCGGGTCGAGAGTGGTCTGCCGGGTCACCCGAGGTGAGCTCCTTGTCGTAGATATCGTGAGTATGCATTCCCAGGCATCTAACTGTATCTTCTTAGAGACGTCAGCGGATCAGGGGTCAGATCCCGCATTAAAGAGGATGCGCCGGATCATGCGTACGTTCACCGAAGCGACAGCCTACGTATTGGGCGCTGGTTGGCTGACGCGACGGGCCGCAGATTTCTGGCGTCTGATGGGATACAACCAATGCGTGTGCGACAAGTGGAGCGATCGTGGCCGTTGAATGCAATGAGTCGTTTTGGCGGGAGAGGGCTATCTCCGTAGGATGTGTACGCTGGCAGCCATAAATAGAGGTGGGGTCCCTATCATGGCCCGTACCACTTCATATTTTCCTCTCCTTGGGTCTCGTTAGCTCGGCACTCTCTTTTTAGGTCGGACCTCTATGTTTCCCCTTCCGAGGACCCATCCTCTTAATCAGGTTAGATGTCTTCTTCCGAAGAGTTTGTAGAAATAGATCGGGTAAGGTCTAGGGAGCCCACCGTAGATTCTTCTTCTTCTTCTTCTTCTTCTTCTTCTGCTTCTTCTTCCACTGAGTCGGGGTCTTCCCGGGAAGTTAGGGTCAGATCCTCTTCTCGGGGTCGCGAGATGGGGGCGGTTCCCAGAGCGGATGTCGCGGATGTCCCTAGTGTGTCATCCATGGTGAGGTATAAGGATGATCTCGCCACCGCTCGAGCTCGCTTCCACATTCCACCCGAATAGATGCTACGTTTGGCCGAGGAAGGGAAGAAGGTAGATCAGGTACGGGGTAAGGAGATTGCCCTGTACCTGGAATCTTTTTGGGCCGGAATGCGCTTGCCCTTCTCTCCCGAGGTTGTTAGAGTGATGAATCATTTTGGGTTAGCCCCGGTCCAGTTAGTGCCGAACTCCTGGAGGATTCTCCTTGGGTTCCTAGTTCGTTTGAAGTTGCGCACGATCCCCTTCTCGCTAAGCACCCTCGCCTCCACTCTCTATTACAAAAGTCACCCTGGCACTCGTGCGGGCGAGCCGAGGTGGGTATACATCTCCTTTAGGAAACAGCGGGGAAGTGCTCCCGGATCGGGGGTCGTCGTCGTGCCTTCTTCCATCCATGATTGGAAGAAGAAGTTTTTCTTTGTTGGGCCGCCCGAGGGTGAGGACTGGCCCATGCCCGTCCAGTGGTCTAGGGATAGGTGTCGGAGAGAGAGTTAGTCGAGCGATCCCGACACGCTGAAAGTGGCGGAGTAGGAGCCCATTCCTCGGACCGACGTGCTACTTTCTGAGCAAGCCCTTAGTTGGGCTGGGCTCGGTCCCGCCCAATTCACGAGTAAGTTAGGACTTGCGTTCACGGGCGATCTGTTAAACTTGCGTTTATTTTACTTTTACTTGCATTGCTGACTCCATTATACCTTGTCTTGTGCAGAAACCATGGACGTGGGAAAATTCCGAGCAGCCCTGCTCGAGCAAAAGAAGGGATCGAGGGTTGGAGGTGCCAGCTCCTCTGGTCCGATGTCGGCCTCCGTTCCCCCGACGGCCGCTCCACCCAGGCGTTTGAGTGTGGCCCGTGCCCCGAAGTCCAGCCAGGCGCCAAGCCGGAAACGGGTTCAGGAACAGGAAGCTTGGGCCGCGGAGATCGAGACGGGCTCCCCGGCGCCATCTCTCAAGAGGTTTCACCGGACAGTCCCGCACACCCTGGCCTCCCCGATCCTGGTGGATGAGGGGATCTCCGCTTCGAGGTGCCCTCGAGGCTCTCCGTTGCCGACAGCCTGTTGGCAGGGATGGAGAGGTCGGCCGGTGGCAAAGTCCCTTAGGGTACTCATAGGGCGCAAATAGAGGCCGTGCAGGTTAGTACTCGCCCCCCCTTCGTTTTCCATCCGAAATCTCGTTATTCTTGAGGTTTGGTGCCTCCCTCTTCCTTCTGACGCTTCTTTGATTTCTTCAGGTCCTCCAGCACGTCACCCTTGTCGTCCAAATGGAGGACGAGGAGATTTCCCCGGCAATGCGAGCCGCGGGCGAGTTCTCCTCGCTGGAGGAGAGCTCCAAGTTGGAGCTAGAGGCGGCGATGGCGAGGGTTGCTGTCCTTGAGGAGGAGGTTGCAGCCTGGAAACATGAGGTGGCGGCCGGGAAGCAGGAGGTCGCCAGGCACCTTGAGGCTGCCCGGGCCGCCGAAGCCAAGCGCTAGGACTCTAAGGTGCTCGTCGGCACCCTGAAGAAGTCGACGAGCTCCCTTCGGAAGGAGCTGGAGGTGGCAGTAGAGGGGACAAAGCGAGCCGAGCTCAGAGCGTCTAAGGCGGTGGAGAACTACAAGAAGTCGGACCACTTCTACACCTACCTAGCCGCAGCCTCTACCCTTATTTGGCACGATGCCCTCGACGCCGTTAAGGCTCAGATGCCAGAGTTCCGTGATGAGGAGCTCCGGAATGAGTATCCTCGCAGGAATGACGCGCAGGCCGATGTCCCTGGATGCGCCGCCGGGGAGGAGGCCCTCGGCAAGGGCGGCGCCGAGGCTCCTGCGATGGGCGCCGACCTTCCAGATGCAGCCCCGGTCATGGTGGATGCGGTGCTCCTTGGATGTCACGACTCGAAAAGTACGGATCATGACCGGCACTTAAACTACGAAACATCTCGAGGCGTACGTAATCTAAGTAATCCAAACCCCAGAAATCCAAACCAAGTAAAGCAGTAGAGTGAAGGAAAACCAATTATAAAGCAAGAAGTTTAACAACATAAGCCGAAATATGCATTTTAAAATCCTAAGTCTTTTCAAAAAAATTCGACAGAGTTTCCTTTGTAAAAACTGGCCCCAAACGGGGTACAACATGAATAGTATACGAAATGATGAATAAAAGGCATCCCCAAGCGGGAGCTAGCTCTTCGTCAATCGACGGTCACAACCACGTAAGCAATATAATATACAACGCCGAAGGGCGAGGATCAAAACTGAAAGGAAGCTCAAATCAACATGAAAACCCATAATAATACAACGCACGACTCTAAGGTCAAAAGAATAAACACTGGTCTTCTAGTTCTATCAAATATACAAGTCTGGTTGATGGAGTTTTACTAGATACAACTGAAATAATAAATATACAATGGTGGTCCTGATGTAAAAGATCCCACCTACCAAAGCAATCACCCGGAAGGAAAAGTGTGCCAGCAAAGCCGCAACGAAACTTGTACGGCAAAAGCTGCAAGGAACTGTGGCACAACGGGGGTGAGTTGCCAACTCATGAGTAAAAAACATCTACGAGTAGAAATCGCATGTAAAACGCAATCCTAGGTCATACGATCAGTAATATCCTCAAAATAATAATATGGCCGGAAGCATAATATAACGGTAAGGGTAAACATCTATCCATAAGTGTAATACCAAGTACTCGTGTCAGTACCTCAGGTAACAACATATCACTAATATGATGTACAGATGTCAGGTAGCAATATGTCACTAAAATGATGTGCAAATGCATATAATGAGAACAGAGTACATCATGAATCGAAGAACTGTTTTTCTTAATTTAGTGATGTTTCAGTACCTAAAAATCGATATATCATCAATGAAATCAACATACAATCTGTGTCAAGCATCGACACAAAACATAAATCTCAATATCTGAATATCTCAGGCTCCGGCTATCCAGACTGGCCTGTATCATCAAATCTCAATATCTCAGTGTCTTAAGTCTCAATATCTCAATACCTCGGGCTCTGTCAGTCCGGATCGGCCCATATCATCAATCACACGACCACGAAAGGTATCCTCCGGATATCCGCCGCGCCAGGTTAAATCACCGGTAGGCAGTCTGCCCCTGCCGGGCTCATCATCTACAACTCGAGCTTCTTGCCCCGGGGTACCATACCGGGTCCAGCATGTACCCGCAGACGGTTCATTCAACTCCTCGAATCGGGTCTCAAAAACCATCTCAGAACCAAGAAAACATCATGGTGAACAATACTCATCATATCAAGGAAAACCGCATCTATCTCTTTAAAACAAATCATCAGTTTATAAAACTTTCACATACGGTTTCCAAATCCAAAAATCTCAAGAAGGATCCGAAATCATCAAAATCATGATATCAATAAACAGTGAATACCGGCATAAATCTCCATAATACTGCATGACTAATGAATATATGAATGCATCTGATATCATGCAATAGATGCAATAGTTAAACTAGCATATGAAAGCTATAATATATTACAGCTATCAACTAGCAAGCTATGTCAATGAATAATATTCTCTAAAGTGTACGTGACATGGCAATTACCGATGATGATGTGTGTGAGCCAGCAAGCAGGTGTACGTGGAATATACGCATCATCTGTAATGGTGCTGGTGTCCTGACAGCAGGGTTTCATGATAATTACCGATAACATATGTACAAGCATGCAATGCGATGAAACATCATGAATATACAGAAAGTGATGTAATAACAGCAACACTGAAAAATATACCTACCCAATATACGAGTCATACAGTTTGGTATTTAAAATACTCACGATTCTCCACTTTTGAAAATGAGTATGACTCGAGCCCGGTCAAAAGGGTAAGGGAATCCACCTAAGTCTGAGTCGATCTATATATATCTAGTAGTCGGTGATCTCGCCTCAATAGTATCACGTACGATACAATAAATAATATGACATTCTCGAGTCAAGAGTGCGGATCTATCCTCATAACTATATCTCGCACGGTAAATCTATCGTACGGCATCCCAATCTGGGTACGGTTCAAATATCACATTTTATCTCATTATTCATCTGGTATCCACATCATCACATATCGTGAGCAGGGGTACTGATCTAAATCTAGTACACTACTAATATCATCAACAATAATCATGATCTGGCTACTGATCTACAGCCTCATACAATCCGATGTCATCAACACATATCATCATATAGAAGTATACATCGTCCAAGCGATCCATTATAAATATCTTAACATATCTTATCTCATATCTCGATCACATGTCAACTATCATATATATATCATCATCCACATGGTATCATCGTCCAACGATCCGCTATAACATCATGACATATCTCGGTCACACATTAAATATCTCACGGCATCATGCCCGATCATATCGACTCATTCCCAAGTATCATATAACATTCCTATCATCCAAGCATAAGAATACCAAGGAAGTAAATGTATGCGAGTATGTGTATGTGCGTGTATGCAAATCTTTGCTCTAGAGTTTTGTGACTAAGAAATCCACTAAAGTCCTTTCTTCAAATCTCGCTAACACTAAAACCATGATCTCCTAAAGCTCCTCTTGCTAAGTGTTCATATCTCTCAACAACATATAAATGTATATCTATATTACATCACATCAATTCTCACAACTTTGCAGGGGTGCTATACGTCATCCACCCGACTTCCCCCGTAGATATAATCTACTCACCTTGAGCTTCGCTTGCTGGAGTCGATGACGTCACGCTCATCCTCGTCGTCTTGAAGTCTATGTGGGGTACCTACAACCAATACACAATCGCAAACTCGTATTAATACCAAGTCGGAAAACTAAAACAGCACACGTTTCGCCTATAGATCAAAACATATAGCCTCGCGTGCAAAGCACGACCAAAACCTAGTCATTGGCGTTCAAACGCCACACGACGGAAACACAATATAAAATACCAAAACCAAATTCATAGAAAGCCGCAAAACGAATTCAGAAACTTAGAAAACATGCTCCAGATTTTACCCTAAGTCAAATTAGCCAATTCTGCATATATGGAGGGTCTATTTTACTGATAAAGGAGCCACAGAACAAAAAAATGACCAATTTGCCCTTACTCTGGCCGCAAATTGCGGCCAGAATGAATAAATTTGCGGCCTTAACTTGTGGTTGGGGCTCGGGTCTCTGTGGTAGCTTCCTAGGTGCCTGCATAACTCTCAGTCTTCGCTAAATAATTTTCCAGGTCCCCGAGTCACTCCAGATTCCAATATACTACCACAATTTCCACAATTTCCCGTATCAGCAGAATTTCAAAGTTTTAAATTGGGGTTAAGTCTCAGGTTTTGGGTCCAATATAGTATCTTGAAGGGGGTTTAAGGTCACTACTAACCTCAATTATACCCTAGGATTCAATTCTAACCCTAATCCTTCTCTAGAAATTTTCTAACCTCACTAATCAAAACCAATTTAGCTCTAAACTACTATAAGGTGCTATAAGACTTTAAATTAAACTAGATGGAAGAATTTATACCTCATTTGGGCAACCCAAGAAAAACCCTAGTTCGCCAATGTTGTCAAAATCCCACTTTTCTTGGTCCAATGTGTAGAGGAGAAGGAGGGGATCAACTTTTGTGAAGAGAGTTTAGGATTTTGATGGATATTTGGAGATGATTTCTTGGGATGGAGGTGGAGGGAGATGATGTTGAAGGAGGAGAAGAAAATGATGTAAAAATGGTGGAGGGAGATGAATGTGGCAGCCTCTCTCTCTCTCTCTCTCTCTCTCCCCCCTCACTTATTCTCACCCACTCTCTTACTAATTACCCTTTTGTCATTCCTCTTTTCTTTTCTTGTCTCTTTTAAAACCAAATCACAATAATACCTACAAAACAACACAAATGCGACAACATACAACCAAATGCAATATGACATAGTGCACTAGCCACGGAAAACTGTAAAAACACGGATTTGGTCTAATCGCGATTAGCAGTGCACTAATCGGGTTTTCATTTAAACTGCATATAATAAATCTTAAAAATGCCAAATCCTTTAAATATATTTTAAAATGAATAAATAATTTTAATTTCCATTTATTTCACAATTATTGGTATATATTTATACCCTTTTTCGAAAACCCCAATTTCGCAAATCGGCAGTTTTCGAGAAAAATATTATTTTAATATTAAATTCCAAAAATAACATTTTATATTTTCTAAAATGTTACATTGGGGTTGCCCCCGGCCCTGAGGCCTGAAACCCCTCATCTTCTTTATATATATTTTTGTTGTTTTCGGAATCGTATAAGCCTCCGGGTACTTTTGTTAGGCTGGGGAGCCTATAATACCTTTGTAGAGACTTTTGATTTTTGTGAATAAAAATCTTACTTTGTAGTTTCTTTGCGGCACATTATCCTTTTGTTTGTGGGGAAAGTTCGTATTTTCACGGTTCAGCCTTCATATCAGGTCGGTTCTTCGTCTGGCGATCACACGTCGAGTTGAATTCGACCATTTTCCAAGTGTGCAGAGATCGGTGAAGGGTCGGTATCTCCATGGCCCCGAAGTCGAGGTTGGGATCACTTAGACGTGGATGGCCTCATGGTGAGGGCTTGGACCGTGGCGTCGGCAGTTAGTAACACCAGCAACGGATGACCGAGCATGGTAGATGCTCGGTTGCCTCTTGGTGAGGGCTTCGATCCTTAGCGCTGGAAGGGCCGTAAGTGGTGGCTAAGGATGGACCGAGCAGTGAAGCTGCTAAGTGGCCTCTTGGCAAGGGCTTCTATCCCTGGCGTTGTGTGGTAGGGAGCTAGCAGCCAGGGGTAACCGAGCAAGGGCGGGCTTGGCTGCCTCTTGATGAGGGCTTTGATCTCTGGCGTTGTGGGGTACGAAACTGCCAGCCAGGGATAACCGAGCAAGGGCAGGCCCGGTTGCCTCTTGATGAGGGCTTTTGGTCCTTAGCGCAGGAGGGGCCGTAAGGGGCCTACTAAGGACGGGCCGAGCAGGGTTACTGCCCAGTGCCTCTTGGCGAGGGTTTTGATCCTTAAGGACGGACCGAGCAGGGTTACTGTCCGGTGCCTCTTGGCGAGGGCTTTGATCCCTGGCGTTGTGCGGTAGGGTACTACCAGCCAGGGATAACCGAGCAAAGGCGGGCCCGGTTGTCTCTTGGTAAGGGCTTTTATCCTTAGCGCGGGAGGGGCCGTAAGAAGCCTACTAAGGACGGGCCGAGCAGGGTCACTGTCCGGTGCCTCTTGGCGAGGGTTTTAATCCTTAAAGACGGGCCGAGCAGGGTTGCTGCCCGGTGCCTCTTGGTGAGGGCTTTGATCCCTGGCATTGTAGGGTAGGGAACTACCAGCCAGGGATAGCCGAGCAGGGTAGCCGCTCGGCTGCCTTTTGGTGAGGGCTTTGATCTCTGGCGTTGTGGGTAAGGAGTTACCAGCCAGGGATAACCGAGCATGGTAGTTGCTCGGTCTCCTCTTGGTGAGGGCTTTGATCCCTGGCGTCGTGGGGGTAGGAAACTACCTGCCAGGGATAGCCGAGCAGGGTAGCCGCTCGGCCGCCTCTTGGCGAGGGCTTCGAGCTCTGACGTTGTGGGTAAGAAGTTACCAGCCAGGGATAACCGAGCAGGGTAGCTGCTTGATCGCCTCTTGATGAGGGCTTTGATCCCTGGCATCGTGGGGTAGGAAACTACCAGCCAGGGATAGCCGAGGAGGGCAGCCGCTCGGCCGCCTCTTGGCAAGGGCTTCGATCTTTAGCGCTGGAAGGGATGGAAGAGGCCTGCTAAGGACGGACCGAGCGGTGAAGCCGCCCAGTCGATTCGGAGGGTTCTGTCTGACCTTCCTGGTGTAAGTATGGGGAATAGAGACAGTCGCATGCAACACGTGTATCGAACGCGTGGAGGAAGTGAAGCGCCGGAGCTGCGTCGTTTCGATTTCGCCAAGAAAGGCTCGAGGTCTGCCGTGCGGCGACACAATTGTGGGTGAAACGGGTGACTGTTGGATTTTCGAAGCGGAGGGAGCATTGATCACTCCTTTCTTCACACCCAAAACGTAAGAATGGAGGACTTCCCTTTTACAATCGCCGACATCGTAAATTTTGAGGACGTGTAGCTCTATGACCAGTACTGCACCGAGGACACGGTGCAGCTAGTGGTTGGCCGCATTGAGGATCATTTAGGCCGACTGCTTCCCCGGCGCTCCCCCCTGCTCCAGCTGCTGATGTACTCCATCTGGAGGGCGTCGTCGGGGCTCTACAACCCCTTGTCCGAACAGCTGAGGGACGGGGCAGTTGGTAAGCTAAGGTCCTTGCGGCGCTTCGGCCTGATCTCCGCGGGTCGGCGGGATCGCTCGGTGGCGCTCATCCTTGAGTGCTATCAATTGAAGCACCACGCCGACATTCGTGGATGACATCAGAGGCAAAGGGCTGAAGCGGCGAGGGCTCGGCTGGCGGAAATATGCTCGGAGTACCACGAGCAGTGTTTCCTGCACCCCCTTCCCCCGCTATTGTAATTTTTCTTTTCGGTGTACGACTGAGGAGCCTATAGTATCCTTTGAATAAACAAACTCTTCTTTTTTGCAATGTTTTATTGATCCCTCTTTATTATATAAACAGAAAGATCTTGAGAAAAGTTTATATTGCCTTAGTAAAAGAAGTACAAACTAGTAGATGTTCTTTTCATTGGCACGGTTTGAGCTCCTCGGATGTCTGTTGGCCTCCGCGTACTGCGTGGTGTGCTGAGCCTCAAAGGTATCCGACATACCCCCCCCGACATGACCATGATCTGGCCAATTGTTAACTCGCCAGGAGGGGGACGTTGCTCTTGCTCGTGGTCAGCTTGTCGCTTGTCCCGTAAGTACGCTGCCAGGTGTCCCGAACGGATGAGCTCCTCGATGTAGTCTCGGAACTGCTTACAGCTTTCTGTGGAGTGGCCTTGTGACCTGTGGAAACCGCAGTAAGGACCCCGGGTGCGCTTTGCCGCCATGCATGAGATCGGGGGGAGCTTGAAGAAGCCCTCGCCCTTAGCCTCCTCTAGCAGTACCGTCTGGGAGACGTTGAGCGGGGTGTATTCCTGAAACTTTGAGGAGTAGGGCTTTGATCGCTCAAGTCTCCTTCTCTCTTCCCTCGCCCTTTTCTTTGAGTCAGTTTGTTCAGCCCCGGGGAGATTCTCGTTCACCTCGGACTCAAGATGGATCTCGCGCTCGGTCCAGGCCTTTACCTCGGCCATGGTCTTAGGTTGCGCTAATGCAAAAGAGCGTAACCACTCCTTGTGCCTAAGACCAGACCTAAGTGCTGTAATGACCGTCTCGTCCCGATGTTCTGGGACTTCAAGAAGGGCATTGTAGAAGCGGGTGACATACTCTTTTGAATGTTTCTTTGTCTCCGCTCTTGATTGTGAAGAAGTAGTCGACGGTCCGTTTCTGTCGTCTGTTCCCGATGAAGTGGCCGAGGAATTGGGTGGCCAGCTCGTCGAAGGTTGAGATCGAGCATGGCGCGAGTCCTCGGAACCAGTCCCGTCCGGAGCGGATGAGAGTGGCCGGGAAAACTCAGCATTGGGCGGCGACAGAGTTGTCTTGGAAGCTCATTCCTGCGGTGAATGCGTCCAAATGGTCCTTCGGGTCGGACTTACCGTCGAAGAGAGAGACCTTCGGGGGCTTGTTTCGGGAGGAGACATGGACGGCGAGTAGCTCCTCGGTGAAGGTTTTTGTGAGCGGGTCGGAAGCGTACTTATCCCCGTCGTTCGAATGACGACATTCCCGATGCATACCTTCGATCTTCTTTTTGAGAGAGTCGAGTCAGTCGTGGTATCCTGACGATTCGGCACATTCTGATCTTTGGCCTCTGCCGTTAGAGACCTGTGTCTAGCCTCGGCCCCGGTTCCTTTCAATGAGGTTCCTCAGGTACCCTGGAGAGGTAGTCTTCGAGCTTGTCGAGGGAGGGAGTGTCGGTCATGCCTGGGAGCAGGCGAACTGACCGACATCTCCTCGGGAGGGACAAGAGCGCGTAGGGGCTCGGGGCGAGGCACTCGGGTAGAGGACCTCAGTGTTGAATTGTGGGGTGCCCAGCGGGTTATAGAATATGTTGGCTCGGGAGATCGGCGGCCGTGGGAGGCAGCGAGGCGGTAGTCGGCAGTGCCGATACGGGCATAGTCTTCTTTCTCTCTGTAGGGGTCCCAGTCCTGAGGTGGGGGACGGCGACCCGGGGAGCTTGCCTTGCCGTTTGGACACGGACAAGCGTTTCCACGACGGACGCAAGTCGATCTATCCGGACGGCTAGGGCGTTGATGGCGTTCGAGAGAGGAGATTCGTCCGCGCCTCCGTTGTGGGGGAGGCAACGGCTAGTGCTTGGATCGTCGTTATGGTCGCTTGCCATTGGGTTGAGACCGGAAGATGAACTTTTGTCTTAGTGGAATCAAGATTTCCCACAGACGGCGCCAGCTGACGCGTGCCGTATTGCGTCAAGATGTTATCTTCCGCTGATCTGCTGTTGGCAATGATGGACGGCTGAGATTTGAGTTGGAGGTTTACTCCTGAAGCGTGTGGATCTCAATGGGCTATGGTTTTGAGGTTGAGCCGAGCTACGTGCAAGGAAGTCCCGGGGTGGTTGTACAACCGAGGACCCTCCGACGATCAAGTTAGCGGTGCAAGTCGAGCAGAGTAACGGCTTAGTGAGGAAGGAATTTCTTACTTGAGTCGCCTGAAAGAGGGGTTTATGTAGCGTTGGCAACAGGCAGGCAGGTGCGAGAATCACGCCGACCGTTACGCCCCCGATGTCACGCCCACGTGATAGGCGGGATCTCCCATTAATAGCGAGGCATGCTCGTTAATAGGGATCGTGATGGCGTGGAACACGGGATCGTGGCCAGCGGATATCTCACGCATGGCGAGATTCGCGGAGGTGGGACGAATGCACCTGCGATCGATGTCCTTGGTCGGTCGATGGGACCGAGGAAGTTGAGCTTGGCAGGAGGCTCAGAACCGAGCGGAAGGCCGAGCTATCTTGGTTCCGTGGTAGCCCGGAGGCGAGCTGAGATGATCGAGGAGGCCAATTGTGCAGGGGGCTCGGAAGTGAGCCAGCGGTTGTTTGTAGGGCAGGCATAAGAGTGGTCTAGTCGGCCACTGCAGGTCCTTTCTTGCAAGTTTCGGGACACGTCATCTGCCAAGTGTCATGATCTGGGAGATCACCGATATCGAGCATCATCAATGCTAGGTTAGGAAGGCGTGTTTACTTTAAGGCAATTATTTCACCCAAATCCTCATATGGTTTGGGGTAAAATAATCGAAATTAGTACATTTTGATTTAATATTAGCAAACAACAGCGTGAGGATTCTGATCGGGATGCATCATACATGAGAAGATTGCTGTTATAGGGGGAAGAAGGGTAAACAGAAATGAAAAAAACGTAAGGCGGTCATATGAGAAGGTACACAACAACTTGAATTTTGAATTAACGGTTTGAAAGATAAGTGGGGTGATAATGTGGTGGTGGAGAAGGGTTTTTAGAAGACGTCCATAGTTTAGGGGTGTTTCTGGGATTTGGAATCTCTGCTGTTCTTCTTCATGCTATTCTGGTGTTCTGGGAGCATCCAGACCGCACTTCATGTGAAAAACACAAACACCAAAGTCCTTGTTTACACCGTTTGGTAGCCGATCACGACCGTTGATTTTAAGATCAAAAAATCTTGGGTTGTTGATCCTCATAGCGGGAATAGTAAGGAGTGAGAATAGCAGGGACTCCAGATCCGTGTTTCTGTCCCTAAACTAAAGGCGGATTTTGTGAAATAAGTCTTACTTTGAATCCCTGAAATCTATTATCATCGTGCGGGGCATATAGCCCAGTGGTGAGCAATAGAAGTTTGTGGGGGGAGACCTAGAATCACCCATTTAGTGCCTCTAAAAGGGACACGCGGGGGCGGTGGGCTTCATTGCAGTAAAAAAATCTACTATCACCAACGTCATCACAAGCAGAGAGAATCTTATTCTTATTCTTTTTGAAGCATTGCTCCACGGATTCGGAGTGGCTGCTATTTTAACAAAAATAGCACCCATGCTATTTTTGCCAACGGTCCAGATCCCTCCAAAGCAGAAATGAATGGTCAAGATTTGCGTCAAACATTGGGCATTTGGTATTGGTGTATCATTTAGGATGTGGCAAAGATTGGAGCAGAGCACCCATGCTATTTTTTTCCCACATAGTAGTGTGTAGTTGGGATCTATTCCTATCACCATCAATTTTTTAGAACCCACATAATAAAATAATCCTAAAAGGTTGAATATATCACAACCATACGCAAAACAAATGTGTGGCTGAGATCTGCATTACACCCATGTTATCAGCATGGACCCCAAAATGGACCCCAAATCCTTTTGACCTGCTCCACAGCCGCACCTTGTTTCTCTTTGAAAAACAATTTCGTCAAAATTAAAAGGTCGCTTTAAACATTTTCACCCAGCGCCGATCTCGCTCTCGTTCCCAATTTGGTAAAAGACGAAGGAGGCGAATCTGCAAATGGATTCAGAAACCCAACAAAAAATCGAAGCAGCAGTTGTCGAGATCCTAGAATCCGCAAACATGGAGGAGACCACCGAGTACAAGGTCAGATCAATGGCCGCCGAGAGCTTAGGCCTCGACCTCTCTCTCCCCGACCGCAAGCGCTTCGTTCGACGAGTCGTCGAGTCCTTTCTCCAATCGAAGAAGGAAGCCGAAACCCTAGAAGCTCAACAGCAGCAGCAGCAACATGAAGAAGAGCATCAAGCGGAGGAGGAGGAGGAGGAAGAAGAAGAAGAAGAGGAGGGGAAGAAGAAGCGTGGGGAGAAGGAGTACGACGACGACGGCGATCTCATCATCTGCAGGGTTTGTGTTGTTTTGATTGAGAAATTAGGGTTTTTATTTATTTTATTTTTAGGGTTTGATTGTGGTTGTTGTTTCATTGTGGACAGTTGTCGAACAAGAGGAGGGTGACAATTCAGGACTTCAGGGGGAAGACGCTGGTGTCGATCAGAGAGTATTATGAGAAAGATGGGAAGCAGCTACCTTCTTCTAAAGGCAATGATTTTAAATTTGATCGATTAATTAGTTTATTGTTCAAGCTTTTCGAAGATTTGAGATTCTATGATGGTTGGTTGCTTAAATATCAGAAAATTGTTTCCATTTGGAATGGATTATGACCACATTGATAAGCTTTAGCATTATGTGGACTCTTGTGCACGAGCGCACCTTTCGGAAACATTTTTTGCATGCTCAAAATTTCTCGGAAGGGAACACTAATTGAAGTCCAATCATGTAAGAAATGAAGCTACAATGTTTTAACAAATTGTTGGTAAACATTTACCACTATTACAATTTGCATATAGATTCCTATAGTTGGAGTTGAAAACGGCCTAGTGGACTTCCCGAAAGTTAGGTTCCCCATATTTGGAAACTGTGTATTAGAGGTCTCAGAGATAATTTGGGCGCTTGAAACAAGTTGACACCGT